>CM037591.1:17292374-19792374 GCA_021018995.1 Chloranthus sessilifolius | reverse complement strand
GACTAGGCGCATCTCTCAAGGTTGGGTCATAGCGACCAAGTCTGGGTGCGGGAAGAAATGAGAAATCTGAAAAATATACAATAAAAATAAAAATTATGAAATTAAAATTAAAATTTTGTAATAATGATCTGAAATTTAAACACAACAATAATGTTCAAATGAAGTTAATTTTTTTATCTTATATCATTGCAGTGTAGTCTATATTATGTCACATGGTGTATATTTGTGATCAATTTAAATTATTCAAATAAGAGTCGATCACTGAAACATGTTTTAGTCAAAGAAACACGCCTACATATGAACCATCTGATTAATGAACTTTGATATTGGTCACTAAAAGCTAAAAAAATACTAAAATTAGAGTACATATAATTGGATGACTCGAGTCTCCCTAAAATATCATTTCTGGCTTCAATGTATGATCCATCTCTTTTATCACAATTAAAATCATTTAAACACCGTTGTTATAATTAAGGCCGAATTTGGGTTTGCTCTTGCTCTCTACCAAAGCTCCATTAGAGCAGATTTCAGAGAACAAGGAGAGAGCAATTTTATCATTTAAAATAGCTCCCCATCAAAATAAATGGGGCAAGAAGTTAAATCACCAAATGTAAAAGCAGTTCCTCGTTAAAGTCAAAAAGCGCAAGAGCTGCTCTTTGACCCGAAAGAGCTAACCCAAACGCAACCTAAATAATGGGGAAGAGGGTTTGGTCCCTCAAAGTTTGATCTTGGGAGACTTACAAGTAGGGATGCAAGTTTGATGTACCGAATCGAACCGAACCCGATTTTTCCGGTGTTCGGTTCGGTACACCCCAAACTGAAACCCATTCGGTTCGTTTCAATTCAAATTCTTTTTTTTTTTTCCGAAACTAAAACCAATATCGAAACCGATTCCATTTGATTTAGGTAAAATTTTTATTTTTTGGTTTTTTTTTTTTTTCAATTTTTTCATTTTTTTTCCAAAATTTTTTATTTACTCAACCTACTCTCTCGGTTTTCAGTTTGAAGCCATCCAAATTGAAACCGAATCGAATCCCAATTTAATTTAATATAGTTTGTATCGGGTCTCATTGCGGATTGGTTCCCTCAGTTTTCAGTTCAATTTCGGTATTCGATTGAAAACTTACATCCCTACACTACCTTTGTGCACGTGTCCTCCTCATTCTCAACAGACTGACACGTCAAAGACTCCGCGTTTAAAACCTAATTCCGGAATGAAAGTGGGCCGTCAATTCGAAGTCAAGATCCACGCATTGTCTAAATTCCTTAAAAAAAAACATTAAAAGTTGGACCATCTATCTAACTTTTTCTAACTTAACGGACACGCTAACCTCCAAAACGTTAAAAAATTTATGGTTTTTGTTTGGTGCTTCTTAGCACCACAATAGATTGTAGTTCTGCTCCCATATCAGAAACTAAAATTTATCCAATAGTTTTAGATCATCATCATTATTATCATCATAGTCTTATCGTATACATACTCTCCGATACTATTTGATGGGCAACGACGATTGTTGAATCATAACCCAGTTTCATGCCACCGCCCCCTGGGCATCGATAAGCCTTCCGTTCAGCGTGAAATAGGAAAAAGAGATATGATGACAACCTTTTATGTAACTTCTCACTGTTTTGTTTTATCCGATTTTTAACTTTGTTTTTTAAATGTTTAATTTTCTAATAAATACGTCTAAATCACCTCAAATGATAATTCGTATTTATATAACATATTATTACTTTTTTGGTTCACCTCAAGCGACATTTCCTAATTATATATAACGTATGTAAATCTTATCACTTTCTTCTTTAACGGTCAAATTCTTTGATATTTACGGTCCTAGATTCATCAAAAGTTGTCAGATAGATTTTATCGGTTCAGATTACAAAAATTGCATAGAATCTTTGGTGGTGCTGACTAACATAGTATACAAAGTTAAAAGTAATACTCAGTCTCTTTCTCTACGTCTCTGTTCTCCACTGTTTATCTCTCAGCTTTTTTTCTCACTGGTATCGTCTTCGTGATTTTCGCCTGTAGAGTACAGATTATCTGATCTTGTCCATTCAGTAGGGTTTTTTAATCCTTAGAAAGCAAAGTCAAATCTCCACCGCAGCACCGAGAAATTAAGTTCTGGGTAAGTAGAATTTCAAGACTTATTTTCTTTTTTTGTAGCTAATTTGATGCTTTATTCTGCTGCAATTGCCTATGTGTGTGCTGTTTGATATTTGAATTCTGAATTTTGATGGGTTTGATGGGTTTCATTTTAATGTAGAAAGTATCGAAGAAAAGAGAAATGCAAGTTATTAGTAAGTTGAGAAAAAAGGAGTTAACTTGATATTTTATTCTGGTTCCATTGCTTTTGTGGGTGGTTTTTTATGCTTTAAATTTTGAATTTTTGTTGGGTTTGATGGGTTGATGGGTTTTTTCATTTTAATGTAGAAACTAGAGAGAAATGCAATTTTTTAGTAATTTGCCTAAAAAGGAGCTAATTTGATGCTTTATTCTGGTTCGATTGCTTTTCTGAGTGGTTTGATGCTTTGGATTTGAATTTTTATTTGGTTTCTTCTGTGGGTTTGATGGGTTGATAGGTTTTTTCCTTTTAATGTGGAAACTAGAAAGAATTGCAAAATAGCAATTTGACTAAAAAGGAGCTAATTTGATGCTTTATTCTGGTTCGATTACTTTTGTGGTGGTGTTTGATGCTTTGGATTTTGAATTTTCTTTGGTTTCTTTTGATGGGTTTGATGGGTTTTTTCATTTTAATGGAGAAAGAACTGCAATTGATTAGTAATTTGTAAAAAAAGGGGTCAGATATAATGCATGTTCCAATTGCTTATGTTGATGGAATTTGATGCTTTGAATTTTGTTGGGTTTCTTTTGATGGATTTTTTCAATTTAATGGAGAAAGAACTGATGCATGGCTATTTGTATAAATCTAATATATTTTTTTTATTGAAAATAACATTAGGATCTTGCAACAGGGTATTGATTTTTCGTTTTTGAAAATTATATTTTTTGTGGTGCTGTTTCTTCTTTTTCTTGGTGTTAGGTAGGAGAGAGAATGGCTAATGCTGTGGCCTGTGTCGAACGGGCAACTAGTGATATGCTGATTGGTCCTGACTGGGCGATTAATATCGAGATCTGTGACATTATTAACATGGATCCTGGGTATGGTTCTTGCACTTGTTTCTTTTTCTTTTGACCTTATTTTATTATTTTTTACTTATTTTAGTAATTGTTGGGTGCCATATTTTATTTATATTTCAATATATTATCGACTGTGTTCACATAATTCGAAGCTGCTGTTTCTAAATATGGAAAGGTGGAATGTTGTAAATAGCTTAGTTATGAATTCGATTATGTTGAGGAGGTAACTTACTACAAAAAGCATTTGATCTTAGTAATTGAAGCGTAAAATTACGTTCTTCTGTAAGTGCAACGATAATTGATGTCAAGTTCATATAAGCATTATTGTAGATATTCTAGGAACTATCACATGGACTTCATTTAGACACCGACTTTTTTCACCAAAAAGAACCGTATGATAGTTAAAGTAAAAATGTTTCCAAAAATGTTCAATTTAATTTATTATGCTTTTGGCTAACTCTGTTAATTTAATATTTTAGCAAGAACAACTGACATTTTACAAAGTTACAAGAACTGTTCCGAAGTTTACAAGTCCATTTTCTGACACTCCTCAGAGCCATTCGCCTTCTTATACGTGTTTAAATTGGTCTTTCGTCAAAATCTTGATCAGCTAGAAATTGATTTATTTAATTTACTCTCTCAGGTAGGCGCTCTCTTAAACAAATTAGTACAATGAAGTGCCTGATTGATAGGTTATAAAAAGGTCGTTCTTGCAAAATTTTAAGTTAGAAATGAACTTGTCCTTGAACTCTCCAAATAAAGGAGGGTCAAGTGCTCTACTTTCATATAAATTAGTGTAACAAATTACCTGATTCTGTCGAATGCTCTAATTAATTTTACTTGGATAGCTACATATGGTTACTGTATATAAGAGTGTGGAATCTGTTCTTCTATGTCGTTTGACAACTTGCATTTCTGATTTCATTTTCCTGACATAATTCCTTTTAATGCACTAGGTGTTGTTTCACATATTATGAATAAATTGGATTGGCTGTTTTACCCCTGCGAATTGATTTGATGGTGCAGGCAAGCAAAGGATACGATGAGGGCAATTAAGAAGCGTCTAGGAAGTAAAAATCCCAAGATACAACTTCTTGCTCTTTTTGTGAGTATTTAACGGATCATTCTGTTTTTGTTTTAAAGATTAGTTGATACATACTTGTTTACATTAGAAACATTCTAGTAGATCCGAAATATTACTGCATATGACTGTTTCTTTGTTGTTGAGGCTGATGTTATGACTTATTGGAGCAAAATTTTCTGATAAGATGATGGACTGGTCCTCATATTAAGAATGTTTAAAGAAAAATTAAGGAAAAATATAGAAAAAAATGAGGAAATATAATTTTATTTGCGCCTATGAGCCTTTTACTAAATGATAATATATATGTCACACAAGAAGAAAAACCTAAAAATTAAGTTACGACCCAGAGGTCCATTAAGATTCTCTCACTAGATTTCTCTCGAGACTGAAATCCACAAGAGAATTCTTGTAGGGTGTTATCATATGGCATTGTGGAGTTTTATCATGTGGTATGCAACTCATGTGATCAAATAAGTGATCACGTGAAGCACTTCTTAGGCCATTTCGAGATTTGAAGCAATAAGTATAGCAGCCTGATTATTGCTGTATATCTTTAATGGAAGCTGAATAAAAAATCCCTCTGTTCTAAGAGATTTAAGCTAAATTAATTCACGCATAAAATGTGCCTAGGTCGGTGTTTGGCCTCTGCCCTTGATTTGACTATAGTTTGATATCTTAGGCCATATCGAGATATATCGTTCGATATGTCTCATTTTCTGAACTCGGAAATGCAAACCATCATGGGAATTTTTCCCAATTGTATTACTGATATAGAGTTTGTATTTTAATATCGTCTCGATATATCTCAATATTGGAGTTGAATGATATGAGCTTCGATATCAAGATTTAAACTATCCTGAGGACCCACATTCTATTCTCTTCTCATCCAAGTTATTTGATTCCCACCAAGTTATACTCTTTGCTTGATAGTTTGCTAAGCTTTTCAAATTCCTTCTCTTTAGATTCAAGATATATTCCATGTCACTCTTTATCTTTTTAAGGAGGTAGCTGAGGAGATTAAGGACTTCAGTCATATTAATCTTGTGAGAAGTGCTGACAAATTTCTTTCGGAAGGTCTTTTGTTAAGGTTGAAGACAGTTCTTAATTGATGGGGAACGTCAAGATCGAGAGCATTGAAGTTGAACCGCAACAGAAAAGAACTGTTCACAGTGAATAGTGACGGACGTCCGTGAAACAATGATGAACGTCTGTGATTTTTCCCCCTCACTGTCCATAAGTCACGGACGTCCGTGGACGTCGTGACGAGACTTCTAATTTTGAGTTTTTTGTTGTGAAAACTTTCCTTTTTAGTGTTTTATTACTATTAGGACTCTTTATTTAGAATTTAATTATTGGTGGCCTATATATTGAGGCTTGTAAAGACTTTTTAATTAGTTATTGAATATTATGCTTGAGTATTCTCTGCCTATAAAGCCTTAAAAAAAAGATTACTGTTCATAGTGAACAGTAATGGACGTCCGTGATTTTGCCCCCTCACCGTCCGTAGGGTACTACGGACATCCGTGGACGTTGTGATGGGACTTCTATTTTTGAGTTTTTTATTGCGAAAACTTTCCTTTTTAGTGTTTTATTACTATTCGGACTCTTTATTTCGAATTTAATTATTGGTGGCCTATATATTGAGGGTTGTAAAGACTTTTTAATTAGTTATTGAATATTTGAATGCTTTTATGCTTGAGTATTCTCTGCCTGAGATGAGTTTGGTGTGAGGCCAAGGGAGTGATTCCCAAAAGCAATCTTTGTTATCTTCTCTATTATCTATCACTGTCTTCTTTGAATATTTTGCCTTATTGATCCCTGCTTGTTTTTCCTACATCTTAACCAGTTGATTTCTTGATCCCTAAAATCATAAATCCCTTTCCGAATCCCAAATCAAACAGAGCCCAAAACCCTTTTCTAAGCCATAAATCAAACCATAGGCCCATTACAAAATCATATACCTATTTTCAAAGCCCTAGTTAGAGCCTGCGAATCTACGTCGGATCAAAGACGAACGCCTAAGCCCGGGAAAAACTAGAGTTCTATCTCTAGACCGATCTCGCCTCAAATCTAATAGTACTTGCGCATCAGATTGGACCCTAACTGGATCTCGCGTGATCTACCAACCTGAATTCTCTAAACCCTAAGGTATTTAAGATAGTTTTGAGATTAAGCTTGATTTAATTTTATTTAATTTCGGCAAAATCACATAAAATCATAATCACGCATTTTAGGGTTATCGTCCTACGTCATTAATGAAATTATTTCCCCTTATCAAGGGTCATTTGACAAAGGCAAGAAAAACTTGGATGAGCTATTAATCTTTGAAATGGGTTGACTCTTGAAGGAGGAAAGGAGTTCCGAGATTAGTTCACAAAATGAACCTTGAGAAAGCTTATGATCATATTAGATTGGGGCTTCGTTAACTATTACCTTGAAAGAATGGGTTTCAGTAGTAAGTGGAGTGCGTGGATGAAAGAATACTACTTAAGGTCAATACTAGTTCTTCGAAAGCTCCCAGGGTTTAAAGCCAGCACGATTCTCTTTTGCCTTTCTTGTTCACAATTGGTGTTGAGGCCTTGTGTAGGTTGATATACAAAGTCGAATCTCTCGGGTACACCGGGGGATCTGCTATTGATTTGAAAAAATTGTACTTTCAATTTGCAGATGACAACATTATCTTTTGTGAGGCTTCTGAGAACCAAGCAAGGTGTCTTAAGGCCATCTTCCGTGCATTTAATTTGTCTTAAGAGTGAATCTAGGTAAAATTTTAGTGATGAGAATTTGGGTGGAGGATGATTACATGTGCATCTATTCAAGAACTTTGAGGTGCTTAGTCTAAAATTTCCCAATATAATATTTGGGTTTGCCCTCGAGCGTTGCTACACCATGTAAGGTGATATGAGAACCAATCACCAAGAGGTTTGAAAAATAGCTGGTCATGTGGAAGTGAAACTGCCTCTCGTTTGGTTTGGAAAGGGTTTTTTAATTTCATTTCATTGTTCAAGGTTCCGGTGTTAGTGGTCGATAGATTCAAAAAGATTCAAAGGGACTTTATTTGGGAAGTAATAGGAGTAAATACATCTATCGTAAGGTAATAAGAGTAAATACATCTATCAAGTTTTTTATGGGAAGGAGATGGGCCAAACTTGAAACGGAGGTGGCTTTGTTTTGGTTATCCTTAGAGGCAAATTTATTTCTTCCAAGTAAGTTGTGGAGGGAGGCGCCTAATCCATTATGGACAGTTATTATCGCCAATAAATATGGGTTGAAATCGTTGCAGTGGGATTGTGGGATATTAATCGTGGTTCTATGATTTATTTGTAAAGAGAGGGAGTTGTTTACTGAAGGGTTACAGTTTAGTGTGGAGGAGAGAAGTAGAATTATGGTTTGGGAAGACTTGTGGGTGGGGGAGGCATCACTTTGTTGTGTTTTCTTAGGATTGTATGGGCTTGCTAGAGTGATGGGGATAGTCATTAATGAGTGCTATAAGTGGGTGGGGTGTGGTGGATTGTGGTTTGGGATATAATGTTTAGACATCACTTGAAGGATGGGGAGCTTGGTTTTTTTTTTTTTTTTTGAGTTGTTGGATCTTTTAGAACTAGTGTACATCTCTATAAATAATGGTGATCAGATAATTAGGAAGTGGATATACATACATACATACATGTGACAGCCCGGATTTCGGGGTGAAGAACTATTGTACATCTCTATAAATAATGGTGATCAGATAATTAGGAAGTGGATATACATACATACATACATAAATACATGTGACAGCCCGGATTTCGGCACCCCAAAACCCGTGCCATCAGCATGACCCTCAAGGCTGTGCCCTGTGATTCTGTACGAAGCATTGGTATATACAGCCAAAGACTACAAGGCACATGCATCTACTCTAAACAAGTTCTCATGCATTTAAAATAAAAAGAGTCTCTAAAGACAGTTCTTGTCCCATGCCAATTCATGGGCATAAGAACTGACCCAAACCGTTGGTGATGACTGTTCACCCCAGACGGTTTGCCAAAAGAATAAAGGTATTTAATTACATTCAAATAAAGAGGCTTGACATACCAAACCGTACCTAATACTCTCAAAGTACGCAATGGGTATCCTAGAAGAATTCTTCAGGAGGAGGCTCTGACTCTTCTGTGGGCACGCAATCCGAATCCCCTGGATCAACGTCTCCAGAAGTCTCTGCTGCCGCTAGTCCTGGACCTGCGACGTATAGTCTAAGGGGGGTGAGCTACATCCTAGCTTAATAGGGAAACACTATGAACATATAAACTAAGCTCTCACATGAATGTCAAAACAGTTTAAAGATACAATTTATTTGATAGAACTGCTGAAAGACAATAGAATAATTGGAAATAAAATGATGGATACACTGCTACTTTGCATGACTTTGTTTATTCTTGTCTTACTGGTATAGTAATGGATTCGGCCTAATCACTTAAATCTTAACTTAAATAGTCCCCGAGCAATATATCATCGAGCCCCGATGGAATACCCACCATCGTCGTCTAAATAGACACTTGTTATGTGTGAAAATTCAATACTACCTAGGCCCCTTTCTCTTAGGCGGCGGGGTCTATTCTCAACTCAACATCCCTGGGATGTGCTATTGTGTACGGTTTGGCCGCCGTACCGGTCACGGATATCCTGTCGAGTCAGTCGTGGGTATCCCGCCACGTCGGTGGGGTATTCTAATTAAACCTTAAATAACAGAATATCGAATACGCTCTATATATAGTTATTCACCGTGATTGTGCTAATTTTATTACATTAGGCCTTATAGTTATGCTTTTGTTTCATCATTTGGTTTCATCTGCGTCCCTGGGATGCTACTGGTTTAATGCATCATTCAGATGCCCATTGTTACAATCTACGTCCCCTGGGGACTTCATGATTTCCATTTAAATTCACACACGCACACACACACACACGTTGGAAACATATTTATATGACTTCTCTTGAGATACTCTACATGATTGAAATACTCTACATACATGGTTTTGATGAATTAAAGTACATGTTTCAAGATATTTCCTACCTCAAGTAAAATCCAACGCGCTCCTTTCTCGTAGAGGTTTACGCGTAACAACTCACGTCACACCTACATCGCATGTGACACGAATTTACTTAGAAAGGTCTCTAGAACCCTTGGAAACACAACTCTCATAAATTACACTAAAAGAAATGAGAAAACTGGGTAATTCCTCGCGCGAGCGGTCATTTAGCCTCGCTCGAGCGAGCACTTGACCTCGCTCGAGCGGTTACAATTCATCGCTCGAGCGGTCATTATTTATCGCTCGAGCGAGCACTATTCATCGCTCGAGCGGTTATTATTCATCGCTCGAGCGAGCACTATTCATCGCTCGAGCGGTTATTATTCATCGCTCGAGCGAACACTGTTCATCGCTCGAGCGGTTATAATTTGAGATACCTGGAGCTCTAAGCGATGCCTCGCTCGAGCGAGCTTCTCCTTCACTGTGGGTCTCGCTCGAGCGAGTTTAAGACGCGAATATGCTCGTAATATTCTCTTCCTCGCCGAAGGGCCATTTAGATCGCTTTCGAGCGAGCCACGAAAAGATGTATGTTCTCCATCTGTTCGAGAGCTATCACCTTCTTCATGAGAGATTTAATAGTATCAAGGATCATTCGTCCACTAGTTTAAACTCTACTTAAAACATACGTAAACATTTAAAATCATACCATACTGGATAGATCTCCTATAGTTTGATCCAAGCTTCGTCTAATCGTGAAGATTTTCAAGGTTCTCTATTGCTTAAAAACCAACGAACCTCTCCTCCTCTTTTGTAAACCTTCTCCTCTTTCTCTCTATTTTACCTTCTCTCTATCTATGCTAAATTTAGGTTACGTAGGAGAGACTCTCTCCTCCCCACTTTCACTTATATAGTGAAAGCTAAAAAGTTTCACATATACACACAGTGTATATATGTAGTTTTTGGTTTCCTTGTGAATCACAAATACATGTTCATGATATGTGGTACACGTGCATGGTATGTGATGTGCACGGTTCCCAAAAATCTGGGGTTATGACAATACATGTTGGAGATATTATTTCTATTGTATGGGTGTGTAGTAAGTAATTTTGGGTGTGTGTAGTTAAGTGAATTTTAAATTATACAATTCACTTAACTCGGGAACCATGTAATACATGAACATGCTAAGATGATATAAATAGTATTTTGTATTGAGATTTGAGTTACATTGACTCAACCCTAATATCTCCACTTTTCTCTTCCTCTCTCTTCTTCTCCTTCCTCCTTTCTATTTCGAAACCGTAACCATAAATTACAGTTTTGTCTTGGAATCAGAGTCAACAAAAAACTTAACACTAGAAATTTTTACAGCCTATGAAGCCATCCACGTCATCACTAACGTTGGCATGATGCCATCATGCTGAAGTTAGCAGGGTCGACCCGCTGATCTTTTTTTCTCAAAGATTTTTGGGGGGTTTTGATCAATTTTTTCCCCTCTCCATTTTCTTCTTCTTGCTCGAAGTGATTTGAGGCCGGGAACATGAAGTTTCGAAGGTGTTTCAAAAGAAAAGTGTGTTTTTCGTTTTTTGGATCCCCGAGATCCATGAAGGCTTAAAGGAGCTCGGGATTGGACCAGGTTGGATCGAAATCACTGTACAAGATTGATGGTGTACTTTTTTATTTTTGGATCTATTTTGGTGTTGTTTAATTGATTCTCGTGAATCCTTCTTTTACCGCCCAACCACATAAATCTCCGCTATTCGATTGCTGATCGTTTTTTCGTCTGGAAAGATATGGCTTGCTTGAAAGCTCGTTTCATTTGCAGACTAATGGTTCAAGTTTCGTTGAATTCAGAGTTCATTTGAAGGAGTTATAGATGTTTTAGTGGTTGCTATAGGCTATGTTTAACTGTTTTGTTGATTTTTTTTAATGATTGTTAAGAAAACTGCTGCCTAATGTTTTTGAATGTTGTTTTGGAATTAATTAGTGGACTGTGTAGGCATTCTCCCTGTTTAGAAGCTGTGACCCTTCTATTTTTTGAATTGTTTTGATTTCAGTATCTCTTAATCATGAACGAGAATAAATCCGAAATTGTTGGTGGGGGAGATATTTCTCATAACTTATAAATTACTACCAAGAAATTGAATGAGACCAATTATCTTTTGTGGTTACGGTCTGCTGCTATGTACTTAGGGATGAAGAAAAATTTGGGTTACATTTACGGGACTATCCCAAAACCCAAAGAAGATGACCCTAAGTCTGTTGATTGGGAAAGTGACAATCTAACTGTCATGATATGGCTGCTACACTCAATGCAACCAAACATTAGTGATTCTTTAATGTATGTCAGTGATGCTAAACAATTGTGGGAGGCTGTGAAGGATGCGTTCCCGCAGGAACAAAACCTTGCAAAAATGTTTCAAATTAGTAACAAAATTAACACTACGAAGCAAGATGATAAGACTATTGGAGAGTATTACACTCAAATGAGGAGTTTGTGGGATGAACTAGCCTAGTATCAAGAAGAAGAATTGTGCAGCTTGTGTGCCAGCAAGGCTAGTAAAAATACTGAAAGGAGGAGAGTGTTTGACTTCCTAAAAGGGGTTAGACCTGAATATGAGAATGTAAATCAAACATTCTAGACAGAGAGGAGTGTCCTCCACTTGGTACCATGCATGTCCTTCTTCAACACGAGGAGAGTAGGCAACAGTTTATGCAGATTCCTGGTGGTGATGTATATGAGATATCTGCCATACTATCCTTCAATTATTTTGGTCGTGTAGGCAAATCTGATGTTAGAGGTGGTGGTCGTGGAGGTTGTGGGGGATCTCTCACTTGAATTATTGTGTTCTCATTGTGGCCTGAAGGGCCATACTAGAGAAAGATGTTAGGAAATACATGAAAAATCGAAATTCCTTCCAGATCGTGCATTCCAGCCCTTCACTGTGGAAACTTATAATCCAGCTGGTGGTCAGAGTATCCCTACTGCTTCAGCTCCGTTTGATTTCCAGAGCTTACAGAGAGAGCTTCAGGATTTTCAGGGCCGCCTTCAGCGCATGATGGTAACACAGGGATAGGCATCTTCCTCCCACATAGCTGAGTCAGGTACCTATGAGTCTGCACATGTGACCTCTCAGTCCCCATGGATCATCGATTTTGGGGCTACGGATCACAAGTCTGGTATGATAGATTTATTTTCATCTGTGTCAAGTCTTTCTAATTCTATTCATATTCGCATTGCTGATGGGTCCGTTTTTCCTGTAAAGGGCAAAGGGAGTGTTCAATTAGGCACCTTGTCTCTTGACTCTACTCTTTTGATTCCTAATATGCTTATGAATCTATTATCTGTTAGTAAAATTACCAATTCCTTACATTGTAGTATGACATTCTTTCCGTCATATTGTGTTTTCCAGGACCTGAAATCGGGGAAGATCCTTGGTCATGTTACTGAAGAGAAGGGATTACCTCTTTCAAGATTTACATGGTGCATCTCCTCCTGCAGCTACGGTGGTTTTTGTTGATGAAGCAAGATTGTGGCACTCCCGCTGTGGCCATCCTCATATTAGTCGTTTGAAACTTTTATTTCCAAAAAAATTTCATGGATTTGATAGTAGCTTGTTTAATTGCGAGACTTGTCAGTTCTCTAAACATGTTCGCAATTCTTATCTCTTGAGTGGTAGTAAATGTGCTATTTCTTTTGAAGTTATTCACTCTGATGTGTAGGGGCCTTCCCCTGTTACTACTTTAAATGATTATCGTTATTTTGTTACTTTTATTGATGACTTTACTAGACTCATTATGCTCTTTCTTATGCGCACTAAAGATGAAGTTGCCTCTATTTTTCCTATGTTTCATTGACTTAGTTAGCACATAATTTCATGGGCATGTTAAGGTTCTTCGATCGGATAATGGTGGGGAATATTCCTCTCACGTTCTCCAGTCTTGTCTTATCTTCACTCTCATGGAATTGTGTGGCAAACTACTTGCCCTTATACCTCTCAACAGAATGGGATTGTTGAGAGGAAAAATAGGCAATCTTCTTGAGATTGCTCGATTTCTATTGTTTGATATGAAAGTTCCTAAACATCTCTGGGGTGAAGCTGTCCTCACCGTTTCCTACCTCATCAATCAAATGTCTACACCTATTCTTGAAGGACAGTCTCCCGTCCAACTTGTGTCTTCCCATCAACCTCTGTTCTTGGTGCCACCACGTATCTTTGGTTCCTTGTGTTTTACACATATCCTCAATATTCAACGAATTAAACTTGATCCCAAGGCTACCAAGTGTATTTTTATTGGGTATCCCTCTTCTCAGAAATGATACAAGTGCTTTGACATTCTCACTCGTCATGTGTTAGTCACTATGGATGTCACATTCTTTGAGGGCACTCCTTTTTCTAGTCCTCCGAGTCCTTTTTAGGGGGAGAAATAACTTAAAAATGAAAAATACTCTGAGATGTTTAAAGCTTTACCTATGAGAGATGATAAAGATTGTGAGGAAGTGGATGAAGAAGCTGTTGGGCCACAGAAAAGCGAACCCACTTTTGATAAATATGGAAAGGGAAATATGTATGCGCAAAGGAACAAGAAAAGCATCGTTGAAGCCATTGCGCATGAGAATGTAGATGAGTCACTTTCTCAGAATACCGACCAGGATCCCTTACCCGAAGAGGGTTCTCTTGTTTCTGATCTTCATCTACCCATTGCTCACAAAAAACTTCCTAGATCGTGTACTCGTCATGCCATCAGTAAGTATGTGTCATATCACAATCTCTCATCATCTCATTATGGTTTATTTGTTCTCTTAATTCTATCACCATTCCTTCTACTGTTTCTGATGCCTTATTGCAGCCAAAATGGAAGGATGCTATGATTTAGGAGATGAAAGCTCTGGAACAGAATCAAACTTGGGAAATTTTTGAACTCCCAGAAGGAAAGAGAGTTGTTGGTTGTAAATGGGTGTATACAGTTAAATATAGACCTGATGGTACTGTTGAAAGATATAAAGCAAGGCTTGTAATGAAGGGGTGCACTCAAACACAAGGAGTTGATTATCAGGGCACCTTTGCACTTGTAGCCAAGTTCAACACAATCAGGGTATTGTTATCTCTGGCTGCCCACAAAGACTGGTCACTCGCTCAACTTGATGTGAAGAATGCATTTCTTCATGGTGATATCAAGGAAGAAGTCTACATGGACCTTTCTCCTGGATTTGTAAAAGAAAGGGAGAAAGGAAAAGTATGTAGATTGAAGAAATTCATCTATGGATTAAAACAATCCCCAAGGGCATGGTTTCAAAAATTTAGTGATGCTATTATGAGATTCGGGTACTGAAGAAGTCACTATGATCATACTCTATTTGTAAAAGGGGGAATCAAGATGACTGCCATACTAGTCTATGCTGATGATATCATCATTACTGGTGATGATAGTCATGAGATTCTTAAACTGAAGGAGTATTTGAGCAGAGTATTTGAAATTAAAGACTTGGGAAGCTTGAAATATTTCCTTGGCATTGAATGGCGAGATCTGAGAAGGACATCTCATTATCCCATCGGAAGTATACCATAGACCTCCTTCATGATACAGGGTTTTTGGGGTGTAGGCTTGCTGTGACTCCTATTGAATAAAATCACCGATTAAATGGTGAAGAAGGTGATCTTCTCAAGGATCCACGCACCCATCAAAGATTAGTTGGTAGATTGATTTATCTAATCATGACCAGCCCAGACATTGCTTATGCAGTAAGCGTGGTGACTCAATATATGCACTCACCAAGGACAGTACATTTAGAGGCTGTTCATAGGATCCTGAGGTATTTGAAAGGAAGTCCTGGCAAAGGGCTTCTCTATAAAAATCATGGTCATTTGGATGTACAGATATTTATTGATGCCGATTAGGCCGGGTCTCTGGATGATAGGAGATTAATTACCGTATATTGCACCTTCTTGGGGGGTAATTTGGTCACATGGAAATATAAGAAGTAACATATAATATCAAACTCTAGTGCCGAGGGGGAGTACCGCGCCATGTCCCAGGGTGCGAGAGAAGGCATGTGGCTTAAATTCATCTTGTTAGACTTGGGAGTTGTTATATCCTCTCCAATTATCTTGTATGGTGACGATGAAGCCGCCCATCATATTGCAGAGAATCTTGTCTTTCATAAAAGAACAAAACACATTGAGGTGGATTGTCACTATATTCGCGAGAAGGTCGAGTCCAAAGAAATCAGTATTCCTCAAGTTAGAACTGTGGATCAACTTGCCGACATCTTGATTAAAGGTGTTGGTGGCAAGAGACTTTATGACATCTCCTTCAAGTTGGGTATGGTCAACATTTATACTCCAACTTGAGGGGGAGTGTTGGAAATGCTATTTCTATTGTATGGGTGTATAGTAAGTAACTTTGGGTGTGTGTGTAGTTAAGTGAATTTTAAGTTATAAAATTCACTTAACTCGGGAACCATGTAATACGTGAACATGCTAAGATGATATAAATAGTATTTTGCATTGGGATTTAAGTTACATTGACTCAACCCTAATGTCTCCACTTTTCTCTTCCTCTCTCTTCTTCTTCCTCCTTCCTATTACTAAACCCTAACCCTAAATTACAGTTTTGGCTCTCTCTCTCTCTCTCTATATATATATATATATCCACTCCTAGAATAGAAGTATTTTGTTGTTCTCCATTGACTAACATTATGCACATAGTGGATAACCTTTAGAGATGCAAGTTCAGTCTCCATGACTAGTGTGTACTGTGTAAATGTGCTGAAGATTGGAAGATCATCTTTTCATTCCTCGTAAGATCAGAAGAATAGCTAGGCCTTTTGTTTTTGATTTGTTTGGAACTGCTTGGGTTCATCTGGAATCTTTGGTCAAATAATGAGAGGTTGGAGAAGAGGTTCATTTGAGCAGTGTGTGACGGGGCCAATACTCGAGCTTGCGGCGTGGTGCGTGTGGCACGGCATGTGGTGCCAGGAGGGCACGCGACATGGGGCCATGTTGGCCTTGCGACGTGGTCGCGCTGCGAGGACGCGACACGATCGCATGAGGGTACGACGCGGAGCGTCACGGTCGCGACACGGACGCGACATAGCCAAGGTGGGCTAGCGATGCATGAGGCGTTGCGGTATGTCAAACCAATAGGTTTGAGGTTATCCTGCCATTCTGGCTGAATGACTGTTTTACCCTTATATAGGGGAAGGGAGCTTGAGAGCTATTCCCCCGCACACGGGGCCTTGCGTTGCCAGAGGGGGCGCAAGTGTCTCCTAGGCCTGAAAGGGTGGGCCTAGGACGTCGACGCAGCGATGCCGTGTGGAACCCGAGGGAGGTTGATGTATGGCCCCGGACTACGCGTCGCGGTGCATACGGCTGGGCAACCTCGCGAGACAACACCAAGGCGCTGCGTGGGACTCAGTTGAGCACGACAGCATGGGGGCTAAAGATGAACGTGTGCTAGTAATTCGGAACGCACACGAAGGCATGCTGCGTGGGACTCAGTGGGGCACGCGAGCGCGAGGCACAAGGCTGTGGGCTTGGTTCGGCAGGCGAGCGAGGTACTAGTGTAGTGCACAGGGTGAAGCTTGAGCAGGCCAAGTTAGCGCAGCGGCGTGTCGCAAGGGACACGATGAGTTGAATGGTAGGCCGTGAAACAGAGGCAACCATGTTGGGTGGAGTTCCCGTCCTCTAGGCGGGTGGTATCAGAGCTGATGTGCAGATGGGTTGGCTTCGTTGCACGCGGTAGCAAAGCACTGCGCGGGTTGAAAGCGCGTCGAAGGACGCCCTCGCGACGATTGTTATCAGAAGTAGGCTGACCTAGCGAAGCGTGCGTTAGGTGCCGACGGATCGAGGTTGCGAATCGCGACCCGTGACATTTTGGTATCGAGCAAAGTTCGATCGAGGCGATGCTATGAACAAATCCGGAAGTGAGGCACGTGATGTGGTGTCAAGAGGGCACGCGACATCCTCGAACAATTGGTGCGGAGGCACGCGATGTGGTGTCAAGTTGACACGCGACATCCCTGAGCTAGTTAACAGGTGAGGGCCTTGTGACAGCAGAACCAAGTTGACCCGACCGGGGTGACAGTGGGGAGCTTGTGGGAAGGTGCGGGCCTAAGAACTAGAATTGTGTTGCTAATTGGGAGGAGTTGGCGGGGCCGGGCTTCATCTGCGATCATGCGCCAACGAGGACGTTGACATTTTATGGAGTGGTGGAGGATGTGACGGGCCAATACTGAGCTTGCGTGGTGTGCGTGTGGCACGCATGTGGTGCCGAGGGCACGCGACATGGGGCCATGTTGGCCTTGACGTGGTCGCTGGCGCGAGGAGCGACACGCAGATGAGGGTACGACGCGGAAGGCCACTGGCCGCGACACTGACGCGACATAGCCAAGGTGGGCCAACGATGCATGAGGCGTTGCGATGTCAAACCAATAGGTTTGAGGTTATCCCGCCATTCGGCCGAATGACCTGCTTTTACCCTTATATAGGGAAGGGAGCTTGAGAGCTATTCCCCGCACACGGGCCTTGCGCTGTGAGGGGCGAAGTGTCTCCTAGGCCTGAAAGGGTGGGCCTAGGACGTCGACGCAGCGATGCCGTGTGGAACCCGAGGGAGGTTGATGTATGGCCCCGGACTACGCGTCGCGGTGCATACGGCTGGGCAACCTCGCGAGACAACACCAAGGCGCTGCGTGGGACTCCGAGCACGACAAAGATGGGGCTAAAGATGAACGCTTAGTAATTCGAACGCACACGAAGGCATGCGTGGGACTTGGGGGCACGCGAGCCGAGACACAAGGTCTGTGGGGCTTGGTTGGCGAGCGAGGTACTAGTGCAGTGCACAGGGTGAAGCTTGAGCAGGCCAAGTTAGCGCAGCGGTGCAGATTGGCGTGTTGCAAGGGACACGATGAGTTGAATGGTAGGCCGTGAAACAGAGGCAACCATGTTGGGTGGAGTTCCCGTCCTCTAGGCGGGTGGTATCAGAGCTGATGTGCAGATGGGTTGGCTTCACAGCACGCTGTAGCAAACCTGCAGGGTTGAAAGCGTCGAAGGACGCCCTTTATATTGTTATCGAGGCTGAAGCTAAGCATGCTAGGTGCCGCGACGGATTGAGGTTGCGAATCGCTGACCTCGCGTGACAAGTGGTAAACTTCTTGGTCGCATGCTTCCATATATGTTTTGTTGGGGAATTTGGGAGGAAAAAATAATAGGGAGTAGGGCTCAATCAACAAAGAGGTTGCATATGAGGCCAAATATGATATAATTAATTGGGCTAAAACAAAGAAGGAATGTAATGGTATCCCTCTTCAAGAGTTTGAATTTATTACTACAAATTTCATGAGGTGATAGTAGTGGTTGAAACAGAAGCCTTTGAAGCTTGGTACATTTAAACCGAACTTTAATGGCAGCTTGTCGGGAAATCCAGGTCTGTTGGGTGTTGGGTGGTGCGCAATCATCTTGAGGAAGTGGTCAAAGCTTACTTTAGATTGTGGACCCATCAGGATCAAAGACTCAATGTAGTCAAGTGGAGTCACTCACAAAAAGGCGTTTTTTTGAAAAAAACTTGTCTGGAACGCCTTTTTTTTTTTCAAGGGACATATAAAAAGCTGTTTTATAGGGAAAAATGTACACAACACATATTTTTTGTTTAAAACGCGTTTATATTTTTTTTCCTGAATAAAACTCATTTTAAACGAAAAAAAGGTTTAATCAAATATATTTTACACTAATATATATGTAATTTTTTATATATTTTTTTCCTTTTTTCCCCGTACTCTTCCCGTAATCCATTTTTTTCCCTGAATTTTACCTATTCCCTTACTCCGTCTTTGTGACTATAAGTCGAGTGGAAGGTGCTATTTGAAGGACTTTAATTTAAGATAATCACCTCGATGGATATCTTTTCGAGGGTGACTGAAAATGTCATCAGGTGCATAAAGAATAGGGGAGAGGATAGCAGAGAGACATAGCATGAGCTTCCCTCATGTTAGGAAGGATTCTAGCACTGGTTGATGCTATTGTTAAGGAGGAGGTGGGAAGGAGAAAGTTGTGGGATCGGTGATATCCTTCCTTAAATCAGCTAATGTTTTTGTTTTCGTTCATGATTCTATTTCATATATCTTTTGTACTCCTTTAAGAATCCAACAATTGCTATTCATCGGAAAAAAAGAATCGTTCTTTATGAATGTGAGAGATCTTAATTTCATCTATGAAAGTTATATTTCAAAAATTTTCCTACTTCAGTTTACATTGCATGGGGCTGTGTCTCTCCTAATAGGAAGTCTAAATTGTTGTTTAATTTGATTCTCGTTAACTTTAAATTTTTATTTATCTAAAGCTGCTAAGGAGAGCCTTAAATTCTGTGTAGGCTATTCTTCTTTGCTGATAGGTCAGCATAACATTAGTAAATTGTTCCATTATGATCTTGTATCAAACGCACCACATCCATATCTCTTGGATCGACCTTATTGCATCTGTGAAATTTTCTTTTGAATGAACTTTTTGATGGAAGAGGTTGATTTATAGAATTGTTTTTCATTAACTGCCTCAAACGAACCCACCATTTTTTTAACATCAAATGAAGATTGAGGATCAAGAAAAGGGAACCTAAGCCGAATTTCCTCAGCTGTTTCTCTTATTCATAATGAACACACAATTCGCGGGGAGTTCCTTTTATTGTATATAGAGCACTATAAACCCCTTTCACACGGGACTGTCCAGTATGAATTCCTAAAAGTTTGTATTGAAAGTTACATGTCAGTTTTTAGGTGGACGAGTCGACACATGATACTAAGAATTATGTCTAGAAGTTGATTTTTCTATTCATGGAATGGTAGAATATAAAACAGCCTTTTCTCCATATCCTGTATCTGGTTAGTTGACAGGGATTACTGGTAAACATAGATACTGTGGCTTATATTGGATGCTAGATTTAGATTTTTATATATTCTCTAATTTGCTGCTACAGGTGTTAGAAACCCTCAGCAAAAATTGTGGGGACAGTGTGCATTTGCAGATCATTGAGCGCGATATATTGCATGAAATGGTGAAAATAGTGAAGAGAAAGGTTTTTTTTTTTGCTTGCCTTCGTTGTTGAATGATATATGTCATATGCTTTGATGATGTGATTTGGGGGTACCTGCTGTCATTTTTCCTGCACTGATTTCTTCAAATTCTTCCTACAGCCAGACTTAAATGTACAGGAAAAGATACTGATTCTCCTGGATACGTGGCAAGATGCTTTCGGGGGACCTCGGGGAAAGTATCCCCAATACTATGCGGCATATCATGAACTGAAGGTGTCCAATTAATCTCTTATTCATTCTCAGATGCTTGAGTATCTCATTGGCCTTTCCTTGGTAACTAGGAGTTTATTTTCTTCTTTTTTGATGTTTTGGTGACTCGTAATTTATTATGCTGCTTGCTTAAGCATCTTTCGTTTGGAGCATCAGTTCTCTCTCCTTTTGAATCAGTTACCTCTGCTTTCATTTTCTTGCAGATATTTTGTCACACCCCGAAATCCGACCCATAACCAATCTCGGCGTGTGAATGAATCTAACTATTGATGCTATGCAAATAAACAATCACAAGATAACTCAAGTAATACAAAGTAAAATCAATTAAATATCTCATTTATAATTGAAAAATGTTACATCATTTCTCGGTTACATATTCATGACTCCTTATTGTCGACCAAAAAGTAAGCCTCAACGATTCGATCGATTCATATCCCAACAGGTTGCCAAGTATCTCCTCCTGGCCAGTTATTTTGGTGTCAGTCTGATGAAACTTTGAAATGGTTAACAAGGGGATGAGCTATAATGCTCTGCAAGCAACACTCTGTATTATGATTATCTGTCGTTTACAATTCAAACACATAAGCAGGCCATGAATCATATCCATCAGTTTACAATATCTATTATGTAACCTATTTCTTTTACAATTCGAAAACATAATTTTGAAAATGGGAATCTCCCGGTCCATGCTTTTATCTCAAAGAAATCATTTTATCGATTTAAAACCATGCAGTTCCCATGTATATATGTTCATGAATATGCACGATATGTGGTACACCTCATCAGTTCATAGATGCAATCAACAATTGACTAAACATCATGCTTTGATTGATAATCTCAATTTATATAATGACAAGAATATGAACATTACTCTCTTTAACTTTTGATAGATATAATAGTACACTCATCACATCATTGTTTGGCACTCATTACCTAGCGTTTCAGTTCATATATATGGGTGTGATAGATATATCGTAGTTACGTACAATAGTATAATGTCCCATGTATGCAATATCAAGGGATTATAGGGGGTTAGGTTCCTTGCATCGATTCGTGATGTCCGTCGGTCGACGGTGGGAGTTGAGAATCCAACAATACGCAGTGCCACCTACACCAATACTGAGGGTAGGTTAGCCATTCATTTTTGGGGGAGGGGACGGGTTTCGAGGTTGGGTGAATCGTGAGTACCAGCGCCTTGTAAGCCGTCTGATTTATCTCTCTTACCTAACCAAATGTCACATTTTCTGTCACCCTGGTTAGTCAGTTTATGCATGCTCCTCATACTCTGCATCTTATTTTAGGTCATCTATTTTGAGTATATCAAATCCAGCCCAGGTCGTGGAATCATTCATCTCTGACATGGTCATCTCCATGTTATATTGATGCAGATTGGGATGATGCTATTACTAATCAACAATCTACATTTGGATATTATGCCTTCCTTGGTGGAGATATGGTTGCTTGAAATATAAGAAACAAAATATGGTTTCTTGCTCTAGTGCTGAAGCAGAATATCGAGCTATAACTCATGGAGCATGTGAATAGCTATGATTTTTTTCTCATTGAACCTGGGTTTCCCATCAGTGGGTCTCGGCTTCTTCATTGTGATAATGAAGTGGTACAAAAATTGCTATCTTACATGAACAAACAAAACTGACGGGGACGCCGACATTGTAGACATCGGATATGGACCTTTTCGCGTGTATCGGCGTCGGAAGAAGCGGAATGGAAATTAAAACTAGGCGAGAGAGGACATTACGAAACCGAAGGAGAAGTGCAAGACAAGCCCTCGCTCGGCGGTTATAATCCTCGCCGGCGGCCACTTAAGCTTCGCTCGGCGGTTATAATCCTCGCCGAGGCCCGGATGTGATTTTTTTTATTTATTTGTTTTTTTTAGTCTTTTATTATTTTAGAACTCTTTTAGTGCGAGTTTTATTTCGTTTAGGGTTTTCTTAGCCTATATAAAGGCCTTGTAAACACTCTATTAAGGAGATTATTGATTATGAATGAAAAGAGCTTTTGCTTATGTGTGCTTGAGATGAGCCTCTACGAAGAGTGAATCTTCTTCCCGAGAAGGGTTTGGTGCGAAGCCAAGGGTGTGAAGCCTACAATTCTATCTACCTCTTTTATCTTTGTTTGTGTGATTCTACAACCCTAAATCGACCATCTTCTTGTGAAATCTTAAACCCTAAATTTCTCTAAATCCTTGAATCGATCCGATTCAACAACCGTAGAGCCCAGCAGAGTTATTAAACCTCCCGCACCCGATATTCAGAGAAAATCAGTGATCCCATCATTGAATCGTGAGCGCCCTAATCTGGAAAAACCTAGAGTTCTATCTCTAGGATCGATCTGCGCTGTAACCTAACGGATCTAGCGCCTGGACTGAACCCTGCCTGAATTATACGTGATTCTCCCAAGGAATACTACGAAACCCTGAGGTATTCGTTATATTTTGCAAGTTTCATTGTTTAATTTAATTCCAATTTAATTTCGGCAAAATCAATCATATCATTCACGTAGTTTAGGGCACCGTCCTCCGTCAAAAACATATTGAAGTAGATGCTCATTTTGTGAGAGAAAGTATGGCATCAGATTTTGGAGTTTATTGATGTTCCTTCTCTCAACAACTTGCAGATATATTTACCAAGCCTCTTTCCATTCTTCAAGATATTATGGTCAAGCTGGGCATGCATGCTATCCATGCTTCAGCTTGGGGGGAGTGTTAGTGTTGGTGTGCTTAGTTCATACTATTTAATAGGTGTGTAATATTAGATGTCAAATTTTTATATAGCATTGTTTGGATTAATATAAAATCTAATGAGTAGCATTTCCTCATTAAGCTATTCATTCTATTTTCCTATCTTCTCCTCTTCTTAGCAAATGCTAACCCTAAACCTACTCCATATTTTCTATCTAGACCCTAATATCTCTCACCTTGTTTGACTTCTGTTTTAGTTTTTAAAGTTTGTTCATAGAGTTATACCATGTTATATATTATTTTTCGTACTCAGCTTTTTCCTATATAAAGGAATTTTGGGCTTAGATTTTTGTGTTGATTTGATTCACCATGTGGCATTTGTACATTATGTGCTTCTGTATTCTCTGAGTCATTCAAGTATAATTGTTCTTACTTTACAAAGTAATATTTATATTTTTATTTCCTCTTCCACCTTCAGATTTAGATTTCATTCATGATCACATGGAAGCTGATCTAAGCCTTTTCTTTTTATTTCAAGTTAACTGTGCCTCTCTAGATTGGGTCTTACTGCATAAGAATTATGAAGGGTTGATTGCAAGGTTTAAAATGTCGCTGGTTGTACCGGCCACTCTTGAGACTGATATGCATTGGTATCGGTGATACAACATGATTTTTTGACTTGAAAAAATATTAGTAATAGAAAAAAATTCGTAAAATCTAAATATGGTATTTTGATGTATACATTCATGCATATGATTAGATACTTTTGGTAAATAAATGATTTTTGCAACGATTTTAATTAATAACTCAATGCCAAATAAATGAAAACAAGTAGCATATTGAGTATATTTATTACATTTTCATTATTCGTGTATAAATATTATACAGCAAACACCATTATAAATTAAGTTAGGGATTATGAGTGATTGGGCATGATGATGAATCAATGTATTACTACATCGGAAAATACATAACATTTTATAATATATTACTTCAACCCTACTGCTACAACTTTACTTTTTCCAACTGATGTTTCTCAACAAGTCCATATCTAATCAACCTGAAAATCACTAAATTATGAATACAATTGAGAATAAAATAAAAGGAGCATAAATATGTACTAATATATGCCTGGAAATTTGAAAATACTGACTGGCAATGAATTTCCATGGGGATCGGCAATACAGGAAATGTAGGTGACTGAAATAGAGTTTCCCTCTATCTATAATTTCGAGGCTCGAATCCTAGAAAGTAAACGAGAGCCCAATGCATAACTGTGAAAGATTAGTTTGATCCATCCCATACTGGAGGCTTCCAGTGACTAGAAGCCTAGGGTGGGGAGACCTCCCGGAAGAGTACGCTGCCTTCAAGTCTCTCCTGCATTGAAGTACCACAAAATATCTTTAGAAGACAAGCGTGTTCGGGCACATCTTAAAAAATATCCTTAGTAGATATGTTTGATCGTAGGTGGCCGCATTGCATGTTCTATTAATTTTTTCATTCCAAACCGCCCATAGCCTAGAAAACCAATCTCCACAATGTAATAGTCCTGTGGTTTCCAGCTACAACATACCAAGAAATCCACATGTCCATTAGATTATTACAAATTCAAAATCAAAACGTAATTTGAAGGCTTTGAAGAAAACAAATCAATTTTTCTTTGTTCGAAGGAAATGGATGAAGTTTGAAGTTTCCTCCATGGGATGTCCACAGAAGCAATGGGTCGCAACTGCTCACTTATCCATCTCAACACCGTACAGATTTGGAAAACAATTCGTATGGATGTTTTCTCCACACAAGATATGTTTCCAGAATAGAATTACATCTCTTGTTGAAGATATATCTTATACGTTTAGAATTGGGCTCAAAAACCTTTATCCAGTCACGCAAGGTCCCCCAGCTCCCCATTCTTTCCCCAGAGTGCCAAAACAAAATTAGATCCTCATACTTGCCTCAGATCATTTCAATCCAGATATCCTCCGGCTTGTTAATGCAATCTGTGGAAATCCTCCATTACCATGTGCCCAAAAGTGCTTGGTTAATCCGTATGATTCTCCAGATCGCCAAATCACTTGCATTCCTATGTGGGTAATTGTTGCCCAGTCTACCAAACACATTTTTCATGTGTTAGTGACGCGGGACGGAAACAGTAGAATGCGTGAATAATGATTTGAAGGGGAATTTGCCGAAATTAAATAAAATTAATTCAAACATAATCACAAAATTATCTAAATTAGAAATTCTGATAGGTAGATCACGCGAGATCCGGATAGGGTCCACTCCCGTTGGATTTAAGGCGGGATCGGGTCTGGAGATAGAACTCTAGCTTTTCAGGCTTGGGTGTTCGTCGTCAATCTGATGTAGATTCGCGGGTTCGAACTAGGGTTGTGGAATGGATTTAGGGTGGGAACAGGTTTATGGTTTTGTAATAGGTTTATGGTTTCGAAATAGGTTTATGGTTTTGTAATAGGTTTATGGTTTTGTAATTAGGGATTCGGGATAGATGAGGGTTTCGAAACTGGGAATCAATATGGATGAAGATTTTAGAGAGAACAGAGATTGATAGATAACAAAGATAATAATAGATCAAAAGAAAATAGGTGGGAATCACTCCCTTGGCCTCACACCAAACCTTCACGGGGAAGAAGACTGTCTCTCCATTCAAGCAATAACTCTTTCAAAATAATCAATAACCTCCTAGAATGTGTTTACAAGCCTCTTTAAATAAGCAACCAAAGTAAAATTCGAAATAAAGAATCTTAAAATAAATAAATACTAAAAAAAAGGCAATTTCCGCAGAAAAATTAGAAATCCTATCACTGGACGGAAGCATCCACGGCGAGCTGTGATACTGTTCACAGTGAGTTATGGCTGTTTTGATGACGGTTTTAGCTCCTTTTCACAACGAGCTGTGGTACTCGGGCTTGTGTCCTCTTTAGGCCTTTTTGGAGTCGGAAATCTGTTGTGGCCCCAAATCCAAGGCTCTCGATCTTGGCATTCCCCGTCATTCTCCCCTACTCAAAATGTTTCATCATCGATGAAACACGCACGTGGTACTAATTAAGTGTATCAGAACTCATACGGTGGGACTCCTTGCAACTAGTCCAAACAATCTCGGTATCAGGTGGCGTATGATCATGATCTTGGTTGATTGTAGCGTGACGCACATTGTAATCCTCTCCTCGATGAACCAAATAACCCGACTCGCCAACCCACTCTACCAAATATTTTTGAAGCCTCTCATCAACTCTCTTGGACCCGAAGGAATTCATCCCCGATGAAGTGTGATCGCGATATCGGTCGGGAATACGAGAACTCAAGTGGCAAACTCTTTCATAATTGGCCCATGTACTCTCGGTAGTCGACGCATTAACCCTCTTCATCTCATAAACCAAAAACTCTCTGCCGCAGGTGAATGCCACAAGATCATTTACCTGATATCCTTTGAAACTCCTGTGAGTATCAACAGATAATTTGTATTTATTGTTGCTTGAATTAATCTTCTGTTTAATTTCGGCATGGAATGCGAAATGAGACTAAAAAGTTGACTCACAATAAGACTCGGAATGTGAAGTGGCATGCAACTCAGGACTATGATGTGTACGTGTCTCTATAGACTCAATACTTTCATGTGCTTGCGACGCTAACGACTCACATGTAACCGACTCAAGTGCTCTTGGCTCTACTAACATGAACGACTTAGGCACAACCGACTCTGTGGGCACTATCAGCTTATGTGTGATCGAATCAAGGGACACGAATGACACATGTACACTCAACTCGATTAACTTGTGCATGCTCGTGTCAACCAAAACCAAAGACTCTTGGGTACTTGATTCAATTGACACTAATGGTTCTTATGTACCCAGTTCGTTGGACCCACGTATACTCGACCCAACATCACTATTCACAAGGGAGATAGAAGTCTCTTTAACACAAATGAGACTTTCGTCAGCTTCTTACATCTCTTCACTCATCACGGTACGAGGGTCATACACGATTTCTTCCATTTTCATATTTTCCCGCTCCTTAGAACCCTTTCTTTTAGTCAAAAAATTCGGAGTGGAAAATTTTATGGAGCACTGGTAAACAAAGTGTCCAAATCAGTGACACTTGGAGCAATCATGACACTTGGCTGCCTTGGTTTTCAAATTCCGTAGAAGGTGATAGTGTGTTAATGGAACATACTTTTCGATCAGTTCCATCTTCATGCCCTCCCATGTGGAGATGAATTTTTTTCGAAGAGACTCTGTACGACATTCTAAGTGAGTCTAAAATTTTTTGGCATTACCC
Organism: Chloranthus sessilifolius; assembly: GCA_021018995.1. Taxonomy (NCBI): domain Eukaryota; kingdom Viridiplantae; phylum Streptophyta; class Magnoliopsida; order Chloranthales; family Chloranthaceae; genus Chloranthus; species Chloranthus sessilifolius. The sequence goes on along the minus strand of CM037591.1, from coordinate 19,764,852 downwards.
TGCAACTTTGTCTCCACTAGCCTAATTTTGTACTCCTTTGTTACGCCATACCAATCAAAATAGTCCTCTACGGTAGACAACCATTCTACGAAGGTTTTAGGATTCATCCATCCCTCAAAATTTGGAACTTCATCCCAAATAAATTTTAGAAACTTCTCGGCGGGATTGCACTCGGGTTCATGATGATGGGGGAATCCCCGACTCTAGTCCCATCACGACTTTTGGGACTTTGCCAAGAATTTGAAACGTAGCAGCTCCCATTCTTAATCGCACACAATTCGGCTTTGATGTCCCTAATGGCATTGGCAATCTCGCTTATGCTCATGGTTAACAAGACTTACTACATGGGTTCTAAATGACATTCAAATATAAACCAACAATGGATGAGGAATTTTGTCAAACAATAGACGAGCATACTTTTGAATACAAATGAGAGAAAATGCAATGAAAATCAAAATGCAATAAAATAAAATGTCACACAAATATGCCCTAACCTAGAAAACCTAGGGCTCTGATACCAAAACTGACGCGGGATGGAAACCCTAGAATGCGTGAATAATGATTTGAAGGGGAATTTGCAAAATTAAATAAAATTAATTCAAACTTAATCACAAAATTATCTAAATACCTTGGGGTTTTAGAAATTCTGGTTGGTAGATCACTCAAGATCCAGATAGGGTCCAGTCCGATGCGTAAGTCCCGTTAGATTTAAGGCGGGATCGAGCCTAGAGATAAAACTCTAGCTTTTCCAGGCTTGGGCGTTCGTTGTCAATCCGATGTAGATTCACGGGTTCAAACTAGGGTTGTGGAATGGATTTAGGGTGGGAACAAATGTATAGTTTTGTAATAGGTTTATGGTTTCAGAATAGGTTTATGGTTTTGGAATTAATTAGGGATTCGGGATAGATGAGGGTTTCGAAACTGGGAATCAATATGGATGAAGATTTTAGAGAAAGCAGAGATTGATAGATAACAAAGATAATAATAGATCAAAAGAAAATAGATGGGAATCACTCCTTTGGCCTCACATCAAACCCATCACGGGGAAGAAGACTCTCCATTCAAGCAATAGCTCTTTCAAAATAATCAATAACCTCCTAGAATGTGTTTACAAGCCTCTTTAAATAGGTAACCAAAGTAAAATTCGAAATAAAGAGTCCTAAAATAAATAAAGACTAAAAAAAGACAATTTTCGCAGAAAAATTAAAAATCCCGTTGTTGGACGGAGTCGTCCACGGCGAGCTGTGATACTGTTCACAGCACGCTGTGGTACTGTTCACAGCGAGCTGTGGCTGTTTTGATGGCGGTTTCAGCCTCCTTTTCACAGCGAGCTGTGATACTCAGGCTTGTATCCTCTTTAGGCCTTTCTGGAGTCGGAAATCTGTTGTGGCCCCAAATCCTAAGCTCTCGATCTTGGTGTTTTCCCGTCAATTAGGCAAACCACTGCAAGGAAATTTCCTTTGAAATTCTTTTCAATCTTCTTCACTCTTATGATCAGAATCATGTAGGTGGGTAGATCGGCCAGAGGCCAATTAATCATAGTACCAAGCATGGTATCAGAACTCGGCCAATACTGATACCAACCCGATACATGTATTGGAGTGGTATCGGTATCATTATTGGTATCAAACTGATACAAGTCAATATCGCCCGACTATCTTGGTATTGGCCGATACTGGCCGATACAAATCTTTAATCTTTCTTTTTTTTTTTCAAAAAAAGAAACCGACCAATATGGTATCTGCGATGCCGTGTCCGTATCGGTCGATACATTTCGGTCCAAGATGGACCGATGCCAATAATGATATCTCAGTACCAAGAAAGAAAAGTATCTTCCTTTCCAAGAATCTAGTCTTGCTTCCAATGTCACAATGATAGGATCACAATCGGATACACTGAGTGATCCACTAGTCAAGGGGATCGCCAATTGATCCCCTTGTCTAGGATAGAACAGTGGTCAGTGGTCACATTAAAGTATGTCAGCAAACTCTAGTACCACAAATTCTTTCACATCAATTCAACACACCTATACTTAGCCCCCCCCCCCCCTCCCCACCGACAAGCCATGTGAGGTATGAAAGAACTCCCCCAACTTGACCACTTTTGGTCAAATTGGAGAATCAAGTCATAGAGATACACCAGTGAATCCACCTGCTCTACTTATGACCAAAGTTCATCCTATCCAGGATTTCCATCAAGGGGTGCTTCAATTCTGTCATAAGCATTAGGTAAGTCCAGCTTCAATCCAATGCCCTTAGGATTCGATCTTTGTACCGAGCGTATGTCCTCATTCGTAGCGACAGTTGACAATAGTATCAAGGAGTTGTTGGTCCACAATGCCATCCCAAAATCATCATTTTTTTGTCAATTCAACATGAAATCCTTTCCAAACATACTGCATATATTAACTTTTATATTGTAAATTTCGGTTAATATAAATTTTATAAGAACTGTAGAAAAGTATGAAATCATATACTGATATGTATCAGTGATTTTATAGGTATCAGCCAATACCATAAATATCGGCCGATACCTGCATTAATAATATCCCTGTATCAGTATTGGCCGGGCCAAAACTAATATGTAACAATGATATATATCAGCATTAGCCAATACTTGAAAGCATGACTTGATTGCTTACAGTCAAATTTTTCTTCGACTAATTAATTTTTTTTTACAATATTGCAGCTTCTAGTTAGTGATTTTTGGCATGACAAATGAACGCTGCATTTTCCATTACTTTTTTTCTCATAAAATTTATATTTCCTCTTCTCTAGAAGTAGAAAGTACCGTTACATGAAACAGATAGACATCTTTGCACCAACTTTAGGTGGTTGATTATTATAAGCTATTGAAAGTGATTCACACTTGATCAACTCTTAAGAGTGGTTTCATAGTAATTCACAAACCTTTGTAGGTGTTTACGAAAAGCTCCTCTTGCATTCATTTATCTGGAAAACTATGGAAGGTGTAGTCTTGTGGGCGGTTGTATTGTATTCAAGCATTTGTTTCCATGAATATTTTGGGATTTTCACCAATGTTCTGCAAAAAATGACTGCAGCTTAGACGCCATGTATTTTTTATGCTAAGCAGATTAATTACCTTTTGTAATAATGAACTCTGAATATTTATTTCACAGCATATAATACACAATTTAATTTTCTGATGCCCTTTTATTAGCTTCATCGCAAAACTTGGTGGTGCTTTTTCGGTTCTCATTTGACCACTTCCATTACAGGCTGTGATATGTTGCTACTTTATGCAAAGAATATGATTTTTTATTTTTCTGCAATGGTTTATGCAACCTTAAAATTGAAATAAACCTATTATTGATAATTGACAGTCTGCTGGAGTAGATTTCCCACCCCGTGAGGACACCGTACCCTTGTTTGCACCCCCTCAATCCCCGCTTTCTTTACTTCATTCTGAAGCTGCAAATTATGATGATGTAGGTGTTGATGCTTCACTTCAATCTAATATCTCTCCTCTAAGGTACTTTTTGGACAATGTCCTTTAATCCCTTTTGTTGATATCCTACCCTGCACACAATTTCTGCATGCCTAATTCATATTTATAGAGTTTCTCTCTCTCTCTCTCTCTATATATATATATATATATATAGAGAGAGAGAGAGAGAGAGAGAGAGAGAGCTGAGAAGGTAGTCCAATAGAGTACCTTCATCGTACACCCAGGTCCACGTCACATGGAACTCCACATGGCACCAAAAAAAGAAATTTGGGTTCCACGTGGAGCAAGGTAGCATTGTTTAGATCATTATAAATTCAAAACAACATCTCAACCATTTGTTTTTTGAGGCTTAAAATCTGGACTGTTGAAGAACAGTCAACATTTTACTTTCAATTTCAAAATTCAGTTTTGGATTTTTTTTTTTAAAACTGATCTGTACAACCTGTTGGAGTCCATGGGAGCTTGTGTAACAATCTTACATACTCCATTGGAGTACTCCCCTATTCCATTTATATATGTATATAAAGGTTCCATGGTCTGAAGAACTACCTAGATAGTGGTCTGGGCTCCTGTCTGGGTACCACGTGGAGCAAGCTTGCATTGATAGATCTTCTTTAAAAAAATGCTACTGCTTGAAAAATGGATCGTCGAAGTCCACTCAAACTTCCACTTTTGCCATTGAGATCAGTTTTTTTAAATGATTTTTGCAATGCCTCTTTCTCCCCGTGACACCCAAATGGGAGCTTGTACAGTTGACTGTTTTGAATCAAACGACGAGGATCTTTTTTCTCCCCAATCTTCGACACAATAGATCTTGAGATTGTACCACCTAGCCAGTACTCTCTCTTTCTATATATAGAATAGATTTATCAAACATATATATATATATATATATATATATATAGATATATATATATATATATATATATAGAGAGAGAGAGAGAGAGAGAGAGAGAGAGAGAGAGAGAGAATAAGATTCCCTTTCAAGATTCCTTGATGGTGAGATGGTAGACACGCAAGACTAAATCTCATGTTAAAGAGCGTGGAGGTTTGAGTCCTCTTCAATGGGTCATGAACTTGGAGGATGGGAAGGATTCATCCCCAGTTATTATAAACTCCCAGAATTTGTGGATATAACCAATTAGCCATTGTATGTCTTTCTAAAATATTTGTGTTTTACAAGTTATCTTTACCTATTTTTCTAACGATATTGTTCCTTCTAAAAGTTGAACAATCAGTCCTATTCATTCAAATGACACCTCTTTGACGCGGGCCAACGACCCTAAAATGTGTGAATGATAATGAAATGAAAATGTGCCGAAATTAAACTGATTAATTCAAATATAAATCTCAAAATATCGCGATACCTTGGGTTTCGTAGATTTCCGCTTGAGTGATTAGATTAGATTCAGCTAGGGTCTAATCCAATGCGCGAGATCCGTTAGCTTCGCGGAAGGGGCAATCCTAGAGATAGAACTCTAGCTTTTCCAGATTAGGGCGTCCGCTCGAAGTTCCAAAGTGGAATCATTAGATCTTACTAGGGTTTGTTGAATCAGATTGATCCAACGGTTCAGATGAAAACTAGGGTTTGAGTTTTCGGAATATTTAATTAGAAATTAGATGCAATAGGTTTAAGGGGATCGGAAAGATAGCAACAAATAGAGAAATAGAGAGATAAAGATAGGCAATTGTTGACTCAGAAATTTTGAAATCAGTAACTCTTTCCTCTTCCACTTAACCTCAAAAATCAGATAGAATAAATTAATGGAAGGAATTAGGAAATGAGACTTTATTTATAAATTTTTTTTACAAATCCTACTCTAAATAGGACTTAACAAATCTACTATAAGTAAGATTTAAAAGTCCTAAGCTATATTAGTCACCTAGGTGGCTAGAAAATATACGTAGCATCAAGGTGGCTAGAAAATATACTTAGCCACCTAGGTGGTTAGAAAACATACTTAGCCACCTAGGTGGCTAGAAAAATATACGTAGCCATCTAGGTGGCTAGAAAATATATGTAGTTACCTAGGTGGATAGAAAAATACTTATCCACCTATGTAGCTAAAAAATATACTTGGTCACTTAGCTGGCTAGAAAATATACTTAGCCACCTAGGTGGCTAAAAAATATACTTAGTCACTTAGCTGGCTAGAAAAATACTTATCCACCTACGTGGCTAGAAAATATACGTAGTCACCTAGATGGCTAGAAAAATACTTATCCACCTGGGTGGCTAGAAAATATACTTAGCTACCTAGCTGGCTAGAAAAATACTTATCCACCTAGGTGGCTATAAAATTACTTATCCACCTAGGTGGCTAGAAAATTACTTATCCACCTAGGTGGCTAGAAAATATACTTAGTCACCTAGGTGGCTAGAAAAATACTTATCCACCTAGGTGGCTATAAAAATATTTATCCACCTAGGTGGCTAGAAAATATCCGTAGTCACCTAGGTGACTAGAAAAATATTTATCCATCTAGGTGGCTAGAAAATATACGTAGTCACCTAAGTCGCTAGAAAATATACTTAGCCACCTAGCTGGCTAGAAAAATACTTATCCACCTAGGTGGCTAGAAAAATATTTATCCACCTAGGTGGCTAGAAAATATACGTAGTCACCTAGGTAGCTAGAAAATTACTTATCCACCTAGGTGGCTAGAAAATATACTTAGTGACCTAGGTGGCTAGAAAATATATGTAGTCACCTAGGTGACTAGAAAAATACTTATCTACCTAGGTGGCTATAAAAATACTTATCCACCTAGGTGACTAGAAAATATACGTAATTCACCTAGGTGACTAGAAAAATATTTATTCACGTAGGTGGCTAGAAAATATACGTAGTCACTTAGGTCGCTAGAAAATTACTTATCCACCTAGGTGTCTAGAAAATATACTTAGCTACTTAGGTGGCTAGAAAAATATGCGTAGCCACCAAGGTGGATAGAAAAAATACTTAACCACCTAGGTGGCTAAAAAATATATATAGCCACCTAGGTGGCTAGAAAACTTTTTTAGTCACTTAGGTGGTTAGAAAACATACTTAGCCACGTAGGTGGTTATGAGAAAGGAATGACGTACGCGAGAAGAATCTTTTCTCAATCCGTGTGAAGACGAAAACTTACGCAGCTCTCTCAACCGTTCATTTCATGAAAACCTTACGAGAATCGTAGGATCATAACTTCTATAACCGTTACCATAAATTTATAAATAGCAGACCTGTCCTTATTACAAGGGATCCCGAAAATTCTGACACGAGACCTCTGTCGAAAATATCTCCAACTCTTCTGACTAAAGACTTTAAGGTATCTCAGAGATTCTGGCTATTCCTTTCTTCTTCTCTATTTTTAAAAGTGGACGGGAGGAATAAGTTAGAATTAAGACATTTAGGATAAGGGCTACGACCCTTATCTAAAAGAGATACGCTTAGGATAAAAGTTACGACTCCTCCTAAGTAGGATTTATGGTTACAATTTGGGATTACGCGTTACGATCCATACCCAATTTCTTGCGTACTTAGAAATAGTTAAGCCACGTGGGTACGACCCTGAGCATAACTCCTAGTACACTCGGATTGCAACCACGAGTTCGATGCTCATACGGGTTGCAATCACACACAAGAAGAATGATTTCGGATTATGATACCTAAAATATTCATCTATGATAATTAGAGTTTTTCTCGCCGTTCGGATCATCACTCCCTCAAATGAGGGTTTGGACCTTAACCTCAAGATCGAAAATTATTTGATGATAGAATCGTTGACTTTTGGTCAAACGATCATAATGTGAAATCGTAACGAGATCCAACGGTGGATTTATTACGTATTGATCAGATCTTATGAATTTGTTCAAATCCAATGGTAGAATTGTTGACTTTTGGTCAAACGATCATAATGTAAGATCGTAATGAGATCCAACAGTAGATTTATTATATATTGATCGAATTTTATGAATTTGATCAAATCCAACGGTAGAATCATTGACTTTTGGTCAAAAGACCATAATGTGAGATCGTAACGAGATCCAATGGTGGATTTATTACATATTGATCAGATTTTATGAATTTGATCAAATCCAACGGTAGAATCATTGACTTTAGGTCAAAAGATCATAGTATGAGATCGTAACGAGATCCAACGGTGGATTTATTACGTATTGACCAGATCTTATGAATTTGGTTAAATCCAATGGTAGAATTGTTGACTTTTGGTCAAACGATCATAATGTGAGATCGTAACGAGATCAAACGGTAGATTTATTATGTATTGATCAGATTTTATGAATTTGATCAAATCCAATGGTAGAATCATTGATTTTTGGTTAAAAGATCATAATGTGAGATCGTAACGAGATCCAACGGTAGATTTATTATGTATTGACCAGATCTAATGAATCTGGTCAAATCTAACGGTGGAATCATTGACTTTTGGTCAAACGATCATAATGTGAGATTGTAACGAGATCCAATGGTGGATTTATTATGTATTGATCAGATCTTATGAATCTGGTCAAATCTAATAGTGGAATCATTGACTTTTGGTCAATTGGTCATAATACAAGATCGTAACGAGATCCAAAGATGAATTGATTACGTATTGACCAGATCTTATGAATTTGGTCAAATCCAACGGTGAAATCATTATAAAATCATCTATGATTATCAAAATTAAAGAAACTTAACGATATCTAACTCATAATTAGACACTATCACTGAAAGTGATAACTCTTTTGATAATCAGTTGCTCGAAGAATGGATTTGATATTCGAACTCATCTTTGAGACCAGAGAACAAAAATTCGTTTTAAGACTCGTCCACGAGTTTCTTGCTCCAGTAATGACTCGTGCTTTTCGATCAAATGGATCCGACTTTTGGAGGGGTTCTCCCATCCGTCGTCCCCTATTTCATATTTCGCAAATCTCCGATGAAGATAGTCTGCTATGTATTTATCTTATGACGAATTGAAGATGTCGATGAAGATTTAGAATTAGAATTTTAGTTTTATTTATTTCAGATATATAATTATGTTTTTTTTTTTTATTAGAATAGCTTTTAATCAGAGGTATTCAATTTTAATGTAATTAACGGGGAATCGATTATGATACCCGAAAGTGTAAGGTCCGCCATTTTAATAAAACCCTCTCCTAACGAGGGGAAATTTGTTATGATTGATTTGTGTTAGATTTATATTTTATGCAAATTTGTTGTTTACAACAATATTAGAAAATAATGGGCATCGCACCCTTAGCCTCACACCAAACCATCCCGGAAAAGAAGAATCACTCTCCTTGCAAGCTCATCTCAAGCCGAATGCAAATAGCCTTTTTTCATTCATAATCAACTGCCTGTTACAATACTTATAAGGAACTTATATGGTAGGCCTCAGAAGAAGAAAAACCCTAAAACAATAAATCACTAAAATGACACGTTTTGCCTAGGGGTGTATTCGATTCGGTTTGGTCGATTTTGGACCAAAACCACAAACCAAACCGGTCCTAATTGGTTTCTAGATTTTCAAACCAATATTTTGCCATTCATCAAGTAGGTGATTGTAGTATAATAAAAGGATGTACTTCTCCGTAAGTCGTTCCTTCATGTCCTCCCAATGGGTAATGGGAGCACGATCTACATTCGCTCTCATGTGCTCCACGTTGACCCAACAGAGTCGAGCTTGACTGATGAGTTTCATTTTGGTGAGCCTAACATATCGCTCATCACTCAGCTATACCACTCAAAATGATGATCCATATCGGAGATCCAATCGAGGAAGACTTTAGGGTCCATTCTCCCATCGAAGGTTGGAAACTCAACTCGAACATTTTTGAGGAGTTTCCCATCCGAATCGTAGTCATCTCCACAATGACCTACATCCCTATGGTTCCGATTCTGATCATTCTGATGCCCTCCGCGTTCGAAGCGTGAACCATCACGCTCACGGCGTTGATCAAAGTGTTCCTCAATCCCTTTTAACCATTTAATCGGTCATGTAGCCTACCATTAGAAACCCCTATGGACACTTGGGTTTGTCCCATGACATTCATCCTATCATTGATTGCACACAACCCAACTCGGATGCCCCTAAGAGCATAAAAAATCTCACTCGAGTCCATGGTGATCATGACTTACTCACACAGGTTCTAAAACGACATGCAACTATGAACTAAAATGAATGAGGAATTTTATCAAACACAAGACATGCACACTGATGAACATAAATGAAATAAAATTCAATAAAATTCGAAATGACATACAAATATGCCCTAACCTAGAACTTATGTCTCTAATACCAAAACTGGCGCGAGACAAAGACCCTAAAATGCGTGAATGATAATGAAATGAAAATATGCTGAAATTAAATTGATTAATTCAAATATAAATCTCAAAATATCGCGATACCTTGGGTTTTGTAGATTTCTGCTTGAGTGATCAGATTAGATTCAGCTAGGCTCCAATCCAATGCGCGAGATCCGTTAGCTTCGCGGAAGGGACAATCTTAGAGATAGAACTCTAGCTATTCCAGATTAGGGTGTTCGCTCACAGTTCCAAAGTGAAATCACTAGATCTTGTTAGGGCTTGTTGAATAAGATTGATCCAACGGTTCAGATGAAAACTAGGGTTTGGGTTTTCGGAATGTTTAATTAGAAATTGGATGCAATAGGTCAAAGGGGATCGGAAAGATAGTAGAAAATAGGGAAATAGAGAGATAAAGATAGATAAGATTAGAAAATAATGGACATCGCACCCTTGGCTCCACACCAAACCATCTCAGAAAAGAAGAATCACTTTCCGTGCAAGCTCATCTCAAGCCTAAAGCAAATAGCCTTTTTTCTTTTATAATCAACCACCTGTTACAATGCTTATAAGGTCCTTTATATAGTAGGCCTCAAAAAAAGAAAAACCCTAAAACAATAAAACACTAAAATGACATGTTTTGCCAATAAAAAATTAAAATTCCTTCTTTTAGCGGACTTGACTTACGAGGTCAAGATTCTAGAATCAATCGACCGATTTATAAGTAATAAAATAGTTCGAAGGCTCGGTCCACAATCGATCGATCAAATATCTGGGGTGTATTGATCGACCAAAGTACGACCCAATTCTTCAATTCTTCTCAATTCTAGTTCCCTTTTTGTTTCTTGCGACGCTGATATATGCGATATGGCCCGAAACAAATGTCCATAGTGTCGGCGTCCCCGTCACTCTTACTCTGTTTCTTTTCTTGAAGATGGTTCATTTTCAAAGGATATTGATTCCTTTCCCTCCTTTTTTTCTTTGCTTGCTATCAATTTTTTATCATCCTTATTGTTAATGATCGAACACTCTTTTCTATATGGTGGACGCGACTTGATGAACACTTTTGGCTACCAAAGGTTAACCAATGGCTTTTACTTTTTAAGTGGCTACCATATTTGGAAATCATGCATCAATTAGTAGAGGGCCCTGTTTCAGTTCATCATCATCACAACCTTATCCCATCTATTTGGGGTCGACTTTTCAAGTTCTATCATTTTTCATGCACAATAAACTCTTTGTGACTTCACGATCCTTCATGCCCCTTTTCACTGCTTCCCTCCAGGTTTTCACAGGTCTTCCTCTTCTACTTCCTTGTGCAGACCCGATTTCTTTTTTGCTTATATATGATAATTAGCATATGCATGCTTGGTAATATATATTAAGTAATTTAATTAATGAGTTTTACACCAATTCATGTATTAATAAAAGATATTACATGATTTCATTACAAATGCACGGTAGACCAACTGGTTAGGAGCATTGGTTGTAGAGTAAGAGGTTAGAGGTTCAAACCTTGGTAGGAACATATGTGATTTATTTTTAATATTTATCTCATAAGCTTATATACACTAGTATTTGTTGTTTGTGTGTAACATAGGATACTATCCTATAAAAAGTTTCTAAGAATAGAAAATTAAAATACGGTGGAGTAGAAAGTGGAATATGGTAGTGGATGAATATAATAATAATAATAGAAACCCTAAAGCTTTTGTCTTATATGCTTTTTTTTCTGTTAGAAGTACAACTTTACCTTTTTGCTTTAAAAGAATTCTTTCTACCTTTTGCATTAAAAAAAACTTACGAAGAGAGAGATTTTTAAGAAGCCATTAAAGACTTCTAATTTTACATATTTTTTACTAAGCTCTTCAATATTTGTTGTTAGAAATTTTATTATGACTGTATGAGACTCATAGACCGATCAGTCCTAAAGTAATGTCTAACCTATAGTTCATTTTCAAAATTTGTGTCTTGTTGATACCATGTTATAATATATGTAGTGCTTGATACTACATTGAAAAGGTGTGTTGTTGGTGACTCAACTTTAACTCATGAAATTTGCACATGATAAGTTAAACCAACCATTGCTGAAGTAGTTGATTTAAGCATTGCATTTAGGTACTCGTGAATTCATTTCCAGTAAAAGTTCAAAAAAGACTTTTTTCTTCTTATTCTACTTGGGATTCCAAGAATCTTGGTTAATGTCGATCAACTAACCAAATTTGCTGGTAATGCAGCTTGGCAGATATTCAAACTGCTCGGGGAATAGCGGATGTGTTGATAGAAATGCTTACTGTGTTGGATCCTCATAATTCTGAGGTAATTTATTCTTTTAGGTCAATAGAGCCTATCTCTTTTTTATTGCATTCTCATATATAAAGTATGAGTTTATATTAAAGTGCTTGGTTTGATGGTATGGATCCTTTAACGGGTATATTTCTGGGGCTGCACAAAGGTCATAAGATGTTCTGTCACTTGAACAACTTGGATCGATAAAAACTCTGTGCCACCTAGTACCCAATGGCTTAGCATAGAATGTCCGGGGAATATCCGAGTTGTAACAAGTACCGTTACCCAATTCATCAGGTTAGCATGGATAAGTCTGCCATTTTGAATGATAAGATATCAAATATTTAAGTCTCATCATGTTCTCTGAGATGATATGTTCCTGGATCTAATGACAACGATATGTCATCATGTTGCATGACCGCGTATCTAATTTCCTCATATCGTCATGCCATATGACTGTTATATCTAATTTTCCTTTGTATTGGATCATCTTCCCAGTTTCTCCACTATTTACTTGCATTTGAAAAAACACTGAAGCACGTTTTGACAGTCCTAGATGTTAATTTTTCAGTTTTTATGAATTCAATATGTTTGTTTGTGTGTTTTTAAAAAAAAATATATTATTATTTGTATTTTTTTTAGTAGTATTAGTAAAATAGGGATTTTTCTTTATGTTAGTGGATTTGTATACATTGATTTGGGTTTTGTATGATGTGAATTTCTCCGTAGTTTTTAGATTCGGATTAATTAGATGTTAAATTTTCATGTTCAACTGTGTTTTAGGTTTGACTATACTTTCTTTATCATTGATTTTGAATTCAGTTAGGTTTTCCATGCGGTGTTCTCTTTTGGTGGCTTTGGGTTTGTAGGATTTTTTTTTGGATTGACATGACTTTTGTATGATTTGACTTTTAAATTTGGGTGCGATTGAGTTTTATAGTTTGGATTTAATTGGTTTTTAGATTTGGGTTTAACTCATTTTTGTATGCTGAGTATTTGTACATAGGGAATTCTGTTGCGTGTATTGTGGTCACACATTGTGCTTGCTTTTATATTGCATTTAATGTGCTTGTTCACCACTCATTACCTTTTTACTAGTATCATGAACAGAGGTCACATTTATTTTTAAAAATATTGATGGATAGGAAAGCTTGTAATCTTGTTGGTTGAGAAGCCCTTTTCCTGTAATCTGACCCTGTTATAGGTGCTCCTGTTATATTTCATAAAAAATATTGACGAGATGTAATTTAAACTAAATGTTTTTTTTTTTTTGGGTTCATTGAATAAAGATCATAATTAAAATTAAGTAAATTTGTGAAGGGCTAGAGCATACATAAAATCAACTCAAACTTTCTACCTTCTTCTGGTGCTTATTGTGCTTCTCATTAACAGGGAGTTGAGCAAGAAGTGATTATAGATCTGGTTGATCAGTGCCGTTCTTACCAAACTCGTGTCATGTTTCTTGTGAACAATACTAGGTACGGATGTGTTCCAAATCTTCTATAGAATCTCGTCAGTTAGTGTAGTTGGCATTAACACTATTTGTTTATTATCTTACAGTGATGAGGAACTTCTTTGTGAGGGTCTGACACTAAATGACGACTTGCAGCGTGTTCTTTGCCAACATGATGACATAGTGAAAGGAATTCCTACCGCTGGTGTGGGACCAACTGAAACTTCAATTGCACCTCTTGTTGATGTCAACCATGAGGATGATGAATCAGAAGATGATCTTTCGCAACTTTCTCGTAGGTAACATAATTTTGTTTTTCACTGTCTATTTCCATTTTTTTCCTTTTCTAATTGACCTCAAAAATGATGTTGAAAGCTATAGGTAGGATTGCATGTTGCAGTTGATCATGAGTGCACAAGGGCCATTTCAAAATTGATCTTCTTGGCTCCTCTTTAATGGCTTGACAGTTATGTTATTCACTAAAAAATGAACTATATGTTAATAAGAAATTGACAAGAAAGCATGACAGCCTTGGAGGAAGCAAAAGTTTACATGTGATTCTCGGCATATTCACTTGTTAATTACATGTCTGTTGATCCTGAAGTCTTGCTGTTGAGATATCAATTGCTATGTCCTTTCTGAAAGCCAGTTCTTATGTAGAACTATTGATCATATCTCTAAGTGATTCTATTATTGTAAACTCATTTGCTCCCAAACATACTTCTACTTATTTATGAATTATATGGTAGCCATTGGGGCTTTGTTATAAAAAGACTCCAGTTCTGATTAGACTGATTAAAACACATCACTAAATTCTAAATCACATAATCCCAAACATGATACTTTAATAGTTACTGAATAATGATCAGGTAGAAGCCCATCTATGAAATCATGTACTTCTTAGAACTCCTAGAGACGAAGAGCTCCCAACACATAAATTCACAAATGGTCATCACTTAGTTGGACGAATTGGGAGCAAATTTTGGAGCAGGAGCAGAGAATGACAGTTATGAAATGCGGAAGTTACATTTAAGGTTTCAAAACTTGATGTCGGAGGCCATATTGGCCTCCTCTGGTCCAATTCAAAGTGCATATGGATGAGATGCGTATGCTAAGGTGGATGCATAGAATAGTAAGAAATGATAGAATTTGAGAGTAGTATCCAAGAGGAAGTCGAGGTTAGCCCTAATAAGAGAACAAGTCAACGAATGATGTTTGAAAGGGTTTTGGCATGTCCATCGAAATTTGAAAGAACCCTACAATTGATTGCTACGATATAAGTATGAACAACAAATTTGTGTAGAATATAAATCTAACACAAATCAATCATAGCTAATTTCCCCTCACTAGGAGAGGATTTTATTGAAAATGGCAGACTTTACACTTCCGGGTATCGCAATCGATTCCCTGTTAATTACATCAAAATTAAATACCTCTAATTAAAAGCTATTAAAGAAAAATAAAGTAATTACATATCTGAAATAAACAAGATAAATCCTAATATCTATGTCTTAATTAATATCTTCGTCTTCATGGCATAAGATGGACGCGCAATATACTTTCTTCGTCAGAGACTCGGGTGATGTAAAATATAGGGCGTTGAAGACGAGAGCCCCTTCTCCGGAAGTTAGACCCATCCAATCGATAGGCATTATCAAATATGGGCATGAGGAGTTCATGGATGAGTCTCATAATAAATTCATGCTCACTTGTCTAGAAGACGAATTCAAACGCCGAATCCATTTTCTGATGTTTGGTCATCCAAAGAATTAACACTTTTGGTTATGGGGTATCTAATCACGGATCGGATATCATCAAATTCCTTAGGATTTGATCATCATAGGTTATTTTGCGATGATTTCACCATTAGATCATGTAATGATCTTATAATACAATTATTTCAACGTAGAGTTAATGAGTTCACCGTTAGATTTGACTAAAACAATGAAATTTGATCAATTGATGATAAATCCACCGTTGGATCTTATTACGGTCGCATATTATGACCGTTTGACCAAAAGTAAACTAGTTCAACATTAGATTTGATCGGAATCAGAAGATTTGGTCAACATGTAACAAATCCACCGTTGGATCGCGTTGTGATCTCGTATTATGATCGTTTGACCAAAAGTCAATGAGTCTGCCGTTGGATTTGGCCAAAATCACAAGATCTAGACAACATGCAATAAATCTACCGTTGGATCCCGTCACAATCTCGTAGTATGATCGTTTGACCAATAGTCAATGAGTCTACCATTGGATTTGACCAAAATCATAAGATCTAGTCAACATGCAATAAATTCACCGTTGGATCTCGTTACGATCTTGTATTATGATTGTTTGACTAAAAGTCAACGAGTTCACTGTTAGATTTGACCAAAATCACAAGATCTAGTCAACGTGCAATAAATCCACCGTTGGATCTCGTATTATGATCGTTTGACCAAAAGTCAATGAGTCTACCGTTGGATTTGACCAAAATCACAAGATCTAGTCAACGTGCAATAAATCCACTGTTATATCTCGTTACGATCTTGTATTATGATCGTTTGATCAAAAGTCAACGAGTCCACCGTTGGATTTGACCACAATCACAAGATCTAGTCAGCATGCAATAAATCCAATCTCGTTACGATCTTATATTATGATCGTTTGATCAAAAGTCAACGAGTCCACTGCTAGATTTGATCAATACTTAATAAATCCATCGTTGGATCTCGTTATGATCTCGTATTATGATCGTTTGGCCAAAAGTCAAACGGTCCACCGTAAAATAATTTTCGATCTTGAGATTGAGATTCAAACCCTACATTTGAGGGAGTGATGACTTGAACCACAAGGGAAACTCTAATTTCGGGACGTGATTCAGATCCAGTAAATCTGATGGTTATGAGTCATCGTAGATGAATATTTCAGGTGTCGGAGTCTGGAATCATTCTTTGGGTTCTTAATTACAACCTGTACGAGTATCGAATTTGTGGTTGCAATCCGATTGTACTAAGAGTTATGCAACGGATTGTACATACGTATCTTAACTATCTCTAAGTACACAAGAAATTGGCTGTGCCGTAACGCATAATCTCAAATTGCAATCCTAAATCATACTTAGGTAAGAGCCGTAACTCTTATCCTAATCGTATCACCTCTAGGTAAAGGTCGTAGCTCTTATCCTAAATGTATCAATCCAGACTTGTTCCTCCCGTAAACTCTAAATAAAAAAAAGGGAACGGAAAGAATCTTGAAGATGCCTTAAGGTCTCTTGCAAGAGGATCAAAGTCGGAGAGGTTTTCGGCAGAGCTCTCGTATCAGAATTTTTGGATCCAAAATGATGAGAACGGATATGCTATTTATAGATTTATGGTAGCGGTTACGGGAAGTTATAATCTTACGATTTTCTCAAAAGTTCCACAAAATTAAGGGTTGTGAGGGCTGCGTGAGTCGTAGCCTTCACGTGGATTGAGAAAAGATTCTTCTCCAGATATCTGGCCTACGCAAATAGTTATTTGTTTAGGCGGAGAAAATAGAGAACCCTTGTTCGAAGGAGATGACCTACGCAGGCACGACTTATACATGTACGACCTACTCAGACACGACCTACGCAGGTACGCCCTATGTAGACACAACCTACGCAAACACGACCTACGTAGGTATGACCTGACCATGTATGGCCTACCTGGGCCATATTTAGAGAGACAAAAAAGAAGGGAGAGAAAGGAGAGACGAGAGAAAATAGGGAGAAAGAGAAAAAAAATGATATATCTTCCTTAAGAAAGACATTTTTGTCTTCTATTTTCTCCAATCATTTATTATATAATATTTGTGTATCCAGAGATAAGATATCTATAGAACTTGCAACACAGATTTATTACATAATATTTAAAAGGGACACAAATAATGTGTGTATATAGATCTATATTTGTATATTTATTCAAGAAAAGGACACAATTTTTGTGTCCACAACAAGTACAAGTTGTAGAAGGAGAAGACCAATATAGGCATACAAGTAATGGGAAGCAGCATGAATGATAGCACAGAGTGACAGTTTTGCCGTAAAAGAAAAATGAGCGGAAAAGTAAGACTAACAAGGCTTTACCCGAAATGGAGGGACAATGTAAGGATGATGATGATGATGCCGATTTCATTTTCCTTAATTTGTTGTTTTATACTAAGCAAGATTGGGTATTGAAACTCCTATCATTAAGCTTCGTTACTGATGCGTATCATCTTGATAATTGTCGGATACATTCTTGTTTCTCTGATAAGCTTGGGAAAAAAGCCTAGATGGTTTGGCTTTGTATCGCTGGGCACCAATACTGAGAATTGTCGGGCAATATGTCAGTAATATCTCAGATTTAAACTAGTTACCTACTAGGCTACCACGTATGTAGCAAAATACATGATGTCTTTTCTTGTGATTGCTGGTTCTTTAGGCCATGTTTCCCATTGCTTCTTCACATACCTTGTTTTTGGTTCTTATTGACAGAAGACAACAATCTATTGATTCTATATATTTTCACTTCCAAAAAGGCCTTAAAAGTCCCTATACTTGTCGGTTTTCGTTATGCAAAATGTTGATGTAAAAACGATTGAAGCTGGTGTGTTCTGTACTTAAGGTGATACTCGTGTCATCATAATCCACTCTTAACCCGTTTACAAGGATTCTTGATCATTTTGGATAAGACAAGTGGCGGTCCAGAATGCTACAATTTTCTTGCACACACAGAACAAACTATAATGACATGCTACATTTTCTTTTACTTCAACAATAATGTTCTTATTTTCACTTTTACCTGCCAAAATTTAATTGCTATTTATGTTGATTCTTAGCCTTACATGGAGAAGACTCCTGCAGTTACTTCTTGTATGCCACACACAGAAACGAGCTCGTGCATATGGCCTATTACTAATATTTGTTTTTGGCAAGCCTCTCTCCTGTCAAATTGTAAATATGGATGCCTGATGTGTAGAGCTTGTTCATGTATGCAAGCTCTACATTTCCCTAATTTTCTTTATGTTCATGTTTAGTGAGATTTCATGTTCTTGTTTAGTGTGTAATTGGGAATGATTTTTTATTTATTTTTATTTTTTTCACTTGGATGCTCCTCATGTGATGTTCCAGGTCATCGAGAGAAAACAGGCATTTGCAAGGTAGAAACTCCGGCAGTGCCAAGGCTGAACGAAAGTTTGTTAGTCCAATTCTTCCTCCGCCACCATCATCAACGAAAACTAATGATACAGGTTCTAATACAGTTGGTTATCGTGACATCTACAGATCTGAAAGTCCCTCTGAATCACCACAACTACCAAAACCCGTGGCAGTCCTGCCTCCTGGCTCCCACAGTAGCCCACCGTCAACGCCCAAACTAACCCTTTCTTCCCCTCCCTCACAAGGAATCAACTCAATCCCATCTCCAGTGTCCGCCTGGCATCTCAACCATGACGAACCTTTTCAAGCAGTGAAGTCCACTGAGAAACTTCCGCCAGCTCCTTGGGAAGCCAGGTCCTCCTTACCACCCCCACCTTCAAAGTATAATCAAAGACAACAATTCTTCCAACAACAGCAGCAAGCTTTGTCAGGTGATGGATTAGTAGGACGGACCCAAAACCTCTCACTTCGTCACGTAAAACCCACTTATTCCTCAAATTCTTCCCACCCATCAGACGGTCAGGAATCTTTGCCCCCTACCCGACAAGCGAAACCGGAGGAGACCCTCTTCAAAGATCTGATTGATTCTGTGAGGGCCAAATCTGCACCTTCTGCCAAACCTGGTAGCCATAGAACGTATTGAGCAATTACAACGGGTGTGTTATTAACTTGCAGTGCTCATGCTTTACGGCACAGTAGGATTGACTGGAATTTGACTTCGTTTTATCAAATAAGTGGTTCATTTTCTGCCGTTTGTATTTGGTTTAATTGCAGGCTGCTTCGTTTCTTTTTTTAAGGGCATATAAGCATTTTGTTGCAGAAGAGGAGAGCAGTCCATGGGCTTTGGCCCCACAGCAAGTAGATTCATCATCATAGTCACAAAAATAGCTGAATTTTTGAAAAAAAAAATCTTGAATTTAAGGTCTCCCGAATTAATCCCCAATTATTCGCGAATTTTTCGAAAAATACCCTTATCACAAAATTTTCCGAATAATTCCCAAAATTTTCAAAAAATTGTGACTTGCTAACTTTTTAAATATATATTTATTTTATTTTTATAATTTTAAATCTTTTTCTTTTTATTTTTATAATTTTCTCATCGATTTTCCTTCTGAATAATTTCCAGACCTTCCTGGATTTCCCCATTTTTTTTGAATTTTAACCTTGCAGATCTATTGCCGAACCCATGTGGTGACTATGATCATATCATTATTTGTGTTCAAGAAAATTAGCTCATGCTTCCAAATAACTGCGCGAGACCTGGCTTGGGCCCATCTATAGGAGGGTTTATCGTTTTGGCTTTATGGCCCCAGCTTGGTCATAGTGGCCGCTCACAGGCCCATCTTGTTGTGGGCTTTATATAGGGCTGTCAACGGGCCGGGTCAAAATTTTGGCTGCCCAACAGGGAAATCACAAATGCCTGACCCAACAGGACCCAATGGTGCACCCAAACCAATCCGACCCAACCCCAGTAAAATCGCCTATTTTGTACACCCTTTTCATAGGAAATATTGGGTTGGGTCAACCGTTTGGACCAGAAAATACCCAACCAAACATGACTACTTGGTCAAACCAACCCGAAGGTCGGGTTGGATGTCTCAAGCCCGACTCGACAGGTCAAGTTTATGTGCCAGACCCGGTAAAATATCCAGTCGGGTCGGGTATCGCCTTGACCCAACCCAGTCACAGCCCTAAGTTTAACAGGCCACTGGCCAACCTGCCCCATTTTGGGGCTGGGCTGTAGCCTGCGAAGTAGGGCTGTCAACGGGTCAAATCAGACCAACTGCTTCATGGCTTAAAGGTATACGCCTGACCTGATGTGATGGTCCAACCTAACGTGATTCGATGAGATATATGCTCGATCAGGCTTAAGAAATTGGATTGGGTCATCTCAGGCCGATCCGGTTTAAAATTCACCTATCCCAACTAAACCATTAATCTTATACATATATATATAAGTCTGCCCTTTGAATAAACCTGACCCAAAGGTTAAATTTATGTACCCTACATAGTTGAAAACAGTGCTAAGAGGGTGGCTGGCGACTCGACCCAAGGGGAAATAGGGGACCGTCAAAATCCGAAAACAAATGACGATGGGTACCTTCCCATCTAGACAAATTATAATCGGTTATATTTATAATCGTATTTATACATTTATACACTTTCTTATCATATTATTGAAAAGTAGTATAAATAATGTAATTAATTGTGAAAATTTGTCTATTCTAGCTTTCTATCTTCTTCTTCTCACGTTGATTTATTATTTTTCTTATTTATTTTATAATCTCCTGATATTATTTTTACTATCATATTTTCTTAAAGTTCCTTGATTCATAAATTTTTCATTTTTCTTTCATCTCTCCTACATGAAATTGTTCATGTAATTTTTATATTTTTTTCTTCATCTCTTTTATATTTAGAAAGAGATTTCTTATTCATGTGAATGCATTTTTCACATTTATTTATTTAGTGGATGTGTATTTTTCACTTTGGTCTTTAATAGCCTTTTATATTTCATGTGGATATCTTTTCCTATATTTTATTTGGATAATTTATATGAATTTATGGATTATTTTTATGATATTACAACTGTTTTTTTAATTTGGATGATCTTTTGTAGTATTATGACCTTTTTTTTTTATTAAGATATGCTATTTTCCTACAATTTCCTGCATATATATCCAAACACAGGATTTGATTAATCCCATATTTTCCTAATTAGCAATGTTGTTATCCAAATAGCGAAAAATAAAAGGAAACAAAAGAATCTCATGATTTCCTGCAACTTAGGCATTCACGGGAAAATATAAGAATATTATTTTACTTTCCCATATTTTCAGTATTTTTATCCAAAGAAGACCTTAAGGTCTTCCATACTTGAGCTCTTATAATATCAACCTTTAAAAAATTACATTATCAAGTAAAATAAAAGTGCGTAGGACCGATTCTCTCCTCTTTTGTCTCACACCTCTCTCTCCGTTGAAGGAGAAAGTACATTGAAGAGAAACATTCTTTTTATTTGAGTGAAGAGTGAGCAACATTTATAAAACCGGACCAAACCAAAAAAAAATGAGAAATAGAGTTTTGTATAATTTTACCTATATTATTCTTTGATAATGATTTTTTAATATGAAAGATAGACTACTTTCTTCTTCTGAAATTGTTTCACACCATCAGTTTTACATCTGATTTTCTTTTTTTATGACACATTAAGATGCCAATAAGCTCATTGACTCGAGGGTTATCAATAAACATGTTGGCTATATTGTTTATCAACTTTTTGTCTTCTTTGTCAACTTCGATAGATGGATGATACTCGGTCATCCGATTTGAATATCACGACATAAAAATTACAATCTTAAAGATAAAGATACGAAGAAAACATAACTATATACGCATCTAAGGATTTCCATTGTTAAAAAAGTTGATTGCCCTATATAAGGCAAGGAGATTATACCAATATTCTATAAAATAGATCTCGAGATCATAAATCACCTATCAAACAGTCAAATGACGATTCCACATGCACACATCCCCAAAAGTGATCATAATTATAGTATACAATGAGAAGGGTTTTTGAGTCACATTCAGGGATTTGTGTCACATGGAATCAACATTTAACCGCTTGATATGTGGTCCATGATCTTAAGATTTATATTATAGAAGATTGGAATGAAAAACAATATTTATCGTATGATTCAAGGCAGTCAACTATTTTAATGGCGAACATTATTTTCGTTTATTGTCTGTCTCCCAAACTCACAACCTTTAGTATGAAGGTGCAAACAAAAAATCGTCACGAATCCCTACATGTACCAACCTGATCACCCTGTCTGTCACAGTGCGTCGCAGACTGAGGAGAGTAGGGGATGTGACTCGGTCATTAAATTATTTACATACCTATTTGCACGAGTGAATCCTTTTACCACATCATTGAGCATATATTTTATTTGGATAAAAATTGAACTCATCTGATATGATGTGATGTAGACTAATAGGGATTCGAGTCTCTTTGGTAAAACCTTCCGGCGATTATTAACCTTTTATATATATATATATATATATATATATATATATATATATATATATATATCTTTCACTTAAAGGTATAAAATATATTTTTATGACTAACAAATATTGATTATATGTCACTTCAGATTGACTTTTAAAGATTTTGATGTGACATATATGCAATAAAAGCTTGAGCCATCAGCTTATATCCAATGACTCAGAGTTATATAATTATTTCTCACACATATATATATATATATATATATATATATATATATATATATGAGAGGTTTGGAGATATGCGCCCATTAATTTATGCATGACACACAACACTTTTTTAGCTGAAGCGACGTCTTACATTTTAATTATTTAACTCTGCTTTACTTAGAGTTACCGCTGTTATAATCTGAAGCATAAAGTGGTGCGAAACGGCTTGAGATATGATGCCTGCCAGTGGGAGTTGCAATAACCATTATTATTGTTCAAAAAGACTACTTGAGATAGCAAATTTGTGAATTAATAATATACAAATTACTTTTTATCTTTGCCATAATTTTATTATTTTCAGAGTACAGTAAGAAGACACAGCGAATCGCCGACCTTTTTTTTCTAAATTAAGGTGAGCTTCCTTTAAGTTTCTTTCTGCTTTACAGAAGAAGTGAATCTGCTGCTCTCTAAATTTCATTACCTCCCACAACTTTTACTCGTCAATCTTAATCTTTAACTTTGCCTCACATCCGCTTTTATTGTCTCTTGAACACTTTATATCGGCATATAATTTTTGCTCGTCTTGCTGTTTGAAACCTTCAAACGAAATACAAATTTTCTCTTTATAAAAAAGTTATTTGTCTCGTCTCAGGTTGGAATTTCAAGCTGATATGTGACTTCCATTCCTCACGGATATTTTCGAACCTGCCCCCGTCCGGCACTTGGATCCCAAAATAATCTTACATTTCGATATCCCTATCACAATCAGGTAAATCTCCTTCTAAAGAAACAATGTTCAGGAGTAAGGTTTAAATCAATACCACTTAAATTAAATTCTCCAAAAACGAAGCACAATCGCTTCTAAACAGAAGCGCAATTGCTTCACTGAAGAAGCGATGTTGCGGTTATGTTGATGCGTAATCGCTTCACAGAAGAAGGGATGGTGCAGCTATATTGAGGTGCAATCGCTTTACAGAAATGTTTGTATTAACGTCGATTTATATATTTTGAATGCTTTTAATTTTATGATTTATATCATATAAGGTCATCACCTATATTTGGTTATAAAACAAATCATTTTATATAAACTCTTATAAAAATGACGTTTTTCTATAAGTAGCAAGTTTTCACATTATAAATAATAAAATTACAAGTAAAGTTGTACCGTATAGAGCATAAGTACATCAACAATATCGACTTAATGCTTACCTCTGATTAGAGAGAGAAAGAGAGAGAGACAAAGAGATGCCAAAGAAGGAGGGAGAGAGATGTAGCGAAAGTGCATTTTTTGAATTCCTTTACTACCTAAAAAGTGTCGCTTTCAGACTTGACATTTCTTTGTCGCCTGATGTGATTTTTTTTAATGTGATGTTTTACTCGCAAGTACACGAATCGGTTTGTATATAGTGGGTGCGAAGTACGAGATTATTCCCACGAGGACTAATTTTGAAATATCTAAAAGAGACAAGCAATTCTAAAAATCTATTAAGATCTAACAGTATTCTATCAATTTTATAATTTAAGCGGTTGATGAGATGGTAATTAATGACTACAAACTAAAATTCAATTGATAATTCAAAAGGAAAGGTAAAGATGGTGATAAAGATGAAGATGCTAAATCCTCCCATCTTTGGTCCGTTCTTCCTATAATATAAATCTAAGAATTAAATTATCAGATATTTCATTGGTAACAAACATCTTTTATGGAAGATCAATGGTCAACACCCTAATAGGCTCCATGTTGCTTCCCTGCAATCAGGACTTAGATGATTTTCATATATAGATCTGGGATCAAGGGCATGGCTAGGCACACATGATCTTAGGTTCAAATAAAAATCATCCCCAAAGTGGGTAAAAATTCCAACAAGAATACCACTTATAAATCTGAAATCAAGGGCATGGCTAGGCACACTTTATTCAGATTAGGGAGTATTTAAGATAAAATTACCATTACAGAACCAAGATCCAGGGCATGGCTAGGCACACTCGATCCCAGAATATAATCGTAATTAGATCCACACGATGAAAGCAAAAAGACCATAACAATGATTGGGTAAAATTACCGTCACAGATTTGAGATCCCGGGCATGGCTAGGCACACGCGATCCCGGTTAGTGGCGGAGATTTTATCCGTTCATGATAGCACAACAACCATAAAATAAAATCTCATATTTTAATCCTTAATTTATATTATTAAAAGTACATCCCTCGGATGGGAATCATTAGATCCCCATCCCTATAAATTTAGCCACACATATTGTAAGTAAATGACATAAATAAATAAAGACGGAAAAATAACATTAATTAAAATTACCTCAAACTTCAAAAGAAATTGCTTTGATCCAAAAGTATGATGATCTTCAGAAACGAAATTAATACAGGAATAAACTTTGAACAAAATTTAGGAATGAGTACTGAAAAATTAAAGGGAACAAAGTTCTCAAAAGAATAATAAAACTTCCCTATTTCTATGTCTAACTGTGAAAAATAATGGCTAAAAACTAAGAACTTTAAACTAAAATTCTCTCCTAAAATTAATTCTATCTAATTAATTCCTACGTTCTTCTCCCGAAGTGTTTGAGTCGCTTTAAATAGACCCTCCTCGCGGAAGTCTCCCAAGCCAATATTTTAGGGTCGATTAATCGACCAGGGAGGGTCGATGCATCGAGCCGCCAAAAAGTCCCAAAAATCTGCTTTACAGTGTCAGTTTCGTGTCAGACTCTGACTCATCCTCGATTAATCGACCTATAGGGTTGATGCATCGACCCCAGAAATCTGTGAAATTCAGCACTTCCTTTTGGTTCAGATACTGCTTCGGTATTTCGGTCATAACGTTCTGTCCCGAACTCGGATTGAGGTGATTCTTACGCCGTTGGAAAGCTGACGAAAAGATCCACAACTTTCATGTTTTGATAATTTCATAATTCGGCCGTCTTGAAGATCCAAATTTAGCCGCAAGTCGCACCAAGTTCTCGATTACCCAAAGTTGCAATGTTTTGACATTATATTCAGAATTCTTGGACTGTTTTCTATACTTGGCTTGTATTTACCTGAAACACTTCAAATCTAATCATTCTCGTCAGATAGCCTTCATCGGACAGCTAAATATAGGTATTTAGGGGTGAAATATCATTATTTTTCAGTACTCATCATCGCCCCTTCCTGTTGTTAGGTGTAGCCTGAGCTACCTACCTTGTAACCTCTATCAGTAAGATATCTTAGAGATATCTCTGTTGTGGCCGACCCCAATTAGTTTCAAAGACACTTTTCATGTGTCCGCTTTTCATCGGTAGGGTTAAGAGATATCTCTACGCTCGGGTGCATTATCCCCTCTGCTTATATATATATATTGGAAAATTTCAAGTAGTAATCTTTCTAAAACTATACCAGATTCCAAGTTTGATATATATTGTTATATTTATTATTAATATAATAAATATTTTAATAATTTAAAGAAAATAAAACTTTATTTTGATTTCTTAGTTTTGGGTTGGGTTTTAGGCAATAGATATTCCCAAGTTTTATATGTAAATTAATAGTCCCATATTGGTAAAAATAAAAAATGCCTAGGCTATATATAGAACCTTTCACCTTCACTTATTGTTTGACAATAAGAAGAGAAGAGTGTGTCTAATGGGCCACTAATCTGTGAGTCAATTTGAATTCGGTTCTATTGGGCCAAACGAATTGGTCAAATGTTGTCCGTTAGACCCAACCGTTTCATAATCGCTTATAAAGGTGTGCAACCGTGCCGTTGGATGAAGTGGTTGAGATCTTTGAAAGATCTGAGCCGTCAAAAATATGACTGTTGGCCCAACAGTCATATTGAAAATTCTATACAAGGAGGCCTTAGGACACAGATTTAGATACTCTGAAATCCATTGGATTCCTTGCATAAAATTAGAGAATTCCTCTTACTTTTTTCTTTTGATGGTACTTCATCGGCTGTTGCAAAGTAACGAATCGCATCCAAGAGATTGGGCTCGTTGTATCTTGAAAACGTCTCGCTGAAACCCTTTTGCAAACTCGAGAATTTATTCGAGTAGGGAGCGAATAGCATTTTAAAGACAACGATTACATGCCTCGAGTCTAATTCTCTTGCCCATTTCATCATTTTCAGATTTCTGTTCCTAATTTTCTAACATATATATCATATGGCAAAATTCAAGCAGTAATCTTTCGGAAGTTGTTTTAGATTCCAAGTTTCACTATAAAAAATAAGATTATTGGCGGCAGTTTTTTGAAGCAAAAAATTGCCGCTATTAATAAAAAACTATTAAGACTATTAGTGACAAGAGTATTAGTGGCAGTTTTTGGCTGCCGCTAATAGTCTCATTTTTTGTAGTGTTTGTTGAGTTGATTAGGATAATCGAAAATTTTCTCCGATTAGTAAAATCACGTGGCTCAAATAAACTGCGATTAACGCGTGTCGGTCGAACCATTGCTGATTGAATATGATCAAGCGACCATGATCGCGCGATGGGCATCATTGAGGGACATTGATGATGGGATCGTGATTGAAAAAAAAGATCGAGCGTCCATGATTACGCAGCCATGATCAAGGTGTCAAAATTAGTATCGGACTCGGGTATTAGTCCATGGAGGACCGATACGACTCGGCCGATGTCGATACGTATCAGCCTATTTAAAATATAAAAAAAAATAGAGGTATCAGCCGAAACCGATACCGTATTGGCCGATACCCGATACCAATACATATCGGGTCCATGATTAGGCAGTCATGATCGATCGGTTACAATTGTATACGTCTTGACCGAGCATTCAATATTAAGTGGCCATTTGAGTGGCTGCAATTGAAAAAAAATGTTTTGAGTGGCTACAATTTAACATGCATGATTGAAGTCTCTATCGAGCGTCCATGATTGAGTAATCATAATTGTGCTTTTGTGCTTGAATGATCTGGATCATGCTTCAAGATGAAATTATTCGAGGAAGTTGAATGCTTGTTACGTATATAGAGGGCTGCAACCAAGTCGAGCCGAGTCTGAGTTGGGTCAGCTCTAGCACGGTTCTATCTTATACAAGCTGAGCTCTAACTCGGCTCTAAGTCCTTCGAGCTGAGCTGAGCTGACTTAATTCTGTTACAACCTATGTATCTAATATGGTATCAGAACTCGGCTGATATCAATACACATCAGCGATACATATCAATTTCATTGAGAACCGATACCGATACCACTTCGATAGGTAGCGGGGTGGTCTTGGTATTGGTCGATACCATCCCAGTCTTGACCGATAAATTTTCTTTTTTATATAGAAAAGAAAAAATCAGCAATGCCATATCTGTATTGGATGATATGTATTGGTTCAAAACAGGGCCGGCCTTGGGGCAAGGCCCATCATGCGGCCACCTCGGTCTTCCAAATTTTTAGGGCCCCCAATTCTTGCAATTCTTTATAAATTATTAGTTAATATAATTTTTAATGTACTAAGATAGTGAATTAAGTCAATGGGTTAGTTGGTTAACTTTATTGTTTTACTTTTTACCCAATAGGCTATGGGCTCAACTCTTCTCAACCCCCATATTTGCATTATTTTTTCAGTCTGATCGGGTCCTCTGCCGGGCCGGTATTGGTCATGGGCCTTATGTATTGATCCAGTGGATTCTCTAGCCCCATTTTGATTGGTCCAAATTTCTTTGACCGGATCATTTGTATATATACAAAATTTTTCTTATTAAATTATCCAACTTAAAATAACAATCGTGTGCTCGGTAGAGCTCATTTTTTTGCAAATGACCTATCATTTGCATCTACTTGACAAGAGTTATTCAATGAGCCTATTTATGGAACCTTTTGACACTGTTAAAATGCTAAAAAATGACAGGAAAGATTTAATGGCAATTACAATCCTAAAAAATGTCACAGTGTTATTAGTTGGGGTACTTGATCCGTTCTATTATTTAGCTTTCCTCTTTTTGTATTTTATTTTCCATTAATATATATTTTCGTTAACTTATTAATTATATTTTCAAATTATAAGCAGTAGAATGGAATATATATGCATATATTTGTAATCTAAGAGCAATCATAGTGACAAAGTTCAATTTCGGTAATATTTTGAAAAGTTTTGAAAAAATTTCGAGGAGTACAAAAAATATTTTATATAAATTATATTTAATATTTACAATTTTTTTTATTTATTATGCCAAAGCAACTAAAATTAAAATAAAATTTATTAAATTTGACAAGATTTCTTTAATTTTGTAAAAATTCATGAAATTTGACAATTTCGGATAAATCATCAAAATTTCGTTGAAAGTCACGTCCAACGTTTGTTTTGATAAATTTCAGCGAAATTTTAAAAGACATTCAAAAAATTTGTCATTATAAGAGAAATGAATATTATTTTATTTGGTCAACAATAGTTGTGGAAAACAAAATTTGAATTAATATGGAGGGTCCCCAATTTAGGAGCTTGCCTTGAGTCCCCAAAATCTCAGGGCCGGCCGAGATTCAAAATAGCCCGATACCTGCTACCAATACTGATACGGTGAACCTTGGTTTACACGAACTTGCATAGCATAAGGGATGCATTCCCATCGTATCAAATGAATTAAGGTTGTAGACGACGTTCCACCTCGCGGGGATCCCAAAATAAAGAAGTCCTTTTTAATCATGTGCCATGATGCAAATCGTGTGCTAAGTTTTGTTAGCATAGAGGTCAAATTTTGTTTAACTTAGATATTTGGGACCCGTTTTTCCTGACCCTCTTTTAAACACTAAAATGGTGTTTAAATGATCTTATACTGTCTATGATTTAAGATGTGGGTGATCGGTACCATCAAAGTGATAGGTCATGGATTGAAGAACAATAGACCCAAAAATGATATTTTGAGGAGATTTAAACCATCCGATCTTTTGACTATAATATGAACAGCTGTTTTTCGTTTAGCGGCCGATATTAAAATTTATCAATAGGACTTATAGTAGGCATGTTTCTTTCGACTAAGATATGTTCCAATGATAGATTGCCACCTTGACAAATTAGATTGGTCACAATATATACCACATGGCATAATGAGATAGAAAATATCATTTTGGTATTTAAATGACATTCAAGTTTTGAAGGCTATGATATAAAGATTTTTAGTACAAAAAATTAGAATGAAATGATCTCTATCATATGATTCAGTACAGCCATCTATTGAATTAGATTATGACCGTTGACTGCATTGAGTAATATGATTGAGATAACGGTTCATGTTAATCTGATGGTGTTTCCACATATATCATGAGTCCTCGAAAGGAGCTTCTTTTAAATTGTGTGCAATTGTCGACTTTATGTGTGCAAGTAGCGGTCCCCGCATATTACCTGCGAGTGGGTTGAGTTCAGATTTGGTTAGCGGCTACCCGGCCTGACTCAATGACAATTTAGCGTCCAACCAAACCCAACCCATCTCGATTGGGTTTGAGTCTCAACCCAAATACGACCTGACCCGACCCCATTAGGAACTCCCATTATTTTGGGCTCTTACTGTCTTCTTGTCTGGCAAAACCTACGGGAAGTTTTGTGTTTTTCTTACTGCCTATGGGTTGGTTAAAAAAGACTCTTGGGAAGTTTTTTTTTTCTTAAATAAATTCAAAGGTTGTAAATTTTATTGTCAATCGTTTAGCTACTAACACCTCTAAAATTTGATTTATCTTTAAAATCCACAATAGATTCACTCGTTGTATCATTTTTATCATCCGGTCAAAGGCCACATGCAAGATCTCCTACAAATTGCATAGTGTTTCTTGACGGTAAAAATCCGTCGTTAAAATGATCACAAATCGCTGATAAAAACTTTGCCGACGGTGGTGGGACTGCCAAGGAAAGAAGCGTTGCCAATGATTCGCCGACGGTTTTTAGTTCGATATGTACCCTTTCACGCCAGTTAACCACCGAGAAAATGTTAAATTTACAAAGTGTAAGATATAGAATTTTCGTGCCAACAGTTTTAAACCACCGCTAACAATGTTTAACCTTTTCATATTTACAGGCGGATTTTAACCGCTGACAATGTTTAACTTTTCTTAATAATCGCTGGCGGATCAGAACTGCCGGTTGTGCAACTGTGGGCTTTCGTGAGTCTGTCGCGACGATAGGCTCGTATTGGTAAATATAGAGTCGCCACCCGGTGCTATTGGTGTCTCGGGAAACCTAAATCAATATTTGAAGCATCAAAGTGAAAAAAATATGACTCTGATTCCGGTCTACGCCAAAGGCTCTTGGATAGCGGCTTCGGTTATTGATCGGGAAGGCATTAGGCGCCCAATCAACCTGCTTGTAAGCGGTCTCTACTTATGGCCAAAATAAAAAAAGAAAATGAAAAAAGAAAAATAACACTTCCTCTTGCCTGAAAGCACTCGGATCCTATTTGAGCCTCCCGTAATCACCGAAATTTCGGCGGCGTAACGGCTTCAATTCTAAGATAGAAGAAAAGCAAAGAAGGTAAAGAAATAGAGGGGAGAGTCGAAGCTCTCGGGCCCTTATAGCGCAACCGGGGACCTTCGCGTAGCTGCGTTCCGAGGAGCTTTCGATACCAAATGGTTGGAGGAACAGGTTTTGATCTCTAAAGTTAGGGAGCTAGGAGGTATGAGAAGAAGGTTAGGGGCTAGTTCTCACTTAAGCTAAGGGATTAATGGTGGAAAATGGAGTGCAAAAGACAAACTAAGGTACTGAAAATTTTGAGGTATTAGTGCTGGAAAATGGGAGGGGAGCTCACTAGAATTTTCTCTCTTCTAAAAAAAATTTCAAGCCTTTAACAAGGGAGGGGTGCCTCTCTATTTGTAGAAAATGAGAGGATTAGTGAGGTGCTTAAGTCCTAATGGGCTTAGCAATTAGATAATAGAAAACCTAAGGATTTTGGATTTTTCAAGGTTTTGGAAATGGGTGAATTGAATTTCAATGGTAGATGATAGGGGGGCTTTAAATGGTTAAAGGGTTGCAAATAGAATAAATAGCGGTGCAACAGTCCTATAAAAACTCATCCCAAACATTGAGGTGGTCAACAAGTCAAACCTCAAAAGTGAATTTCGGATAAAATCCCAAAATCACTGTAGCTAAGCATAGCGTGTATATTATACACGCTAGGCTTATGAACAGTGTCCTTGAGAAGTCCAGAGCTCATTCTGGAGCTCAAATCTGAAGGAAAAAGGTCAATTTTGCCTAGCGTGCATATTATACACACTAGGCCAAATTTCTGCAAAATTGGCCTAGCATGTATATCACGCTAGGCAAAATTCAATCAAAAAATGATCTAGCGTGTATATTATATACGTTAGGCCAAATCCATGCATCCAAGCTTTACATTCAAATCGCCCTAACTTTTGATATATAACTCGGATTGAGGCTATTCCTGGCTCGTTGGAAAGCTGGGAACATCCCCTTTTTTATGAGATAGGTCTCAGCTCTAATAAAGTTCTATGCAAACCTTAGCATCCCTCCTCTCATCCATTGTTCAGGAGGATTCAAAACGGGTCCGAGAAGGGTTCTAATGGTTTAAGGTTGATTCTTAAGGGGCTTGGGAAAGCTCCTAAGAGTTTGGAAAGGTGTCTAGGGGTTAAGGAGATACTATCGGAAGCTCGAAGGTGCACCTTTCTCGAAGTATGTGTTGATCAGGCCTTGAACTAAATTTTAGTATCTACAGATGCCCCTCTTTGATATCCGATCACTAATGATCGAATGTAAAAAAAAAGAGACATTCGGGGAGGCCCAAGGCAATGCTTGTCATAACCCTAGATTTTGGGAATCGTGCACATCACATACCATGCACGTGTATCACATATCATGGACGTGTATTTGTACTTCACAAGAAAACCAAAAACTACATATATACACTATGTGTGTATATGTGAAACATTCTAGCTTTCACTATATAAGTGAAAGTGGGGAGGAGAGTCTCTCTCCTACGTAACCTAAATTAGCATAGATAAAGAAAAGGTAAAATAGAGAGAGAGAGGAGAAGGTTTTGCAAAAGAAGAGGAGAGGTTCGTTGGTTTTAAGCAGTAAAGAACCTTGAAAATTTTTACATTTAGCCGAAGCTTGGATCAAACTATAGGAGATCTATAGAGTAAGGTATGGTTCTAGATGCTTACGCAGATTCTAAGTAGATTATAGACTACTAGAATAATGATCCTTGACATTAATAAACCTCTCACGAAGAAGGTATGGTTCTCGAACAGATAGAGAACTTACATCTTTTCGTGGCTCGCTCGAGCGGTCTAAATGTGTGACAGCCTGAATTTCGGCACCCCGAAACCCGTGCCATCAGCACGATCATCTTGACCGTGCCCCTTAGCTAAGCACGGAACACTGGTATATCAAGCATTGCAATAAAATAATAAACGAAATTGCAGAATTTGAATCTATATTAATTAACTCTCCAAAAGACAGTTCTACCCTCATGCTTCTACATGAATGGAGAACCGATCCGAACCATCGATGATAGCAATCATCACGGATGGTTCGCCCCAAAAGAATAATCCCATCTATTTATATATGTACATGGTTTAAACAGAATCAAGGCTTGACATACCAAGCCGTACAAAAACTCTCTCAAAAATCCCTCAAAGTGGCACAACGGAGTCCTCTAGAAGAAGTCCTCTGGAGGTGGCTCCAACTCTTCGCCGGCCGCAAGGTCCGACTCGCCGGGATCAGCGTCTCCTGAAGCCGCGGCAGCTGCTAGTAGTGGACCTGCGACGTATAGTCTATAGGGTGAGCTACATCCTAGCTCAATAGGGAACAAATACGGTTGAACATATAAATTATAACTCACATGTATTCCATGATATGCCATGCATGATGTATCTATCACGGTTATTAATAATGACGAAATAAAAGCATTTCGTTTCTTGTTGATTACTTACATTTTATTTACTCATGAATGATCTTTGAGAAGGCCTAAAGCAAAACTTAAACTTTCAACTTAAGTAATCCAGCAATATAGCATCGAGCCCGATGAGATACCCATCATCGTCATCTATATAGACAGGTTTTAACCGTATTCCAGAATACAAATAGTACCAAGCCCCTTTCCCACGAGGATTGGTGGCGGGGTTTCACTTTCTCAATCAACACCCACGGGTTGCTTACTATGTCGGATAAGCCTCACTTGGCCCTACGGTTTCGCCGCGTATCGGTCACGGATATCTGCCGTGTCGTCGTGGATATCCATACGTCGGTGGGGTACCCTATCAAACCTCAAATAACAAAAATATCGGTGCCTTACATATAGTTATTCACCGTGTAATTGTGCTATCTTATATCAGTTAGGCCCTATCAAACATGATTCAATCCTTGGATACATCCCTGGGATGTATCCATTTACTTGCATCACACCTGATGCTCTTATCTCTTTACTTCTTCATCCCCTGGGGATGGCTCATTATGATTACTCTTATGGGTGTCACACACACACACTTTTCACAAATTCTTAAGAAATAAACATTTGAATTGAGTTCTATATCACTACATACATGCTCTTGTAAAATAAAGTACATGTTCAAGGTGTTCCCTACCTCAAGTCTTCGTTTGATCAATGCATCAAGGTCCCACGTGGCTCCTTGTGCACAAGTCCACACGTACCACCTATGGTACCATATAACAGGTAAAACACATCACAAAGGATGCAATAAAGAAGGTATAAGATCCTCCAAAAATCTTAAAGTCAACCCAAAAGTCAACATAATTTATGTCAGTCGATTAATCGAACTCCAAAATCGATTAATCGAATGTCAATATCGATTAATCGAAGCAATTTCGATTAATCGAAATTCTCCTTTTCGCAAAGTCCATTCTCAGTTCGAACAGTCGAGTTTTCGTTCGATTAATCGAATTCAATTTCGATTAATCGAAATTCTTCTTTTCGCAAAGTAATTTCACTGTTCGAACAGTCGAGTTTTCATTCGATTAATCGAATCCAATTTCGATTAATCGAAATTCTTCTTTTCGCAAAGTAGACTCCCAGTTCGAACAGTCGAGTTTCACAAGTTGATTAATCGATCCCAAATCGATTAATCGAAAACTAAAATCGATTAATCGAAATCCCATTTCGATTAGTCGATTTTTCCTCAAGTCATTTCCTCCAACCCCTGGGGTCCACTGGAGGTTCTCAGTCGATTAATCGATTCTCAAATCGATCAATCGAAATCCAAAGTCGATTAATCGAAATTAAATTCGATTAATCGAAATCGAATTCTCGACCTTTCAACTTCACAGCCAATTTCGATTAATGAAACCCAATTTCGATTAATCGAAATTGTCGATTCAAATCTTTATCTTCTTCCACACTTTTTCTTCTATTTTTCTAAGCCATTATCCTAAGATTTAAACTATTTTCAACTACCATTTAGCCTCTATAATCTATGCATTTGATTTACAAAATTTTACCTTGAATCAATCTCAAATTGATTTCAAATCTAGGGTTGGAAGGCTAGGGTTCCAGCTTTAGCTTTTCAGCGGATCCCTTGCGTTGAATCGGCCTATTTAATATTTGAATCCTTCATTCCTCAACTAGCCTTTACTCCTTGCATTAATCACTCTTTTTACTCTTTCTCTCTCTTCTTTACTCTCCTTCAACAACCCAAAATACCCATCTAGGGTTATTAAACCCTTTTATCCCTCTCTTCTCACTTGTGTGTTGAACACATATACCGCGGTAGGTATATGCGACTTCACATTTACAACACACACCACATCGACATTAAGTTTATCACATCTCATCCGTTCATCACATCCCATGCTAACTCTTGATCTCCTGATTGGTCAAACTTGTGACCAATCGAGCACGGATCCCGAGGTCATAGTTTTGCGTGATTTTTCGGGCTATTACAAAATGGCTCGCTTGAGCGATGACAAAAGGAATATTCTGAGCATATTCGTGTTTTGGACCCGCTCAAGCGAGACACACAGTAAAGGAGAAGCTCGCTCGAGCGAGGCATCGCAGAAAGCTCCAGTACCTCAATATATAATCGCTCGAGCGATGAATAGCGCTCGCTCAAGCGATAGATGATAACCGCTCGAGCGATAAATAATAACCGCTCGAGCGAGGAATAATTACCGAGTGCTCGCTCGAGCGATGAATAATGACCGCTCGAGCGATGAATTGTGATCGCTCGAGCGAGGTTAATCGCTCGAGCGATGCAAATTGACCGCTCGGGCGAGGAATAGTTCCCGCTCGCGCGAGGAATTACCCGATTTTCTTAGTTCTTTTAGAGTAAATTATGAGAACTATGTTTCCAAGGGTTCTAGAGACCATTCTAAGTAAATTCGTAGCGCATGCGATGTAGGTGAGACATGAGTTGTTACGCGTAAACCTCTACGAGAAAGGAGCGCGTTGGATTTTGCTTGAGGTAGTGAATATCTTGAAACATGTACTTTAATTCATCAAAACCATGTATGTAGAGTATTTTAATCATATAGTGTATCTCAAGAGAATAGTTATATTAACTATGTTTCCAAAACGTGTGTGTGGGTGAACTTAAACGGAACTATGAAGTCCCCAGGGGACGTAGAATTGTAACAATGGGCATATGAAAAATGCATTAAACCTGTAGCATCTCAGGGATGCAGATGAAACCAAATGGTGAAACAAAAGAAGAGCGATAAGGTCTAATATAATAAAATTAGCACAATCACGGTGAATAACTATATGTAGAGCACATTCGATATTTTGTTATTTAAGGTTTAATTAGAATACCCCACCAACGTGGCGGGATAACCACGACTGACTCAGCAGGATATTCGTGACCGGTACGGCGGCCAAACCGTACACCCATAGCACATCCCAGGGATGTTGAATTAAGAATAGACCCCGCCGCCTAAGAGAAAGGGGCTTGGGTGGTATTGAATTCTAAGATATAACAAGTGTCTATTTAGACGATGATGGTGGGTAGTCCATTGGGGCTCGATGCTATATTGCTCGGGAACTATTTAAGTGATTAGGCCGAATCCATTACTATACCAGTAAGAGAAGAATAAATAAAGTCATGCAAAGTAACAGATGTATCTATCATTTTATTTCCAATTATTCTATTGTCTTTCAACAATTCTATCAAATAAATTGTCTTTAAACTGTTTTAACATATATGTGAGATCTTAATTTCTATGTTCACTATGTTTCCTTATTGAGCTAGGATGTAGCTCACCCCTTAGACTATGCGTCGCAGGTCTAGGACTAGTAATAGCGGAGACTTGTCAAGACATTGATCTAGGGGATTCGGATTACGCGCCCACAGAAGAATCAGAGCCTCCTCCTGAGGATTTCTTCTTGGGGACTCATTGCGTACTTTGAGAGTGAGTTGAGAGTATTAGGTACGGCTTGGTATGCCAAGCCTCTTTTTTTTTAATGTAATTAATTACTTTGATTCTTTTGATAAACCGTCTGGGTAACAGTTAACATCGATAGTTCGGGTCAGTTCTTATACCCATGAATTGGCATGGGACTAGAACTGACTTTAGAATGCATGAGAACTTGTTTAGAACAGATGCTTGTGCCTTACTTCTAGTCTTTGGCTTGTATATATCAATGCTCAGAACTGAATCGCAGGGCACGACCTTGAAGGTCGTGTTGATGGCGCGGGTTTCAGGGTGCAGAAATCCAGGCTGTCACAATGCTAATGGGTCCGTTGTATTCAAAGTGAACCTCAAACATTAGATGGTAACACAGTGAGTATACAGAAGCCCTGTATGTCAAGAAAAATGTCCGATCCTCAAGGTAATTGGTCCCCAAGTGTTTAGCGACAATACTGGGCATGATCGTAATGAAGAGAGTAGCGGAAGCCCAACGTGTTGGGAAAAACGTTCGTTTCCTCGATAATATTGAAGAGGTGTGATGCTTGAGTTTCATTTTGAACGAAATAGCCCCGCAAGCGAGCAGGTAATCGACCCATACCTAAAGACTGGCGCGAAGCAAAGGCGCGAAGATCCACAGTTTGTGCCCGATCTTATGATGCATTGATTAACCCATTTGATTGGACACGGGTGCCCTTGCGCGAAACATGATTCAAAATTTTTGGGCGAACCCATCAATCCCGATGTTACTTTAACACAACTACTCGAGCAAAGAGAATATTAATGTCGCAACGCTTTTTGAGAGTGTGTGTCATATATTTAAACCAACTGTCTTTTTATTTTTATGTTGCTTATTTATATATTCTATTATTTTATTATTATTATTATTATTATTTATTTATTTATTAATTATTATTATTATTCTATTATTATTATTATTTTATTTTTTATTTTATTTTATATATATTTCATTTATTTTAAAGGGGCACACATACATACATATATGGGAGGATTTAAGCCTAGCGTGCATAATATACACGTTAGGCCAAATCTGACAAAATTAAGTCTAACATGTATATTATACACGTTAGGTCAAATTATGGCTTAAATTAGTCGGCTATGAGCAGAAACCTGAAAAATGGGTACTTTTCAAAATTTTCTTTCTCCCTCTCTCTAAACCGAAATCGGAGACCCCCCTTGTGTTCTTTTGATTTAATTCGAACCTCGACATCGCAGCGTT
Organism: Chloranthus sessilifolius; assembly: GCA_021018995.1. Lineage (NCBI taxonomy): Eukaryota > Viridiplantae > Streptophyta > Magnoliopsida > Chloranthales > Chloranthaceae > Chloranthus > Chloranthus sessilifolius. The sequence goes on along the minus strand of CM037591.1, from coordinate 19,726,447 downwards.
CGATATTGCCGATCAAACCACACCTTCTCCCGCCGAATCTAGGGTTTATTTTTCAGCCAAGGTAATCATTTTGAAGCCTATTTCTTTTTATTTATCTTCATTTATCTCCAATGTGGCTAGGGTTTTTGGGTCTACATGATTTTCTTCGCATATGTGATCCATTTTATGATTGTTGCATCCATTTGCATGAACTTTTGTTTGAAAAATGAATGTACTTTAATCTTTTATATCTAATTTTATTTAAAAAATGGATGGCTTTTCTTTTGAAATTATTGATTTCCCCCATACAAATGTGACTGAATTTTTACATAAATGGTAGAAAAAGGTGATTTTTATGAATGTATCCCCACCCATAATCTCTATGTGTATGCATTGTGGGGGTTTTTTAACCGAAAATTTTGAAAGGATTTTGAAAGAAAGAGGCTTTTCCCAAGACTGAAATATGTTAGGTTTATCAAGTATTTCAGTCATTTCACGGTCAAGTGAAATGACTAATATACCGTGACAAACTCACAATAAATTTATACAAATCATGTAAAATTGAGAGCATTCTAGGATAATTTAGGGACCTGGCCAGTTGCCCGCCTTCGCCTAAGCCCAACTTGGAGATCTAATTAGTCAGTTTAGATTGAACGCAACAAACAAAAAATCAAGATTCGAAGAATTAGAATAAGGAGAAAGATTTACAGCGAACCACAATTTCAATGTGTACCTCAAGTGCCATTTAATAAGACAGCTCATGATCGTCTCTAATAAACCGTCCTTTATGTAGAGACGGTTTTAGACAGTCATTTTTTAAAAATCGTAATAATTTTTTTTTTTTAATCCTAGGAAGGGCCTATACCCCAGAATACCCTACTCATCCATCAGAAAATTATAAATGGACATAAAAAATACTTCATAGTAAAACCACAAATTTATCCTACTTATTCAATGAAAATTTATCCTGCTTAACCAAAAGAAAATCAGAAATGAGTATAATAAAAAAATTTACTACTACAAATTTACCAGACACAGATCCACACACACACAAATAAAAATAAAATAAAAATAAAAATAAAAATAAAAATTATTATTATTATCATTATTATTATTTAACTTATTTCCCCACCTGACTAGAAGCTCAACCATTTTCTGATTTTTTTTTTTTTTAATTTCTTCCATACGGTCCAACCCGACCAACAACTATGCCTCAGTTCTGGAAAAGTTTGGTCCGTCTTTGCTTCGATATCGATATATATTGGCTTTTAAATCTTTGAACCCAAGTTCATGTCTTCTTCTCCAAGAAGACATCTGTTACAGATTCATTCACCACAACTGACCTTCCTTCATGAACAAGAGTAAGCATCTGGTGGTTTTGGCTCAAAATCTCATCTGGGCTATCACTGATTTTGCTGCCAATGTAAACTACATACACCTAAAAAAAGCCAATACCAAGAAAGCATTGAAGTAGCACATAGGAACTTCAAATAGAATAAGAAAGATGAATTCATACAAAAATCATCAAACAAGAGTACTAAAGATTCACCCGAGAAGACAAACAGTAGGTGACTTGGGCAACAAGAACACTCCCAAAGATGAATTCATACAATCTCAATGTTACCAGACATTGCCCTCTCCAATTACTATGGAAGTTCGATTAATCATAGACCAACAGGTACTCCCGGCATAGCCTGATTCATCTAGACCAATGGGATTAAAATTGGATGGTTTCTCATGTCCAGTTCCCCACCCGAAACGAGACGTATCTGTTTCGTCCGGAATTTTGACCCATGGGTTGAATAGGAGCTTGGACCCCAACCTGGTCATTAAAACTGTTAGGTTTATCAAGTATTTCAGTCATTTCACGATCAAGTGAAATGACTAATATACCGTGACAAACTCACCATAAATTTATACAAATCATGTAAAATTGAGAGCATTCTAGGATAATTTAGGGACCTGGCCAGTTGCCCGCCTTCGCCTAAGCCCAACTTGGAGATCTAATTAGTCAGTTCAGATTGAACGCAACAAACAAAAAATCAAGATTCGAAGAATTAGAATAAGGAGAAAGATTTACAGTGAACCACAATTTCAATGTGTGCCTCAAGTGCCATTTAATAAGACAACTCATGACCGTCTCTAATAAACCGTCCTTTATGTAATGACGGTCACGAACCGTCTTATTTTTAAAATTTTGGAGAAAAAAAAATAAGACGGTTTTAGACAGTCATGCTTTAAAAATCGTAATAAATTTTTTTTTTAATCCTAGGAAGGGCCTATACCCAAGAATACCCTACTCATCCATCAGAAAATTATAAATGGACATAAAAAATACTTCATAGTAAAACCACAAATTTATCCTACTTATCCAATGAAAATTTACCATGCTTAACCAACAGAAAATCACAAATGAGTATAATAAAAAAATTTACTACTACAAATTTACCAGACACAGATCCACACACACACAAATAAAAATTAAAAAAAAAAAAAAAAAATAATAATAATAATTATCATTATTATTATTTAATTTATTTCCCCACCTCACTAGAAGCTCAACCATTTTCTGATTTTTTTTTTTTAATTTCTTCCCGCACAGTTCAACCCCAGCCAACAAATAGGCCTACAGTTCCTGGAAAACTGTTTGGTCCGTACTGTTTGCTGATATGCCGATATATATTGGCTTTTAAATCTTTGAACCCAAGTTCATGTCTTCTTCTCCAAGAAGACATCTGTTACAGAGTCATTCACCACAACTGACCTTCCTTCATGAACAAGAGTAAGCATCTGGTGGTTTTGGCTCAAAATCTCATCTGGGCTATCACTGATTTTGCTGCCAATGTAAACTACATACACCTAAAAAAAGCCAATACCAAGAAAGCATTGAAGTAGCACATAGTAACTTCAAATAGAATAAGAAAGATGAATTCATATAAAAATCATCATACTAGAGTACTAAAGATTCACCCGAGAAGACAAACAGTAGGTGACTTGGGCAACAAGAACACTCCCAAAGATGAATTCATATAATCCCAAAGTAACCTGACATCGCCCTCTCCAATTACTATGGAAGTTCGATTAATCATAGACCAACAGGTACTCCCAACATAGCCTGATTCATCTAGACCAATGGGATTAAAATTGGATGGTTTCTCATGTCCAGTTCCCCACCTGAAACAGATTTCTATAATTGAAATCTGTTCATTTCTTCTTGCTAGTTTTCGTATATGATTAAAGGGGCATCAGAGTTGGTCCTTTTCCAAAACATTGGTCACACATTTTATCTGCAGAATCCTATGAAAATTTTGACTTTCATCAGGTTTCAGGACTGAATAAATAAATTGTTCAGTCTTGAGATCTGTGACATTCCTCTTTCCCTCGAATTCTAAAGCAATGTGTTTACTAAGGTGGCATGCAAATGAGAAAAGTGCGAAGTGTAGCTTATTTATATAAGAAAGAACTAGATTAATATAGATAAATGTGGCAGAGAGAAACCTTTGGGACCTTGATCAGCTTCATATTTGCTTCCTCCAGAATTTTGTAACCTTTTCTTGAATTGCAATTCCAACAAGCTGTAACCTGGAATAAACAGTAATATCGTAGAGTTAAACACTTTCAATAAGAAGCTGGGAAAAAAAATAATTGATTGGTATGAGATATTTATTGTAATGGTGATCCCTGATGGGTTTTTTTCTTTACCTAAGCTTTCAGGTACATGTAGCTAAGTTAATATATTTTGGTTAATAAGGACTGTTCCATAAGAGGGGCATTCTCCACAGGGATGTGGAGGTGGTGATCCACAGCAAAAATTCTTGGGGACTATACGAATGAAATTTCTTGGCCCATTAACCAGATTTGAAGGACTGATAAGAGCCTAGCCATAGTTGGTATAGATCCTTTGAAAATTGTTCAACCTAGAGATTGGTAAACGTCACCTTTTGACAAAATTCTAAAGAAAATAAGCATTTACCGTTTCTGAAAGGGAGTAAGAGAATAAGTAGAACCATTCCCTTATATTTATAAGTTTTGTAGGTTACGATGGTCATGAGTTACGGGGCTAATCATTAGGGTTGTTTTAGTTTCTTCAGTATATACTAAAAAACAAGTGTAGTTTTGCAAAAAAATTAATAGTTAACCAATGAAATTTGGAGAAAATATTTTGGTTATTATATTTTTTCATCTGGGTCCACTGATAATTGCATCACATTTATTTACATAGTATGCTACACGTAGCATTTTTATTTTATTTTCATAATTATTACTATTGTGAACCCCTAAAGTTTGAAAAGTAGGGTTTCGTCAGGCGTTGATGGAATCCACGCAGCAAGCATAAGGATATGGACCTAAAGATCCCTTGTATGACGAGTATATCTTCAGAAATTGTATATTTATTATCTAATGCAATTATGCATTGCGACTGCTAGAGCATGCTGCTCCATGTAGTCACCACAAATATATAATAGGTGTCATGTGGATGATCAGGCAGATTATCAAAACCATTGAAATTTTTTCTACAATAATTATATCTATACTTAATAATAATAATAAAAGATCTACAGTTTCCTTTTTGGGAAACAAAAAATAATAAACATAAAAATAATCCCAATTCTTAATCATAGAGAGAGAGAAAAAGGTTACAAAAGATGAATGGAAAAAGATATATGCAAACACTACATTTTGCACACAGAAAGACAGGAGAGGATACCTCGAAGGTAATGCTTTCACGCTACCTATACTACACATCCTCTTAGGGTTCATCCAATCCCGTAGGTTTATAGGAATTATTTTTTCCTTTTTAGACTCTTTTTGCCCTTCAACTCATAGGCAAATGTCTTGGTTCGTCATCCAAATATGGTGTATTCAAATTTTTTAACTTTTGTTCCAAAATTTAATAGTGAAAATTCCATCATTTTTTAATATTTTTAGATGCTACCCGATCTTTGGGTTGGGTGCCACCGGGAACTCTACTGGTCGAAGGTAAGGTCCTGTGCCCCCCCCCCTCTCTCTCTCTCTCTCTCTCTCTCTATATATATATATATATATATATATATATATATATATATATATATAGATCGAAACAGTGAACCCATGCTCCATGTTGGCACCAAAACACTGTCTTGGGTGCCATATGGAACTCCACGAGGATCATTCGGGCATGCTCACCATTCCTTATTCTGGCACACAACCTTTTTTCACATACACAAACTTAGCAAAAAAATGCACACCCACACCCACCCGGTCAGTGGTGTCAACCGCACGGGAGATGAACAGTGAAACTATATCATGTTTTACCATTTGTTTCCCATGCACTTGACAATATTGACTGCACAGACACCAACCATGGCAGTTGAGTCATCCACATATCGTAAGCTTGATTATCAGTTCAAGATGTACATTGTTAGTCTATTATAAAAATTATACCATTTGACGGACTGATCAAGCTCTTGGAGAAATGGTTGGTTAAATGGTGAATTGGCAATGTTTCACATTGAACAGATTGAGTTGATGCCCATTTAGGCCATTGTACAAGTTCCCTAAACAACACTAGGGTTTTTAAGCTTTACTCTCATCTTAATATTAGGCTTTTAAGTACTTGTGATTGCCTGATTCGCATGTTTTTAATTATAAGATTTGTGATGTTTATAAATTTATCTAGTATTTGTTTGTTGAATATATATATCTCTGTGTGTGTGTCTGTTTAAAATTATAATCAAGTAGCTATTCTGCTAATAATATTTTGTGGAGTGGAAAGGGGAGGTGATGTTTGCTATTTTGCGTTGTGTTGTCTTGTCTTGGGAGAGACTTGTCATTGTAGCTTTGCTACCACAAGGAGAGATGCAGGAAAATAAAAGTACATGGTACGAATCAACTTGTTTTTGTGATAAAACTGCAATGGTTGAACAAGCTTTTCGAGAAGGCATATGGTTTTGCTATAGCTTAAAAGTAATGTAGAATACTGTTTTTGTATTTATCAAGCTTGAGTGTATGACTAGTATAACCAATGTAGTGATTGTTTTCCGTATTGTATTTATGTGGCCAAAGAGATTATTCAATTCTACAAATGAAACTAAAGTAGTGCTGTCCAATGCTGACAGTTTGTTCTTTTTGGGCACAAGATACCCATTTCACCCGCCAATTTAGCATTTAGCTGAAGAGATTCCTCTATGCTAAGTCAATATCCTCAATGGAACATGGGGGCCCTATTTTCCATTGAGGATATTGATTTATCATTTGGTACACTATCAATTGTCCATGTTACGCTCTCGTACGCTAACACTTGAAAGTTTTGCCTCCTAAACGTTAAAGAATTGAAACGTCCTACTTAAGTGCTCATTGTTATATCTCTTCAACTATAGTACTTTTAAAATTTGATCGTCTCAAGAGTTTACTTGTGGGACAACTGTGGGAAAATGATATGGTACTAGAAACGTAGGAAGAGGGAAACAGGGACATGAGGGTGGGCCGTCACAAAATAGTTAGTTCGTACACTGCTCCATTTTAAATTTGTTGTCACTTTGAGCCATTATACTCTTGAGAAAAATGCTTTAACTATTGCATGTGATTTTTGTGGGTAACATGTTGAAGTCGTACTTTTAATTTTCTAAAAGCTGATTCAATTACAGTCTGTCAATGGCATTAATTGTATTTGGATTTGGCAATATGATTTACTTCCCTCTTAAAGATCAAGCCAACTTAGACCAACAATGTAACTCTTTTAAGATCACTTCAAGATTCTAGATTCCTTTTCTCGGTACTAAGCCTAATATTGGCCTTTTACTTTACTTCATCAAGTATAATCGGTTTCTTGAGACCCCTTGATGACTCTAGATAGACTCCTTTTCTTATTATTTTTCCTAGTGAGTCATGAAATATTTAGCACACTAGCTTCAAGTAAAAGTCCTCTATAGTTAGCCCACAAATAGAGGCTATGGTACAACAAATATAATTTACATGTAGAAAAATCAACTTAGGAACAAACCTCGGATGAATGAACTGTTTCACATTTCCTGAAACTGTATCATCTCTCAAAACTTGTGAAAGTCTTATTTGAGTAACTATGCTATTTAGGACATGTCATGTAAAAATGATGTTGTGTATGTTGTAAGTATTTTAATTTTTATTATTGTCGCTACCATTTATATCAATCATTTTTTGAGATAATAGGTTTGTTGTGTTGGAAAACCACATCCATCGATGGGTTCTATGATAATACTAGAATTTTTACTCCCATTGTAGTTTATCCTTGAACTCATATGCAAGTATGAGTTGCCTAAAACCCTTGATTACTTAGTGAATTCATGCCTGCCCACATCTGCATGTTAGTGTATGCGTGTGTATATATGTTGTTAACTTGTTATTTATGGCTAAGAATAAAATCTTTTGAAGGAAAACTAAATTTTCAATGGAGGTGATATGATGGATTTTGCATAAAATCTCAGAAGAGAGGATAAATAATAACTTAATGAAATGAGTACATCTCAATGCAAAATTTGAAGACTTCTTGCACATTCGGAACCCAGCTCCTACAATAAGCCTTTGTTTAATTCTCTATTGTCAAAATCTTCAAAAAAAACATAAAATTTAATAACAGAGCATATTGCAACAGACGATTCAAAAGGAACTCCTTTCAATTACAAAAAACTCCAAAAAAAATTCAAACTACTTCAAAACAAAACCATCATCAATGCAAACCAATATGAACCGAAAAAAAAAAAAAAAATTAGAAAACCTATAACCCAAGAGATCCAAACTGAATCATGAGTTGCCAAAAGAGAGATGGAGATCTGTCCGGTTTTTTTTGCACCGCCATTGATATACCTGTTCTGTATTGGCGGCCTGGCTGCGCACGTGCCGCTGAAACTCATTATTTTTATTGTGTATAGAGGAGCAAGAGAGGGTTGCCGGCCACCGATTGGGGTTCGCTTGCTCCACTTCCACTGATTTGGGACAATATATATAGAGAGAAGGAAGAGAGAGGGGAGCGAGAGGGGGGAGGAAGGGAGAAGGTGCAAGGTTATTTTGTTGTTGTTGGTAGAGACAGGATGAGAGAGGAGAGCAGGAGAAGAGAGGAGACTTAGAGACGAAAGAGAGAAGGAGAGCAAGAGAAAGAGCTTAATTAAGTTAAGGGTATTTGCTTAGATTGAGTATATCATCGAGGAAATAAGACGACTCATATTGTCTTAGTGGCCGTGCTTAATTTTCGTGCCATCGAATAGGAAGTGATCGTCTTAGTCTTAATTTTAAGAAGGTTAAAGACCATCTTATTAAAAGACGAAAAAAATCGGCCTTACTTTCCGTCTTTTATAGACGTTTTTGGTGTAGTGTAGCCGAGAGCCCAACTACGCCATCATATGCAAATACGGTGGAAAAAGAACAAGTAATGGCCTTTCAGAGGGGAGATTACGGGAATACATACAACCCGTCATGGAGGAATCACCCAAGATTTAACTATGGTTCCACGAGTGGGGCACAACTAGCACCATTAGTTGTGCAACCTCGATTTCCCCTGAACCCAAGTTTTCCACCAAAGACCTCATATGCCGGATGTGTAGCCACAATTCGGTTCACCGAGCAATGCACCTAATGCTACAGTTGTTCAGATCCTTCGAGATTTGCAACAACAGTTACATCAATATTCTAAAGACTTATCTCAACTAGCTCAGTTCTCTCAAGTACTTCATTGACATAAATCCATCACGAAGTTGGAGAGCCAGATTGGCCAACTAGCTTCACAGGTGAGAAAGAGAGAAAATTGTCAATTACCGACGCAGTCAGTTAGTAATCCTAGAGGACAAGTGTTCTTGGGGGTGACATCTGCCCCCACTAATCAGAATTGAAATCCTTATGGACATGCCGAGCTATCGACTAATCCGTAGCACATTTTGTAAAAGATGTAAACTACTTCTTTTCTTATTTTTAAATTTTAGGAAATACATTATGAGCCAAATCGTAGTTAAATACGATCGATCATAATGCATTACTTGATGTACACTATTGCGAGCAATCGTATGGATTTACATACGTTCGTAAATATTGTTAAGTCCATGGCTAAGTCGTAGTGATTATAAGTTAACCGATACGAGAGTTCAAACTTACAATTGCTGAAAAATTAGAGTCGAACCAACGACTCTAGGTTAAACATATGCGGGATGACCGGTTCAGGTGGTCATCACTGAAATTAGGGCCTACATATTCATGAGAGAATACGTCGGCCCCATTTTCGAACTCTCTAGCTAATCCTTCTCTTCTCCCTCAATTTTTCAAATTCCCTGTAGCTATCCCAACCATTTTCTTCACCTACCTTGAGCTTGCATTTTCTTTTCATCTAAAACCATACCAAAAAAATTAACTTACTGATTTTTAAGGTTAGGGTTTGATAAGGTAACGATGCCGACTCCAAAGCGATTGGTTCTTTCGAAAATTCTTCTGGTTCGACATGTATTTTTGAGCTCTAAATGGGTTTTGTGAATTGTTGCAGGTGAAAAATAGCATCATGCCGAGATCGAAGGACAAGCGGCAGAGGGAAGAAGAAGAGGAAGGTAATATCTCCGATCATTCTCCACTAATAAGGCATATCGCACTGGCAGCTGCCCTCATTGCTAAATAAAAAATAGCAGACCCTCCTAAGAAAAGATCTAAAACCTCTAGGGTAGTTATCAGAGAATTACCTGAAGGGGGAAAGGAGACTGAAACGAAATTTGTATATGCTCCTAAAAAGGACAAACAAATAGATAAAGGAAAAAGGTCAGCATCCTCTGATAGGACATTGGATTGGCCCCCAATCTCAATGAAACACCATCTTGAGGGAGCTGAAGTTTCTGTGGACGTCGTCTTTTGGGAAAAATTCGACTTTAGTAATGCAGCCATCAAATGTTTCAAGGATGCAAGCCTTAATTATTTTCTTAAGCCTGGTAAGACATCGATCTATCCTCGACTGGTAAAATTATTTTATAAAAGAATGACTAACAATGGTACAAGGCAAACCCCATACTTTCTACAACCATAGATGAATTATCGAGAGTGTGGCCGCAAACGTCGTAAAAGAGATCCATAAAGGAGTATGCGGGGCCCACATCAATGGACACATGCTCACTAAAAAGATCCTACGTCAAGGATACTTCTGGACCACCATGGAGACTGATTGTTGCAAATATGTTCAAAAATGCTACAAATGCTAGGAACACTCTAGCCTGATACATGCTCCTGCTACATGGCCATTTACCACTTGAGGCCTCGACGTCGTCGGAAAGGTCAACCTGAAAGCATCCAACGGGCATCAGTTCATCCTCGTTTCCATCGAGTACTTTCCAAATGGGTAGAGGCAGCATCCTACACAAGCATCATGGCCAATCATGCCGAGAAATTCTTCAAGAACAACATTGTTTGTCAGTTCGACATGCCCAAAGATATCATCATAGACAATGGCACAAACTTCGCGAACAAGCGCATCAGATCCTTGTGCGAGTAGTACAAAATCAAACATCACCGCTCGCATGGGTCAAAATATCGGACGATACCGATACGTATCGTTTTCTAGGGTCCTCGATACGATAAAAATGGTTTTTATCGGGTACCCACCAAATAACATAATTATCGAACGATTCATTGAAATTATCGTCCATATCGGACGATACGTACGATAATTTCAAATTATCGGATGATAATTTGGCAAATTGACAAGGACCCCATTTGGTCAAATTATCAAACGATACATTCAAATTATCGTCCGATAATTTGAAATTATCATTTTTGGGATTTTTTGAAAAAAAAAAATTGTATCAAAATGATACATTCAATGTATCACCGATAATTGAAGGTGATACATTGAATGTATCTGACGATACGTGATACGTATTGTCCTGAAGTTCAGGATGATACGTATCGAATTTCGATATTTTGATCCATGATCGCTCGTCATTATATCGGCTGCAAACAAATGAGGCCATCGAAGTTGCTAACAAAACAATTGTCTGCATCCTTGAAAAGATGGTTGTCACCTATTGGGACTAGAGTGAAATGTTACCATTTGCACTATGGACCTAACGAACGTTGATTCGTATTGTTACAGGGGCAACACCATTTTCCCATGTATATGGAATCGAGGTTGTGCTATCGGTAGAGGTCGAAGTACCCTCACTCCGTATCCTCATCGAGTCCGACTTGCCTGAGGCCGAAAGAGAAAAAGCCCGTTTTGAACAGCTGAACTTGGTCGATGAGAAGAGGCTCCACGCTTTATGTCACACCTAGGTCTATCAGGGAAGGATCGCTCGTGCTTACAACAAACGTGTTCGCGTTCGAGCATTAAAAGTGGGTGACACAGTACTCAAGAAAATCTTCCCTTCCCTCCACCTGGATCCTCAAGGGAAATTCAAGCCTAACTAGGAAGGGCCCTATTGCATCAGAGAAGTACTCCCTAGATACGCACTTTATTTCACCACAATGGACGGAGATCATTTTCCTGAGCCAATCAACGTTGGATACTTACAACGATTTTACTCCTAGTCTCCCGCGACAAGGTAAGTACTGATTAAAATGGATACTTGACTGCTTAACCCTTTTAAGGGGCCATCGTTTCAAAGCCAACTAGCCAAAAACGTCCCTAAAATGCTCACGCCCTTTGCTACCTCATTTTGAGCCAATAGTCGTTCTTTCATAACTCCTCTCAGGAAAAAGAAAATGTGTGTATATACCCAAAAAAAAGAGAAAAGAAGAAATGAGAATTATTATCAAAATCCCAAAAAATTAGGAAAACAAAATCCCAAAAAAGTTGTCTGAAGAGAGAAAATAGAAAAGAAAAAGATAGAAAAATCATGGGGTATACAGAGCAAAAATCCCCAAGAGGTGCATCACAACGACAAGAGTCCAATCAAGAGAACCTTTCCTAAGAAAACCTTCGAAATTCCTAACCTATCCCTTTCAATCTATGACTACAATTCATCCCTGAAGAAAGCTCTCTTTAAGGTCTACGAGCAGTCATGGTATCCGTTGAGCCATCACAAACCGAGTTAAAGGACAACAATGAAACTTCGTCAAATTGTCCTTGACGAAATCCGCATCCATAACACATCCTTTGGTCTCTGATAGAAAAAAAAGGGAGAAAAATAATTTTTACAAGCTCAAAGCAAGGAGGGCGTGGTGAAAACCCGCAAGGGCGTCATGGGTAAAAAGAGCGAGCTTGTGCGGACCAGGCAAAAACCTGAAAAGATATCTGGGGTAAAAAAGTAAAATACCCATGGACGTAGTGAAAACCCGAAAGGGCGCTACGGGTAAAAAGGAGAGACAACAGGAACGACGAAAACCCATCTTGGTTACACTTTGGTTACATTTTTGGGTTATTTGGTCATCGATTGAGCGACTTATGTTAGCTCAAATCGGGTCCTGATCAGGTGGATCTTCAGACTCCACTGTCAAACGTATGATCTGAGGTAAGTATAAAAGGTTAATTCAATCAAAAGGGATGGACGTTTCAACCTTAGTAAAATTCTAGACCTCACTCGGTCCCAACCGCATTAACGGGTTCGACTATTCTCAAAATGGGCCCAATTACCTCCTCTCACATTTAAGGCATCAAACAAAAAAAGGAGAAAAGAAAAATGTATATACCAAAAAGAATTCTCTTTTTCATTTCATTTATGTACTTTCTTGCACCATATCACAAAAAAATAATCTGTGTGGCGTTGTGCTCCCAACCTTTACATTTTGAAAAAGAAAAAAAAAAACAAAATACATGTATAAACCAAAAAGAATCTGTCAGGCAGTTTTATACCCCTTCCCTGTTGTATTTGATCTATGTTGAAGTATGTGCAGGACCAGATCAATGGCCTAGCTCACTCTCCAAGTCATGAATCTTCTCGTTCATCCACCGACCATGAAGGCCCCTATAGCGCTTCCTGGAAGCGTTAGTAGAACCGAGAACCTTAGTCAAGATTCCTTTTAGACGAAGGGCCTCACATTCCATAGCTTCGGCTCTCGCTTGCTCTTTCTCTAGGCGCTCCTGTAAAACTCGCTTCTCATCTGAGTTCTATCCGAGTCAGAAGCGCCACTTCCTTTTTCGGCCAAGGTCCCTTCGAGCTATTGCTCTCTACCAGGTTGAGCCTTCGCGTGGAGGACATCACATAGGATACCCATGTCTCATACTCAGGAGAAGTCAAAAGAAATTTTTCTTGCTCTAGATCACACATGTGCGTCGACTGACGTGTTTCCTAGAGCACCACTATCTTCTCTAGATCCCCTAGAGACCCCTGAGTAAAAATCAAGTTGCACATGGGAGGTCTCACCAAGTAGGGCACATGCTGGTCAGTCCCAAGTAGCCAAATTGGCTACTTGGGACTGACCAACATGTACCCAAAAAGCATCAAGCAACCTCCCCTCGCACCACATTAAAGCGAGGCACGGGTCCCAAAATGGCAAGGTGATCACCAAGCCAAATTTGAAAAAGAATCGTACACCCGCGGAAGTTCTCCACTTTCCTTGAGGCAAAGGCGTCAAGTCCTCAGTAGAGCTTGGCCAATACCATGTGAACAATAGAGCGGCCATTCTCAAGCTCCACCAACATGTCACAAAGTGAGAGAGAAGCTTTCTCCACTAGTGTAAAAGAGGATCTCCGATAGAAGGCCGAGTGCAAAGGCATTCACATTATAAATATTTTGGGTCGGTAATTTGCGCAAGCTTTCATCGCAAAAAAATTCTCTCAGGAATTTCATCGAACACCTGGTGGGCCCACTGGCTAGGCTTCTCATATTCATTCTTTTTCAAGCCCAATGTCGTGTGAACGACCTTGGCATAACTTGGCTTTGGTACCACTTGGCAAGGCCGCGATGAAGCCTCAGACTGGACAAAATAGATCTCTTAAAGCGCCGGAGTTAGCTCACGTGCACCAAAACGGAAGACATGGGCTTCCGCATCCCAATATGAAACTGCAGGATGGATAAAATCCCAAAACGGAGAAACATTAAGGAAAGAGGGGAGACAGGCAAGCCCAAGCTGATCCAAACCCGTGAGCTCATTCTTGCTCAAACTGTCGAACAACTGCTTGAGATAGTTGGGTCGTACACCCAAAGAGGAAAGTGTAAAGGTCCCAATACCCCTCGTAAGAACGGGGTCATGAGGTGGGTCCATGGTTATACAAAGCCGTTCCGGCAGACCACGAATCAATATAGAACAATGGACCCACCCTTGGGAGGTCATAGTATGCACGCATGAGCACTTTTTTCAACATGCGTGCATACCATGCGCACATGACCAAAAAAAAGAAGAGAAGTGAAAAAGTGAAAAGAGAGCAAGTTCTTTTTTATGTGTGCGAGCTATGTTAGCTATTGTTTTACTTCGGGACAGGCCTCACTCGCGAAGGCATCATTGGGCCTTTGCAAGTTAAACCATGGTGCCTACTTTTTGTTTTACCGTTACAGGTACCACCCTCACAGCACAGAAAGGGAGAGAGTGCATGAATTCTTGGCTGTTTTGACCACACATGACCTAGGGTCATCTCCCCATTTGCAAAAACATTGCCCATCCTGCAGAAGAGTTCAGGCCACAGTTGCAAATATATACCATCTAACCTATGTTCCTTTCCTTACAAGCGAGACCATTAGACTAGAGAGGCAAAGAGAAAAGAGAAATTGAATCCTCCATTCCATTAACAATTCCAAAAAAAAATGTGTCTTTCATCCAAAATTTGTCTTAATACATCATCCATCAAATAAAGTCCAAAAGCAAAACATAAAAAGAGGTATCCCATCAGGGGACCCGGGCCCTTAGGCATCCTCCCTCCTCTGTCGTTGCCTCCTATGGTAGGTGAAGACATTGGCATATCTGACACGAGACCACAGCTACGCCAATCGACTCTGCACCAAGCACGACTCCCTCTCTCGAGCCACCTGAAAAAGTTCCCCAAAAGAATCAGATAAGGAGATATGATATGAAAAAGGCAAAGAACCAACCAAAATCATACTTTCTCTTAGCTTTTCGAAGGTCGGCAATGTTTTGGTAGTACTCCATGAGTTGGGCCATCGATGCGAAGTCCTGCAAAAGAGAAGAAGTATAAGCAACCCATACGGAAAAGTTAATGCATCTATCAAGCAAAAAAAAATTTACCCCAGGGATCGGCTTAGGAGGAGCAACTCTAACCGCCTCAACAAACAAGCAGGCGCACTCCTTCACCTCCTGGCACAACTGCGAGACCAGCCCATCATCCAGGATCCCATGCCTCGAAGCCCCAGAGGGCCCTGCACCTGAAATCCCGGAGGGCCCTACACCCGAGGTCCCAGAGGGCCCTGCATCCGAGCCTGAGCTCGAACCTGAGTCCTCTCCTACTGCAAACTGAAGAGGAAGAGCGTTATTGTTAGGAAATGGTCATGATAGCGGAAAAATGAAATGAATAAATGAACGAAAAAGAGGCCGAGATTACCTGACTAAGAGGACCCCCGAAGGCCATAAAATTGACGTCAGGGACGAAGCGGGGGAGGATGCAGTGGTATGGAAGAGCGTCGTACCAAGTGTGATAGTCCATACCTGGCAAGATGAGACCCTCGAGCTGGACTCCCACATGATCTAACTGTGCAATAAGCTCATCAATCATACCCCCGGGTGCTAATGCGTCGGTAGGAGGATCCATGGGCACAACAAAGAAGTCGTGGTACTGATGAACCACCCTCTTCCCCAGATAGTACGCATGTGTTGAGGAGCCACGGAAAAAAATGATCTGGTAATCGACAAAGGCACGCGATTGCCCAACTGCGGGACGATCCATGAAGGGGGAGCCTGCATAAGGGTCGAGCACGACCTGACCATAGAAAAAGAAACTTTCTTAGCCAAATAGCACCTCAGAATCTCAAAAACATGTAAAGAAAGGAGAAAGAAGGATGACAAACCTGCTCAGGGAGCATCAGGTCCAGCTGAGATCTCAAACCCAGCTCCGAATGGCTCATCCCGCCATCCCTACGGTGGTCAGCATGCCAATAGCTCATCAGGGGGTAGGTGGCATCCCCTAGGAGGAGAAGAGGGCGACTCAACTGAAAGTGCAGGTACCATAAACCTGAAAAGATGAACAAAACCAAAGGTCAGAAATGGCAGATATATGCATATAAAAAGAGGGGAATAGTAAAGGCAAAAGCAAATCACCTCGATGAGGGGCCAGAAGCTGCAAAGAGAAGAGAGGTCCCCGACTGAGGCTCGGGCGAAGCTGCTCGTTAGAACGGCATACCCAGCATCACCCCAATCAACTCTATGCACGTCCCTCCAGATCTCCATCAAATGGAGAAGGGACAACTGAACCCGTCCGCCATAGTGTTAGCAAGGATAGTCTTACCCAGAAGATAGAGCAGAAACACGCGAGCGAGGATCAGGGCACGCTTAGGGGAAACGTGCAGCTTAATGTCAGGCTGACCATTAGGGAGCAGCTCCTCTGCACCAAAGAGCCCCACCAGCCATGAAAGCTTAACCTCGGGTCCTGTCATGCAGTCAGGAGGGGGATAGGCCCCGATCAATCGAATCACCTGCTCATGCTGAAGGAAGCAAGGGAAGGTCACTGGCTCCCCTCCTATCGGGATCCCCGTGATGATGGCCCAGTCAACCGGTGTGATGGTTAGCTCGGCCACAAACTTGTGAAAGGTCATCGTCTTAGGATGAAACCTCTTTAAGAGAGCTATCATGTAGGAGGAATCCCCTCTTATAGCGGGGCAGGAAAGGAAGTCGCCAAAGCCGGCCTGCATGAGGAGAATCCTCACCGCATAGGGGAGACAAATGTAGAGCAGTTGAAGGTCAAACCACCCACCTCGGAATGTGAGTGAGGTCAAAGGCTGCATCATCAAAATAGGATCATCAGAACTAAGAAAGAACTACGCAAATGAAAAGCACTAACCATGGACCATGCATACCTCACTGGCAATCCCAAAGTTTGAAATGTGGGTATACTGTTGGTGGAGAAGGCTGCGGCGGGCCTCATCCCCTTGCATCTCTAGCCAGTACCACTTCTTCTCAGCGGTACGCCTCTCTATGGAGCGATGCACCCGAACATGGTGCTCACCCCTACTGCCAAAGACCTTGGTGCGATCAGCCCCGAAGCCTTGGTCGCCACCTCCTCTTCTACAATGCAACATCGTGAAAAAGCAATATCAAACAGCCGATTGTTAGAGATCACACAAAATGCACAGAAAAAGAGAAGAAAATAAAAAAGTCAAATCAATCTTGCTTTCCAAAATCAAAACAAAAAGGACAGTACACCCCGTCATTCAAGTTCAAAAACAAAAAATAAAAAAAATATGCTTTTTTCTTTGCGAAGGAAGGGCTGTACATACCCGCCTTTCAAGTCCGAAAAATATACATATATACGTGTGTATAAACAAAAAAGAGAAAAAGAAAAAAATCCTACGAGGGGCACCCATTGCCCATCATCATGAGAAACGAAAACCCGCTATTCGCACATGTGTGCACGTCGGGTTCAAAAAGGGAGGGAGGTTTCGAATGATAGTATTAAAACCCCCACATTTTGGTCTTAAGAAAAGCCGCCAATTTTCAAAATTTTGAACAAAATCACTCGATTTTTTGACTAAAATTCATACAACACATGCATATAAATCATAAAAGGGATTGTGAATAATTGCATTTACAAGAAAATCATCTTTTTATCATCTAATGCAAAACCCCAACAACATTGTTGGGGAAATCGAGAAATTCAAAGAAAAAGCCTTGAAAAGTATACCTTGTGTGAAAAAAACCCTAACTTCGGTGGAGAAATGTGTGATTGATCGGCGGCGGTGACAGCGACAGCGACGCAACCTCAGAATGTGGATCCAATCGACGAAGAAGAAATGAGGGTTCTCGATTTGAGTTTTTAGAGAGATATATGAGAAAAATAGGAGGAAATATGTTTTTTCTCGAACTCCCATCTCGTGGCTGTGATTTTAAGTGACAAATTGGCTATGCGTGCATACTATGCACGCATAGAGTATTTTCTGCAAAAAATAAGCTATGCGTGCATAGGATGCACTCATAGCATAAATAAATTAAAAACAAAAGGAAAAAGAAATAAAAAGAAATTAAAAAAAATTAAAATATATAAAACAAAATAAAATAAAAAGAAAAATTATTGGTTGCACACATTTTCAAAAGGCGGTTCAACATCAATATTCGCTCAGCCCGAGTAGTTGTGCTAAATTAAAGATTGAGGTCGATGAGTACGCTCAAAAACCTCAAACCCTACCTCGCGTAGGGCATCCATGCCAGTCAAAGTAGGGCAATCAATGCCTCATGAGATTGGGCACATCCATTGGATCTTCGCGTTTTCACTTTGAATTAATCTTGAAGAATGGGTCGATCACCCTCCCGCTCATGGAGCTGCTAGTTCGTAGCGCAACTCGAGCATCATGCATCATCAATCATTCCATCACGGTCATGCCTAGTAATGTTGCTAAGCATTTGAGAGTCGATAATCTTGAGGGGCAGATGATTTCCGAGCCTCCGTCACTCTCCATGTTTTCACCAATTGATGTTTGAGGTTTGTGTTGGATACAATAGATCCGAGAGCGTTTGCCTTGGGCCTATTTTGGACGTCTCTTTCTTTGGCATACGTTCATTAGTGATCGGATGCACAGAGGGGCATCTATAGACACTCAAATATGGCCCAAGGTATGATTGACCCATTCTTCCAGAAAGACACTATCGAGCTTCCGAAAGCACCTCCCAGACCCTTAGAACTCATACCGGACCCATTGAACCCATACCGGACCAAGCCCTGGCCCACAAGTCCCCATTTTTCAATTGTTAGGTAAAATAACCCATGCTTGCATAGTACGCACGCATGAATAAATTTTACACATGCATGCATAGTATGCACGCATGACCAAACTGTCTCTTCTCTAGAATTTGGCTCTAGTATGGGGCCCTAACTTATCAGTTTTAAAATGGGATTTAAATCATGCGTGCATGGTATGCATGCATGCTTTAAAAACCTACACATCCGAGATGATAGATTTTGGGTTTTGGTGTTTGACTTGTGTACTTTGGGGAGTATTTATTTAGGCAATAACCTTAGAAACCACCCTTATGCAATTCAAGTGGTTACCCTATCATCCACCATTGAAACCCATCCCCACCTTCTCCATGCCCCCAAATCCTTAGATTTCACATTACCTAATTTTAACAACCCCCCCCCCCCCCCCTATTAGTGCCTTAAGAGCTCCCTAATCACTCCCCATTCTATAAATAGAGACCCCCCCCCCCCCCCCCCCTCCCTTTTATCACTTGAAAAAATTCTAAACCATACACCCCCCCACCCCCATCTTAGGAAATCCTAGCTTTCTAAGGTGAAACCCTAGCTCATATTCCCCTCAATGCCAACACACCTTCAACTCCATTACCCTCTAAGCCTTGAAACCTTGGCCAACTCCCTCATGCCATCACTCCCAACTTCCCAAACTTCCAAGCTTTAGCAAAGTTAGGACCCTTCTCTAGCCCATTTGCCTTTGGAAGCTCACCGGAGATAGTTCCACGCGAAGATCCGGCGGCGGTGCTACAAGGGCCCGAGTGTTTTGGCTCTCCCCTCTCTTCCTCTACCTTATATTTCCTCTTTTACTTTTCCCTTATCCTATAATTTGAGCCATTATGTCGCCGAAATTCCGGTGATTGCGGAGAGCTCAATAGGATCCGAGGGCCTTCGGGCAAGGGGAAGTGCCCTTCATTCTTCCCTTTATTTGACATACTTGGCCATAGTAGGGACCGCTTACTAGCGGACTGATGATCGGAGTCAAATCTAGCACTTCAGTGCCTACGATATTGCTTTAGGTATCTCGGGACACCAAAAGCTCCGGGTGGCGACTCCTTACTTTTTATCCCATTGTCGTGACGGGTCCTTGAGATTCACGGTTGCTCAATATGGCAAAGGTTGGAAAGGCAACAAAGCTTATTTACTATCAGGTTAAAGCATTACTATACCTAGGGTTGGGGTAGGTGATTTGTTATTGATTTTCCTTTGTTCTATCTATATTTTTTATGTTCCTAACATGATTGAGAGTTAGTCACAGGTGTGCTCAATTCTTGCATTCCTGATAAGAACACATATTCCCTTGAGTATTATGAATACGATGGGGTACCAGTAAATTTGCATGCATCATTTTCTCGGTATGGATAGGGAGATCACTCATGATCGAATTTAAGAAACCAAGGCACTTACTACTTTAACTAGTATGAAACAATTGGGCTAGTCCACAACTGCTAGATTATGTGTATTTTTTTATTTTTTTCATCAGTGCACCTCATGGTCTCCATTTTTCTGTGGATTCTCATAGCAATGCAAATCTCTCCAAATGTAAGAACCATACAGATCCGTACAAGCTCAAAATTTATGATTTATAAATTCCAATGTTGTCAAGATTTTAATCGAAGTAGACTCATATTTGAAACGATGTGAAAATATCGGTGGGGTGATTTGAATCTACATCTTTCTTATTTTATTTAGACCAATGAGCCAATAGGATGTTGAGTATCAGTTATTCAGCTCTAACAAGGATGGGTTAAAATTCTCTCCCCCCCTCTCTCTCTCTCTCTCTCTATATATATATATATATATATATATATATATATAAAATATTATCCTACCCTAGCAAACTGGGTTGTTTCAAGAAATGCAAAGAGCGTACCCGAACCAGTAAACTTGGTAACATTGGCACAAACCACGATTCATCTACATGACTTGACATCATGTGGATGGGGGATCCTAGCCTAGAAAGATAGAATATGCTGACTTTCCAGTTATGAGTCACAAAACGGACAGTTAAAAATGCGTATTCAACTAAATGCGCTAATTGGATGGTTAAAATCTGTGTATGAACAAGAATTGTATGCTCAATACCATCTTCATAATTCGATTAATGTTCCATATCTAGATTATTGATGATACATGCAGAGGACCCAATACAATCTCATTATTTTCACCCTTTAATTTTCAGATGCCACAAATATATTTTGCATAATATACCATGTGAAGCTTGAATTGTTTGGTCTTGGAATTACTTTGATTCCGCTCTCAATTAATGAACTAATTGTGACGTATCAGAAGCATGATGTACTACAGGGGTGGTGGTGGTGATGTAAAGTAAGGGTAGTGTATACCATAAGGGTGATGTATCATAAGGGTAGGGAAATTTTCGTGACTAGATCCTCTCTCTATTGTGTACAAAAGATGGAGGCCATGTATAGTTCTGTCTCCTGCAATTTATAGTTTCTTTGGTTCATTGTTTTTGCTGGTAAGCAACATTTTCAGATTCTAGGTACACATTTATTTTAATTGATAGGACACTCAGATTCTATATATGTTGCGCAAGTGCAAATTTTTTGTAGCCCACAGGAAAAGATTCTTTGGTACATCTTTTTATTGGTTGGGCAGATTACAAATTCTTTGTTAGATGTACATGGGTACAGTTTTTATTCGGTGCAAATTAAGGTATCCATTTCTTTAGGCCCATGCCCTTGTCTTTAAACAAAATGGGCCGTCCCTTTTGAGAACCCTTTTGACAAAATGGCCAATTGTTGCAGTGTGCGCAGGTATACATTTTTTGTCAAATGCATACTACATTTTAACCCTCTAGGCGGTTGCCTGCCAAGTGGACTGTCCTCTACATTGGTTGAGGATAGTAAGGAGTCACCACAGTTGCCCTTAAATCCTTTCAATCTGATGAAATAATTGTCAATTTTTAAGTAGTCAGTCTTTTTTTTTTTTTTTTTTTTTTAAGGAAAAGCTGGGAAGATTTCAATTAGAAGCGCCAAACTTGACAGTCTGCTTGATTTGATCAGGGCAAGACTCACTCGCCCAAATAGTGTAGTTTTCTAAATTCAAACCTATCTTAGACAGTAGGTCAGCAACGGAGTTAGTGCACCAATGAACAAAGTTGTACTTAACAGAGTGAAAATATTGAAATAGAGATCCCAGGAACGAGTTATCCGAGATTTCCCTAGAGATGGAAGAAATAATATTTGCCGAGACGCCTTCGATTGTGACGTCGTAGAGGTAAAGATCTTTGGCCAATAAAAGACCAGTACTGCTAGAGCCTCAACTTGATCGGCAGATTTCACATTTAGAACTTTTTTAGCGAGAGAGGAAACCAGGGATCCAGATGAGTCTCTAATAGCCACACCCAATCCTCCTGTATTTGCGCCGCACCATGCCCCGTCAACATTGATCTTGAAAGATTTAGCAGTTGGGGTCCTCCACCTTGAATCAGTCGGAGATACAATAAATAATGGGTATGAAGTTGGTTTGGAGTTTAAGAGTCTGAATTTGTGTAAGTAGTCTTTCGCTCTGCGAACATCATGAAGGATATCCCATTTCGTAGAATTTCCGACGCATATTTTATTTCTAGAATTTCAGATGGCTCAGGCAATGACAAAAAAATTATCCAGAGAATCATTTCTAGCTTTCAACTGAAATGGCATCAGCCAGTCAATAAAAGTATACTCCCGGATTGCAGTGGGTCTGAGGCCTAGGGATGACGAGAACTAGAAGAGAGTAGTGTGCCTGCATAAAATAAGGGCATGCTAAAAAATTTCTCGGTATTCCCCGCACGGTTGGCATGTTGAATCAACATGGGAAATTTTCCGCTATAAATTAACACCAGTGTGAAGAATATTGCTACAGGTAAGTCACATGAACATTTTAACTTTGTTTGACACCTCGCTGTTCCATATTAATTTCCAAAGAAGTTCCCTAGCTAAATACATATTTAGTTTATTCCTATATTTAAACAAATTCTGGCCGCTATTAAATCACACTTTTGTTCCCAGATTTGGTAGGGAGAGAAAATGAGTTAGGTAAGTAACACAACTACACAAGGACTAGGTGACTTCGGTACTCTAGTAGCCTTTTGTATTGTGATGTGAAATCATCAAATCACCAACTTCTAGTCGGTAATCATCTTCTTGTGTAAAAGAATGGGTTGAAAAAACACCCCATTTGATTCAAAGCATCCAAAACGCTATCTAAAGTTAATGGCTACCATAGAAATCAAGCCTACTCTTAGTTTTATATGGTTTTTGACTGCATTGGACCGATTACATGATGGAGATCACTTTTCTTTCCAAACCCTTACAAAAGGGATCTTGAGATTATGAGCATCAATGTGTATGCCCCCCCCCACCCCGAGGGGGCATACACATTGTTCAACTTCATCCGTCAGTGACACAAGCCATCCAATTGGTACACTTTAATTTCAACAGTTTGAAACATAGTTCGAAAACTTGAATTGACTCAAAAGTCAGTCAGTCGGGTCGAATATACTTGAAGACTTGAGCGCATGCCCTCGTGGTCTATCGACCACGAGGGCATGCGTTCCTGCACACATGCACAAGTGTACAAATGAATGCATATATGTTATGCCAAAATGTACAATGGCACACAGCTAACCATATGCATTGTGTATTTGTTTCCTGAAAATGGAACTATACCTTTTTCTTTTTACCATGACAGAATATTTTCGGGAGGTTAATATATAAGAAGTATTCTTATCTTATCTATTGACAATGTCTTCCGTTTTGTCCAAGCAAGATTAGAAGTATCCGCCTTATTAGGTAGACAATTGTCAATTACTGAATTGTTCAAAAAATGCCTTGAAGTTTTGCTGTATTTTTGTATTTTTTCACCATCATTTTTACTCAAAGTTAAAATGGAACACCGAGTAAAAATTAGACTGCTGTTTTTTAAGAATAACCAGTTTTGTTGAACAACCATGAATCAAAATTGGGAAAAGATTAGTGAAAATTTGTTCTTAGCAGAGATGATTCTTATGGAATTAGTTAAGCTCAACTAATTCTGTTATAAACAAGCAGGTATAAATATATCATGAAAAGATCGATCACAACTTGTTCTTAATCGATATGGTTTTGTAACAACCCCTATTTTTCCTAATTTTATTAATACTGTTAGTTGGTATTTTTCACTGTACTTGGTATTAGTGTTCCACACCGGAACTAACCCTATTCTAGAAAACCTATTTAAACCTAATAACTCTCTATTTTAATTATATTCTTAAAAATCCTAGCAGTCTTTTATTCCATTATTCTTATTCTAAGAAAACCTTAGCTGCCACAACTTCCTCTTTTTCTCAATCAATCTTTCCCAAAACTCCCTCTAATCTTTTCAAATTTGTGCGTTCTTCCACAATAAATATCACGATAACTATCACGACCTATTTCTTGCGGCAAAATTGAGGAACGAGGAAGGAGAAGACGAAAGCTTGGAAGAAACGCACATTGGGACATCAATCTTTTCAACCTAATCGTCGTAGATTTTCCATTCACATTTCAAAAGGTGGGTACGTACCCTTCAATCCACTTTGTACTTCTCAAATCCCGTCGTATAGGATGCGTTCGATCGGAAATCGACGAGTTTAAAAATCCTATTTAAATTTTAATATCTCATAAATTAATAGATCTACATAGTTAATATTATTCTTTCTCTTGAAAGTTGTATATTCTATAGATCTAAGCATTATATACTTGCCTTTCAATCGTTGATCTTATTAATCAGATTTGCAATGAAATTTTATCCCTTACGACCATCCTTTATCTCTTTTTAAAATTATATACGAAAATGACTTTAGAAAAGAAGTACATGGCTAACCTTAATTAGAGTCATATTTTAATTAATCTCCTTATTTAATTTAGGACCTTAATTTAATTATGTCTGCTATTTTTAGTTTTATTCTGAAACCCTAAATTCTTTCAAAAATTTCGAGACTGATCGATTAAATTATATTTACGATCGATCGATCTTAGAACAAATAAAAATGGAATGTTCACATAATAAAACTGATCGATTGATTATATAATTTCGACCGATCGATTTAAGACCGAATCGAAATCTCATGCTTACTTCAATTATGATGGATCAATTCTAAGAACCGATCGATTAATTCCTTTATAATTCTGATCTATTGATTCCAAAATCGATCGATCAATTCATGTGCGAATTGGCACTACAATTTCACTTATAATTTTGATCGATCAATTCCAAAACCGATTGATCGATCAATCCTTCAACATGCTAATGCCCTGGTACATAATTCGGTGTATGTCTCCCTTGTGCCCTTAGTACACCCGATTTGAGACTCGACCTAAGACTTAGATTTCAGACCCAAATTTGAAGTCTGGTATTCCAAAACACGATTATCTTTTGAAAAAGTATCAAATACTCTGCACCTGACTATTATAACCAAAGTTTTTGATACATAGGCCTTGCAATCGATAGTAATGATAGATCTAAACTTTGAACCCTCATAACTTTTCATGTATAAATCTGATTATATTATGTATTAATTATTATTACCTCGACATAATCTACACAATAATAAAGAGACTCTAGGATTTTAGTGCCATTTGGGAAGTCATATATATAAGTAAAATAAGAGGATAAATTATATATGTACGAGTTATGAATAGGTTAAGTCATGCACGCGAGCGTATGAGATCATGTCTACACTTTGGACATGGTGATTCACTGAGATGATATCGAAGCGTCGAATACATTGTATTTACATGCCTCAGAACCTATATATATATATATATATATATATATATATATATATATATATAAGTAAAATAAAAGGATAAATTATATATGTACGAGTTATGGATATGTTAGGTCATATACACGAGCGCATGAGATCATTTCTATGAATGGGCGTGGTGATTTGTTGAGATGATATCGAAGCGTTGAATACATTGTATTCACATGCCTCAGAATTCATGGTGGTATGAGAAATCATGACAAATGTGTTGAGTGCGGATTCAGTGTAACCTTATACACGGTGTCATATACGGTAATCCTATCACTCCTAAGTTTGAAATATGATAGATTTAGTTAAGCAGTATGATATGACATTTGACCTTTAGGTGTTAGTCATGGTAGAGTTCTTTTCACGGTTACGTGAAACTCGGAACGTAGACATCCATATACGGATGCAACACCTCTATGGTAGTATGGGCTGTCACACGAAGTACATCCAGGTTATTATGGAACTTATTCCTTGGGAAGCGTGATTGGTGAAGCTTATCTGCCGATACGGATACAACTCGGTACCTATTATATATTTACAATTTTACAACTTGGTACAACTCAGTTCAACTCGGTACAACTCAGATGCAAGTGACAAATGTTGTGTGATAAGTGACAAGTGACAATTGACAACTGCTACTGGACCGCTAGCTATGTTGACTGAAAGTAACCTATTGACTGAAAGGTGAAAAGTGAAAACGACTCAGACAGAAGCATTTATTGTCTTATTTGAATTTACTGTATGCCTAGGGTAATAGGGGGTAACTATATTTGCACCTACATTTTTACTTAAAACGACAAATGCAGTTGTGCTATACCTGATACGTATCGGAGCGGAAATGTATCAGTTTGTTAGAAAACTGATACGTATCGGAATCGGCCGATATTTGATACCATAGTTATAGTCATAAACAATTATGGTGACCTTCACATAGTAGGCTCGAGTAACGACTCTTACACAAGTCATATTAGGATTTACGAGTATGTAGGTACGCTCATGTGATGTACAAACTCATATGTTGTTGTAATAATAAGATATGTTATTTTTATGAGGTATGATGGGGTATGTTAGGATATGAGTGTGTCTAAATCATGATTTTACATTTATGCTATGATATGAATTTTACAATGTAGATTTACGATTTTGTTACTCTTTCTTTCAATTACATTGTTATTATTATTATTATCACTCACGTGTTGTACTCACAATGCACCTAAGTAGTGTAGGGTGAATTGGTGGTGTATCCACTGAGTTTACGTGACTGAATAAACTCATCCTACGAAAAACTAATAGCTGCAAGTAATTATATGGACGGAGTGAACATTAGCTATTCTGATCCTATTAGTGCTAACTTCGTTGACCCGACTGACGCAGAGTACCAAGAGCCTTGGGAGGATAAACCAGTTGAGTACCAGGAGAACTTTGGTATTGAGTTTAACTCGAGTGCTGATTATTAACAATTGTAGTTTCGGTACTGAAATTCGTCTCATACGATTATTTTTTATTTATAGGTTCGTATAGCGGATTTACTTCCGATTTCTATTTCCTTTTGATTATGAGAAAGTTCATGGATTTTTATCGCAGTTATCCCTTACTTATGGCTACCTTTATATCTCATTACAGATATGTCCACTTAGTGTATCTGGAATGCGTGCGGGTCATAACTCGAAATTTTAGGTATTCGAAATGGGATAAAATTTTGATTGTGACATATTCTAATGAAATTTTTGTAATTAATGACATTAACAACCTCTTCTTAATACAAATTGGCTAATTTTTTTAATTTAGTCATCTTCTTTTCGGAATTTTTTTTTTGGGTAGAAATTTTGATTAGATAGTCTAGAAATCAGGCTTGGTAAAAAAAATCAATTTTAAATCATGTTGAATCTTTATGAGGAAGGTTAGGGTCAAGAAATCAATTTCGCTAAAAGTTCCTATTTTATTTCGAAAAAAGTTATTAGATTTGACTAAGGAGCTTTGCCCTTCAACTAGCTATTGGTCCCACACGGTAGCATGTAATATGAGAGTTTAGAGTTATAGATCCATAATCCAATGGCCTATAACTAAAGTCAATAGAAAGTCATATAAGTTTAGAATTGTAGATGGTGACGGGTCACGGGTGAGCGTCTACAAAGATTTCAGGAGACCAACTCAACTCATCAAAAGAGCTGTCAATGGGTTGAACCGAATCGATTCCCATCTCAATATTTTATATGAAAAAAATATCAAAATGGGGTTTTTATCAGATCGGGCATTGGGTCGGATAAGTTTTTCGTATCAGCTTGAGTGCGTCCTTGGATTGGGTCAGACATTTGTGATTTTTTTAGTGAGCAGCCAGAATTTTGACCCGACTCCTCCTAACCATCAAGAAGGGTTATCAACTGGCTAGGCCGGACTTTTGGTAGGCTCAATTATTTTTTGCTGCAAAAATGAGGCCCGTTCCCGGTCCGGATAGATATTCGGGTTGGGCTCAGTCTAAGACTTTTCGGGTTCGTGCTTTTTATTTAAGCCCAAACCCGACTTGAAGTAGATTTGAGATTTTGGGGGGGGGGGGGTCGGATTCAAGCTGGCCCAACCTTTTCCTTAAAATAATGGGGCTTGGCGTGGCTTATAGAAGCCCAATTAATTTTTATCTTAAAAATGAGGCTTGAGCTCGACTCAAATTTAAAATCAGGCTGGGCTTAGCCCGAGTGCATTGGGGTTTGTTGGCAGCCTTATCATCAAGCATAACAAACCTCTGGTATATAGGATTGGCACACAATCCTCAATTACTTCGGACCATCGATTCCCTTTTGTCACCCTTGGATATGGTCCAATGGATCAATTGGCATGTTTTTGTCTATATGTATCCCTGACCGTCAGGTGTAGGGAATTAGACTAATGGTGGAGATCTTCTGATTAGTGCCTCCCTTTAGGGATTCCATGAGATGATCAATTGCAAATTTTAGTATAGGACAGTATACATTTGAAAATATTTGATGGACAATTTTGCAAGCAGTTTATGTGGCGTTCCGTGACTGTCTACAAAATTGTCTATTAAAGCCTGCCCACCGTTTCATTGTCTGATCCCCTTGTGGGGTTTTCTTAAATTGACGAAAACTAGAATACGAATTCAAAATTTCATCTTCTTAAATTGACGAGAAGTAGAAAAGGATTTCAAAAATTCGTCACTATAGCTCTATGCTTCTTTGTTTTTATTTCGGTCTCCAACAGCATCAAGTCAAATATATATTCAGAATGAGAAATTGACAATAAAATTATGGGAAATTTTCAGAATCGACTGTATCATTTTTACCCGTTTCCGCTATAGACCCTATAGTTTCA
The DNA here is from genome assembly GCA_021018995.1 of Chloranthus sessilifolius. Lineage (NCBI taxonomy): Eukaryota > Viridiplantae > Streptophyta > Magnoliopsida > Chloranthales > Chloranthaceae > Chloranthus > Chloranthus sessilifolius. Next base: position 19,697,600 of record CM037591.1, on the reverse strand, counting down.
CCTTTCTCATCATCGACCAACTTGAAGCCGAGCCAGCTCCAATTAACATAGAAAGTTTGAAATACCCATTCTTACACTATTTACCTTTTCCCATACTTTAAAAATAAAAAAAAATGTGCCATTTTCGATATTTGTGCGAAGTGAAATACCATCTATGCGGTCTGATTTGAAGGCTTCAATGTGAAGATTAAATGTGCTAAAGATGGGCACGAAACATTCTCTCTAACATCTATTTTTTCACAATTGACTATCAAATTTAATAATAGGCTCAAGTAATGAATCGTCACCAATCAAATAATCAATCGTTATCGCTCAACTAATGAATCGCCACCGCTTTGATAAAAAGTCGTTATCACTCTGAAAAAAAATTGTCATCATTCTAATAACAAATCATCCCTGCTTTGATAATAAATTGTCACCACTCAAATAAGAAAAGTATTTTAATATAAAATTATTGGTTTATTTGAGGTATGTTCTAGTTGAGTTGGTTAGGGTATGTTTTTTTGTTTGGATGGGAGAGTCATGAGTTCGATTCTTGTTACCCATCTTTTTTGGATGTTGAACCAAAATTTTGTTACAACAACCATTGCTCCACACATGTTGTTGCTGTTATGAGAACACTTTTTATATATATTGTTTAACAAAAATTAGCGATACAATATCAAAGCGATGAAGAATTGATATCACATTGATGACGATTTGTTATCAGAGCGATGATGATTTGTTAGCAGAGCGGTGACGATTCACTAGTCGAGCGATGATGATTCATTATTTGATCAGTTCATTATTGGACTGTTTTCGATTTACTAACCAAGCGATGACTATTTATTATTTGATCGGTGACGATTCATTAGTTGAGCCTATTATCAAGTTTGATAGTTGATTGTATTGAATCAAATGGCAGAGAGCAAGTGTCATGCTGATCTTTGACACCTATGATCTTTACATTGTAGCTTTCAAATCAAACGAGTTAGATGGTAGATGTATGGAATCACACGATGGAGATCATTTTTCAACCCCATCTTCTACATGGTGGATCATGAACTCTTGGCCATGCCATTAAACTGTCGATTTTTTAAATTTACATTGCACACATTCCTAAGAAGTAACCCGAAAATCAAATTGTGCACACGTGAGATCATGTTGGGATTTTTATTGTGTGATTCGAAGCAGTCAATGGCATAGTAACGTTAAGGGTGGGATGTGAAAGGATGATTTCGTGGTGTGTTTAGAAATGTCCAAATAAAACCTTTTATAGGCTCTTGGGATGCTTTTGGCATTTTAGATTTTTCGGTGATGGCTCGGCTTAGAGCTGGTCGGTTAGGTGAAAGGTAAAAACTATAGGGTCTCTGGCAAAAAAGGGGTACAATGACAGGGTCGATCCTGAAAATTTTTGTAAAATTAAAGTGTCAATGGCTCCTCACCGACTTATAAAAATCAAATGGTGTTAAACGATCTTACAACATTAAATGTGAAATTTTGATCTCACACTATTGAAGTGTGGTTTACTATTATGACATGTGGTGCATAATTATGATCAATCTAAATTGCCCAGGTGGCAATCCATCATTAGAAAATATTATGGCTAAACAATCATACCCATAAGTGGATGTGAACCATCTGATTGACAAGCTTTTATATCAACAATTAAAACTAAGCACAACGGTTGATAGTTGAATGCACAGATCGGATGGTTTAGACTAAGGAGTCAAACTCGGTATCAGTATCGGGTATCGGTTCATGGAGGACCAATACAAATCGGCCGATACTAAGTAGTATCGGTGCAATTTAAAAGTTTTTTTTTAAAAGAAAATAGAGGTATTGGCTAATACCTGATATGTATCGGCCGATACCGATACTTGAGTTGATACCGTATACGTATCAGTGCCGATTCGTATCGGTTTGCCGAAAAATCAATACATATCGCCAATACCTATCGGTTTCGGCCGATATTTGATATCATGGTTCAAACATTAAAAAAATGTGATTTTTGAGCCCTTGGACTTTCAGTCTATGATCTATCACTTTGACATATGGATTACCCACATCTTAGACAATTGATGAAATACGATGAGAGTCGGTACCCAAATTAAAAGGTGAGGGCTTTTTCCTTCATTGGTTTTTTTGGCATTTCAAATTTGTGAAGATGTCATAAGGGATCTAGCATGTTTAACCCATAGTCTCATTGTTGGATCTATTGATCCGACCACCCATAATAATTGCCCTAGGATCTAAGCATATGATCATTCAAAATAATAAATTAATAATTCATAAATTAAAATATATGTGCGTATCTTATTGCAAAGATCATGACCGTTGATTCAAGTCGACACTTTTCTTGTGAAGAAAGATGAAGGTGACTCTATCTGCTTCCTTTGAGGGGAAGATGCCAAAAGACTTGTGTGTAATGAGTATGGGACGTCCACTTATATATATAGCATGAAGAGTCATTCTCTGCCTAAAATATCGTCCATCAAGATATTCTAATAGGAATAAGAATCACATATAAATCAGGAAACCTTGAGGTTTCTATCACTTCCCAATAATGCCCTTTATTATTTCAAGCAACTGCAATCGATGATTTTATAAAATTCCTAGTGTGTGTGAGCCACACAAAATAAGAATTTTGAGATTTCATAAAAATTTCAACAGTCTCCTACTTGGCCTATACAAGGACTATGGTTTTAAAAATGACTCCCACTGGATTCGACAATTAAAACGAGTGCACTTTGAAAATAAAACGTTGTTTAAAATAACTTAGACATTCTTAAACATGACCCAAATTTAATGAAAATATAGGACTGAATCATGAATGCACATAATACACCATTTTCTGAAATCAATACTAAGACAGTTCTATGGTCACAAAATTATTATTAACAAAAAATTTGAGAGATAATAACCAGTTTAACATGTGAACTAAATGCACAACCAAAGTGTGCAAACCCATAATGTCTCATTCCATATTCATCGTATGTTGTTCCAACATCTAGAAAATTCTAACTTATAAAATACTTCATTTGATTCTCAAAACAAAAAGTTATTAACGTGGTGTCTAATTACGTTCAACTCCGAACAAATCTAAAAGAGTATCAATACTCACATATAATATTAAGGTAAATTCTTATTAGCTCACTCATCAAGGTATGCCACCCAAAAATTGTGAAAAAATTTCACCCACAATTTGTAAGAAATTCCATCCAGACTATAATTGTAGAAAAATTTTACCTAATTTTACAGAAAATTTCACCCAGAATATACATGTATATATAAGACAACTTTTTTTTTTTAAGATACATAAATAATAATGACAATTTGGAAGAAAAATAACTCTCACTAAAAATGTCACTTTACAAATTCCTTACAGTGACAATTGTGATATAATAATAAAATCATATAGCCATTAAATAATAAATCATGTTCAAAATATAATAGTCAATTTTAAAAAATAATAATAAATTGGAATAAAATATAAATGGCGATCCCCACTCCATAGTGATTTACAAATTTATAAAAATAGTTTTATCGATATTTTCACTATAAAATATTAAAAATTATATCACAAAATTGTGTCATGATCAATCATAGAATTCACCAACGATATAAACACGATAATATATCACCCAAAAGTTTAAAAGACTAATGTCCACAAAGGACTTCAAAATGACTATAAGTCATTAATATTCATCAAGGATAAAATAATTTGTATTAGGGGTATGAACGAATTGATTAGAGTGTTTTATTACGTATAAATAATCCACTCTTTGGGTATAGATAATGTGTAACATCCAGCATAACCTTTGGGCAGAAACTGAGTGTACAACATATCCGCTCCCCGTAGGGCACTGAAAAAAAAATGCGTGTAGACTTAATCGCTTATGTTTCCAATTTGATTATGATGGTTCACTACCTTTGGGAAAGAAAATCATCATTCTCTTTCCTTTACACTTACGACTATTCTACTCACCAAATTTACACGAAATTAATGAATTACCTTTGGGCAGAATCAATAACTTTATGCAAATCAATGGGCAAGGTGATCTTAATGAGATAAAATCTCAAGATTTAAGAAACAACAATTTTTATAAAATGGTCACCTTTGGTCAAATCCAATCCTACTTCAATTATTGTCTCTCAAACGACCACTTTAACGATTTTTCTTATCTCCATTGGAAAGTTTTAGACCCGATATGTCTAGTCTTAAAAGTTTAACCACGTCACCGTAAAGTATATGTGTATAACATATAGATAGTCAAGAGTGCCATAAATTAATATTTTAAATAATGAGTGATGTCAAAATTAGTCATAAATACATACACTTAGGTCATAAGATCGAACTCATGATCCAAAAGGCACATGTAACACTAATATACTAGACATAGCATTGGATCACCCAAAAAAACAAATAATAATCTACCCCATTATATACATTATTTCCAATAAATAGTCCAAAGCCTAGGGCTCGATGAGTAGATCAAATCACTACCCATGGGGCAAAATGAACTTAAAAGGTCTTGATATACTCAAACCAATAATGAACCTTCTCAATAGACTAAATTTGGCCTTATATAATTAATTGGAACTCAACTCTCATTTAAGCTTAAAGATGACCTAAATGTCAAGAATGTTTAAAACCATTTCTATATCTACAAGCATAAGATGCAAAAGTACATAAAATTACATAAATTTAAATTTATGACTTTAAATAGAAAAGAAATAAAATAATTGGAGGAATTAATTAGCCTTAGCTATAAGAGCTCCAAACAATGACACATCGCTCTTCAACACAAAACCCATATACCATATAGTATGGAGTAAAACTCCTAAAACACACGTAAGTATAAGCAGTGTGTGCGTACAAAATAAGGGATCTTTCCATAGAAAATAATAATAATACTCATGTAGAAAGATTATTGATCTTACCTGCCGTAAGTAAATAACATAAATCCAAGATAATAATAACCATTTGTAACTCACTAACACTTGCTTGGTGGAATATAACTACAGACCAACCAGTTATAAATCAAATTTGAATACTTATAAGTCGTCTTAGGTAAAAGTGTCTTATAAGGAATTTCTACCGTGAGTGAAAGTGTGAGCATTGGAGATCCGGCAAGCGTCACTTTTTTTAGTATTTAATACAAGGATATGGTTGAAGGATCAAAACTTCGGCCGAAAATTTGGTTGGCTATATGGTTGCAAAGAAATGCAAAGATATGATTAACGTGATAGCCTTGCAAAGACTGCGATTGCGTGTGGGCACTAACTGTTATTTTTTTAGCTACCGGGAAGAACTCTGCTTTAATATTTGCTAATATAGCTCCTCATTCTCAACAATTTCCGTAACGTATGAAGTACATATATATTTTAATACTTTGATCAATTATGGATCAATTCAGTCTCTGATATTAATTATTGGATTTATTGATTTGACCATCGAAAATAATTATCCTAGGATTTAAGCATATGATCAATCAAAACAATAAATTAATAATTCATAAATTAAAATATTTGTACATATCTTATTGTAAAGATCGTAATCGTTAATTCAAGTTGACACTTTTTCTAAGAAAGATGAAAGTGACTTTACCGGTCTCTCTTGTTACACTCTGTTAATAAAAAGATCCCAAAAAGCTTGTGTGTAGTGACCGGAGACTTTCACCTATATATATATATAAGCTTAGAATACCATCCATCAAAGTATTCTAATAGGAATAAGAATCACATGTAAATCGAGAAACTATGAGGTTTCCTTCAATTTCTAATAATGTTGTTTATTATTTCAAATAACTGCAATACATAGTTTTATAAAATATTAATGTAGGTAGGCCACACAAAAAAGGAATTTTGAAATTTCATAAAATTTCCAAAATATATCTGCCCATATGAAGCATGACAAAAATATCTTTAGCTTGGACATGTGCAGTTGTGGGTTAGTGTAGAGTCTAACCTCATGATTAGTACCACCAATAAAATTAAGGCACAACAATAGGATTGGGCTATTGAACCTATCCGTCTAATTATAATATATATTTTTTTTTGACCTTTTTCGGCTCTACTACTTTTGGGATGACGGAGATGCCGTATCTCTATAGTAGTTGAGCTTATTTAACGATTTGCGCTTTTTTGTGTTTCTTTGTGATTCTTTTTAGGGAGTTATTACTTGCACACGCTTTTTAAGTGATTGCACCGAATTACACCGAATTTAAAAGAAAAACTTATAAGTTTGGCGACCTCTACTATATGAAAACACCATCTAAGCCGTTTGATTTGAACTTCATGATTTCAATATATCAATTACAAAAAATTAGAACAAAATATAATTTTCATCATTTGATTAAATGGAGTCAAAGGCTATTATATAATTCAACAATTGACTCCATTTAATCAAATCAGACGGCCTATATGATATTTTTACATATCACATGTCCCTAATATATCTAAGTCTTTTTTTAAATTCGGTGCAATCACTTGAAACACGTGTGCAAGTAATGGCTCCCTTCTTTTTTATCTTTTAATGCATTCATTATTTGGCAAAAAATGATAATAAATAAAGTTGAAAGTTAAACAATGGACAATTTTTTTCAGACAATTTTACAGGTAACTGATATGGAGTAACGTAAGTACGTGACTGACTACGTACTTGTTGGGGACAAGCAGTCTAGCCAGTCAGATCACTTCACATAAGTTGTCTGCAAAAAATTGTCTACAGCTTATAATTTTTCATCAAATAAATTCTATACTCGGTGTTGCTATTGGTATAATTTTGTTGCTATTGGTATAATTTTTCATCAACTAAATTCTAACTTGGTATTACTTTTGGTTCCACACGGTACCGTGTTACTTGAGAGTTGAGAGTGATAGATCCCTAATCCAATGACCTATTACTAAAGTCAATAGAAAGTCATATAATTGTAAGGAGTGGTCAACGGGTTGATCCGACCCAATATTTTGTATGAAAAAATATCAAAATGGGCTGAAATTGTTGACACTTTTTACTGGAAAGTGATTACTGTTTCCAGAGACCAACTCAAGTCATCAGAGGAGCTGTCAACGGGTTGACCCGACCCAATATTTTATATGGAAAATATATCAAAATGGGGTGTTTTTATCAGGTCGGGCATTGGGTCAGATAAGGTTTTTGGGTTGGCTTGAGTCCCTCCTCGGGTTGGGTCAGGCATTTCCGATTTTCTTAGTGAGCATCCAAAATTTTGACCGGACTCATCCTAACCATCCAGAAGGGGTTGTCAACTGGTTTGGCCAGGCTTTTGGTAGGCTCAATTATTTTTTGTTGCAAAAATGAGGCCCATACCCAGCCTGAATAGATATTCGGGCCGGACTCAGTGTAAGACTTTTTAGGTTCATGCTTTTTGTTTAAGCCCAAATCCTACCCGAGCTAGATTTGGGTGGAGTTGGATTCGGGTTGGCCCGTCCTTTCCCTTAAAATAATGGCGCTTGGCAGGGCTTATAGCAGCCCGATTTATTTCAATCTTAAAAAACGAGGCTTGAATTCGGCCCAGATTTAAAATCGGGTTGGGCTTGGCCCAGGCGCATTTGGGCTCATTGACAGCCTTATCATCAAACATAACAATCCTCTGGTACATTGGATTGGCACACAATCCTCAATTGCTTCGGACCATCGATTCCTTCTGTCACCCTTGGATATGGTCCATTAAGGTTTGGATTGTCGTCAACGGTTGATCACAAGATCAAGACGGCGATACCGCGAAGCTGCCGATCAAATAGGCACTATTTCTCAACGAACGTCTTCTTAGTTCTTTATGTTTTTCGATATTTTGCTCATGGCACAAAAGCCTTTTTATAGCTAAAATCCTAACGTTCGGATTTATGTGCATTCAATTGGAGAAACGGCCCATCTTAATTTTGTTATCAATATACAATAAACTCTGTTACCGTTTTACAAAATTTTGTTTCCAAAAATATATTTAAAATAAATATTAGTTAATATAATATACTATAAATATAATTTCTATATAAATATGGTAACAATGGTTTATTACTGATATTATGGAGATTTACTCGAGAAAATTTTCATAATATCGGTTGTGCCTAACGGCACCATGGCCAAATACCAACATCTCCCACTTGGCCATGTGGGCCGTGATATGTCTAAGGTTTTTGCCATTTTAGGATTTATCCATTAGAACATATCCCAGTTGTGAGGTTTTGCATGCCGAAAATGCATTTGTCCATCACAACAAATCTTTTCTAAGTTACGAGATTTTTCACGCCAAAGTGAATTTGCCCATCATGAGGTTTTACTCACAAAAGCGGATTTGCTCATCACAGTACTTTGTTTTCAATAGAGACAAACTTTTAAGTCCATTAGAATCAATTTTGACTTAGGCATCCCTAAGTCCCATCAAGCCAACATGCTTTAAAAATAATTTCACACTTAGACCTTTTGTCAAAGGGTCGGCAACCATATTAGAAGAAAGTAAATGACATACTGTCACTTCACCTGTCTCTACTACATCTTGAATGTAGCTTTGCTGCCACAAAATAAATGCGCAGGCCTGTCGGTTATATCAAGTTTCATATCTTTGATGAAACGTTTTATCCAGACGGCATATGTACTAGCTGCACTACAAGCCACATACTCGACTTCTTGAGTATGTGGAGCAACACATCCTTGTTTCTTACTAGACCAAGAAACAACATCTCCTCCAAAAAGGAAAATATGATCAAAGGTGAATTTTCCATCATCCTTGTCCCCAGCATGATTAGAATCAGAATATCCTTAAACCTCAAGCTCATCGGATTGAAAGCATAATTTAAGATGTTTCGTACCCTTTAGATACCTGTATCTACTAATAAGACCTACTGCGAAAGCGATATCTGGTCTCGTACATAGTATAGCATGCATCAAACTCCCTACAGCTTAAGCATAGAGAATGTTTAATCTTTCTTGTTTGTCACATGGACAATCTTTTTTACTGATTTTCAATCCCTTTTCCATTGGTATAGTCAAAGGATTACAACCATCCATTTTAAATCTTTTTAGAATGATGTCAATATATCTTTCTTGGCTTAAACAGATCATTCGAGATTTTCTATCTCTAACTATTTTTATTCCAAGAACATAAGATGTCTCTCCTATGTCCTTCATTTCAAACTGAGAGTTAAGTCATGATTTGGTGTTATTAATCATTTCTAAATCATTTCCAGTAAGAAGTATATCATCTATATATAAGGATAAAATAGTAAAACTACTCTAACTTTTTAGGACATATACACAATGATCTAATTTGTTAACACATATCCCATTTTAAGGATTGCATTATGAAGTGTCAAATACCATTGACGTGAAGATTGTTTGAGCCCGTATAAATTTTTTTTTAACTTATATACTTTATCTTCATGTCCTTTAATCTTGAAACTTTCTGGTTGTTTCATAAAAATGGTTTCTTTTAATTCTCCATTTAGAAAAACAGTTTTAACATCCATTTGGAACAGTTCTAAATCAAAATGGGCAATAATAGCTAAAATGATTCTAATTGACATAAATTTAGCTACAGGAGAATATGTATTAAGATAATCTATCCCTTCTCTTTGGGTAAAGCCTTTGGCTATAAGTCTAGTTTTAAATTTATCAATTGAACCATCTGATTTTAGTTTCTTTTTCAATACCCATTTACATCCTATAGCATTTCTATCACTAGGCAAATCACTAAGTTCCCATACTTTATTCTTTTCTATGGAATCAAGTTATTCAGTTATTACTTTTAGCCATTCATTAGATTCAGGTGAACTAATAGCTTCATTATAATTACTAGGATCATCTCCTAGGTTCAAGTCAATTTCTGCTATATTTTCATTTAAGTGAACATAAAAATCATTCAAGTAGGATGGAGGAGTCCTAATTCTTTTTTAACCACTACTTGTAGTATGAGGTACAGATGTTTCTATACTCACTGGTTGTATAGAATCATTATTTGTAATGGAGTGATCATCATCTATCACAAAAGGATCTATATTTTCAGTTTGAGAATCACTATCATCGATTAGATCTTCTAAAAATTTAGCATCTCTATTTTCTATTAATCCCTTATCTTTATGATAAAACCTATAACCTTTTGATCCATCAGAATATCCTATAAAATTACATCTAATGGTTTTATTATCTAACTTATCTCTAAGTTGATATGGTATTAACACATGAGCAATCGAATCCTATTTTCTTAAGTTACTTAAGTCCAGTTTTCTTCTTATCCACAATTCATAAGGAGTTGTTTCTATAGTTGTGGTTGGAACCCTATTAAGAATATACATAGCGGTACTTAAGGCTTCTCCCCAAAATTTTTAGATAAATTAGAATGAGATAACATGGCTCTTGTCATTTCTATTAGAGTTCTACTTCGTCTTTCAGCTACACCATTTTGTTGTGGTGTGTAAGCCATTGTTAAGTGACGTTTAATTCCAAATTTGCTACAAATTTTTTTAAATTCATCAGAAGTAAATTCTCCTCCTCTATCTGTTCTTAAAATTTTGATATTTCTTCTTAATTGATTTTCCATCTCACTTTTATATTCTTTGAACATATCTAAAGCTTCTAATTTATTACCAGTTAGATACACGTGGCCAAACCTAGAATAGTCATCTATAAAAGTAATAAAATAATGTTTTTATTTATGAGTTTTTACACAAAAATATCCACATATATCAGAGTGAATTGTTTCAAATAATTGTTTACATATTTCAGCTTTAAGAAACAATTTACGAGCTAATTTTTCAGATAAACATTATTCACAAGTAGGAAAATTAAAATTTTTAAGTTTGGAAATTAATTTTTTATCTGACATATTTTTCATTTTAATCTTATTTATGTGTTCGAGTCTTAAGTGCCAAAGATATGGGTCATCATCACATACATTCATAGACACATCAAAGTAAGCGGAAGTAGAAGTTTCATTAATCACATTCAGATGATACAAGTTGTTCATCCTACTTCCCCAAGCAATGATACGTCGATGCTTCCCAATTGACACTTTTCCGGATAAAAACCTAACCTCAAAACCTTTTTCATCTAGTTTAGAAACAGAAATCAGATTGCGCCTCATATTTGGTGCATACAAAGTTTCAGATAAACGGAGATTAATATTCTCAGGTTACTGCAGCTTGAAAGTACCAATTCCTAACACGTCACAGTACGTATCATTTCCTATATAAATAAGCTGCTCGTTGGCTTTGAGCTCTTTGAATTCCATAAAACCATCCCGACACCTAGCGACATATCGTGTAGAGGCAGAATCCACCCACCAACCATTCAGATCATAGTCTGCAACCAATGATTCAGAACAAACACAGACAACATCGCGCCTATTACCATTGTTATTGTTATTCTTAGATTTTTCGGGACAGTTTGATTTGTAATGACCTGGTTTTCCATAAGTGTAACATTTTCCTTTGGGATGTTTGGAAAAAAACCTTTTTTGATTCTTAGAATGTTTTAAAAATTTCTTCTTTCCCTTAAATTTATTATTTTTCTTATTCGTTTCAATTTGAGATCCAGAGGGTTGAGACTCGCTGAGAAGAAGTTTAATATTTTTCTTTTTATTCTTTCTTTTTTCTTCTATTCCCAAATGCATTGAGAGGATCAACGTGGTCACATTTTGCGCTGAGTGATTCAACGCAATAACGACGGGTTCCCATGACTCAGGACGATTATTCAAAGTAATATTGACTTGCATACGGTCAGAAATTTTGTTACCGGCCGCGACAAGGTCCTTAGCCAATACCGTCATCCTGTTCACGTGATCAATAATCGAGTCTGTTTCTTTCATCTTGTATGAATGATATTTTTGTAAAAGGAGTTGAATATATGTTTCGAAAGTGATTCCATATTTTTGATATATAGCATGCATCATTTCTTTAGCACTTTTATAATCTTCAAATACACGAATCAATTCAATATTTATAAAAGTAAAAATAGTAGTTCTAGCAATTTTTTCATCGTTGACCCATTTATTATATTTTTCCATAATATCCTTTGAAACGTCGGATGATGGTTTTTCAAAAACTTCATTTTCTAAAATATAATCAATCTTATCCAAGCTTAGAATTTAATTTATTCTACGTCTCCAGTTTAGATAATTTAAACCGGATAATTTTTCAGTATTAGCTAATTCATGCATTACTACTTTAGAAGTCATTTTCTAAATTTATGTATGAAAAAATAAATTTAAATGATAAGATTTTAGGCACGACTGACCGGTTCGACTGAAATCAATCGATAGAATACCAATACCGAGCTTTTGCACGTGGACGGTCTGTAGCGGCTTGATCAATGATGCTGCTCCAGAATGTGCTGATGCTAGATTGAATATTTTCAGAATGTGTGCCACGTTCTCAGGAATCTGCTGGCAAAAACGGCACTTCAATCGGAGTTGTATCGACTCTAATATTTTGAAAATACCGAATGACAAATACTGAATTTGGTGTTAATAGAAACACCAAATCCAAATTGTGTAAAAGAGAATAGCTACAAGAGTTTTAGGTAATAACTCTTGAAAAAGCTGTTGTGTCGTCCCTTTATTTCACGTTACCGACTCTACTATTGAGGAAAAGTTACAACTTTAAAAAAAAATTTAAAAGCTATTATTTCTTTTATGAAATGCAACTTCTCTGTAAAACAACAGCTAAAGAAAAAAAAAAGGGTTTTGTATGAGGAGCTTGAATGGTGGTGAGCCAAAAACGGTGTGCTGGTATTCTTAGATGCAAGGTGATGCAGGGTGCTAAAAAAAATTTCAGTGAAGATTTGGATCCGAAAAAAAATTTAAGTGAAGATGTGGATCCGATCGACGATTTGGATTTAATCTTGATGGTGATGCAGGGTGCTGGATTTGATCTAAGGAGATTTGTAGTTGGTGAACGATCGGCGATGATGGTGATGCGCCGGGAAGGAGTCGGTGTTGCTCATTGCCGATAAAAAATGACAACCTTGCTTTGATACCAATGAAGGTTTGGATCGTCGTCAACGGTTGATTGCAAGATCAAGAAGGCGATGCCGTGAAGTTGGTGATCACCGACCAAATAGACACTATTTCTCAACAAACGTCTTCTTAGTTCTTTCTGTTTTTCGATATTTTGCTCATGGCACAAAAGCTTTTTTATAGCCAAAATCCTAACGTTCGAATTTATGCGCATTCAATAGAGAAACGGCTCATCTTAATTTTGTTATTAATATACAATAAACTTTGTTACCGTTTTACAAAATTTTATTTCCAAAAATATATTTAAAATAAATATTAGTTAATATAATATACTATAAATACAATTTCTATATAAATATGGTAACAATGGTTTATTACCGATATTATGGAGATTTACTCGAGAAAATCTCCATAATATCGATTGTGCCTAACGACACCATTGCTAAATACCAACAGTCCAATGGATCAATTGACATGTTTTTGACTATATGTATCGATAGCTGTCAAATGTAAGCGATTGGACTAATGGTGGAGATCTTCTGATTGGTGCCTCCCTTTAGAGAATAACCCATTCCATGTGATGGTCAATCAATTGCAAATTTTAGCAGAGGACAATGTTATATAGAGGAAAATATTTGATAGACAATTTTGCAAACAACTTATGTGGTGTGAGGTGAATGGCTGCACACCAATTGGGACACATAAGTTGTCTGACAAATTGTCTATCAAAATCTGCCTACCATTTCAATGCTTGATCCCCTTACAGCCTCTTCTTAAATTGATGAAAATTAGCACTACAAAAAATAAGACTATTAGCGGCAGCCAAAAACTGTTGCTATTAACAAAAAAACTGCCGCTAATAATCTTAATAGTTTTTTCGTTAATAGCGACAATTTTTTGCCGCAAAAAACTGCCGCTAATAATCTTATTTTTTGTAGTGTAGAAGTGGATTTCAAAAATTCGTCTTCTTAAATTGACGAAAACTAGAATAGAATTTCAAAATTTCATCATAATAACTCTATTTTCTTTGCTTTTATTGCGCTTTAATAGCATCAAGTCAAATATATTTTTAGAAAGACAATAAAATTAAAGGCCTAAAGGGTGATGACTGGCTCCTCACAGACTTATAAAAATCAAATGGTGTTTAATGGATTTTAATTAGAACATTAAATGTGAAATTTTGATCTCACACCATTGAAGTGTGGTTTATTATTATGACATGTGGTGCATATTTATGATTAATCTAAATTGCCAAGGTGGCAATTCATCATTAGAAAATTTTTTGCTAAAAATTCATGCCCATAAGTGAATGTGAACGATCTCATTGGCGAACTTTTAGGGCCTGTTCGGATAGGGGGAAAGGAAAGGAAATGTGATATTTTCTTATGTTTGGCAACAAAGTTGTGTCACTGAAAATCATAGGAAAGTTCAAAATTTTCTTTTCCATTGGAAACTGACAAATCCCTCTAAAATAAGAGGATTTCATCGAAAAACTTTTGTCAATATCGATTTCTCTCTTTCTCTCTCCTCTACCTCTTACTCTCTTTTTTAATGAATAAATTGAAACAAAATCAACTATTCAAAAAATTATAAAAATTAAAATAAAATAATAAAAAATTATTATTTTTTTTAAAAGTAAAAAAAAAAGATAAGAATAAAAATAAAAAATAAAATAAGACTTAAAAAATAAAATAAAAATAAATAAATAAATAAAAATAATTAAACATGAAAAAAATATATAAATAAATAAATATTAAAAAAATTAAAATAAAATTAAAATATAAAAATAATAAAATAATAAAAAAATATAAAAAAAAATATTTTTTTAATAAAATAAATAAAAAATAAAATAAAAAAATAAAAAAACAAAAATAAAAAAAATTTAAATTTAAATTTTAAAAATTTAAAAATTTGAAAATAAAAAAATAAAAAAATAAATAATAAATAAAATAAGATTTAAAAATAAATAAAATAAAAATACAAAAATATAAAAAATAAAAAAATAAAAAAATAATTATTATTTTTAATAAAATAAATTAAAATAATAGAAAATAATAATAATACAAAATTTAAAAAAATTTAAAAAAATTAAAAAATAAAAAATAAAATAAAAAAGTAAAAAAATTTAATAAAAAAAATAAAAAATAAATTAGAATAAAAAATAAAAATGTAAAAATTTAAAAATAAATTAAAGTATAATTAAAAATTTTAAAATAAAAATTCAAAAATACAAAAATTAAAAAATAAAAATAAAAATAAAATAAAATTAAAATAAAATGAAAATAAAAAATATTTTTTTGAATAAAATAAATTAAAAGAAAAAATAAAAATAAAAATAAAATTTTAAAAAATAAAATAAAAATAAAAATAAAAATAATTAATAAAAAATTAAAAATTAATAAAAATTAAATTAAAAAATATAAATAGTCAAATAATAAAATAAAATAAATAAATAATAATAATATATAAATGATAATAATAAAATAAAATATATTTTTTATTTTTTTATTTTATTAAAAGAAAGAGAGAGAGAGAGAGAGAGAGAGAGAGAGAGTGATTTTATTGATTATTGATTATTATTTATTTAATATTTATTTATTTATTTTAAAATTAAAGTAAAAAATAATGAAAATTAAATTAAATATAAAAAATTTTAAAATGTAAAAAATTAAAAAAAAAGAAAAAAAGAATAAAAATATTAATAAATAAATAAAAATTAAATCTCTCTCTCTCTTTCTTAGTTCTCTATTATTATTCTTCTTTTTAGATGTCTCTTTCCGAGTCTTTCTCTCCTTAATTTTCTCTCTCTACATATTTCTTTTAATTTCTCTCTTAATTTTTTTCTCTCTTTCTTAAACTGACTTTTTCTCTGTCGTAATTTTTTTTTTCTCTCATGAAATTTCCTTCATAATAGAAAATTAAATTTATTTGGTGTGTGAGATATACTATCGATAATGGTCATTTTTTATTTTCTATATGCCAATTACACAATCAGAACACCGGAAAACAATGAATTCCTATAAATTCCCAAAGAGCTGGAATCCATTGGATTTACAAAATCTTTTCTTATGTTTTCTGAAAAATTGCCAAACAGACCCTTACATAATTTGGAGGCATGATTTTCTTTACATGCAAATCAACTTCATGATTAGTCGACCTCCTAACCGGCCTTTGAATCCAAAAAAATTCTGGACTCAGTCACAAAATTGATCAATCACGAGAGAGAGAGAGAGAGAGAGAGAGAGAGAGAGAGAGAGAGAGAGAGAGAGAGAAGGGGTTTGGCATGGATGATGGCCGGACACGTACCCGTCTCAGGAAGTGGGAGAAAGTTCGAAACCCCCTCAAAGGTGACCCTAGGGATTTCTACCCATGACGACCCAGCATGTGTGCCTCCTTGGATTAGTCGGTGCTCTAAGAGTGCCGAACACTCGGGTTATCAAGAGAGAGAGAGAGAGAGATTCCACAAAAAGTCATCAGGAGGAATTTTCAATATGCTTATACATGGCATCCACATAAAGTAATCAAGAGTAACATTCTATTAACTTCCTGCTCTTATTGATTAAAAAAAAAAACAAGATCATCTTTTCTTTATTTTGATAACTAAGTATATGAGAAAATGGGTGCAACAAAAATTGGAAGATCAATATTTCTAGGAAATAATAGCTTCATATAGAATGCGGAGAGAGAGAGAGAGAGATGTGCGTGCGCCATATGTTTTTGAACCAAAATGATGATTTAAGCACACAAGATGTGATCCATAGCATACTTAGAAACGTGCTTTAGGTTGCGAAAGAGAGCCGAGAAAATCCGGCGCTTGATTTTTCCCCTCTTTGGCATTACGTACGTTTCGATTCCCGTCACAGCTTCTGCTCTGGAAGAAAACCCGCATTCAGAGTCCACTGCCCTTTGGGAAGTTGTTTTTAAGGAAGAAGAAGAAGAAGAAGCATCACTGGCAAAAGTTAAACTCCAACCCATGTTTTGAAGATGGCATGCGTTGGTAGAAGGTGGTACTATATATATATATATATATATATATAAAGGCTAAAATTTTATCTTCACTTACCAAATTGACAGTGTACGCAGACATGAAGGCATATTTGACATTTTCTGAATTTGATTGTGGTCAAGTTTGTCCGATAGGTTTGATCTTCAGATTAGTGCCATATGGACGGAGTAGATTAGCCTAAGTGTCAAACGAAGACAGTTGGATGAAAGTGCAAGGCAATATTTGGTTATTTTTATAAGTATTTTGGAGCCACCTTAAGTATGTCCTCAGGGATTCACGCGGTATGTCCTCAGGGATTCACGCGGTTTTCTCCTTAGGTGAGGCCCACAGTAAGATTCTGTCTGTGCATGTCTTTAAGTTTGAAATGTGGCGTAAGAATTAAACGCGGAAAGTCTTCACAGTTAACACTTAAGATGGGTTGCGTTGGGTTCGGATCCGAAGCCCTACCCGTCCATTCGGGTAGGGCTGGAAATCTTGACCCGTTTATTAAATGAGAGGGGTTTGGGTCTTGGGAGATCTTGACCCGAACCCTTCCTGATCTGACCCAATTTCTAACCTCATATGTTAACCGGCCGGGTTGACGTAACCTATTACCTGATCTGTTTGCAGCTAGGTGTGCAAATGGGATGGGTTTAGGATCAACCCGAAATTGACCTATTAACCAATTCCCTTGATATAAACCTCCTTTTAATGTTTAAATTTTGACTTAATTCCTTGAACCCGACTTGTTAAAAATATGCCGACCTTGACTGACCTGTACCATACTTGCTAATTTAACTTGGACCCAAGCCTAAATCTGCACCCAACTTGAACCGAATCTAAACCTCACATAATTGTATTTTTAGGTTTGGACCCGACCTCTTAACCACTTTTAGGTTTGACCTAAACCTGTTAAAATAAAAGTATATATACCAGAACTGGGGAAATGCAGCAGGATGTAACCCTGGAGGACTACACTTAGAGTTCAAATCACATGACGTGGCATGATTGACCCAAAACAAGACCTTTGATAGGAACCTTCTTGTCAACTTCATAGGAAGAGCTTTCAATTAAAGACCCACGGATAAATGGGCCCACATAGAGGAGGATTGCAAGTCTACTTAGGTGGTTACTAATTTGATTGTAATGGGTTTGGTTTCGGATCAGGTTGGGCTTGGATTGACCCTCACTTAGGCCCAATCTACTTCGTTTAAACATGGGCTTGTATAGGGGGTGTCAATCGATCGGTCCGACCAAATCCGGTTGCTTCAAGCTGGGTTTTCCTGCCCTTTTAACCAGACAGGTTGTGCATCGGCTTGGGTGCGGTGCTAAGGGCGGTTAGGCCCTTATCTAAATGCAAGAGTGAGCCCCCACATAGCGTGGCCAGGCCTGAAAATTTGTATAGGCTGTGCTTGGCTTTACTCTTTGGAAAAGTAGAAAAAAGTGCTATTTGTTGCTGCAAATGAATATGGAGAAAAAGATGAGGCCGCTCTTTGAAACATGAAAAGCATCTCTCTTTAAAAGAGTATGAAAATCATGCTCTTTCAAAGAGGGTTGCTTTTCCTATTTCAAAGTTTCAACTCTCTTTTTTCTTCTTCCAATTCAACTCTCTTTTTTCTTCTTCCAATTCTTCTCTCTTTCCGTGTATTTCTTTCCAAAAACAAAGAGCAGTTGTTGTTCTTTCTACTCTGCCAAAGAGCAATGCCAAACACAACCATAATTTACTTAAATAGGGTGTCATTAATTGCACCCCATGTAAATGTAATATTACCCCCATCTCCCTTCGCAAAATATATTAAGTGTTTTGAATCAAATGATGGAGATTTTTTTTGTCACAATCTCCTACTTAATGGATCTTGAAATTGTGGTTGTACAATCAGACTGTTAGTTTGATTCCAGGTGGCATTCATCTCAAAAAGTGTCAAAAATCATAAGGCACACATCACACTCAAACATAATTTTAAGGTCATATTTTGCGATGTGTGCCACGCGGAATAAGAAACTCATCGTTTAATGGTGCACCCCATGATCTTAAGATCCATTGAGTGGAAGATCGGTACGAAAATCATCTTCATCATCTAATTCAAAGCAATCAATGCATTTTGGCTTGGGGAGAAGGGTTGAGATTACATTTCACAGGATTTCTCGTTTTACAAATAATAATAATAAAAAATAATAGTATTTCTACAAGTAACACGAATACAAGCTAGTATTTACGAATCTTGGTTATTTATATATATATAAAAAATTAAGAATAAAAATAAAAATAGAAAAGTTCACTATTAAAAGATAGTAATACTGTAATAATTTTTTTTTTTAGCAAGACAATATTGTAGACACCACATTTTCGCCCTCTCAGAGTATGCGAACACGTTTAGTCAACCTTAGACCTTGCCCACGACTCTCGAAAAGGGACCGACCCTCTCCGGAAGCCCTGAGACACTAAACACGAGGACTCTATACTATTTACTTAGTATGTGGTTGAGACCTGGATTGGAATTGCAGCTCACAGGCTCGGACCCGACCCGACCCAGGAAGATCTCGAATTATGTGCCTTCCCATTCACGCGCAATTTGATTGCATGCACGGATACATGCACATAATTGGTTCGATTTAGACCAGGTCTTTTTTTCCTGTGGACTGCCTTAGAACCCGATTACGTGCCTAATACAGGGCACGCAATTCGATTGCATGCTTTTCACAAGCGTACAATTGGTCTGATTTGGACTAGGTCTCTTCATCCTGTGGACCGCCTTAGGACCCAATTACGCCCCTAATTTTGGGCACGCAATTCGATTGCACACTTTCCAACAATTCGTCCCCAGTTGGACCTGTTCTCTGAAACCCAAGACTGCCCTAACTCCTTAATTATGCACACTGAACTATGCGCAAAATTGGATTGCGCGCTTCCCACAAGGCGCGCAATTGGTTCCATGGCATATTGGAACTAGGATACCCGAATGAGCCAGTCAGTCGATCATTCGCTAGTCGGTGACCGACTTCCAGCAAATTACATTCCATAGATCGAGCGCGCAATTCGATTACGCGCCAGTGACAATTGCGCACTTGTCCATAAGCGCGTAATTAGTCCCATACCTATAAATAGACCCCCCTTCCACACCCAAACGCAACTAATTCTCTAGTTTTTCTTCTCTTTCTGAAGCTTCTCTCTTTTAAAAAATTCGAGGTTCTCTCTAGGGCTTCCAAAGAAAGGGTTGAGCTGCTTTCTAGACTACTAGAATTGCAGACTTTTATCTAGGATTCTCAGGTAATCAGGCTAGCAATACTGGCTAGCCAGCCCTGACTCTCGAAGCAGTACAAAGGAGAAGCACTTAGCCTTAGATCCTTAGGAAACCCCTGCCCAAATTCTTAGCCTAGAGCCAATTAGGTCCTCGACCTTTTCCAGTTTTAAGCTTTAGCCACTCGATTTGCCCAAGAGAGCTTATGGAAGGTACCAAAGAACGAAGTCGATCCTCCCTATCATAGAGGACCACAACCCCCCTTTTAGACAGATGAGGAAAACCAAACTAGATAGACTTTAGGCAATCCATAGCTGCTGAAGTCGGTCGACCGACGCTCAGTAAATGAGTTCAACCCGCATCTCCGCGCGCATGATCAGTGACGTATTACAGTGTTGATAAATATCTTCAGCCGACGATCGCATCAACTCAGGTATTCTCTATTTAAAATTCATCATTTTCTTTTCAGTATTTAATATTTCATAGTTTATTATTCATCGTTTTCTGTCAATGTAACATCCCCAAATTTTGGGCCTTGAATAGTATCCTCGAGATGCGCGCCCGACTAGTCATAGGTTTGACCAAGTGAAAGTCAACACGATGAATACGATTAAAGTAACCTTGATGTAAACGAACATGTATGTGTAGCGTAGGATCTTGTTAGGGATCTCATACACTTGTTTGTGGTGTATATGCTTTACACCAAAGTAAGAGGGGTAAAAGGGTTAAATAGCTCAAGAGAATTTATTTATCTTTGTTTTGGATTAGTGTGAAGAGTTAAGAAGAGAGAGAGAGAGAGAGAAAGAGTTAGGTGGAGTAATTGCTAGGGAATTAGTGTGGGTTCTGGGCGAAGGCCCATTCGAAATCGGGTTGTAAGTTGTCACAGTCAAATTGGTATCAAAGCATCAGTTTGGTTTTAGGGTTTTAGTGCTCATATAGGTTTTAGGGTTTTTTTTTTTAGGTATAAAAAAAAAAAAAAAAAAAAAAAATCAGAAAACGTCTGTCTTGGGTCTAAAATTTTTTATCTGTCTTTTGTCTGAAAATTTTCGTCTGCCTTGTTGTCTATAATTTTCGTCTGGATTTTGTCTGTTTATTATGACGAAACTAATGAAAATTCAGTTTGGTATCGAGAGAATCACACCCTCACGAAAGTTAAAAACTCTCAATTTTGCATAAGTAATTTTCATTAACTAAAAAGTCATAATAAAAGTGTTTATAAGCCTTTAAATAGGCTAGCCAATGCATAAAATTAGAAATCCTATTCTAACTCTAATTCCTAATTCAAATAAAAGAAATATCCTAATTCTTCTAAAATAATAAAGTCCTAAAACAATAAGGAAACTAATCATATTTCTAATAAATAAAATAATAAAGATACTAATGATTCTTGAAATTCGTCACTTTACCTTCAATACTTGTTAGAATTACGTTTTTAGCTCCTTAAGCTACTTGATAAAGCTTTCAATATAATCAATTGATCAATAGGCCAAACATAAAAGTGACGGGATTGAAAGTTAAAGACCCTAATAAATTTTAGATTTTTTTCTTTTTGATTAAACGGATCTTTTTTTTTAAAAACCTATTCGTGGGTTCACTTTCTCTTTTGACATCTCTTCTTTATTCGATCACGATTCAAACAGGCGGATCTAAAATACGCATCAATTGATACGAACTTTAGACCAGCTTGGTTGAATCATGGTCGAATAAAGAGGAGACGTCAAAAGAGAAAGTGGACCCACGAATAGATTTTTTTTTTAAAAAAGACCCGTTTGATCAAAAAGAAAAAAATCCAAAATTTATTAGGTCTTTAACTTTTAATCTCGTCACTTTTATGTTTGGCCTATTTTGAAGTGTCAAATGAAGTTGGATTGATGCGAAATTGATCATATTTGAAAGCTTATCGAAGTAGCTTTCCAACGAGCCAAAAAAGGTGTAATTCTGACAAGTATTGAAGAAGTTGTGGTCAGTTTTCAAAGGCTGCACATAAAGTGACGAATTTCAAAAATTCTAATTGAATTAGGATTAGTTTCTTTTATTATTTTATTTTAGAAAGTAAGAGTTGTTTCTTTTATTAGAAATAAGATTATTTTCCTTATTGTTTAGGACTTTATTGCTTTAGAAGAATTAGGATATTTCATTTATTTGAATTAGGAATTAGAGTTATACTAGGATTCTAATTTTATGCATTTGTTAGCCTATTTAAAGGCTTGTAAATACTTTTATTATTACTTTTTGGTTAATGAAAATTGCTTATGCAAAATTGAGAGTTTTTAACTTTCGTGAGAGTGTTATTCTTTCAAAACGGAGAGCGATTCTTCAATTCTCGTTTGCAGTTTGGTGTGAGGCCAACTCTTCTTCCATTTTTATCTTCTTTAGATCTATGATTTACGTAAGTAGCGTAATCCTAATTATTTTATTGATCTCATAAAAGCTCTAAATCAATATTTTATTCATCATTAATTTTATTAGCCTTTTATTTTTGTTTGGTATCGAGAGAACTCGCTTGTGAGTTCGTTCGACGCCCTAAAACTATCGGAGATCTAGCCGTTCATAAAAACCCTAGTCTTCTAGATCCGCGATAGGGAACGTACACGAAAGTAACGCTATTTTGGGCCGAAATTAAATTACCTAATTGAATTTATAGAATTTTCGTGGTAATTTGTTATGAGAATTTTTTTTTTTTTTGATTAAATTAATTTTAATCCTAATCTCAGCCCTAACATTGCATTTAGTAAGTTCCTATATCAAATTGGTATCGGAGCCCAAGTTCAACACTCGACACGTGAAGTCCATCATGAGTAAAGAACAATTTATCGAAGTCTTACACGAATTGAATGGATTCATGATGGCTAGAATGGGATCGTTCATGGATCGGCGAAAGCTTCTTGATTTGTATCAGACAATTGGTACGATTAGACAAGCATGGGAGGCAGTGAAAACTAGATCGCAGAGTCTGAGGTATTTGAATTCAATACCTCAATATTGGCCAGCTTTATATGATCGAGCGTTTACTCTTGAGATTAGACGTGAGTTAACAAATACACGACAAATAGCGGAGGCATTAAACAAGGGTCTTGTTCAAGAATTTCTTGAGGATTTTCTTCTCAAACTACAAGAGGAAATCATATCTCAAATTTTTAGATAGGGGTTAGGGTTCTCGCTCTTCAATTAAAATAAAAAATAAAAAGGAAAATAGGGGTAGAAGAAGATCCAAAGAATCGCTCTGAGGAAGAAAATTGGCCTCACACCAAACCGCAAGTGAGAGAAGAATCACTCTTCTATCGAAAACTCATCTCAAGTTCTCTAGAATTCGCACAAAGCAAAACTCAAAATTTTCATTCATCATCAATAATAATTCCCAAAAGAGATTACAATGTGTATTTATAAAAAAAAGAAATCCTAGAAATACTACTTAAAATAAAACTCCTAATCAACCATTAAAACTTTCTAATCTAACGGTCATAATAAATTTCACCATTAATCCATTTTTTTAATTATGCGATCACTTTTGAAGGGTTAAACGATATCCAATTGACGTGAAATTAGTTTTGTTTGAAAGCTTATCGAAGTAGCTTTCCAACAAGATAATAACCACACAATTCTGACACATATTGGTAGACTTATGACCACTTTTTCGATGGTTGCACAGAAAGTGACGAGATTAACAGTCACATATCACATATATGTGCCAGACCCCTAAATAATTCAAATAAGGAAACTAGTCTTAAAATAAGTCACTTATTAAAAAAATCCTAATAAGGAAACTTAACTTAGATAAAATATTGCCTAAATTAATGTGCACACGGGTCTTTAATGGGCCTTTTTTAAAAACCCATTCGTGGGTCCACTTTCTCTTTTAATGTCTTCTCTTTATCCGACCATGATTCAAACAAGCGGATCTAAAGTTTGTATCAATCCCCTCTACTTTGAAAAAGTTCGACCTCAAACTTTGGTTGGCATGGATCTTCACGTTTGCGATCACAAACAATATATAGCGAATCTCAATCGAAAGCGGCTTCAACAAGTAAACAGGATTCCACTCGGGCTCGATCTATTTGATTTTTGATTCACCAACAGGAATGAACGTCAATATGCATCCAACACTATCTTGGGACTTATGGGTCGTGGGTGCGATAGTCTTCATTTTAAATAATTATGCTTCGACGATCTCTGTCTCGAGAGGAGTGATTGCGGCAACTTGCTCTTCAATGATCTCGGGCTCCTCAACGGTGTTGGGATTAGTACAAATATTGACCAAAAGATGGTTCTCATCAACCAGTACCGACTCTTCGACTGATTTTGGGGCTATCACGGGTTCCGGTAGAGGATCGATAACAATTTTAGGTGAGATGAGGTCTGGTAGGATAACGACGGTGACGGGCTTGATTTCTTGAATGGGCTTTGGGTTGTAAGTTGTTACGGGAGCTGCAACCGGCATAGAGTTTACACCGTTAGTGGATTCCATAGCGGGTGTAGATTTCACAACAGTTATGGGATGAGAAATTGTTATGGGATTACAACAGACGATTAGTGATGTGGTTGGGTTAAGGACAGGGGATTTGAAAGCTTCAATCTCAAAGCTTCATGTCTCACCGATATGATTTCCTCTTGTAGTTTGAGAAGAAAATCCTTAAGAAATTTTTGAACGAGACTCTTGTTTAATGCCTCCGCTATCCGACGTGTATTTGTTAACTCACGTCTAATCTCAAGAGTAAATGCTCAATCATATAAAGCTGGCCAATATAAAGGTATTGAATTCAAATACCTCAAACTCTGCAATCTAGTTTTCACTGCCTCCCATGCTTGTCTAATCTTACCAATTGTCTGATACAAATCTAGGAGCTTTCGCTGATCCACGAATGATCCCATTCTAGCCGTCATGAATCCATTCAACTTGTGCAAGGCTTCGATAAATTGTTCTTTACTCATGATGGACTTCACGTGCAGAGTGTTGAACTTAGGCTTTAGTGCGTCGGTTTAGTTTGTGTCTGATTGCAAATAGATCCGATCACGTGAAGTCCATCTATATTTGAATCTACTGAAACTCTTGTGTAAGCCACGTATTCTCTGTGTTGGCCTTGTTCTTCCACTTGACCAAGTACTTCTGAAGTCCCTCATGGTTGGTGGATACAATTTGATCTTCCAGCACATCTTCGATTTTCTCACGGATTTGTCGAGTAGGTGGGGGTAACGATGTGGGAAGGGGAATAATTGGATCATCGGATGTAGAAGGCTCAAAGGGGTTGGTAGGGATGGTTGAAGGGCCATTGAATGGAACAAGGTCCTCCACATTGAAAGTCGTGTTAATCCCCAATTCCGACGAAAGATCTAAGATATAAGCATTAGAACCGGCACGCTTCAAGATCTGATAGGGTCCAACACCACGATCTTGTAACTTCTTTGCAACTCCTTGTGGGAATCGCTTGGGTATATTTCGAACCATCACAAAATCACCCTCTGGGAATTCTTTGAACCGTTTATGAGAATCTACAGAGAATTTATATTTTTCATTCTTTAAATTAATTCTTTTCTTAATCTCAGCATATAACTCATGAATGCAATATGTAAAACTGGATGCAGACTCTGATGACCTTTGATGAATGGGCATTGGGAGAAAATCTATGTGTGTTCTAGTTTTCAGCTTACCCTTTCACTGGATGAGGTATGCCTGATGTTTCTCAGATTGCGTTCTCCTTGCAGTCCAAGTGTTGTCAATTTTCGATTTACCTTTCCACTTAAGAAGATACTCTCGATATGCTTGGTGTGTCTTTACCTTAGTAACAAAATATGGATCTCCCAAAACTCTTCCATCTAACCTCTTCACATATTGTTTAGGCGGATATTTGGAAATCAATGAGTAGATAGGATTGGGCTCTATAGGCTCATGTATAAGTGATACTAACGACTCTTGTGTGAATGATGCAAAGGGCACTAATGGCTCATGTACAATCGACTCGATTAACTCATGTGTACTCGCTTCAACCAAAATCAAAGACTCTAAGGTACTTGATTCAATTGACACTAATGGTTCTTGTGCATCCAATTCGATGAACTCACATGTATTCGACCCAATGGGTACCAACAAGTTGTGTGCGCCCAACTCTACGGGTATCAATGACTCATAGGCAAGTGGCTCGATTAGTTCAAGTGTGAGTGACTCAACATCACTACTCACAAGGGAAATAGAAGTCTCTTTAATACAAACTAGACTTTCACCAGCTTCGTCTATCTCCTCTTCACTCAGCATGGTACTAGGGTCGTACACTTCTTTCACTTCCCTATTCTCCGGCTCCTTAGGACTCACTCTTTTAGTCAGTAAATTATGAGTGAAAAATTTTGTGGGGCATTGGTATGCA
This sequence comes from Chloranthus sessilifolius, assembly GCA_021018995.1. Taxonomy (NCBI): domain Eukaryota; kingdom Viridiplantae; phylum Streptophyta; class Magnoliopsida; order Chloranthales; family Chloranthaceae; genus Chloranthus; species Chloranthus sessilifolius. The sequence continues at coordinate 19,671,067 of CM037591.1, read as the reverse complement.
AAGTGTCCAAACCCTTGACACCTAAAGCAATCAGGACAATTATCCGTCTTAGTTTTCAAACTCTGAAGAAGGTGATGGTGTGTTAAAGGAACATACTTTTCAATAAGTCTCACCTTCATGTCCTCCCATGTGGAGATGTGTTTATTTCGAAGAGATTCAATATGATGTTCTACGCGAGTCTAAAATTTTTTGGCATTATCCTCTAACTTTATTTTTGCTAGCCTAATTTTGTACTCATTTGGTACGTCATACCAATCAAAATATTCCTCTACACTAGACTACCACTCCACGAAGGTTTTGGGATTCATCCATCCCTCAAAATTTGGGACCTCATCTCGAATAGATTTGAAAAACTTCTCGGCTAGGTCATACTCGGGTTCACGATGATGAGGGTATCCTCTAACTCTAGTTTCATTATAATTTTTGAGACTTTGCCAAGAATTTGGAGTGTAGCGATTTTCTTGTTTGGCTAGTACCCTTTCATGACGGGTAAGGAAGTCACGTTGACATGTAAGTGACTCATATATGATGCTTGACACAAACACAACTCAGACACAATACTAAAAAAGACAAACAATGGCGTGTCTTAGGGATGTCTCCTATCCCGTTGGGGAGGATAATACCTCGTGGGTTCTTGTGGTTAGATGTGCTCTAGCCCAATCGAAGGAGAGTGATGATTGGTGACGGGATAATATCCTTTATATCATAGCCACGTGTAGAATGAAAGCATGTCGAGTCCTTATTGACAGTGGAAGTTGTACCAATGTAGTCTCTGAAAGTACAGTTTCTAGTTTAGGGCTCACCCCCGTAGCTCATCCACGACCCTATAAGATTGCTTGGGTTAATTCATCATCCATCCCTGTTTCACAAAGGTGTCATGTTCCTATACAATTCGGATTGTATAAGGACACCTTGTGGTGCGATGTTGTGCCCATGGATGTGGGGCATATCATCCTCAGGAGGCCTTGGTTGTATGACATGGATGTTACACTATTCGATCAATCGAACGTGTGTTCCTTCACTCACAAAGGTCAGAAAATACAACTTAATCCGTTACCTCCAAAGGCACCCACAGTGAAGTCGACAAAGTCAAGTGATAAAGGCCTATTAGAGAGAGAGAAGACATCTAAGGCCATTTACATCGTTAGCCCTCTTGAGTTTGAATAAGGCGCTAAGACAGAGGACATCATTTATGTCCTTGTCACAGTTGAAAGTCTAAAGAATCAGGCATTGAGGTTCCAAAAGAGGTCAAACCAATCTTGAGTGAGTTTGCGGATGTCTTTCCCGAAGACCTTCCAAATGAATTACCACCTCTACGGGACATCCAACACGCCATCGATTTAGTCCCTGGAGTTACCTTACCCAACTTGCCCCACTATCGTATGAATCCATCCGAACACTCGGAGTTAAAAAGGCAAGTTGATGAGCTTCTCTAAAAGGGGTTCATAAAGGAAAGCTTGAGTCCCTGTGCCGTGCCAGCGCTGCTCACACCCAAGAAAGACGGAACTTGGAGGATGTGTGTGGATAGTCGCGCGATTAACAAGATCACGGTCAAGTATCGATTCCCGATACCAAGATTGGACGATATGTTAGACATGATGGTAGGTGCCACAATTTTTTCGAAGATCGATTTGAAGAGTAGGTACCATCAAATCCGAGTTCGTCCCTGGGACGAATGGAAAAACTGCCTTCAAAACCAAAGATGGTTTGTACGAATGGTTTGTCATGCCTTTTGGGCTTTCGAACACCCCGAGTACATTTATGCGTATCATGACGCAAGTGTTACGGCCTTTCATCGGCAAGTTCCTTATGGTTTATTTTGACGACATCCTCATCTACAGCCACAACAAGGAACAACACTTGGACCATTTAAGGCAAGTTTGTGTGACTCTCCGAGGAGTGAAGTTGTACGCGAACCTGAAGAAGTGCACACTCATGTCACATCGCGTTGTCTTCTTAGGGTTTGTCATGACCTCTGATGGAATGACTGTAGACCCCGAAAAAGGTCACAACAATTGTTGAATGGCCCGAACTTCGGAAGATTCATGAAGTCCTTAGCATCTATTGGTTAGCCACATTTTACAGGCGGTTCATCCGTAATTTCAGAACGGTAACTTCCCCTATCACCGATTGCATCAAAAAGGGAGAGTTTAAATGGACACCTGCGACGGCTAAGGCTTTCAAGGAGATTAAGTTTCGAATGACGGAAGCTCCTGTCATGCGCCTTCCTGACTTCTCTAAGGTCTTTGAAGTTGCGTGTGACACATCAGGCGTAGGTATTGGAGGAGTATTGAGCCAAGAGGGCCATCCGATAGCTTATTTCAGTGAAAAGCTAAATGAGGCCAGACCAAAGTACTCGACCTACGATAAAAAATTCTACGCGGTAGTCCAATCCCTTAAATATTGGAAACACTATCTACTACCACATGAATTTGTCTTGTTCTCGGACCACGAAGCCCTACGATTTTTAAATTCTCAAAAGAAGTTAAACCCACGACATGCGAAATGGGTTGAACAATTTCAAAGGTTTACCTTCGTGCTGAAATATAGGGCCGATGTGGAGAATTGAGTGGCTGACGCGCTTAGCCGTAGAATGGCGACGTTGCACTCATTAAGTGTTGAGGTAATCGAATTCGAACGCCTCGTGGAGGATTACCCCACATGTCCGGATTTTGGCAAAGAGCATGCCTCACTTGTGAGTGGACAACCTGTCAGAGGGAGTAAATATACCCTATAAGAGGGGTATTTATTCTTGAAACACCGATTGTGTATTCCCCGTACTTCTTTGCGAGACTTTCTCATTTGGAAATTACACACCGGAGGGGTTGCTGGCCATTTTGGTCGCAATAAAACTGTCGCATTGGTTGAAGACCGATTCTATTGGCCCAATCTCACCAGAGATGTTGCCAAAATTATCAACCAGTGTTGTGTTTGCCAGTTGGCAAAGCAAAAGAGGCAGAACACGGGATTGTATACACCTTTATCGGTGCCACACACCCCGTGGCAAGATCTATCAATGGACTTCGTGTTAGGCCTCCCTAAAACCCTTCGAAAGCATGACTCGGTGTTCGTTGTTGTGCACCGTTTCTCTAAGATGACCCACTTCATTGCGTGTGCGAAGACCTCCGATGCTAGTCTCATTGCTACCTTGTTCTTTAATGTCGTTCGTCTATACGGTTTGCCTAAGACGATAGTGTTTAACCGTGACGTTAAATTTGTCAGTTATTTTTTGAAGACACTATGGCACAAAATGGGGACTCGACTACAATTTTCATCTGCTTATCATCCCCAAACTGATGGGCAAACCGAGGTTGTCAATAGGAGTAAAATAAGGTGTCTAGTGGGCGAGCACATTAGGAGTTGGGATTCCATCTTACCTATCGCTGAGTTTGCATATAACAATTCGGTTAATAGAACCACAGGCATGAGTCCGTTCCAAATTGTGCATGGGTATAAACCTAGGACACCAGTAGATCTCATTCTAATGTCCATTCATCATCGGTCATCAGAGTCTGCATCCACATTTGCGCATCGCATTCATGAGTTGCATGCTAAGATTAAGAAAAGAATTAATTTAAAGAATGAAAAATACAAGTTCTCTGCAGATTCTCATAGATGGTTCAAAGAATTCTAAGAGGGTGATTTTGTGATGGTTCGGAATAGACCCGAGCGATTCCCACAAGGAGTTGCAAAGAAGTTACAAGCTTGTGATGCTGGACCCTATCAGATCTTGAAGCGTGCCGGTTCTAATGCTTACATCTTCGAATGTTAACCCCCTATCTAAACTAATGGGAATGGCACGCTAACCCTAACCCCTATCTACAACTCATCTTAGTTGAGATGTGTTTCCCATTTTCATTAACTCCTTGTGGGAATCGCACGCTAACCCTAAAATAGCGTAAATCCCGCAAGATAGGGGTTAGGGTTTTCGCTCTTCAATTAAAATAAAAAATAAAAGGAAAAATAGGGGTAGAAGAAGATCCAAAGAATCACTCTAAGGAAGAAAGTTGGCCTCACACCAAACCGCAAGCGAGATAAGAATCACTCTTTTATCGAAAACTCATCTCAAGTTCTCTAGAATTCGCATAAAGCAAACTCAAAATTTTCATTCATCATCAATAATAATTTCCAAAAGAGATTACAATGTGTATTTATAAAGAAAAGAAACCCTAAGAATACTACTTAAAATAAAACTCCTAATCAACCATTAAAATTTTCTAATCTAACGGTCATAATTAATTTCACTATTAATACATTTTTTTATTACGCGATCACTTTTGAAGGGTCAAACGATATTTGATTGACGTGAAATTAGTCTTGTTTGAAAGCTTATCGAAGTAGTTTTCTAACAAGATAAGAATCACACGATTCTAACACATATTGGTAGACTTATGACCACTTTTTCGATAGTTGCACAGAAAGTGACGGGATTAATAGTCACATATCACATATATGTGCCTGACCCCTAAATAATTCAAATAAAAAAATTAGTCCTAAAATAAGTCACTTATTAAAAAAATCCTAATAAGGAAACTAAACTTAGATAAAATATTGCCTAAATTAATGTGTACATGGGTCTTTAACGAGCCTTTTTTAAAAACTCATTCGTGGGTCCACTTTCTCTTTTAATGTCTTCTCTTTATTCGACCATGATTCAAACAAGCGGATCTAAAGTTCGTATCAATCCCCTCTACTTTGAAAAAGTTCGACCTCGAACTTTGGTTGACATGAATCTTCACGATTGCGATCACAAACAATATATAGGGAGTCTCGATCGAAAGCGGCTTGAACAAGTAAACATGATTCCATTCGGGCTCGATCTGTTTGATTTTCGATTCACCAACAGGAATGAACGTCAATATGCATCCAACACTATCTTGGGGCCTATGGGTCGTGGGTGCAATAGTCTTCATTTTAAATAATTGTGCTTCGACGATCTCTGTCTCGAGAGGAGTGATTGCGACAACTTGCTCTTCAATGATCTTAGGCTCCTCAATGGTGTTGGGATTAGTATAGATATTGACCAAAAGATGGTTCTCATCAATCAGTACCGACTCTTCGACTGATTTTGGTTCAGGTAGAGGATCGATAATAATTTTAGGTGAGATGAGGTCTGCTAGGGTAACGACGGTGACGGGCTTGATTTCTTGAATGGGTTTTGGGTTGTAAGTTGTTACAGGAGCTGTAACCAGCATAGAGTTTACACCGTTAGTGGATTTCGTAATGGGTGTAGGTTTCACAACAGTTATGGGATGAGAAATTGTTATGGGATTACAATGGATGGCTAGTGATGTGGTTGGGTTAACGGACACGGGATTTGAAAGCTTAAATCTCAAAGCTTCATGTCTCACCGATATGATTTCCTCTTATAGTTTGAGAAGAAAATTCTCAAGAAATTCTTGAACGAGACCCTTGTTTAATGCCTCCGCTATTCGACGTGTATTTGCTAACTCACGTTTAATCTCAAGAGTAAACACTCGATCATATAAAGCTGCCTAATATCGAGGTTTTGAATTCAAATACCTCAAACTCTGCAATCTAGTTTTCACTGCCTCCCATGCTTGTCTAATCTTATCAATTGTCTGATACAAATCAAGGAGCTTTCGCTGATCCACGAATGATCCCATTCTAGCCATCATGAATCCATTCAACTCGTGCAAGGCTTCGATAAATTATTCTTTACTCATGATGGACTTCACGTGCCGAGTGTTGAACTTGTAACTTTCGTGAGGGTGTGATTCTCTCAAAACGGAGAGTGATTCTTCGATTCCCGTTTGCGGTTTGGTACGAGACCAACTCTTCTTCCATCTCTATCTTCTTTAGATTTATGGTTTGCGTAAGTAGCGTAATCCTAATTAGTTTATTGATCTTATAAAGGCCCTAAATCAATATTTTATTCATCATTAATTTTATTAGCCTTTTATTTTCATTTGATATCGAGAGAACCTACTTGTAAATTCGTTCGACGCCCTAAAACTATCGGAGATCTAGCCGTTCATAAGAACCCTAGTCTTCTAGATCCGTGATAGGGAACGTACACGAAAGTAACACTATTTTGGGCCGAAATTAAATTACCTAATTGAATTTCTAAAAATTTTCGAGGTAATTTATTATGAGAAATTATTATTTTTAATTGAGTAAATTAATTTTAATCTTAATCTCAGCCCTAGCAATGCATTTAGTAAGTTCCCGCATCAAATTGGTATCAGAGCATCAGTTTAGTTTTAGGGTTTTAGTGCTCATATAGGTTTTAGGTTTATTTTTTTATTTTTTTAAGTTTAAAAAAAAGAAAAAAAGAAAAATCAGCATTTCCAATTCGTCTGGCTTTTGTCTGAAAATTTTGGTCTGCCTTTTGTCTGAAAGTTTTTGTCTGCCTTTTTTGTCTATAATTTTTGTCTGGATTATGTCTGAAAATTTAGGTCTGGCTTTTGTCTAAAAATTTTTGTCTAGCTTTTATCTGGAAATTTTTATCTAACTTTTGTCTGAATTTTTCGTCTATTTTTTATTTTTGGTCTAAATTTAGTCTAGTCTTTGTCTAAAATTTCCTTGCATCATCATGGATCCCAACAAGGTAGAAGCCCTGATTAGAGACCTGACCGCCCGGATGGATGAACACCACAATCAGGTGCAACAACAGTTGCAAGGCCTACAAATCCCGCATGAAACTTTAAAAACCCGCATGGAAGAAATCAATGAGCTCATCGCCGAAAACCCCAATAGAGTCATCACCCATGACTGTAGGAGGGAAGTTCCTCATCGTCGCGAAATTCACACCGAATAGGATGATAAAATCATGAAATCAATAAAAATGGATGCCCATACTTTTGACGGGAAAAGGCAACCTAAAGTCTTTCTCGAGTGGGTCACCGGTATGGAAAACTACTTCGAGTGGTACGCTATATCCGAAGAGCGAAAGGTCAGCTTTGCAAAGGTCAAACTTACAGGCCAAGCTCGACTTTATTGGATGAGTCTAGAGCGCCGAAGACAGTCCAACGGTCTTACTCCCATTTCCACTTGGGAAGAGATGAAGGACCAGTTGAGCGATAAATATGTTCCTCTATCCTACGAGGAACGCATTCTTCATCAGTGGCATTCATTGTGTCAAGGAAATTCATCGGTCACTGAATACATCGATAAATTCGAAGAACTAAAGACCCAGGCCGATGTGACTGAACCGGAAATGGTTACCCTATCCCGATTTCGAATGGGCCTTCGCCCAGAACTGTAAAGGGAACTTTTTCTATACCCTGTTGATAATCTAGATGAATGTTTCTCTAGAGTCGAAGAGCTAGAGCGATACCTCAAAACTAGTACTCCATCTAGTTATAAGTCTAGTTATCAGTTCAATGCACCTGAGTCAAAGCCTAACATGAGTGCCCCACTTGCTAGGTCCAACCCCGTTACTACACCGGTAACTCGAGTCGATAAGGGTAAGAGTTCAATGCTCGAAGGACCCAAGAGTGGTGGTCAAAATAAATGTTATAAGTGTCACGGCATCTGGCATTTTGCAGCACAATGCCCATCTCAAAATTTGTTCATAACTGAGGACAATGAAAATGAGCATGATGAAGGTACTGTTGAAGTGTATGAGCCTGAGTTGTTCCCTAGTGATGAAGAAGATTGTGTAGGGGAACGAACAATGGCGTATCTTAGGGATGTCTCCTATCCCGTTGGAGAGGATAATACCTCGCAGGTTCTTGTAGTTAGATGTGCTCTAGCCCAATCGAAGGAGATTGATGATTGGCGACGGGATAATATCTTTTCTACCATATTCACGCGTGGAATGAAAGCCTGTCGAGTCCTTGTTGACAGTGGAAGTTATACTAATGTGGTTTTTGAAAGTACAGTTTCTCATTTAGGGCTCACCCCCGTAGCTCACCCACGACCCTATAAAATTGCTTGGGTTAATTCATCATCCATCCCTATTTCACAAAGGTGTCAGGTTCCTATACAATTCGGATCGTATAAGGACACCTTGTGGTGCGATGTTGTGCCCATGGATGTGGGGCATATCATCCTTGGGAGCCTTAGTTGTATGACATGGATGTTACACTATTCGGTCGATCGAACGTGTGTTCCTTCACTCACAAAGGTCAGAAAATACAATTTAATCCGTTACCTCCAAAGGCACCCATAGTGAAGTCGACAAAGTCAAGTGATAAGGCCTATTAGAGAGAGAGAAGACATCTAAGGCCGTTCACATCGTTAGCCCTCTTGAGTTTGAATAAGGCGCTAAGACAGAGGACATCATCTATGTCCTTGTCACAGTTGAAAAGTCCAAAGAATCAGACGTTGAGGTTCCAAAAGAGGTCAAACCAATCTTGAGTGAGTTTGCAGATGTCTTTCCCGAAGACCTTCTAAATGAATTACCACCTCTACGGGACATCCAACACGCCATTGATTTAGTCCCTGGAGCTACCTTACCCAACTTGCCCTACTATTGTATGAATCCATCCGAACACTCGGAGTTAAAAAGGCAAGTTGATGAGCTTCTCCAAAAGGGGTTCATAAAGAAAAGCTTGAGTCCTTGTGCCGTGCCAGCGCTGCTCACACCCAAGAAAGACGAAACTTGGAGGATGTGTGTGGATAGTCGCGTGATTAATAAGATCATGGTCAAGTATCGATTCCCGATACCAAGATTGGACGATATGTTAGACATGATGGTAGGTGCCACAATTTTTTCAAGGATCGATTTAAAGAGTGGGTACCATCAAATCCAAGTTCGTCCCGAGGACGAATGGAAAACTGCCTTCAAAACCAAAGATGGTTTGTATGAATGGTTTGTCATGCCTTTTGGGCTTTCGAATGGCCCGAGTACATTTATGCATATCATGATGCAAGTGTTACGGCCTTTCATCGGCAAGTTCCTTGTGGTTTATTTTGACGACATCCTCATCTACAGCCACAACAAGGAACAACACTTGGACCATTTAAGGCAAGTTTGTGGTGACTCTCCGAGGAGAGAAGTTGTACGCGAACCTGAAGAAGTGCACGTTCATGTCACATCGCGTTGTCTTCTTAGGGTTTGCCGTGACCTCTGATGGAATGACTGCAGACCCCGAAAAGGTCACAGCTATTGTTGAATGGCCCGAACCTCGGAACATTCATGAAGTCCGTAGCTTCCATGGGTTAGCCATATTTTACAATCGGTTCATCCGTAACTTCAGTACGGTAACTTCCCCTATCACCAATTGCATCAGAAAGGGGGAGTTTAAATGGACACCTGCGGTGACTAAGGCTTTCAAGGAGATTGAGTTTCGAATGACGGAAGCTCTTGTCATGCGCCTTCCTGACTTCTCTAAGGTCTTTGAAGTTGCGTGTGATGCGTCAGGCATAGGTATTGGAGGAGTATTGAGCCAAGAGGGCCATCCGATAGCTTATTTCAGTGAAAAGCTAAATGAGGCCAGGCAAAAGTACTCGACCTATGATAAAAAATTCTACGTGGTAGTCCAATCCCTTAAATATTGGAAACACTATCTACTACCACATAAATTCGTCTTGTTCTCGGACCATGAAGCCCTACGATTTTTAAATTCTCAAAAGAAGTTAAACCCACGACATGCGAAATGGGTTGAACAATTTCAAGGGTTTACCTTCGTGCTGAAATATAGGGCCGGTGTGGAAAATCGAGTGGCTGACGCGCTTAGCCGTAGAATGGCGACATTGCACTCATTAATTGTTGAGGTAATCGGATTCGAACGCCTCATGGAGGATTACACCACATGTCCGGATTTTGGCGAAGAGCATGCCCCACTTGTGAGTGGACAACCTGTCAGAGGGAGTAAATATACCCTATAAGAGGGGTATTTATTCTTGAAACACCGATTATGTATTCTTCGCACTTCTTTGCGAGACTTTCTCATTTGGGAATTACACGCCGGAGGGGTTGCTGGCCATTTTGGTCACAATAAAATTGTCGCATTGGCTGAAGACCGATTCTATTGGCTCAATCTCACCAGAGATGTTGCCAAAATTATCAGCCAGTGTCGTGTTTGCCAGTTGTCAAAGCAAAAGAGGCAAAACACGAGATTGTATACACCTTTACCGGTGCCACACACCCCGTGGCAAGACCTATCAATGGACTTCGTGTTAGGCCTCCCTAAAACCCTCCGAAAGCACGACTCGGTGTTCGTTGTTGTGGACCGTTTCTCTAAGATGGCCCACTTCATTGCGTGTGCGAAGACCTCCGATGCTAGTCACATTGCTACCCTGTTCTTTAATGAGGTCATTCGTCTACACGGTTTGCCTAAGACGATAGTGTTTGACCGTGACGTTAAATTTGCCAGTTATTTTTAAAAGACACTGGCACAAAATGGGGACTCGACTATAATTTTCATCTGCTTATCATCCCCAAATTGATGGGCAAACCGAGATTGTCAATAGGAGTTTAGAAAATCTGTTAAGGTATCTAGTGGGCGAGCACATTAGGAGTTGGGATTTCATCTTACTTGTTGCTGAGTTTGCATATAACAATTCGGTTAATAGAACCACAGACATGAGTCTGTTCCAAATTATGCATAGGTATAAACCTAGGACACCAGTAGATCTCATTCTAATGTCCATTAATCATCGGTCATCAGAGTCTGCATCCACATTTGCGCATCGCATTCATGAGTTACATGCTGAGATTAAGAAAAGAATTAATTTAAAGAATGAAAAATACAAGTTCTCTACAAATTCTCATAGACGGTTCAAAGAATTCCAAGAGGGTGATTTTGTGATGGTTCGAAATAGACCCGAGTGATTCTCAGAAGGAGTTGCAATGAAGTTGCAAGCTCGTGGTGCTGGACCCTATCAGGTCTTGAAGCGTGCCGGTTCTAATGCTTACATCTTAGATCTTCTACCGGAATTGGGGATTAGCATGACTTTAAATGTGGAGGACCTTGTTCCATTCCAAGGCCCTTTAACCATCCCTGCCAACCCCTTTGAGCCTTCTACATCCGATGATCGAATTATTTCACTTCCCACACCGTTACCCGCACCTACTCGACAAATCCGTGAGATTATCGAAGTTGTGCTGGAAGATCAGATTGTATCCACCAACCATGGGGGACTTCAGAAGTACTTGGTCAAGTGGAAGAATAAGGCCGACACAGAATACTTGGATTACATAGGAGGAATTTCAGCAGCTTGATCCGGATCTTTTGGACCTTTATCACAACCAGCATTCATCGGGGATGAATCCGTCTAACCCGGGGAGAGTTGATGGGGACATCCGATTAAAGCACCCGTCCATAATATATCGGAGGCGAAGGAAGAAACGTAACTTATCGAAAGAAGAATAACTTTTAATCCCATAACTTTTATGTTTGGCCTATTTTGAAGTATCAAACAAAGTCGGATTGATACGAAATTAGTCATATTTGAAAGCTTATCGAAGTAGCTTTCCAACGAGCCAAAATTTTAGCAATTCCGACAAGTATTGAAGAAGTTGTGGTCAATTTTTGGAAGCTGGACATAAAGTGACGAATTTCAAGAATCCTAACTGAATTAGGATTAGTATCTTTTATTTTAGAAAGTAAGAGTTGTTTATTTTATTAGAAATATGATTAGTTTCCTTATTGTTTTAGGACTTTATTGTTTTAAAAGAATTAGGATATTTTTTTTATTTGAATTAGGAATTAGAGTTATAGTAGGATTTCTAATTTTATGCGTATTTTAGATCCGCCTATTTGAATCGTGATCGGATAAAGAAGAGACGTCAAAAGAGAAAGTGGACCCACGAGTGGGTTTTTTTTTAAAAAAAAATCCGTTTGATTAAAAAGAAAAAAATATATAATTTATTAGGATCTTTAACTTTCAATCCCATCACTTTTATATTTGGCCTATTTTGAAGTGTCAAATGAAATTGGATTGATACAAAATTGGTCATATTTGAAAGCTTATCGAAGTAGCTTTCTAACGAGCTAAAAAACGTGTAATTCCGATAAGTATTGAAGAAGTTATGGTCAGTTTTCAGAGGCTGCACATAAAGTGACGAATTTCAAGAATCCTAATTGAATTATGATTAATATCTTTTATTATTTTATTTTAGAAAGTAAGTTGTTTTTTTTATTAGAAATAGGATTAGTTTCCTTATTGTTTTAGGACTTTATTGTTTTAGAAGAATTAGGATATTTCTTTTATTTGAATTAGGAATTAGAGTTAGAATATGATTTCTAATTTTATGCATTGGCTAGCTTATTTAAAGGCTTGTAAATGCTTTTATTATAACTTTTTGGTTAATGAAAATTGCCTATGCAAAATTGAGAGTTTTTAACTTTCGTGAGGGTGTGATTCTCTCAAAACGGAGAGCGATTCTTCTATTCTCACTTGCAGTTTGGTGCGAAGCCAACTCTTCTTTCATCTCTATCTTCTTTAGATCTACGATTTGCATAAGTAGCGTAATCCTAATTATTTTATTGATCCCATAAAAATTCTAAATCAATATTTTGTTCATCATTAATTTTATTAGCTTTTTATTTTTGTTTGGTATCGACTGAACTCGCTTGCGAGTTTGTTCGACGCCCTAAAACTTTTCGGAGATCTAGCTATTCATAAGAACCCTAGTCTTCTCGATCCACGATAAGGAATGTATACGAAAGTAATGCTATTTTGGGTCAAAATTAAATCACCTAATGGAATTTCTAAAATTTTCGTGGTAATTTGTGATGAGAAATTATTTTTTTTTAATTGATTAAATTAATTTTAATCCTAATCTCAACCCTAGCATTGCATTTAGTAAGTTCCCGCATCAGAAGGTGTACTTGAGCATTTAACTCCGGAGACGACGCATTGAAGTTCGTTGGAGTCGGAACTAAAAGCCCTAGCCCATAGACCAATTCATTGATTCAATCGAGAGATTGATTGGGGTGAGTCCTATTGAATTTGCTATAAACATGTTGTGCATTCAATTGTAGATTAAATGATGAGTTAAAGAAGTGGAAACAAATGAGAAATGATAAGGAAGGAAGTTGGAAGAAATACCCATAAAGGGCTGAGTTTCTGACCAAATCGATCAATCGATTTTGTCCTGGAAGGAAGCTGGGCACGAATGCCCGAAACCGATTGATTGATTTTAAAATCGATCAATTGATTTTTGAAATTCGATTAATCGTCTGAGCACTCCCAGTGGCTGAAAAATCAGAGCTTGGGAAAATCGATTGATCGATTTGAGAAATCGATCAATCGATTTGAGAAATCAATCAATCGATTTTGACAATTTATTTTGGTTTTTGTTTTAGATTTTGAGGTTCAAGGAGGGTCTAGCACCTTCTTTATTACATATTTCTTGATGCCTTACTTGTACTATGGTGTACCATAGGTTATACGAGTGAGTGCAAGCATGGGGAATCGCGTTGGACCTTGATGCTTGGAGATTCAAACACGTGAGGTACGGAACGCCTTGAACATGTAATTTAAGAGCAAGAGCATGTATGTAGTGATATAGAAATGAGTAATTATACATCAAAATGTGAATCCTAAGTGTGGGTGTGTGTGAACACAAAGTAAAGTAAAGAAGTATGCAACATCCTCAGGGGATGTGAATGCGATAAAAGCATTTGTGTGATGCATTGAGTTTGACATCCCAGAGATGTATGTGAACAAGTAAAGCAAAGTGAATGAGATTGACAAGGCCTAATCTACTATAATTAGCACAATCACACGGTGAATAACTATATGTAGTGCACTATGATATTTAAGGTTTGGAGAATACCTTACCGACGTGGCGGGATACTCACGACTGACTCGGCAGGATATCCGTAACCGATACGACGGCCAATCCGTATACCAGTTGGATATCCCAGGGATGTATATATGTATGAGACTTGAACCTCGTCGCCTATGAGAAAGGGACCTGAGTAGTATTGAATGAATGAAAAAGAATATAAAAATGGTCTGATTAGACGATGATGGAGGGTATTCCATCGGACGCCCGACGCTATAGTAAGTTGGGGAATATTTAAGTTATGATTTAAGTCTTTAGGCCGAATCATTGTGGTTTATGAACACGTTGAGAACAAATGAGTCATGTAAAGTAAAAGTAACTTCCAGTGTATCTGTTCAGTCATTTAAACTGCTTTTCTAGTAAATTCATTTATAAATCATGCTGTTAAATATTATGAAATATATGTGAGGAATTAACTTATATATTCATTCAGTTGTTTACCTATTGAGCTAGGATGTAGCTTACCTTTTTAGACTATACGTCACAGGTCCTGTGCCTGCGGCTGCTACTACTTCTGGAGGTGTAGATCCGGAGGATTCAGATTACGTACCCGGAGAGGATTTGGAGCCCCTCCTGAGGACTTCTTTTAGAGGACCCCTGCGTACTTTAATTCATTTTGAGAGCGTGATAGTACGGCTTGGTATGTCAAGCCTTTTTTGAGAAATGTAATTATATATTGATATATATTCTTTTGGCGAACCATCTGGGGTGATCTTGTTTTGTCACCGATGGTTTGGGCCGATTCTTATGCACATGTAGTGGCATGGGATTTGAACTGTCTTTTGAGTTTTTTCTATAATATACCATTAATGCATGGAGATTTAGTTCGATTCAATTCTCATGTATTATTTTATTTCGTAGTTGCTTGGTCATACCAATGTTTCGTGCATGATTATGGGGCACGACCTTGAGGGTCATATTGATGGCACGAGTTTTGAGGTACCGAAATCTGGGCTGTCACAGTTGGTATCAGAGCTATTTCTTTTAGAAATTCTGACAATTCTTGTATTGTCAGAGCATAAGGACTTCTACTAATGAGACTTTGGTTCATGTGCAGACTGTTATGTCTTCTAGGGGAAGAGGCCGACCCAGGGGTGGTCATGATAGAAACTTGCGTAGTAGAGATAATTACATCTCGGCTACGAATAGAGTGTCAATGGGAAGCAGAGGGGCTTCAGGAAGTAGTGGCCAAGAGAGCCAAGATCAGGAAGAGAGCCGAGAAAGAGACTGCTAGGATAGAGATCAAAGGGAACAGGAGAGAACAAGAGAAAGAAATGAGGAAAGAGAATAGCGTCAGCGGATGATGCATACCATGGAAACCATGGCAGCCGCCATGGCTTAACAAGCAGCATCCTTAGCAGCTCATAATACCACTGAGCAATATCAGCCACCTACACCTCCAGTAGGTCCTACGCAGCCAGTGCCCTCAACGTTGAGCATTTACGGAGTTTAGGAGGATACGTCCTCCTAACTTTTGAGGGCAAGATGAGCCAATAGCTGCAGAGAATTGGCTGAGTGAGATGGAGAAAGTGTTTAGTGTGCTCACATGCACGGAAGATGAGAGTATCAGATGGGCAGCTTATATGCTTGATGGGGAGGCAGGCCCTTGGTGGAAGTCTGTTTCTAGGGCTAGGGCTCAGGAGACCCTAGGATTGCTCTGGACATGGGAGGAATTCGTGGAAGAATTCAATAAGCAGTACTTCCCTGAAGTTGTGCGAAATCAGATGGAAGTAAATTTTTTACAGCTTGAACAAGGGAGAATGCCAGTTAGAGAGTACAGAGTTGATTTTGTAGTCACGGACTTGATGAAAACAAAATGGCTATAACGCGGCTTGAGGTCAGACATCAGGGGACGTATAGTGGCTTTTGAGCTAAAGACCTATGGGGAGGTCATGAGCGAAGCCTTAGTGATTGAAGAGGATAATGAGGATAGATATCGGAGAAGGGATCAGTTAGGTAAGGGAAGAACGGATCATAATAAAGTTGGGAACTATGAGCCGGTGAATAAAAAGTCGAGGTTCATAGCGCCTATTCAGAGACAACTGTTCCAAACAGGGTATGTGAGACCGGTGCAGCAGACGAACTATCAGAGATTATCAATGCTTGGGCTCAGGGAGGCCGATAAGATATGAGAGCCCTACTACCACCACTAGAGCAGTGGAGACATGTGCCAGGTGTGGTAAGTCTCATAAGATGGCAGATTGCAGGAGAGGTACGCGAGGTTGCTATAAATGTGGAAAGGTGGGCCACATTATCCGAGAGTACCCGAGATGACTAAGGAGAGGACGACTTCTATTTCTATGCAACGACCACTACAAACAAGGAAACCAATCGTGCAAGGAAGAGCCTATACAGTTACGGCTCAAGAAGCACGCAATACAACCGACGTGATTCAAGGTGAGATTTTCTTTTAAATAAAGAATTTCAATTTCCTAAAAGTTTTAGATAGAGAAGGTGCCTTACAATTATATAGTGTGTTATGCATATAAAAAGTAGAATAGAATAATTTCCTTCCATAAATTTTGATATATATAGTGTGTTATGTATATGTAAATGTATGATATAGGTACCTTACAATTATACGGAAAGGGAAGTGATGTAGCTTGTGAGGCTAGAGTGTTGATAGACCCAGGGTCTATCCACTCATTTACTACTTCCCGTTTCGCAAAGAAGATGAAGGTCAACCCGGAGACATTGGATTTCGTCTTAGCGGTATCGATCCCTACTGGGAAATCGGTCGATACGGAAAGGGTGTGTAAATCAATGATAGTGACCATCAAGGATGAGGATGACTTTGAACTACTGACAAATTTGATTTTATTAGACATGCAAAGATTCGATGTGATCCTTAGTATGGATTGATTGTCACAGCATTGTGCGATGGTGGATTGCAAGAACAAAGTTGTTATCTTCCGACCTAATATAAGGAGATCATTTCGATTTCGAGGAGAGAGATCGACGCTTATGCCTATTATTTTTGCAGTCAGGGCTGAACGTTTGATTAGAAAAGGGTACAGTGGTTACTTGGCATTCTTGAAGGAGGATAAAGAAGGGAAGAACACCATCACAGAGATAGCAGTTGTACGAGAATTTAAGGATGTATTCCGGGAGGAATTACCAGAATTACCTCCAGATAGAGAAGTAAAATTTGCTATCAACTTGGCACCTGAAACGAAGCCTGTTTCTAAAGCACCATATAGAATGACTCCTGCTGAGTTGAAAGAGTTGAAAGTGTAATTTCAAGAGCTCATGGATAAAGGGTTTGTGAGACCGAGCGTGTCTCCATGGGGAGCACCGATCTTGTTTGTAAAGAAATATGGGTCAATGCGACTGTACATTGACTATCTCCAGTTAAACAAACCCACCATAAAGAATCGATATCCATTACCTAAGATTGATGATTTGTTCGATCAGCTGCAAGGAGTAAGGCATTTTTCTAAGATCGATATGAGATCTGGATACCATCAGCTGAGAGTTAAGGCAGAGGACATCCAGAATACAATATTCAGGACATGGTACAGACACCACGAGTTCTTAGTGATGTCGTTTGGTTTAACAAATGCACCAGCATCGTTTATAGATTTAATGAATAGGGTGTTTAAACCACACCTGAACTCTTGTGTCATAGTACTTATTGACGACATCCTGATATATTCCAAGCTGAAGAAAGAATATGAAGAACACTTAAGAGTTGCTCTACAAACCCTACGTGAACACTAATTATATGCCAAATTCAGTAAGTGTGAGTTTTGGTTGGAAGAAGTTAGCTTTTTGGGACATGTGGTCTCAAAGGAAGGTGTCACAGTGGATTCGGTGAAATTTGAAGCAATGGTAAACTGGGAACAACCAAAGACGGTGACAGACATCTGTAGTTTCCTTGGTTTAGCTGGCTACTATCGATGTTTTATAGAGGGATTTTCAAAGATATCGGGACCTCTTACAAGACTTACAAGGAAGGATGCAAGATTTGAGTGGAGTGAAGCGTGTGAAAAGAGTTTTCAAGAACTTAAGACGAGACTTACTTCAGCTCCAGTATTAGTAATTCCTTCAGGCAGTGGAGGGTTCGCGGTATATAGTGATGCTTCGCATAATAGTTTGGGCTGTGTA
The DNA here is from genome assembly GCA_021018995.1 of Chloranthus sessilifolius. Classification (NCBI taxonomy): domain Eukaryota; kingdom Viridiplantae; phylum Streptophyta; class Magnoliopsida; order Chloranthales; family Chloranthaceae; genus Chloranthus; species Chloranthus sessilifolius. Next base: position 19,653,252 of record CM037591.1, on the reverse strand, counting down.
TTCAACCAACACAAGAAGGTGATAGCTTATGGGTCAAGACAGTTGAAAGAGCATGAGCAAAACTATCCGACACATGACCTGAAACTAGCAGCGATCATATTTGCATTGAAGATTTGGAGACGCTATATGTATGGTGAGACCTATGAGATCTTCACTGACCATAAGAGCCTCAGGTATCTGTTTACACAGAAGGAATTGAATATAAGGCAGCACAGATGGATGGAATTTCTTAAAGATTATGATTGCTCCATACAGTATCATCCAGGCAAGGCTAATGTAGTAGCCGATGCCTTGAGTCGGTAGGGTTCAGCCCAATTGGCTAATCTGATTTTGGGAATGCACAGATGGAAACTGTTTAAAGATCTATCATTATATGACGCAAATATTGAGGTTCAAGCTACAAGAGCCTTTTTGGCTAACATATCAGTGAGGCCTATGATCTTTTAACATATTCACGAGCTACAGATGAGAGACCTGGAGTTAACCAAAATCCGTCAAGATGTGATTGAAGGCATCAAACCAGAGTTCTCAGTAAAAGACGATGGTTCCTTATTGTTCAAGGGCCATCTTTATATTTTAGATAATTTCGATCTGCGGCAAACTATCCTTGATGAAGCTCACAAGTCGAAGTATGCTATCCACCCTGGTAGCCCAAAAATGTATCAAGGCTTGAGAAGAAAATACTGGTGGAGAGGTTTGAAGCAAGACATGGCCAAGTACGTGTCACGATGTTTGACATGTCAACAGGTGAAAGTCGATCATAAACATCCTGCTAAATTATTACAGCCTCTATTCATACTAAAGTGGGAATGAGAGTCCATCTCCATGGACTTCATTGTTGGACTATCGCGTACAGCGAAGAGATACAACACCATTTGGGTAGTCGTGGACCGACTAATCAAGTCAGAATACTTCTTGCCTTATAATACGATGTACACAGCAGGAAGACTGCGGAGTTATTTATGAAGGAGATCGTGCGATTAGACAAAATTCCTAGTAGCATTGTCTCTGATCGTGACCCGTTATATACTTCAAAGTTTTGGAAGAAGTTTCAGGAAGGCGTGGGCACACGATTAGACTTCAGTTCAGCTTTCCATCCTCAAACCGATGGGCAAACAGAGCGGATGAACCAAATAATAGAGGACATGCTCCGAGCGTATATGCTTGAACTACAAGGATCATGGGATCAACACCTACTGTTGATCAAATTTGCATACAACAATAGCTTCCAAACGAGCATTGGGATGACACCGTACGAAGCTCTTTATGGAAGGCGATGTAGATCGCCTATCAATTTGGAAGAAATGGGTGAAAAGTTTATTTTGGGACCGGAATTGCTTGAAGATAACGCCATTGTCATTCGTATTCTTGGACCCTTTGAGGTTTTGGGTCGTGTAGGCGAGGTTGCATATCAAGTTGGATTACCTCTACTATTCGATCGGGTGCATAATGACTTCCATGCTTCTATGCTCAGGAAATATGTGAATGACCCTTCCCATATCTTGGGAGGTCAACCTTTAGAAATGTATGAAGATATGAGCATGATAGAGGAATTGGCGGAGATATTGGATAAAAAAGAGTAAGTGTTACGCACCAAAGTGATTCCATTAGTGCTTGTGCGATGGAAGAATCATCCGGCCAAAGAAGCTATGTGGGAACAAGAGGCGGATGTGAGAGCACAATACCCGGATTTGTTTACCGAGAATTAAGAATCAAATTGTAACTTTGCATGTATATTTTTGAAATTGAACCGTTAATGTAATCAAGAGTTGAACGTATATGTCAACCGATTTAATGAATGGATGGGATGAATGTGAGTTATAAATGCACCGTAGTGCGATACAAATGTATGGCTTAATGATGATCGCATCATGAAGTGGATGATCCATGTATGCTCCACAGGGCCAAAAGCACACGGATAAGGAAACAGAGAAAAAGGAAATGACAGGCAGAAATTTTTTTGAGTTTGCTGTCAAAACCGATTAATCGATTTTGGAAATCGATCAATCGATTTCATCCGATCAAACGACTGGCACACGCCAGTGAGATGCAAAACCTGGAAATTTAAAGGCATTAAATTTTGATTAATCGAGTTCAATTCGATTAATCGATTTTCAATTTTTGAAATCGATCAATTGATTTTGTGAGACTGATGTTAAGTTACATAAAAATCGATCAATCGATTTTTGAAATCGAACAATCGATTTTTACCTATATAAGCCAGTTTTGGGATTTTTTTTTTCCCATTCGAAATTTAGTTTGTTTTTTTCTTTCGGCGCCATTTTTCTCTCTTGGTTAGCAAACCTACAACGATTTTGGGGCTTTGGGAGGATCATTTTCGAATCGAACCACACCCGTTCGGATCGAGCGCTCATGGTAAACCCTAGTTCTTCAATTTTCCCTTCAATTTGAGTTAACATAGCCCTAGATTTTTAGAGTTTTCTTACTTTTAGACCATAATGCTACCTAAAACTAGGTTAGCTTCTAAGCAAGCTACCTCTAAGCTGTCGGTTCGGCGTAAGAACGCCCCACCACCACCTCCTACAACCTCATCATCATCATCACCTTCATCAGATTCACCATCTGATTCGACGGACGTGTCATCACGTGAATCGTCGCCACCACCACCACCACCTGAAACTTTGCCCCAACCAAATGAATGGTGGGCGCAAAAGAATTTGAACATGAGTTTATTATCGACGAGGCATTATTTACCGATGTCGATGTCGAGGGTGAAACCCAAAGGGCCCGCTAATACCTCCTCAAAGCGGGTCTTGATAACATTTTCAAACCTTTGTACGAGTATTTTTATCCTCGACTCATGAGGTTATTTTATCAAAACCTAAAGGTAGGTTGAGTAGACGACACCGTCACGACCGAGATCGATGGTCGCCAATTCCTATTCACCCGACGCCATGTTCATGAGTCCTTAGAGTGCTATCTCAATCACGTACCCGAGACCACCCTTTTTCCACCATTCGACGAGGAGATTTCTTTTGAAGAAATTATGACTGAAATGATGAGGGGAAGCAAGGGTTTCGGTAAATCTATAAGGAGAGTAGACCTACCTCCTTACATGTGGATGCTTGATTCAATAATCAAGTGCAATCTATACCCCATGCGCCACGACACCGAGAGGGTAGAGTTGGTCCAACAGGCCTTGTATGCGGCATACCGCGGCCGTTGGTTCGACGCTACGAAATTAGTCATTGAGGGTATGATTTATATCAAGGGAAAAATGATGAAAGGGCCCTTGAGACCTAAGGAGCGTATGTCTTACGCTCGACTTATCTCTAGTATGTTGGAGTGCTACTCTGACGCCCCATAGTACGCTATTGCACCTGCCAAGCGGAAGGCCACCGACCACGTGAAGCATTACTCCATCGCTTTGTGGGGCAGTAGTTACAGGATGTTGAAGAAAGATCTACCAGTTGAGGGGCTAGCACCTGCCCAGGCAGCGATGTACCTCCACCACAGTAGGACCCACCAGCAGAGGGGGAGCAGCCTGTTGTGCCTCCACAGGACCACGCCGAGGGAGAGCAGCCTCATGGCCCAGTACTACCCGAGGTGCATCCGTTAGTGTCACCTACTGGTCCTTCACAGTCCACACCTACAGCTCCGATCAGCTCACACCGGAGGCTGGCATCTCAGACCCTTGTAACGAGTACCATTGATGATGTTCTTGCCTTCATGGTGGAGAACAATCGTCAGATGCTGGAGTAGCAGCAACATATGGAGGCAACCAGCACTCGCATGGACCACAGGCTGGATTTCCACGAGGCGTTTCTTTACCAAACAATATAGTTCATGTATCCCACTGATTACCAGCAACGCATCACAGCAACATAGACTTGGACTCCTGGTGCATCAGGTTCCAGTACTCATGGGCAGGACGAGGCAGATCAGGAGGGGGATGGGATGACATGATCATGAGCTTATGATATTCTTTTTGTGTTGTAATTAACTTTTTAGATTGTAATTCATTTTGGGGGATTGTAATTATTTTGAAAAATACTATGTATCGAACTATCTGGCATGGATACCATTGTTTTTTTAGAAAATTTACTCGTTTGGTATAGTTGCAAATGCAATTACTTTTCATCCAAAATGTGCACTGACTATTATCCAATGTAATTAGTTTTTCATGCAGGATGTGTGGTATTTGCTTTTAAATGACACCACCTTTGTCACTGTGTGCGGGTATTCCACATGGAAACCTTTGGGTACATTTTCGAGGATGAAAATTCTCAAGGTGGGGAGAATGTAACATCCCCGAATTTTGGGCTTTGAACAGTGTCCACGGGATGTGTGCTTGACTGGTCATAGGTTTGACCAAGTGAAAGTCAACATGATGAATATGACTAAAGTAACATTGATGTAAACGAACATGTATGTGTAGCGTAGGATCTTGTTAGGGATCTCATACACCTGTTTGTGGTGTATATGCTTTACACCAATGCAAGAGAGGTAAAAGGGTTAAATTGCTCAAGAGAATTTATTTCTCTTTATTTTGGGTTAGTGTAAAGAGTTAAGAAGAGAGAGAGAGAGAGAGAGAGAGAGAGAGTAAGGTGGAGTAATTGCTAGGGAATTAGTGTGGTTTCAAATGGGAAGGCGTACTTGAGCATTTAACTCTGAAGATGACGCATTGAAGTTCGTTGGAGTGGGAACTAAAAGCCCTAGCCCATAGACCAATCCATTGATTCAATCGAGAGTGATTGGGGTGAGTCCTATTGAATTTGCTATAAACATATTGTTGTGCATTCAATTGTAGATTAAATGATGAGTTAAAGAAGTGGAAACGAATGAGAAATGATAAGGAAGGAAGTTGGAAGAAATGCCCACAAAGGGCTGAGTTTATGACCAAATTGATTGATCGATTTGGAAAATCGATCAATCGATTTTAGCCTTGAAGTAAGCTAGGCAAGAATGCCCGAAACTGATTGATCGATTTTAAAATCGATCAATCGATTGAAAATCGATTAATCGCCTGAGCACTCCCAATGGCTGGAAAATTAGAGCTTGGGAAAATCGATTGATTGATTTGAGAAATCGATCAATCGATTTTGAAATTTCGATTAATCGATTTAGGATCGATTAATCAATTTTGAGATTTCGATTGATCGATTTTGGAGATTGATAAATCGATTTGGACAGTTTCTGTTGGTTTTTATTTTAGACTTTGAGATTCAAGGAGGGTCTTGTACCTTCTTTGTTGCATCTTTCTTGATATTTTGTAAGCATGGGGAATCGCATTGGACCTTGATGCTTAGAGATTCAAACACGTGAGATAGGGAACTCCTTGAACATGTAATTTAAGAGCAAGAGCATGCATGTAGTGATATAGAAATGAGTAATTATGCATCAAAATGTGAATCCTAAGTGTGAGTGTGTGTGTGAACACAAAGTAAAGTAAAGAAGTATGCAACGTCCCCAGGGGATGTGAATGCGATAAAAGTATCTGTGTGATGCATTGAGTTGGGCATCCCAGGGATGTATGTGAACAAGTAAAGCAAAGTGAATGAGATGGATAAGGCCTAATCTACTATAATTAGCACAATCACACTGTGAATAACTATATGTAGTGCACTATGATATTTGAGGTTTAGAGAATACCCCACCGACGTGGCAGAATACCCACTACTGACTCGACAGGATATCCGTGATCGGTACGGCGACCAATCCGTACACCAGTTGGACATCCCAGGGATGTACATATGTATGAGACTTGAACCTCGTCGCCTATGAGAAAGTGACCTAGGTAGTATTGAATGAATGAAAAAGGATATGAAAATGGTCTGATTAGATGACAATGGAAGGTATTCCATCGGGCGCCTGACGCTATAGTAAGTTGGAGAATATTTAAGTTATGATTTAAGTCTTTAGGCCGAATCATTATGGTTTATGAGCAAGTTGAGAACACATGAATCATGTAAAGTAAAAGTAACTTCCAGTGCATCTGTTCAGTCATTTAAACTACTTTTTTAGTAAATTCATTTATAAATCATGCTGTTAAATGTCATGGAATATATGTGAGGAATTAACTTATATGTTCATTCAGTTGTATGTATCTCACCCTTTTAGACTATACATCACACTACTTGCGGCTGCTACTGTTTCTGGAGGCGTAGATCCAGAGGATTTGGATTACGTACCCAGAGAGGATTTGGAGCTCCCTCCTGAGGACTTCTTCTAGAGGACCCCTGCGTTCTTTGATTCATTTTTAGAGCGTGATAGTACGGCTTGGTATGTCAAGCCCTTTTTGAGAAATGTAATTATATATTGATATATATTCTTTTGGCAAACCATTTGGGGTGATCTTGTTTTGTCACCGATGGTTCGGGCCAGTTCTTCAGCTCATGTAGTGGCATGGGATTTGAACTGTCTTTTAAGCTTTTACTATAATATACCATTAACGTATGGAGATTTAGTTCGATTCAGTTCTCATGCATTATTTTGCTTCGTAGTTGTTTGGTCATACCAATGTTCCGTGCAAGATTATGAGGCACAGCCTTGAGGGTCGTGCTGATGGCACGGGTTTTGGGGTGCCAAAATCTGGGCTGTCACAGCCAGAGTCCATGTTGACTGAATTGGGCCACTTCTTTCGGGGACCAAAAGGAACCTAGAAAAAACGCGTACCAATAGTCTGGCAATTGCGAAGGGACTCTTTTCTACTAAGATTGCCTCGGTTTAGTTTGATTTTTTTAAGATATCAATCTTTTTGTTTTATCTTCTGTCAGTCCCTACACACACATACACTCGAGAGTCCTTTGAAGGTGCATGAACAACAATACCCCAACCAGAGCCATAATTAATACCTGAACCGTAACCTATACCCAAATTAGAACACCTATTAGAATCAGAACCAAAATGCAGCCCAGAACCGAACGACCAACCCTCCAAATTACAACAATGTACCCCCGCCACAAAACTTCAATTAACAAGCCAGGCCCCTTACTAGCCAAAGTGCGAACACTACCCTCCATTGCCCGACACCATCCCTAATGTCTTCCGCCTCCTCAGTAATCAAAACCTGATCAGATTCCCACCAGAGCAACCACGCCCCTGGCCAGCACACCTGGACTACAGTAAGTTATGCGCCTTCCATCGATTTGCATGACATAACTTAGAAGATTGCTGGGATTTACTAGACATGATTTATGAAATCAATGACCGAAATCAGATTGATTGGGAGGCCCTCAGAAATTCTAATACGAATAACAACCAACCCTCGTAGAACCTGGGAATCATCAGCAATCTGATGCCCAACCATAATCAAGGGCCGGTCTCTCACATCACCACGGTGGACCTCCCTAGTCGGCTCCCCGTACATCCTTCCACCTGATTACCCACATCAATCCCCTAAATGCCCTAGCTAACCCAGTTGAACCCCAGAGATCTACAATCATTCGACCTCATCCATCAACCTTCATACCTCGAATTGAACTGCCAAACCCCCACCGTATCCGAACTTCACCTAGATACGAGTCCAATCATTCAGGGCTCAAAGACCTAACCTTCAGAGACCACCGCCAGAACCCTCGACTCCCTCGAACTCGGAACCAGCTTTGTTAACGCTGCCCCTCTCCGACTTTGATCGCCTCTCAAGACTTATCACAGGATGACGACGTGTCAGATCAAGAATCTGAGGCAACAACTAGACATGAAACAAGTACCGAAGCATGTCAGCAAAGACGAAGAACCAAGCGAGGAGGCACTGATCTCTACCTTTTTGGAAGAGGAAGACTACAAGAAATACCTCCCTCCGTGGAATGGCGTCGCTCCGGTACGTATATCCCTTCCTTGAACTTTGCCTCGTTCATGACAAATACTTCAAGAAGCTGATCAACACAAGTCGCGGCATGACTTAAGGATCAACAGCCAACCTACCCAGTCCTCAAGTCAGGGACCACCTATCCGCCACCATTTTTCCCCCGGGAGAAACAGAATGCGAGCACTCAGCCACCAGAGAGGATAATCAAGGATAAAGAAGTAAACCTGTAGCCCCAGCCTCACGTAATTCCTCCACCGTAGTTATCCGCACCTCAACCAGCTAGACCCTGTAACGAGCCAACACTAGAGTCAGGCCAAGAGTACGATCTCCTGAGGTCCCTTGAGAAAGTTCCTACCCATATATCAATACTCAAACTCATCAAGAAGTCGCCTGAGCATCACCAACTGTTAATGAAGGCGCTAGCTGAGACTCGAGCATGAAATCACTTCGATCATGGTGCAACCTCCAGTGCTCACCTTTACGGATGCTGACATGCTGAAGGTATCACTATGGGAAAGTTCAGCCCTATATATTTAACAATCATTATAGGGGATTCTCAGTCCCCCATGCCTTGGTCGACACGAGAGCTGGATTGATCATCTAGCCAATGATGACACTCAAGACCCTCGAGTATACAGAGCAGGACATAAGACCTTCATCGTTGTCCCTCATCGCATATGACGGCTCTAGGCGCTTCGCCAAAGGAACTATTAAGTTTCAAGTCCGTCTTGGGCCTGTAACCAAACATATCACATTTCATGTTTCAGATTCCTCCAATACCTACAACCTGATCCTAGGGAGAAAATGATTGGAATCCATGAAGGTCGTGGCGTCTACATATCACCAATGCATCAAATTTTCCCATGAAGACGCTATCATCAAAGTATATGCCGATGTTTGAGCGACTTGTTTATGTCATCTAATTAAGTCTTAACCTATTATAAGTGCACAATAGAAATTATAGAACTACCAAAGAATCGCTCCCACAAAAATAGGTTATATTATATTAATTTAATTTTTCTAAAAACTTATACTTATCTTTTAAAGATTCTAAACGACTAAAGAAATATGAATAAAAGAATTGTTTATTAATCTAAATTTGCATAAAATAAATCCTAATCTTCAAACTTTAAATTATGGTCGTCAATCGCAATCTTCTGCTCTCCGATATTTATGAAATTAAACAGTGTCATTACACTATATCTCAAGTATCCTAGTGTTGGTCGTCAATCAAAACTAGAATCCTATCAATATAGATTTAATCTAATCAATAATCTCTTAAACTTGGGCATCAATCAAATTCTAGAAAACTGAAGATGGAAAAGTAAAAATTGTTATACTAATCTGCAAACTTCAACCTGAGTCGTCACTTCAAATTAAAATCTGAAGATATTTATAAAGCAGGAAATAAAAGAAAATAAAATATAAACTAGAAAGCAAATAAAATTATATCTTTTACCCCTTAGTCATAATCGTCAATTGCTTCTGAGAAACTACAGATATCTACAGTATTATTCAGCTCCCAATTACAGTCGTCAATTGCTCTTGAGAAACCTCGGATATCTAATCTACAAAACAATAAAAATCTATTTTAAGTTGATCGAAAGAAAACCCAACCTTAGTCATCAATTGATGCTGAGAATTTCTTTGATGGTTTATTCCTACACCGAGCTCTCTTATTTATAGATCATAAGGAGTCGATTTACGAGTTCTAATTCTAATAAAAGAAACTAAACTATCCTAATATAACTCTAATTCTAATTTTACAATTCCTTACTTTCTATTCTTTTGATGGCGCTTCTGGATTGTTTCTTTTTATTCAGTAGTAGAGTCCTTTTAAGATTCTTCTTCATCAATCTCCTAGATCCGTGATCAGTCAAACTTCTAATTCAAGAGTTCTTCTAATTTTGTTCATGACGGTATTTATTCTCACGTGACTAGCACCAGCAGTAGGAAAGCTTCTATAATCATAATAGTAAATCACGATTATCTTTTTTTTTTTTCTTTTCTTTCTGGAAAATCGTAAATCACGATTTTTTATCTTTCATAGCTTTATCATTAGACGATACTCTGAATTACGATTCATTATTTTTCTTTATATCATACTCTTTCTCTGCAGAATCGTAAATTACGATTTTCTATAGTTCTTTAGTAATAGCACAATCGTTCTGTAAAATCGTAAAACATGATTTTTCATTCTTCAGTAGGCGGTGAATTATCTTTTTACGCTCAATCATCTTTTACTGCTCTTTTGAGTTCATTTTGATAAAGATTAACATTTCGACTCTCTTTTACTAGTTATCTTTAATATTTGCACATCATTAACTTATTAGTAACAAACTAAATCCTAGCATCACTAAATTATGGGTGGTAAAATGATATATTATGTGACTGATCACACCCCCAAGAACAAAGAAATATAAACTGAGAACTTAAATTAAATGTCACTTTCGTAGAAAGCACGATTACATTTAGCAGATACAACAAGCCTTTAAACTCCTAGGTGATCCCTAGTGGAGGAGTTATAGTCTCATGAAGGTTTTCAATAAAGTTACCTACAAACTTCAAATATTTTTTATTTTTTCAAATATATTTTAAAAATTAAAATTCTAAACTAATTTTGTACACTAACTAAATTAACTAAGTTACCTAAGTGGTCAGATTGGTCAATACATAGTTTATTACGATTCTCTACAATTACTAATCTTTTATCCTTTCTTTCCATTATAACACTTATCTTTGATTAGAACTCCAATAATTTCAATTCATAATAAGCATGGAGTATATATGTGCATTAGTGAACAACTTATTCTTCATAAATTTTTCTAAACTGCAGATTTAGAAAATATTTTCATTCAAAAACTCACTATTGACATACTCTCGAAAGGATATCGAAACTTTTAGGTTCTCTCAATATATTTTTCAAAAAAATTCAATCAAAGATACTTGCAAAAATTAATGAATTTCATGGAAAAGATAATCTATTCTAGTCATATGATTCCCTGTATAATCCATAATATCTAATATCCATATCTCTACTAGGTGTTTGCTTTTACAAATTGTAAATCAAAAAGGTCTTTCCTTTAGCGTGTAATGGGGCTTTGGGTTTCAGCAGGTGTCAAAGAAAGGTAGAAAAGATTCAAAGTTTTTCTGAGAATTTAGTTCTTCTTTCTCCTATCATCTCTGGCTTCTTTTCTATTCTACTTCAGTAAGTATCCATGAATTGGATATCTTCTTCCCATATATATATCCCAGTTCTTCAATTGTAGAATCGTATTTTATGATTCTTCTTTTTCAGGAATCGTTTTTCATGATTTTTCATTCTTTTCCCATATTCTTTTTTTTTCATTCTTTTTTTTTGTACCCTCTTTTCTTAGCATACCCTTTATCTGTTTTTTCTTTTACTCTTTTCACTCCCTCTTCTTTCCTTCTTTTACTTTCTAAATTCTCAGAAAATATAAGGGTTAAAGGTTGAAAGATTTGGATAGTACATATGGTTAAAAGTTTATCAGATTTTGGTACAAAGAAATTCGGTTTAAGCTTCTAATATAAGTTCAAAGGATAAGATTTTTTGAGATTTTGACTTTTTTGGCTCTGATTTAAACAAAAGATGGGCTTAAATCATCTTTACGATTTACTAACATAGATGCCTTATTGCTTTGATATTTCTAATAGATAGTTCTAGACAAAAAAATCAGTTCATCATATTCATAGAATATTTCGATTCTAAATTCAGCAATATGAGATTTCATAACAGTGTAGAAGTTCAAAGAAATTGTGATTTGAATGAAAATAGTCTCTCCCTAAATAAAAAAGGAAATATGGCTCAAAATCTCACTGATTTATAATTTTTGAAACTATAGTCTAAATTTTACAGTTTAAATCAATCTATTGTGTCAAATATATATTCTAATACAATGTTGAACAAGCTAAGCATGAATTGTAATTGTTCTATATTCTAATTATTAAACTTCTACTATAATGAATCGTAAGTTTTTTAGATTTGTAATTTTTTTTCTATCATAATTCCTATGTACTGATCAACTTAAAAACATTCGAATTTTTTTTTTTTTACAAAAATAAACTACTAAACTAACTACTAATAAACTACTTATATTACTGCTATTATACACCGAAATTGTGTATCCTCCCAAACTTAAATCGGACAATGCCCTCATTGACACAAAAACAGGGGGCACTTAAAATTATTTTGCTAAAAATTATTGATATAAATGATCGTTATCAGATGTGAAAAAAATTCTGTAAGGAAGGTTCCCCCAAACTTGAAGGGAAACACATTTGTTTGCTTCTCAAAGATATTAATAACAAAAATAAAAGAAAGGTTAGTAACAATCACATGTTAGTAAAAAAAGAAAAGTTAGTCCAAAGAAAATTTCATATATTAATTCAATATTTACAATGAGTAGAAAAAAAAAACTAAGGAACTAAAAATAAAATAAAAATTAATTACAGAAAAATATATAATCCTAGGAAAAATCTATTGAGATCATACCTGTGAGGTTTGTAATGTTCTGTAATATTTTTACTTACTTGGCGATGTAGGATATGGTACAAGGATAGAAGTAGTGGGGTCATCTTCCCAATTTGACATCTCAGCAGTAGAATGACCATCTTGTTCTTCTTTTGAAGGTGAATCCCCTGTGATGACGGTTCAACCTCATCTGTGTTCCTCTTTTCTACAATCATTTGGAAAGAAGTTCCTTCCGAATACTGTTGCTCTTTATCAGCCTTTTCTTTCAAATCTGCAGTTAGCTTCTTGATCACAGCAGATTTAAGTTGTATCTCCATTCTTAGCTTTTCTGCTATATCTTGTTCTTTTGTTATTGTGACCACGTTGTTCTTTATTATAGACTAAATTATCTGCTTTTGTTCAGCATTGATGGAGCTTAGGGAATCTTTATCTTCTTGTAGTTGTGTTATTTTCCCTTCGGCTATAGTCAATAAGTGGCCCTTCTCACTAAGCTGTTGATGGAGTTGTTGCTAGTAGTCTTTAAGAATTTTTTCTCTTATAGTTTTTGCATCGCCAAGTACTGCCATTAAACTTCTAAATTGTTCAAGTATAGCTGTCATTTTATCTTCATACACCTTCCTTTCTTTCTTCTTCCCAAGCGTACTGATTTTCGCTCAGTATTTTATTCTCTGCTTGCTGCTGGGTGATATGTGCTTGAAGGGTTAAAGTGTCATCTTGGACTTTCTTCTCTGTTTCTGTTTCCCATCTCGCATGATGATCTTGAACAACTTTTCGTCGCAAGCCCTCCATTATCTTTGTGCGCTATTGAATCGTCAGTGTAGTATCAAAGACTCTCTTTTTTAGTCTTTGATATTCCTCCATCCACTGTCTTACTATACCTGGTAGTTTGGTCAAAGATGGGGCATTTGTAAAAGTCAATTATTCTAGTCCTCTCACCCTTCTTTCTACTTTTAGTAATGGCAATAGATTTGATTCATGTGTACGTTGCCATTGCGCCACTGTCTTCAATCTCCTTTCTAACTCAGGGATTGATGTCGTGGTGACTGGAGGATCCTCAGGGGGTACTTCTTCTCCATTTAATAATTCTGTAAAACTCCCTCTTGGTAACTCGAAGCTTGGTCCTTCTTCAACAGCTTGAGCTATGAGGGTTTGTTCTGTATTGGCTGCGATTGTAAGCTGAGCAACAGGTTCTACTGATATAGGGATATGGCTAGTCATAGCCATTCCACTAATTTGTTGGTCCATTGGTGAAGGAATTTCTTGGTTTATCTCAACATTTGGGCTCACAGGGTCTGCTTCAATAGTAGCTGGCAGTCTATCTGCTTCTATTGAAGGGGGCATAATAGGCCCTACTAGTGAGTCCAAAGCAGGGTCGTACAGACTTGCTTGGTATATAATTGGGATTCCTAACTCGATTATTCTTTCTTGTACTGGAGAGCTAATCTCGGCTCTCTCATGAGGTAAAGTAGAAGTACTCACACCTTCTTCCATAACTACTTCTTCTGGGGCTATGATTTCTGCTGACTGCTTTATGACAGTTTCTTCTCGGTCCTCATGAATTTGTGAGACTTGTGGTATAGAGGGGGTACTTTTGGTGCGAGGAGTGAGCGAGATTTTGTTTTTATTTTTGACTCCTAAAGTTCTCCTATAGGCTGAGATTGTTAAGCCTTCCTCTATTCTTAATAAAACTTTTTCCTTAAGGTCTATACTATACCTCACATTCATCAGCAGATTTGTGATAAGGCCTCCAAATGGCATGGTCAACTTCTTCGTTTGATATTTTTTTTTATTCAGTTTCTCTCTCACGATGGTGATTACTTTAAAAAGGTAAGAGGGCACATTAAACCAATAGTGATTTATCATTAAGTACAATGCCTTGGCAAATAGTGCCCTTCTCTCTGTCCCATGACCCATGGGGTGAATAGTCTTAGGAATTAGCACGTCAAAGAAGTGAAGTGATAAACTCCTTAGTTCCTGATCCTTTCGAAGGAAAAAGGATCTATCTCGTGGAGGATTTCCTAACAGTTTTATTGCCATTTGGATAAAGTTAGGGAGGGTATTTGATGGCATCCTCAAAAGTCCGGCCTCTAGGTTATCTTAGGACAGTTGTGCTATTTCCAAGGGAGCATGAATTACCCTGGTGACCATTTCCTTTGTAATCTGGATCGAAAGTCCATCGATACTGGTGGAGAGGATTGGGGATGGTTCCTGGCTGCTTTTGGCCATATTTTTTGTAAAACGGCCTCACCAGTCTAGGATAGACTGGTGTGACTCCTGGCTCTAAGAAATAACTCAGCCCGACATCCTTAAAATATTTAATGGCTTCTCCACCCATTTCCTTTCTAAAGACTCAACACCTACTGCACAGTGTCGAAATCCAATCAACAGTTACTGTGAATGTTATGTAGTTTCTCAATCAGAAAATCACCATCATGTAGGGGGACAAGTACGATTTGGTAGCTAGCTAACCCACTTATTAGTTGTTGGCTATGACAACATTCCAACTCTGGCTGATGCGTTATTCTCTCTGCTCCTTGTTCTCCTTGCAAAGACAAGTATTGCTTACAATATCTTGGTCTTTTCATTATGAGGGAGAGAAACCCTATGCTGATAAGTCAAATTTAATTAATCTAATTATATATGTCAATTTCGGCTCCCACAATATGGTGTTTCATTGAAGTAGGGAGCCGATCTGCTGGTGTAACAGAGGACACTGGCCTTTTACCTTTATCTAATTTCAGGCCCTTTTTAGGGACAGACGCAGATTCTGTCTCATTTGTGTCTTTAGGATTTTCTCTGATAACTACCCCGAAAGATTTGAGTTTCTTCTTGGGTGAGGCTGCTGCTTTTGATTTGGCCTTAAGGACAACAGACTGTGCAATACTGTTAATGATTTGGGTGTTATTAGAATTATTACCTTCTTCTTCTTCCCCTTCCCTTTGTCGTTTGCCCGTCTCGTTCGCCTGTCTCGTTTGCCATGCTTCAACTCTTCTATGCAAAAGTTAATAACAACACTATTAATTAAATGTAATTCCATGTATTGAATAGAAAATTCTTGCATATACCCTTCCACTCAACCATTAAAATCGTCACCTTACCACTTTGACGATTGAAACCCTAATTTATAATTGTGGAATAAAATGCACGTGGGGTTCTCCAGAATAAAACAGAGGAAGTAAGGGTTGAGTTGAGTAGAAGAATGGTTAAGAATGGTAAGGTTGGGTTGTGTAGAAGAATGGTTAAGATTATGGACGTTTTGAAAAAGAGAGGAAAGGTAGGAGGGCAAAACTGAAAGGTTTTGAAAATGGGGCCGACATATCCTTTTTACGACTATGTAGGCTCTGTTTTCAGTGACAACTTGTTGAGCCGGTCGTCAATTGGGTTTTAACCTACAATCGCCAGTTGATTCTAGCCTTCAGTAAGTAAGAATCGCAATCGTTGTGCTTCTGATAGACATAACGATGATCAATCGTAAATTCATACGATAGTCCGCTATAATGTACAGTAGGTGTGATATTATGCTCTATCGTTTTCCAATAATTTTGGTCGTATTATAGTACCTAAAATAAAAAGAAATAGTTTACATAATTTACAATGGGTGCTACGGATGAGTCGGTAGCTCGACAATCCAAGAGGTTCTACATTTAATTTTTGGGAGGCAATGTCTCCCCCAAGAACACTTGTCCTCTAGGATTATTTACTGGCTGCGTAGGTACTTGACCACTCTCCCTTTTGGCCACTTGAGAAGCTAGCTGACTTATCTGACTTTCCAGCTTCGAAATGGGCTGCATGTGTGAATTGAGTACTTGGGAGAATTGAGTAAGCTGGTGTAAGTCTTTTGAGTATTGATGCGACTGTTGTTATAAATCTGCAGGATTTGAACAACTGTGACATCAGGTGCATTGCTCTGTGGTCCAAATTGGGGCTGCGCGATCGGCAATTGGGGTCTTTAATGGAAAATTTGAGTTTGGGGAAAGCTGGGTTGTACAGCTATTGGTGCTAGCTGTGCTCCTCCCGTGGAACTATAATTAAATCCAGGGTGGTTCCTCCATGACGGGTTATAGGTGTTCCCACACTCTCCCCTTTAAAAGCGATTACTTGTTCATTTTCCACTACCTCCTGGTATGGTGGCGCAACTGGGTTTTCAGTAAAATTGTGAGTCTAGCTATTAGAGTAGCTTGCTAAGGAGCTGTCCGGAGTGCTAGATTTAGCTGCCATTAATGTCGCGATTTGATGTTCAAGAGCCAAAATTTTTACACTCATGTCCTCCTCCTTCTTTACTTTATCTTTACTGATATCGTAGAGTTCACCCCTCGCGAGCGGGATGTGGCGAGTGACATCTGGATCAAATCTAAGCAGAGCCTATTTCTGCTTTGAGTTGTTGGTCAGTTTCTAGAATAAATTCCAGGATTGCTGGCCATTCAAAGCCATAAGGCTCCTCCACTTACGACATCGACTGTAGATTGGTTAGTGTCAGTCAACCTTAGTAGAAGCTTTGCACTATCGACCAATTTGATACCTCGTGATGAAGACACTTCCGTAACAAATCTTTCATCCGTTCCCAGCTCTTATGAAATAACTCTCCTGTCTTTTGCCTGAAGTCTTGAATTGCCTGGCGAATTTGGTTAATTTTACCAATTGGGAAGTACTCGCCCAAGAACTTGGACTGCAATTCCTCCAGTGTGGTAATACTTCTGGAAGGTAACAAAATTAACCATGTCTTCGCCCTATCCTCGAAAGAGAATGGGAACAAACACAGTTTTACGGCTTCTTTGTTGGCAGTCGATAATTACAACACTATGCAAAGCTCTATGAAGTCCCTTAGATGTTGGTAGGGATCTTTTAGATCAAGCCCATGAAAAGTCAATACAGATTGAAGTGTATGGAGCTTGATTCATAATTTTGACCCGCAGTAACCTCTAGTATAACTATACAAGAGGGCTCGGTCAAAGATATATGGCTGAAATGTGCCTGGGTTGACAAATCGTCAACCATGGTAAAGGATTCTCTTGCGGAAATTCGGTTTGCTACAAAATTACGTTGGAGAGTCATCTCAGTTTTTGGATCACACTCGAAGAAATCTAGACTTCGCGATCGGGTGTAATGCAACAAAGAAACTCTATTTTTGGTATTTTTAACTTTATTCAATTTTTATTCTAAAAGGCAGGGAGAGAGAACAAATCTAAGCCTCGAGCTTCTCTGATCAGGGGAAGTTGAGACTCTGAGTCATCACTTCGAATAAACCTGTGAAAGATTAAGAAGTGATTAAAGAAAATTAAAAATATAAAGAAATATAAAAAGATAAAGATAAATACTTATTTTCTTAAATTAATATATTAAAACGCTAAAATCCCCGACAGAGGCGCCGAAAACTTGTTTGAGCGACTTGCTTATGTCATCTAATTAAGTCTTAACCAATTGCAAGTGGACAATGGAAATTATAGTACTAGCAAAGGATCGTTCCCACAGAGATAGGTTATATTATATTAATTTAATTTTTCTGAAAGCTTGTACTTATCTTTTAAAGATCTTAAACTACTGAAGAAATATGAATAAAAGAATTATTTATTAATCTAAATTTGCATAAAATAAATCCTAATCTTCAAACTTGAGATTATGGTCTTCAATCATAATCTTCTGCTCTCATATATTTATGAAATTAAACAGTACCATTTATTTTATCTCAAGTATCCTAGTGTTGGTCGTCAATCAAAATTAGAATCCTATCAATACAGATTTAATTTAATCAACAATCTCCTAAAACTTGGGCGTCAATCAAATTTTAGAAAATTGAAGATGGAAAAGTAAAAACCGTTACACTAATCTGCAAACTTCAACCTGAGTTATCAATTCAAATTAAAATCTGAATATGTTTACAAAACAGGAAATAAAAAATAAAATCTAAACTAGAAAGCAAATAAAATTATATCTTCCACCCCTCAGTCGTAGTCATCAATTACTTCTGAGAAACTACAGATATCTATACTAATCTTCAACTCCCAATTGCGGTCATCAATTGCTCTTGAGAAACCTCGGATATCTAATCTATCAAGCAATAAAAATCTACTCTAAGTTGATCGAAAGAAAACCCAACCTCAGTCGTCAATTCATGCTGAGAATTTCTTCGATCGTTTATTCCTACACCGAGCTCTCTTATTTATAGATCATAAGGAGTCAGTTAACGAGTTCTAATTCTAATAAGAGAAACTAAACTATCCTAATATAACTCTAATTGTAATTTTACAATTCCTTGCTTTCTATTCTTTTAATGTGCTTCTGGATTGTTCCTTTTTATTCAGTAGCATAGTCCTTTTAAGATTCTTCTTCATCAATCTCCCAGATCCGTGATCAGCTAAACTTCTAAATTCAAGCGTTCTTCTAATTTTTTTTTCATTCTCACGTGATCAGCAGCAGCAGCAGTAGGAAAGGTTCTATAATCATAATCGTAAATCACGATTATCTTTTTTTTTCTTTTCTTTCTGAAAAATCGTAAATCACGATCTTCAATCTTTCATAGCTTTCTCATTGGACGATTCTCTGAATTACAATTCATCACTTTTCTTTATATCATACTATTTCTCTGAAGAATCATAAATTAGATTTTCTATAGTTCTTTAGTAACAGCACAATCATTCTGTAAAATCGTAAAATACGATTTTTCATTCTTCAGTAGGCGGCGAATTGTCTTTTTACGCTCAATCATCTTTTATTGCTCTTTTAACTTCATTTTGGCAAAGATTAACATTTCAGCTCTCTTTCACTAGTTATCCTTAATATCTGCACATCATTAATTTATTAGTAACAAACTAAGTCCTAGCATCACTAAGTTATGGGTGGTAAATGGTATATTATGTGACTGATTAGCCAACGCCCCTTCGAAAACATGGACATTGACTACGCAACAAGCATCTCGACAGCTCATGATTCGGTACTAGCCACCGGTTGTATCAGGAAGATGGAGACTCTCGATAGTGCATCTATAGTAGAAGTCAACCAACAACAGTCCCCTTTTGCACCTCAGCAGAAGTTAACAAGAAGGACAACTGATCCTTACCTCACGCGACTGTACTACATAAACCTAACTGCAACGAGAGGATGAGACCTTATGTATCAATTAGGATATGTCCCGTACACAAGACTCGACAAGAATAACCAAGGGTGAATAGGCGCTGTGGTCCCAAAGAAGGTTAGCAAATACACTGGCGTAGGATACCGACCGGAGGGGGAAGGAAGCTAATGCCCTCGCGACTTCGCCCAAATGGTCACTCTATGATCATTTCATCTACGGTACCATTGAGAAAGCCGACGTGCCGAAGAAAGAGGAATCCCTCACCAGGCCACAGAAGACAAAAATCGAACAGATGGCTGAAGCTTTCACTGATCTGATAGATTTAAACCAAAATGACGACATAGATAGGCCACTCGAAGGAGTCAGACTATCATTCGGAACTGAAGAACCTCCTATCGCTGACAAGAAAAAGTCTCAAAAGCCTGAGCCACTCATCGAAGATTGAGAGTCAACTGACAAAGAAGATTTCCATATTGTCGCTATAGAGGTCGAAGAAGAACTGGAGCTAGACACTCGTCAATCTCCAAAATCACCCCAGCTTCAGATATTCTAGAGATCATTAGAAGAAGAATGGCAACCGCTGTCAAGTGATAATGAAGACTACTGGATAGATCTCCCAACCCTTGAGTTAGCAGAGCAACTAGACCAAGGCCATCCAATGAAGAAGACAAGTACAACAAGAAGACTCCAGCTCCAGTGACAGCGACCCCAGCCTCGATCCTGAAGGATGGGAATGCCCGTGGGAGTATCCTTGCATCTCTCAACCATACCAGCCACGTTGCCGAGTATGCGCCTTTATCCTGACATACCATGAAACCCAAGGATCAGAGCCCATGAGCTCAGAAGGAGATCAACCAGGCTCGCCCGAAGAAGAAGAGCCAGAGGATCTCCAGGCCCTCTTTGAAGACCAAGCAGTCCTTATGATAGGAGGAGACTAATCATCAATCGAACCGCCGCCTTCATCACTTATCAAGAGAATCCCACCGGACGAGGGCCACAAAAAAAATGCCTAATCCAGAATGGATCCACGTCATCTGAAGGCTCGCACGAACGACTCCAGCAGCCGTCACACTTCCTCAATGAAGAGAAGCACCCCTATCGATTCCTCTTCAGGAAATCGACCATGTATCCTATCTATTATCAAAAATAAAAAAAGCTAGAAAACCCCTAAAAATCTAAAAATAGAAAACCCAAAAAAATTAGAAAATTTTGAAAAAGAGAGAGAACCCTTCGTCCCAAACCCATTTACTGACCAACAAAGAAACTTTTCTCTTAAGGCTATGAGTAATGGTTACGCCGACGAAGTCAAGGAAGTAATAACCGATATACCCTACAAAATCGTACCGCTACTTTTGACACTGCAGAGCCGCACCTTGATCCTGCTCGACACGACCTTACTACCGCACCCTCGCAAAAGCATAAAACGTCTCAACGGAACAGCAAACCAGTCATCATACACGACGAGATACTCTACGACTCTGAGAGGAGGATGAATGGCCTCGATTTGCACCTCACCAATGATGTCGCAATCAACAATTGCGCCGATGAAGGGTTGCCTCTCACAAAACCAACCCCCCAGTATAGCAATTTTGCAGTCTATGAACTTACCAATGATGAAGGAGAAGGACCAATTATTGAGTAAACGTAGGACTTCCAATAGGTCATCAAACTCTTCAACGAGCAAACTCAAGCCACCGCGGAACCCACCAAAGAAATCAACTTCGGCACCGAGGATAAGCCTAAGAAGCTACTAATTACTGCAACGCTTAGCCCCAAGGAACGATAATAGATTATCCAAGTCCTTTAAGATCACCATAGCTCCTTGCGTGGCCCTATGTAGACATGCCCGGTCTAGACCTGAGCTTAGTAGAACATCGTCTAGTCTTGGAACCCGAAGCCCGTCAAGAAGAAACTAAGGAGAATGCACCCGCAAACAGCGCTACAAGTGAAAGAGGAAGTCGACAAGTTGAACAAGGCTAAATTCATTCGAATCGTCCTCTACCCTAAGTGGGTTGCGAATATAGTACATGTCGCCAAGAAGGATGGCAAAGTACGAGTATGCATCGATTTCTGAAATCTCAATCAGGCATGCCCAAAATATGACTTCTCACTCCCACACATCGACACTTTGGTCGACAACATTGCCGGACATGAGATGTAATCCTTCATGGATGGCTTCTTCGGATACAACCAGATCAAATTAGCAGAATCCGACCAAGCGAAGACTTCGTTCACTATGCCATAGAAAACTTACTGTTACGTCGTCATGTCCTTTTGTCTCAAGAACGTAAGAGCCACGTATCAACCTGCCATGATGGCTATATTCCATGACATGATGCACAAGTGTGTAGAAGTCTACGTCGATGATATACTGGTGAAGTCTCAAGCACGAGCATGACATGTTGAAGTCGTTTGACTGGTGTTAGAACGATTCAAGAAGTATCAACTAAAGATGAATCCAAAAAATGTGTATTCGAGGTAACCTCCGGAAAGTTATTAGGATTCATAGCAGCAAGCGAGGAATCAAAGTCGATCCGGTGAAAGTCAAAGCTATTCTCGAAATGCCACCTCCTAGCAACATCAAAGAACTACGAGGCCTGATAGGAAGATTGCAATTCATCAGAAGATTCATCTCCCAGTACTAAAATAAATGTGATCCTTTCTACAGACTACTCAAAGGAGGAGCCGAGTATATATGGGATGACCAGTGTCAGAAAGCTTTCAACAATATCAAGTAGTACCTCCTTAATCCTCCGATACTATCACCACTGATTCCCGAAAGCCCTTGATCCTCTACGTCTCAGTCAATGATAAAACAATGGGGGTAATCCTAGGACAACATGACGAAGACGGAAAGAAGGAGAAAGCCATCTACTATCTCAGTAGGACAATAGTCGAGTACGAGCAAAAATACACCGCAATGGAGAAGACTTGCCTAACTTTAGTATGGGCTTTAACAAAACTACGACACTACTTCGGGGCATACAAGATAATGGTACTAGCACGCATGGACCCCTTGAAATACATATTTAAAAAGTCAGCTACATCCAAAAAGATCGCTCGATGGCATATGCTACTACAAGAATTTGACATCACCTACGTCACATACAAGTCGATCAAAGGACAGGCGATCACCGATTACCTCGTAAATCTTCCACTCCCAGGCAATGACCCAGTATGCACTAACTTCCCCGATGAAGACCTACTATCGATACAAGAAGAGCCCGATAAAACTTCATGGACCTTATACTTCAACAGTGCACTTAATAAAAAAGGAAAGGGCATCGGGATAGTCTTACTAAGCCTAGAAGGGGTCGTTATACCCAAGGCCTTTCAACTTGACTTCCCGATTACTAAAAATGTTGCCGAGTATGAAGCTTTCATCGCTGGATTACGAGCGCGACGCTACAATTAGGAGTCAAGTAGCTGAAAACCATTAGCGACTCCAAGCTTGTGATTTCGCAAGTGATTGGAGAATGGAAGACGAAAGAACGAAAACTGATGGCATACTTAGAGACTGCTTAATTCTTGATAAAGAAGTTCGAGAGGATTTCCTTCATGCACATCCTAAGACTAGAGAATGAGTTAGCAGACTCTCTCGCTATACTAGCCTCAGTCATACAAATACCAATCGGACAAAGTACTAAGTCATTCATTATCAAGAAGCTGACCATGTCTACACATGAAGTGGAATGGAAGGTTAAACCAAATTGCCACTCCTCCCAAAGACCATGAAGCAAGAGGAAGCATCTGCCACAGAGAGTCTTGCGAAGAAAGAGGCTACTGTCACAACCTTTAGGTTTCAACAATCTCCAACCGATGACAGACAACTATGGTATTACGATATATGGAACTTTTTGAAATATCGACACTTTCTCCCTTATGCAACGAGGATCGAACGGAAGACAATGGGAACAGATGTGCCAGGTACTGCATCTTAAGAGAGGTATTATATAAGGAAGCCTTCACTAAAGGAGTCTTGCTACGATACGTCACAGAGGCCAAAGGATAATGCATCATCCGGGAAGCATACACCAGTGCTTTCAGCCCTCACGCTGGAAGCCAAAGACTCTCCGAAAAGATTATATGACAAGGATACTATTGGCTGACAATGACGAGAGATTGTCACTTCTACGTTCAATGCTGCAAATAATGTCAAGAGCATGTCGCACTCATCAAGGATACTAATGGCCATGGTTTCACCATGGCCATTCTCAATGTGGGCCTTCAATATAATCAGACTCTTCACAAACACAGTTGAGAACATGCACAAGCACGCTTTTATTCTTACTGCAACCGAGTACTACACCAAATGGGCAGAAGCTGAGTCATACGTCAAAATCACTGCTTCAACGCTCGTAAAGTTTATTATTCAAAACTTCATCACAAGGTTTGGGGTTCCTAGAATGGTCATCACCGATAATGAACTACAATTCATCGCTGAGAAGATGAAGAGATTGTGAAAGAAATATGGCATCGACCTGCAGCACCGTCACCTTTCTATCCTCAAGGGAATGGGCAAGCAAAGGCCACGAACAAAACGCTAATCCGAATTCGGAAACGAACAATAGAGACGAGTAATGGAGCCGACTAGCCCAATTGATTACCTGAAGCACTCTGAGCCTATAGGACTTCTATTCGCACGACAACTGGCTAAACTCTTTATCTTGTCACATACAGGATGAAAGCAGTTTTACCTTATGAAATACAAGTATCATCTTTGTGTGTCCAGCTCGATAATCAACTATCCATAGATGAAAGGAGAATTGCTCTGCTCACCCAGCTAGAACAACTCGATGAGACGCGTCTAAGGGCAACAGATCATGCGCAAGTTTATCAAAGGAGAGTGGCTAGGCCTATGATAAGAAAGTCCTCGAGCTAACTTTCGAATTAGAGAGTTAGTCTTGAATAAAATCATGCCCTCTAAGCATGCTCACCCCAAAGGAAAACTGAAGCCAAACTGGGAAGGACCATATGTTATAGCGCCCGCATACCCCAAAAATGCATACAAACTGGTGAACCAAAATGGGGAGGAACTTCGTAACCCGTATAATGCCATGTACTTGAGAAAGTACTACCCTTAGCACAGTGACTGTCATATCCTGTAGTCAGACATAGATGTTTATATTTACCACCCTCATAGACATCGCAAGTCATTCGCTAGTCGTACGTCATTATTTTTGAGAATATCTTTCGAAATCTTCTAACTCATCACCCATCTCTTTATTCGGGCGATTTGACAGAAAGGATTAGTGGAATACCCAACTTCTTTTAAAAGCATAGGCAACACCCGATTCCCACCCCTTTTCCCGCCATTGGAGGAGACGTTAGGACATAAAAAATGAAGATGTTCTGCTTAATCAAAACTCATTATTCTCATGTTAGTAAGTAGTTTCGAAAAAAAAAAGTATATCTATGCTTCAAGAGAGAGAAATAAAAGTGGGAGAAAGAGAAGAAGCATAACTGAGTGAGAGCAATATAACGATTGAATAGGTCAATGAGCTCAGGAAAGCATAAGCAAATTGTGAGGACATTCTTGATAATCTTATTAAGAAAGTTTAAGTAAACTGTGAGGGCACCCTGATGTCTTTACACTACAACATATCGCCGTAAGGTGGCGGGAGGAGGAAAAAAAACTCCTGCTAACCACAGAATGTGAGACTTTGATGGTGTCGAAGCATGAAGGACAGGTCAACTATGGCACCCCATACTACCCGAGAAAATGGTTGTTGCTTATCCCTTTTAAAGTAGTTAAATAGAAAACTATCCCTACATCATTGAGCCTTACCCCTTCTTTTACTCTTCTTTGTACTTTTTAAACGATGAGTTAAAACCTTTCCCAGGATATCCTCAAGAATAAACCAGAAAATCCATGAATGGCAACTGATGCGATCACCTGCTACCTACCGCTCACCTCACTCCTACCAAGACCATGTGATATGATGGCCACTATCAAAGGTAAGACCCGATACACGACTAACGTAACCAAACGTCCCCTTTCAGTGCAGCAAGGCACCATCAGAGAATTTTCTTTGAAATTAACTCGCCAAACACACGCATGGCTCCACATAGACCAAACACTCACAAAACCCAAAAAAGATCCATTGCAACTCGGCGCTAGGGCATTTATTCTATTCAGAAAAGGAACCACATTGAGGCCCCTGCTTGCCCATGGTTGGATGCAGAACAACAAGGTCATCACTCGAGGAGGATTGCTAAAGATACCAAACTGCCTATCCTATCACGCTCCTACACTGGGACATTTTTTAGTTTTTTAAGATTTTATTTCAGTATTTTGCTTTCTTTGTTGCATTATTTTCCTTTTCTTGTAATGAAAAGTAGTAGATCCAAAAATATATATACAATGGTACTTCTTCTATTACCAAACTCTGATTTGAAATACCTCCCCCCTTGACAATTCGCAAGGGGGAAATAAAATTACTAAGGACTTTGTCTCCATGTGCAGACATAAGTAACCTTCAACTGCTATGGGGCCAGCTCGAGAGCATCCAAATCCCAATAACAGATGACGGCATCTAAGCAGACAACCAAGGTAAAGAAATAGGACAAGGTGGAAAAGTGAATTGAGGTACGTTTGAACCAAAAACTATATATATATATATCAAAAATCTTTTTTACATAAATCGTTGGGGGCATACCCTCTAAATATACAACCCAAACAGAAAACTCGAAACCTAACCTACAACCTAAAACGGAAATAAGGAACCCAAAACGGACACAAGCCAAAAACACGATACGCGGGGGTGGGGGGGGTCCAATCAGAAGCAACAGAAAAGCCGGAGGAATGGTTGGGTAACACCTTTTCCATCCATTTGTAGGACTTCTCTCCCGCCATCTTCACCTCCTAACAATGATGACGGATGTATACCGCCCTCTGGCCATCATCTCGACCACGACGGCACCTCTAATAACGCCCCACTTCGACCACAGTGACACCTCCAAATTACACCACCATCCGAAATCATCCTGGGATGAAGAGCGGGCGAAATCACGAAGAACGGAAGAAGAGACATCAATATTGGCCTTCGGATTACTAAACGGAGAAATATATAAGAAATGAATGAAAGAAAATGAAAAAGCTTACGAATATATATATACACCCTACCAATTGCGCGCTGAGAACCAAACACGCAATTCGATTAAGCGCTTGTGCTAGTGCGTGCATTCTGAATCCCACGCAGCTTCCAAGGTGCATAATACGAACTCCGTCAAACCAGAATGGCGACAATTCGGTCTCGCGCTCTATGCCTAGCGCATAATTTCAAATAAACGGAGGGATTTGCATGCGAAATTCGAACCAACGCTTAAATGTCCGCGTCAGATAACCGTTGACTTTCCAATCACATACATATGTAGCAGCGCCTAATTGGATTACACACATCCTAGGCTGCGCGTAATGGAGCCACCAACCCTTCAATCACGCGCATGTGAACCTATGCGTAATTGAATCCTGCGCTCAAACTCATGCGCGCAATTATCTAGCCATAACAAATAAAAATATATATATACGAACAATAGCAATCAAAGACAAAACTACAAAATTATGTGCATACATAAAACCACACCTCCAACACAAAATTCACACATTTGCCTATGCCATTCTAGACGTACTTTGAACTTAAGTACACACACTCCGAAAACTAGAAATAGCCCTTACCTATACACGCACGAAGATGACCACTTAAACACATTAACATCGAGTCGCAAGGTAAAACACACCTGAAATGGAACTAAAATAACCCAAAAATAAAACTAAGCCAAGGAAATTTATCTAAATTAAAATAACAATAAAAGACCACAAAAATAAATAAGCCACCTTTATAAATAAATAAAAAATTATAAATTACACCGATGGCATACCCCCTGAATATATAGTTAAAATAAGAAACTTAAAATCAACATGTTCAGGCAATGCACACCCAAACAGTGGTGTACAGAGGAAGAGATGACTAAGAGGCCCGAAGAGGAAGCATAGGCCGAGCAAGTTCTAAGACAAAACTTAACTTCGCCTCCCTTGCTACCTGAGTTGTTGCTTATGATGTAATCTTTCAATTTACATGATCAAGTGGAAGCACAGCGGAGGCCCGAGCCGTTAGAAAAGGAACAATGACTCACAGGAGGTCACTCAGAGGAAGAGGGATGCGAACAAGAAACACCAGCTTGCAAGACCTCTGGCCTTCTACTGACCTCATCATCATCCTTGCCCCCAATATAGTAGCACACCGGGATGGATCAATTACATCAACCCTAGTGCTACTCTTCTTTGCCAACACCTCCCGTAACCAAAGCAACGTCCCACCATTACAAACCCCTTTAAGGTATATTACCCGGGATACAAAATAAAATTGAAGAAAAAAAAATATACCAAATTTTAAATGATAGAATTTATTACAAGTTCACCAAAAATTAAGCTAAATAAAATTCAAAATAAAACCCGAGCCCTTAAGCACCTATTTATAGACAAAGACCCCTTAGCCACAATGTGACAAGTGACAAGCTCACAAAACCCCCTTCATCTGTTTTAATTAAAACAAGATAGCTAGCCCCCTTAAGAAACATAATCCATGACAAAATAAATAAACCAATAAAATGAAAGCACGTAACACACCCATTTGACTTAAATCCGAACTCACACATTTCTAATAAGTGTCATCCCTACCAGACATAAGACCAAAACAAAAACTCATACCTTAAACAAAACAAACACAAAAAAAAATCTCCCTTTACCCAGACAAAAGTTCACTAATTTAAAAAATACAAAATAATGACAAAATCCAATTATCGAATAATAAAACCCTAGACGCAACCGACCATTTTCACACCACGACGTCCACCCCAACCCGAAGACGAGAGTCAAAATGAAGTAAAATAAAATAAAACAACAATAATAATAATAATAACAATAAAATAAAAATAAAAATAAAATTAGGAGAAATTATCCCCCATAGTCCCATCGCGACGGACACAACTCAAAATTTTGAATCACTCCTGGATGTCCTACGACAAATACCCACCACTCGCTCCACTGTAACAAATAAACCAGCAAAATAGCAAAATGGGCCCATCAGAGCTCCGGGAATAAAAATAAACAGAAAAATAGAAAACAGGCAAAATACCGAAATAACTAAAGTCCCATCGCTATAAAGACGCAAAAAAAGGACAATAACGACAAGTCATACATACCGTCCTTCTGCGATTAGAAAAATAAACTGTCTCCCTATTGTCCCATCGCAATACCTTAATAAAGGATTTTACCAAGAGGGCAGCCCAGGATACCATCCTGATAATGCATAAACATCAACAAGAAGGCTTTGAGAAACAAAGCAACCCAAGAGCAGGCAAAATCAACCGATGTGAATGATATGGTTAGTTGTGTGACTCCGCATGTTCCCAGAACCAAATAAAAACCTCTACCCCATCTGAACTCCTTGTCCCATCGCGTGACCCCACACACCAACCGAAGAAAGGACTGCCAACGTCACATAGCACACCTTCACAATAACGTGCCCCGTCGTGATGAAACACACATAATCATCCTCACCCCAACTCCTGAACTCAAACCAACCAAATCCGTTGTCCTATGTCGCGACCCAACCGCAACCGTTCCATCGCATAACCACCAGGTCCCATCGCCACCCACCACAGCACACAACTAGAAGAGAAGCTCAACCAATATCCCATCGTGAAGAGCAAGCCCGGACCTCCCAAATATTTCATCACGCCAACAATCATTAGACCCCACCACGACAGAAATGGAAGAGGAGAGAAAACTCTCTGGTGTCCCATCGCGTGATGATCCCGCACAAAACATAGGTAATAAACTAGGTAAGTATCATTCCCCTTTACTCAATACTTTGTATAAATATAGTTAGCTAATATTAAGTCAAACATTTTAAAAACCTGACTCTCCCAATTTGCAAATCACTGTAGTCCTCCCATAAGAGATAATCATCAGAATTCGCGAGAAGGTTAGACGGAGTATCTAACATATTGAGCATCGTTTAACAACCAAACAAAGGTCGAGTCCACAAATCCCGTACCGATGGATCTGCTCAGCAACGTCTCGAGAAGTCACGCTTTCTGCTATTTTTTTATCGAATTGATCTTAAGTTAAAAACCTAACTTTTCAAAAAAAACCCTATCTATCAAAACTTCCTCTCTCATCACCCCGATCCATTCTTTTCCCTTGGAAACTGAATGTTGAGTATACTCAACATTGAGAAATCACAAATGTCCACTAGAAATGGACTCCTAACGCATCGGTGGTGTGAGCAATGACGCGCCCGACCTGACATGACTTGCGAAAGCCTTCGCCACCATGATACATCATATTATCTGATCACTTGACCTTATTTCTGGACATTCATACGACGCCACCGGTACCTCGTTTGTGTCAATTTTCCTCTATTTGACTGCGATATGCAATAAGTTGCGATATACGGATGCGATATGCACCCGCGGTTGAGGATACACCTCTCGACAGCTAGCATTTGGCCCTAGAATGCTTCCTTTTAGCTTGCGCTGATAGATAAGAAAGTCAAGCATTTCAAATCAGCAGCCCGTTTTACACTTATGATCTCTTAAAAAAAATGAGAAGGCACCCTGAAAGTGGGGAGTTTACTTCTTCGACGCATCCTTGTCCCACAAAAATGGTCCAAAGAGGGGCATTTGTAGACACCCCATTTTTGCCCTTTAGGAGAATTCGAGCATGTTCGGTCAACCTTAGACCTTGCCGATGACTCTCGGAAAGGGGCCAACCCTCTCCGGAAGCCCTAAGACCCTAAGCATGGGGACTATTTACTATTTACATAGTATGTGGTTGAGACCTGGACTGGAATTGCAGCTCACAGGCTCGGACCCGACCCGACCCAAGAAGATCTCGAATTATGCGCTTTCCCATGCACATGCAATTTGATTGCACACACAGATACATGCACATAATTGGTTTGATTTGGACTAGGTCTTTTCTTCTTGTGGACCGCCTAAGGTCCCGATTACGTGCCTAATACATGGCACACAATTCAATTGCATACTTCCCCACAAGCGTTCAATTGGTCCGATTTGGATAAGGTCTCTTCTTCTTGTGGACCGCCTTAGGACCTGATTTCGCACTTGATCCAGGGTGCACAATTCGATTGCACACTTTCCCATAAGTGCGCAATTGATTCCTAGTTGAACTACGTCTCTGAAACCCAAGACCGCCCTAACTCTTCAATTATGTGCATGGTTATGCGCACTGATCCATGTGCATAATTAGATTATGCCATCTTCATAGGGCGTGCAATTGGTTCCATGGCGTATTGGAACTAAGATACCTGGTTGAGCTAGTTAGCTGGTCATTCGTCAGTCGGTCATCGACTTCCAGCAGATTACGCGCCATAGACCGAGCATGTAATTCTATTACGCGCCAATGAGAATGAGCGCAATTCATCAATTGCGCCCTTGTCCATAAGCGCGTAATTAGTCTCATACCTATAAAGAGGCCCCCCCTTCCATGCCCAAACACAACCAATTCTCTAGTTTTTCTTCTCTTTCTAAAGCTTCTCTCTTTTAGAAAATTTGAGGTTCTCTCTAGGACTTCCAAAGAAAGGGGTTGAGCTACTTTCTAGACTTTTAGAATTGCAAACTCTTCTCTAGGATCCCCAGGTAGTCAGGCTAGCAATAGTGGCTAGCTAGCCCTAACTCTCGAATGAGTATAAGGGAGAAGCGTTTAGCCTCAGATCCTTAAGAATTTCTTGCCCAAATTCTTAGCCTAGAGCCAATTAGGATCTCGATCTTTTCCAGTTTTAAGCCTTAACCACCCGATTTGCCCGAGGGAGCTTACAGAGGGTACCCGGGAATGGGGCCGATCCTCCTTAGCATAGGGGGCCACAATCCCCCCTTTTAGATAGATTAGGAAAACCAAACTAGAGACTTTTAAGCAATCCATAGTTGCTGAAGTCGGCCGGGCAATGCTCAGTAAAGGAGTTCAGCCCGCATCTCCGCGCGCCTGATCAATGACGCGTTGCGTCAATAAATATCTGTAGTTGACGATCGCATCAACCCAGATATTCTCTGTTTGAGATTCGCCCTTTTCTTTTCAGTATTTAATATTTCATAGTTTATTATTGATCACTTTTTGCTAGAGTCCATGTTGATCGAATTGGGCCACTTCTTCCGGGGACTGAAAGGAACCTAGAAAAAGCGCATACCAACAAATGCAGGTGATGATTTCCTAGTGGATTGCTTTCTTATTTGCCTATGGACATAAGAGTATTGTTTTTGGATGGAGAAGTTGCAAATTTACTTACATATAAGGTCTAATGGGGCAGGCTTGAGCCCATCACGACCCGCAATGGGTCAGAATGAGCTAAGATAGGTAAGCCCAAAATATAAATGGACCAGCTTGGTCCAATTAGTATGTCGGGCTGGGTATAGACTACTCCCAAAAAGCCTGATTAAAAATCAGCCCGTTTAAGTTTCACCCGAATCCAGCCTTGCCAAGTCATTTGATATCATCTTTATATAAATTATATAGAAATTGTTAGGTGGCCCGAAGCTTGTCCCAAAATGAGCTAGGAATGGGCTGAAGTAGGTAGGCCCGCTTAAAAAATAGCCCCAGTCCAACTCGATTCGTCATCGGGTCAGGTATGGGTTAGTTTCAAGAGGCCTAGCCTAAACCCAGCCTCGCCTGGCCCATTGAAACCCCTTCTTTCGTAAGTGTATAAATATATATATATATATATATATATATATATATATATATATACCAGGGGTGGTGTCCCGAGCGTAGGCATGATTTTTTTCTAGTGAGGGCATGCGATGGTGGACAAATGCTAATAGTTGTTTTACTGCACTTAGGAGCAATAAGTCTGAGAGCTTACACATAAGAAAATGCTATATAAGAAGTCTATCATACAAAATTAATATGGGGCTAGAGCTCCATCCCTCAACTCGGCTACGCCCCAGTGGTGCTTAGGTCAAACTCCTATCCAATTTGGTACTAAAAAAATTGTGCATCTCTTCAGATTTGTAGAGAGGGATCAACCCCTACGAGCTACATCACTCTTGGTGCACAACACCTTATGCCTGATAAGATATCTATGGAATTGTTAAAGTTGGGCTCTAACTTGGCAAGTTGCTCGAGCGAGAACCAATTCCACTCAAGCGAGTTGTGCACTCAACAAGGGTAAAACTTACAAGTGTAAGTCGCCCAAGCAATTTTGGACCTCGCTTGAGCGACCTGGGCTCGGTTCAAAGGGAAATCTTATGGGTTTTAGTCGCTTAGTGACCTTGAATCTCGCTCGAGCGACCTGTGACGACCCGTGGCGCCTAAGTTATGTGTCGATTACATTTGTTACGCAGTTTCTCTTGGGTTAGAAGTAGGACTCAGGACTTCTACATAAGGGAAAATTCATGAACGAATTAGAGAGCCTTTGTTAGAGAGAGAGATATCATTGTAAAGCTTTGGGAAAACCTATCTAAGGGTTTTGAGGAGAGCTTTGGTGAGACTTGAGTGTTCTTGTATTCTTGTGTAATCATCAATATACTGGATTATCGTTGCCCGTGGACGTACACATATTGTCGAACCACATAAATATTATCTCTTGTGTATTTTTGGCTAATTTTCTTCTATTTTGCATTCTTATTTGATCATTCATCGTAAGATCGTTGGTTAGTTAGTGACCTTCCACGCAATAACTTGGTATCAGAGAGAGGTTTCTACTTTACGATTTGAGATGGCATCGATAATAACAAAAGTTTTGAAAGCGAGATTCGAGGTTGAGAAATTTGACGGAAAGATCAATTTCAACTTATGGCAAGTACAAGTCCGGGATATCTTGATTCAACAAGGGCTGCACAAGGTATTGAAAGGGCTTTCGGGTAAGCCGGTGGATCTGTCTCATGGTGATTGGAAAGAATTCAAACTTCAGGCGTGTAGTATGATTCGGCTATGTCTAGCGAGGAGATTACGTACAAAGTAATGCGAGAGAACTCGGCGACCTCATTGTGGGCCAAATTGGAGTCTTTACATGACGAAATCTCTGACGAGTCATCTATATCTCAAGAAGTAACTGTACAAGTTGCACATAAAGGCAGAGACTTCTCTCAATGAACATCTTAATGAATAGAATAATATCTAAATTATTAAATGTTGGAGAAGAGATTAAGGATAAAGATAAAACATTATTTCTTTTGTCTTCCCTCCCCGATTCCTATGAGCACTTAGTTACTACACCGCTCTATGGGAAGGATACTATTGAGCTGGAGTCAGTTATAGCGACACTGCTTTATAACGACATGAGGAAGAAAGGTTCAGATAGTGATTCACAAGAAAATAGCTTATTGGTTAGGAGAGAGCAGAGGATCGTAAATTCGGAAGGGATAAATCAAAGTCCAGATCTAAATCCAAATACAGAAAGATGGTAGAATGCTACAAGTGTCACGAAAAGGTTACATCAGAAAACATTATCCACAGTTACAAACCAAGAGGAATGATGCTCAGGATAAAAAGAAGAAAGGAGTCGTCGATGAGGTTGATATAGTCGAACAAGCTCTGAATGATGATGGAAACGTGTTGTCAGTGGTTTCAGATAAATACTCGCAGAATGCATGGATACTTGATTCAGGGTGCTCCTACCACATGTCTAAATATGGGTTGATTCGCATCTTATACAGAGGTGGATGGTGGAACAGATTTGATGGGTAATAATTTAGCCTATAAAACAATTGGAAAGGAGAGTGTCAGAATAAAGATGTATGATGGGGTTGTGAGAACATTAACCAATGTACGTCGTGTTCCGGAACTAAAGAAGAACCTCATCTCACTTGGTACACTAGACTCCAATGAGCTCAAGTTTGATACTCAAGGTGGAGTTTTGAAGGTGACAAAAGGATCTCTGGTTGTGATGAAAGCGAAAAATATTAGGAACATTTACTTTCTATCAAGGAGTACAGTGACAGGTGGAACAGTGGTATCTACGTCAGATGATAGTAGTTTATCCTCTACACAGCTATAGAACATGTGCTTGGGGCACCCGTCAGAAAGAGGGATGACAGAATTGAGCAAGCAGGGCTTGTTGAAAGTTATAAAGATCGGCAAAGTTGACTTTGGTGAGCATTGGGTCATCGAAAAATAGTACAGGGTTAAGTTCAACACAACGGTTCACACTACAGAAGACACACTAGACTATATACATTCAGATGTATGGGGCCTTCAAAGGTTCCTTCTAAAGATGGTGTCAGATATTTCGTCTCCTTCATTGATGATTACCCTCGATATGTATAGATCTACATGATGAAGAGTAAGGATGAGGTATTGGAACTCTTCAAGAGATAGAAAATACTATTTGAGAACCAAATTGGAAGGAAGGTCAAGCTGTTGAAAATCAATAATGGTGGTGCGTACACCAGTGGATAGTTTCAGGAGTTCTGTGAAGAGAATGGTATTGTTAGGCATTTCACAGTGAGGAATATCCCGCAACAGAATAGGATAGCAGAACGTATGAATAGAACTCTACTTGAAAAGGCAAGATGTATGTTATCTAATATGGGATTGGGTAGAGAGTTCTAGGCCGAGACAGTCAGTACAACGTGTTATCTAGTAAGTAGATCACCGTCTACAACAATAGAGTGCAAGACTCCAATTGAGATATGATCATGGAAGCTTGCAGATTACAGTGCATTGAAGGTTTTTTATTACACAACTTACTATCATATCAGAGAGTAAAATTGACTCAAGGACTAAAAAAGCAATTTTTTTAGGGTATGCAAACAGTGTGAAAAGATATAGGCTATGGTGTCCTGAGCAGAATAAGATTGTGATCAACAAAGATGTGACATTTGATGAATCTGTTATGCGAACTTCTAGTAAACAGATCATGAAAATTGGAGAAGAAGTTGAGGAAGGTCAGTTTGAGGTAGAGTTAGAAACTCCTACAGTTATTACACTAGAGAAAAATGTAGAAACAGTTGAGAGAGAGTGGGAACAATCCTTAACAGGTGAAAGACCCAAAAGGAATGTTAGAGTACAAATTCGCTACAGCTACGAGGATATGGTTGCCCACGTATTGACGTTGAATAGCAATGAGCCGCCTTCATTCAAGGATGCAATCAGTGGTAGATGTGCACGGGAATGAAAGACAGCAATGAGTGAAGAGATAGATTCTCTCTACAAGAATCAAACTTAGGAACTGACAGAATTACCTAAGGGAAAGAGAGCGATTGAGTGCAAGTGAACTTATAAGAAGAAAGAGGGTTCTCCAGATAGTAGTGGTGTAAGGTACAAAGCACAATTGGTAGCAAAAGATTATGCGTAAAAGGAATGCATTGATTAGAATGAGGTGTTCTCACCAGTTGTGAAACACACTTCAATCCACATTTTGTTGTCAATTATAGCACAATTGGATGTAGAGTTAGAGCAACTTGATGTGAAAACAGCGTTTCTACACAGTGATTTGGAGGAAGAGATTGATATGAACCAATCTGAAGGGTTCAAGTCTCCTGGAGAAGAAAGGTTAGTGTGTAAACTGAAGAAATCCTTTTATGGGTGAAAACAGTCGTCGAGATAGTGATACAAGTGGTTTGACACGTTTATGGTGGGCCAAAATTATATTCGAAGTGAATACGACACCTGTGTTTACTTCAAGAGGCTAGCGGATGGTATGGTAGAGATCAACAAGTTGAAATCTCAACTTGGCATGGAGTTTGAGATGAAGGATCTTGGCACAGTGAGAAAGATTCTTGGGATGGAGATTCAGAGAGATAGAAAGAAAGGATAGTTGTGTCTGACACAAAAGAGTTATCTGGAGAAAGTACTCTCACGGTTTGGGATGGAGAACTCAAAGGCTATGAGTACTCCATTAGCAGCTCACTTCCATCTTTCAGCTAACATGTCTCCTACTTTAGATAGGGAGTGTGAGCCCATAACTCATGTTCCCTACGCAAGTGTGGTTGGTAGTTTGATATACGCTATGGTATGCACTCAACTGGATATTTCACAGGCTGTTAGCGTGGTTAGTAGGTATATGACTAATCCAGGCAATGAGTATTGGAAGACAGTGAAATAGAGTATGAGATACATGCGTAGTACCAAGGATGTCGGGCTGATTTTTCACAGTGGTACAGATCATCAGTTATTCGGATACGTAGATTCAGATTATGCGAGTGATTTGGATAAGCGCCGGTTTACAACGGGATATGTGTTTACGCTATCAGGTGGTCCGATGAGCTAAAGGTCGATGTTATAGGATGCAGTGGCTTTGTCTGCCACAAAGGCAGAGTATATAGTAGTAACAGAGGCAGTGAAAGAAGCATTGTAGCTTCAGGGCTTAGTTGGTGATTTGGATATCGCACAGAAAAGTGTCGATGTATTCTGTGATAGCTAGAGTGCTATTTACTTAGCAAAGAATCACGTATATCATGCTCGTATCAAGCACATTGATATACGGTATCAATTTGTATGGGAAATAGTCGAAGATGATGAGATATCTTTGAAGAAAGTGAGTAGGAAGGATAATCTTGCAGATATGATGACAAAGGTGGTACCGGTGATCAAGGCTAAATATTGTTTGGAGTTGATCAATGTTCAGCAGGTTTGAGCGCCCTCGGGGTGCTGGTGGGAGCGATTATATAAGTATAGCGATGATCGGAGGAAAGAGTATATGGTGAAGCTTAGAGTTGGATGGAGAATTGTTAGAATTGGGCTCTAACTTAGAAAGTCGCTTGAGTGGGAACCAATTCTGCTCGAGCAAGTTGTGCACTCAACAAGGGTAAAACTTACGGGCGTAAGTCGCTCAAGCGACCAAGGCACGATTCAAAGGGAAATCTTATGGGTTTTAGTCGCTTGAGTGACCCCCGACGACCCGTGATGCCTAAGTTATGTGTAGATTCCATTTTTTGATCAACTTCGTTTGGATTAGAAGTGGGACTCCAGACTTTTATATAATGGAAAGCTCATGGACGAATTAGAGAGCTTTTGTGTGTGTGTGTGTGTGAGAGAGAGAGAGAGAGAGAGAGAGAGAGAGAGAGAGAGAGAGATCATTGTAAAGCTTTGGGAAAACCTATCTAAGGGTTTTGAGGAGAGCTTTGGTGAGGCTTGAGTGCTCTTATATTCTTGCGTAATCATCAATATAGTGGATTATCACTGCTCGTGGACGTAGGCATATTGCCGAACTACATAAATAGTCTCTTGTGTGTTTGTGATTGATTTTCTTTTGTTTTGTGTTCTTATTTGATTGTTCATTGTGAAATCGTTGGATAGTTTGTGAGCTTCCGCGCAACATAAACATCACCATGCATACCACTCATGTGGATAAATATCAATACGTGGACCATTCGGATCTTTAACTAAATGCAACTGAGACAACATGCATATTTATCAAATGGGTATAGTTATAGTTATAGTTTTATATATATATATATATAATTCAAAGTTTCTTATCGATTTCAATTTGTCAAAGCCAAGTGATGAGTTTTAATTTCAATGCCAACATATTTATCGAGGAGTTGGTATTAGATGCACAACCAAAGCATCAAGTGATTGGTTCAAAGGGTCACTTTTTGCGACATGTGGGACGTGATTTCATCATGTATGCTATATGATTTGAAGCGCATGATCTAATGATCTAAGGTTTAGGAGATTGATCAGACAAAAAAAAACATCTATGATGAAGTGATTTGAAGCCGTCAAAACCTCAGAGAGATTTATACTACTTGTTTAAATCATGATTTCAAATATCAGAATCCGTCATCGGATCAGCCAGCTCAAAATCAAACCAGATCGGACACAAAAATAGTTTGAGGGCAAAAACTAATATAGATAAACATTTTTTACTGTAAGCTGTCGAACAAGTTGTTCAAATCAGTCATTAATGATTCCAATTTAATGTATGAAACTCCATTGGCCGTATATTTGGACAAATTTCAGAATCACCTTTAACCAGATTTCTTTGAAACATTTGGAAAATTTTATGTTACTGCAACCTCTATTCATTATGTAATGAGTGAAGGGCTCTGAAAATAATTTTGTTATTGTTAGCCACTTCGTTTTTCATATAAAATTTGGTGGTAAGAAAAGTCTATGCAAAAAAGAGACGTCTCAGGAGATGGTACTAGGCTAAGGCTTTAAAAGATATCAGTTACTTGCTTGTTTACTTTAAAATTTATATTTGTGTAAATCGTAGCATATTGGTTCGGCATACAAACACTTTATATTGGTGGATCGGCAATCCAACTTAAATATCGCTTGGAATCGGTCGATCCATAGCGATCCAACCGATCCTTAGCCGATACCCGCGTAAAAACTATAAGACCTATGGAATTGGTATTGTTTGGGCCAAAACCAATCCGGATCGGAATCGGCCGATATTTGAAACCATGGTCTAAATCTCCCACAACATAAATCTTTAAAACGTGTTAAACTGTTTTGCATCACATTATTGAAATGTCTTTTTTTTCAAAGTTAAGTTAGTCTAGAGGGGAAACCAAACTAAGCAAATACTGCAATGACACAAGAAATCTTTGTTATTTGTATACATGAACAAAAGCACAACAGAAAAAAAGGATCCATACATAAGCAAAAGAATGCTTGTATGTGCAGGCACAAATGCAAATATTCTTTGAGGGGAGCAATGTGCCATGCAAAAGAATCAATCAGCAAAATCGAATCCTCACATTAAGGAAGATGCAACAAGATCATGTGGTCAGGGCACTCTGCTATACTTTTCATAAGGTATCCGCAGTCCCTCGTTTTGCCCGGTCCGAAATCAATAAAAGAAATGGGTCATTGCTCTATGTATGTACCTTTGGGTTTTCTGAACTCAGAGGAGGAGCGCAACGAGAGCATGTACGATCGATTTGGGGATCGCCCACTTATTCGAAACTTGTTCATTAGTATTTGGGAGACCATGCAATTGAGCTCCTCCTGCTCCCTAATAAGAACATGTTTTGGCATAAGTTGTGATAGAATTGAAGATTATATTACTAAATGCGGCGTTATTTTCAACTTATATCAGTTTGGAGTGTTTTGGAGTTAATGACACACAAGATCGATCGATCGGTCCCATTTGAGACCCAATTGATCAGTCTTATAACTGATCAAGAAACTAAATTGAATTTTATGTGTCATTTACCTGCGCAGCATCCTTGAGAGGACCCCAACATTCTACGCGATTGTACTTTTTTGAGTTGGAATGAAAATACACCCATACTGAAGAATCCATCAACTCGGGATGCTCATCAAAAAGGACCGAATCTCCATGTAGAACTGCCTTAAGAACCTAGTAGGCATCATGTTAACAATAAGTACTATGAGCATTTCACGACATCATTTTCTTGGTAGTCTTCTGTCAATGCAGAGTGCTGACTCTCAAATCATACAATTTCCTAGAATTTAGGGCATTCATTTATCAAAACTGCGAATTCATAATGGCGAACATGATGATGATGACAACTATGCGATGATGATCATGGTTCGACTAAACTTGAGTAGGCTAGAATTCAAGCCTTGAGATTATGGGGGGCCCTAGGCCGAATTAGTAAATGGGGCCCTATTAACATATAAAAAAATTTCTTGAGGGACAAGTCTTTGAAGAACTGACTGACAAGGAGGCCCCAAGGCAGCGGCCTCGCCTGCCTATGCTCAGGGCAGCCCTGCGTACTCGCAAATGACTCGTCTACTTCAACTAAACGCAGCTGAGTTGAGAGCAGGTTTTTTAAGTGTTGGTACTTATTTAATATAACTAAATAAATACATTTTTTTAAAGAAAGATGAATAGTTTTGTACTTTTGTTCTCTACCCTTTATATAAGCTTATTTTATAAAAATAAGCCTATATATATATATGGTAATGATCATCCCATCTCAATATTGAGTCAGAGTATTACCCAAGTCATTGAGTTAACCTGACCCAGATGATTTTCGAGTCAAGTCGAGCGATCGGGATTTTGTTCCATGGTGATGATCACAATGATCAATGACAGATGATATTAAGATGGGAAACATCAATGATGATGGGTGGAGGAATTGATAATAATGGTTGTAATAAAATGGCCTCACCAATGGCAACTCTTTGGTGAAGATGTGGTATCTCAACTCAGCTGCTAGGTCAAGCAAGAGATGGGCACCACTCACATGGCAGTGCACATGCAAACACATTTCCTCCCTTACCTTCTTCCACTCTGCTACTACATCATCCCTCTGTAATTTGTTGTACCACCCTCTCATCTGCCATCAAATAATCCAAGTTTTGAGTCATGAAACATATTGGTATATGGTTTTGTACTGAACAAAACAGATTCTTAAAATGCTCAATTGTTTCCGAATGCTGCTATTGTCACATCAAATTTTTCTATGCACACGCCAAGCTAAAGCAATCTTAGCTTGGTGTGCACATAGCACAACTTGGTGTGGCAATAGCAAGCGTTCGTTTTTTTTTTTAATGAAACTACCAGAATAACATTAGTTTTTGGCACAAACCCATGAACTACGAATTGATTCTAGAAATTTTTATTTATTTTTTCTAAATAGGTAAGTTGGGTTCGAACCTGCGATCTCGAGGCTTCAGTATTGTGCACCTTAATTCCATTGTGCCACATAGAGAAAAGCAAAGACTCAGGTCGAATTAAGTAAACATAAAAATAAGTGAATACCTGATCAGTGTTGATGGCATTGGAGATGGATAGAGTTAGGTTAGCAGTGAAGTCACAGTGAGTGAGAGTGTAAGTTCTTGGGATGATTTCGGGATGCTTCTCCATTTCTTCTCCAAATAAAATGACCTTCAACTTTGACTCATCGAATCTCGTCGTCTGCCCCAAAAGGCTAACCGCCTATAAAAACCACATATCTCATATTTAGTACTCTAATTGTAAAAGTTAGTTTGAACAATTTCTTATCTCGTGGGTATCGTTATTCATACCACACTAGCTACTTTCTCACCCAACTTTATAATTTTAAGCATTTTAAAGTTTTTTTTTTTAAACAATTTATAGTGCATACCGGATTCGTTTTAACGCCTTTCAGTTGGCCCCCACCTAGACTCATTAAAGATATTCGGTAATGACTAACTGAGAGCACCTACAAACAGCAATGTCATTACATGGAGAAGTTTTAAGTTTCTTAGACCTGAGAATTTACTATCCAAAACACTATCGGTGGACAGCTACCGAAGAATAGTAATGCATGTCCGGGGTTCTTATTGTGCGGAAGCCTTCAAACTAACTAACGATCTCACGATAAGCGATCAAATAAGAATGCAAAAATAAAAGAAAATCAACTACAAACACACAAGAGACAATATTTACATGATTCGGCAATATGCCTATGTCCATGGGCAACGATAATCCACTATATTGATTATCACACAAGAATACAAGAGTACTCAAGCCTCACCAAAGCTCTCCTCAAAGCCATACACTGGTTTCCCCAAAGCTTTACTTCTCAACTCTATAATTTGGTCAAGAGCTTTCTCTTTATATAGAAGGTACAAATTCTACTTCTAATCTAAGATAAACTAGCCTTATATAGAGTCTGAACATAACTGGGCCATCACAAGTTAAGAGTCAAACTACAATTCAACCTCCAAGTTAGAACCAACCTCCAAGTTAGAGTCCAACTACAATTCAAACTCTCCAAGTTAGAGCCAAACAACAGTTCTCACTAAGATACTTTACAGATGTTTAAGTGGTAAGTAATCACGAGATATCACAAGCAATCGTTAACCCAAAAAGAAGAAGACAAGGGGTTAGTGGCCGCCCAATGGCAGTCGTTTGTAGCTTCTTCGTCAATTAAGATTGAACGGAAAAGAGGAAGACGAGAGGTTAGTAGTCATGGGATGATGATTTCCATAGGTTAGAGTTAGTCAGAGAAGGGGAAACGAGATGTTAAGATAATTTACAATGATGGTTGCAAGTTGCAACCACTAGGTGGTGTTTCCACAGCCTCGGCATGTATGGATGGCCGGAAAAGGAGAAGATGAGAGGTTATTGGTCACTGATTTTTATACTATTGTAGTTTAGGTTTGGACGGAAAAGAGTAAATGAGGGGTTGAACAGAGAAGAGGTGGTGGGTGCATATACATCAATTATAATAAATAAAAATAAAAATTAGTGTATTTTTTTAAAGGGTACCATTATTCACACTCCATGAGACTGCTGTCTCACCCCAACTTTGAAACACTCCACTAAAAGAGGGCTCGTTTAAAACTCATACCCCACTTTGTTTTTAGTTTTATTCTTTACTGGGGGTGAGAAAGCAGTCTCGTGAGGTGTGAATAAAAAACACTGATTATGAGGAGTGGTTTTATAGTGGGGTGAGAAAGCAGTTTGGAGGGGTAGGAATAACATTACCTATCTCTATTATTATTATTATTATTATTATTATTATTATATATATATATATATATATATATATATATATATATATATATATATATAGGGAGTTAGTTCCGCCCTCCAAGGTCCACGTGGATGTACACATGACACCCAAAATGCTCTCTGGTTGCCACGTGGAGCAGGGGTGGATGGTTTAGATCAATTTTAAAAATAGATATTTCGAGAAAAACCTTTGAATAGCATAAGTCATTGTTTGACTAGTTTCAATAGTCTACGTTTCACGACTCAAAAAATATATGATAGAGATGAGTTTTCAAATTTATTTTTTACCTTCTCTCTCTCTCTACACACACACACACACACACACACACACATATATATATATATATATATATATATATATATATATATATATATATATTATTTTTTATTTATTTTATACATCCATTTGGCTGAGACAGGGGGACTTGGAGTCAGGTGAGTCCTATAGAGTATAGAGGGAAGGAATATTTTTTTCTCAAATGACACAGATGCCTTCTTATTCAAAAAAAAAATAAAAAAAATTGACACTATTCGAATATCCCTAGTAATACCCGCCTCATAAATCTCTTTCAAATCTTGAAGAATACATGATTGTTCATTACCAAACTGAGTTTGCGTGCTTAAACAGTCGACTGCTATGAATCAGACAATCGAAATCATTTTTGTTCCAATCTTAAACACAATATATACTAAGATCATTGGTCTACCATCAAGTGGTCAAATTTTATTCCAAGTGGGACACATCTCCAAAAAAGAAAATTATCAGTGCATATGCCAAATGTCATTATTGAATTACTTTTCGGGTTGTATGCCACGTGGATTAAAAATCTAACCGTCCGATGTAGGATCATGAATCAGCTCAAGATCAATTGTTCTAAAGATCGGTATCAAAAAACAATCTCCATCTCCATCATATTATTAAGAGCAGTCAATAGTTTAAGCAGGTGAAACCTGATTTGATAAGGAAGATCTTGGATTGAAAATAACAGTATCCAATCTGACAAATCTCTCCCACTTCTAGGTCCCTCTTCCTGGAGCTCACGGTCATAAAATGCTCTCGTGTGTGGCACGTGCATTCTATTAGTGATAATATGGTATTATCATGACAGTTAATACCTCTATTTGCACCCACCAAAACTCTAAAGGCCCCAATGTTGAAAGCCATTAACCACTTTGAATCTAAGCATGGAGATATTTTTTATCCCAATCTTCGACACAATGGATCGAGATCACATGCTTACCATCAGATAGTCAAATTTTGATTTCATATGACGCACACTCT
The DNA here is from genome assembly GCA_021018995.1 of Chloranthus sessilifolius. NCBI lineage: Eukaryota > Viridiplantae > Streptophyta > Magnoliopsida > Chloranthales > Chloranthaceae > Chloranthus > Chloranthus sessilifolius. The sequence goes on along the minus strand of CM037591.1, from coordinate 19,609,266 downwards.
AAAATATGAACCGGATCATGGGCGAATATCAAATGTTGTTCTCGGATCACTTTTCAAGATGTGTGCCTCCTAAAATCAAAATCTGGCTAATGGTAGGCCTACAATCTCAATTAGATCCATTACATGGAAGATTGGGACCAAAAATGATCTCCATTGTCTCATTCAAAAAGTAGTCGGCATTGGTGCCCTTAAAGTTTTGGTGGGTGCAAATACAAGTACCCTATCAAAACACCATCTCTACATTGACCATTCTTTTTTTTAGGCACTACTAAGCTCTTAATCGCACTGCGGAAGGGGCGTTTCCATGCAATCTTTGGGCGGAATCTGATCTAGACATTGGCTTGATGCAACACATGGCGCTATTGCCACACCAATTTTTCTCAGTGCACCAAAGTTAGTAAACTTTTCAAAGGTTTTCTTGGAGTTTGGTACATGAGTAAAATAATTTGGTGTGGCAATAGAAGCATTCAAAAATAAATAATAATAAAATAATTAAGAAGACTCACCAAGTCGACTAGGCCAGTGCCTAGTTGACTCAGTCTGGTAGGCTAAAATGTTGAAAAAACAAGAGAGAAACCTGAAAAACAATGGAGCTATCTGATGATCTTCTCTCACAAAAAACCAAATGCGGCTTCTCGATCGCGGTGTTTCGCCTCCCGGAAGAGCTAGTGGTGGTGGAGCAAATGTTCTTGATGAATCTAAACTTAGCTGAAAAACAAGCCATGGATGGGTAACAAATTCTCCCGTCTCATCTTCAATGGTCCTCTTCATTCTGACCCTCTGATCTCTTCATGGTTTCTTGGTGAGATTAGTGGAGTAGGCATGTTAGGTGGGTGTGGATATGAGAAATGGTGACTTGGGTAGATGTGATAGCCATTTTTAAGGTTCTTGTGGACTAGATTTTCTATCCAAGTAAACCATAAAATCTATGAGCAAACCCATGCACCACATATTTGTCTAATATAATACATACACTTTTCTTGTTTGATGATGAGGTCTAAATTGTGCCAACTCAATTCTTTTATTTTCCATTTTATCCACAAGAATGTATGGGATGTTGTGTCTCACGTATACGCTTTGTAGGTGTTTGAGCATCTCTTGCCGTCCAATGTTGATTTGAAGATGGAGGGGGGCCATCACCTGACACAATAACTCCTAGGTTGGTCCCACCTATCATTTCAAGAAGAATTAGCCTACAATGAAAGGACCATCCATGTTGAGCTGACATCTAGACCTGCACATCGTGCCTGCAGACTTTGAAACAATCTCTATCGTGTGAAAGATTGAGACGATAAACAATCTCCATCGTCCGATTCAATACAATCAATGTCTTTCAGTGTGGGTGAACTCAAAGATTTTGTGGGTAAATTTAAAGGTACTCTAAATTTTATGCTTGTCAAAGGTTTCTAGCCATGGGATAGAAGCACATTTTGTGCATTATCGTTGACCGTTGCCCATATGCCGTTGAGCTATCCATTTAAAGGCCTTTTGTTGGCTCTTAATCGAATGTTAAAATTTGGTCGATGGTGGTGTAATAGTCCCACATCGGATAGGGAAATGACGAGTCAGGTCAAGGTCACCATAGATGCCTTCAGAGTTGAGGACAACTCTTCTATAAGGTAGGTGTTGAAGCCGAGGACTGCTCTTCTATAATAGCCTGAGCCCCTCCACTCATGGCCAATTGGTTATGAGCTGGATGCACACAAAGTTATGACTATAATAGTCCCACATGAGATAGGGAAATGTCCCAGGCCTACTATTTAAATAAGTTCTTTTAATTTTTTTCACCTAGTAATTTTGATCTAATTTAAAACTTAGCCTGTTTAGGCTTTCAGTTAGGTTGCACATGCTTAAACAGTTAACTACTTTAAATCAGATGATAGAGATCATTTTTCATCTTAATCTACAACACAATTGATATTGGGATCATAGGCCAAACGGTTAGATTTTGATTCTGCGTGGCAAAAATCTCATCTCAAAAAATAATCCAAGAACCACATTTGATATATGCCATGATCATGTCTATATTTTAGGAATGTGCCACGTATTAAAGTAGAGATGATGGCCATGAGTAGCCTTTGAAAAGGCCTGATTTTCTTTATGCACGTCTCATACCAACAATGTTAAAACTCCATATTAGAAATCTCATCTTTATGACCATCACCATGGCCTTATTCCATCTATAGTGACCAGATTTTTGGACTTTTTGAAAAAGTCTGCAAATTATTCATGATTTTTTGAAAAAGCAAATAAATTTATAATTCTCAAGACTTTTTGAAAAAAGTCACAAATTATCATGAATTTTTTATTTGTGAATTTACAGAATTTTTCTAAAACATTTCCCTTTTTTTTTTCTTAAATTTCAATTTTTTCATTTTTTTAAATTTATATTTAACATATTTTCTTTTTTATTTTTCCAAATTTTTGTGAAATCTTTCAAACTTTTTCCATACAGATTTATTCCCGAAGCCCAATTTGGTCACTATGATCCATCTATTTGGGTTCGGCTTTAAGAGTCCAATTTCTCCAATCCTTTGTGAAACCTTTGTGAAAGTGCAGTAGTATACAAAATGTTTAAGAGGGAACAAATTATTGCAACCCATGATCATATATTATTGTATTCCTCAGATTTTATAAATTTAAATAGAATCAGAATCAATCAACAGTCAGGTATTTAATTTAAAAAATCGGAAACGACGCAAAATTTCATCTCAATGTGAGGATTACAATTTTGTTTGGTCTACATGAACAGGGGTCGTCTGATTTAAGCGAGATCTCGTTGCACAAATCCACTGCACAGGTGTTTCGATACCATTCCCAACGGCCGTCGGAACGTGCCAACTACCCTCTTCGGACTCCTGGATTTGCAAAGAAGATGGAACGGGATCTTAATCGCACATTATATGGAATTATGGATAATGTAGAGAATATAGAAAATATAAAATGGTTGGTTTAGGAAATGAATTACAAAGGAGAACTGGAAAAGAGATCATATATATATATATATATTCTCACCTGTGTAACAATTGAATATGGGGGTGGCATATGAAAATTGGGACCTTTCTTGGAGATTGTTAACCTCACCTGCCAATTTTGGAATGATGCATGTCCGATTAAAAACCGAGCAATAAAAAGTAAACAGTGGACAACATAAATTTTCATATGCCATGGTAGAAGACAAACTACTCCTTCCTAATGGCACCTAAACAAGAACCCTTCCCTAGAGTTCCTAGCTGGAGAAGGGTCCAAACACCCCTTTTGATATATATATATATATATATATATATATATATATATATATATATATATATATAAATAATGCGCCCTAGCGTAGAGATTTCTCTGAGCCCGTCCAATGAGAAGTGGACACGTGGAAAGTGCTTTGGCACTAACCCGGGTTAACCACAGCAGAGATATCTTACTGATAGAAGTAGGTAGCACAGACAACAAAAGGAACACTTGTTACTGAAAGGACACTTTTTATGGCACTAAAGGAATTCAAAAAAGAGCTCGCTACATCTCTCTCTCTCTCTGAAGAAAAACTCTCGCTCCCATCTCTGAGACAACTCTCTCTTTCTCTCTCTGGAGCTCTGAGTCGATAGAAGCGCATAACAGTGACATCAGAGGTAAGCGTTTAGTCGATATCGCTTCGTTCACTTATTTATAAGGTATAATTCATAAAATTATAAGCACTCAAAATATATAAATCGGCGTCGACGCAGACACTTCTTCTATGAAGAGTTGGGGCTCAGCATAGTCTCGCCATCGCTTCTTATGTGAAGCGACGATACCTCATAATAGTCGTGTCATCGCTTTTTATGTGAAGCGACAACGCCTTATAATAGTCGTGTCATCGCTTCTTATGTGAAGCGACGACACCTCGTAATAGTTGCGTCATCGCTTCTTATGTGAAGCGATTGCTTTATTTGTCTGTTGTTAATCGATCTTTTCTTCTAAAGCAGCGGTTTTATAGACTCATAATGTAATGGACTCTCTCTCTCTCTCTCTCTCTCTCTCTAGAGCTCTAAGTCATAGAAGCACAGAACAATAACATTAGAAGTAAGCGCTGAGTCGATATCGCTTCGTTCACTTATTTACAGGGTATAGATAAAAAAAATATAAGCATTCAAAATATAAAAATCGGTGTCGACGCAAACGCTTCTTCTGTGAAGAGTTAGGGCTTAGCATAGCCTCACCATCGTTTTTTATGTGAAGCGATGGAAGCGATGGGGCCTCATAATAGTCGTGCCATCGCTTCTTATGTGAAGCGATGACCCCTCGTAATAGCCGTGTCATCGCTTCTTATGTGAAGCAATGACACCTCGGAATAGTCACACCATCCCTTATTATGTGAAGCAATTGCCTTATTTGTCCGTTGTTGATCGATCTTTTCTTCTAATGCAAGGGTTGTAATGGACTCCATTGAAGAATTTAATATAGGTGGTGGTGATTTAAACCTCACTCCTGACATTGTTTCTTTAGAAGGAAAAAATTCACTTGGTTGTGATAGGGATATCGAAATATCTGATTGTTGGGGAGGGTCCGAGAATATCTAAGGAATGAAAGTTACATATCAAATTGAAATTCCAAACTGAATACGAGGCATATAACTTCTACAATTTATTCGTGAAGAAAATTGATTTTAGTGTTAGGAAAAGTAACACTTACAAATCGGCAAATGAGGGAATTATAAAGAGAATATGTATGTTCGTTCGAAGGTTTCAAGCAGCCAAACAAGCGCAAATTACATGTCGATATAAAGTGTTCAAAAGACAATGTGGATGTGAGGCAAGGTTGAAGATTAGGATTGACGACAAAAAGTTGTGGGAGGTAATAGAATTTAGAAAGCCGCATAATCACCAGTTGTTTACACCTACGAAGGTGAAAGAATTACGATCTCATAATAAGATGAGCGGGACAAATAAATCGTTGATAAGAGCATTTGATAACATTATTCATCCTTTGTAGATTTCTACTGTTTTGTCGAGTTTGGATGAAAAGGCTAGCGCAACAGCAAACCCTCAACAAACTTGAGATTACCTAAAGAAGATAAGAAATGAGAGTAATATTCATCTGATGTGCATGACTGCCATCAAAACCTTCATTGATAGGCAGAATAAAGAAGATGATTTTTTCTTTAAAGCTGAACTAGACGAAGAATATCGTATGTGAAGTATATTTTGGGCTGATCACAGATCACGGATTGCGTATTAACAGTTCGGTGATGTGGTGGTATTCGACACCACTTACAAAACAAACAAATTGTTGCTGCTTTTCGCCTCATTTACGAGGGTCAACCATCATTAGCAGACGACGTTTTTGGATATGTGTTGCTCGCGGATGAGACGGAAGATACATTCATTTGGTTGTTTCAAACGTGGCTGAAGTGCATGGGTGATAAACAACGTAATGCAATTATCACCGATCAATGCAATGAGATGAGCAAGGTCATCTCTGAAGTCCTTCCGAAAAGCATGCATCGCCTCTGCATATGGCACATTAGGAGGAATGAACTGAACCATCACTGTCAGCTGAAGCTAAGGTTTGAGAATTTTGGCAGAAAGTGCAATCATTGGAAGTTCAGTCACACGGTTGATTTTGATGGGCAGAACTCGTTGAGGAGTTTCAATTGCAAGACAATGTATGGTTCAAATAAATATACGGTCTTAGAAGCAAATAAATTTCATACTACTTGAGCGATACCTTTTAGGCTGGCATGGCCACTATGCAATGCAGTGAAAGTATAAATTCTTTCTTCGATAGCTATATCAGTGCCCAAACAAGTTTGACAGAATTTATCAAGCAATACAATCTTGTCATCCAATCTCGTCGCGATAAAGAAAATAGAGAGAATTTCATCTCAATGTCTACGACACCGGATCTCTTGTTCGGAAATTCAATCGAGAGACATGCCGCTACTATGTATACGAGAACCATGATCTATAGATTCCACACTAAATTCCGAAAGTTTGCCTCTTTTAAGTCCCCAAAGGTGGCCGAAGAGTAAGCTGGGACGGTTAAAGTACACGAAGTGCATAGAAATGGTGGGGATAGCACGGAGGATAGCGGTCGAACATTCAAAGTTCGTTTTGAATGTTTTGAATGTGGAGATGCCTCGGCCACTTGTTACTGCAAGCACTTCAAGACCGAGGGCTTGTTATGTTCTCACATCTTTCATATTTACTATAAGGAAGAGGTAGACTAAATTTCATCTAAGTACATTCTATCTCGATGGATGAAAGACACTAGATACAATACTATATGTTTGGGGGTTGGTGAGAAAGAAGAATACAATTATGTATCTACGATGAAAATATGGAAGGTGAGAGTAATCGGACTCAAGTCAATTCATTGTTGGGGATACACGCAGATTACACGTTAGGAGAGATGATGAAATTATTAGAAGGCATAGATGTCATTAGAAGGGAAGAGGAGAATGAAAGATGCGTTAGCATTTAGGCGAGTCAAGGAATATCATTGCAAGAGCATGCCAACATTATAGTGTGAGATCCAATACAATGTGTCACCAAAGATAGGCGAAGCAACAATGATAAAATTGAGTCTGGAATGGAGGTTAGTATTGAACAATCAAAGAAGCAAAGGAAGTGTAAGGGCTTTGGTGAGTTGGGTCATAAAATCACAATTTGCCCGGTAAATAGGGTCAGGTTGATGGTTGCTAGCGCTCGACAGAGCCAAAAAGAACAAGGGACGATGGAATGTGTAGTATCACAGAGTCACACTGACTCAATTTTATGAATAGCGTAATTGCTTCGTTTTGGAAGCGACGGAGCTTCATATATGAAGCGTGGGCGTTTCGTCTTGAAAGCGTCGACAACTTGTCTATGAAGCGACAGCGCTTCCAATACAAAGTGTGGGCGTTTTGTTTAAGTGTTGGAGTTTCATTTATGATGCGTCAGTGCATCGTCGACGCTTCGTTTATAAAGCTTCGACTTCTATCTAATTCAAGCTGTATTTTGAAATTTAATGGACTATCATAATTCTTTTGTGTTGATTCTTTTTTTTATACACGTTCATTTTCAATTTGAATGATCGATTCCATTTTTTGATACAGTTGGTCTACAATTATAATTGATTCCATTTTTCTTTGAATGAGAGGAAGCATTCACCACAAAATGATTTATCAGAGCATTATTTTTCTCTGGAGCCGCGAGGAGAAGCACCGGCTCTAGAGCCTTGAGAAGCATGGGCGCTTCATTTTGGAAGCGACGACACTTCCTATATGAAGCGTGCCTGCTTCGTATTTAAAGCATCGACGCCTGGTCTTGGAAGCGACCCGCTTCCAATAAGATGCGTGACGCTTCGTTAGAGAAGTATGAAGCGTAGGCACTTCATGGCTCTTAGTTTATGATTAATTTGAATGATTGATACACATTCATTCTTAATTAGATATGTGCTCATTCTTTGAATGAGATGAAACATTTGTCACGGCATTATTTCGAAGTTTAAGCCACAAAATGATTTCATTACAACCTCAAAACAATTTCTTTACATTATCGACAAAAAAAGTCTACAAAAAAAAGCGTTGAGTCGGGAAAAGCCATTCAGCCGGTTGAAGACATTGAGCCGGGAAAAGAGGTCTCACGGGTCGGCCAATTGTAGAGGCGGGAGACGCAGCACCGGCTCTGGAGTCGGTGGGGCTTCCACCGACACTATAACAAGGTCGTCATCATCGCTCGGAATGATGATAACTTCGGTGGGGGGAGGGGGAACCACATGCTCGTTGTGGTTAGGGACGACAACCAACTCGTTGTCCTCAGGGATGTTGATAACCGAACCATTGTAAGAACGGATGAAATGTTGGCGCGCCAGCCGGTGGCTCCTCCGTAAACCGTTGGGTTGCATTTCGGTCCTAGGGGCTAAGGCAGATGTGAGGAGAGGAGAGGAGACGAAAAGCTAAGGAGAGATGTGAGATTAAACAAACTGAGCACTTTGAACCTTTTAAATAGCAACGTCTTAATTATACAGTTGTAGACATTATTGTACACTGCCCCAAAAGAGTGTTGGCGGTTGGGAGTTCCAATATATTTATTTTCCAACATTATTGCAGTGGCAGTTTGCATTCCATCATTATAGGATATTGGTTTTCGTCGGATATTGATACGAATACCAAGGAGGAGGGTTGGCGCTTCAACGAAGAAGCGTTAGTGATACCAATAAGGAGCGTTGGAGCGTCAGCGAAGAAGCATCAGTGATACCAATAAGGAGCACTAGCGCGATACAAGGAGCGTTGCCGCTTCATTGGGTAAATCTGGTTCCGTATGGTGTTAACTTATAAATTGAATGAGGCGGTGTCGCTTCTACCAAGCAACGTCAGCGCTACAAATAAGGTGCATCGGCGCTTTGACTTAGAAGCGCCAACGTTACCAATAAATAGCATTGGCGTTTCGACTTAGATAAAATGTATAAATCTTACAAGGATAAATTGTAAAGTCTACAAAGATAAATTGGAAGTATAAAAACAAATCCAGTGAATAATTCATGTGTATAAATTGAACAATTTTAAGTTTAGATTGTATAAATCTTGTGTAAGGAGGTATAACAATAAATTTTAAAGTACATTGTATGTATAACAAAAAATTTAAAACAACGCTTCAACATCGTCACTGGCACCCCATTTCTCTTCGATGTGCGTAGCGATGGCGTGCCCTGAAACGAACGACGTCAACCTATGTAAATGTGGGCTGGAAGTCCTTGTTGAAGCACTCAACGTACTTCATCACGAAAACCCCACAGTCATAACCGTTTTCTTGGCATGGCATTTTTTTACACCCACACACTTCCAAGGATATTCCAAAGAAACTGCATCGATTGCACCGTACATATATAACAAGGCTAGCAAATACTACATTTGTCAAAAAAAAAGAGGTTACACATACATTTAAAAAATACTAGGGGGTGTTAACGCCACGATACAAAAGCGCTGGGAGCGCTAACGCCCCCGGAGTCGAAGCGTCGACGCTCCTTATAAGAATCATCGACGCTTTGACTAAGAAGCACTAGCGCGTCGTTAGAGGCTCTTCAATCTTACCAGGGTCTTGATCCCCTTGCCAAATTTGGACATCGGAAGTTTATCCGGGCACGGGTCCAGGACAATGACCGTATGGGTTGAGGGGGTAGCTAAAGCAAGCGCCCAATGGAGTGGCTTGTCGATATGAATTAAAATAAATATCTCTTTACAATCCATCATTGACAATGTGTGATTCTTATCGAAGAGGAAACGCCACATCGGCTTCGTGCTAAGTTGCGCCTCAAAAAATTCGGCGTAAGCGTTGCACAGTCCCCCTAAGTCGGCTAGGAGGAAAGCTGCATTGTCCTTTATTATTCTGCTCAAATGTTTTAAAGTCTGTGGTCATGACATCCGAAAAGTATTCTTAAACAGTCCAGCCCAGATTGCATGTCCTCCTACTTGTTGGTGACCCTAAAGTATGCGGACATTATCTGCATACGAAGGTAAAAATATCAATATGAAATCAGGGAAGTGACACTTTTCAATGGGGAACATAGAAGTCAGACGATTAAAACTTATTGGGTCTTCTATTTCCTCTGGGGCTTGTAGGTTACGGAGCAGCTTGACAATAATCTGTCGGCCCCCAACAGTCGAGACGGCAATCATATATTTAGATTCAGACATAAATTAAAACATGAGGGGATATACTAACTACAAGGATATTTGTGGTGAGGGGATATACTAACTACCAAGGATAATTGTGGTGAGGGAATATACTTACTCGTTCTCACTGTTGGGCTTTTCCCAAATAACCTTCATATAGTCCATCGTTGATGCCATGGGGGGGGGGGGGCCGTTTTGGCCTTCTTTTTGCAGGGCTAAGAGGCCATGAGTTCCTTCCTTTTAGGGAGAATTTGAGAAGGAGGAAATGCGGCGGGGGCTTTACCCCGGTTCCTCTCACTTCTCTTAAAGACGGTTGGGCCATCTTCGTCGACTTCTCCTTCAACTTGCACTGAAGACTTCTCCTCGGTGCATGTTTGCGTAAGGGGCATCTCAGGACTGGAATCATGAGACGCAGTTGGCGGTGGTGGTGGAGGCTGCAGTTGGGGTTTGGAGGGAGTCAGAGGTTGGGGTTTCGAGGGAGGTTGGGGCTGGGGTAGGGGTTTGGACTTTGTACGAGGTTTGGGTTTGGATTGGGTAGGGGGTTGAGGCTGGATAGGAGGTTGGGACTGGGCTTGGGTTTGAAGGGAGTAGGAGGTTGGGGTTTGGAGGGAGTAAGAGGACGAGGTTGGGGTTGGGGCTAGGGCTAGGGCTGCGGTTGGGGTTTGGAGGCAATAGGAGGATGTGGCTCGGGTTGGGGCTGGGATTTGGAGGTAGTTGGAGGTTGGGATTTAGAGGCTGTAGGAGGATAAGGTCTGGGTTGGGACTAGGGTTTGGAGGCCTGAGGTTGGATCAGAATCGGTGGTAGTTGATGCACAACGGCAAAGGAGGTGGTGGCAAACCTTTTCCGTTGGGGGACAACTGCCTGATGTTCCCCAGTGAGCCCCAGCAGGCTTCTCGTCACAGTGTTGTCCTGCAATATGAGAAAAGAGACGTATTAATTAGTAACGACATAGAAAATTGTAAAGCGCCAACGCTTTCATTTAGAAGCGTTAGCATTTCATAAGCGAAGTGTCGGTGCTTCGGTAATCGAAGTGTTAGCGTGACATTTGGAAGCGCTAACGCTTCTTACTGTAAGTTTTAAACAAATAGCATACCTCAGATATTTTGGTCAATGACTCCTTCAGAGACCCCTGATCTTTCAGGATCAGGCTTATTTGTCGCCTCAGATAGCCTTGATCTCAAGATATGGTCGTTCTATTCCTTCAGTTTATGGTTCTCCTGTTCCAGCTTGAGCACCTATAGTCTGAGGTCATCGTAGCTCGTATTCTGCTCTCTGACTGATCTCTCACAGTCTGCAATTCTTGCATCAGCAGACTACATCCATTTTTCAACAATCCGCAGCCACGGCCATGGCCCGTGCTTAACGACAACTGGAGTGGTTTTCGCAGACTTACGGGGTTTGAGAGACTCTCCTTCTTCCTTGTCTCCATCTTCTTCTTCATCTTCTTCTTCCTCTTCCGCTAGGTCAATAACGTCAATGTATGACCTCTTCCTCTACGAAATAATGGGAGGGACCGCAGGTCCTTCACCTGCTTCTGCAGATCTCTGTCCTATTCGCAGTAAATCTTCTATCACAGGCCGACTCTGCTCATAGAGTGTGCACTCGAGTTCAAGGAAGGCATACAAGATGATAGATTTTCCATATTATTGATGAACGATAAAGATTTAAGAAAACCAACATCGCTTCATTAGGAAGCGATTGTGCCTCGCGTAACCACATCATCACTTCTTATGTGAAGCGATTGCGCCTCAGAAATACCAACGACATCGCTTCTTCTGTGAACTGATTGCGCCTCAGCATAGACGAGTCATCGCTTCTTCTGTGACGCGATTGTGCCTCGGTTGGGATGCGGTATCGCTTCATTTGGAAATTACCTTATTCTCGAAGTCTTTGATGTAGAACTTCCTTGTACTCTGATTCACCTCCCATTTTAGCAACCTTGGGAAGCGAGCAAGGCCTTCAGCCATCGGTAGGGTGCTCTTCCCATTGATCTCATACGTCCAGATCTGAGGAACAACATATTGATGAGATTTTTCTGAGCTTCATAGAAAATAAAATAAAAAAGTAGGGCAGACATAATACCCTCAAAATTAGAGCAGACGACATTACCCGCAAGACAATCGTGCAGCTGTAAATATTATATTCTGGCACAGCCTTTCCCTCTCTGCTATTCCCTGGTTCAGCTTCGCTTTATCTACGCACTGTAGCGGGTGCTTGTACACACATCACCCCATGGATACTCGTTAAAATTTTGGAGATTATCAACGAGACCGAGGTAAGGATCGTCGAGAATGTATTTTGTATTTGGTAAGAGGACGGTGGTGAGGACGAACAACAAACAAAGCTTCAAGAAGTCCTCGTCAGCACCCTCAACTACACCATTAATGGCGTTGAGGATGTCTCCCCTCTTTGTTAATGCCCCTGAAATACTTATTTCTAATTGTCTGGTCCTCGGGAAGGGGCTTGGAGTGAGGGTAACGGCGGGGGCCAGTCATTCGAAGACCAGTTATTAAGAAAAAATCAAGTGTGCGAAATCTGATAAAGCCCTTCCAAAAATTTCAGACATTTTTCCCAACCCATAACTTGATGATTGCGTCCAAGAGGTCGTTAACGCTTTTCACGTCCTTCGATGTAAAAAAGAATGTCTTGAAGACAGATTCTGAAAGAAGACTTATCCTATGCTCAGATGTCTCGTCATATATCGATTGGCACTTCACAATGGTGTACTTAGTCGCTGGAGTCTTGATAACTATCTTGAAAATTTGTGAATCATAAAAAGAAGTTTAAAGAAAACATTAAAAAAGGAGCGTCGTCGCTTCCACATCGTAGTGCTAGCGCCTCGTTATAGAAGCGCTAACGCTTCCCATAAGAAGTGCTAGCGCTCCATACACGAGGTGGCGACGCCTCTACATAGAGGCGCAGAGGCACTAACGCATCATGAAAGAAGCGTTAACGCTCCATCAAGGAAGGGATGACGCCTCTATATAGCGACATATTTGAAGCGGAATGAAAATAAAAGAGCACTCACCTTGTTTCAGAAAAAGAAAAAAGGAATTCGCCGCTTCAATGTGTCTTCTTACAGCGCTCTGAGAAGATTAAAATTAGGGCAAAGATGAAAAGTAATTTGTGAATTTTTAATTCACAAATTTGCGCCTCAAATAGTCTTTTTGAATGGTAATAATGGTTATTTTCGTATTCCCATCCGCTTCGCACCGCTTTACGCTTCAGGTTCTGACAACGGTAATAAATGATATAAGGTCAGACGTCGCTTCAGAAAAAAAGTGCTACATGTCATATTGTAGGCGTCTTCCATTCCAAGACGGAGCGCTAATGCTTCAATAAAGAGGCCCTAGCGCTCCGTCAAGAAAGCGATGACGTCTCTATATAGAGGTGTTAGCGCTTATATACAAAGCGAAAAAAAATGATTAAAATTGGGGCAATAATGATCATTTCGAAGGGTAATAATGGTCATGGCAAGCCCCGATGTCAGGAACGTATCACCAACTACTTCGCACTGCTTTGCTTTTCAGATTCTGTTAGTGGTAACTCTGGTTAAAGTGGGGTTAAATGATTAAAAGGTTTGAATGTCGCATCAGCCTAACAGGTGCTACGTGTCGACCCTATATCAATAGGTGCAGAGATATCTCTACAACTAGGCACATAGCGCCGACCCTCTCTCTCTCTCTCTCTCTCTCTCTCTATATATATATATATATATATATATATATATATATATATATATATATATATATATATGCAAAGTAGTTAGCGCAGTGTGGCGAGGTCATGGCGAAGAGGCTCGCTATGCCATGGCCATAGTGAGGCTATTAATTATTGTAATTTAAAAAAAAATTATGTTATCTATTAATTAGTTTTATTCATTTTTTAAATATATTTTATATAAGAAAAAAAATATAGAAACTAAAAAACCAACTACTAAAGAACCTGGAGGATTTCATGTTCTAGAAATAAACAAATATCAATAACTACAAATCAAATGTGAAAAATCAACAAATTTACAATATGTTAAGTATAAATAAATAAATATGAAACATCAATAAATATAGAATATTAAAAAATATGAAATATTAAGTACGTATACGGTAGTATCGCCAACGCTGAGGTTTCGTCGACGTTGGTATTGGTTGCTGTGACGAGAGAGAGAGTCGAGGATTTTGTAACTTACAAGTTGGGGTGTTATAACTTGTAAATTAACTTTTGTAACTTATATATTATAAAAATGTCAAAACTTATAAGTATTATACGTTATTATCCAAAAAATTAAATAGCATGCATAGCGACGCCATAATGTTATTCCGTCATGGCTACACTATAGCGTCGCTATTTAGCCATCATGACTATTTGGTTATATATGGTGTTTCTCATCACCATTCGCCATGGCGAGACTATAGCGTGGCTTTGACAACCATGTATATATGCCCCCGGACTATGCGTTGCTTAAACGCACAATTCATCCATGCATTCGAACCAGCTGGGCTACACGTGGCACCCATCCAAGGGATTGGGTGCCACGGCAAGTTGGCCACCGTCAATCAAGATCATCCAATAGTAAGAAATAAAAAGGCAATTTATCCACCGTTCAAATGTCAGTCAAAGGTGCAAAATTTCAATGCACCAAGTTCAAGCAACGAATGAATTAACTTTGAGGTTTGAATGGAAAAAATGTCCGAAAAAATAATTTTCATTTTCTAAAACCTTTTAGGGATCAATGAAACCTTAAAGGATGGGTGTAACTCGCGATCACATGCTCTAACATTTGAATGCATGGGTCACGATGTGCATTTGCATATTCCCAGTTTCCTACATATATATAAAAGGGATTGAGCTTGTAGCCCAATGCAAGGTTGACAATGTTGCACCTCTAGATCGCAAGTTAATCAAAGCTTACCTTTTATAGAAGGCAATAGTAGTTGTTTGGTTTCTTGGAACCATAATCCTAAAACTCAGTGAATCAATGAGAGCCAACTTACTCAACCAGTCGAGATTTCAAGTCGAATTGCTAGATAATGAGTCAAATTGAAATTATGATAGGATGATTCGACAGTATGATCAAATATTTTCATTTGATAAGATTTTAGAACCCTAAACCCTCCCTCCCTCCCTTTAAAGAAATATAAACTCGTATTTGCAGAATCAGGTTACTGATTCCCAAACCATTTAGTGCTCAGGAAATTAGTATTTGTGAAGAGAAGAACCATTACTTGTTGGAAGTTACTCAGTTTCTTCTCGTAGAAATGTAGGCACCTATAACTCTTTTGGTCTGACATGTTTTTTAACTAGTTTTTTTAATTAATTACATGCCAATTCATTTGTTGTGAATAAAAACTCTCCAATATTACATATTTTAAAACTTATATCTCCTATCTATTCTGTCTTCAGAATTTTTCTGTATTGGTTTTGAGCAAAGTAATAGCTGCTTTACGTAACGT
Organism: Chloranthus sessilifolius; assembly: GCA_021018995.1. NCBI lineage: Eukaryota > Viridiplantae > Streptophyta > Magnoliopsida > Chloranthales > Chloranthaceae > Chloranthus > Chloranthus sessilifolius. The sequence goes on along the minus strand of CM037591.1, from coordinate 19,594,184 downwards.
TTTGCAATTTCCAAGAAGTTCAGGATAAATGTTATGCACACAGTTGGCAATATCAACTTATTCAGTATCATTTCAAGATGAAAGGAAAGCACTTGAGAATTTTCCAGATGAAAACAAAGTGCTTTAATAGTGACATGTAAGAAATGGCAGATTAGCCAAAGCAGGAAAAAATGAACAGACCTGATGCTTTTCTTTCCATCTTGGGAAAAAGCTAGTTCCTAAAAGTTCGAACAAGTGGTCCCTCATCTCATCATTTGAAACCAGCAAACACTTACAACTCACAGCAGCATACAACCAGTACCTGTAGTAAGAAAAAAAGGATTCAGCATACCAAATCCCATCAATCGAATCACTTTTTTGATGATCATGTAATTGATAAAATCTTCCTCTACTGCTAAGAATGGAGGCAAAAGATAGAACGAAACCTCCATTGTCGGATTTAGAGCTGCTACTATGTACTGAATTCAATAAACACGAGCTAAGGATATTTTAGTGAAGTTTAGAACAGATTGTGTTCAATAAAGTCTTTGACAGATTAGGATCTTTATTGCTTTCTATCTAGAAAGAATTTTGCAATTTGAAAAAATATAATGTCATTGAAAACTTACATTGCCTTTCAAATCCTTCAAATATCCAAGATTTTTTAGCACAATTACGTTCAATAATAAACTTGAGCAATTAGTAGGTCCACTACCATGGAAGGTAAAAAGTATACAAGAGTTTTACCATGAGACAGGAAATAATATTGGATTTAGACAGCATATAAGTATTAGTTTTGTTTTTCAAAAAAAGGGCTATATAAATATGTCTTTAAGGTTCGATTTTTTATTTTTATTTTTTGAACTAAAACCTGAATAAACAGTTTTGTTATTAAACAAGGTCTATCAGGAAAGCCTACCTACACAAATACGGAATGACTACCCAGGGAACCAACTGTCGGAATGAGGATTCCACAAAAATAAGGTGTATACGCTACAAATAGGCATTGGGTTCCATGTAATCAAACACATGCATCTGATAAGGGATTTCTGAGAATTTCCATGCAACCTGGAAGCTCTGGAACTAGTGATATGGTTCATTAACATACTGCAGACCATTGTGACAGAATATTCCATTTAAAAAAAAAAAAATTAAAACCATTTAATCCACATATTTTTTGTGACAGTGTATAAGACCCATATTACTGGTGTACTTTTATTTTTAAACACTCCCCCCCCCCCCCCCCCCCCCGAGCAACCAGAGATATACCAGGTCTCTAATCAATTTCAGAATCACGCCCGTTGGCCGACGTCTGCGGTTAAAAACTCGGGCATACCTCTCAAGCCAAATGTCCCATAGAGTAGCAAAGATAGCCACCCGCGAAAAGGAGACCACCATTCCTACAAATTGAGGGCCCTGCCATGAAGTCGCGAGTTGCTGAATACTCTCAGGCATCACCCACAGCAGCTCAAAGGATTTTAGGATGGTGCCCCAAATCTCGGAAGCCACCCGACAATGTAGGAAGAGATGGGGGATCGACTCCTCCACTCCCAAAAACATAGGGCACCTGTTGAGCAGCACATTCCCTCTAACAATAAGTTGGTCGATAGTTAGCACCCTACCCCGAATAACCGTCCAGCTTGAAGAATCTGCCTTTAGGAGGGATGGGGGCTGACCAAATAAAGGACCAATCCATCCTGATCATCGGTCTAGCAGCCAGCACATTATAAAAAGAGCGGACCGAGAAGTTACCTTCTTCTTTACCCAATCACAAACGACGATCTCTCCCTTGCAAGCTTCAAGTCGGCTCATAAATGACCCGAAGAAGGGAAAGGAAAGATTCCACCTCCTAGTCCTTAAGATGTCTCCTAGAAACCAGGTCCCAAGAGGGAGGCATCCAATCCTGACAATAGGCCTCGGCTACTGAAGCATTGGAAATCATCATTAGCCTATATATATATATATATATATATATAACGGGAAACGAATGCGCGATCCCAGAAATGAATGCGCGATCCATCTCCCCAAAAACGAATGCGTGATCCATCTCCCCAACTAAAACGAACCCATCTAGAGAATCTCGGCCAGATCCTAGATATGCCTTTCCACCACGCTGACGTCCTTTTAGAAGTCGAAATATTCGACCCCCAATCCCCCACAGCCATCCATACTTTTCAGCAATCACCAAGGTCCACAGATTGTGTCTCTCATCTAACATCTTCCATACCAGACCTCCATAGCCATTTGCCAAGCAGCGCAATGTTAGTAAGCTGAAGGTCGCGAATACCGAGCCCACCAAAACATCGCGAGAGCTGGCATATCTCCCAGCTAACTAGGTGATATTTCTTCTCCAAACTAGCCCTCTCCCAAAGGAAATCCCGCTCAATCTTTTCCAGTTTATGAACCACTTCCATCGAGCATGGGAAGATGGACATAAAGAAAATCGAGAGATTAGTAAGGACAGATTTTACCAAAACCAGCCGACCCCCGCTACTTAACATCTTTCCTTTCCATGATGCCAGCCGACTCTGGAATCGGCGAACAACCGGATCCCATGCTTGGGCATTTGGTTCGATAAACCGAGGGGGAGACCAAGATAGGTAGTTGGTAATAATTCATAACCACACTCGGCTTCCCTAGCCAGAACCTCTCCCTCCATCCCGTCGATGCCCACTCCAAACACCTTCGATTTAAAGAGATTAACCAGATGCCCAGAAGCCGCCTCGTGCACTGCTAACACCATAGCCAGAGCCTAGATTTCGGATGGGATCGCCTTGCAAAAGAGGACGGTATCATTTGCGTACTGGAGATGCGATAGCCAGCTGCCACCCCTAGTAATGGGGACGCTGGAAATAATGTTAGCTAGATGAGCTTGGTTGACCAGACCACCTAGTCCTTCCCCCACCATGTTAAAGAGAAAGGGGGAGAGTGGGTTTCCCTGCCGAAGCCCCCTAGTCATGGGTCAAAATATCGTCCGATACCGATACGTATCGGTTTTAGAGGTCAACGGTACGATACATACCCTATGTATCGTACCTTGCTTAAAATGACGAAATTATCGTCCGTATCGGACGATAATTTCAAATTATCGGATGATAATTTGAAATCATCGTCTGATAATTTGGCTGAAATTTAAAAAAAAGTATAGAGTTGAAATTATCGTCCGATACGAACGATAATTTCAAATTATCGTCCGATAATTTGAAATTTTGGTGGGCCGCACCCATAGACCTGACTCTTTAGTCGGGTAACCCCTTTTTTTCCCCATTTCTTTCTTCCTCTCTTCTTCCTTCTTCTTCCTCTCTCATTTTTCGATTATCTACACCCTAAATCGGCGCCAAATCGCACAAAAAATCACGGGATCAACGTGGAAGGTACGTGCTTATCATTTTACTATCGTTTTATTTCATTTTAAATACTAAAATAAGGTAGATTTACCTTAAATAAGGGTAGATCTACACTAAATAAGTGTAGATCTACCTTAAACAAGGGTAGATCTACACTAAATAAGTGTAGATCTACCTTATTTAAGGGTAGATCTACCTTATATAAGTGTAGATCTACCATTAAATTAGGTAGATCTACCTTTAAAATTTATCATTTACCTATAATATTAATTATTTAAATTATTTAAAATTATTTAAATTATTTAAAATAATTAATATTATTTAAAATAATTAAAATATTTAAATTAAGAAGAGGGAAAAAATAATTTAAAATATTTAAAATATTTAAATTAATTAAAAATAATATAAATAATTGGTCAAAAATAATATGATGGGTCAAAAATAATTATATGTGACCCCATTTAAAATATTTAAATCGATGGGTCAAAAATAATATAAATAATTATAATTAAGGGTCACCTGTAATCAATATGGGTCACATATCATATGGGTCACATATAATTAATAAAATAATGGGGTCAATATGGGTCACATATAATTAAATTTATGGGTCACATATAATTTAATATGTGACACATATTAATTTCAATAATAAATTTAATTATATGTGACCCATATTGATTATATGTGACCGTCACATATAATTAAAATAATTAATATTATGGGATATGTCCCATAAAATATTAGAATAATATGGAATAAATTTCAAATAAATTTTTAAAAATTATAATGATATCAAATAAATATTCAAAAATTAAAATAATATGAAATAAACATTCAAAAATTATAATAATATCAAATAAACATTCAAAAATTATAATAATATCAAATAAATATTCATAAATTAAAATAATACCAAATAAACATTCATAAATTATAATAATATCAAATAAATATTCAAAAATTATAATAATATCAAATAAATATTCATAAATTAAAATAATATCAAATAAACATTCATAAATTATAATAATATCAAATAAATATTCAAAAATTATAATAATATCAAATAAACATTCAAAAATTATAATAATATCAAATAAATATTCATAAATTAAAATAATATCAAATAAACATTCATAAATTATAATAATATCAAATAAATATTCAAAAATTATAATAATATCAAATAAATTTGATAAAATATAATCTAATTTTTTAAAAATTAGAATAATATAAAATAAAAATTCAAATGTAATCTAAATTTTATAAAAATTAGAATAATATCAAATAAATTTAATAAAATATAATCTAATATTTTTAAAATAGCAATAATTAAAAAATAAATTTTATTTTCAAGTGTAAATTAGATGTTTACTCTTGTAAATTTTATTTTCAAGTGTAAATTAGATGTTTATTTTCAATCGTTTGCTCATTCATGCAGGTGAAATAAATAAATATGGTACGTTCGACAGATCCAGCGTGGCAATATGGTACAGCAATAGATGGTAATAGACTCCAGATTCAATGTAAGCTTTATGAAAAAAAACTGCTGGGAGGAGGTATCACACGATTAAAGGAGCATCTGGCTCATGTAAAGGGAGAGACAAGAGGGTGTCCTAGTGTACCCAGAGAGGTAAAAGAAAATATCAGAGCTAGTTTACAAGCGGCAAAGGGAAAAAAAAGTCAAGCGATCGTGATAGGGAAATGTATGAGAGAATCAGGAGGCCAGATCCAGAGTTTACATCAGGTGCACCTGAGGATGATGAGGTTGGGGATGAGCAGATAGCAGGAGCTATGGGAGGGAGGGCTAGGGAAGCACTTCATGGCGAGATCAGAAGAATATCTCGGTTTGGCCCGAGTTGAGGGGCCCATCCATGCACTTTGGTGGATCTAGTCATAGGCCACATGTTGTTGATGTTGATGAGGATGTTGAGCACGCCGGGTTGCGTGAGGTCAAGATCCGGGAGGATTATACGCCCTACTAGAGGTCGATTACTCATGGATCTATTCATGTATAGCACTGAAACCTCCAAACAAACCAAATTGAGTGCAATCTCACTTGCAAAAATGGGGAAGAAGCTTGGAAAATCCATTGCCAAGTTTTTTATATACAACCACATTCTGAGCCAAGTAGCAGACTCGCCGTACTTCAAAAGCATGATTGATACAAGTGCAGAAGTTGGCCTAGGAGTTAAAAAGCCTTCTCCATATGAGATATCCGGGCCTTTACTAATGTGATGAGTACGATGAGATAGCCTATATGCAGAGCTTTGAGGATGTATGGGATGAGAGAGGTTGCACAATTATGTGCGATGGATGGGGTCCCACAAAGAAGAGTTTGATAAACTTTTAGTTTACTGATGCCGGACGATTTTGAAATCGATTGATGCTTCTAGACACGTAAAAGACCCACGACTACCTCTTTAAACTAATGGATATGGTAGTTCATGAGGTTGGAGAGCAGCGGGTTGTGCAGGTGGTAACAGATAATGCGGCAAACTACAAAGCCGCTGGATTAAAACTAATGGCGAAGAGACGTCACTGTCTTTGGACCCGTGTAGCACATTGTGTGGAACTCATTCCCGAGGATTTAGGAAGAGAAGCAAGGCACAGCAACTATTCAAAAGGGAAGAACGATTACTTCCACCACCTGCGATGACAAGTGGTCAATTTAATGAGAGCCTTCACGAACAATGAGTTGCTCACTGCGATTACGTTTTAACACGGTTCTTAGCCCTACAGAGTTTGGCTAGATATAGGCGTGTGCTGAAAAGCATGGTGTCGTCGGAAGAATGGAATCAACATGAAATAGGACTCCCACGAGCGAAGAGACTAGCTTGCAATCAAGTTGTCGATCTGACCTACAAAGACGCTTAGCTGGGCGTATGTCGACCGTTGAGATTGGTTGATGGTGATGACAAACCAACGATGGGGTACGTTTATGAGTCAATGGATAAGGCAAAATTGGCTATAAAAACCAAATGCCCTACAAAATATAAACGATACTGGGCGATTATCGACAAGAGGTGGGATGCACAATTTCACCAGTACTTGCATGCAACAGGTATAACATGTTGCTCAATTATGTAGTGATTTTTATTTATTTATTCATTATTTTCATATACTGATGAAATTGCTCATATTTGATGTGTAGCACACTACTTGAATCCAGCCATCCAGTATACGCGACGCTTCGAGCTGAGCGACACTGATGAAGTGTATACCGGTTTGCTCAATGTAATCCAAAGAATGCTCCCTGAGTTGGCGGACCAAGGCTAAGCCATAAGAGATGTGAGTGATCATAGTATCATACCTTATAAGTAATAAGTCAAATGTGATGTGATATTATCATCTATTTATTGATATGTGTCTTACTGTGTTTCATCTTTATAGATTGACATGTTTCGCAAGAGACATGGGTCATTTGGGACCCCATTGGTGCAATCCCAAATTAAACACGACAAACCCGCTGATTGGTGGATGCATTATGGAGGTGATGGTCCAATATTGAGGCGGGTAGCAATGAAGGTATTGTCGCAAACGTGTTCCTCGTCCAACTGCGAGCGGAATTGGAGCACTTTCTCTCTCATTCATACTAAGACAAGGAATAGACTAACTATGGACCGATTGGAAAAGTTAGTCTGCTGCCACTACAACATGCTATTAAGAATTCGAGGGAATATCTGGAGGACCAACCGTGATAAGCAATTACATGAAATCTTAGATCATCAATTATATGAAATCTTACTTACATATTATACTAATTCATCTATCATATTCTACCTTGCAGACGGTGATTATTTTGATCCCATCCAGTTGGATTATATATTCGAGGAGGATGACCCTTTGAATGAATGGATCGAAGAGAGAGAAGAGCCAGTCTTGGATAGTGAGAGCACTGAATGGCTGGACAATGCTGAAAGAGTAGCGGAGCAGCAGGCTTCCCAACCACCGAGGCGGAAAAGAAGATTGAATCGTCATTCAGTGGTTGGATCTGATGACGAAACGCAGCCCGGTAGTGATGATGGGAGTGGTGAGGATGATGGTGGAGGGGACGTTGGCACTAATGGTGGAGGGGAGGAAGCTGGTACCTCTGATTCTTATAGAGATATGACGGCATGGGACGATGACTCTACGCCGTTAACACAGTTCGACACTCTTACATTTAGAATGGGAGGGGTTGAAGGAAGAGGAGCGTCGGGATCATATCAAACACCACCACCACAAGATGATACGGATATGGGTTATATGACTTCTAGCTTGGGATTCGGTTTGCAAAATCAAGATTCACAACTAGTAACCCATACTACGACCACAACAAACCTATTCTGCCATATGACTTCGTTGGTCGATTTTTTGGAGGACCGGCCTTACGTACTACTGAGCCTCGAATCATGGGTATCAATATGGGCAACATTATAGGCAAAAGGGTAGGAAAGCTCACAAATCGATGATGACGATGATCATGAGGGCCAAGAACCACCACGAAATTCAATGTGGCTCTAAAGTAAGTTTTTCATGTACAATTAAATTTATTTTATCAACATAGCTATTATTTTTGACAATATATAATTTATTTTGTCAATATATATTGTAATTTACTTTATGCGTGATCATGGTTCTCGATCAAATTATGAAATATTGTTAATAAAATAGGCATGTGATCAGCTGGTCGAACATAATGTTAGAAGATCTATTACATTAAGTCAAAAATGTGATCTTAAGACAAAAATAAGTTACAAAATAGGCATGTGACTTGGGTTAAGTTACAAAATAGGCATCTTACTTATATATTCATCTAAATAATGCATCAAATAAGTCAAAAATAAAAGCAAAAATAGTTGAAATAAATACAAAATAAATAAATATAATTTTTCAGATTTTTTGGGATTTTTTTGGGATTTTTTTTCAAAAAACCGGTTTTTTGAATGTATCAAACCGATACATTCAATGTATCGCCGATACATTGAATGTATCGGACGATACTCGGTACGTATCGTCCTGGAGGTCAGGACGATACGTACCGGAAATCCGGTATTTTGACCCTTGCCCCTAGTACTCTTGAAATAGCCCGCGGAGGAGCCATTGACCAGCACTAAAAACCAAGGAGTGGAGAAACAAGCCACCATCCACCGATCTCCAAACCCAAAAAGGCGCAACATATATTCCAAGAAACCCCAATTAACCCGATCGTACGCCTTCTCCATATCAATTTTTCACATCACCACCGGGAAATGAAAGCGGTGGGTGGAATGGATAGCCTCCTGAGCCACCACGAAGATATCAAGTAGCTGCCTGTTGCGGACAAAGGCCCCTTGGTTATGGGAAATCAATTTCCCATCAACGGCTTGAGCCGATTCGCAAGAACCTTGGAGAGGATCTTAAAGAGACAGTTCAATAGGCTGATAGAGCGAAAGTCCTTGATATCATCGGCCCCCTCTTTCTTAGGAATGAGCACGATGAAAGTAGAATTGAGACTCCTCCCGATTGAAGCGCAATCATGGAACTCTCGAAAAAAATCCATAATCCCATCCTTGAGGGTAGACCAAAATCACCGGAAAAATTCCATAGTAAATCCATCAGGGTCTGGCGACTTGTTTCTCCCACCAAACCTGATCACGGCCCATACCTCCTCTTCCTTGAACTGACTCTCTATATCCCGGGCCAACGACGGGAACGGAACCCCGTCCAGCAGAGGTCTATCCCAGCCCTCCTCCTGGTACAAGTCCCTATAAAACTGAACCACCTTCGACCTGATCTGCTCCCGCTCCCCATATACGACTCCATCCATACCGATCTTGCTCATGAAGTTGTTTTTCCTCCTAGCATTGGCTACGGCGTGGACAAATTTAGTGTTATTATCGCCCGCCTGAAGCCAATGGACCTTCGACTTCTGTTTCCAACTGGTTTCTTCTTGGAGGCATCGATCACTGAACTCCATTTTAAGTTGCAGTCACTCTTCACTTTCGGCTGGAGATAAACTACGCTCTTCTTCAATCTGGTCCAACACAATAAGCCAACCTAAGCACTTATCCTTCCAGATGTGACCCATGCCGAAGGGTTCTCTGTTCCACACCTTGATGCGTCCCTTTACGTAATTCAGCCTCATGGCCAACTTAAACGCAGCCAATCCCTGAGGGTTACACTCCAACCACCATACGGGAACCAAGTTCTTGAAATTCACCCTTAGAAGCCACATTTTCTCAAAGTGAAAGGGGGAAGGACCTCTACCCACCGAATCGCATTGGAGAATAAGGGGCCTATGATCCGAGACCGCTCTAGCAAAGCCATGGAGAGTCGCATTCAAAAACAGGTCCAGCCACTCGGAATCCGCTATAAACCTGTCAATCCGACTAAAGACCACCGAATCTTGAATATTGGACCAAGAGAACTGAGCACCCATCAACGGGAAGTCGATGAGAACCCAATCTTGAACAAAAGAATTAATAGCTGCCATAGATGCACGATCGGGTGGCCTACCCGACTTCTCATGGGAAAAGCGCACGACATTGAAGTCCCCCCCCCACACACACACACACAAAAGGACCTCCCCCACACACACACACAAAAAAAAACCTCCCAGCGACCAGCAATCGCAACCAGCTCAAACCAAAAGTCCTCCCTTTTGGGATAAGAAGAAGGGCCATAGACCCCAGTAAACACCCACCTGTTACCGTTATCCTTATTTTCCAGAACCATCAAGGCCAAGAGAAAACCCACTTCCTCATCCACCTTCCTGAATAACATCGAATCCCACGCCACCAGGACGCCACCCGAGGCCCCCTCATAATCCAAGCCAATCTAATCCCAACGGTTACCCCTCAGCACCGAAGAAACTTTGCCCTAATCACATTGGCCCCACTTGGTCTCTTGCAAAGTAATCACCGCATGCTTGTGAGTGGCAATAATTTGCTTCACTTCCCCCCTTTTTTTCGGGTCGCACGCACCCCTAACATTCCAAGAAAACAGCTTCATAAGAACTAGATAAAAACCCGCCCATGGAGAAAGCAGACCCTAAGGGTCGCTCTCTCCCTTCCCGTCGGACATACCCTAGGCCAGTTTCGCAAGCTCTCACGATTTAGTGCGACTGTCCCTAGAAACCGTTCACTTTTTTTGAAAGAGCGAAGTAGATCTGAACACCTCTCGCAAGGACTCATCGGGGCCGTTGAACGACATCCCAAGTTCCCTACCGAATGCGATAACATTATCAAGCTCATCACTGTCAGATTGGCATGGGGAAAGACCTTCAGACCCCGAATTGACCACTATAAAAGAGCACTCCACCTAGCGGCCTTCCTCATTTCGTCGGAGCGATCTGAGAGTGCGAGGGCCACTCGTCGACGAGGAACCCTCAGACGAGCACAAAGAAACATCAGAGGACGAGCTGTCGGATACATTAGAAGACGGGGAAGGGGCATCCAAAGTCGCTGGCCGAGTCCGAGACCTTACGACCCACTGGTGTACTTTTATTAAAAGGCGATTTTTTATTTAACAGTGAATTATTATGCTAAAAAAATTGTTAAAACTTAATTTTTATCAAATATATATTTTTATAATTTTTAATATTTTAATATTTTATATGTTACATGTCCAAAGTTAAAAGCTATTATTAAGCGAAGGGATCTATGCATTATAATCAGGAAATTTAGTAATTAAAATAAGAGAAATGACATTCGCAAGATCGTGCATGCCCAAGTGAGAGAAGGCATCATTTTGAAGAGACTCACTCAAAATATCATGATTATTAGAATATTCAAACCATTTAATCAGAATATTGGGGATTGTTGGCCATACAATCTTTAACCATCCATTTTTTGGCTTTTGTGGGCTCTTGATCAAATGGTTAAGACTACATTAGTGCATAGATTTATTTGGAGTAATCTAGACAATGGTCATATGCATCCATCAAAGCAGTTTTTTAACACTAATGTGTACAACGGTTTATGTGATATTTAGACATCTAACTGAAGGCCTTGATCTAACAAACACTACAAATCAACATTATACTATTTTGGGATGAATAATATTTGCACCTGGCCTGCCACATGGATGTCTTTGATTGATGATATATTTCATGTGCATATTATGATGGCCAGTGCACTACCATTAGGGCATGGGCCCATTCATTCAAACAATGCATGTCTTGTGTCATGTCTTGTAAGGAGGTTGACACCGTGCAAAAGCCGTAAGAAAAAACGGAATACTGGTCTTAAAAAAAAGTAGTTAAAAAATGGGTTTTAGGGCGTTGAATGCCTCTCCATTTGAAAAGGAGCATTATAAGTCATTATTTGGGCCCATTTGGTCTTCTAATGGTCATTTGGCCTTTTTTTATTGAAATTGTACAACTTTATTCAAACTAAAAAGAAAGCACCAAATTTGGTACTGTGAAGAACCTAGGTGAAAATCCCGAAGGGCGAATGCCACTAATGAAGAGAAAGCCAGAGAAACAAAAATATGACCTCCGCCACTATCCTAGACTATTTTTATAACCCCCCCATTTTCCAGCTCATCCCGCCTTGAATTTGCTCCCTATGGATATGTGAGAATTATTTGACCACCACCTCTAGGAGAATCCATTCAACCTCTCTAAATATTGCAGTGTGCCTCCACGACAAATGGGAGAGATGATTCAACTACCTTATTGTATTTTGAGAATCTCCTTGATTCATAGTTCTCTTGGGTTGATTTCATTCAAAAAAGTGGTTCAGCTCAGTGGACTACCACTTCTGCATCAAATGGCTTGCTTCTCCATTTAGCCTTAAAATATTAAACAATTTGCCTTCCAAGTTGACAAAGACCTTACCCTCTCCTACAGTCTTCTCCCTCAACTTAATCATTGCATTCATTTCAAACCCTTCAAAGAATTATTTAGAAATAAATATAAATATAAATAAAAAATTGAGAGAGAGAGAGAGAGAGATCCACATTCATTCTATTAACTGTTGTCACTCTTCCTATTGCAAGCAATCCATAAGCCAGCTACTAAATCCAAAGCATTTATGATGCGGGACAAACGCTAAAACCCTAATTATGCAAGTTTGGGATTAACCACAAATTAAATTGAATAATGGAAGTATTTGAATTCTCTCAAACACATAAAGAAGTTCAAAGACTTTAATTAACTAAATAGAGTAACTCAATTTAGCGTTTGCATGCATTAAAATTTTCCGATCTAGAAAAACGGATCCGATGAATGATTTGAGTTTCGCTCCAGTTTAGGGTACCAAGCGATAATCACGGTATCGTCTCTTGATTCCTCTCAGGTGAATAAATAAGGCTTGAAGGATTAAAACAAATAAAAGGGTAGATCAAAAGATTGAAACTAATAATATTTTGGGGGTTTTGAAATTTATCAAAACAAAGGAAAAATATTACCATATGATAAATAGAGAAAAGATGAAATAAAATGATAGAGGTCCAAGGCTTCGCACCAATGCTGCACGTCGGCTTCACACTAAGTCGCACGAGAAATGCATAAACACTCCTCAAGTTTCGAAATATTCACTCCTCCGATCGAAAACTCTTCACAAGTTCTCTAGGATTTGCACAAAAGCAACTCTCAAATTTTCATTAATAAAAAACTATAATAAAGTTGTTTACAAGCCTTTAAATAGGCAAACCAAAACCCTAAGAATACTACTTAAAATAAAACTCTTAATCATTAAAACTTTCTAATCTAACGGCCACAATTAATTTCACTATTAATCTCTTTTTTTTTTATTATGCAACCACTTTTGAAAGGTCAAACGATGTCCGATTGACGTGAAATTGGTCTTGTTTGAAAACTTATCGAAGTAGCTTTCCAACAAGACAAGAATCGCACAATTCCGACACATATTGGTAGACTTATGACCACTTTTCCGATGGTTGCGGAGAAAGTGACGGAATTAAGAGTCACATATCACATATATGTGTATGCCCCTAATTGATTCAAATAAGGAAACTAATCCCAAAACAAACCACTTACTAAAAGAATCCTAATCAACTAAAATGTTTTCACATTCAAAGTCCGATGCTCTTGATCGTGATGTCCCCATCAATTTAAGTTTATGTAAATACCAAATTTTAGAAAAGAAAATGCAGTTTTTTTTTTTTTATGTTCCAAGGGCACAAAATCATTTATCGGGATCATCACTGATGAAGTATTAGAAAGGGTTAGAACTCGTTACTAATTCACTGGGATATTTGTCCCACAACTTGGTTGCCAATTGGCATATGCACACTTTCAGTGGAAGTGCATAGTACTTCAGATATTTGGAAAAGGTCAGATGGGGGGGTGGGTAAAGCATAAATTTGATAGGAACACTAAAAATAGTATTGGCCCAGCAAGGAGTTGTGCTTTCTTTGATGACCATTGGGCAGGTTTCGACACAGGAAGAATCAGCAGCATATGCAGAGGTTAAGGCCTTCCAGCACTAAACCTTTCTTTAATATAAAGTTAATCAAATTAGGCTTCATGACGAGGCTCCTGCAGTATGAAAGCATATTGCAAAATTTATAAAGATGGAAAAAAGCTAAAAATGGTAGAAATTAAGGCAACCCACATCCATCAATAAATATTTCTTTTTTCAAGGACAGGGAATAGGTCCAGATATATTTCTTTCTACAAATTGGTCCATATAAGAAAATTTTCTTTTAACATGGTCAGCACAAGAGTTTGAGCTCAAGCATTCCCTGTCGATCTCTGGTAAGAAGAAAAGAGTGATCTTACCAAAAAAAAACCTCTGATGACTCTAACGACCATATTGTTGTGTCTAGATGACCAACTCCTTGAAAATCTACGAAGAATAACTCCTATAAACTCTTAATTGAATCACTATCCAACATAATGGCATCCAAATCTAACAATAAAAACAAAGGAAAGATAGTCACAACTTTGACTATCTGGTCAATAGTTCTTCGAAACATATTTCAAATATTACCTCCAGCAGGGATTCCCTGCACCAAATATCCTTAACAGGAAAAGGAAAAAAAAAAATTGCTCACTTACCCAAATTGAAGCTTATCTAGCCCCTTAAATTTTAGGAGATATTTTTCTAACCCTTTTAAAGAGACCCGTCAAAGCTCCAACCATCATTCCCAATCTGATCCCATGTGGTCTCAAATTTGACAAGAACTCCCAATGAGAATCCAAGATGGCCATCACTACCCTCCACCATTTCCCAAAAGGGCCCTTGTTTACATTATGTATGTCTTATCTCTGTCTCCTACGTCTTTTGGAAGGACGGACCACCACCCCCTAAATTACGGAGTGAATCACAATTTTATGCAAGTAGAGAACCCACTCTAAATGATTCACTACTAAATGCTATATATTTTCCCTACCACTATAGCAAGGATAGAAAAAATTGACATGGAGTAGTCGATCAGAACCAGATTCCCTTTCTACATCCATTAGAAGAACACAAGTATTGGGAAGAGGCAGCATCCTACCCTCCACCATTTCCCAAAAGGGCGCCCTTGTTTAATTTCTAGGATCAAAAAAAGCTATTGCAGCCGTTATTATCGATCAAGAAAAAAAGATTATTCCAGGCATGCATTAATTCAAAGTTTTATTTAAATCTAGTTCTGAAACTTTTAATCTATTGAATTTGTGCACTTCCGACCATTTCTAGCTTATTATTATTGATGTTTTTCTCTATTTAAAACAACTAAGGATCAAGAGTTCGTACTAAAAAAATCTCTCAATTGTGTCATGCTCTCTTCAATTGCAGTAAATCTGTACATTTTGGTAAATTTAACTCATTTTTTAATGGAGAAAAGGGAAAGAGACCTCCATGAGGTCTTAGATGCATTGGTAAATTTTAAATGGCTTTGGATCAGAAGCAGATTGAGGTATTGACGGGGGACACCAAGATCGAGAACCTTGATCTGGCCGCAACAGATTTCCAGCGCAAGAAGAAACAAAAAGGGAACCAGATCCAGTTTGAAGGAAAAACAGAGGACCATAAGCGCACTGCCAAAAGTCGCTCGAGCGACTCTAGTTCTCACTCGAGCGAGCTCTCAAAGAGCCTTCTGAAGAATTCTTCTCTGGAATAAGTCGCTCGAGCGAGCCCGCTTCTCGCTCGAGTGAGTCACGTCAAGAGTCATTAGTTTTAGGATTTTTTTTTAGTTTTCTTTCGAAATTCGAATGTAATTAGGGTAGTTTTGTAATTATTATGTTTTAGGGTTTTCTTTTGAGAGGCCTCCTATATAAGGTCTCTTACTAAACATTGTAATTAGTTTTGGATGAATGAAAAGAGCTTTTGCTTTGGAACTTGAGATGAGTTTGTTCGAAGATTAAATCTTCTTCCCGAGAAGGGTTTGATGAAAAGCCAAGGGTGCGAAGCCCAAAATATATTTCCCGAGAAGGTTTGGTGTGAAGCCCACAATATCTATCCATCTTTTATTTATCTCATTTAACTAATCTTTCTCTGCTTTATTCTCGTTCCCATAAACCCTAAGTTCGGCCGTTAAACTTTCAAATACCCTGAAACCATAAATCCTAGCTTTCATCTGAACCGGTGAATCGATCCGATTCAATAACCCTAGATCAAAGCAGTGAATCCATCATCGAACTGCGAGCGAGCGCCCTAATCTGGAAGCGGCTAGAATTCTATCTATGGGATCCTCTTTCCGCGAGGCTAACGGATCTAGTGCACAGACCGGACCTTACCCGAATCCAAACACAATCATCCGAACAGAAAACTACGAACATTAAGGTATTCGTGTTTATTTTCAGTTTATTGCTCTATTAATTTAGTTTGATTTCAGTAAAATCATCTGTTCATAATCATTCACGTAGTTTAGGGTTTTGCCCTAGGTTAGTTTTGGTATCAGAGAACTAGGTTCTAGGTTAGGGCATATTTGCATGTCATTTTAATTTCGGTAAATTGTATGTTCATTTATGTTCATAAAGTGTGCACGTCTTGTGTTCGACAAAAGTCCTTATTTATTTTGGTTCACATGTGTATGTCATTTCGACATCATTTGATTTTATGGCATTTGTGTCTTCATTTGTGTGCACGTCATGCGTTTGTTAAAATTCCTCCACTGTTGTGTGGTCCATAGAATTGTGTCTAAGTTGTGTTTGTATCAAACATCATGTATGAGTCACTTACACGTTATCATGAATTCCTTACCCGTCATGAAAGGATGCTAGTCGAATGAGGAACCACTACACTCCAAATTCTTAGCAAAATCTCAAAAGTCGTGATGAGATTAGAGTTCGGGGATATCCTCATCATCGTGAACCTGAGTACGACCCTACCGAGAAGTTTCTAAAATCTATTCGAAATAACGTCCCAAATTTTGAGGGTACGACGAACCCTAAAACCTTCGTGGAGTGGTTGTCTAGTGTAGAGGAGTACTTTGATTGGTATGGTATACCGGATGAGTACAAATTTAGGGTAGTTAAAATAAAGTTGGTGAGCCATGCCAAAACCTATTGGACTAATGTTGAGTTTCTACGCGAGTTAGCTAATCGTAAGCCCATCACATGATGGGAGGACATGAGGGAGTGACTTATCGAGAATTATGTTCCTCTCACGCGCTGTCACCTCCTATGGCGTTTGAAAATCAAGACAAATAGGTGTCCTGATTGTCTTAAGTGTCAAGGGTTCGGACACTTTGCTTACCAATGCTCCATAAAACTTCCTACTCTAAATTTATTGACTAAAAGAGAGTCCTATAGAGCCGGAGAATAGGAAAGTGAAAGAAGTGTAGGACCCTCGTACCGTGATGAGTGAAGAGGAGATGGAAGAAATTGATGAGAGTCTAGTTTGTGTTAAAGAGACCCTTATTTCCCTTGTGAGTAGTGATTTTGGGTCGCCCACACGTGAGTCAACTGAGTCACCCACGCACGATTCGACCGAATCACCTATGCACAATTTGTTAATGCTCATAGAGTCAGTTGTGCATGAGTCTTTATTGGTGGTAGGGTCGAGTGCACTTGAATCTTTGAAGTTAGTCGAACCGAGCGTACATGAGCCATTAGTGTCCTTTGATTCGATCACACATGAGTTGATACTGCCCACAGAGTCGATTGTGCCTAAGTCGTTTATGTTAGTAGAGTCAAGAGCACTTGAGTCGGTTACATGTGAGTAGTTAGCGTCGCATGCACATGAGAGTATCGAGTCCATAGACACACATGCACATCATAGTCTCGAGTTGCATACCGCTATACATTCCGAGTCTTATTGTGAGTCAACCTTTTAGTCTCATTCCGCATTGCATGCCGAAATTATGCTTGAAATTAATTTATGTAATGAAACTCTCAAAGTATCGCTGCAGTTACCTAAGGCTTTTATGGAATTCCAATTAAATGATCATGCAATGATTCAGGTTGGATCAGAACGATTCCCATTGGGAGTCGCACACAAGCTGCAAGCCCGCGACGCTGGGCCTTTTAGAATTGTGGCAAGGAGTGGTCCTAATGCGTACGATCTTGAGCTTCTTCCGGATTCAAGGATCAGCTCAACGTTCAATGTGGAGGACCTAGTCCCTTCTTTGAGTTCAATCTCACCTCCTTGCAACCCATTCCAAACAACCCCTATTCACAACCCTATCCCAACTTTGCAGCCAATACCCCTTCCTGCCCCAAGCAGGCTGAGAAATGAGGTAATTGAGAGAATTTTAGATGATCTTGTGACATTCACCTACGGCAAATTATTTTTTGTTTATGAGATGCAGAGGGTTGGTAAGTCGACTATCGAGAGTGCGTGGGCCAATCATGAGAGAGTTCGTCGCTTGAGTTCCTGTATTTTCGACCGATATCGCAATCACATTTCATCGGTGATGAAGACTTTCGGGCCGGGAGAGTTGATGAGAAGCTTCAAAAATATTTGGTAGAGTGGGTTAGCGAGCCGGGTTATTTGGTTCGTCGTGGAAAAATTTATAGTGTGCACTCCGATACAATCAACCGAGATGATACTCAGACGTTACTAGATGCCGAGATTGTTTAGGTTAGTTGCGAGGAGTTTTACCGTTCGGGTCCCCATACACTTGATCCGTACTACATGCGTGTTTCATCGAAGATGAAACATTTTTAGTCGGAGAGAATGACGGGGGACGCCAAGATCGAGAGCCTTGGATTTGGGCTGCAACAGATTTCCAGCACAAGAAGAAACGAAAAGGGAACCAGATCCAGGTCTGAAGGAAGAACAGAGGAATAGAAGCACACTGCCCAAAGTTGCTCGAGCGACTCTGGTTCTCGCACAAGCGAGATCTCAAAGAGCCTTCTGAAGAATTCTTCTCTGGAATAAGTCGCTCGAGTGAGCCCGCTTCTCGCTCGAGCAAGTCACGTCGAGAGCTGTTAGTTTGAGGATTTTTCTTTTAGTTTTCTTTTGAAATTCGACTGTAATTAGGGTAGTTTCATAATTATTATTGTTTAGGGTTTTCTTTTGAGAGGCCTCCTATATAAGGTCTCTTACTAAACATTGTAATTAGTTTTTGATGAATGAAAAGAGATTTTGCTTTGGAACTTGAGATGAGTTTCTTCGAAGATTAAATCTTTTTCCTAAGAAGAGTTTGGTGAGAAGCCAAGGGTACAAAGCCTAAAATCTAGTTCCCGAGAAGGGTTTGGTGTGAAGCCAAGCCCACAATATCTATCCATCTTTTGTTTATCTCTTTTAATTAATCTTTCTCTGCTTTATTTTCGTTCCCATTAACCCTAAGTTCAGCCGTTAAACTTTCAAATACCTCGAAACCATAAATCTTAGCTTTCATCTGAACCGGTGAATCGATCCAATTCAATAACCCTAGATCGAACCAGTGAATCCATCATCGCACTGCGAGCTAGCGCCCTTATTTGGAAGCGGCTAGAGTTCTATCTCTAGGACCCTCCTTCGGCGAGGTTAAAGGATCTAGCGCACAGATCGGACCCTACCCAAATCCAAACGCAATCATCCGAACAGAAAACTACGAACCTTAAGGTATTCGCGTTTATTTTCAGTTTATTGCTCTATTAATTTAGTTTGACTTCGACAAAATCATCTGTTCATAATCACTCACGTAGTTTAGGGTTTTGTCCCACGTCAGGTATCACTGTATTTATATCAGCAATATGGCACACTGAATAAAGTTCTACTTGTTCCATAATCCAGACCTTTTGGTTGCATTACCATCAGAATTTTCATCATGTAGCAATTTATTTCAATATCTATATCTTCTAACTAGTCCTTTTACATTTTTCTATGCAAGCAAAATTGAAGCAAAAAATATTTTAAAAAAATATATGAGAACAACAGAGTAATCAAGCTCACAAATTAGACAGTTCCCTGGAAACAGTGGCACAAGAATCTAAAAGTTTCTTGAGAAAATATTAACTAAAATAGATCATGACTTTTGTATAGACACCTTCATTTTAAATCATGAATTTTTGAAGAATGGCAACCTCTTACTAACAAAGAAAACTAGTATGACCACTTGGAGGAAGCAAAATGACAGACACACAAGAGACGTTTTATACTGAATTATAAGCAATATGGAATTAATATGGCATGGGGTACCCGGCCCAACTGTCAGTGGTGGCACACACAATCTTTTTCTGTCCAAATGGCCAAACCTAAGGAGATGCACTCCCATTTATGAAATGCAAATCAGTGAAAGTTCACTTTTGACCTTTCACTGATTTGGCGCTCAAAATTATCAGCGCATTTACCAAGTTTTTCAGGTCGAGATTGAGTCAAGTGCCACTACTGGCACTCGGACTGCATGCCTTATAATA
This sequence comes from Chloranthus sessilifolius, assembly GCA_021018995.1. NCBI lineage: Eukaryota > Viridiplantae > Streptophyta > Magnoliopsida > Chloranthales > Chloranthaceae > Chloranthus > Chloranthus sessilifolius. The sequence goes on along the minus strand of CM037591.1, from coordinate 19,574,150 downwards.
AGTCTCAAATTTGTGTCAACATGAAAATCTGCAATTAAGAAATTTCCCTTTCGGAAGAACAAGGAAAAAGTAAATAATTGATAGCTATGCATGAAACATACCAATCATCATTTGATCCAGCGGGGGTAGTATAGAGAGCACCAGCCTTTTGCCAGGTTTCTATAAGCTTCTTATTTTTTGGACTCCCGGCAGAACCACGGTGAACCCGCCCATCATGCAAAATGATGAGTGGCAATTTCTTTGATGGACTGATTTGCCGTATCTCATTTACAATAGAATTTAGCTGCCATGATGCAAAATATACAGTATCTTGAAGAACAAAATCTCAAAATTTGCCCATACCATCATCAACATCTTCAAAGAAGTAGGCTAGACAGATGGAATTTATGATCAAGAACCTTATTACCTGGAAAAAGCTGAAACAAGACTGATTAATAAGACCCACATTGGCACCATCAATAACAGCTTCAAATGGTCCATGACGAACAAGCCAGTCCTGAATTGAGATATTTGTCTAAATTAGGCAAGAGTAAGTTATAAACTTTTACTCATAATTACTCAGAGCCGTACAGAAGTATTGGGAAGAAGCACCATCCATGAACCCAGTGAGTACAATATGTATTTAATTGAAGAGGAAATAACAAATCATCTTCCATTCAATAAGAAATAGGATCAAATATTAGCAAAGTACATCAAAGTTCATAATCTCAGATCCAGTTACTACCATTGTTTAAACTCTAAAACAGAGATATAGGAGTAGATTGTAGTGGTGTTGAGAGAGTAGTATACCTTCGATTCAGGTTTCGTTGTAAATTTGAAGGGCATTGACGAGGCCCTCGTGCTTTTAGCACATGTCAAGTTTGAATCAGAGCGCGCCCTCAGGGTCTGTTGACAAGCTTTTTTTCGATACACCGATGTGTGGGATTGTTGTTGGAGGATGAGTGAAGCTGGTGTTGCAGGGAGAGGTTGATGGTTTTGTTCATGGAGGGGTTTTTTATTTGGTTGAGACAGTGGGCAATTGAAGATGGGGAGAGCGAGGAGTGGTAAGAGGTTGGCGAGCATGGTAATGATGGTGGTGGAGAACCAGGGATGGGAAAAAGGAGATGACGGTTGTATATATGGGCCAAAATCTCAGTTGGTACGTATCGGCCAGCTCCAAAACCGATATGTACCGGACGATACATATCGATTTGGGACGTTACATTGGCGGCCGATGCATACCAAAATATATGGGTCGATCCATTCAGCATGCTCCGAAACCGATAAGTATCAGATTTTGATCGAATTTTGACCCATGGCTGTGTATAGGAGGGATGGAGAAACTAAACCCAAAAAGTCCATTGCTACTAGTTTCATCGTCGGTTTGATTTTGTTGTTAGGATATATGCTGAGGTTTTTTGCAAATGAATTTCTGTTTTTGTATACAGGTCAATCGTCTTAAATTTAGATTACACAATTTGACATAATAAGAGGGCGATTAAATGCGGCAAGTAGATTTTAATAATTTATGTTTATGCCCATAGTTTAACCCTTAGGGCTCATTCGAGGGTTCAAATTCATTCAGAATCTGAGTTACAACTCATAAAGGTTCCAAAATCCGAGCAATTCTGAGTGAATCACCCGTTCGCAAGTTTGCGTGGATCCCACCATTTTTCCGACTCTTTCTGAGTGAAAAGACCCCCATTTGTCCGAGTAAAATACTCAGATTCACTCAGAATTCGAGTTCAATTGGGGATACTTCTTTTATATATATTGGATAATTAGTAACTCGGATACCCTTAGTTGCCACTATGATTTTAAAGATAGGGATTGCAAATAATAACTACCCCTCCTTTTGTGGCTCTACGCAGTTATTTTCGGAGAGATCTCTCTCACAAGGGGCACCTTAGATGCAACCACGATTTTAAAGAAAGAAAAAGGATTGCAAATAATGGTACCACAACTTAACCCTCCTTTTATGGCTCAACGCAGTTATCTTCGGAGAGACATCTCTTACAAGGGTTACCATTAGTTGCAACCATAATTTTAAAAGAAAGAATAAAGATTACAAATAATGGTACCCATAACTTTCCGTGTTTTGTGGCTCCACTAGGAGAGTTTCTCTCACAAGGGGCTTGGTATGGTGTGGAGTTGCACACTTACATAAGGTGTATAGGCTTTAGTAAGATTAATTAAAATAAACAACTAGTAAATTACACGTAAAGAAGTTTGAACCTAGAACCTAGGTGTCACAAATTAATAATTAAACCATTGAAGCAATTTACTAAGATATGTACTGAAACCATAAATTTAATACATATATAATTTTTGGAACATATCCCAGCTCAAAACATAAAGCGATGATTAAATAATATTTTTACGGTTGTAGCACAACTGCTCATTGGACCGATTCTAAGCTTTTTTTAGAGGAACTTAAGAATGAAGGATTATGACCTTTTATGGGAAAAGCTACGAATCTGAGTAACTTAAGAATGCATCTGAGAAAAGCCAGGAATCTTAGACTGCTAAGAATCTATAGGAATCTGAGTTTTCACAATTCTGAGCTTTTCTGAGAAAAGCTAGGAAACACCCGAACGAGCTCTTAATGTATAGCCTAGAAATTTTACTAGATAAACAAGTATGTGTTACCTTTTTAAGCTAACCCAAATAACGAAAAGGTAGGCTTGGTTGTTACTTGCTTTATTTTAAAATAACTTTATGTTAGGTAGACACAAGCACGCAACATTATTCATATAGGCATTATCCATAATCTCCCTATAAACTGTCTGGTTTGATTGATCCATTTGACACACACGCACATGTAAAAAACCTAAACATATATCAATTTCAAAATGAGATGTTACACACAAGACTCAAATTTTTCGTATCACCCAAAAAAAATACATATGTTTTTCTTCTCATTATTTTACTTCTTGGGAGGTGCTTAGCAAGAAGATCAGGAAAGCTGCCTAGGTGAATCTGTTCAAAGGTTTCAAGCTCGGTCGAAATGGCCTCTCTATGATGCATTTACAATATGCAGATAACACAATAGTCTAGTGTGATGCATATTAGAGGATCTTAGGAACGTAAAGTCGATCCTAAGGTGCTATGAAGCAATGTTGGGTCAAAGGATGAACCTAACCAAACCCTGCTTTTTTGGTGTAGGGGTGAATGACAGCACGGTTGTCAAGCTTGTTGGTTTGATGGTTTGTTGATGTGGTAGGTGTTGGTTTGAGTGGCTGAGATGCCACTTGTACAACCCTAGGGTGTGCGTAATATACACCGTATAATAACCATATTAGGGCTACATATTAATATATGGCTATTGTAACTTACGGACGTAAAAATTTTCTTTCTCACAAGTTTTCCCTTCTTCTCTAAGCCTAAACCCTAGAGTTGTGAATATCCTTCTAAGGTGCCATCAATCACGATCAGATCCACGTGGCGTGTAGATAACACCGTCTTCTCTGATAGTTGACGGCTCAGATCAATGAGCATTAAATTATCTCGGCTTTTCTCGAAGTGTGTAAAATCAATTGCGATTCACCCATTACTTCCACGCGATTAGGGATCTCAATTCCCAACAGTGGTATCAGAGTAATCATATCGATTTCTCCGCTTTTGTAAGTATATATTTTTTTTATCTTATTTTATGATTGAATTCCGGTGATTTGTTTTTGTTTAATCTTATACTCGTTTATTCTTTTGTTTGTTCCGAAGTTCTTATAGCTGATACTTCATCTTTTCAATGGATTGTAGACTCTAGAGCAACCAAGCACATCGCAAGCAACCGCGTAGGATTTTCTAACTTCCATCCCGTTGTTGTTGGTAGCTACAAAGTCTATATGGGAAATAACTCGTCCGAGACGTCCTCAGAGTTGGTGCATACCACCTTCAAACGCGTATTGGACAAACGTTAGTTCTTCAAGACACTTTATATGCTTCAGGGATGAGAAGAAACTTAATATCTATTCTTTGTTTAGTTAGAGATGGTTTTGATGTTAGATTTTGTCATTCTTGAGTGTCCTTTCGTAAAAATAATATTTTATTTGGTTGGGGCAATTTAGTTGGGGACCTCTTTACTTTAGATATTATTGATTCATCTATTATTAATGATTCATCTTTACTTCCTGTTGTTGCCTTATCTAATGCCTTTATCACTTTTGAATCCCTTAAATGGCATGTTAGATTAGGACACAAGTACAGATCGAATGACTAGATTGGCCAAAAAAGGTCTTTTGAGTTCTTTAACTAAAATTGATTTGCCCACTTGCGAGTACTGCATAACTGGTAAGGCTTCTAGAAAACCCTTTCCTAAGGCAACCAGATCTCAAGGTCTTCTTCAAATTGTGCATACAGATATATGTGGACCTTTCAATGTACGTGCCAGAAATGAATGCCAATACTTTATAACTTTCATTGATTTTTTTCGGTATGGGCATATATTTCTTATATCACAGAAATTTGATGTACTTGTATGTTTTCAAAGATATAAAACTGAAGTTGAAAATCAATTGGACCGTGGAATCAAAGTGCTTAGATCAGATAGAGGTAGTGAATACACTTCTGAAAATTTTAAACTATTTTGTGAAAGTGTTGGCATCCTTAGGTAGTTCACCATGGCCTATACTCCACAGCAGAATGGAGTGGCTGAGAGAAGGAATAGAACTCTTCTTGACATGGTTAGATCAATGATGGCACATGCTAATCTCTCTGTGAGCTTTTGGGGTGGCATGCTGCTAACGGCCATCTATGTCTTAAATAGAGTCCCTTTTAAGTCAATTCCAAAATCCTCGTATGAACTTTGGACAGGAAGGCCACCTTCTCTGGGTAAACTACGAACTTGGGGATCTCTAGGTCATGTACTGATCCCTGCGCCCAATCGAAGTAAATTGGATAGTCGAACCGTGGAGTATTTTTGTACGCTATCCAGATAATTCAAAGGGTTATATCCTAGTCCATGAAGAGTGTGGAGGTTTAATTGAGGTCGAATCTCGTGATGTTACCTTTATAGAGGATAAATATCCTAGTAGGAAGCGTCCCAGGATCGATAGTGAGTTATATGAATTGTCGGACGCAACTCAGGATAGTGGGAGCTCATATGAAATTAATGAGAATGTCCTTGTTGATCCCGTAAACAGTGGGAGCATTCTTTAAGGTGATCCTGAGATTCGAAGGAGTACATGTAGTAGAATTCTTGGCAAATTTTGTGAGATTGAAGGGGAATTATTCTCGTGTGTAACCATGGATGATGATGAATCTGAAACTTATCGGCATGTCATGACTTCTCCTAATTGCGACGATTGGGTAACTGCAATGAATGAAGAAATGAAATCTATGAGGAAGAACCCTGTGTGGGAGCTTGTTGATTTACCTCCTGGTCGTAAAGCCATTGGTAATAAATGGGTCTTTAAAATTAAGAGGAATGCAGATGGTTCCATAGATAAATTTAAGGCATGTTTAGTCGTCAAAGGATTCACGCAGATTGAGGGAATTGATTATGATGAAACATTTTCCCTTGTGTCTCGACTTCTCTCAATTTGAATGATCTTATTTTTATTTGCATGCATGGACTTAGAACTCCATTAGATGGATGTTAAGACAGCTTTCCTAAATGGTGATCTAGATGAAGAGATTTTCATACAACAACGATTGGTTTTACCAAGAAGGGTAAGACCTCCAAAGTGTGTAGACTTTTAAAGTCTCTTTATGGGTTGAAACAATCCTCTAGACAATGGTACATGCGTTTTTATATGACCGTTATCTCGTTTGACTTCCTTATGAGCGAGGAAGACAACTGTGTATATATTAAACAGTCTGGTAGACATTTCATCATTTTGTCATTATATGTCGCTTACATCCTCTTCGTTAGTAATGATAAGTGTTTACTTGCTTCTACCAAAGAATGGTTGTCCTCTAACTTTGAGATGAAAGACTTAGGTAAGGCCAATTTTATTTTGGGCATTAAAATCGTTAGGAATCGTTCTAAAAGGTTCAGACTTCTTACATAGAAAGAATCCTTGAGTGTTTTCGTATGAGTAATTTCAAACCGGTAGAGACTCCAATGGACAAATATGCGAGTTGAGGAAGGATATGTGTCCCAAAAAAGCTGCTGAGAAATTGGATATGTCAATTGTCCCTTATGATAGTGTTGTTGGTAGTCTCATGTATGTCATGCGGTGCACACGTCCTGATATCTATTATGCGGTTGGATTGGTTAGTCGTTACAAGAGTAATTCAGGCCAATTACATTGGCATGTTGTCAAAAGGATCTTTCGATATCTTAGAGGCACTAAGGATTTGATGTTATGTTATGGAGGCACTGATTTGAGAGTGCACGCATACTTTGATCCTACTTATGGAGATGATCTTGATGAGGGAAAATCCACCTCTGGCTTCATATTTTTAATGGGAGGTGGAGCTATTTCATGGAGTAACAACAAACAGGTGTGTAACGCGCTCTCCACCATGGAAGCTGAATATATTGTTGCTTATGCTGCGGTTCAGGAAGGAGTTTGGATCCTAAGATTTTGCAGAGGCCTGGGTGTTATTCCTCACGCCCAAGACCCACTTTCTCTTAGAATAGACAACAAATCTGTCATCGATTTAGCGAAAGATCCTAAATTTCACAAGAAATCGAAGCACATCCAAGTCAAGTATCATTACATCAGAAATATTGTCAGGGACAAGCAAGTCATACTCCATCAAATTCCTTCCAGAGAAATGTTGGCAGATCCAATGACAAAACCCATTGCGAGAGATGTCTATGAGATACATGTTAGGCATATGGGTTTACGTAAACTTTGAATGAGTAGACTCAAAGTTATGCAAGTATCAGTGGAAGTTATGGTTATATTACTATTTCATATTTTTCATTTATAAATGATTGTTATTTATTGGACACAGACGCCATTTTATGATTGCGTTTTGTTTTTACATTACATTTTTGTTGTTTATGCGCAATGTGGATAATTTATTATATATTCTTATGCTGATCATTGTGTGATTGCGTGAGTAGGTGCGATCACCTCCACGTGAGAAAAAATAATCTTTCGTCAGCAGGCCACTTGCCCACTCGCACGGGCTAATCACAAGTCTGGAGTAGCAGAAAGCGATAGGTTACACGAGTAGGTGATAACCACCTCCAAACGGCTCCATACGGGAGTAGCACCTATTAAACATCATTGGACATGGGCGTGAGCTGCATTTGGGGATGAGACCTAGAGTCGAATGACATATTCACTAGTATGATCTAGTGATGATGTCATGGCCTGAATGGGAACAAGGCTAGTGTTGCCGATAGATGTCAGTTAGCCTGCGTATTATGGAACTGACGAGCATTGATTGAGTTCAGTTTGTCTACTTTACAGCGTGGATGAACGACCACGTGTTCGGAGCATCGAGTGCTCCTTGACTTCCTTGACCTACTGTTGCCTAATCCGATCTGATCAGTGCATAGTGCGAGCTGCAAGTCTCATAGGTGACTCTCGTGCCCTTAGCTACCGACCTTTATGTATATGAGGATTAGATTAGGTGTCGATACTTTAGTGTATAATGACGATGATTGTGACTAATATGATCAAGTGCATGTACTACTAGGAAAGCGGCTTAGTCGAAATCTGAACTACGTAGTTGCGTGGGAAAGTTCCTTGACATCAGCACCAGGCTCCTAGGGCCAATGATACGCACTTGTAAGATTTATCTGTCGGCATCATAAATTACAAAAGATTTAAACAACAATTTTTTTGAAAATATATGTATTTATTAAATATTTTATTTTCAGAATGGATTCAAAGAAAATGTTTTAAAATTCTTTTGATAAGTTAAATAAATGCGTATAGTATGGGATTGCGATTTTAAATCGAAAGTCGTATATTCCGGCGTGGTCATGCGGACTAGGGCAGGCATAGGAAAGCTTGGATGATGGTGCACTAGAAAGATGACAACTTAGTGCGCGCACACCTGTGTGAGAGATATGCGATCTCGGCTGGTCCCACTCCACGGGTCCTTTGTTCTGTAAGGGCTATCACGATTCTATTTTTTGGCGCTGGAGAATTTATTAATCATGGCACTACTCCCTATGGGATTGAGTGGAAGATGTTGGTTTGAGTGGCTGAGATGCCACTTGTACAACCCCTAGGGTGTGCGTGATATACACCGTATAACAGCCATATTATGGTTACCTATTAATATATGGCTTTAGAGATTGTAACTTACAGATGTGAAAATTTTCTTTCTCGCAAGTTCTCCCTTCTTCTCTAAGCCTAAACCCTAGAGTTGTGATTATCCTTCTACGGTAACATTAATCACCGTTGGATCCACGTGGCGTGTAGATAACGCCGTCTTCTCTGATAGTTGACGGCTCGGATCAACGAGTATTAAATTATCTCGGCTTTTCTCGAAGTGTGTAGAATCGATTGCGATTCACCCATTGCTTCTGCTCGATTAGGGATCTCAATTCCCAACAGTAAGCTCCCTCCACGTACTTGAGCCTTCACCATATTCATTAGTAAACCGAGAGTGAGTCTGAGGGACCATGTATTTGAAAGATTTGATAAGAAGTTGGCTCGGTAGGAAGAATTACACTTATTACGGCCATCCTTTCCAACTGCCAACACACTTAACCATGGTTTTAAAACACGAAAACTCGACTCGACTCGAAAGTCAATTGAGTCGAGTTAACCCGAAGACTCAGATAAACTCGACTTGCTCCTACAAAAAAAAAATGTTACGAGGAAAATGATCGAAAGATATGTTGATAAAATGGGTAGTTTAATACTGTTTAAAAAGATAAGGTTCCTAAAACGTTATCTCATGAAAATAATTTAGATAAACAAGTAGTTTATGAACCATGATTGCATCATCCAAGCGAAATCTTCACTCGAGTCGGACTCAACTCGAAATCCCGGTGAGTAACTTGGCCGAGTTAACTCGTTGACTCGCTGAGTTATATCTATGCACTTAACTTCAATGTTTGAGAAGGAAAGAGAAGATTCATGTCATCAATTGGGATGTGGTATGGTTCCTAAAGGAAGACAGAGCTTTGGGTATTCAATCATTATGTAGCATGAACATGGCATTATTGGGGAAATGGTTGTGGAGTTGCGGTAGAGAGAGTGAGTCGTTGTGGGCAAAGGGCTTAGCCCAAAAGTACTGTGGAAATAGATTTGTAGTCCATTAGCGGTTGGAGGGTAGGTTAGGTTCGGATGGTGGAAAGGAGTCCACAAAGTTAAAGGTTTATTGATGATTAAATTAGATCCAAAGTAGGTTCGGGAAATAGGGTTAGATGTTTACATGATAGGTTGTGTGGTGATGAGGCTTTAGGGAAGCGATATGATTTGATTTTAAATTGGATGCTAACAAGGAGGCGCTAGTAGCAGAAGCATTGGTAAAGAGAAGGAACAATCGCAACCTAGAACATCCATGCGGAAACTTGCGTGATGAGGAACTTCAGAAAGTTGGAAGCAATCAGGGTATTCACGATAAGTGAATTTCGAGTAGGGAGAGAAAAGGTAAATTCACTATCAAGTCCTTCTACAGAAGCTTTCTTCAAGAGACATTCGATAGTTCAACCCTAGACCACTATGTGGAAATCTAAGGTTGCGTTTGGGTTAGCTCTTATAAGAGCATATGCAACTCTCTGTTTGCTCTTTGCCAAGGCAGGTGGAGAGCAATTTTATCCCTTAAAACAACTCCCCACCAAAGCAAATGGGGCCAAGAGATGTGTTACCAAACGTGAAAGCAGTTTCTCACAGGAGCCAAAGAGTGAAAAAGCTGCTCGTTGGCCCGAAAGAGCTAACCCAAACACAGCCTAAGGCTCCATTTAAAGTCGAGGTCTTCCCTTTGGAGGCATATTGAGGAAGTGTTCTAATGTGTGTGCAATTGCAAAAGAGGATGTACTGTAGTGTAGATTTTGTGGATCGGAGGATGAAATCATTTGGCACGTATTTCTTCCTTGTATGCTCGTTAGACAGAAATGAGAGCTTTTCTTGGTATGGTTTGGGGTTAGTGGATGTTTGGGGGATACTTGTGCCTCGGTTTTGGTTGCATGGTCTAAGGTCCGGTTTGAAGGTAATGTGGGCTCAAGAAGGAATTGTCTGCAGTGATCTTCTCGAAAATCTGGAAGGAGAGAAACAATCGTATTTTTTAGAATGAATTTAAGGCGCTCATACATGTAGTTGAATCCATTATCAAGGACCTTTGTTGGTGATGTGTCAGCTTCTTCATGTGAGGCCTTCACGGTTGCTGAAATCTTGTTGGAGAGGGAGCAGATAAGACCTCCCCGGCTTACCATCTTTGCTTCTCTTTTGCCTCTTGTATGATCGAGAAAAGCTCTTTTGTTCTTTATTTAGCTAATGCTGTAGTTTCTTTTTCTTTTGATTTTTATTTTCCTTTGGCATGGCATCTTGATATGTCACGTTTGACCTGCTGTAATTTCATTTCGTTTATTTTAATTATTTCTTTATGATGATCTAAAATAATAATAATAATAATAACAATAAGAATTTAAAAAATAAACACAAGTGAAAGAGAACCTGTATTACCTGAAAGCTAGTGAAATTGGCCCTGGCCTCTCTTTGGCAAGCCAAACTTGACAACGAGCTCGCAAAATTCTCAGTCTCCTTGGGATCGATATCTATACAAACAAGCTTCTCCCCACAAGAAGCACACACCCCTCTCCCATCCATTACAGTCCTCACCACTTCCCATTTCCCCTTCCCCAACCACCCTCGCCCATGCCACCCACCCCCTCCCTTCACAACCCCTTCCTTCACCTTCTCCACATCCCAATCCTCAACCCCGACCTCTGCCGCTGCTTCGCACCCAAACCATCCCTCAACAATCTCTGCCGTCGACTCCGAAACCCGTCGCACAGCGGCCCGCAGCCGCTGCAACATCTCATACACCCTATCAACCCTTGCCGATTTCGCACTAACCCTTATCAGTGCAGCAAGTTCTGGCTCCTCTGCCAAGACCCCAGACACCTGCATGTGAGCGTCGACTTCATACGCCTTCTCTGCCTCCCCCTTCTCACAAAACCCAAAAAGGGCCGGCCCGTAAGACCGCAGCCTCGGCGGAATACCACACCCCAACATCTTCTTCACCAAAGCGAAAGCCATTTCAGGGTCCTCCGCCGCTGCAGCCAATCTTGCCGCACTGGTAAAAGTAGCCTCGTTCGGTGCGATTTGATCGACACCCATTTGCCGAAAGATCTCGAAGCCTCTTTTAACACCCAATTTTCTATCGAATTCAACACTATCACTACCCAATTCACCCGAAGAAGAAGAACAGAGATATAGAAGTACATTGTAGTGGTACTGAGAGAGTTGTATAACTTCGGTTCGGGCTTCGTCGTAGAGTCGAAGCGCTTCGACGAGGTCGCCGCGCTTCGAGCACATGTCGAGTTTGAAACGGAGGACGCCCTCGGGGGATTCGCGGCGGGCTTTTTTCCTCGATCGGCATGAGATGGTTGGTATTGGGGGGTCGTGGGAAGCTGGGGCTGCAGAGAGAGCGGAGAAGGGGAGATGGGTGGTTTTGTTCATAGAGAGGGTTTTGATGTGGTTGAGAGAGAGGGTGATTGAAGGAGAAGGGAGAAGAGTGGTGAGAGCTTGGTAGGCATGGTAATGGCGGTGGGGGAGAAGAAGTGATGGGGTCTTGGAGATGAAGAAGGAGATGAGGCTTGCGTTTGTGTATTTGAGGAGAGAGGGAGACACTGAAGTCGCTAAATGCATTGCTACTTCTTTCGTCTTCTGCTGTTTTGGTTGATGAGCTTTTTTATAAAATGGAACTGTTACTCCGACACCAACTTCTGTTACAGCGACACCACTTAGAATTAATGGGTACCTCCATTAGCGCCACCTAATTACTAAAGGCAGCCACTTAACTTAATGAAACCGCATCTTTACGTTTGCACTTCCAATTAGCAAGTAGATAGCAGTACCCTGTTCTTCCTCCACATTTTGGAAGGAAAAACTACACCAAGCCTTCACTCTCTCAATCCTTTGAGCCATCAGATATAGAATCGCTAATTGGTACTAAATGCAACAATGGATAATATGGGCAAGTGCACAACACTCAAATCTTGGTGCTCCCTTGTTTAATTTAATTAATTCAATTAGTTTATATCTCATACGTATCAAAATCAGTCGATATCGATACGTATCGGTATTCTAGCTCAGGTATCGGATACCGTATCGGCTAATATATCTCGATTTTGGTGAGACGTAAATTTTTCCTTTTAAAATAAAAAATAAAAAATAGGCAGGTACGTATTGATTGAGTCATATCGCTCATCAACAAATCGATACCGATTTTGATACCTTGATTGTCAATATCATTTTAAACAGCTCCCTCCATAAAAGGGAGTTGGCTAAACAACAAAACACTGTTTAAAACGAAATTGATATTAATATATTTCGTAAAAAACCTATTAATATTATTAGTGACAATTTTTTGTTAATAGTAGTAGTTTTTTATTGCCGCTAATAGTCTCATTTTTTGTAGTGTTTAATTTTAATCTTACATCATCAAAGTGTGAAATATATTTTCATGACTAGCAATTATTAGTTGTATATCACGACAAGTTGACTTTTCAAGTCACCTCATGTGACTTGCAATCAAAAGTCAATAGGAACTTGAGTTATGGACTCATGTTATATATATATATATATATATATATATATATATATATATATATATGCGTTTCTAAGGCAGGTGAACCCCTAAAGTAACAAAATTTCTGTTTCTTAGAGCATCTCCAAATGCGCCGTTCAAATCCTTGCCAACACTTCATCAGCTACTTAAGCGTTTTAGACCAAAAACGTAAAGTCCATTACATTTAGTGATTGTCCAAACGAGCAACATTTGGACAATGCTGACACCACATGAAAATGTGTTGTCCAAACGGGTACAAATGCCCCGCCCTGTTTGGCAATGCTTTTCCGAAAAGTCCTTTTCACATCCAACGCCATTTTCGACTAGAGATGGCATAATAGCACTTTTCACAACCACCATATTGAGAAGCACCATAGGTCTGCTTCTTACACAACACTATTTTCAATTAGAGATGGTCAAGTCATTGGGTGGAAAGCATCTTTAACCCAAAAAAATTTCATCTGAAAAGTGCTTTTCAGAAAAGTGTTCCCAAATAGGGCCTCAAACGACAAGGAAATTATAAGTAATGAAACTAGGAATTTTATAGAGAGCTCGATCCTAGCTCAGGATGAACGTTGGCGGCATGCTTAACACATGCAAGTCGGACGGGAAGTAGCGTTTCCATATCTAACGGATTCCTTCGTTCGAATTGAAAAAGCAATTGTCACTTGATCATTATCAAACTGATTGCAATCTTCTTCTTTCGTAAGGATCCCACCAGTGCACCTTTGACTTCTAATGGGCCAAAAACTAGATCAGAATCATTCTCTTTCCTGTAAAACAATATCATGGCATCTAGAGTAGAGTTGAATGCACCATATCATTACCTAACACAAGAAACAAATACATCTCATGGGTTTTTACATATTTAACAAATGGAGTGATCTCCATTAGACTAAGAATAAGATTTTACAACATAGAACTCACTTCAATTCTCTTCTACCAAAATTACAAAGAAAGGAAGAAAGGGACAAAAGAAAGGATGGGGTAAAACCTCTGATACTAGAGGAAATAAAAAATGGGGAAGAGGACATAGGACAAAGAACAATGAATATCATTTATAGGTAAATGGTAGCAAATCTAATAAACCGTCAGGTTGTCGATAGAAAGTAAAATCACGGCAATTACTAAGCTGAAGCCTATTCAAGAGTGGTCAATGGATCGGATGGTCTTGATTGATCAGCATGAGTTCACTCCAATCCTAGAAAAACAATCTCTAGATTTGGTAGTAGGGGTAGCTAATACTGTATTTAACCATTGGAAGCGGACATTCACCAGATTTGACCTCACATAAAAAATAACGGATCACAGGGGGAAAAGGAACAAAAAAATAAGGCAAAAGGAACAACCTAGACTCAAGCTCTTTAATGTTAGGGGCAAAATTATGCAGTTGAGGCAATGTTGGTATCTACTTCTCTGGGTCGCCACATTGACTTTCGTACGCACAACAATCCTTCCTTTTGTTTGGAGTACTTCAAGCGAATTTCCCAATGAAGAGATTTAGCCATGTTTTCCACCTCTATGATTGTTTCAAGTCTGTCGCGAATGATCAGTTTCCCTTCTGGCCTTAGTATCCGATCAACCTCCGCAATCACAGACACCAAATTACACCTACAGCAAGATACCATTGTCGAAGGGATCCAACATGAGAAAACAATGGCAATATGAAACATATCAAGCACATTTTATATGGGTTTTTTTTTTATAAACAAAAAAAAAACACTTACAAGAGTGATATTTGTTTACAATAGGTTACGGCAACTTGAATAGTTAGATGAAGCTCCAAATTCACAAATTGGTGGGGCCAATTCAAAAAAAAGATGGACTCTGGTCACCATTCAGTTGAAATAATACACTCACGATAAATAAATAAAAAACACTTACAAGAGTGATATTTGTTTACAATAGGTTACGGCAACTTGAATAGTTGGATGAAGCTCCAAATTCACAAATTGGTGGGGCCAATTCAAAAAAAAGATGGACTCTGGTCACCATTCAGTTGAAATAATACACTCACGATCCCACTTTTAGGGTTTGTGGTCCTTTTTTTTTACCAAGCCAAGGTGTCTAAGCAGAACATCATATGAAACGTCTTCAGCCCAAAAGGCATGCACATCATATGGGTATGTTTCTTGGGCTACATGAAGTTCATATGATGCTCTGCCAGTTGGACAATTTGGATTGGTAAATAATGTGTGCCACATGGCCTAAGAAGTGAGACAGCTTCAGAGGCTGAGAATCATCAATCATTAGCCATCTGATGCAACATTTCAGTAGTGCTTTATAAATATTTCAGGGAAATGATATGATCAGGGTTGCAAATTCTCATACTTGTTTGGGGTTGCAACTGTATCATTTACTAGATGGGGAAATTGGGGCATAAATGGAAAGAAATTGTAAATAGAGATTCAGTTACTATATGGCCATAAATAAATTAGTATGGCTAAGGAGGTCTGGAATTTGACTTTATAAAGCAACCCCGTTAAAAAGGCAAGCAGTCATTTTACAGTCATAAAATGTACTACAACTCTACAATCAGAGAAAGTTAGCCTCTTCATTATTTTGTTCAGATCTTGTGCAATGCGTTAGAATATAAAAGACGACCTTTAAGTGAAAGTATATTAATTGATTAAAAATGAATAGCTGGTGACTTTTTAAGTTTTGACCATCGTAAACTGTGGCAATCAGGCAAGGAAACAACCTTTGCAGTAAATGAGGGTTTCAGATAACTAACCTCTTTTTGAGCTTGGAGAAGAGATGATCTGCATGGAGAAGATCATATGATCTAGGGTAGGTACTGAAAGATTCACACCAGTCGTGATATATCCCAAAAAGACCTCGTTCGTATATTATGGGAAGCGTGTCTGGTGAATCAATTGAAACCACATTCATTACCCACACATTCAGGTCCCTCAGAGCTGCGGCAAAACTGTGGCAATGGTGAAATAAAAGCAATCAGAATAGCACAACTAATATGAAACAAGTAAAACTAGCTCTCTCTCTCTCTCTCTCTCTCTCTCTCCACATGTGCATCGCATGTCCAACCCACTAGTTAAGTTCTAAAATAGTACCATTTATCCACAACTTGATGATGTTCTTAATTTAATGACTCCAACATCTTTTAAACATCAACAGTGCTCATGATTGAGCTACTGGGTACCTCTTCATTTATCACAAAATAATGGACATTAACTTAATTGAAGTAGTTAAAAATGACAAAAGACTGGAGAGTGACAGAGAGTTTAGCACAAACAGAAATTAGTAGAGAAACAAGACTCACAAAGCCGACTATTGATAGATGGAACAAGGCGATGATCACGATCATGATCATGGTGATGGAGATGAGTGAAGGAGATTAAAACCAGATCAATCCTAACAATAAAGTAAATTTAAACATTCTGGCCATATTTCAAAACATTGTGAAGATCATTGAAGGACTATGATATGGCCAGTTAACACACACACACACACACATATATATATATATGATGCTCAAGAGTAGGTGTTTGAACCCAGCGTAAGATGCTGGCTTGCCCCAGTATCAGGTGCCATGACAACATCCCCAAGGTTCTCTCAACAACCATTTAAAAGTAAGAAAATGGTGATTTTCCACAGTTGTATTTTGGGTCAAAGGTAAAAAATTTCAGTGCACCATGTTTGGGAGGTGAACCAAGATATTTGACCTCTGATTTAAAGGACCAAAAAGACAAAAAGTAATTTTTTTTTTTCTAAAACCCTCTGGGGTGGCTGAAACATTAGAGGATGTAAGTCACTTGCAATGTGATCTACGAGTCAAACATGTATATATAACACACATTGAATACAAGAGATGAATTAGCTTTCTTCTTGCCTACCTACCATCATTCAAGAGCGAGAAGAGTCCTTGCTTCTCCAGCAAATGTAGGCTGAAAAAGAACACACAATAGTGCAAACCAGAAGGCGTGTGGCAAATAGCTCAATTGATATTCTTACAAAGTCACCTTAGGCTGTGTTTGGGATTGCTCTTTGGAGGTAAAGAGCAGCCCACTTAAAAGAGAAGGTTTAAATTGCTCTATTAAAGAAAACCAAATTCAGCTCTTTCAATCTCCAAAAGAGCTAAGAGCACTTACAACCAAACACAGTCCCATACGAAAGTGCTATGTGCTAGAGCAGAGAGCTGATCTGTGCCTCCAAAGAGCAATCCCAAACACAGCCTTAGTCAATAGAAATGGAAATTGGTATTTGCAGAATTGTTGTCCACCACGATTCCATTCTGATTCAGGTTTCTCAATTATAGAATAGTATAAATATAGTTCAGTACTTCGGGGTCACTTTGAGCTAAGTACGCCAATATATATATATATATATATATATATATATATATATATATATATATATATAGACACCCACACACACACACACACATTGAGGCCTGGACACAGCCCTTAGATTAACTGGGCATCATGTGGCACCCATCACGAGGATCGGGTGCCACAGCCACTTAGATAAGATCGATTAGGTACAAACCAGCAATTTTTGGCATGATCCAATGCATATTCACCGTTAAAAATATGGTCAAAGGCGCACAAGATCAATGCACTAGGATGGTTGGGCATAACCGTATCTTTGACCCATCAAAAGGAGGCCAGAAATATCAAAAAAGATTATTATTTTTGTTAAATCAATGGCCCATGGTTGATCAACCCAAAACGAGTATTGCTTTGGGTTGATCATGCCACGTGGCATGTGATCTGGCATCCCGGTGCAGCCCTCAAGGCTGCATCCATGTATTTCCCATTTCTCATATATATATATATATATATATATATATATATATATATATATATATATATCATGCCACGTGGCATGTGATCTGGCATCTGGGTGCAGCCCTCAAGGCTGCATCCATGCATTTCCTATTCCCCATTTCCCATTTCTCATATACACACACACACACACACACATATATATATATGGGCGATTTACTAGAAAAGGCCTTGTGCTGTTTTTTATAACCCAATAATCGGGTGCCGTTATTTATAACGGAGCAGTGCCCCGGCACCTTTTGAACGGGCGTTCCAAGCGGTTTGTGCCTATATGTGCATTTGGGTAATGACCTTTGTACCCTTACTATATATATATATGCCCTTAAGAGCTAGCAAATTACGTTAATGCCCTAAAACCCCCCTTCGTGTCTCTCTTGCTTCGTTCGAAGAGTGAGAAGAGAGAGAAAGAGTAGAGAAAAAGAAGAGTGAGAAGAACACGAGAGAGAAAGAGACCCGTCCACTACAAAACCCGGATCCTTCAAAACCCTCTTCTTCTCTGATCCTTCAAACCCTCTCTTCTTTCTCTCTCTCACACCCAAGTTCACGATCGCGGGATCGCAGAGCTAGCAAATTACATTAATGCCCTAAAAAACCAGTTGCCCTAATTGTGTCTCTCTTGCTTCGTTTGAAGAGTGAGAAGAACAGGAGAGAGAAAGAGACCCGTCCACTGCAAACCAGAGGATTGAAAAATGGCCTTAGATATACATAATTGAGAGGGGGAACTGAATTTTGTGGAGAAGCTCTTGGAAGTTGGATCTGAATATTTTTATTTTTTTATCATATCAATACCTAATGATTAATTGGATGGTGAAATTTGTTTGCTTTTTTAACAAATCATGGTTGCAGAGAGGGAGCTAGAAGTGTCGAAGCATATGAGGGTAACAACTAAAAAAGCAGAGAGAGGAGAGAGGAAGAGGCACCCAAATAGAGCCAAGGTTACTGTACGAATCAAATCGAGTTTGGAACCAGATGCACATTGGAGAAGATGAACCTGTGAGCGGTTTTCTAAACCCTAAACCACAGGGCAAATGCGTAATCCAACTGTCATGCATAAGGGTAGTGTATGCTAAACGGTAGGGTATAACCCGTTTAAACCCGTATTGGGGCACTATCCCGCAATAAAAATATAAATTGATGCATTTCATAATAAATTCGTTTGGGGGGCTTGATTTGGTACTTTTCTCTCTCTCTCTCTCTCTCTCTCTCTCTCTCTATATATATATATATATATATATATATCATGCTTAATTGGCAATTATCTAGATTATATCAATAAAATAAGAAAAAATTGTTGATAGAATCAACTATACCATCAGGATAGTATGAAAGCAAAATATAAATAACTACTTTGCTTACCCTCCATAGATAGATCTCATGTCCATCACATTCCTCACAGTAGACCAGCTGATTCCCATCCCATACAGATATGACTTGCTCACAACATGTTTCCAATGCTCATAGTCAGACTGAAAATCTTCAGGGGCTGCTTTTCCATAGACTCCAACCTGAGAATCATTCAACCAATATGGTGGTGTCTCCAACCTTAGTGGCCATTGCTCTGGCCATTGTGACCCACGCTCTGCTGCAGTATCTGGCACTCTGTGCATGCATGCCTGCAATGGCACATTCCTACATGGACACACCATTTTACAAGATTATTTAACTCGCTAAGATGATGAACAAACTAATTTAACAAATAATCTACTATATATACTAACAACAAAGTTACCAGGCTGCATTGGGATCATCAGTTTCTTCGCAAAGTGGAGGATTATTCTCCCTTCTTTTATCATAGCACTCGTTAGTGGACACTTTCCTATATATTGCTGCACCTACCTTGTTCACAATGTCCTTTTTCACCTCCACCAGTTCCCAGCACATGGATTTCGTAAGTTCTGACATGGCTGCCATCAATTGAAACAAAGAGGCCAATGTGTTTTGAGACTCAATCTGCACAAATGAGAATGAACATGCACATAGAAATGTGCACATGGAAAGACTAGTTAATAACCCTACCATTCCAAATCTCCACATCTTCTTCAAGCTTTTGATAAACTGGAGTAGCAGACCACACAAAGTAACCACCAGGCCGCAACACACGATTCAGCTCTAAGAGAAGCTTACCACCTGCAAGTTGAAAAGTGCAGCCATTGTTAGAAATTTTAAAGCTTATGACAGCTTTTGTTTTTTTGTGCTTGTGGGATAGTCCCACATCGACAACAACATGGGTGGTTGTTGGCTTATGAGAAATAATGTTGGGACCAAGATTGCAGCCTTCACCCACGGTTTAAAGGGACTGAATCCCTGGTTTTCTTCTCTCTCTCTATCTCTCTCTCTCTCTCTCCCTGTTTTTCTGTCTTTAAAGGTTTCAATCAGAGCGCTCTTGCAAAATTTGGTGTTCGGTAGCGTGAACGGATCCTTTACAAGAATACACAGCCGATTCGTTGTATCCTAGAACCAGTTTGCCAGTAACCGGTTGGTGACCACTTGCACTAAGTGGAGAGGGCAACTAATGGTTTAAAATTTAAAGACAATGATATTTCTCGGGCCTCGGGCTGGTTCAGTGTATTATTTCGAGTCAAACTATTTCTTTTTCTTTTTCCAACAGCCATATGGTGAACTCCCAATACAAAGTTTTGAGTAATAGAGAATACGCTTTATCAAAAAATCCTAGAAATAAAAATTAAAAGATAAACAATACCTTCAATGTGCCAAGGGACCCTGCACCGTGCACAGTGAACAGCATCAAAGACTCTGCTGGGAAAGGGTAATCTCTTAGTGCCCATTACAGCTGATAAAGCCGGGATTCCCCTTTCAAGTGCAAATTGCACTTGGGCTTCATGCTCATCCTTGGGAGCAAATGACATGGTAAGCACATCCCTTTCAAAGAGAAAGCCTCCGAAGCTGGCTACTCCACATCCAACATCCAACACCACACGGCTACGTTTGCCCCATGCAATATCTGGTACCGTCTGCATTTCAAAATGACATATATCTGTGTTATACATAATTTTTGGTGAAAGCAGGTTACTAAAAATCATACTAATCAACAACCTTTTAGGAGAAAAACTGAAAACAGTTGGCAACAAATTGTTAGAAGACAGAAGTAAGCCAAATTGAGGAAATTTAAGGTATTTGGAAGCGTGCTGCTGCTCTTTGTTTAATATCTTTAGTATGTGACCAGAGCAAGTATAACCGGAAAAAGTAAGCGTGGGAAAAGAAGTGTAAACACTATACACTAGATGCATACACATATAACCCGTGTTAAAATAATAATAATAAAACTACCATATCTTTTCCTATATTTATTATTTATAGAAGTTATACCATATTTTACTTCTTTTTTTTTAATCGGTAATCTAATTTATTAGAATAATAAAATGGTACAATTGATGCAAATTTTAGATCCGCCTATTTGAATCATGGCCGAATAAAGAGGAAACGTCAAAAATGAAAGTGGACTCACGAATGAGTTTTTAAAAAGGCCCGTTAAAGACCCGTGTGCACATTAATTTAGACAATATTTTATCTAGGTTTAGTTTCCTTTCTTATTAGGATTCTTTTAATAAGTGGTTTGTTGAAGGATTAGCTTCCTTATTTGAATTATTTAGAAGTCAGACACATATATGTGATATGTAACTGTTAATCCCGTCACCTTCTGTGCAACCATCGAAAAAGTGGTCATAAGTCTACCAATATGTGTCGGAATTGTGTGATTATTGTCTTGTTGGAAAGCTACTTCAATAAGCTTTCAAACAAAACCAATTTCACATCAATGGGGCATGGTTTGACCCTTCAAAAGTGGTCGCGTAATAAAAAACGGAATTAATGGTGAAAGTAATTGTAATCGTTAGATTAGAAAGTTTTAATGATTGATTAGGAGTTTTATTTTAAGTAGTGTTCCTAGAGTTTTTTTTTATAAACACACATTGTAATCTCTTATGAGAATTATTATTAATAATTAACGAAAATTTTGAGTTTTGCTTTGTGCGAATTCTAGAAAACTTGATATGAGTTTTCGATAGAAGAGTGATTCTTCTCCCGCATGCGGTTTGGTGTGAGGCCAACTTTCTACCTTGGAGTGATTCCTTGGATCTTCTGCTACCCCTATTTTCCCTTTTATTTTTTGCTTTAATTGAAGAGAGAGAACCCTAACCCCTATCTTGCGGGATTTATGCTATTTTAGGGTTATCGTGCGATTTTTCCCGCATTAAATTAGTATCAAAGAATCAGTTTAGTTTTAAGGTTTCAGTGTTCATATAGGTTTTTGGGTTTATGTCTTTCATTATTTTGTTTACACCTTTTAGATTCATTATTTCAGATCTGTCTAGCTTTCATATAGTTTGTCTAAATTTTTTTGTCTAGCTTTTGTCTGAAATTTTTTTGCCTAGCTTCCATCTTGCCTTTGTCTAATTTTTTCTTGCATAGTCATGGATCTCGATAGGAGAAGCCCTTCTTAATGATTTTGCGGCCGAGTTTACAGCAAGTCAAGCTGCCTTTCATGCCCAACTACAAATTCAGCATGAGGCTTTAAAAATCCATAGTTGGATCTCCAATTGGATGGAAATAGAGTTAGGGGATACCATCATCATTATGAACCCGACTACGACCCTATGGAAAAGTTTCTAAAATCCATTCGGGATGAGGTTCCAAATTTTGAGGGATCGATGAATCCTAAAACTTTCGTGGAATGGTTGTCTAGTGTAGAGGAATATTTTGATTGGTATGGCGTACCAAATGAGTACAAAATTAGGCTAGCAAAAACAAAGTTGGAGGGTAATGCTAAAAAATTTTAGACTCGCGTAGAACGTCGTACTGAATCTCTTCGAAATAAACACATCTCCACATGGGAGGACATGACGGTGAAACTTATCGAAAAGTATGTCCCTTTAACACACCGTCACCTACGAAATTTGAAAACGAAGACAGATAGGTGTCCTGATTACCTTAAGTGTCAAGGGTTCGAGCACTTTGCATACCAATGCCCCACAAAATTTTTCACTCCGAATTTATTGACTAAAAGAGTGAGTCCTAAGGAGTCAGAGAATAGGAAAGTGGAAGAAGTGTACGACCCCAATACCGTGATGAGTGAAGAGGAAATAGACGAAGCTTATGGAAAATCTAGTTTGTGATAAAGAGGCTCCTATTTTCCTTGTGACTAGTGATGTTGAGAAATCCACATGTGAGTCAACCGAATCACATACGCATGATTGGTTAGTGTCTGTGGAGTCAGTTGTGCAGGAGTTTTTGTTGTTGGTAGAGTCGAGTGCACTTGAATCTCTGAAGTTGATTGAACCGAGTACACACGAACCAATCGAGTCACTTGCCTATGAGTCATTGGTATTCGTAGAGTTGGGTACACACGACTTGTTGGTGCCTGTTGAGTCGAATACACATGAGTCCATAGAACTCGGTACACAAGAACCATTAGTGTCAATGGGATCGAATACCACGGAGTCTTTGGTCTTGGTTGAAGCGAGTACACATGAGTTACTCGAGCCGAGTGTACATGAACCATTAGTGCCACTTGAGTCGAGCACAAACGAATTGTTAGAGTCGGCAAGGACGCGTCAGCATACTAACTTGCATAGGATTGACCATCAAATTTTATTGAATGCTAAACATACACCTAATGTCACTAACACAACGAATTTATCTAATGAATTCAATAGTGACAATTTTGTGTTAGCTTATACTAGCCCCGAGCATATGAAACTTTTTCCGATCTTGAAAAGGGTTAATGATGGAGATCTAGATCTTCCTCTAAACCAGGGCATTCATTCGATTGTTTTGGTAGAACATTTTACACCCATTCCAAGTTCTGCAACCATGTATTTTGATCCATTCTTTGTTATCCGAACAAACAATCTAAGCCCATTTAACCAATTCATAATTCGTATCATACCTGTGCAACATGATAAAAGGTTGAATGAGGAGACTCTAGAGTTTTCAAACTTCACTACCAGTAAGGATGAACACCAAGCGTATCTCACAAAATGGAAGGGCAAGCCAAGAGTTGAGCTTTTAAAGTGTACCATACATGGGTTCTACAACTCATCGGAGATGAGTTCTTCTAACCCGGGGAGAGTTAATGGGCAAACCGAGGTTATCAATAGGAGTCTAGGTAATTTGTTACTGTTAGATCCTGTTTATCACGATCTACTCCGAAAACCGTATAGATCTCTCATAGGATAGGTGTGTGTGCCAAGATGGACGAGGTCAACCTTGATGAATTAAGGTTATCAATCACATTCTATTGTAGTCCTTAAAATGTTCGTTTAAAGTATTTTTAAAATATCAGAATGAAGGTCTGTTGTCTGTGCAATCGATAAAGGCGTTGTGTTAATGTTAATACTGTTGTCAATCAACAGATCGCTAGAACTTTGAACTTCCGATTTCTTTTATGATGTGGGTTTTTTAGACTTTTCCTGTTTAATGGTTTTAGGTTTTTTTTATAAAAGTGTTATCAAAACAGAAGGGTAGATCAAGCAAGCAAAAGTGCTTCTACCTCCTTGAGCCAAAACCCTAGAACTTCACCTTCTTCAACCTTTGAAACTATAGTTGTGTTTTGCAAAAATATTTTAACTCAAAGGTTTCCTATTCTTCTTTACCTTCATCTTTCTTTGCTTTACTCAAGTGTGTTGAGTGTTTTTGAACCCTAGAGATTAGGGTGTGATTGATAGCCTTGTGGACCTCAAGGTGGATCGTTGTGAGTTCATCAACGGTCAAGGTGTGCATCAAAATTGAAAAGCTGTGGAGGCGACCCGTAACGGGAAGTTGGATTGCTTGGGGGTTTGATAGGGCATGTGCATTTGTCGGTATATCATTTGAAACTCTTCGTACTCATTTTTTCCATAGTGGATTTGGTGTGTAGACTTTTGTCCCGTGGTTTTTCCCAGTGATTGGGTTTCCACGTATATCTCGTGTTGTGGATGTTTGTTAGCGTTATTGTAATCTTTTGATTAAGTTAGAATTAATCGAACTCCCAATCCTTATCCGTAGATCTACGGAATTTCAATTGGTATCAAAGCAAAGTTCGCTCGTTTTGATTCTTTTTTAATTGAGCATCTATGGCGTATTCGGGAAGTTCTAATTTACCTAGAGAGGGCATTTCCACGACACGACCTCCGTTGCTTAATGGTCAAAATTATCCGTATTGGAAGGCTAGAATGAGGGCCTTTCTTAGATCTATGGATTGATTGGTCTGTTGTTGAGACTGGGTGATCTCCACCTCAAGAAATGGTACATTTAGATGGAATTGAGAAAATCACTATTAAACCCGCTAACCGTTACAGTGATCAAGAAAAACAGGCTGCAAATGATAATTCTAGAGCCTTGTATGCTATTTTTGAAGCTGTAACGGTTTCTGAGTTTAAGAGGATTTGTAACTATGAGGTGGCTAGAGAAGCCTGGTTGATCTTAGAGACCACATTTGAGGGGACTCCACAAGTAAAGATTAACAAATTGCAAATGTTAACTACACAATTTGAGAATCTTAGGATGGATGATGATGAGAAGTCTAAGGACTTCTATACCAAATTGAATGATATTGTCAATGGATCTTTCTACCTTGGCGAGGAGATACCATCTTATAAAATTGTCAGGAAGGTTCTAAGATCCTTGCCAGAAAGGTTTAGACCAAAAGTGACTGATATCTCTGAAAGTAAGAACATTGACAAGATCAACATTGATGAACTTGTGGGATCTCTTCAAACGTATGAATCGGAGATTCAGGTCAGCCAAAAGCAAAAAGGTGTTGCTTTCCGATCCTCTAAGAAAAAGATTGAAGATGAAGATGGTGAAAGTGGTGACAATAAGGACCTTGCCTTGTTTGCCAAAAAATTTAAGAAATTTTTCAAAAATAAACAGAGTGGTGGCAAGTCCTACGAGAAACCCAAGGTTCTCATAAAAAATTCACATAAGGAGTCATCTGAGGAAATGCAATGCTTCAAATGCCGTGGCTATGGGCATTTTGCTCATAAGTGTCCCAACAAGAAGAAAAGTGTTGGGAAATCTAAAGCCATGGCTGCCGCAAAAGAAGATGACACTAGTGACTGAAACTCCTCTGATGAGTCATATGCTTCTCATGGGTTTCGGGCTTCTGTTGCCTCCATTCATGAGGAGACTCATGTTGTTTCTCCTACTAGTTCTGTTATTTCAGATGAAGAGGAGGATGAAGTGGATATATTTGAGATCTACGATGAGCTCTACCTTGTAAGTGTTAAATTGAACAAAGAAAAGATGAAGTTGGTCAATGATGTGTCATCTCTCACGTCCTCATATGTTTTTAAAAATGTTGAGTATAATTTGTTGGTTGAAAATGTTGCTACCGTGGAAAATGAGGTGACAAGTTTAAGAGATAAAGTTAAATTTTTGGACTTTGAGGGAGTTGAGTATTATTCCAAATATAACAGTCTTTGCATTGAAAATGAAAGGCTCAAGAAAGAGCTCTCATATGAAAAGGTCGCCCTTGAAAAATTGCAAACTGCTCGGTTTGACACTCAAAGAGCTTGGGATAGTGGCAAAGGTTGGAACAATAAAACCGGTTTGGGTTTTAAGGAGGCTAACCACTATGTCTCTAGGAACAAAGGGAAAGGAAAATTGAAATTTGTTCCCAAACTCCCAAGGAATAAAAAAATTGAATCTACATCCCTCTCTCCTCTTTTACCCACTCCCCCTCATGCTAGAATGGCTAGTGGCAAAAAGGGTCCAATCTGTTTCTACTGTGGAAGAAAAGGACACGTAAATCTCTCGTGTCCGATTAGGAAAATGGATCTCTTTCACCAAAAGCATGACACGATAGTTTTCTATCGATTGAGGGATCTTGAAAATTTGATGTAGTGGAAATGGGTGAAGAAAATTTTTGAAAATGTTTTGGTTGCACACACTGCTCTGCAAGCTTTTGAGTCATTTAAGTGATTTCTAAACAGTGGGTGCTCAAAACATATGGCTGGAAACACGTCATACTTTTCATCTCTTCAAAAATGTGACTCTGGTTCTGTCACCTTTGAAAATGGGGGTTCCAAAATTATTGGGAAAGGAGTGGTCGATGCTCCTGGATGTCCTAAGCTCTATGAAGTTTTGTATGTTGATGGGTTGAAGGCAAATCTGATCAGCATCAGTCAGTTGTATGATGAAGGAATGAACATCACTTTTACTAAGTCTGGGTGTGCTGTTGTTGATAAATCTGGAAATATTTTTAAAGTGAAATTAGATCTTCTGATAATTGTTACACATTTCATGTGCAATCTGATCCCACTTGCCTGTTGACCTCTAGTGATGAGCTTGAACCATGGCATCGTCGTCTCGATCACACGAATACTAAGGACCTTGTGAAAATTGCTAATGACGAAATTGTCAAAGGCCCACCCAAACTAAGAAAAATATCTGACTCGGTTTGTGATGCATGTCAGTTGGGCAAGCAAACTCAAGCTCCTCATAAGAAACTCTCCAGTACTACTACTTTCAGGGTTCTTGATCTTATTCATTTTGATATTGTTGGACCAATGAAAGTTAGCAATATTGGAGGAAAGAGATACATCATAGTTATGGTTGATGATTTCTTTCGATATTCTTAGATTGCCTTTTTGAGAGAGAAATCAAGCGCCTTTGATGAATTTGTCATTATAGTTAAACAATGTCAGGTGAAGAAGTGTTTTAATGTCAAACGTATCAGGAGTGATAGAGGTGGTGAGTTTTGTAACTCCAAGTTTGATGATTTTTGCAATTCCCTGTGAATTATGCAAGAGTTCTCCTCACCTCACTCCTCAGTAAAATGGAGTGGCTGAAAAAAAAAATCATGTGCTACAAGAGATGGCTCGTGTCATGTGGAATGCCAAAGATTTGGTCCAATATTTTTGGGTTGAAGCTGCCTCTATGGCTTGCCACATTTCTAACAAAGTGCTTATGCGCCCTGGTATTAATCAAACACCCTATGAGATTTGGAATGACAAGAACCCGAAAGTGAGTCATTTGAGGACTTTTCTGAGTCAATGCGATATTTTGAATGATCAGGATAACTTGGGAAAATTTAATCCTAAGAGTGACCTCGGAATCTTCCTTGGTTATGCTCAAAATAGTCGAGCATTTAGAGTGTTCAACTTGAGAACTCTGTCCATGATGGAGTCATACAATGTGGTCATTGATGACCTTGCTAGTACCCCTCATGTTGTTGACAATGGTGAGGATAGTTTGATCCCAATCCCTCATAGCACTTCTGACATTGGTACTCGTCATTCTATTCTTGTTGAAGAGAGTCAACCAACTGTTGAGAACAATGAATCTTCTTCTCCCCATGTTGAGGAACCAACTAGTGTTAGAAAGAAGCATCCTTTGTATGCTAGAGACATGAAAAGTCACTCGCCGAGTGATATTTTGGGTGATCCTAGTGCTGGTCTTCAAACCCGACGTAGCTTGAAGCATGTAGCTAACGTCATTTGCAATGTATGCTACACATCTTCTGTTGAGCCAAAAAATGTGAAGGAAGCTCTCATTGATGAGAAGTGGATTCTTGCCATGCAAGATGAGTTACTTCAATTTTCTATAAATGACGTTTGGGACCTTGTTCTTCGACCGTCAAGTATTCGTGTTATTGAAAATAAATAGATTTTCAAGAATAAGACGGATGAGAAAGGGAATGTCATTAAGAATAAGGCTCGGTTAGTTGCCCAGGGATATACCCAAGTTGAGGGTATCGATTTTCATGAGACTTTTGCCCCTGTTGCTAGATTGGAGTCCATTAGAATCATGTTCTCTATTGCTTGTAATCTCGGTTTTAAACTATTTCAAATAGATGTCAAAAGTGCCTTCCTTAACGGGTTGTTGAAAGAGGAAGTGTTTTGTACAGCAACCGAAAGGTTTCGAAGACCCTCACTACCCCCTTCATGTGTACAAATTGAAAAAGCCTCTTTATGGGCTAAAACAAGCCCCTCGTGCTTGGTATGAACGTTTGACAAAGTTTCTTGTGTCAAACGGCTTTGATAGAGGGGGTGGTGATAAAACTCTTTTCATTTTAAGAGAGGATAATGCGTTAACTGTGGCAAAAATCTATGTGGATGATATTGTTTTTGGATCTACGCATGCCCCCAAAACTGAATGGTTTTCTAATCTTATGAAATCTGAATTCGAAATGAGTTTTCTTGGTGAGCTCAGATGCTTCCTTGGGTTGCAAATTAAGCAATGCACTTCTAGCATTTTCATCTCTCAATCCAAGTATGTACGCGAGCTTGTTAAGAAATTTGGGCTTGAGCACACTAAGCATGCTCGGACACCTATGAGCACTACTTCTAAACTTTCAAAAGATGTCTCTGGAGTGGAGGTTAATAACACTTTGTATCGCAGTATGATAGGTAGTCTTCTCTATATAACTACCACTCGTCCTGATATTACTTTTAGTGTTGGTTTGTGTGCTCGTTATCAGGCCTCCCCTCGTGAATCCCATTTAAAATGTGTTAAGCGTGTCATCCGGTATGTGAATGGTTCGTCTGAATTGGATCTTTGGTACCCA
Source organism: Chloranthus sessilifolius (assembly GCA_021018995.1). Lineage (NCBI taxonomy): Eukaryota > Viridiplantae > Streptophyta > Magnoliopsida > Chloranthales > Chloranthaceae > Chloranthus > Chloranthus sessilifolius. The sequence goes on along the minus strand of CM037591.1, from coordinate 19,545,206 downwards.
TTTGATACCTCGTCCTCGGTTGCTTGTTTTTCTGATACCGATTGGGCTGGAAATGCTGATGATAGGAAACATACTAGTGGAGGCTGTTTTTACATTGGAAATTGTCTTGTTTCTTGGTTTAGCAAGAAACAATCCTCCATCTCCCTATCCACTGCTGAGGCTGAGTACATTGCAGCGGGTAGTTGTTATACCCAAATCTTGTGGATGAAACAAATGCTTCAGGACTATGGGATTGATCAAGATGTGATCACTTTTCACTATGATAATACTAGTGCGATCTGCATTTCTGAAAATCCTGTTCAACACTCTCGCACTAAACCCATTGATATTCGTTTCCATTTCATCCATGAGCTAGTTGAGGACAAAGTGATCTCTTTAACTCATATTGACACTGAACGTCAACTAGTTGATATTCTTACAAAACCTTTAGATGTAGCCCGATTTGAGTATCTTTACAAGTCTATTGGTATGTGCTTTATTGAGTAGGGTAAATATTTTTTAAATTTTTTTTTTGCTTTTGTAGATCCTTCAATTTTTTTATTAGTCTTATTTTGTTGTTCCTTGTGTTTACTTGTACTTCTTCTAGATGCTCTCATTGTTTTTATTCCTCTGATGAGATTAGTGGTTGATTTCATGCTTCTGTTAAATTATCTATCATGAACTAAGAGTGGGCTTTCGGTTGCCAGACCTTGGCTATTGATGTTTTTGATCTACTTGTTGTTCGTGATTTTGTGTTTTGTTCTATTTTTGTCTCATGAAATCTTGTTCTCCCATCTTCTAGGTTTTGTTCAATTTATCTATTGATGTACACTAAGAGTGACTTTCTGACCTATGTATCTCATGTGGTTATGTGAAGCTCTCCTTAATGTAGTAGTGGTCACAATACGCAACTAATTAGTGTAAGTTGGCGTATCACTCCATAGGATTTGTGAGATAGCTTCCATTGGTCTGGACGTTTTGAAATTTTTTGAGAATTGTCTTGTGGTTCTTTTAATCTGCCCATATTGTGTGTCTTGCTTCTGTGTTTATATCCTTGAAATTTTGGAAAAAGAAACTCGTGTACAACAGACAAAAGTGTGATAAATGTCAATGAGCGTCTGGTCCGTACATTGTGAGAGCTACCCACTGCGAGCTGCCTGGACGGCCTTGCCGAGCGTCTTACCCACGTGCGCACTATGCCTACAAACTTGTTCCTATCGCAAGAGAGGAAATGGCAACATGTATGGCTGAATTGGTTTCGTCCTTAAACCACCTCCGAGCAATGCTCCAGTTAGGGTTGTCACTCCTTAGTATTTGTGTATATTGTTAAACTTGCAATGTGAAAACGGAGGTTCATTTTTCTTCATGAGATATTTTTATTTCTTGCTAAAATCATGCATGGCTCTGTAAATCTATCGTTGAAATAGCTCAGCTCTGTATACTATCTTGATGCTCCTTGTTCATGTTGGATGATTTGATGGTTTCGCATAAAATCCTTCTCTAATATGGTCATTGGTTTTCGGATTATTTGCATCTTCTTTTACAAAAAAAAAAGAATGCTAACAGCGCGCTGTTGGATCTCAACAGCACGCTATTGCTTGGGCTGGGATTTTTTTTGGGATTTGCGTGTGCCCCTGTTTGTGAGGGCAACAGCATGTTGTGGATACCCAACAGCGCGATGTTGCTACTGAACAGTACGCTATTGATACCCAACAGCACATTGTGGCTGGTTTTTTATCAAAGTGTTCTGTCTTGTTGGTTGTGAGGGCAACAATGCGATGTTGATTTTCAACAGCGCGCTGTTGCATGGGCCTTCACTATCTATTTTTTCCTTGCTGCCCCCCTGTTGGTGAGGGCAACAGCACGCTGTTGAATCTCAACAGCGCGTTGTTGTCTTTTAACAGCACGTTGTTGAATCCTGACAGCACGATGTTGGTGCTACTGGTAACTGCATGTCAGTTACAATTTCCTAGGCGCCCATCCGCTGCCAGCCTGACAGCGCGCTGTTGGAAGCGGTTTCGTTTTTTTTTTTTTTTTTTTAATGCCTTTTCAGCGGGATTAGTTCCTTCTTTTATGACAGCGCGCTGTTGGAACTTTCACAGCGCCCTGTTGGACATGCTTTGCTTTAAATTCCAGGGCGAAGTTTTTTTTTGTTATTTTTTCCCTCTCTTCTGTTTCCTTCTTCTTCCTCGCCTCTCCGGTTCCTCCTGTGTCTTTGCCAACCCTTTGTCTTTCTTCTTCTCCATTCTTTGGTCAAATGGGTCCTCGAAAGAAGTCCAAGACGGGCGCATCCTCGTCCTCCGCTGCATTTTCGCCTCTCTTTATTTCAAAAAGGCGGAGTACAATTTTGGTGTCCTTCAATCTCGGTTGCTCGCGATGGAGCGCCACTTCGATCTTAGTTGTCTCGAGGAATACTCCTTTCATGGTAAGATTTTTACTCGCAGTTGGATACCTTTGTTTTCGCTTCGTGGTTTGGCCTACACGGAATTAGTTCCGTATTTTTACCCCAACTATGACCCCGCCTCCAGTGTCTCTCCTCCTGAAGAGAAGGTTCTTGTGTCATTTTTCAATGGCACTAAAATCTCTGTGACCCCTTAATCTATTTCTCAGATTATTCAGATTCCTCTTGTTCCAAATGGGATCATGTTCCTTCGTGAGTCAGATTCTCCCGATGATTTGCCCGATTTCACGTGGCAGGACGTTGTAGATTATGTGTGTATATCTCCTGGATAGAATCCTCAATCTGTCATTCCTGCCAAGTCTCTTAAGCGCCACTTTTACGTGTTGCGCATTCTAATCTTCGGCACTCTCTGGTCAAAAGTTGGCAACCTAAATGAGGTTCGGCTTCCTGAGATGTTTCTGATGTGGCTGATCGACACGGATCGTCCCGTGTGTTTCCACCGCCATTTGGCAGATCATTCATGCGCGTTGTATTAAACCGAGGGATCATGCGCCGATCCCCTTCCCCATCATCATCTCGAAGGTCATTGATTCCTTCTTGGTTGTCCCTGAGCATGCCGTAAAAACGCTGATGGGTACTGATTTTTTACCCGCCTTTTTGGCTACAATTGAGAACACTTAGAAAATCCATTGATCCCTCCCGTCCTGCGTCCACCCCGGCTGCATCCTCGTCCTTAGCGCGTGATCGTCCTCTATCCACTCTTGAGTTTCAAAATTTGGTCTGAAATCGTTTCAACTCCTCGCGCCATTTCGACTCCATTAATGGTGCGATCCATCTCCTTCGGGAGGATGTGGCGTTGGTCGATTCTCACGTTAACTCTTTGGCGGAGGATTTTGGCCAATGGCACGTATCGGAGGAGTCGGATGCTGCTAAGGATGGTTCGGGTGCTGGTGGACACGCATGATCAAGGAAGTATTTCTATTCTCATGAAAAATTTCAAATTCTGTTGGTTTATACTGTGTTAAGAGGGATGTTGGGTGCGATACTGTTTATTGGTTGTGAGCCTTGATGATTCGTTTGATTTTTTTTGTGATTTGAGACCCTGTTGTTTCTATTTGAATATTGGTGGTAGCTGTATGTGTGGACATGGTTTCCTTAAATAGATGTTGTTTTATGTGTAGATGGTGGATATTTTCTGTGTGGATACTTGGGTATAGTTATTGGATCTGTTACCTTTATCTGTGATAATTTCAGATGGATCTTGTGGGGCCATGTCGTTCCCTGTGGTATTTATGATTCTCCCTTTGTCCATTCTGACAAAAAGGGGGAGAAATGTTTATGATGATGTGGGCTTCATTTTTATATTTGTTTATATATTGATATCATTGATGGTTTGGAATTATGGTTTTGGATGTATGGTTTTGGCTGGCTGTTTTGCAGGTGATTGATCAAGACCCATTTTGGCTTAGGATAGGCATAGATTTAGGGGGAGATCTATGAGTCCATCTATTTTTTCTTTCTTTTTGCATCTTCATATAAATCAATGTATAGGATTAGTGGGGATATGTTGATGTAATGTATTCTGAAATGAAGTAAACATGATTTTTATCGTAGAATGTGACAAAGAGGGAGATTGTTAGACCATGTTTGTCACAATCTATTCCGAAAACCGTGTAGATCTCTCTTAGGATAGGTGTGTGTGCTAAGATGGATGAGGTCAACCTTGATGAATTAAGGTTATCAGTCACATTCTTTTGTAGTCCTTAAAATGCTTGTTTAAAAGTATTTTTAAAATACCGGAATGAAGGTCTTCTCTCTGTGCACTGACAGCGCGTTGTGCTAATGTTAAAACTTTAACATTAGCACTATTATAGTGCTAATGTTGACAGCGCGCTGTTAAATTTTTAACAGCGCGCTGTCAACATTATAACAGCGCGTCGTTTGACCACGAGACTGCAACTTTGAACTTTCTGTTTCTTTTGTGATGAGGGTTTTTTGGACTTTTCCTGTTTAAGGGTTTTAGGTTTTTTTTATAAAAGTGTTATCAAAACAGGAGAGTAGATAAAGCAAGCAAAAGTGCTTCTTCCTCCTTGAGCCAAAACCATAGAGCTTCACCTTCTTCAACCTTTAAAACTATAGTTGTGTTTTGCAAAAATATTTTAACTCAAAGGTTTCCTATTCTTCTTCACCTTCATCTTTCTTTGCTTTGCTCAAGTGTGTTGAGTGTTTTTGAACCCTAGAGATTAGGGTGTGATTGATAGCCTTGTGGACCTCAAGGTGGATCGTTGTGAGTTCATCAACGGTCAACGTGTGCATCAAAATCTGAAAGCTGTGAAGGCGGCCCGCGACAGGAAGTTGGATTGCTTGGGGGTTTGATAGGGCATGTGCATTTTTCGGTAGGTCATTCGAAACTCCTTGTACTCATTTTTTCCATAATGGATTTGGTGTGTGGACTTTTGTCCCGTGATTTTTCCCAGTGATTAGGTTTCCACGTATATCTCGTGTTGTGGATGTTTGTAATCTTTAGATTAAGTTAGAATTAATCGTATACCCAATCCTTATCCGTAGATCTACGGAATTTCAGTTACGGCGTCTAGTAGGTGAGCACATTAGGAGTTGGGATTCCATCTTACCTATCGCTGTATTTGCATATAACAATTCGGTTAATAGAACCACGGGCATGAGTTCGTTCCAAATTATGCATGGGTATAAACCTAGGACACCTGTAGATCTCATTCCAATGTCCATTCATCATAGGTCATCAAAGTCTGCATCCACATTTGCAAATGGAATTCATGAGTTGCATGCTGAGATTAAGAAAAGAATTGATTTAAAGAATGAAAAATACAAATTCTCTACAGATTCTCACAAACGGTTCAAATAATTTCAAGAGGGTGATTTTGTGATGGTTCGGAATGGACTCGAGCGATTCCCGCAAGGAGTTGCAAAGAAGTTACAAGCTCGTGGTGATAGACCCTATTAGATCTTGAAGCGTGTCGGTTCTAATGCTTACATCTTAGATCTTCCGTCAGAATTGGGGATTAGCACGGCTTTCAATGTAAAGGACCTTGTTCCATTCCATGGCCCTTCAACCATCCCTGCCAATCCCTTTGAGCCTTCTACATCTGATGAACCAATTATTCTTCTACCCGCACCGCTACCCCCACCTACTTAGCAAACTCGTGAGATCATCGAAGATGTGCTGGAAGATCAGATTGTGTCCACCAACCAAAGGGGACTTCAAAAGTATTTGGTCAAGTGGAAGAACAAGAGCGATTCAGAGAACACTTGGATTACACAGGAAGAATTTTAGCAGCTTGATCCGAATCTTTTGGACCTCTACCACAACCAGCATTCATCAGGGATGAATCCTTCTAACCTGGGGAGAGTTGATGGGGACATCCGATTCAAGCAACAGCCCATAACATATCAGAGGAAAAAGAAGAACATCAGAGTGATCAGAAAGAAGAATATTCAAAATTTATTGCCAAAAATTCTCTGATCGTCTTCAACTTTCAATCCCGTCACTTTTATGTTTGGCTTATTTTGAAGAATCAAACAAAGCCGGATTGATGCGAAATTGGTCATATTTGAAAGTTTATCGAAGTAGTTTTCCAACGAGCCAAAAAGCGTGCAATTCCGACAAGTATTGAAGAAGATATGGTCAGTTTTCAAAAGCTGCACAAAAAGTGACGAATTTCAAGACTCCTAATTAAATTAGAATTAGTCTCTTTTATTATTTCTTTTATTAGAAATAGGATTAATTTCCCTATTGTTTTAGGACTTTATTTTATGTTTTAGAAGAATTAGGATATTTATTTTATTTGAACTAGGAATAAGAGTTACACTAGGATTTCTAGTTTTATCCATGGGTTAGCCTATTTAAAGGCTTGTAAACAACTTTATTATTACTTTTTGGTTAATGAAAATTGCTTATGTAAAATTGAGAGTTCTAAACTTTCGTGAGGGTGTGATTCTCTCAAAATGGAGAGCGATTCTTTGATTTCTATTTGTGGTTTGGTGCGAGGCCAACTCTTCTTCCATCTCTATCTTCTTTAGATCTATGGTTTGCTTAAGCAGCATAACCCTAGTTATTTTATTTATTTCATAAAATCCAAAATCAAACTATTTGTTCATCATAAATTATTATTAGCCTTTTAATTTTGTTCGGTATCGAGGGAACCCGCTTGCGAGTTCGTTCGACGCTCTAAAACTATCAGAGATCTCGCCATTCTTAAGAACCCTAATCTTCTAGATCCGCGATAGGGAACGTACACAAAAGTAACGCTATTTTGGGCCGGAATTAAAACATCTAATTGGATTTCTACAATTTTCGTGAGAACTTTTTATGAGAAATTATTATTTTTAATTGATTAAATTAATTTTAATCCTAATCTCAGCCCTAGCACTGCATCTAGTAAGTTCCCGCAGCAACAACTTGGGCAGCCAACAAGATGCTGAGCACAAAAAGAAAACAGGAAAAAGAAGACCAACAGAAGACTAAAGAAACAAACCCAACACTCCCTAAACCAAAAAAACCAAAGCCACACCTGAACCTAAGACCCACAAAAAACAGGCAGCCCACACTCAAACAAGAAGCTCACAATCCCTAGGCAAGAGTCACAAGCAATCCTAACCAATAGATCTCACCTACAAGAGGAAATTAGGGTAAATGATGCAAGCTGTCCCATATGGAAGATGTCTCAATATCTTCCTCCCTACCTCTACCATTATTAATATGCATCCAGTCCAAAACCGCCTCCTTAACACTTTTCATAATAAGAGCAACCGGCCTTCTCTTTCTTTTAAACACCCTTTGATTCCTTTCATTCCATAACGACGACATCACAGCCAACGCCATGATTATTCTGTAACTCTCCTTTATCGTCTTCAAAGGAAACACCATCCCAAGCTTCCAACAAATCTCCAGAGTCTTCCGGAAACACCCAATTCATATCAAACAAATTCAGAATCGTATTCCAAATTTCTTTCGCAACCCAGCAGTGAATAAGAAGATGATTGGCTGATTCTTCACCATGAAGACACATCACATCTATTTCTCAGGTTCATACCCCTCTTATTTAACTGATCAATGGTAAGGATTTTATCCCATCCCACACTCCAATAAAAAAAATTATTTTTGAAGGAACTCGCCCCTTCCAAATCTTATACCATTTAGAATGATCAACAGCAGCTTTCATCAGAAAACCATAAAAAGATTTTACAGAAAGTCTTCCTTTCTCGCTAGGTCGTTATAAGCATATAAAGATGTTCTTTCCTTTCCTGGGTTATGCTTATAACGACCCATGAAGAGAGAACACAACAAGTGAGCAATTTTCTTTCCAAAAAACAGAAAAAGATTATCAAAATAGCAAATAGAGAGTCCATTTGCATAGAAAGATTAGAAATTAATACCTCCTGAATGAAGTCAATATAGTGCAATGCACCATGCTTAAACTGAGTTCCACCACCTGGAAAAGTAAGGTACTCCCCAGTAACTTTCACCCAATTCTGGTGCCCCTTTACAACTGCAAGCTGGGTGTGAGGGACATTGAAGTACCATATCTGCAATAAGCACAACAGAAATAAAGCAATCTTGACCAATGCAATTAGAAAATAGAATTGACTTTATATTTGACTGCAAATGAGTAGACAATGTCTATACCTTGTCCCTGCTATTGGGCCAGTCGATTGACTGTCTGTAGCCATCAGGTAGAGGAACGAGACAGGTTGGGCCTTCTTCGGGGCAGTGCCTCTCTCGATGTTCATAGTGTTTCGTAGTCCGAAGATGCTTGATGGCTTCCTCATTGTCAAGGCAAGGGATGTAATCGGCCCCAGCAGTAACATTACAAAGTTTCCAACTGTACCCGTAATTATCTCCTTTAGCTGTAGATTCTTCGCTCAGACTTCCTCCCTTGGAAGATCCCTGCACTTCCTTTTCATTCTTTGACTCTACAGCTTGAGTAGACCATGCAGCATTTTGTGTGTTGGTCTCGTTCAGAATCTCTGACTGCGCTCCACCAGGAAACACCTCAATTGAACCCTGTTCCCTTGCCTGGTCATCCCTTTTATTCTCTCCTGGATTTTGTTCGGTCTCCTTGTCTTGATTTTGATCCACCTTCTCCACTATCTGTTCATCTACTTTTCCATCCTGAGCTATTTCACCCAAGCTCTCCTTGGATTCTGATTCCTTCTGACTCTCAGATTGTTTTTGCTCATCTATCTGAATATCTGACTTTCTGTCGTTTGATATTTCACCCGAACTCTCCTCAAATTCCTTTTTGTTCTCCCTCTCAATATGTTGTCGCATGCTGTTTGCAGTTTCGCCGGTAATCTTTTCCAACTCACTGTTTGTTTCACCACCTCCTGTATTTGTTTCTCCACTTTCCATATTTTGTCCTCCGCGTTCGTTCTTAAAATCCCCATGACTGTCAGTCTGAGTGTTAAATTTATTGTCGGCTCCGTTCTTTCTATCCTCATTCTCCTTTACGGAATTCTCCTCTTGGACTTCCTCAACACTGTTCTCAGTTATTTTCTCAGGTGGGCTTTGGTTTTGCTCAACTTCAGAATTCTTGTCATACTGAGCAGTGTTAGTATTAGGATTGATTTCTACTTTTGTTGCATCATCGGTTGCATCTCCCGATCGATCATCGAATGGCCGGGAATCATTCTCTGGCACTTGTTCTTTACCTTCAGATTGGGTATCCTGAGAGGACATATCAACTACATTTTGGACGGGTACCACGGATGATGATGTCATCATCCACACACCAACCAAGCAAAGAGCGACAAACACAGCGATAGTCGCCGTTGAGCCATAGGATGATGACAGTCTCCTATTATCCATTCGCGGGTTTTTCCCGAATGCCATTTTGTCACATGAAAATATCTCTCAAATTTATCACTGAAATAAAAAAGAAGAAACAGAGAGAATCAAATCAATCACATTCTACAAAGAAACCCCTGCCACATCCATTGCACTCTCGATTTATGGATTTGGTGTTTATAAAAAATTAGTATGGTACTCAATAAAAGATGGTTCCTGCATCCAAGTAAGAAATAAAGACTGGCCATATAATAGAACACAATATCTAGAAATATAAAATAATATAATTAGGATAGGTTGTACCCAAAATTCAATTTTTTCAAAATCTTTAATGCTTCACCTATAGTTTAGTGATTACACATATCAACCTACTAATAGTCTAAAAACAAAAAAATTAAACAGAGCCATGACCAAACTTAAAAGATCTAGGGCGTGGTTGAACTGCGGAACAAATACAAATCAGAACAAAATACAATAAACAAAACAAACAAAAATCAATAATAATGATAATAACCCAAAACTACCAAATTTTCAAATGTTTAAATAGAAAACAAAATAATTACAGCAATTTAATATGAAAGCGATCACCAATCACCCCAATACTCACAATAACAAAAAGGGCAATCCATGAAATGGCATCTAGAAAGTTAGGAACTAGCAGCATTGTGTGATAAGAATTTAAATATCTTTTTAGGCAAATAAAAGGGACTCATTAATAGGACATAATCATTGAAAAAGAAAACAACGACGTGGAAGAAGAAAAAGAAGCAGATTTGCAATTTCTTTCAATCTTGAAGGAACCAAAAAAAAAAAAATCAAAAAAATCATTCTAAATCATCCTGCATATCCATATATCAGAAAAACATATGCAAAAGATCAGAAAAGTCATTGATTCACAATGGCCGAAAACTCTAAACCAATTCCTTTTAATTATGTAATATAATTAAGCAAAACCCAAATCAAGCACTTCAAATTATTATAGATAAGAAAAAACGCAGTTGATCTTCGGGTTCCATTAAATAATCCAACCATCGGACCTTCACGGTTGGATCTAGTGCTGACATAGACTAACATCAGCACAGATTTCAATGGTAAAGAACTCGACGGTCCATTTGCACAGAGATCCCAACAGCCACCAAAACGATCTCTTCTACACTTTCAGCTTAAAATCATTAGTTTAATATTGAAAACAAATTAAGAATTTCAATTCTCATTATATCCATTTTAGCACGCACTTGAAACTACACAAAATCTAAACGAAAATCTATATAAAACAGAAGGATTCGGGGGGGGGGGGGGGGGTGGGGGGGAGGCAGAAAAGAATAAATCAGACATTAAAAAATATAAAATTTCAGCTCAAAATCAAATTTTAAATCCGAAAAACCAAATTACGAACCTCAAATCACATCATATCCATTTTAAAGCCAAAAAAAAAAAATTATACGCTTTCAGCTTACCATCATTAGTTTAATATTGAAAACAAATTTAGAACTCCGAAATCCGAATCACATTATATCCTTTTCGGCTGAAAAGGAGCACGCACTTGAAACAACACCATATATAAGCGAAAATCAAAAAAACCTCAAGGGGTTAGGTGAGCTGGCCGCCCAGGTTATCAAAAAAAAAAGCGAAAATCAATGTAGAAAACACGGATTCAAAGGGAAAAAAAAAAAGCGAAAAAGATCAAATCTACATTAAAAACACAAAATTTCATCTCAAAATCAAATATTAAAACCAAAAACCAAATTAGGACCACACTAGATCTCATCAAACAGATACAGATTCAACTCAGGACCAAAAAAAAAGTATACACGCATTCGAATTGCAGCATATCCATAACAATCAAATTGAAAGCGAAAAAATGGAGAAAGATCGAGATTTGCCAGTACCTTTTCTCCACCTAGATTTTTTTTTTCTCTCCTCGTTTCCTTCTCTTCTTCTTTCGTTTCTCTGTAGATTTGTGGATTTAAAAGGAAACAGAAATTTTTTATTTCTATTTTTTATATATATTATATAATTGGTTGATATTTATATATTTTAAGCGCGGGAGAGGAGAGAGAGAGAGAGAGAGGGACGACCGCAGAAAATCCACTAAATCAGCGAGGGAAACGTGAAGCGAAGAGACTTTCTAGTTTGTTTTAAACGATGTATATTTTATTATTTCTATATTATGTGTGGTATACTTGAGATTCGTGAAAGCAAATGATATGCAGCTATAAATGTTAAAATAGCTATTTTCGTATATGTGACTGATAAGTGATCCAATCTATTCTTCGTAACTAAAACTTTCTAGCTTCTCATGGTGTTCACCGAAAGCCGAGGGCAATAGAAAAGTCGGTTACTCTCAAGCTTTTTAATCTCCTGGCAGTGAAACGATCAAACTTTTACTTTTACTGGTTTTCATGCTAATAAAAATGCCTACACTTCCCCATAGAGGTCTGCCACGTGCACACCACTTTTTCTTCCTGCACACCATCACTAGTAGCCCACTTACTTTTGCTATCTTCACATCAATTAAAAAAAGAATTTTTTAGTGAGTAAGAATCCTCCACCAAACTAATCAGTGACGGAGGGCTTTCCTGAAAATAATTAGTGTTGTAGAGTACTTTTTTTTTTTGATAATCTGGATATTCGGGCCTTTTAGAGCACCCGCCTAATACCAAGGGCACATACGCACCCCAAATTTAACACCTGCCGGGTCAGCACAGGATATAAATCCTTAGGGTGGTCTCAAGGGGGGGAGGGGATTCGAACTCAAGTCTTCTGCTTTTGGAAGCAGATACCTGGCCAGCTCATCTAACCCCTTTAGGTTAGCGTTGAAGAATACTTTCTATCCAAATGACCAAATTACCCTTATAAAATAAACGGACATGTATTGGATGATTGTCTAATATATTGGGTGGAACTCTAATACAGGACAACCATCTGATATCCTTAAGAGAAAAAATTATGTTTGATAAATTAGACGACCATCTGTATGCGTCGAAATATATCTTAAGAGTATTTTCGCCATTTTGGTAAGTTTAGGAGATAGAGTTCTCCAACACTAATTTTTTTAAAGAGAGCCCTCCATCACTAATTAGTTTGATGGAGGCTTAAAAAAAAAGAAATGACAATCAATTAGCATTTAAATTGTTTTTTTTTAATTTTTTGTTGCTAACAAAGATAGAAAACATGTCTTCAGAAAGCATGTTCATACTTCAGAGTAGCTTTCGGGCACACACTTTTTTTTTTTTTTTTTTTTTCTTTTTTGGTATACCTTTCCGTTAAAATATGTTCTAAGGGCACACCAACTTTTGCTATATACATTCAATAACTTATTTGCTTTTGAGCTTGAGAAGAAAAACGTGGCGTGAGTGTAGCAGTCCTCTTCCAATGTTTGACATGACTCATTCACCTTTGACTTTTTGAAAGTGAATGGGCGTATTATCTCAAAGCAACTTCACAAGATAGGGTACAAGAATAAAACGGCAACTGAAAAATTAGAAAATATTGGAGAAAAAAATAATAATAATATATATAAGAAAAAAGGGAAAATAAATATAAAATTATAAAAATATATTATATTAAAATATATTAAAAATAATTATAGCCTTTTTTATTTAAAACGTGTTTTATACGAAAAACCTTATAAATCGTGTTTTAAATGAAAAATATTTGTTTTTATACGTTTTCACTATAAAACTATAGTGACAAATTTGCTGAAGAGGGGTCAAATGAAAATTTTGAAAAATTTTGAGTAATTTTTGGCAAAAATTTTGTAAATTTTGGTTTTTTTTTTTAATGTTTAAAATTTTTATTTATTTTTATTTTAAATATGTTAGTAATTTAGTATATATTGTAGTAATTTTTAAAAAAATATATAAAATATATTTTTTACATATTTTTAATCCCCGAAACATTCCCAATTTTTTTTCGAAAGCTTTTGAAATTAATCTGAAATGCACTGAGAGGACCCCCCACCGAAAAATTACCGAAAATGAAATTTGTCACTATATATAAAACAGCTATTTAGAAAAAAATGTCATTTTTTTTTAGGGATGATTAGAAGAACATGCCTTGTTTTGAAACGTTTGAAGCTATTATACCCAAACGTAAGTTTTTAGCCAAAAGAGTTTTCACATAATTTTAGGGTCTGTGGAAACGTGAAAATACATTTCTACTGTAGTTAACAAAATGAGATATATCCAAAATACCCTTATCTTTTCCCTCTCTCTCTCTCTAGAGCTCTACGACAATGGCGCCGACGATGCCATTCCTAAACCCTACAGACAACGACACTAACGACGCCATTCTTACCGAAGCTCTTCAACAACGACGCCGACGAAACCAGCTCCACTCAAAACCAGAGCTCCGGCTGCGGCGAAACCAGTTCCGGCGGCCCCGACGAAACCAGCTCCAACGGCCTACCTTCTCCACTCAAAACCAGCTCCAGCTGCGGCGAAACCAGCTCCGGCGGCCTCGACGAAACCAACTCCGGTGGCCTACCTTCTCCACTGAATCATCTTCTTCTCCTTAAATCCGAACCTTCATTTCAATTGCAGCTTACCCATCAAAGAAAAACCCTCTACAAACTCATTTTTCAACATGCATCAAAAACCCATTAAACCTAAATCATTGTAAAACCCATTAAGCCATCCGTCACCAGCACCCCAGGAAACTATTGCCACTGCAAATCTGCAACTTAGGCGTCACCAAGAAACCAATTATGCACAAAATCAACTCCACTGAAACCCACCGTTTCTTCATTTTAATTTTAATTTTTAAATTTTGAATGATTTCTCTCGATCGTGTTTATTCAACTCCGGAGCTAGTTTTGTCACGGCCGCCAGAGCTGGTTTTGAGTGGTTTGAGTGAAGAAGACAATCATGGACAAATTTGTAAATTCACAAATCCACTTAAACCCACATGTGTAATCTCACGAATTTCTGAACTTCAAAAAAACGTTAAAATCTTCTTTTCTAAAACGTTTAGGTTGTTTTTCTAAAGTGCCCTTTTTGGTGACTATGCCTCAAAGTTATGTCAAATCTGTTTTAAATAAGGTACTCAACAAGTGTGATCGAGTTGAAACCCAACTCGTCCCCCAACTCGTCCGACCCATATTTTGTACTGGGTTTGACATATAAGCTTGACCCGTTGGGTCGGATCAAGCAAGAAGCATCTGACTGACCTTTGGGTTGGGTCAGGTCAGGCATAAACTAGGTTAACCCGGTAATTGAGAGATTTGGACAAGATAACGAGGGATTGTATGAAACTTCAAATGTCTCATTTATGGCTTTGAGGTATCATACAAATGGAGAGGTCGCATATATAAGCCTGCCAAGTCATGTATGAGACTGATAGATCACATACAAGACCACAACCGATCGGTCTCGTACAAGATTGATGGGTTGTTCCCGGTCTCATATGAGATAATCAATTGCGATCTCATATGAAACTAATCAGTTTCACTTAAAAATAGATGCACACATGCTTTCAGTTAAAAGACATTTAGACCAATTAAAAGTGAGCAAATCGGAATGCGCATTCTTAAAAAAAAAAATTAGAAGCTTTCGGACCCTGCTAGGTAATAAGCAAAAGTTCATACTCTCTGAGGCAACTATGCGAATATTTGGGACTCTCTCAAGTTAAGAACTCCCAAATATTAAGTCTTAAAAGTCGCATTTTTAGGCTGTTTTTGGGAAATGGTATTCAGTATTCACAACAAAATATTATTTACCTAAAATTAGGGTTTTGGTACGTGAGAGATGTTGACTGCCTTGAATCAAAACGATGGAGATTGCTTTTCTTCTCAATCTTCCACACAGCTGATTTGAGATCATGGCACCCCTATCAGACGGTCAAATGTTAATGTTATATAACATCAACACAGTGGTGAAAAGTGTGTAGCGTTGAGGTCAAGGGTTCAAATTCCATGCTTACCTATAAAAAAAAGAAGTGACCCAAGAACTTCTTCTCATGCCCATGATCACAATCGCTTTGGGGAAGTGTGCTACGTGGAATTAACATCTCACTGCCTGATAGATGCGCCATGATCTCAAGAAATAGTGTGTGAAAGTCTGGAACAATCTATTTTCTAAAAGACTAGGACGAAAAGCGATCTCTATTGTCTAATTCAAGGCCGTCAAGGCCCAAGGGCTCTAACATATACTTGGTTTGGAATACCCAATGTAACAGAATCGATCAATATTGGTATCGGGTATCGGTCCTCCAAATTAACTTATACGCATCAGCCTATTTAAAAAAAATATAAATAAAAATATAGGTGTCGGCCAATACCGATACCAAGTTGGATACTTATATGTATTGGTGCCGATACATAATGGTTTTCCGAAAAACCGATACGTATCGCCGATACGTATCAGGATCGGCTGATATTTGATACCTTGGGAATGTTGAATATTCGGTTGCAAATACATGTATCTTTGGCCATTAAAGTGGATGGCCATATCGTGCATAGAACTCAAGTGGGCCCAAAATCACACTCACAAAAAAAAAAAAAAAAAAGGAAAAAAAAGAAGAGAAAGTGAATCTAATGCCTTCTTTCCAGAGAAGCAATTTTAAATCCAAACCCCTAGCATTTTTATTCCTTTCTCTAAATTTGAATTAAAATCTTACATTTTCTCTTTAAATTTAATATTAAAGGGGGGTCAACAACCTATAAGATTATCAAGCTTAGAAAATTTTTTGTTCTATAAATGTTTGAAAAAGCTGCCTAAACTTTTCATAAGATTTATTCATCACATCCAACATGAAGGTTCATATATATTAGGATAGTGTTATATGGCAGGTAGGTTTTGTGTAGGCCACTGATGTGGTGCAACATAATTGGTTGCAAATGCAGTAGAGCCCAAGCAATATAGGTTGCGGCAATCAGTCACGCAGCGGCACATTAGCCGCCTACACTTTGCCTACACAAAATCTGCCTGCTATTTGTAATTTTCCTATTATAGTCATGGTATCAAAAATCGGCTGATACAGATACGTATCGATTCCGATACGTATCGCAGCTGTAGTTGGCGCAAGTAGCTGCAAACAAAGTTATCCCAGCACCATTGGTTTCGCTTTCATGGCTTGCAATTGCTTTCAGTCAAGAAGCAATACAATACAATAAAGAAATCAGACTGTCAGTTGTCACTTGTTAAAGACCTTTCAGTCAATAAAAAAGACAACTAGTAAAATAAATGGTTTATAGTAAATGTCTAACGCAGTCAATTGTCAGAGACCTTACATTCAATATAAAAAATATAAAATACACATTTTATAGAAAAGAAATAGGCTAATCAATTACCGCCTTACCTGTATAAGCTGATACATATCGGTATGGACCAATACGTATCGGCCGAGTCGTATTGGTCCTCCATAGACCAATACCCGATACTGTAATATCCCGAAAAATTACGTTAAACAGTAACCTCGGGATTCGTGCCCAATTGGTCACATGTTTGACCAATTAGGAGTTCAATAGTTAGCATAGAGTGTGATGAACGGATGAGATGTGATAAATTGATTGACTGTGTGGTGTGTGATGTAAATGTGAAGTCACATACACCTATCGCGGTGCTTATGCTCAACACACAAGTTAGAGGAGAGATAAAAGGGTTTAATAACCCTAAATTTGTGTTTTGGGTTGTTGAGAGAGAAGTAAAGAAGAGAGAGAGAGGAGTAAAGAAGGGTTGAGCAAGGAGTTATTGTGGGTGATTGGAAGGGGGATTCAAGCATTAAAGAGACTGACTCAACGTGAAGGATCCGTTCAAGCCAAAGCTGGAACCCTAGCCTTTCCAACCACTTGATTTAAATCAATTTGAGATTGATTGAAGGTAAAATTCTTGTAGTTTAAATGCATAGATTGAAAGGTTAGATTGTAGTTAGAAATGGGTTAAAGTATAGGATAAAGGCTTAGAAAAATGAAAGAAAAAAAAGTAAGGGAAAAGATTGGAAAGGACAGCCAAAAGGGGGCTGAATCTAGCAATTTCGATTAATCGAAATTGGGTTTCGATTAATCGAAATTGGCCAAGAAGTTGAAAAGTCAGAGGACCCCGATCTCGATTAATCGAATTGAGTTTCGATTAATCGACTTTAAATTTCGATTAATCGAATTGGGAATCGATTGATCGACTAGGAACTTACAGTGAACTCCAGTGAAGGAAAGAAAATAGCTTGGAGAAATCGACTAATTGAAATAGGAATTCGATTAATCGATTTTGAATTTCGAATAATCGATTTGGGATCGATTAATCGATTTTGGAAATTCGATTACTCGAATTGAGAATCGACAGGATAGAGTAGAGAATTTCGATTAATCGAATTGGGTTTCGATTAATCGAATGGGAATCTCGATTAATCGATTTGAGAATCGATTAATCGATATTGACTTTCGATTAATCGATTTTGGAGTTCGATTAATCGACTGGGCTAGTTTATATTGACTTTTGAGTTTGACTTTAAGCTTCATGGAGGATCTTGGACCTCCTTTATTGCATCTTTAGTGATGTGTTTCACATGTTATGTGGTACCATAGGTGGTACGTGTGAGCTAGTGTACAAGGAGCCACGTGGGACCTTGATGCTTTGATCGAACGAAGACTTGAGGTAGGGAACACCTTGAACATGTACTTTATTTTGTAAGAGCATGTATGTAGTGATATAGAGTTCAATTCAAAATATTTTTATTGCTTAAGAATTGTGAAAAGTGTGTGTGCGTGACATCCATAAGAGTAATTATAATGAACCATCCCCAGAGGATGAGGAAGTAAAGAGATAAGAGCATCAGGTGTGATACAAGTGAATGGATACATCCCAGGGATGTATCCAAGATTGAATCATGTTTGATAGGGCCTAACTGATATAAGATAGCACAATTACACGGTGAATAACTATATGTAAGCACCTGATACTTTTTTTATTTGAGGTTTAATAGGGTACCCCACTGACGTGGCGGGATATCCACGACTGACACGGCAGGATATCCGTGACCGATACGGCGGTAAAAACGTAGGCCAGTGCAGAGGCTTATCCGTACACAGTAAGCACACCCCAGGGGTGTTGATTGAGATTAGTGAAACCCAGCCACCAATCCCCAGGGGAAAGGGGCTTGGGTACTATTTGTATTTCCAGGGAATACGTTAAAAGTGTCTATATAGATGACGAAGATGGGTATCTCATCGGGGCTCGATGCTATATTGCTCGGGGATTACTTAAGTTGAAAGTTTAAGTTTTGCTTTAGGCCTTTTCATCATCATTCATGAATAAATAAAGACACAAGTAAACTACCAGTAAAATGTAATGCTTTTAATTATTTTCATCAATAACTGCATAGACACATCATGCATGACATATCATGGAATATATGTGAGCGATAATTTATATGTTCAACTGTGTTTTGTTCCCTATTGAGCTAGGATGTAGCTCACCCTATAGACTATACGTCGCAGGTCCACTACTAGCAGCTGTCGAGGCTTCAGGAGATGTTGATCCCGGTAAGTCGGACCTTGCAGCCGGTGAAGAGTTGGAGCCACCTCGTGAGGACTTCTTCTAGAGGACTCCGTTGTGCCGCTTTGAGGGCTTTTTGATAGAGAATTGTACAGCGTGGTATGTCAAGCCTTGTTTTGGCTAAACAATGTACATGTATAAATTGAGATTATTCTTTTGGGGCGAACCATCCGTGATGATTCGCTATCATCGATGGTTCGGATCGGTTCTCCATTCATGCAGAGGCATGAGGGTAGAACTGTCTTTTGAAAAATATTTTTATATAGATTTAAATTCCGCAGTTTTATTTACTATTTCATTTTTGCTTGCTATGCCAATATTCCGTGCTTAGCAAAGGGGCACGGTGAAGATGATCGTGCTGATGGCACGGGTTTCGGGGTGCCAAAATCCGGGCTGTCACAGATACTGATTTGGATTTTATTACCTTGATTATAGCTACTACATAATGTTGGATATTAGTATATTTTAGACTATTCATTAGAAAAAGTAGCCCAATTAAATGATTTTCTTTAAGACCCACTCATCAAATGTTATATCTCAACCATTTGACCCCCTTCATTGGATAATAGTCAACCTCTTACATTTACTTTAAATATAATCTTAGGGTTTATAGAATACTATGGTGTTACATTTACCCAAAAAACTCTTCATAAGCTTACTAATTTTATGATATATGTAAGGTAGCATGGGTCAAAATATCATATCATACTGATACGTATCGTTCGCTACGTATCGGTTTTGGACCTCACTGATACGGTATATTCAAGGTACCGTGGAATGTACCGTATCGGTGCCTCCCATACAAAAACTCAAAATTTCAAACGATACATTGGAATGTATCATCTGGGACCGATATATATCGGTTTTGGGGTTGGACGATACGTATCAGTTTTTCGAATTTTTAACCCATGTAAGATAGCCAAACTTAATAATAATATGAGCTCCCCTATAATAATAGTGTTGACCACTAGTATGATATAAAGATTCCATAAAATGCTACTTGTGACTTGACAATACATAATTTTTTTTAAAAATTTTAAACTTTATTAATAATATCAAAAGAAAATAAATACAAAGAATCCAACCCTATTTGGGTCTCAAATAGACTATGCCCTGCTTATCCAATTGGATGAGACCAAAAACACTTTGCGAAAGATCATTTGCATGTGGAAAAGTGATGCTTAGTGATAGTCATTTTCGCAAGTTCATCTGCGACTTAATTCACCTCCTAACACAGTGATGCGCCTCCCATTAAAGATCGTTCAAATGTTCTCTAGTGATCGCAATAGAGGTGAAGAGGTTCTACAGAGATTGACCATCCAATAAGCTCTTGATCAAGAGAAAGGAATCGCTTTCAATAACCAATCTTCTACCCAATATTTTCGCAATTTTCACTCCATCCAAGAACGCGTATGCTTCCGCTTTATTATTCATCAATCGCCAATAAAAGTTACTATAAGTAACAATGAAATCACCTTGCTCATCTCTAATGATCCCTCCACCCCCAACAGCTCGGGGATTGCTAGAAGAAGATCCATCAATATTCAACTTAATGCTGTTAGAAGGCAGACGAGACCAAGAAACCAGAGAGGCTACCTTGGAAGGAACACTCAAAGGAGAAATCCCTAAGCAAGTCAGACAATCAAATTCAAACTGGGAGCTACTCAACTTCAGCTTAATGGCATAGTTAATCTCCACCACCCAATTTTGTACTTTCTTGAAAATATCATCAGCTGAACATTCAATAGATTCATGCGCACGCTACTACGAGCCAACCATAACTCCCTCCACATGCAATGATCCTAATTTTAGTGCATTGATATAGCTTATTTAATTATATGTACCTAATAGTGCATACACCGCATGCTTTGAATTTCCAAATGTTTTAACTAAAAATACATTTTTTAGTTTTGAAACTCTTATATTTATTTCTGTCATTAATTAACACAAGTTATGTGATAACATAATAGTTAGAGGCTTGAGTTAGAGATAAGAGGATAGAGGATTGAACTTTGGTATGTAGATTTTAAACCTTTATTTTGGACCATGAAGTAAATTTTTATACATCCTTCTATGGTGTGCTAGCATAACACCAGATGTTTTCCTAATAAGTTAAGTTAAAAGCTGTATTACGGAGAAAACCCTCTTCCTGTGAGAAACCTTAGAGACCTTAGAGAAGAAATTCTAGATCCTCCTTTTCTAGAGCTTTTCTTTTTTAAAGATCGACGAGACGTTTGTATCGATTCTCGAGTGACCTTCGCTTCCTTCAAGAGCCATTGTCGTGGTGAGGAACCTAATTGAATCAGAAAGATACGATCGATCTAGGAATGGAGAAATCATACCTTCCCTTAGAATTTAAATATTGAATTAAACGTGAGTTTTATGTCAATTAATGCATGTTATTGCTTAACAAATGAATGGTATGATAAAATGGAATGCATGCTAGAATAGTTCCTCATTGATTTTGATGTTTATGACTAAAACTGGATTGGAACGTTCGAGCGAACGTGAGGATGGACGGTCATGCCCTTTGCAATATCTGCCTAGAACAAGAATGCAGGATGGACGTCAGTAGTATTAGGAAGGATGTCTGTGATCTACGAAACCTCTGTTCAGAAAGACTTGAATTGATGAACGTCCGTGATATCGATTAGCTCTTTGTACAATAGTTTGATTAAATATTAATACTTATGCTTAATGATTATATTTATATGCACTTTAATATTCTATGATGATCCATGAATTGCATGATTAAGACAAATGAACATGATAAAATGATAAGTAGCAATCAGGCTGAATTAGACCCAACGTCTTCATAGAGACGGAGTCTAATGACATGAGAATAAGGACTTATTAGACCTAACGTCTTGATAGGGACGAAGTCTAAAAGTCAACATCTTAAGAGAGATGGGTAAAAGATGAACTTAAAAGAAAAGATAAATTAATGCAAGATTGATTTACATGTCATGTTCAGTTCTTTTCAATTTATTGAAATTATGCATGCCACAGACACATACTCATGAATTATAAAAATGTCTATATTGCGATGATTGATATCTTATATTTTAATGGATAGCATATCTGATCCATACACGTATAAACTTACACCATTTATTGATGTGGGTGGCCACAAGAGACAGATGTTGTGAATTAATAATAACGTTTGGCCGTATGGTGATGAGACCACATATGGTGTTCAGCAGTCTGAGATGGATGGCGATGAAGGCTTTGTAGCCTAGCTTTTTATATTGCTCTTCATTATTATGTTGTTCACATTTTTGAAGCTTGAATAATTAAGGATTTATTTAAGTTGTTTAGAAACTATTTACAATAGATTGGAATATGGAATGTTTCAATAGAATAAGAGACTTAATATGGATAATTAGGAATTTTACTTTTATGATTGTGGTTATTTCGAATTTTTATGCGATTCATTTATGTTTTGACTCTTTCGTTCCACTGTTTAAAGGTGTTCTGGTAGTGCCTGCTTGATGTAATTTTAGGATCATGGTATACGATGTACGACCTAAGATCTTACAATCAGGGGTTGTGAGATTTCGGGTCTCTACACTACAACACCATGGGAATCAAGCTGCAAGTAATACCAAACTGAGACTTTTTAAAATTAATCAAAGTAGCAAACCTGGCTCTTGCTATCTGAAAATCATGATATGGAATACCAAAGATACCTGAAATTTTTTTCCATACCAAAGAAGATACCTCACAAGAGATAAAGAGGTGTGAAGAAGAATCAACAAATTTCTTGCACAACTCGCATCTAGATACAACGGGGATGGATAAACCAACAAAAAACAACACAAATAGCTTAACCAAATATTGTATACAGAAGTTATCTATAATGTTGTAGAGATGTTATCCACAATGAGATAGAGGTGTAGCTTCGGTTAATCAAACCGAAATGTTTCAGTTTGGTTAACCAAACTTTTCAACCCCCCAAACCGAAATTGAACCGAACCGAACTGATATGATTTCGGTTTTGGTTGGTGCGGTTTGGTTCAGTTTTCGATTTTTCTTCTATTATTTAATTATTTATTTATTATTTTTATTGGTTTTCTCATCTTACTCGACTGATTTTTTATTTTAGATACCAAAATTGAAACCGAATCAGGTCGAATCAATTCGATTCGGTGTCTGTCTGATTCAGAAGGCTCTACTTTCGATCAATTTTCAGGTTCCATTTTTTTTTTTGCACCCCTACAATGAGACAACGGCTCATTGCAATATCATTCTATACAATGACATGATGTAATCACTTATGCATGTATTGGACTTTGAGATGTATGAAGTTTTTACTCTTCTTCGCGGATCTCATCATGCCATACCAATATTAAGCCACATGACACTTATTTTTAGCAGTCTTAATCATCAAGGTAATAGTTCATATAGATATATATATATATATATATATATATATATTATATAATTTTTATTTATTTATAATAGTTAATATATTGAATTGATGTAGCCCAATAATCTCACTTTAAAATGAAAGGTTGTTTATATTTTATAATAATTAATATTAAAGTAAGCAAATGATTAAAGTCTTTTGACATATGCAAATGAAGTCTTTTGACATATGCAAATAATGAGCTGCTACTTAGAATACTTTGATTGATCATAAGTGTGCAACAACAGGGCCAAAATAGATGGTCTTGGAGAGAGACGGTCTATGAACGCCCTGTTTTGCAATGCTCCTCACCAGGGAGTAACACATGTCTAAAATAGATGGTCATGGAGAGAGACGGTCTACGAACGCCCTGTTTTGCAATGTTCCTCACCAGGGAGTAACACATTGCCACAACCCAGAATCCTAGCCGATCTCAAGGGCCTAGAATTCTGTGTTGACATGTCGAAGCACTCCGACTTGTTTTACAAAGAGCTAAAGAGTATCAGTTAAAGATGAACCCAAAGAAATGTGTTTTCGGAGTCACCTTAGGAAAATTACTTGGTTTTATAGTTAGCAAGCGAGGGATCAAGGTTGACCCCGCAAAGTCAGAGCCATCCTCGAGATGTCACCTCCCAATAATATCAAAGAATTATGAGGCCTGATAGGAAGATTGCAATTCATCAGGAGATTCATCTCCCAACATTCAGACAGATGCGATCCTTTCTATAGACTACTTAAAGGAGGAGCTGAATACAAATGGGACGAGCAGTGTCAGCAAATCTTTGACAACATTAAGAAATACCTCCTTAACCCGCCTATACTATCACCACCTGTCCTCGGAAAATCCCTAATTTTATACCTGTCAGCGAACGACAGAGCAATGGGAATAATTCTGATACAATACAAAGAAGACGACAAGAGAGAGAAGGCTATCTACTACCTCAGTAGGATGATGATCGAATACGAACGAAAATATACTCCGATGGAGAAGACTTGCCTCACATTGGTATGGGCCTTGCCCAAATTGCGACACTACTTTGGAGCACATAAAATACTAGTATTAGCCTGAATGGACCCTCTAAAGTATACATTCGAAAAGTTTGTAACATCAAGAAAGATCGCTCACTAACACATGCTATTACAAGAATTAGACATTACTTACGTCATGCAGAAATCGATCAAAGGGCAAGCCATCGCTGATTATCTCGCAGTCCTCCTACTCCCGAATGACGAACCTATACACGTTGACTTTCTCGATGAAGACCTATTCATGATTCATAATGAAGAGCTCGATAAGTCCTCATGGATCCTTTATTTCGATGGTGCTCTAAATCACAAAAGAAAAGGCATCGAGATAGTCCTCCTGAGCCCGGAAGGATTTGTCATACCCAAAGCTTTTCAGCTAGATTTCCCTGTCACTAATAATGTCACAAAATACGAAGCCTTTATAGCGAGACTACGAGCAGCACTACAATTAAGAGTAAAATAATTAAAAACCATTGGTGACTTCAAACTAGTAATTTCACAAGTCATAGGAGAATGGAAAACTAAGGAAAGGAAACTAATGGCATATCTAGAAACCGCTCAATATTTAGTAAAGAAATTTGAAAGAATCTCATTTACGCATATCCTTAGATTAGAAAATGAGCTCGCAGATTCCTTAGCCACTCTAGCCTCAGTCATCCAAATATCTGTCGAACAAAATACCAAGACCTTCTTCATTGAAAGCTGGCAGTACCCGCCCACAAGGTGGCATGGATCTTCAACAGAGAATTACCCATCCTCGCCACAAGTATAGGACCAAAAGGAGCAATCACACCAGGAAAGCACAACAACACAGAAACTGAAGTCACTATGTTCAGATTTGAAAAATCGTCGACTGGTGATGGACAACCATGGTACTTCGATATTGGAATTTCTTGAAGTATCAACATGTCCCTCCATACGCTACAAAGATCGAACATAAGACTATAAGGAACCGGTGTGCCCGATTCTGTATACTTGGTGAAACATTATATAAAGAATCCTTCACCAAAGGAGTACTACTATGATGCGTCATGACTGCCGAAGGACAATACATCATCCAAGAAGCACATGCTAGTGCTTGCGGTGCCCACTCTGATAGACAAAGACTCGCTGATCAAGTTACACGACAAGATTACTTCTGACCGACGATGATCAGAGATTGCCACCTTTACATTCAATCCTGCAAGCAGTGTCAAGAACACGCCTCACTCATCAAAGCTCCGTCAGTTACATTGAATACTATGACTTCGCCATGGCCATTATCGATGTGGGCCTTTGATATCATTGGCCCTTTCACTGACACAGTTGGGAACACTCACAAACACGCATTCATACTCACAGCGACCGAATACTACACCAAGTGGGCAGAAGCTGAATCCTATGTCAGAATCACCACTTCAATACTCGTGAGGTTTATCATTCAGAATATCATCACTAGATTTAGAGTTCTCAGGATGCTTGTCACTAACAATAGACCACAGTTCATCACTGAAAAGGCGAAGAAGTTATGTAAGAAGTACAACATCGACCTACGCCACTCATCGCCGTTCTACCCTCAAGACAATGGACAGGTGGAAGCTACGAACTAAACGCTCATCTGAATCTTAAAACGCACAGTAGAATCGAGCAATGGAGTCGACTGGCCTGAGCGACTACCCAAAGCACTCTGGGCCTATAGGACCTCTATTCGTACGGCCACTGGCCAAACTCCCTATCTTCTTACCTATGGGATGGAGGCACTCCTACCGTATGAGATACAAGTACCGCCTTTACGCATTCAACTCGATGATGAGCTATCCTTAGACGAGAGGAGAATTGCCCTACTCACACAGCTAGAGTAGCTCAATAAAATGCGCCTAAGGGCAGCTGATCACGCTCAGGTACATCAGAGGAGAGTGGCCAAGGCTTACAATAAGAAAGTCCTCGAATGAACTTTTAATATTGGAGAATTAGTCTTGAAGAAAATTATGCCTTCCAAGCACGCCCATCCGAAAGTAAAACTAAAATCAAACTAGGAAGGCCCTTATATCATAACAGTCGCATACTCTGGAAATGCTTATAAACTGGCAAATCAAGATGGGGGAAGAACTCCCTAGTCCTTGGAACGCCAATTACCTTAGAAAATACTACCCCTAGCCTTGCGATCATCACATCTCATGGTTAGATACTTATACTTACCACCCCCGTAGTCATCGCGGCCCATTCATTGGTCGTACGCCTTCAATGCTCAGAATATCCTTAAGACCTCCGATTTATTGCCCACCTTTTCCACTCAGGCAATTTGATTAAAGGACTAGTGACCTATCTAACCTCTTTCAAACGCATAAGTAACTCCTGATCCTCATTTCCCTTCCCCCACCATTAGAGGAGACATTAGAGCAACAAAAATGAAGATGTTAGGTTCAATCAAAACTCATCATTCTTGCACTAGCAGGATGTTTTCAAAAAATATATATACGTCCAAAAAAAAATTAAGTGAGAGCATTACGACGAATGAACAAGTTAATGAGCTCAGGGAAGCATAAGCAGGCCGTGAGGACATCTCTAGTAATATCACTAGAAGTGTATAAGCAAGCTGCGAGGGCACCCCTGATGTCCCCATACTACTAGATGTCGTCGTAAGGTGGCGGGAGGAGGATAAACTCCTGCTGACCATAGAATATGAGATTTTGATGGTGCCGAAGCATGACGAGTAGCTCGATCATAACATCCCATACCCCTCTGAGAAAAAGAATGTTACCCACCCCTTTTGGAAAGCATTAGATACAAACTACTCCTCGCATCACTGAGCCTTACCCCTCTCTGCTATATATTTTTTTTGGACGATAAATCAAAAGCTTTGCAGGATATTCCTAGAAATGAAGCCGAAAATTGATGAATGACGACTGGTGCAATCACTTACTATATATATCATACCTCTCCCTAATAACCACGGGATATGATGACCACCACCCTAGGATAGACCTCATATACAATTGAACTAATCATAAAGATGGCCTCCCCGGTTCGGTGACAGTACCGATCAACTTTTTTCTTCAAAACTAACTCACCAGATACCCATGATTGCTTATAAATCCAAAGTGCTTATCTTGAAACTCGGAAAAGCTCCATTGCACTTTGACGCTGGGGTATTTATTTTGTTAGAAGAAGAATCATGTCAGAAATGCCGAAGTTACCCTCCACAAACAAGATAAGAAATGATGAAGTTACCCTCCAAAAAGAACTACCAAAGATACCATACCGCCGATTCTACCACGCTCCTACACTGGGGCATTTTTTATTTTATTTTATTATTTTGTTATTATTCCTGTTTTAGCTATTTGCTTTCCCTGTTGCATGATTTTCGTTTCAAAAAAAAGCAAGCAAAAAAAGAAAGAAGAAAAAAGAAAGAAAAAAAAAGAGAAAAGAACACATATCCATCTTTTGCTAACAGACTCCGGTCTGAGACACTTACCCCCTTTGACAATCAGCAAGGGGGTAAACAAAACTACCGATGATGTTACTTTCACATATGTAGGTACAAAGCAACCTTCAACCATCATCGAGCCAGCTCAGCAAGCATTCGAATCCCAATGAAGGTTGACAGCGGTGAAGAAACTGAAAGCAAAAGTAGATGCAAGAGGTAACTAAAAGAAAAGGAGCCAATCAGGTACATCTAAACCAAAAATCTCTCTATATATAGGTGTCAAATCTTTTCATTTCTTTTTACACCTATCACTGGGGACACCCCCCATATATACAACACACACATGCTATAAACACAAAATAAACACACACACACACCTAATCCCTACGCTGTCGCTTGGCCGGCCGAGCACTACTGTCCCCAATATCATCAGCTCTGAGGTCTGTGGACTGGTCCTCCGAAAACACAATCTTGGCACCCAGAGTCTACGAAACATCTAAATGATGAGGCCTTACCACAGATCCCCCCTCACTAGTCTGGCTAATGGACTGCCTCGATCGAGAATGAGGAGGATACCCCACAAGAATATCACGAACAGTTGGATCCCTACGAGCATCACCCCTGACACGATCATATGACATGTGATGAGATTGTCTAGCCGAGGAACCCGTAGCCCTCGACTCCGACTCACCGAGTTGACAAGTCAGCCTATGCACTCTCGCTCACTCCTCGCCAGATGGTACTGCAACTGATCTAGGATCACCTGCATCTCGGCCCGCATTGTCTGATGTGCCACCTCTAACGCCTCGGTCTAAGTCTTCTGTGTGACCATCATCTCGATCATCAGGTCCTCCCGACTCTGCGTCTCCTCAAGGACTCGACTTACCTCAGGAATGGCCTGCGTTCGCGCCACCTCTAGATGTGCCTCCTCAAGCTGACGAACCTACATAACTGCACCAAGTCAAGCGAAAACTAATATATACATGAACAAAATAAGAAAATTTGAAAAAGGAAAGAACCATACCATATCCAGCCTTTCCCTTAAGAGTCGCTCAACTGTCTCAGCGGTCACTGGATTAGCAGGAGGCACAGGAGGGACAACAAACGTAGGCGCTTGCAACGAAAATAGACAAGTACATAAAAAATACTATAATGACAAATAGACTACAAACACAATAACTAAAACATACCTGAGTAGGGATAGGAGTAGACTCATGAGGGGGAGCCTCGAGAGCGAAATCCAGAATAGCCTGCACAAAGAACCAAATAATCCAACACAAGAAATGTCAGAACAAGATAAAGATGGAATAACCAAAATAGAATTATCCCACATCAAAAGAAACTTTACCTGGCTCTCCGAACATAGAGAGGCAGCAGTCGCCTCCCTTGTCTGAAGATCCTCGGCAGCCTGACACTGAAATATCACGTGATATTAGTAAACTACCAAGAAAGCAAAACAAAGATACTCAACAAACTAACGCAATGATGTAAACAATATAACAAATTGAACGGAACTTACCCAATGATCTAGCTCAGCCCGAAGCAGGGCCATAGCCGGATCCTCCCAACTAGAGGAGGCAACTGAAGACAGATCAAATGTCGAAACGGGACTTCCGACGGCTAGCTTGACTCTTTACAAATAATAATAAACATATCAATCGACGAGCTCACAATGCTAACAATTAAGCAAAACCATACTTGTGAAGATGCAGATCGCCGCTATCTCCAAATAGCGTTGACTGGCAGTAAACATCCAAAGAAGGCCACCTGACGAGCAACCTCGCCCTCCCTCTCAGACTGTTCAAGACAAAACAAATGAGACACCATAACCATGTCTAAATGACCAGAAGATTAAGTCCATATGATGATTAAAAAAAAAAACATTAATTAACTCACTAGGAGCTGTCGAGACTCTGCTAATCGAAGTCCCAACTCATCCTCTGCTCCCCTGGCCTGAGCGACAAAGGAGGCTAAAGACTGCAGCATCTCCTCATTCAGACGAGGAGCACACCCCATCCGCTCCATCGCCTTGTGTAGAGCGTCTAATGCCCCCCACACGCTCGCAGTGACATGGCCCTACTCCAATGCAACCAATCTCTCCCTCAAGGCCGATGCTGACTCCGGCCCTCCGATCGTGAAAGAGCCGCTCCCATGGAATGGACGTGTGAAGAGGTGCCCGCCACCCAATGCACTAAACCACCGTGCATACTCTTGGGCGTCTGCTTCATCGCGTGCCCCTCTAACTCTAGTCCCCCTAGCTCTAAAATTTTCTATCTGAAGAGCCATCTGCGGCGCGAAATTTTGGCTAGGAGGGCCGGTCATCTTCTTCGCCACTCTGTGGCGAATCTCTGGAGGGACTCCCTGAGCGAGCCCTAGCTGTCGTACCATGCGAGAAGTATGGATCCTCTCCACCCTCTTAAAATAGTGGACCCATATGTCCACATAGAAGAAGGGCCGGCCAGACTCAATCACTAGCACGCCTGCATCCTCCTCATCGTCATACGGCCTCCAGATCACCTATAGCCAAACAAACAAACCGATCTCTCAAAGAAGACTTAAAT
Organism: Chloranthus sessilifolius; assembly: GCA_021018995.1. Taxonomy (NCBI): domain Eukaryota; kingdom Viridiplantae; phylum Streptophyta; class Magnoliopsida; order Chloranthales; family Chloranthaceae; genus Chloranthus; species Chloranthus sessilifolius. Next base: position 19,515,108 of record CM037591.1, on the reverse strand, counting down.
CCTAAAACACTAAAAAAAAGAGTGTATACATGACGATCTGTACCTGCCCCGCATGCATATCCTCAAAGAGGCCTCACACGATTTGAAGATCAGAAGATCAGTGACGACCCCTTAACGCCTCCCTTCACACGTGCATCCACGGGAACGTAAACTTCACACCCAACGGAACCCCCGAATGAAGGAAAGTGAAGTGATCATACGCTCAAAATTGAAAAGAAAAGTAACAACAACAACAACGACGCACAAGGAGAAACACTGAGACCGTCACTATAACTTATAATTAACTAAACTTCAAAAACATTATGATGTTAATTAATTAAAACTCACCTGGATGAATGGAAGGAAACCCCAGATCGACGTGATGCCCTGCCTCGACAGTACGGCTGCTCATAGAGATGTGCCAATGTGACTGCACCCCACGCATAGGTAGGGAGTCGATCCAAATCCCCAAGAATCATAAAAAATAATCTGGTGACACATCCCCGAGTCGAAGAAGAGAAAATTATAGCACCGAAAAAGTGCATCAAAAATGCCTGAAGCACCCTATTTGTAGCCAATCCTGGCTCCACCACGGGCTCCCGACTCGCCACCACTGCACAACGCACCTCATAGGCCGCCTTTGTCTCTAAATGGTGCCTCGGGGGGACAAAGCCACTCGCAAATGTATCAAAAAACCAAGTGACCTGAACTATACCTGGTCCCAAGCCGCTCAACCTATACGGCAAACCCAAGATCTCCTTGCACACCTCCAGATAATGACTGGCCATCCCCCCACTGATTGGCTCGCCCTCAAAACGAAGACCGATGATGTGGACCCAGTCCTCTAGAGTCGGTAACAACATGCCTACTAGAAAGAGAAGGACCTGATGCTCCTCCCTCCACCTCTCTAGAATCGCCGTGATCAGGCCACAATCGACCTGAAAGGGTTCCAACTCTAAAATCAATCCAAAACAGAAAGACACTAGTCGTGCCCGCTGAAACTCCAACAAGGCACGAGACCAAGCATGAGACTCGACCCATGCCGAACTGATAGCCAACTGCGGGGGCTCCTATTGGACGAAATACAAACAACAACAATAAAATTAATGCGTACCCATGACAAAAAAAAAACAAAAAAAACAAATGGATTTGAACTGAAAGCAAGTCAAATATGCCCCAAATACAATGACAATTTATAACAAAGGCGCAAAACATGATAAGAACAACTGAATAGACATGTGACATGACGTACCTCTAAATATAGCCATGAGTAAAACACACAATCAATCATTATTGTATGTTTGACATAAATTAGAAGGGTTCCAAATCCTAATAAGCCTATGTCATAACCCAAGCCACTAAGAAAATGGAAGAACTCTTGTTCGTGAGTGCTTACTTGGCCTCGGGCAAAGAAATCCTCCAGCGGGAAGTGCCTGCGATCCGGATGATCCACACTCGCACCCTGGTGCTCCGCAGTTGCACCCTCATCTCCCTCTCCTGCGGGCATCTCACCCTCGCCCTCAACAAACCTGCTCAATCTAGAACGCCTCCTCTCTGACCACCGACTGGTCAAACCCCAATACCTCCTCTTCAACTATCTCTCCAACTACCTCCCCAACTCCCTCCTCGACCACAACGTCGGACTGAGCCTCGGACGTCTCACTTATCTCCACCCCTAGCATCCTTTCCAATGCGGAAATAGTAAGAGTAGGTCTACCACCACCCTCAGGCTCCATCCCAGAACGAAGAGCTCGAGAAACTAAAAAGAACCGAAGAAACGGCGTCCGAAACGGACGATCAGATCACAAGATATCACAAAAACACGAAAACTAGAGTGCATAGAAACAAGAAAATCAGAGAATTGGAGACTAAAACAGATCGCGCGACAAAAATGAGAGATTTTAAGCCATTTATAGGGAACAGTCAAATCGCGCGCTTAAATCCCGGTGCTTAAACCGATCACGCGCCACCTTAGCAGCGCTTAATTAGGATTACATGACCGATCTATAACGCGCAAACCAATCGTCGCCCGCTCAAACTAACCTGACTGCTTGATTGCGCATCACCTTCCAGGCACGTAATTACATCAAGCGCCTGCATCGGGGCACATGAATGCCAACAGTCACATCCATAGTAACCGCCACCGCCTTAATCAAGCGCTCCGCACCCTGTGCTTAATTCGATCAAACGACCGAACACAAACGTTGAATAACCTTTTGACCCCTTGGAATATGCGCTTCAAATTTAGCGCGCAATTCATTTAAACGCCCAGAGGGATGCGCATAATTCCCTGGAAAGTGAAAAAAAAAACAAAAAAAAATCCCTAAAACAACACTTTCACAGACCTAGACTAGGAAGTTCCTAGCACCAATTACCAGTCCAAACTATACCCCTTTCAAGACTGATCCAAGAACACCCTTACTTGGGAAATATACGCCCTGAGAAAAATGAGGAAAATGACCTGACACTGTTCACACACCTAACTAAAGCTGAAACCAAAAGAGAGAAGAAGATTTGCCCCAAACTAAGACCAAAGCTAAATCTTGCCTCAACTAATGCCGATCTAAAACTAAAAGGATGCCCCCATATCACACACAACCCCAATTAATTAAATTAAACAACCAGAAAATGCCCCTTCCCCCTTTTTGTCTATACACTAAGACCAAACAGACAAAGGCGTCCTCTCCACTCATACACTCCAATCAAGTCTAAATCAAATAAAAAATATACTCCTAACATGCCCCGATCTAAAATAAATAAATAAACCTCACACCCAAAATAAATAAAATAAGCTGCAAAACAAACTAAGCTAGAATTTACAAAAGAATTAAAATTATAACTACTTCATAGATAAATAAATAATTACAAAATACACCGGGGGCATACCCTCTGAATGTATAACTTAAAACGAGAAATTTAAAATTCGTCATTCAGGCAATCCTTGAATCCGAATTCATTCGGGAAACTAGAGATCTCGGAGAAACCCGGAGTAGGGAGGTGCCCTAAACGAATTCTAACCGTAATAACCTCTTGCCCTTGCCTCAAGCTGGCAGAAAAGAAGGAGTGGCTCACGGAAAACCACCGAGGACCTGTAGGATCCACCCTTAGGAGCCCGCCTTAGAAACACTAAAAAGGAGAAGTGACTAACGCTAAATCTGCAGAGCCTACTGAGGAAAAATAGGCATAGTTCACGAGAATTCTAACCCTACCTTATCCTTGGGTTTCCCTTCTACCACCTTTTTCTCCTCCATCTCTTCCCTTAGCATGGCAGCAATTTGACCGCTACCTTGCAGTCCCAATCCCGTTCATTCTCAAGAATCCACTTAATAAACACAAATTCTTTAGGTCTAATACTTGGGATACAAAAGAGAAGGAAAGAAAAGACATTAATAAAAAAAATGCTCCAAAAGAATACCTCAAGACTCTCAATCCCAAACTTAAAATACAAAATAAAATTCAAAATAATAAAACTTTTGGCCCACACATTTATAAACTATACCTCCCTAAACCATAGAATGACAAGTGTCACACTTTTAAACCTCCTAATCTAGTCTAATCTAAACCACACATTTATCCCTTTGAAAGACCACAATCCGTGGCAAACATAGATAAACCAATAGGTGCACAACGTTTAACCCCCTAAGAAACATCAATCTCTTCAAGTCTAGATAAACCAATAGGATCTAAACATCTAACACCCATCTAGAACCTTTGAAAACACACACTTTTTAAACTTCATGCTGAATACAAACAAAAGACTAGAAACTCAAGTTAAAATCAAACCTTAAACTAGGAAAAAAAAAACTTTAAATTGAATTAAGTAAATAAAAAAATAATAATTCACTAGAGTAAAACCCTGAATGGTAATAAAAAAAAAAAAAAAAAATGCCCCCAATTAATCGTGTAGAACCAAATAGATTCTCTAAACCAGACCCAATAAAACAAATTAACCTCGGGATAAACCCTGAATAAATTCAGAATGAATTCTAAAACTCTAAGCTAAACCTTAAACATAAGTCAAGTAAATCAGATAAATCCAACTAATCCGTTAATAAATTTAAACAAATAAACAAGCAAAAAAATTCCCCTTTATTCATAATTCAAAAAGTTTACAACTATCATCGGAGGCATACCTCCTGAAGCTACAACCCAAAACAAAAACCTAGAACTCTAATCCACAACCCAAACAAAAAACTGGGTTCAAAGCTGAGACAAAGCGAGGAGCAGATTCCGCTTGGAGCGTCTAATCAGGGACTTCAGGGAACATTGGTTGGGAGACACATCCCCCCACTTTTTACTTCTGCTCTTCCGCTATCTTCGCCTCCTCCACTGCCGCTGCTTCAGCACTGCCTTTACTGCTCCTTAAAAAGGATTGATGTGAAAACTAACACACTCATTCTCAATACTACCCATTCTCAGAATAGCACTGTCCCCGAGCATCAACTCAGGACGAAGATCACACGAAATAACGAACAAAGGAAGAAACGACATCCCAATCGGACGGTTAGATCGCCCAATATTACTAAAACTCAAATTTTAGAACACAAGAGATTTAGAAAAAGGTCAAAACTCGAGATTAAACTAGAATGAAAAAAAAATGAAAGCTCAGTCGCTTATATACCGACTTAATCGCGCACACCGACACATGCGCTTAATTAGATCACGCGCCATTCACGTGACGCACAATCCAAAATACGCGCTCTTACCCCAACGCGCAATTAAACCATCGCCCGTGCCCAACGATGCGACGCTCCAATCACATGCACTCCATAGATTGCGCAAATCAATTAAACGATCCATTGTAGACACACAATACGAAAGGTCGCCTGTACACTGACTGTACATTGACCAGGTGATGCCTCAATCACACGATATGATTATAGTGCATAATTCAGTTGCACGCTTATTTATACGCAATTAAATGGCCCTTCAAGTCCGAGATTGCACGCCTGAGCTTAGGCGCGCAATCGTATCGAGTGCTCAAAAACTGGCGCGTAATACTTGACTTTGAGCGAAATTACACCCTTACACCTTTGCATCCCATCTAGGTCAAGTCTCTTCTGTCCCATCGCGATAAGTTAACCATACCCTTTTATCCCATCGCGGCCAGCATTTTGTTATCACGTCGCGATCACACTCTCCTCTCCCATCGCGTAGCCTCACAGGCTGTCCCGAAAAAAAAGAGAAGAAGAAAAGAAGAGACCTATTCACCAGTCCTATAACATCGATCACCCCTTAATCCCAATGCGGCAAGATATACGCCCCTTACCACAATACCCTCATGACCCCACGGACAAAAAAGGAAGACCCCACCGTGATAATGTGCACACACGCAACATCACCTCAATAACAAATCCCATCACAATAGCTTAGCCATGCCCTCATAACCCATTGTTAAAAGCTGAAAACGAACCGCCTAAACACTAGACCAATCACAACGCGACCACAACGACATTTCTTTTATAGCCCAAGAATGGTTAAAGAAAGACACCAAGTCCCATCGTGAACCTCGCTACCTGGAAAAGAAAGCTCAGACATTGCATGCCACGCCGAATAACTAAAAGAGGGAAAGCTCGGTCACGCCCCATCACTAAGGCAACAGACTCTCTCTCTCCCGAATCAACCCTCAAGTCCCATTGTGACGTTATTTCTCCCCAAGACGTCGCATCACAACCTCCAAGCCCTGCCACATCAGCTAGAGGGCCTGAAAAGGATAATCTCCAAAACCCCGTCGCGACATTATGCCCAGAATACTGCATCACAACAATAGGCACAAAGTCCCATCGTGACACTACAACACCACCACGGACCGTACAAGTTGCGCGCAACTCAGGTAAGTATCACCCCAGGTAAGTACTACCCATTTTTTTTAATTACTCGATATTGCTTATAAATATAGTTAGCTATGATTAAATCAAATGTTTTCAAAACTCGTCTCTCTCGACTCATGAATCACTGTAGTCCTCCCATAAGAGACAATCATCAATATTTATTGAGAAGGTTAGATGTAGTATTCGGCATGCTAAGTGTCGTCTTGACAACCACAATAACAATCGGGTCTACAAATCCCATACCAGTGGATCTGCTCAGTGACATCTCGGAAGCCATGTTTTTCGTCGTTTTACCACCGAATTAATCTTAAGTTAGAATCCTTGAAATTTCAAAATTTCAAAACTCCCTTTATTTCAAAAAAAAAAAAAAAACCTTTACTTGACAAAACAAAAAACAAGAAAAAAAAAAAACAAAACATCAAGAACAAAGACTCAACTCACCTTCCTTCAAATTAAACTTGAACTCGACCTTTAACTCTTGACATTGCCTGAACTTGCAATCAAGCACATATCCCACTGCGCAGAATTGGATCAAGCGCATACTCCACTGCGTAGAATCATTGGTTCAGACACATTAGGACTAGAATAGCCAATTTACATACCAACCCCTGAACTTGCAATCAAGCGCATATCCCATTGCGCGAAATTGGATCGAGCGCATACGCCACTGCGCAGAATCATTAGTTCAGGCACATTAGAATTAAAACTCCTAATTTTTTGACTTCTGAACTCTAATTGGATCTAGCACATACACCACTGCGCAGAATCATTAGTTCAGACACACTAGCATTAAGATTCCCAATTTATCAACCTCCGAACTCCAGATGAATCAAGCGCACATGCCACTGCGCAGAATTCAATTGAGTACACTTCACAAGACATTTCAATTATCAGCCCAAATCAGCTATTCCCCTGGGAAATTGAACATTGAATATATTTAATTTAAAGAATTTACAAACGCCTATTGGAAAAGGAACGCCTAACGCGCATTGGTGTGAGCAATGACGCGCTCGGTCTGACATGACTTATAAAAGCCTTCGATATTACATCATATTTCATCCTCTTTTATTATCGGTCCCTGGACTTGTTTTGGATATTTGATTGATGTCTCGGTACCTCGATTGCGTAAAATCCCTCTATTAGCTTGCGCCATGCGACAGGATGTGCCATGCACCCACAGACCCAGAATGTGCCCTTCGACAGCTACCATTTGCCCTTCAAATGCTTCATTTTAGCTTGCGTTGATAGATAAGAAAGCCAAGCATGTCATGTCAACATCACCAATTCACATTTGTAAATTCCTAATAGAAGAGAGAGGACACCTCAAATGAGGGGTGCCTACTTCTTTGACGCATTCTTACTTTGCAAGAGTGCGCTGAAGAGGGGCATCTGTAGACACCCCCATTTTGCCATCTCGAAATATATTTCTTATTCGGACAACCTTTGACCTTCTTTTTAACCCTAATATGAGAACCATGCACTGAAATAATAGTACATGACTGAATATAGGCTGAAATAATAGCTCTGTGGCTCAGATCCCGAAATGGGTAAACTATATACTAAGCAATAGTATAGAGTCAGAATGCAGACTGAAATAATAGTCTTGTATTTCATTCTAGAGACCAAACCTGGACAACCCCGAACTAAGCGCTTGAAATCCCACGCTTAATTTGATTGCACGCTACACCACAAGCGTGCAATCAGTCCCCCTTTCAGACCAAACTTCCTTTCTCAGCCCTGTTCGAGACTCAATCACGCGCCTAAAATTAGACGCACGAAAGGATTAAGCGCCACAAAACTAGCGCGCAATTGGCCTACGCCCAACCTAGTCTCACTACCCTTAACCCCTACGTTTTCTTGATTAAGATCTTCTAAGGAGCTACTTAATCAGATTGTGCACCTCTAATCTCGCACGCAATTAGCCCTAATTTTCTTAGGACTAGAGAACTCGTTGAGCAAAGTCAGCCGGTCGCTCACTGAGTCGGTGACCGACTCAAAGCGATTAAGCGCCTGAAAGCAGGCGCGGTTAAACGCTGGAAATTGGGCACATAATTGAAGAAAAACCTATAAAAGCTTTTCTTCAATTTAACTCGGGGGGCTGGACTTTTTTCGGAGTTCAAGTGATTGAAAACTCTGAGAATAGAACGAACGCAGAGAGAGACCAAGCCATGATCCCGAGATTCAAATTTCGAGCTTCGGATGATTCTCCTCTACAACCACGACCCTAGGTAAGGATTTAGTTTTTTTATCTACGACCATAGCTTCTAATCTCTAGACCTAGGAATTCTATCAATTTTTATTTTTTTTGGTTTTAGACCGTAGCACCCCTATTCAGACCAAAATTCTCTATATTTGGTTCTAGTCCTAGTTTTTAGAACCAATCCTTAATTTGTCGGTCAGATACACTGATTCTAAACCTGATTTCAGTTCCAAAATCTCGATTTACAATCCTATCATTAATTTCTAGTTCTAATCCTTCGATTCAGAGCCAGTCTTTAATCATACGACCTGACTTCCTGATTTCAGATCCGAATTCAGTCCTAAAAATTTCATTTTAACTCTAAATTGCCTATTTTAATATTTCTAAAGATTATAAATATAGTTTCAGTCTTATAATTCTAGTTTTGCAATTTAATTCATAATTATTATTCCGAAATCAACTCTAAAAAGCCCAAACTACTATTTTACGGTTCAAAAATTCAGTTTATTTTCAACTCCGACCACCTGATTTAACCAAGGGAGCTTAGGGAGGGTACTCGGGAACGAGGCCAATCCTTCTCAGCATAGTGGGCCCCAAACCCTTTTTTTAGAAATTTTAGAATTAATTAGTTACTTTAGTTTCATATTTTTAACATAATTAATTAGTAGTTTTATTCTACTCTAACATGCTTAATTATTTGAATGCCCTAAATCTTAGCATAATGATAAATCTCTCAAGATCTGAATTTAATCAATCAATTTATTGCTTTAGTTATAATTAAATGGGATTAAATTCGTTGCTTTAATTAGATTCTTCAGCATAGTTAATTCATTGCTTCAATTGGAGATTTTCTTTTTTTACAAAATTAGTTTACTCATTTTAATTAAATCTTAGTAACATTAATTCCTTTGCCAAAATCAGAGTCTTAGCAAAATTAGTCTTTCATTTCAATTAGAATTCTAACAGGACGGCAATAATTGCTACAATTAGAATTTCAATTGGATTGTTATACCTTATTCAATCTGAATTCTAGTACATTTGATATACCTGGATGAATTAAAGTCTCACCAGAACTATTATACATGCGCTCCTTATACCAATAGGAGGCTAAAACTAATTAAAGTTTTAATAGAATTAGAAAATCAACACCAATTGGACTCCTAATTGAATTGGGACAAACCTACATAACTAAATTCCCAATAAAATTAAAGGAGGTCTAAACCGATTAGAACCATAACTATAAAGGGAAATAAAAGGAAATTAAACTATCTAACCCAAAGGAACAAAACGCTACTGACGTTCACAGGCGCACGATTCAGTATAGAAGAAACTCATACTCTCTCTTAAGCGTGATCATTGACGTGTTGCAGCGTCGATAAATATCTGCAGCTGGCGATCGCAATAAATGAGGAATCTTCCTAGAAAACCCCTTTTTATTATTTATTCTTATCTTCACTATTCCAAACAACATATCGCTAGAGTTCGCTAGGACATAGTTGGAAGCCACTGATTCAATGGGAACCGAAAGGAACCAAGAAAAAGCGTGCACCAACACACCTATCCAAAGAACATACAAAAAGAAAACCCATAAACCAACAAAAGCAACCACTGAACCCACCATACCCATTACCTTACTTACATCTATCCCATTCCTTGACCCCATTCCAGTAAACCAACCCATACCAAACCTTGAGCCAACTCACATACCTAGCCCAATTCCAGACCCACCTTCCCCTTTCACAATGGATGACAGTGAGCCTATGGCCACTGACATTGAACAAACCACCACCACTGAACCACCCACTACCTGAGAAATAACTGACCCATTTGATCCCATTACCTCCCCTACCCATTCCATTCCTTTTTCCCCCACTATGACCAAGACCCATTCACATCTAAGGGTTACTCAGTCATGATGGACTCCATTATGGAGGACATCAAGTACGAGTTCACACCTCTCCTTGATTCCCCACAGCCTACCCAATTTAACCATGCCCCAACTTCTCCTTTCCAACCAATCCTAAAAACCCCACCTATAATCCCAACCATTCGAGATCCCCTAGCCCAAATACTTTCCCTTCTTATATCATTACAAACCCAAATCCTGGCCAATACCCAAAACCAGACCACCATGCAAACCTACCTCCAATCCATTCAAACCGCTCTTCAAATTTTAAACCAACCACAATCACCTACATCTATAACCATACCTGTACCCATCCCACCACCTTCACCCCAGCCCTCACCTCTAGTAACAACAGCTCCTGCTACCACCCAAACAGACCCTGATTCTAAGGAGTTGGTCCCTTTCCCACTTACCTATACCTCCACCTCTACCTAGATAGATTTTGAGGAGGAGATGCCACTTCTTCTCCTTACCTTTACATTTCCCTCTACCCACACTGACTTTGATGAAGAGCAGCCACCCACTTCACCTACATTCACCTTAACCATTACCTCACCCTCCACCCAACCCGAGCCACCTGAGGAGGAGCAGCAACTTGACCTTACCTACAACCCACCATCACCTCCACCCATAACCTCTGAGCTGGACATCATCCCTCACCCAATGGATGACCCTAACAACTGGGCCATAGTCCCTTATGGTTCCATTCCCATTCCCATTCCCTAGTTCTACACCCTCACCAAAGCCATGGATGCTGACCCCTATGTCAGGAGAGATGTTGAGTTGCTGCTAGAGTCTGTCACACCCATGGTGGAGCAACCATATCAAGGTCAGATTGCCTAGATCAAGAAAGATAATGACAAGGAGCTAAAGAGGAATTGGCAGATGATATTAAATTCCCTGAACCTATACAAAGTGTATAAGATTAAGTCCATCTAGTTGGAAAAATTGGTGACCACACTCTACCCCACATTCTCAGTCCTAAACCTTGATGTGTGCAAGGGCATAACATTCAAGGAGCCCTCCAGCACTAAGCCCAAGAAACCAGCTACGAAAAGATCCAAGGCTGGTGCTGCAATAGTCACCACAGTGAAGAAAGAGAAGGGAAAATATGAGGAAAAATATGAATGGACCCCACCCTTTGTATTAAGTTCAGACTCAACTTCTGATTAGGCTGTAGTATAATTTTTTTGTAAATAAAGTTCTTCGTGTATTTTCTGCTTTAGAATTAGTTTTATATTTTCTGCATGTTGTTTCAACTGTTAACATTCTGATGTAATATTCCTTTTTGTTAGTAAAAATTATCTTTTGTGTGATATGTGCATCGTGTTCCTTTTCTTTTTATTTGTTTTATTATTTTCTTTCCTTACAGGCTGTTCATTCTAGTTTATTTTGTTGCACTGTTGTTGTCTTTCCTGTTATATCACTGCTGCCCCTATACATGTATGCTGAAACAGTGAGAACACTGTTTAACTTAGGTTTGGGGGTATGGCAGGGTAGGTAGGCCAGGAAGATAGTTAATTTTAGTGTAGCAGTGATGATTAAATTGAGATGAATAAAGCAAATTCTTACCTAATCATGTAGAGAGAAGAAATTTAAAATTTTGCAAATATTTAAAACTGAAAATCTTTAAAAAATTAGCATTACCATGAAGCTAACATCAGAAATTTTTTTTACAATTGGTACTTAGTGAACTAGAGAGGAGAGAAAAATGTAGAAACACACCCCATGGGTTAATTTGAAGACCATACCCAGTGAGATTTGTGCCTAACAAAGTTCTTTTGAAGAGTGTCTTTGGCATTTTTCTGCTCTAAGGAATGATTTACTCAACATTTGGTCACTAGAAGTCAGACACCTCCAAATTGAAACTGATTGACAACACTCATGACACCAAGGAGATGATTTAAGGCCCATTCAACTGCCCCTTTGCATACACTCTTCGAGCCCTAAATCCACTTTTCTTCAAAAAAAACTAGAGTACTTGAACCTAAACCCCATGACTTGATTCAACCTTACCCTCACTCTGAGATTTCAGAAGGTAAAGGAGAAGTTGAAGATAGGTAGGCTGGGTTCAACATTTGGTGAAAGGAGAAGAGAAGCAGTCTCAAAACAGCAGTGTATCAGTGGTATATGTGTGGCAATTCGTCATAAAAATCATAAAAATATATATATATAAAAAGATAGGAAAAGAAAAGAGAAGTCAAAGAAGTATCTCATCTAAACATTGAAAAGAAGGGAAGAAGTTGGCCACTTTGACTCTAAAAAATATAAATGAAGATGAAGTTGTGCTGAAATGAAGAAGGTGAAGTCATGAACCACCTCCTCCTCTTGCTGATTTGTTAATTTTGAATCCCTCATACCCCTTTTATTCTTGTTAAACCTCAACCATAAGCCACATTACAACCCATCAAAAAGACCTTGTTGATTCAAAGTGAAGTGAGTTGTCATGTGGAGAGGAAGAGATGTCTAATCTATGGTGAAATTGCTTGGAGATGTCAGGAACTTAGATACAATGCCTATGCTCATCTTCGCAGACCCATTTAGGTTCTGTGACTGATCATGAGCTGAGGAGAATGTGAACACCCTTGGAGCCTCATTGTTGATAGATAGCCCTGGTGAGGAATGGGGTCTGAAATTCAACTTCATTGGGGTGCCTTCTAAACCTGATTTTTGAATTTAAGGCAAGCTTAGTATTCGTTTGTGCACATTGTATTCCTGATGTAAACTGATTGGTCGTGATGCAAAGACATGTTGATTTTGAGTTTTAATTACCTGCATTACTGCTGTGATGCCCTCTGATTTTTAAAGAAAGGATTTGGAATGAAGCTTTATTCATTAAACTTTGTTTTGTCATTGACTGCACTCCACTTAACTGTTTTAATGGTGAAGTTTGTGGGTACCTTCACTGAAAACCCTCAGGCAACTTCACTCCTCCACTAGGGATCACTTAGGGGTTTAAAAGGCTTGATGCATATGCTAAATGCATTTGTGCTCCCTACGAAAGTGGCATTTACTATTTTGAATAACTATTTTAATTTTTCCTTTGCTCGAGGACTAGAAAAGATTAGTTTTGGGGGTGTGTTAGTCACTGAAAAATTTCCTTTTTCACCTCCTAACCTAACCTTTACTAAACCTTGGAGTCATCTAATAATTACCTTTTGAGCATGTTTTGTAGTTAAGAATAAAATGGCAGCTTAGTGCAACAGTCAAGCTTTGGAGGCCAAAGAAGAGAGAATTAAAAGCCAAATATTAAAGCTGAGTGAAGAATAGAGGAGACACCATGGTGGTACACACCATGGTGACCGTTTTGATTGCCTAAGTGTGCCCTAGAAGTCCAACAGATGAAAGGAAAATGAACCCAAGAAGAGGAGACTGCTGCAGCAGGCTCTGTACAGCAACAGACAAGCATAGAGTAGCCCTCGCACAATTGAAATTGCTCTGAAAATCCTCTCGCGCAATTCTCACGAACCTCAAACCTGTAGCGGATAAAAAGCTCGCGCAAATCTCACTCAGTGCACTGTAGAAAATCTTTAAAAAAACACCTCGCGCATTCCTCGCGAGGTCAAAACTTTAGAAGATTTGCGTCGCGCAGATCTCGCGCACTTCATAGATGGAGCCATCCATACGAGAAGCTCAAATTCATCTTGACGATCATTCGCGCCAAGCTCAAAATCCATCCTCGTGAGCCGCAATTCAGCCTAGCGAGATCCTTGCGACCTGGGCCACCTGGAGCTCATCTGCTCGAGCTATACTATTCACAGCAAATTGAACCTAGCGAGTTGCTTGCAGCAGCTAATCCAGCCATGTGAGAGCCACGCGAGAAGCAAATCAAGTGAAGCCAACCTTGCGAGGCACGAGCTCCCTACTTCTCAGTCCATATACAGGGACTTTTTGGCAATTTCACAGCAATTAGGGCACACATCCCGAGATGTCAGGCTGTTTTCTACATCCCAAAGCATCCAAGGGCCACAAATGGGCCACGAATTCAACTCCAAACCTCCTCATTTCTGACAGGCTACTGCACATAGCTGTAGCAAAAATTGTATAAATAGAAATATATCCTGTTTTATTGAACATCCGAGAATAGCTGGATCATAGCTTATGTTTAGAATTAGGTTTAGGGTTTAGTTTCTCTTTTCTTTTTGTTTTCTTCTTGCCTTAGCACAGCAGCAATGCTGGGCTAAGTTCTTTGTAGAATCTGAGTTTATTTCTGCATTGTAATCGGCTTTGTGTTTACATAGAGAGCTATTTTCAGGATTCTTTGCACAGTCTGGTGCCTTGAGGGCATTCATTGTAAGTTCCTTTTAATCAATGAAATGCCATGTTTAAAGCTCCATTAGATCTGTAATTTCTCTGTATTTCTTTACATGCATGTGTATGGATTTGATGATCCAATGGTTGCTTGAGCTTGTAGCCCTACAACCATGGTGACAACAGTAATATTCATGTTCTATCTCTTTCATTTGTGATTAGGATAACCTCTGGGATAGCCTGTAGAAATTCAAGTGGACAGGGTATAGCCCTAGGGCTGGTCTGAATCACAAGGTTGAGAAAGATTCTTCTTCTTAACACTTAAGCTTGTAGCCAAGTGAGAGATTGTTGCAGAGCCAAACTCTCATTTGTTTTGCATCACCATCATCAATGTTTAGATCTGAGTTTTTATAGAGATTGCAGACTTGTGAGTTGGGTTATTGCAGGCCTTTTTGTAGCAATGACTTGCTAAGTCTAAGTCTTCATTCATCCTGGGATTTCTTGTAGTTTCCACTTGAATTTCAAGGATTGTTTGCTCCTATGAATGCATGAGCTCGTAGCCTTGTAAACATAGTGTCTGCAATGGTATTTATGTTCTAACTGTAGCACCTGTGATTAGATCACCTCCCTAGGATAATCTACCTAGCCGATGTGATTATCCTTAAGAGCAGTCCAAACCACAGGGGTTAGGTTAGATTCTTCTACCTAGCAGATGTGATTATAGCCATCTGAAGGACTGTTGTAGATCCTATTCTAACACTGAGATGCATTGCTGATTTAACCTTAGCTGCCTACTTCTCATCATTTTTACTTTATTTTCTCACTCCATCATCATCCTTGTTTCCCCCTTTCTTTAGTTTTATTTTCTGTTTTTAAAAGTAGTGTAGATAGTGACATCCCAAACTCCCTTTCTTTAGGACTGCCAGATCTATAGCCAGATCTGAAGGTCTACTATACAACCCTTGTGGTTCTAGATTAGATTTCCCTGTGGGACAACCCTTTCTTATCAAAACTTGCTACAATAGGCCCTGGATCTTGCAGGACGTTGTGTGTTTTTAGATTACTATCTTTTGTGCTATTTTCATCCATTTTACTCCACCTTTTGATTTATTTTTGCATCCATATTTTTACCACATAATTTCTTATAAAATAATCAACAACTCTAAGAATATACTAACATGAAGTCTCAATCGATTGACTTGAACATGAAGCGTTTAACCTAGCCCAAAAAATAATGCACAGTGCCGTTTCGATGGAAATCCTTGAGAAGATGCGACATTTGAGGCTTGGGAAGCAGCGAATGTGAGATGTAACGCCAAGTCAATCGATTGAATATTGATATTCAATTGATTGACAATAACAAAATGTGTTGAATCATCCTTCAGTTGGAAAGACGCGACGTTTGATGCATTGGACTCCGAAAACTAACAGCCCCCTCTTTATGTCAATTGATTGAATATTAGTATTCAATCGATTGACATAAATGTAGCGCATGACTGGCAGATGAAAGGGCAGACTAGGTTAGACTCTTGAATGACCGCTGAGTGACAGTTTGTGCAAAATTGTCAATCGATTGTGAATGTTGAAACTCAATCAATTGAATAGAATTTGAAACACAATAATGAAAGTTGATCGATTGAATGGTATGTTACCTCAATCGATCGACATAAAAGTTTAATACTCATGCACGCAACTGAACCTACCAAATCAATCGATTGATGTTGTAAAATCAATCGATTGAGATAGACACACCTATCCTACCACACCAAAGTACCTCAATTGAAGCGTTGAGTTTAAAATGTCAACAGCTCGACCGTTAAAATTTTAATTGATGGGATCAGTGAGATTTTTTTATTCAATCAACCTTTGGGTCATTGGCTCAATCATTGGCTTAAGACGTTGACCATTTACCTTGAAGACTTGGTTATCCTTCAGATCTCAGATCTCTATTGCACCATGTGTGGTGGTAGAACTGACTTGAAAAGGTCCTTCCCACCTTGACCTCAATTTTTCTGGATGAAATTTTAGTTTTGAATTGAATAACCAAACCTTTTGTCCTATGTGGAATTCCTTTCGAGAGATTAATTGATCATGCATTTTCTTGCACCTCTGCTTGTAAAGCCTTGAATTTTCATACACATCGTAGCGTAGTTCTTCCAATTCGTTCAACTGCAGTCGGTGATTCGACCTTGCCTCTTACATTTTGAAATTAAATTTCTTTATTGCCCAAAATGCCTTATGTTCTAATTTGACTAGAAGGTGACAAGCCTTCCCAAACACAATTCTAAAGGGTGACATCCCTACTGGTGCCTTGAATGCGGTACGATACGCCCATAGAGTATCAAATAAGCAGGAAGACCAATCTCTTCTATCTGGTTGTACAGTCTTTTCCAAGATTCTCTTGATTTCCCAGTTCAATACCTCAACTTGCCCACTGGTCTGTGGGTGGTATGGTGTGGCAACTTTATGTGTAATGCCATATTTCCTCATCAATGAATCAAAGTTACGGTTGCAAAAGTGTGACCTACCATCACTAACGATGGCTCTTGGTACTCCAAACCGGTTGAAAACATTCTCTTTCAAAAATCTAATGACAACCTTGTGATCATTTATTCTAGTGACTATTGCTTCCACTCATTTTGAGATATAATCCACTGCGACCAAGATGTACAAGTAACCGAATGATGGAGGAAAAGGGCCCATGAAGTTTATTCCCCACACGTTGAACACTTCAACGATTAAAATTGGTTGCAACGACATCATATTTCTTCGTGAAATGTTTCCTAGCCATTGGCATCGTTGGCACTCTTTTACAAAATCTTGCTGTATCCCAGAAAATGGATGGCCAGTAAATTCGCTTTGAAGATTTTTGTGAGCGGTCTTTTATCCTCTAAAATGGCATCTACAGGCTTTAGCATGACAAAAATTCATAATGCTCAATTGTTCTTCCTCTGGTATGCATCTTCTGATTACCTGGTCTGAGCAGAATTTAAACAAATGTGGGTCATCCCAAAAGTAGTATTTTACTTGGGAGAAGAAGAGATCTTTATCATATCTGCCCCATTACAAAGGAATTCTACCAGTGATCAAATAGTTCACAATATTCGCATACCAAGGAATTTTTGTGGCTGTTGAATTTATTGTCATTAATTGTTCATCCGGGAATGTGTCACAGATGGTCTCTGGCAAAGATGATCATCAAGAAGAATCCTCGATAAGTGATCAGCAACCATATTTTCAACCCCTTTTTAGTCACGGATCTCAAAGTTGAATTCTTGAAGGAGAAATATCCATCGAATTAACCTTGGCTTCGTATCCTTCTTTGCCAATAAATATTTCAATGTTGAATAGTCTGAAATGACTATGATCTTTGTGCCGAGTAGATAAGAGCGGAACTTGTCTAGCGCTTATACCACATCTAACAATTTTATTTTTTTTGTGGTGTAATTTAATTGCACTTCCATTAGTGTTTTACTAGCATAGTAAATTACATGAGGTAATTTACCTATCCTTTGTCCGAAGATTGCTCCTATAGCATAGTCCGAAGCGTCACACATCAGTTCGAAGGAAAGCGAGTAATCTAGAGGTTGGATGATGGGAGCATTTGATAACAGTTCTCTGAGCTTCACAAAGGCCTTCATGCAATCATCATCGAAGTCAAACACGACATCTTTCCCAAGCAAAGTACATAATGGTTTGGCTACCTTGTTAAAATCTTTGATGAATCTTCTGTAGAACCCTGCATATCCCAAAAATGATCCAATCTTCCAAACAATCTTCGGAGGTGGAAAATTGGCGATCAAATCGACTTTTGCTTTATCAACTTCGATTCCTCTTTTTGATAAGACGTGCCCCAAGACTATTCCTTGTTTAATCATAAAATGACTTTTCTCCTAACTTAGAACAAGATTAGATTCTACACAACGTTGTGACACTTGGGATAAGTGATGCAGGCACATTTCAAAAGTTTTTTCTAAAGATTGAGAAATCATCCATGAACACTTCGATGAATTTATTAACCATATATGAAAATATGACTAGCATACAATGTTAAAAAGTAGCAGGAGCATTGCAAAGGCTGAATGACATTCTGCGATATACAAATGTGTCATAAGGACAAGTAAAAGTGTCTTTTCTTGATATGCTGGGAACACAGGTACTAGGTTGTACCCAAAATATCCATAAAGAAAATAATAAAATTCTTGTCATGATAACTTTTCAAGAATCTGATCAATGAAGGGAAGGGGAAAGTGATCCATCCTGGTGGCGGCATTTAATTTTTGATAATCGATACATATCCGCCATCCGGTAGTCTCTCTTATTGGCATCAATTCCCCTTCAGCATTCTCCTTTATTGTTATGCCAAATTACTTTAGAACAATCAGAACTGGACTCACCCATTCGCTATTAGAGATTGCATAGATAATTCCCGCATCAAGGAGTTTGTTGATCTCCTTTAGCACGACTTCCTTCATGTTTGGGTTGATTCATTGTTGTTCTTCCTTTGATGTCTTACTTTCTTCCTCAAGATGTATTTTGTGCATGTAAACTGTCACGTCGATTCCCTTTAAGTTAGCCAAAGTTCATCCAATTGCTTTCTTATGATCTTGAAGTACCTTCATCAACTCATTCTCTTACTTTTCAGACAATGTGGAAGAAATTATCACTGGGAGTGTTTCATATGGTCCTAGAAAAGCATATTTAAGTGAATTGGATAACTGTTTCAATTCAAGCCTTTTGGGTTACTCAATTGATGGCATTAGTTTCGGCTTTTCTACAATCGGTAATGGTTCCACCCTAGTTTTCCATGGCCGAACTTCTTGCGATGTGGAAATGGTGTTGATTCCTTCAGGACGTTGTTCAACGGTTCCTCCATCATCGTAGATAGCCAACAAATCAGCTTCAAATTCCTCTTTGGTTAACATTGACGGAAGTGCCTCTTCTACTACTTCATCAATCTGGTCAATATAAAAGCAATTGACCTCTTCTTCATTTGGAAAATGATTCATGGCATGGAATACATTTAGTCTCACCTTCATATTCCCAAAAGAGACATCCATAGCTCTTGTACGACAATTTATACAAGCGTTCGCGGTTGCAAGGAAAGGACGTCCTAGGATAATTAGGATTTGATTCTCCGATTTGGTTCGTTGTTCATGTCCAGGACAACAAAGTCTACTGGAAAGACAAATTTATCTATCCCTTTCAAGACGTCTTCAATGATAACCCTAGGTCTTCTTTCAGACATATCTGCTAATTGGAGTGTAATTGTGATGGGTTGCAATTCGCCCAATCCTAATTTCTTGTACACCGAATATGAGATTAAGTTGACGCTTGCTCCTAAATTCAAAAGTACCTTACCAATTGTTTGTCCACCTATAACACATGAAATAGTTGGAACTCTAGGGTCCTTAAGCTTTGGTGGCACATCCAATTTCAGGATAGAACTGACTTGATCAGTCAGGAATACTTTCTTAGACACATGTGTATGAGCCTCTCTTACGGGTACATAAGTCCTTGAAGAATTTGGCATACGCAGGGACTTGGTTAATGGTTTCAAGCAATGGAAGATTGTTCTTCACTTGCTTAAATGTTTCAAAAATTTTATCCATTTTGACGGACCTTTCCCCAATCCAGAAGGAGGTGTAAGGCACTCAGGGAATGTTGCCTTGGGTGTATGGGGATTGATTTCAATTATTGGGTCCTCTTTCGGTTCTTGTTGGACAATTTTGGGAGATTCCCTTTTCTCTTTTGTTTTTGGCTCTAACTCCTTCTCAGCTTCTTTTTCTGTTTCTTTTAATTCAGATGAAATTTCAACATGATTATCAATCACTCGTCCGCTTCGTAGGACAGTTACAGCCAAGGATCAAAATTTTGGCCAAAATGACCGAAATTTTAGCCGAAATTATTGGTTTCGGTCCCCACCGAAACGATAATTTGGGACCAAAATTTCGGTCCCCTCCGAAATCGAAATGATACTTGAAATTTTGATCCTTGGTTACAGCCTTCAGCTGGTGGCTGGTTGATGATCCCTCACCATTTGGTGCTTGGCCGTGAGGGTTATTAATAGGCTGGCTAGGGTGCCTTCCTTCTTCTCTTTGACTCGTGTGGTTAGCCCATTGCCCGAATTGGTCTTGCATCTTGGCAAGAGCTTGCAAAGTTTGTTGTTGGAAAGATTACATATCCTGCCTCAATTGTTGTTGAAAATCAGAATCCCTTAAACTGGAAGTATTTGATTGATTGACATTCTGATTTTGACGGTACTCAGAATTCAGATGATGATAATTCAAACTTTGCTGGAAATTCAAATTATGTTGGAAATTAGAATTCTGTTGTGGACGAAAACCTTGTTGTCCACTAGATGATGCATTTGTTTTATATTGCTGATTTGCCCATCCTATTTGTTTTGATCTTCCCCATCCTAAGTTAGGATGGTTTTCCCATTCTGGATTATAAGTGTTGGAATACAGATTTTTGTCTTGCCGGTGGTACGATTAAGTTACATTCACCTGCACTTGAGAGTAGGATCTTTAGAAAAAATCAACAGAGTGGTTGGACACTCGTTAGCCATATGACCTTGATGTTCACAAATTGAGCAGACACTAGGGGTGATAGGACCTTGAGCTTGCGTAGTTGCTGCTAACAACATGCTAATTTTTTTTTATAACATATCAACTTTCGTTGATAAATCGACGGTGTTGTTGTTAACGTAAAAAAGCCCTCCTTTTGTTAATACATGAGATTTTGTTGACATATCTAGGTTAACACGTCCCAGTGTTTCGCTTTGCATTGAAGTTTGACTTAACCTTTCAAAAAGAGTCCAAATTTCCCCCTCCTCCTTTATGGCATAAGACCCTCCACATGATGCATTGACCATGCGTCTTTCTTCTGAAATTAGTCTATTGTAAAAACTCTGGACTTGTTGCCATTTAGGAATATGAAGATTAGGGCAGCTTCTAAGCAATTCCTTAAAATGCTCCCAACATTCATGAAAGGTTTCAGTAGGTTGCTGAGCGAAAACAAAAATTTGTCTTACTCATGGGGAAGTACTTCTTTAAGGATTCCCGTTGTAATTCATTCAAACTTCTGATAGACCCTGGTTCTAAAGAAAGAAACCAAGCCTTTGCCTTACCTCTCAAGGAGAAAGGGAGAAGTCTTAATTTTGCTATCTCGTCGGACACATTATGAATTCTGAACAATTTACAGACCTTGATAAAATCGGTTAGATGAGCATACGGATTTTCATTACTTAACCCGTTGAAAATGGGCAACATTTGAATCATTGCCGATTTAAATTCAAAATAATTTCCTGGGATGGGAGCATGAGTGATACTATCTCGATCCTCATAAGGACCAAGGTCATTGTATTGCTCCAATGTTCTTTGACCTTCCGGTGGTATCTCAACATGGATTTCTTCCTCTCCTCCATTGTTATTTTTATTATTTCTATTTCGTCCTTATCTTTGATCCGCCATGGTTTCAATGTGATTACGCAGAAGTCTATAGTTTCTATGATTCACTTTGGAAGATCTTTTAATCTCATGATTCAACGATTATAGACGTGGGTGATGAGATCTGGTAAAGCTCATACACCGACACTCCCAAGACAAGGATTGTTGAACCCGAAGTAAACCCAAACACTGTTGCAGTTCAGACTCAATCGATTGAATTGTAAGAATCAATCGATTGATACAAAACACAACAGTACTCCGGCAGATTACCTTATCAGTCAATCGATTGAATTGTAAGAATCAATTGATTGAGGTTCAAAAATTAGGCTGGACATAACAAGCAACACGGCTGGAGTGGTAATAGCGTAGATCCAATCAATCGATTGACACAGGACAGGTCAATCGATTATAGAGAATCCAGGGGTAAAACTGTGAAATGGTTGACAAACAAAATCTCAGATTACAGGAATCAATCGATTGAGATACAATCAATCGATTGAAAACTGCAGTGGACAGCTAGTCAGAATTTGAACAGAATGAATATTTATTTTTGTTTTTTTTTTAAAACAGGGAATAGTTACAATTGCAAATTGATCGATTGAGTTTTACAAATCAGTCAATTGAGAAGAAACAATGAGTAAAATAAAAAAATAGAGAACACAATCGATCGATTGAACCAAAGAACTCAATTGATTGACTGGCAATCAAAGAAAACAAGTCTCTCAGAAATCAATAAAATTACATTGCTTCCCCGGCAACGACGCCAAAAACTTGATCGGTTTTAAAGTGTACCCTTCAAAGTGAACAAGATCGATTGTAGTCAGGCAAGAATTCAAGTATTGCAACCACAGGAAAGCGCATAATCCAATTAATTTTAAGGAGATGGCAATAACCCAAGGAAGTACCAAGGGCGAGAATTTGATTGCTAAAATCTACCACTACACGATGCAAAAATAAGAACAATAAAATCAAGCTATGCAAAGATGAACAATAACAAAGAAAGTGACAATGATGAGATGATCAAGGAGTTTGCTAACCCTAGAGTTGTAACTTTTCTACAATCAATCATTCAATATTCAAGTCTAATCATTATACCATCGTTTAACTACAAAAAAATGAATCGATGAGAATATAATTATTGATTCGGCATAGCCTATCTTAACACTATGACGCGTCCAATCACGACATGAATCATGCGAAAGGCATAACGTATCACAAATACGAAATCACAACAATAAGAATCAATCGCACAACATCCCAAATCGGTCTACAAGATCGATTTGAGTAGAATAATTCTTTTATTGTAGTCGATAACCAGGATCGACCACTATAAGTGAGTATTCGATGATCTACAACAGGCTCAGACTTAAAGCCGTACGATTCAATAATTTTAACGAGAAATTGTACAATTAAAAGTAGATTAGTTACTCATCTAGAGTTCACTTCCTCCTTGAATGAGGGGTTTTGCCGCTCATCCTCGATCCACATGCACAATGCAAACCTGAAGCCATCACAAAAATATGTCATTTTATTTATCAAAAGATTCAATCCTTACACACCTCTCTTCCTACTACAAACTACTGCTTAATTAACAAAGAAAAAGCTTGCAAAAACCTAAACGAATTCTGCTAAGAGAAAGCACCCTAAACCCTAAACATAGCTTTGTTTATATAGGGTGCGAATAGAAAAACTTTCATAAAAAATAATCGATTGAATTTTCAATTTCAATCGATTGACTTTAAATTTGAATTTTGGCAAATTAATTTGAGTTTGAAGTCAATCAATTGATTTACAAGTCTCAATCAATTGAGTAAGTTTAAATTCAAATTAAAAGAGGGTAAAAGTTGTCATCAAGTCAATCGATTGAATCCTGAAATATCAATCGATTGATGATGACCTATAACATCTTCATTCTCTTAGTTGTGGCTTGACCCAATCAATTCTCTTCACGGATTTTGGTGCTTTGTTGGCTCCATGGTCCAATATTCTCATGTAACCCTTAATTATGCTCTTTTATGCTCTTTCAAGATACAACAGTAAAAAATACCTGAAACCACTAAAACTGCACAATAGCCGTTAGATAGCCTTCATCGGATAGCCAAATGTTGGTATTAGGGTGCGAAATATGGTAATATTTCAGCATAGATCAGTGCTCATGCCTAAGAAAGGGTTTCAAAGTTAGAAATTTGGGAAACACGTTGATCCGAAACCCATGAACTTCACACAGAGCTTCAATCTTGCACACACCACACTAGATCTAGAGCTCTCTTTCTCTTCTCAACAAATTCTCAAACAAACAAAGCACTCTTTCCTTTTTTCTCTTCTCAACCAATTCTCTTTCCTTCTCTTCTCAGGTACATGACCAGTCGGGTACGCACGCTGAGTCGAACTGTTCGGAAGTAGAAATTTTTTTAGGACGTCACAAAGAGAGAATTCTCACCCAACAAAAAGAGGGGCAGGAGTGTAATGGCAAAAGATTTTCGATGAAATCTTCATATTTTAGAGGAATTTGTCGGTTTCTAATAGAAAAGAAAATTTAAATTTTTTTTATTATTTCGAGTGACAACTTCATTGCCAAAAATAAGAAAATATTGAGTCACTCCAAATAATTAGAAAATTCAAAATTTTCTTTTCTATAACAATCCCTCTAACATAGGAGGATTTCATCAAAAATCTTTTGCCTTCCTCTCGTCCCCTCTTTCTATTGTATGAGAACTCTCTCTCTATATATACAACATCTCCCTCTCTCTTTTTTGATGAATAAATTGAAATAAAATCAATTGGCGAAAAAAATAAAATAAAAATTAAAAATTAAAAAAATACAAAAAATAATAAATTAAAATAAAAATTAAAAAATTAAAATAAAAAATAAACATAAAATGAAAAAATGAAAAATAAAAATAGTAAAAATAATAAAATAATAAAATAATAAATAATAAATAAATAAATAAAATAAAATAAGAAAATAATAAAAAAAATAAAAATTATAAAAATTATAAAAAAATAAAAATTATAAAAATTATAAAAAAATTATAAATAATAAATAAGAAAAAAAGATAAAAAAATATAAAATAAAATTAAAAAAATTAAAAAATTAAAAAATAGAAAAAATTAAAAAATAAATCTCTCTTTCTCTCTGATCGCTCTCTCACCGAATCTTTCTCTCTCTCTCTCTCTCTCTCTCTCTCTCCTAGCTCTCTCTTACCGTTCTCCTAATCTCTCTCTCTCACCGAATCTCTCTCTCCTCAGACTCTCTTTTTTGATATCTCTTTCTCTATCCAAATCTCTTTTTTTAAGATTTATCTTTCTCTCTCCGAATATCTCTCTCTTTTTCTATTTTCTATGTGTAATAATTACTTAATCCAACAATAGAAAAATAATGAATTCCCAAAGAACTGGAATCCATTAGATCTATAAATCATTTTCTTATGTTTTCTAGAAAATTATCAAACAGACCCTTAGGGCCTGTTTAGATAAAAACACGAGAAATGTGAGAAAGTGAAATAATATTACTATATTTTTTTATGGATACTTAAGTTGTAGGAAATCATGGGATTCCTTTGTTTCCCTTTGTTGTTTGCTATTTAGATAACTACGTTGCTAGCTGGGAAAACGCAGGATTAACCAAATCCTGTGTTTGGATATATAGACAGGAAATTTTAGGAAAATAATATATCATAATAAAAAAAATAGCCATAATACCATAAGAGATCATTCAAATTAAAAAAACAGTTGTAATATCATAAAAATGATTCACAAAAATGACCATCCACATAAATTTTTCAAAGAAAATGTAGGAAAAGACAACCACATGAAATATAAAAGGCTATTGAAGACCAAAGTGAAAAATACACATCCACTAAACAAATCATTATGGAAAATACATCCACATGAATAAGAAGACATCTCTTACTAAATATAAAAGAGGTGAAGAGAAAAAAATAAAAATTACATAAATCAATTTCATTAGATGAGATGAAAGAAAAAAATGAAAAGTTTATGAATCAAGAAACTTCAAAAAAATATGGTAGCGGAAGGAATGTCAAGACCATGACCGGCTTGAACACACAGAGCTGATATTGTCTCTGGTACCATGTTAAAATTATAAAATAAAGAAGATAAATGATAGAAGAAGATAGAAAGATAGAATAGACAAATTTCAACAATTGATTACAGTGCTTTTCAATAATCTGATAAAAAAGTGTATAATTAAGATTACAAATATAACTATTAGCAGTTAGGTTTAGATAATTGATGTGTGTTAATTATCAAACAACATACACTCTAATAAGACTAACTGTGTGTTGGAGAGAAGGAAGAGTCCGAAGGCTCGGAAGATAGAAAACCGAGACCCTTAGGCAGTTGTTTTCGAATTTTGATGGAAAACGTGAAGATAGTTTCCGTCCGTCATCCAAACAATGAGATTCTCGATAATTTATTTAATTGTTGCATAAGGTTTTCAATTGTGGGAATCCCACCCAACAACATCGTCGAAGCAAAGAAGCTGATTTTGGATGGGAGATTGAAGCTCCAGATTGCACCTCTTTCGGGTTTGGGAGGTTGCTTGTAGCACATACTAAAGTACCCGGATTTGATAGTATAAGTGTCCTTGTGAAACAACCATTTCCTCTCATCTGCACGATTATGATGAAGTTGAATGCTAATCAAGAAGAAACGACTTTTCGTCATATTCATTAATCTCATTGTTCCCAACCATTTCTAGAAATATGATATTTGTTAGTAGCAATGGTGTGCCACAGTTTCGAGCTATTTAATATCGATCCTCCATCACCACTTCACGAGGAGCGCGAGCGGAATTCATTAAATTGATGGGCTTGGTGACGGGTGCCTAATTAACAAGATGAAGCATTTTCGAATTTTCGGACATTGGAACATAGAAAGATAGTAGGTAGGAATAGAATTAAGCACTATCTTAGCACCTTTAGAGAGGATTCTGCTCTTCCATCCAACCAATCTAGAATTCATTCTAGCGATTACGGGTTTCCAATCGGAATATCTCGGCTTTCCAACTCCCAAAAGGGAGACTTAGGTATTTGATGGGGAGAGTGTTAATATCAATATTCACACAGTAAATATTTGATTTGGAGTAGTTTACCTGTTCGCCAGAAACTTCTTCAAAACCTTTTAGGAGCCGCTTTTGTTCAAAGCATTTTTCCTTTCTTTTTCCCATGGGGAAGCATAGGATTTTGAATCTCTGACCTCAACGCTAGACACTTGAGGACATCACCACTGGGGAAAAAGTCCGAACCCAGTATCTTCTCAATCTAATGAAGAATTGTTTTTAACAAGAACTTTACATAAATTATAATAACCAATAAATCCGACTCGAGCTTGCCCCAACTCGCCTAAGTTAGGGCTAGGGCTGGGCCTATCAAAGCCCGCCTAAGTTAGAACTGGGCTAGCGTTTAGCTTTGGTTATAGGACTGGGCTAGGTTTTAGGTGGGCCTGACCTGTTGGCAGCTGTCTTTAAAACTTATCTTACCCGTCTTAAACCAAATGTTTTTCGAATCAGCAAACTTGAACTCAAATTGAGAAAACCCATGAACCAGGTAACATTTGGCAAGACTGATTAAACCCATGAACCAGATAACATTTGGCAAGACTGATTAACAATGGCATCTTCACCTGAGTAACCCAATAGCCCAATTGAATTGGTCTACAATGCCTGGAAGACTCATTGCAAACCCACAATAATAAGGTGTTTCAGTGGCACTTGCTGTTAAGGCAGTTTTTGGTAGCGACAGGACTAATAGCGGCAATTTTTCATAGCGCCAGGACTAATAGCTGCAGTTTTTGGCTGCCGCTAATAGTCTTATTTTTTGTAGTGTATGCAAGACAATGAGCCTACTATCATTGAAACTTCAAAATATGTGTACTTTTATTATTTATTTCAAGGTCCACTCATTGCACAATTGACAAGATTTAGTTCATTGTTTGCACTCATTGTCCCTAATGAGCCCTTTACTGATTACAGTCAAGGATCAAAATTTCGGTTTAAATATCAGTATCGGGCATGCCGAAAATAGATAATTTGACTAAAAATTTAAATTTTTGGTTGATAATTATACAGTCTGCAAATTTGTTTCTGATCAAACATATATTGGCAAATTATCGGCCGATAACTTGCAGATTCTATATTGTCGTAGAAAATACCATATTGTTATTTCAGTCCAGCCCGAAAACGAATCATATTGGTCGATAACTTGAAATTTCGGTCTATATTTTGAATCATGCTCACTATAGGCAAATTCCTAAAAGCAATTCCTTTATAAACATATAAGGTTGCGACCGGGCATGTAGAAATTGGATTCCATCAAAAGTTGACTTCTCTATATTGCAAGGCTCCTGAAGAAAGTACACGCGCCATGTGGTTTCTGATAATATTTAGATTCAAAACCGTACTTCTATTAAGGATTAAAGCAAAATATAAAGAGATGGGTACAAAGACCTATAGACGGGTCAAACGTGGGATGAAGCGAGCATGTGACAAACTCCTTGTGAGAATGTCAGTAGGCTGATCGATAGTAGATATGTGTCGAACCACAAGATCATTATTGAGCACATTCTCACGAATGAAGTGATAATCCACCTCAATGTGTTTTGTGCGTACATGAAAGCCCGGGTTACTGGCCAGCAAGATAACATAGATATTGTTGCTCCAAATGATAGGCTTTGAAGTTGTCGGAATGGAGAGGTCACGAAGAATCATTTTCACCCATTGAATCTCAACGGCTATAGATGCGAGGGCACGGTACTCGGCTTCGGTTGATGATTGTGCCACTGTAAGTAACTTTTTGGCACTCCAATAGATGAGATTGGGTCCCCAAAATACACATAGACCTGTAGTTGAGCGACGATCACTAGAACCACCCTCCCAATCAGCATCACAAAATTCTTGGAGAATAAGTGGGCTAGAGGAGAAATAAAGTTTATGATCAAGCGTGCCTTGTAGATAACGAAGTATCCTTTTAAGCTTTTTGAAGTGACTTTCTTTTGGTGCATTCATTTGTTGACAAATGGTATTGACTGCACATGCGATGTCCGACCGTGTGATAGATAGTAAGATATTGCAGGGCACCGACAAGGCTGCAAAACAATGTTGGGTCATGAAACATGGCATCTATATGGACCTTGGATTCTTTGCTCACTCGAAGTGGAGACTTGTATGGCTTACATGAATCAAGACCCGCACAATGAATAATATCATGAGTGTACTATGCTTGAGAGAGCGCGAGCTGAGATCCATGTCTTTGAATTTCTATTCCCAAGAAATAATTCAAGGAACCCAAACATTTCATGTCAAATTGAGCACTAAGAGTTTGTATAACACCATATATGAAGGTTGTAACACTTCCAATGATTAAAATGTCATCCACATAAATTAAAATCACAGTAAGCCTCTTTTGTAACTTGTTGATGAATAAAGAGGTATCGACAGTAAAATAAAATAATCCGTTAGTGAGAAGAAAATTTGAGAAACAGTCATACCATGCTCTTGGTGCATGCTTCAATCCATAAAGTGCTTTATTTAATCGACATATAGACTACAGAAAGTTCTGATCCGCAAAGTCGGGTGATTGACTCATATAGATTTCTTCATTAATTTTACCGTGAAGAAAGGCATTTCGAACGTCCAGTTGTTCAATTTACCAATTATAACGGAGAGCCAATGATAATATATTGCACACAGTGACCTGCTTTACCACTGGACTAAAAGTTTCCGTATAGTCCAACCCCTCCTTTTGATGAAAACTTTTAGCCACCAGCCTCGCTTTGTATCTAATGATTTTTCCATCTGCATTTCTTTTAATCTTAAAAATCTATTTACATCCAATAATCTACCTGTGAATAGGGTGAGGCACCAATGTCCATGTGCCTTATTTTTGAAGGGCGCTGAATTCCTCAGACATGGTCTGACGCCATTGCAAAAATTTAGATGCCTCGGTAAAATTGCGTGGTTCATCAATGGGAATACATTGATCAAGAAGAAGAGGTGCAGATGCTTGTGTCGTGAGACAGTAAGGCTTCTTTTTTTTTGGAGATGCAATCTTTGAGCCTTGTTTGCGTAGGGTGACTAGGTACAGGTCTAATGGTTGTAGGTAAAGGAGTTGTGTTGACTGGTAACTGGAAGGAGGATGGGAGATGAGGTGTATAAGGATCAAAATTTCAATTTCGGGCATGATCGAAATAGAAATCCGATAATTTGGCTGAAATTTTGATCCCCATACAAAAGTGACCAAAATTTCAGTCATTTTGGCCGAAATTTTGATCATTGGCATAGGGTAGAGATTTTAGAGATGCAATCTTTGAGCCTTGTTTGCGTAGGGTGACTAGGTACAAGTCTAATGGTTGTAGGTAAAAGAGTTGTGTTGACTGGTAACTGGCAGGAGGATGGGAGATGAGGTGTATGGGGCAAGGATCAAAATTTCAGTTTCGGGCATGACCAAAACTGAAATCCGATAATTTGGCTGAAATTTTGATCCCCATACAAAAGTGACCGAAATTTCAGTCATTTCAGCTGAAATTTTGATCCTTGGCATAGGGTGGAGATTGTTGGGTATGTATGATGGTATAAGATGGTGATACATGTGGAGACAAAAGAGGGAGTGAGTTGATCACTGAATGTTCGGGGAGTAGAATTAGGAATTTGAGAGGATATGGGTAGATGATGTTGTGATTTTAGATGTTTTTTAAACTTGTAAGCTCACGAATTGAGATATAGTCAGTGGGTGCGGATTACGAGATCGTTCCCACGAGGATTGACCAGAAAATTTAAAAGAGGACACAATTATCAACAAAGGAACTACCACAGATCTAGCATAATATTTAAACTAGTTTATGATTATGAGAGTTTGAAAGATAAAATAAAAACTAATCAATAAAATAAACTTTAAATAGATATTAAAAAGCGAGGATTATGATACTAAATCCTCTCATCGTAGGTTTATCATTTACGCAATCCAGACCTATGACAGCCCGGATTTTGGCACCTCAAAATCCGTGCCATCAGCACGATCCTCCAGACCGTGCCCCAAAACTATACACGGAAAATTAGTATAACAAGCAATAATAAAGAAATAAAACAATTAACTGCATTAAGCGGAAAAGTTAATGTGCCCAACTGGCACAAACAAAAGACAGTTCTACTTTCATGCCACTGCATGAACAGAGAATCAATCTGAACCATCGGTGATACACAGATCACCCCAGATGGTTCGCCCAAAAGAATAATGTCTATCTAATTACAATGTTTGACAAAAATAAACGCTTGACATACCAAGCCGTACACTCTGCTCACAAAACTTTTTCTTAAAGTACTCAGCGGAGTCTCCTAGAAGAAGTCCTCGGGAGGAGGCTCCAACTCATCCCCAGGTACGTAATCCGAATCACCCAGATCTACGTCTCCCGAAGCCTCAGCTGCTGCTAGCAATGGACCTGCGACGTATAGTCTAAAGGGTGAGCTACATCCTAGCTCAATAGAGAACAATATAATGAACATATAAATCAAAATCTCACATATATTCCATGATATTCTAAGCATGATGTGTCTATGCATTAGCTAGAAAACAATTTAAAAGATGAAAATTGCATTCAAGATTTACTGGTAATTTGCATGTCTTACTTTACTGTTGTTTTATCATGAATGACACTGAACAGGCCTAAAGCAAAACTTAAATCAACTAAAGTAATCCCCGAGCAATATAGCATCGACCCCTGATGGAATACCCACCATTGTTGCCTAAATAGACAGTTGTTAAAATGTATTCCCTGGGAATACTACCCAAGCCCCTTTCTCAATAGGCGGCGGGGTTAAATCTAATCTCAACATCCCTGGGATGTGCTTACTGTGTGCGGATAGACCTCCGCACTTGTGTACAGATTGGCCGCCGTACCAGTCATGGATATCCTGTCGCATCAGTCGTGGGTATCTCGCCACGTCGGTGGGGTATTCTAAACAAACCTCAAATAACAAAAATAACATGTGCTTTACATATAGTTGTTCACCATATAAAGCGCTATCTTATATCAGTTAGGCCTCAACAGTAATTATTCAATCATATGTACATCCCTGAAATGTCTAATTTACTTGCATCACACTGATGCCTTTATTACTTTCTCATCCCCTGGGGATGTCTCATTTTCATTTGCTCTCTTAGTCTCAGTTACTCGCATCATACAGATGCCTTTATCACATTCTTGGTGTCACACACACACACCCATTTTCACAATACTTTTCATAGTTAAAACATTTTCAATTCTGATCAATATATCACTACATACATGCTCTTGTAATTAAAGTACATATTCAAGGTGTTCCCTACCTCAATTCTCTGAAGGTCCAAGCATCAAGGTCTCACGCGGCTCCTTGTGCTTGCTTTCACACGTACCACCTATGGTACACCACAATACATACAATACATTACTAAAGATGTAATAAAGAAAGTCCTAGACCCCCTCCATGAATCTCAGAGTAAAACTAGAAAGTTTAGTAAAACTGTCAAAGTCGATTAATCAATTCCCAAAATCGATTAATCAAAACCCAAATCGATTAATCGAAACCAAAATTGATTAATCGATTCCGAAAATTGATTAATCGAGATTCAAATTCAATTAATCGATACCAAATCAATTAATCGAAATCTCTAACATAGTAAGGTCGATTCTCAAATCAAGTGGTCGAAAGTCCGAAATTGATTAGTCGATCCCAAATCGATTAATCGAAATCCAAAATTGATTAATCAATTTTCCAACTCGATTAGTCGATTTCCGCAGGTCTTGTTTCTCCATCCACTGGAGGTACCCAGTCGATTAGTCGATTTCTAAATCGATTAATCGACCTTCCAAATCGTTTAATCGAATTCCAATTCGATTAATCGAAATCGAGCGTCCTTGACTTTTCAACTTTCAGACCGAAATCGATTAATCGAATCCCAATTTCGATTAATCGATTTGGCCAGATTCAGCCCCCTTTCGGGCTGTTCTTTCAAAACCCATTCCCTTTCTTTTTCATTCTTTTTCTAAGTCCTTAATCTATCATTTTAACTATGCTAGACTGAATTTAACTCATCAATTCTCTAGGTATTGAAATCTAATACAACTTACCTCAATAAATCCTTTAAGGGGTTGATTTGTTGGGTTTGATGGCTTGGGTTCCAGGTTTTGCTTCAACGATCCCGACGCATTGAATCCGGCAATCAATGCTCTAATGTCCTCTTGATTTACATTAACATCTAGCTTCCATAACTCCTCTTTACTCCCTCTCTCTCTCTCTCTTCTTAATTCCTTCACCAACCAAGATAAGGTTTTCTAGGGTTATTAAAACCCTTATATCCTTTCTCCTGCTTATGTGTTAAACACATACACCAGAGATAGGTGTACGTGACCACTAACTCACACTATACATCACGCTTAGGTCACATCTGTACTATGTCAGCTCATCACTCCATGAGTTCATTGTTTGACCATCACTTGGTCAACCCTACGACCAATCGGGCATGGATCCCGAGGTTAAAGTTAAACGTTAAATTTTTCGGGATATTACATTCTCCCCACCTTAAGAATTTTCATCCTCGAAAATAACCCCAAAGGTGCGCTGGTGTGGGACTCCACACACAGTGCTGTCACGTACCCACTCACGGAAACGAATTACACATCACACAATGCGAGAAAATAAAAAAAATGCAAGTACATCCACAAAAGTTGATCTGTATTTCATAATCAAAATTTTCAACATTTACAAGTTTCTTTTTCATTTGTTGATAATTACACTTGAGAATTTAAATACAACAGTACAAAAAGATCCAAAAAGTGATCACAAAATGAAACCATCGTCAGGCGCTCATGCCGTCCCCTCTCCTGGCTGATCTGATACTAGAGTGGGCTGCTCTGACGGAACTGGCGGCTGAGGTGGTGGTTGGGTCGTCGTAGCAGGCCGCTCGGGCTGCTGGGGCGCCGCGCCAGATGCATCGGTGGCAAAGCGTGGAAACCGGCACCCGTATGGAAAGCAGTCCGACCCGCAGTCCAGTTCGCCTCCTGTGCGAGGCGCTGCTGGTAATCCAACGGATAGATGTACCGTAGTATGTGGAACATCAAGAAGTTCATTCGTCGGTTCATCCTCTCGTTGTTGGTCTCCATCCGGGCCAACACGTCCTCTATCATGGGCGCCAAGGCCACGGCGATATAAAGAAGTTTGCAGAAGCTATCGCAGATCATGCGCGAGGGCGAGCGGTACCTCACCGGTGGATCAATGGGGTGTGCTCCCCCCACAGGTGGGTCTTGATGTGGTGGTGGGGGTGGTGGTGGTGCTACTAGTGCTGCCACTGCTGGGCCCTGAGCTGGTAGGGTCCGCTTGAGCAAGTTGTAGCTATGGCTCCATGAAGCAATAGAGAAATGCTTCACCCAATCCATAGCCCTCTCTTCGTGGGGCGAAATGGCGTACTCTGGAGCGTCTGAATAACACTCCAGCATGCTCGAAATGAGGCGAGCATACGACATCTTTTCTTTGGGCCTCAGATTGCCCTTCATTAACTTCCCCTTTATGTAGACCATCCCCTCGAGGATGATCATTGTAGCGTCAAACCAACGACCACAGAAGGTCGCGTAGAGTGCCTGCTGCACTAAGTCCACCTGCTCGGTGTCGTGGCGCATCGGGTAGAGGTTGCACTTGATTATGGAATCAAGCATCCACATGTAATGGGGGAGATCGACTCTCCTAATGGACGATCCCGACCCCTTTTTCCCCTTGATCATACGGGTCATTATTTCTTCAAATTTCACCTCTTCCGCAAAGGTGGGAAGAGGGTGGTCTCGGGTACGAAGTCCAAATAGTAATCTAGGACCTCGTGGATGTGGTGACGAGTGAAGGTATAGTCGCGACCCTCAATGGTGGTCG
This sequence comes from Chloranthus sessilifolius, assembly GCA_021018995.1. NCBI lineage: Eukaryota > Viridiplantae > Streptophyta > Magnoliopsida > Chloranthales > Chloranthaceae > Chloranthus > Chloranthus sessilifolius. The sequence goes on along the minus strand of CM037591.1, from coordinate 19,480,577 downwards.
TGACAACGTCGTCAGTAGGCCCCTCTTTCAACCCTTGGTAGAACAGACGGACCAATCTAGGGTAGTAGGACCCACGGATTGGTTTCAAAAGGTTGCCGAGGCCGGCCTTTACTAGGTAGTTTCGAGCCCATTAGGTCTCGCTCGCCATGTTGGGGTTTGTAAACAACTCCACATCAATTATGTAGTCGATTTCAAAGGTCTTTTCCGCCCACCATTCATTTGGTTGGGGTACGTTGACAGGCAGTGGCGGCATTAGTGAAGACTCGCCCGAAGACGCGCTTGTCGAACCGGATGTGGTATCTGATGCCGAAGGTGACGGTGTTCGTACGGGCGATGGGGTAGGTGGTGGCGGTGCGGCGTTCTTATGCCGGACCGGGAGCTTAGACGTTGCCTTCTTTGAAGACAATCGGGTTTTAGGCGGCATTTTTGGAAATAAATTCGTAAAACTAAGGTTTATATGGTTTGAAATGGAAAAAGAATGAAAACTAGGGTTTTACCTTAGGTTTTTTATCCGAATGTAAATGATTTCGATCCGAAATTGATCCAAACTCCCCAAACTAGCTGGTACGCTTGCTCGAGAAGGGAGATGAAGTGGCGCGCAAGAACAGAAAACCCCAAATTTTCAAATGGGGAGAAATCCCCCTCGATTTATATATATAGGCCCCGGTTCGATTAATTGATTTCCAAAATCGATTAATCGAGATTCAAAACTAGGTTCAACCACGCGAAATTGATTAATCGATTTTCAAAATCGATTAATCAAAACTCAAAATCAATTAATCGAAATCATTTCGATTAATCGAAATCGTGGTTATTTAAAATTTCAAATTTTCGAGCTCACTAGCGCATGCTAGTTGATTAATCGAACTTCACTTCGATTAATCGAAATCCCAAAATCGATTAATCGAATTTAACTTCGATTAATCGAAATCGTAAGGTCCTTCAAATTTTTCCCAAAATTTTCAAGTGACTCGATTAGTCGAACCTCCAGTTCGATTAATCAAAATCCCAAATCGATTAATCGAATTTTACTTGATTAATTGAAATCGTAAAAATTCTTCGAGTTTTTCTAAAATTCTTAAGTTATTCGATTACTCGAATCTCTAGATCGATTATCGAAATCCAAGATCGATTAATCGAAACCCAAATCGATTAATCGAAATTTCACTTCTTTAATTTCCTGGATCCTCATCGAATTTCCGCTCACTGGTGCATGCCAGTCGACTAATCAACCAAAATCGATTAATCGAATTCCCAAATCGATTAATCGGTTTTGATCAGACTCTTTAGATTTAAATTTTTCTGTCTCTTTTGATTCCTTGGTAAAACATGATCCGTTGGTCATTGGTTTAGCGAACCACGTCACCACAGTCATGTCGTGGCTATAATGAACTTTAACCACGCAATTTACATTGCATTAGGAATACGATGTGGATAAAAATTTTCTATTGAGTACATGGATCAACAGACCGACATTGGATTACAATATATGGCCTCATTCCACAAACATGTTTGCTGTGATATAATTTTCGACTCTCAAGACAAGTTCGGATACTGTTCTTTCATGTCAGCCTCTCGTTCCCACGTAGCTTCTTTGGCCGGATGACACTTCCATCGAACAAGTACTAATGGAATCACTTTTGTTCGCAACACTTGTTCCTTTCGATCTAAAATCTCCACCGGCTCTTCGATCATGGTCATATCCTCCTGCATCTCAAATGATTGGCCGCTCAACACGTGATCAGGGCCATTAAGATATTTCCTGAAGCATCGACATGTGGAACACATTGTGTACTTGGTCAAATAACGGTGGCAATCCAATGCGGTAAGCAACTTCCCCTACTCGACCCAAAACCTCAAACGGTTCAAGATAGCAGGGACTTAACTTCCCTCTTTTTCCAAACCTCATCACGCCTTTCATAGGCGATACCTTCACGAATACATGTTCACCTACCTTAAGGTCTATACTCGTTCGCTTGATATCAGCGTAGCTTTTCTGTCTGCTCTGAGCCACTTTGAGTTTGGCCCTTATCATCCGAACATAGGTGGCATTATCTTCAAGTATTTCAGGTCCCAAAATAAATTTCTCCCCGGTTTCTTCCCAATTGATGGGCGATCTATATCGCCGTCCGTAAAGAGCTTCATATGGTGCCATCCCATTGCTCGTCTGAAAGCTGTTGTTATATGCAAACTCAATCAACGGTAGGTGTTGATCCCACGATCCTTGTAGTTCTAACATACACGCTCTAAGCATGTCCTCGGTGATCTGATTGACCCTCTCCGTCTGCCCGTTGGTTTGTGGATGGAATGCCGTACTGAGTCTAGTCGCGTTCCCATTCCTTCTTGAAATTTCTTCTAAAACTTTGATGTATATAATGGGTCATGGTCTGAAATAATGCTACTCAGAATTTCATGCAAATGGACAATCTCCTTCATATATAGCTCTGCTAGTCTTCCCGTCGTGTACATCGTGTTGTAAGGCAAGAAGTGCGCTGACTTGGTCAATCGATCGACTACTACCCAAATGGCATTGTACCTCTTTGTAGTACGCGGTAGCCCAACGATGAAGTCCATAGAGATCGATTCTCACTTTCATTCTGATATAGGTAGAGGCTGCAATAGCCCTGCAGGGTGTCTATGATCGATCTTGACTTGCTGACACGTTAAACACCGCGACACGTACTCTGCCATATTTTGTTTTAAGCCTCTCCACCAGTAATTCTTTTTCAAATCTTGATACATTTTTGTGCTTCCCGGATGGATAGCATAGCTTGACTTGTGTGCCTCATCAAGGATAGTTTGTCGTAGATCGGCATTGTCCGAAATGCAAAGACGGCCCTTGAATAATAAGGAACCATCTTCCTTGACTGAAAACTCAGATCCAATGCCTTCAGTTACATCTTGACGAATTTTGGTTAGCGTCGGGTTTTTCATCTGTAGCTCGTGGATATGCTCAATTATCACCGGTCTCACTGATATATTATCCAAAAAGGCTCTCGTAGCTTGCGACTCGATGTTTGCATCATATAGTGCCAGATCCTCAAACAATTTCCATCTTTGCATACCCAAAATAAAACTAGCCAATTGAGTTGAACTCTTCTGACTCAAGACATCAGCCACTACATTAGCCTTGCCTAGATGGTACTATATAGAACAGTCATAGTCCTTGAGGAACTCCATCCATCTGTGCTGCCTCATATTCAGTTCCTTCTGTGTAAACAGATATCTGAGGCTCTTATGATCGGTGAAGATCTCAAAGGTCTCACCGTACAGGTAATGTCTCCAAATCTTCAGCGCAAAAATGATTGCTGCTAATTCCAGGTCATGTGTCAGATAATTCTTCTCATGCTCTTTCAACTGTCTTGACCCGTAGGCTATTACCTTTTTGTGTTGATTAAGCACACAGCCTAAACCAGTATACGAAGCATCACTGTATACTGGAAACCCTCCACTGCCTGAAGGAATCGCTAATACTGGAGCTAAAGTGAGTCTCTTCTTGAGTTCTTGAAAACTCTTCTCGCATGCCTCACTCCATTCGAACCTTGCGTCTTTCCGTGTGAGTCTCGTGAGTGGTCTTGATATCTTTGAAAAACCCTCAACGAAATGTCGATAGTAACCCGCTAATCCAAGGAAACTACGGATGTCGGTCACAGTCTTTGGTTGCTCCCAATTTACCACTGCTTTGATTTTTGCTGGATCTACAGTGACACCATGCTTTGAGACAACATGTCCCAAAAAGCTAACTTCTTCCAACCAAAACTCGCACTTGCTGAGCTTGGCATATAGTTGGTGTTCACGTAGAGTCTGTAGGGCTATTCTCAAATGCTTCTCATGCTCTTCTTCTGATTTTGAATAGATTAGGATGTCATTAACAAACACTACGACACAGGAGTCTAGGTGTGGTTTAAACACCCTATTCATCAGATCCATGAATGACGCCGAGGCATTTATCAATCCAAACAGCATCACTAGGAATTCATAGTGTCCGTACCAAGTCCTGAATGCAGTTTTCTGAATATCCTCTGCCTTGACTCTCAACTGATGGTACCCAGATCTCAGATCGATTTTGGAGAAATACCTTGCTCCTTGCAGTTGATCAAACAGGTCATCTATCCTAGGTAAAGGGTATCGATTCTTAATAGTGAGTTTGTTCAATTATCGATAGTCAATGCACAAACGCATTGACCCATCCTTCTTCTTTACAAACAAAACCGGTGCTCCCCATGGAGACATACTTGGTCTAACAAACCCCTTGTCCATTAGTTCTTGTAAGTGCTCTTTCAATTCCTTCAACTCAGCAGGAGCCATTCTGTATGGTGTTTTAGAAATAGGCTCCGTTCCTGGTGCTAAGTCGATGGCGAATTCTACTTCTCTCTCTAGAGGTAGTCCGGGTAATTCCTCCGGGAATACATCGGCGAAGTCTCGCACAACTGCTATCTCAGAGATAACATTCTTCTCCTCTTTATGCTCCTTCAAAAATGCCAAGTATCCACTACACCCCTTTCTGATCAAGCGTTCGGCCTTGACTGCCAAGATAAGTGGCATGTGCGTCGACCTCTCTCCTCGAAATCTAAATGATCTCTTCGTGTTGGGTCTGAAGATGACGACTTTGTTCTTGCAATCTATCGTCGCACAGTGAGTCGATAGCCAATCCATATCAAGGATCACGTCGAAACCTTGCATGTCCAACAGAATTAAGTTCGTCGGTAGTTCAAAGATGTCTCCATCCATGACTCTCACAATCACGAAGTTGCAACCCTTTTCGGTATCAACCGATTTTCCAGTAGGAACAGTCACGGTTAAAAAGAAGTCTAACTCCTCTCGGTTGACTTTCATCCTCTTCGTGAAGCGAGGGGTAACAAATGAGTGGGTAGACCCCAAGTTTATCAACACTCGAGCTTCGTATGTCATGTCGCTTCCCTTCTTATAAATTTGTAATGTACCTAATCATACGTACACATATATATATATAATGTTTATCATCACACTAGAATTTATTACAAGCAAGTTCTTTTCTTATCTTTTCTATATGGATACACCTTCTCTATCTAAATTTTTTTTCAAGAATTGAAATTTTTTATTTAAAAGAAAGCTCACCTTGAATAACATCGTTTGTATTCTGAGCCTCCTAAGCTGTGACTGCGTAGGCTCTCCCTTAGACAATCGGTTTCCTTGCTTGTATAGGTCGTGGAATAGGAGCTGAAGTCGTCTTTCCTTTGTTGATTTTAGGGCACTCCTTGATCAAGTGGCCCACCTTGCCACATCTAAAATAGCCCCGAGTTCCCTGCCTACAGTCAGCTGTCTTATGAGACTTGCCACACTTGGCACAAGTCTCCCGTGGCGTGGAAGAAGCTGCTCGTGAGAATCCCTGAGTAACTGTAGCTCCGATAGTAATCACAGGGCTCTCATATCTCATTGGCCTCCCCGACGCAAGCAATGGGAATTTATGTTGGTTGGTCTGCTGTGCCGATCTCCCATAACCTCCTTGAAATAGTGGTTTCTGATTGTTTGGTACGAATCTCGACTTTTTGTTCACCAGTTCGTAGTTCCTCGTCCTGCTCTGGTCTGTATTCCACCTTCCTTGCTGCTCCCTCTGGCGGTACTTGTTATTATTTTCTTCCTCTACCACCAAGGCCTTGCTCATGACCTCACCATAGGCCCTCAGCTGGAATGGTGCTACTCCTCCCCTCACGTCCGGTTTCAATCCTTGCTGAAATCTCTTCACTTTCATTATCTCTGTGATGATGTAGTCGGGCGCGAAGCGAGCGAGTCGCATGAACTCCACTTCATATTCTCTCACACTCATCTTCCCTTGAGTAAGCTGTAGAAACTGAATCTCCATTTGATTCCTTACCACTTTCGGGAAATACTGCTTGTTAAATTCCTTAACGAACTTGTCCCAAGTCCAAGACATATCTGGGGTCTCCTGAGCCCTAGTCCTAGAAATGGACTTCCAACAAGGCCCAGCCTCCCCGTCTAACATGTAGGCTGCCCAACGAACGCTCTCGTCCTCCGTACAAGTGAGCACACTGAACACCTTCTCCATCTCACTTTACCAGTTTTCAGCTGCCATAGAGTCTGCCTGCCCTGAAAAGCTAGGAGGTCTCATCCTCCTGATCTCGGTAAAGGTAGAAGACACTGGCGGTGTTGGAGCCGATGTGTGTTTGAGCCATCACCAAGGTGTCGGTGGTCGATCTTGCTCATGAGTCAGATGAGCTGTCAAAGATGCTGCCTGTTGAGCCATAGCAGCCGCCATGGTCTCCATGGTGTGCATCATCCTCTGACGCTCCTCTCTATCCTCATTCCTTTCTCTGACTCTCTCCTGTTCTCTTTGATCTCGATCTTGACGATCTAAATCTTGGTTCTCTCCTTGATCATGGCCCTCTTGGCCACCACTACCTGAAGCCCCTCCATGTCCTATAGGCTCTCTATTCGCGTCCGAGATAAAATCATCTCGACTATGCAAGCTTCTACTATGGCCGCCCCTGGGTCGACCCCTTCCTCTAGAAGCCATAACGGTCTGCACGTGAAACTAAGGTTTCGTTAGTAGAAGTCCCTATGTTTTGACAAAAGAATGATTGTCAGAATTTATAAAAGAAAAAGCTTTGATACCAACTGTAACAGCCTTGATTTTGATACCCCGAAACCCGTGCCATCAGCACAATCCTCCAGACCGTGCCCCAAAACTATGCACGGAGCATTGGTATAACAAGCAATAATAAATAAATAAAACAATTAACTGCATAAAGTGGAAAAGTTAATGTGCCCAATTGGCACAAACAAAAGACAGTTCTACTTTCATGCCACTGCATGAACAGAGAACCGATCCGAACCATCGGTGATACACAGATCGCCCCAGATGGTTCGCCCAAAAGAATAATGTCTATCTAATTACAATGTTTGACAAAAATAAAGGCTTGACATACCAAGCCGTACACTCTGCTCACAAAACTCTCTCTCAAAGTACTCAGTGGAGTCTCCTAGAAGAAGTCCTCAGGAGGAGGTTCCAACTCGTCCCCAGGTACGTAATCCGAATCACCCGAATCTACGTCTCTTGAAGCCTCAGCTGCTGCTAGCAATGGACCTGCGACGTATAGTCTAAAGGGTGAGCTACATCCTAGCTCAATAGGAAACAACACAATGAACATATAAATCAAAATCTCACATATATTCCATAATATTCTAAGCATGATGTGTCTATGCATTAGCTAGAAAACAGTTTAAAAGATGGTAATTGCATTCAAGATTTACTGGTAACTTGCATGTCATACTTTATTGTTGTTTTATCATGAATGACACTGAACAGGCCTAAAGCAAAACTTAAATCTTCAACTTAAGTAATCCCCGAGCAATATAGCATCGAACCCCGATGGAATACCCACCATTGTTGCCTAAATAGACAGTTGTTAAAATGTATTCCCTGGGAATACTACCCAAGCCCCTTTCTCAATAGGCGACGGGGTTAAATATATTCTCAACATCCTTGAGATGTGCTTACTGTGTATGGATAGACCTCCGCACTGGTGTACGGATTGGCTACCGTACCGGTCACGGATATCCTGCCACGTCAATCGTGGGTATCCCGCCACGTCGGTGGGGTATTCTAAACAAACCTCAAATAACAAAAATAACATGTGCTTTACATATAGTTGTTCATCGTGTAAAGTGCTATCTTATATAAATTAGGCCTCAACAGTAATTATTCAATCATATGTACATCCCTGGGATGTCTAATTTACTCGCATCAAACTGATGCCTTTATTGCTTTCTCATCTCCTGGGGATGTCTCATTTTCATTTGCTCTCTTAGTCTCAGTTACTTGTATCATACAGATGCATTTATCACATTCTTGGTGTCACACACACACCCATTTTCACAATACTTTTCATAGTTAAAATATTTTCAATTCTGATAAATATATCACTACATACATGCTCTTGCAATTAAAGTACATTTTCAAGGTGTTCCCTACCTCAATTCTCTAAAGGTCCAAGCATCAAGGTCCCACGCGGCTCCTTGTGCTCGCTTTCACACGTACCACCTATGGTACACCACAACACATACAATACATCACTAAAGATGTAATAAAGAAGGTCCTAGACCCTCCATGAATCTCAGAGTAAAACTAGAAAGTTTAGTAAAACTGTCAAAGTCGATTAATATATTCCCAAAATCGATTAATCGAAACCCAAATCGATTAATCGAGATTCAAATTCGATTAATCGATATTCAAATTTGATTAATCGATACCAAATCGATTAATCGAAATCTCTAACATAATAAGGACGATTCTCAAATAGAGTGGTCGAAAGTTCGAAATCGATTAGTCGATCCCAAATCGATTAATCAAAATCCAAAATCGATTAATCGATTTCCCAACTCGATTAGTCGATTTCCCCAGGTCTTGTTTCTCCATCCACTGGAGGTACCCAGTCGATTAGTCGATTTTCAAATCGATTAATTGACCTTCCAAATCGATTAATTGGATTCCAATTCGATTAATCGAAATCGGGCGTCCTTGACTTTTTAACTTCCAGACCAAAATCGATTAATCGAATCCCAATTTCGATTACTTGATTTGGCCAGATTTAACCCCCTTTCGGGCTATTCCTTCAAAACCCATTCCCTTTCTTTTTCCTTCTTTTTCTAAGTCCTTAATCTATCATTTTAACTATGCTAGATTGAATTTAACTCATCAATTCTCTAGGTATTGAAATCTAATACAATTTACCTCAATAAATCCTTTAAGGGGTTGATTTGTTGGGTTTGATGGCTTGGGTTCCAGCTTTTGCTTCAACAATCCCGACGCGTTGAATCCGGCAATCAATGCTCTAATCTCCTCTTGATTTGCATTAACATCTAGCTTCCATAACTCCTCTTTACTCCCTCTCTCTCTCTCTTCTAATTCCTTCACCAACCAAGACAAGGTTTTCTAGGGTTATTAAAACCCTTATATCCTTTCTCCTACTTGTGTGTTAAACACATACACCAGAGATAGGTGTACGTGACCACTAACTCACACTATACATCACGCTTAGGTCACATCTGTACTATGTCAGCTCATCACTCCATGAGTTCATTGTTTGACTATCACTTAGTCAACCCTACGACCAATTGAGCATGGATCCCGAGGTCAAAGTTAAACGTTAAATTTTCAGGATATTACAAGATCTATGTATTGAGATATAAGATTATCATAGGATGCACTACATGCAAGTACTTGACCCAAACACACGTAAATTCCACATTATCGATCTGACATCGTGGGGATGTATGATTAACACCCATGAATGTATGATTAACATTCATACCTCAGATGGCAATCAGAATTTAATTTCCAGGTAAATTCCACATTACAGATCTGAGATCGTGGAAATGTATGATTAACACCCTATGAATGTATGATTAACATCCATACATCAGATGGTAATCAGAATTTAATCCCCAGGTAGTTTCACATTACAGATCTAAGATCGTGGAGATGTATGATTAACACCCCATGACTGTATGATTAACATCTATATTTCAGACGGTAATCATAATTTATCTTGAGATGGGAAAGAACAGTATAAAAGAAGATTAAAGTGAAATCACCATTACAGATCCGAGATCTTGGAGCGTGATTAGCATACACATCTTAGATAGCAATCGGATTTTACAACATCGATAATAACATCAGGACAATTAAATATAAGGCACCCATGCTAATATCTCAATCATAGATCTATATTATAATAAATGAATACCTCAGATGAGATTCATTAGATCCCCATCCTCAAAAAGATTTAGCTACGCATGATTGAAATAAATAACAAAATAAATATAGAAATTGAAAATGACATTAAAATACCTTAAAGAATGATCCACAAAAATTCACAAAAGCTTTAATCCAACCGGTACAATCCTTCTTTAAATGTAAAAATTAAACTAATCTAGGACGTAAAACTAAGAAATGGAAAGAACAATGCTTAGAAAAGGAAAGGGAAATACTAAAAGAAAAATTAAAAATGTTGAGGAAAATAAAAGGTCCCCAAAGGGAGAGACCCCTAGAACTAATTTCCAAGTTTGCTTAAATAGGTCCTCAGCTCCAGATTTGAAATTCAAATTCAAATTAAAATTCAGGGCCCAACAGTTCATTTGCTCCAGTGTTCCAGTGTGAGTCAGTTTTATACTCTTCTATACTTTCAAATGCACGCAATTGCCAGATTTTTCTGAAATATTAAAAACCTTACAAATCTGTCAGCTAGCCTTCATCGGATGGCTAAATTTAGGCTTAAAGGGGTGAAATATGATCATATTTCACCACTCATCACACCCTCAAACCTACTTTACTAGTCCTTGAGCAAAGGAAAAAATAAATAAACTGAAAAATAAACTAACATCCTAAAATAATCAATAAATGCTACTTTCATAGGGATCATAATTGCATTTAGCGTATGCAACAAGCCTTTAAACCACTAAGTGATCGCTAGTGGAGGAGTTTTGTCTCCTGAGGGTTTTCAGTGAAGTTACCCACAAACTTCTAAAATTTTTAAACCATCGGTAAAATTGAGTTTTCAAAACATAGTTTTCATATATATTTAACTTCAAAGCACAAAACCATTAATCAATTCAACATGTGAATTCTCAATTTCAAATATCAATGTCATACCAATCATACTTGTATCCATTCAAATTAGTCTAATACTCAAATTGTTAGATAATTCATTCATTCATGCCTAAACGTGAAATGTGTGCATACCCAAACCAAGATTCATCTATCTCGGAACCAGTCCGAACAGTAAACTATCAGATCCCATGTCTTGACTCAATCCTCACTTTAGATATACTCTCGAAAATAGAAACACTCCAATTATGAGTAAATTTTCACACACATGTCAGAGATCAATACAAAATAAATAAAAGGGTCTCACATGATAAAAGAAACGCGATGTAATCAATGAATAAAAGAGAATCTCATAGAAAGATACTTGCATATCATATGTATGTCATATCAAGCACCATAGGTATTATATATTCCCTCTCCACAAGGCAGTTACCAATGCGAGATCAGATCATAAAGGTCTTTTGTAGGGTTGTAATGGGGCTCCGATAAGGATAAGAAAAAGGGAAGCTGAAATTCAAAGTTTCCGAGAAATTGGAAAAGGAACTAACTTCTGATTTTTCTATTTCGCTTTTTTTTCTTTCCTAATTTCTCGCTAGCTTTCTCAATATTTTTTATTTTTCTCAACTTTCTATTTTTTTCTCTCATTTTTCTTCTTTTGAATTTTATTTTCTTGAAGCACCTTATATTTTTCATTCTTGTTTAAATTTTTTTTTTCTTTTTCTTCCTTCTTTTTTTCATATTTCTGTCATATACTCTTAGTAAACACAACTCAGTATCTCTCCACTTACTCTCTTTTTTTTATTCTCATCTCTTGTTCCTAATTTCTCATAAATAAGAAGGGTAAGGTTGAATTTTTAGAAATGGTGAAGGGATAAAGGTTAACATGGCTTATCAAAGAATGTATAAAGGTAAATTTTTCAATAAGCTCAAAGGGGTACTAAAAGGATAAATTTAAATGAGGTGAAATATTTTAAGTACAAATGAGTCAAAGATGGCCTGCAATCATGTCCTCAAAATATGGTAACCTTGCCTATTTGTCTTGAGCAAACATATGATACATTCTAACACAATGATATGAATTTAATGTCATGCATAGTCACAAGTCAAAATAAAATATATGAGATTATGCAAAAATATTTCATATTCAAAGACAACTTCGAGTTTATGTAAACTCTCATCAACGACGGGAAATTAGCTCTAAAACTCACCGGATTTAGTCTCCACTAAAAACCTAAGATTCAAAGTTCAAAATAGTTTCTCGATTTCTAGATCTTAAACATGGTATACGTGTATAAAGTGTCTAGGCATGAATTTCAAGACCATCCTCAAATTATTACATTAAATTTCATTATCCTAGATATGAGTAATCAAAGTATGACATTGATATTCTGAAAATAAAATTTACATGCACCATTGACTAAAGTTTGAAACCTATCGCAAACTAACAAGTGTGATGGTTCCAAAGTTTGTTTTTTTTTGTGGTTTTAGGGTTATCACAATAATAGAACCATAGAAACTACACCCCCAAACCTAAACAAAACAATGTCCTCATTGTTGACAATAAATAAAATATTGGACTAAGGTAAGAGAACATACCTGGAGTAATGATTTGATAGCATATAAAAAAGGGAGAAATAGGAAAATCTCCCCCAAACCTGCATAAAAATATATCAGCCTGTCCAAACATCCTCACCACATAAAAAAAGAATGTCAATAGTAGAGACAAAATTAACACTACTAGCATAGCACTATCATAATCAATCATAAAAATAAGTGTATCTAGCCATCATTTAAAAAAAAAAAAAATTTATTTTTTTGAAAAGAAAATTACGAATTTAATCTACAAGGTATAAACTCATTCCGAGTCCACCAGGATCCCAAATTTTCATGAAATTTTTTCTAAGAATGACCATTGATTTATTTAATAGTCCCTATAATTTTCTAATTAGGGACTTGACTACAGCCCCATGCTGTGCCCACGTTTCACCACTATGGTTCCTCTCTAACCTTCCAATCCCTTCCCTGTACTAGACATCCACAAAATCGCACTCCTGATTCAAACCCACTAGCTTCTTTTGGGCCTTTTGTTGATTGTTTATGTATTCAATAAATTGGGAACATAGAAATTCATTTTTCTCCCCTAAACTGAATTCACATTTATCGCAAAAGGTTGTCTCCCTTATCAGGTGCTGTAAGGGTGTCAATTTTTACCTCCCGACTCAATTTGATTCTCAATTTCCTCAACGGCATCATAATCACTTCATTCCATTTCTCTTCTCCTTGCACTCACACTATCTCAACGCTCGTTGTGTCACTCTCAAGCGTAGTGATCAATTGGCCCTCATATTTTTGAACAAAATTAGAGGGGTCCTCCTGAAGATGTTCTTCATTCCAATCGGTATCAATAAGGGAGTCTTCTATTTTATCTTCCATTTGTAAGTACTAGATCATCTTACTAACTTGAGATTGCATCCTAGAAAGTGATTGATTCATAGTATACATCAAACTTTTTAAATATTCAAAAGAGTAAGAAGAAGTTTGGGCTGATTCATATGGTTCTGTGTCTTGAAAGTAATGAGTTTGCTGTAAAAACTCATAAGGAAAGTTATTAGGATAAGAACTTTGATCACCATTAGACATTATATTACACACTGGAGGTTGATTAAACCCACACATGCCATTGAGTTGACTCTGCCAGTAACTTTGATTAGAGTAAGACATCATATCACACATTGGAGGTTGATTAAACTCCTACATGCCATTAAGTTGACTCTGCCAGTCATAAGTGCTCCAAACATGATTAAGGTGGACTTGTTCAGGGTAATAATTTGGGTCGTTCAAGGGACACATAGGTGTAATGCGCATTGGGTTTTCACAAATCGCACATGACTCTGGATTGAATCCATGCATTGACATGATTTTATCGATAACACCAAATTTTATTTTATTTTTTTATTTTTTTCAATTTTTTGTTTTCAAATTTTTTTAAACTTTAAAAATTTTTTTTTTTTTTTTTTTTATTTCAAATTTCAAAAAAAAATAAAAAATTTCTTGTTTTTTTCAAATTTCAAATTTCAAATTTTGTCATTTTTTTTTTCTAGATTTCAAAATTTGAAATTCATATTCATATTCAAATTTAAATTTAAATTTAAATTCAAATTCGAAATTCAAAATTCAAATTCAAATTCAAAATTTAAATTCAAAATTTCAAATTCAAAATTCAAATCCTAAAAAGGCAATAAACTAAAAAAAACCTACAAATCCTACAAATCCTAAAAATCCTACAAAGGCAATAAGCTAAAAGGTAATAAACTAAAATTCAAATCCTAAAAAAGCAATGAACTAAAAAGACAATAAACTAAAAGAAACCTACAAATCCTAAAAATCGTATAAATAAACTAAAAGAAAATAATTTAAAAGAAACCTACAAATCCTAAAAATTCTACAAATACTAAAAGGCAATAAACTAAAAGGAACCTACAAAACCTAAAAATTCTACATAAGAAAAGAAAGGAAGAAAATAAAATCTTACCAATTCTAAAGATCCTGAAAAAAATCCTAAAGAATTTTTTTAAATGCTAAACTAGAAATCCTAAAAATCCTACCAATCCTAACAAAAAAATCTTACAAATCCAAAATTTCAAAAATTCCAAACAATTCAAATTTCAAATTTCTAAATTCAAATTTCAAAATTCTAAAATTCAAAATTCAAAATGTAAAATTTCAATTTTTCAAATTCTTTTTTTAACTAGTAGAAATATTGATTTAAATCTAAAGAAATTCCTCTAATTAATTATCTATTTCCTAAAAACTTTGAAATTTCTAAATCAAATCCCCGACAATGGCACCAAAAACTTATGATTTTAAATATTTTTTAAACTTACAAGCGCATTAATCGAGATGCAGTCAGTGGGTGTAGAGTACGAGATCGTTCCCACGAGGATTGGCCAGAAAATTTAAAAGAAGAAACAATAATCAACAAAGAAACTACCACAGATCTAGCATAATATTTAAACTAGTTTATGATTCTAAGAGTTTGATGGACAAAATAAAAACTAATCAATAAAATAAAATTTAAACAGATATTAAAAGGCGATGATTAGGATACTAAATCCTCCTATCATAGGTTTATCATTTACGCAATATAAATCTATGGATTGAGATATAAGATTATCATAGGATGCGCTACATGCAAGCACTGAACCCAAACACATGTAAAGTCTACATTGTCGATCTGAGATCGTGGGGATGTATGATTAATACCCATGAATGTATGATTAACATCCATACCTCAGATGACAACCAGAATTTAATTCCCAGGTAAATTCTACATTACAGATCTGAGATCATGGAGATGTATGGTTAATACCCCATGAATGTATAATTAACATTTATACCTCAGACGGTAATCAGAATTTAATCCCCAGGTAAGTTCCACATTACAGATCTGAGATGGTGGAGATGTATGATTAACACCCCATGAATATATGATTAATATCCATATCTCAGACGGTAATCAAAATTTACACTGCGATGGGCAAGAGCAATATAAAAGAAGATTACAGTAAAATCACCATTGCAGATCCGAAATCTTGGAGTGTGATTAGCATCCACATCTTAGATAGCAATCGGATTTTACAACATCGATAATAACAGCAGGGCAATTAAAAATAAGGCACCCATGACAAGCTAATATCTCAATCGTAGATCTATATTACAATAAATGAATACCTCGGATGAGGTTCATTAGATCCTCATCCTTAAAAAGATTTAGTTACACATGATTGAAATAAATAATAAAATAAAAATAAAAATTGAAAATGATATTAAAATACCATAAAAAATAATCCACAAAAATCCACAAAAGCTTTGATCCAACCGGTACAATCCTTCTTCAAATGTATAAATTAAACTTATCTAGGACCTAAAATTAGGAAATGAAAAAAATAATGCTTAGAAAAGGAAAGGTAAAAGTTAAAAGAAAAACTAAAAATGCTAAGGAAAATAAAAGGTCCCCAAAGGGAGAGACCCCTAGAACTAATTCTCAAGTTTACTTAAATAGGTCCTCATCTTCAGATTTAAAATTCAAATTCAAATTCAAATTTAGGACCCAATAGTCCATTTGCTCCACTGTTCCAGTGTGAGTCAATTTTATGCTCTTCTATACTTCCAATTGCATGCAATGGTCAGATTTTTCTGAAATATTAGAAACCTTACAAATCTGTCAGCTAGCTTTCATCGGATGGCTAAATATAGGCTTAAAGGGGTGAAATATGATCATATTTCACCACTCATCAGTTGAGATGTGACGTTATTGAGTGGTTGTAGAGGTTTGAGGTTACATGTGGTGTAGGTTGAGGTATTAAGGATGGGAAACATGGCTTGTTAGTTCGGGAAGTTGGTTTTGGGAGATGGATTGCAGGGATAATCGTACGAGTGGGTGGGTGATAGGGAATTGGTTCAGGAATTGGGTCTTCTGGGAGGTCACCCAGTGACATGGAATCCGGATTGAGGCCCACGAGTGGAGAAAGTGGGATAGGCGCATGGTATTTATCCATGGGATTATATGGGAATAATTCATCAAGAAATAATACATGACATGAGGCATAAATGATCCTAGATGTACGATCAAGGCAATGGTATCCGTTTGAACGAGAACAATACCCTATAAAAATGCATGGTCGAAAACAAGGTTCCAAGATGTGTTTGGAGTAAGTTAGAAGCCAGAGATAACAATAACAATTAATGACCCAAAGTATAACTTGGATAATACGCTGGACGCCCAACGTATAACTCGGATAATGCACTGGACTTCCAATCTATAATTCTGGATTATACGCTGGACTACCAAAGTATAATCGGCTGTGTACTCTAAGTACCCTCTCATTCTCAACACACGAATTTTGCTTATTCTCTTATGGAAAACTCAAGGTTAGCTCTGAGATTTTGAAATAGAGCAAAATTGCACTCTAAGTTTCTGGCTTTTAGAACTGCGACTCTCTTTTAGAAGTCTTGTAGAGAAGTCAAGCATGGTGGGGCTGGCCCACTTGCTTCGATTTCCGAGTGGTCTGATTAAAAGAAAAGCTAGCCTTAGATCAAAACCCTAAGAAACCCCTGCCAAAATTCTTAGCCTAGATCCAATCAGGTCCACACCACCCTTCAAACCGATTTGTCCAAGAGAGTCAACAGAGGATACCCGAAAACGGTGTCAATCCTCCCACGCATAACTGGCCAACCCCCCCTTTTTAGATTAGACCAATTAGAATAAAAAAACCCAAATTAGTTAAAACCCTAGGCAACCTTAGCTGCTAAAGCCGGCAGATCGATGTTTAGCAAATGAGTCCAACCCTTAATCCGACACCTTATCATCGCGATCAATGACGTTCTACAACGTCGATAAATATCTGTAGATGGCGACCACGACAGGTATACCATTTAAATTCAGGCTACAACTAACGATTTTTTGCAGGTGCATTTAAAATTCCTTTATTTTATTGCTCTTTATATTTTCCGCTCTTTCCTTTTTGCAAACAGAGTCCCCTTGTGACTAATTTGGGTCATTTTTTGGAATCCGAAAGGGTTCCCCAAAATGCGTACCAACAGGCTGGTGATCACGGTGGGACTCCTTTTATTAGGGTTGCCCCTTTTTAAATAATAATTTGTGTTTTTATTTTTTTTACTTTCTTTTACCACTTTTTACGCACACACTTACATGCATTTATGCATATTTAGCAACCATTCTATACTACCCCCCCTATGTTGTGAAAGGATCAGTGTGATTATCTTTTCGGGGATTCGATCCGGAGAACTTCCTACACTTTAGACCTTCTCGTAAGACCTAATTAGGCAAGGATTGTACCCACCCCCTAACCCAGAGAAGGCACCTGCATACTCGGAACGAGTAATCTCTTCCCCCTAGTTCCAAAACTTGTGAGATTGAGCACTCGTGCTATTGGCTTTTAAAAAACATAAAAATATCAAGCATCAGAAAATTAAACTTTAATGATAATGACTCATCCTCATGGGGCCTCTATAGCAATCCCGAATATAATGTAAGGTCGTCTCAACAGTTTGCCCAACGCCGTAGTCAGGTAAAGATGGTTAGTGAAGGCGAAAAATCTCCTTTTACTCCACCAAATATTAATCGCAGCAATAGCAGAGAAAGTGATGTTGATTAGAGCTACACCACTAGCCAAATCATGGACCTCATTGCCAATAAGCTGATAAAAGGAGGAGAAGAAGCTGATGCCTTGCTATCATCCTTAGTCGGTTTATACAAAGGCTCCGTAGATAAAAAAAAACTAATGGACGGAAGATAAATCACTCTGAGAAGCAAACGAGAGGAAAGGTCGCCAAGGCCAGGATTACTTTTGGGCCCAACAAGGTGTCAGCTTGTAGCTCAACTGGAACGAGAGGAAAGGTCGCGAAGGCCAAGGATTACTTTCGGGCCCAACGAGGTGTCAGCTTGTAGCTCAACTGGAAGGTTGACGATATTGTAACCTTGAGCTTGCAAGTTTAGTCCCATTTTACCCTACTATTAAGTGCATAACCTTAAGTCGTAGCCATCAATTGAAGATGTCCAAGTGGAGTGCATAACCTTAAGTCGTAGCCATCAATTGAAGATGTCCAAGTGGCAGACTAACATTTTGATGAGACTCAAGTCAAAAGTCAAAATTCATTCTTGTTATATGTATGTTTCTAAAGGTTTAGTGAAAGTATTTTAATGCTAGAGAGTGGAGCATTGCACACATGTTGTTTGTCTTTAAATGATGTACAAATTGATGAAGGTGCATAGAATTATGACCGGTGCACCATAGCCGAGTGCATGAGCCCATTCATCACATCTATAACTAGGGGTGCAAAAATAAATGCAAACCCAAGAGTGGAGCCTTCCAAGCCGGTGCAAATCGGACTGAAACCGATTGAAAACCGAACTGATTTCGGTGCCTAAATTAAAAATTGAAAACCAGCCGAGTAGGGTGAGTAAATAAAAAATATATATATATATGAAGAAAAACAGGAAATTGAACCGACCAAAACCGAAATCGAATATGCACCCCTATATATAACTACGCATGCACAAATAATCTATACTAGGCTCATCATCATCATCACCATTGCCATCATTATTATCCTCGTCGTCATCATTATCATCATCACCATTGTCGTCATCATTATCATCATCACTATCAGAGGAGAGCAAGGTGCATGGGCATGGAGACAAAAAATAGTAGACCTCTTAGGCCTAGCCAAACAATAGTGCAACCCTGGCCTATGGTTATCCCCACTCTTAAACTTGAGTTAGGATCAGATTTATGTTCCTAGACACTCTTGGTACATTATAAAAAAAGAGATTATTAGTAGCAGCCATAAAATGCCGCTATTAACAAAAAAACTGTCGCTAATACCATTGTTGCTAATAGTCTTAAAGAGTTTTTTTGCTAATAGCGACACTTTTTACTTACAAAAAACTACCGCTAATAATCTTATTTTTTGTAGTAGTACTAGACTTACTTTTAGGGATATTTGCCATTCGGAATGATCATGTATTCCTTGTGATTTGATGCCCATAATCTCAAGATTTATTTTGTAAATGATTTTAACAAAAATATCCCTATAATCTAATTTAATGCAGTCAAATATCATTCAAAATTAATGGTGTATTGGATTTATATGATAGCGACTAATTTTTTATGATGATTGAGAAATCATTTTTTTGTCCTATCTTTGACACCAAAGATCTCTAGATCATGCTACACTATCAGACTGTACGCACCATTTCACAGGCCACACATCCCAAAAGTAACCCCAAGCTCAAGCACCAAGTCACTTGGAGCTCGCAACCGTACCTAATACCTTGTTCCATCTAGGGTTGTCAACGGGCTGGGCCTGGCTTTTGATATGTTCATATGTAACCTAAAAACCAAGGTCTGAAACCAACCCAATTTGTAATCTTCTCTATACCTGAACCGGCCCTGAAAAACGCTGGGCCCAGATTAGACTCGGGCTAAGCTCTGGTTCAGCCAAATCGGGTCAGGTTGAAGCCGGCCTTTGATAGACCCAAATTTTTTAAGCTAAAAACCATGATAAGCACCAATTTTGACTAATACATCACCCTAATAGGCCGGCCTTTTAACATAGCAGCAACTAGAAAAGAGAAACAAATTTAAACTATCCCTAATAATATCAAAGAGGAGATAACTCAGACAGATCCTCCATTTTATCATAAATAGCCTTCACCACACGCATGGAATCCCCTTCAAAGATGACTCTATGAAAACCACAAAAGATTAGAGAATTGAATAGCTTGGAGACGAGCCCTCGCCTCATAATGGTCTGAGCTGGATATATCTGTGCAATTCTTTGCCATATATATATCACCACCAAACCAATCCCTCACTGCTTCTACTAACGATTCCAACAGCCCCTGATTTCGTATTTGCACACCAGGCACATCAAAATTAACTTTATAAACATCCTCTGACAGGATTCCCCTTATGCACAAAACCGGCACTTCGGACTGAGAAATTGCCCCTCTTTTCATACACCCAAGACACTCTAACCTTGTCCTAAGATAGTAGAGTAGAGGAATCTAAAGAATAGCAACTACGTCCTTCTCCAAAAAAAAAATATTTCAAATTTTAACACGGTTCCAAGTTCCAACTAATAGGATTTTTAACAATAAGGTCCGAAACCTTACAACTCCCAGATATTTGCTTGAGAAGTAATGACTTTATAAGTAGATGGTCTAGGAACCAACTTATCATTCCAAATATGAATGATAAGTTGGTTCCTAGACCATCTACAAATCATCCCCTTCTCCACAATGTGCTTGGGGGATAAAATACTAGTCCAAGCTAGTAAAAGAAGCAGTTCCCATCCTTTTAGCCTCTAGTAAATTAGTTTTAGGAAAGTATTTACCAGGAAACTCCATTCCACCGTATCATATGTTTTACTCATATTCATGGTATCAAATATAGGCCGGTTATTAATACGTACCGATTTTTTGCCAAACCAATATGTTTTGGCATATACATAATATCAAATATCGGTCGATACGTTTCAGTTTTTTGACAAACCGATACGTATTTGTTACAGCCCGATTTTCGGTGCTCCGAAAACTGTGCCATCAGCACGACCCTCGAGGTCGAGCCCCACAAACCTTTACAATACATTTGGTATAAGTAAGCCAAAATTTTACTCTAACGAATTCTCATAAAGAAAAAAAAGAATATAGTCATGGTCCTTAATGGCAGTCCTTGTCCCATGCCAATTCATGGACATAAGAACTTACCCAAGCCGTTATATGAATGTGCATCCCAAGAGTTTTATCAAAAGCATACCGAATTTAATTACATTCAATAAGGAGGCTTGATATACTAAGCCGTGCCTAACACTCTCAACTCACTCTCAAAGTACGCAATGGGTCTCTTAGAAGAATTCCTCAGGAGTAGGCTCTGATTCCTCGGTGGGTACGTAGTCTGAATTCCCTGGATCAAAGTCCCCAGAAGTCCTTGTTGCCGCTAGTCCTGAACCTGCGACGTATAGTCTAAGGGATGAGCTACATCCTAGCTCAATAGGGAAACAAAGTGAACATATAGATTAAATCTCACATATATGTTAGCCGTTTTGAGAGCACAATTTACTAGGTATCACCTTTTAACAGAACAATTGATATAACTGAAATAACAAAAATGGATACAGCAGATTTCTTTTCATAGTGTGGTTTGTTCTCATCTTACTGGTTTAGTTATGAATTCGGCCTAATCACTTAAACCTTTAACTTAAATAATCCCCGAGCAATATAGCATCGAGCCCCGATGGAATACCCACCATCGTCGTCTACTAGACAATTGTTACGTGTATTCCCTGGGAATACTGCCCAAGCCCCTTCTCGTAGGTGGCGGGGTCTATTATTAAATCTACATCCCTGGGATGTGCTATAAATGTACGGATTGGCCGCCGTACCAGTCACGGATATCCTGCCGCGTCAGTCGTGGGTATCCCGCCACGTCGGTGGGGTATTCTAATCAAACCTCAAATAACAAAATATCGGTGTGCATTACTTATAGTTATTCACTGTGACTTGTGCTAATTTTTAGTACATTAGGCCTTATCATTATGCTTTAGTTTCACGATTTATTTTCGTCTGTATCCCTGGGATATAGCTGGTTTAATACATCATTTAGATGCTCTCATTACAATATTCCGTCCCCTGGGGACTTCATGGTTTCACCTTGAAACCCACGCACACACCCCCTATTGAAAGATCATGCAATACTCACCCTTTTCATAGTGTTACACTGCATATATGGGATGACGAAATAAAATACATGTTTCAAGAATATTCTCTACCTCAACGAATTTTAAAGCACGCTCTCTCGTAGAGGTTTACACTTTACGATCCTACGTCAAACCTACATTTCATGTATTTAGAATATGCTTAGAAAGGTTATAAGAATAAGTGGAGCGCATAGCCTCCATGTTTCTGCACTAATAATTTCAAGAACTGAGTGGTGCCTCGCGCGAGCGAGAACCAATCCCCCTCTCGAGCGGTCACTTGACCTCGCTCGAGCGGTTAAATCGAGGTCGCTCCAGCGGTTAATCGAGCCGTTTGAAGCTTTACTGGGGACCTCGCTCGAGCGAGCTTCCCTTTTTGTTTTGGGGACCGCTCGAGCGAGCCCAGAGCTGTATTTTTATAGTTTGTGCTCGCTCGAGCGAGCCCTTTAGACCGCTCGAGCGAGGAGCGATGATTTTTACACCTCGATCTGTTCGAGAAGCAACCTCAACCTCTTACTCCATTTAAGGTCCCTTTTTAGCATCAAAATCATTCAACCGATGCTTTATATATGCAACAAGAACACACCTAAGTATTATATGCATTTAACATACCTCATTCGATGTATCTTCTATAACTTAATCCAATCTTCTAACACGAATGGAGGAAATCCCTGGTCCCTCACCCAATTCCTTTTCGGATCCTCTATGGCCTGATCCAACAAGCCCCACCCTACTCCTCTTTACAAAACCTTCTCTCCCTTCTCTCTATTCTTCCTTCTCTCCTTCTAAAATTTAATTAGGTTACGTATGGGAGGGACCTCTCCCCCACTTTCACTTATATAGTGAAAGAAAAAAATTAGTGTGTTTCACACATATACGCCCAGTGTATATATGTTAAATTGGTTTCCTTGTGAACCACACATATACGTGATTGGCACATGACGTGTACGGTTCTAAAAAATCTGGGGTTATTACATTCACCCCACCTTATAAGATTTTCGTCCGCGAAAATCGACCATGCCCTAGAAATCATGAACTACACAATTTATAGGTTGTTACATAGGCTAACTCGTTACACATCAGTTAGCTATTCGTATGATCCAATGACCTGAAGTAACCTGCTTAATGATTTCAATCGACAATTCAGTTGCACCAAACAAGAAGGCATTCATATGAAACATTCGCAGATATTCACTAATATTACATTCCCATCTAATCAAAATATATATGTATTCAAATCTTATCAGGCGCACCAAAATTATATTTTGTGACAACCATGTCACAACAGTATCAACCATTCACAACACAGTAGTTCCAAAAAAAAAAAAATGATATCTATATATCAACTTAGTCGTCGCCCTCCTCGTACTCGTCGTCGTCGTTGCCGGAGCCATCGTCATCCTCATATTCCTCGTCATCCGCATCATGATCATCGCACCACCCCGGTAGTGGTACATTGGCGCCAGAGCAGAGCCCGAGCTAGACGCTCCAAAAATAGCATCTTTCATGGCACCGACGCACTGCATGTATGACTGCGGGTAGGCCTGGCCCATGAGGTCGATAAGTAGTGCCTCCTGAAACCTCTGATGCAATCTGATCTCCCGCCCCTGTTGAAGGATCTCTCGCATCATGGCAGAGTCGGTAGTGGGTATGGGTTGTGGAAATGAGGTGGATGGAGTGGTCAGTCCTGCCGGCGCTTGATGCATGGTCTGTCGGGAGACCTGACGGTCTCTTTTCTTGTTGACGCTAGTTTGAAGACTCTTTAGGTTTCGGCTCCAGGCTTGGGCCAAATAGGAGACAACATTGTCGATGAGGAATAACTCGTCGGCCTGGATCTTAAATCCTCCCTTCCCATTCCGTGAGTCTAGGAGTTGGGAAATCAACCGAGCATATGATAGTCGGTTGATGGGTGGAGGGACAACACCCTTTACATTCCTTTTATAGGTATGTGCCATGCCCTTTATGATGATCATAGGTGCGTTGATCCACCTATTATGGAATGCGGTGTGTAAGGCCCGCAGAAACGCGTCACGGCGTTCCTGATCATGGCCGGTTGGGTGTAGATTCTTTTTGAAAATGACGTCTAGAAGCCACATACGTGGCGGTAGTTGTGATCGGGTAATAGACTGTCCCGACGCGGACGTGCTGCCGGTGATGTCGGAAATGATCGTTGGGAATTCGACGTTCCCAGCAAAAGGTGGTAGGATGTGTGGGCTAGGGGTGTAGATGTAGGGACATCTCATGACCGATGAAATTTCGGCATAGTTAAAGATTAGTTCATTACCATCGATTGTGACGAGGATAGCGTCCTCATTCACGTTCATGTTTAGGGTTTGGTAAAATAATTTTACAAGCCTCGGGTAATACCGATCTCTGAATGGCGTAAGTAGGGTTTTAAGATTGTTGTTGGTGAGGAAATCCGATGTCCATTGGGTGGACGTTGGATCCCCAAAGCAAGAGGGATGTATATCCCATTCGGTTTCGAAAATTTTGGCCCCCCACCAACCGTCTAGTGTAATCGGAGTGGTGGATGGGTTTGGTGATGGTTGTGAAGCTTGCGGCGCTTTGTTGCGCGCCGACGGCGATCGATTCGCCATCTGCTTCTTAGGTTGTGGATTTGGGCTTGAAGCCATTAGATGCCTAGAGAGGTTTTGAAAACTACAAAAAAATCTTGGAGTGGGGGTAGATTTTACCTAGAAAGAGGTTTTGAACGGATCAGATCGTCACAAACCGGCTCGAATCTGACGGAGAAAGGTTGAAGAAGAGAAACCCTAAACCCTTCGCTTGGCTTCAGTTTACCGCTTGAAGACGAAATGGTGTTCTGCATTCCGTCAGCCTTATATAGTCCGCCCTCGCTCGAGCGGTCGTTAGTTATCGCTCGAGCGAGTTCAGGACGCTAAATGTTATAATTTATGGCCTCGCTCGAGCGGTTGGTAAACCTCGCTCGATCGGTCACTTGACCTCGCTCAAGTGGTCATTATCCCTCGCTCGAGCGAGCCAAGGACGTGTCCTTGTCCTCACAAATCCACATCTTTACTAGTCTTCCTATTTCGAGTACTAATAACGCCATGACTAAACATACCATTCACTCAATTTTCTTCAAAAAAAATTTCGAGTATTTATAATAGCACTCATTTGGTTCTTTTAACTATAATTTGAAAATCGAAAAGGATATGTACGCTTCATCATACTAAGAAGAAAACTAGTTAGTGTCTTTGAACAAATTGGGGTACTGTTATTTGACGTCAGCCTCCCATTCCCACGTTGCTTCTTCGACCGGATGGTTCTTCCATCGGATAAGCACTAAAGGAATAACCTTTGTACGCAACACTTGTTCCTTTCGATCTAAAATTTCCACCGGCTCTTCAATCATGGTCATATCTTCATGCATCTCGAATGATTGGCCGCTCAGTACGTGATCAAGGTCATTGAGATACTTCCTGAGCATAGACACGTGGAATACATTGTGTACCTGATCAAACAATGGTGGTAATCTAACGCGGTAGGCTACTTCTCCTACTCTACCTAAAACTTCAAACGGTCCAAGGTAACGGGGACTCAGCTTGCCTCTCTTTCCGAACCTCATCACGCCTTTCATAGGTGACACCTTCACGAAAACATGTTCTCCCACCTTGCTTGATGTCAAAGATAGCTTTTTTGAGCCGCCTTTAGTCTTTCCCTGATCATGCGGACAATAGCTGCGTTATCTTCAAGTAGCTCGGGTCCCAAAACAAATTTCTCACCAATTTCCTCCCAATTGATTAGCGATTTGCATCGTCTTCTATACAAGGCTTCATACAGTGCCATTCCGATGCTCGTCTGAAAACTATTATTATAAGCGAACTCGATCAATGGTAGATGTTGATCCCATGATCCTTGTAATTCCAACATACAAGCCCTAAGCATATCTTCAATGATTTGATTTACCCTTTCACTCTGTCTGTCAGTTTGTGGGTGGAACGCCGTACTAAAATCTAGTCTCGTTTCCATTCCTTCTTGAAATTTCTTCCAAAACTTTGATGTATATAATGGATCCCGATCGGAAACAATGCTACTCGGAATCCCATGTAAACGGACAATCTCTTTCATATAGAGCTCTGCCAGTCTTCCCGCCGTGTACATCGTGTTGTAAGGCAAGAAGTGCGCTGACTTAGTCAATCGATCGACTACTACCCAAATGACATTATACTTCTTTGCAGTTCGCGGTAGACCGACTATGAAATCTATGGAGATAGATTCCCACTTCCATTCCGGTATGGGTAGAGGCTGTAATAGGCCTGCGGGGTGTCTGTGATCTATCTTCACTTGTTGACACATCAAACACCGCGACACGTACTCTGCTACATCTTGTTTCAAGCCTCTCCACCAATAATTCTTTTTCAAATCTTGATACATCTTTGTGCTTCCCGGGTGAATAGCATAGCTTGACTTGTATGATTCATCAAGAATTGTTCGTCGCAGATCGGCATTGTCTGGAATGCAAAGTCGGCCCTTGAACACTAAGGAACCATCTTCCTTGATCGAAAACTCAGATGTAATACCTTCAGTCACATCTTGACGCATCTTGGTTAGAAGTGGATCTTTCATCTGTAGGTCTCGTATGTGTTCGAATATCACCGGTTTCACTGATATGTTGGCTAAGAAGGCTCCTGTGGCTTGTGATTGTATGTATGCGCCACATAGTGCTAGATACTCCAACAGTTTCCATCGATGTATACCCGAAATTAGACTAGCCAACTGAGCTGAACTTTTCCGACTCAAAGCATCGGCCACTACATTAGCTTTGCCCGGATGGTACTGTATGGAACAGTCGTAGTCTTTGAGGAATTCCATCCATCTACGCTGCCTCATATTTAGTTCCTTCTGTGTAAACAGATATCTGAGGCTCTTATGGTCAGTGAAAATTTTAAACGTTTCTCCGTATAAATAATGTCGCCATATCTTCAATGCGAATATGACCGCTGCTAGTTCCAGATCATGTGTTGGGTAGTTCTTTTCGTGCTCTTTCAACTGTCTTGACCCGTAAGCTATTATCTTTTTATATTGATTTAGCACACAATCCAACCCATTATACGAAGCATTGCTATAGACCGCGAATCCTCCACTGCCTAATGGAATGGCCAATACTGGAGCTGAGGTGAGTCTCTTCTTGAGTTCTTGAAAACTCTTTTCACATGCTTCACTCCACTCAAATCTCGAATCCTTTCTTGTAAGCCTCATAAGAGGTCCCGCTATTTTTGAAAACCCCTCAACGAAACACAGATAAATACCTGCCAGTCCAAGGAAGCTTCAGACATCTGTCACGGTCTTTGGTTGCTCCCAGTTCACTACTGCCTCGATCTTAGCAGGATCTACTGTGACACCATGCTTTGAGACGACATGTCCCAAAAAGCTAACCTCTTCTAGCCAGAACTCGCATTTGCTGAGCTTGGCGTACAATTGGTGTTCACGCAAGGTTTGGAGAGCAACACGTAAATGTTCTTCATGCCCCGTTTTTTATTTTGAGTAAATCAGGATGTCATCAACAAACAAGACAATGCAGGAGTCTAGGTGTGGTTTAAACACCCGATTCATTAAGTCCATAAACGACGCTGGTGCGTTCATCAATCCGAATGGCATTACTAAAAATTCATAGTGTCCATACCGTGTTCTAAATGCCGTCTTCTGAATGTCCTCAGCCTTGACCCGTAACTATGGTATCCAGATCTCAGATCGATCTTGGAAAAATATTTCGCTCCTTGCAACTGATCGAACAAGTCATCTATTCTCGGTAACAGATACCGATTCTTCACAATGACTTTGTTCAATTGACGGTAGTAAATGCACAACCGCATCGACCCGTCTTTCTTTTTCACAAATAGCACTGGTGCTCCCCATGGAGACACGCTTGGTCTTATGAATCCTTTGTCCATGAGCTCTTGCAATTGTTCTTTTAACTCTTTCAACTCTGCAGGGGCCATCCTGTAAGGTGCATTTGAAACAGGTTTCGTTCCTGGTGCTAAGTCGATAGTAAATTCCACTTCTCTCTCTGGGGGTAATCTTGGTAATTCTTCTGAAAATACATCTGGGAATTCTCACACTACTGCTATCTCGGAGATAATATTCTTTTCTTCTTTATTTTCTTTCAGGAACGCCAAATAACTGCTACACCCCTTTCTGATCAAACATTCTGCTCTGACTGCAGATATGAGTGGCACATGTGTCGATCTCTCTCCTCGAAATCGAAATGATCTCCTCGTGTTAGGACGGAATATAACAACCTTCTCCTTGCAATCCACTGTTGCGCAATGATGAGACAGCCAATCCATGCCAAGAATCACGTCGAATCCTTGCATGTCCAACAATATTAAAGTTGCGTCTAGTTCGTAGACAACGTGATCCCGAACGCTTACTACTACCGATTTACAGACTAACTCTATATCCACTAACTCTCCTGTTGAAATAGACACTGATAACACAAAGTCCAGTGTCTCCAGAATAATCTTCATCTTCTTTGCAAATCTAGGGGTGATGAAGGAGTGGGTAGACCCTGGGTCTATCCATATTCGTGTGTCATGTGCTACATAGCACCCTTTTTCATAGATTTATAACATACATATAACACACACATATACGTACTTAGCATATACTTATTTAGAATTTCTAACACATAAACACGGTTCTCGACACAGTCCTAATGAATGCACATTCTCTATATATAAAAAGTATAACAACTAAAATTATTTATTTAAAGGAAATCTCACCTTGGATGATGTCGTGTACACTCCTTGCTTCTTGTGCGATAACTGCATAGGCTCTCCCTTGAATAACTGGCTTTCGTGATTGAATAGGTCGTGGCGTGGAAGTCGGGGCCGTCTTCTCCTTGATTGCCTCAGGGCAATCTCTAATCGCGTGGCCTATCTTGCCACATTTGAAACAGCCTCGCATTCCCTGCCTACAATCCGCCGTTTTGTGGGACTTGTCACACTTGGCACAAGTCTCTCTTGGTGTTGAATTAGTAATTCTCGTAAAACCGTGGTCAGAGTCTACGAAATTGCAGGGCCCTCATACCTCATCGGTCTCCCTGATGCCAGCAACGGAAAACTTTGATGAGTAGTTTGTTGTGCGACTCTCCCATACCCTGTCTAGAACGGTTGTCTCTGATTCAGTGCTACAAACCTCGGTTTCTTATGTACCAATTCATAGCTTCCCGTCCTGTTTGGATCTATGCTTCCCTTTCCCTGTTGTTCCCTCTGACGGTATCGGTTATTGTTTTCTTCTTCGACTACTAATGCCTTACTTATGACCTCTCCGTAGGTCTTTAGCTGAAAGGGCGCAACCCCTCCTCGGATGTCCGACCTTAAACCCTGTTGGAACCTTTTCGCTTTCATCACATTCGAAATTACGTAGTCTGGAGCGAAGCGAGCCAGTCTCATAAATTCTACTCCGTACTCTCTCACGGTCATCCTTCCTTGTATTAGTTGCAAGAATTGAGTCTTCATTTGATTTCTCACAACCTCCGGAAAATACTGCTTATTGAACTCTTCCACGAATTCATCCCAAGTCCAGGGCATATCTGGAGTTTCTTGTGCTCTAGTTCGCGATATGGATTTCCACCAAGGTCCAGCTTCTCCATCTAGCATATATGCTGCCCAAGGGATGCTCTCGTCCTCTGTGCATGTCAGTACGCTAAACACCTTCTCCATTTCTCCCAGCCAATTTTCGGCTGCCATGGTGTCTGCCTGCCCTGAAAAGTTAGGAGGTCTCATCCTCCTGAATTCGGTAAATGCTGAAGCCACTGGTGGTGTAGGTCCTACTGGAGGTGTGGGTGTCCGTTGTGGTTCTGGGGCTGCATGACCTGCCAAAGATGCTGCTTGCTGTGCCATGGCAGTTGCCATTGTCTCCATTGTGTGCATCATCCTCTGACACTCCTCTCTTTCTTCATTTCTCTCCCTCACTCTATCTTGTTCTCTCTGATTTCGATCCTGACGATCTCGATCTTGATCTTCTGCTTGATTTTGGTTTTCTCCGTGGCCACTGCCCTCGGGAATCTCCCTGTTTCCTAATGGTACCCTGTTTGTAGGCGAGACGAAATCATCTCTACTATGTAAATTCCTATCATGACCACCCCTGAGTCGGCCTCTTCCTCTAGGAAACATAACGGTCTGCATGAGAAACCACGGTTTTGTTAGCAGAAGTCCCTATATTCTGACGAGATGATAGCTAGAACTAAAAAGAAACGGCTTTGATACCAACTGTTACAGCCCAATTTTTGGCGCTCTGAAAACCGTGCCATCAACACGACCCTCGAGGTCGAGCCCCACAAACCTTTACAATACATTTGGTATAAGCAAGATAAAATTTTGCTCTAACGAATTCTCATAAAGAAAAAAAAGAATATAGTCATGGTCCTTAATGGCAGTACTTGTCCCATGCTAATTCATGGGCATAAGAACTTACCCAAGCCGTTATATGAATGTGCATCCCAAGAGTTTTATCAAAAGCATACCGAATTTAATTACATTCAATAAGGAGGCTTGATATACCAAGCCGTGCCTAACACTCTCAACTCACTCTCAAAGTACGCAATGGGTCTCCTAGAAGAATTCCTCAGGAGGAGGCTCTGATTCCTCAGTGGGTACGTAGTCTGAATTCCCTAGATCAAAGTCTCCAGAAGTCCTTGTTGCCGCTGGTCCTGAACCTGTCTCGTATAGTTTAAGGGATGAGCTACATCCTAGCTCAATAGGGAAACAAAGTGAACATATAGATTAAATCTCACATATATGTTAGCCATTTTGAGAGCACAATTTACTAGGTATCAACTTTTAACAGAACAATTGATATAACTGAAATAACAAAAATGGATACAGCAGATTTCTTTTCATAGTGTTGTTTGTTCTCATCTTACTGGTTTAGTTATGAATTCGGCCTAATCACTTAAACCTTTAACTTAAATAATCCCCGAGCAATATAGCATCGAGCCCCGATGGAATACCCACCATCGTCGTCTACTAGACAATTGTTACGTGTATTCCCTGGGAATACTGCCCAAGCCCCTTCTCGTAGGTGGCGGGGTCTATTATTAAATCTACATCCCTGGGATGTGTTATAAGTGTACGGATTGGACGCCATACCGGTCACGGATATCCTGCCGCGTCAGTCGTCGGTATCCCGCCACGTCGATGGGGTATTCTAATCAAACCTCAAATAACGAAATATCGGTGTGCATTACTTATAGTTATTCACAGTGACTTATGCTAATTTTTAGTACATTAGGCCTTATCATTATGCTTTAGTTTCACGGTTTGTTTTCGTCTGTATCCCTGGGATACAACTGGTTTAATACATCATTTAGATGCCCTCATTACAATATTCCGTCCCCTGGGGACTTCATGGTTTCACCTTGAAACCCACGCACACACCCCATATTGAAAGATCATACAATACTCACCCTTTTCATAGTGTTACACTGCATATATGGGATGACGAAATAAAATACATGTTTCAAGAATATTCCCTACCTCAATGAATTTCAAAGCACACTTTCTCGTAGAGGTTTACACTTCACGATCCTACGTCAAACTTACATTTCATGTATTTAGAATATGCTTAGAAAGGTTATAAGAATAATTGGAGCGCATAGCCTCCATATTTCTGCACCAATAATTTCAAGAACTGAGTGGTGCCTCGCGCGAGAGAGAACCAATCCTCCTCTCGAGCGGTCACTTGACCTCGCTCGAGTGGTCACTTGACCTCGCTCGAGCGGTCACTTGACCTCGCTCGAGC
The DNA here is from genome assembly GCA_021018995.1 of Chloranthus sessilifolius. Lineage (NCBI taxonomy): Eukaryota > Viridiplantae > Streptophyta > Magnoliopsida > Chloranthales > Chloranthaceae > Chloranthus > Chloranthus sessilifolius. The sequence goes on along the minus strand of CM037591.1, from coordinate 19,448,926 downwards.
AGTCACTTGACCTCGCTCGAGCGGTTAAATCGAGGTCGCTCAAGCGGTTAATCGAGCCGTCTGCAGCTTTACTGGGGACCTCGCTCGAGCGACCTTCCCTTTTGTTTTGGGGACCACTCGAGTGAGCCCAGAGCTGTATTTTTATAGTTTGTGCTCGCTCGAGCGAGCCCTTTAGACCGCTCGAGCGAGGAGCGATGATTTTTACACCTCGATCTGTTCGAGAAGCAACCTCAACCTCTTACTCCATTTAAGGTCCCTTTTTAGCATCAAAACCATTCAACCGATGCTTTATATATGCAACAAGAACACACCTAAGTATTATATGCATTTAACATACCTCATTCGATGTATCTTCTATAACTTAATCCAATCTTCTAACACGAATGGAGGAAATCCATGATCCCTCACCCAATTCCTTTCCTGATCCTCTATGGCCTGATCCAACAAGCCTCACCCTACTCCTCTTTACAAAACCTTCTCTCCTTTCTCTCTATTCTTCCTTCTCTCCTTCTAAAATTTAATTAGGTTACGTATGGGAGGGACCTCTCCCCCACTTTCACTTATATAGTGAAAGAAAAAAATTAGTGTGTTTCACACATATACGCCCAGTGTATATATGTTAAATTGGTTTCCTTGTGAACCACACATATACGTGATTGGCACATGACGTGTACGGTTCCCAAATATCTGGGGTTATTATAGTATTGGTATCCAACTCGGGTATCGGTATTAGCCGATACCTCTATTTTTTTTAATAAAAAATAAAAAATAGGCCAATACATATTAGTATTGGCCGATACATATCGGCCTATTCGTATCGGTCTTCCATGGACTGATACCTGGCCCGATGCCAATACCGAGTTTGACACCTTGCTCATATCTAACTTTAATGCACACTAACCCTTTTTTCCAAATCGTTTAGTTTTGCAAAAATTGGCAATTACAAAGGCACCAAAAGAGTTATAAGATAACTAGGGCAACACACTTTGAGACTCAGAGATGACATTAAGGAGAATTATCCCACTTTAGCGATAATTTTATAGATAACATTACAAAGACTAATAGGTCTAAAATCCAAGACTTGACCTTAGGAATTAGCACAATATGAATTTTGTTCACTTCATTCAATGCCACATACCCATTGAGGTAATCTAACACAAACTTGGTCATGTCAGACTCCCCAACAATGGACTGATACTTTTAAAAGAATAAAGGTGGCATACCATTTAGGGCTTGGGCCTTAATGGGATGCATTTGGAATATAGCCTTTCGAACCTCTTCCAGACTAAACTCTCTTACAAGCTAGCTATTTTGTTCTATCTGGCTAGGAATGGATGATCTACAAAGGTTAGAGAAATAAGTTTTCTCTACATCATCCATTGAGGTTTTCCACACCCTTCCTTTGCAGTTATCCCCTCAATCCGATTTTATTTTTTCTATGAAAAGCATTAGAGTGAATGAATTTTGTGCTCTCATCTCTACGCTTAATACTAAAATTCTTTGATATTAATTTGATATCATAACATCTCCTCTTTTTCTAACAATTCATCCATCTCTTTCATAATTTGAGTCTCTCTAAACTTATATTGATCTTTAACTCCCCAACATCTAATATTGGCCAATTGTTTTTCAAATTGGGAGAATTTTGTGATGAATATTCTCAAATTCATTTTTATTCCATTCCATAAATTTTTATGAAATACCCAAAATTATATCACAAATATTAGGAGTATTTGACTGAAAATTGTAAAATTCCCAATTGTTTCCAAAGTTTAATTTTGTTTAGGAGCTATGGATTGCTTGAGGGTATTTTGGGAGTAATGAAATTAGAGTATCAGGTACCATAAACCAACAAGTGCGCTAATGCGCTTTGGCCGAAATAGTTTCCGACATGGTGGCTACCAGTTTAATAATCGTATGGGCTGAACTCATGGACCGAATTTATAGGATCCTACAACTCTTGATTTGGGATGCTGATAGGAGAGACCATTTTATCTGTCACGTGTGTTATGGGTTGCACTTTGAATTTGGCACATAAAATCTCTCTTATATTTTTTCTGACATAAGGTTGGGTTGGATTGGCGCAGTGGCTAGGACCATGGTATTAAATACCGACCGATATCGATACGTATCATTTTTCGGCAAATTGATATATATTTGGTATCGGCCGATATCTGTATTTTAATTAATTAATTTTTTTTTTAAATGGGCTGATCCGTAAGGACTGTTTAGCTCGCCATCTATCTCTGAAATGCCTGTTTAGCTGACCATCTATCTCCCTTATCTGTTGGATTTGTCTCATATCGGTTGTGGGCCGGCCCTCCTTGGGCTATTTATATGTTGGGCACTCATTACAAGCCGGATTTGTGAGGTTGAGTTAGACCTATTGGATTTTTTTACATGATATCAAAGCCGTTCTTTCTCCCCACGTCACCCATTTCTTGTCCACATGATTTGGCTCAATCTCGTCAACACGTGCGGGGGCGTGTTAGATTTGTCCCGTATCGGCTGTAGGCCGGCCCTCCTTGATCTATTTATATGTTGGGCACTCCTCACCTTACAAGCCAGATTTGTGAGGTTGAGTTAAGCCTGTTGGATTTCTTTATAAGTTTCACCGGCCCCTCATCTTGAAAAGAAAAAATTTCATTTTCTTTGATATTATATGGCATTGGGGAGAATACGCCCGGGCGCACAAGATGACCCGTGAGCCCGGTGGCCAGATCAAATGTCACGTGGTATAATCAACCCAAAACAAATCCCGTTTTCGGTTGATCAAGCACGAGACATGTAAATTTAAAAAAATATATATTTTTTTGACTTTTTGCACTTTATTTAATAGGTCAAAAATAAGGTAATGCGCCAAAACTTTGATGTATCGATTTTTTCCAACTTTAACCACATTTTTAGCGGTGGAAAGAAAAAACAATTTTCTTTTTTTGAATAGGATATAATCAATCTTGTCTAAATTGCCGTGACACCCGATCCTCGTGATAGATGCCACATGATGGCGGGCGTATAAAAATTTCCGCGCCCGGGCGTATAGTCTAGTGTCCTCATATTATTAACCGGAATAGAATGACATAAACTGCCCATAAATTAGTAAAGGGTCTTCTCATTTGCAACCATAATTTGATAGAAAGATAACCTTTCCGATACTCTCGTGCTTTGAAATCTCTCTTTCCATCTCCATGTCTCACTCACCAGTCAAAGGTAAAAGGAGAAATTTGCCTTTAGCGATTTTCACAACTGATTCCACGAGTCATGCATCCGTTATTCATAATGTGTTAAATATGCCCCAAGAATCTGTAGTTGCAAATATCATTATACATAAATACTCGATACACGGTTGGGGCGGATTACCCTAACTCCCTAAGTTATCAACTATCTATATATATATATATATATATATATATATATATATATATATATATATATAAGAAAAATATGATATTTTTGGGTTTACGAGCAATGTAAAAACACCATCAAATCAAAGCCTTCTGATTTGGAACATAAACCACAATCCCTATTAAATTATGCAATGCAGTAAACTCTTAAATTAGATATTGGCCTTTGTCTGCATTGAAACATAAGATTTTCATGCTATTATTTTGCACTTAAAATTTTTAGATTATGATCTTCAAATCAGATGACTTAGATGGTATTTTAACTTGACAATAATCACCAAAATATAAGGTCTTTATTTTAAATTATATGTAAGGGCCAACTTCTCATATGCAAGGAATGACTTTCTTCGAAATTAATAACTTTATTTGCACTCTCGTAAATGTTGAAGATTCTTTTCATCTCAATCTTAATGGTCAATTTTTTATTCCAAGTGACACAAATCTTAAAAAGTGACTCAAAATCACATGATGTATGTCAGGTTCAAACATGATTTTTTAGTCACTTTTTGGTATATGTGCCATGAGGATAATGTGAGGAAATTTTTTTAAGCCTAAATCTTCTAGGTGCCACCTCTTACAAGAAAATCCTGGGTCCTCCACTGCTAATTGGTATGTGTGAAGAGCAGGTCTTGCACGTACTCGTGGACTTGGTCCAGTACTCTAGAGGCCCAATACCCCGTTATCGAATACAAAGGCTGAGTTTGGGGATGTGCAATTCATTCACTTCACAATAACAATGCTGCAACAAAGTGGGGTGAATTATCACATCATCTTTGAAAGCGCTCATGTCCCAAATCCCTTTAAAACCATTGATTCCTTCAAATCATATTATGGAGATCGCTTTTCACCCCTGTCTTTCACAGAATAGATCTTGAGATCACAACGCACCTATCAGACGGTCAGTTTGTGATTCGAAGTGTCACAGATTCCAAAAAAATGACCTTAAAATCACGTTTGAGTGTGTTGTGTGCCATATGATTCTAGGGCTATTTTTTGGCGATCTGTGACACATGGAATAAAAAACTAACCGTTTGATAGATGAGCCATGATCTTTGTAGAAGTTCGGGGTGAAAAACGATCTCCATCATTTGAAGGAATCAATGGTTTTTAAGAGGTATGGGATGTGGGCGTGAACAGAGGTACCCCTACTATTAATATTATTAGATAGTTTTTACTTGCACGCACAAAGTTGGCCCAAGCACACAATTTAAAAGAAACTTATATTTTGGGGACCTGTACCATGTGAAAACACCATCTAAGTCGTATATTTTGAAAGCCATGATCTAGATATCTTTACTGCAAAAGATTGGCACGAAACATGATTTCTATCATATAATTGAACACTATCAAAGGCCATCATCTAAGTTGACAGTTGACTGCATTGACTCATATGATACGGATCGTGTTTGAACATGGCCTTCAACACTACAGAAATAAGGTGTTTTAGCAACACTTGCTGTTAAGGTAATTTTTGGTAGCGACAGCTTTTGGTAGCGATAGGACTAATAGCAGCAGTTTTTTGTTAAAAAAACTGCCGCTAATAGTCTTATTTTTTGTAGTGTAAATTAGATAATTTAGATGGTGTTTTCACATGGCAATGGTCTCCAAAACAAGTCTTTCCCTGTGATTGAGTGACTTCCAGGGATTTTCATGTATTGGAAATCAGTGCAAGTCACTCGGTCATAGGGACATATGGACTATGATGTCCACTCATGATGAGTGTACACCAATTATAGACTAACTCTTATTATTATTGATACCTCTATTCGCGCCCATATGTTTATTGAAAGTATCCACGTAATGATGTATTTTTCAAAATTTGCATGAGTCTACTTTTACAAAAAAATTGCAATTCTTTTTCTAAACAATTATGAAGAATTCGTATTTTATACTTTTAAAAAAAAAATTCCGAATTATTTTTTATTTCTTGAAAAAATGGGCGAATTTGGTTACCACGCAGGTTGATTTCCTGTCGATGTAAAGGTTTTGTCCAACTAAAGTCGCCCATTTAAAGAACATGAAGTGATTATATAGTGAAGCAATGGTTCCTTACAATAAAGCATGTCCTCACAAAAATTGAAGTGATCTAAGCTTATATAATAATTAAAAGACATAATACACAATCATACCAGACACCTCTTATATGAAATAAGGGAACATGGCTTTGCTATCTCTAATTTTCTAATAGCTACTTGTCTCCCATATGATCTGTGATGTACCCTTTTTATGAAACAAAAGAGTTGGGCATCTCTCATATATTAATCAAAGACCACAGCTTTTGGTGCCAAAACCAAGCTCAAGTGCTCCTATGCGCTAGATTTCATCTAAAGGGATGTTAAGGTTGTGGCACATGAGACTGGGCTTTTGCTTTCTTGCTTGCCTTGTTATCTCAGATGCGTCAAGGTTACCAAGGGGATATTGGGATCAAATGTTGCCAAAGCGTCCACCTTCTCCTCCGTCGTCTCCGTCGAGACGGACAAATTATTCGTCTGCATCTACTTCCGAAGGTATGGAGGCGGTTCGGCACTTACGTTCCCCACAAGGATAACCCAACGGGTTCGGGCTCGGGCTCAGGCTCGGGCTCGGGCTCGGGTTTGGGTTTAGAAGAATCATGTTGATTTGGAGCTTTAGTGATCAAATAATTGTGAAGGGATATTAGGCATGATTCTTGAAAAGGATTCACACTTTTCATGTATAAAGCACCTCAACTCTATGCAATCTTAGCTTCTTCTCGTGGATTCAGAGGGGAAGACGAGGATGTGTCAACTTGGAATGTTCGCGTTTCCTACTCTTCGGTGTCTAAAGTTCCTCGAAAATGAAATTTTCCTGTATCTTTGTTCTCTCAGACTCTGATCATGTTAGTAAAGAAAGAAAGAGCAAGGGATGGAGAGATGAACATGTTTATATGCAATATTAGACAACTTTGTTGTTTCCAATTTTTTCGCATAGTAGGTAAGAAAGAATCGTTCTGTTTATTAGGTAACATCACGTTGATGGACGATGATGATGATCAATAACGATGGTGATCTTGATAATAGAAATGCCCTTTTCTATGAGATTTTCTGATTGACTATCCAAGCACTCAAAATAATTTCATATGTAATGTGCATGGATTTATTCCTACTGACTGGTACGTGTGATGTGCAGGTGTTGTATGTACCTGAGGGCTTAATCGAGTGCTCTAAGAGGCTGGATACCCCATTATAAAAGAGATGATTTCATATGACCTTTCTAGATTTACAAACAAGCTATCTAGACAGTAGAAATCAGATTTCATTTGTAGGCTTGTAGCAGACTATCTCAAATAGTCTAATCAAATAGCACAAATTTCACTTTCATCGGAAATCATTTCGTACGGAATCCGTGAGGAAATTAATTTCATTTCCTCTTTGAAATAAGAGTTTGTAATAACATTCAAGTTTTAATTCTTTCATAATTTTTCCATCCATAAAGGAAATATTGAAGGAAAAATTGCAAAGTAACCAGAACTGGACATCCACTTGGCCTTGTAACGTTTATATCCATGTGTGTACATCCATGGAATTCTGTACTTATTAAAAGGTCAAGTGGACTTACAGTCCACTTTCCCCGCCCCCCCACCCCATAATTGGTGGTTCTCCCATCATACACAAATTCTTTAAGGGTAGCTCTAAGGCTGCCTATTGCATTACAGAAGTAAAAATCATTGGTTGCTTTCAATCAAACAATGGAGATTGATTTTGATCCCAATCTTACAGACAATGCATCTTTAGACCATGGGTGTTCCATCTAACCGTCAGTTTTTGTTTCCATGTGGGATAGATCTTATCTTAAAATGCTACCCTAAACTCACGTTTGAGCTAGCATGATGTGTGGCGCATCTTTTTTGAGTCACTGTTTTGGGATACATGCCATTTGGAAGAAAAAATTGACTAGTTGGTGTACGTTCATCATCTAGATCCATTGTTTGGAAGATTGGGATGAAGAACAATCTCTATCGTCTAATTCAAAACAGTCAATGATTATTCAGCATAGGCGCGGTCAGTAATTCAGTAGGCAAGAGAGCTATCCATTCTTTAAATAAAGTGTTAACGCACCCTTGCTTCCATTGAAAATGTTCCGCACCCAAGTAACTTTATGCATTGATAAACAACTCTTTCGCCGATAGCATCCTTTGAAAACCAGCTCTATCTTGCCCATATTTTAGCATTTTGACTTAGAGGCATTTATGAAAGGGCACCTCTGTTCGTGCCCACCAAGTCTGTGAAAGCACCCACGTTCTCACGTGAGAAAATAATTAAAGGCTCTTTATTTGGTTGGGGACACTAAACCCTAAACCCCCCATCGTTTATCTAGATGGGCACCCTCATATAAAGCTTTTTTTTTTGCCCATTTGAAACGTTGCCAAGAACAGGAAAGAGCCAAGAACTTCAAAACCCATTCTTCTACGTCACTCTCCGGCATCTCTCTGTCAACCCTTACGTTCCTCCAACGATTCTTTGCGTATATCCTTCCTCCCTGGCGACTCCCTATGTATATCGTTTCTTTTTAGCTGCTCGTCCATATCACAGAATAATCATCTTCTTCTTTAGTTTTTCTTCCCCTCCTTCTTCTCTAGTGACTCTTCTTCTTCTTCGGCATCTTGCAACATCACCGAACTAACAATGGCAATAAAAAAATTTTAAGAAACTCTAAAAGATTCTAAACGACAAAAACCTAAACCTAAGAAACCCTAAAAGATCCTAAAACCACATAAACTTAAACCTAAGAAAATTTGAAAATAACTTAAAAGATCATAAAACTAAGAAACTTACCGCTAAACTTATGACAGGAGTCAATGCTTGTGATGGTGAGACCTTGCCATATATCTATTCATACTTCCAACAAGGCCTCACCACCATAACACAGTTTCTGAGTATTGAGGAATGCTCCAACTCTGATCTGCAGAGTTAGTGCTTGTGGCAGTGAAGCTTCGCTGTTTAATTGTTAAAACTGACAACAAGGCCTCACCGCCAGAACTATATTCAGAATTGTTCTCCTTAGTCTACTGAGTCTGTAGTTGCGACGGTGAGGCCTCGTTGTATATTTGTAAATGCTAACAGCAAGGCCTCGCCACCACAAGCTTTGATTCTCATCATAAGTTTAGCGGTAAGTTTCTTAGATTTTAGGATCTTTTAGAGTTATTTTTAGGTTTTCTTAGGTTTAAATTTCTATGGTTTTAGGATATTTTAGGGATTCTGATGCAGTGAAAATCATGGCGGACGAATACATGAAGGCCTTAGATCGACGTAGGTCCACTCAAGGTTAGCATAGTAGTGGTTGGTAGAAATTTGAGCAAAATAGTGGTAGAAATCATGGACCCAAATGTCAAAAAATTGTGTGAAGGCTCATTCTAGAAAGCAAATGTCAAAACGGTCAAAAGTCACTATTTTCCATGAGGTCCACGTTTTTAGGGCAAATTCCTTCATTTAGGGCAGGAAAACAATAGTTTTGCTATTTTAGGAAATAATCTCTTTTGCGATTCTTAGGGTTGTACAAATTAGAATCGATTTTGGCTTGATTCTAGCAATAAGATCTTTTCATCTAGTCTTATCTCGTTTTTAATATTTTTAGTAAATTGTGCTATTTTTCTATTTAATAGTTGTAAGCTAGACGAAACTTAATGGTTATTGAATATTGAAATATTTTGAGGTATTTTGGAGATCTTTGTTTCCCGTTTCTCTTGGTATTCGTGTGAATAAAAAAGAAAGGTGGAAGGTTGCAGCGAGCACTGGATCAACTTAGGTTTGGATTTTTGTAGTTTAGAATCTTTTAGGGTTTCTTAATTTTTTTTCACTGTTGTTGTTAATTCGGTGACATTGCAAGTTGTCGAAGACGAAGAAGAAGAAGAAGATGGAGGGAAAGAAAAACAAAAGAAGAAGTTGGAAATTCGGTGATACAGACGAGCGATGGCTAGAGAAGGTGGCCAGAAAAGAAGAAGGACAATGACTACTTCAGGTAAGTGGGAATGAAGAAGATGTTGAGATAGGTAGGTGCCCCCTATTGGTACGCGTTTTCGGGAAAATGGCCCAATGTGGTAACATGAAACTCTGTTTGTGAGGGGTGGTAAAGGTGAGTAGTGGTAAGCGAATATAGTTAATACCCTGCAAGGAAAATTGTTAATGGCAGACAGACATATTAATATAAATAAAACAATGTGATCGTCATCTACAAATATTTATTGACACTGTAGAACGTCACTGGTCGCGAGGTTGTGGATCGAAGTAGAAGGGTCAACCCCAACTAGAATGACAACTCTACGAGATTTGTTGAAGAAAGTTGAAGCTCTAAACTCAACGTTTAGAGTTCAACTTAGTTCTAATTCGGGAATTTAAAGCCAACCTCGAAAATCCCAAAGAGAATAAACAAGAGAGTATGTGATGTGTTTTTGGAATGAGGGGGTTAAGGGTCTATTTATAGTCTCAACCAATTATTCGCTGGGAGTCCAGCGTATAATTCGGAATTATACCCTGGATGTCAGGCGTATATTCCAAATTATACGTTGGGAATCCAGCGTATAATGAATTATACGTTGGGATTCAAGCGTATAATCCGGGTGGCAACTGGGAAATCGGCTAATTCAGTCGATTGGGCCTAGACTCGAAGTCCGAACACGGCTCTAACGAATTATACGTTGTCGCTACAACGTATAATTGAGAGTTTTAAAAGGGAACGACTTGTTGAGCCGGCTTGGAGGTTGTTGGGTCTCCTAATCTGAGATGAACCAATTATACGTTGGGAGTCCAGCGTATAATCAATTAAACGTTGGAAGTCCGGCATTTAATTGGGAAAAAGCTTAGGACGGAGTCGGGTCCAATTATACGCTGGAAGTCTAACGTATATTCAATTATACGCTAGGACTCCAACGTATAATTTCCAAAAGGAGTGGTTTTGAGATTTCTGGTCGAGATTGACTTTTTCAGAAATCGGGGCTAGGGCCAAGTGGTTGACTGAACACTTTGTATACTCAGAGAGATGGAAAACAGGGTTTCTACACCTCAACTTGCGAAATTAGGTGGGCGTTTCATTTTTCGACCATGAAATTAAAATTGTTTCATTAAGTGGGCGCTTTCAGAGAAAAATCATTTTCGCGGTGGGTGCATTCAGAGGGTAGGCACTTTGAGGGATTTGGTTGGCCCGAATAGATGTACCCCTATCCGAAAAAGCGTGACTACTTGCCAGGGCCGGCCCTGGACCAAGGCTAGCCAAGCGGCCTTGGGCCCTCGATTTTCAGGGACTCCCAAATCAAAGTTCTTTTTTTAAAACTAGGTTTTTAAATATATATATATATATATATATATATATATATATATATATATATATATATATATATATATATATATATATATAAAGGGCCCCATCTCCAGCGCCTCCCTCTCTCTCTCTGCAAACCCTCTCCCCTCTCCAGCGCCTCTCTGTCTCTCCAAACCCTCTCTCTCCACAGCCCACTCTCCAGCGACAGCTGTGCCACTCCAGAATCCAGATCGCCCTATTTCTTCAACAAGCATGTCTTTTAGTCATCCTTGCTTAGATTGGCTGCTATGTTCCTGCTCGCTTCTCATCTCTAAGGGTTGTTGATCACGTATTTACACGAACAGGAACAAGAGACAATTTTGCATCCAACTCCAGCATTGTAAGATTTGCAACTATTTAGCTCTCTCTTTCTTTGTTCAATATATGATTTAAATATAGTCTAAAATTCAATTGGAAGTATCCCATGAAAAAGCAAAAATGCAGGGTTTTTGTTATTATTTATGATTTTATTGATTTACTCTATTATATAATCTCCTGAAAGATAGGTGCTTAATATTTTAAATTTCCTTTGTGAACAAGAATAATATTAAGTCTCAGTTCAACACGTTTTGCGAATAGTTTTACCTCATCCCGGTCCTTTTTAATCAAAATCAACTGTTGTGGGAAAATAATTTCCAATACCAAGAAGATTCCAGATGCAATTTATTTCAATAATGGAGCCAATTGATGCCAGCTTTGATACTGAGATTTTAAATTTTCATATTTTTTCAAGTTGAGATTATATGTAGAGCATACAAAGGTGTGTTAAAGAGTCACTTGTTATATCATGCGTCCAAAATGAGAGTCCAATAAGGAGGACGAGAGTCAAGTGAGTTACGGTTTTTTTTTTACTGGAGAATATACGGAGGATGCCCCTTGTTCTAGAAATTTTCATTGAAAAATTTACTAAAATTTCATAGAAATTTAATAATTTTTTTGCTTTTGTTGGTTGAAGCTTCAAGCTCTCATATTTCATATTTAAAATTATTTTGCTCTCTTTATTCTAGAGTAAAATAGAATATGAGTATTATTTTATTGATAAAAAAAAAATTATGGCAAATTTTTTATATATTATAAAATAAAATAGAGGCTCCATTTTAAGAACTCCCCTTGGGCCCCAATATGTCATGACGAGCCCTGCTACTTGCAAGCAAGATTAGTGCCACTACGCAAAGTTTAAAAGCAAAGACTTGGTATTTTTGAGAGTTGAGCCACATGAAATACCATCTAAGCAATTTGATTTGAAGAAAATCTTTAATGCTAAAGTTTGGTGCGAAAGACGATCCCGTGTGCAAGTTATCACCCCATTTTGAAATCAAGAGGTCCAAAACATGTGATTATTCCTAATGTTATGTAGATACGAAGCCTAGAAAATCCATAAGGGCACCTCTGCTGGTGCCCACACCATCTATGAAAGCGCCTACTTTCTAAACCCCCTGAAATCTGTTAATTGCATCAGATAAGAAGATGGAAATCATTTGCCACCCCAATTTTCCACATGATGGACGCTCAGACCGCGAATGTACTTGTACCATTAGATAGAAGTAGTACCATCAGACAATTTATTATTTGATTCCACGTGGTATAGATTCCCAAAAAATCTCATTTGACTATGATGTGTGCCATTTGGAATCTTGTTTCGTGTGTAAGTAGTTGCCCTCTATTTTGCGATATGTACCTCCTAGAATGAAAATTTCATAGTCCAAATTGCATCGTATGGAAGATTAGGGTGAAAAATGGTCTTCGTTGTCTAATCTGAAGCAGTCAACGGATTTAAAAGAGTTTAGAAAGTAGGCGCGCTTAGTGATGGAATAGAAGTACCCACTCCATAATCGTTAGCCACGAACATTACATTCTCAAAAATTTCTTCACAATGAGCTATCGGCTCATTGCAGCGAATGAATCAACTCATGCCAGCCGTGCAAGTCTGAAAGAGCATATAAATTTGTGCAAGTCTAAAGGTGTATGTGGGTGAACAATTGGCACTGACTCATGCAGTTCATTGTCTACAATGAGCCGCGGGTTCATTATTGACAAGTTCAATGCCCACATAGGATGTTTTTTTTTTTTTTCTAAAATTGGCTCAAAATCAAGAGCCAAGTTAAATGACTAAACAAACACAAAAAAAAAAAAAAAGAGACGATTATTAGTGACAATTTTTTAGAGTAAAAAATTGTCTCCATTGATAAAAAATCTATTAAGACTATTAGCGGCAAGTATAATAGCGACAGTTTTTTATTAATAGCAATAGTCTTTTTTTTGTAGTAAAAAATTTATCACTGGTACATATATCAACCAGCAAAATAAGCCCGGTAGAAGATTTTAACCAGCCATCCCATTGATGCACTTTAATTTCAATCGTGAAATAAATATAAAATCATTTTAAAATTTATAAATATGGTGGTTCAAATCTTTCAATGAATATAATTTTTTGACGGATATTAGTTCAATATGTGAACTAATATTAATGGCTTGAACTATTTAACATATGTGCCACGTGCCCTAACACGTGGGCAGTGACAAAATTATCTATTTAAAGGAGGTCGTGGGCCATATTTTCATAGATAGGTAGCTTTGTTGGCACCTACATCCGAGAACCCTTGAAAATCATTGATTCCTTCTAATCAAATGATAGAGATCTTTTTTCACACCAATACTCCACACGATAGATCTTGAGATCATGGAACACCTATCATACGATTAGTTATTAATTTCATATGTTCTAAATATGGCCCACTATCTCCCAAAAATAGTCCTAAATTCACGTATGAGCGTGATGCATGCCATATCATTCAAGGGCCACTATTTTGGGCTCTATGACACATGGAATCAATAATTGATTGTTTGATAGGTATGCCATGCTCTCAAGATCTATTGTGTGAAAGATCAAGGTGCAAAACGATCTCCATCATCTTATTAGAGGGAATTAATGATTTTTAAGGAGATCTAGGACATACAGAGGAACATTTTTTATTACATTTCCAAATAGCTATGTTGTATTGGGCTGCGTATGGCATAGCTCTTTGCTAGCTCCTGCCATAGCAGAGTTCGCTTGTTTTAGTTGGTTTTCAATCTCTTTTCTAACTCCCTGCAAAGGAGAGAGTAAATAAAGTCTGCTCTAACAAGGAGTTAGTAGAAAGAAGGTAAAACTTCTGAACAGATAAATCTTGTTATGCAAAGAGTTATCAAGGAGAAGGGGTACCTGCTAAAGCAGGTAGCGGGATGTTAGCAAAGAGGATGAGAACTTGCTAAAGCAAGTGAACTATGTTATGGCAGAGGCTAGCAAAGAGTTATGCCATACGCAACCTTGAACAATACCGTAGTCAACAAGTTTGAGTTCCGTAACAAATATACTGGAGAAAATTTCATAAACATTTGGTAAAATATGTGAAATTTAGGATAAAAAAATTCGAAAAAAGATTAAACAATTTGGAAAAAATATATTTTTTTTTTATAAAGTTGTGATTTATTAAATTATTCGCAAATTAGCACGATCTTCTTCAAAAATTACATTTGTTTTAAAGATAAGGATTAATTTGTAATTTATTCAATAAAACGAAAATTTACAATTTAATCATCAATTTTTTTCAAGAAGCCGGCAATTTTTGCAGTGGTCAACCATAGTGAATATGATTAATTTGAAAAAATGAATAAAATTATAATTATTTTCAAGAAATGTTGAATTTCAAGAATTATTCGCGAATTCAAAGAACTATTCATGAATTTCTCGAATTCTTCAAGAATTTTTTCCTGAATTCCTTTTGAATCTTTTTGTTTTTTATAATTTTAACTAATATAATTTTTTATTATGTTCTACCGAATACTTTTCTTTCCCGAATTTTAATGAATTTTGTCGGACTGTTTTCAAGCTGATTTATTCTCGAACCCTGACTTAGTCACCATGCAATCAACAATAAGGGTTTTGGTCAGGTCCAACCCATTAAACCCTAAATGAGGTTTTAACTGAATTTAAAACTGTTGGATGCAAAGGAATCTTGACTTTGTTTGGATATCTTGCTGCCAACGGTTTTAATGGGGTTCAACAAGTTGGACTTAACAAAACCCCAACAATATTGTTGGATTACACCAACTAGGATTGGAAGAAGATGGCACTCTAAAGAGAAGAAAGTTGTTCTCTTGTGTAAAAAAATACCAAAAATGAAGACTAAAATGATATACTACTTAGAACCTCTCAAATTTCATTCATATGACTTGATAACTTGAAGATACATGAGTGATATATATAGCCCAAAATACAAAACCGGGAATAAATAAAATACATTTCCAAAGCAACTACCTAGCCTAGAAAAAGATAGAAAATTACATTCTCAAAGTTTTTCAATATTCTCAAGACACTACATTAATTACACCAATTTTCTATGACAAAAAAGAATTCCAAGATTGACCAATATAATTGCAAATGGGCCAATGACCCAAAAAAGACAAAATGGGCCGGATGGGCCGGTCTAGCTTATAATTCTAATAGCCCCCCTTGAGCTAGACCGATCGAACGCCGAGCTTTTCTTTGATCTTGATAAATGTTTCTTTCTTCAATGCCTTGGTAAAAATATCCGCTATTTGATCTTGTGATTTGCAAGGTTTCACATCAATTTCACCATCATTGATCAAGTCACGGATGAAATGATACTTAATTCGAATGTGCTTGCTTTTGTAGTGAAAAACGGGATTCTTTGTTAGTGCAATGGCGGATCGATTATCACAAAATAAATTTGTAGCTTCAATTGATGGATGCTTAAGTTCTTCTAATACCCATCGTAACCAAAGTGCTTGACAACCCGCCAATGCTAAAGAAATGTACTCCGCTTCGATTGTAGAGAGAGCAACAACTTGTTTTTTTTTTAAGTCCAAGAAATTGAACCCGAACCAATATTAAAATTGTAACCGGAAGTGCTTTTGCCATCATCTACACTTCCACCCCAATCACTATCACAATATCCAACCAAACATGAATTTTGAACCCTTTTGTAATGTATACCATCATTAATGGTACCACATACATATCGCAAAATTCTCTTTCCGGCATTCCAATGACTTCTTTTAGGTGATTTCATGAAACGGCTAATCATGCTAACCGCAAACATAATATCCGGTCTTGTGGCGCTTAAGTACATGAGGCTACCAACAAGACTCCGATAAAGAGTTTCATTAACTCTTTTTTCATTATCATTTTTGCTAAGTTTCAAACCAACCTCCATTGGAGTGCAAATTGGATTGGCACATTCCATTCTAAACTTTTTCAACAAATCTTTTGCATACTTCTTTTGAGATATAAAAATCTCATTTTCATTTTGCTTTACTTCAATGCCAAGAAAGAAGTGTAGGAGACCCATATCGGTCATCTCAAATTCAAGCATCATGGATTTTTTAAATTCATCACATATGCATGAATTATTGTCGGTGAAGATTAAATCATCAACATATAAACAAACAACTAAGAACTCACCTTGGGTGTTTTCTTTGATGTAGAGAGTGTTCAAAAGGACACCTTTTGAAACCATTCTTCATGAAGTACCCATCAATACGGCTATACCACGCCCTTGGTGCTTGCTTTAAACCATAAAGTGCTTTCTTCAATCTACAAACTTTGTGCTCTTTACCCTTTTCCACATAACCGGGAGGTTGATCAACATAAACTTCTTCTTCAAGAATACCATTTAAGAATGCCGATTTGACATCCATTTGATAAACCTTCCAATTTCTTTGAGCCGCCAATGCTAAGACCATTCTAATAGTCTCAAGCCGAGCAATGGGAGCAAAAACTTCATTGAAGTCTATGCCATGTCTTTGCTTGTAGCCTTTCACCACTAACCGAGCTTTGTGCCTTTCGACTTCACCATTTGCATTTAACTTGGTTTTATATATCCATTTTACACCAATGGATTTGTGCCCATTTGGAAGTTCCGTTAACTCCCAAGTCTCATTTCTTTTGATGGAACCAATTTCTTGATTCATTGCATGGTTCCACTTTTCTTCTTGAGATGCTTCTTCAAAAGAAATTGGATCAGCATCGGCATATAGTGCAAAGTTAATCTCATCTTCATCAAAAAGTCTTCTTGATGTTTCATAAATTTCATTGATGCTTTTGGTCTTCTTTGGAGGAGAATTAGAACTCGTTGATGATGATGATGATGATGAAGATGATGAAGATGATGAAGATGAAGAAGATGAAGAGGAGGGTAGAGACCTATCCTCTTCATGCTCACAATTTTGAACATCTTTCAATTCTTCTTCATTGACACAAATAGACTTTTGTGTCTTTTCTTGAAAATCCCAATCCCAAGCTTCTTCTTCATTAAATTTTACATCTCTACTTATAATAGTTTTCTTGGTGATGAGATTAAACAATTTGTATGCCTTTGAAGTTTCACTATAACCAATAAGAATGCATTTTTCGGATTTATCATCCAATTTTTTTCTTCTTTCATCCGGCACATGAGAATATGCAATGCTACCAAATATCCTCAAATGAGCAACACATGGTTTGTGTCCATTCCATGCTTCTTGTGGTGTTATGCCTTCAACACTTTTGGATAAGGCACGATTCAAAAGATAGTTGGCACATGCAACGGCTCCGGCCCAAAATATATTTGGCATCCCTTTGGCTTTTAACATACTTCTAGCCAATTTCATAAGTGTTCTATTTTTCCTTTCGGCAACACCATTTTGTTGAGGTGTGTACCGAGTGGTTAATTGATGCCGAATGCCATTATCTTTTAAGAAATTTTTAAAATCATGAGAAACATATTCACCACCTTGATCGGCGCATAAAGTTTTCAACATGAAACCACTTTGCTTTTCAACCAAGGCCTTAAATATTTTAAAGTGACCGAATACCTCCGATTTTTCTTTGAGAAAATAAACCCATGATTTTCGACTATAATCGTCAATAAAAGTGAAGAAATAACGATTACCGCCAATAGAAGTTGTGTGCATAGGCCCGCATAGGTCCGAATGAACAAGCTCAAGAGGGTTTGATGCCCTCCAAGCTTTCCCAACCGAAAATGAATTTCTTTGATGTTTTCCGAGTGCGCATCCTTCACAAACTTGGTCCTTGCGATCAATATTTGCCATGCCTCTCACCATGTGATTTTTACACATGAGAGTCAAAGAGCTAAAACTCAAGTGGCCATACCGAAGATGCCATAGCCATGATTTGTCTTGGATGATGGAGTTGAAGCAAGGAAGAACTTCATTTTGAAATTTAAGCAGAAACATCTTGTTTGAAGTCATCTTTACTTTGGCAATGAGGGCATTGTTCATATCCTTGATTTCACATGCATCTCCTTTGAAATAAACATTGTGTCCTTTCAAGAGGAGTTGACCAATGCTTAAAAGATTGTACTTGAGGCCGGGTACATAGAAAACATTTGAGATGCGTTTGACGCCTTTCTTTGATTAAACAAGAATATCACCTTTTCCTTTTACGGAAAGTCGTTTATCATCGCCGGTCCTTACTTCACTTTGAATAGATTCATCCAAAGTGACAAATACGCCTTTGTTTCCCGTCATGTGGTTACTACAACCACTATTAAGATACCAATCTTCATTGAATGCAACTTCTTGAACATTGCAAGCAAGAAAGAGAGTGCCATCTTCCTTACTTTGAATGTTCTCTTGAACAAAATTTGATTCCTTTTTTTCTTCTTCCGCCAATCTTTTTCTACAAAATTTTATGGTGTGACCATATTTTTGACAATGATAACATTGAACATTAGAAAGAGAAGATCGGCCTCTTCCTCTTCCTCTTCCTCTTGATGAAGTAGATGACTCATCTTCATCTTTTTCTTTTGTTTGATATCTTCCTCCATTATGCTTTCCTCGTCCACGATTAGAATGCTTTCCTCTTCCACCTCTAGAGCTTTCTTTAAAAGAAATTTGAGTTTGAAAAGCTTGCTCTAGAGGAGAAGAATCAAATTGTTTCATGCGAAGTTCATGGGATAGAAGTGATCCCAACAAACTTTCCAAAGACAAAGTAGATAAATCCTTAGATTCTTCAATTGCAACGACAATATATTCAAACTTACGAGTCAAGCTTCTAAGAATTTTTTCTACAATTCTTTGATCTTGAAGATTTTCACCATTAATCCTTAATTGATTAACGAGAGAATTACCCGATTGAAATAATCTTCAACCGCTTCGAATCTTTCATTCTTATAGAATCAAACTCACTTCAAGAGTTTGGAGCCGCACCAATTTGACTTTATCTTCGCCCTTGTATGAAGCATAGAGAGTATCCCATGCTTGCTTTGCCGATGACACCGATGAAATTCTTTCAAAAATAACTTCATCCACAGCTTGATAGATGAAGAACAAAGCCTTCTTGTCCTTCTTGCGATTTTCTTTCAACTCATTGAGTTGAGCTTGTGTGAGAGCCGCTTGATCTTCCGGTTCTACATATCCGGTCTCAACAATATCCCACAAATCTTGAGACCCATATAGAACCTTCATTTGAATACTCCATTGATTGTAGTTTTTACCGGTGAAACGAGGAAGTTGAGGTTGCAACATATTGGAAGCCATGAATCTCGAGCTCTGATACCACTTTGTTGGATTACACCAACTAGGATTGGAAGAAGATGGCACTCTAAAGAGAAGAAAGTTGTTCTCTTGTGTAAAAAAATACCAAAAATGAAGACTAAAATGATATACTACTTAGAACCTCTCAAATTTCATTCATATGACTTGATAACATGAAGATACATGAGTGATATATATAGCCCAAAATACAAAATCGGGAATAAATAAAATACATTTCCAAAGCAACTACCTAGCCTAGAAAAAGATAGAAAATTACATTCTTAAAGTTTTTTAATATTCTCAAGACACTACATTAATTACACCAATTTTCAATGACAAAAAAGAATTCCAAGATTGACCAATATAATTGCAAATGGGCCAATGACCCAAAAAAGACAAAATGGGCCGGATGGGCCGGTCTAGCTTATAATTCTAACAAATATAACGCCAAGATGACCTTATGCAAGCCCTTTTGTTGTTAGCTTCTTTACCGAGGCATATGTCACGAACGGAACTGAAACCGAAATTTTGGTTTTTAAGGCAATTTCTGCAAAATCGAAAAAACTGATCTGATTTTGATTTTCAGTTTTTCTTTTATATTTTATATATTTTAATTTTTTCGATTTTTCGTTGGTTTTCTCAGCCTACCTGACTGAATTTTTATTTTCAGTCATCAAAACTAAAACCGAATCAGGTCGAATCGGTTCTATTTGATTAGGTGTCAGTTTTGGTCGGGTTCGGAAGGCTTGGCATTTGATTTTCAGATTTTGGTTTTTTTTCTGCACCCCAATGTGACGCTATGGCCATATATAACCATGCTCTAGAGTTAAGAGGAAAATGCATGAAGCTGCAATATAAACTGGGAGGTCTGTTAGATGGGAGAGGGATTGACTCCTCACGGTCATTTAAACACTAAATGGTATTTAAATGATCTTCCATTATTTATTGGCTTATGATCTTGGAAATTCATATAGTCAAAATCAGGTAAAAAAAATTACGCGTTTTAAAAGATTTCAAACCATCTGATTTGTGCATTCTAATACTAACGATTGTTCTTAATTTTGATGGATGGTATTAAAGTTCACCAATCGGATGGTTTACATCCACTCATAAGCATGACCCTTTGACTAGGACACGATCCAACGATGGATTGCCACTTGAGAAATTTAGATTGATCATGAATGTGTGCCACATGGCACAATGATAAATCACACTTCAATTGTGTGAGATGGAAAGTGACATTTTAATGGTGTAAGATCGTTTAAACACCATTTGGTGTTTAAATGTTGGCCAGGATTCATTATCCCTTAAATGATCTTACACCATCAATGATTTAAGATGTCGGTGGTCCAAACCGTCAAAGTGATAGATCATAGATTGAAGTACAACAGGCTCAAAATTGGTGTTTTAGGGAGATTTAAACCATCCGATTTGTGGACTTCATTTTAGTTTTGATGGCTAATATTAAAGTTCATCAATAGGATGGTTCACATGATCACATCCACTTTCAATATGTTTCATTGAGCTGAGGCATATTCCAATGATAGATTGCCTCTTAGGCAATTTAGATTGATCATAGATGTGTGCCATATGGCATAATGATAAATCACACTTCAATGGTGTGAGATAAAAAGTCTAATTTTAGTGGCGTAAAATCATTTAAACAATAGCGGATCACACCCTTTGAGTGATTTGAATCATCCAATTTGTGCATTCTAATATAAACCATATTTTTTTATTGGTCGACAATAAATTTATTTGATCAAATTGTTCACATCCACTTATAGGTATGACTGTTTGGTCGTGATATGTTCCAATGATGGACATATACTTGGATTATTTAGATTGATCAAGATACATGTCATGTGAATAAGGAGGCTCCACACTATGGGTTCAAACCCACCCCGGGGCACTGGATTCAAATTAGTTGGGGTCCATCTGGAATCCATCCGAGGGATCGGGTTCTACGACAACTTGCCCAAGGTTCACCAGAGGCCACCTAAAAAATTTGGCCATGATACGATGCATATCCACAGTCTAAAATGTGGCCAAAAGGGAAAAAATTCAATGCGCCATACCCAAACTTTGACCACAGTTTTGACCAACAGAAAACTTTTTTATTTTTGATTTTTTTTTATAAATTACATATCATATGGTACATGATCCCAAAACGGGTGTTGTTTTGAAATCACATGATGAATCTATATGGATCTATCGATCCGACAATCCAAATATATGCCTTAGGATCTAAGTGCCTTATCAATCAAAACAATAAATCAACAATCAATAAAAATATATATATGTGCGCACCTTGAGTGTGAGCCATGATAATGGGTTGCCGATCTTCAACGATCTCCTCGCTCTTAATACCTCCTAACACAATGGGGATGCATTTGCTAATAGGGAGGGTTGAAGTGTGTCGAGTAATCGTTGGGACCAAGCATCCCTTATATTTATAGTCAAAGAGTCATTTTCTATTAAAGACTGAATTACTAATTATATTGTGATTGGAAATTACAATCATACCTTAACTAAAAGACTTAATTATTAGTTATTTATTCTCTTCAAATTCACCGAATTAGCAACTATTACATCACAAGATTGATCTTACACCATTCACCGGTCAACAGATTGACCATAGTGACGGTCACCAAAATAGAAACTTCTAATAGTCTTCCACTTGGCTACACTATGTCGATAAACTCCGATTACCAAATGTCAGCTAACTTTCTTTGAATGACAAGTCCTAATCAATTTCAATCAAAGTCTTTATAATCAGTCCGATCAATTGAAAATTCTAATACAGAATCAATATATTCAATCCCCATTGAAAATTCTAACTCATGAACGGTCATCAACATATAATCGTTTATTAGTTACTACATTAGAATTCATCACCGATATGGATTCCAACTAGTATGATTTCATATATATTGTAAGTTTACAAACTGAATAGTGATTATATGTAAATTCAATCTATTATTGGTTATACTTTATTGTCATCTACTGGCACCATATGTTCCAAATTTTTATTTGCATAAAAATAGAAAAATAAATAAATAATCCTTATTTTTGAATCAATTTAAATAAATGTATTCACTCTTATACATCCACTCTCAAAAGCCATCAAAGTTATCCTTTAATCTCATGCGCGCAACGTGCTCCGAAAAGAGTTTGATAGGTAAGCCTTTAGTGAGAGGGTCAGCCAAGATGAGTGTCGTACTAATCTTTTCAACAAATATAATTGATTTTGAACTTTCTCTCTTACAATAAGATATTTGATATCAATATTGTGCAACCGTGAGATTTTTTTTACGATCCCGTCGCGACGATGCGCTCGCTAAATAAAATATTTAGAGTCGCCACCCGGAGCTTTTGATATCCCGAGAAACATAGATCAATTTTTATGAGTACCGAAGTGCTAAAAATATAAATCTGAATCTGGTCCACACCAAAGGTTCTTGAGTAGGGGCTTCGATTATCGATTGGGAAGGTGTTAGGCACCCAATCAACCCGCTAAATGCGGTCTCTACTTAAGGTTAGGTCTATGTGGGGCTGGTTTATAATATATATATAAGGAACCAAAATGAGCGGCACTTCCCCTTATCCGAAGGCACACCGATCCTATTGAGCCATTCCCGCTTGCCGAAATTTGGGTAGCGTAACGGCTCAATTTTAGGATAGAGGAAAAGCAAAGAAGGTAGAAGAATAGAGGGGAGAGTCGGAGCTCTTGGGCCCTTGTAGCACCGTTAGGGAGCCTTGTGTTGGCTTGCTTCGGTGAGCTTTTTGAAGGCTTGTATGGTATGGAATGGGGTTCTAACTTCTAAGGCTTGAGGCTAAGAGGTAAAGAAGGAAAGCTAGGGAATAACACACACCTAACCTAGAGGTTTTTAGTGAAATACTAAGGTCTAAAGGGGCTTTTTGAATTATGGAATTTGTATGGGAATGGTGCACCAAAGGGAGAAAGATTTTCTCACTTAAGCTCTTTCTCTCTTAGGTAAAAATTCTCAACCTTTAAGCAAGAGGGTTAGCTCTCTATTTATAGAGAAAGGGAGGATTAGTGGGAGGTTAAAATCTTAATTGGGTTAGCAATTAGGTAATGGGAAATCTAAGGTTTTTGTGGTTTTCTAGAGCTTGGAGAAGAGGGATTTTAGTTTAATGGTAGATGATAGGGTGGTGACTTGAATGGCAAAAGGGTGATAACTTAAGCTAATAGGGTCACTAGGGTCCAAAGAAACACACCCTAGACTTTGGGATGGTCCATAAGTTAAACCCCCAATGTCAATTTTGATCATTTTTTGAAGGAAAATCAGGCCCAAATTGTTGGAAGTTGAAGACCTGTAGGGGCCCAGCCCGTTTTGTAATTTCCTGCACAAATCTGTATTTTTCAAATTGTCATAACTTTTTATGTACAACTCCAAATTAGGCGATTCTTGGCTCGTTGGAAAGATGGAAAAGTCTACTTTCCAATGGTGTAAGCCTTAGGTTGGGAAACTATCTATGCTAACCTTGTCACTCTTTATTTTATCAGTTATTTTGATTAGTTCGAAACTGACTCTATGGGTCCGATTTTATAATTTCTTACACAAATTTGTGATCTTCATTCTGCTATATCTTTTGATGTACAACTCCAAATTAGGCGGTTCTTAGTTTGTTGGAAAGATGAGAAGCTCTACTTTCCAATGGTATATGTCTTAGGTTGAGTAATTATCTACAAAAACTTTAGCACTCCTCTTTCTAACAGCTGTTCAGGGGGGTTTGAATCGTGCCCGGGAAGGGTTTTAATAGGTATGGGAAAGCTATGGTTGATTCCTAAGGGTTCGGGATTGGTTTATAAAGGTTCGAGATAAGTTCTGAGGGATCTAAGGTGATTCTTAGGAGTTTGGGGTAATTCCTAAGGGTTCCATACATGCCATTGAAAGCTCGGAAGTGCGCTTATCTCGAAATGTGTTTCGATCGGGCCTTAGGCTAAATTTGGGTGTCTACAGATGCCCCTCTTTGGTATCCAATCACTAATGATCGAATGCCAAAGAAAAGGAGACATCCGAAGAGGACCAAGGCATTACTGACGGGTCTGTTGCATTCTGAACGAACTTCAAACATCAAATGAGTAACACGATGAGAAAACGAAAGCCCTGGGGTGTCAGGCTAAACATTCGTTTCTCAAGGTAATCGGTTCCCAAGTGCTTAACGACATTACTGGGTATAATCGAGGTGGAATGAGTTATGAACTCCCTATAGTCGGGAAAGACATTCGCTTCTCGGGATGATTTTGAAGGTATCTGATGTTTAGAATTCATTCTGAATGCAACAGCCTCGTGAATAAGAGGGGTGATCGATCAACATTCAAAGGTAGGCGCGAAGTAAATATACGCAAGGCTCCATAGTTTGCGTCAAATCCTACGAGGCGTTTGACGACCCCATCTGACTGTTCGTGAGTGCCCCTGCTGAAAGCAGGGTTCGAGGTCTTTGGGCGAACCCGTCGATCTCAAAGTTTATTTAGCATGACTGCCCGAGCGAAGTGAATAGTTGTCACAACACTTTTTGGGGAGGACGTGCCATTTTCGAAAGCATGCCCTAGATTAAGATGACCTAGAGTATCCAGCTTCAACTACCTTGAACAAATCCAACCAAACATTGCGGTGTCGCTCGAAAGGGACATCTAATCCTGGTCTCTGCTAACAATGATCATAAACATAAATCAACTATGCATAATCATGCACCCATCAGGGGCAATAAGCAACAACAAAGGCGATGGAAGCCTGACCCGGACCCACCCGAGTACAATTTACGGGGACAAACGACCATCATATGGATACCCAGACGCAGGGCGTACACTTTATAGGGATACCACTGCCTATACAGGTTTTAAGCCTGCAGAAAAATAAAAGGGAAATAAACTCTTCTGAATGCATGGTTGCACATAGTTTGATTGACACGTAATCTCATTCTCAACAGGTTGGTCTCAACTAACGATTGACCTTTTCTAATAGAAAATTTGAAGCTTAAGACACTAAAGTTCATATGAATCTAAAACAGAGCGCTCAATGCAAAAATTTAGCAATGGAGTCGACTTAATCAAAACATTGACTGTTTGACCGGGATCGACACCGTTGCTCCTTCCTTCGAGCAGGTTCCAAAAATCTAAGGTGAACCTCCGACTCAGGACTTTAGTATGGCACAGTTGTACTGCGGATAAAATATTGACATTTTACCGCCTTATGCTTGTGCGCCTCTACGGGGGAATACAAATCTATTCTTCTTCTCTTTTTTTTTTCAAAGATTGCTTTTTCCATTTTTTTTTAAAAATAAGCATTATCTGGACCTCAAACCCCGGGAGGCACACACCCAGACAATGCATACCAAGAGTTCGTGCCTCCGCAATAGTTTGTGATGGAACTGAAGCCAACGTACTCAAGTTCATGTGATATCGAAAAGACCGGGTCAGAATTGGGTGTCCACCAAAGGATACTCAATATTGTCCTCCGTCATCAATGAAGTTACAAATGAACAACTATGCATAAATATACACCCATTAGGGGCGATAAGCAGCAAAGGTGATGGAAGCCTCGACCCGGACCTGCCCGAATATAATTTACGGAAACAAACGACCATCATACGGATACTCAGACGCATGGCATATACTTTACAGGGATACTGCTACCCATACAGGTTTTAAGCCTGCAAAAAATAAAAGAGAAATGAACCCTTCTGGATGCATGGTTGCACATAGTTGTCTAATGTAGTTTCGTATTTGACAGGTTGGAATCAAACCAACAATGGATCTTTTCGAGGACGGAGTTATCCGGACCTCAAACGCCGTAGGGCGCTCGCCCGGACAGTGCAGACTAAGAGTCTACACCTCCGAAAATATCACGTGACGAACTTGAAGTACAAGGCACTTAAGTTCACCTGAAACCAAAATATGTAGCGATCAAGGTGAAGATATAGCAGTGGAATCAATCCGATCCAAGCATTAACTGTTTGACCGAAATTGACACCGTCGCTCCTACTTTGAAATAGGATCCATGGATCCAACGCAAACCTTAAACCTAGGACATTAATTTTGCACAGCTGCGTTGCCGGTAAAATATTAACATTTTACCGCATTGAAAATACGCGAATGCGTAGTTGTGCGTAAAAAATTTACAGATTTATAATTTTATTTATTTATTTATTATTTTATTTTTTTCACAATGATTTTCTCTTTTTTTTTTTCTCTTTTTTGAATAGACCTGACATCGGTGGTGAGGTGCTTCATCTGATTTGTCCATCACCGGGAGGTTGCCGGCTTCAAGGCTTTGGATCGTGTGATGTTCCTGCATATTCTCGAGAAAATGTCAGTCCCTTTTGTGTTTATATAAGTAACAACTACATCCTAATTAACAGAAGGAGAAACAAACTTTACCTATATTTTTCATTTTCAAGGTTTATATATATTTTTTTAGATTTTTATTTTCGAAGATTTTTTGTTATTTTTCTTCATTTTTTAGATTGAAATATGATGTTGGAAATATGTACATGGAAATGAGTAGAAATATATGCACATTTTTTAGTATTTGGATTTTTCTTGATTATTTATTTATTTATTTATTTTTATTTTTTTTTATTTTTGGCTTTTCTTTCTTTTCTTTTTTTTGGTGTGGTGCCTTAATCACCGGGTGAAATCTCAGATCCCCTTTTTGAGCATGGTCGAACCCCTTTTCTAATGGTCGGGTTTTGAGAGAGTTTCAACAGTTTTACCGACACACCGGAACGCCAACCCCCTTGGGTCGAGTCAAACCTTTCTCCTTACCTTGGGTCATATGTTTGACAAAGCAGTTTCACAAAGGCAATTCTGGTTGGGGCTTGATTTGAGCTAATATGAGCGACCCGGAAAAGGGGATCAGGAGGGAGTAACCAACAGGGCTCCTTAAGCATCAATCTTCTCAATCAGTCCAAACCTTTTCTTTTCTTTTTTTATCTTTTACCCCCTTTTTTACTCACAACGCCCAAGGTGGGTTCGTCTGCCCATTTTGCCCTATTTTTACTCGTGGCGCCCTTTCGGGTTTTCACCATGTCCATGGGTTTAGCTCTCTTACCCCAAGCACCCTTTCGGGTTTTCACCTGGTCCCCACAAAGTCGCTATTTTTACCCGTAGCGCCCTTTCGAGTTTTCACCACATCCATTTTACTTTGAGCTTCTACTTTTATTTATTTTTTCTTTTTATTTCTTTCATTTTTCCTTTGTTATTTTTTTTTCAAAAGCTACGACATAGACATCGATTCCTTCATAGCCGACTAGATGGGGCTCAGGTGTCGTCTCACAACTCGGCTTGTGTTGACTTAACAGATGCTATGACTGCTTGTGAACCTAAAAAGAGGGCTTTCTTCAGGGTGTAGCTTGGCCATGGGTCAGGTTAGAATTTGAAGGTATGCTGGGCTGAAAAAGTGTTTCCTTGATACGGCTTTAGTTTTCTCAACATACTTTCTTCCTTTAGGATCTTACTGTACATGCCCCATAATTTTTGTTCTTTTCGTTTTATTTCACGCAATCTTTTTTTTTTTGAGGTTTTGCTTTTCGGATTTTTTTTGGGATTTTGATGGTAATTTCACTTCTCTTTTTTGTATGTACATACACATATTTTTTGGGAAATGAGTTATTAAAAGAAAAAGGCCCAGGCTCAAATGGGGTAGTAAGCGATATCATCATTTTTGGGGATGCTTTTAGGCTACTGTGCTTGAAATGATGGCCTCTTTTGGGTGGTTCTTAAGCAGTCACATATTTGTTTAATCAATACTTACCTTATCGCGATAGACTAAGAGTAGAACCGTCGGACGTATCCAGCATTGATGAGCTCAGGAAGATGATCTCCGTCCATGGAGGGATGGGAAGATCTTCTTCAGCACAGTGTCTCCTACCTTTAGATCTCGACCACGAACACGTTTATTGTAAGTGCGTGTGATTCACCCCTGGTAAACTTGAGTGTGACACAAGGCTAGGAGTCTCTTCTTGTCCAGTAAGTTCAGTTGGTCAAAGCGGAATCTCTCTCTTTCTGCATTGGATAAGCCTGATTCCATGAGGATTCGGAGCGAGTGTACTTCGACCTCCACTAGTAGGACAGCCTCAGTTTCATACACTAGGGAGAATGGTGTTGCCCCTGTAGTGGTACGGATCGACGTGAGGCCCACAAAGCAAATGATAGCATTTCGCTCTAATCTCGATAAGTGATGACCATTTTCTCAAGGATGCGGAAGGCTGTCTTGTTCGCTGCTTCCACGGCTCCATTAGTTTGAGGCCGATAAGTGGACGAGCGATGGTGTTTGATCTTGTATTGCTCGCAGAAGGCTCGGATGCGCTTATTCGCAAAGTTTGTGCCATTGTCCGTGATGATATCTTTGGGTACTCCAAATCAGCACACAATATTATTCTTGAGAAACTTCTCGATGTGATTGGCTGTGATGTTGGCATATGATGCCGCTTCTACCCACTTGGTGAAGTATTCAATGGCAACGAGGATGAACCGATGTCCGTTTGATGCTTTCGGATTAATCATTCCGACAACTTCAAGGCCCTAGGTAGCAAATGACCAAGGAGTGGTCATGCAGTGAAGATAGATGGCAAGAGCATGTATCAGACTGGAGTGTTCTTGACACTTGTAGCATTTTTGAACATGTTTACAACAATCCGATTCCATGGTGGTCCAAAAGTATCCCTTCCATAATATTTTCTTAGCAAGCCTGTGATCGCTGACGTGGGCTCCGTATACTCCCTCATGGATTTCTTTCATAATATTGACCGCTTCACTTTCGGTAAGGCACCTGAGCAAGATGTTATTGTAGGATCGCTTGTAAAGGCATTCACCGCAAATGACGTAACCTGCCGCTAAACGTTGAATGGTTCATCGGTCTGTCTTGGACGTACCCTCAGGGAAGGTTAGTGTCTCGAGGAAATTTTTGATATCTGAGAACCAAGGTTGCTCATCATCAGGCCTTGTAGGTTCCTCAATCTGAAGGCAGAAGGCCAACTCATTCCTTTATTTGATCATGATCAGCTTCATCTCAGCACCATACGGGATTTCAATCATTGATGCCAACGTTGCTAGTGCATCGGCAAAATGATTTCTTATTCGCGGGACATATGAGAATGTCACGTCTTCGAAACAAGCTATCAGATCCTCAAGGTGCTTATGCTAGGGGATCAGTTTCTCGGCTTTCGTCTTCCAATCTCCATTCGTCTGACATATGATCAACTGTGAATCGCCGAGCATTCGAAGGTGAGTTACATTCAGGTCTAATGCTGCTTGCAGGCCTGCGGCACAAGCTTCGTACTCAGCCATATTGTTAGTGCAAGGAAAGTTGAGCTTGATAGAGACTGGTATGTGGGATCCTTTCGGCGAAATCAGAATGGCGCCGACTCCTTGACCCTTAGCATTGGCAGCCCCGTCAAAGTGCATTACCCACGATTCTTCTACTTCTTCGGTATCGTCTTCTGTCATGAACAGGATGCCCTCATCGGGAAATTCAATTCTCAAAGGTTCATAATCTGGCAAAGGATTGTCGGCAAGATGATCGGCGAGTGCCTGCCCCTTAATCGATTTCTTAGTGACGTACGTGATGTCAAACTCAGATAATAAAAGTTGCCATCGTACAGTCCACCCGGTAAGAGCCGGCTTCTCAAAAAGGTACTTCAACGGGTCCATTCGAGCCAAAAGTAAAACAACTTGAGATAATAAGTAATGGCAGAGTCTCTATTTTTTATTTTTTCATCATTTTATGCGATTTTTGTTTTAGATTTTTCAACTGTCATTTTATGTGATTTTTTTTTAATTTTGAAGCTATTATTTTATGTGAATTCTTTGGAATTTTCAAGCTGTTATGTGAATTTTCTTGTGGATACTTCTGGCTTCTTTGTGGGGATTTTTCATTTCTGTGTAGGACCGAGGTGCTTATCGACCTCGGTCCATCTTTATTTTAGCACGGCTTCCTTTGCAAGTCGAAGGATGTCCGAAATGCCACCTCGAGAGCGTGTGCATCTGCCGGGAGTGACTGATCAAACAACAGACGGTGGGGTAACCGATCTTCCCATCTGGCCTGTACCAAACCTGGAACCCGGCCTAAGTGCCTGGCGCAACTATTAGTTGCGCCAGGCCACTATGGGCCTTAAAATAGCCTGGCGCAACTAATAGTTGCGCCAAGCAAAAGGAGGGCAAATATTTTCCTAGCGCAACTATTAGTTGCGCCAGGCTTGGCTGGGGGGATAAAACAACCCGAACTCAGGCTGTGGGGCATCATTTCGAATTTTTTCCCCCTCTCTTCCTCTTTAAACCGAAAACCACCCTCCTCCTAGGGTTCCTTTACATTGCCTCTACGCGTGCCCTATTGCCATTGCTTTTGCTTGTGGATCGATCGCGGGCTCACGCTAGACCAAAGACCCCTTATCTTTCTAGAGGTAATCCATCAAAACTTTATTTCCTTTTATTTCTCTTACTTTTTCTTTGCAAATATGGTTATGATCTTGCACTCTTAGATGAATAATGGTTTATTTTTGTTGTGAATATGTTTATTGATGACGTGTTGATGATTGTTTTTTGAATAATGCCCTCTTTTTGTTGTTTTATGGATTTTTATTGGTGCCTAATATATATTCTTTTTTTTTTTTTTTTTTTCATTTGTGCATAGGGAGGGATTTTTTTTTTTGTTTTTTATTTTTATTTTGAAAAGAAGGGATTTTTGGTCTTTTTCATGATGATTTTTTTGACATTATATTAGGAAAAGTGGATTTTTGGCTTCTTTTTTCGAAAATCAATTAAGGACAATGATGATGATTTTTTATTTATTTCTATACATTAATTAAGGATGATGAGTTTTGGTTTTTGTATATATATATATATATATATATATATTTGTTTTTTTGAGAATTGACTAAGAAAAAGGGGTTTATTATTATTATTATTACATATATTTTTAGCTTTTACTTTTTGTTCTTTCCCAAAGGAATTTATTTATTCTTGTGTTGGTTTCTTTTTTTGATTATGAGTATTGAATGATAGATTTTTTTGTTTTTAGTTTTTCTAAACATAAGAGAAGGACCCCCTTTTTTTTGGTTATTGATTTTAGGAACATAAAGAAATGATGATTTTTTTTGTTTTTGTTTTTCTAAACATAAAAGAATGACTTTTTCTTTGGTTTTTGATTTTAGGAACATAAAGAAATGATGATGATTTTTTTTTTTTCTAAATATAAAAGAATGACTTTTTCTTTGGTTTTGTTTTTGGAAGCATAAAGAAATGATTTATTTATTTATTTTTTTTATATTTTAACTCGCTTTATTCTTTAAACATAGAAAATGGAAATTTGTTTTGTTTTTATTTACTTTTGAGGATAAAGAGGTAGGGATTTTTTTTTTGCATTTTCATTTTATCAAAAGGGATTATTTTTGTTTTATGTGTGTATATACCTTTGCTTCTGAGAATGGTAGAAAAAAGATGAGCATGCTTACCTTCCCGTAGTCTATAGCAAAAGACAGCTCTTTATCACTGATCTGCCTTGATGTGATATATATATTTTTTTGTTGCCCCAGCATGTCGGGCGGTGATGAGCACATTTCGGAGGAGAGGCAGGAGGAGGGGCCCGAGATAGTGTATGGCCCGCGCGGGGAGCAGTTCCTCTGAGTGGAGCGGAGGGCAGGCCCCTGGCTTGAAATGCAGGGCGAGGCTGCCCGGGTTGGCCTCTTGCATCAGCAGTACACCCATATCTCAAATTTCGGAATAGCGGGCAAGGTAAAAGATAGGTTCAATTTCTTTCCTTTGCACAGTCCTTTTTTTTACTTCTGCAATTTGATGTGCATTTCTTTGGGTGCAGGAGCTGCCCAACATTATGTTCCGCGGGGGGTGGCTCGATGTCCATGAGTTCTACCTTTATGTTCCCCCCGTAGTGAAGGTCCTGTTGGAGCAGGTGGGTTTTGGGGAGTTCCTATCCTGCCCTGCCATGAGGGCCGACACCGCCTATCTGAAGGCCCTGATCGAGAGGTTTCGTCCTGAGACCATGATGTTCCATATGCCGTACGCCGAGATGACGTTGACACCCGTTGACTGGGCCATGATCACTGGCATTAGGATAGGGGGGATCCCGATATCCACTTTGGCGGTACCGAGCCGTGAGGACATTACTCGACTGATTGGGGCCTATCCTCCTCGTGGGCAGACCCACGGCACAGAGGTCAAGATGTCTTGGCTGACCTCCCTCTTTTCTGCTGATGAGTTGGTGGACCTGGGTCAGCCAGACCGGGTGCTTTACATCACGCCAGAGCGGGCGATTGTCTTAGCTCGCATTACCCTCCTACTCCTGCTGGGCAAGACTCTTTTCACAAATGCCAACGGGGGACGAGTTAGTTTGGCCTTGTTGAGCGTGATGGATAATTGGGGCGACGTCCCCAGGTATGACTGGGGAGGGGCAGGATATGCCTGGTTGATGTACAACTTATCTCGGGTTACGACCGGGGATTCGAAGTCTGCCGTGGGATTTTGGGCCGCCCTGGAGGTAATTCCTCTTTCCTTTACTTTTGCCATCACTGTCATTCATTTTTTTGTGACTGATCCATATATGCTACTGACCCGCTCTTGTGCCATGCCCCTCTCTCAGGTATGGGGATATCACCACTTTCACCCCGGGCGCTTGCTCCTTTTCTCGGAGGTGCTCACCTATCCCCTCCTCAGCAACTGGCATCAGGCCCGACGTCGTGACATGGGCCTAAAGCACCTGGAAATGGGCATAAGGTCCCGGCTTGACTTGATGGTCCTGAGCAGGTGATAACTTTTCAACCTTTGTTTACTTTCAGCTTGGACATTTCTTTTAATTGAGGTGTTGCTTACTTGGTCTCTCTCGTATTTTGACTTTGAGCAGATCCTCCCTGATCCGTACCTGACATCCCCTTTCTGGGATCGAGCAGCCGTGGGTGCCTCCCATTTATTCAACAATCGCCGCGTCGTCTTCTTCTATGGAGAATGGGTCAAATGCTACTATCTGGGGGAGCGAGTGGTGCACCAGTTTGGAGTCCTGCTGGTAGTATCGAGGAGCTGACGGCGACCTTCTTCAAGAACGGGTTCCCCATTCATGCTTTCCATGTGCCTGGGGATTATCATGCTTGGTACGAGTGCCTGCCATACCGGTTCATCCTGTCGCGCTTTGTCCCTAGCACTAATTTTCTGGCATTTGGCGGCCCCGTCGGTCAGGTAATTTCTTCTCAGCTTGGATTATTTTCCCTTATATTTTGACTTGACCTTTATTCTCATCCAAATGGATCCTTATTTGGTGCACAGTTCGCTCTCGAGGATGATTCGGACGGCGAAGGTGGGCCGAGTGCTGCCGATATGTCAAGGGTAGATCCCTCTGGTGCTGGTCCTTCTGGTGCGGGTCCCTCGGGCGAGGGTTCCTCGGGTGCTGGTCCATCGAGTACCTCGCAGGCGGGTGTCCCTGGTGGAGGTCCATCTGTAGCCTATGGGACCTTTCGGCATCTTGACGATGGCTTCCTCTCAAACCTCTGCGCCGATGTAGATCGACAGGCACGGCTCTCCGCTGAAGCGGCCCGTATTCCTCCTCCTGAGGTGGTCCCTGGGGTAAGTCTTTTGATGAGTCAATCCTCCTCCATTTTAGTTTCCTTGCACGCTTTAGGATTGTCCCGACAACTGAATATTGTATCGTAGGACTTCAACTCGGCCATGGAATACGCGGAGTATCACCATCATCTTGCAGAGCTTAGGGAGGTGGAGACGATGAGTACCTGGCTGCCCTGTTCCTCTCGTACATTTTATTACTGGTCCCTCAACTGATCTTGACCTTGATCGTGCTTTGCAGCGTGCCCGTGCTAAGAAGTCACGTTCCCTACTTAGTAGGATCTCGCAGGCGTGGTCTAGGGTGGGGGACATGCGGACCTATCAGGGCTCTTCTCGCCGTCGTAAGAAATCAAAGGGCGCGAGCAAGGAATAGGCTCTTAGTTTCCTTTAGCATTTTTTTTTGGGAATTTGTTTTGGATCTGTTTTAAACAATTTGGAGAATAATTGGTGTGGTACTTTGGAAACAAATTTGATTTTTATTATCATTTGGGAGATAGTCTCGCTTTGATTTTATGCCCCGATTGCTTGGTATCAAATTTGTTTCTCTGCAGGATGTGTTGGCCCAGAATGCCTTTGGAAAGTGATCCCCTAGGGTTGCATGCCTTGACGTATGATTGGTCCTGCATATATACATAAATGAACAGAACATACAATTAGTTGTTAGATGAACAGGGTGTGTGAAGCAAACAAACAAAAGGGGTGTAAGCCCCCCAAGTTAGGTCCTGAAATGGCTGAAGAGGGGGAGCCCGGAGTGTGGTGCAACTATTAGTTGCGCCAGGTTTAACTCTTGGCTAATTTGTTCTGGTGCAACTAATAGTTGTGTCAGGCAACATAAGGGGTCAATTTGTGCTGGCGCAACTATTAGTTGCGCCAGGCAAGACAGAGGGCCGAAATGCACTAGCGCAACTAATAGTTGCGCCAGGTTTAACCTGGGGGGCAATGGGTCCTTATATACCCGAATCAGCTTAAAAGTTAGCTCTTTTTGTTTTGACTTGGTCTCCTTGAGTGGTTCTTTTTGCCCTTGCTTTTTCAAGGCGGGTCCATCATCATACATCGATTCTTATCTCCCCAAAAGACCCTTGTACATTCATGAACCCGCTTTCCAGCCCTCCCTTATGCAGAGGGCCCAGAGTCAATTTGCCTCCCTTGTTGGGTTTGGGGCCCAAAATTTTAATGGCCTGGTTTGGGAGCTTGAATGAGGGTGAGCTCGCCGACTTGGAGTGCCTTGGGCTATCTCACCTTCCTTCCTTCCTAGAGGTCCCCCTTCGGTGGGAACTTCTTCATGCCGCCGCTTCATTTTGGGATGTGAATCTCCACATATTTCATTTTAGGAAGCGGGAGCTAACCCCAACCCTTGAGGAGCTATCCAATCTATCTGGCCTGAAGCTTCACAGGGGCCTTGCAAGAGTCATGCCGCGGCCAGGTTATTCCAAATCCGTTCACCTTACTCTCGGTTTCAAGAAATCCGAGTATGAGAAAAGTCTCATTAGGAGGCCCACAAGGTGTTCGCTAAAATTCCTCAAAGAACTTTTCGGTGATGAAAGTCTCAGAAAATTGCCGGTTAGGAATGTTTTTAACGTGAAAGCCCTAGCACTCGGTCTCATCTCTAAAATCCTTTTCTTCACCGGGGGGGGGAGCTTCTCATTGGCGGAGCTGGAGGCAGGCCGATCCATGATGCATTTAGTGTTTGCCGAGCTGTATCGATGCCTTGATTCCTTTGCTTTGGGTAAGGTAGAGGACCTTCAGGGATTCCCCTTGTTGCTTCAGGTCTGGTTGGGTGAGCATTTTGCTATTTTGGGGCCCGTGCCCTCTTTTACATTGCCCGAGGTGAGGTGGTCCAATGTTTTCTGGGTCGATACCACCTGCTCCCCCAGGGCGATATGTCAGCTTTGAAACTTTGGTTGATCAATGCCGAGCTGACATGGAGGCTCCCGTGGCTGGACCAGACCTTCCTGATAATTCGTAGTAGAGATCACAAGGGCATCACCCTCCTTGGATTGACGGGTAGCACCTTTTACTTCCCATTCCGTGTTATGTCATGCCCGGCCTTGTGACGCTTATGTGATTTGATCTTTTCTAGGGGATCCTCTGGGGACAAAGATCGGATTGCTGCTCTTTGGGAGACGCGTCAGTCAACACTGATGTGTGATTTTGAGCAGGGAGATTCGGTTAGAACTTCTCCACGAGTCTGAGGCCTGGCGTTGATCGAGCTGACCACCGATGGCCCGGATTTGTCAGAGATCATTGATACTGGAGGCCCCTGGCCAAAAAAAGAGACGGCACTCTGAGCCCATATCGAGCTATTGGTGGATGAGAAGAGGGTCCTGCAAGAACTTTTAGCATGCGAGAGGGTTAGAGCAGACACAGCGGAGAGTGAGGTTCTCCGTTTGAAGGGATCACTGAGCGTTGCTTTTGGAGCTGTCGACTCTTCTCGGAAGAGGTTCAAGAGCATGCATGGTCATTGGCTGACTGAGAGGAATGTCCGAGAGGATGACCTTTATGCTGAGATTAGCGCTTTAAAGCACGAGCTGGGCCGTTAACTCCTTCCTACACACAAAACTTTTTTGCACAAATCATATACACAGAAAAGGGGCGTAGAAAACCCCTTTACAGATACACACATATTTTTGGTATATATATTTTCTTTATGTTTTTGTTGTTTTTGATTTATACTTGTAAAAAGGAAAACACATTAATCATTACACCGACTATTTTTTGGGATGTGGTGTAAGTGATGCAAAAGGCAGTTATATACATCTATGCAAATCTATTTTTGGTTTATATATATTATCTTTTTTTTTTTTGTGCCTTAATCATTGGGTGATACTTTGGGAAACCCTGAGTTCACCTTTGAGCTTGGACGAACCCTTTCTTTGGAGTCGGACCCGGGTGGGTTCCCGGATTTTGCCAAGGCCGAAATATTGATCCCTTTAGATTGAGTCAAACCTTTCTCCTTGCCTCGGGTTATATGTTTGATGGTGCGGGTTTCACAAAGACAATTCTGGTCGGGACCCGATTTGAACTAGCATGAACGGCCCAGTCGGACAAGAGGGTACAGGAAGAGTAACAAAAGGGTTCCTCAAACATCAATCTTCTCAATCAGTCCAACCCTTTCCTCTTTTCTCTCTCTTCTTCCTTTTTTTTTTTATATCTCCTTTTTTACCAGTGGCGCCCTTTCGGGTTTTCACCACGTCCATAGTTTTAGCTCTCTTACCCCAAGCGCCATTTCGGGTTTTCACCACGTCCATAGTTTTAGCTCTCTTACCCCAAGCGCCATTTCGGGTTTTCACCTGGTTCGCACAAGCTCGCTATTTTTACCCGTAGCGTCCTTTCGGGTTTTCACCACGTCCATCTTGCTTTGAGCTTGTATTTTTATTTTATTATTTTATTTCTTATTCTTTTTATTTCCTTTTCAAAAGCCACGACATAGACGTCGATTCCGTCATAGCCGGCTGGATGGGGTTCTGGTGTCGTCTCACGTCTCGGCTCATGTTGACTTAACAGATATTATGACTGCTTGCGAACCTACAAAGAGGGCTTCCTTCTGGGTGTAGCTTGTCCATGGGTTAGGTTAGGATTTGAAGGTATGCTGGGCTAAAAGGATTTCCTTGATACGGCTTCAGTTTTCTCAACATACTCTCTTCCTTGGGGGTTTTTACTGTACATGCCCCGTGATTCGTCTATACACATATATTTTTTTTTTGTTATTCTTTTTCCTCCATTTCAGGCAATCTCTTTTTGTGGTTTTGCTTTTTCGATTTTTTTGGATTTGATAGTATCTTTATACACATGCATCTTTTCTCTCTCTCTTTTTTTTGGTATATGTACACGTATATTTTTTTGGGGGAATGGGTTTATTGAAAGAAAGGCCCCGGCTCAAATGGGGTAGCAAAGGATATCTTCATTTTTAGGAATGTTTTTGGGCTACTGTGCTTGGAATGATGGCATCTTTTGGGTGGTTCTTAAGCAGTCATGTATCTGTTTCATCAATACTTACCTTATCGCGATAGACTAAGAGTAGAACCGTCGGACGTATCCAGCGTTGATGAACTCAGGAAGATGATCTCCGTCCATGGTGGCGAGGCAGATGGCATATCCCGGAGCACTTCTCGAATGACGTATGGTCCTTCCCAGTTCAGCTTAAACCTTCCTCTTGGATCGGCATGGAGGGATGGGAAGATCTTCTTCAGCACAGTATCTCCTACCTTTAGATCTCGACCGCAAACACGTTTATTATAAGCGCGTGCGATTCGCCCCTGATAAACTTGAGTGTGACACAAGGCTAGGAGTCTTTTCTCATCTAGTTAAGGTTCACCGAACAAGCGTGATCTTTCTTCTCGCTTCGTAAGCTCGATTCCATAAGGATTCGAGGAGGGTACTTCAACCTCTACCGAGGACGGCCTTTCCATACACAAGGGAGAATGGTGTTGCCAGCAGACGGATCGACGCTTCGTAGGCCCACAAAGCAAATGGCAAGATTTCGCCCAATCTCGATAAGTGACGACCATTTTCTCAAGGATGCGATGAGCCTTTGTTCGGGCTTCCATGGCTCCATTAGTTTGAGGCCGATAAGGGGATGAGTGATGGTGCTTGATCTTGTATTGCTCACAGAAGTCTCGGATGCGCTTATTCGCAAAGTTTGTGTCGTTGTCCGTGATGATATCTTTGGATACTCCAAATCGGCACACAATATTGTTCTTGAGAAACTTCTTAACGTGAATGGCCGTGATGTTGGCATATGACGCCGCTTCTACCTACTTGGTGAAGTATTCAATGGCGATGAGGATGAATCGATGTCCGTTTGATGCTTTTGGATTAATCATTCCGATAACATCAAGGCCCCAGGTAGCAAATGGCCAAGGAGTGGTCATGCAATGAAGATCAATGGCAGAAGCGTATATCAGACTGGAGTGTTCTTGACACTTGTAGCATTTTTGAACATGTTTGCAGCAATCCGATTCCATGGTGGTCCAAAAGTATCCCTGCCGTAGGATTTTCTTAGCGAGCATGTGACCGCTGACATGGGCTCCGCATACTCCCTCATTGATTTCTTTCATAATATTGACCGCTTCACTTTCAGTGAGTCACCTGAGTAAGATGTTATTGTATGATCGCTTGTAAAGGCATTCCCCACAAATGATGTAACCTGTCGCTAAATGTTGAATGCTTCATCGGTCTGTCTTGGATGTACCCTCTGGGAAAGTTAGGGTCTCGAGGAAATTCTTGATATCTGAGAACCAAGGTGGCTCATCATCAGGCTTTGTAGGTTCCTCAATTTGGAGGCAGAAGGCCGGCTCATTCCTCTGCTCGATCACGATCGGCTTCATCTCAACACCATAGGGGATTTCAGTCATTGACGCCAAAGTTGCTAATGCGTCGGCAAATCAATTCCTTATCTGGGGGACGTATGAGAAAGTCACCATTCGTCTTACATATGATTAACTGTGAATCACCAAAACTCGAAGGTGAGTTATATTCAGATCGAGAGCCGTCTGCAAACCAGTGGCGCAAGCTTTGTACTTAGCCATATTGTTAGTGCAAGGGAAGTTGAGCTTGATAGAGACTGGTACATGGGACCCTTCGGTGAAATCAGGATGGCGCCAACTCCTTGGCCCTCGACATTTGCTGCCCCGTTGAAGTGCATTACCCATGATTCTTCTGCTTCTTCTGTATCATCTTCTGTCATGAACAGGATATATTCATCTGGGAACTCGATCCTTAACGGCTCATAGTCAGGTAAAGGATTATTGGCAAGATGATCAGCAAGTGCTTGCCCCTTGATCAATTTCTGAGTGACGTATGTGATGTCGAATTCAGATAATAAAAGTTGCCATCGTGCAGTTCGCCCAGTGAGAGCCGGCTTCTCGAATAGGTATTTTAACGGATCCATTCAGGCTAAGAGCAGAACGGCCTGAGATAGCAAGTAGTGGCGGAGCCTTTGAGTAGCCCATACAAGAGCTAAGTATGCTTTCTCCAGATGAGAGTAGCGCGTCTCGTAATTAGTAAACTTCTTTCTCAGATAGTAAATGGCCTGCTCTCTTCTTCCCGTTTCGTCGTGCTGCCCCAAGACACATCTCATCAAAACTTCCATCGTGGAGAGATACATCAAGAGTAGTCTCCCTGGCTCAGGTGGTACCAAAATAGGTGGATTAAGGAGGTAGCTTTTGATTTTTTCGAAAGCTGCTTGGCAATCGTCGTTCCATTCAATGGGCGAATAACTTGAAGATCGGCGTGCAGATTGGAGTTAGCTGTGCAATGAACCGACTGATATACTGTATTTTGCCCAGAAACCCTCTAGCCTCTTTCTTGGTAGACGGCAGTGGCATTTCAGTGATGGCTTTGACTTTGATTGGGTCGACCTCGATCCCCCTCCTGCTGACAATGAATCCCAACAGTTTCCTGGACATAGCATCGAACGCGCACTTTTGTGGATTCAGACGTAGTCTATATTTCCTCAGCCTTTAGAATAGCTTCTGAAGGTTTACCAGATGGTTGCTTCGCTATGGTGATTTAGCTATCATATCATCGACATTTACTTCAATCTCTCGGTGCATCATGTCATGAAATAGTGCGGTCATAGCTCTCTGGTATGTTGCACCGGCATTCTTCAGCCCGAATGGCATGACTCGATAGCAAAAGGTTCCCCAGGGGGTAATGAACGTTGTCTTCTAGCGATCAACCTCTGCCATTTTGATCTGATTGTATCCTAAAAATCCATCCATAAAAGAAAGCATCCCGTGCTTAGCTGTGTTATCAACATGATGTCGATGTGTGGTAATGGGAAATCGTCCTTTGGGCTCGCTTTATTCAAATTGCAAAAATTGATACACATGCAAACCTTTCCATCTTTCTTCGGTACAGGGACAATATTAGCTAGCCACTGCGGGTACTTGGATACCATGATAAACCTTACATCATATTGCTTGACGACCTCGTCTTTGACTTTCAGCATCCACTCGGGTCGGAGACGTCTCAGCTTCTACTTGACTGGCTTCATATCAGGGTAGAGGGGAAACTCACGCTCGACCAAATCAGTATCCAGACCAGGCATGACCTCGTATGACCAGGCAAAAATGTCTTGGTATGATCGAAGGAAGTCGATCATGCTTTTTCTTTCCTCAGGAGACAATGACGTTTCGATTTTAGTTATCCTGGGAACCTCCTCAGTTCCTAGATTGACGTCTTCGGTCTCTTCGACAATGGGGGTAGGGCCATACTCAAAGTCGGCAAATCGGTCAAGGAGCTCATTGGGGAGTTCCTCGAAGGGGACATCCTCGTCCAGACTCATAACACCTACCTCTTCTTATATTTCTACAAGGAAGGGGTCAATTTCACATAGGACGGGCATTTTGATTAAGGCATCTTTTTGTGGGACATTTTCTGGAATTTTAAATGACAATATTTTTGGACTTTAGATTTTTTCAATGTTTTTGGGATTTTGTGTTTTTTCCATGTTTTTGAGATTTTGTATTTTTTCCATGTTTTTTAGATTTTTGTTTTCTTCGGAGACGGACCCTTGGCAAGGCGGGTTGTTATATACACAAGGTATTGCCTGCCAAGGGCTTCTCTCACTTTTTATTTGTTGTTTTCTTTGGGAAACGAGTGCCAAATGTTAGGCCACTCCTTGCTTCCAGGGTTTGAGGCGAAGATGCCCAGTTGCGTACCTGAGGGGCCGCTTCTTTACCTGTTAGGATGGAGGATGCTAAGTGATATGACTCATTGGAGTCAGCCTCCATCATATTGATTCTCATTTTGTCTGAGATCATGTCCTCAAATGATAACTCAGTTTTTTGGTGATTTACCACAGGGGGGGTTTGTTCAGGTACCGACCGTCGTTCCTTGAAAAGGGACAATGCGGCCAAATCTATCTCCAAGTTAGGAAGGGAGATCTGGGGATTGGTGGGATGGATTGGGGTTGTGGGTTTGTGTGGGGTCAAATGGGTTGCCCCATTTCGATCGATCTTTATGACCCCTGCACTGACAAAAGAATCCCTGATGTGCGGCCTAGGGCGAGGTTTCTCTTCTATGTTGATTCCTCGAGCTCTTGCAGCCGCGACGACCCTGGCTTTCTCTTTGGCCTCTCGGACCTCTTACTCTGTGGGCTTGTATCCTAGCCTGAATCTTACTTTTTGTCCCTTAGCCACAACTAGCTCTCTTCTGCTTTGTAATTTGGGTCCCAGACCCCTTCCTTTCTTATAGCCTCACTTTTGGAGCATTGCCATTGCCGCTACCATACCGCCTCCCGTTTTAGACATGATGCCCTCAATGGGTTCTGGGAGTATAGCTGACACCTCATACTCAAAATTGTGGAGGTCGACGTCCTCAGCGGTGTGTGGTACATCTAGCATATTGGGTTTTTCAACGCTATTGGCGGCCTTTTCTTTCTCACTGTGCCCCTCTCCAATGATTGTGATAATCTTATGTTCAGATGCAAATTTGAGCTTCTGATGGCTCCGACTTCATGTAGCCACGGGCGCCCCAATAACATATTAAATGAGGATTTGATATCCATGACTTGAAACAAGATGGAAAAGGGCATTGGCCCTACAATAGCTCAAGATCAATTTCTCCCATTATTTCTCTCCTGGTATTATCAAACCCTCTAGCGCTGGTTCTGGTGGGCCTTAACATGCACGGATTAACCCCGATCTTGGTGGCGGTTCTCAATGGGCATATATTCAATGCAAACCCATTATCGATTAGTACCAAGGGGATAATCATATTTCCAGACTCAACGGTTATATTCAAAGATTTTGAGTGGCTACCTCCTTTCTCAGGTAAATCGGCGTCAGAAAATGAAATAGCATTTGGAGCCATTACTTGACCAATTATCTGCCCGACTTCATCTGGGTTGACTTGGAGTGATACATGTGCATTTTTTAACGCCTCCATTAATGCTTGGAAATAGAGTGGGGACGTCATCAACAGATCCCATACAGTGATATGGGCAGACATTCTTCTCAACTGAGTCTCCAGTATATGTTCTCGACTCATCTTCTCGAAAGGGGTTCACCGCGCTGTCTTTCTTTCCTTCGGGTTGGGCCTGTGCTGCTGCTGATATTTTTGGCTGCTTTGATATCCTCCCTGATCTGGTAACAAAATCTACTGCCCCTTCTCTGCTGCTGCTTTCGGCATTGATATCTGTTTGTTCGTAGCTTAGCGGGACCTGATGAGGATCATATGTGGGTCCCGAGAGCATGAAGGGTACGGCTGTCGGTTCTTGAGGTACTTGTACTGTTGGCTCAGGAGGTACGGGCAATACTTGATTCACCTCGATGGCAATAGGTTGGGTGGAAAGGTTAGGCCAAATGGGGTGGTGAAGCTTGAGGGTGGTGGCATTGGAGGTAAGGAGGTAAAAGTAGGCCACTGATAGCTAGTGGGTGCTGGCGACAGATGGGGGATCTGATGGGCCGTTAGATAATTGACCGGGGTGGTGGAATTTATCGGTGGTTGAGCTGGGGGTGATGGAGTGGGCACAGGCCATTGATAACTGATGGGTGCGGGTGTTGGATTGGGGGCTTGGTGACTTAAAGGGTAATCGATGGGGGTTGTGGTGTATGGTGATAGTTGAAATGGGGCGGGCGCAGGCCATTGATGACTGGCGGGTGCAGGTGCAGGATTGGGGGCATGGGGGTTTATAGGGTAATTGATGGAGTTTGTGGTGTATGGTTGGTATGCATTGATATTCGCATAATTGACGAGTGTGGGCGATGGAAAGTATGCCCTGAGATCCAAAGGTTCAATTTGTGGAGTCGGGTTAGGGAAATATTCAGAAAATTTTAGGGGTTCAATTACCCCAACATTCCTTTCTTCATCATTCCTCGGCAATGGTGCCACATAATTCTCCCAATCACTGATATAATCGGATAGGTCAAATTCAAACTCCTCCTCATCTTCTATCATTCCGTTGGTGGGTCTGGAACCTGCTCCTTCGGTAGGATGTGGGGGTAGTGGCACTTGGTGAATATTAGCATACTGAGAAGGTGCAGGGGGAATGATTTTCTCGGCATTAATCAAATCCTGGATGGCGTGCTTCAATGAGAAGCAGCGATCAGTAGGGTGACCCGGGCCCTAATGAAAATTTTAGTGGGTATTTGGGTCATAGTTCTTTAGGATCGGGTGAGGAGGAGGTTGCGATTGGCGGATAGCTACTAATCCCTTTTCTACTAACAGGGGCAAAAGTACACTCAAAGGTTGCCCCAGCGGTGTGAAGACTCGGTCGTAGCGGGCTCTCCTCTGTTCCGGGGTCATTTGCATTCCTTGTCCATTCTCCATTCTTTGCGTCTGCTCAGGCCTAACAGGTGCTGATGGGGCAGCCTGAAATTGAAACGGGGTTGTATTGTTATTGGGCCGGGTATTGACTATGTTCTGGACATCGCCCCCTGTTCTCTTCTCATTCCTTTGCTCTGAAAATCTT
This sequence comes from Chloranthus sessilifolius, assembly GCA_021018995.1. Taxonomy (NCBI): domain Eukaryota; kingdom Viridiplantae; phylum Streptophyta; class Magnoliopsida; order Chloranthales; family Chloranthaceae; genus Chloranthus; species Chloranthus sessilifolius. The sequence continues at coordinate 19,404,663 of CM037591.1, read as the reverse complement.
CTAACCCCACTGGGTCCACTTGGCACGTTCTTATTCAGACGCCCCTCCCTGATGGCGTCCTCGCATCGGTTGACATTTCTCACTAGATCAGCAAAGCTGCTTTGCTGCTGATATACCAAAAAGTCTGAAATCACTGGCAGAGTGTTCTTTGAAATCATCTCTATCTGTTCATTATTAGATATTCTGTTCCTGAGAGCTGCCAATGCTCTCCATCACCCCAAGTAGTCGCTGAAGGTCTCGTTCTGATTCTGCTTCAAATGGGCCAAGTCAGACTTACGCGGCTCGATGTCTATATTATAGACATATTGTTCTTGAAAGAGATGCGTCAAGTCCCTCCATGTTTTCATCATAGACGGTTCTAATGATGTGAGCCATCTTAAAGCCGGCCCGGTCAAACTCTTTTGAAAGACTTTTATTAGTAGTTTTTCGTCCTCCCTGTATTGGCACATGTCCCCGCAAGTAGAACTTCAGGTGCGCAATAGGATTACCCGTGCCATTATATTTGTCAAAGACTGGCATTTTAAATTTAGGGGGCAGGGGGACCTCAATGAACAGGCATAAGTCTGTGAAGTCTGTGGCGTGGATTTCAGCACCACCCATTTTCATCAGTTGCTTTTGTATTTTATCCAACTGGTCTTTCAGTTGCTCTGACTCTTTTGACACAGGGGTCACTTTCTCGGCCGTCAGTTGGACTTCACTTTGGGCCACCAGAGGATGGGCAATTATGGGAGGGGGGTTAAGGCTGGTCAAAGCCCCACTGTTTCTGATCTCGTCCTCCTCATACTGCTGATCTATGTAGGGTGCAGTGAGGACGGGATTCTCAACCTGCTGTTGTTGCATGGGTTGGATGGGAATGACATGAGTAGGGGTTGGGTGAGCCCATTGGGGGTGAGGAAAGGTTTGTTGGGTGATGGAAATTTAGTTTTGAAGTGGGGCCTGATAGGGCCATTGGGTATGGGAGAAGGTTTGGAGATGGCCTTGGGGTGTGGGGCCATGGGAGAATTGGGTTTGAGGTATGGAATGGGTTTGACCTGGCTTTGAAGGTTGGGTTAAATGTTGGGGGTATTGTGGAAGGTATGAGTGTGGGGTTTGGGTTTGGGCCATGAACCCTTGGCCATTTTGGGCCACAGGCCATTGATAGGTTTGGGCCATGGACCCTGGGTAGGTTTAGGTTACGGGCCCTTGGTGGGTGTGGGCCAGTGAGCCTGGGTAGGTATGGGCCAAGGGCCCTTGGTGGGTCTGGCCCAATGGGCCTTGATGGGTATGGGCCCTTGGTGGATCCAGCCCAATGGGCCTTGATGGGTCTGGGCCATGGGCCCTGTGTAGGCTTGGGTGGTGGGGTATTGGGCCATGGGGCCCTGAGATATATGGAAAAAGGGGGTTTGGGCCAATGGGTCTATGAGGCCTTGGGGTAAGTGGGTAATGGGGGTTTGGGTGGTGTGGATTATGGGGGCTTGAAGGGGGTCATGGGAGAGTGAGGCATGGAGATTGGCTAGGGTATGGGATGGGTTCATGGGTGTGTGGAGGAGAGGGGGTGTTTTGAGAAGCCTTCCACACGGAATAGGCTTGGAACATCTCCTCCATCATAGTCGTGGAGGAAGAATGGAGATGGGGGATTTAAGGGGTGATGGGGTATAGATGGGATGGAGGTAGCGGAAAAATTGGGCATGGCCCCGGTATAATCGAGTATGGCCACGGTAGGTGGAGGTATAGGGTGGTTGAGGGGATGTATTGGGTATGTTTTGAGATAATGGGGGGCATGATGTGGAGGGATGAGGGAAGTTGGGCATGGCCCTAGTAGAAAGGGGCATGACCCGGATGGATGGGGGATTTTGCGGGGGGTTGGATAGGGTGGAAGTGGTGTATGTGAATGTGGGTGGATCGGGCCTATAGGGGGATGATGGGAATTGGGGCATAGATGTGGATTGGGAAAATGGGTTTGGCATGGGCATAGTTTGGGTAAAATATGGAGAATGGGGGGTAGGATTTAGGATATTTTGAGGGGTATTGGTTGGGAAAATGGGGGCGCCAAATGGGCTGGAAACGGTAAAGGAGGGTTGGGGGAGGGGGATGGTGGAAAAAGCTTCCCCCGAATGGGAGTGGGTTGGAGAATGTGGCGGGGATGAGTCGGGATCGGCGTAAGCCGGGTCCACTACCCACGACATTCTTTGGGAGCGGGTCGGGTAAGGGTGCCTTGGATAAGGCCCAAAAATCCTCCTCCTTCTTCCCCTACGGGACGGCTGAGGGCAAGATGATGCTGTTGTGCCAGCACCACAAACTATATATATTTTTTGGTTTTGATTATATATATATATATTTTAATTTTATGAAATTTTTTTGAAAAACAAAGGTTTCGAGGCCTTGGAATTCCCTTTTCGGGTGGCTCTCATACCTTAATTCAAGACCCGCTGCGACGGTTCCGATGCGCTTCAGAAGAATTAAAGGAGAACCTTCGATCTATTGAAGGCACGAAAATTGAGGCAAATGACCCGATCCCCTGGAATGAGCCAAAAAGAAGTTACCTTCTCTTGACTGACGGGGGCGTATTGGGTGTCGGAGATGGCGGGGCCTAAACAAGGCACTAAACACACTGATCGGGGGACTCGGGAGGTGAAGAAGGCCACAGATTCGGGATGGGGTGCTGTAAACAGACCTGGCGCAACTAATACTTGCGCCCAGGTTGTAGGGCACTGTTTTTACACTGGCGCAACTATTAGTTGCGCCAAGGTAAAAACCTGAATTTTAAAGCTAGCGCAACTATTAGTTGCGCCAGTTATAAATTCCAACTTTTTGTACTGGCGCAACTAATACATGCGCCAGCCAAAAAATGATGTTCCAGAGTGTTTGACAACAACACCCAACACCCGAAATGAGTCTTTTTTTGGTTATTTTGTGGAAGCTAGGCTTCCGGGAACTAAGCTATTTTTTCATGATCGATTCTCTCCTCACCACACCTAAAGGGTTTGAGTCCGGTATAACTCGCTAATACGCTCCCCAAGGATTTTAAGCTTCGGAATGGGAACCCACCCGACATACCTTCGGCACGAGCGCCTTCTCAGATACTAGGTGGGCTGGGACTTTTCATGATCATCACCACTAGGGGCTGCCGCCATACTAAGACCCGGGTGTTTATGTGTTTGCCTAATCCTAACTCCTTTGAAAATCTAACCCGCAAAACAAATTAATTAAGCTCCCTAACTTGGTTCAATTTTAATTTTTTTTAAAGCTTTTTTTTTTTTTTTTTTAAAGTTTTCTTTAGTTCAAAGACCGGGGGTGATTATCCCGTGCCGCCACTACGGGCCGGCATCCACTGGCGGAATATGAGTGCTCAAGTAGGCCCGCCAATCGGCTAAGGCACTTTAAATGACAGAAATTTAAAGGAATTGAAAGACAAAGCTCAAGTAGGCCCGCCAATCAACTAAGGCACTAAAAATAACGGGAAAGTAAGGAAATTAAGAGAAAATGCCCATGTAGGCCCGCCAATCGGCTAAGGCATGTAAATAACGGAAAAGTAGGGGTGAGAAAAATGACTTAATCGGAGGGGTGAGTTAAAAAAACAGCAAAAATAAGATAAATAAATAGCAATAAATGTTAGGAAAAAAAAAAAAAAGGCCTAGTTCAAGGGAAAGCTCTACAAGCTACTCCCCAGCAAAGTTGTCATCTGTGCAACCGTGGGAATCGGGACGATCCCGTCGCGATGAAGTGCTCTCTAACGAAAAATATAGAGTCGCCACCCGGAGCTTTCGGTGTCCCGGGATACCTAGTTCATTTTTATGAGCACCGAAGTGCTAAAAATATGACTCTGAATCCGGTCCACACCAAAGACTCTTGGGTAGGGGCTTCGGTTATCGATCAGGAAGGTGTTAGGCACCCGATCAACCCGCTTAACGCGATCTCTACTAATGGCCAAAAATAAAATAAAGGAAAGAAAAGAAAATAGCTTCCTTTTGCCCAAAAGGGCTTAGAATCCTATTTGTGCCCCTCCGTTCTTACAGAAAAATCGGCGGCGTAACGGCACAAATGGGAGGATGGAGGGAGCTAGAAAAAGATAAGAGAAGAAAGGGGAGAGCCGGAGCTCTCAAGCCCTTGTAGCACTGTAGAGGAGCCTTGCGTGACTTGCTTTGATGAGCTCTTGAAGGCCTTGTATGGTGGAAAACGGGGTTCTAACTCCTAAGACTTAAAGCTAAGAGGTAGGGAAGGGAGGCTAGGGGATCACACACCCCTAGGCTAAGGGTTTTGGATGCAAGAACAAGCTTAAAATGAGGTTGGGAGATTCTTGAATTTGGGTGAAAATAGTGCACAAAAGGGAGGAAGAACTTCTCACTTTGAGCTCTTTCTCTCTTAAGCAAATTTCTCAACCCTTAAACCAAGGGGTGAGGGGGTTTATTTATAAGAAAAGGGTGGGTTAGGAGGCCACTTAAGAGCTAAATGAGTTTAGCAATTAGGTAATCTCACATCTAAGAATTTCTAGGGTTTTTGGAGCCTTGAAATGTGTGAGAAGGTCCTCCAATGGTGGATGATGGGATGAGAGTTAAAGCCACTTAAAGGGGTATAAATAGGCTTCAAGAGGGTGCAACAGAACTAGCAAAACACACCCCAAAGGTCAAGGTGGTCAATAAGTCAAACCTCAATTACGATTTTCGAGGCAAATTCCAACAATTACTGTTCATATGTCTGGCGCAACTGTTAGTTGCGCCAGGTAAATGCACAGTAAAATAGTGCAGAACAGTGCCTGGAAATTAGCTCGCAGAGGTGGGGGCCACCTTTAACCTTGGCGCAACTATTAGTTGCGCCAGGATTAAAGTCTGGGAGAATTGGCTTGGCGCCAAGCAAAGTTATAATCGGCACAATTATTAGTTGCGCCAGGCCATTTCTGGGGAGAAATAGCTTGGCGCGACTAATAGTCACGCCAAATCTCTAGGGGGGCACTAAAATTACCTCCCTGCCCTCCGGGTTCGGACCGCCATATCTTTTTATATATACCTCTGATTGGGGCTATTCTCGGACCGTTGGAAAGATGATGATCTCTACTTTTCAATGGTATGAGATTTGATATTAGTAAAAGACCTCAGCTAGTCCTGGTGCACCACTCTTCATCCATTGCCCAGCAAGGTTAGGTTTAAGGTTCGGAATGGGTTCTAAGGGTCAGGATTGGTTTCTAAAGGTTCGGGGTAGGTTCCTAAGGGATCTAGGGTGATTCCTAAGGGTTTGGGGTGATTCGTAAGGGTTCCACACTTTCCATCAAAAGCTCATAATTACACCTCTCTCGAAAGGTGTTTTGATCGGGCCTTGGGCCAAATTTGGGTGTCTGCAAAAACTATAATTTAAAATATTTTACAGTTCAGATCAATCATATAGTTTCAAACATTCTTCTGATACAGTGTTCTAAATATGCTTTACTTTGAATTGTAACTATTTTTATTTTGATTATTGAACTACTACTATGATTGTTTGCTAAAAAATTTGGATTTTTATAATTATTTTTTTTCATAATTTGCATATAGTGATTAACTTATCTAAAATTTTTTTTTTTTTAAAATTTAAAATTTCTACGAAAAAGAAAACTAAAAAGAAAACTAAACTAATCTATATAAATGTGGTGTATCACCCCCAAACTAAAATAGGACAATGTCCTCATTATGCAAAACATGGGACATACAGGAAAAGTTACCTAATACTTTACTGCTATGTGAGTAATCGGGTGTATAATCTGCAAAAAAATCAAAAATCCCCCAAAGCTTGAGAGAAAAATACTTCCAATTTTATAAAGTTAAATGTTAAATGTTAGTAGCGAAAATAAAAGAAAGTCGGTAATAAAAAAAACTTTTCATCTATGAACTAATTATAGCAATATGGAAAGAAAACTAATTACATGGACAAAAATTCTTAGGAAAAATCTAGACACACTCTAAACTAAGACTCTGACAGCAATGTCCAAGAATAAATCTTTGATAAAGATCAGTCATCGGCTTCTAACCACCTTCAATCAGAGTCTCACATCCCTACAACTAAAGAAGCTCCAACCTTTTGGAGGGTTGCTACTCCAAGAGCTGTCGAATCACTCCCCACTGCCCTTCCAAATCCCTCCATGATTCATCAACTGCACCGGTAATGCAGTTACGGGAAGAAGTTGAGGAGAGTTGGAAGATGACACATCTCAGCCCCCCCATTCAGCCTATACTACTCCCTTGCGAAAATTTTATGAAAAGATTATAGCGCAAGAGAAGGGAGAAGAGAAACAATGGAGAGGGGTGGTGAGGAGATCAAGGATGGGATGAGAAATGACACTGAAAATTGTAGCCCATCCTTACTATATAGGAAGTCACATTCTGAGTGGGTTGTAATGGTATAAGGGTTAGGAAGTGGGGGAAGACGAGTTCTTGGTATATGTTTTCGGATTTGGGTTAGGTTTAGGGTCAAGGGTAGTTTCAGTGGATGATTCAGCATTAAAGACAGATCGTTGGCGCTTTAATTTTTCTACTTTCTGTTGTACAGCCAAGATCTCAGCTCTATATTTTTCTAAAATTTTGTCGAGTCTTTTGCTGAAGTCGCTCTGGTTATGTTCTTCCGTCATGGGGTTTTAAGGTTACAGACGGAAGAAGAAGAAGGGTTAAGAACTGATTTTGGTTAATGGATGTGTATGAATTTTATAGGAAAAAAAAAATCTTGAACCGTCACTTTGAGTAAATGTCGATGAGTAGGTTCCTAGACTAGGGTGGTTGGGGAGTGATAGTTTTTAATGCGAAGCTTGTCTGTTTCCTATACAAAATTGAATTGGTTTTACTTCCAATGCACTTGAAAAGGCTGATCACTAGGTTCTCCTATTCCCTAGAATTATCGTTTGCAATTCTTGATAACATTCATGAGAATCTAAAACTGAGAAAATCGTACTCGCTATGATTAGACTCTATATTCACGAGAATCACAAATTCATGCGTTTCAAGTGATTAAAACAAAGAAAGAGCCTTTACGATTCAGTGAAATTGTATAAATTGTAAGGGGTCATTTCAAAAGTATTTATATACATATGTTACATGTGTTTGCTATGGGTGAGTCGGTTGTGCGACGAGTTTCAGAGGGAATTCACTGACGATCAAGGGGAGTTGATGTCCCTCCCATAAAAGTAATTCCTCCTGGGGTGCCAACTGGCCATAAGGAAGAAGAATTACTCTCTCTCGACTTACCCCAATTGGTCAGGTGTTCAACTTGAATTTCCAATTGTGTAATGGATTCCAGGAGATTTTGGAGTAATTGCGTTTGAATTTGGTCAATTGCATCCAACTGTCGACTATCTGCAACAGGGCTCCCTCATCGTCAGTGTGGTCCTAGGCCTTTGTGGTGTAAAAGGAGCAGTGGGATACTTTGGAGCCATATGAGTCGGGCTATGATCAGGACCACAAGCTTCACCTTGTCCAGATGTTGGGTGCAATTTTATACCCACCAGAGATTAAATTTTTCCCTTCCAAAGCTTCAGCTTCGGAAGAACTTTCGTCATTGCCTTTAAGTTATATAATCCTCCTTGCTTAGGAAGTACACTTATTAAGGGTTTCGAATCAATCTTACCCAATGCATGGTATTGCATCGTTTTCTTGCTAAGGGTCTCAAAGAGTTCCCATGCATCTATTGTTGTTAAATTACAGAACATACCACCACAGGCAACATCAACCATATGCCGGATTGCATCGTCAAGTCCTTCGTAGTGGGTAAGAATTATTTGCCCTTTCGTGATCCCATGGTGAGGACACCTATGCATAAGATTGTTGAGGCGATTCCAACTCTCCTAAAGAGGTTCATCCAGAAATTGTTGAAACGTTAAAATCATATGCCAGATCCGAGTTGCTCTATATGTGGGATAGTATTCCATAAGGAATTTCTGTTTCAATTCCTCCCAATCAGCTATCGAATTTCGGGGCAAAGAGTGTATCCATTGCTTTGCTTCGTCTCGGAGAGAAAATGAAAATAACTTTAAACGGATGCTTGTATCAAGCCAACTCGTGATCCTAATAATATTGCATATTTCTACAAAATTATTTAGATGCAGTGAGGGATCTTCGTCCATCAGCTCGTGAAAGATAGACAGTATTTGGAGTATATTAGGTGTGATTGCGAAAGACTTATTACCGGCAGTATGGGGTATTTGAATGCATGAGGGAGGAGTAAGCGGTGTCTGTGCATAATATTCTCCCATTGTTTTAAGCAAGTTCTGATCGTTGTTTGTCATGATGGAATCACTTTAATAATAAGACACATGATTAGAACAATTATTGTATTCAGTTTTGGTTTCAAAATTTTTCTACTTTTTATTTTAGCAAGCAGGGAGAGAAACAAATATGAGTTTCTAGTCTTTGTGGCCTGCAAAAGTGTTGAAGTTCTGATCTGTTACTCCGAATAAACCTGCAAAAGATTTAAGAAGTGATCAAAGAAAATAAAAATATAAAGAAATACAAAAAGAGAAAGATAAATATTGGTTTCTAAAAGGATAAAAATATTAGATAAAAACTTGAAAGAATTAGACAAATTTCGCTTCCCCGACAGCGGCGCCAAAAACTTGATCAGTTGCTTATTATATATTATAATTACATTAAATTCAAGTCTTTAACTGATTGCAAGCGCACAATGAAAATTGTAGAGCTAGTATAGGATCGATCCCCCGAGGAAGTTCATTATCTGATTAATTCCTAGTTTATATCTTTTATCTAAATCCCCATCTTAAAAACTTTTATTTATCTTTAAGATCGAATCTACTAGAGAAATATGAATAAAAGAAAGAGTTGTTAAACTAAAGTACATAAAAATAAATCCTAATCCTCCTTCAAATTAAGGTCGTCAATCTTAATCTTCAGCTTTCGGATATTTATGAAAATAAACAGTACCGTTACACCATATTTCTAGTCTCCTAGCATTGGTTGTTAATCAAGTCTAAGATCCTATCAATACAGATTTAATCTAATCAACAATCAACCAGAAATTTGGGCGTCAATCAAACTCTAGGAAACTGAATATAAAAAAGTAAAAACCGTCACACTAATCTGTAAATTCTAACCTGAGTCGTCAATTCAAATTGAAACTTGGAGATGTTTACAAAGCAAATAAAATCTAAACTAAAAAGCAAAGTAAAATATATCCTTCACCCCTCAGTTGCAGTCATCAATTGCTCATGAGAAATTATAGATATCTACACTAATCTTCAGCACTCAATTATAGTCGTCAATTGCTCTTGAGAAACTTATGATATCTAATATACTCTAACTATGTTACACTACTTTGATCTGAAGAAAATCTAACCTCAGACGCCAATTGATGTTGAAATTCTTCGATGCTTATTCCTATGTCGAGCCCTCTTATTTATAGATCATAAGGGATCGGTTTACAAAGATCTAGTTCTAATAAAAGAAACTACTAAAAATAAAATATTCTTAATATAACTTGAATTCCTAATTTTATCTTTCCTTGGTTTCTTTAGTTGATGCGCTTCTAGATTGTTCTTTATTGAGTAGCAATAGAGTCCTTCAGATTAGATCTTTATCAATCTTCTTAGATCCGTGATTCACCAGACTTTTAATTGCAAGAGTTTTCTAATTCTGGATATGGCGGTGTTAAACTCTCACATGATCCGCAGTAGTAGTGTATAGTAGAAAACTTCTATTTTTAAGAAATCGTAAATAACGATTTCTTTCTTGTTATTTCTGGAAAATTGTAATTCACGATTTTCTATTTTCAGTAGGCTTTCAGCTAACAATTTCTTATTTTGGATCAACCGCTTTCTTCTTTTGTCGCTTTCTGAAGAATCGTCTTTTGAAGAGTTACGATTTTTCAGCCTTCCTGTTGTTGGCGAATCATCTTTAACGCTTAATCGTCTTTTTAATGCTTTTTGAGTTCATTTTGATAAGGATTAATACTTAGGCTCTAATTTACTGCTTATTTTTAATATCTACACATCAGTAACTCGTTAGTAGCAAATTAAGTCCTAGCATCACTAAGTTAAGGGTGATAAAATGGTAAATTATGTGACTAATCAACGGGTTAAATTGTGCAGAAAGAGAAGTCATGATGTAGTGAATAAGATAACCCTCAGAAAAGCCTATGTTCATTTATTTCAATTGAGTCGTCATACCACTTATTCTCATAATGTGCTCCCGTACGCCACTATGACCATCGTATTTTATGGTTCCCATTTTAACAATAAGACTACTGACAAGTGCCTTAGAAGTCCCCTGAAATTATTCATGAATGGCTTGCATGTATTCCTTTGCATTGTGCGAGTCAGGAATACATTCCCGGATCGCATTAGTAATGGAACTCTTTATGATCATAGGCCTCATACGATTTGATCTATCTCACTTTTCCAGATCCGTATAGTTTACTGTCAGGTCCTCAGCTGGGGCATCGGCAGTGAACACCTTGAGTTTATCAAATCATATAGCATAGTCAAGATCCATGCAACCGAGAACAATTTGGACTTGTTCTTTCCATTTGCCATAGTTTGAGCCACTTAAAGGTTCAATTCCACCAATCATATTAGTAATAGAAAACGGGTTCAATACTGCACAATAGTTAAGGGCTTTATTATGTCCACATACAACTATAGTAACGATCAATTCCATAAGATTATATTTATAGTATTTTTACGTAAGGGTTAAATTATGTCAATGAATATAATAAAAATAAAACTAATGTGGTTTTATTGAGAAGCAATTTGTATCATTATGACCATCCGTTGGGTCGAGTCATAATACACTAGTCGTTTCCTCAATCTATATTAATGATTGTAATACTAATTGCATCGTTATGACCCTCCGTTGGATTGAGTCACAACATGCTAGCAGTACCCAGACACAAAATAATGAATAGGAAAATACAGCTATCACACAACATTAAGGGAAAATGTGGCAAGTGAGGGTACTAAGTTGATCCATATGTACACCCTTATATCTTTCTCATTTCTTTTTGCCATTTTGATGTACAAAACTATAATATAAGAAATATGAAATATCGCATCGAAGATGATGGCCACGTGGCAAGTGATGGCTATAACTGGCAAATGAGCGCTATTTCTCTTGAAGGAAAGCAATTAAGCAACTTAAGAAGCAAGGAAATTAGTCTCAATAGAATCTTTAAGCGTGAGTTTCCTTTTTAACACTTAGAGTGGGATTATAATTGCTTGATGAGGAAGAAAACTAATGATAATGCTTTGACCGATCAAACATCAATCAAGTCTCTGATACTAATTGATGAATTTATATGGATCTATCGATCCAACCATCCAAATATATGTCTTAGGATCTAGGTGCATGATCAATCAAAACAATAAATCAGCAATCCATAAAAAAACATATATGTGCGCACCTTGAGTATGAGTCATAATAATGGGTTGCCGATCTTCAACGATCTCCTCGCTCTCAATACCTCCTAGCACAATGGGGATGCCTTTGCTAATAGGGAGGGTTGAAGTGTGTCGAGCAATGATTGGGACCAAGCATCCCTTATATTTATAACCAAAGAGTCATTTCTCATTAAGAACTTGAATTATTAATTATATTGTAATTGGAAATCACAATCATACCTTAACTAAAAGACTTAATTATTAGTTGCTTATTCTCTTCAAATTCACCGAATTAGCAACTATTAAATCACAAGATTGATCTTACACCATTCACGGGTCAATGGATTGACCATAGTAACGGCCACCAAAATAGAAACTTCTAACATCACATGCCACGCGGCATGTGATCTGGGGTTCAAACCCACCACCTCCAGTATGGGTTCGAACCCACTGTCCCATTTGCTATAGTGAAGTGTACTTTGATGGTGTAATGTTAATGCGATACTTTATTAGATGTAAAATCATTTAAACACGTCTATCAGAACTCATTCATCGGTTGAGCAATAGCTCAACTAGTATTCTCTTCCAATGTGGAAGTATAGGTCGTGGGTTCTAAACCCCATGTTTGTTTCCGCCCTCCTCTGTGTAAGCAAGTTTGCACAGGCACAACATCGCTATCTGTGCGGTATGATATCCCAAAAAAAAGAAATGCATTATTCCATTAGAAAAAATTATACTAGTTGACAAAGGGTACCGGTATGTGCATCCCATGAAATTGTAATCTCGCCCCAGCTGAAAGGGTTATCTCACTATTGGTTGCTTTGAATTAGATGATAGAGATCGATTTCCATCCCAATCTCCACAAAAGGGATCTTTAGATCATGTGCATAGTATTAGACAGTCAAATTTTGATTGAGTACCATTAAATCTACCCACCAAATCTTTGAGTTCACACGCTGAAATACATTGACTGCGTTGAATCAGACGATAGAAATTGTTTATCGTTCCAATCTTTCACAAGATGGATCTTGAGATCATGGGCATACCATTGGACGGTCATTTTCTTATTTCACATGGTACATACTCAAAAAAGTGACATTAAACTTAATTTTGAGCTTCCACATGATGTTAAGGTCACTTTTTTTAGATGTGTGCCACGTGAAATAAAACTTTAACCGTCTAATGGTACACACATGATCTCAAGATCCATCATGTGAAAGATTGGGAGGATAAACAATCTCCATTGTCTGATTCAACATAGTCAATGTGATTCAGCGTGGGTGAACTCAAAGATTCGGTGGGTGGATTTAAAGGCACTCATTTAAAAAAAAATTATTTTAGGAAAATTTATTAAATACACCTTTTTTAGGAGACCCTATATTACCTTTTTCAAATACCCAAGCCTAACCAGTTCCAACTACCAAAAAATGTCTTAAATACCCCTTATACTTTTTATGGTTCTTCATAGTTTAAAATTTTAAAAATTTACACTTTTTTATAGAGTACCTTTAAATTCACCCACCGAATCTTTGAGTTCACCCACGTTGAAATCCATTGACTGCTTTGAATCCGACAATGCAGAACATTTTTCATCCCAATCTTTCATATAATGCATTTTGAGATCTTGCTCTTACAATCTACCATTAGTGTTTGATTTCACATGGTATCCATTCTAAAAAAGTGATCTTAACATCGTGTGGAACTCATGAAACTAAAATAAGGTCACTTTTTGGGATGTTTATCACACGAAATCAAAAACTTATCGCTTGATGGCATGCCTATGATCTAAGGATCTATTATGTGAACGATTGGAATGAAAAACGATCTAGACCATCGGATTCAAATCATTCAATGGGTGTCAACGTGGGTAAATGGAGGCCACAATATAAAGATCGATGGTGTCAAAGATTAGCACGAAAAAATCACGATACCGCCTGTTAAAAGAAAACAAAAATCACCTATTTAAACAATCGATACCGACTATTTAAAGAGTCGGGATCGACAGTTTAAAGAGTCGATATCGACCATTTAAACAGTCGTTATCGACTCTTTAAACAGTCGCTCCCGACTCTTTAAAGAGTCGTTATCGACTATTTAAATTATTTTTTTTTTTTAATAATCGATAACGACTGTTTAAACAGTCAACTCTTTAAACAGTCGGGAGCGACTGTTTAAAGAGTCGATAACGACTCTTTAAACAATCATTATCAACTCTTTAAACTATCGATCCCGACTCTTTAAATAGTCAGTATCGACTATGTAAACCGGCGATTTTTTTATTTTATTTTTCTTTTAACAAGCGGTATCACCATTTTTTCCTGTTAATCTTTGGCACCATCAATCTTTATATTGTGGCCTCTATTTACCCACGTTGACTGATTTGAATCCGATGGTCCAAGTCGTTTTTCATTCCAATCTTTCACATAATGGATCTTGAGATCATAAGTGTGCCATCAAGCGATAAGTTTTTGATTTCGTGTGGTAAACATCCCAAAAAGTGACCTTATTTTAGTTTGATGAGTTCTACACGATATTAAGATCACTTTTTTAGAATGGATACCATGTGAAATCAAACATTAACGGTAGATGGTAAGAGCAAAATCTCAAGATGCATCATATGAAAGATTGGGATGAAAAATTATTTGCATCGTTGAATTCAAAGCAGTCAATAGATTTCAACATGGGTGTATTCAAAGATTCGGAGGGTGGATTTAAAGGTACTCTATAAAAAAGTGGCAAATTTTTAAAATTTTAAACTATGTAGAACCATAGAAAGTATAAGGAGGGTATTTAAGACTTTTTATGGTAGTTAGAATTGGCTAGGCTTGAAGCTGGCCGATTTAGGTAAAGGTGAAAATATAGGGTCTTTCACGAAAAATGTGTATTTGACAGGGTCGAGTGAAAGACCGAAACAAAAAAGATCTCAATTTAAAATTGACCGTCCGATGGTACGAGTGCAATTGTTACTCATCAAAAAATTGGCCGACTAAGAGAGAAAGTGTGACATCTAATAGTAAGGTTGCCGAAACTCGAGCCAAGTTGGATCAAGAACATGGGACCCAAATCGCGATCCATTTATATAAGATCAGGCCTTGTTAAATAAATGGATCGAAATTTTCAACCCAACCAGACCCAATTGGTTCGGATTTCTTATCCAAATCCCATTGAGGGTCACGTTCTTCGACCGGTGGGCTAACCCGATTATGGTATCAAAAATCGGCCGATACCAATACGTATCAGTATTCCAACTCGGTATCAGTATCGGCAAGCCCGTATCGGCCGATACAGTATCAGTTTCGGTTGGTACCTCTATTTTATTTTTTTAAAGGCCTATACGTATCAGTATAGGCCAGGTCGTATCTATCCTCCATGGACCGATACCCGGGTGCGATACCAATTTTGACACCATGAACCCGATCCATTCTGCCTCTTAGTGGCACCCACATCCAAGAAAAAATATCTATCTTTGCCACGAGACAAATCAAACCGAATGATTATAGCTCTTTGTTTTGCAGACAAAAAAAAATGAAAAATGAAAAATAAGAAATAAGAAATAAAAAAAGTTGGAAGCAGGTGTTTATGTCGGCCGACATTATTTTCATGTCGATGTTGTTTGGTATCGCCTTATCTTGTGATTTTAAGCAGGATGGACCCATGCATGGGTAAGAGATCCATCTTTTCGGGCGCAAAGTTTTGATGCATGTTGCAAAAAGAGTTGGTATTAGGTGGCCGCAGGTGGTGCATAGGTCATCAATTCTTGACACGTGGCACTAATTTTCACTTGCCATGTGGTATACTTGGGGTTGGTCGATTACATTATTGAGGCATCCTTAGTATATGATATGGAACCCCAATTGGTGGGGTCAAAATTTTTGAACCTTCCCATAAAGATGGGTGTGAGACACCAGCATGCCACATGGCCAACTGTGTGCCACTTGGACTTTACAGGTGGCCCTTCCACCATGGGAACCTAATAGCAGTTAGCCATTGAAAAGATGTTGTGGGAGCCTTTTGCAGACAGTTAACACATCCCAAGAAAGCCAAGTATAGATTTTGTTGGGCAAATATCAGTCAACCGTCCCCACTTAGCCATCAAACTCATGTCCCCCACCCCACTCCACTCTCTCTCTCTCTCTCTCTCTCTCTCTCTCTAAATCAAGAATCGCTAAATATCCTTATGGGAAGGTGACCTATACTTCCACTATATGCATGGAATAAATAGTAGTGCCCTTCTTTATTTATTTATTTATTTATATTTTTTTTTGTTAAATTATGGGAAGGTTGTGCTCTTCCTAAACTCAAGGTTTATAACCAAAGGATGGCATTATTTGCAGCCATTTTTCTTCTAAATAGCACACATTTTCATTATAAAAAAATGTTAATTGCTTTGAATCAGATGATGGAGATCGTTTTTCATCTCAATCTTCAACAAAATAGATCTTGAGCTCATGACACACCTATCAGACGGTCACTTGTTGATTTCAATGTGGCAGACATCCTCAAAAGTGACTGTGATAATATGAGGACCATGAGAAAGGGTTCTCAAGTGTCACTTTTGTGGATTTGTGCCACGTGGGATTAAGATCCGATCGTTTGATAGGTACATCATGATTTCAAGATTTATTTTGTGAAAGATTGGGATGAAAACTGATCTTCATCTTCTAATTCAAATTAGTCAACGATTTTTTATGATGAAAAAATGTGTTCTTCACAAAAAAAAATGAGTGCAGAAAACGCCACCCTTAACCAAATTAAAAATTGTGCCTCCCACACTTCGGACTTATTTGAATGTTTCCTTGACAAAATTTTGAGGGATTCTTATATATATATATATATATATATATATATATATATATATATAAGGCCATAGACTATGGGTTCAAACCTATCGCGAGGCGTTGGATTAGAATCAGTTGGGATTCATGCGACATACATAAGTCATCCAAAAAACTTAGGCATGATCCGATATATATATATATATATATATATATATATATATATATAGAGAGAGAGAGAGAGAGAGAGAGAGAGAGAGAGAGAGAGAGAGTGTGTGTCCAATCTTTTGGCAAAGGGAAAAAAACCTCAATGCACCAAGATGTGTGGGAGATATCCGAATTTTGACCACCAAATAAATATTTTTTTATGAAATTTTTTTTCATCCATCACATGCCATATGACACATGATTTCAAAACGGGTGTTCCAGATAACATGTGATCTACGGTTCTCATCCACCACCATTTGTATGGGTTATATATATATATATATATATATATATATATATATATATATAACCCATACAAATGGTGGTGGATGAGAGTAGCTACTTAGGTTATCCTAAGCATATGTTTGGACAAATCTTTAAGAGATGCCCTCGCCCCACCCTATCACAAGTATTTCACGGATTACGCATCTTACGGGGCATCTTTTTATCGCAAAATGAGAGTAGCTACTAGGACTCATGACCTTGGGGAGCATACCCAAGTCATCAATTGCAGCGACAATCCATGGTGGCTTATGCTTGCGCTTGGACTAATCGCTACTAAATTTATAGCCTAAAAAACATATGGACATCTCTGATCAAGGCAAGCGGAGGGAGATTGATCTGATCCAAGCACCATGCACCATGCACCGGCGGTGGTGCTGGGCAAAGTACATAATACTAACTCTTATAGTATTTTTTTCTTTCTTTAAGGATGAATACTAAGAGCGTTTTACCTTAAAAAAACTAAGGGCAAATTACCAAAACCTCTCATGCGCATATTTTATTTACCAAAATAATGGGGTTTATTATTTATTACTAAAAAGTAGCAATACGGGTAAAATACGGGTTACTTTAGGGCCAGCCCACCAAAGCATGTTTTAGCATGTCAATTTATTCCCTTTGAATTAAAAAATTATCGAACTACTTCTATACGTGGGATGACATCGATATTATAGACTTATAGTACATGTTTCGAGGCTAGTCCATCAACGTTGATTTTTATGTTATGGGGTCAGCCCACCGAAGCTGATTTTTAGTTCACAACACGGGTTGTGTACACCCGTATCATGAGAGATTTTGGTCATAAAAAATGAACATCTTGATTTTGGTGATTAAAATACGGGCATGAAGTACTTTGGTAATAAACCCAAACAATAATTAATCATTTTCTATAGGATTAGGTGGCCAAAATATTTCTAAGCGTGGTAATCTGATGATGTTAATATGGAGAGTTAATTCCTAAAAGTAAATTTTTTATTTTATTGGATAATTGGAAAGAGGGGCCAAAGGAAAATTTCCAAATTTGAAATTCGCTACTGCAACATGAACCATATTAAGTAGGAATAAGATGAGTTTTTTATGATTAACTTTGACATTGGGTACCAACTTACAGGTTGGACCAATAGATACGTTAGTTAGCTAATTCACTAAATTCAAATTCGTGTCGGCAATTCATAATTTTAATTTGCGAGGGGTAGGGTGAGTACGACCGTTATTAAGTACTGCGATTTATCTATTTATCTCTTCATCATATGATCAAGTCTCAAGAAATGCCTGCTTATTTGTTATCAGGCAAATCATTAAAAGCACACTTTTGACTTTTCAAGGATAGAGCACCTCCATTCAAACTCATTAACTACTTTGAATTAGACGATAGAGATTATCTTCGTCCCATTTTTTCAAACAATGAATCTTGAGATCATGCTCCATTAGACGGTCACTTTTTTATATCCTTATGGCACACATTGATTGCTTTAAATCAGATAGAGATTGTTTTTCGTCCCAATCTTCTACACAATTGAACTTGAGATTTTGGGCATACCATCAGTAGGTCACTTTTTGAATCCATGTGACACACATCTCAAAAAAGTGATTGGAAACAACGTAACACACAACACACTCAAATTTTCTTAATGTGCGCCATCGGGATATCCAAAAGTGACCGTCTGATGGTATAATCATAATTTCAAGATCAATTTTGTGGAAGATTGGGACGAAAAATTATCGCAATCACTTGATTCAAAGCAATCAATGATTTTCATCGTAAGAGCCCTAAAATTTGGTGGGTGCAGATAAAGGTAAACCATTACCTAAATAGTCTACTTGGTCACTAAAATTTCATCTAAACCCAAAGATCATAATGTCAGGCAACAATGTCTTTTGATATATAACCACATCGGTCATTTAATTGATTTGGTCCTCAATTACCGTGATTTTCTACCATGAATACCGTGTAGGTACCCCTTTCCCGAAAGTTTTCAGACGGGTATAATGGCGTAAAACGATTCCGGGGGACTCTGGTTTCTCTAAAATTGCCAATGAGTAGCTAATCTTTCCTTTTAGAGTACCTTTAAACCCACCCACCGAGTCTTTGAGTTCACCCACGCTATGCGTTGAATCAAACAATGGAGATCGTTTATCCTCTCGATCTTTGACATGATGGATCCCGAGATCATGGGCGTACTACCATATGGTCGGTGTTAACTTTCACATGACACACATCTTAAAAAAGTGACCTTAACATTACGTGCACACTCGAAATTGAGTTTAAGGTCACTTTTGTGGGTGCGTACCATATGAAATAAAAAATTGACCGTTTGATACGCCCATGATCTCAAGATCTATCATGTGAAAGATTAAGAAGATAAACTGTAGTGATCCTAATTTAAATTGCATTGATATACTTTATATAATTGTATGTGTCTAATAACGTATACACTGCATGCTTTGATTTTTCAAGCGTTTTAATTAAAAATGCATGTTTTGATTTTTCAAACTCTTACATTTATTTTCATGATTAATTGACACAAGTTATGTCATAGCCAACTGGTTAGAGACTTAAGTTAGAGAGAAGAGGCCAGATGATTGAACCTTAGAATGCAGGTTTTAAACCTTTATTTTAGACCTTTAAGTAAATATCTATGCATCCTTCTTTTGTGTGTTAACATATAATGAGATGTTTCCCTAATAAGTTAAAAGGTGAATTACAGGAAGAGATTTTAGATCCTCCTTTTGTAAAGGTTTTCTTTTCGGAAAGATCGGCGAGACATTTGCATATATTCTCAAGCGGCCTTCGCCTCCTTCAAGAGTCATCATCGTAGTGAGAAACTCGATCGAATCACAGAGATAAGATCAATCTAGGTATGGAGAAATCATACTCTCCTTTGAAACTTAAAATATCGATTTAAATATGAGTTTCATGTTAAAAAAAAAATTTATTGTAAAAATAATGACAGGTATGATTAGATGTGAATGTATGCTACGATTGATGTTTTTTTTTTATGTTGATATTTTTGGCTAAAATTGGATTAAATTCCTATCATGAAATTTGAGACACTTTGGGGTGTGCTTACTGGTCGAAATTGATCAATCGAGTCTGGAGATCGATTGATCGGTTTTGGACGATAATTCACGGTATGCTCTCTAGTAGAAAAATATCAATCGAGTTAGGAGATCGATCGATCGATTTCTGAATGATAATTCACAGTATGCTCACGGGTTGAAATCGGTCAATCGAGTTTGAGAAATCGATTGATCGATTTCCGAATGATAATTTATTGAATGCTCACGGGTCGGAATCAATCGATTGATTTTGAAAATTGATCGATCAAATCTAACTGATAATGATTTGAAAATTCTCGGAGGGGAATCGAATTATGGATTCTGGGCCAATAAGTTCAAGTTTCTTGTCAGTTTTTTTTTTACAGTGAGTTTGATTAAATGCCAAGGTTTATGTACACTGATTATATTCGCATGTATTTTAATGTTATGATGGTTCACTGATTGCATGATTAAGATACAAAAATATGATGAAGCTTTAAGTCACGATTGTGTTTAATTAGACCCAACGTCTTGAGAGGGACAGAGTTTAGCAAACACTGAATAATAAGAACAATTAGACCGTACATCTTGAGAGGGACAGAGTCTAACTAAATAATAATGACTTATCAGACCAAACGTCTTGAGAGGGACGAAGTCTAAAGGTCGAAATCTTGAGAGGACGGAGTCTAACTAACATTGAATAATAGGAAATATTAGACCTAACATCTTGAGAGGGAGAAAGTCTAACTAAACAAGAATAAAGACTTATTAGACCCAAAAATATACTTTAGGTGGCCAAAATATTTCTAAGCGTGGTAATATGATGATGTTAATATGGAGAGTTAATTCCCAAAAGTAATTTTTTATTTTATTGGATAATTGGAAAGAGGGGCCAAAGGAAAATTTCCAAAATTTGAAATTCGCTACTGCAACATGAACCATATTAAGTAGGATTAAGATGAGTTTTTTATGATTAACTTTGACATTGGGTACCAACTTACAGGTTGGACCAATAGATACGTTAGTTAGCTAATTCGCTCAATTCAAATTCGTGTCGGCAATTCATAATTTTAATTTGCGAGGGGTAGGGTGAGTACGACCGTTATTAATTACTGCGATTTATCTATTTATCTCTTCATTATATGATCAAGTCTCAAGAATTGCTTGCTTATTTGTTATCAGGCAAATCATTAAAAGCACACTTTTGACTTTTCAAGGATAGAGCACCTCCATTCAAACTCATTAACTACTTTGAATTAGACGATAGAGATTATCTTCGTCCCACTTTATCACACAATGAATCTTGAGATCATGCTCCATTAGACGGTCACTTTTTTATATCCTTATGGCACACATTGATTGCTTTAAATCAGATAAAGATTGTTTTTGGTCCCAATCTTCTACACAATTGATCTTGAGATTTTGGGCATACCATCAATAGGTCACTTTTTGATTCCATGTGACACACATCTCAAAAAAGTGATTGGAAACAACGTAACACACAACACACTAAAATTTTCTTAATGTGCGCCATCGGGATATCCAAAAGTGACCGTCTGATGGTATAATCATAATTTCAAGATCAATTTTGTGGAAGATTGGGACGAAAAATTATCGCAATCACTTGATTCAAAGCAATCAATGATTTTCATCGTAAGAGCCCTAAAATTTGGTGGGTGCAGATAAAGGTAAACCATTACCTAAATAGTCTACTTGGTCACTAAAATTTCATCTAAACCCAAAGATCATAATGTCGGGCAACAATGTCTTTTGATATATAACCACATCGGTCATTTAATTGATTTGGTCCTCAATTACCGTGATTTTCTACCATGAATACCGTGTAGGTACCCCTTTCCCGAAAGTTTTTAGACGGGTATAATGGCGTAAAACGATTCCGGGGGACTCTGGTTTCTCTAAAATTGCCAATGAGTAGCTAATCTTTCCTTTTAGAGTACCTTTAAACCCACCCACCGAGTCATTGAATTCACCCACGCTATGCGTTGAATCAAACAATGGAGATCGTTTATCCTCTCGATCTTTGACATGATGGATCCCGAGATCATGGGCGTACTACCATATGGTCGGTGTTAACTTTCACATGACACACATCTTAAAAAAGTGACCTTAACATTACGTGCACACTCGAAATTGAGTTTAAGGTCACTTTTGTGGGTGCGTACCATATGAAATAAAAAATTGACCGTTTGATATGCCCATGATCTCAAGATCTATCATGTGAAAGATTAAGAAGATAAACTGTAGTGATCCTAATTTAAATTGCATTGATATACTTTATATAATTGTATGTGTCTAATAACGTATACACTGCATGCTTTGATTTTTCAAGCGTTTTAATTAATAATGCATGTTTTGATTTTTCAAACTCTTACATTTATTTTCATCATTAATTGACACAAGTTATTTCATAGCCAACTGGTTAGAGACTTAAGTTAGAGAGAAGAGGCCAGATGATTGAACCTTAGAATGCAGGTTTTAAACCTTTATTTTAGACCTTTAAGTAAATATCTATACATCCTTCTTTTGTGTGTTAACATATAATGAGATGTTTCCCTAATAAGTTAAAAGGTGAATTACAGGAAGAGATTTTAGATCCTCCTTTTCTAAAGGTTTTCTTTTCAGAAAGATCGGCGAGACATTTGCATATATTCTCAAGCGGCCTTCGCCTCCTTCAAGAGTCATCATCGTAGTGAGAAACTCGATCGAATCACAGAGATAAGATCAATCTAGGTATGGAGAAATCATACTCTCCTTTGAAACTTAAAATATCGATTTAAATATGAGTTTCATGTTAAAAAGAAATTTTATTGTAAAAATAATGAAAGGTATGATTAGATGTGAATGCATGCTACGATTGATGTTTTTTTTTTATGTTGATATTTTTGGCTAAAATTGGATTAAATTCCTATCATGAAATTTGAGACACTTTGGGGTGTGCTTACTGGTCGAAATTGATCGATCGAGTCTGGAGATCGATTGATCGATTTTGGACGATAATTCACGGTATGCTCTCTAGTCGAAAAATATCAATCGAGTTAGGAGATCGATCCATCGATTTCTGAATGATAATTCACAGTATGCTCACGGGTTGAAATCGGTCAATCAAGTTTGAGAAATCGATCAATCGATTTCCGAATGATAATTTATTGAATGCTCACGGGTTGGAATCAATCGATTGATTTTGAAAATTGATCGATCAAATCTAACTGATAATGATTTGAAAATTCTCGGAGGGGAATCGAATTATCGATTCTGGGCCGGTAAGTTCAAGTTTCTTGTCAGTTTTTTTTTTACAGTGAGTTTGATTAAATGCCAAGGTTTATGTACACTGATTATATTCGCATGTATTTTAATGTTATGATGGTTCACTGATTGCATGATTAAGATACAAAAATATGATGAAGCTTTAAGTCACGATTGTGTTTAATTAGACCCAACGTCTTTGAGGGACAGAGTTTAGCTAACATTGAATAATAAGAACAATTAGACCGTACATCTTGAGAGGGACAGAGTCTAACTAAATAATAATGACTTATCAGACCAAACGTCTTGAGAGGGACGAAGTCTAAAGGTCAAAGTCTTGAGAGGACGGAGTCTAACTAACATTGAATAATAGGAAATATTAGACCTAACATCTTGAGAGGGAGAAAGTCTAACTAAACAAGAATAAAGACTTATTAGACCCAAAAATATACTTTAGGTGGCCAAAATATTTCTAAGCGTGGTAATCTGATGATGTTAATATGGAGAGTTAATTCCCAAAAGTAAATTTTTTATTTTATTGGATAATTGGAAAGAGGGGCCAAAGGAAAATTTCCAAAATTTGAAATTCGCTACTGCAACATGAACCATATTAAGTAGGATTAAGATGAGGTTTTATGGTTAACTTTGACATTGGGTACCACCTTACAGGTTGGACCAATAGATATGTTAGTTAGCTAATTCGCTCAATTCAAATTCGTGTCGGCAATTCATAATTTTAATTTGCGAGGGGTAGGGTGAGTACGACCGTTATTAAGTACTGCGATTTATCTATTTATCTCTTCATCATATGATCAAGTCTCAAGAAATGCTTGCTTATTTGTTATCAGGCAAATCATTAAAAGCACACTTTTGACTTTTCAAGGATAGAGCACCTCCATTCAAACTCATTAACTACTTTGAATTAGACGATAGAGATTATCTTCGTCCCATTTTTTCACACAATGAATCTTGAGATCATGCTCCATTAGACGGACACTTTTTTATATCCTTATTGCACACATTGATTGCTTTGAATCAAATAGAGATTGTTTTTCGTCCCAATCTTCTACACAATTGATCTTGAGATTTTGGACATACCATCAATAGGTCACTTTTTGAATCCATGTGACACACATCTCACAAAAGTGATTGGAAACAACGTAACACACAACACACTCAAATTTTCTTAATGTGCGCCATCGAGATATCCAAAAGTGACCGTCTGATGGTATAATCATAATTTCAAGATCAATTTTGTGGAAGATTGGGATGAAAAATTATTGCAATCACCTGATTCAAAGCAATCAATGATTTTCATCGTAAGATCCCTAAAATTTGGTGGGTGCAGATAAAGGTAAACCATTACCTAAATAGTCTACTTGGTCACTAAAATTTCATCTAAACCCAAAGATCATAATGTCGGGCAACAATGTCTTTTGATATATAACCACATCGGTCATTTAATTGATTTGGTCCTCAATTACCGTGATTTTCTACCATGAATACCGTGTAGGTACCCCTTTCCCGAAAGTTTTCAGACGGGTATAATGGCGTAAAACGATTCTGGGGGACTCTGGTTTCTCTAAAATTGCCAATGAGTAGCTAATCTTTCCTTTTAGAGTACCTTTAAACCCACCCACCGAGTCTTTGAGTTCACCCACGCTTTACGTTGAATCAAACAATGGAGATCGTTTATCCTCCCGATCTTTGACATGATGGATCCCGAAATCATGGGCGTACTACCATATGGTCGGTGTTAACTTTCACATGACACACATCTTAGAAAAGTGACTTTAACATTACGTGCACACTCAAAATTGAGTTTAAGGTCACTTTTGTGGGTGTGTACCATATGAAATAAAAAATTGACCGTTTGATACGCCCATGATCTCAAGATCTATCATGTGAAAGATTAAGAAGATAAACTATAGTGATCCTAATTTAAATTGCATTGATATACTTTATATAATTGTATGTGTCTAATAACGTATACACTGCATGCTTTGATTTTTCAAGCGTTTTAATTAAAAATGCATGTTTTGATTTTTCAAACTCTTACATTTATTTTCATCATTAATTGACACTAAGTTATGTCATAGCCAACTGGTTAGAGACTTAAGTTAGAGAGAAGAGGCCAGATGATTGAACCTTAGAATGTAGGTTTTAAACCTTTATTTTAGACCTTTAAGTAAATATCTATACATCCTTCTTTTGTGTGTTAACATATAATGGGATGTTTCCCTAATAAATTAAAAGGTGAATTACAGGAAGAGATTTTAGATCCTCCTTTTCTAAAGGTTTTCTTTTTGGAAAGATCGGCGAGACATTTGCATCTATTCTCAAGCGGTCTTCGCCTCCTTCAAGAGTCATCGTCGTAATGTGAAACTCGATCGAATCACGGAGATAAGATCAATCTAGGTATGGTGAAATCATACTCTCCTTTGAAACTTAAAATATCGATTTAAATATGAGTTTCATGTTAAAAAAAATTTTTATTATAAAAATAATGAAAGGTATGATTAGATGTGAATGCATGCTACGATTGATGTTTTTTTTTTATGTTGATATTTTTGGCTAAAATTGGATTTAAATCCTATCATGAAATTTGAGACACTTTGGGGTGTGCTTACTGGTCGAAATTGATCAATCGAGTCTGGAGATCGATTGATCGATTTTGGACGATAATTCACGGTATGCTCTCTAGTCGAAAAATATCAATCGAGTTAGGAGATCGATCGATCGATTTCTGAATGATAATTCACAGTATGCTCACGGGTTGAAATCGGTCAATCGAGTTTGAGAAATCGATCGATCGATTTCCGAATGATAATTTATTGAATGCTCACGGGTTGGAATCAATCGATTGATTTTGACAATTGATCGATCAAATCTAACTGATAATGATTTGAAAATTCTCGGAGGGGAATCGAATTATCGATTCTGGGCCGGTAAGTTCAAGTTTCTTGTTAGTTTTTTTTTTACAGTGAGTTTGATTAAATGCCAAGGTTTATGTACACTGATTATATTCGCATGTATTTTAATGTTATGATGGTTCACTGATTGCGTGATTAAGATACAAAAATATGATGAAACTTTAAGTCACGATTATGTTTAATTAGACCCAACGTCTTGAGAGGGACAGAGTTTAGCTAACAGTGAATAATAAGAACGATTAGACCGTACATCTTGAGAGGGACAGAGTCTAACTAAATAATAATGACTTATCAGACCAAACGTCTTGAGAGGGACGAAGTCTAAAGGTCAAAGTCTTGAGAGGACGGAGTCTAACTAACATTGAATAATAGGAAATATTAGACCTAACATCTTGAGAGGGACAAAGTCTAACTAAACAAGAATAAAGACTTATTAGACCCAACGTCTTGAGAGAGACGAAGTTTAAAAGTCAACGTCTTGAGAGGAACATAATCTAATTAACACTGAATAATAGTGTTGGTGATAAATATCTTAGATTGCTTGCTGCTTATTTTATTAGAAAACACAATGGTGGTGAAAATAAATCTAAACAAAATAGAGTGAGATGAGGGGATTGAAAACAGTAATCTAAAAATACACAGTCCTGCAAGATCTAGGGCATGTTGTACCAAGTTTTGATAAGAAAGGGTTGTCCCACCAGGAAAATTGATCTAGAACCCAAAAGATTATTTTAGTAGATCGCCAGATCTGAGTACAGATCTGGCAATCCTCAAGAAAGGGAGTTTATTGCCACAACTAAAATTAAAACATAAATTAAAACTACAGTCTTTTGCTATGAGAAAGGGTTTTTGGAGAAGGGTAAAATGGAGTTGTAAAAATAATAGGAAAATGGTGGGAAGTAATAAACATGGACTGTTATTTTAGGCTGACACAGGGTCTGGTTAAACATAGAAAATGATGGATTTACATCTATCCTTGCATTTGGCCATAAACACAAATGTAAGGGAAAAGAATCCAATCCAATCCAAGGATATGGACTAGTCTTAAGACTATGATCTATCCACTAAACGGTTACAGATCATCTTTAAAAGATATACTCCCGTCTAGGGGTTGAAATCAGAACATTAAACCCACTGCAGCTACCATATATGCAAGGCCACAGACACCTGCATCAATGGGTGCATAGAAGCTATAAAACTTTAATGGAAAACCCAAAAGCAATATAGATCTAATGAATTAATAAAATGGCTTGCATTGCACATAAAAATACTTCTAATGATCAGCCCTCCAAGCTGCAGTCAATACAGATTTTCAGGTTTTTATAAGTTTCACACAGTCTTATTACAGCAGATTTACAGTCCTAGCCATTACAAAGACCTTAGCCAGCAAGAGCTGAGCTCAGGAGAGAAGAAAAACCAAAAAGATGACCTAACCCTAACCCTCAATGACCTAAGTACTGACCCTCCAAGCTCACAGCCAAAATTAGGTTAAGGATGAGATGGTTTCTACACATAATTTATAGCTTATATACAAGTTCCCCAAAAAATATCTTGCTCTGGCCAATAGGAGAACAGAAGAGGAAATGCCCCATTTGCCACTGCTGTTGTGGCCTATTTGTGGCCCTTGGATGCCTTGAGATGTGGGAAATAGTTTGGCATCTCGGGATGTTTTCCCTAATTGCTGTGAAATCTCTAAAAAGTCCATATGTATGGACTAAGAAGTAGGGAGCCCGTGCCTCGCGAGGCTACATTTGCCTATTTTGCCTCTCGCGTGGCTGGAGTTGCTACTAAAGAATGGATCACGAGGTTCAATTGTCGTGAATGTTGCAGCTCGCAAGGATGAAGCTCCAAGTGGTTCAGGTCGCAAGGATGTCACTAGGCTGAATTACAGCTTGCCAGGTTCTCGCGAGGATATACTTTGAGCTTCGCGTGAATGATTGCCAGGATGGGATGCGCTTCTTGCATGGTTGGCTTTGTCTTTGAAGTGCGCGAGAGCTTCGCAAGATAAATTTTTGAAGCTCTTCTACACTGCACCAAGTGAGATCTACGCGAGCTCTTAAATGCTGCAGGCTTGAGCTTCGCGAGAACTGTGCGAGGAGCTTTTCTGCCCTCCTTTCCTAAGTGAGCTGTGCGAGGACTGCGCGAGCACTTTGAATGCTGCTTATTTGGATCTCGCGTGGTCTACGCAAGGGTCCATTTGTGCTTCCCTGCTGCTGCAGTCTCCTCTGTTAGGGTCCAACTTCCTTTTATTTGTTGGACTTTCAGGGTCCACTCAGGCCCTCCTAATGCTTACTACGGTGTGTACCACCATGGTGTATCCTCTGCTCTTAACTCAGCTTCTCTCCTTGGCTTCAATTCTCTCTTTTGGTCTCCAAGGCATGACAGTTGCACTAAGCTGCAATTTTGTTAATAACTATAAAGCACACTTAAAATATAATTATTAGATGGCTCCAAGGTATAGTAAATGCTAGGTTAAGAGGTAAAAAATGATATTTTTCAGTGCTTAACACACCCCCAAACCTAATCTTTGCTAGTCCTCGAGCAAAGGAAAAATTAAACAACTACTCTAAAAATTTAAATGCCACTTTCGTAGGGAGCACGGATGCATTTAGCTTATGCATCAAGCCTTTTAAACTCCTAGGTGATCCCTAGTGGAGGAGGGAAGTCTCCTGAGGGTTTTCAGTGAAGTTACCCACAAACTTCTCAATAAGGGCAGTTAATACAAGTGCAACACAGTGGTTAATCAGTTTGTAATAAATACAGTTTAGTCCACTTTTGCTCTTTCAAATTAGAGGAGTTTCAAATTGGCATATGCAAACCATTTAACACCTAAATCATGCATGCATGCTCATCACATCCAATCAGCTAACCAGTAATATGTGCAAAACAGTATTAAGCTTACCAGTAAATCAAAATTTAGGTTTAAATAATACCCACAATATGTCCAAATATCAGACCCAATGCTTACCAGGGTTGTCTCTCACAAATGAATTTAAGGGTGTATCATTTCACACAAGCTCAAGAGCAGTTGCAGATCCCAAATGAGCCTGCAAGCATGAGCATAGGCAAAGCTCCTAATTTCTGACATCATCAAACACTTCTCACCATAGATCAAACAGCTCCTCATCTCCACATGACAGCCCACTTCACTTAGGATCAATAAGGTCCTTTAATGGGTTATAATGTGGCTTATGGTTGAGGTTTATAAAGAATGGAAGGGATAAAGGGAATTCAAAACTGAGAAATCAACAGGTGTAGGAGGTGATTCATGACTTCACCTTCTTGAATTCAGCATACTTCATCTTCATTGACATTTTTCAGATTCAAAGTGGCCAACTTCTCTTCTTCTTTTCAATTTTCAGATGAAGTTATCCCCTTAACTTCTCTTTTCCTTTTATTTTTATTTTTATGAAATGCCACAACTGCACCACTGCTATACTTCTGTCTATAGTTTGCTTCTCTTCTTTTCATCCACCAAATGTTGCACCCAGCTTGCTTTTCTTCAATTCCTTCTCCTTTATCTTTTGAAATCTTAGAGTGAGGATATGGTTGAATCAGGTCTACAAGTTTAGGTTCAAGTACTTTGGTGTTTATTGAAGAAAATTTGAATGCAAGGCTCAAAGAGTGTATGCAAAAGGGCAGTTTCAATGGATTGGTACTTTAGGCTCAAACTAACCAAATGAAGGCCTTGATCATCTCCTTAGTGTTATGAATGCTGTCAAAAAGTTTTAACTTGGGGTGCCTAACTTCTAGTGCAAAGAGGTTAAATCTGTCAGTCCTTAGAGCAGAAAAAGTTGCCAAAGACACTCCTCAAAAGAAAAATTATTTGTATGGCCCAAATCTCACTAGGTGGTCTTCAATTGAACTCATAGGCATGTCTTCACCTTATTCTCCTTACTGGTTCACTAAGCACTGATTGTGAAAGGTTTCTCTTGATGCCCACCTCATGAAAATGTTTAATTTTCTAATGGATTTCAATGTTAAACAATCTGCATCAGTTTTAAATTTCCTCAATTTTCAAAATTACTTAGGTGGTTTCACTCTATTTGTTTCAAAATTAATTATTACTGCTGCACTTAGGTTAACTTTTTCATTGGCCTACCCTGCCATACCCCAAACCTGAATTAAACAGTGTCCTCACTATTTTAGAAATAACACATGTAGGAGCAGCAGGGTGAAGAAGTACTTGGCAAGTAAAAATTGAAATGAAATAATGAAACAGAATGCAAAGTGGCTCACAACAAGAAATTTCATTAATAAGAACTATATACAACAGTAAGAGACAAAAACAGAAAGCAAAATATACAGAATTGACAAAAACACAGGACTGAACTAGAAAAGTCTACCTAGAAAGGAAATGACTACAGACTCTAAGTACAAGTGGCTACACTGCAACCTAAACTAATCTAAATCTGAACTCAACACAACCTAATCTGAATCTGAGTTTGAGCTCAATGCAAAGTTGGGGGTCCAAGCATATTTGTTCTTCTCTTTCTTCACTGTATCAGCATTGGCAGCACCAGCCTTGGTTCTTTTTGTAGCTGGCTTCTTGGTAACAGACCTAGCCCTCTTCTTTGGTGTAACCATTTTCTTAGGATTCTTAGTTGGAGGTACAAGGGCATCAGTGGCCTCCATAGTGGAAAATTAAACAATTCTCATCAATTTCCTGGTGGCAGTGGGAAGGTCTGTTGGTGGAGGGTTTAATAGGGCATCTAGGTTTTTCACAAATGGGGATTTATCAGCCATTTGACTAAACCCTACCTTCTTCAATCCAAAATCCAAATGCCTACAACGCTCTAATATCTCTTAACAAAATCTCCACAAATCAAACAACAACCCAGAGGGAGTAACAACTAAAATCATAGCTGAGACAAAGTGCGAACTTACCCTTAAAAAGCTAGGGTTTCAGCCTAGAAACTTCACATTGAATCAATCCACCCTTACCAGGTGTAAAAGATTCGGTCTTGAATGTTTAACACACTATCTGGAGCAAGGTGCGAGAGGTGGAGCACAGTGGGTAGTGAAGAAGGAGGTTGGAAGGTCTGGTGTGAGTGGGTTCGCAAGAGCTTGGTGCAGAGAATGGGTTGAAAGAGCCAAGTGAGGGCTTTATATCTGGGGCATCCCGAGCTTCGCGAGGATAAAACAAATGGCATTGATCCTCGCAAGCTCACACAGATGAGAAATAAGACTTGCGTAGTTCACTTTGAACTGCGCAACAGGCCTTTTTTGTGAAAATGAGGGCCTCGCGAGGCTCTCGCTAGGCTCTGGTTTAGGTCATTATGCTAGCGAAGTTCTCGCGCAACTCATTTTTAAACAGCAGAGCTTAGCGAGCTTCCCATTTCTTCTAGAATCGCTAGCTACTTCACTAAATTTACACTTTAGTTGCTGGGCTCATTGTCATGTGCATCAGTACACAGTTTTCTATCACAATCTTCTACAACACAACAAACTAACCTTATCACACCTTATGATACGTGCACACAAACAACTCAAGCTTATCACATCAGCAGATCATGAAATATAAAAAAAATTAGCACAGCTCACCCACACATGCAGCTTACCCAATCATTTAGATGAAGACTCAAATCGTAGATCTAGATTCTCGAGACACTTAAAAATCTACTCAGCACACTAACACATACAAAACTATAAATGACAGAATTTGAAAAGCACACAAAAGCATACTAAAAATTGTAAATGATAGATTTTTAACAACACACAAGATAGTTATTTTACAAAATGTACATGGCTGTGGATTACTCATGAGTGGGAGGTTCTTGAAGATACATGGCTGCAGAGGACTCTATGAAATTTTTTACACATAATTTGAATCTCTGACCATTCACCTCCATGATCCTCCCAAAAGTGGGGTCCATTATCTCCACAGCCCCAGATGGGAAGACATGAAGAACAGTAAAAGGAGCATCCCATCTGGTTCTTAACTTTCCTGAGAAATTTTTTACCTTGGAGTTAATCAACCATATCTTAGCACCATCCTCAAAGTCTTTTCTCAAAAGGCGCTTGTCAAAGAATGCCTTAGCTTTCTCCATATAGATCCTTGAGTTGACATAAACATCTAATCTCTGCTCCTCCAGCTCAGACAGCTGCAGCTTCATGTGTACACCAATAGGTGTTAGATCCATGTTCAATGTTTTAATGGCCCAAAAGGCCTTGTGTTCCAATTCTAGTGGAAGATGACAAGTTTTTTCATAGACTAATCTGAAATGGGGCATTCCAATTGGGGTCTTATAGGCAGTCCTATAGGCCCACAATGCATCAGTCAGTTTCACAGCCCAATCCTTCCTGTTAGTCCTCACTGTCTTCTTCAGGATGTGCTTAATTTCTCTATTGAAAATTTCCACTTGCCCACTGGTCTGTGGGTGATATGGATTAGCAATCCTATTGGTAACAACATACTTCTTGAGCAAGCTCTCAAAGTTTCTGTTACAGAAGTGGCTGCCCCCATCACTGATGATGGCTCCAGGGGTGTCAAATCTGGAGAAAATATTTTTCTTTATAAGTTTCAGGACTACTTGGTGGTCATTGGTCCTTGTGGCAGATGCTTCCACCCATTTGAAAACATAATCTACAGCCACAAGGATGAAATTATAATCATTTGAAGGAGGAAAGGACCCTATAAAGTTTATTCCCTAAATGTCAAATAGTTCAACAACAAGGATGGACTGTAATGGCATTGAATTTCTCTTAGAAATACCACCCATCCTTTGACATCTGATACAGGCCTTGTAGTGTGTGCATAGGCATCCTTAAACAAGGAAGGCCAATAAAACCCACACTGCAGCACCTTTGCTACTGTCTTTTTCCCACTGAAGTGACCTCCATAGGCATTTTCATGGCACATGCTAAGAATACTGGGAAAATCACAATCAGGGGCACACTTTCTAATGATTTGGTTTGTACAATATTTGTATAGGCAAGGATCCTCCCAGAAAAAGTACTTGACTTGTGAGAAGAACAAGTCTTTGTCCATCTTGGACCAATGGGTAGGGATCATGCCTGCAACAAGATAATTGACTGTGTTGGCAAACCATGGGACAATTGCCTGGATGAAAAACAGTTGCTCATTAGGGAAAACATATCTAACAGGTGTAGCAGCGCATTCATCTAATAAAATCCTAGATAGGTGATTAGCCACCACATTTTCTACTCCCTTCTTATCTTTGATTTCAAGATCAAACTCATGTAGCAGGAGGATCCATCTAATCAACCTAGGTTTGGCATCTTTCTTGGCTAAAAGGTACTTGAGGGCAGAGTGGTCTGTAAAGATAATAATTTTATACCCAAGTAGGTCAGGTCTAAATTTGTCCACAACAAAGACCACTGCCAGCAGCTCTTTCTTAGTTATGGTATAATTAAGTTGAGCCTCTGCCAATGTCTTGCTAGTATAATATACCACACATGACAGCTTATCCTTTCTCTGTCTTAAGACAGCACCTACAGTCAGGTTTGATGGATCACACATCAGCTCGAAAGGGAGGGAGTAGTCAGGGGCTTAAATCACAGGAGCAGAGGTTAGACATTTCTTTAAGACCTCAAATGCCTCAAGGCACTTAGTAGTAAAATTAAATGGCACATATTGACACAACAAGTGGCACAATGGTTTAGCAATTTTACTGAAGTCCTTGATGAATATCTTATATAATCCAGCATGCCCTAAGAAAGACCTGATATGTTTGACAGTTTTGGATGGGGTCAAGTGTGAGATTAAGTCAACCTTTGCTCTATCTACCTCAATGCCTCTATGGGAAACCACATGGCCAAGCACAATGCCTTGGTTGACCATGAAGTAGCTCTTTTCTCATCTCAAGATCAGGTTGGTCTCTTCACATCTTTGAAGAACCAAGCTGAGGTGATGCAAACACTGACTAAAACTGTCCCCAAGCATAGAGAAATTATCCATAAAGATTTTTAAAAACTTATCAATCATGTCCGAAAAAATAGCATACATGCACCTTTGCAATGTGGCTGGGGCATTCCACAGTCCAAATGATATTCTTCTATAAGCAAAAATCCAAATGGATAGGTAAATGTAGTCTTTTCTTGGTCCTGAGGATATACAGGTATCTGATTATAATCTGAGTATCCATCAAGAAAGCAGTAGTATACTTTCCCAGCCAATTTATCCAAAATCTGACCTATGAAGGGCAAGGGAAAGTGGTCTTTTCTGGTTTTGGAGTTGAGTTTCTTATAGTCAATGCAAACTCTCCAACCAGTGGTCTCCCTGGTTGGCACTAACTCCCCAGAATCAGAGGTGACAAATGTTATACCAGCCTTTTTGGGGACCACCTGGATAGGTGATACCCATTCTGAATTTGAAATGGGGTATATGACCCAAACATTTAACAGTTTCACCACTTCCTTTAAGGCCACCTCTTGGATATGAGGATTCAATTTCCTCTGCATTTCCCTTGAGGGTTTGGAACCCTCTTTTAGATGTATCTTGTGCATGCACACTGATGGATCAATCCCCCCTAAATCTGCTATTGTCCAGCCTATTGCTTTCTTGTGTCTCCTAAGTGTTGGTGCGTGCTTTTTCTAGGATCCTCTCAGTCCCCGTTGAATCAGTAGCCCAATTTTGTCTAAGTGGACTCTGACAATGCGATGTTTGGAATGTTTGTAATAAAAAGGAGATTTTCTAGGGAGGTTCCTAGTTTGTTGCGATCACCAGCTACAGATATTTAACGACGCTGCAACACGTCAGTGATCACGCTTTAAAGCGGGTGTGGGTTACTTCTTTATTGAATCATCCGCCTGCGAACGTTAGCAGCTATGGCTTTTCTTTATAATTTAGATAGTTTAGTTTTCTTTTTTTTCCCTGTGATTGATATAATACTGATTGGTTTAAATTTCCTAATTTTATTATGAGTCTAGTTGTGAATTTATTATAGTGATCTAATCTAATATTCTAATCCTATTAGGAGTCTAATTAATTTTAGGTGTTGTGGTCTCATTAGAAGTCTAATTAATTTAGTTTCCTAATGTTACTAGGAGTCTAATTAATATTAGTTTCCTAATGCTACTAGGAGTCTAATTAATTTAAATGCTCTGATCTTATTAGGATTCTAATTAATTCAGTTTCCTAATCCTTCTAGAAGTCTAATTAATATTAGTCTCCTAATCGTACTAGGATTACAAATATGTTAATTCTAATGAAACTCTAATTAAATCAAGCATGCTAATTATACTGAAATTCTAAGTAAAGCAAGTATACTAGTTCTACTACAACTTTGATTAACGCAAATATACTAATTATATTGAAATTCTAATTTAGCACGTATACTAATTTGACTGAAATTCTAATTAAAGCAAATATTGTAGTCCTACTGAAATTCTAATTGAAATAGAAGATTGATTTTACTAAAACTCTAATTAAAGAAAATATACTAATTTTATTAAAATTTTAATTAAAGCAATGAATTAATTATACTAAGATCTAATTAAAATAAAGGAATTAATTATACTAAAAATTTAATTAAAATAATGAAACTAATTTTACTAATTTTCTAATTAAGTCGAGGAATTGACTTTAGTAGGGATCTAATTAAAATAATGAATTAACTATACTAAATTTAATTGAGATAAAGGAACTAACTTTTACTAGTTCTAATCAAAGCAATAAACTACTTATATTAGAATACTAGGAAAGGGGTTTTGGGCCTTCTATGCTAAGGAGGATTGGCCTCATTACCGAGTACCTTCTGTAAGCTCCCTTGGGCAAATCGGGTGGCTAAAGTTAAAGCAAATTGGATTTTGGACTATAAGATAGTATTTTTTTGGAGTCGATTTCGGGATTATTGATGAGTAGTGAAATATGATAATATTTCACTCCTAAAGACCTATATTTAGCCATCCGATGAAGGCTATCTAATGGAATTTGTGAAGTTTTCTGAGTTTAAGGTGAAATTGGTCATTAGATGCATTAAGGAACACAAAAGAATATAATAACAATCAAACACCGGAACAGTAAAGCAAAGGATAGCTGGGACCAGACTTTGGTTTCATCGATCAATCGACCCCCTTTGGTCGATGCATCGACACAACAAGGAGAATTTAAATTTGAAATTCAAATTGTGAATTGGTCGAAGTCGATCAATCGACTAATTTCAAATTTTGAATTCCGAATAAGAAAGATATTTAAAGAAAAATCTGAGGATTCGGGGGGATCTTCTCCCCTTACATTTTTCTGCTTTTGCTTTTGAGTTTTCTAGAGCATTCAGTGCCGATTGTTCCAATTTTTATTTATTTGATTCTCTAGGCGTAAGATTTAGATTAGTTTTCTTTTATGCACTTTCGAAGAAGGATTGTATCAAATTTGGATTAAAGCTTTTATTGGGATTTTGTTAAAGCTTTGTACGGTATTTTAATGTTTATGTCGATTTACTTTTTAATCATGTTGTTTAATTTCATTATGTGTGGTTAGTTCCATTAAGGATGGGGATCTGATGAATCCTATCTGAAGTAGTTATTTATTGTAATGCAAATATGTGGTTGAGATGTTTGATTCGTTTAAAAGGCCCTAATGTTGTTATTGACAGAGATAGAATCAGATTACAATCTGAGATGTAGGAGCTAATCATGCTCTATGATCTCAGCCTTGCAATAATGATTCTATCCCAATTATTGCCCATCTCGGGGTTCAGTTTTACTACCGTTTGAGGTGTGAGTGTTAATCATACACTCATGGGATGTTAATCATACATCTCCTTGATCTTAGATCGGTGGTTTGAAATTTATCTAGAGATTAGGTTCTGAATATTGTCTAAGGTGTGAGTGTTAATCATACACTTATGGGATGTTAATCATACATTCTCGTGATCTCAGATTAGTATTTTAGAACTCATGTGTGTTTGGAGCCGGTGCTTCTTCTTAGATATCTTTTAAAGATCTCACATCTTAATCCACAGATTTGTATTGCACAAATGATAAACCTATGATGAGAGGATTTAGTATCCCAATCCTTATCTTTTATCATATGTTTAAATTTCAATTTATTGTTAGTACTTATCTCATTTTGAAAATTCTCAAGTTTTTAATTTAGAAGATACTGTGATAGATCTGTGGTTATTTTTTTGGTTAATTGCTATTTCTGTTTATTATTTTCTAACTAATCCTCGTGGGAACGATCTTGTACTCCCCACCCACTATCTGCAAACTGATTCGTGCACTTGCGAGTAAAACAGACATTTAAAATCACAAGTTTTAGGTGCCGCTGCCAGGGATTGGGCGTAGAAAATTCATAATTTTTAGGAAATAGAAAATTAATTTTAGGAATTTCTGTAGGTTTAAATCAGTAATTTTATTAGTTTGAAAAAAAAAAATATATATATATATATATATATATATATATATATATATATATATATATATATATATATATAGAGATTGATCAATCAAGCAAATCACTCGATCAATCGTCAAAAGAAAAAAAACCACAAATTTCTCCATAATCTTTGGATTTTTGGAATTTCAAATTTCAAATTTTTGAATTTTTAAATTCGAGAAAAAAAAAACTTCAAATTTTGAATTCTAATTCTTGATTGATCGACCTAAACCCTCGATCAATCGATGACTGTCTTTGATCGATCGATCGACCTAAACCCTCGATCAATCGAACTTAAAAAACAAATTAAAAAAAAATCAAGAATCGGTAAAATCTGTGCAACTTGTGTATGCACACAGTGTCTTCTAGAGAGAACTCTTTAGAACCTTTCAATCTTGAGATTGAGCGAACTTGTCGCTCAAATCGAAAACAGATCAGAGCCAGACGAGAGACCCAAATTGAAACATTAATTCAGTTTGAGATGAACGGTTGTGAAAACCTCCCATCTGAAAATGATGAAGAACCAACTCTGAGAGAGTTGTTTACTCCCGTAACTACAAACACCCCTTCTTATATCACATACCCCTCCACACCTGGTGGCAGATTTGAGATCCGTACAAATGTGATTCATATCTCATATCCTTCCAATCTTTCATGGTATGGATAGAGAAGATCCGTACCAACACATCAAAGACTTTGTTGAGGTCTGTTCGTCAGTGTATTAAAATTTCAGTAAGGAATCTGTGAGATTACGTCTATTTCCTTTCTCTATAAAGGATAAGGCCAAAGCGTGGTTAAACTCTTTACCAGTCGGATCTATAACCACCTGGGATCAGATGATTAAGAAATTTTTATCAAAATTCTTTCCCATGACCAAGACTAATGCCTTAGGACGTGAAATCATTGATTTTACACAAGAAGATGGTGAAAGATTTTATGAAGGTTGGGATAGGTTCATGGATATCTTATTGAAGTGTCCACACTATGGATTCTCAAAATGGAGATTGGTCCAATGTTTTTACAACGAACTGGATTAGGCCAATTGGCATCTAATCGAATCAATGAACAATGGAGGATTCCTTGCACTTAGGGAAAATGAATTCTATCAATTCTTGAAAAAGTTGGCGGAAGATTCTCAACAATGGGACTTTTTGAAAACTCGAGATCAACCAAACAAGAGTCGAGATCAAGCAGAAAGTTCATCAAAGAAAGGAGGATTGTATGTGATAAAAGAAACACCTGATCTCATGGCAAAAATAGATTTCCTCACTCAACAAGTTGAGGAATTGAAGCTGAAGAAGAACGTGAGTGTTGTGAATGTACAACAGGATCCATGTTCATATTGTGCAAGTCCAATGAACACATCTGGTAGTTGTCCTTCAATGCATAATTACTCAGATGACCCATGTGAGCAATTGAATGCATTGAACACCTACGATTGAAATCAAGGAAATATTTTCAATGAAAATAATCCGAATAGTTAGAAATATCATCAAAACTTTTCATGAAAGCAAGGAAATCAAAAACCTCAACCTAGAGGCCAAGGGATGAATTTTTATCCAAATTAAAATTTCAACCAAGGACCACAACAACAGTTTGGTCAAGGGCAATTTCAACAGCAGAATTATGGAGGTGGAAACCAATTCTATCAAAATCAAAGTCAAAATGGGCAACCTAGGCAATTCAACCAGAATTATAAATTCTCACAACCAATGTTAGAATATCAGAACCAACCCACATAGCAACTCATGAGTCAACCTGGTTTTGTGCAAACTTTCCCACCACCTGGATTCAATAATCAATAGGGAAACGTTGCGCCGTGTCATTTTTAGAACCAATATCCTCAAAATGAGGATATGTGGAAGTTCATCAAATCAAATACTTCTTCGATATCAAGGATAGAAACTCAAATTGTCAATTAGCAACACTCTTATGTGAAAGAGAAAAGGGATCATTTCCCAGTTAGCTAATTCCAAACTCAAGAGGACAAATAGTTGTTGAGCAAGCCTCGACCTCATCACATGAAGAAAATCAACAACAAACCAAAGCAATCAAAACATTGAGATCTGGAAAGCAAGTTGACAATAGAGTGGAGATGCCTGAAGAAGATGAGAAGTCTGAACTTGAAGATAAAATTGAGATGAATGAGAAAGTCGAAGAGGAGAAATAAGAGAAAAAGACTGAAGAAAAGAATGAGAGAGAAAAAAGTTTCGTGCCCAAAGCCCCATATCCTCAAAGGCTAATGGGACCAAAGAAAAATCGCGATCAGAAAGGGATTATTAAAATGTTCAAGCAGTTAAAGATAAATATTCCCTTCCTAGATGCCATTCAGCAAGTACCGGTATATGCAAAATTTTTGAAGGACTTGGTCACAATCAAGAGGAAGACTAACGTCCCGAAGAAAGCTTTCTTAGCAGAGCAGGTAAGTTCAGTATTGCAAGCGAGACTTCTGATTAAATACAAGGACCCTGGTTGTCCTACAATTTCAATCATTATAGGGGAGAATCGCATCGATCAAGCACTTTTAGACCTTGGAGCAAGTGTTAATCTATTATCATACTCTGTTTATAAGAAACTTAAACTGGGCGAATTGAAGCCCACAGCTATGACCCTTCAACTTGCTGATAGGTCAATCAAGATTCCTAGGGGAATACTCAAGGATGTCCTTATTAAAGTAGACACTTTCTACTTTCCAATTGACTTTGTTATCTTGGATACCGAACCTATTCCTAAACTGAAAAATAATGTTCCGATAACTTTGGGAAGACCTTTCCTAGCAATATCGACTGCATTAATTAATTATCGAAATGGGATAATGAATTTGTCATTCGGGAATATGACTGTAGAGCTGAATATCTTCTACATTACAAGGCAACCTATTGAAGATGAGGAACATGTACAAGTATGCATGATTGATAGTATCATGAAAAATATATTTTTTGTTTCGAAATATGAGAACCCTTTAGAGGCCTGTCTAGCACATTTCGATATAGACTTCGACGTTGATTATGTGATCCACGAAGTTAATGAAATGTTAGATTCAACACCACTCTTACGAGACGATGAATGGCAACTGAAAGATGAGGTCAAGGAGGAAGAAAATCAAGAAGAATCAAGAGAAGAAGAGAAATTGAAGTTGGAATTGAAATCTCTCCCTGCTGATTTGAAATATACATACTTGGGCAGAGATGAAACTGATCTAGTGATTATTTTAGCAAAACTGAATGGGGATCAAGAGGAACAGCTCATTGAAGTACTCCAAGACCACAAAAGCATAATTGAATGGTCCATTAAGGACATTAAGGGTATTAGCTCAACGGTGTGTATGCACCAAATTCATTTGGAAGAAAGCGCTAAACCCTCTAGAGAACCACAACGTAGATTGAATCCAATAATGTAAAACGTTATGAGAAAGGAAGTTATTAAGCTACTAGATGTTGGAATTATATACCCTATTTCCGATAGCAAATGGGTTAGCCCGACACAAGTGGTTCCGAAAAAGTCTGGAGTAACTGTGGTGAAGAATGAAGAGAATGAACTGATGCCAACAAAAGTTCAAACCGGCTAGAGAGTGTGCATCAACTATAGAAAGTTGAATTCAATGACAAGGAAGGATCACTTCCCTCTTCCGTTTATTAATCAAATGCTCGAAAAGCTGGCGGGATATCAATATTACTGTTTCCTCGATGGCTATTCTGGATATAATCAGATAGTCATAGCACCAGAAGATTAGGAGAAAATAACATTCACATGTCCATTTGGAATGTTCTCCTACAAGCAAATGCCATTTAAGCTCTACAACGCCCCAG
This sequence comes from Chloranthus sessilifolius, assembly GCA_021018995.1. Taxonomy (NCBI): domain Eukaryota; kingdom Viridiplantae; phylum Streptophyta; class Magnoliopsida; order Chloranthales; family Chloranthaceae; genus Chloranthus; species Chloranthus sessilifolius. The sequence goes on along the minus strand of CM037591.1, from coordinate 19,363,690 downwards.
CTACCTTTCAAAGATGTATGCTAAGTATATTTTCAAACATGGTATAGAGATTTTTGGAAGTCTTCATGGATGACTTCTCAATTTACGAGGACAGTTTTAGTAATTGCTTACAAAACCTATCATTAGTTGTTGCGAGATGTCAGGAAAAGAACCTTGCTTTAAATTGGGAGAAATGCCATTTCATGGTTCAGAGTGGTATAGTCCTTGGACACATCATTTCATCCAAAGGCATTGAGGTGGACAAAGCGAAAGTAGATTTGATTTCAAATCTCCCGCCACTCAGAACAGTCAGAGAGATTAGGTATGCTAGTTTTTACAGATGATTCATCAAAGATTTTAGTAAGATTGCAAAACCTCTATGCAACTTACTCGGTAAAGATGTCCCATTCCTTTTTTATGAGAATTTCTTGAAAGCTTTTGAGGTAATCAAAGCTGAACTTGTTCAAGCCCCAATAATCCAATCTCTAGATTGGAATTTATCGTTTGAGATAATGTGTGACGCATCTGATTATGCGGTAGGAGCAATATTGGGACAAAGGGTGGAGAAAATTCTGCATGTAATTTATTGTGATGTTTTATTCGCAAGCGCACAAATCAGATTATAGATAGTGGGTGTAGAGTACGAGATCGTTCCCACGAGGATTATTTTAGAAGATCTAAAAAGATAAAACGGTAACTCATGAAATCTATCAGGATTTAACAGAAATCTACCAATATTATGATTTAGGTGGTTTTGTGAGATGATGATTACTGACTACAAAATAAATTTTAATTGATGATTCAAAAATAAAGGTGAAGATGAAGATACTAAATCATCCCATCATTGATTTGTTCTTCCCATAATACAGATCTAAAGGCTAAATTATGAGATATACCATTGAAAAGCATCTTTTATGGAAGATAAATGGTCAAAACCCGGATAGGTTTCACATTGCATCCCTGCAATCAGAACTTAATTTCAGAGATGATTTCCATATATAGATCTGGGATTAAGGGCATGACTCGGCACACTTGATCTCAAATACAAATAGAAATCATCCTCAAAGTGGGTAAAAAAATTCCAACAAGAATACCACCATAGATCTAAGATCAAGGGCATGACCCGACACACTTGATTTTAGATTAGGAAGTAATTAAGATAAACTTACCATTACAGATCTAAGATCCAGGGCATGACTCGGCACACTCGATCCCAGATCGTAATCGTAAAGATCCATACGATAAAAACAAAAAGACCATATAACAATGATTGGGGTAAAATTACCGTCGCATATCTGAGATCCAGGGCATGACTCGGCACACTCGATTCCAGTTAGTGGCAGAGATTTCAACCGTTCGTGATAACATAACAATCATAAAATAAAATTTTATATTTTAATCCTAGATCTATACTATTAGAAGTACATCCCTCGGATGGGAATCATTAGATCCCCATCACTAAGAAATTAGCCACACATGTTATAATTAAATGACATAAACAAATAATAAATGAAAAATAGCATTAATCTAATTAATTCAAAATATCTCAACCTTCAATAGAAATTCTTTGATCCAAGCTTAATCCACGAATACAATGATCTTTCGAAATTAAGTTAAAACACTTTCTACTAATCTCCAAATTTAACTAGGAATAAATTAAGCATCAACAAAATTCTCTCAAGAAATGAATGCTAAAGAGATTAAAGGAACAAAGCTCTCAAAAAGAATAATAATAAATCTCTATCTCTACGTCTACTCTGAAAAAGAAAAATCTAATCTAGTTGTCTTTTCGAGTTGTTGGTTTGGCTTTAAATACTCTCCAAGTCTCGTAGCTTTCCTGGCTCGAAAAGTCAGGGTCGATTAATCGACCTTATAGGGTCGATGCATCGACCCCCTAAAAATCTGTACTATGGAGTCACTTCCGTCTCAAATTCTATTCTGTACCTCGATTAATCGAGTGCAAGGTCAATGCATCGACCTTCTCAGATTTTCGTGAACTCCAGCCTAACTTTGCATCAGACACTGCCTCGGTATTTTAGTCATAACGTTCTACTCTGAACTCGGATTAACATGATTCTTACGGCAGTAGAAAGATGACAGAAATTTCTACAATGTTTGTGTTTTAGCAATTTCATGAATCTGATGTCTTGAAGGTCTAAATTGAGCTGCAAGTCATACTAAGTTCTCGATGACCCAAGGTTGCAGTGTTTTGACATTATTTTCAGAATTCTTGGGCTGTTTTATGCACTTGGATTGTATTTACCTGAAACACTTCAAATCTAGTAATTCTCATCAGATAACCTTCATCGGATGGCTAAATGTAAGTATTTAAAGGTAAAATATCATCATATTTCACTACTCATCACACCCCTAAACCTACACTTTGCTAGTTCTCGAGCAAAGCAAACTAAAGAAAATAAATGCCACTTTCGTAGGGAGCACGATTGCACTTAGCCTGTGCAACAAGCCTTTAAACCCCTAGGACCCTAGTGGAGGAGTTGTGTCTCCTGAGGGTTTACAGTGAAGTTACCCACAAACTTTCAAAAATTTCAAACCATCGACAAAATTAAGTTTTCAAAATATGATTTTTGTAACATATATACCATTCGAACATAAAAACATTAATTTTTTCAATATGTGAATTATCAATCATAAATATTAATGTTATATCAATCATGCTAGTGCCCATTAATCCAATGCTCAAATTGTTAGGTAATTCATCCATTCATGCCTGAACGTGAAGTGTGTGCATACTCAAACCAAGATTCATCCATCTAAGAACTAGTCCAAACGGGAAACCATCGGCTCTGTTGTCTCGACTCAATCCTCACTTTAGGTATACTCTCGAAATAGAAACACTCCGATGATGGGTAAGTTTTCGCACACATGTGAGAGATCAATACGAAACAAATAAAAAGGTCTCACATGATAAATGAAACACGATGCATCAAAGAATAAATAGAGAATCTCATAAGAAGATACTTGTATATCCTCTGCATGTCATATCAAGTGTCATAGGTATTATATATTGACTCTCCACAAGGCAGTTACTAATGCAAGATCAGATCATGAAAGTCTTTTTAGGGTTGTAATGGGGCTCAGGTAAGTGTAAGAAAGAGATGAAAGTTGGGATTCAAAATTTTTGAGAAATCGGAAAAGAAACTAACTTTTGATTTTTCTATTTCTTCTCTTTTTCTTTTCTAGTCTCTCGCTCCTTTTTCTTCTTTTGAATTTCATTTTCTTGAAGCACCTCATATTTTTCATTATTTTTCACAGTATTCTTTTTCTTTTTCTCTCCCCCCCTTTTTTTTTTTTTTTTATATTTTTGCTATACACTCTGAGTAAACACCACAACTCGATATCTCTTCACTTACTCTCTTTTCGTTCATTCTCATCCCTCGTTCCCAATTTCTCATAAATAAAATGGGTAAAGTTGAATTTTCAGAAATGGTGAAGGGTTAAAGGTTAACGTGGCTTATCAAAGAATGTATAAAGGTAAATTTTTTAATAGGCTCAAAAGGATATTAGAAGGATAAATTTATATAAGGTGGGGTATTTTAAGCACAAACGAGCCAAAAATGGCCTTCAATCATGCCCTTAAAAGATGGTAACCTTTCCTATTTGTCTTGAGTAGATATACAGTACGTTCTAACACAATAATATGAATTTGATTGCATGCAAAGTCACAAGCCAAAGTGAAGTGTATGAGATCATGCAAAATAACTCGTATTCAAAGAAAACTCTGAGTTTATGTATTCACTCATCAATGACGAGAAATTAGCTCTAAAGCTCATCGGGTTTACTCTCCACTAAGGACCTAAGATTCAATGTTCAAAACAGTTCATCGATTTCTAAGTCTTAGCTTGGTATAAGTGCAAAAAAATTAATATCTAAGCATGAATTTCAGAGTCATCCACAAAATATCACATTAAGCTTTATCATCCTAGATACAAGTAATCAAAATATGACATCAATATTCTCAAAATTAAATTCACATGCATCATTAACTAAAGTTTGAAAACTATTGCAAAATAATGTGTGTGATGGCTCCAAATCAATATTTTTTTTTTATATCTATTGTCGATTAATCGACTCGAAGAAGTCGATTGATCGAGAGTCGATGGTCGATTAATCGACCTTCATTGTCGATCAATCGAGACAGTGAATTTTTTTTTTTTTGATATAAAAAAATAAGTGACGCAAGATTGATAATCATACCCCCAAACCGAAAATTGACAATGTCCTCATTTATTGAAATAGGTATTGCACCCCCAAACCTGTTGAAAAGTACCTCAACACAAAGATCAGGTGCAGAGTATAGGTGCATCAAATTGAAGCATGACCAACCAAGGGAGAATAAAAATTTATTGAAGGTGTGTGGCTATACTAAGTTGGAAAGTAAAAACAACCTAAACTAAACTAAAAACTAATATTCTAGAACTAAACATACGAAATAGAGAAATCCTAAATCCTAAATCCTAACTAAAACATGAATCCAACTCCTTTAATCATCGTTAGGTGGGCCCATCCACCTTGGTTCACTTAAATCGATGTTCTTAGGCACAGGGAACAATTTCTCCCAGAGTTCAAGCGGAAATTGATGAGTCACCTCTGATGGTATGGATGGAGGCATGGAGGCGACGGTAAGAGATGGAGATGAGGGGGGTGGTAGAGGAATCACATCAATCATCTTGATATCAGTAGTGATGCATGGTGGAGGAGATTTGGAACGATTTACCTTCTTTCTAGATGGTTCACCCCAGGAAGGAACGACCATCGGATCGAGGTCGATGATTTCAACAGTGTTAAGCTCAAAAGGGACCGTCCGATTAGTGCGGTGCTCCCGCTTTTTAGCAATCTCCTCCATCTTTGATAACCGTGCTCTAGTGAGATAGAATCATTGGGCCATAAGAAGGTTGTGCAAGATTTAATAGAAAGTGAGCCTAAGGGTGAATATAAGGAGAAAATCGATAGAGTTGGAGTAGGAGAAGGAGTTGAAAGATGTGTCCTGCAAAAAGAAATACTTGAAACGTGTGTAGTACACTTGAGGGGTTCCAAAGAATAAAGGAAAGTTAAAAAGTAGAGTCCCAATAGGAGTTGGGTCCAAAAAAAATGAAAAGTGGGAGTCGATTAATCTACTCTAGGGGGTCGATGCATCGACCCCATAAATTATGCATTCTTCGAAAAGATAGTGGTCGATTAAGCGAGTATAAACCATGATTAATCGACGGTTATGTGGGCAGAGAGGTGAAATTTCATTGTTTTCCATTTTTTTTTCGTAAGATCATTCACCTCTACTCTCTAAATACAATAAGAAATCCACCAAAAATAAATGCACGCAATCCCAAGCAGATTCGAAGCACACTTTTGCATTGATAACCACAGAGATTACAAGGACACTTCTGATTTGACTCATAAAATAAACAACCTAAACTAAAGAAAGAAAAATAAAACAAAACGAAAAATCCTAATCCTAATCCTAAACTAAACAAACTAATCATCCCCCTCCTCTTCGGCCTGGCGGGCTCTGGCGCGCATTTCATCATAACTATCAGGTCACATGCGTTGCCCGATCTGATGGAGGAAGGAACGATCATAGTAGCTTCGACGTAAAATCGCACCATGTTTCCGTTGCTGCTTCTCTTGTAGAGAATTAATTTGGGCTTGGAGCGCACCAAGAGACACACCCTCATCGGGTCCCTGATCAGGCACAGGCTGGTCATCCTAGCGTACACGATGGCGCTGGCGTGGTGGAGCAGGTTGGGCCGGTGCTTCAACGGGGGCATCAGGGACATTACCCAGGAGACGCATATTGCGGTTCCATTGGGTCGCACCATAGTGATAGAATGCGAGGTCCCCGAGATTGTCTTCCCGATAGAACGGGAAACGCAGAAAATTGAGCATCTTCATTACCAAATGAGGAAAGTAGATCATAGCGGCATCACTAGTAGCAGGGTTGGCGGCATCTTCATGGCATCGCCACATGCCATCATGAAGAATCCCGAGCATGTTGATCCATGTATTGCGGTAGGCACCATAGAGTGCCTGAACCCGGTCACGGGTGTGCTCAGAGGCGTGGCCACGGGGGCAGAGGTTACTACAGACCACACTATCCCAGAACAAAATTGGGCGCGGTAGCGTCGAACGCCTAGTTGCGATCCCTAAAGAAAACACGCCATTACACATATCGATGATCATATCGACCTGAGAACTGTCGAGCTCATCACCTAGAGCGTGGTTTAGAGGGCGCTCGCATGAAACACTAAAAACCTCCGCAATGGTTTGCAGATAAATGCGGCGTGACCACCCATCGATTGAAACAGTAAAATGAGCAGCGACATGATTTGCAGCGGAGGCGTCCACCCATGCCATGTTTTGATAGAGTAACCGAATGATCCGTTCAGACACTTTGATCACAGGTGGTTTGAGAAGGAAATGGATGTTAAGAGCCATTACATAAGCGATGGAGACGGCGCAGACTGGCATGGTCTGAAATGCCGCGAGATTGAAAAGATATTCAGAACAAAGATCTCGGGACGCGAAGCGACCACATGGATGATCTGCAGGACGTTGGAAAACCGTTGCGGCACAGAAGATGACGAAGCCATGAAAGTACTGTCGGAATGTCGGAGACGGTTAGGAAAAAGGACAGGATAAAGGTCGAATGAAAGGGAAGAGAGAGTGCTTCCCTTAAGTTGACGCAAAGGCATCCTTTCTGGACGGTCACACCGCATATAGTCGATTAATCGACCTTATAGGGTCGATTAATCGACTTCAGTGTGATCGACTTCAGTGTGAAAAGATGCGCCTTTAACTGCATCGCATGGAAACATGCAATGGCTTCGAATGAAAAGATGCAACGTCCGGAAGTGGAAAAGTCGATTATTCGACACTCGAAGTCGATTCATCAACTCTAATCGAGGCAGTGAAAAAAACAAAAAATGAGTGCACAGGCTTTAAGTCAATTAATCGACTCTGGGAGTCGTCGACTCCATTAAAAAAAACCTGACAGAATCTGAAAAGGCAACACGGTCTTCAATCGTTGATTAGTCGATGCATCGACTCTAGGAGTTGATTAATCGACTAACATAAAAGTCAGCCAACAATAAAAGCAGATTGCCTCGAAAAAGGCCACTCATTAATACTATCGATTAATCGACTTGAAGAGGTCGATTAATCGAGTGGAAGGGTCGATTAATCGACCTCCATTGTCGATTAATCGAGAAAAAGTAAAAAATTTTGTTTATTTTTTTTTTTTGCTTTTTTGTTTTTTTTTGAGACGAAATATAAAGAGAAATCAAATAAAATTGGGTTGCCTCCCAATGAGTGCTAGTTTAATGTCGATAGCTTGACCATATGAATTGCTCAGTCAGAATGAGCCATTGGATCACCCAAGGAAAGAGTGTCAGAGAATGCGATTATATCCTCTAGGAAAGGTTTTAATCTTTGACCAATAACTCAAAAAAATTTCCCATGTCTCGGATTAATAACATCAACTGCCCCATTGGGGAGTATTCGAGAGATTTTGAATAGACCACTCCAACCGGTTTTTAGTTTCCCTGGAAATAGGTAAAGTCGAGAATTGTATAGTAGAACCTGTTGACCAATAACGAAAGATTTACGTAGAATAGATTGATCATGTACCGGTTTCATACGGTCCTTGTAAGATTTAGCACAATCATATGATTTAGTACAATCATATGCGTTAGCACGGATTTCTTCCAAATCATTTATTTGCAAATCCCTCTGGTTACCAGATTTCAAGAGATCAAAATTCAATAACTTGATGGCCCAAAATGCTCGATGTTTCAGTTCAACCGGGAGGTGACAACCTTTACCAAAGACCAACCGATAAGGCGACATGCCAATCGGAGTTTTAAAAGCAGTTCGATATGCCCACAGAGCGTCATTCAATTTTAGCCACCAGTCTTTACTGTTCGGATAGATTGTCTTCTCTAAAATCCGCTTAAGTTCCCGATTAGAGACCTCAACTTGGCCACTTGTCTGGGGATGATATGGTGTAGCAACTTTGTGTGTGACACCATATTTCTTCATTAATTGGGTGAACACTTTATTACAAAAGTGCTTTCCACCATCGCTGATTATCGCCTTTGAAATACCAAAACGTGAAAATACTTGATCCTTGAGAAATTTGATCACTACTTTGTGATCATTCGTTTTAAATGCCACCGCCTCAACCCATTTTGAGACGTAATCATCCCCGACGAGGATGAACGTATTTCCAAACGAATTCGGGAAAGGACCCATAAAATCGATCCCCCAAACATCGAACAATTCAACTTCTAAAATTGGATTGAGCGGCATCATGTTGCGCTATGAGATCCGGCCCAGCATTTGACAGTTGTGACAAGATTTGTAATGCTGATGACAATTTTTAAAGATCGTCGGCCAGTAAAAACTACTTTGGAGGATCTTTGCTGCAGTCTTCTTGGAACTAAAGTGACCTCCACAAGCTAACTCATGACAGAACGAGATGATCCGTGGTTGCTCAGATTCAGGAATACACCTTCGTATGATTTTATCGGGACAGTATTTGAATACATACGGATCTTCGAAAAAGTAGTGTTTCACCCGAGCTAAGAAAATGGATTTCTCATTCTTAGACCATTGGTGAGGTAATTGCTCGGTGACTAGGTAATTGACAAGATCTGCATACCAAGGTGGGCAGTCAATCCCAAACAACTGTTCATCCGGGAAGTGCTCCAAGATTTGAACAGGATCGTCAGATTTCTCAATAATAATTCTTGACAAGTGATCTGCCACCACATTTTCTGAGCCTTTTTTGTCTTTGATCTCCAAATCAAACTCTTGCAACAACAAGATCCATCTGATTAAGCATGCTTTAGCATCTTTCTTAGCAAATAGATAATGCAGAGCAGCGTGATCTATAAATATCACGACTTTAGACCCTAATAAATAGGATCAAAATTTATCCAACACGAAAACTACTACCAAATGTTCCTTTTCAGTGATCGACTAGTTCAACTGGGCATCGTTGAGAGTGCGACTCGCATAGTAGATTACATGCGGTAATTTTTCTATTCGTTGTCCTAAAACATCTCCAATTGCATAATCAGAGGCGTCGCACATGATTTTGAAAGAGAAGTTTCAGTTCAGAGATTGAATTATCGGGGCTTTTATCAATTCAGCCTTAATGGTTTCAAAGGCTTGCAAACATTTATCGTCGAAGAGGAATGGGACATCCTTTGAAAGTAAGTTGTATAGCTGTCACGCTATCTTGCTGAAATCTTTAATAAAACGCTGATAAAAACCGGCGTGTCCCAAAAAAGATCTGATTTCCTTAACTGTTCTCGGTGGTGGGAGATTGACAATTAAATCAACTTTAGCCTTATCGACCTCGATACCCTGGGACGATATGATGTGTCCCAAAATAATGCCATCTTTAATCATGAAGTGACATTTTTTCTAGTTAAGAACAAGGTTCTTCTCCTGGCATCGTGCAAGCACTAGTGACAAATGATTCAAATAGTTGGCAAAATTGTTTCCGTGGATCGAGAAGTCGTCCATAAAACCTTTGAGGAATTGTTCAACCATATCCAAAAAAATACTCAGCATACATCTTTGGAATGTAGCTGGTGCATTACAAAGCCCAAACAGCATTCGTCGGTAGGAGAAAGTACCAAAAGGGCATGTGAGCGTAGTTTTCTCTTGATCCTCAGGCACGATGACTATTTGGTTATAACCGGAATAGCCATCGAGGAAGCAATAGTAATCATGCCCGACCAGTCTTTCTAACATTTGATCGATAAACGGAAGTGGAAAGTGATCTTTCCTCGTCATCAAATTTAACTTTCGATAATCGATACACACTCTTCAACCTGTTTGAATTTTTATAGAAATTAGTTCGTTGTCCTCATTCTTCACCACTGTGACTCCCAACTTCTTAGGGACCACTTGTGTGGGCCTAACCCATTTACTGTCAGAGATGGGGTATATGATTCCAGCATCTAAAAGTTTTATTACCTCATTTCGAACCACGTCTTGCATTATAGGGTTCAGTCTCCTCTGTGGTTCCCTAGAAGGCTTAGCATTGTCTTCCAAATAGATCTGGTGCATACACACCGTCGGACTAATGCCTTTGATATCTTTTATCGATCATCCGAGGGCACTTTTGTGATCCTTGAGCACATTCATGAGTTAACCTTCCTGATTCGCATCTAATTTTGATGAGATTATGATGGGTTGAGTTTCATTCTCCCCTAGGTAGGCATACTTAAGTTTTTTCGGAAGAGGTTTAAGTTCTAATGCCACTTTCTCCTCCTTTTTCGGCTTTTCCTTGATTAATTCAATTTGATCTCCAAAATCTATTTTCTTTTTTTCTCACAGAAGCGGTGTGGAGTCCAACATGTGATTCACTTCTTAGATCAGCTGATCCACATCAAAATTTTCTCTAAAATGCGCAAGTCACACTGCTAAAGGATCTTCAATTTTGGATGCATGAAATATTTCTTCCATGATTTCATCGATTATGCAGGCTTATGCATGTTCGTCATCCTCCATGGGTTGCTTAGCAATATTAAAGATGTTGAGTTTCACTGTCATATTTCTGAATGACAGATTCATGATCCCGTTTCGACAATTGATTAGCGCATTGGAGGTTGTTAGGAATGGTCTTCCTAGAATCACCGGAATGCTATTCTTCAAATTTGGTGCCGGTTCAATGTCTAAAACAACAAAATCTACAGGAAAGTAGAAAGAATCCACCTTGATGAGGACATCTTCCACAATCCTTCGAGAGATCTTTACTGACCGATCAGCTAACTGAAGGGTCATTGCAGTGGTCTTAAGATCTCTCAATTCAAGCTCCTTGTAAACAGCGTAAGGCAACAAGTTGACACTTACTCCTAAATCCAAAAGGGCCTTATCAATACGGTTATCACCGATGACGATTGAGATTGTAGGACAACCTGGGTCCTTGTATTTAATTGGGAGTTTCGCTTGCAACACTGAACTAACCTGCTCGGCTAGAAAGCCTTTTTCGGAATATTGGTCTTTCTTTTGATTGTGACCAATTCCTTCAAAAAATTTGTATAAGCAGGTACTTGTCGGATGGCATCCAGGAAGGGAATATTAATTTTTAATTGCTTGAAAATCTCATTTATTCCTTCCACATCGCGATTTTTTTGTGGTACCATCAATCTTTGCGGGTAAGGTGCTTTAGGAACAAAACTTTTGTTATGTTCACTCTTTTCTTCTGTTGTTTGTTTTGCTTGTACTTTTTTCTCAATTTCTTCTCTCTTCAAATTTCTTCTCTCCATCAGACTCTCCCTCCTCCTCTGGCAACACTACTTTGTTATCGACCTGCTTTTCAGATCTCAACATTGTGATCGCTCGAATTTGTTATTGATTGTCATCTTGTGATGAAGTTGGTGTTTGTTTAACAACCATCTGACCCCTTGAGTTATGGACTGGTTGGCTAGGAAACGATCCTTTTTCTCTTCCACAGAGAAAAGTTGCCAATTATCTAATTTGGTTCTCTATTTTAGAGATTGAGGATGTGTGAAAATGGATAAGTTTCAACAGGTCCTCAGTAGAAGGGTTTTGTGTAGGAGGACGTTGGGCAATATTTTCCAGTGGATTGTTAAATCCGGGTGGTGGAAATGTTGGCACAAAATTTTATTGTGGTTGGTTTTGATAACCTCCCATTGGTTGTGCAAACTGAAAATTCTGGTTTAATTGTCATGGCTGCCCAACCTGATTTTGATTGTATTGATATTGATTTGGATTATTGAACCCTTGCTGTTGAAATTGTTCTTGACCATAGTTTTGCTGTGGTCCTTGGTTGAAATTTTGTTGGGGATAGAAGTTCGTCCCCTGTTTCCTGGGCTGTATTCTTTGATTATCTTGTTTCTACGAGAAATTTTGGTGGGTTCTCCAACTATTTGGGTTATTCTCATTGAAAATGTTTCCTTGATTCCGCCCACAGTTATTCACAACATTTAGCTCTTCAGATGTGTCTTCATGGTAGTTCTGTATTGAAGGACAGTCATCTGCTATATGCATTGGACTTGCACAGAGTGAACATGGCTCGGGTTGTGTATTTATCATATGCACATTCTTCTTTAATTTCAATTCCTCCACTTGTTGAGTGAGGAAATCAATTTTAGCCATCAGATCAAGAGAATCCTTTACTACGTATAGTCCTCCCTTCTTGGTTGAATTTTCGGCTTGATCACGAGCTTTGACTGATTGTTCCTGAGTCTTTGTGAAATCCCAGTGCTGGGAATCCTCGGCCAGCTTTTCTAGGAAAGCATAGGATTCAGTTTCCTTGAGGCTCAAGAATCCTCTCCCATTCATTAACTCGACCAGATGTCTATTTGGTTGACTTAGTCCATTGTAGAAACACTGGACCAATCTCCACTTGGAGTATTCATGGTGTGGACATTTGAGTAGGAGATCCATGAATCTATCCCAAGCTTCATGTAATCTCTCATCTTTGTCTTGCGTGAAATCCGTGATTTCACGTCTGAGGACATTCGTCTTCGACATGGGAAGAACTTTGACAGAAACTTTTTGACCATCTGATCCCAGGTGGTTATGGATTCCGATGGTAGAGAATTTAACCAGGCTTTTGTTTTATCCTTTATAGAGAAAGGAAACAAGCGTAGCCTAACAGATTCTTCGCTGAAGTTTTGGTAAACAGATGAGCAGACTTCGACGAAGTCTTTAACGTGCTGGAATGGATCTTCTCTCTCCATTCCATGAAAGATTGGAAGGATTTGAATGACATTTGTACGAATTTCAAACCAGCCGCCAGGTGTGGCGGGGTATACAATGCATGATGGGGTATTTGTAGTGATTGGAGAAAACAGTTCTCTCAATGTTGGTTCTTCCTTTTGTCCTTGTTCGATTTGTCCATTCATATTGTCAGTCATATTGACTTCAGTGGATGATTCACTTGAAAATTGTTGCCTTGATCTAGCGTCCTTACGATTTGACCGGCAAGCACGTTCGATTTCAGAATTTAAAGGTTCTAAAGTTCTTTCTTTAGAAGACCTAGTGTGCATGCAAATGACACACAGAGTGGAGGTTTCAAGAAGGAAAACCTCAAAAGGGATAATTTTAAATTTTTGAATTTGTATTATTATTTTTAATTTATTTTCTTTTATTTTCTTTTTTTTTTGAATCTCGATTGATCGAGTAAGAATCTCGATCAATCGAGACAGAGGTCGATTAATTGAGTGGTAGACTCGATTAATCGACAAAGGATAGAGAAAGTTTTTTTTTTTTTAGCAGAGATACCATTTTAATCCACGAAAATTTCTAAAATTAACTATCTATTTCCTAAAAATTCAAATTTTCTTGATTTAATCCTCGGCAACGGCACCAAAAACTTATTGTGGATTTTTTATTGTGATGTTTTACTCATAAGTGCATGAATTTGATTATAGATAGTGGGTGCAGAGTACGAGATCGTTCCCACGAGGATTATTTTAGAAGATCTAAAAAAATGAAACAGTAAATCAAGAAATCTATCAGGATTTAATAGAAATCTACCAATATTATGATTTAGGTGGTTTTGTGAGATGATGATTACTGACTACAAAATAAAATTTAATTGATGATTCAAAAATAAAGGTGAAGATGAAGATACTTAATCATCCTATCTTTGGTTTGTTCTTCCCATAATACAGATCTAAAGGCTAAATTATGAGATATACCATTGAAAAGCATCTTTTATGGAAGATAAATGGTCAAAACCCGGATAGGTTTCACATTGCATCCCTACAATCAGAACTTAATTTCAGAGATGATTTTCATATATAAATCTGGGATCAAGGGCATGACTCGGCACATTTGATCTCAGATACAAAGAGAAATCATCCCTAAAGTGGGTAAAAAAATTCTAACAAAAATACCACCATAGATCTGAGATCAAGGGCATGACTCGGCACACTTGATTTTAGATTAGGAAGCAATAAAGATAAACTTACCATTACAGATCCAAGATTCAGGGCATGACTCAGCACACTCGATCCCAGATCGTAATCGTAAGTAGATCCACACGATAAAAATAAAAAGACCATATAACAATGATTGGGGTAAAATTACCGTCGCATATCTGAGATCTAGGGCATGACTCGGCATACTCGATCCCAGTTAGTGGCGGGGATTTCAACCGTTCGTGATAATATAACAACCATAAAATAAAATCTCATATTTTAATCCTAGATCTATACTATAAGAAGTGCATCCCTCGGATGGAAATCATTAGATCCCCATCCCTAAGAAATTAGCCACACATGTTGTAATTAAATGACATAAACAAATAACAAATGAAAAATAACATTAATCTAATTAATTCAAAATACCTCAACCTTCAATAAAAATTCTTTGATCCAAGCTTAATCCACGAATACAATGATCTTTCGAAATGAAGTTAAAAACACTTTCTACTAATCTACAAATTTAACTAGGAATTAATTAAGCAACAACAAAATTCTCTCAAGAAATGAATGCTAAAAAGATTAAAGGAGCAAAACTCTCAAAAAGAATAATATCTCTGCGTCTACTCTGAAAAAGAAAAATCTAATCTAGCTGTCTTTTCGAGTTGTTGGTTTGGCTTTAAATACTCTCCAAGTCTCGTAGCTTTCCTGGCTCAAAAAGTCAGGGTCGATTAATCGACCTTATAGGGTCGATGCATCGACCCCCTAAAAATATGCACTACGGAGTCACTTCCGTCTCATCAGACACTGTCTCTATATTTTAGCCATAACTTTCCAAGCTGAATTCAGACTGACATGATTCTAGTGGCATTGGAACGATGACAGAAATCTCTACAACTTGTGTGTTTTAGAAATTTCACGAATCGGACGTCTTAAAGGTCCAAATTGAGCTGCAACTCGCACTAAGTTCTCAATGACCCAAGGTTGCAGTGTTTTGACATTATTTTCAGAATTCTTGGGCTATTTTATGCACTTGGATTGTATTTACCTGAAACACTTCAAATCTAGTAATTCTCATCAGATAGCCTTCATCGGATGGCTAAATATAAGTACTTAGGGGTGAAATATCATCATATTTCACTACTCATCAATAGTCTTTGCGCTAGATAAATTTCGATCCTATTTGTTGGGATCAAAAGTTGTGTTTACGGATCATACGGCTCTTCGTTATCTCTTTGCGAAGAAGGATGCAAAAGCCCGTTTGATCCGGTGGATTTTACTTTTGGAAGAGTTCGATCTAAAAATTAAAGACAAGAAGGGATCAGAAAATGTGATGGCTAACAATTTATCTCAAATTATTGTTGAAATATCTGATAATCTAGCCCCAATCTTGGAAAACTTTCCCGATGAACAATTGTTTGCTATCGAACATTCGCCATGGTATGCTGATCTGATTAACTATTTGGTGACGGATCAAGTACCACAACACTGGAGTAAGAATGAAAAAACTATTTTCTGATACGAGCAAAGCACTAGTTTTTCGAGGATCCGTACTTGTTTAAATATTGTGCCGATCAAATTATCAGAAGGTGCATTTCGGAATCTGAGCAGTCAAAAATTATTTCATTCTATCATGAATTATCCTGTGGGGGACATTTCAGCTCAAGAATGACTGCTACTAAGATCCTCCAATGTGGATTGTATTGGCTGACAATTTTCAGGGACTGTCACCAGCATTGTATGTCATGTAGTAATTGTCAGATGTTAGGTAGAATTTCAAAGAGAAACATGTTGCCCTTAAATCCAATTCTTGAGGTTGAAGTGTTCGATGTATGGGGAATAGACTTCATGGCCCCATTCCCGAATTCTTTTGGGAATTCATACATCCTTGTTGCAGTAGATTATGTTTCAAAATGGGTCGAAGCAATGGCCTGCAAGACTAACGATCACAAGGTGGTTGTTAAAATCCTTAAGAATGAGGTATTTATGAGATTCGGTACTTCACGCACTATCATTAGTGATGGTGGAAAGCATTTCTGCAATAAAGTTTTTACTCAGCTAATGAAAAGGTATGGGATCACGCACAAAGTGGCTACACCGTACCAGCCTCAAACTAGTGGACAAGTTGAGGTTTCAAATCGGGAGATAAAACACATTTTAGAGAAAACGATAAAGCATAATCGGAAAGATTGGTCGTTAAAATTGAATGACGCACTTTGGGCTTATCGAACATCTTTCAAAGCTCCCATTGGAATGTCACCTTTTAGGATGGTCTTTGGTAAAGGTTGTAATCTACCTGTTGAGTTAGAACACTAAGCCCATTGGGCTATCAAGTCTCTGAATTTTAGTTTGAAAAAAGCGGGTGAGAAGCAAAACTTAGAAATTTATGAATTGGAAGAAGTAAGGGCCGATGCATACGACTGTGCAAAATTTTACAAGGACCGCATGAAGCGTACCCATGATCAGTTTATTTTAAGAAAATCATTCACTGTGGGTTAGAAGGTGTTGTTATATAACTCAAGGCTTTATTTGTTTCCGGGAAATCTTAAAACCCAATGGAACGGTCCATTCCAGGTAAACCGAATATTTTCGAATGGAGCAATTGAACTTTGCAATTCTCAATTTTCGAATGGAGCATTTAATTCATGACATTTACTGTCACTCGATTGATCGACCTGATGCGATGCACATTTTCAAGGAAAATTAATTGTCACGTCTTTTTGTACGCATGCATGCACTGTCCTCGATCAATCGACTCATATGGTTGATTAATCGACTTTTTCAGAGAGTCAAAGCATGCCTACGGACGTACCGTTCCAATGCCTAGGAATACGGTGCATGTTAGTGTCGATACCCCCCAAGGTCGATGCATCGACATTATTTAAAATGCGTGCTACCTTTATATAGCGTCTTTTCAATGTCAAGGTCGATCGATCGAGCTATACACCTCGATTGATCGAGGTGAAGCATTGCGCCCGAGAGTGAAGAGGTGCCTATGTGTTTATTTAAGGATCGAACGTCCTTTCCATTCCTCATTCTCTTCAACATTCCTAGTCTGCTCTGAAATTCTCTGACCTTCCCCTGACATTCTCTGTGATGGCATCATCTTCTTCTGCAAGACTTCCTCCTCGACCGTAAGGAATCTTTAGAGAATGACCCAAAGGTCATTTTGCAACCAAGGAAATCTCATCAGAATGTGTGTATGATCTATTGGCATTCCACACAATGCCTGAGTGTGCGGTCTCACTCGCGTACATTACTGCTCTCAATCTCCATTTCCTAATAACGTCACCAGCAATCAACGTTTCAGAGCGAATGGTTCGCTTGTTCTATCAGAACATGAAGTGGGAAAAGGCATCGATCGAGACTAATGATGATGCCCACTTCATCATTTCCATTGACGGATGGGAAAGAAAGATTTATCCGGATACGATCGTGGATGTTTTTGGCATTCTTACTGAGCGTCCACTGAACCACCAACTTGGAGAAGAACTCGATGTCGAACAAAGACCAATTATTGATGATATGTGCAATGACATATATGCACCACGAGGAAATGTTACAAAACGATCAGCTCTATCGGCCGACATGCTATTTTGGGATATCGTCGTGTCTTCTAGTCTTTACCTGCGAGGTCATGTGTTAGAACGAACTGGACCTCGGGTGAAGGCTCTGTATGGTGGTTATAAAAATTCACGGCTCAATATTTCATAGTTTTTGTATGATTAAATGTGGCGATGCCACGTTGAAATTGTCAACCCTCTCGCTGGAGATGCAACACTTATTTACTTCCCCCATCTGGTGATGCAACTCTTGCATCACCTAGGTTTCCCTTTTTATCTTGATGATAATATTGGAGACCTTCAATTTTATCGCTATGGGCCGACCAATTGGAAGCGATGTATGCATCTTTTGGGCAATCCTGGTGGAGCCGACAATGTTGCTGCTCAGTGTCCCCCTATCCAGCCTGCACCTCAGCGTCGTCGTGTCCGCCAAGAAGAACCTGCTACCGAGCCTGAACAAGCCTGCAATGAGGGAGTGTCCCTCGAAGTCATGCAAGCTCAGATCAACTCTTTGATCGATGAGCAACAACGGAAGAATAATTAAAATCTTCATCGCAGCCGCTATGATCGGTCCTTCATGCATCAAATGGGACATCGATTGTGGCCTGATGGCTATGACGAAATGAGGGCTCATGCAAGGTAGGTAGAAGAAGAAGAAGATGATTAGAATTAGGATTTCTTTTCGCAGTGTTTGTGTTAGTTTTTAGCTTTAGAATGTTTAATTTTTAAAGTTTGTTTAGATTTTAAATTTCTAGTTTGAGATTGTGTAGGATTAGGAACTTTTAATGTAATAGAGTAAAGAGAAAATCAATGAAATTTTTATTTTTTTTAATTTTCGAGAGATTTTGCGAATTTTTTTTTCTAATAGTCGATTAATCGACTTCTTTTAAAAAAAAAGGAAAGTGTCTCTGTTCGGATAGACACTCGATTAATTGACTCACACTGTCGATTAATCGAGATTCTATAAAGTCAACACTTGTTGACTTGAGGAGTCGATTGATCGACCAACCTTTGTCGATCAATCGATTGTGCACTTGTTGACTCGAGGATTCGATTGATCGACCAACCTTTGTCGATCAATCGATTGTGCAGTGTTCGAAAAAAAAAGAAGAGAAAAACTAAAAATATAAGGAAAAAGAAAAATTCGTCAAAAATCTTTTAAATTTAGCAGTTTAGTATTTTAGGACTCTTCTTTCTCCTTAGTAGGATTCTTTTAGATGTTTTCCAACTCTTTCTCTATTTATTTCAAACACCCTGAGGATTTTACCAAACTTGTTATCATAAATTAATCCTCTCCCTTCTATCAAGCATTAATGGCAGGAAGAACTTATCGTACACGTGCGACCATGAAGAAGATGGAAGAAACTGTAAGGAAAAGGGTAAGGCATAACGGAACACCGGTTCCAATGGATCTCACCAATGTTAATGCGATAGATCTTGATCCCGTGCCTCTTCCAATTTGGGAAAAACCAACAAGAAAGAGGGCCAATTGATCAGCCAAGCCTCTAATAATTTTCTCGGATGATATCGTGATGATTGATCTGGACCCATCTACTCCGCCTCCCCCTGATGTGACTCTAGATTCCTCTAATCCTAGCCGTATCACTGAAGCAATGTGGAATTTCACTTTTCTAAAATCGAAGCCAGGATCGGGACATGATGCTGATGCTTAAAGAAGATGTTGAAATATCTTTAGGATTTTTAGGATTTTTTGGATGTTTTTAGGATTTATTTTAATTTTTCTTTGTTTTATGATTTTTGTTTGTTTTTAGGTAGACTTAGGATTTATTAATTTATGTTTTTCAGTAAGTGTAATTCACATAGCTCAATTAATAAATTTCTTTTTAGTTTCAATGATGCTTTTCACCTCCTCTTTGTCTTTTGGTCTATAAGTATTCTGCTGTAGGTTTGGGGGTATACCTCAGTTTCGGTACAATGAGGACATTGCACAGATTAGGTTTGGTGGTGGTAAATGCATGCTTTTATTGGGATTTTGTTAAAATAATAATAATAATTTGGATTTAGTCGATCAATCGAACTACATGCCTCAATCGATCGACTGTGCACCTTGAAGATTTTTTCGAAGAATTTTATTTTAAATAATTGATTTGTGGAATTTGGAATTGTTAAATTATGTAATCTCACTAGAATAATATTAAGTGCCATTTTTTTATCATTGCTATTAAGAGAGGAAAAGACAATGTGGGGATTTGCTTATAAATTTGAACTCACCTCTAAAAGTCATGATGTTTGACTCAGTTCGAAAAGCTAAAAATCGAGAAAATTTATCTAAAATTGTGAACTGAAGGATCTTAGTGGAGATTAAATTCAAGTGAGCTTTAGAGCCAATTTCACATCTTTGATGAGTGCTTACATAAACTCGGAGTTATCTTTGAATACGAATTATTTTTGCACAATCTCATACATTTTGCTTTGACTTGTGATTTTGCATGACATTAAAGTCATATCATTGTGCTAAAACTAATCGTATGTTTGCTTAAAACAAATAGGCAAAGTTACTATCTTTTGAGGACGTGATTGAAGGCCATCTTTAGCTCGTTTGTGCTTAAAATACCTTACTTTATATAAATTTATCATTCTAGTGCTCCTTTGAGTTTATTTAAAAAATTTTGCCTTTATATATTCTTTGATCAGCCACGTTGACCTTTACCCCTGTACTATTTCTAAAAATTCAGCCTTACCCTTCTTATTTATGAGAAATTAGAAACGATGGATGAGAATGAACGAAAAGAGAGTAAGTGGAGAGATACTGAGTTGTGGTGTTTACTGAGACTATATGGTAGAGAAAAAAAAAGGGGAGGAGAAAAAGAAAAAGAATTTAAAAAAAAAAAAAAGAATGAAAAATATGAGGTGCTTTAAGAAAATAGAATTCAAAAGAAGAAAAAGGAGTGAGAAAAGAAAAGAAAATTGAGAAAATAAAAAAATATTGAGAAAAATAGTGAGAGATTAGAAAAAGAAAAAGATGAGAAATAGAAAAATCAAAAGTTAGTTTCTTTTCCAATTTGTTAGAAATTTTGAATCCCAACTTCCATTTTTTTCTTACCCTTACTTGACCCCCATTACAACCCTACAAAAGGCCGTCATGATCCGATCTTGCATTGGTAATTGCCTTGTGAAGAGTGAATATGTGATGCCTATGGCACCTGATATGACATGCTTAGGATACACGAGTATCTATTCTTATGAGATTTATTTTTGTTTGTTGATTACATCGTGTTTCTCCTGTCATGTGAGACCTTTTATTTACTTTGTATTGATCCCTCACATGTGTGTGAAAATATACCCATCATCGAAGAATTTTCTATTTTGAGAGTAAACCTATTGTGAGGTTTAAATTAAAACATAAATCTATACAGTTCACAAATAGGATAAATTTTTAGATAAATAGAATTCGATATGATGATCACACTTGACACATCTAAGGTTGGGTGATGAATTTATTTGCAAATTGAAGCATTAGACTAACTTAACTAATTATCAATGAGAATGATATGGCATGCATATTGTTTAAGGAGAACTTACATGATAAAGACAATTAACAAATCCCACGAGAATCAATTATAGAAAATATCTTGAAGTTTGTGGGTAACTTCACTAGAAACCCTCAGAAGACAAAACTCCTCTACTAGGGATCACCTAATGGTTTAAAGGCTTGTTGCATATGCTAAATGCAATCGTGCTCCCTACGAAAGTGGCATTATTTACTTTTCTTAAGTTGTTAGTTTGTTTTTCAATTTTGTTTATCTTCTCCTTTGTTCGAGGACTAGCAAAGTATAGGTTTGGGGGTGTGATGAGTAGTGAAATATGATAATATTTCACCCCTAAATACCTATATTTTGTCATCCGATGAAGGCTATCTAATAGAATTTGTAAAGTTTTTTGAGTTTCAGGTGAAATTGGTCATTGGATGCATTAAGGAGCACAAAAGAATGTAATAACAATCAAACACCGGAACAGTAAAGCAAAGGACAGTTGGGACCAGACTTTGGTTTCGTCGAATCAATCGACCCCCTTTGGTCGATGCATCGACACAATAAGAAGAATTTAAATTCAAAATTCAAATTGTGAATTGGTCGATTGATCGACCACTTAAGTCGATCAATCGACTAATTTCAAAATTTGAATTTCGAATTAGAAAGATATTTAAAGAAAAATCTGAGGATTCGGGGGGATCTTCTCTGCTTACATTTTTCTGCTTTGCTTTTGAGTTTTCTAGGGCATTCAGTCCCGATTGTTCCAGCTTTTATTTATTCATTCTCTAGGTGTAAAATTTAGATTAGTTTTCATTTATGCACTTTCGAAGAAGGATTGTACCAGATTTGGATTAAAGCTTTATTGGGATTTTGTTAAAGCTCTGCACGGTATTTTAATATTTATGTCGATTTACTTTTTAATCATGTTGTTTAATTTCATTATGTGTGGCTAGTTCCATTAAGGATGGGGATATGATGATTCCCATCCGAAGTAGTCATTTATTGTAATGCAAATATGTGGTTGAGATGTTAGATTCGTTTAAAAGGCCCTAATATTGTTATTGACAGAGATAGAATCTGATTGCAATCTGAGATCTAGGAGCTAATCATGCCCTATGATCTCAGCCTTGCAATAATGATTTTATCTCAATTATTGCCCATCTCGGGTTTATGTTTTACTACCGTTTGAGGTGTGAGTGTGAATCATATACTCATGGGATGTCAATCATACATCTCCTTGATTTTAGATCGGTGGTTTAAAATTTACCTAAAGATTGGGTTCTGAATATTATCTAAGGTGTGAGTGTTAATCATACACTCGTGGGATGTTAATCTTACATCCCCGTGATCTCATATCGGTATTTTAGAACTCATGTGTGTTTGGGGCCGGTGCTTCTTCTTAGATATCTTTTAAAGATCTCACATCTTAATCCACATATTTGTATTACACAAATGATAAACCTACGATGGGAGGATTTAGTATCCCAATCCTTATCTTTTATCATTTGTTTAAATTTCAATTTATTGTTAGTACTTATCTCATCCTTAAAATTCTCAAGTTTTTAATTTAGAAGATACTGTGATAGATTTGTAGTTATTCTTTTGGTTAATTGCTATTTTTGGTTATTATTTTCTAACCAATCCTCGTGGGAACGATCTCATACTCTGCACCCACTATCTGCAAACTGATTCGTGCACTTACGAGTAAAACACACATTTAAAATCACAATAATTATGATTATGAATTAAATTATGAAACTAGAATTATAGAAAACTAAATTAATATTTGGGATTTTTGAAATATTAGACTAAGGAATTAAAACTAGAATTTAGAATTTAAGGACTGAATTCAGATTCGAAATCAGAAAATCAGGTCGTATGATTAAGGACTGATTCTAAAAACTAAGAACTAGAACCAGAGATTAATGATAGGACTGAAATTAAGATTTTAGAACAGAATTAAAGTCTGTGATCAATGAATTAGGCTGTCAGATTAAGGACTAGTTCTAGAAACGGAGGACTAGAACTAGATATTAAAATTACAGTCTAAAAAGGGTGCTATGGTCTAAGACTGAAAATTTATTATTAGCGATTAAAACTAAGAAAAATCCTAGATCTAAGAACTAAAAACTACTGTCGGAAATTAAAATTAGATTTTTACCTAAAGGTAGGGGCTACGGAGAGGAATCTTGAAAGTTCGAAGCTTGAATCTCGAAATTATGGCTATGTTTCTCTATGGGTTTGTTCTCGGAATTATCTAGTCTCGAAATCCCAAAAAAATCTGTTCTCTTCTCTCTCCTTCGTGTTTTTTTTATGGGTCGAATTAAAAAAATATTTTATAGGTTTTTTTCTAATTAAACACCCTATTTCAAATGTTTAACCGAATTGTACACTAATTTTTCGGTGCTTAATCGCTTTGAGTTGGTCATCGACTCAGTGAGCGACTAGATGACTTGCTCAGCGAGTTTCCTAGTTCTAACAAATTTAGGACTAATTGCGCACTTAGTTTTAGGCGTGCAATCCAATTAAGTGTCTCATTTGAGGAGTTTAATCGAGGAAGCTTGGGGGTCAAGGACTATAAGACTAAGTCGAGCGCAAGCCAATTGCGCGCTGGTGGTGGGGCGCTTAATCCGATCTCGCATATCATGGTGGGCACGTGATCGAGTCTCGAAGTGGTCTTGGAAAGAAAGTCTGGTCTGAAAGGGGGACTGATTCCACATTTGTGGTTTCACGTGCAATCAAATTGCGCGCCTGGCTTTAGGCGCGTAATTCTTGGCCGTCCGGGTTCGGGTCTGAAATGCAAGACTATTGTTTCAGTCTGCATTCCGACTATATACTATTGTTTCAGTATATAGTCTCCCTACGTTGGGGTCTAAGCCACAGAGCTATTATTTCAGCCTGTGTTCAACCATGTACTATTATTTCAGTGCATGGTTTCCAATTTAGGATTAGGAGGTCTGAAATGTCAAACTATTATTTCAGTTTACATTTCCACTATATACTATTATTTAAATATATAGTCTCCCTACTGTTGGTGCGCGCTTTTTCTGGGTTCCTCTCAGTTCCCGTTGAATCAGTGGCTTCCAATTCTATCCTGATGGACTCTAGCGATGCGACGTATGGTATGATTAAAAATAAAGGGTATTCTAATTTATTGCGATCACCAGCTGCAGATATTTATCGACGCTGCAACATATCAATGATCACGCTTAAGAGCAAGTGTGGGTTTCTTCTATACTAAATCGTCCGCCTGCGAATGTCAGTAGCGTTCTTTTCTTTGGGTTAGATAGTTTAATTTCCTTCTTATTCCCCTTTATAGTTATAATTCTTGTCAATTTAGACTTCCCTAGTTTTGTTATGAATTTGATTATATAGGTTTATTCCAATTTGGTTAGGAGTCCAGTTAATGTTGATTTCCTAATTCTATTAGAAGTCTAATCAATATTAGTCTCCCAATACTACTAGAGGTCCAATTAGTTTTAGTCTCCCATTGGTACAAGGAGTGCATGTATAATAGTTTTGGTGAGACTTTAATTTGTTCAGGCATATCAGGTGTACTAGAATTCTAATTGAATAAGGTATAATAATTCTATTGAAATTCTAATTGCAGCAATTATAACAGTCCTGTGAGAATTCTAATTGAGATAAAAGACTAATTTTACCGAAACTCTAATTTAAGCAAACGAATTAATTTTTTATAATTAAAACAAATAAACTGATTTTTATTAAGAATCTAATTGAAATTAGTAAACTAATTTTATTGAAATTCTAATTGAAGCAATGAATTAATTATACTAAAAATCTAATTAAAGCAATGAAATTAATCATACCAAATTCTAATTAAAGAAAGGAATTATTCAACTAAATTCTGATTTAAAGAGATTAATCAGTCATACTAAGGTTTAATGCACTTAATCAATTAAATATGCTGAAATAAGATAAACCTACTAATTAATTGTACTAAAGGGATAAAATAAAAGTAATTAATTATTTCTAAAACTCCGAAAAGGGGGTTTGGGCCCGCTATACTAAGGAGGATTGGCCTCATTCCCGAGTACCCTCCGTAAGCTCCCTTGGGCAAATCGGGTGGCTGAGATTAAAGACAAATTAATTTTTAAACCATAAAATAGTATTTTGAGCTTTTCAGTGTTGATTTCAGAATAATAATTATGAATTAGATTGTAAACTAAAAGTATAAAACTGGAATTAATATTTAGAATTTTTGAAAGTATTAAAAATAGGGAATTAAAGCTATAATTTAAATTGTGAGGACTAAATTCGGGTCCGAAATCAGGAAATCAGGCCGTATGATTAAGGACTTGTTCTGAATCAAAGGATTAGAATAAGAAATTAGTAATAGGAATGTAGATCAAGATTTTAGAACTGAATTAAAGTATAGAATCGGTATATCGGACTGATAGACTAAGGACTGGTTCTAGAAACAGATATATAGAATTTCGGTCCGAAAAGGGGTGCTACGGTCTGAAACTGAAAATAAAAATTAATAGAATTCCCAGATCTAGAGATTAGAGGCCATGGTCGTAAAAAAAAATTTAAATCCTTACCTAGGGTCGGGGCTGTGGAGAGAAATCTCGAAGATTCGAAGCTTGAATCTCGAAATCATGACTAGGTTGCTTTATGGGTTTTTCCTCGGAGTTCTCTGGTTTTGGAATTCCAAAAAAATTCGTTCTCTCTCGAAAAATTGCCAGCCTCCTGGGCGAATTAGGAAAAAAAATCTTTTATAAGTTATTCTTCAATTACGCGCCATTTTTCAGGCATTTAATTGAATTACGCGTCAGTTTCTTGGCGCTTAATCGCTTTGAGTCGGTCACCGACTCAGTGAGCGACCAGTTGACTTGCTCAGCGAGTTTCCTAGTCCTAACAAAATTAGGGCTAATTATGCGCATGATGGGACGACTCAGTGAGAGGCCGGCTGACTTGCTCAGCGAGTTTCCCAGTCCTAACAAAATTAGGGCTAATTACGCGCATGATGGGAGGTGCGCAATCTAATTAAGCGGTTCTTCAGAGGTGCTTAATCAAGGAAGCTTAAGGGCTAAGGGTAGTGAGACTAGGTCGGGCGTAGGCCAATTGTGCGCTGGTTTTGTGGCACTCAATCCGATCACATGTCTAATTTCAGGCGCATAATCGAGTCTCAGATAGGTCTGAGAAAAGAAGTTTTGTCTGAAAGGGGGACTGATTGCGCGCTTGTGGTGTGACGTGCAATCGAATTAAGCGCGGGGTTTTAGGTGCTTAATTCAAGGTTGTCCAGGTCTGATCTCTAGAATGAAATGCAAGACTATTGTTTCAGCCTGCATTCTGACTATATACTATTATTTCAGTATATAGTCTCCTCATGTCGGGATCTGAGCCACAGAGCTATTGTTTCAGCCAGTGTTAAGCCATGTACTATTATTTCAGTTCACGGTTTCCATATCAGGGTTAAAAAGGGTCAAAGGTTGACCGAACAAAAAATATATTCTGTGAAGGCAAAATGAGGGTGTCTACAAATGCCCCTCTTCGGCGCGCTGTTGTGAAGTAAGAACGCGTCGAAGAAGTAGACACCCCTCATTCGAGGTGTCTTCCTGTTTCTCTTAGGAATTCGTAAATGTGAGTTGGTGATGCTGACATGACATGCTTGACTTTCTTATCTATCAACGAAAGCTAGAATGGAGCATTTAAAGGGCAAATGGTAGCTGTCGAAGGGCACATTTCGGGTCCGTGGGTGCATGGCGCATCCCATCACATGGCATGAGCTAACAGAGGGATTTAAGCAATCGAGGTACCGAGGAGTCAATAAAATGTCCAAAAAAAGGACCAGGGACCAATAATAAAAGAAGAGATAAATATCATGTAATATCGAAGGCTTTTACAAGTCATGTCAGACCGGGCGCGTCATTGCTCACTCTAATGCACGTCAGGCGTTTCTTTTCTAATAAGCATTTGTTATTTCTTAGATTAAATATAGTCAATGTTCAATTTCCCAAGAGAATAACTAGTTGATTTGGGCTAGTAATTGAGGTGTGTTTTTTATTATGAGATATGCTCAATTGAATTCTGCGCAGTGGCGTGTGCGCTTGATTCATTCTGAGTTGGCCTTTAAGTTGAGGATTCTAAGCCTATGCTTCTGAACCAATGACTCTGTGCAGTGGAGTATGCGCTTGATTCGTTTATAATTTAGAGGTTAGTAAATCAGGAATTTTAGTTCTAACGTGTCTGAACTAATGATTCTGCACAGTAGCATATGCGCTTGATCCAATTCCGTGCAATGGGATATGCGCTTGATTGCAAGTTCAAAGGTTGGTCGGTAGATTGGGTAGTCTAGGTTGGGCATTCTAAGTCCTAATGTGTCTAAACCAATGATTCTGCGTAGTGGAGTATGCGCTTGATCCAATTCTGTATAGTGGTATATGCGCTTGATTGCAAGTTCAGGCGATCTTAGGAGTTAAAGGTCGGGTTCAAGTGTAATATATGTGCGGGTGATGGGACACTTAATTAGTTTTGTTTTTGGTTTCTTGGTATTTTCTTTTTGGTATTTAGAGAAAGATGAGTCGGGGTCTATTCATTTTGTTGCTTTGTTTTTCTTTTCTTTTCTTCTTTTCTTCTTTTCTTCTCCTTTTTTTTGTTTGTTTGTTTTTATTTTTCTTTTATTTTTTTTTTGAAAGGAGATTTTTTGAAAATAAAGGTAGTTTTGAAATTTTAAAAATTTTAAATTTTAGGGATTTTAACTTAAGATCAATTCGGTGGTAAAATGACGAAAAACGTGGCTTTCGAGACGTCGCTGAGCAGATCCACCGGTACGGGATTTGTGGATCTGACCGTTATTGTGATTGTCAAGATGACACTTGGTATGTCGGATACTACATCTAAATTTCTTGACAAATACTGATGATTGTCTCTTATGAGAGGACTACAGTGACTCGCGAGTCGAGAGAGATGATTTTTAAAAATATTTGATTTAATTATAGTTAACTATATTGATAGGCAGTATTGAGTAATTAAGAAAAAAGTGGGTAGTACTTACCTGTGGCCATACTTACCTGGGTTGCATGCAACTTGTACGGTTCGTGGTAGTGTTGTAGTGTCGCGATGGGACTTTGTGGCTATTATTGTGATGCAGTGCTCTGGATGTGATGTCGCAACGGGACTTTAGAGATTTCTCCTCTTTAGGTCGGCAATGGTAGGACTTGGCGGTTGTGATACAATGTCTCGAGATAAATGATGTCCTGATGGGACCTTGGGATTAATTCGAGAAAGAGAGAGAGAGAGAGAGTTCGTTGCCTTAGCGATGGGACATGACCGAGCTTTCCCTCTCTTTGTCGTATGGCGTGGCATGCGTTGCCTGAGCCTTCTTTTATTTTTGGGTAATGAGGTTTGCGATGGGACGTCGGCTGGACATAGTTAGTGATGGGACATTGGTAAGATGTTATTTGCGCGATGCAACGTTGTTGTCTTTCTTTGGTGGATCTTGGGTTATAGAAGAAATCGTGTTGCATTATGATTGATTTCGTCTCTAGGTGGTTTGTTTTCAGCTTTTCGCAATGGGTCATGAGGGTATAGTTAATTTATTGTGATGGGACTGAGTATTGAGGTGGTATTGCATGTGTGCACGTTATCATAGTGGGTCTTCCTTCTTTGGTGGGGTCATGAGGGCATTGTGGTAAGGGGCATGTGTCTTGCCACGACGGGGCTAAGGGATGATTGACACTATAGGACGGGTTAGTATGCCTTTTTTCTTTGGGACAGCCTGTGAGGCCACGCAATGGGACACAAGGGTGTGGCTGCGACATGATAAGAGAATCTTGGCCACGACGGGACAAAAGGGTCTTGACCAAAATGGGATACAAAGGTGTAAGGGTGTAGATTTCGTCCAAAATTAAGTATTGCGTGCCAATTTTCGGTCCCTCAATACGATTGCGTGCCTGTTTTCAAGCGTGCGATCTCAGACTTGAGGCATTTACGAGCGTGTATATGTGCGTGCAATTAGATTATGCGCTATAATCCTTATGTGTGATTGAAGAGTCACCTGGTCAGCGTACAGTCAGTGTATAGGTGGCCTTTTGTATTATGTGTTTACAATTGGTCGTTTAATTGGTTTGCGCGGTCTATAGGCTGCGCGCTATCGGAGCGTCGCGCGGATGGCGCGGGCGATGGTATAATTGCGCGCTCGGGTAAGAGCGCGTATTTCGGATTGCGTGCCACGTGAGTGGCGCGTGATCTAATTAAGCGCACATTTTCGCACTTATGATTGAGTCCGTACTCTATATAAGTGAAAGAATTTTCATTCTGATTTAGTCTCGAGTTTTGACCTTTTCTAGATATCTCGTGTTCTGAAGTTCGTGTTTTAGTGATATCGGGCGATCTAACCGTCCGATTGGGTTGTCATTTTTTCCTATATTTGTAATTTCGTGTGATCTCCGTCTCGAGGTGATGCTCATGGACGGTGTTATTCTGGGAATGGACGGTATTGAGAATGAGTGGGCATGTCTTCACATCGA
Organism: Chloranthus sessilifolius; assembly: GCA_021018995.1. NCBI lineage: Eukaryota > Viridiplantae > Streptophyta > Magnoliopsida > Chloranthales > Chloranthaceae > Chloranthus > Chloranthus sessilifolius. The sequence goes on along the minus strand of CM037591.1, from coordinate 19,334,231 downwards.
TCCTTTTTAAGGAGCAGTGAAGGCAGCGTTGAAGCAGCGACGGTGGAGGAGGCGAAGATACCGAAAGAGCAGGAGCAAAAAGTGGGGGGATGTGTTTCCCAACCAATGCTCCCTGAAGTCTCTGATTGGACGCTCTAAGCAGAATCTGCTCCTCGCTTCGTCTCAGTTTCGAAACCAGTCTTCATTTTGGGTGTAGGTTAGAGTTTCAAGTTTTCGTTTTGGGATGTAAATTCAGGAGGTATGCCTCTGGTGATAATTATAAAATTATAAATTATAAATGAAGGGGCATTTCTTTTATTCTTATTGTACTTGTTTATTCGTTTGTTTAAATTCATTAGCGAATTAGTTGGGTTTATCTGATTTATTTGACTTATTTTAAGGTTTAGTTTAGAGTTTTAGAATTTATTCCAAATTTATTCAGGGCTTATCCCGAGATTAATTTGTCTTATTGAGCCTGGTTTACTTTGTTTTATTCAATTAATTGGGGTTTTTTTTTTTTTTTAACCATTCAGGGTCTCACTCCAGGGAATTGTTGTTGTTTGTTTTTATTATTTAATTTAAAGTTTTTATTAGTTTAAGGTTTGATTGTAACTTGAGTTTTAGTCTTTTATTTGTATTCAACATGAGGTTGAAAAAGTGTGAGTTTTCAAAGGTTCTAGATAGGTGTTAAATGTCTAAATCCTTTTGGTTTATCCATTTTGCTTTGGATTTGTGTCTCTTAGGGGGTTAAGTGTTGTGTACTCATTGGTTTATCTAAGTTGTCATGGATTATGGTCTTTCAAAGGGGTATGTGTTTGGTTTAGATTTATATTAGATTGGAATGATTTAAAGGTGTGACACTTGTCATTCTATGGTTTAGGGAGTATAGCTTATAAATGTGTGAGCCAAAATTTTTAGACTCCTATTTTTTTAGGATTGAAAGATTTGAGGCATTCTTTCTTTTTTAGGGCATTTTTTTTTAATGTCTTTTCTTCCCTTCTCTTTTGTATCCCGGGTATTAGACCCGAATTGTATTTATTGTGTGGGCTCTTAAGAATGAACGGGATTGGGAATGCAAGGTACCGGTCGAATTGCTACCATGCTAAGGGAAGAGATAGAGGAGAAAAAGGTAGTAGAAAGGAAACCCAAGGATAAGGCAGGGTCAGAATTCTCGTGACCGATGTCTATTTTTTCTGGATAGGCTCTTCAGATCCCGTATTAGTTGCTCTTCCTTTTTAGTGTTTCCAAGGCAAGCTTCTAAGAGCGGATCCCGCAGGTCCTGGGTGGCTTTCCGCGAGCCACTCTTTCTTTTCTGCCGGCTCAGGGCAAGGGGATGAGATTATTACGGTTAGAATTCGTTCAGGGCGCTCCCTTTCTCTGGGTTTCTTCGAGATTTCTAGTTTCCCTAGTAAATTCGGATTCAGAGATTGTCTGAACATGCGGATTTTATGTTTCTTGTTTTAAGTTGTATATTCAGAGGGTATGCCCTCGGTGTATTTTATATTTATTTATTTATTTATGAAGTGGTTATGATTTTAATTCTTTTGTAAATTCCAGTTTAGTTTGTTTTGCAGCTTATTTGATTTATTTAGAATGTGATATTTACTTCATTAATTTATTTACTCTGGATCGAGGCGTGTTAGGAGTATTTCTTTTTATTTAGTCTAGGGTTAATCGGAGTGTATGAATGATGAGGATATTTTTGCTTGGTCTTAGTGTACAGGCAAAAAAGGGGGCATTTTTTTTCTTTTGGTTGTTTAATTAATATTAATTGGGGTTGTGTGTGATATGAGGGTATTCTTTTTAGTTTTAGATCGGTGTTAGTTGAGGCAAAATTTTAACTTTAGTCTTAGTTTGGGGCAAATTTTCTTCTCTTTTTTTTTTGTTTCAGCTTTGGTTGGGGTGTGCGAACGGTGTCAGGTCATTTTTTTTCATTCTTTTTTTTAGGGCGTATATTTTCCAAGTTAGGGGTGTTCTTGGATCAGTCTTGACAAGGGGACGGTTTGGACTGGTAATTAGTCTTAGGAATCTTCTAGTTTAGGTCTGTGAAAGTGTTGTTTTGTATTTGTATATTTTTTTGTTTTCTAGGGAATTGCGCGCTCCATTTTGGGCGTTTAAATGAATTGCGTGCTATGTTTGAAGCGTTCATTCCAAAGCATCAAAAGATTATTAAGCGTCAATGTTCGGTCGTTTAATCGAATTAAGCACATGGTGAGGAGCGCTGGATCAGTGTGGGGATGGTTACTGTGGAAGTGACTGTTGGCATTCACGTGCCACGTGGCGGGCGCTTGATGAAATTACGCGACTGGAGGGCGACGCGCAATGAAGTGGTCGGGTTAATTTGAGCGAGCGACGATTAGATTGCGTGTTCTATATTGGTCGTGTAATCGAAATTATGCGCTTCCAAGGTGGCTCATGATTTGACTGTTCCCTATAAATGGCTTAAAATTTCTCATCTTTGTCACGAGATCCATTTTAGTCTCTGATTATCTGGTTTTCTTATTTCTGTGCACTCTGGTTTTCGTGTTTTCGTGATATCTTGTGATCCAGTCGTCCGTTTCAGGCATCGTTTCTTCCATTCTCTTTAGTTTCTTGAGCTCTTCGTTCTAGGATGGAGTCTAAGGGTGGTGGTAGACCTGCTCTTACTATTTCTGAGTTGGAGAGGATTCTAGGGGCAGAGATAGGTGAGACGTTCGAGGCCTGGACCGATGTTGTCGGGGAGGCGGATGTTGGGAAGGTAGTTGGAGAGGAGGTATTAGAGTTTGACCAATCGGTGGTCAGGGAGGAGGCGCTCGATATTGAGTAGGGGGTTGTTGAGGGTGAGGGTGAGAGAGTCGAGGGTGAGATACCCACGGGTGAGGGAGCTGAGGGTGCAACTGCAGAGCACTAGGGTGCGGCTACGGAGCATCTGGATTGCAGGCACTTCCCGCTGGAGGATTTCTTTGCTCAAGGCCGGGTAAGCACTCATGAGCAAGAGTTCTTTCATTTCCTTAGTGACTTAGGTTATTGCATAGGCTTATTAGGATTTGGAACCCTTCTAATTTATGTCAAACCTGCATTAATGATTGATTGTGTGTTTACTCATGCATCATGATTGCATCTAGAGGTAGAGGTACGTCATGTTTCTACTCAATTATTCTTATCATGTTTTACGAGTTTGTCGTAAATTGTCATTGTGTCTGGGGCATATTTGACTCGCTTTTAGTTTCTTTTTTTTTTTTAATTTGTTTGCCTTTCGTCATAGGTATGTGTTAGTTTTATTGTTATTATTTGTGTTTCGTTAAATAGGAGCCCCTGCAGCTGGCTATCAACTCGGCATGGGTCGAGTCTCACGCTTGGTATTATGCCTTGCCGGAGTTTCAGCAGGCGCGATTAGTGTCTTTCAGTTTTGGACCGATTATGGAGTTGGAGCCCTTTCAGGTCGATCGTGGCCTGATCGCGGCGATTCTAGAGAGGTGGAGGGAGGAGCATCAGGCGCTGCTCTTTCCAGTAGGCATGATGTTGCCGACTCCATAGGACTGGGTCTGTATCACCGGTCTTTGTTTTGAGGGCGAGCCGATCACGAGGCGGATGGCAGGGCATTATCTAGAGGTGCGTGAGGAGATCTTGGGTGTGCCCTATAGGTCGAGTGGCTTGGGGCCAGGTATAATTCGAGTCACTTGATTTTTCGATATGTTTGCGAGTGGCTTCGTCCCCTTGAGGTGCCATTCGGAGGCAAAGGTAACCTATGAGGCGCGTTGTGCAGTAGTGGTGGGTCAGGAGCCCGTGGTGGAGCCGGGGGTAGCTGCGAATAGGGTGCTCTGAGCATTTTTGATGCACTTCCTCGGTGCCATACTTTTCTCTTCTTCAATTCGGGGATGCGTCACCAAGTTATTTTTTATGGTACTTGGGGATCTGGATTGAGTCCCTATCTATGCGTGGGGTGCAGCGACGTTGGTGCATCTTTATGAGTAGCTTTACCGTCGGGGATAGGGTGTTGCATCAATCGAGGGTTTCCTTCCATTCATCCAGGTGAGTTTTAATTAATTGGCATCATGATATCTTTAATTTAGTTAATTTTGGGTCGTTTAATGGTAAACGTTTCTCCTTGTGTGTCGCTGTTGTTGTTATTATTTTCCTTTAAGTTTTGGGCATATGACCACTTCTCTTTCCTTCGTCCAGGGGTTCCGTTGGGTGTGAAGTTTACGTGCCTGCGGATGCACGTGTGGAGGGAGGCGTTGAGGGGTCGTCGCTGGTCTGTGGATCTTCAAACCACGTGAGGCCTCTTTGAGGATATGCATGCAGGGCAGGTATAGATTGTCACGCGTACACCTTCTTTTTATTTTGGTGTTTTAGGATTTAAGTCTTCATTGAGAGGTCGACTTGTTTGTTTGGTTATAGGTGATCTGGAGGCCGTATGAGGATAAGGAGGATGCAGGTGTGCCAGTGATTGAGTCTAGTCGGCCCATCTTCAATGTGGACATATGGGCCCACTGTTTTGAGAGGGTGGAGAGGATCCACACTTCTTGCATAGTACGATAGTTGGGGCTCACTCAGGGAGTCCCTCTAGAGATTTGCCACAGAGTGGTGAAGAGGATGATCGACCCTCTTGGTCAGAATTTCGCGGCACGGATGGCCCTTCATATAGCAGATTTTAGAGCTGGGGGGACTAGAGTTAGAGCGGCACATGATGAGGTGGAAGCTCGGGAGTATGCGTGGTGGTTTAGTGCATTGGATGGTGGGCACGTCTTCACACGTCCCTTCTATGGGAGCGGCTCTTTTACGATCGCAGGGTCGGAGTCAGCATTAGCTTTAAGAGAGAGGTTGGCTGCATTAGAGCAGGGCCATCTTACTGCGAGCATGCGAGGGGCATTAGATGCTCTCCACAGGGCGATGGAGTGGATGGGGTGTGCTCCTCATCCGGATGAGGAGATGTTGCAGTCTTTATCCTTCTTAGTCACTCAGGCCAGGGGAGCAGAGGATGAGTTGGGGATTCGGTTAGCAGAGGCTCGACAGCTTCGGGTAAGTTAATTTGCGGTTTTTTTATTATTATTATGTGGACTTAGTTTTCTGGTCGTTCTGACGTGGTTGTGGTGTCTCATTTTATTTTGTTTTGGACAGTCTGAGAGGGAGGGTGAGGTTGCTCGTTAGGCGGCCCTGCTAGATGTCTATTGCAGTTAGTAGTTAGCCGACCGGGAGATAGCGGCCAGTCTATGTCTTGAGATTGACCGATTGATAAGTGTCTTCCTAAGTATGATTTTGTTCAATTGTTAACATCGTGAGCTTGTTGACTGGTATATTTATTATTATTTGTAGAGAGCCGAGCTAGCTGACAGGGGTCCCGTTTCGGCATTTGATCCGTCTTCAGTTGCCTCCTCTAGTCGGGAGGATCCAGCGATGGCTCAGCTTCGGGCTGAGCTAGATCATTGGGTAAGTTCAATTCAATCTTTGCCTGGTTCGTGTCATTGCATTAATTTATTGGGTGTCGTTGTTTTGTTTTCTTAGTAGCTTACTAATATCATGCGGTATTTCAGTATCAAGTTGCCGAGAATCTTCAGAAGAGGGAGGCGACTGCTGCCTCTCTACGCTCGGAGAGCCAGGTAAAGTTTCTTTTGATGTGGGATAATTCTATTTCGGTTATTCCATCTTTATCTTGTTCTGACATATCTTGTGTTGGATTTTTTGGTTCTTTGTGCAGGCTGTTCCGGACTCCACTCTCGAGGCTCCCCCTCAGGAGTCTATTCCTATCCCTACTCAGGTATGTTTTAGTTATTATGTTTGTAGTTTATTTATCATTATAGTATTTTTGATGTATTTGTCAGTTTTTATTGCAGCCGCCTACGTCTGCTGTCCCTCCTGTGCCTCCTGCTGATCCAGTGACCGCTAAGACAGTTGAGCAACTCCTGAGGGAGAGGCTAGATCTGGTATGGTTCTTTTCTTTTTCAAAGTTTCTTATTTTATTCATGTATATATTAGTTTTCGCTTGACTTGGTGCAGTTATGCAAGTTCGTCAGCTACAGGAGGCGCGTCTAGAGGCGGCACGAGCGTGCACCACTCTTGAGGCCAGATGAGTCCTTGGGGAGATGCGGAGTCAGGTTGACTTATTTGTCGAGATGATGGCCACTCAGATGACTCATACGAAGGCGCTAGAGGCGGCTCGTCGGACGACGCGAGCAAAGATGCAGGCGTCCCTAGATCAGCTACAGTATCGTTTGCTGAAGAGTGAGCGTGAGATATATAGGCTAGCTCACCAGCTTGGTAGACTAGATTCAGGGGCGATGGGTTCTTCGACTGGGTAGTCTCGTCACATGTCACATGATCATGCCAAGGGTGATGCTCGTGAGGATGCAGTGGTTCGTGAGGTTCTAGTGAGGTATCCTCCTCTTTCTAGATCGAGGCGGTCGGTCAGCCAGACGAGTGAGGGGGGATCTGTGGCAGGGCCTCATCGCTTAGAGGTTTCGCCGACTTTGGGTGCCGGGATCATTATTTTGGAGGACGATACAAGACCTCCGGTGATGATATTGGGGAGACGATGAGTGTTTCAATCCCGTCCAATGACGGCCGTAGGGATTAGGTGTGTGAGCGTGTGGGTTTTTTTTATATCGATAGCATGTGTGTTGTTGTATATATAGGGGCTGTCCCCAGTGATAGGTGTAAAAAGAAATGGCAAAATTTTGACACATATAGAGAGATTTTTTATTATTTAGATGTACTTGATTGGCTCCTTTTTCTTTTAGTTACCTCTTGCGTCTACTTTTGCTTTCAGTTTCTTTAGCGTCGTCAACCTTCGTTGGGATTTGAATGCTTCTTGAGTTGGCCTAGTGATGGTTGAAGGTTTCTTGCATATCTGCACATGTGAGAGTAATGTTATCAGTATATTTGTTCGCCCCCTTGCTGATTATCAAAGGGGGTGAGTATCTTAGACCAGAGTCTGGTAGCAAAGATGGATATGTGCTCTTTTCTCTTTTGTTTTTCTTCATTTTTTTTTTCCTTTTTTTGAAATGAAAATAATGCAACAGGGAAAGAAAATAGCTAAAATGGAAATAATAATAAAACAATAAAATAAAAATGCCCCAGTATAGGAGCGTAGTAGGATCGGCAGTATGGTATCTTCAGTAGTGCTTTTCGGAGGGTAACTTCATCATTTCTTATCTTCTTTATGGACAGGCCAGCGTTTTTGACATAATTCTTCTTCTAATAAAATAAATGCCCCGGCGTTAAGGTGCAATGGAGCTTTTTCGGGTTTCGAGATAAGCACTTTGGGTTTATAAGCAGTCATGGGTATCTGGTGAGTTAGTTTTGAAGAAAAAAAGTTGATCAGTACCGCCACCAAATTGGTGAGGTCATCTTTATGATTAGGTCAGTGGTATACAGGGTCTATCCTAGAGTGGTGGTCATCCTATCGCATGGTTATTACGGAGAAGCATGATATATATAGTAAGCGATTGCGCCAATCGTCATTCATCAGTTTTCGATTTCATCTCTAGGAATATCCGGCAAGGCTTCTGATTTATTGTCCACAAATAAAAATAGCAGAGGGGGGTAAGGCTCAGTGATGCGAGGAGTAATTTGTATCTAATGCTTTCCAAAAAGGATAGGTAGCAGTCTTTTTCTCAGAGGGGTGCAGGATGCCATGATCGAGCTCTTCTTCATACTTCGGTACCATCAAAATCTCATCTTCTTTGGTTAGCAGGAGTTTATCCTCCTCCCGCCACCTTACGACTACATCTAGTAGTATGGGGACATCAGGGGTGCCCTCGCAGCTTGCTTATACACTTTTAGTGAAATTACCAGAGTTGTCCTCACGGCCTGCTTATGCTTTCCTGAGCTCATTGACTTGTTCATTCGCCATAATGTTCTCACTCGATCCTTTTTTTTATATATGTAAATGCATATATTTTTTGAAAGCATCCTGCTAGCGCAAGAATAATGAGTTTTGATTGAATCTAACATCTTCATTTTGTTTTGCTCTAACATTTCCTCCAATGGCGGGGGAGGGAAATAAGGATCGGGTGTTACTTATGCTTTTGAAAGAGGTTAGATAAGTCACTATTCCTTTAATCAGATTGCCTGAGTGAGAAAAGGTGGGCGATAAATAAGAGGTCTTAAGGATATTCTGAGCATTGAAGTCGTACGACCAATGAATGGGTCGTGACGACTACAAGGGTAATAAGTATAAGTATTTAACCATGGGATGTGACGATCATAGGGCTAGGGGTAGTATTTTCTAAGGTACATGGTGTTCCAAGGACTAGGGAGTTCTTCCCCATTTTGTTCGCCAATTTATAGCCATTTCCGAGGTATGCGGCTATTATGACATATGGGCCTTCCCAGTTCGATTTCAGTTTTCCTTTCGGGTGGGCGTGCTTGGAAGGCATGATTTTCTTCAAGACTAATTCTCCAATATTAAAGGTTCGTTGGAGGACTTTCTTATCGTAAGCCCTGGCCACTCTCCTCTGATATACCTGAGTGTAATCAGCTGCCCTTAGACGTGTTTCATCGAGTTGCTCTAGCTGCGTGAGTAGAGCAATTCTCCCCTCGTCTAAGGATAGCTCATCATTGAGTCGAATGCGTAAAGACGGTACTTGTATCTCATATGGCAAAACTGCCTCCATCCCATAGGTAAGGAGGTAGGGAGTTTGGCCAGTAGCCGTACGAATAGAGGTCCTATAGGCTCAGAGCGCTTCTGGTAGTCGTTCAGGCTAGTCAGCTCCATTGCTTATTTCTACTGTGTGTTTCAGGATTCGAATCAGCATTTTGTTTGTAGCTTCTGCCTGTCCATTGCCTTGAGGGTAGAACAGTGATGAGTGGCGTAGATCGATGCCGTACTTTTTGTTAGTGAAAACATCCTGGGTACTCCAAATCTGGTGATGATATTTCGAATGATAAACCTCACAAGTGTTGAAGCGGTAATTCTGACATAGGATTCAACTTCTGCCCATTTGGTATAGTATTTGGTTACTATAAGGATAAACGCATGCTTGTGAGTGTTCCTGACTGTGTCGGTGAAGGGTCCAATGACATCGAAGGCCCACATTGAGAATGGTCATGGCGAGGTCACAGTGTTCAATGTAACTGATGGAGCTTTGATAAGTGAGGCATGTTCTTGGCATTGCTTGCAGGATTCGACGTAGAGGTGGCAATCTCTGATCATTTTCGGTCATAAGTAACCTAGTCGTGTAACTTGATCGGCGAGTCTCTGTCTACCGAAGTGGGCGTCATAGGCACTGGCATGTGCTTCTTAGATGATGTATCATCCTTTGGTAGTCATGACGCATCATAGTAGTACTCCTTTGGTGAAGGCTTCTTTGCATAATGTTTCATCGAGTATGCATAATCGGGCGCATCGGTTCCTTATAGTCTTTTGTTCGATCTTCGTGGCATATGGGGGGACGTGTTGATGTTTCAAGAAGTTTCAGATGTCAAAATACCATGGTTGTCCATTGTTGGTCGGTGATTTTTCAAATCTGAACATAGCGACTTCGGTTTTTGTCTTGACATGCTTTCCCAGGGTGATTGCTTCTTTCGGTCCTGTACTTGTGGGAGGACGGGTAATTCTCTCTTGACGGTTCATGCTACCTCGTGGGTGGGTACTGGCAGCTTTTCAATGAAGAAGGTCTTGGTATTTTGTCTGATAGGTATTTGGATGACCGAGTCTAGCGTGGCTAAGGAATCTGCAAGCTCATTTTCTAATCTAGGGATGTGTGTTAAAGAGATTCTTTCGAATTTCTTTACTAAATATTAAGCGATTTCTAGGTATGCTATTAGTCTCCTTTCCTTAGTTTTCCATTCTCCTATGACTTGTGAAATTACTAGTTTGGAATCACCGATAGTTTTTAACTGTTTAACTCCTAATTGTAGTCTAGCTATAAAAGGTACGCATTCTGTGACATTATTAGTGACAGGAAAATCCAGCTGAAAAACTTTAGGTATGACAACTCCTTCTGGGCTTAGGAGGACTATCTCGATGCCTACTCCATTGTGGTTTAGAGCGCCGTTAAAATAGAGGGTCCATGAGGTCTTGTCGGGCTCTTCGTTATGAATTGTGAATAGGTCTTCGTCGGAAAAATTTGCGTGTATCCGTTCATCATTTGGGAGTAGGAGGTCTGCGAGATAATCAGTGACGGCTTGTCATTTGATCAATTTTTGCGTGACATAAGTGATGTCGAATTCTTGCAATATCATGTGCCAGTGAGCGATCTTTCCTGATGTTGCGGGCTTTTCAAATACATACTTCGAAAGGTCCATTTGGGCTAATACTAGTATTTTATGTGCTCCAAAGTAGTGTCGTAATTTGGTTGAGGCCCACACCAATGTGAGGCAACTCTTCTCCATTAGAGTATATTTTTGTTCATACTCAACCATCGTCCTACTGAGGTAGTAGATAGTCTTCTCTCTCTTACAGTCTTCTTCGTATTGTCCCATAATTACTCCCATTACTTTGTCGTTTGCTGAGCGGTATAAAATTAGGGATTTTTCAGGGACAGGTGGCGACAGTATAGGTGGGTTAAGGAGGTATTTCTTGATGTTGTCGAAGGCTTGCTGACACTGGTCGTCCCATTTGTATTCAGCTCCTCCTTTAAGTAGCCTGTAGAAAGGATCACATCTGTCTGAATGCTGGGAGATAAATCTCCTAATGAATTGCAATCATCCTATCAGGCCTAGTAATTCTTTGATATTACTGAGAGGCGGCATCTCGAGGATGGCTCTGACTTTTACAGGGTCAACCTCGACCCCTCGCTTGCTAACTATAAAACCAAGTAATTTTCCTGAGGTGACTCCGAAAATGCATTTCTTTGGATTTATTTTTAGCTGATGCTTCTTAGCTCTTTGTAAAACTAGTCAGAGTGCTTCAACATGTCCTATTCGCGTTTGGGACTTTACTAATATGTCATCAACGTAGACTTCTACACACTTATGCATCATGTCGTGCAAGATAGCCAACATAGCGCGTTGATACGTGGCTCCTGCATTCTTGAGCCCAAAAGGCATAACAATATAATAGTATGTTTCCCATGGTGTGGTGAAGGAAGTCTTCTCTTGGTCGAACTCTGCTAATTTGATCTGATTATATCCAGAGAAGCCATCCATAAAGGATAGCATCTCATGTCCCGCGGCCTTGTCGACTAGAGTGTTAATGTGTGGGAGTGGGAAGCCATCTTTTGGGCATGCCTGATTGAGATTTTTGGAAGTCGATGTAAACTCATACTCTGTCGTTCTTCTTGGCGATAAGTACTATGTTGGCGACCCACTTAGGGTAAAGAACAACTCGGATAAATTTGGCTTTGTGTAACTTGTCGACTTTTTCTTTGACTTGGAGGGCAATTTGTGGGTGCATCCTACGGAGTTTTTGCTAAACAGGCTTCGCATCAGGTTCTAAGACAAGACGCTGCTCTACTAAACTCGGGTCTAAACCGGGCATGTCCTCATAGGACCACTCAAAAGAGTTGAGGTGTTCTTGCAGGACTTATGCAATTTGCTGGCGTTCTTTGGAATTGAACGTTGCACTAATCAATAGCTTCTTGGGTTTCTTTTCAGTGCCAAAGTTAAGTTCTTCGGTGGGTTCTACGACAGCTTGGGTTTTCTCATCGAAACACTTGATAACCTGTTGGAAGTCCAGTGCCTCCTCAGCAATTGGAGCTCTTTCTTCGTCCTCGGTAAGTTCATGTACTGCGAAGTTACTACACTGGGGATTTGAATTTACGAAAGGTTACCCTTCATCGGTACAATTTATAATCGAGAGATCTTCGGTAAGGTAAAGGTCAAAGTTATTAATTCATCTCTTGAAGTCACGAAGTATCTCGTCCGGTATGGTCACTAACTTATTGTCTAGCCGGGACGCTTTACGTCCTTGTGTGAGGAATGGGATAGAAACCTCAGGAGAAGAGTCTCCTTGTTGGCTACAAATCTAGTTAGGGATGAAGGGTTCCCTTTCTTTTATGAGGTTTTTTAATTTTTTGGATTTTGTATTTCCGAATTTTTAGGGTTTCTGTTTTTTCTATTTTTTTATTTTTGATAATAAATATGATACAGGGTCGGTCGCCTCAAGGGGTGCCGGGGGAATTGCTTCCTCTAGTTGAGGGAGTGAGACGGCTGCTGGAGCCGTTCAGACGATCCTTTAAGAAATGTAGACTTGTTGTAAATTTGGCATTTTTTTTTTGGAGTCCTCGGCTAATGAGACCTTTTGAATAAGTGACTCGGGTGATAGTGGCACCGATGTTTGGATTTCCTCTATCACACTAATGGGCTCTTCATCGAAGAAACTCTGAAGATCGTAGTCAATTGATCTTTCATCCTCTGGGTCATAATAATATTGTTCTTCCCACTGAGGAGAATCCCCTAAAGGACCCTCAAGAGTAGCAAGTTCTTTTCCTTGATCTTCATAATATGTCGGTACGAGCGTGCATGCTCGGCAGCGAGGTTGATAATGATGAAGAATGCAGGGAGATTCCCAAGGGAATTCCCATCCTTCTAAATTATAATCGAAGATGGTATCAAACTCATCTTCTTGATCTGATAACGCTTGAAGTCCTAAATTAGCTCGCTCGGCTAACTCGAGTGCAGGGAGATCTATCCAGTAGTCTTCGTCATCACTCGGGGGACGTTGTCATTCCTCTTCAAGAGATTTCCAAAATATTTGAAGTTGCGACGAATCCGGGGATGTAGAAGTGTCTACTTCGAATTCCTCTTCAAACTTTATAAAAGCAGGTTGAGTGTCTCCTTCGGGATCAAACGGACAGCCTTCGGGGTTCTTTGCTCCTTGTGCCAATAGCTGAGCTAGTAGGTCATTGGCGGTTTTTGTCGTCGCGGGGTTGGAATGGTTCGATTCCTCCGTCGTAGGATGTCGGGTCCACTTGGCGAAACATTCTAATTTATTGGTGCATTCCCTATAGCGGGGCTGCCAGGGGTGAACGATACAGGGGGAATCCCACGGGCATTCCCACCCTCCAAGGCCAAGGCCGAGGCGGATGCTATACGGGCTGAGATTCTCTTGTGGGGTGTCAACCTCTTCCCACGTTGAGTGCAAGTGCTCTTCATCATCTTATAGGGCAGCTGTATGAAAGTCTTCGTCATCGGTAGATTCCCAATCTTCTAATTGTGGTTTGGTTCCTAGGGGTTCTTCTCTTCTCTTTTCTATGGACTCTTTGAGATTAAACAAGGGTTTGACTCCTTCGAGCGGTTCATCAATGTCGTTATTGAGGCTTATCAAATCGCTAAATGCTTTGGCCATTTGTTCAATTTTTATTTCTTGGGAGGTGGTGAAGGATACTTCCTAATGCTTCGGCACGTCAGCTTTCTCAGTAGCCCCACAGACAAAGTGGTCATATAAAGACCATTTCGGTGAGGTAGGGAACAAGTCGGCTTGTGTTCCGTCCGATTGATAACCTAACCTTATGTGTTTACATATTTTTGTTGGGACGACAGGTCCTATACGACCTTTCTTATTCTTACCGAGTTTGGTGTGGGGGACATATCCAAGTTGGTACATGAGATCCCACCCTTTTGTCGCGGTGGGGTTGATGTCATAAAGTTTAGCGAGGTCTGGACCGTCCTCTCTCCTCACTATATTTTGTTGACGCATTGGGGGAGAACTAGAACGGTCAGGGGGACAGATTTCCGCAATGGTTGCCTCTTTCGGGGTTTGGATCTTTTGAATGTGACCTGTGTTTAACACATAATCATGAATGGTTGATATGCTCGCTGCATAATCAGTGTCTATCTCCTGGAGGGGTGCATCAGCATATATACAGACGATGGAGTCCTCATATGAGAATTTAACGCATTGATGATATGTGGGTGCGACAGCCTTCAAGGACTCTAGCCATTTTTTTCCTAAGATAAGATTGTACGTACTAGCCGAATCAGAAACATGAAAGGTAACGCCTTTTGTTACCGGTCCAAGGAAAACCTGTAGCTTAATAGTTCCTTTCCAAAATGATGTGAGGCGTCATAAGCTATGAGTGACAGGGCGGAGAGCCTAACATCTTGTTCTGTGTATTTAAAAGTCTTTAACGTGGTGAGAGGGTAGATGTTAAGTCTTGCTCCAGTGTCAACTAGTGCGTGTGGTATGGAGAATCCTCTAATTATAATTGTGAGATATATGAGGGTCGCACTTTCACAGAGGGACTCTTTAGGCATGTCTGCGTCTGTGAAAGTGAGCGCCGAAGGTTGCGCCATGACCGAAGCGATTTGATGAAGTTCGTCTAGGGTCGTGTCCTCATCCACTTGTGTGTCTTCGAGTATCCTTATCAACAACTGGTGATGATTAGGTGATTTCTTGATGAGTTCTAGTATGGATATCTGGGCTGAGATCTTCTATAGATGCCGTAGAAGGTCATATTCTTGTCCTGGCTCGAGTGTCAATTCTTTACCTAGCCGGTGAACCTTGGGTGCAGGTGGTTGGAGTGGTTGAGGTGCAGAGATTGGTGGAGGGATGATATGAGGCGGGGGAGGCAAGTTGACCTCTCTTTCTCTCACATTCCCCTCTGGTGATTGTACGCAGGTGAAATCCTTACTCCGAGGGAAAGGAGGAGGTGGGTAATTGGTTCCTGACTTGAGAATTGGGCACATCGGTTGCTGGCTAGACCCGACACGAGTCGACGTTGACGTGTTTGTGGAGTGAGTGAAATTGGGGGTCGGAGCGTTGTTGGTGTGCTTTTTCTAGGCTCCTCTCGGCTCCCATTGAATCAGTGGCTCCAATTCAGTCCAGGTGGACTCCAGCGATGCGGTGTTTGGAATGACAAAAATAAATTTTAAAAAGGGAGATTTTTCTAGGAAGGTTCCTAGTTTGATTGCGATCGCCAGCTGCAGATATTTAACAACGTTCTGGTATTACTAAAAGTCCAATCGGTTTCAATCTCCTATTGGTACTAGGAGTGCATATGTATTAGTTACAATAATATTCTAATTGTACTGGGATTCTAATTAAAGCAATTGTAGTAATTCTACTATGATTCTAATTAAAATAAAAAAAAGATTGATTTTTTTCTACGGACCTAATTAAAGCAATAGATTTAATTTTCTATTCTAATATCAATAGAAATAAAAAGACTGATTTTTCTACGATTCTATTTATCGCCGAATTTATGAGGGCAAAATATAGCTAATCATGAATAAACTAAATTTCCTAAAAATTGGATTTGGAATAGTCAATTAACTAAACTAATGGAAAGGAAATTTTGATTTAGCACTCTAATAATTATATCAAGGCCTAATTGATGCGAATAATCAATTATGTCTAGATATAAACTAATTAAAGCAATTTATTAATTCTGAAAAAAACTCTAAAAAAAGTGGTTTGGGCCGGCTATGCTTAGGAGGATTGGCCTCGTTCCCGAGTACCCTCCGTAAGCTCCCTAGGGCAAATTGGGTGGCTGAGATTTAAGAGAAAAAATTAAATTTTGGATGGTAAAGTAATATTTTTAGGCTTTTCAGAGTTGGTTTCGGAACAATAGGAGCGAATTGAATTATAAACTAGAATTATGAAAACTAAAATTAATATTTTGGGATTTTTGGAGGTATTAAACTAAGAAATTGAAATTAAAAAAACTTTTAGGACTGAATTTGGGTTCGAAATAAAAAAAAATCAGACCGTATGATTAAGGACTGGTTCTAAACTTTGAGGGTTAAAACCAGAAATTAATGATAGGACTGTAAATCATGATTTTAGAGTAGAATTTGGTCTTAAGGGTCGGTATATCGGACCGACGAATTAAGGACTGGTTCTAAAAGCAGGGAATTAGAATCAGAAATAGAAGATTCGGTCCAAAAATGGTGCTACGGCCTAAGATTGAAAATAAAATTAAAAATTAATAGATCCAGCGATTATAAGCTACGGTCGAAAACTGAAATATTAAATCCTTACCTAAGGGGGGTCGGGACTGCACAGAGAATCCTCAAAATTTTGGGCGTTTGAATCTCAAAATCATGGTTGGGTTCTATGGGTTCATGCTCGGAGTTCTCTGGTTTCGAGATTTATTGTCTCCTCTATCAAAATTTGCAGCCTCCCTCCTCTCTTCGAGAAAAAAAACTTTTATAGGTTTTCCTTCAATTACACGCCTGTTTACGGGCATTTAATTGAATTGCGTGTCTGGATTCCGGCGCTTAATCACTTTGAGTCGGTCACCAACTCAGTGAGCGACCGGCTGACTTGCTCAGCGAGTCTCCTAGTCCTAACAAATTAGGGCTAATTGTGCGTATGTTATCATGCGCTCAATCTAATTAAGCATTTAACCTAAAGCGTTTAATCAAGAAAACGTAGGGATCAAGGGTAGTAAGGCTAGGTCGAGCATAGGCTAATTGCGCGCTAGTGGTGAAGTGCTCAATCCAATCATGCATCCTGTTTCAGGCACATAATCGAGTCTCAAATCGGTCTGGGAAAGGAAGTTTGGTCTGAAAGGTGGACTAGTCGCGTGCTTGTGGTTCTGCGTGTGATCGAATTGGGCGCTGAGTTTCTAGCACGTAATTCGGAGTTGTTCAGGTATGGTCTCTAGAATGAAATGCAAGACTATTATTTCAGTCTGCATTCTTGCTATATACTGTTGCTTAGTATATAGTCTCACTATGCTGGGATCTGAGCCACAAAGCTATTATTTCAGCCTGCATTCAGTCATGTACTATTGCATGGTCCCACACCGCGGGTTAAAAGGGTCAAAGGTTGACCGAAAAAGTTTGTAAACTTCGCGAAGGAAAATTGGGGGTGTCTACAAATGCCCCTCTTCGGCGCGCTCTTGTGAAATAAGAACGCGTTGAAGAAGTAGACACCCCTCATTCGAGCTGTCCCCTCACTTTTCTTAAGTATTCACAAATATGAAAAGGTGATGCTGACATGACATGCTTGGCTTTCTTATCTTTTAGTGCAAGCTTAAATAGAGCATTTGGGGGCCTAGTGGTAGCTGTCAAAAGGCACTTTTCGGATCTGTGGGTGCATGGCGCATCCCATCGTATGGCGTGAGCTAACAGAGGGATATGGCGTGATCAAGGTTTCGGGGGGTGTCATACAAATGTCCATAAGGTCTAGGGACTGGTAATACAAAAAGAGAGTGCAATATAATATCGAAGGCTTTAATAAGTCCTGTCAGACCAGGCACGTCATTGCTCACACCAATGCACTTCAGGCGTTCCTTTTCCAATAGGCATTTGTAAGTTCTTAGATTGAGTATATTTGTTATTCAGTTTCCCAAGGGAAAGGGGCCGGTTTGGGCTGATAATTAAGGTGAGTTTTGCGAGGTGTGATCAGTTGAATTATGTGCAGTGGCACGTGCGCTTGATTCATCTGGAGTCGGTATTTTAAGTAGGGAATTCTAGTCTTATGTGTCTGAACTAATGATTCTGCACAGTGGTGTATGTGCTCAATCCAATTTTGCGCAGTGGGATATGCGCTTGATTGTGAGTTCAGGGGGTCTTTAAGTTAGGGAATTATGGTCCTAAGGTATCTGAACAAGTGATTCTGCGCAATGGCGTATGCGCTCGATCCAATTCTGTGCAGTGGGATATGCGCTTGATTGTGAGTTCAGGCGGTCTCAGGAGTTAAAAGTCAGCTTTATTGTATGTGGGTGATGAAGCACTTAATCAATTATTTTTTGGTATTTAAAAAAGGGTGAATTGGGTCTATTTACTTTGTTGCTTTTTCTTCTTTGTTTTTGATAGTATTGTTTTTTATTTTTTTTGTAGAAGATTTTTTGTTTTGAAGCAAGTAAGAGAGTCTCGAGATTTTAAAATTCTACGTATTTTAACTTAAGATCAATTCGGTGGTAAAACGGCGAAAAACATGGCTATCGAGACGTCACTGAGCAGATCACCGGTAAGGGATTTGTGGACCCGACCATTTATGTGGTTGTCAAGACGATACTTGGCATGTCGGATACTCCATCTAACCTTCTCGACGAATACTGATGATTATCTCTTATGAAAGGACTACAGTAACTTGCGAGTCGAGAGAGATGGGTTTTGAAAATATTTTGACTTAATCATAGATAACTATATTTATAAGAAATATCAAGTAATTGAAAAATGAGTAATACTTACCTGCGTTGTGCGATGGGACTTGTGATATTTTAGCAGGGTGCTATTGCAATGGGGCTTTGAAGTTGTCTTTTCTTCTTTTTTTTTGCTTTGTTTGCTGCGGCAGTTGGTGGTTGTCGGTGTGATATAACGTCTTAGGGAAGGTGATGTCGCGATGGGACAAGTGGTATTGTGGTGATTCCACAATGAGACTTTGGATAGTTTTCGACAGTATGTTCATGTTGTAGCTTGGCATTAGTGGGATGTGATGGGACATGGAAGGAGTCCCAAGTTTTCCTTCTTTTTTTTCTGCTTTCGTCCGCTGTGGTATCTGGTGATCATTTGTATCGAGCAATTTGGGAGGAAGGCTCTTTGTTTTAGCGATGGAACCTGATTGAGCCTTTTTCCTTTTCTTCTTTTGGCTCGGTAAGCGTATTGTTTGGGCTTTCCGGGCAATGGTGTCCGCAATGGGAGGTGTAGCATAGTTAGGGGTGGGACACTAGTAGGATGTTTTCACGCTAGGACGTTGATCTCTTTATTTAGCAGATCTTGAGTCATGTGAGCTCACGTTGTGGTTGCGTTGTATTGGCTTTTTGACGTATTTACGTTTTCAGAATTTTTGATGGGCCATGGGGGCATGGCTACAAGTTTTATGATGGGATCAGATATTGGGGTGGTGTCATGCGTGTGTGTGTTTTTTTTATGGTGGGATGTGCTTGGGTGGCTGCACGATTGGACAAAAGGGTTTTGATTGAGATAGGATAAAGAATGTGGTCAGGGTTGACGATGTCACGCGAGGCATGTATGTCTTGTCTGTAATAGGACCACAGGTGTGGTCGACATTTTTGGTAGGGTTACGTGATGGGAGTAGAGTGATCGGTTGTTCCTTCTTCGATGTGGATAGCTTATAAGGCTCCGCGATGGGACAAAGGGAATTTTCTTTTAAGCGAGATAAATTTTGTGTAAAAATTAGGAATTACGTGCCTATTTCTAGTCGCGTGATCCGATTGCACAACTATTTTCTGGCGTGCGATTTAGGGTCTAAGGGGGCTGATTACGCGTGTGGATATGGGTGTGTGATTGCATTGAGTGCTATCTAAGCGCAATTGAAGGGTCACCAGGTCACTACGCGGGTGACCTTTCATATTGCGCAGCACAGGGAAGTCGTTTAATTGGATTGCACGTCCTTGGATGCGCGCGAGATCGGAGCGTCACCCGATCAATGTATGGGTGATCTTTCATATTGCGCGGTGTGAACGGGTCATTGGATCAGATTGCGCGGCTATTGAAAAGCGTGAGATCGGAAGGCCGCACCTTCTGCGCGGGCGACAGTTTCATTGCGCGCTTGAATCTTAGCACATGTTTTAGATTAAGCATGATATGTGTGGCGCGCGATCGGATTAAGTGCGTATAGTTAAGCGCACGATTGGGGCCATACTTTATATAAGCGTGGGAGGCTTCATTTGTTTCTCATTCTCTGATTTAGTCTCGAGTATTAACTTTTCTGAGTGTTCTGGTGTTCTGAGATTCGTGTGTCGGTGATATTGAGCAATCTAACCGTCAGATTGGGATGGAGTTTTTTCTTATATTCGTTATTTCACGTGATCTTCGCCCTGAGGTGATGCTCAGGGACGGTATTGTCTTGGGAATGGGCGGTATTGGGAATGGGGGTGTTAGTCTTCACACCATTCCTTTTTAGGGAGCAGTGAAGGTAGCGTTGAAGCGGCGGCGACGGAGGAGGCGAAGATGGCCGGGAGAAGAGGTGTTGTAAATGGAGGGATGTATTCCTAACCCATTTTCCATCTCTTCTGCTGGTGGCTCGTTTGAGTCCTCCAAGTCTGGTGGCAACATTTCTGAAGCCTCCGATTGGACGTTCTGCTCCTTGCTTTGGCTCATGGTAATTTTTGTTTTTGTTTTGGGTTGTATGTTAGGGTTCCAAGTTTTTGTTTTGGGTTGTAATTCAGGAGGTATGCCTCCGGCGAAATTGTAAAATTTTGAATTATGAATAAAGGGGCATTTTTTATTATTTTACTATTTTTTATTGTCTATTGTTTATTGTGCTCAGCTAGTTGGTTTAAATTTTCTTAATTGATTAATTGGACTTATCTGATTTGTTTTGACGTAGTTTTAGGATTTAATTTAGCTTATAGTTTTAAAGTTCTTTTTGAAATTATCCGGAGTTTATTTATTCATCTTATTGGGTCCCACTTAGTGGTTCACCTGATTCTATTGGCTTGTTGGGGCATTTTTTTAATCTTAAACAAGTTAGATTTTGTCTTATTTGAGTTCTTTGTTTGGCTTAAGGTTTTTTTTTTTCGCTTGTCTTATTTAAGGTAGTTTGTTTCGTTTGAGGTGTTTTATTTTGGTCTTTTATTTGTGATTTGAGGCATCATTTGTGTGAGTTTTTATGGGTTCTAGATAGTGATTGGGTATTTTAATCCTATTGGTCTATCTTAGACTTGGGGAATTTGTGCTTTTCAGAGGGGTAAGTGTTGTGTGATTACTGGTCTATCTAGTTTGGCATGGATTGTGATTTTTTTTTTGAAAGGAGTATGTGTATGGTTTTGGATTCAATTAAATTGGGAAGGTTTCAAGATGTGTGACACTTGTTAATTTAAGGGATATGGTTTATAAATGCATGAGTCTAAGGTTTTTGGCTTGTTATTTTCTTATTTTAAGTCTAGAGGCTGAAAGTTTGGGGGCATATCTTGTGTTTATAACTTTGGGCATTTTTGTTCATTAATGTCTTTTATTCCTTTCTATTTCATTTCTTGGGTACTGAACCCCAGGACTTGTGTTTATTAAGTGGATTATGAGAATGGACGGGATTGGGAATTCGGGGTGATACTAGGGTTTGTGCTATCAATCTAACTCGAAGTGTCACCCTGTCGGGAGAAGAGGTGGAGGAGAAAAAGGTGGTAGAGAGGAAACCCAAGGATAAGGCAGGGTTAGAGTTCTCGTGACCAATGCCTATTTTTCCTCGGTAGGCTTTGCGGATTCAGTGTTAGTTGCTCCTCATTTTTAATGTGTCCAAGGGGAGCTCTTAACATTAGGTCCCACAGGTCCTGGGAGGCTTCCTGTAAGCCACTCTCTCCTTTCTGCCTGCTCGAGGTGAGGGGAAGAGGTCATCACGGTTAGAATTCGTTGAGGGTGCGTTCCTCCTCTGGGCCTCTCCGAGATCTCTAGTCTCTCGAATAAATCCGGATTCGAGCATTGCCTGAACGTGTGGATTTTAACATTCTTATTTTTAAGTTATATATTCAGAGGGTATGCCCTCGGTGTGCGTTGTAATGATTTTTATTAGTCTACGGAGTGATTATATTTTTTTTATTATTTCATTTGTGGTTATTCAATAATCCTCCCTTTTTTTTATTTAATTTATATTTCGTTTGTCCTGTTGTGGGTGTGATGCTTTTGGTTTTAATTTGGTTGTTTATTTTAGATCAGGGGGCGTGTTAAGGATAGTTTTCCTTTCGTTTAGTTTTGAGTATTATAGAGGCAATGTGAGTATTTAATCTTATTGAGGAAACGTGAAGGTGTTGGGGGCATTTTTTTTTTGGTTGAGGAAGGTGAAGGAGAGAGCATTTTCCTTGGGTTTTAATTGTTTATTGTGAATTAAAGGGCATTTTTGTTTTTGGTTTTTTTGGTTTACTGTGAATTAAGGGGCTTTTTTTTTTTGCTTTTTTTTTTGGGTTGTAAATTTTCTTAAGTTACAAGTGTTTTGGGTCGGTCTTATCAAGGGCATGATTTATGGGCTTCAGTCAGGGAACTTGAATGAATTGCGCGCTCGGGTGTGAACGCGCATTCAAAGTTGTAGGAGGTTATTAAGCATCAGTTCAGTCACATTTAAACGAATTAAGCGTCTGGTTTGATATGCAAAATCATCTGACCCTGGGCATTCGCGTGCTACTTTTGAGCACATAATGTGATTGCGCGCCTAGTCGGAAACGCGCAACCAATGGGTCGGGTTATAGCGAGCGGGCGACGATTAGATTGCGTGCTCAAGATAGGGCATTTGATCTAATTTGAACGTGTAGTGTACTGCATGTGATTAAATTGTGCTCCGGGTTTTAGGCACGCGATTCAGGCGAGTTCTATAAATAGTTGAAACCTTTCATTTTCCGTTGCGTTATCCGTTTTAGTCTTCAATTCTCTAGTTTCCTAGTTTTCTTGTGCTCGGGTTTTCATATTTTTGCGATATCTTGTGATTTGGTCGTCCGTTTGAGGGGCCGTTTCTTCCATTTACTTTAGTTTTTCGAGTTCTTTATTCCGATATGGAGGGTGAGGGTAGTGTCAGGCGTGAGGTCACTATTTTCAAGATTGAGAATTTGTTGATGACGGATGTGGTTGAGACTTCTGAGGCTCAGGTTGGCGCTGTTGCCATAGAGGTGGATATTGGGGAGAAGATCGTAGAGGAGGTCCTTGAGGGTAACCAGATGGTGGTCAGGAAGGAGGTACCCTAGGTTGAGCCAGGGGTAGTCGAGGAGGAGGGCGAGAGAGCTGAGGATGAGGGAGCTGAGGGTGAGCAAGGTGAGGAGCAGCCAGGCGTGGAGCCTCGGGATCACATGCACTATCCACTGGAGGATTTCTTTCCCAGAGGGCGGGTAGGTCCCCGTAAGCAAGAGTTCCTTCATTTTCCAAGGCATTCAGATTATGACATAGGCTTATTAGGATCGGTAAACCTTTCTAATTTATGTCAAACCTGCATTGATTATTTGTTGCGTGCTTGCTCATGCATCATGCTCACATCTAGAGATAGGTCATGTCTATGCTCAATATTCTCATCACCTTTTTTTGTGCCTGTCATAGCGCTTGAGACATGTTTTATTCATTTTCAACTCCTGAATTCAATTATCTTTTGTCATAAGTACGTGTTAGTCTTATTGTTATTGTCATTCTTTTTGGTCGTTGTGGTCGATAGGAACCTCCGTAGCTGGCTATCAGCTCGACATGGGGCGAGTCTCATGTTTGGTACCGTGCCTTGCCAGAATTCCAGTGGGAGCAACTAGTGTCTTTTGGTTTTGGGATGATTCTAGGGTTGGAGCCCTTTCAGGTCGATCGAGGCCTGATCGCGGCGATCATAGAGAGGTGGAGCGAGAGGCATCAGGCACTTCTCTTCCCAATTTGTATGTTGCTGCCGACTCCAGAGGATTGCGTCCGCATCACGAGTCTTCGTTTTGAGGGTGAACCGATCACGGGGCGAATGGAGGGACAACATTTGGAGGTGTGTGAGGAGATTTTGGGAGTCCCTTATAGGTCGAGTGGATCGAGGTCAGGTGTGGTTCAGGTCACTTGGTTCTTTGATACATTTGCAACTGGCTTCGTCCCTCCGAGGCATCATTCGGAGGTGAGGGCACCCTATGAGGCGTGGTGTGCGGCAGTGGCGGGTCAGGAGCCCATGACAAAGCCAGGGTTGGCTGCAGATAGGGTGCTCCGAGCATTTCTGATGCACTTCTTAGGTGCAGTACTCTTTTCATCTTCGACTCGGGGATGCATCACCGGGTTGTTTTTTATGGTTCTCGGGGATCTGGATCGGGTCCATACCTATGTGTGGGGTGCGGCAGCGTTGGCGCATCTTTATGAGCAGTTCTACCATCGGGGACAGGGCATTGCATCGATCGGAGGTTTCCTTCCATTCCTCCAGGTGAGTTTTAGTCTAATTAGTATCATGGTGGTTCTTTAGTTTTGCTAATTTTTAGTCTTAGTGATTTTTAATGGTCCTTTTGTGCGTCATTGTTGCTTTTTTTTCAATTTTGGGTGTATGATCATTTTGCTTTTCTTCGTTCGGGGGTTCCGGTGGGGGTTACGTTCACGTTTCCACGGATGCACGTGTGAAGAGAGACGTTGAAGGGTCGTCGGTGGTCTACTGATCTTCAGACCGCATGAGGCCTCTTCGAGGATATGCATGCGGGGCAGGTATATATCGTCATGTTTTCTTTTGGCTTTGTTTTATTTTGGGATTCTTAGGCTTTGTTAATGGGTTGATTTGTTCATTTGAATAGGTGATTTGGAGGCCCTACAATGATGAGGAGGACGTAGTTGAGGCGGTGATTGAGTCTGGCCGGCCCTTCTCTGATGTGGACATATGGGTCCATTATTTTGAGAGGGTGGAGAGGATTCACACCTCTCGAGTGGCACGGCAGTTGGGGCTCGCTCAGGGAGTCCCTCCAGAGGTTAGCCACAGAGTGGCGAAGAGGATGATCGGCCCTCCAGGCCAGAATTTTGCAGAGCGGATGGAGCTCCAGATAGCCGATTTTAGAGTTAGGGGGACCAGGGTCATGGGGGCGCGTGACGAGGCGGATGTACGAGAGTATAGGAGGTGGTTCAGTGAGTTGGGTGGTGGGCGCCTCTTCACACATCCCTTTCATGGCAGCGGCTCTTTCGCGATTGGTGGGCTGGAGTCAGCATCGGCATTGAGGGAGAGGTTGGCCGCATTAGAGGAGGGCTATCTCACGGCGAGTGTGCGGGGGGCATTGGATGCTCTCCATAGGGCGATGGAGCAGATGGGGCATGCTCCTCGTCCTGATGAGGAGATGTTGCACTCTTTGATTAACTCGGTTGCTAGGACCAGGGTGGAGAGGATGAGTTGGAAGTTCTATTAACGGAGGCTAAACAACTCCTGGTGAGTTAATTTATGTTTCTTTTTTGTTATTATGACGTGGACTTAGTTTTCTGAACGTTCTGACAAGGGTGTGGTATCTCGTTTTATTCTATTTTGGACAGTCTGAGAGGGAGGGTGAGGTTGCTCGTCAAGCAGCCTGCTGGATGTTTATCGCCATCAGCAGCAGGGTCACTGGGAGATAGCGGCCAGTCTACGATTTGAGATTGACCGATTGGTAAGTGTCTTCATAAGTATGATTCTGCTTAATTGTTAGCATTGTGGGCTCATCGACTGATATGTTTATTATTATTTGTAGAGAGCCGAGCTGGCTGCCAGAGGTCCTACTCCGGCATTTGATCCATCTTTAGTTGCTTCCTCTAGTCGGGAGGATCCGGCGATGGCTCAGCTTCGGGATGAGCTGGAGCATTGGATAAGTTTCATCACTCTTTTAGTTTACTTATGTCATCATGGCGGTTTGTTAAGTGTTATTGCTGTGTTTTCTTAATAGTTTACTAACATCGTGTTGGCGTCTCAACGCAAGGTTGTTGAGGACCTCCGGACGAGGGAGGTGAATGCTGCCTCTTTACGCCCAGAGAGTCAGGTATAATTTCTTATTTTTATGTGATTCTATTTAGGTTGTGTTGTCCTGTTTGTTTCTGACATATTTTGCGTTAGTTTACTTGATTTGTTTGGTGCAGGCTATTTCGGATTTCGCTCTCGAGGCTCCCCCTCAGGGGTCCGTTCCTATTCCTAGTCGGGTATGTTTTAGTTGATATATTTATAGTTTATTAGTCATCTTAGAGTTATCTGCTACATTTATGCGTTCTAGTTGTAGCCGCCCAAATTTACCATTCCTTCTGTGCCGCCTACCGATCCTGTGACCGCTGAGATGGTCGAGCGCCTTCTGAGAGAGGGCGGATTTGGTATGGTCTTTTCTTATTCAGAGTTTTTTTTTTTTCTTCTTTTTTTTAAAAAAATATGTATAGGTTATCTCTCTTTGGAGGTATGGATATGCAGGTTTGTCAGCTTGAGGAGGCGCGACTAAAGGCGGCACGAGCGCACGCCATTCTGGAGGCGAGATGGGTCCTCGAGGAGGTGGAGAGTCATGAGGATCTGGTGATCGAGATGATGGTCACACAGAAGACTCATCCTGAGGCATTAGAGGCGGCGTGTCTGTCGGCGCAGGCAGAGATGTAGGTGGCCCTGGGCCGGATGCACGCAGTATGTTCTGGGGAGGGAGCGAGGGGCGCGTAGATCAGCTAGTCGGCTTGAGGGATCAGAGTCGAGGGCTACAAGGTCTTCGCTCGGGCAGTCTCGTCATACGTCGTGTGATCGTGTCAAGAGTGATACTCGTGGGGATTGTCACTCATGGGTATCCAGGTGGGTATCCTCATCATTCTCGGTCGAGGCGGACTGTCAGTCAGGCGAGTGAGGGGGGCTCAGTAGTGGGGACGCGCTGTCTAGAGGTTCCAGCGACTCTAGGCGCTAGGATCATTTTTTCAGAGGACCAGTCTATGGACCTTCGAGCCGATGATACAGGGGATAGTGGTGCTCGACCGCCCCAGTAGCAGCGTAGGGAGTAGGTGTGTGCATGTGTATGTTTTGTCCATTATGAGTGCGCATTGTATATACAGGGGGGATGCCCCCGGTGACGATTGTAAAGAAAAATAAAATGGGAAAGAAAATTTTTGACACATATATATTGAGATTTTGGGTTTAGGTGTACCTAATCAGCTGCTTTTCTTTTAGTTACCTCTTGCATCTACTTTTGCTTTTGTTCCTAGTGCCGTTAATCATCATCGGGACTTGGATGCTTTGCGAGTTGGCCCTGTGGTGGTTGAAGGTCGCTTTATACCTTCACATGTAAAGATAATGCCATTAGTAATTTTTGTTCTCCCCCTTGCTAGTTGTCAAGGGGGTAAGTATCTCAGACTAGAGCCTGGTAACAATGGTAGATATATGCTCTTTTTTTTCTTCTCTTGTTTTGTTTCTTTTTTTTTTTTCCTTTTTTTTTGCTTTTTTTTTTTACTTTTAAAAGAAATGCAATAGGGAAAGCAAATAACTTATCGTAGCAACAAGAACTAAAAATAAAAATAAAAATAAAATGCCCCATTGTAGGGGCGTGATTGTATTGACAGTACCATATCTTCGGTAGCTTTCTTTGCATAGTAACTTCGATGCTCTTCATCTTTTGGTGGATGAATCAGTGGTTTTGATATGATTCTCCTTTTGATAAAAAAAAAATGCCCCAGCGTGTAGATGCAATGGAGCTTTTCTGGGCTTTTGATGAGCACTGTCTATGTGAAGTCGTGGGTATTGGGTGAGTTAGTCTTGAAGAGAGCATTCATCAATATTGTCATCAAACTGGGGGGAGGTCTCTTTGATCAGGTCAGCTGCCTATGGGGTCTATCTTAGGATAATGGTCATCCTATCTCGTGGTCATTAGGAAAAAGTATGGTAAGTATAGCAGGTGATTGCATCAGTCGTCATTCATGAGTTTTCGATTTCATTCCTTGGAATATCCTATGAGGCTTCCAACTTATCATCTAAAATATAAAAAGAAGTAGAAGAAGGATAAGGCTCAATGACATGGGGAGTAGCTTGTACCTAATATTCTGCAAAAGAGATGAGTAATAGTCTTCTTTTAGGGAGAATGGGGGGGTGCCATGATTGAGCTCTCCGTTATGTTTCGGTACCATCAAAATCCCACATTCTATGATTAGCAGGAGTTTGTCCTCCTCCCACCACCTTACGACGACATCTAGTAGTATAGGGATATCAGGGGTGCCCTCGCAGCTTGCTTATACACTTCTGGTGAAATTACTAGAGATGCCCTCATAGCCTACTTATGCTTCCCTGAGCTCATTGACTTGTTCATTCGTTGTAATGCTCTCGCTCAACTTTTGATATGTAGATATATTTTGAAAGCATCCTGCTAGCGCAAGAATAATGAGTTTTGATTGAACCTAATATCTTTATTTTTTTTACTCTAACGTCTCCTCCAATGGCGGGGGAAGGGGAACGAGGATTAGGTGTTACTTATGCCTTTGAAAGAGATTGGATAGGTCACTAGTCCTTGGTCAGATTGCCCGAATAATAAGGTTGGCGATGAGTGGGAGGTCTCAAGAATATTCTGGGGATTGAAGGCGTACGACCAAAGAATAGGTCCTGACGACTATGGGGGTGATAACTATAAGTATTTAACCGCGAGATATGATGATCACAAGGCTAAGGGTAATATTTTCTAAGGTACATGGCGTTTCAAGGGCTAGGGAGTTCTTCCCCATCTTGGTTTGTCAGTTTATAGGCATTTCTATGGTATGCGGCTGTTATGACGTAAGGGCCTTCCCAGTTTGCTTTCAGTTTTCCTTTTGGATGGGCATGTTTAGAAGGCATGACTTTCTTCAAGACTAATTCTCCAATATTGACGGTTCATTCAAGGACTTTCTTGTCGTGAGCCCTGGCCACTCTCCTCTGATATACCTGAGCGTGATCGACTGCCTTTAGACATGTTTCATCGAGCTGCTCTAGCTGCGTGAGTAGGACAATCCTCCTCTCATCTAAGGATAGTTTATCATCGAGTTGAATCCGTAAGGATGGTACTTATATTTCATATGGTATGACGACCTCCATCCCGTAGGTAAGGAGGTAGGGAGTTTGGTCATTGGCCGTACGAATAGAAGTCCAATAGGCCCAGAGTGCTTCTGGTAGTCGTTCAGGCTGGTCGGTTCCATTGCTTATTTCTACTGTATGTTTCAAAATTCGAATCAGCATTTTGTTGGTGGCTTTTTCTTGTCCATTTCCTTGCAGATAGAATGGTGAGGAGTGGCGTAGATCGATGCTAAACTTCTTGCATAACTTCTTTGTCTTCTCTGTAATGAATTGCGATCTATTGTCGGTAACAAACATTCGGGGTACTCCAAACCTAGTGATGATATTACGCATGATAAACCTTACGAGCGTGGAAGCAGTGATTCTAATGTATGATTCGACTTCTGCCCATTTAATATAATATTCGGTTGTTGTAAGTATAAACGTCTGCTTGTGACTATTTTCAACTATGTTTGTGAAAGGTCTGATGATGTCAAAGGCCCACATCGAGAACGGCCATGGTGAGGTCATAGTGTTTAATGCAACTAATGGAGCTTTGATGAGTGTGGCGTGTTCTTAGCATTGCTTGCAGAATTGGACATAGAGGTGGCAATCTCTTGTCATTGTCGGCCAGAAGTAGCCTTTTCGTGTAATTTGATCGGCGAGTCTCTATCTACCGGCGTGGGCACCGCAGACGCTGGCATGTGCTTCTCAGATGATGTATTGTCCTTCAACGGTTATAAGACATCATAGCAGTACTCCTTTAGTGAAGGCTTTTCTATATAGTGTTTCGCCAAGTATGCAGAATCTGGTGCATCGATTTCTTATAGTCTTCCGTTCGATCTTTGTAGCGTAGGGAGGAATGTGCTAATATTTGAGAAAGATCCAAATGTCGAAATACCATGGCTGCCCGTCATCGATTGGTGATCTTTCAAATCTGAACATAGTGACTTCAACTCCTGACTTGTCGTGTTTTTCCGGAGTAATTGCTTCCTTTGATGTTGTGCTCGCGGGAAGGATTGGTAATTTTCACTTGACGGTCCATGCCACCTCGTGGGCGGGTATTGTTACTTTTTTTATGACGAAGATTTTGGTACTTTGTCCAAGGGGTATCTGAATGATCGACACTAGTGTAGCTAGGGAGTCTGCAAGCTCGTTTTCTAATCTAGGGATGTGCGTAAAAGAGATTCTTTCATATTGTTTTACTAGATATTGAGCGGTTCCTAAATATGTCATTAGTCTCCTTTCCTTAGTTTTCCATTCTCCTATTACTTGTAAGATTACTAGCTTAGAATCACCGATCATTTTTAATTATTTTACTCCTAATTATAGTATTGCTCGTAGCCCCGCTATAAAGGCTTCGTATTCCACGACGCTGTTAGTGATAAGGAAATCTAGTTGAAAAGTTTTAGCTATGACAAATCCTTTCGAACTCAGGAGGACTATCCCGATGCCTTTTCCTTTGTGGTTTAGAGCGCCGTCAAAATAAAGGGTCCATGAGGTCTTATCGGGCTCTTCGTTATGAATCGTGAATAGGTCTTCATCAGAAAAATCCGTGCATATAGGTTCGTCATTCGGGAGTGGGAGGTCTGCGAGATAATCAGCAATGACTTGTCCTCTGATCGATTTCTGCATGACATAAGTGATGTCGAATTCTTGTGATAACATGTGCCAACGAGCGATCTTTCCTGATGTTGTGGGCTTTTTGAATACACACTTCAGAGGGTCCATTCGGGCTAGTACTAATATCTTATGTTCTCCGAAGTAGTGTTGGAACTTGGTCGAAGTCCGTACCAGTGTGAGGTAGGTCTTTTCCATGGGAGTGTATTTCTGTTCGTATTTGACCATCGTCCTACTAAGGTAGTAGATAGTCTTCTCTTTCTTGCCATCTTCATATTGTCTCAGAATTACTCCCATTGCTTTATCATTTGCTGAGAGATAAAGCATTAGGGGTCTTCCAGAAACTGGGGGCGATAGTATTGGCTGGTTAAGGAGGTACCTTTTAATGTTATCGAAGGCTTGCTGACACTGGTCATCCCACTTGTACTCGGCTGCTCCTTTAAGTAGTCTATAAAAAGGTTCGCATCTGTCTGAATGTTGGGAGGTGAATCTTCTAATGAATTACAATCTTCCTATCAGGCCTCATAATTCTTTGATATCACGGGGAGGTGGCATCTCAAGGATGGCTCTAAGTTTAGCAGGGTCGACTTCAATCCCCCGC
This sequence comes from Chloranthus sessilifolius, assembly GCA_021018995.1. NCBI lineage: Eukaryota > Viridiplantae > Streptophyta > Magnoliopsida > Chloranthales > Chloranthaceae > Chloranthus > Chloranthus sessilifolius. The sequence goes on along the minus strand of CM037591.1, from coordinate 19,303,857 downwards.
TTGCTAACTATAAAGCCGAGTAACTTTCCAGAAGTGACTCCGAAGACACATTTCTTTGGGTTCATTTTCAGCTGATATTTCTTAGCTCTTTGTAGTATCAGTCGGAGTACTTCAACATGTCCTGCTCGCATTTGAGACTTCACTAATATGTCATCGACATAGACTTCTACGCATTTATGCATCATGTTGTGAAAAATGGCCATCATGGCACGTTGATGCGTGGCTCTTGCGTTCTTGAGCCCAAAAGGTATGACAACGTAACAGTAAGTTTCCCAAAGTATGGTGAAAGAAGTCTTCTCTATGTCGGACTCAACTAATTTGATTTGATTATATCCTGAGAAACTGTTCATAAAGGATAGCATCTCATGCCCTGCAATATTGTCGACTAGAGTGTCAATGTGTGGAAGTGAGAAGTTGTCTTTTGGGCATGCCTGCTTGAGGTTTCGAAAATCAATGTAAACCCGTACTCTGCGATCCTTCTTAGCGACAGGTACTATGTTGGCGACCCATTTAGGGTAAAGGGCGACACAGATAAATTTGGCTTTGTGTAACTTGTCGACTTCCTCTTTGACCTGTAGAGCTGTTTGTGGGTGCATCCTACGGAGTTTCTGCTTTACGGGTTTCGTGTCGGGTTCCAAGACGAGCTGGAGTTCTACCAGGCTGGGGTCTAAACCAGGCATATCTTCATAGGACCATGCGAAAGAGTTAAGGTGTTCTTGCAAGACTTGCACGATATGTTAGCATTCTTTAGAGCTAAGCGTTGCGCTAACTAGCAATTTCTTAGGTTTCTCTTCGGTGCCAAAGTTGATTTCTTCTGTCGGTTCCACGACAGCTTGAGTTTGCTCGTCAAAATGCTTGATAACCCTTTCGAGGTCCTATGCCTCCTCGGCGACTAGTGTTCCTTCCTCCTCATCAGTAAGCTCGTATACTGCGACATTACTATACTGGGGATTCAATTTTGTGAGAAGCAATCCTTCATCAGCGCAATTTATGACCGAGAGATCTTTGGCAAGGTGAAGGTCAAGGCTATTGATTCTTCTCTCAAAGTCATGAAGTATCTCGTCAAGTATGCTCACTGGCTTGTTATTTAGTCAGGATGCTTTACGTCCTAGTGTAGAAGAAAGGATAGTAGTCTCAGAAGAAAAGTCTCGTTATTGATCGGACGATCGATTCAGGACGAAGGGTTGTCTTTCTTTTTTGAGGTTTTCTGAATTTTTTGGGTTTTATATTTTTAATTTTTTAGGGTTTTATACTTTTTCTATTTTTTTGATTTTTGGTAGTATATATGGTACAGGGTCGGTCGCCTCAAGAGGCATCGGGAGAGCTGCTTCCTCTAATTGAGGGAGTGAGACGGCCGCTAGAGCCGTTCGAGAGATTTTTTGGGAGGAGTCATGGACTTGTTCTAAAATTGGCATTTTTTTTTAGAGCCCTCATCTAATGAGATCTTCTAAATAAATGACGTGGGTGACAGGGGTATCGTAGTTTGGATTCCCTCTATCACATTGATTGCCTCTTCCTCAAAGAATCTCTGGAGGTCATAATCGATTGAACTATCATCCTCGAAGATATGATATGGTTGCTCTTCCTGCGAAGGGGAGTCTCCTAAAGGATCCCCAGGGGGAGGGAGCTCTTTCTCTTGATCTTCATAATACGTCGGGATGAGTACGCATGCTTGGCAACGAGGCTGGTAATGGTAAGGCATGCAAGGAGATTCCCAAGGGCATTCCCATCCTTCAAATTTGGAATCGACGATAATATCGAATTCACTTTCTTGATCTGATAAGGCTTGGAGTCCTAGGTTAGCTTGTTCTGCTAATTCGAGTGCGGGGAGGTCTATCCAGTAGTCCTCATCATCACTTGGCGGAGGTCGCCACTCTTCCTCGAGTGATTTCCAAAATATTTGGAGTTGTGGTGCATCTTGGGATAAAGGAGTGTCTAGTTCAAACTCCTCTTCAAACTCTAAGAGTGGGGCATGGGTATTTCCTCTTGGGTCAATCAACTGGCTGTCAGAATTCTCTTCTTCTTACGTCGATAGTGGAGTCAGTGAGTTGTTGCTTGTTTCCATCGTTACAGGGTCGGAGTCGTTCACTTCTGTCATCGCAGAATATCAAATCTCACTAGCGAATTACTCTAATATGTAAGTGCATGCCTCGCAATGGGGTTGATATGGGTAAGAGATATAAGGTGAGTCCTACGGGCATTTTCATCCTTTAAGGCCAAGGCAGAGGTTGATGTTATACGAGTTAAACTCTACTTGTGAGGCATCATCTTCTTCTCACATTGAGTATAAATGTTCTTTATCTCCTTGCAAGGTAGCTACGTGGAAGTCCTTATCATCAGTGAATTCCCAATCTTTTACTTGTGGGTCGGGCTCGGGAGGTTCTTCCTTCCTCCCCTCTATGGGCTCTTTGAGATCAAACAAGGGTTTGACTCCTTCAAGGGGTTTATCAATGCCATCTTTTAGGTTCGTCAAATTGCTGAATGCTTTAGCCATTTGTTTAATTTCCACTTCTTAGGATTTAGTGAAGGATACCTCCTTCTGTTTAGGTGCATTGGCTTTCTCAGTGGTCCCATAGACGAAGTGATCATATAGAGACCATTTTGGTGAGGTAGTAAACAAGTTGGCTTGTGAGCCATCCGATTGATAACCTAGCCCTATATGTTTGCGCGTTTTCCTTAGGACGAAAGGTCCCACACGACCTTGCTTATTCTTTATGAGTTCGGTGTGAGGAATGTATCCAAGTTGGTACATAAGATCTCATCCGTTTGTTGCGGTGGGGTTGATGTCATAAAGATTGGCAAGGTCTGGACCAACCTCTCTCCTCATCAACTCTAGTTGACATGACAGGGGAGAACTAGGATGGGTAGGGGGCAGACTTTCGCTACAGTTGTCTCATCTAGGATTTGAGTCCTTTGAATATGACTTGCATTCAATACATAATCATGAGTCATTGGTATGCTCACCGCATAATCAGTGTCTATCACTTGGAGGGGTGCATCAACGTATATACGAACGATGGAGCCCTCGTATGGTAACTTGACGCATTGATGATACATAGACGCGACGGCCTTCATTGATTCCAACCACTTTCTTCCTAAGATGAGATTGTAGGTGCTGGCAAAATCAAAAATATGAAAGGTGATGTCCTTTGTCACAGGTTTGAGGCGAACCTGGAATTTGATAATCCCTTTAACAATATGACATGAGATGTCATAAGCTATGAGTGACAGGGCCGAGGGCCTGACGTCTTGTTTTGTGTATTCGAGCATCTTTAATATTGTGAGCAGACAAATTTTGAGTCCTTCTCCGACATTTACTAACGCATGAGGTACGGAGAATCCTCTAATGATGATTGTGAGATATATTCTTTAGGCATGTCTGTGTCGGTGAACGTGAGTGCTGGAGGTTGCGCCATGATCGAGGCGATTTGATGAAGCTCATCTAGGGTCGTGTTCTCGTCTACCTGTGTCCTTACCAACAATCGGTGATGATTAGGGGATTTCTTGATGAGCTCTAATATAGATATCTGAGCTAGGATCTTTTGAAGGTGTCGTAGCAGGTCGTATTCTTTCCCTGGCTTGAGTGTAATCTCTTTAGCTGGCCGATGAGCCTTAGGTGCGGGTGGTTGAGGTGCGGGGATTGGCGGAGGAATGATGTGAGGTGGGGGTGGCAAGTGAACCTCTCTTTCTCTTGTGTTCCCATCTAGTTGTGGTGCATTTGTGAAGTCCTTGTTTCGAGGGAAAGGAGGAGGTGAGTAATTGGTTCCGGATTTGAGAATTGGGCAAGTCGACTATTGACTAAACCTAGCGTAGCTTGACATCGATGTATTTGCAAAGTGAGTAAAATTAGAGGTTGGAGCGTGGGCATGCACGACACCGTTCTAAGGTGGGAGGTACTATGTGTAATCCTCTTCTTCTAAGAAAGCTGAGACTAGGGTCTCATGAGGGTGGTCGGAGAGTTTTTTTTCGCTCGCCTTCCTTTATGTTTAGTGAGCACTCAGTCTTCATTTCATTTTATGGGCTTGGGGTCTTCCAAGTGACACTTCCTATCCACGCGACGACTTGGGCCGCGTTTGAAGAACGTGATCTCTAAACTCGGGTTCAGAATCAGATGAGGGGGGTGGTGATGGTGTCGGTTCAGGATTTGGAGGGGTCGAAGGTTCTGGTAGGGGACGATGGAGAAATGGTCTCCTGGCCCTAAAGGAGTGGACTCATATCTGGGTGAATTTTGGATAAGGTGGCGGGTTTGGAGGAGCAATGCGAGTGATCAAGGTCGAGGGATGTGGGGGTGAAAAATCTTCACAGGGGTAGCAGAAACATCGGAGGGTTGGATGTGAGTGATTAAAGTAGAGGGTTGGAACGAGGGTTGACTGGAGAGATCCACAGTGGTGACATGAGCCGGTGCCCCCTAGTTGTGATTAGGCATGGAGTTGTTTATGATCACCAAGTTTTGTTGGGGTTGATTGTCGCTAGGGGTAGGATTCCTCAAAGCTTCCCAATCAATTTGGTTTCGATCGCTCATGTCATAGATCACGTCTCGGAGGACCCAACAGTCCTCTAAGTTGTGTCCCGCATATCGATGGAATGCATAGTATTTACTGTAGTCTAGATTTGTAGGCCATGGGCGAGGTTTTTCTGGTGGGAATCGGAGGAGGTTCTGGGTGTTAAGAAATCAAAAGATATTAGAGATTGTATTCGACAGAGGGGGATAATGTTCCTGCCTCGGTTGGTAAGGGCCTCTAGTTGGTTTGAAGCTTTGCGGTGGGGGGACATTATTATAATTCGGTGCGTGGGCCGGTCGGTTATGTGTTGCGTTTTGGTTCTGATAGGTGTTGGGGTATTGATTTCTATTTTGGTATTAACCTTGACCCTGGTTTGGCCTTAGTTCTGGTTTGTATATCTGGATTGATTAGCGCCCTGATTCTGATTGGTATACTGTTGTTGATTTTGATTTTGTCTGAAGTTACGCGGTTGGAAGCTACCATTATTAGAACTTCGTCCTTGGTTGACAATGGTGTTGACCTGTTCAGTCCCTAAGGCTTTCTTATTATTTTTCGACTTGGATTTGCTAGAGGAGCCTATTTTGGACGTAACGATAGATAGGGCAAGGTCTCCACCTTTAATGTGTCGTGCTAGTCGGGATGCCTAGGAATTAAGTGCAGTGAAGTCGGGGCAATCACTTATGACGAGAGCGCTCTTTAACGATTCCTTAGTATTGTCAATGATAATGTCGATCAAGTCCTTTTCTTTCATTGCAGTGCCGGTCCTCGAGGCAAGTTTTCTCCATCAAGCGACGAAGTCAACAAACTCTTCATCACATCATTGCTTGGCGGCCATTAGGTCGCTGAGGCTGACTGTCTCTTGGAGCAAGTGTTTGTATTGGTCTAAGAACTGACCGACTAAATCGTCAAAGGTTTCGATCTTATAGAGCGGGAGTCCCGCAAACCAGTCTAAAGCTTCCCCTTCTAATGAACGTTGAAAGTAGTGAATGAGAAGTCCTTTGTTGTCGCGTATGGGCCGACAGTCATTGCAAAAGAGTGCCATGTGATGATTCGGATATCCCGTGCCATTATATTTGATAAATTTTGGCAGTTTGAATCCTATATGTAGGTTAAATTCGACATCCCTACAAAATTTATCGAACCTGAATGAATGACCAGGGCGCTCCCTCTTGGCCATGTACTCGTCAAGCATTTTAGGGAGATCTTCAATCTTGATGGTATTGTCCTTTGGCGCGAGCCGCAAGCTAGCCCTATCCAGTGCGTCGTTAAAGAATGTGTGAGCAGACCACCTCAATGACACGACGCAAGTTGACACCGTACTCGGGGTAGGCAGTGGTCTTTGTTGTCGCTCTTGCTCTTCCAAATTGTGTTGTCCCCTAATGGTTTCGTATGTAGTAGCCAATCCTCGAAGCAACACTTCGGAGTCATCGCCTCCTTTTTGTATTCTTTGGATGCTAAGTTTTACAATTTGTTGAGTGGTAAGGTTTTGTCCAGAGCTATTATTTCTATCGTTATGGCTATTACCGGTGTGCGGTGTAGAGAAGGGGTTCTCTTGTTCACCAGCCATGTTAACTTCTGATTGCCGTGGGCTAAAGGCATAAGGCAGTTCTTCCTTGTATGCGGGGTTGTCATGAAGTCCCCACAGCGGAGGGTCTCCTATTCTGTCCAGGTGGACTCCAATTGAATCAGTGGGTCCAATTCTGTCCAAGTGGACTCCAAGGATGCAGTGTTTAGAATGACAAAAATAAATAAATAAAGGGGATTTTTCTTGGAAGGTTCCTAGTTTGATTGGGATCGCCAGCTGCAGATATTTAACGACGCTGCAACACGTCAATGATCATGCTGTGAAGCAGGTGTAGGTTACCTCTATACTGAATCATCCACCTGCGAACGTCAGCAGCAGTGCTTTTCTTTAGTTTGGTTAGTTTAATTCTCCTCTTATTTCCCTTTGTAATTAGAATTCCAGTCAGTTTAGATTTCCCAATTCTGTTATTATTCTGCTCTGATTGTGTGGGCTTATTAAGGTGAGTTATATTAGTGTTCTGATGCTGTCAAGAGTCCAATGAGCATCAAGGTTCTGGTATTACTAAAATCCAATCGATTTCAATCTCCTATTGGTACTAGGAGTGCATATGTATCAATTCCAATAATATTCTAATTAAAATTAAGCATGCTAATTATACTGGGATTCTAATTAAAGCAATTGTAGTAATTCTACTATGATTCTAATTAAAATAAAAAAAGACTGATTTTTTTCTAGGAGCCTAATTAAAGCAATAGATTTAATTTTCTATTCTAATATCATCAGAAATAAAAAGACTGATTTTTCTACGATTCTAATTATTGCCGGATTTATGAGGGCAAAATATTACTAATCATGAATAAACTAAATTTCCTAGAATTCGGATTTGGAATAATCAATTAACTAAACTAATAGAAAGGAAATTTTGATTTAGCACTCTAATAATTATATCAAGGCCTAATTGATGCGAATAATCAATTATGTCTAGATATAAACTAATTAAAGCAATTTAATAATTCTGAAAAAAACTCTAAAAAAAGGGGTTTGGGCTCGCTATGCTAAGGAGGATTGGCCTCATTCCCAAGTACCCTCTGTAAGCTCCCTAGGGCAAATCGGGTGGCTAAGATTTAAGAGAAAATTTTGAATTTTGGATGGTAAAGTAATATTTTTTGGCTTTTTAGAGTTGGTTTCGGAACAATAGGAGCGAATTGAATTATAAACTAGAATTCTGAAAAGTAAAATTAATATTTTTGGATTTTTGGAGGTATTAAATTAAGAAATTGAAATTAAAAAAACTTTTAGGACTGAATTCAAGTTCGAAATATAAAAAATCAGACCGTATGATTAAGGACTGGTTCTGAACTCTGAGGGTTAGAACCATAAATTAATGATAGGACTGTAAATCATGATTTTAGAGTAGAATTCGGTCTTAAGGGTCGGTATACCGGACCGACGAATCAAGGACTGGTTCTAAAAGTAGAGAATTAGAACCAGAAATAGAAGATTCGGTCCGAAAAGGGTGCTACGGCCTAAGACTGAAAATAAAATTAAAAATTAATAGATCTAGAGATTATAAGCTACAACCGGAAACTAAAATATTAAATCCTTACCTATGGGGGGTCGGGACTGCGGAGAGAATCCTCAGAATTTCGGGCGTTTGAATCTTGAAATCATGGTTGGGTTCTGTGGGTTCGTACTCGGAGTTCTCTGGTTTCAAGATTTACCGTCTCCTCTCTCAAAATTTGCAGCCTCTCTCCTCTCTTCGAGAAAAAAAACTTTTATAGCTTATCCTTCAATTACGTGCCTGTGTACGGGCGTTTAATTGAATTACGCGCCTAGATTTCGGCGCTTAATCGCTTTGAGTCGGTCACCGACTTAGTGAGAGACCGGCTGACTTGCTCAGCGAGTCTCCTAGTCCTAACAAATTAGGGCTAATTATGCACATGTTATCATGCACTCAATCTAATTAAGCGTTTAACCTGAAGTGTTTAATCAAGGAAACATAGGAGTCATGGGTAGTAAGACTAGGTCGGGTGTAGGCCAATTGCACGCTGGTGGTGAAGCGCTCAATTCGATCACGCGTCCTATTTCAGGCGCGTAATCGAGTCTCGAATCTGTCTGGGAAAGGAAGTTTAGTCTGAAAGGTGGACTGGTCACACACTTGTGGTTCTGCGCGCAATTGAATTGCACGCTGGGTTTCTAGCACGTAATTCGGGGTTGTCCGGGTATGGTCTCTAGAATGAAATGCAAGACTATTATTTCAGTCTGCATTCCGGCTATATCTATTGCTTAGTATATGGTCTCCCTACGCTGGGATCTGAGCCACAAAGCTATTGTTTCAGCCTGCGTTCAGCCATGTACTATTGCATGGTCCCACACCGTGGGTTAAAAGGGTCAAAGGTTGACCAAACAAGTTTGTATACTCCGAGAAGGCAAAATGGGGTTGTCTACAGGCTTGTGCTTGCACGGCACTGTTCCAAGGTTGGAGATACTGTGTGTAGTCCTCCTTTTCTATGAAAGCAGAGACCAGGGTCTCGCACAGGTCGAGGTGTGTTTCAGGCTCACTTTCTTTCGGATTCAGTGAATGCTCAGTAGTTGTTTCATTGTCTTGGCTTGAAGTCTTACGGGTGACATTTTCTACGCATGTAGTGATTCGGGTTGCAGTTTGGAGAACGGGCTCTCCCCACCCGGATTCAGAATCGGATGAAGGGAGTGGTAGGGATGTTGGTTCAGGATTTGGAGGGGTTGAAGGTTCTAGTGGGTGATGATGGAGGAATGGTCTCCTGGCCCTAAAGGAATGTACTCAAATCTGAGTGAAGTTTGGGTATGGAGGCAGGCTCGGCGGGGTGATTCGAGTGATCAGGGCCGAGGGGTGTACGGGTGAGGAAGTTCTTGCCGGTGTGGTGAAAGTGGCAGAGGGTTGAATGCGAATGATTAAGGTAGAAGGCCAGAAGGAATGTTGACCAGGGAGATCCACAGTAGTGACCTGGGCCGGTGCTGCTTTGGTTTGGTTGGGCATAGGGTTGTTATGATCCCTAAATTCTGTTGGGGTTGGTTATTATTAGGATTGGGATTTCTAAGCTCTTTTCAATCAATTTGATTTTGATCGTTCATATCATAGATCACGTCCCTGAGGATCCAACAGTCTTCTAAATCGTGTCCCACATATCGATGAAAGGCACAATATTTACTATAGTCTAGATTTGCAGACATGGGTGAGGTTTTTCCTACGAGAATCGGAGGAGATTCTGAGTGTTAAGAAGACGGAAAATATTGGGAATCGTATCTGATAAAGGGGGATAGTGTTCCCGCTTTGGTTGATAAGGGCCTCTGGCTGGGTTGAAGTTCTGCGGTGGGGGTACGTTATTATAACTCGACGTGTGGGCCGGTCAGTTCTATATCGTGTTTTGGTTCTGATAGGTGTTAGGGTACTGGTTCCTAGTATTGGCCTTGATTTTGATTCTGACCTTGGTTTTAGTTCACGTATCTATGCTGACTAGTACCTTGATTTTGGTTGGTATACCCTTGTTAATTTTGGTTATGTCTAAACTTTTGCGGCTGAAAGTTTCCGTTATTAGAGTTTTACCCTTGGTTGACAACGGTGTTAACTTGCTCAGCCCTTAAGGCTTTCTTATTATTTTTCGATTTCGATTCGCTAGAAGAGCCTATTTTTGATGTGACTATGGATAACGCGAGATCTCCACCTTCTCTTTCATTGAAGTGCCGGTTCTAGCAGCGAGTTTTCTCCATCTGGCGACAAAGTCAGTGAATTCTTCGTCAGGTCCTTGCTTAGCTGCCATTAGATCGCTGAGACTAACTGTCTCTTAGATCAAGTGTTTGTATTGGTCTAGGAATTGACCAACTAATTGGTCGAAGGTTTCGATCTTATAACGCGAGAGTCCCGCAAACCAATCTAAAGCTTCTCCTTCTAACGAATATTGGAAATAGTGAATGAGAAGTCCTTGATTATCACATATGGGTTGACAATCATTATAAAAGAGGGCCAAGTGATGGTTCAGATTTTCGGTGTCGTTATATTTAGTAAACTTTGGTGGCTTAAATCCTATCAGTAAATTAAACTCAATGTCTCGGCAAAATTTTTCGAATCCGAATGAGTGTCCGAGATGCTCTCTCTTGGCCATGTGCTCATCGAGCATTTTAGGGAGATCTTCGATTTTAATGGTGCGGTCTTTTGGAGCAACTCGTCAGCAAACCTTGTCCAGAGGGTCATTGTTGAATAATGTGTGGGCAGGTTGTCTCAGTGAGGTGGCGCATGCTGACACCGTGCTCGGGGTGGGCGGTGGCCTCTCTTGTCACTCTTGTTCTCCTGAAAAGTATCGTGGCCTAATGGTTTCGTATGCAATGGCCAACCCTCGAAGCAATTCTTCGGAGTCATCATCTCCTCTTTGTATTCTTTTGATACTGAGTTCTACGATTTGTTGAGCAGTATGGTTTTGTCTGATGCCACCATCTCTCCCATCATGATTGTTCCCGGAGTATGGGGTAGAGAAGGGATTCTCTTGCTCACCAGCCATATTAATCTCGGGTTGTCATGGGCTAGAATTATGAAACGATTTTTCTCCATACATGGGGTTGTCGTGATATCCCCACAGTGGTGGGTCTCCTAAACTTACTCTTCGTATACCAGACATTTTGAGTCTTTGGCGAAGACTCATATATATAAAAGAGAATCTAAACGGCATGATGGAAAGGAGAAAAAAATAAGGAAATAAAATAAAACCTATCTAAAAAAAAAGAGTTTGTAAAAACGTGTCCCATCGGGATCACCAGTCTATTGGTGCGCACTTTTTCTGGGTTCCTCTCGGTTCCCGGTGAATTAGTGACTTCCAATTCTGTCCTGATGGACTCTAGCGATGCGGCGTTTGGAATGCTTAAAAATAAAGGGATATTCTAATTTATTGCGATCACCAGCTGCAGATATTTATCGATGCTACAACACGTCAATGATCACGTTTAGGAGTGGGTGTGGGTTGCTTCTATACTGAATCGTGCGCCTGCGAATGTCAGCAGCGTTCTTTTCTTTGGGTTAGATAGTTTAATTTCCTTCTTATTCCCTTTTATAGTTATAATTCTGGTCAGTTTAGACTTCCCTGGTTCTGTTATGAATTTGATTATATAGGTTTATTCTAATTCGGTTAGGAGTCCAGTTAATGTTGATTTCCTAATTCTATTAGAAGTCTAATCAACATTAGTCTCCCAATACTACTAGAGATCCAATTAGTTTCAGTCTCCTATTGGTACAAGGAGTGCATGTATAATAGTTCTGGTGAGACTTTAATTTGTTCAGGCATATCAGGTGTACTAGAATTCTAATTGAATAAGGTATAATAATTCTATTGAAATTCTAATTGCAGCAATTATAACAGTCCTGTGAGAATTCTAATTAAGATAAAAGACTAATTTTACTGAAACTCTAATTTAAGCAAACAAATTAATTTTTTATAATTAAAACAAATAAACTAATTTTTATTAAGAATCTAATTGAAATAAGTAAACTAGTTTTATTGAAATTCTAATTGAAGCAATGAATTAATTATACTAAAAATCTAATTAAAGCAATGAAATTAATCATACCAAATTCTAATTAAAGAAAGGAATTAACCAACTAAATTCTGATTTAAAGAGATAAATCAGTCGTACTAAGGTTTAATGCACTTAATAAATTAAATATGTTGAAATAAGATAAACCTACTAATTAATTATACTAAAGGGATAAAATAAAAGCAATTAATAAATTCTAAAACTCCTAAAAAAAGGGGGTTTGGGCCCGCTATGCTAAGGAGAATTGGCCTCATTCCCGAGTACTCTCTGTAAGCTCCCTTGGGCAAATCGGGTGGCTGAGATTAAAGACAAATTAATTTTTGAACCGTAACATAGTATTTTGGGCTTTTTAGAGTTGATTTCGGAATAATAATTATGAATTAGATTGTAAACTAGAAGTATAAAACTGGAATTAATATTTAGAAATTTTGAAAGTATTAAAAATAGGGAATTAAAGCTATAATTTAAATTTTGAGGACTGAATTCGGATCCAAAATCAGGAAATCAGGTCGTATGATTAAGGACTAGTTCTGAATCAAAAGATTAGAGCCAGAAATTAATGATAAGGCTGTAGATCAAGATTTTAGAACTGAATTAAAGTCTAGAATCGGTATATCGGACCGATAGATTAAGGACTGGTTCTAGATACAGATAACTAGAGCCAGATATATAGAATTTCGGTCTGAAAAAGGGGTGCTACGGTCTGAAACTGAAAATAAAAATTAATAGAATTCCTAGATTTAGAGATTAGAGGCCATGGTCGTAAATAAAAATTTTAAATCCTTACCTAGTGTCGGGGCTGAGAAGAGAAATCTCGAAGATTCAAAGCTTGAATCTTGAAATCATGACTAGGTTGCTCTATGGGTTTGTCCTCGGAGTTATCTTGTTTCGAAATCCCAAAAAAATCCGTTCTCTCTTGAAAAATTGCCAGCCTCCTAGGCAAATTAGGAAAAAAAATCTTTTATAGGTTTTTCTTCAATTACGTGCTATTTTTTTTAATCAATTCGTCAATTTCACGCTTAATCGCTTTTGAGTCGACTCGTGAGCCCATCAATGACTTGCTCAGTGAGTTTCCCAGTCCTAACAAAATTAGGACTAATTGCATGCGTAATGGGAGGTGCACAATCTTATTAAGCGGTTCTTCAGAAGCGCTTAATCAAGGAAGCTTAAGGGTTAAGGGTAGTGAAACTAGGTCGGGCGTAGGCCACTGGTTTTGTTGGGCACAATCCAATCGTGCGTCTAATTTCAGGAGTATAATCGAGCCTCGGATAGGTCTGAGAAAGGAAGTTTTGTCTGAAATGGGGACTGATTGCGTGCTTGTGGTGTGGCGTGCAATCGAATTACGCGTGGGGCTTCAGGCGCTTAATTCAGGGTTGTCTGAGTCTGGTCTCTAGAATGAAATGCAAGATTATTATTTCATTCTACATTCTGACTATATACTATTATTTCAATATATAGTCTCCCCATGTTGGGATTTGAGCCACAGAGCTATTATTTTAGCCTGTGTTCAATCATGTACTATTGTTTCAGTACACGGCTGGGGTTAAAGGTTGATCGAACAAAAAATATATTTTGAGAAGTCAAATGGGGGTGTCTACACCTACGTCGGGGCTTGAACCACAGAGCTATTATTTCAGCCTGTGTTCAACCATGTACTATTGTTTCAGTGCATGGTCCCATGTTAGGGTCATGGGTCCTGAGCCACAGAGCTATTGTTTCAGCCTGCGTCCAACCATATACTATTGTTTTAGCATATGGTCCCAATTAGTGTTATAAGGTCAAAGGTTGACCGAATAGATTTGTATATTTTGAGAGGGCAAAATGGGACTGTCTACAGATGCCCCTCTTCGGCGTGCTCTTGCGAAGTAAGAACGCGTCGAAGAAGTAGACACCTCTCATTCGAGGTATCTTCTCGTTTCTCTTGGGAAATCACAAACGTGAACTGGGGATGCTGACATGACATGCTTGGCTCTCTTATTTATCAGTGCAAGCTAAAATGGAGCATTTGGGGGCCCAGTGGTAGCTGTCGAAAGGCGTGTTCCATGTCTTGGATGCCGAGGCGATCTGTGCTCGCGATTGATCATAAACGATCATCGAAGCCAAAGATATCCTATTCAGAGGTGTAAGGCATCCTTCGTGGCATGACCTGCTAAGAGTGACGGTCAAACGAAAAGGAGAATCACCATATCCTAATTTGTGGGTGCAAGGGGTATCCCGTCCCATGTCGCGGCCTGCTGCAAGGGGCAATCAAACAGAGGGGTATGATGCAGTCGGGGTACCGAGGGCGTCATACAAATATCCATAAATATGGTCCAGGGACCAATGATAAAATATAATATAATGTCGAAGACTTTTGCAAGTCATGTCAGACCGGGCGCTTCATTGCTCACACCAATGCGCGTCAGGCGTTCCTTTTTCAATAGGCCTTTGTAGGTTCTTAGATTAAATATACTCATTGTTCAGTTTTCCAGGAGAATGGCCGGTTCGGGCTGGTAATTGAAGTGAAACTTTGGTGAATTTTGGTAAGTAAGAGGTCTTTCCGTTTATTATTATCTTGGTTTTTTTTCTTGTTGGTTTTGTTTGTTTTTTTTTTGGAAGTAAGAGATTTTTGATTTTAGAGTAAAAGATTTTTGGTTTGAGAAGAGAATTTTTTTTGAAAGTTTTGGGAATTTAACTTAAGATCAATTTGGTGGTAAATCGATGGAAAATGTGGCTTCCGAGACGTCGCTGAGCAGATCCACCGGTACGGAATTTGTGGAGCCAACCATTTATGTGGTTGTCAAGACGACACTTGGCATGTCGGATACTCCGTTTAACCTTCTCGGCAAATACTGATGATTGTCTCTTATGGGAGGACTACAATGATTCGCGAGTCGAGAGAGATGGGTTTTGAAATATATTTTAACTTAATCATAACTAACTATATTTATAAGTAATATCGAGTAAAAGGGAAGGGGATAGTAGTTACCTGAGGATGATACTTACCTGAATTGCGCATAGCTGGTGTAGTCTGTGATGGGACTGATGGGTTGTCGGGGTGATGCTGTGATGGGACTTGAGAATTCTTTCTCTCTTTTTATGTCCGCTGTGGTAGGCCTTGGCGGTCGCCGGTGTGATGTGATGTCTTAGGGAAGTGATGTCGCGATGGGACTCGGGGATTCTTCTTTTCTTTGGCTGCATGCTAGACGAGTCCTAGTGGGACGTGGGGATTCTAGCAGGATGTTTGCGCTGGAACTTGGCATTATTCGGATGCAATGGGACATGGGAGGAGTCCCAAATCTTTATGCATTTTTACTATAGTGGTGTCTGGCGACTGTTATGTATCGAGAATTTCAAGAAGAGGGCTCTTTGTTTTAGTAATGGGACACGATCGAGCATTCTCCCTTTTCATCATATAGCGTGGCAGGTGTTGTTTGAGCTTTTCGGGTAGTGATGTTTGCAATGGGACGCCGGGAGGAGTCCCTCTACTTTTGCAATGGGATGTTGGCTGAGCATAGTTAGAGATGGGACTTTCAAAAAGTTTGACTCCATGCGCTATTTTGTGACAAGAGTTTCAGGAAGGTGTGATTAGCGTCGGGGCTATAAGACTAAGGTTGTTGTGTCACGATGGGGCATGTTTGTGGTGAGAACAGGTTGTAGTTGCTCGTGAGGGGACATATTCATGAATGCGTGGCGGGGTTTTGTCTGGATGTTTCATTGTAGGACCAAATGAAGGGACACTGGTAGGATATTTACGTGATAGGTGTGTCTCATTTCTTTCTTTGGCAGATCTTGGGTTGTACGATCAAGTTATGGTTGCATCGTGATTGGCTTCATTTTTATCTTCTCATGAGAGGATGTGTGGTGGCGTTATTGATTTATTACGGTGGGACTGGATATTGACGTGGTATCATGTGTGTTCATCTTATCGTGATGGGACGTGTGTGACGGGGTTAATCGATGGGATAGGATTTTGATCGAGACGGGATAAAAAGATGTGGAGGATATAAATTTTGCTTAAAGTCAGGCATTGCATGCCTATTTTAGGTCGCTCAATATGATTGCGCGCCTATTTCCGGGCGTACGATCGCGGGTTTGAAGGGTTGTTTACGCATGTCTGAGTGTGCGCGTGATTGGATGATTCACTTTAATCATTGCGCGTGATTGGGGCGTCACTAGATCACTGTGCAGGTGACTTTTCGTATCGCGCGGCGTGAGGTGGTCGATTGATGGGATTGCGCAGTTCACAATGAGCATGTGATCGAAGTGTCACCAGGTCAGTGTACGGGTGACCTTTCATATTGTGCAGCGTGGTGTGGTCGTTTAATAAGTTTGCACAGTATATAGTTGGCGCATGATCGGAGCGTCACGCCGTCGGTGCGGGCGATGGTTTCATTACACGTTTGGGTCAGAGCGCGTGTTTTAGATTGAGCGCAGTGTGCGTTGCACGTGACCGGGTTAAGCACACGTGTCTGGGCGCGTGATTAAGTCCGTACTCTAGATAAGCGGGGGAGCCTTCATTTGCTTTTTATTCCCCGATTTAGTCTCGAGTTTTACCTTTCCTAGATCTCTTGTATTCTAAAATTTAGGTTTTAGTGATATCGGATGTTCTAATCGTCCGATTGGGATGTATTTTCTTCCTATATTCATAATTCCGTGTGATCTTCACCCTGAGGTGATACTCGGGGATGACATTATTCTGGGAATGGGCAGTATTGGGAATGAGGATGCTAGTCTTCACATCGATCCCTTTTAGGGAGCAGTGAAGGCAGCGTTGGGGAGGCGGCAGCGGATGAGGTGAAGATGGCGAAAGGCAAGGTGTTAGGAGTGGGGGGATGTATTACCCAACCAATCCTTCCTGAAGCCTCCGATTGGACGCTCCACTCCTCGCTTTGTGTTAATTTCGGCTTTCCAGTTTTTTCGTTTTGGGTTGTAAGTTAGGTTTTAGGTTTTTGTTTTGGGTTATAAGTTCAGGAGGTATGCCTCCGGTGATACTTGTAACATTTTTTAAGTTATAAATAGAGAAGTGTTTTTGTTTATTGTGTTTATTTATTTGTTTAGACTTATTAATGGATTAGTCTATCTGATTTGTTTGATTTAGTTTAAGATCTAACTTAGGATTTGACTTATCTCAGAGTTTTGGGATTCATTCCAGATTTATTCAGGGTTTGTCTCGAGATTAATTTGTTTTATTGAGTTTTGTTTAGAGGGTTTACTTAACCTTATTGGGCTTGTTGGGGGCATTTTTTTTATTAGGTCCCAAACAAGTCAAGGTCTTACTTTAGAAAGTTTTCTTTTATTTATTTATTTTAAAGCTTTTTGTTTGAGATGATACTTGTTAAAAATGTGTGAATTTAGGGTTTAATATAAAGTTTCTAGATGGGTGTTAAGTGGTTGAATCCTATTGGCTTGTTTGTTTTGCTTTGGGTTTGTGTTCCCTTGGAGGGGTAAGTGCTGCGTGATTATTGTTTATTAGATTGTCATGGATTGTGATTTTTTTTTTTAGAGGGTGTATGTGTTTGGTTTGAATTTTATTAGATTGGAAGGGTTCAACGGTGTGACACTTGCCACTTTGTAATTTAGGAGGGTATGGTTTATAAGTGTGAGTCGAAGGCTTTGGGTTTCTGTTTTGAATTTTTATTTCAAGCTTAGGATTAGAAGTTTTGGGGCATTTTTGGTTTGTGATTTTGGGCATTTCTTGTTAATGTCTTTTCTTCTTTTTTGTTTTGTATCCCGGGTATTGAACCCGAAGAGTTGTGATTATTGAGGATTATTGGGAATGGACGGGATTGAGAATTCGGGGTGATACCAGGGTTGGTGCTATCAACCCGACTCGAAGTGGTTTCCCGAATAAATCCAGATTCGGGCATTGCCTGAACGTGCGAATTTTGAGTTTCTTGTTTTAAGTTGTATATTCAGAGGGTATGCCCTCGGTGTGTTTTATAATTATTTTATCTATTAAGTGATTATGATTTCATTTCACTTGTAATTTCTATTTAGTAAATTTTGGTTTGATTTGTTTGGTAGCTTATTTGACTTGTTTTGAGTACGACACTTATTTAATTAATATTGGCTCAATTTGGTTCCTTTATTTCAAATCAGGGGTATGTTGGGAGCATTTTCAGTTTAGTTTAGTTTAAAATTGCATGCGTAAGTGATGGGGGGAATTTTTTTTCTTTTTTTTGCTTTTTTTTTTAGTCTTAGTCGAAGTGTATAAATGATGTTGGGGGGCATTTTTTTTAGTTTAGTTTAGGGTGTATATTTTCTAATTCAGGAGTGTTTTTTGGATTGATCTTAACGAGGGCGTAGTTTAGGTTGATAATTAGTGTTGGAAGTCTCCTAATTTGGTCCTATGAACCTGCTATTCTGGGCACATATTTTGTATTTCTGGGGAATTGCGCGCTTCACTCTAGACGCATAAACAAATTAATTACGCGTCCGAATGAGAGCGTGCGTTTTAGAGAGTTGGAAGGTCATTAAGCGCCAGTGTTCGGTCGTTTAATCAAGTTAAATACACGGTATGAAGCACAGGATTAGGGCGGTGGCCGGTCACTATATGGGTGACCTTTGGCATTTACGTGCCGCTGTGTGGGCACACAAGGTGATTACACGTCTGGTAGGCTGCGCGCAACCAGATGGTCGATTTAGTTTGAGCGGGCGATGGTTTGTTTATGTGCTCCAGACTGGTCGTTTGGTCCGAATTAAGCACATGGACCATGGTGCATGATTCGGTCAAGCGCGTCGGTTGAGGCACGCGATTTGGGTATGTTCTATATATAGTTCAAAATTTTTTCATTTTCACGCTATCCGTTTTTGTCTTCGATTCTCTAGTTTCCTTGCGCTCTAGTTTTCATATTTTTTATGATATCTCGCGATCCGATTGTCCGTTTCAGGCGCTGTTTCTTCCGTTCTCTTCAGTTTTTCAAGCTCTTTCTTCTAGGATGGAGGCTAAGGGTGGTGGTAGACACGATCTTACTGTTTCTGAGTTGGAGAGGATCATGATGGGGGAGATAGGTGAGACCTCTGAGACTCGGACCGATGCTATTGTCGGGGAGGTGGATGTCAGGGAGGTGGCTAGAGAGGTGGTACCGGAGGTTGACCAGGTGGAGGTCAGGGAGGAGGTACTCGAGATTGAGCAGGGTGTAGCTGAGGATGAGAGTGAGAGGATTGAGGGCGAGAGAGCTGAGGAGCACCAGCGTGAGGAGCATCAGGCTCGTAGACACTTCCCGTTGGAGGATTTCTTTACTCGAGGCCGGGTAGGTACCCGTGAGCAAGAGTTCTTTCAATTTTTTATAGGCATTTAGGTTATGACATAGATTTATTAGGATCCGAAAATCCTTCTTTATTTATGTCGAACCTGCATTGATTATTGATTGTGTGCTCACTCATGCATCATGACCGCATCTAGAGATAGGTCACATTTCTGTTTTGCTATTCTTATCATGTTTTGTGTGTTTGAATATGCCTTATTTTCTTTTAGCTTTAGGTTTGCTTGTCTTTCATCGGGGGTATGTGTGTTTGTCTTATTTTATTTTGCTTGTGTTTCATTCGATAGGAGCCTCCGCAGCTGGCTATCAGCTCGGTATGAACCGAGTCTCACACTTGGTATCGTGCCTTACCGAAGATTCAACGAGCATGGTTGGTGTCTTTTAGCTTCGGGCCGATCCTAGAGCTAGAGCCCTTTCAGGTAGATCGTGGCCTGATCGCAGCAATCTTGGAGAGGTGGAGGGACGAGCATCAAGCGCTTCTCTTTTCAGTTGGTATGTTGTTGCCGACTCCAGAGGACTGGGTTCGCATTACTGGTCTTCACTTTGAGGGTGAGCCGATCACGGGGCGAATGGTAGGAGCGTATTTGGAGGTGTGTGAG
This sequence comes from Chloranthus sessilifolius, assembly GCA_021018995.1. Lineage (NCBI taxonomy): Eukaryota > Viridiplantae > Streptophyta > Magnoliopsida > Chloranthales > Chloranthaceae > Chloranthus > Chloranthus sessilifolius. The sequence continues at coordinate 19,284,425 of CM037591.1, read as the reverse complement.
GAAATTTTGGGTGTACCGTATAGATCGAGTGGATCGGGAGCCCATAGTTGAGCCGGGGTTGACTGCGGATAGGGTGCTTCGAGCATTCTTGATCCACTTCCTTGGTGTTGTACTCTTTTCTCCTTCAACTAGGGGATGCGTCACCAGGTTGTTTTTACTGATTCTTAGGGAGTTGGATAGGGTCCCTACCTATGCGTGGGGTGCGGCCGCATTAGCACATCTCTATGAGCAGCTTTATCGTCGGGGATGGGGCGTTGCGATGATCGGAGGTTTCCTTCCCTTCCTCCAGGTGAGTTTTAGTTAATCAGTGTCATGGTGTCTTCAATTTTTTTTGTTCTTCTGGTCGTAGCAGCTATTCATCATTTCTTTGTGTTATTTTTATTTTTAGTATTGGTCATACGATCATTTTACTTCTCTTCGTCTGGGGGTTTTGTTGGAGGTGAGGTTCACGTTTCCGCGGATGCATGTGTGGAGGGCAACGTTGAGGGGTCGTCACTGGTCTTCTGATCTTCAGATTGCACGAGATCTTTTTGAGGAGATGCATGCGAGGCAAGTATATATCATCGTGTTCTCATTTTGTTTCATTTTATTTCAGTTCTTTAGGATCTAACATTTCGTTGATAGGTTGCCTTGCTTGTTTGGTTGTAGGTGATCTGGAGGCACTACAAGGATGGGGAGGATGTTGCGTGTTGGTGATTCAGTCTGGTCAGCTCTTCTTTGACGTGGACATATCGGTCCATTATTTTGAGAAGGTGGAGAGGATCCACCTATCTCGAGTGGTGCGATAGCTGAGGCTCGCTCAGGGAGTCCCACCAAAGATTCGCCATAAAGTGGCGAAGAGGATGACTGACCCCCTGGCCAGAACTTCACGGAGCGGATGGCACTTTAGATGGTTGATTTTAGAGCTAGGGGGACCAGGGTCACGGGGGCGCGTGACGAGGCAGACATCTGGGAGTATGGGAGATGGTTTAGTGCTCTGGATGGTGGGCGCCTCTTCACACGTCCCTTCCATGGGAGTGGTTCTTTTGTGGTAGGTGGGTCGGAGTCGGCGTCGGCATTGAAGGAGAGACTGGTCGTGTTCAAGCAGGGCCATCTCACAGAGAGTGTGTGGGGCGCATTAGATGCCCTTCATCGGGTGATGGATAAAATGGGGTGTGCTCCTCGACCTGATGAGGAGATGTTTCACTCCCTAGCCACCTTGGTTGCTCAGGCTAGGGGAGTAGAGGATGAGTTGGGGGCTCGGCTAGCAGAGACTCGACGGCTCCTGGTGAGTTGGTTCATTGGTTTAATTGTCTATGTATTACACTGACTTAGTCTTCCAGTCGTTCTAATGTAGTTGTTGTGTCTCATTTTATTTTGAGCAGTCCGAGAGGGAGGCAGAGGTTGCTAGTCATGCAGCGATGGTCGAGTTGCTACACAGTCAGCAGCAGGCCGGCCGAGAGGTGGAGGCTAGCCTACGATCTGAGATCGATCGATTGGTAAAGGTCTTGTTTAGATTCATTAGTTGTTGGTAGATTGTGGATTCTTATTGGTTCTGGCACATTTGTCAATGTTTGCAGAGGGCAGAGCTTGCTGCTGGAGGTCCTGCTCCGGCATTTGATCCATCTTCAATTGCTTCCTCTAGTCGGGAGGATCCGACGATGGCTCAGCTTCGGGCTGAGCTGGAGCACTATGTAAGTTTCCTCAATCTTTTGACTCGTTTGTTATAATTAAAGCGGTTCATTTGGTATTATTATTTCACTTTCTTAATAGTTTACTAACATTGTGTTGTCTTTTGGCATCGGATTACCAAGGACTTCTAGACGAGGGAGGCGACTATTACCTCGCTACACCCCGAGAGTCAGGTACAGTTTTAGGTTTGGCATAATTTAGTTTAGATTATCTCGTTTATTTTTATTTTGACATGTTTTGTGTTGTTTGTTTGGTTTTGGGGGCAGGCTGTTCCGGACTCTACTCCTGAGGCTCCGCCTCAGGGGTTTGCTCCTATCCCTTCCTAGGTATGTTTTAATTATTTTATTTATAGTTTATTCATCATCGTAATGTTTTTTGATATATCTGTTTGTATTTGTTGCAGCCGCCTATGTTTGTTGTTCCCTCTGTGCCGCCTGCTCGCCCAGTGACCACTGCAACGATCGAGCGTCTTCTAAAGGAGAGGTTGGATCTGGTATGATCCTTTCCCTTTCAAAGTAACGGTTTTTTTTTACTCGGTGTGGTAACTCAAGTGCGTGAGCTTGAGGAGGCGCGTCTGGAGGTGACATGAGTGCGTGCCACTCCTGAGGCGAGGCGGGTCCTCGGAGAGATGCAGAGTCGCGAGAACCCAGTCATTACGATGATGGTTGCACAGACGACCAAGACTGAGGCGTTGGAGGTGACGCGTCGGACGACACGGGTAGAGATGCAGGTGTTGCTGGATCGGCTGCAGTATCATCTGATGAGGATTGAGCGGGGAGTGCACAGGTTGGCTGATCAGCTTGATGGATCAGAGTCAAGGGCTACGGGTTCCTCGGCCGGGCAGTCTCGTCACACGTCACGTGATTGTGTCAGGGGTGATGCTCGTGAGGATTCTGTCGTTCATGAGATTCTTACGGGGTATCCTCCTCATTCTCGATCAAGGCGGCCTGCTAGTCATATGAGTGAGAGGGATTCTGTAGCGGGGTCACGCCATCTAGAGGTTCCTTATACAATGGGTGTCAGGATTGTGTTTTCAGAGGACCAGTCTATGGACCTCTGAGCTGATGATACTGGGGACAGTGGTGATCGACCATCCCAGCGGCAGCATAGGGAGTAGGGGTGTATGTATATTTTTTATGTCCATTGTGTGTGCATTGTATATACAGGGGGATGCCCCTGGTGACACGTGTAAAAAAAAAGAAAATTTATATATATATATATGGAGATTTTTAGTTTAGATGTACCTGATCGGCTCCTTTTCTTTTGGTTACCTCTTGCATTTGTCTTTAGCTTTTTAGTTTCCTTAGTGCCGTCAATCGTCATCGAGACTTGGATGCTTCCTAAGCTGGCCTGGTGATGGTTAAAAGTTGCTTGGTATCTGCACATGTAAAGGAAACGCTATCAATAATTTTTGTTCTCCCCCTTGCTAATTGTCAAGGGCGGCGAGTATCTTAGACCGAGGTTTGGTAGTAAAGGATGGATATGTGGTCTCTCTTTCTTTTCTCTCTTTCTTTTTTTTTTTTTTTTTTTGAAATAGAAATAATGTAACAGGAAAAGAAAATAGCTAAGATAGAAATAATAAAAATAATAAATAATAATAAAATGTCCTAGTGTAGGAGCGTGGTAGGAATGGTAGTATAGTATCTTATGTAGCATTCTCCGAATGGTAATTCGTTATTCCTCATCTTCCTTGGTGAACAAGCTGGCGCTTCTAAGGTGGTTCTAGTTCTGACCAAAAAAATATCCCAGTGTCTAGATGCAATGGAGCTTTTATGGGTTTGAGATGATCACTTTTGGGTCTATGAGCAGTCATGGGTATTTGAGTGAGTTAGTTTTGAAGAAAGGTTTATTAGTACTATCATCGAACTGGGGGGAGGTCATTTTGATTAGGTCAGTTGTGTACAAGGGTCAACCTTTGGGTGGGGGTGATCCTATCCCATGGTTATTAGGAAGAAGTACGGTAGGTATAGTAAGTGATCGCATCAGTCAGCATTCATTGATTTTCGGCTTCATTCTTAGGAGTATCCTGTGAGGCTTCCGATTCATTGTCCGAAAATGCAAAAAAAGTAGAAGAGGGCTATAAGGCTCAGTGATGTAAGGAATAGTTCGTATCTAACGCTTTCCAAAATGAATGAGTAACAATCTATTTCTTAGAGGGATACAGGGTGCCATGATTGAGCCCTTCGTCATATTTCGGTACCATCAAAATATTGCATTCTATGGTTAGCAGGAGTTTGTCCTCCTCCCACGACCTTACGATGACATCTAGTAGTATGGGGACATCAGAGATGCCCTCGCTGCTTGCTTATACATTTCTAGTAAAGTTACCAGAGATGTCCTCGCGGCCTGCTTATGCTTCCCTGAGTTCATTGACTTGTTCATTCATCGTAATGCTCTCACTCAATTTTTTTTATATATGTATTTTTGAAAGCATCTTGCTAGCGCAAGAATAGTAAGTTTTGATTGAATCTAGCATTTTCATTTTATTTTCTCTAACGTCTCCTCCAATGGCGGGGGAAGGGGAAATGAGGATCGAGTGTTACTTATACTTTTGAAAGAGGCTAAGTAGGTCACTAGTCCTTCGATTAATTCGCCCGAATAAGAAAGTGGGCAATAAATTAGAGGTCTTATTGATATTCTGAGAATTGATGACGTACGACTGATAAATGGGTCGTAATAACTACGGGGGTGATAAGTATATGTATTTAATCATAGAATGTGATAATCACAGGGCTAAGGATAGTATTTTCTAAGGTACATGGTGTTCCAAGGGCTAGGGAGTTCTTCCCCATCTTAGTTCACCAATTTGTATGCATTTCCAGGGTATGCAGCTATTATAACATAAGGGCCTTCGCAATTCGGCTTCAGTTTTATTTTTTGATGGGCGTGCTTGGAGGGCATGATTTTTTTTAAGACTAATTCTCCAATATTAAAGGTTCGTTCGAGGCCTTTCTTATCGTAAGCCCTAACCACTCTCCTCAGATATACCTTAGCGTAATCAGCTACCCTTAAATGTGTTTCATCTAGCTGCTCTAACTACCTGAGTAATACAATTCTCCTCTCGTCTAAGGATAGCTCATCATCGAGTTGAATCCGTAAGGATGGTACTTATATCTTGTATGGTAGGACTGCCTCCATTCCGTAGGTAAGGAGGTAGGGAGTTTGGCCAGTGGTTGTATGAATAGAGGACCTATAGGCCCAGAGTGCTTCTGGTAGTCGTTCGGGTCATTCGGCTCCATTGCTTGTTTCTACTGTGCATTTCAGAATTTAAATCAGAGTTTTGTTTATAATTTTTGCTTGTCCATTGCCCTGAGGGTAGAATGGTGTGAGTGGCATAGATCGATGCCAAACTTTTTGCATAACTTTTTTGTCTTCTTTGCGATGAACTACGGACCGTTATCGGTAACGAACATTCTGGGTACTCCAAACCTAGGGATGATATTTCGAACGATAAACCTTATGAGTGTCAAAGCGGTGATTCTGACATAGGATTTAGTTTTTGCCCATTTGGTGTAGTATTTGGTTGCCGTAAGTATGAATGTGTGCTTGTTTGTATTCCCAACTATGTCTGTGAAAGGTTCATTGACATCGAAGGCCCACATTGAAAATGGCCACGGTGAGGTCATAGTGTTCAATGCAACTGATAGAGCTTTGATGAGTGCAGCGTGTTCTTGGTATTGCTTACAGAATTAGACATAGAGGTAGCAGTCTCTTATCATTTTCGGCCAGAAGTAACCTTGTCGTGTGATTTGATCTATGAGTCTCTGTCTACTGGCATGGGCGCCACAGGCACTGGCGTGTGCTTCTTGGATGATGTATTATCCTTCGGTGGTTGTGACACATCGTAGCAGTACTCTTTTGGTGAAGGCTTCTTTGCATAATGTTTCACCGAGTATACAGAATCGGGTGCATCGGTTCCTTATAGTCTTCCATTTGATCTTCGTGGCATATGGAGGGATGTGTTGATGCTTCAAGAAGTTCCAGATGTCAAAATACCATGGTTGTCCATTATCAGTTGGTGATTTTTCAAATCTGAACATAGCGACTTCAATTTCTGCCTTGACGTGATTTTCTAGAGCGATTACTTCATTTGGTCCTGTGCTTGTGGGGAGGACTGATAGTTCTCTCTTAACGGTCCATGCTACCTTGTGGGCGAGCACTACCAGCTTTTCGACGAAGAAGGTCTTGGTACTTTGTCCGATGGTATTTGAATGACTGAGGCTAATGAGGCTAGAGAATCTGCGAGCTCGTTTTCTAATCTAGATATGTACGTGAAAGAGATTCGTTCAAATTTCTTTACCAAATATTGAGCAATTTCTAGGTATACCATTAGTCTCCTTTCCTTAGTTTTCCATTCTCCTATAACTTGCGAGATTACGAGCTTGGAGTCACCGATGGTTTTCAACTGTTTAACACCTAATTGTAGTGCTACTAGTAGTCCAACTATAAAAGCTTCGTATTCTGCGACATTGTTAGTGACAGGGAAATCTAGTTGAAAGGCCTTAGGTATAACAACTCCTTCTGGGCTTAGGAGGACTATCCCGATGCCTTTTCCTTTATGATTTAGAGCATTGTTGAAATAAAGGGTCCATGATGTCTGATCGGGCTCTTCGTTCTGAATTGTAAGTAAGACTTCATTGGGGAAATCCGCGTGTATAGGCTCATTGTTCCGGAGTGGGAGGTCTGCGAGGTAATCAGCGATTGCTTGTCCTTTGATCGACTTTTACATTACGTAAGTGATGTCAAATTCTTATAAGAGCATATGCCAACAAGCGATCTTTCCTGATATTGCGGGCTTTTCGAATACATACTTCAGGGGGTCCATTCGGGCTAGTACTAGTATCTTATGTGCTCCGAAGTAGTGCCATAATTTGGTTGAGGCCCACACCATTGTGAGATAAGTTTTCTCCATTGGAGTGTATTTTCGTTCGTACTCGACCATCATCCTACTAAGGTAGTAGATAGCCTTCTCTCTCTTGTCGTCTTCTTCATATTATCTCAAAATTACTCCCATTACTTTGTCGTTCCCTGAGAGGTAGATGATTAGGGGTCTTTCAAGGACTGGTGGCGATAATATTGGTGGGTTAAGGAGGTACTTTTTGATATTGTCGAAGTCTTACTGACATTAGTAATCCCATTTGTACTCAGTCTCTCCTTTAAGAAGTCTATAAAAAGAATCGCATCTATCTGAATGATGGGAGATAAATCTCTTGATGAATTGCAATCTTCCTATCAGGCCTCATAATTCTTTGATATTGCTGGGAGGTGGCATCTCAAGGGTGGCTAGGACTTTAGTAGGGTCGACTTCAATCCCTTGCTTGCTGACTATGAAATGAGTAATTTTCTGGAGGTGACTCCGAAGACACATTTCTTTGGGTTTATTTTTAACTGATATTTCTTGGCTCTTTGTAGCACCAGTCAGAGTGCTTCAACATGTCCTGCCCACGTTTGGGACTTCACTAATATGTCATCGACATAGACTTCTACACACTTATGCATCATGTCATGAAAAATAGCTATCATGGTACGTTGATACGTGGCTCCTGCATTTCTTGAGCCCAAAAGGCATGATGACGTAAGAGTAAGTTCCCCATGGTATGGTGAAAGAAGTCTTCATTTAGTCAGACTCTGCTAATTTGATCTGATTATACCCAAAGAAATCATCCATGAAAGATAGCATCTCATATCCAGCGGTGTTGTTGACTAGAGTGTCAATGTGCAAAAGTGAAAAGTCATCTTTTGGGCATGCCTGGTTGAGATTTTGAAAGTCAATGCAAACTCATACTCTACCGTCTTTCTTAGCGACAGGTATTATGTTAGCGACCCATTTGGGATAGAGGACGACTCAAATGTATTTGGTTTTATGTAACATGTCAACTTCCTCTTTAACTTGAAGGGCAATTCGTGGGTGCATCCTACGGAGTTTCTGCTTAACAGGCTTTGCATCGGGTTCCAAGACAAGGCGATGTTATACTAAACTTGGGTCTAAATCAGGCATATCCTTATAGGACCACGCGAAAGAGTCGAGGTGTGCTTATAGGACTTGTACGATTTGCTGACGTTCCTTGGAGTTGAGCGTCGCGCTAATTAGAAACCTCTTAGGTTTCTCTTCAGTGCCAAAGTTGATCTCTTATGTGGGTTCTATGATAGCTTCGGTTTGCTCGTCGAAATGCTTGATATCCCATTGGAAGTCTAACGCCTCTTCGGCGATCAGTGTTTCTTCTTTATCTTCGGTAAGCTCATATACTGCAACTACACTAGGGATTTGATTTTGCGAAAGGTAACCCTTCATCGGTATAATTTATGACTGAGAGATCTTTGATAAGGTGAAGGTCAAGGCTATTGATCATTTTCTCAAAGTCGCGAAGTATCTCGTCTGGTATGATCACTGGCTTGTTGTTTAGCCTGGACGCCCTGCATCCTCATACGAGAGATGGGATAGTAGTCTTAGGAGAAAAGTCTCCTTATTGGTCGCAAACTTGATTCGGGATGAGAGGTTCTGCCTTTTCTATTTTTTAGATTTTCGATAGTAGCTATGTTACAAGGTCGGTCGCCTCAAGAGGCGTCGGGAGAGTTGCTTCCTCTAATTGAGGGTGCGAGACGACTGTCAAAGCCGTTCGGGCGATGCTTCGAGAAATGTGGACTTATTCTAAATTTGGCATTTTTTTTTGGAGTCTTCATCTGATGAGATCTTTTGAATAAGCGACGTCGATGACAGTGGTATTGACGTTCTAATTTCCTTTATCATAATGATTGCCTCATTTTCGAAGAAGCTCTGGAGATCATAATTGATCAAACTATCCTCCTCTGAGGCATAATATGGTTGTTCTTCCTGTCGAGAGTGACCTCCTAAGGGGTCCTCAGGGGTGGTAAGCTCTTTCCCTTGAACTTCATAGTATGTTAGGATAAGCACGCATGCTCGACAGTGAGGCTGATAATGGTGAGAAATGAAAGGAGATCCCCAAGGGCATTCCCATCCTTCTAAGTTAGAGTCAAGGCCGGTATCGAACTCATCTTCTTAATCTGGCAGCGCTTGAAGTCCTAGGTTAGCTTGCTCTGCTAACTCGAGTGAAGGGAGGTCTATCCAGTAGTCCTCATCATCACTCGGGAGAGGTTGTCATTCTTTCTCGAGAGATTTTCATAATATTTAGAATTGCGGCATGTCTGGGGACAAAGGAGTGTCTAGTTCAAGTTCCTTTTCAAACTCTATGAGGGTGATGTGGGCGTTTCCCCCTGGGTCAACTAGATGACTGTTGAGATTTTTTACTTCTTGGGCAGGTAGCTGAGTTGGTGGGTCATCACTCGCTTCTATTGCCACGAGGTTGGAGTCATTCATTCCTACCATCGTGGGGTGTCAAATCCAACTAGCGAAGCGTTTTAATATGCTGGTGCAAGCCCTACAGCGGGGTTGGTATGAGTGAGTGATACAAGGGGAGTCCCTCAGGCATTCCCATCCCCCAAGGTCGAGGCCGAGGCGGATGCAATGCGAGTTAACATTTTCTTAGGGGGTGTCATCTTCTTCCCATGTTGAGTACAAGTGCTCTTCACTATCTTGCAAGGCAGCTATGTGGAAGTCTTCGTCGTCAGTGGATTCCCAATCTCCTACTTGCGACTCGAGTTCTGGGGGTTCTTCCTTTCTCTCTTCTATAAGCTCCTTAATGTCAAATAAGGGTTTGACTCCTTCGAGTGGCTTATCAATATCGTCGTTCAAATTGGTTAAATCGTTGAATGCTTTAGCCATTCGCTCGATTTTCACTTCTTGGGCTCTAGTGAAGGACACTTCATTCTGTCTTGGTATATCTGCTTTCTCAGTGGTCCCATAGATGAAGTGGTTGTATAGACACCATTTTGGTGAGGTGGGGAACAAGTCGGCTTGGGGGCCGTCTGATTGGTAACCTAACCCTATGTGTTTGCGTATATTATTTGGGACGACAGGTCCTACACGACCTTGCTTATTTTTATCAAGTCCGGTGTGGGGGATGTGTCTGAGATGATACATAAGGTCCCAACCTTTTGTCGCGGTTGGATTGATATTGTAGAGTTTGGCGAGGTCTGGGCCAACCTCTCTTCTCATTAATTTTTATTGACATGTTGGGGGAGAACTAAGAGGAGTAGGGGGATGAACTTCCGTAACGATTGTCTCATCAGGGATTTAGGTTTTTTGAATGTGGCCCGTGTTCAATACTGAATCATGGGCTGTCAGAATACTCATAGCGTAATCAGTGTCCATCTCCCGGAGGGGTGCATCAGTGTATATACGGACAATGGCGTCCTCGTATGGGAATTGACACATTGATGGTATGTGGATGCGACGGCCTTCATTGACTCTAACCATTTTCTTCCTAAGATAAGATTGTACGTACTAGCGGAATTAGAAACATGGAAAGTGACTTCTTTTGCTACAGATCCAAAGCGAACCTGGAGTTTGATAGTTCTTTTGACAAAATGATGCGAGCCGTCATAAGCTATAAGAGATAGTGTTGAAGGCCTGACATCCTGCTCTGTGTACTCAAGCATCTTCAACGTTGTCATAGGGCAGATATTGAATCCTGCTCCTGTATCGACCAACGTTGTCATAGGGCAGATATCTAATTATAATCGTAAGGTATATGGGAGCTGCACTTTTGCGGAGTAACTCCTTAGGCATGTCTGCGTCTGTGAAATTGAGTGCTAGAAGTTGCGCCATGACCGAGGCAATTTGATGCAGCTCATCTAATATTGTATCCTCATTCACTTGTGCGTCTTCAAGTGTCCTTATCAACAATCTGTGGTGATCAGACAATTTCTTGATGAGTTATAGTTTATATCTAGGTCGAGATCTTTTATAGATGCCGCAAAAGGTCATATTCTTGCCCTAACTCGAATGTAATTTCTTTGCCTGGTCGATGAGCCTTGGGTGCAAGTGGTTGGAGTGGTTGAGGTGCAAGGATTGGTGGAGGGATAATGTGAGGTGGGGGAGGCAAGTTAACTTCTCTTTCTTGCATGTTCTCGTCTGGTGGTTGTGCGTTCATGAAATCCTTATTTCGAGGGAAAGGCTAAGGTGGATAGTTGATTCTTTATTTAAGAATTGAGCAAGTCGATTGTTGACTGAACCCGGTGTGGCTCGACGTTGATGTGTTTGTGAAGTGAGTGAAATTTGAGATTTGAGCGCGTACTTGTACTGCGCCATTCCAAGGTGGGAGTTATTGTGTGTAATCCTCTTATTCTAGGAAAGCGGAGACCAATGTCTCGCACGGGTCAGGATGCTCTTCTTGCTCACTTTCTTCTATGTTTAGCGTCACTCGGTCGTTATCTCGTTTTCTTGGTTTGAAGTCTTTCGGGTGACACTGTCTACCGATGCTAGGTTGATTTTTTACAGTGGAGGTACGTTATTATAGTTTTGCGCATGGGCCGATCGATTCTGCGTTGGATTTTGATTCTAGTAAGTGTTAGGATATTGATTTTTGTTTTGGTATTAGCCCTGATTCTAGTTATGGCCTTGGTTTTGGTTTGCATATCTTTGTTGGCTAGTGTCTTGGTTTTGGTTTGTGTATCGTTGTTGATTTTGATTGTGCCTAAAATTTTATGGTTGAAAGTTTCCTTTCCCGGCGTTCTGTCCATGGTTGACAATGGTGTTGACTTGTTCGGTTCCTGAGGATTTCTTATTATTTTTCGACTTTGATTCACTAGAAGAACCTACTTTCGACGTAACTATGGATAGGGCGAGGTCTCTACCTTTAATGTGTCGCGCTAGTCGGGACGCCCGGGAGTGGAGTGCAGTGAAATCGGGGCAATCACTTATGACAAGCACGCTCTTTAACGGTTCTCTAGTGTTATCAATGATAATGTCAACTGAGTCTTTTTATTTCATTGAAGTGCCGGTTCTAGTAGTGATCTTCCTCCATCTGGCGACGAAGCCGGTGAATTCTTCATCAGGTCCTTGCTTTGCCGCCATCAGATCGCTGAGACTAACTGTCTCTTGGATCAAGTTCTTGTATTGGACCAAGAATTGACCGACTAAATCGTCAAATGTTTCTATCTTATAAAGCGGGAGTCCCACAAACTAATCTAAAGCTTCTCCTTCTAATGAGCGTTGGAAATAATGAATGAGAAGTCCTTCATTATCATGTATGAGTCGACAATCGTTGCGAAAGAGGGCCAAGTGATGGTTCAAATTTCCCGTGCCATTGTATTTGGTAAATTTTGACGGTTAAATCCTATTGGTAAGTTAAATTCAACGTCCCGACAAAATTTGTCGAATCCGAATGAGTGACCAGGGCATTCCCTCTTGGCCATGTACTCATCGAGCATTTTAGGGAGATCTTCAATCTTGATGGTGCTATCTTTTGGAGCAACCCGCGAGTCAATCTTGTCTAGAGAATCATTATTGAAGAACGTGTAAGTAGGTTGCCTCAAGGCGTGGCTAACAACACTATGCTCGAGGTAGGTGGTTGCCTCTCCTACCGTTCTTGTTCTTCTAAATATTATTGTGACCTAATGGTGTCGTATGCAGTAGCCAATCCTCAAAGCAATTCCTCGGAGTCATCATCTCCTCTTTGTATTCTCTTAATATTGAGATCTACAATTTGTTGAGCAGTGAGGTTTTGTCCAGTTTTACTATCTCTCCCATTATGATTATTATCGGTGTGTGGGGTAGAGAAGGGATTTTCTTGTTCGTCAGCCATATTAATCTCAGGTTGTCATAGGCTGGGATTGTAAAGTGGTTCTTCTTCGTACATGGGGTTGTCATGATATCTCCACAATGATGGGTCTCCTAGACTCACTCTTCGTATGCCTGACATCTCAAGTCTTTGACGAAGATTCATATATTTAAGGAGATCTAAACGATGCAATGGAAATAAAAACAGGAAAGTAAAATAAAAATTATCTATGAGAGAAAGAGTTTGCAAAAGTGTCCCATCGTGATCGCCAGTCAGTTGGTGCTTTTTTTCTGGGTTCCTCTCGGTCCCCGTTGAATCAATGGCCCAATTCTGTCCAAGTGGACTCTGACAATGCAGTGTTTAGAATGTTGGTAATAACAAGGGGATTTTCTAGGGCGGTTCCTAGTTTATTGCGATCACCAGCTGTAGATATTTAACGACACTGCAACACGTCAATGATCACGCTTTAGAGCGGGTGTGGGTTACTTCTTTACTGAATAGTCCGCCTGCGAACGTCAACAGCTATGGTTCTTCTTTATAATTTATATAGTTTAGTTTTCTTTTCTTTTCCTATGATTGATATAATACTGATTTATTTAAATTTTCTAATTCTATTGTGAGTCTAGTTGTGAATTTATTATAGTGATCTAATCTAATATTCTAATCCTATTAGGAGTCTAATTAATTTTAGGTGTTGTGGTCCCATTAGAAGTCTATTTAATTTAGTTTCCTAATGTTACTAGGAGTCTAATTAATATTAGTTTCCTAATGCTACTAGGAGTCTAATTAATTTAAATGCTCTGATCTTATTAGGATTCTAATTAATTCAGTTTCCTAATCCTTCTAGAAGTCTAATTAATATTAGTCTCCTAATCGTACAAGGAATGCAAATATGTTAATTCTAATGAAACTCTAATTAAATCAAGCATGCTAGTTATATAGAAATTCTAAGTAAAGCAAGTATACTAGTTCTACTGCAACTCTAATTAAAGCAAAGATACTAATTGTATTAAAATTCTAATTTAGCACATATACTAATTTGACTGAAATCTAATTAAAGCAAATATAATAATCCTACTGAAATTCTCATTGAAATAGAAGATTGATTTTACTAAAACTCTAATTAAAGAAAATATACTAATTTTATTAAAATTTTAATTAAAGCAATGAATTAACTATACTAAGATCTAATTAAAATAAATGAATTAATTATACTAAAAAATTAATTAAAATAATGGAATTAATTTTACTAATTTTCTAATTAAGTCGAGGAATTGACTTTACTAGGGATATAATTAAAATACTGAATTAATTATACTAAATTTAATTGACATAAAGGAACTAACTTTTACTAGTTCTAATCAAAGCAATAAATTAATTATACTAGAATACTAGGAAAGGGGTTTGGACCCGCTATGCTAAGGAGGATTGGCCTCATTCCCGAGTACCCTCCGTAAGCTCCCTTGGGTAAATTGGGTGGCTGAAGTTAAAGCAAATTAAATTTTAGACTATAAGATAGTATTTTTTTGAGTTTTTAGAGTCAATTTCGGGATTATAATTATGAATTAAATTATGAAACTAGAATTATAGAAAACTAAATTAATATTTGGGATTTTTGAAATATTAGAGTAAGGAATTAAAACTAGAATTTAAAATTTAAGGATTGAATTCGGGTCCGAAATCAGAAAATCGGGCTGTATGATTAAGGACTAATTCTAGAAACTAAGAACTAGAACCAGAGATTAATAATAGGATTGTAAATCAAGATTTTAGAACAGAATTAAAAGTCTGTGGTCAGTGAATTAGGCCGTCAGATTAAGGACTGGTTCTAAAAACGAAGGACTAGAACCAGATATTAAAATTACAGTCTAAAAAGAGTGCTACAGTCTAAGACTGAAAATTTAATATTAGCGATTAAAACTAAGAAAAATCCTAGATCTAAGAACTAAAAACTACGGTTGAAAACTAAAATTAGATTTTTACCTAAAGGTCGGGGCTGCGGAGAGGAATCTCGAAAGTTCGAAGCTTGAATTTTGAAATCATGGCTATGTTTCTCTATGGGTTCGTTCTCGGAATTCTCTGGTCTCGAAATCTCAAAAAAAATCATTCTCTTCTCTCTCCTTCGTGTTTTTTTTGTGGGTCGAATTATAAAAATCTTTTATAGGTTTTTTCTAATTAAACGCCCTGTTTCAGGCGTTTAACCGAATTGCGCGCCAATTTTCCAGTGCTTAATCGCTTTGAGTTGGTCACCGACTCAGTGAGCGACCGGCTGACTTGCTCAGTAAGTTTTCTAGTTCTAACAAAGTTAGGACTAATTGCATGCTTGGTTTTAGGTGCACAATCTGATTAATTGTCTCATTTGAAGCGTTTAATCAAGGAAGCTTGGGGGTCAAGGACTGTAAGACTAGGTCAGGCATAGGCCAATTGCGGGCTGGTGGTGGGGTGCTCAATCCGATCACGCGTGTCATGGTGGGTGCGTGATCGAGTCTCGAAGTGTTCTGGGAAAGGATGTCTGGTCTGAAAGGGGGACTGATTGCACATTTATAGTTTTACGTGCAATCGAATTGCGTGTATGATTTTAGGCACGTAATTCGGGGCTATTCAGGTTCGGGTCGGGTCTAAAATACAAGACTATTATTTTAGTCTACATTTTGACTATATACTATTATTTCAGTATATAGTCTCCCTACATTGGGGTCTGAGCCACAGAGCTATTGTTCAGCCTGTGTTCAGCCATGTACTATTGTTTCAGTGCATAGTTTCCAATTTAGGGTTAGGGGGTTTGAAATATCAAACTATTGTTTCAGTCTGCATTTTGACTATATACTATTATTTCAGTATATAGTCTCCCTACGTCGGGGCCTGAGCCACAGAGCTATTGTTTCAGCCTGTTTTCAGCCATGTACTATTGTTTCAGTGCATGGTCCCACATTAGGGTCATGGGTCCTGAGTCACAGAGCAATTGTTTCAACCTGCATCCAGCCATATACTATTGTTTCAGCATATGATCCCAATTAGGGTTATAAGGTCAAAGGTTGATCGAACAGATTTGTATATTCTGAGAGGGAAAAATGGGGGTGTCTACAGATGCCCCTCTTCAGCGCGCTCTTGCAAAGTAAGAGCGCCACGAAGAAGTAGGCACCCCTCATTCGAGGTGTCTTCTCATTTCTCTTGAAAAATCACAAATGTGAACTGGGGATGCTAATATGACATGCTTAGATTTCTTATCTATCAGCACAAGCTAAAATAGAGAATTCGGGGGCCCAATAGTAGCTGTCGAAAGGTGTGTTCCATGCCGTGGATGCCCAGGGGCGATCTCATCACGTATTGCGACCCGTCTTCATAGACAGTCGATGGAGAAAGTCAGCATATCCTATTCCGTGGGTGCAAGGGGCATCCGGTCGTGTGACGCGACATGCTGCAACTGATAATCAAATGAAAAGGAGAATCACCATATCCTAATTTGTGGGTGCAAGGGGCATCCCGCCGCATGTCGCGACCTGCTGTAAGAGGCAGTCAAATAGAGGGGTATGATGCAATCGAGGTACCGGGGGGTGTCATACAAATGTCCATAAATAAGATCCAGGGACCAATAATAAAATGCAATATAATGTCGAAGGCTTTTGCAAGTCATGTCAGACCAGGCGCGTCATTGCTCACACCAATGCGTGTCAGGCGTTCCTTTTCCAATAGGCATTTGTGGTTGTCAAGACGATACTTGGCATGCCAGATACTCAGTCTAACCTTCTCGACGAATACTGATGATTGTCTCTTATTGGAGGACTACAGTGATTCGCGAGTCGAGAGAGATGAATTTTGAAAAATATTTTGACTTAATCATAGCTAACTATATTTATAAGCAATATTGAGTAAAAGGGAAGGGAGTAGTAGTTACCTAGGGATGATACTTACCTGAATTGCTCGTAGCTTGTGTAGTCCGTGATGGGACTGATGGGTTGTCAGGGTGATGCTACGATGGGACTTGGGGATTCTTCCTCTCTTTTTATTTTCGCTGTGGTAGGGCTTGGTGGTCATCGGTGTGATGTGATGTCGGGATGGGACTTGGGGATTCTTCCTTTCTTTGGTTGCATGCTGGATGAGTCCTGGTGGGATGTAGGGATTCTGATGAGATCTTCACGTTGGAACTTAGCATTGGTCGGATGCGAAGGGACATGGGAGAAGTCCCAAATATTTATGCATTTTTACTGCAGTGGTGTCTGGCGACTGTTACGTATCAAGAATTTCAAGAAGAGGGCTCTTTGTTTTAGCGATGGGACACGATCGAGCTTTCTCCCTTTTTATCATATGGCGTGGCAGGTGTTGTTTGAGCTTTTTGAGTAGTGATGTTTGCGATGGGATGCCGAGAGGAGTCCCTCTGCTTTTGCAATGGGATGTTGGTTGAGCATAGTTAGCGATGGGACTTTCAGAAAGTTTGACTCCATGCGATGTTTCGTGACGGGGGTTTCGAGGAGGTGTGATTGGTGTCGGGGCTATAAGACCAACAGAGGTTGCTGTGTCGCGATGGGGCATGTTTGTGGTGAGAACAGGTTATAGTTGCTCGCTAGGGGATATATTCATGAATGCGTGGTGGGGTTGTGTTTGGATGTTTCACATTTTTAGCTGTAAAGACCTTCTTGGACAGATGGACTCTTACTTTCTTCTTTTATGTGCACAGGTCTTTAAGGAACTTGCATAGGTAGGAACTTGTTTTATAGCATCAAGCAAAGGTAAATTGATCTTAGCTTGCATGAAAGTCTCCATCATTTCCTCCAAGTTGACATTCCCCTTATCAAAAGGGGAAGGACCTTTAAGTACATGAGGAAATGGAAGTTATGGTACTGCTAGTACCTCAGCTGCATGCCTAACCACATCATCAAAATCTTTTTTTTTTTCTTTGCTCATTTTTTTCTTTTTGTTGGGGCTCAACTACAATCTCCTTATTTTATTCCTGCTGGTCTCCAGCAGAGGGTGATCCATTCCTCTCCTTTTCACTCACATTTTCCTCTTCTACACTCTCATTTGCCTCCTTTTCCTCCCTGCCCACCTCGTTATCAGCCACCCTACCACTTCTAAGGGTAGTGATTGCCTTAGCCTTCTCATGAGTTGAGGAGCCCTCACCAATCATAAACTGACCCTTGGGATTGGCCAATGGTTGACTTGGCAGCCTGGCCTCCTCTCTTCTGGCTAAAGCATTAGAAATTTGGCCAAGTTGGTCCTCTATTTTCTAATGGCTTTGACTATGAGAGTTCGCAGTTTGTGATAGGGAGCCTAGGTTTTGCAGTGATGCCAAAACCTATTCTTCAAAAGAGGGGGATCTAGTCTGTTGTGGGGGCAAATCCAATTGGTTCTATTGTGGGGCTGACTACTGGAAGGCTTGTCTAGGTGCATAGCCCTGGTTATATTGTTGTTGTGGCCTATATGGTAATGCCAACTACTGCTGCTGGAGTTGCTGATAATTATCATGTCTCCACCTCAAATTGGGTCGTTTCTCTATTGATACACAGCAGGTTGCTATCCAAATGATTGGACAGCATGGGCATGTTCCATGACTAATTCAGGGTATTGACTTGCTGATGGACAGTCCTCAAGTAGGTGTGTGGGTGACTAGCATATCAGACATGCTTCTTCCACTTGTGCAGTCAGTCTATTCTGCACCACACCCATTAATTTGCCAAATTTCATGGTCATGTTGTCCACCTTTCTTTCCAGGTCACTGGGCACATTGACTTCATACATCCTTCCTCTAGAAGTGACTTCTTTCCCCATTTTAGCAGGAGTCTCAATGTCATTTCTGGATAGAGTCTCCTGCTGAATGAAATTTTCACTGATGACCTCAAACAGTTCCCAAGCTCATTAGCTATCTTGTGGAGGTAAGTGCCTCCACATGAGGCATCCACCATATCTCTGAATCAATTCCTTGGTAGAAGCTCTGGACAAGTTGTCACTCAGGAATTTGGTGGTGGGGACATTACTTTAATAGCTTTTTAAACCTTTTCCATGCTTGATGTAAATCCTCGGTTGGGGATTAAGCAGAGGAAATTATGCTCTTCCTCAACTAACTGGTTTTAGACATAGTGAAAAATTTAGCCAAAAACTGACATTGGAGATCATTCCCTGATTGTATGTTGTTGGCTGGGAGCATGGAGAGTCAAGTTCTGGCTCTGTCCTTTAGTGAAAAAGGAAAGAGCCTCAGTTTGGTGGCTTCTCCCAAGCCAACAATAATGAATATGGTGCATAAGGCAAGGAGCTCATCAATATGCTTTATGGATCCTCTTTACTTAGCCCATGAAATGAAGGCAACATTTGGATGATTGAAGATTTGATCTCATAGTTTCCTTGAACAGTAGGGAATTGAATGCAGAAAGGGGATGTATATACCCCTGGTGCATTGAATTCGTTCAATGTTCTTTGTTGTTCACCCATCTCAGCTGACTCAGTATTATCAGGAGAGATTTGTGTGGTCAACCTAGGTCTAAGGGCCCTCTCTATCTCAAGATTTGGAGGCTCTATGTTAGGATTAAGGGACCTCCAACCCTGCATGCACACACAAAAACAAGTAGTAAAGTCCCTTACAGCACACTTAAAGAATAAGAACAACAAGAAAAGAAATTATAGCTAACTATACTACTGAAAATACATTTCAACAGAACTAAAACTGAAATAGGGGGAGGAAAGAAATGAAAACTAAGGCCAACAAAGCTCTAGCTTCTCCCTTTTTCTGCTGTTCCAGATCTGTAAAAACCAATAAAAATCAGTAGTAATTTTATTCAAAAACAGGCACTGCTACAAAGAATTTGTAAGTACAAAATTTAAAACTCAGATCTACTAATTAGATCAAAAATTCCTTGGTAGCAGCACCAAAAACTTGTTGGTGATAAATATCTTAGATTGTTTGCTGCTTATTTTATTAGAAAACATAGTGGTGGTGAAAATAAATCTAAACAAAACAAAGTGAGATGAAGGGGATTAAAAATAACAATCTAAAAATACACAGTCCTATAAGATCCAGGGCCTGTTGTAGCAAGTTTTGATAAGAAAGGGTTGTCCCACACAGAAAATTGATTTAGAACCCAAAGGGTTATTTTAGTAGATCTTCATATCTGAGTACAGATCTGGCAATCCTAAAGAAAGGGAGTTTGTTGTCGCAACTAAAATAAAACTACAGTCCTATGCTATGAGAAAGAGTTTTTGGAGAAGGGTAAAATGGAGTTGTAAAAATAATAGGAAAATAGTGGGAAGTAATAAATAGGGACTGATATTTTAAACTGAAACAGGGTCTGGTTAACCATAGAAAAGGATGGATCTGCATCTATCCTTGCATTTGGCCACAAGCACAAATGTAAGGGAAAAGAATCCAATCCAATCCAAGGATATGGACTAGTCTCAAGGCTATGATCTATCCACTAAACGGTCACAGATCATCCCCAAAAGATATACTCCAGTCTAGGGGTTGAAATCAAAACATTAAACCCACTGCAGCTACTATATATGTAAGGCCACAGGCACATGCATCAATGGGTGCATAGAAACTATAAAACTTTAATGGAAAACCCAAAAGCAATACATATCTAATGAATAAATAAAATGGCTTGCATTGCACATAAAAATACTTACAATGATCAGCCCTCCAAGGTGCAGTCAATACAGATTTTCAGGCTTTTACAAGTTTCACACAGTCTTATTACAGCAGATTTACAGTCCTAGACATTACAAAGATCTTAGCCAGCAAGAGTTGGGCTAAGGAGAGAAGAAAAACCAAAAAACTGACCTAACCCTAACCCTCAATGGCCTAAGCACTGGCCCTCCAAGCTCACAGCTGAAATTAGGTTAAGGATGAGATGGTTTCTGCTCATAATTTGCATCTTATATACAAGTTCCCCAAAAAATATCTTGCTCTGGCCAATAGGAGAATAGAAGAGGAAATGCCCCATTTTCCACTTCTGTCGTGGCCCATTTGTGGCCCTTGGATGCCTTGGGATGTGTGAAATAGTTTGGCATCTTGGGATGTATGCCCTAATTGCTGTGAAATCCCTAAAAAGGTCATGTGTATGGACTGAGAAGTAGGGAGCTCGTGCCTCGCGAGGCTGCATTTTCCAATTTTGCCTCTCGCATAGCTGAAGTTGCTACTGAAGAATGGCTCGCGAGGTTCAATTTTCGTGAATGTTGCAGCTCCTGAGGATGAAGCTCTAGGTAGTTCAGGTCGCAAGGATGTCGCTAGGCTGAATTACAGCTTGCCAAGTTCTCGCGAGGATAAACTTTGAGCTTCGCGCGGATGATCACCAGGATGGGATGCGCTTCTCGTGTGGTTGGCTTTGTCTTTGAAGTGCACGAAGTCTATGCAAGAGCTTCGCGAGATGAATTCTGATGCTCTTCTACAGTGCAACGAGCGAGATCTGCATAAGCTCTTAAATGCTACAGGCTTGAGCTTCGCGAGTACTGT
This sequence comes from Chloranthus sessilifolius, assembly GCA_021018995.1. Classification (NCBI taxonomy): domain Eukaryota; kingdom Viridiplantae; phylum Streptophyta; class Magnoliopsida; order Chloranthales; family Chloranthaceae; genus Chloranthus; species Chloranthus sessilifolius. Next base: position 19,263,674 of record CM037591.1, on the reverse strand, counting down.
GCGAGAAGCTTTTCTACCCACCTTTCCTAATTGAGCTGCATGAGGACTGTGCGAGCTCTTTGAATGCTACTTATTTGGACCCTGCAAGGTCTGCGTGAGGGCCCATTTGTGCTTCCCTGCTACTGTGCACAGCCTGTTGCTGCAGTCTCCTCTGCTAGGGTTCAACTTCCTTTCATCTGTTGGACTTCTAGGGTCCACTCAGGCACTCCAAATACTTACTATGGTGTGTACCACCATGGTGTATCCTCTGTTCTTAACTTAGCTGCCCTCCTTGGTTGTAATTCTCTGTCTCTTTTGGTCTCCAAGGTATGATAGTTGCATTAAGCTGCAATTTTGTTATTAACTACAAAACACACTCAAAATACAATTATTAGATGACTCCAAGGTATAATAAAGGCTAGGTTAAGAGGTGAAAAATGGTATTTTTTTGTGCTTAATAAATAGGAACAATTAGACCCAACGTCTTGAAAGGGACGGAGTCTAAAGGTCAACGTCTTGAGAGGGATGGAGTCTAACTAAACAAGCATAAGGACTTATTAGACCCAACATCTAGAGAGGGACAAAGTCTAAAGGTCAACTTCTTGAGGGGGACGGATAATTAAATGAATAAGGACGCATTATACCCGACTTCTAGAGAAGAACAGAGTCTATAGGTTAATTCTTGAGAGGGACGGGTAAAAGTTGAACTTCAAAGAAAAGATAAACTAATGCGATAATGATTTTCATGCCACCTTTTAGTTCCTTTCAGCTCATTCAAATTATGCATGTCACAAACTCACACTCATGAATTATGAAAATATTTATATTACGATTATTGATATCTTATGTTTTAATGGATTGTATATCTGGTTCATACAAGTGTAAACTTACACCCCTTGTTGATGTGGGTAGCCAGATGAGACAGTTGTGTAGACATCCTAAATTTGCCCTCTCGGAGTATATAAATTTATTCGGTCAACCTTTGACCTTGTCCACGATCTTCAAAAAAGGATTGACCTTCTCCGAAGACCTTAAAACCCTAAATACGGGGACTATATACTATATACATAGTATATAGTTGAGGTATGGGTTGAAATATCAACCTGAAAACTCGGACCCGACCCGGTCCGGGAGTTCCTTCATGCTATCACCCATGCGCGGAATTGATTACACGTGTGCCATGACACGCGTAATTGATCCCAAACGGACCAAAACTCCACTTCCGTGCACCGCCTAAAACTCGTGATTCTGCACATACATTCCTGTGCAGAATCGATTCCACGTGTGGGACCACTCGTGAAATCAATCCAGATACAGACTGGGACTCTACTTCCCACGACCGTCCAAACTCCCTGATCAAGCGCCTACTTCCTCGCACGCAATTGGATTCCACGTATAGCTATATGCGCAAAATTAGTTCCAAAGCACACTAGAACTAGGACACCTGCTCAGTCGATCACTCCCGAGTCAGTGACCGACTCAAAGTGAATTAAATGCATTACACTATGCGCGAAATTCAATTGAACGCTTTCGGTCATGCGCACAATCCACCTATTGCGCACTTGGCCCTACACACGAAATTACCCGTACACCTATAAAATGACCACCCTATTGTAGAGACCCCAATTTTGCCCTCTCGGAGTATAAAAATCTGTTTGGTCAACCTTTGGCCTTAACTATAATCTCCAGAGAAGGACTGACCTTCTCCGAAAACCTTAAACCCTAAATACAGGACCACATACTGAAACAATAGTATATGGTTGAGACCCAGGATGAAACAATAGCTCAGTGGCTCGAACCTGACCAGACCCGGGAAGACCCCAAATTCTATGCCCTCCCAGAGGCTCGCAATTCGATTGCACGCATAGATGTTTGCACACAATTGGTCCCAAGTTGGACCTGACTTGCTCCTCCCACGAACCACCTTAAGACCCAATTACGCTCCCTAACCAGCGCCCGCAATCGATTACATGCCCCACCACAGGTGTGTAAAGGTCCCAAGTTGGACCTGGTCTCTGACTCCCATGACCGCCCAAACTCCACGATTAGGCACACTGATAAGGGTGCTTAATTGAATTACATGCCCTATACACGGCGCGTAATTAATTCCAAGTGAGTTGGAACTAGGACTCCTTGCCAAGCCGGTCAATCGACCGCCGTAGTTCATGACTGACTCAAACTTGATCACGCGCCCTATCAGGTCACACAATCCAATTACACACTCTGGATAGGGCTCACAATTGGATCCGGCTGACCAATTGCACACCTCCCACAGGCGCGTAATTACCTGAACACCTAGAAATAGACCTGCGCAACCGTGGGAATCAAGATGATCCCGTCGCAACGATGCGCTCTCTAACGATAAAAAAAAATAGAGTCGCCACCTGGAGCTTTCGGTGTCCCGAGATACCTAGTTCATTTTTATGAGCACCGAAGTGCTAAAAATATGACTCTGAATCCGGTCCACACCAAAGGCTCTTGGGTAGGGGCTTCGATTATCGATCGAGAAGGTGTTAAGCACCCGATCAACCCGCTAAATGCGGTCTCTACTTAAGGCCAGGTCTATGTGGGGCTGGTTTATATAGTATATATATATATAAGAAACTAAAATGAGCGGCACTTCCCCTTGCCCGAAGGCACACCGACCCTATTGAGCCCTTCCCGCTTGCCAAAATTTGGGCAGCGTAACGGCTCAATTCTAGAATAGAGGAAAAGCAAAGAAGGTAGAGGAATAGAGGGGAGAGCCGGAGCTCTCGGGCCCTTATAGCACCGTTGGAGAGTCTTGCGTTGGCTTGCTTCGGTGAGCTTTTTGAAGGCTTGTATGGTATGGGTTCTAACTCCTAAGGCTTGAAACTAACAGGTAAAGAAGGAAAGCTAGGGGTAACACACACCTAACCTAGAGGTTTTTAGTGAAATACTAAGGTCTAAAGGGGCTTTTTCAATTCTGAAATTTGTATGGGGATGGTGCACCAAAGGGAGAAAGATCTTCTCACTTAAGCTCTTTCTCTCTTAGGTAAAAACTCTCAACCCTTAAGCAAGAGGGGTGGCTCTCTATTTATAGAGAAAGGGAGGATTAGTGAGGGGTTAAAGTCCTAATTAGATTAGCAATTAGGTAATGGGCAATCTAAGGTTTTTGTGGTTTTCTAGAGCTTGGAGAAGAGGGATTTGAGTTTAATGGTAGATGATAGGGTGGTGACTTGAATGGCAAAAGGGTGATAACTTAAGCTAATAGGGTCACTAGGGTCCTAAAGAAACACACACTAGACTTTGTGATGGTCCACAAGTCAAACCCCCAATGTCAATTTTAGCCATTTTTTGAAGGAAAACCAGGTCCAAACTGTTGGAAGTTGAAGACCCGCAGGGGCCCGGCCCGGTTTGCAATTTCCTGCACAAATCTGTAATTTTCAAATTGCCATAACTTTTTATGTACAACTCCAAATTAGGCGATTCTTGGCTCGTTGGAAAGCTGGGAAAGTCTACTTTCCAATGGTATAGGCCTTAGGTTAGGATATTATATATGATAACCTTGGCACTCCTCTTTTCATCAGCTATTTTGGTTAGTTCGAAATTGGCTCCATGGGTCCGATTTTGTAATATCTCGTACAAATTTACGATCTTCATTCTGCCATATCTTTTGAATGGCAACTCTAAATTAGGCGATTCTTAGCTCGTTGGAAAGCTAGAAAAGTCTACTTTCCAATGGCATATACCTTAGATTGGGCAACTATCCACAAAAAACTTTAGCACTCCTCTTTCTAACCACTGTTCAGGGGGATTTGAATCGTGCCCAGGAAGGGTTCTAATAGGTCTTGGAAGGATATGGTTAATTCCTAAGGGTTCGGGATTGGTTTCTAAAGGGTTAGGGTAGGTTCCTAAGAGATCTAGGGTAATTCTTAAGGGTTTAGGGTGATTCCTAAGGGTTCCATACATGCCATCAAAAGCTCAGAATTACACCTCTCTCGAAAGGTGTTTCAATCAGGCCTTAGGCTAAATTTGGGTGTCTACAGATGCCCCTCTTTGGTATTCGATCACTAATGATCATATGCCAAAGAAAAGAGACATCCGAAGAGGCCCAAGGCATTACTGATAGGTCCGCTGCATTCAGAACGAACTTCAAACATCAGGTGAGTAACACGGTGAGAAAACGAAAGCCCTGGGGTGCCAGGCTAATCATTCGTTTCTCGAGGTAATTGATTCCCAAGCGCTTAGCGATATTACTGGGCATAACCGAGGTAGAATGAGTTGCGAAAGCCCAATAGCTGGGAAAAACGTTCGCCTCTCGAGTTGCGAAAGCCCGTAAGTCGAGAAAAACATTCGCTTCTCGAGATGATTTGAAGGTGATTGATGTTCGAGATTCATTATGAATGCAACAGCTTCGTAAGTAAGAGGGGTGATCGACCCATATTTAAAGATAGGTGCGAAGTAAACATACGCAAGGCTCCACATTTTGCGTCCAATCCTACAAGGCATTTGATGACCTCATTGGATTATTCGCGGGTGCCCCTGCAGAAAGCAGGGTTCGAAATCTTTGGGCAAACCCATCGATCCCAAAGTTTATTTAGCATGACCACCTAAGCGAAGTGAATAGATGTCACAATACTTTTTAAGAGTGCGTGCCATTTTTCAAAACATGCCCCAGATCCACATGACCCAGAGTATCCAGTTTCGATTTTCTTGAATAGACCCAGCCAAACATTGGGCACCTCCCAAAAGGGGGCATCTAATCCTGGCCTCTGTTGACAATGATCATAATCATCAATTAACTATGCATAATCATGCACCCATCAGGGGCAATAAGCAATAATAAAGGCGATGGAAGCCCCGACCCGGACCCACCCGGGTACAATTTACGGGGACAAACGACCATCATACGGATGCCCAGACGCATGGCATACACTTTATAGGGATACTGCTGCCCATACAGGTTTTAAGCCTGCAGAAAATAAAAAGAAAAATGAACCTTTCTGAATGCATGGTTGCACATAGTTTGATTGACACATAATCTCATTCTCAACAGGTTGGTCTCAACCAACGATTGACCTTTTTCAACGGAGAACCTGAAGCTTAAGACAACTCAAGTTCACACGAATCCAAAACAGAGCGCTCATCGCTCAAAATATTTAGCAGTGGAGTTGACCCAATTGAAACATTGACTGTTTGACCGGGACTTACACCGTTGCTCCTACTTTGAAGTAGGATCCATGGATCCAAGGCGAACCTTTGACCTAGGACATTAATTTTGCACATCTGCGTTGTCGATAAAATATTGACATTTTACCGCATCAAAACACGCATGTGCGTCGCATGAAAACATAGATTTCTTTTTCTTTTCAAAATAATTTTCATCATTTTTTTGTTAAACCTGACGTCGGTGGTGAGATGCTTTATCTGATTTGTCCATCGCTGAGAAGTTGCCTACTTCGAGGCTTTGGACCGTGTGATGTTCCTACACATTCTCGAGAAAACGTCAGTCCCTTTTTTGTTTATACATATAAAGAAAATGCATCCTAAATAATAAAAGAAAAAGTAAATTTCTACCTATACTTTTTTATTTTCAAGATATATTTTTTTTTTTTTTTTTTTTTTGGAGATTTTTTGTTATTTTTCTTCATTTTTGAGATTGAAATATGATGCTAAAAATATGTACATGAAAATGAGTAGAAATATATACACAGTTTTTTGGCGTTTGGATTTTTCTTGATTTTTTTGTTTTTGACTTTTCTTCTTTCTTTTTTTTTGTTTTTGATGCCTTGATAGTGAGACGGAGTAACAGGTCCCCTTTTGAGCATAGTCGAACTCTTTCATGCAGTCGGACCTGAGTGAGTTTCTGGATTTTACCAAAGCCGGAACGTTGATTCCTTTGGATTGAGTTAAACCTTTCTCCTTGCCTTGGGTCATACGTTTGACGGTGCAGGTTTCACAAAGACAATTCGGGCCGGGCCCCGATTTGAACTAGCATGAGCGGCCCAGTCAGATAAGAGGGTACAGGAAGAGTAACAAAAGGGTTCCTCAAACATCAATCAAACATTTCAACCCTTCTTTTTCAAAAAAAAAATTTCTCTTCTCTCTTATTTATTTATTTATTTATTTCCCTTTTTTTACCCGTGGCACCCTTTCGGGTTTTCACCACGTCCATGGGTTTAGCTCTCTTACCCCAAGTGCCCTTTCGGGTTTTCACCTGGTCCGCACAAGCCCGTTGTTTTTACCCGTAATGCCCTTTCGGGTTTTCACCACGTCCATCTTGCTTTGAGCTTGTATTTTTATTTTATTTTATTTTTTTATTCTTTTTATTTTCTTTTCTTTTTTCAACAGCCACGTCATAGACCTTGATTCCGTCATAGCCGGCTGGATGGGGATCTAGTGTCGTCTCACGACTCGGCTCATGTTGACTTAACAGATATTATGACTGCTTGCGAACCTACAAAGAGGGCTTCCTTCAGGGTGTAGCTTGGCCATGGGTTAGGTTAGGATTTGAAGGTATGCTGGGTTAAAAGGATTTCCTTGATACGGCTTCAGTTTTCTTGACATACTTTCTTCCTTGGGGGTTTTACTGTACATGCCCTGTGATTCTTCTACATTTTTTTGTTCTTTTTGCTTCATTTCAGGCAATCTCTTTTTGAGGTTTTGCTTTTTCAATTTCTTTGGATTTTGGTAGTAACTTTATACACATGCATCTTTTCTCTCTTTTTTTTTGGTATAGGTACACACACACACACACACACACACACACACACACACATATATATATATATATATATATATATTTGGGTGAATGGGTTTATTGAAAGAAAGGCCCAGGCTCAAATGGGGTAGCAAAGGATATCATCATTTTTAGGGATGTTTTTAGGCTATTGTGCTTGGAATGATGGCCTCTTTTGGGTGGTTATTAAGCAGTCACATATCTGTTTAATCAATACTTATCTTATCGCGTTGGACTAAGAGTAGAACCGTCGGACGTATCCAGCATTGATGGGCTCAGGAAGATGATCTCCGTCCATGGTGGTGAGGCGGATGGCGTATCCCGGCAGCACTTCTCAGATGACGTAAGGTCCTTCCCAGTTTGGCTTGAATTTTCCCCTCGGATCGGCATGGAGGGATGGGAAGATCTTCTTCAGCACAGTGTCTCCTACCTTTAGATCTCGACCGCGGACGCATTTATTGTAAGCGCGTGCGATTCGTCCCTGGTAAACTTGAGTTGACACAAAGCTAGGAGTCTTTTCTCATCCAGTAAGTTCAGTTAATCAAAGCGTGATCTTTCTCTTTCTGTTTCAGGTAAGCCTGATTTTATAAGGATTCGGAGTGAGGGTACTTCAACCTCCACTGGGAGGGCGGCCTCGGTTCCATACACAAGGGAGAATGGTGTTGCCCCTGTAGCGGTACGGATCGACGTTCGGTAGGCCCACAAAGCAAATGATAGCATTTTGCTCCAATCTCGATAAGTGACGACCATTTTCTCAAGGATGCGGACGACTGTCTTGTTCGCGGCTTCCACGGCTCCATTAGTTTGAGGCCGATAAGGGGATGAGCGATGGTGCTTGATCTTGTATTTCTCACAGAAGTCTCGAATGCGCTTATTCGCAAAGTTTGTGCCGTTGTCTGTGATGATATCTTTAGGTACTCCAAATCGGCACATAATATTGTTCTTGAGAAACTTCTCAACGTGACTGGCCATGATGTTGGCATATGACGCCGCTTCTACCCACTTGGTGAAGTATTCAATGGCGACGAGGATGAATCGATGTCCGTTTGATGCTTTTGGATTAATCATTCCGACAACGTCAAGGCCCCAGGTAGCAAATGGCCAAGGAGTGGTCATGCAGTGAAGATCAATGGCAGGAGCATGTATCAAACTAGAGTGTTCTTGACACTTGTAGCATTTTTGAACATGCTTGCAAGAATTCGATTCCATGGTGGTCCAAAAGTATCCCTGCCGTAGGATTTTCTTAGCGAGCATGTGACCGCTGACGTGGGCTCCGCATACTCCCTCATGGATTTCTTTCATAATGTTGATCGCTTCACTTTCAGTAAGGCACCTGAGTAAGATGTTATTGTATGATCGCTTGTAGAGACATTCCCCGCAAATGACATAACATGCCGCTAAACGTTGAATGGTTCTTCGGTCTGTCTTGGATGTACCCTCTGGGAAAGTTAGGGTCTCGAGAAAATTCTTGATATCTGAGAACCAAGGTGGCTCATCATCAGGCTTTGTAAGTTCCTCAATCTGGAGGCAAAATGCCGGCTCATTCCTCTGCTCGATCACGATCGACTTCATCTCAACACCATAGGGGATTTCAATCATTAACGCCAAAGTTTCTAATGCGTCGGCAAAGCGATTCCTTATCCGGGGGACGTATGAGAGAGTCACATCTTGGAAGCAAGCTATCAGATCCTCGAGGTGTTCATGATAGGGGATCAGCTTCTCGTCTTTCGTCTTCCAAACGTCATTCGTCTGGCATATGATTAACTATGAATCGCCAAATACTCGAAGGTGAGTTACATTCAGATAGAGAGCTGCCTGCAGACCAACGGCGCAAGCTTCATACTCAGCCATATTGTTAGTGCAAGGGAAGTTGAGCTTGATAGAGACCGGTACATGGGATCCTTTTGGTGAAATCAGGATGGTGCCAACTCCTTGGCCCTCGACATTTGCTGCCCCGTCAAAGTGCATTACCCATGATTCTTCTGGTTCTTCTATATCGTCTTCCGTCATGAACAAGATATCTTCATTTGGGAATTCGGTTCTTAACGGCTCATAGTTAGGTAAAGGATTATCAGCAAGATGATTAGCAAGCGCCTGCCCCTTGATCAATTTCTGAGTGACGTACGTGATGTCGAATTCTGATAATAAAAGTTGCCATCGTGCGGTTCGTCTAGTGAGAGCTGGCTTTTCAAACAGGTATTTCAACGGGTCCATTCGGGCCAAGAGCAGAACGGCGTGGGATAGTAAGTAGTGGCGGAGCCTTTGAGTAGCTCATACAAGATCCAGGCATGCTTTCTCCAGATGAGAATAGCGCGTCTCGTAATTAGTAAACTTCTTGCTCAGATAGTAAATGGCCTGCTCACTTCTTCCTGTTTCATCGTGCTGCCCCAAGACACATCCCATTGAAACTTCAGTCGTGGAGAGATACATCAAGAGTGGTCTCCCTGGCTCAGGTGGTACCAAAACAGGTGGATTAAGGAGGTAGCTTTTGATTTTTTCGAACGCTGCCTGACAATCATCGTTCCATTCAACGGGCGAATTCTTCCTTAGTAACTTGAATATCGGGGTGCAGATTGGAGTTAGCTGTGTAATGAACCGACTGATATACTGTATTCTGCCCAGAAACCCTCTAACCTCTTTCTCGGTAGACGGCGGTGGCATTTCAGTGATGGCTTTAACTTTGATTGGGTCGACCTCGATCCCCCTCCTGCTTACGATGAACCCTAGTAGTTTCCCTGACATAGCACCAAATGCTCACTTCTCTGGATTTAGACGTAGTCGATATTTCCTCAGCCTTTCAAATAGCTTTTGAAGGTTTACCAGATGGTCGCTTCGCTCTGGTGATTTAGCTATCATGTCGTCGACATACGCTTCAATCTCTCTGTGCATCATGTCATGAAATAGTGCAGTCATAGCTCTCTGGTACGTTGCACCAGCATTCTTCAGCCTGAATGGCATGACTCGATAGCAAAAGGTTCCCCAGGGGGTAATGAACGCTATCTTCTCACGATCATCCTCCGCCATTTTGATTTGATTGTATCCTGAGAATCCATCCATAAAAGAAAGCATTCCATGCTTAGCTATGTTATCAACCAAGATGTCGATGTGTGGCAGTGGGAAATCGTCCTTTGGGCTTTCTCTGTTTAAATTGCAGAAATCGATACACATGCGGACCTTTCCATCCTTCTTCGGTACAGGTACGATATTAGCTAGCCACTGCGGATACTTGGATACCATGAGAAACCCCGCGTCATACTGCTTGATGACCTCATCTTTGACTTTCAGCATCCATTCGGGTCGAAGACGTCTCAGCTTCTGCTTGACTGGCTTCATATCAAGGTAGAGAGGCAACTCATGCTCGACCAAATCGGTATCCAAACCAGGCATGTCCTCATACGACCAGGCAAAAACGTCTTAGTATGACCGAAGGAAGTCGATCATGCTCTTTCTTTCCTCATGAGATAGTGACGTTCCAATTTTGGTTATCCTGGGAACCTCCTTAGTTCCTAGATTGACGTCTTCGGTCTCTTCGACAATGGGGGTAGGGCCATGCTCAAAGTCGGCAAATCGGTCAAGGAGCTCATTGGGGAGCTCCTCAAGGGGGACATCCTCGTCCAGACTCGTGATCCCTACCTCTTCTTGTATTTCTACAGGGAAGGGGTTGATTTCACGTGGGACGGGTATTTTGATTAAGGCATCCTTCTGTGGGACATTTTCTGGAACTTTAAATGACAATATTTTTGAACTTTGGATTTTTTCAATGTTTTTGGGATTTTTGTTTTCTTTCATGTTTTTGAGATTTTCGTTTTCTTCGGAGACAGACCCTTGGCCAGGCAGGTTTGTGTATATACAAGGTATTGCCTGCCAAGGGCTTATCTCACTTTTTATAGGTTGTTTATTTTTGGGAAACAGGCGCCAAACTTTAGGCCACTTCCTGCTTCCAAGGTTTGGGGCAAAGATGCCCAATTGCGTACCTGAGGGGCCGCTTCTTTACCTGTTGGGATGAGGGATGCTAGTTGATATGGCCGATTGGAGTCAGCCTCCATCATGTTGATCCCCATTTCGTCTGAGATCATGTCTTCAAATGATAACTCGGTTTTGTGGTGATTTACCACAGGGGGGTTTGTTTAGGTACCGACCGTCGTTCTTCAAAAAGGGACAACGCGATCAAATCTATCTCCAAGCTGGGAAGGGAGATCTGAGGATTGGTGGGATGGACTGGGGCTTTGGGTTTGTGTGGGGTCAAATGAGTTCCCCCATTTTGATCGATCTTTATGACCCCTGCGCTGACAAAGGAATCTCTGATGTGTGGCCTAGAGCGAGGTTTCTCTTCTATGTTGGTTCCTCGAGCTCTTGCTGCTGCGGCGACCCTGGCGTTTTCTTTGACCTCTCAGACCTCTTGCTCTATGGGCTTTTATCCTAGCCCGAATCTTACTTTTTGTCCCTTAGCCACAACTGGCTCTCTTCTTCCTTATAATTTGGGTCCTAGACCCCTTCCTTTCTGATAGCCCCACTTTTGGAGCATCGCCACCGCTACTTCCATTCCGCCGTTGGTTGCTGAAGTGATGTTTCTAGGGGGTTCTAGGTCTACAACCGACACCTCATATTCAAAACTGTGCAGGTCAGTATCTTCCGCAGTATGTGGCACATCCACTACCTTAGGATTTTCAATGTTGTGGGTGGCCTTGTCTTTCTCATCGTGCCCTTCACCAATGATTATGATCACCTTCTGTCCTGATATAAATTTCAATTTTTGATGGAGGGTAGAAGGTATCACCCCAACCTCATGCAACCATGGGCGTCCTATCAGTAGATTAAAAGAGGATTTGATATCCATCACTTGGAATGGTATGGAAAAGGCTATGGGCCCGATTACGAGCTCAAGGTCAACTTCTCCCATGATCTCCCGCCTTGTGTTATCAAAACCTCGAGCACTCGTCCTTGTTGGCCTCAACATGCAGGGGTCCACCCCAATTTTGGTGGCAGTTCTCAATGGGCACACGTTCAATGCAGATCCATTGTCAATTAAAACCAAGGGAATTATCATGTTCCCGGATTCTATAGTGATGTTGAGAAGTTTAGAATGACTATTTCCCTCCTCTAGCAGGTCCGCATCCGAAAAAGATATGGCATTGGGAGCCATCACTTGACCAATTATCTGCCCAACTTCATTCGGGCTGACTTGAAGTGATACATGAGCATTTTTCAACGCCCCCATTAATGCTTGGAAATGGAGTGGGGATGTCATCAATAAATCCCATACAGTAATATGGGCCGGCATTCTTTTCAGCTAAGTCTCCAGTATATGTTCTCGACTCATCTTCTCAAAGGGATTCACAGTGCTCTCTTTCTTCCCCGCTGGTTGGGTTTGTGCTGCTGCTGCTGTTGTTGTTGTTGTCTCAGGCTGTCTCGAGATCTTCCCTGACCTGGTAACAAAGTCCACGGCTCCCTCTCTGCTGTTGCTGCTGGCGTTAGCATTGGTTTGCTCGTAGCTCAGCGGGACCTGATGTGGATCATAGGTTGGTCCTGAGAGCTGGAATGGTATGGTTATCGGTGTCTGGAGTGCATGTGCTGATGGCTCTGGGAGGGTAGGTAAGACATGGCTTTCCTCCGTGATGGATGGGGGGGTAGCAAAATTTGGCCAGGTAGGGGTGGTGAGGTTTAATGGTGGTTGCACCGGGGGTAATGGTGTGTGTGCAGGCCATTGATAATTGATGAGTGCAGGCAGAGGGTTGGGGGTTTGATGGGCCATGAGGGAATTGATAGGGGTGGTAGAGTTTGCATGTGATTGAGCTGACGATAATGGGGTGGGAGCAGGCCATTGGTAATTTATTGGTGGTGGGGGATTGGGGGTCTGTTGGTTTATTAGGTAATGGATGGGGGTGGTGGAATATGGTTGATACGCATTCATTTGTACGTAGTTAATGGGAGTGGATGGTGGGAAATAGGCCCTAAGATCTAGGGGTTCAACTGTTGGTGTAGGGGTAGGAAAATAATCTATCAGATTCAGGGGTTCAATCACCCCAATAGTTCCTTTTCCTAGATTTCTCTGCCTTGGTGCCACAAACATTTCTGGATTACAAATGAAGTCTAACGGATCAAACTGCAATTCTTCTTCAAATTCCTCTAGCATCCCTATGGGGGGTCTGGGACCTGCTATTCCGGTAGGGTGTGGTGGTAAAGGCACCTGATGGATATTCGCATGCTGGTTTGCTTGGGTGGGTGCAGGGGGAATGATCTTTCCAGCATCGATTAAGTCCTGGACCGCGTGCTTTAATGGGAAGCAGCGATCAGTCGGGTGACCCGAACCCTGATGAAAATTGCAATGAGTATTAGAGTCAAAATTATATGGAATCGGATTCGGAGGAGGTCGTGGTTGGAGGACAGTTATTAAACCCTTTTCAATTAATAATGGCAAAAGTACACTCAGGGATTGCCCTAAAGGCGTAAAGACTCGATCATAACGGACTCTCCTCTCCGGGGTCATTTGCATTCCCTGCCCATTCCCTGCTCTTTGTACTGGCCCTGCCCTGACGGGAGCTAGTTGCCCTGCTTGGAATTGGAACGGGACTACAGTGTTATTATTGGGCCGAGTGTTCGCAACATTTTACACCTCTGCCCCTGTCCTCCTGTCGTTCTTCTGCTCAGTAAACCTCCTAACCCCGCTAGGGCCCCCTGAAGCATTCTTACTCAACCGCCCTTCCCTGATGGCATCGTCACAGCGGTTGGCATTCCTCACCAAATCAAAAAGATCTTGTTGATATACAAGAAAATCAGAAATCACTGGCAGAGTGTTCTTTGAAATCATCTCTATCTGCTCATCGTCCGGTATTCTATTTCTAACTTGAGCTGCCAGTGCTCTCCAACGCCCCTAATAGTCGTCAAAGGTCTCATTGGGATTCTGTTTCAAACGGGCCAAGTCAGACTTGCGCGGTTCAATATCAGTATTATAGGCATACTGTTCTTGGAACAAATGCGTCAAATCTTTCCATGTCTTTATCATGAATGGTTCAAGAGATGTGAACCATCTCAGGGTCGGTCCGGTCAAACTTTTCTGAAAGACTTTTATTAGCAATCTCTCGTCCCCCCCATACTGGCACATGTCCCCACAATAGGACTTGAGGTGTGCAATCGGATTGCCTGTGCCATTGTACTTGTCGAATACTGGCATTTTAAATTTGGGGGGCAGGGGGACCTCGGCAAACAGACATAAATCCGTGAAATCCGTGGCATGGATTTCAGTACCACCCATCTTTAATAATTGTTTCTGGATCTTGTCTAGTTGCTCCCTTAACTGTTCCGATTCATTGGACATGGGGGCCATTTTCTCAACAGCCGGCTGGGACTCGCTCTGTGCTATTGGGAGTGGGATTGCTACCGGTGGAGGATTAATAGTGGTCACTGCCCCGACATAGGCAGCACTCTTTCTGATCTCGTCCTCCTCATACTGTTGATCTATATAAGGTGCAGTGAGGACGGGGTTCTCATACTGTTGTTGCATAGACTGGATGGGATTGGATTGGATGTGAGTTGGGTGAGCCCCTTGAATGTAAGGGAAGTGTTGTGGGGTGATGGGATGAGTGGTGGTTTGGTTTAGGGGTGGGGCCTAATTGGGACATTGGTCATGGGGGAAGGTTTGGAAGTGGCCTTGGGGTGTGGGGCCATGGGAAAAATGGATCTGAGGTATGGCATGGGTTTGACCCGGTTGTGAAGGTTGGGGGTGGGTGAAATTTTGGGGGTATTGTGGAGGGCATGGGTATGGGGTTTGGATTTGGGCCATGAACCCTTGGTCATTTTGGGCCAGGGGCCACGGATGGGTTTGGGCCATGGATCATTGGTGGGTTTGGGCTGATGGGCCTGGGTAGGTTTGGGCCATTGGGCCTTGGCGGGTCTGGCCCATTGGGCCTTGATGGGTCTGGTCCAGTGTGCCTTGATGGGTCTGGCCCAGTGGGTCTTGGCCATGTGCCCTTGATGGATCTGGCCCATTGGGCCTTGATGGGTCTGGGTCGTGGGCCATTAGTGGGTCCAGGCCGTGGGGTATTGGGCCATGGGGCTCTGGGACATGTGGGTGATGGGGGTTTGGATGGTGTGGATTATGGGAGGTTGATGGGGGTCATGGGGGAGTGAAGCATGGAGGTTGGCTAAGGTATGGGATGGGTCCATGGATGTGGGGTATAAATGATGGGAGGTGTTTTGGGAAGCCTTCCATAAGAAGTAGGCTTGGAACATCTCCTCCATCATAGTCATGGAAGGAGGATCGAATGTGGATGGTGGGTCTAAGGGATGATTGGGTATAAATGGGGTGGATGTGGAGGAAAAATTGGGCATGGCCATGGTAGGTGATGGGTTAAAGGAATGAGGTGGGGCATTAGAAAAGGGGGATGGGTTGGGGATGTTTAAAGATGATGAAGGGTAAAGTGTGGGTGTGTGGGAAAAACTGGGCATGACCCCGGCAAAAACGGGCATGACCCGGGTAGATGGGGGGATTTGTGGGGGGTTTGATAGGGCGGAAGTGGTGTATGTGAAGGTGGGTGGATCGGATCTATAGGGGGATGATGGGAATTGGGGCATGGATGTGGATTGGGAAAACGGGTTTGGGTTTTGTATGGATGTGGATGGGAAATGTGTTGGATTGGGCATGGATATGGGAGGGAGAATAGGCATGGTTTGGGAAAGAGATGAGGAATGGGGGGTTGGATTATGGATATTTTGGGGGGTAGTGGTTGGGAATATGGGGGCGCCGAATGGGCCGATGACGGTAAAGGGGGGTTAGGTGAGGGGGATGGTAGAGAAAACTTCTCCCGAATGAGAGTGGGTTGGAGAATGGGGCGGGGATGAGTCGGGATCGGCATAAGTCGGGTCCACCACCCACGACATTCTACGGGAACGTGTTGGGTAAGGGTGCCTTGGATGAGGCCCAAAAATCCTCCTCCTTCTTCCCCTACGGGACGACGGAGGGTAAGATGATGCCGTTGTGCCGGCACCACAAACTATATATTTTTTGGTTTTTGATTTATATATATATATTTATTTATTTATTCGAAAGAGATTTTTTGGAAAACAAAGGTTCCGAGGCCTTGGAACTCCCTTTTCGGGTGGCCCTCGTACCTTAATTCAAGACCACATGACGATTCCGACAAGATTTCGAAAGAATCGAAGGAGAACCTTCGATCTATTGAAGGTACGAAAATCGAGGCAAACAACCTGATCCCCTAGATGAGCCAAAAGGAAGTTGCCTTCTTTTGACCGGTGGGGGCGTATTGGGTGTCGGAGATGGCGGGACCCAAACAAGGCACTAAGCACACTAATCGGAGAACTCGGGAGGTGAAAAAGGCCACAGATCCGAATCACATCGCTCAAAACTACAAAAGAACTTCAGTTCGGAGTTGGTCTCTAAACTGGTTTTTTTTGTGGAAGCTGGGCTTCCGGGAACTGACTGATTTTTTAGTGAACCGTTCTCTCCTCACCGAACCTAACGGGTGTGAGTCCGGTATAACTCGATAGCGCGCTCCCCAAGAGTTTTAAGCTTTGTAGGAATGGGAACCCACCTGATATACCTCCGGCGCGAGCGCCTTCTCAGATACTAGGTGGGCTGGGACTTTTTTGGATCATCACCACTAGGGCTGCAGCCATACTAAGACCGGGTGTTTGTATGTGTGCCTAAACCCAACCCTTTGAAAATCTACCCGGTAAAAAAAATAAATTAATTGAGCTCTCCAACTTGGTTCAATTTTAATTTTTTCAAACTTTTTTCTTTTTTTTGGAAGTTTTCTTTAGTTCAAAGACCGGGGGTGATGATCTCGTGCCGCCACTACGGGCCGGCGTCCGCTGTTAGGATATGAATAATAAAAAAAGACGGGGCCAGTCAAGCGACTAGGAGGGAAATATAAAGTGCTGAAATTTAAAAGGTGCCAGTCAAGTGACTAGGCAAAAAGTTACTGAAATTTAAAGCAGAAACGTAGGGGTGAATAAAAGAAAGGTGCCAGTCAAGCAACTAGGCAAAAATTGCTAAAATTTAAAGCGGAATCGTAGGGGTGAGTAAAAAAGGTGTCAGTCAAGTGACTAGACAAAAATTGCTAAAATTTAAAGCGAAATCATACGGGTGAGTAAAAAAGGTGCCAGTCAAGTGACTAGGCAAAAATTACTGAAATTTAAAGCGAAATCATAGAGGTGAGTAAAATGACGTAATCGGAGGGGTGAGTAAAAAAAAAAATAAAAAAAAATTTTAAAAATAGCAATAAAATGTTAGAAAAATAAAAAAAGGCCTAGTTCAAGGGGAAGCTCTACTAGCTACTCCCCAGCAGAGTCGCCATCTGTGCAACCGTGGGAATCGAGATGATCCCGTCGCAATGATGCGCTCTCTAACGATAAAAAAAAAATAGAGTCGCCACCCAGAGCTTTCGGTGTCCTGGGATACCTAGTTCATTTTTATGAGCACCGAAGTGCTAAAAATATGACTCTGAATCCGGTCCACACCAAAGGCTCTTGGGTAGGGGATTCGGTTATCGATCGGGAAGGTGTTAGGCACCCGATCAACCCGCTAAATGCGGTCTCTACTTAAGGCCAGGTCTATGTGGGGCTGGTTTATATAGTATATATATATATATATATATATATATATATATATATATATATATATATATATATATATGTGTGTGTGTGTGTATAAGAAAGTAAAATGAGAGGCACTTCCCCTTGCCCGAAGGCACACCGACCCTATTGAGCCCTTCCCGCTTGCCAAAATTTGGGCAGCGTAACGGATCAATTTTAGGATAGAGGAAAAACAAAGAAGGTAGAGGAATAGAGGGGAGAGCCGGAGCTCTCGGGCCCTTATAGCACCGTTGGGGAGCCTTGCGTTGGCTTGCTTCGATGAGCTTTTTGAAGGCTTGTATGGTATGGAATGGGGTTCTAACTCCTAAGGCTTGAAACTAAGAGGTAGAGAAAGAAAGCTAGGGGGTAACACACACCTAACCTAGAGGTTTTTAGTGAAATACTAAGGTCTAAAGGGGCTTTTTCAATTCTGAAATTTGTATGAGGATGGTGCACCAAAGGGAGAAAGATCTTCTCACTTAAGCTCTTTCTCTCGTAGGTAAAAACTCTCAACCCTTAAGCAAGAGGGGTGGCTCTCTATTTATAGAGAAATGGAGGATTAGTGAGGGGTTAAAGTCCTAATTAGATTAGCAATTAGGTAATGGGCAATCTAAAGTTTTTGTGATTTTCTAGAGCTTGGAGAAGAGGGATTTGAGTTTAATGGTAGATGATAGGGTGGTGACTTGAATGGCAAAAGGGTGATAACTTAAGCTAATAGGGTCACTAGGGTCCTAAAGAAACACACCCTAGACTTTGGGATGGTCCACAAGTCAAACCCTCAATGTCAATTTTGGCCATTTTTTTAAGGAAAACCAGGTCCAAACTGTTGGAAGTTGAAGACCCGTAGGGGCCCGGCCCGGTTTGCAATTTCCTGCATAAATCCGCAATTTTCAAATTGCCATAACTTTTTATGTACAACTCCAAATTAGGCGATTCTTGGCTTGTTGGAAAGCTGGGAAAGTCTAATTTCCAATGGTATAGGCCTTAGGTTAGGAAATTATATATAATAACCTTGGAACTCCTCTTTTCATCAGTTATTTTGGTTAGTTCGAAATTGGCTCCATGGGTCCGGTTTTGCAATATCACGTACAAATTTACGATCTTCATTCTGCCATATCTTTTGATGTGCAACTCCAAATTAGGCGATTCATGGCTCGTTGGAAAGCTGGAAAAGTCTACTTTCCAATGGTATATATCTTAGATTAGGAAACTATCCACAAAAGGCTTTAGCACTCCTCTTTCTAACCACTGTTCAGGGGGGTTTGAATCGTGCCCGGGAAGGGTTCTAATAGGTCTTGGAAGGGTATGGTTAATTCCTAAGGGTTCGAGATTGGTTTCTCAAGGTTTAGGGTAGGTTCCTAAGAGATCTAGGATAATTCTTAAGGGTTTAGGGTGATTCCTAAGGGTTCCATACATGCCATCAAAAGCTCAGAATTACACCTCTCTCGAAAGGTGTTTCGATCGGGCCTTGGGCCAAATTTGGGTGTCTACAAGACCCCCATACCCACAACCAATACACACATTCAAGTCTCGAGTTCCTTTCCTCCAAGCCTAGGATTTTGAGACCCCCTCTGCGGCACTTAGCTTCAGGTAATCTATCTTCAATTTTTCAATTTTAATTTCTAATTTCTAGTTCTAGTTTCTAGTTCTTAAGTTCTAGTTTTAGATCTTACGTTCTAATTTCTAGTTCTAGATCTTAGGTTTTTAATCTTTCGTTCTAATTTCTAGTTCTAGATCTTAGGTTATTATTTCTATATCCTAATTCTTAGTTCTTAGTTCTTAATTTTATAAATTCTAGATCGTAGTTCTTATTTTTTTAGGTTCTAGTTCTTAATTTTCAAGTTCTAATTCCTAATTTCTTACTTCTAGTTCTTAGCCCCGAGTTGTAATTTTAATTCTTAACTTCTAAACTCGTAATGTTTGATCTTAAATCCTCAAATTTTTAAACTCAAACTCCATTTTTAATCCATAATATTTTTAAAATAATCCCTAGCCAACTAATTTGCCCAAGGGAGCTTACAGAGGGTACCCGGGAACGGGGCCGATCTTCCTTAGCATAATGAGCCACAACCCTCTTTTTTAAATTATAATTATAACAGAATTAGGAAACTAAATTAATTAGAATTTATAGTAGAATTAGGAAAATAAATTAATTAGAATTATAGTAGAATTAGGAAACTAAATCAGAGTAGGATTAGGAAAATAAATTAACTAAACTCTCAGGCGACCCAGAGTTGTTGAAGTCGGTTAACCGACGTTTAACAAATAAGTCAACCCCACACCTCTGTAAAGCGTGTTCAGTGACGTGTTACAGCGTTGATAAATATTTGCAGCTGGCGATCGCATCGAACCAGGTATTCTTCGCTCAGAATTTACCTCTTTATTTTAATATTTAACATCCCTTAATTTATTATCCACCGCCTTTGCCATAGTCCACTCGGACCGAATTGGGCTACTTATTCTGGGGACCGAAAGGGACCCAGAAAAAGCACCTACTAATAGATTGGTGATCGCAATTGGACGTCTTATCGTTAAAATCGCCTCCGTTTAGTTAAGTTTTCTTTTGTCGCATATAGTTTTCTTTTTTTCTGTTTTATTTTAGTCACTCTTCGCACTCGCTCACACCCCCGAGGGTTTCTTGAGAGCGCATGAATATTTTTCAAAGATTAGAGATGTCGGGAAAACGAAAAATAAAGCTTGGTGACCCGCCGTTAAGGGGGTACCACAACAACCCCGTGTATAGCGAGGATCCATCTTACGACTCAGTTCAATACAACCCAGAGATCAACATGGCCGGCGGTGAAGAAAACCCCTTCACACCTTCGAGCACCAGCAACAACAACGGACGCAGAGACAGCGTCATCGGGCAGAACTTCACGGCCGATAACTCGTGGAACTCAGCTTCCAGAAATTACAAAGGGGAGGCGACAACGCTGAAGAACTGCTTCAAGGTCTAGCCGTTAAGTATGAGACCATCTAGGAACGGTGAAATGCGGAGGAATGGGAATGACAAAGGCACAAAATGCCCCCACCTACTCCGAGTACGATATCACCTCTACAATAACATATGGGCTTATGGTGATGAGATTACATGTGGTGCTTAGGAACCTGAGATGGATGACGACAAAGGTTTCGTAGCCTAGCTATTTATTTCCTTTTAATATTATTGTTTTCAAATGGATGAGACAATAATTGACTAGTAGTTTTATCAAGAATGTGTTAAGATTTTAAATATGTTAGACTTTATAATTGGAATAAGAAGATTGTCATGGGTTTTATTGTGTTTGATTAATGCTTATTGAATCTTTTCTTTCACGTTTTAAGACGCTCTTAATGTCATATAATTATGTTTTTTATGGTTCATGATATGTGAAGGTACGACCTAAGATCTTACAAGCAGCCATTGTGAGATTTCGGGTCATGATAATTGGTATCAGAGCCTAAGGTTAATTCTTACGTCGGGAATATGTGGAACTAGAGTTTAATGTGAGTTTGATTGGTTGCAGATGATGAACAAGTACATTGATGTGTTGACTGAGGCGATTGTGAATTCCATCAATGCAACCATAGCTCTAAATTCTCATCCTACCCCTACTCCTGGATCAAAATTGAACGAATTCAGGATGAACTGAACGTGTCATTTCAATGAGACGGGAGATAGCGCTGAGACTATGAAATGGGTGTAACAGATGGAGAAGATCTTCGATCTAATGGAATGTAGCGAGACGACGAAGGTGAGTTTGGCAACCTACAAATTGGAAGGGGATGCCGAGGATTGGTGGAGACAATTGAAAGAGGTGACTCGTGTCGAAGAGTCCGGACATGTTTTGGATTAGGACGAATTTGTGAAGGTACTTTACGATAAGTACTACCCTTAAAGTATCCAATAAGCGAAGGTTGATGAACTCTTAAACCTTCAGCAGGGAGAGATGACCGTAGACACTTATGTCAAGCTCTCTACAAAACTGAGTCAGTTTTCCCCGACCATGGTCTCTAACGAGAACTTTCGACTTAAGAGGTTTAAGAGGGGTTTGAGGTCTCAGATCTGGAAATTGGTGACTGGACACTGATGCGATTCATATAAGGACCTTATTGATATGTGTTACACCAACGACAGAGAACTGAAGGTGACTCCTTCAACTGGTAATGTTAGTCAAAGCTCGGCTAGGAACTTTCAATTTGGCAGCAGAGATCGAGTGTTTTCGAAATCAAACACGAGATCGGAGAGTAGTACAATGCCTTACACAAAATCGGCATTCTCTCAGCAAAGCAAGAGTATCTCAGCAATGGTGTCAACTGCAAAGAATATACCGATTTGCACCACATGTGGCAAGAATTATTATGGCACCTGCCTGAGAGGATTTGGTGCTTGTTTCAACTATGGGCAACAAGGGCATAAAGCTACCAAGTGCAGAATGCTTAAGAAGTCGTCTGGATTGAGGACTACACCTCTGACAATGATTACGGCTAATGGGCGAGTGTATACCCTATCTGACACTGACGGAAGAGCTTGAGACGATGTTATCCAGGTTATGTTTGTTTTATTAAAATTCATGATTAATTTATTTCACACCTATATATGTAGTGATGTCATGCATATTAATTTAAGTAAAATGAACACTTTTTCAGTATTGTTTGCTTAAAAAAAAAGAATCAGTTAAGAATTAATATTACCTTATAGACACTAACTTTTAAATTGAATGATAATTATTATAGATTATTTAAATTGTTGTATGTATTGTATGCTCAGGTTTGATGTTGATCGATGGGCTTTTTGCTCACATACTTTTAGATTCGGGTGCCTCCCATTCATTCGTTTCCTTAAACTTCGCTAAGCGTCTTGATAAGGACTCATCTCCGATAAACATTCTTTTGACCATAGCAACTCCCCTAGGGAAGAGTGTGTTAGCTGACAAATTCTATCCTCGATGTTTTGTCCAAGTTGGGACCCATGCATTGGTTGTAGACCTGATTGAATTAAAATTCAAAGATTTCGATGTTATCCTAGGGATGGATTGGCTCATTGAATCTCATGCGACCCTCGATTGTTACGCCAAGATCGTGATTTTTACCTGTTTGGAAGGACCGACGTTTAAATTCAAGGGAGTACGGAAAGGTGTCATGCCTAAACTCTTTGCTTTAATGGAAACCGAGGAAAATTCGAGCGATATATCTTTAATACTTGTTGTGAATGAATTTGTGGAGTTTTTCCTGATGAAGTGATGGGTTTGCCGCCGAGTAGAGAAATCGAATTTCAGATTGAGCTAGTACCTGGTACGATGCCGATAGTCAAAACTCCTTACAGCATAGCACTTGCAAAATTGTCAGAATTAAAGAAATAGTTATAGGAACTTCAAGATAAGGGCTTTATTAGGAAGAGTCAGTTACCCTGGGATACTCCTATTTTATGTGTGAAGAAGAAAGACGGTACTCAGAGATTGTGCATAGATTACCGACAGTTTCTACCATCGATGTTCTATCCGGGTTAGGACCCATGCATTGGTTGTCGACCTGATTGAATTAGACTTCGAAGATTTCGATGCTATCTTAGGGATGGATTGGCTTGCTGAATCTCATGCGACCTTAGATTGTTATGCCAAGACCGTAATTTTTACCGTTTGGAAGGATCGACATTTAAATTCAAGGGAGCACGGAAAGGTCTCATTTCAAAACTCTTTGCTTTAATAAAAGTCGAGGAAAAGTGATGAGATATATCTTTGATACCTGTTGTGAATAAATTTGTAGGAGATTTTCCTGATAAAGTGATGGGTTTTCCACCGAGTAGAGAAATTAAATTTTAGATTGAGCTAGTACCTAGTACGGCGTCGATAGCCAAGACTCCTTATAAGATGACACCTACAAAATTATCAGAATTAAAGAAACAGTTACAAGAACTTCGAGATAAGGGCTTTATTAGGAGGAGTTAGTCACCATGGGGGTACTCCTGATTTATTTGTGAAGAAGAAAGAAGGTACTCAGAGACAATGCATAGATTACTAATAGCTGAACCAGGTGACTATTAAAAGCAAGTATCCATTGCCATGGATTGATATTTTATTTGATCAACTGTAAGGTGCACGATATTTATCTAAAATCAATCTAAGATCAGGATATTACTAGTTGAAGGTGAGAGAGTCTGATGTAGCTAAGAGGCATTCAATACGTGGTATGGACAGAATGAATTTTTAGTAATGCCCTTCCGATTGATTAGTACCCTCGCAATCTTTATGAACTTGATGAACCATATTTTCATGCCCTATTTGGATCTGTTTGTGGTGGTTTTCGTCGATGACATCCTGATCTACTCCAAGTCTAAAGAACACGTCGAGCACTTGAGGATAGCCTTATAAACCCTCTTGGACCACCAATTGTACACTAAGACAAGTAAATGTGAATTTTAGATGTGTGAAGTGGCATTCTTGGGCCACAAGATTTCTAAAATAGGGATTATTATTAATACTGCTACAATCGAAACCATCGTAAATTACGTGAGTCCCATGAGTGTTACTAATGTACGAAGTTTCTTGGGCATAGCAAGTTACTATAAAAGGTTCGTGGAAGGTTTCTCAAACATCTCTGGACCACTTATCGGGCTGACCAAGAAGAATGCAAAACTTAATTGGATCAAGGAGTGCGAGAAGAGTTTTCTCAAATTGAAGAAAAGGTTAACTACTGCACCTATTCTAATGATACCTTCTGGCAATGGTAGCTTTACCATTAATACCGATGATTTGTATAGAGGATTAGGTGGTGTCCTTATGTAGAATGAGAGAGTTGTAGTTTACGAATCTAGGCTGTTAAAAGATCACAAAAAGAATTACCCTACGCACGATTTAGAGTTGGCAGCCATCATTTTTGCATTGAAGATCTGGAGACACTACCTCTATGGAGAGAAATTCATCATCTCCATGGATCATTAAAGTCTGAAATATCTTTGTACTCAAAAAGACTTGAACATGAGACAGAGCAGATGGTTGAAATTCCTAATCGAGTATGATTGCGAGATCAAATATCATCCGAGAAAGCCTAATGTAGTTGCTAATGCTCACAGTAGATTTATTCCAGAGCGGATGATTCGACTAAGGGCATTGTTTTTCCATATTATTATCACCTCCTCATTACTTGATCAAATTAGGGAACTACAACTTGAAGATCCTAACCTTTTGAAATTGAAGGACAGTGGAAAGCCAGAAATAATTGTCAGAGATGATGGGATGAATTTGTTCTAGGGACGCTACTGTGTAACTGTTAATTTAGAATTGAAAAGAGAGCTCTTAAAAGAAGCCTATAAGTCAAAATTCTCTATTCACCCTAGAAACAATAAGATGTATAAAGAGTTGAAAAAAAATTATTGGTGAAATGACATGAAGAGAGAGATTGCTGAGTACATGAAAAAATGTCTCACATGCCAACAAGTTAAACCCAAACACTAGAAACCCCCTGGTTTACTTTAGCCACTACCGATTCCAGGATGGAAATGGGAAAATATCGATATGGATTTCATCACCGATTTGCCAAGGGCATTGAAGAGGAACGATGCAATTTGGATGGTGGTCGACAAATTGACTAAATCAGCTCATTTTATTCTGTACATCATGACCTATTTAGCTTCTCAGTTGGCGGATATTTACATTCCAGAAATTATCAGATTACATGGAGTTCCTACCGATATTGTATTTGATAGAGACCTTCATTTCACGTCGAGATTTTATCAAAAATTTTAAGATGAGATGTGGTCTAAGTTAAAATTTAGCTCCACTTTTCATCCTCCGATGGATAGATAGATCGAAAGACTAAATCAAGTGTTGGAGGACATGTTGCGCACTTGCGTACTGAACTTTGGAGGCAATTGGGATGAACATCTATCTCTTGCGGTGTTCACCTATAATAACAATTACCAGTCTACTATTCAGATGGCTCCATATGAAGCCTTGTATGGGAGAAGTTGCATAACTCCTTTATGTTGGGATGAGGTGTGTAAAAAGTTTGCTACAACCTCAAATTGTGGAGGATACCTCTAAACAAGTTTAGTTAATCCAAGAAAGAATGTGGACCATGCAAAGTAAACAGAAGAGCTATGCTGATTTGAAACGTAGGAATTGAGATCTTATCGAAGGGAATAAAGTCTTCGTGAAAATCTTACCTATGAAAGGAGTGATGAGAATTGCACTAAAAGAAAAGCTTAATCTGATATTCATGAGACCGTTCGAAGTCTTAAAGAGAATCGGAGAAATAGATATCGAGTTAAGCTACCACCAAAGTTTGCCATGGTATATAATATTTTTCACATATCCATGTTAAAGAAATATGTGATAGATCGTGCTCATGATATTGACTGAGAACCCTTGGAGGTTTGCAAGGATATGTCTGTGGTAAAGAAGCCTATTAAAATTGTCGATTGGAAAGAGCAAACCTTGAGAAATAAGGTTATACCATTGATTTTTGTGATTTGATAACATCACTCTTGTGAAGAAGCCACTTGAGAACGCGAGGATACTATTGAGAAGGACTATTCCCATCTCTTCGAGTAAAGGTATAACTCAATTTCAAGGATGAAATTTTTATAAGTAGGGAATATTGTAATGTTCCTAATTTAAATTGTATTGATACACCTTATATAATTGTATGTGCCTAATAGCGTATATACTACATGCTTTGATTTTCTAAGAGTTTTAATTAAAAATACATGTTTTAGTTTTTCAAACTCTTATATTTATTTCTATCATTAATTGACACAAGTTATGTGATAGCCTACTGGTTAGAAGTTTGAGTTAGAAACAAGAAGTCAGATGATTGAACCTTAGTATGTAGGTTTTAAACTTTTATTTTAAAGTAAATGCCTATACATCCTTCTTTGGTGTGTTAGCATAACACCGGATGTTTCCCTAATTAGTGAAAAGGTGTATTATGGGAAAAATTGAGTTTTTCTTAAGAATAGAGGTTCTTCCCGTAAGAAAATCCTAAAGACCTTAGAGGAGATTTTAGATCCTCCTTTTCTAGAGCTTTTATTTTTTAAAGATCCGTAAGACATTTGTATCTATCTTCACAAGCGACTTTCGCCTCCTTCAAGAGTCATCGTCGTAGTGAGGAACTCAATTGAATCTCGGAGATACAATCGATCTAGGTATGAAGAAATTATGTTTTTCCTTAAAACTTAAAATATCGATTTAAATATGAGTTTCATGTTAAATAATACTTTTATTGCATAAATAATGAAAAGTATGATTAGATGTCAATGCATGCTACGATTGATGTTTTTTTATGTTGATGTCTTTGCCTAAAATCGGATTAAAATCTTATCATGAAATTTGAGACATTTTGGGGTGTGCTCACTGGTCGAAATCGATCGATCAAGTTTGGAGATCGATCAATCAAGTTTGGACGATAATTCACGATATGCTCTCTGGTCAAAATCTATCAATCGAGTTTGGAGATTGATCGATCGATTTCTAAATCATAATTCACAGTATGCTCACGAGTTGAAATCGATCGATCGAGTTTGAGAAATCGTTCAATCGATTTTCGAATGATAATTTATTGAATGCTTATGGGTTGGAATCAATCGATTGATTCTGGAAATCGATCAATCGAATCTAACTGAAAATGGTTTGAAAGTTCTCAGAGGGGAATCGATCAATAGAGCTTGAAAATCAATCGATAGATTATGAGCAAGCAAGTTCAAGTTTCTTTTCAAATTTTTTTACAATAAGTTTGATTAAATGCTAAGGTTTATGTACAATAATTACATTCGCATGCACTTTAATGTTATGATGGTCCATAGATTGCATGATCAAGATACATGAATATGATGAAATGTAAAGCCAAGATCGTGTTTGATTAGACCTAACGCCTTGAGAGGGACGAAGTCTAACTAACACTGAATAATAAGAACGATTAGACTCAACGTTGTGAGAGGGATGAAGTCAATCTAAATAATAATAAGGACTTATTAGACCCAACGTCTTGAGAGGCTAAAGGTGAACGTCTTAAGAGGGACGGAGTCTAACTAACACTGAATAATAGGAACGATTAGACCCAACGTCTTGAGAGGGGCAGAGTCTAAAGGTCAACGTCTTGAGATGAACGGATAATTAAATGAATAAGGACTTATTAGACCTAACGTCTTGAAAGAGATGGAGTCTAATGGTCAACGTCTTGAGAGGGACGGAGTCTAAGTAACAATAAATAATAGGTAGGGGTTGTACATTTTTTGGACCAAACCGACCAAACCGGACCGAACCGCTGGGTTTGGTCCGGTTTGGACGGGTACCGGTTTGGGTTTGGTTTGGAAAAAAGGACAACCGAACATTTTGGTTTGGTTTCGGTTTCAAGCCTTAACAAACCGAACTGAACTGAATGTAGTTTGTAAGTAATTATATATATATATATGTATATGCGGGGATTTTGATTAATTTTAAAGAGCACTAAGTAAAATGCATATTTTTATATAGAATCCCCCCTACCCTTGTCTTTAGCCTATTCCTAAGGCGGCTCTTGTCATTCCTAATCCTCTCAATTCCAAATCCCGCGAAAAACCTTAATCCCTTTTGATGCCTTGCGAAAAATAAAACCACTGCTACAAAAAAAAAAAATTGAAGAAGAAGAAGGCCCTAATCCAAAGAGGAAGAGCCTACATCATGTAAGTTTTTTTTCCTATTATTTTTTTCTTTGGTTCTGTTGGATTTCAGGCTCGAGGGATGAGGGTTTGTTTTTATTCACAATGATTCACGGTGAATCACTGAATCCTAATGTTCTTATTGTATAACGAGCACCATTTATATAAAGTACTCTTTTTATAAAAGTGTACCTTTATTTATAACCTAAGATATTTTTATCTCAACCTAATTTTTGCACGCTTAACCAGTGACTACTTTCCATTAGACAATAAAGATCATTTTTTTGTGCCAATATATCATCAAATTCTGGGATCACTTTTTTAATTCTTAGATGGATGGGATCTGTATATCAGATAAATTTGAACGTATCAAATATTAAAAGTTATTTTTGTTATATATATATATATATAAAAATATAATATACCCGAGTTGGACCGAGTTTCCGAGTTTACTCTATCTTTTTGTTCTCTTTATATTAAATGGCTTTATCAAAGATGTCAAAGAATTTCGCATCGAAGTCAACTACAAAAATTGATGAGAGTGAACCAACTATTGAAGGTGACCCTGATCCATCCTCCAATGTGAGTAACACTGCTACTCTTTCTATTAAAGGTAGTAGGCGACGGTTCATAGTTTGGAATCATTTTACGATCATAAGGTGGACTGAAAAGGGAAGCCAAGAAATTGTTGAATGTAATTATTGTAAAAAGTTATACGAGTGTACGACTAAAACTATTGGAACTAGCTCAATGAAGACAAATATAGAAACTTAGTGTCTTAAACATCCTTGAAGGGTTGCAAATAAGAATCAAAAGACTTTAGTTTTCAAATGTGAAATGAATGAAAAGGGATAAACTAAAGGTAAAGAACTCATAGCGGTGGCTTTTAATGTTGAGGCTTGTAGGAGAGCATTAGCCGAAATGTGAATCATTGATGGGTTGCCTTTTAGATTTGTAGAGATAGAGGAATTTCGTAAGTTCATGCACGTTGTTTGTCCTAGGTGGAAAAAAATCCTAAGCCGCACAACGATTGTTAGAGATTGTTAGAATGTCTTTGTGGATGCGAAGATTAAATTGAAGAGTTTTCTTAAAGGCCAACAATTATGCCTTATAACGGATATGTGGACATTGATCAGTTTTAAATTATACCCTTGCAAGTGTACAAGATCTATTGAAGCACGGCGAAATCAAGGGTATCGAACCCACAGGGAAGCGTAAAATTTAATTAATTTCTAGAAGCGTTAAATGAATCTAAGGAAGTACCAAAGTCGAGATCTTTGTCACGATAAAAATTAACAACTACACAAACATAAAAATAAAAAGATCTAAACAAAGCTTAAGCAAGGAAAACAATGAAAAATCAAACAACGATGAAAAGATCATCAAGAAGGCCGCTAACCCTAGATTTATAATATTTCTACCAACAATCAATCACACATTTTCATGTCAAATTATTTGCCATCATTTAACTATACGAAAAATGAATCAAAAAGAAAGTGATTATTGATCAGACATACCCTATCTAAAAACTATGACTCAGCCTATCGCGGTATGAATCATATAAAAAGTATAGCGTATCTCAAAATTTGAAATCACAATATTAAGATCCAATCGTACAGCCTAAAAGTCATACGATTTAATAATTATGACAATGAATACAAATATTAACCCTCATTTTACTACAAGCAAAAATGAATCGAAAAGAATGTGATTATTGATCCGACATATCCTATCTAAAAACTATGACTCAGCCTACTACTATATGAATCATATAAAAAGCATAACGTATCTCAAAATTTGTAATCACAATATTAAGATCCAATCGTATGGCCTGAAAGCCATATGATTTAATAATTATGATAATGAATACA
Source organism: Chloranthus sessilifolius (assembly GCA_021018995.1). Classification (NCBI taxonomy): domain Eukaryota; kingdom Viridiplantae; phylum Streptophyta; class Magnoliopsida; order Chloranthales; family Chloranthaceae; genus Chloranthus; species Chloranthus sessilifolius. The sequence continues at coordinate 19,233,919 of CM037591.1, read as the reverse complement.
AATATTAACCCTCATTTTACTACAAGTAAAAATGAATCGAAAAGAATGTGATTATTGATCCGACATATCCTATCTAAAAACTATGACGCCTACTGCAGTATGAATCATGTAAAAAATATAGAGTATTTCAAAATTCGAAATCACAGTAGTAAGAATCAATCGCACGGCTTGAAAGTCATACGATTCAATAATTATAAAAAGAAATGATTAAATAAAAATAAATTAACTACTTATTTGGGGGTCGTTTCCTCCTTAAATAAATGATTTTAGCCGTTTATCTCCGATCCACACGCAAGACACAGATCCAAAACCATTATAAAAATGCTATTTTATTTATCAAATGCTCGGATCTTTTAGGGAAAGATTCGGAACCTTACAAAGCTTTGGTTCCTAATTATAAACTAATTATCATAAATTAAAATTAAGCACTGAAAATAATAAAGAAAAATACTAAGAAAGTTAGCCAATAAGTCCCCTAAAAGAAGCATGCCCAAACCCTAAACACTGCTCTGTTTATATAGGGCTCAGATGGAAGAGTTTCCATATATAGGTCAATCGATTGAATTCAAAATTTGTATTTTGGCGAACTTTTTTGAATTTAAATCTCAATCGATTGAAATCTAAATCTCAATCGATTGATTTCAAATTCAAATTTATGAGGGAAACAGTTGTCATCCAACTCAATCGATTGATTTCTAAATTTCAATCAATTGAGCCTAACATGTGACATATTCATTCTCTTGTTTGTGGCTGGACCTGTAATATCCCAAAAAATTAAGCGTTGAACTTTGACCTCGGGATCCATGCCCGACTAGTCATGGGTTTGACCAAGTGATGGTCAAATAGTGGACTCATGAAGTTATGTACTAAGGTGAGATTAGTGTGACTTAAGTGTAGAGTATTGTGTTAAGTTGCAGGCACATACACCTATCTCTGGTGTATGTGTTTAACACACAAGCGGGAGAGTAAATATAAGCATTTAATAACCCTATTTTCCCTTTTTGTTTTGAGCTATTGAAGAGAGAGTTAAGAAGAGAGAGAAAAGTAAGGAGGAGTTATGAGGGCTAGAGGTTAGGATCGTTGAAACGAAAAGCTGGAACCCTAGCCATTCCAACCTAGATCTTGATCAAATTGAGAATTGATTGAAGGTGAGTTTTAAATTAATGTAATACATAGAGTGTGAATGATTAAATGTGGTCAACTGTGCATAAAAATGGTAGATTAAAGGCATAGAAAAAGAAAGGAGAAAGATTTGGAAGAACAGCCCGGAAGGGGGCTGAATTTGGCCAAATCGATTAATCGAAATTGGAGTTTGATTAATCGATTTTGGCCTGAAAGTTGAAAAGTCATGAAAGCCCGATTTCGATTAATCGAATTGTATTTTGATTAATCGATTTGGATTTCGATTAGTCGATTTGGAAATCGACTAATCGACTAGGTACCTCCAGTGGCTGGAGAAAAGAGACCTGGGGAAATCGACTAATCGAGTTGGGAAATCGATCAATCGATTTTGGATTTTGATTAATCGATTTGGGATTGATTAATCAATTTCAGAAATTTGACCACTCGATTTAAGAATCGACTGCTTTATGTTGGAGATTTCGATTAATCGATTTGGGATCGATTAATCGAATTTGAACCTCGATTAATCGATTTTGAGAATCGATTAATCGATTTGGGTTTCGATTAATCAATTTTGGGAATCGATTAATCGAATTGTATTTCGATTAATCGATTTTGGGAATTGATTAATCGACTTTGACAGTTTTGCTTAACTTTGCTAAGTTTTTTTTTAGATTCATGGAAGGTCCAGGACCTTCTTCATTACATCTTTAATGATGTATTACATATATTGTGATGTACCATAAGTGGTACGTGTGAAAGCGAGCACAAGGAGTCGCGTGGGACCTTGATGCTTGGACCATCAGAGAATTGAGGTAAGGAATACCTTGAACATGTATTTTAACTTCAAGAGCATATATGTAGTGATATAATTATCAGATTTGAAATTGTTTTAACTATGAAAAGCTTTATGAAAATGGGTGCGTGTGTGATACCAAAAATGTGATAAAGGCATCGGTGTGATGCAAGAAATTAAGAACAAGTATTCTAATGAGATTGAGACATCTCCAGGGGATGAGAAAGTAATAAAGGCATCAGGTGTGATGCGGGTATGTATACATCCCAAGGATGTATACATAGGATTGAATAATTACTGTTGAGGCTTAACTGATATAAGATAGCACACTTATACGGTACACAACTATATGTAAAGCACATGTTATTTTTGTTATTTGAGGTTTGATAGGATACCCCACCGACGTGGCGGGATACCTACGACTGACGCGGCAGGATATCCGTGACCGGTACGGCGGCGAATCCGTACACCAGTACGGAGGTTTATCCATAACTGTAAGTACATCCCAGGGATGTTGTGTGATATTTAACCCCGCCGCCTAGTGAGAAAGGGGCTTGGGTCGTATTCCCAGGGAATATATTTTTACAACTATCTAATTAGATGACGATGAAGGGTATCTCATCGGGGCTCGATGCTATATTACTCGGGGATTACTTAAGTTGAAGATTTAAGTTTTTGCTTTAGGCCTGTTCAGTGTCATTCATGATAAATCAACAGTAAAGTAAGACATGCTAATTACCAGTAAATTTGAATGTAATTCATTAGATTTAAACTGTTTTTCTAGCAAAAGCATAGACTCATCATGCTTAGAGTATCATGGAATATATGTGAGTTTTAACTTATATGTTCATTGTGTTTGTTTCCCTATTAAGCTAGGATGTAGCTCACCCTTTAGACTATACGTCGCAGGTCCACTGATAGCAGCAGCTAAGGCTTCGGGAGACGTAGATCTGGGTGATTCGGATTACATGCATGGAGACGAGTTGGAGCCTCCACCCGAGGACATCTTTTAGAGGACTCTGCTGTGTACTTTGATAGAGAGTCAGTTTTGAGAGCAGATTATACGGCTTGGTATGTCAAGCCTTTATTTTGTTCAACATGTAATTAAATTGAATTATTCTTTTGGCGAACCATCTGGGGTGATCTGTATATCACCGATGGTTCAGGTCAGTTCTCTGTTCATGCGATGGCATGAAAGTAGAACTGTCTTTTGCATATGTCAGTTGGGCATGTTAACTGTTTTCGTTTTATGAGATTATTTGCTTAATTATTTAATTTGTGCTTGATATACTAATGTTCCGTGCACAGTTTTGGGGCACGGTCTGGAGGATCGTGCTAATGGCACAGGTTTCGGGGTGCCAAAATTCGGGCTGTCACAGGACCAATCAATTCTTTTCACGGATTTGGTGTTTTTGTTGGCCCTTTGACCCAATGCTCTCATATTGTCCTTAATTATGCTCTTTTATGCATTTGCATGATCCAACGATCACGAACACCTGAAACCACTAAAACTGTATAACAGCCATCAGAATGCCTTTATCAGAAGGCCAAATATCAGTATTAAGGTACGAAATATAGTCATATTTCGACACAGATCACACCCCCAGACCTACACCTTGCTAATCCTCGAGCAAAGAGAATGATAAATATGCAAAGCAAATAAAATTAACATCCTAAATATATTAAATGCCAATTTCGTAGGGAGCACGATTGCATTTAGCATATGCAATAAGCCTTTAAACCTAGGTGATCCCTAGTGGAGGAGTTGTGTCTCCTAAGGGTTTTCAGTGAAGACACCCACAAACTTCCAAAAATAGTTTTCAAAATCATCGATAAAAGAATTTTCAAAAATTGGTTTATATAATATATATACTTTTAAAATCAAAAACCAATAATCATTTCAGCATGTAAATGTTCATTCTCAAATACCGATGCTATGATAATTCTACTGTTGCTTATTCCAATTAACCCAATGTTTCAATCTTTAGACCAATTTTCATTCATGCCTAAAGTGTCGTGTGTGCATGTGTCAATGTAAAATCGTTCTATTCGCTGGAATAATCCAAACGAGAAATCATTGGATCCCAAGTCTCGACTCTATCCTCACCTTAGGTATACACTCAAAACAAAATCGCTCTGATGAATGGTTTATATTTTCATCCACATATGCGATGGAGTTACAACACGAATTAGAAAAATCTCACATGATATAAGAAAGACAGTGCATCAAAGAATTTTAAAAGTAATCTCATAAGGAATGATGTTTGTATCCTAAGCATGTTATACCAAGTATCATAATTATTACATCATCACTCTCCACAAGGCAGTTACCACTCATGATTGGATCAAGAAGATCTTTTCAAGGTTGTAACGGGGCTCGGGTAAAGGTTAAGAAAGAAAGGGAAATCGGGGATCAAATTTCTCTGAGAAATCGAAAAAAGAAATACAATTTGATTTCTTGCACTCTTTCTTTCTCGGATTTTTCAGAATTTCTCTCTTTTTTTTTATCAACTTTTCTCTTTCTTTTCATTCCTTCTATTTTTTTTCTTTTTAACCTCACCTTCTATTTTTTTACATATTTCTCATTTCTCTATCTCTTACACAAAGATATATTTTTTCTTTTTCTCTCCCCTTTTATTCACATGCTTTTTTGTCATATGCTCCTTGCACATATTATTGTCATGACTCTCCACTTTCTCTCTTATTCTCATCCCTCTTTTCCAATTTTTCAGAGATTGAAGGGTGAAGTTTTGTATATTTTTTTTTTCAAACTGGTGTGGGGTATAGTTAATATAGCTTAATAAGGAATATTTAGAGCAAAATTTTTCAATCAAGGCTCAAAGGGGGTGCAAGAAGATAAATCAATATAAGGTGGGGCATTTTGGGCACAAACGAGCCAAGGATGACCTTTGATTATTTTCTTTCATGATGGTAATGATGCCTATCTGTCTTGAGTTTAAACATAATGAGTTCTAGCACAATGATATAAAGCATGTAAAATAAACAAACCAATGAAAAATTTATAAGATTTCAACAATTAAGCACGAATTTCAAAGATACTCCGAATTTATGTAGCACTTATCAAGAATGAGAAAAAAGTTATAAAACTCACGGGTTTAGTCTTTCTTAGGATCCTAGAATTCCATATTTGAACTAATATTTTGATTTTCGGACTTAAGCATGGCGAAGGTGTAAAATAAATTTTAAGCATAAATTTCAAATCAATCTTTAAACTTTCACAATGGAGTTAATTATCCTAAACAACGGCAGTTTACCATGACATGAATATTTAAAAAGTAAAATTTTACATGCATCAGTGACTAAAGTTTGAAAACTACGCCAAAAATAAACAACGAAAAAAAAAATGATATTGAAGGTGCATATAAAATATGGTTAAATATACACTGTAAAATTATGAACCATGCATTATACTATAAAATTATGAACCACGCATTTGAGCACACCACCCTCAAACCTAAGTGGTGCTATGTCCTCATTGTACAAAACCATAAATATTAAAATAATAATAGGACAGTCAGAAAAATATGATTACAGATCGGCACAAGCACCAATAATGCAAGCTCAAGGTCCCTTTCGAAGGAGGGTGCAGAGGAAGAGCTGGAAGAGCTAAGGTCACTCCCCCTTCTCCCCCCCCTTTTTTTTTTATAAAACATGAAATAAAAATTCAGACAATTTACCTCCTCAATCGATCGATAGAGGTTGGTAAATCGATCGATTGAATAAAGTCGGACTCTATCAATCGATTGAAATAAATCAATCAATTGAAGTAAACCAATGAGAAAAATCTAACTCAGCTTTATGTTCCTCGGTCAATCGATTGATTTTAAACAATCAATCGATTGAAATGGAGCAAAAGGAAGAGTTTAATAATTCGGGCCAAAATTCCGAGTCAATCGATTGATTCTGTGAAATCAATCGATTGACTGACAAACAGTGTGCAATTTCCAGAGTTCGAGAAGAAAAACACAACATTTTTTTTTTTAACCATCAAATAAAATTCCTAAATTAACAATTTACAAGGGGCTTGGGTTGCCTCCCAAGAAGCACTAAGTTTTTATTTTGTGGTCTTTAGCCGGACCACCCTCAAGCTACAAGAGAAATGAGAAAGGGTTATTCATCTGACATGTTTTGGTTGCCCTTTCTATGAATTAAGGGCTCGAGGCTTTTGGTGGGTGGATTTTCAACAAACCTATCCACCCTGTCAACCATAAAATATTTGGTAGCGCGTGTTGGCAATTTGAGAGCACCAAATAAATCATTAGTTACAACTAATTGACTTGAGGGTTCGTCGAAGCATTGTAAAAATGGATCACTAGGCACATAAGGTGCCTCAAATGTAATGCTCGACTCCTCAGTCGATGTGAAACAGGGACTTGTGTCCTCATGCAATTGTTTTTTTGGTATTTGAGGAGTAACACAAACTGATTGGCTATTTTCCATTATTTCAAATTTATGTGGGCCAACCAAATCTTCCTTGTAATCTACCTCATGTTCACTCTCAAGGGTCACAGTCGCAACCTCAGGCTCATGGGCGGGGGTAGTTTCTTCTTTCAACCCTTGGTCTTGCGGGATGCTAATAGGTTGACTAGGTAAGGAGTCTTCTTCCCTAGCCATGGCAGTGAACCACTGGTTCATATGAGATTGGAGCATTTCTTTCATCATAGTTAACATCTGGTCATGAAAATCAGAACACATAGTATAAATCCGATCTTCAAAACCAGGACTGAATGGGGATTGTGAATATTGTGGATCAAACTGAGGTTGGTCTAAAATTTTTTACATCTAAGAGTGATTTAATTCATAACCCTGATTTGGTTCCCACCAATTTTGATCATTCTCCCCATGTGGGAATGGAGTCTCATAGTTAAACTCATCAAAAGATGGGGGCATCAAATTTGTAGGAAACTCCATATCACATAATCAAAAACAAAAAAATGAAAATACAACTACAAAAAGCTAACTAAATCTAGAAACAAAGGTGCGTACCTTGGCCTCTCGCGGGCGTTCCCTTCGAAACCTTGGTAGATTCGGACCTTGATCTCCAAATCCTTGCAACAAGTAAACTATAATTAGAAAATTACTAATACAAATAATCTAAAAGGCAATAAACTAAAAAAAAAGAAATCCTATAAATCCTAAATATCAAAATTTCAAATTTCAAAATCAAAATCAAAATTCAAAATTCAAGTTTCAAATTCAAAATTCAAATTCAAAATCAAAAGTTGAAAATCAAAATCAAGATTTAAAATTCAAAATTTAAATTTAAAATTTTTTTTTTCTTTATTTATTTATTTCCAAAATTCAAATTCAAAATTTCAAATTTCAAATTCAAATTTCAAATTTCAAATTCAAATTTCAAATTTCAAATTCAAATTTAAAAATTCAAATTCAAATTTAAATTTACAATTCAAAATTCAAACAAAAATCCTAATAAAAATCCTACAAAAGAAAAGAAATAAAAGAAATAAAATCCTACCAATCCTATAACTCCTAAGAGGCAATAAACTAAAAGAAAATCCTACAAATCCTAAAAATAGTAAAAGATCCAACAAAAAAAAAGAAATGAAGAAAAGAAAATCCTACAAATCCTACACAAGAAAATAAGGAAAGAAAACAAAATCCTACTAATTCAAAACCAAAATCAAAATTTAAATTTTAAAATTCAAAATTCAAAATTTTGAATTTAAATTTTAAATCTAAAAAAAAAACCTCCTACAAATCTAAAAAAAATCCTATAAGATTTTTTTTTTTTTTTAAATAAAACAAAACACTGATAAAAATTAATAAAACTTTTATGTTTTCCCGGCAACAGTGCCAAAAAATTGATCGATTTTAAATTGCACCCTTGCAAGTCACAATATCTGTTGAAGCATGGTAAAATCAAGGATATCAAACTCATAGGAAAGCATAAAATTTAATTAATTTCTAGAAACGTCAAACGGACCTAAGGAAGTACCAAAGGCGAGATCTTTATCATGATAAAAATTAAAAACTATACAAACATAAAAATAAAAAGATCAAAATAAAATTTAAGCAAAGAAAATAATAAAAAATTAAATAACAATGAAAAGATGATCAAGGAGTCCGCTAACCCTAGATTTATAATTTTTCTACCAACAATCAATCACACATTTCTATGTCAAATTATTTGCCACCATTTAACTATAAGAAAAATGAATCGAAAAGAATGTGATTATTAATCGGGCATACCCTATCTAAAAAGAATAGCGCAGCCTATTGTGATATGAATCATGTAAAAAAAATAGCGTATCACAAAATTCGAAATCACAGTAGTAAAAATCAATCGCACGGCCCGAAAGCCGTACGATTCAATATTTATAAAAATAAATTATTAAATAAAAATAAATTAACTATTTATCTAGGGGTCGCTTCCTCCTTGAATGAACGTGTGACAACCCGGATTTCGATGCCCCGAAACCCGTGCTGTCGGTGGGCTAGCGCTAAGGCTGAGCCCGTGAATGGATCACATAACGTCACAACGAGCACCACGGAATCTAAGCAGAACCAATTCCAACTCGTAGCATAAGCAAAACAAGTATTTTTAGTATTCAATCCAAAACTCAAAAAAATAAACGATTCTAATTCTATAAAAAAGCCTATGGGAAAAGAACCATTGAGAACCACCGGTAAGGGCTCTTCCTTACCGAACATGGTTCAACAAAATAAATCATTTACATCGTTTAGAAGTCATCACTCTCTCTCTTTACCCAAAACAAGGCAAAATTCAATACGTATCTAAGGGCCGGACCTACCCAGGTCTAGCACAAAGGAAACAATCTTTGGGATGGGGCTCCTCAAGGTCTTCGTCGAGGGAGTAGTCCGGATCTTCCTTCTCCGGAATCTCCGCCTCAACACCTTCACCTGAACCTGTGACATTTATAAAGGAATGAGCTTCATCCAAGCTCAGTAGGGAATGACTCATAGCATGCTTATCATAACATCAAACACATGTCTTATGGCATAACGTACACGGAGCAATTCTGAACACATGCAAAATGGTGAGTCTCACTGCCTTAACACACATATATTCAATGCCAATGGGATTCATGCACAAGTTCACACTTCTATTCCGACATGAGAAAATAAACTTAAAAGTGTTTTACTTAAAGTAATAGAATGAGGAACTATAGCCCCAAGCCCCCGATGGAATACCCACCATCGTCACTCACATGAGTCATATACACATATATCCAAGGTTCCATAGAGTTGGACACTTGGCCGAACGAAGTATCGTTACACTGTAGGAGTCACATAGCACATACACATATCACACAAAGAGTGCACGGATTGGCCGCCGTACAAATCACGGATATCCTGCCGCGTCAGTCACGATTATACTGCCGCGTCGGTCGGGTATTCACATAACTTTAAATCGCAAGTGCATACATGTAGCTCATCGCCATGTAGAGTGATAATTATAAGTTATGTCTAAAATTCGGAATAGAGATAAAGGTTTCACATACACATTTCAAACAAATCTCAAAGAGTTCATAAGTCTCACGCACTTCCAAATCTTACTTAACACATGTCACATTAGTTTCAAATCCTTATACGGAAATCACATGATCAAATCGAAAAATGCATCATACCATAGCACACGTATTGACGAACAATGCACATGGTATCTAGTTTTCCCTTACCTCACAGATTCGACCCGTGCGTGCTCAAGCCGCCGCAAAGGTCGGTTCTCCGTACTCACAAAGGTTCACCTAAACATGATCATTTTTATCCATTAGAATGAGGCAAAACGTACTGCCAACAGTCCCCGTGAAATCTCACAATCAAAACTCACCAGACGCAGAAATCTGGGAAATTCGATCGATCGAATTCCTGTTTCGATCGATCAAAATCCATTTTTGATCGATCAAAATAAATTTCGATCAGTTGACCTCTTCCAGAATTACTAAACATATTCTCACTCAATCAGATGAATTTTTCTTATCGATCGAACGAAAGTAATTCGATCGGTCGAATTCCACAGAAAGCATTTTACCTGAACCCAGTTCGATCGAACGAATCCCAATTCGTTCAATCAAATTTTCATAATTCGATTGATCGAATTTAAATTCGATCGGTCGAATTCTCACAACAGAATTCTCATGTTCTGTTTCTATACGAATCGATCGATCGAACTACAGGGTCGATCGATCGAAATCACTTTCGATCGAACGAATTTCTCAGGATATCGTCTCTTCCCATTTTTAAAGCCATTTCGATCGATCGAACCAGAATTCGATCAATCGAAATGAGCAGATTTCGCTCATTTTTGGGTTTTTCACCCCCGATCTCTTCTCACTTTGAATCAATCTCATTTTCTTGAGATTCTCATAAGGACACACACTAATTCAACTCTACACTGCAGATCTAAAACAGATATTCACTCTCCTCACCTTGATTCAAGCAAATCCTCTTCCTTGCTTCACAGACGAGTCAGGGTTCACTAAGCGGCCGTAGTTCGTTTCGATCTCCAATTAATCCGTCGTTGCATTGATGATGAACGAATCAATCGCACAATGGTGAGTTTTCAAACTTGAGGTTCACCCTCTTTCATCTTAACTCTCATTCACAAGCATTTAATACACAATTAAATGCCCTGGGTTTTTCTTTTATACTCTATCTCTTCTACTTGAGTGTAAAACAGCCACACCGAAGGGACGTGTGTGAGGGTTTTAAACTCCCACATCAAGTCTACATAAGATCAATCCGGTCCGTTGGATTTGACCTATAGACATTACATCCTTGTAAAAAAAAAAGGGGTCCTCGGTGCATGATCCGTCGGCACATGCACCGAGTCACACGGATCAAGGCCCAAATAGGTTGGGACGTTACAGAACGGTTTTAGCCGTTCATCTCCGATCCACACGCAAGGCACAGATCCAAAATTATTATAAAAATATTCTTTGATTTATCAAATGCTCGGATCTTTTAGAAAAAGATCTGAAACCTTACAAAGCTTTGGTTCCTAATTACAGAACTAATTATCATAAATTAAAACTAAGTACTGAAAATAAAATTAAAAAAACTTAAGAAAAAGACTAAGAAAGTTGGCCAAGAAGGCCCCTAAAAGAAGCATGCCCAAACCCTAAACACTGCTCTGTTTATATAAGGCTCGGATGGAAGAGTTTCCATATATAGGTCAATCGATTAAATTCCAAGATTCAATCGATTGAATTCAAAATTTACATTTTGGTGAACTTATTTGAATTTAAATCTCAATCGATTGAGTTCAAATTCGAATTTATGAGGGAAACAGTTGTCATCCAACTCAATCAATTGATTTCTAAATTTCAATCGATTGAGCCTGACATGTGACATATCCTGTGACAGCCCGGATTTTGGCACCTCGAAACCCGTGCCATCAGCACGATCATCTTGACCGTGCCCCTTAGCTAAGCATGGAACATTGGCATATCAAGCATAAAATGAAATAATAAATAAGCTGCGGAATTTAAATCTATATTAAGAAATTCTCCAAAAGACAGTTCTACCCTCATGCCTCTGCATGAATGGAGAACCGATCCGAACCATCGATGATAGCAATCATCACGGATGGTTCGTCCCAAAAGAATAATCCCAACTCACTATATATACATGGTTTAAACAAAACAAGGCTTGACATACCAAGCCGTACAAATCTCTCTCAAAAAGCCCTCAAAGTGGCACAACGGAGTCCTCTAGAAGAAGTCCTCAGGAGGTGGCTCCAACTCGTCGCCGGCCGCAAGGTCCGACCTACCGGGGTCAGCGTCCCCTGAAGCCTCGGCAGCTGCTAGTAGTGGACCTGCGACGTATAGTCTATAGGGTGAGCTACATCCTAGCTCAATAGGGAACAAAACACAGTTGAACATATAAATTATTACTCACATATATTCCATGATATGACATGCATGATGTGTCTATGCAATTACTGATGAAACAGTTAAAAAGTATTACATTTTACTGGTAGTTTACTCGTATCTTTTATTTACTCATGAATAATGCTGAAAAGGCCTAAAGCAAAACTTAAACTTTCAACTTAAGTAATCCCCGAGCAATATAGCATCGAGCCCCGATGAGATACCCTTCATCGTCATCTATATAGACACTTTTAACGTATTCCCTGGGAATACAATTAGTACCCAAGCCCCTTTCCCCTGGGGATTGGTGGCGGGGTTTCACTTGTCTCAAATCAACACCCCTGGGGTGTGCTTACAATGTGCGGATAAGCCTCCGCACTGGCTTACGATTTCGCCGCCGTATCGGTCACGGATATCCTGCCGTGTCAGTCGTGGATATCCCGCCACGTCGGTGGGGTACCCTATCAAACCTCAAATAACAAAAATATCGGTGCCTTACATATAGTTATTCACCGTATAAGTGTGCTATCTTATATCAGTTAGGCCCTATCAAACATGATTCAATCTTGGATACATCCCTGGGATGTATCCACTTACTTGCATCTCACCTGATGCTCTTATCTCTTCACTTTATCATCCCCTGGGGATGGCTCATTATAATTACTCTTATGGATGTCACACACACACACTTTTTAAAATTCTTAAGCAATAAAACATCTGAATTGAATTCTATATCACTACATACATGCTCTTGTAAAATAAAGTACATGTTCAAGGTGTTCCCTACCTCAAGTCTTCGTTCGTTCAATGTATCAAGGTCCCACGTGGCTCCTTGTGCACTAGTTCACATGTACCACCTATGGTACCACATAACAAGTGAAACACATCACTAAAGATGCAATAAAGGAGGTCCAAGACCCTCCATGAAGCTTAAAGTCAAACTCAAAAGTTAACATAATTTATCTCAGTCGATTAATCGAACTCCAAAATCGATTAATCGAATCTGATTCGATTAATCGATTTCCAAAATCGATTAATCGAAAGTCAATATCGATTAATCGATTCTCAAATCGATTAATCGAGATTTTCATTCGATTAATCGAATCCTAATTCGATTAATCGAAATTCTCTGTTCAGCCAAGTCGATTCTCAATTCGAGTAATCGAGTTCCTAAAATCGATTAATCGATCCCAAATCGATTAATCGAAAATTGAAATCGATTAATCGAAATCCCATTTCGATTAGTCGATTTTCCCAAGTCTTTTCCTCCAGCCCCCTGGGGTCCACTGGAGGTTCCCAGTCGATTAATCGATACCCAAATCGATTAATCGAAATCCAAAGTCGATTAATCGAAATTCAATTCGATTAATCGAGATCGGGTTTCCTGACTTTTCAACTTCTTGGCCAATTTCGATTAATCGAAACCCAATTTCGATTAATCGAAATTGCCAGATTCAGCCCCTTTCGAGCTGTTCTTCCCAACCTTTTTCCACTCTTTTTCCTCTATTTTTCTAAACCATCATCCTACAATCTAAACTATTTTTCAACTACAATTAACCTCTACCATCTATGCATTTTATTCACAAAAATTTACCTTTAATCAATCTCAAATTGATTTCAAATAAAGTGGTTGGAAGGCTAGGGTTCCAGCTTTGGCTTGAACGGATTCTTTGCGCAGAATCGGCCTCTTTAATACTTGAATCCCCCTTCCAATCACCCACAATAACTCCTTGCTTAATCAACCTCTTTACTCCTCTCTCTCTCTTCTTTACTTCTCTCTCAACAACCAAACTATTAATTTTAGGGTTATTAAACCCTTTTATCTCCCCCCCTAGCTTGTGTGTTGAGCACATGCACCTCAATAGGTGTATGTGACTTCAGATTCACAACACACACCACATGGTTTCACAAATCATCTCATCTCATTCACTCATCACACTCTACGCTAACTATCGAACTCCTAATTGGTCAAACCTGTGACCGATCGGGCACGGATCCCGAGGTCATAGTTTAGCATGATTTTTCAGGTTATTACATATCCATTCTCTTGTTTATGGCTGGACCAATCAATTTTTTTCACAGATTTCGGTGTTTCTGTTGGCCCTTTGGTTCAATACTTCCATGTTGTCCTTAATTATACTCTTTAATGCATTTGCAAGATCCAACGGTCACGAACACTTGAAATCACTAAAACTGCACAGCAGCCATCAGAATGCTTTCATCGGAAGGCCAAATATTAGTATTAGGGTGCGAAATATGGTCATATTTCGGAATAGATCATACATCCATTCAAAACTATAATTATGTGTCTCACTGCTCACTTTATTGATAGTGATTGAAAAATGTATAAAAAGTTATTAACTTTTATCAGGTAGAAAATCACAGAGGTAAAACACTAGATAAGGCAGTTAAGCAATGTTTTTTTTAATAGGGCATCAAATTTTTTTTAACAATAATTGTTGACAAGGCTAGTTCAAACAATGATTTAATACAATTCATAAGGAGAAAGTCAAAAAATAGAAAAGATACAACATTGGGGACATGAACACTTGCACATAAGATGTTGTGCCCACATTCTAAATCTCATAGCATGTGAGGGTTTGAAGGACATGGATGACTCCATTGTCAAGGTAAGGAATGCCATTCGATACGTGAGGTCATCTCCACAAAGGTGAAAAATGTGAAAGCAATGTGTAGAGACTGAGAAAATCGAGAGCAAATGCCACTAGGTGGAATTACACTTATGTGATGTTGGACAGGGCCAAAAAATTCCAAAAGCCTTTGAAAGGTTAGAGGATGATGACCCAAATTTTATATGTACGGTTAGTGAGGAAGATGACAAAGATGGTGTAGATGGAAGCACTCATGGGAGCGGGAAGAGAGTGAAAAAGTCTATGGGGCCGCCCGATTCGGAAGATTTGAAGAAGGTGAGGTTGTTTGTCAAGTTCCTTAATCTATTCTATGAAGCAACCGTACCATTTTCCAGATCCAAATATGTAACTTCAAATATTTTTTTCATTGAGTTAAAGTTTATTTATGAGAAGATAAGTGACAAGTATAGAAATAAGCTAACTCTCTTAGCATCTATGGGAGAAGAGATGAAGCGGAAGTTTGAGAAATACTGGGGAAACATAGACACAATGAATATGTTATTATATATTGTACTAGTTCTTTATCCCCGATATAAGATGCGGTATATTTCATCAAAATTTCAACAAATCTATTGTAACATCCCCGAAATGTGGATTTTAAATAGTATCATCGGGATGCGTGCCCGATTGGTCGTAAGTTTGACCAAGTGAAGTCAACTTGATGACTTAAGCTAGACTAGGCTTGGGGTGAAAATACACCTAGGTGGGTGGTGTGGATCCTTTGATAAGGTCGCATACACCTATCATGGGTGTATGCATTTTACACCAAAGCATGAATTGGGGTAGGAAGCTTAAATAACTTAAGAGAAGTTATTTCTCTTTAAATTGGTGGGTGGTAGGGATCTATGAAGAAAGGGAGAGAGTTTAGAAAGAAAGAGAGTAAATTCTAGAGATTTTTTGTGGAATTGTGAATTGAAGGAGCACATGAGCCTTTAATTACGACGGTAGCGTGCGGGGAATTCGGGGAATCAAGCTAAGAACCCTAGCCCATGACCCAAGTTATTGAATCAATCATGAGATGGATTTGAGGTTAGGCTTTATTAGATTGCAATGTGTATGATGTTGTACATTAATTTAATAATTTAATGGTGAATTAAAGAGATAGAAAGAGAAAAAGTTTAGAGAGAACAAAACTAGAGGAAAATCCCGAAGAGGGTTGAGTTCCTGTCAAAATCGATTAATCGATTTGAAAATTGATCAATCGATTTTTTATAGAAAGTGAATCTGGGCACTGATGGCCGAAACCGATTAATCGAAATTAATTCGATTAATCGATTTTTGGTTTTCGATTAATCGATTGAAAATCGATTAATCGTCTGGGTACACCCAGTGACTAAAAATTGGGGAATCTGGGAAAACCGATTAATCGATTGGTGAATCAATTAATCGATTTTGGAAATTCGATTAATTGATATTGGGATCGATTAATCAATTTTGAAAGTTTCTGAGCGAGTTTTGTTTTGGAACTTGGAGTTCTGGGAGGACCTTGGAGTTTTGTTTTGTTTTGTACCTTCTTTTTCACATCGTTCTTGATGCTTTGCATGTGATATAATGTAAATTAGGTTGAACATGTGAGTACGAGCATGGGAAGCCACTATGGACCTTGACTCTTGGGAATTCAAACGGGTGAGATAGGGAATATCTTGAATATGTACTTTAATTACAATAGCATGTATGTAATGATATGAAATTGAATAAGCTATACGTTGAGACCATAGAGATGCGCATGTTTTCTTGAAAAGTAGTTGATCATATGGAATTAAAGTGTGTGTGTGTGTGGGTGAACACTAAGTAAGGAAATAAGTATGCGATGAGTATGTGACATCCCAAGAGGGGTGTGAATGTTATAAGGGCATCTAAGTGATGCATATGAGCTGGCTACATCCCAGGGATGTATGAAAAATTATGAACATCCAAGTAATGTGAAGTTAACTAAATGAGAATTGAACAGGCCTAAAATACTATGTTTAGCACAATCACACGGTGAATAACTATATATAGTTACACATTTGATTTAAGGTTTGGTGAATACCCCACCAACACGGCGGTATACCCGTGACTGACTCAACAGAATATCTGTGACCGGTACGCCAGCCAATCTGTAGGCCAGTATGACATCCCAAGGATGTATGTGAGCTTTATGCCCATTCACCTATGAGGAATAGACCTGGGTAGTATTACATAAATAAAAAATAGTCTAATTAGACGACGATGGTGGGTATTCCATCGGGGCTCGAGGCTATAGTGCATCGAGGATTATTTGAGTTATTGATTTAAGTTTTTAAGACCGATCTTTGTCTTTTGTGAACAAGTTGAAAATAAATAAACACATGAAGATTAACAGATGCATTCAGTTCATGCTTTCAGTAATTTAAACTATTTTTCAGCTATTTTTAATGATAAATCATGTTTTTAAATGTCATGAAATATATGTGAGTAAGATAGATTTATATGTTCATTATGTTGTTTCCCTATTGAGCTATGATATAGCTCACCCTTTAGACTATACGTCACAGGTCCGGTACTTGTTGCTGCTACTACTTCAGGAGACGTTAATCCAGAGAATTCGGATTACTTACCTGGGGAGGAGTCAGAGTCGCCTCCTGAGGATTTCTTCTAGAAGACCCCTGCGTACTTTGATAGAGATTTGTGAGAGAAACTGTATGGCTTGATATGTCCAGCCCTATTTTTTGAGAAAATATAATATAAAACAAGGCATTCTTTTAGTGAACCATCCAAGGTGACTGTTGAGTCGTCACTGATGGTTCGGGTTAGTTCTCTTGCTCATGCAATGGCATGAGATCGGAGCCATCTTTTGAGTTACGTATTCTGACTTATATTAGAACTGGAGAATTAATTCAGTACCAATTCTTATGTAAATTGTTTTGCTTTACTGTTGTTTGGTTATATCAAATGTTCCTACAAGCTTATGGGGCACGGCCTAGAGGGTCGTGCCGATGACACAAGTTTCGGGGTATCAAAATTTGGGCTGTCACATCTATAATAAAGTGATGGCTACTGAGATGATTTTCAAAGTAAAAAATGTCTTGCCTCGCTTATTTGAAGCTTATGCCGAAAAAGAAACAAGCGGTCAAGACCAAAAAGAAAATCAATCATCCGATGGAGGAATGAGAAGTAGTGGACAAATGATGCATGAGTATTGATTATGTCTGCATTTAGAAGGCAATTAGAAGAAGAAACTTCAATGAAAAAGAAATCAGAGATAGAAAAATATTTAGCGGAAGCTTATGAAGATGCAACAAATGAATTTGATTTATTGGCGTGGTGGAAAATCAACTCCGCTAGATATCACGTGCTTGGGAAAGTTGCACGAATTGTACTTGCGATCCCCGTATCTATGATAGCTTCGGAGTCAGCATTTAGCACAATGGGGCGTATCTTGGATCCTTTTCGTACTGCATTATTTCCAAAGATTGTTGAGGCCCTCATATGTGGGCAACTTTGCCTTAGAGATGCGATGGATGACGTGAAAGAATTTGAGAGGCTCAAGTCGGGTATATTTCATGATTTCTTCCTTTAATTAGAAATTTTTAATATTGTAGCAATAAATTATTTTATACATATTTTAGTTACTAAGTTTTTGGTTTAGAACTTATTATAGAGGACGAGAGAATTGTATCCAATCCTACACTCGACTTATAGATCTTAGCAATTAGAGCAGTTGGTGGTCTATTATGGTTGGTTGTTTAAGGTTGATAAATGGTTTTGTCGTTTGTTGAAAACTGTTTTGGTGGTCTATGGTTGAGCAGTTAGTTTTTTGTTTTGTTTAAATAATTAACTTTTAGTCTTCTACTCTATTATAGAATGAAAGTGGTGACTGTGTGACACTTTATTAGCTTGTTAGTTTTGCTCTGCTTTTTTGTTTTGTTACTTAGAAGCATGTAAAAGTCTTGTCAGAAATGTTTGGCTTTGCGTGACAACTATAACTCAGGTGATGTTTGGGTCAACTTTGAGAGTATTAAAATTTATTTCTAAAGTGTAAATTAGAAAGTATAATAGGTTATTTTCTAAGTGTAATTGTGTAAAATTTATCTTTTTTAATGTCAGAATTTAACCAGTTTCCTCTTACTTATTTCTTATGTAGGAAACACCTCCAAAAAACAAACTTGATCCATCATTGACACCATTTGTGGAACCATCATCTATTTATATCTTCCGGTATTATTCTTTATCCAAACTCTGATTAAATAGAGATAATGTGATGCATTTATTTTTGTTATCTATTTTTAGAAGGGTGAATAGATTATAAAAGTAAAACAACTACGAAAAATATGAAAATAGTAAAATTGTAAAACAGGTTGAGAAGTTGAGAAAATTTTGATGTGCAAGTAGAACTGATAGGAAAATCGAAATCGATCAAACCAAACCGAACTGAATCGAATCGAGTTGGTTTGGTTTAAGAGTTGGACGGTTTGGTTTGGTTTGAAAATCTAGATACCGATTTTGTCTGTGGTTTGGTCCAAAACCAAATACACCTCTAATAATATGAACGATTAGACCCAACGTCTTAAGGCCTAGCTAAATCATAATAAGGACTTATTAGACCCAACATCTTAAGAGGGACAAAGTCTAAAGGTCAACATTTTGAGAGGGGCAAAGTCTACCCAAACATTAATAAAGACTTATTAGACCCAACGGCTTGAGAATGATGGAGTCTAAAGGTCAATGTCTTGAGAGATACGGATAATTAAATGAATAAAGACTTACTAGGCCCAATGTCTTGAGATAGACGGAGTCTAAAGGTCAACGTCTTAACAAGGATGGATAATTAAATGAATAAGGATGCATTAGACCCAACGTCTTGAGAGAGACGGAGTCTAGAGGTCAACGTCTTGATAAGGACAGGTAAAAGATGAACCTAAAAGAAATGATAAACTCATGCAATAATTATTGAATCTTTTCTTCTGCTATTTAAGGCGCTCTTAATGTATTATAATTTTATTTTTTTATACTTTATGACATACGATGGTACTGCCTAAAATCTTACAAGCAGCTATTGTGAGATTTTAGGTTGCGACATAAACGATTTCCATTGTCCGATTCAATGTAGTCAATGTGTTTCAGTCTCGATTGTCCGATTCAATGTAGTCATGACATACGATGGTACTGCCTAAAATCTTACAGAGATTGAGTGGGTAGATATAAAGGCACTCGTCCTTTTATTCATGAAGTTGAAAGGGCCGTGGCCATCGACAGACCTTCGATAAGTCGCAGCTAACATTTCATACCGATCCTTAATGATTGCCACACAAAAGAGGGGCATACACTAGACATCTCATTTTCTTTTTACTATATATGTTGGGATTAGATCTGCGACTTGAAGGTTGAGTCTCAGTCACTGGCGGAGCCAAGTGGAAGATTGGGGAGCTAATTAGTTAGAAGGGGCAATCTGGACTCCTATGGTTTTCACTTTTTATAGGGCGATGTGTAGTCAAAATTCTCCAATTTCCAAGGATTGTAGATGTGGTTAAACTTGAAATTTGATTCAACTTGATTGGACTTAACTATATCTCAAGTTAAAAGAGGGTTGCGGCCTTTTTTTCCCATACGGTTGCGGCCCCTCTCTCCTAATTTTAAGCTAGTACGACATTTCTACTACTCAGTTACTGTTTGAGATTTGTGCCAAGTGAAATCGTATCATGTTTTCCATGTGATTTGGTGAAACCATATCATGTGTTTCATATGATTTTTACACCTATTATTTCACGATATATTTCGTAAACATTTTGAATGAAAGCGATGTCCATTACAAGAAATAATGCGATCAAACACCATCTAAAATTATGGTATGTTGGATTTATATGACAAGCAATAATTTTTAGATGGCCTTTGACTGCTTTGAATTATTTTTCGACGCTAAGCATTACACTAAAATCTTTAGATTATAGCGCACCTAATCTAATGGTAGGCATGTTAATCCCACATGCACACCCCCAAATTATTACCTGAGTACCAAGTCGTCTGGCGCTCATCCTGCTTACTTGATGTCAAAGTGACCAAGTCGGGGTTCGGGAATAAATGGGTTTGGAAATAATCCAAAAAAATCAAGCAAAATTTGTCAACTTCGAGAAAAAAATGTCAAAATTCAAAAATAAAGAGAAAAATTATAAAAATATATTAATAAAAAACTATTAGAATAAACAACAACAAAAAATCCAGGCAAAATTCTAGAAAAATTTAGGAAATTAGCAACTAATTGATGAAATTCTAGAATACTTCTTAAATTTTATAATTAAAAAGTCACAAATAATTATAAATTATTCGATTTTTGAAAAAAATCTTCAATTTTTCGCAATCTTGACACTAATACACGCTATTAACTCATTTGGCTCTCACCACCGTAACTTTGCACCCTACTTTGAAGTTAGACTACATATGGAAACCAGTTATTTCTGCACACAACCCAAATAAATTCAAGTTGGGTTTGTAACTTAAAGTTGTCATCGATCTGTCTTTTTAACTGTAAATTGGCATTTGGGGCGACACGAGTTGACAAACTTCTCCCTGGATTATTCATGTCTTTTTTATATGACTTCAAGCAACTGACGTGAAATACCGGATGCATTCTTAATCGGGAAGGAAGTTGCACTCGAAATGAGAAATCATGAATCCTCTTCGTGATCGGAAATGGCCCATCATACTGACGAACTAATCATGCGTACTTTCTTCTGAAAAATTTGAACTACTTCAGATTACGTTTCACCAAAACTTCATCGCCTTCGTGCAACTCGATAGGCCGTCGACCCTGATCGATCCACTTTTTCATTCGCTTAGCGGCCTTTTTCAGATAGGCCCTAGCAATCTCTGTATTCCTCTGCCACTCCTTGGCAAGATGGTAGGCTGTCGGACTTGATCCAGTATATCCCATAGTAATTGTATGTGGCGTTAACGGTTGCTGGTCAGTTGCTAATTCGAATGGGCTCTTATTTGAAGCTGAACTCTTCTGCAGATTATAACAAAATTGTGTCACGTCTAACAACTGAACCCAAAAGATTCGATGTTGTTTCCCAGATAAGATTTTCTAAGGTTACTAACTCCCACCAAATATTGAATAACCCCTACTAAATTCAGTTGAAAATTGTGATCAAGATTGTTTTTTTTTTCAATCTTTCACACAAATGTTCTTGAGATGATAGGCATATTAGTAGAGGATCAGTTTTTTATTACACGTATCCCCATGGATTAAAATTTCGTTCGATACCGATACGTATTGGACAATACATATCGGGATCGGTGACCTCCGATACGGTACATTGAATGTACCGTATCGGTCATATGTATGAGTTATACCGAACGATACATTCAATGTATCGTTCGATACGGAACGATACCAATACGCATCGGTTTTGGGCTCAGATGATACGTATCGGTTTTCCGGTATTTTGATCCATGCTTATCCCAAAATAGTGACTCAAAAACCCCATGACACACATAATGCTCACATGTTATTTTTTGGGATGTGTGTCATTGGAATAAAAAAATTGACCATCTAATAATAATCCCTTAATCTTAAGATCAGTTGTGAAGAAGATTGGAAGGAAAAATGATCTCCGTCGTCCAATTCAAACAAGTCAACAATTTTCAGTTATACTGAATGGGAGACATTCAGTATTTGTGAATTTGGTACGAGTAATAGTAGCGCCCTTTTTAAAGGTATCTTATATGTTACAATCAAGATATTAAAATTGGTACCAATTTACCCGGGCTGATACGAATCAGGTTGATTTTGTAAAAACAAAAAAAACAATACGTCTCGGTCGAAACCAAGACGTATTGGCTAATACCCAATACGTATCGGCAATACCGATACGAGATACCGATACGTATTGGTTTGGCCGAAAACCGATACATATCGGTATCGGCCGATTTTTTATACCTTGGTTACAATAGTTTATTAAAGAGCATTTAGTTTAAATGTATCAAATGGAGATCCAATTTAGTTTATATTCACCCATAGAATCTTTGATTTCACCCATGTTGTTGAAAATCTATTGACTGCTTTAACACAGATGATAGAGATCATTTTTCGTCCAATAGATCTTGAGATTATAAGCGTATTATCAAACGGTCAATTTTTTATTTCAAGTGGCACACGTCCCAAAAAAGTAACTTTAACATTGCGTGGAACTCATCATGGTTAAATCTAATTTTAAGGTCACTTTCCTTGGATGTTTACCATGTAAAAGAAAAAATTGACCGCCTGATGGTACGCCCATGATCTCAAAATCCACCTTGTTGGAGATTTGAACCAAACACGATCATCTTCTGATTAAAGCAGTCAATGCCATTGATTCACCCACCTTCTAAGGGTTCATACGGGCCTAGGGTTTTAGGAAGAAAAAAATTATTTTCGGGATCATTTTTTCCTTCAAATCTCAAGTCTTTCCCATTCTCAAACTCGTTGATCAACCTTGGCCAACTTGCCATGGCACCAGATCTTTGGGTTGGATGCGAATTGGTGTCCAACAAAACCTGGTTCGGACGCAGCCATGAACCCTCATGGCTGTGTATGGATGCAACCCTCTTAGCCAAACAGTAAATGGGTGGTTATTCTCACCCAACCAGAGGGTCAAAGATGTTCTTCCATCATGGATCAAAATGCCGGAAAATCGATACGTATCGTCCGAGCCCAAAACCAATGTACCGTATCGGAGGTCACCGATACCGATACGTATCGGTATCGGAGGAATTTTTGATCCATGGCTTCCACTGATTTATAGCCCATAAATCTCTATGGCTCTCAAGGTTGGACTAATTTAGGACAGGGAGATTGACTTGTGGGTAGGATCTGTACAACTACTACCAATTCTAATGAAAAAAAAAAAAGAGGCCTTGTTTTGCAGCCGGTGATTCAATCTTCCACTATTAAAACTCTTGACTATTTTGAATCAGATGATACATATAATTTTTTTTCCAAATATTTTACATAATATATATTGAGATCATGGTCCACCTATCAGACGTTGGGGATTTGTCCAATGCGGAATCATCTAACTGTATGATAGGTAACAAATTGCATACAGCGAAACCTTCAGCACAACTCTAAATACCATAATTTTGTATTAAAACATGGACAGTGCTAATGTGTTATACAATGGACAATTTTTGATAGACAATTTTACAGACAGCTTATGTGAGGCGACGTCACTAGCTGCACTCATAGTTAGGGGTGTATTCGGTTTGGTTTGGTCGGTTCTAGACCAAAACCACAAACGAAACTAGTTCTAATCGGTTTCTAGATTTTCAAATCAAACCAAACCGAATCAATCCAATTCAATTTGGTTCGGTTTGGATCGGTCGGTTTCGATTTTACTATAAGTTCTACTTGCACATCAAAATTTTCTCAACCTGCTTTACAGTTATACTATTTTCATATTTTCCGTAGTTGTTTTACTTTTATAATCTATTCATCCTTCTCAAAATAGATAATAAAATTAAATACATTACATTAATTCTAATTAATTAGAGTTTGAATAAAGAAGAATACCGGAAGAGATGAATAGATGATGGTCCCTACAAAAAATAAGACTAATAGCTGCAGTTTTTTATTTTCGCTCTAAAAAATTGCCGCTATTAATAAAAACTCTATTAAGACTATTAGCGGCAGTTTTTTGTTATATATATATATATATATATATATATATATATATATATATACTTACAAAATACATTCGGTTCGGTTTGATTCGATTCGATCGGTTTCAGATTGGAATCGAAACTAAATCAAATTTTTTTATTTTCCTTTTTCCCCCATCGATACCCGTCCAAACCCGGCAATTCGGCTTGATTGATTCGATCCAAAAAATGCACAGCCCTACTCATAATAGGGCCAAGCATTGTAGCCTGTCGTGTCACACCACATATGCTCTCTACAAAATTACACTGTCCATATTTTGGTACAAATTTGATGTAATAAGAGTTGTGCTGATGGGTGCAATTTGTTAGATATTTTATGATGCAATAAAATATAGAGTACGGCTTTTGCAACCGTGGATTCGGTGTTTCGAACCGATGGAGACTTTTTTTGTCCCAACCTGCCCGTCAACTGCCACCTCTTTTGCCTTTGAATTAGCACCTACTCGGATGCAAATTCCGTTAACCGAACCGAACAGAAATTGGAAATGTTCGGTTCTGCCTGAAGTGAAACCGAAGTGAAACCATCTGATTTCAGTCCCAGATTTCACTTTTAGGTCAGTTTCATCACCCTACCCGACCTGTTTTTGGTTTCAGCCACCAAAATCAAAGCCGATCCAATTTGGAATCAAATTCGGTTTTCTGTTCGGTTTCCGTTTTGGGCGCAAAACATGCACCCTTAGCACCTAGCAATTGCAAGCTCAGTACATGTTTATGGGTACCGGCATTTGCATATTTGGTACAGATAATTAGGGTTTTCACCGTGAGAGCCATTGATTGCTTTGAAGCAGACGATGGAGATCATTCTCAATCTTACTCACAATAGATCTTCAGATATTGGCCACCTATTAGACAGTCAGATATTGATTCTAGGTGGCCCACCACCCCAAGAGTTACCAATAACCCCTTCTCATGGTACACCCTTGATCACGATCTCTTTTGAAGATTTGTGGCATGTGGAATCAACTTTTGACCGCATGATAGGTGGCTCATGATATCAATATTAATTAGGTGGAAGATTGGGATGAAAAACGATCTCCGTTATCTGACTCAAGGTCATCAATGGTTCTAACCATAGAAAATTTTGGTTGCCTTCACTGAATACTGGGCTCCAAATAGCAGTACTCTTTATCCATCAGCTGGTATTAGATACCCCACCAAAGCGCCAAGTGACTTGATTCGAAGGGTCACTTTTGGTACACCTGACACGTGGCTTCATCATATGTGAATGTGTGCAGTGAGATTCGAAGGTCATATCTAAAGATCTATGATATAGGTTATTCAGGTAACAAAGTGTCTCCCTTATGTGATTCAAAGTAGGCAATGCTTCTTACAAATAACGGCTGACACATAAATATGAATGGACAATGGCTCGACATCTAACCATCAAAATTGTTTTTAAATGATCTTACACTATCGAAATTAGACTTTTTCACTCACATCATTGAAGTATGATTTATCATTATATTATGTGGCAAACGTTTATGATCAATTTAAATTGATCAAGTAACAATTTATCATTAAAATATGTCTTAGCCCAAAGAAACATGTATACAAGTGAATGTGAAATATATCATTAATCATCTTTAATAGTAGCCCTGAAAACTAAAAAACAACAGATGAAATTATAATCTATAGATCTAATAGTTCAAATCTCCCTAAAACACAATTTTTGAGCATATTGCACTTCAATCTTTGATTCATCACATTGATGATATGAATCACCTACATCTTAAACCACCTATGGTATAGGATCATTGGAACACCAGGTGTTTAAATGGCAGCTAGAGAGTCGGTGGCAGGTGCCGACTGCCTACACAACCATGATAGCAATATTTTTTCATCCCAATTTTGGACACTATACAACCTTCTTTTAATTATATAATAACATCTCATTAGCAACCTATCAATGTTATGACCCGGTTATCTGTGGCTCAAATGAATGGCGATAGATTTAGGATGCACCAAGAGGGGGTACGTGTACGCACACTCTATCCTGACCCACACAAATGCTAATTTTAGGAATTTCTATTTTATTACGTTTACACTGTATAGGGCAACTAAATTATTTTGTTTACCAAATAAGAAGAGTCCCAAAAAGGACTCCTACTCTCTTGGAACTCTTGCCCCTTTTAGGTTTGGGAACTTACCCATTTAGGTCACCCACGTCCGTCTCTTCCTCTCTCTATAAATAAGAGCCACCAAAGGCTTTTAACCTAAAACCTTACCCTCCCTCTCTATATATAGATAGACTTATTTATAAATATACATATATCTTAACCCACTAAACCAAACAGCCATCTTCCTCTGCCCCCCTCTCTCACTTTTGAACCAAACCCAATACCCACGCTCCTTCCAAAACGCCTAGCAGTGCCCTCTCGTCGATCGGCCCAGGGTGGCACAAATACCACACCCGAGCCAAAGTGTTGCCTTGAATCGATTTGCATAAGTGTGAAACCGTCGATCCTCAGAAAGCACATCGCCGAATCGGCGTAGGAGTCATCGCCGATCTAGCGCTTGAAATCAACTCCTACGTGCACGCGCTCAATGTGGGTGCCCTCGATCGATCTTAAAATATTCAACTTTTTATTTTAATAATAATAAGAATAAATATATATATATATATATATATATATATATATATATATATATTAAATGAATATCTATTTATCTTATTTAGGTATTCAAAAGTTATATATATACATGTATTTCGGTGTGTATAATAACATAAATCCTATACATGGACATATAATAGTTGCCCTTGATATATATAGATATAAAATAAATATATATAGTGTCTTGTATTGCTTATATAGGTGTTTACAGTGGAGAGAGAGAGAGAGCTCTTCTTCTCCACAATTTCGTCAGTGAAGATAAGATATATTTAGGGATCGGCCCAACTAAGCGACAATGCCGGTGATAACTTGCCCGTGCCAACTATTGTAGTTGGGCACTTTGAAGAATTTTACCTGATATGAATACTTTGGTGCAACCATCCTTTTAGCACCATTGATTTCAAATGAAATAGATTCAAGGTTGGACCTGGTGAGCCCAACCCAAGAAATAGAACAGAGATTGACCATCTCCACAAATTGAAATCCTCGAGACATCTAATGGTTCAGAACTCGAGAATTTGGCCCACAAATCAAGAAAATTAAAAGGCTATTTAGAGATCAGTGAACATGAAGGATTTGACCCTTAGATTTGAGACCTTAGAGGTCAAAATAAATTGGACCCAATGACCTAATACCTTAGAATCATTTTTCTTAAATATCTGATGGTTCAGATCTATTCAATCTGATCGACACATGGTAGGTACACTAAGTGTGCACTTGACTGCTAGATCTTGTAAAACGTTGACTGGAAGATCTAGTGTGCTAGAGATCGAATTGGGATCGGGACAAAAGAATCAACCTTAGGTAAAATTTTATTGTCTAACCATCCAATGGTTCAGATTAGAGGATAAATGACTCAAAGTTCGTGCCTTCTTATTTTAGCCTTAGGTGCCACATGGAATAATACATGGGTTACCTTTGACCCTTAATTTTGAGAATTAAGGCGCAAGTAGCCCATAGGACCAACTTCAAAACGATCTCAATAGTAACTCAATGTAATCTAATGGATCAGAAAGTGTCACTAAAATTTCTAGGACGCGCTTTGAGGCTCAGAAATTGGAAAATTTAGTGAGGGATATTAACCCTTGTATAACTAGGCTAAGTGGATCATTTGACTGCCACATTGACCCACTCTTAGGTCAAATTAGTAAAAGGTGTCGATACTAAGACTGCACAAATATTATGAAACTTTAAAAACAGAAGGCCCGATCAGTAATCTGACGGCCCATAGAAGGTTTCTTCACAATTTTTTTTTGTATGAAATATCTGTTCTGTTCAAATGTTAATTATTATTTTATATTCACAAGTATGTAAGGTGTATGAAATAGTTTCTTTAGGCCAAGTTAGTCCTTTCATCATATAGCATGCACCACATAGAAAAATCACGATAGGGCATACGCACAATTAAAAAGAAATAAGCTATGTCACACTTTTAAGCCTTGTCATGGTGGGGTTCCGTCACAGTCACGTGGAACTTGGAATGTAGCATCCATATACGGATGGAACACCTCTATGGGAGTATGAATGTCACACGAAGTACATCTAGGTTACTACGAACCCGTTCCTTGGAAAGCGTGATTTTGTGAATCTTATCGCACTGGCTCACTTCAAATTAAGTTTTCAAAGAAACAATAAGAAATGATATGTAAGATAAGGTAAGCTACTTAACACGGATAATTAAGTTACGTTGTGAAGGCCAAAGAAAATACAAATTAAGTTTCTACGTGTCATGTCTTGCGTGCCACCGCAAGATCTAACGTCTGACCAAGACGGGTCTTAAGGACAATATGATACGACAGTGTCCCGAATGTAAGGGGGCACTGATTTAAATACATGCAACCACCTCGGGCTGGTTGGTGGTATACGATATGATATGGAGGTTAGGGGGTTATCTACACGTGATAGGCTCGGCGCCTGCACAGTCGTATCGAAAAAATTAGGTAGGATGTGAAGTACGTTGTGTAGGCGTATGGAGCAATATTAAGTCTTAAGATATGCCACATAGGAAAAGTCGACAAAGCAGACACAAAAGGAGATCAGAACTTGATGCATCATATTTATTTCATGTTATGTCAGGTCTTTTCATTTTATGTTACTTCCTTTTCTTTTTATGCTATATTTTTCAGTTTTGTTATGATAGATATGAGATCTTAGATGTTTTTGTAATCATTTATAGCTGTTTGATTTATTTCAAAATGTATCGCAACTCAAGCGATTGCACACACGATCACCTGAGTATTTTATGGTGGATCGATTGTGCAACCTGCTGAGTTTACGTGACTGAGTAAACTCACCCCCTCCCCAAAACTAACAGTTGCAGGTGAGAACTCCGATTTTTCCATCACTGAGGATGGGGATGCTGCTGTTCCTGATGCGGCTCAAGAGCGTGAAGACGTCGGCTACCATTTGGACGAGGGAATAGATCCGGCGGATTACTTTGAGCATTGAGAGATTCTTAGTCATAGTTTTATTATTTTTCAGGGGAGATTTGTTATTAGATACTTTTATTTTTCAGCACCAATCTTGGGTTTGCGTTGGGACTGTTTTATTCTACGTAAAACCTCTGCTTGCTTTCGATTATAGATGCATGGTTAGGATTTATCACTTAATTAACGTCATCTACGTTTTCCGCTGTTGTTTTCTTGAATAATTTATTTTTAAATGATGCTATTAAATGCCTTGATCCATATGCTAAATCGGTATAAGAATTATGTGTATGTCCACTTATCGCCTTAACAAGCGTGCGGTGTCATAACACGGAATTCTAGGCCCTTGAGGTCGGGTAAGGATTCTGGGTCGTGACAATCAAAAACCAGCGTAACAAAGTCGGATGTGAGGGTTGTGCTATTAATATTGAGGAGATCACCAAGGATTGCATTATTTGCTTATGCAAATGGGCTATAGCGTCAAGTCATGCAGAGGTCAACGTTTTCAACATTCAAGTTTCATACTAATATGCTCCTTAATTCCATATCGACCCTAAGAAACTTTGTAATTTTTTTTCTAGGTTTTGAGGGGACTAAGGGTCTCTTCCCCAGGAGATTATTTTCCGGACTCTCCAGTGTCTTCTTTGGTGAGGGTTTGCCCTCGTCGTTTTGAGGTTTCCCTTGCCGCTCTCACTTTGTGCTCGATTTTCTCTGAGAGGTCAGATTTTCCGTGCTCGTTTGTGAGAGTTGTATCCTCTCTCTCACTCATCGTCAGAGTTGTTGGGATATATCTCTTTTTTAATAAAATTTTAATCTTCTAAAAAAAGAAAAAAATTGGTTGATACCGATACGTATCGATCCTCTAATTTGATATCGATACCATATTGACCGATATATATCGGGTATAACTCTCTTACTATTTTCTAAGGAAATTGAACTTGGTAAAAAGGGTTGTCTGTTTTAAGAATGTATTTTTTTTTATCCAATCTTCCATTCCATTGTTTTAGTAAGGGATAGTGGCTCCTGACAGCAAGGATCAAAATTTCGGGTTTCGTTTCGGTTTTGGAGGGGACTAAAATTTCGACTGAAAACCGAAATTTCGGCCGATAATTTGACCGAAAATTTCATTCCCACATATTCTATGACCGAAATTTCGGTCCCAAATTATCATTTCGGTGGGGACCGAAATCAATAATTTCGACTGAAATTTCGGTCATTTCGGCCGAAATTTTGATCCTTGCCTGACAGACATGGAAACACCAAAATGGTGTTTAAATGATCTTATACCACTATAGTTAGACTTTTAATCTCACCCAATTATGCCATGTAGTGAGCATGCGCGATCAATCTAAATCTTCCTAGTGGCAATCTATCATTTGGCTCGAGTCTTACCACAAAGAACCATGCTTATAAGTGAATGTAAACCATATGATTTATGAGCTATAATATAAGCATTAAAACTGAAAACAACGATTACTATCAAAGTCTACAGATCAGATGGTTCAGATCTTCATATTGCACATCAATCTATGGTCTATCATTTTGACGATATTGATCACCCACATCTTATACCATGGATGGTGTAAGATCGCTTAAACCCATTTTGATGTTTAAATACCGGTTTGGAGAGTCAGGCGCTTTTAGTAAAGGGGATGTCTTTGCACCCACCTAATCTCTAAGGGCTAGGATAAAAAATATTAATTTGAATGAGACGATGGAGATTATTTTTGTTCAAATCTTCTGCACCATAGATTTTAAGATCATGGTCTACTATCAAACCCCCAAGTTTTGATTTCATGCGGCACACTTCTCAAAAAGTGATAAAAATGAGTCAAGTTCAATCCAGAAGCTATGATGCTATTAAGCAAATTGGTGCGGAGGCACGCGATGTGGTGTCAAGAGGACACGCGACATCCCTGAGCTAGTTAACAGGTGAGGGTCTTGTGACAACAGAATCAAGTTGACCCGACCAGGGTGACAGTGGGGAGCTAGTGGGAAAGTGCGGACCTAAGAACTAGAAATGTGATGCTAACAGGTTGGGAGGAGTTGACAGGGTCAGTTCACTGCGATAATGCGTCAACGAGGACGTTGACATTTTATGGAGTGGTGGAGGATGTGACGGGGCCAATACTCGAGCTTGCAGCATGGTGCTTGAAGCACGACATGTGGTGCCAGGAGGGCACACGACATGGGGCCAAGTGGGCATGGCGACGTGGTCGCGCTGCGAGGACGCGACACGGTCGCATGAGGGTAGGACGCGGGAGCGACACCGACACGACATAGCCAAGGTGGGCTAGCGATGCAAGAGGCGTTGCAGTATGTCAATCAAGGGGTTTGAGGTCCTCCCGCCATTCTAACTAAATGACTGTTTTACCCCTCTATGTGGTAGAGGAGCTGGAGAGTTGCCTTCCACCCACACGGGGCATGTTTGAGCATGATTTGTGTAATGTGTGCCATAGGGAATAAAAAATGAGTGTCTCATGGTACGCTCATGATCTCAATGCCCATGAGTGTGTAAGATCGGGAGGCAAAATGATATCCATCATCTGACTGATCAGTGCAAGCAATGATTGCTTTGGATAACATGATGGAGATTATTTTCACTCCGATCTTTCACACAATAGATCTCGAGATCTTGGCACACCTATCAATGGTCAGCTTTTGATTCAATGTATCACAGATCCCCAAAAAATGACTCTAAATTTAGGTTTGAACGTTATGTGTGCCAAATGATTTAAGGGCAATTTTTTTTATATTTGTGACATATGGAATAAAATTTTGATCATCTGATTGGATGGTCTCAAACTGAAAAATGATCACCATTATCTAATCTTAAGCAATCGGTGATTTTTAATGGACGCTTTCACAGAATGATTATTTTTAACATTTTAGTTAAAAATAAAAAGTTATTTTTAACTTTTTCGTTTGCTATTTTTTCCGTGCATCGCACGGGTTCTTTCTTAGTCAATTTTTAATACGGAATGCAGAACTAATATTCTATATTGAAATTTTTTTGTCTCATTCGTTTGGTAAATGCCTGTAATGCCCTTTAAAATAGGAAGGATACTAGTATTTATAGCGGAAGATTTTATTTTTACAGCTTGGGGTATCCACCCTTAAAATCATTGACTGTTAAGAAACAGTTAATCGAGATTATTTTTTATTCTAATGTTTCACACAAGAGATCTTGATATCATAGTCCACCTATAAGATGGTCAAGTATTAATTTCATATGATAAAAATCTCAAAAAGTGATGGTTTAATGGCATACCATGAGACGGGTCTTTATATACTTTTGAGGGTGTTTCACGAAGAGTCAACATCTGACCGTGGAACAGGTGGGCCATCATCTTAACATCTATTATATGAAATGTTGGGGTGAAAAATGATTTCCATCGTCCTATTTTAAGGCAGGCAATTGTTTTAACTGTAGAAACTTAAGCTGTGAATGTAAAATCTTTAACTGTAAATACGTAAACCCAAACGCCCCCATTTTTTTAACCGGATACGCTTCAACCGGATACGCGTATTTCAAGGATACGCGTATTTCAACAGTTTACCAAATCGATATCATCGATTTTTTCAATTTTTTGTTTTGTTCAGCCAGGATGGAAGACGAACTATTTCAGTTTCGGCTAGCACAATTCTCAAAATCTTGAAACCGAAACCGAAACCGAAGCGAACCTTTGTTGAGTATTATCGGTTTCGATTTGGTTTTTATTTTGTGGTTTAAAATTATTTTTTTTCTCTTTTTTTTTTCTTGGTTTTTTTTCGGGCTTCAGCCACTCAAAATCGAAACTTTGGGATAAGTACTGATTTATAATAGGTTGGGTTGACCAGTTTTTTGCTGGGTTTTGATCACTGATGCATAAGTTCCATCCATAGTCCAAATAGATGCAGTAATATGATGATACTGATGAGAGGGGCAATGGTCAAGTCCAACCATGTTGAACCAGGTGGTAATCTCGGGAGGGCAGGTGGTGGGGGTTTTATTTCTGATCATGAGGAGCAAATTCTTGACGCTTTTAGCATCTTCTTGGATGTTTGTACGAACAATGAGGCAGAACTCATAATTGTGGAATATGGGATCCATCTGTTGACCAGTTACACTTTCGAGCTTATTATTGAGGGTGACTCTTCCTGCATCATTGGCTGGTTGAAGAGCTCTTGTAACCCTCCGTGAAAGTACAGTCACATTTTTACGTGGATCCACAATGATCTTCGTGGCAAATCAGTTTCTTTTTATCATATTCTTAGATCTGATAATGTAATTGCAGATAAGTTGGCCAAATCTGGGGCTTCTCTTGGTCCGACTGGCATTGGCTAAGTGATGCTTCTTGTATTTTTGGGTTTCCTTCTTAAGAGCCTCTCGCTCCATGGAAGGCTCCTCCTTTTTTATGAAATTAGTTATTCATCAAAAAAAAAAAAAAATCATATTGAACCAGGTTTCTAAGTTCAACCACATTTGCAATGTTCGATATGAGAGAAACTTGACTTTTATGATTTTAACCTTTTATAGGATGACACGCAATTTTTTTAAAATATATATAAAAGATGACGTGCAATGAAGATTCTCTTGTTTCCGGGGGCTCTGAGATATCGTTTCGAAATCCGATTAAACATGGTTGGACCGGGCAATGACCTGTGAGAGAGTTCTTAAAAACTAAGGTTTAAAAACATGCATAGTTTTTTTTTTGTTATCAAAACATTTATATAGTTATGAGCAAGGTATAAAAAATTGGCCGATACCGATATATATCAGTAATATGTATCAATTTTTCGGCAAATCAATACGTATCGGTCTAATATGTATCGGGTATCTGAAACCGTATCGGGTATTGAGTTTTCTTTTTTTGTTTTTTTTTTATAAATAGGCTGATATATATCAGTCCTTACCGATTTTGATTCCTTTGTTAATGTTTGATAATAGCGTTGGGCGAAAGGTTGAAAGTGACTGTGAAAAAGACAAAGGTACACTTCACAGGTGTATTGATAATCTCGTTCTTTTTTCCTGTTATAGGCGAAGAGATTCAATAATCAGAAAACATGTTTTCATTCTATTAAAGGCAACTCTGTTTCATACAGATGATCACATGCGTTTATTATTATTATTTCTGGGGAAACGAACGTTTACTTGGAAACAGATATCGAACAAGATTTGGGATTTTTTTTTTTTTTTCAATAATATGAGAATTCTCACTTTCTTGCAATGTGAGAAAGGGACCCATTCCTTTTGATGTAAAAGAGATATTTCTGTAAACGGGTTGGATAAAATTTTGGCTGCGCTTGATAGTCCACCCGATCTGACCCGACTAGAAGACCCAACCCAATGTTGGACAGGAAAACTTTATGCCACGCGATTTTTGGCTCGCGGGTCAAATTTATATACCTCATCCTGTAAAATATCGGGCCGGGCCAAAGTTTTGGCTACCCAATGTGAAAATGACATGCCTGACCCGCCCTGACGGTGCACCCGACCAGAAGATTTGACCCAACGCCTGACCCATAAAACTAACTCCACCCGACCTGAAAAACTGACTCCACTCGAATTTTTGCCCGAGCCAACCCGAACCACAGGTCGGTAGGATGACTCATCGCCAACCCGACCTGACCGGTCAAGTTTATGTGCCCAACACGACCCGGTGAGGGAGAGAGTTGGGCCAGCCCGATAAAAGATAAAATAAAACAACCGGGTTTGGAAGGTTTGATGGGCGTCAATAAAATATAAGAATACTAGTGTCTCCCTTGGCAACAAGCCAATAAAAATGCCTTTTTCCCATCTCTTGTAAGAAACTGACTTCTCTACATGTCAAAGGCCTAAAAATTTGTAAAGAGTCAACATTTGATTGAATTTGGTGACTAAAATCCCCTTCACTTTTAAACTTGATAATCTTATGATCTCAGCTTTTCATAAGATCCTCTATTTTATGAAAAAGTGTTTTACCCAACTCTGGTAAAAAGATAACTTCCCTAGATGTCAATTCCCCTATAATTCCATAAAGGTCAGCATTTGACTGAATTTGGTGGCTAGAAGCTACTATTCTTAAGCTTGATAATCTTATGAGGTCAATGCAGAGTTATTCCTAATAGCTTAGGTCAGTCCCTACCCATTTAGTAATTGGGCCTATATCTAGTTGTAGTCTTAGGCTTTAGGTCCAAATCCACACAGCCCTGCTAGTTGGCCCACTCAGATATGAGAGAGAGAGAGAGAGTGTGTGTGCACATGAATTAGGGCTGTCAAGGGGTCTGGTTGACCTGATACCACCCAACCCCAACTTTTTATTGGGTTGGGCACATAAATTTGACCCGTTTGGTTAAGTCGGGTCGGGTTGACTAGTAGGTCCGGTCGGACAAAAAGTTGATGGGATCAGGTTGAGTTTTCGGGTCAGCCGTTTAGGGTCAAGTGCTCCATCAGCTCGGCTAGGGATGGGTCAGGTTGGATTGGGTGCACCACCCAATAGGATCAAGCTCCGTTAGGTGCACCATCGGCTCAGCTCGGGTTGAGTCGGGCCGGTTTGAGTGCACCATCCAATCAGGTTAGAATGGGCTAGTGCACCATCGGCTTGGCTCAGGTTGGATGCACCATTCAATCAGGTCAAGCTGGGCTAGGTGCACAATCGGCTAGGCTCGGGTTGGGTGCACCATCCAATCCGGTCAGGGCAAGTTTGGGCATATGCCATTTTTTCATTGGGCAGCCAATTTTGACCCAACCCGATCCATTGATAGGCCTAACATAAATACTCTATTAGAGAGAGAGAGAGAGAGAGAGAATGCGCTATCATGCTTTTGACATATTAGCAAGTTTTTGGTAAAAACATATTTGAGGCATTGGAAACACGCAATATAAGAGAAAAAAGAAAAGAAGGTGAAAGAGACAGTGAGGTATTGCATGGTGCTCTTGATGTCGTATATAGGGACATAAGTGACCAAAGAGATAGGTTAAAGGGCGTCCCTCGTCTCTGTTGTTGGCTTATACAAATCTCCCTCCGAGCATTCCAATGTACCACCTTGTCTTTTCCTCTTCTCACATTCTCCCTACTTTGGCTACTCTCTATTATCCACAAATTCATTGCTATGCCTATCCCCCCTCTTTTTTTTTTTCTTTTTTTTTTAATCTTTTGTTTTCTTGTTGGTCCCCCTGTTTTTGAACTCTACTTATACCTTGTCCTGGCCCCCTACCCCTTTCAAATTGTCTCTCCCAATGGACTCAACTGCCACCTCCCTCCTCTTGTGCCCTCCACTCAAACTCACTCACCAAATTGACAATGGTCCTCTCATTTTGGACCCTTCTTTGTTGCAGAACCAAACCCACATACCAGGCCAGTTCATATGGCCACATGACGACCGACCCAACTCAATAGACCAGCTCAACGAGCCCCTCGTAGACCTCGGCCAGTTTATTAGCGGCGACGAGGTTGCTACCATCGAAACTGCGGAAATTGTGAGAACCGCGTGCCTCACCCATGGCTTCTTTCAAGTTACGAATCATGGCATTGGTGACTCTTTAATCCAATCCGCGCTCCATCACATGGACGCCTTCTTCTCTCTACCGCATAGTCAGAAGCTTCGCGCTCGTAAGAAGCCCAATAGCATGTGGGGATACACCGGCGCCCACGCCGACCGGTTCTCCTCCAAATTGCCTTGGAAGGAGACCCTCTCTTTCGGGTACCACGAAAACGATCCAAAACCCATCATCGTCAATTACTTCACGTCTGTCTTAGGCAAAGATTTCGAGGAATCAGGGTAAGGTTATTAGAGTGAGTAGTGTGAAGCTAGTTTTTATTGATTCTGAATTTTATTTTTTATTTTTTTTAAGTAA
The DNA here is from genome assembly GCA_021018995.1 of Chloranthus sessilifolius. NCBI lineage: Eukaryota > Viridiplantae > Streptophyta > Magnoliopsida > Chloranthales > Chloranthaceae > Chloranthus > Chloranthus sessilifolius. The sequence continues at coordinate 19,196,961 of CM037591.1, read as the reverse complement.
ATCTCAAAACACTTGTTGTTTTTGTAGATTGGTTTACCAAGAGTATTGCAAGGCGATGAAGGATTTGTCACTAGTGATCATGGAGCTGTTGGCTATAAGCTTGGGTGTTGATCGATTTCACTATAAGAAATTTTTCCAAGATAGTAATTCTATAATGAGATGCAATTACTACCCACCATGCCAGGAGCCAGGGCTGACCCTTGGAACAGGGCCTCACTGTGATCCTACTTCACTAACTATACTTCATCAAGATCAAGTGGAGGGCCTTCAAGTTTTCGCCAACAACAAGTGGCACTCTGTGAGACCTCGTCCTGGTGCTCTAGTCATCAACATCGGAGACACCTTCATGGTACTCATCAAACCCAATCTTGTTCGTCCATCAAAGTGAAAGAAAAAAAAAATCTAAATGGGTACCTTTATTTGCACCCATTGAATCTTTGACGGCACGTATGCTGAAAATCATTGACTGATTTGAATCAGAGCATGGAAATCATTTTTTGTCCCAATCTTCCACCTAATGGATCTTGAGATCATGAGTGTACCATCAGACTCTCAATTTATTTTATTCCACAAGGCACACATCCCAAAAACTGACTGAAAATTAGGCTGGAGAGTGAGGTTTGCCACATGGTTCTTCCACGGGGAATCAAAAACTGATTGTCTAATGGCATGCCTTTGATCTCAAAATCCACTATGTGGAAAATGATATTCATGTCTGATTCAATGCAGGTAATAATTTTTCATGTAGGTGCCTTTAAAGATTTGGTGGGTGCAAATAAAGGTGGCCATCCTTAAATATCCAATATTACAACCCTTTTTACCACTTTGCCAAAATGAATCGACTGATGTTTAGCAAGCTTAACTAAGTAGGATTAAGAACCTATTATATTTATCTCTTGTAAAACAGAACATCATGTGCAACTCTCTTGATAGTTCAAGTGAGTTGAGGATCAGGATTCGAATCCCCTTAACAATTTATTATTATTATTATTATGACGACTTTGTCCCTGAGTACTCGGAACACCTGCAAATCACACATATAAGTCAATAGAGATAAATCCTTGCTAGTGGTCAAAAGGGATGAATTCGAACTCAGAACCTCTGCTTCTTTAGGCATAGTTCTGACCACTGCGTCAATCCTCTGTTGGTTAAACTAGATGGTTGACAATATTGTATCCTTTAGGTTTTTAAAAAAAAAAAAGGGTATGATGATTTGTTTTAAGTTTTTTTAAAAATTTATTTATATATTTATAATATGATCCTTTTTTTTTCCAAAGAGAAAAGTTAAGGGGACCTAAGTAAATATTATTGATATATTAATATTAAGATGGTTTTGTTTATGATAGGCACTATCGAATGGGAGATACAAGAGTTGTTTGCATAGGGCGGTGGTAAACAGAGAAAGGGAGAGGAGATCACTAGCTTTCTTCTTGTGCCCAAAAGAAGACAAAGTGGTGAGACCCCCACAAGATCTTGTGGGCAGAGATGTTCCAAGAAAGTACCCGGATTTCACATGGTCTACATTGCTAGAGTTCACACAAAAGCATTATAGAGCGGACATAAGAACGCTACAAAGCTTTACTAAATGGCTTGCTTCTCCAACTACCTGACTCTTGCTACATCTTTGGACTCTTGTGGTTTTTTTTTTTTTTTCCCCTGTTTTTGTATATATAAATAATTTAGTCTCAACTTGATCTCAAGTGGTGTGAGGGTTTTTCTGATTTGGATAGCTGTGTCACGAGATACCAGTTTCAATGTTATTTTTATTACTATTTTTATTATTAATATCTAGTGTTTTCAAAGGTACAAGGAACAGAGCATTTCTTTTCCTACTTCTTATCATATGTCTCATGTCAAAGTATGATATTATATTTTTTTTATTTCGATAAGAAATTTTAGTGTTTTTAAATTGAAATTTATCACAATAAAATTAATTTATTAAAAGAAAAAAAAAAAAATTAAGATAACAACAGACAAAAAACTTTTGATATTTTCTCCCGTATTGATTTCTATTTGGTATAATGGCTCTGACCAACATTTAAACACTCAAATTGTGTTTGAGTGATCTTATGCCATTAAAACTATACTTTTCTCTTTTATCTCACATATCACTAAAGTGTGATTTATAACGCCATGTTCATAAGTGGATGTGAATCTGTGGTGACCTAAACCCACATACTAATGATATTGTTTGATTCATTATTAATGTCACGCGGAGTACCAGAGTAACGTCTACATTAGATTTAGCCAAAGATTGCCTTAAAGCGTGATCATCTCTATCGTGTGATTAAGAGAAGTCAAATGCCAAACAATGAACTCGACCTGACCTACCATTGGTCAGGTTTGGCCTTTTGGGTTCAGATTTCCAACCATATCAGATCTGGTCGGGTTGAAGATTCACCTTTTTTATTGCCGGGATCGAGTTCGGATTGAGGTTTCATATTCGAGTGCATAGATCGGACATCTCAAAACCTCCAATAATTGTGATGCCCGAGTTTATAGTGTAAAATTTCATGGGCCTAACTCAATCTCACAAAGCCGGCTTGAAAAAATCGGCTTATAAGGTGAGGTTTGCCTAAGTTATATATAGCCCAAGACATCTAAGCCCACAACCGATGTGAGATTATTCTAACACGCCCCTGCACGTGTTGGCGTGATTCAGTCAAGCCAAATCACATGGACAATTAAACTGGGTGACGTGGAGTGGAGAAATACCTGCTTTAATACCATGATAAGAATTCAATAGGCCTAACTCACCTCAAACAAGACCGGCTTGGTTCAACCATGTAATATTTCATGAGCTTGACTCAACCTCACAAAATCAGCTTGAAAAAATTGGCTTATAAGGTAAGGTTTGCCCAAGTTCTATATAGCCCAAGACCTCTAAGCCCACAACCGATGTGAGACTATTCTAACATATAGTACCTTCTAGTATTAGTTATCACTTTAATGAATTGAATTGTTAAATGGATATGCCACTTTGGTATAAAATTTTGTTGGTCATGCGTCCAATTTTTCCTTTTTCTAATCATCAGTATGGTTGCCAACGGGACTGGTCAACTCAAATTTTTGACTGTCTGACAAGAAATCTGCATGTACCCGATCTGACCCGATGGTGCCCCCGACCCAATAGTGCACTCAATCCAACCCGACTCGACTCAGGATCTTGACCAGACTTGAAAAGCTGACTTGACTCGATAAAAAACTCTTATTTTTATAATCTTTTAAGTATAAAAATATCGGGTCGAGTATCAGGTCAACCAACCCGTTGACAACCCTAATCAGTGGTCATTATCACTGCCTTCCTTGTCATGTTCACCCTTACTAACATCCCGACAAAGCTTCCACACCCCTCCTTCTCCCTAGTCTTAGAAGTTTCTATTTTGGTGGCCGTCACTATGATTAATCTGTTGATCCGTGAATGATGGAAGATCAATTATGAGATGTTATAGTTGCTAATTCGGTGAATTTGAGAGAATAAATAACTAATAATTAAGTTTTAATTTAGGATATGACTATAATTTTAAATCACAATATAATTAGTAATTTTAAGTCATTAGTGAGAATGACTCATTGGCTATAAATATAAGAATGTTTGGTCTCAACAATTGTTTGGCATACTTCAACCTTCCTTATTAGCAAAAACATTCTATTATGTTCAGAGGTATTGAGAACGAGGAAATCGTTAAAGATTCAAGTGGCAATTCATCTTTCATGACTCACAATCAATGCAAGTCTTACTGACCGTATGACTTAATAACAGTAGATCAATCACTCTTGATCTTCTATTGCCAAAGATCCGACTGTCTTCATTGGTTTAATACCTAGCACTTGGACTTGGAAACTTCAGTTCATATTTCGTCGACCAATCCATTAAAAGATCGGGGGCCCTCTTGCCGGCCGGAACGAAACGATCTTTCAAAAAGTAGTCCCATCACCCATGAGAGCGAACATGTGATGTACGTGAGAGAAAAAAAATGAAACAAAAAAATAAAAGAATCAAACACGATGTGGTCATATTAAAAAGAATGTTCCTCGAACGAATTAGTTTTACAAAACAGTAATTTGGTCATATTAAAAACAAAAAATTACATAATGTGGTGTAACTTTTGGCCTCGTTTTATTACAATAGTAAAAAAAATGCCATTAATTAGGGAGGGGTTATGTTTTTCCTCCGAAGAGCACATGCTCCTATACATGTTAAAAACGTTGATTTCCTTGAATCAGGCGATCGAGATCGTTTTCGTCTGAATCTTTCACATGATAAACCTTGAGATCATTGCGCACATATCTGACTGTCAGATCTTGATTCCACGAGGCACACATCACCAAAAATGATCGTGACCATGGGCGCACCTATTAGACAGACACTTGATAGGTACGCCATGATCTCAAGATTTATTATGTGAAAGATTGGAATGAAAAACGATCTCCATCGTCTAGTTTGGCAGTTAACGCTTTTTTATTATAGGAAACCCGAAACCCTGTGTTCTTCACAGGTTTAACCGGTGCAAATAACGTCAACCTTACCTAGTGTTGCTCTTGTACGTGTACTGGGAGGAGTGGACAAGATACATACCTGATCTTTTTTTTCGCTTTTATCACTTGGGGTACCCGAAGCTTACAGTCTACAGGATGCCTTCGGTCCTACCGTGCACGAATTAACATATTACAGGGCATTCCATTATCGTAAAAAGAAGAGTTGCTACTCAAACTCACGACCTTTGGAGAGCAAACCAAAGGTGTCACCAACTACGACAACACTTTAGTGGGTGGTACAGACCTAACCTTTAGTTTTTCAAACACAAATGGGTTGTTCTTTGGGCTCAAACTCGCGTCTTCATACTTAAGAGCCCAAACATTTTTTGATTAAAAAAAAAAGAGCTTAAGCATTTTATTATAATAGTAAAGATATTTATTTTTTATTTTTTTCACCTTTTACCTAATTTAATTAGATAAACAAGTTAAAAAAAAAAATCAAAATATACTTCCAAGAGCAACCTCTTTTAGTTGTACTTAAGGGCCTGTTTGGATATGGAGAAATTAGAGGAATACTTAGATTAGGATTATATTTTCTGCAGTTTTCGGCTGTCTAGAAGCGACTTAAGGGTCGGAATACAATATACAATTTTTACACTCATTTTCGACTTAAGACTTCGAGGGTACCCCTCGACATTCAATTTGTCGAGGCCTTGGAAAGATAAGAGGAAGAGTGGAGAAGAAAAAGATAAGGTTACGGCTCTTCTCACCCGTTTATTAGTAATATCACACAATTTTTTCACGGACGAAAATCATTGACTGATTTGAATTGGACGATGGAGATTATTTTTTTCCAATCTTCCTTATGATAGATCTTAAGATCATGGCGCCCCTATCAGACGGTCAGATGTTGATTCTATATGGCACACATCCCCAAAATTTGCAGGCGGAACCCAAACTTTCTAAAAATTTGTAACTAAGCTTTAGGGGTCCTAATTTATATTAGTGGATTTTCATCCATCCAAAATTATATTGATCACCCAAAATTATCAAAAATTTTCAAACAATCTTTTTTATGCTATTTGTTTTCATAACAAATATTTCTTTGATTTTTTTCAACTAAATTCCATAATTTTGGCCTATTTTTAGGCTCCCCTCGATGTATTTAGGTGATGCAGACTTATTTTGGGAGCAAAAAACTGCCACTATTAATAAAAAACACTATTAGTGGCAAGGGTATTAGCAGCAATTTTTTGTTAATAGCGGCAGTTTTTAGCTACCACTAATAGTCTTGTTTTTTGTAGTGGGTGCTCCACTATTTTGTAGAGTTACATACTCACATATATGGTGTATATGCTCGAATATAAGTAATTAAAAAAATTAAGCAATTTATTGCGTATAACGAGGTTTGAATCTAGACCCTAACCTTCACAAAACACTAAGTCAGCCACTAGAGCAATTCAATAAGATATATAAAGAGCAAAAAAAGCTTATTACATATATAATTTTTTGATCATTTTTGTAAATCATATTACAGCTTTTTTTAGTTTAGATGATCTTTTGTGGTATTATGGTTATTTTTTTGTTAGGATATGTTATTTTCCTACAATTGTCTGCATATGTATCCAAACACAAGATTTGAGTAATCTTGTGTTTTCCAGCTAACAATATGGTTATCCAAACAGCGAAAAATAAAGGGAAACAAAGGAATTTTATGATTTCCTACAACTTAAATATTTATGAAAAATATAAGAATATTATTTTACTTTTCTATATTTATCGTGTTTTTCCAAACAAAGTGATACCTAAGTTTGGTTTACGATTCTCCTTACCCCACCAATGAATTATTAGGACTCCTAAAAATAGCTAGAATGAAACCAATGAATTATTAGGACTCCTTTAAAAAACTAGAATGAAAGAGAAAGGTGCACTCAGCCAAGAAGACAACTTAAGGATTTGTCCAAACTCCAAACGCAAGATCGGGACACCCTATGCCATCAAAGTTAAAAAGTAATAGTTAAAATAATTTGAAAAAAAGAGAAGAATCAAGATATGCACAACCTCACATTCATATCTTTTAACGTTTTTTTTTATTAATAACTTAGGGTAATTACAAGCTTAAGATTGGACTAATTCATAAGAGATGCCCTCGCTTCCATCGTGTAATGAGTATTTCACGATTTGCATATCTTACGGGACATCCTGTTTTCGTAGAAGGGAGACGCCAACTCTATATCCCATGACCTATAGGTAACAAACCAAAGTCCCCTACCTTCTCATTCATATCTTAAAAGACTTACTTGGTGCATGGGCCCATAAAGATATTGGCTTGCCACTTGGACAACTCAACTAATGACTAGGATTGCTAGTGTACCAGTATTGAGATGCTGGGTCCCCCATTACAACCCGTGTGGGCCGGAGGGTAAAAAAACATTGAATTGTGCATTTTTTATAAACAATTGATTTTGATTGGACTGATTACTCAATAGGATATAAGGTCTTATAGATGACGTGCACTGAAGGTGATGAACGACCGTAAAGGTAGAATATCTTTTACTTTCGTCTTTTTCATTGTTAGAAAAAGGTACCTTTATTTACAATCATTTTGTTTATGATCCTAAACCTTTGACTGCTTTGAGTATGATGAAGGACATCATTTTTTGTCCTGCCCCAATCTTCGATATAAATGATCTTGAGATCATATGCTACCATCAGATGGTTAAATTTTGATTCCACCTACCAGACATCCAAAATATGAATATTGGCATAAGCATGCATTAAAAACAATTCAAAAACAATTCTCTGATCATTGTCAGGATGTGTCCCGTGAAAACAAAATGTTACCAGGTAATGAGAGAACCATGATTTCAAGATCTATGTTTTGAAGATTGTAACGAAAAACAGTTTCTATCCTTTAATTTAAAGCAATCAATATTTCTTATGCAAGTAAAACCTGAGTTGAGAAGAAAGAACCTTTGTGAAAAATAAAGGTACACAAAAATGTATGCCTCTCACACCTTTCTTGCATGTGCATCCCACTAGTTTTCCTAGACTTTTAACTCTTCCACACTTTTTGAATATTAGCAAACTAGACCACACTTTTTAAGTTAAAGTTTATAAATATTCATCAAGGTATCAAATTCGGTAGTGGGTATCAGGCATCACCGAATACCGATACCAATTTATTTCTATGAATACTTAAGAAAAAAAATAAATAACAATGATAATATTGACCAATACTTTTATAGTATGAGCCATTACGATAATACATATCAACTAATATTCTATCGGTATCGACAGATACCATACCATACCATACGATACTGATACCAATATGGTGGTAAGAAACCAATATATATTGCCGATACATATCGGTGGTATTGGCCAATACTTGATACTTATTGTGATTCAAATTTTATGTCTTTAATATACTTAAATTATGTGTATGTGCTTACTAACGTATTCACTGTATACCTTGATTTTTTAAAACATTTTAATTAAAAATACATGTTTTGATTTTTCAAGCTCTTATATTTATTTTTGCCATTAATGAACACGAGTTGTGTAATAGCCTATTGGTTAAAGGTTTGAGTTCTAGACAAGAGATCTAGGGATTGAACATTGTTATGGGTATTCTAAACCTCTATTTTAGACTTTGAGATAAAAGCCTATACACCCTTCCTTAGTGTATTATCTTAACACCGGATAATTTCTAAAATATTATGAATAAGTGTCTTATGAAGAATCGTAAATCATAATCTCATTTAAAGCTCTTCTTAAAAATAGAGCCGTCAGAAACCCTAGAGAACTTAGAGAAGAAATTCTAGATCTACCTTTCTAAAACCTTTCTTTTGGAAGATCGGCAAAACGTTGGCGTATATTCTCAAGCGGCCTTCGCCTCCTTCTAGAATCATCATCATTGTTGAGATCTCGATCTAATCATGATGATACGATCGATTTAGATATGAAGAAATCATGCTTTCCATTAAACACAAAATATTAGTTTTTAATTAATTTTTTTATGCAAATTAGTGTATCTATTTCATGAGTAATGATTGAATGATTAAATGAGATATATGCTATGATTAATGATCCTTAATGTTGATAATTTTGATTAAAAAGAAGACGGTTGAAATCTCACCATATGATTTGATGCATTTTGAGGTGTGCTCACGGATTGGAGTCAATCGATTGATTCTGGGTGGAAGTCAATCGATTGAGTATGAATAGATAATGATAGATGAAATTGCTTTGATAATGCACGAATTGGAGTCAATCAATTGATTCTGAGAATTCACTCAATTGAGCCTGAACAAATACTGATAAATGATATTATTTTAGAAAATTCACAGATTTTGGTCAATCGATTTATTCTTGGAAATCAATCTGTGACAGCCCAGATTTCGACACCCCGAAACCCGTGCCATCAGCACAATCCTCCAGACCGTGCCCCAAAGCTATGCACAAAATATTGGTATAACAAACAATAATAAAGAGATAAAGCAAATAATTTCATAAAGCAAAAAAAGTTAATATGTCCAACTGACACATTCAAAAGACAGTTCTATTTTCATGTCACTGTATGAACAGAAAACCGACCCGAACCATCGGTGATAAACAGATAACCCCAGATGGTTCACCGAAAGAATGATTCAATTTAATTACACTGTTTATCAAAATAAAGGCTTGACATACCAAGCCGTACAATTAGCTCTCAAAAACTACTCTCTGTCAAAGTACACACCAGAGTCTCCTAGAAGAAGTCCTCGAGAGGAGGCTCAAACTCGTCTCCAGGCACGTAATCCGAATTACCCGGATCTACGTCTCCCGAAGCCTCAGCTGCTGCTAACAATGGACCTGCGACGTATAGTCTAAAGGGTGAGCTACATCCTAGCTCAATAGGGAACAATCATAATGAACATATAAATTAAAATCTCACATATATTCTATGATATTCTAAGCATGATGTGTCTCTGTATTTGCTAGAAAAATAGTTTAAAAGCTGATGATTTGTATTCAAGTTTACTGGTAATTAGCATGTCTTACTTTATTGTTGATTTATCATGAATGACACTGAACAGGCGTAAAGCAAAACTTAAATCTTCAACTTAAGTAATCCCCGAGCAATATAGCATCAAGCCTCGATGGAATACCCACCATCGTCGCCTAAATAGACAGTTGTAAAAAATGTATTCCCTGGGAATACTACTCAAGCCCCTTTCTCACTAGGCGGCAAGGTTAAATCTCAACTCAACATCCCTGGGGTGTGCTTACTGTGTATGGATTGGCCGCCGTACCGGTCACGGATATCCTGCCACGTCAGTCATGGGTATCCTGTCATGTCGGTGGGGTATTCTAAACAAACCTCAAATAACAAAAATAATATGTGCTTTACATATAGTTATTTACCGTGTAAAGTACTATCTTATATCAGTTACGCCTCAACAGTAATTATTCAATCATTTATACATCCCTGGGATGTCTAATTTACTTACATCACACTGATGCCTTTTTTACTTTCTCATCCCCTGGGGATGTCTCATTTTTATTTGCTCTCTTAGTCTCAATTACTCGCATCACACAGATGCCTTTATCACATTCTTGGTGTCACACACACACCCATTTTCACAAGCTTTTCATAGTTAAAACATTTCAATTATGATAAATATATCACTACATACATGCTCTTGCAATTAAAGTACATATTCAAGGTGTTCCCTATCTCAATTCTCCGAAGGTCCAAGCATCAAAGTCCCACGCGGCTCCTTGTGCTCGCTTTCACACGTACCACCTATGGTACATCACAACATATGCAATACATCACTAAAGATGTAATAAAAAAGCTCCTAGACGCTCCATGAATCTCAAAGTAAAACTAGAAGGTTAGGTAAAACTGTCAAAGTCGATTAATCGATTCCCAAAATCGATTAATCGAAACCCAAATTGATTAATCGATTCCCAAAATCGATTAATCGAAACCCAAATTGATTAATCGATTAATCGAGATTCAAATTCGATTAATCGTTCCCAAATCGATTAATCGAAGTCTCTAACATAATAAGGTCGATTCTCAAATCGAGTGGTCGAAAATCCGAAATCGATTAGTCGATCCCAAATCGATTAATCGAAATCCAAAATTGATTACTCGATTTCTCAACTCGATTAGTCGAATTCCCCAGGTCATGTCTCTCCAGTCACTGGAGGTACCCAGTCGATTAGTCAATTTCCAAATCGATTAATCGACCTTCAAAATTGATTAATCGAAATCCAATTCGATTAATCGAAATCGGGCATCCTTGACTTTTCAACTTCCAGACCAAAATCGATTAATCGAATCCCAATTTCGATTAATCGATTTGGCCCAATTCAGCCCCCTTTCGAGCTATTCTTCCAAAACTCATTTCTTTTCTTTTTCCCTCTTTTTCTAAGTCTTTAATCTATCATATTAACTATGCTAGACTAAACTTAACTCATCAACGATTTATGGATTAATTTAAATCAAAACTCACCTTCAATTTATCTCAAATTGATCAATGTCTAGGTTGGAATGGCTAGGGCTCCAGCTTTAGCTTCAACAGCCCCAAACACGTTTAATCCGGCAATCAATGCTCAATCTTTCCTCAATCCAACCACCATAACTCCTCTTTACTCTCTCTCTCTTCTTAACTCTCTCTTCAACAACCAACAAAAGAACTTTTAGGGTTATTAAACCCTTATATCTTCTCTCCTGCTTGTGTGTTAAACACATACAGCAGAGATAGGTGTATGCATCTCTAAACCAATAACATTCACTACGCTTAAGTCACATCTGTATCGCATCAGTTCATCACTTCATGAGTTCATTGTTTAACCATTACTTGGTCAACCCTACGACCAATCAGGCACAGGTCCCGATGTCAAAGTTAAACGCTCAATTTTTTAGGATATTACATTCTCCCCACCTTGGGAATTTTCGTCCCCAAAAATAACCCAAAGGTGCTCGCTTGGGTACCCCACACACTGGGGTGTCGCGTACCCACACACAAAAGACGACGAATACATTACACAGTGCAAGAAACAGAATTAATGCAAGTACATCCTCAAAAAGTTGATCTATATTTCATTAAATTTTCAAAATTTACAAGTTTCTTTAACTGTTGTCGATAATTATAATTTATAATTTAAATACAATAGTACAAAATATCCAAAAATATCCAAAAGTGATGACAAAATGAAACCATCCAGCGCCACAACGCTCTCGGCCGACCGATGGCGCTTTAACGAATCAAGGCTGTGTGGTGGCTGGGTCGTCGTAGTAGGCTGCTCGGTCTGCTGGGGCGCCAAGCCAAATGCATCGGCCGTAGAGGTACCCGAGTGGAAGACGGTACCCGTGTGAAAAATTGTCTGACCCGCAGTCCACTTCGCCTCCTGCGCGAGGCGCTGCTGGTAATCCAACGGATAGATGTACCGTAGTGTGTGGAACATCAAGAAGTTCATCCGTCGGTTCATCCTCTCGTTGTTGGCCTCCATCCGGGCCAACACATCCTCGATAGTGAGCGCTGGATGAGCCACTCGCCGGCAGTATGAAGAAGTCGGTGTGGCAGCTGCAGACTGCGCTGGCAGTGTAAGTGAAGCAGTGCCATGCGAGGGTGCCCCCTCAGCTGGTGGTTCTACTGGGTGTGCATCCCCCACAAGTGGTTCATGATGTGGTGGTGGGGGTGGTGGTGGTGCTACTGCTACTGCTGCTGCTGCTGCTGGGCCCTGAGCCGGTAGGGTCCGCTTGAGCAAATTGTAGCTACGGCTCCATGAAGCGATGGAGAAATGCTTCACGCGATCCGTAGCCCTCTCCTCATGGGGCGAGATGGCGTACTCTGAAGCATCTGAGTAACACTCCAGCATGCTTGAAATGAGGTGAGCATACGGCATCTTTTCTTTGGGCCTCAAATTGCCCTCATCAACTTTCCCTTTATGTAGATCATCCCCTCTAGGATGATCATCGTAGCGTCAAACCAACGGCCACAGAAGGCCGCGTAGAGTGCCTGCTACACTTTTTCCACCCGCTCGGTGTCGTGACGCATCGGGTAGAGGTTACACTTGATTATGGAATCAAGCATCCACATGTAATGTGGGAGATCGACCCTCCTAATGGACGATCCCGACCCCTTTTTCCCTTTGGTCATACGGGTCATAATTTCTTCAAATTTCACCTCTTCCGCAAATGGTGAGAAGAGGGTGGTCTTGGGCATGAAGTCTAGGTAGCATTCGAGGACCTCGTGGATGTGGCGACGAGTGAAGGTGTAGTCACGACCCTCTATCTTGGTCATGACTATGTCATCGGTAGGCCCCTCCGTCAGCCCTTGGTAAAATAGTCGGACCAATCTAGACTAGTAGGACCCGCCGATTGGTTTCAAAAGGTTGTCGAGACCAGCATTTACGAGATAATTTCGAGCCCATTGGGTCTCGCCCGCCACATCGGGATTTGTAAATAGTTCCACATCGATAATGTACTTGGTCTCGAAGGTCTTTGCCGCCCGCCATTTGTTTTGTTGGAGTACGTTGACGGGCGGTGGTGGCATTGGTGAAGACTCGCGCGAAGACGCGCTCGTCGAACCGGATGTGGTATCCGATGCCGACAGTGATGGAGTCCTCACAGGTGATGGGGTAGGTGGTGGCAGTGCGGGGTTCTTACCCCGGACCGAAAGCTTAGACGTTGCCTTCTTCGAAGACAAACGTATTTTAGGCGGCATTTTGTGACAAATGTGATAGAACTAGGGTTTATATGGTTCGAAATGGAAAGAAGAACGAAAACTAGGGCTTTACCTTAGGTTTTTGATCCGAATGTAGTTGGTTTCGATCCGAACACCGAAAACCCTAGCTCTCCAAGTCGCTCGAAGAAGAAGAAGGCAAGGCGCTGAAAAACCAAAAACAAATTTGATTTCGAATGGGGAGAAATCCCCCTCGATTTATATATATAGGCCCCGGTTCGATTAATCGATTTCCAAAGTCGATTAATCAAGTTTCAAAATTAGGTTCAGCAGCGCGAAATCGATCAATCGATTTTCAAAATTGATTAATCGAGACTCAAAATCGATTAATCAAAATCGTGGTCATTTAAATTTTTAACTTTTCGAGCTCACTGGCGTGAGCTAGTCGAATAATCGAATTCCACTTCGATTAATCGAAATCCCAAAATCGATTAATCGACTTTTACTTTGATTAATCGAAATCGTGCAGTCCTTCAATCAATTTTTTTTTTTTTCCTAAAACTTTCAAGTGGCTCAATTAATCGAACCTCTAGATCGATTAATCAAAATCCCAAATCGATTAATCGAATTTTACTTCGATTAATCGAAATCGTAAAAATTCTTCAAGTTTTTCTAAAATTCTTAAGTTATTCGATTAATCGAAATCCAAATTCAATTAATCGAAACTCAGATCGATTAATCGAAATTGCACTTCTTTCAATTTCCTGAATCCTCATTAAATCTCCACTCACTGGCGCATGCCAGTCGACTAACCGACCAAAATCGATTAATCGGTTTTGATCAGATTTTTAACAATTTTCTTTCTCTTTTGGTTCCTTGGTAAAGCATGACCAGTTGGTCATTCGTTCTATAAAATACATCATCACGTCCATGTCATGGCTATGTTGAATTCTAAGTACGCATTCGACTTTGTATTTAGGAACCTTATGCTTATTAAAAATTGTTTCTATTGCACACGTTGATCAAAAATCGACATTGGATTACAACATATGGCTTAAATCCACAAACATGCTTGCGGTGATACAATTTTGACTCTCAAGCTGTCACAAACAAGTCCGGATATTGTTCTTTCACGTCGGCCTCTCGTTCCCATGTAGCTTCCTCGGCCGGATGATGCTTCCATCGAACAAGTACTAATGGAATCACCTTTGTCCGCAACACTTGTTCCTTTCGATCCAAAATCTCCGTCGGCTCTTTGATCATAGTCATATCCTCATGCATCTCAAATGATTGACCGCTCAACACGTGATCAGGGTCATTAAGGTACTTCCTGAGCATAGATACATGGAACACATTGTGTACCTGATCAAATAACGGTGGCAATCCAATGCGGTAAGCAACTTCCCCCACTCGACCCAAAACTTCAAACGGTCCAAGATAGCGGGGACTTAGCTTCCCTCTCTTTCCAAACCTCATCACGCCCTTCATAAGCGATACTATTACGAATACGTGTTCGCCCACCTTAAAGTCTACACTAGTTCGCTTGATATCAGCGTAGCTTTTCTATCTGCTCTGAACCGCTTTGAGTTTGGCCCTTATCATCCGAACATAGGTGGCATTATCTTCAAGTACCTTGGGTCCTAAAACAAAATTTTCACCCGTTTCCTCCCAATTGATTGGCGATCTACATCGCCGTCCATAAAGTGCTTCATATGGTGCCATCCTAATGCTCGTCTGAAAGCTGTTGTTATATGCGAATTCAATCAAGGGTAGGTGCTGATCCCACGATCCTTGCAATTCCAACATACATGCCCTAAGCATGTCCTCAATGATCTGATTGACCCTCTCAGTCTGTCCGTCGATTTGTGGATGGAATGTCGTACTGAAATCTAGTCGCGTTCCCATTCCTTCTTGAAATTTCTTCTAAAACTTTGATGTAGATAATGGGTCATGGTCTGAAACAATGCTACTCGGAATCTCATGCAAACGGACAATCTCCTTCATATACAGCTCTGCCAGTCTTCCCACCATATACATCATGTAGTAAGGCAAGAAGTGCGCTGACTTGATCAATCGATCGACTACTACCCAAATGACATTGTACCTCTTTGCAGTACGCAGTAACCCAACGATAAAGTCCATAGAGATCGATTCCCACTTCCATTCCGGTATAGGTAGAGGCTGCAATAGACCTACGAGGTGTCTATGATCGATCTTGACTTGCTGACACGTCAAACAGCACGACACGTACTCTGCCACATCTTGTTTCAAGCCTCTCCACCAGTAATTCTTTTTCAAATCTTGATACATCTTTGTGCTTCCCGGGTGGATAGCATAGCTTGACTTGTGAGATTCATCAAGAATTGTTCGACGTAAATCGGCATTATCCGGAATATAGAGACGACCCTTGAACAATAAGGAACCATCCTCCTTGATCGAAAACTCGGATCTAATGCCTTCAGTTATATCTTGACGAATCTTGGTTAGCGCCAGGTCTTTCATCTGTAGTTCATGGATATGTTCAAATATCACCGATCTCACTGAGATATTAGCCAAGAAGGCTCCTGTAGCATGCGACTCGATATTTGCATCATATAGTGCCAGATCTTCCAATAACTTCCATCGGTGTATACCCAAAATTAGACTAGCCAACTGAGCTGAACTCTTCCGACTCAAGGCGTCGGCCACTACATTAGCCTTGTCTGGATGGTACTGTATGGAACAGTCATAGTCCTTGAGAAACTCCATCCATCTGCGCTGCCTCATATTTAGTTCCTTCTGTGTAAACAGATATCGGAGGCTCTTATGATCGGTGAAGATCTCAAAGGTCTCACCGTACAAGTAATGTCTCCAAATCTTGAGTGCAAAAATGACGGCTGCTAATTCCAGGTCATGTGTCGGGTAATTCTTCTCATGCTCTTTCAACTATCTCGATTCATATGCTATCACCTTTTTGTGTTGATTTCAAACCAAGATTATCATCAGATATCGCGAACCCTCCACTGCCTGAAGGAATCGCTAATACTGGAGCTGAAGTGAGTCTCTTCTTGAGTTCTTAAAAACTCTTCTCGCATGCCTCACTCCATTCGAACCTTACGTCTTTCCGTGTAAGTCTCGTGAGTGGTCCTGATATCTTTGAAAAACTCTCAACGAAACACCGATATAACCTGCTAATCTAAGGAAACTACGGATGTCGGTCATGGTCTTTGGTTGCTCCCAATTCACTACTGCTTCGATCTTTGCTGGATCTACACTGACACCATGCTTTGAGATAACGTGTCCCAAAAAGCTAACTTCTTCTAACCAAAACTCACACTTATTGAACCTGGCATATAACTGGTGTTCACGTAGAGTCTGTAGGGCTACTCTCAAGTGCTTCTCATGCACTTCCTCTGATTTTGAATAAATCAGAATATCGTCAGCAAACACTGACACAAGAGTCTAGATGTGGTTTAAACACCCTATTCATCAGATTCATGAATGGCGCCGGGGCATTTGTCAACCCAAACGGCATCACTAGGAACTCATAGTGTCCGTATCGAGTACTGAATGCAGTCTTTTGAATATCCTCTACCTTGACTCTCAACTGATGGTATCCAGATCTCAGATCGATCTTGAAGAAATACCTTGCTCCTTGCAGTTGATCAAATAGGTCATCTATCCTAGGCAAAGGGTATCTATTCTCAATGATAAGTTTGTTCAATTGTTGATAGTCAATGCACAGACACATTGACACATCCTTCTTCTTTACAAATAAGACCGGTGCTCCCCATAGAGACACGCTCGGTCTAACAAACCCCTTGTCCATTAGTTCTTGTAACTGCTCCTTCAATTCCTTCAACTCAGCAGGAGCCATTTTGTATGGTGCTTTAGAAAAAGGCTCCGTTCTTGGTGCTAAGTCGATGGCGAATTCTACTTCTCTCTTTGGAGGTAATTTGGGTAATTCCTCCGAAAATACATCGGCGAATTCTCGCCCCACGGCTATTTCGGAGATAACATTCTTCTCTTCCTTATCTTCCTTCAAGAATGCCAAGTATTCACTACACCCCTTCCTGATCAAACGCTCGGCCCTGACTGCCGAGATAAGTGGCATGTGTGTCGACCTCTCTCCTCAAAATCTAAATGATCTCCTCGTGTTGGGTCTGAAGATGACGACCTTGTTCTTGCAATCTACCGTCGCACAGTGAGTCGATAACCAATCCATGCCAAGGATCACGTCGAATCCTTGCATGTCTAACAAAATTAGGTTTTCCGATAGCTCAAAGACGTCTCCATCCATGACCCTCACGATCACGGAGTTATAACCCTTTTCGGTATCAACCGATTTCCCAGTAGGAACAGCCACGGTTAAAACGAAGTCTAACTCCTCTGGGTCGACTTTCATCCTCTTGGTGAAGCGAGGGGTAACAAATGAGTGGGTAGACCCCGAGTCTATCAACACTCGAGCTTCGTATGCCACGTCGCTTCCCTTCTTATTATTTGTAACGTACCTAACCATACATACACATATATATATAGTGTTTATTATCATACTAGAATTTATCACATGCAAGTTTTTCTTATATCTTCTAAATATGGATGCGCCTTCTCTATCTAAAAATTTTAAGAATTGAAATTCTTTATTTTAAAAGAAAGCTCACCTTGAATGACATCGTTTGTATTCTGGGCCTCTTGAGTTGTGACTGCGTAGGCTCTCCCTTGGACGATCGGCTTTCTCGCTTGTATAGGTCGTGGAATAGGTGTTGAAGCCGTCCTTCCTTTGTTCATCTAAGGGCACTCCTTGATCAAATGGCTCACCTTGCCACATCTAAAGCAGCCCTGAGTTCCCTGCCTACAGTCAGCTGTCCTATGAGACTTGCCACACTTGGCACAAGTCTCATGAGGTGTGAAAGAAGTCGTCATGAACCAAAGGAGTAATGCTTGCCCGATCGATAGCAGGGCTCTTGTATCTCATCGGCCTCCCCGAGGCAAGCAATGGGAATTTCTGCTGATTGGCCTGTTGCGCCGATCTCCAATAACCTCCTTGGAACGGTGGTTTTTGATTGTTTGGTATGAACCTCGGCTTTTTATTCACCGGTTCATAATTCCCCGTTCTGCTCTAGTCCGTATTACACCTTCCTTGTTGCTCTCTCTGGCGGTATTTATTATTATTTTCTTCCTCCACTACGAGTGCTTTGCTCATGACCTCACCATAGGTCCTCAGTTGGAATGGTACTACTCCTCCCCTCACGTCCGGCTTCAAACCTTACTAAAACCTCTTTGCTTTCATCATTTCTGTGATGACGTTGTCGGGCGCAAAGTGAGCGAGTCGCATGAACTCCACTCCATATTCTCTCACACTCATCCTCCCCTGTACTAACTGCAAAAATTGAACTTCCATCTGGTTTCTCACCACCTCTGAGAAATACTGCTTGTTAAATTCCTTGACAAACTCGTCCCATGTCCCGGGCATATTTGGGGTCTCTTGAGCCCTAGTCCTAGAAACAGACTTCCACCAAGGCCCAACCTCCTCGTCTAACATGTAAGTTGCCCAACGGACGCTCTCGTCCTCTGTACAAGTGAACACACTGAACACCTTCTCCATCTCACTTAACCAGTTCTCGGCTGCCATAGTGTCTGCCTATCCTGAAAAGCTAGGAGGTCTCATCCTCCTAAACTCGGTAAAAGCTGAAGACACTGGCGGTGTCGGAGTCACTGGCGATGTCGGTGGCTGATGCTGGTCATGAGTTGTATGAGCTGCCAAAGATGCTGCCTGTTGAGCCATAGCAGCCGTCATGGTCTCCATGGTGTGCATCATCCTCTGACGCTTCTGTCTATCCTCATTCCTTTCTCTAACTCTTTCCTATTCTCTCTGACCTCGATCCTGACGATCTCGATCCTGGTTCTCTCCTTAATCGTGGCCCTCTTAACTGCCACTACCTGAAGCTCCTCCGTGTCCCAAAGGTACTCTATTGGTATCCGAGATGAGATCATCCCGACTACGCAAATTTCTATGATGACCGCCCCTGGGTCGGCCTCTTCCTCTTTGAAACATGTTGGTCTGCACGTGAAAACGAAGTTTTCATTAGCAGAAGTCCCTATGCTCTGACAAAAGAATGATTGTCAGAATTTCTAAAAAAAAATTCTTTGATACCAACTGTGACAGCCCAGATTTTGGCACTCCGAAACCCATGCCATCAGTACGATCCTCCAGACCGTGCCCCAAAGCTATGCACGGAACATTGGTATAACAAGCAATAATAAAGAGATAAAGCAAATAATTTCATAAAGCGGAAAAAGTTAATATGCCAAACTGGCACATTCAAAAGACAGTTCTACTTTCATGTCATTGCATGAACAGAGAATCAACCCGAACCATCGGTGATAAACAGATCACCCCAGATAGTTCACCGAAAGAATGATTTAATTTAATTACATTGTTTATCAAAATAAAGGCTTGACATACCAAGCCGTATAATTAGCTCTCAAAAACTACTCTCTGTCAAAGTACACAGCAGAGTCTCCTAGAAGAAGTCCTCGGTAGGAGGCTCCAACTCGTCTCCAGGCACGTAATCCGAATCACCCGAATCTACGTCTCCCGAAGCCTCAGCTGCTGCTAACAATGGACCTGCGACATATAGTCTAAAGGGTGAGCTACATCCTAGCTCAATAGGGAACAATCATAATGAACATATAAATTAAAATCTCACATATATTCCATGATATTCTAAGCATGATGTGTCTCTGCATTTGCTAGAAAAACAGTTTAAAAGCTGATGATTTGCATTCAAGTTTACTGGTAATTAGCATGTCTTACTTTACTGTTGATTTATCATGAATGACACTGAACAGGCCTAAAGCAAAACTTAAATCTTCAACTTAAGTAATATCCGAGCAATATAGCATCAAGCCCCGATGAAATACCCACCATCGTTGCCTACATAGACAGTTGTAAAAAATGTATTCCCTAGGAATACTACCCAAGCCCCTTTCTCACTAGGCGGCGGGGTTAAATCTCAACTCAATATCCCTGGGATGTGCTTACTGTGTACAGATAGACCTCCGCACTGGCGTACGGATTGGTCGCCGTACCGGTCACGAATATCCTGCCGCGTCAGTCGTGGGTATCCCGCCACGTCGGCGGGGTATTCTAAACAAACCTCAAATAACAAAATTTGTATGTGCTTTACATATAGTTATTCACCGTGTAAAGTGCTATCTTGTATCAGTTAGGCCTCAACAGTAATTATTCAATCATTTATACATCCCTGGGATGTCTAATTTACCTACATCACACTGATGCCTTTATTACTTTCTCATCTCCTAGAGATGTCTCATTTTCATTTGCTCTCTTAGCCTCAATTACTCGCATCACACAGATGCCATTATCACATTCTTGGTGTCACACAGACACACCCATTTTCACAAGCTTTTCATAGTTAAAACATTTCAATTCTAATAAATATATCACTACATACATGCTCTTGTAATTAAAGTACATGTTCAAGGTGTTCCCTACCTCAATTCTTCAAAGGTCCAAGCATCAAGTCCCACGCAGCTCCTTGTGCTCGCTTTCACACGTACCACTGATGGTACATCACAACACATGCAATATATCACTAAAGATGTAATAAAGAAGGTCCTAGACCCTCCATGAATCTCAAAGTAAAACTAGAAGGTTAGGTAAAATTGCCAAAGTTGATTAATCGATTCCCAAAATCGATTAATCGAAACCTAAATTGATTAATTGATTCCCAAAATCGATTAATCAAAACCCAAATCGATTAATCGATTCCAAAAATCGATTAATCGAGATTCAAATTCGATTAATCGATCCTAAATCGATTAATCGAAGTCTCTAACATAATAAGGTCGATTCTCAAATCGAGTGGTCGAAAATTCGAAATCGATTAGTCGATCCCAAATCGATTAATCGAAATCCAAAATCGATTAATCAATTTCTCAACTCGATTAGTCAATTTCTTCAGGTCATGTCTCTCCAGCCACTGGAGGTACGCAGTCGATTAGTCGATTTCCAAATCAATTAATCGACCTTCAAAATCGATTAATCGAAATCCAATTCGATTAATCGAAATCGGACATCCTTGACTTTTCAACTTCCAGACCAAAATCGATTAATCAAATCCCAATTTCGATTAATCGATTGGCCCGATTCAGCCCCCTTTCGGGCTATTCTTCCAAAACCCATTTCTTTTCTTTTTCCCTCTTTTTCTAAGTCTTTAATCTATCATATTAACTATGCTAGACTAAACTTAACTCATCAACGATCTATGTATTAATTTAAATCAAAACTCACCTTCAATTTATCTCAAATTGATCAATGTCTAGGTTGGAATGGTTAGGGCTCCAACTTTAGCTTCAACGGCCCCAAGCGCGTTTAATCCGACAATCAATGCTCAATCTTCCCTCAATCCAACCACCATAACTCCTCTTTACTCTCTCTCTCTCTCTCTCTCTTCTTAACTCTCTCTTCAACAACCAACAAAAGAACTTTTAGGGTTATTAAACCCTTATATATTTTCTCCTGCTTGTGTGTTAAACACATACACCAGAGATAGGTGTATGTATCTCTAAACCAATAACATTCACTATGCTTAAATCATATCTGTATCGCATCAGTTCATCCCTTCATGAGTTTATTATTTGACCATCACTTGGTCAACCCTACGACCAATCAGGCACGGGTCCCGAGGTCAAAGTTAAGCGCTCAATTTTTTAGGATGTTACATAATCGATTAAGTATGAACAGAGGAATGTTTTAAATATTCACAGATAGAACTCAATAGATTGAGTCTAAACACGAACTCAATTGATTGATTCTGAGAAATCAATAGATTGAGTTTGAACACGAAATCAATAAATTGATTCTAAGAAATCAATAGATTGGGTATTGGCAGTTAAGTTCTATATTCAATTTTCTCTTAACAGTGTGATTAAATGTCAATGTTTATGTGTATATTATATGCACTTCAATATTTATGCACCATGATTGTGTACACTTCAATATTTATATACCATGACTAAATACACTTAAATGCTTATATATTATGATATTACTCATATGCACTTTACATGTTCTATGATGATCTATACAATGTACAATCAAGACACGTAAAATATGGTGAAATATCAATCCATGATTAATGAGTATTAGACATAGCATCTTGTACATGATGAAGTCTAAGAAGATATTAGACCCAACATATTGTGTTTGATAGAGTCTAACTAAACATGATGAAGAAGTATTAGACCCAACATCTTGTACCTGATAAAGTCTAAGAATGTGTTAGACCCAACATCTTATGCATAATGGAGTCTAACTAAACAAGAATATGATAAGCATGGTTAAGTCTAATGTCTTAAGCGAGACGGAGTTTGACGTGCAATAAATAAATATGAATGATTAAACCCAATGTCTTGAGCATGACGGAGCCTAACTAAACAAGTGATAAGCATGATTATGGCCTAACGTCTTGAGCGGGACGAAGTCTAACGTACATTAAATGACAAGAAAGATGAAATTTAAAAAATTGATACATTCATGCAACATTGATATACATGTTTATATTCAATTCATTTTAACTTATTGAGATTATGCATGCCACAAACACACATATGAAATATACATAAATATTTATATAGCTATGATTGATATTTTATGTTTCAATGGATTGCATGTCTGGTCCATACAAGTGTACACTTACACCCCTTGTTGATGTGGGTGGCCAGATGAGACAGGTATAGCTAAGGTAATGTATAGGTCTATGGTGATGAGACTGCACGTGGTGCTCAGGAACCTGAAATGAATGGCGATGAAGGCTTCGTGGCCTAATTATCTATTTTCCTTTCAGGTTATTATTACTGGTTTTTAAATAAATGAGACAATAATCAATTAGTAGTTTATTAAGACTACTTAAACTTTAATCATGTTGGACTTTGTTATTGAAATAAGAATATTACCATGGGTTTTATTTTGATTAATTAATGTCTTAAAGAAATTTTATATTCCGCTGTTTAAGGCGCTTTTATTGCCTTATTATATTTCTATGATTCACGATACGAAGGTATGGCCTAAGAACTTACAATCAAGAGATTGTGAGATTCCGGGTCGCTACAATACCACTATCCCATATCTATCTTCAAACTAAGTATTCTCATCACGGTTTAAAATCTCTCGGCTAGCTGTGATATATACGGCCTTAGTTGGTACTAGTGTATGCCCTATATATATAAATTCATATATACCAATAAATTATGTAATAACCCAAAAAATTTTGAATCCAAACACGTTCACTTCGGTAAGCGTATCTAAAAATGTCACACAATAACTTGGAAAGTTATGAGCAAATAAAAGAATATTATAGGTGAAAGGAAATTTGATTTAGACTTGGTGAAAGCCTTTAACCAATGACTCATACACCGACTCGTGTGTGCGTGCTCAACACCGAAGCCCAACTTAAAACTATGTGGATTGAATTATAAAAGAAATATCATGATATTTTTGGGAAAATATCATGATATTTGTAACTTGAGTTTTGCCTTATCAGAGAAGGGGAGTGAGGAGCAAACTCTTACCACTCTTCCTCTCGTGTGAACTAATCCCTCGTAAGGATCACCTAGGTTTTCGACTGCTCACGCGATCCCAACCGTAAAAGGCTCTGAAACACTTTATTGATTTACTTGAAGATATTGAGAGATTGTAGTACTGATCGTATACGAAACGATCTTTGAAAATGTGTGCGTGAAGGGTAAGACTCTCTGTACGTGCTAAACGGAGCTTGTGCTAGATTTCTACCGACGTTGGGCTTTGCAAGATTCAATCCGACATTGGAATTGGATCATCAGAAGCCAAGGAATCGACCTTGAAATGGTAAGCGACTTAACATTTCATTTTGTGAATTTATTAGCCTTGATTTAGACTTGTTTGTATATGCAAGTAGGATAGAATTAATTTAGTTTTAAAGGAAAAATAATTCAAGAAGAGAAATCGGAAAACAGCAGAAATCTGAAGGAATCAAACATTCGATTCCAAAATCGAACGTTCGAATTTAAAATTGAATGTTCGAAAATGGAATCGAATGAATGATTTAGGCTCTGACTGACAGGTTCAATTTCTGAAGAAATCGAACGTTTGAAATTGAAATCGAACGTTCGAAGTTCCCCTATTTCTAGCTTTCTCTATTTTTCTTTGGAAAAACATTGGGAAACTTTTGTCTGTTGGTTTTAGATACTATTAACACATTGTGCGGTGTTAATTCAACATAGGTTAAGTGTGAAAAACCTTGGTGAGGAACCTTTGGGATAACCTTGATCGAATCCGAGTCTAAGTTAGGGGTTCTCATCGGTTTTATTCCTGCTCTGATACCAACTGTGGCGAGCTGGCCTTCTCTATATTAATTGCATTTTCCTGAAAGAATATGATTTTGTTTTTCGAATACATCTGAATTTGTTTCCGAATATAGCATGAACTCCAAATTTGATTTGAATTTGTCTTGAATTTGATTAGCTAAACTCTGAACCTTGAATTCCGAATACATTTGAATATGAACTTGAATCTTGAATCTTGAATCCTGAATCCTGAATTCTGCATCTGAATTATGTATTAGAATCTGCATTTGATTTAAGGTTCTCGTAAACGAATCTCAACCAAGGATCAAAATTTCAACCAAAATGACCAAAATTTTGGTCGAAATTATTGATTTCGGTCCCCACTGAAATGAATAATTTGGACCAAAATTTCAGTCCAAATTTGTATGGGACCCAAAATTTCGGTTCAAACTTTCAATTTCGGTCAAGCCCGAAATCGAATTTTTACCCGATATTTGGATCCTTGATCCCAACCAATGCGACGGGATATCTGTGACCGACACGACGGGATATCCGTGAGTTTGTCTTTGAACCTATTTGACTGTGTATCAATATGGCACAAGTTATCCTCATAACATAGAGGCTTGTTGTATCTCCTGAAAAGGATTCATTGAACGACAATGGTTAGTTAGGTTCCCATCAGTTTTATTCCTACTCTCATGATATAGTATCTTGAGAAAAACTTTAAGCTATGATTTAAGTCAATTAATAAAGAGGCATGCATTAATAAGAATCTGAAACACTATGAATTATGAACTTGTTTGATTTCCGTTCATAACACATCACATGATTTTAGAATTGGAATTTAGTAAATAAATCTATTTGGAATACTTGTTTTGAAAACACATATATTGCTTTGAATTCCGTCTTTGAAAACCATATTTGTTATGATAAAATGTAAATAAAATTGAGTTTCTTCTGCTGAGCTTTGACTGTTAGCTCACCCCAACTATACGTCACAGGTGTAGAGACTCAGGATTAGGGTTACAAGAGTGATCCAGACTACGAGCCAGAGGAGGAACCAAAAATCCCTCCTGAGGAGTTCTTCCCTTTGACTTAGACTATCTTGGTATTGTTCTGTATGATTTTTGGGGTTAGATGTTGTGTGAATTATGGGCCCTAGGCCCTGTACTTTGTATTATTGATATCATTTTGAGGAACCACTACCAGAAACTATTGTTTAGGTGTTGGGTTGGCCATCACCGGTGGTTCTTCTTGGTTCCTTTTTGAGATATGTTTTGTATGAGAGATCTCTTTTGCTCTCTACATTTAGATTTTAGTGTATGTTTATTTTATGTTTACTTTATACTCTGATATTTGACTGTTTTGTCCTGCTTATCAATTTAACGATAGGTTGGCGAGTTAGCCTTCCCGATATTTCAGATACGAAAAAGTCAGGTCGTCACAGTTGGTATCAGAGATATGGCTCTAGATCCGGATTTCATAGGACTGTGGACATGATTGTCTTTATAATCGATACTTATCAAAGTTGTTACTTCACAATTGTAGATCAGCATGACCCCAAGATTCGGAGGCCGAGGCCGAGGAAGAGGTAGAGACAAACCAAGGACGGTTCAGTTAGTAGATGTCCTTGAGGGCACAGGTACTTCGAGGGGAATTGGATTCATTTCCGGTTCTAATGTTGTTCCTGTAGGAGTAGGAATAGGTGGCAACGAACGAGTTGAGCAACTGTTGGAGGCATTGGCCACCAATATGGCTCAACAGACAGCTTCTATGGTTCAACAGACTGCTGGTATTGCTTAGAAAGCAGAGTTGATTACAGCCAGACATCAACCCTCCGGGTTTGTAAAGTTTCGGAGGATGTGCCCTCCTACGTTTTCGGGTCAGATTGATCTGATTGAGGTTGAGGGTTGGTTGAATGAGATGGAGAAAATCTTCGACGTGCTGTAATGCATCGAAGTTGAGAAGGTGCGCTGGGCAACCTTTAGATTGAACGGGGAGGCTGACCCATGGTGGAAGTCAGTGTCTAGGACTAGGGAGCTGGACATTCCCAATACACCATGGACTTAGGCGAAATTTGTGGAGACATTCAATTATCAGTACTTTCCTAAGATCATACGACACCAGTGGGAGGTCCAGTTCATAAAATTGGAACAGAACAAGATGACGGTGCAAGAGTACAGGGCTGAGTTTGATAGACTGTCGAGATTCACACCTCAGCATGTGGCCACTGAGTTGATGAGGGCTAGGAAATTTCAGCTTTGTCTAAGGCCAAATATTCTAGAGAGGATCTCAGTCCTTGAGCTTGAAACCTATGCAGGGGTTATGACTAAAGCCCTTATAGCAGAGGAGGACATCGATAGGATGTTCAAGCAGGGAGACCAGGAGAATAATGAGAGAGATGGACAGGGTCAGACAAGTGCCTATGATTAGGAAAATAAAATACCTAAGTTTATGAGGCCGCCGAGATATCCTATTCAACCGGCGTACTCAAGACCTAAAGCTTCTTTTGGGCTGATATCCTATTAGGCACCATCGGTGTCTTCGCCTATACGATCCTTCCGACCATCAGGCTCTACTGCGAGTGGGGCTTTAGTGGCACAAGGATCCTCACGTGCTTCATCATTCTCTCAGGTCCCTTTGTGTATAAGGTGTGGAAAATCACACCAGACTGAGGACTGCAGGAGGAACACTAAAGTGTACTTTCGGTGTGGAAAGATCAGACATATGGTCAAGGATTGTCCTGAGGAGGATGATGTGCAGTGAAATATGATGATATTTCACCCCTAAAGACCTACATTTAGCTACCCGATGAAGGCCATTTAACATGTTTTATATAGTTTTAGTGATTTACAGGTCTGGAGATGTGTTGAGCATGAAATAACCCAAAAGTTCAGAATATAACGTCAAATTCGTGCTACCTTGGATCATTCGAAACTTATCCAGACTTTGAGCTCAATTTGAACCTTCAAGACGTTAAATTCAGAAAATTGTCAAAACCCAAACGTTGTAGAGCTCGTCGTCAACTTTCCAACGCTGTAAGAATCGCCTCAATCTGACTTCGGAATAGAAAGTTATGGCCGAAATACCGAGGCAGTATCTGATGCAAAGTGTAGCGGGAGTTCACGAGGTCGATTGATCGACCCTTTTTGATCGATCGATCGACCTAATCCGGAAGATTTGGAATTTCTAAAACAGAATCCGATATGGTCGATCGATCGACCCTCTTTAGTCGATCAATCGACCCTCTTTAGTCGATCAATCGACCATGTTTACATTTGAGTTCGGAATTATCTTTGGCCGCAAGAATCTCGGTACTCTTTTCACGGAATAAAATCTTGGAGGAAAAAGCGGCTTCTGTTTTGGCAATTAAGGAGAAAGATATTCTTGGAGTTATATTCATTCGGGGAGTCCTTGGGAGAATGATCCTTTTTTCTTCTGCATTCTTCTTTTTGGAGACGTCTGTTTTTGAGAGTTTTCATTTTTTTTTGCATTCCTTTATTTTTAGTTTTCTACGTTTCAAAGTGTAAGGGCATTGAGTCCCAGTTTCTTGAACTACCTTTTTAATATTCATTTTGAGAAGAAGATAAGTCTTAGTCTTTCTGTTTTTGGATCCACTTTCAAGAAGGAGGTGTACGTACTTTGGATTAAAGCTTTCGTGGATTTTGGTGGATAATTCTTTACGGTATTTTAATGACATTTTCAACTTCTGCATTTATTTTATTACTTATTTTAGTTATGTGTGGCTAGTTTCATTAAGGATGGGGATCTAATGAACCCCATCCGAAGTATTCATTTATATTAATATAAATATGTGTGATTGAGATGTCAGATACTTTTTAAGACCCTAATATTATTGAAAATGGTGAAATCACTATTTTAGTCTGAGATCTAAGAGCTAATCATGCCCTATGATCTCAGATCTGCAATAATTATTTTATCCTAATTATTACCCATCTCAGGGTAAAGTTTTACTGCCATCTGATGTGTGAGTGTTAATCATACACTCATGGGGTGTTAATCATGCATCTCCTTGATCTCGGATTGATAGTATGACTTTATCCCAGTGGTGAGTTCCAATCACGATCTGAGGTGTGGGTGTTAATCATACATCTCCTTAATTTTAGATTGTCCTTTGAAAATTACCCTAGAGATTGGGTTCTAAATATTGTCCGAGGTGTGAGTGTTAATCATACACTCATGGGATGTTAATCATACATCTCTGTAATCTCAGATCTATATTTTAGAACTCACATGTGTATGGGGCAGTGCTTCTTTTGAGAAATCTGTTAAAGATCTCACATCTCAATCCACAGATTGGTATTCTGTAAATGATGAACCTACGATGGGAGGATTTAGCATCCCAATCCTTATCTTTTATTAATTGTTTAATTCTTAAATTCAGTTAGTATTTATCTGTTAGCATTTATCTCATTTATCAGAAGTTCTCAAAATTCTAGGTTGTTGGTTACTGTGATAGATCTGTGGAAATTCTTTTAGTTAATTGCTATTTTTGATTTTAAAGTTTCTAACCAATCCTCGTAGGAACGATCTCGTACTTTGCACCCACTGACTACATCACGATTCGTGCACTTGCGAGTACAAACTTAATCAACACATCAGAGGACAAGGGAAGGACCACTTCGGCTTCTACACAGAGATCGGCTCGACCTACTATTCATGGTCAAGCTTATGTCGTGACTGTGCTAGATGCCCAAACATCGAATGACGTGATTCAAGGTATCATTAAAATTCAGATGTTAATTTCATTTCAATTTTTGTTGATTAGTGTTATAAATTCTTTTATTAAGACATGCATGAACACCACACCCATTACGCACAATTAACTAAGTCTCTTGTATCAATTAAAGGTACCCTTGTTATGCATCGTGATGACGACGTATGCAAGACTGAAGCACAAGTATTGATAGACCTCGGGTATACTCACTCCTTTATTATCCATTTATTCTCTGAAAAGTTGGGCATCATTTCTATGTCCCTTGACTTCATATTGGAAGTATCAATTCCTATGAGAAGCTCAGTGAGCACAGATATTATGTGTCAATTAGTGATCGTGATGATTGAAGATCACAAGATGATAGCCGATCTGATTATATTGAGTATGGAAGGGTTTAACGTAATCCTAAAAATGGTTTGGCTATCCACTTATCATGCGAGCGTAGATTGCCTTCGAAAAATTGTGACTTTCCACCCTTCAAAGAGAAAATCCTTCTGATTTTGTCGAGTCAAATCTAGTGTTGCACTATTCATTTTAGCTATCTGAGCAGAGCGTATGATGAGGAGCGGATGTTGTGGATATCTTGCTTACTTGCAAGATTAAAAGGAGGAGAAGAAGAGCATTGCTGACATTACGATTGCATGTGAGTATCCAGATGTCGGGAGATTGAGTTCGCGATTGAGTTAGCGTCAGATACCGAACCATTGTCGAAAGCTCCATTTCGAATGCCACCTACTAAGTTGAAAGGACTGAAAGAGTAGCTTCAGGAGTTGTTAGATAAATGCTTTATCAGACTGAGTGCGTCTCCTTGGAGAGCATCGATTTTATTTGTAAAGAAGAAAGATGGATCGATGCACCTTTGCATCGATTACCGCCAGCTAAATAAGTTGACGATTAAGAATCGTTACCCACTTCATCAGATAGATGACCTCTTTGATTAGCTGCAAGGCATAAGGTTCTTTTCAAAGATCGATTTGAGTTCAGGCTACCATCAGATAAAGATTAAGGTGGAAGACATTCCCAAGACTGCGTTCTGCACGAGGTATGGTCACTATGAGTTCCTGATTATGCCTTTTGGGCTAACGATTGTGCCAATGTTGTTTATGGACTTGATGAATCGGGTATTCAAACCATACCTCGACAAATCAGTAGCTGTTTTTATAGATGATATTCTCATCTATTCGAGAACGCAAGCGGAGCACAAACAACATTTACGAGTGTCTCTTCAAACACTCAGAGACCACCAATTGTATGTAAAACTCAACAAGTGTGAGTTTTGGCTTGAACAAGTTAGCTTCTTGGGACATGTCGTCTCTGAGATTGATATATCAGCTGATCCAGCTAAGATTGAAGCTATTGTGAAATGGGAACAGCCCAAGACGGTGACAGAGGTTAGGAGTTTCCTCGATTTTGCTAGATACTATAGGAGATTCGTAGAAGGTTTCTCCAAGCTTTCATGTCCCCTCACACAACTTACGAAGAAGAATGCTAAGTTTGAGTGGATTGAGTAGTGCGAGCAGAGTTTTCTGGAGCTCAAGACAAAACTAATCACTGTGCCAGTACTTTCCATACCATCAGGTAGTGGAGGTTTCGTAGTATACAGTGACGCGTCATATAGTGGGTTGGGCTATGTTCTTACTCAGAATGAGAGAGTCATTGCATATGGCTCTCGGCAGCTCAAAGACCATGAGAAGAACTATCCAACTCATGATCTAGAGTTGGCAGCTGTAACCTTTTCATTAAAGATCTGGCGACATTACCTCTACGGTGAAACATTCGATATATTCACCGATCACAAGAGCTTTAAGTACCTTTTCACTCAGAAGGACTTAAACATGAGGCAGCGGCAATGGATCCATCCAATATCACCCCGAAAATGCGAATGTCGTAGCAGATTCACTGAGTCGGAAGTCTTCTGCTTTGTTGTCACATCCTATCACTAGAGTGCAGAGATGACGGTTACCTGAAGACATGGCGTTATGCAACATGAGGTTTGACGTTAAAGGTTCAGGAGCTTTGATGGCTACTATTGTCATTCGTTCTACACTATTCGAGAATATCTGAAAGTGACAGATGACCGATGATGATCTCATGGCTATTAGACGGGATGTGATTGGAGGAAGTAAAACTGATTTCTCCATCAGAGAAGACGGAACCTTGTTGTTTCGAGATCGGGTATGCGTACCAATCAATACTAAGCTTCGCAATAGTATTTTAGAAGAGGCTCACAAATCTATGTATGTCATTCATCCTGGCAATACCAAGATATACCAGATCTGAAAAAGAGTTTCTGGTGGAGCAGTTTGAAGAGAGATGTGGCCGAGTACGTATCACGATGTTTGGTGTGTTAGCAGGACAAGATTGATCACCGGAACCCATCTAGGTTATTACAAATATTACCTGTACCAGAGTGGAAATGAGAAGCTATTTCTATGGACTTTATTCTGGGGTTGCCGAGAACTCTAAAGAAAAATAATGTCATCTGGGTCATTGTTGATCGGTTGACTAAATTCGCTTATTTTCCGCCTTACAATATGATATATACCGCTAGCAAACTAGCGGAGTCGTACCTCAAGGAGATAGTCAGGCTGTATGGTATACTGGTCAGTATTATGTCTAATAGAGACCCGTTGTACACGTCTTAGTTCTAGCAACGATTTCAAGAAGGGATGAGTTCTAGGCTTGACTTCAGCTCGGCATTTCACCCTCAGACCGATGGACAAACTAAGCGGGTGAACTAGATCATAGAGGATATGCTACGTGCTTGCATGTTATTTTCAATGGTCATGGGACCAACACTTACGTCTGATCAAGGATCAAAATTTTGGGTATCATTTCGGTTTCGAAGGAGATCGAAACCGAAAATTTGCTAAAATTTTGGGTCTCATACAAAAATGACTGAAATTTCGATCCAACTTATCTTTTCGGTAGGGATCGAAACTGATAATTTTGATCCTTGCCTCTTATTGAGTCTGCCTATAATAATAGCTACCAGGCTAGGATTGGTATGGCTCCCTATGAGGCTTTGTATGGTCGAAGATACAGGTCTCCTCTTAATTGGGAGAAAGTTGGCGAGAAGCTTATTTTGGGCCCAGAGATCGTGGAAAGTACAACTGAAACAGTTCGATTGATCCGTGAACGATTACAAGTAGCTCAAAGTCACCAAAAGAGCTATGCCAATCTCAAAAGGAGACATGTTGATTTTCAGGTGATCTTAATTGCATTAATCACCTTTACACTCGTTTAAATTATGAGATAGTAGCTAATACTTGCATTTCAGGTTGGAGACAATGTCTTTGTCCGAATCTCGCCTACGAAAGGCATGATGCATTTCAGCAAGCGTGAAAAGCTAAGTCCGCATTATGTTGGGCCTTTTGAGATACTAGGCCGAGTCGGTGAAGTTGCCTACAAAGTAGCATTACCGTTGAAACTATCCAGCATGCACAATGTGTTTCTCGTGTCCATATTGTGGAGGTATATTAAAGACCCGACTCATGTGTTAAACTACCAACCCATCGAGATTCAGAATGGTCTAACATTGGTCGAGGAGCCAGTACAGATCTTGGATCGCAAAGAATAGATCCTACGGATCTAGTGGATTCATTTAGTTCTTGTGAAGTGGCGAAATCATTCTTCTGAAGAAACCACTTGGAGCAAGAAGTTGAAATTCGCGAACAATTACCATGCTTATTTGAGTGATATGGAGAATTATAGTTTAAGGAATCTAATGGCACTTTACTTTTTGGATTACTATCAATATGACATGTAGTTTATGAAAATTTCTTAACGTATGTAGATTTCTATTATGTTTGGGATATTATAACTAGGATTATATAGTTTGTTCCACTTTAGAGAACATATATGCTACTATACAGACCGAGTATCACTTGCATTGTCACCTAAAACTAGGAAATCTAAGGACCGAGAAGTCGGTTATGTAAATTCCTTGATGCTTAGGTTTGTACCGTATTTGGACTGCAAGTACAGAACATGAATGAGGCCTCAAAGTCCTCAAAATTTCAAATTTGACAATTTCTGTCAAAATCGAACGTTTGAATTCAAAATCGAGCGTTCGAATTTGAAAATCGAATGGTCGAAATGAAAATCGAACGTTCGAAACTGTCTGGATAAAACTGAATGTTCGAATTAGAAATCGATCGATTGATTTTGTCGACTTAAGTTAAAACTTGAGGATTATTTCCCTCATTTGTAGTTTCTGTTCAAAATTTTGGGGGGTTTTCTTTCTGCCCTTCTTCGTGCGAATTCACCATTCCATCTCTGGGATCCATTCAAGCTAGATTTTGGTGCCAAAATTAGATTCTAACTCGCTTAAAGAGGTAAAACCCTAACTTACTTGGTTATTTTTGCATTTTAAGGCTTTCTTACGATTCCCTTTTGATTCAAATGGGGCCAAAGAAGTAAGCGGCTGCCAAAATCCCCACTTCGAAACGGCTTGCATCAAAGGCCGATTCTTCTAGTCAACCACAACCACAACCACCACCACCACCACAACCAACACCACCTCCTCCACCACATGAACAACCCAATGAGTGGTGGAGTGAAATGGATTTTGATGACGAATGGTCCTTTGACCCCGAGCTTTTTGACCAACAAGCAACCACTCAGTGGGCGCGTGATTATTTAGAGAGGGCTAAGTTGGGAACCCTACGACAACATTTTCACACCCATTTTTCCCTCGACTGGAACGACTGTTTTATCAACACATGCAATGGGGTGATGGGAAGAAGATTTATACTTCAACAGATGGATGAGATTATGAGTTTGATCCCAACGATATCGCCGAGGCGATGGCTTCTCCTACTGAGCATTCACAAACCATGGGTTTGTTGGCACCAAACCCCAAACCAGTGAAATTTCAAGATGTCATTGCAATAATGATTCACGGAATACATGGGTCCAGGCAATTGGTAACCCGAGCCCAATTGCTGGAAACAATGTAGATGCTCGATGTGATGTTCAAGTGTAGCCTTTACCCGTTTGGGCACAAATCGGAAAGGCGGGGCATCATTCAACATGCTTTATTTTTTGCTTTCCAAGAAAAATGGTTTAGTGCCCCAGAGGTTGTATTTAAAGGTATCATAATGGCTCGTGAGAAAATGGATAAAAAGAGGAAGGCCCCTATAAAAGAAATCTCATATGCCCGACTGATCTCTCTCATGATTGAGGATTACGATGGCAGGGATGAGTATGAAATTTCGATTGATGAACCCAAGTCCACTGCCAATGTCAAGACTTATAAATTGAAAGATTGGAGTAAGAGCTATAAAAAGTTAGTGAAGGCTCCCCAGGAAGCAGCTAATCAAGAAGTCAACAACAAGTCGCCCGAGCTGTGCAGCAGCACTGGCAGACCACATCACCGCCCCTGTTCAGATGCCACCACCTATCCAGCCATAGGCCACACATATTGATGTAGTCACCTTATCGGAGTTCACCAGATATATGACTGCGATGAGTCAGCAGATACATACACTGTAACATCTCCAAAGTTTGAGCGTTGAACTGTGACCTCGGGATGCATGTCAACTGGTCGTAGGCTTGACCAAGTGAATGTTAACTAAATAACTTAGATTGAGTGAAGTTGGGTTGAGTGTACTTATGAATGTGGGGTCGGATTTCATTGTGAGAATCACATACACCTGTTTTTAAGTGTGCATGTGTTTTACACCAAAGACCTGGAATAAATTAAGTAGTCTTGGGAGTAAAGAGGAGTTATTTCTCTTTGGATGGTAGCTAGGGATTTATGAAGAAAGAGAGTGAGGAAGGAAGAAGGGAGTAAAAGATGTAGATTGGTACGTTGGATTGTGGATTAAAGACTATGCACGAGCCTTAAATTCTGACGGGACCGCACACAGAATCTCGTGGAGTCAAAGCTAGGAACCCTAGTCATTAACCCAACCATCCAACCAATCAGGAGATTTATTTGAGGTGAGTTAGATTAAATTGCTATAAACATGTTTGTGTTGCATTTAACCATAGTAAATGATGAATTAAAGAAGGGGAAATGAAGGAAAAATATTAAGGAAGAGATTTGGAAGAAATCCCTGCAAGGGGCTGAAATTCTGACCAAATCAATTGATCGATTTTGGCCTGAAAGTTAGTTGGACAAAGTGGCCCGAAATCGATTTATCGATTTGAAAATCGATCAATCGATTTCAGAAATTCGATTAATCGAACAGAAATTGATTAATCGTCTGAGCACTTCCAGTGACTAGAAAATGGAGAGCTGAGAAAATCGGTTGATCGACTTCAAAATCGATCACTCGAGTTTGGATGTTCGATTAATCGATTTGGGATCAATTAATCGAAGTTTGAATTTTTGATTAATCAATTTGGGATCGATTAATCGAAGTTTGAATTTTCGATTAATCGATTTGGGATCGATTAATCGATTTTGGAATTTCGATTGATCGATTGGGAATCAATCAATCGATTTCGACAGTTTCTGTGGACTTATGAATTGGACTTTGAGGGTTCTTGGAAGGTCTTGTACCTTCTTTAATGCATCCTTATTGATGCCTTACTTGTGTTATGGTGTATCATAGGTGCTATAAGCAAATGCAAGTATGTGGAGTCGTGTAGACTTTGATGTTTGGTGAATTCGAGCACGTGAGATAGGGAACACCTTGAACATGTATTTTAATTTTTAAAAGCATGTATGAAGAGAGATAGAAATGAATATTTATGTATCAAAAATGAAATATCTACGAGTGCGTGTGTGTGTGTGTGTGTGAATACTAAATAAATATGTAAGGTCCCCCGGGGACGTGAACGTGATAATGAGCATCTAGGTGATGCGTTGAGCCAGTGGCATCCTAGGGATGCATATGAAACATGTTAGTAAAGTGAAAGAAAAGATGATAAGGCCTAATATATAAAAATTAGTACGATCACACGGTAAATAACTATATGTAGTGTACTTTGATATTTAAGGTTTGAACAGAATATCCCACCGACGTGGCGGGATACCCACGACTGACTCGACGGAATATCCGTGACCGGTACAGCGGCCAATCAGTACACCAGTTGGACATCCCAGGGATGTGTGTTTGAGACTAGAAACCCCGTCACCTATGAGAAAGGGACCTGGATAGTATTCAAGAATGAAATAGATATGAAACTGTTTGATTAGACGACGAAGGAGGGTATTCCATCGGACGCCCGACTCTATAGTAAGTTGGGGAATATTTAAGTTAGATTTAAGTGATTAGGCCGAATCATTGTCTAATACTAACACGTTGAGGATAAACAAACACATGTAAAGTAACAGTTGCATCTAGTACATCTTTTCAGTTATTTAAATTGTTTTCCCAGTAATTCCATCTGATAAATCATGCTTCTAAATTTGTCTTAGAATATATGTGAGAGTTTGACTTATATGTCCACTTGTTATTTTCCTATTGAGCTAGGATGTAGCTCACCCCTTTAGACTATATGTTGCAGGTCTTGTGCTTGCGGCAGCTGAGACTTCGGGAGACGTAGATTTGGGGGATTCGGATTACGTGCCTGGGGAAGAGTTGAAGCCACCTCCTAAGGACTTCTTCTAGAGGACCCGCGCGTACTTTGAGAGGAATTTTGAGAGCTTTCTGTATCAAGTCTTAGTTTTGGAAAAATATAATTAAATGATATATTCTTTTGGCAAACCATCAGGAGTGATCTTGCTTGTCACAGATGGTTCGGGTCGATTCTTCTGTCTATGCGTTAGTATGAAAGTAGAACTGTCTTTTGAGCTTTTATTTTAGGATAGCATACCTTTATTTTATGCTTGCTTCAGTTCACATGTTTTTACTCGATTTGTTGTTGCTTGATTATACCAATGTTCCGTATAGATTAATAGGGCACGGCCTAGAGGGCTGTGCTGGTGGCACGGGTTTTGAGGTGCCAAAATTCGGGCTATCACATACACTGACTTAGCAGATACATACATTGACTCAGCACACAGGCTCGATAAGCAGTCAGTTAGAGTTCCACGAGGGCATGCCGACCTACTTGATGCGGCACGCTTATCCTACGGACTATGCTATCTATATGGCTGATACCCTTACCTCCACGACCCGTGCTTCTACTTCTGGAGCAGGAGACGCTGCAGATCAAGATACTGGAGACGATGTAGATGATCAGGATGCAACAAATCAGGAGGCTGGATCAGCTGATGATGAGGAGGATTAGAGAGGCGACAATGGATACAAAATTTCTTTTTGCGATTTAAAATTTTTGGGGCATGTAAATATTTAAATGTTGATGAATTATTAGAACCTAGTGGTTCTATTTCTCTTTGCTACTTATATATTTACCTTGTCATGTGAAATATTATACACGTTATGATTTGATGTGTGTGCATATTTGATCTTCCTCGGGATTGAATACGTGATTTGCTAGTTTATTTTGTCGGATTAATTGAACTTTTCATTCATATGAAAACTTCTGTTTTATAGTTCGATATCAGACTTTGAAAAATACCAGTTTTATTAGATCCATTTTGAAAATACCTGACTGATTCTGTCCAGTTCAAAATATATGTGTGTCTGATAAGTAAATAAAAATATGATAAGATATGTAAAGGTTAAACTTGAGTCGCGGTGGGGTATTTTTTTCAGGCATGTGGCACTTGGAATGTAGGCAACCATGTACGGATGCAACTCCTCTATCACAGTATGGGATGCCACACAAAGTACATCCAAGTTATTACGGATCTCGTCCCTTGAAAAACGTGATTGGCAAAGCCTATCGCACTATGACCCATTCTAATTAAACCTATGACCGTATTGAATATGAATATTAAGAACTTTTGTATTTGATAAGCGTTAACAGTAGACTTGACTATCTGTACTGAAATTTGAGTGGCATTCCTTAGTTTAAAGCCATCGATTATACAATGTTAGATGGTATGGTTTGACCTGGATGTGTTTAGGGGTCATGACTATTTTGTGATTGTGAACCTTGCATAATTTTCTTTTAATTAAGTCATCTTTAAATTTTAATTAGGTTAAAGGATTGGATTCTCTTGAACTGTGAGATTCTATTTTCCAATGCATTCTACCTTCCCAATCAAACGCCATGGATAGCATTTTCAAAGACAAAAATTTCTAAGGAGGGAGAATGCAATAACCCAAAAATTTTTGAATCCGAGCACGTTCACCTCGATAAGCATGCTCGAAAATGTCGCACAATAACTTGAGAAGTTATGAGCAAATAAACTTGAAAGAATATTATAGGTGAAAGGAATTTTGATTTAGACTTGGTGAAGGCATTTAACCAATGACTCGTACACCGACTCGTGTGTGCGTACTCAACACCGAAGTCCAACTTAAAACCAAGTGGATAGAATTGAAAAAGAAATATCATGATATTTGTAACTTGAGTTTTGCCTTATAAGAGAAGGGGAGTGAGGAGCGTTTCCCTCGTAAGGATCACCTAGGTTTCCGACTGCTCACGCGATCCCAATCATAGAAAGGCTCCGAAACCCTTTATTGATTTACTTGAAGATATTGAGGGAGTGTAGTACTAATCGTATATGAAACGATCTTTAAAAATATGTTCGTGAAGGGTAAGACTCTTTGTACGTGCTAAGCGGAGCTCGTGCTAGATTTCTACCGATGTTGGACTTTGCAAGATTCAATCCGACATTGGAATTGGATCATCGGAAGCTACGAAATCGACCTTGAAATGGTAAGTGACTTAACGTTTCAATTTGTGAATTTATTAGTCTTGATTTAGACTTGTTTGTATATGCAAGTAGGATATAATTAATAGTTTTGAAGGAAAAATAATTTAAGAAGAGAAATCTGAAAAGAACAGAATTCTGAAGGAATCGAACGTTCAAATTTGAAATCGAACGTTCGAAAATGGAATCGAACGATCGATTTTGGCTTTGACTGACAGGTTCGATTTCTGAAGAAATCAAGCATTCGAATTTCCCCTGTTTCTGGCTTTCTCTGTTTTTCAATGGAAAAACCTTGAAAAACTTTTGTCTGGTGGTTTTAAACACTATTAACACATTGTGTGGTGTTAATTAAATATAGTCTAAGTGTGAAAAATCTTAGTGAGGAACCTTTGGGATAACCTTGATCAAATCAGAGTCTAAGTTAGGGGTTCTCATCAATTTTATTCCTGCTCTGATACCAATTGTGGCGAGCCGGCCTTCCCGATATTTCAAATACGGGAAAGTCGGGTCGTCCCATATTAACCTTTAATTTTTCAAAAAATTAATAAAAATGTAACAATCATAAAAAATAAAATGGCAAATATAGGACTCTTTGGGTATTTACAGCCAAAGCTTCAGTCCTCGCAACCAAGAGTTTCCACTGTTAAAACCTTCAATGCCTTGAGTCAAAAGATGGAGATCCTTTTTCATCATAATCTTCCACAAATAGATCTTGAGATTATGGAACACCAGTCAAACGATAAGATGTTGATTCCAAATGGAACACATCCCCAAAAATGACTTGAGAACTCATCTCATATATAGTATGTCATGATCAATTTTGCGGATGTGTGCGGAGTGGAATCAAAAACTGACTGTGTGATAGGTGGGCCATGATCTCAAGATCTATATGAAAGATTGGGGAGAGAAACGATCCCCATCGTCTGATATAAGGCAGTCAACATTTTAAAAGGTGGAAACCTCTGGTTGCGGAGGCCGAACACTTGTCGTTATTTTAAATGAATATGGTATTTAAACCAATATATGCTCACTGTCATTTCCGCATACCGGCACAAATTACCAATATTTTGTACCGTGATCTAAAGATCAGCTCTATGGAAGATTGGGGTGAAATCCGATCTCCATCATCTAATTCAAGGTCAACAGTTTTTGCATGCAAAACTGTAGTTGTTGATGCATAATATTTTATTGCAGGCGAAGAGAAAGACCAATGAAGACACGAAGAGAAGCAGTGCAAAGTGGCAAAAGTTTTGTCGAGTTATAAAGAGCTTTTGCTGTAAACGGATCGAGAAAGAAGACTCACAAAGCCAACCCCAAATAGACGGGATAAGTCATGATGATGATGATGCTTAATGATCAACATAATCGAATGGAGATTGTTTGAATTAGATGGATGACCATGGTACCATAATCAGAAGTTTAAAATTCGAAAACATTCGGCAAGTTCGGGGAAGAAATCCGCGAAAGCAAGAAACAAATAAGTTTTAAAAAAATGATTTATTGAAAACTCGCGAATTAATTGTGAATTTTGAGAACTTGCGAAAAACACGATTTTTTGGAAAGAGTGAGAATAACTTATGATTAATTTATGGAAGCTCAAAATCTTGAATTATCGCAAATTTCTCAAAAAATCAGCGAATTTGGCGAGTATGCAAGGTATATGGGATGCATTTCATCTAGATTACGCAAGCGTGCCCCACTATTAAAAACAAAGACTTGCTATTTCTTAGAATCTAGCCACATGAAAACACCATCTAAATCGTTTGATTTGAAATATCTAAGTTTTTTTGTGCAAACAATTAGCATAAACACAATCTCTATCATCTGATTCAACGCAATTACATTCGAGTAATAGGAAACATTGGTACCATGGCACAAGCCCCAAAAAATCTTTAGATCATGAGCTCTAAATTATATGGCTTAGATGTTATTTTCATGTGGCACAAGCCCAAAAATAACAACTCTTTGTTTTACGGTGGGCTACACCACCTTTTCTTTGGGTGCAAATAGAGCTACTCCTTTAAAAAGTTATTAATAGGAAACATTGGTACCATGGCATGAAACATTGTGTCCCCTGTTAGAAGTCTAAGTTTTAAAATGTTATGGCATGAGTCCATCTTAGATTACTCAAGTACGCTCGAGATGAAAACTAAAGAGGCTTGGTGTGCTGGTCAGGTACCTGCGTGAAGAGGGAGACTTGTTTTCGAATTCCCTCACTTATTATCCCCTTCCGTTATAGATTCTCCCAAAAAAGAACTTTTTAACTCCTTTGAATCAATTAATGGAGATTATTTTTCTCCTTGATCTTTGATTTTGATTTTGAGATCATGAATATATAATCAAGATGATCAGATTTTGATTTCACGTGACATATATCTTAAAAAGTGATTCAAGAATCATATTTGATGTATACCCATGATCACGAGGTGGAATCAAAATCTGATAGTGTGATATCAAGCTTCTAATCTCAAGATTCATTGGGTGGAAGATTATAATAAAAAATGATCTTTACCGTTTTATTTAGAGCAATCAAAAATTAATTTTTTAATTGATCCGTCACATAGGAGTAACCAGTAAAGAAAATACAAAAGCAAGATTGCAGCATAAATAAGTGAAATACCAGGGGTGTGCAAATAAGGCATATATATTAGAGTGGTAAATGCAAAAACCCAAAAATAATAGATTTAACAAAAAAAATACTTGAGATGAGTTGCACATGAAAAAGGTGCCACTCCGAATATTATGTGATTACTATCTGATATTTAGTGTAACAATTAATTATACGCTTCAAAAGTTTGTTTTGGATGATTTGGGCAAAGCTAAAAGGTGACATTACAGGTATTATATCACTACAAAAAATAAGATTATTAGCGATAGTTTTTAGCAGTCAAAAA
This sequence comes from Chloranthus sessilifolius, assembly GCA_021018995.1. Taxonomy (NCBI): domain Eukaryota; kingdom Viridiplantae; phylum Streptophyta; class Magnoliopsida; order Chloranthales; family Chloranthaceae; genus Chloranthus; species Chloranthus sessilifolius. The sequence goes on along the minus strand of CM037591.1, from coordinate 19,155,156 downwards.
GTGTCGCTATTAATAAAAAAAATTATTAAAACTATTAGCGGCAAGAATATTAGTGACAATTTTTTTGTTAATAGCGATAATTTATGACTGCCGCTAATAGTCTTTTTTTTTTTTTTTTTTATAGTATATGTGAGGTTTAGTAAGTGATGTCTTCATTTTAAAGCGAAATTGAAAGTGAGAATGGTAAGTGATGTTGATTTCTTCCAACATGTGGGTAACATATCAACAATGATTTTTTATCACTCTTAAGTTTGTTAAGATTAGGATTCTTAGGACTATGTTCATCTTTATAATATGACTGAGGGTCAGGATACAAAACACAATTTTTTCCCCTCGGCATTTTAATTTACCGAGACTTCGAAAAAATAACAGAACGAGTGGAGAAGAAAAAGATAAGAGTACGGCTTTTCTCACCAGTTTATTAGTAATACCACACAAATTTTCACCGACGAAAACAATTGACTGATTTGAATCAGATGGAGATTGTTTTTTGTTCCAATCTTCCTCATGATAGATCTTAAGCTCATGGTGCGCCTATCAGACGGTCAGATATTGATTCTATATGACACACATCCCCAAAAATGACCTAGATCATGGGAAAAAGAGTTGACCTTCACTTTTAGGGACGTCTATCATGTAGAATCAGCATCTGACTTTCTGATATGCGCACCATGATCTTAAGATCTATCGTGAGGAAGATTGGAACAAAAAACAATCTCCACCATCTAATTCAAATCAATCAAAATTTTTCGTCTATGAAAAAAGTGTGGTATTACTAATATAACGGGTGAGAATAGGCGCACCCAAAAGATAATATGTGGGTGAGCTTTGATGGGGTATTCGGAGAAACAGGTATCTAGGGAAGCGTTGAATTTTTTTGTACTCTGTGTATGGGTAGTTGCAATCGAGAATTAGTGTTGACTACCTGTGGTTTCCCGTTAACATCATTGACTGCCTTGAATTAGAATCATGGAGATCATTTTTTGTACCAATCTTTCACACAACATATCGTCCTATCATGACTCACCTATCTGACGGCCAATCCATTGAGTGGATGATTGGGAGGAAAAATGATATCCATCGTCTGATTTCGACCGGTCAACAATTTAATCACGTGAAATCCAGGTTGAGAAGATAGAATCTTAGGTTGTAAATGAAGATATCCCTTTATATATCCTTTTATATATTTGACATTATAGCATCTTACTCCTCTCCCCAATAGGGGTACCTGTATTTACAACTCAAGATTTTTTTTTTGAATCCCGAGTTTTATGTGTCTAAACTATTGACTTCATTAAATCATACGATAGGTATTTTTTTCGCCTAATCTTCGACACACTAGATCTCTAGATTGTGGGGTTACCATAAGACGGTCAGATTTTGATCCAAACACAGGATTTGGTTAATCTTACGTTTTATCGGATATGTATCGAAGCACAGGATTTTCCTACAATTTCCTGCATATTTATCCAGCCACGGGATTTGATTAATCCTTCATTTTCTCGACTAACAATGCAATTATCCAAACAGCAAAACAAACAAAGGGAAACAAAGGAGTCCCATGATTTCTTACAATTTACATATCCATGACAAAATGTAGGAATATTAATTTATTTTTTCATATGTCTCGTATTTTTGTCGAAACCAACCTCTTAACCTGTGTAACCAGGCCCGAAGGTCGGGTTTTATAGTCCACAATTAGGACTATATGTTGGAAACTTAATATGGATCCATCGATCCATCCATCCAAATTGAGCTGTAGGATCTAGGCGCATGATCAATCAAAAACCAATAAACCTATAATCCATAAATATGCGCACCTTGAGTGTGAGCCATCAATGGTTGGTCGCCGATCTTCAACGATCTTCTCACCTTCAAAATATCCTAGCACAATAGGGATGCTTTCGCCAATAGGGAGGATTGAATTGTGTCGAGCAATCGTTGGGACCAGACACCCCTTATATTTATAGCCAAAGAGTCCTTTCCCATTAAGGACTGAAAATACTAATTATATTGTGATTAGAAATCACAATCATACCACAACTAAAAGACCTACTTATTAGTTGTCTATTCTCTTCAAATTCACCGGAATAGCAACTACACATCTCAAGACTGATCTTACACCATTCAACGGTCAACGGTTTGACCATAGTGATGGCCACCAAAATAGAAACTTCTACCAGTCTCCCACTTGGCCAAACTATGTTAATAAATTTCGATTACCAAATATTAGCTAACTTTCTTTGAATGGTAAGTCACAATCAATTTCAATCAAAGTCTTTATTATCAATTCGGTCCAGTGAAAATTTCAACACAGAATCAATGTAGTCAATATATCATGTTATCGATACATGACCGTTCATTAGTTACCGTATTGGAAGTCATCATCGACATAGATTCCAACTAGTATGATTTCACATAGATTGTAAGTTTACAAACTGAATGGTGATTATATGTAAACTCAATCTATTATTAGTCCTACTTTATTGTCATCTACTGGCACCATATGTTCCAAAGTTTTATTTGCAAAAAATGGAAAAGCAAATAAAGAAGCTTTATTTCTGAATCAATTAGACAAATGTATTCACTCTCAAAGGCTATCAAAATTATTCGTTAACCTCATACGCGCAACATGCTTCAAAAAGAACTTGGAAGGTAAGCCTTTAGTGAGAGGGTCAGCCAACATGAGTGTCGTACTTATCTTTTCAACATATACAATTTGATTCTGAACTTTCTCCCTTATAACAAGATATTTTATATCAATATATTTGGAACCCCCACTAGTCTTGTTGTTATTGGAGATAGCTATCGCAGCGAAATTGTCATATAAGATTCTCAGTGGCCTTGAAATACTGTCAATAACTCGATGTGGGGTGTTGCAGTTGCCATGGGAACAAGAACTTCCTCAATGTGGGGTGTTGCATTAGGCATAACTATATGTGCATTAACATTTACTTGAATAACTGGTGTTGGTGCCACTTTTTCTTGGATAAAAGATATAGGAATTATAATCCGATTTTCCTCAAAAGTGATTTTCTTAGGCTCAACACTCCCACTGTTCTCACGATCCTCAAAGAATTTGGCATATCTAGTCTCAACAATCCGGGTACTATGAGTGGGACAATAAAATCTGTAGCCTTTTGACTTATCAGGGTAACCAATAAAATGACAACTTATAGTTTTAGAATCCAATTTTCCTAATTGCGAGTTGTACACCTTTGCTTCAGCCAAACAGCTCCAAATGTGTAAATATCCTCAAGTCGATTTTCTTCCTACCCATAGCTCATAAGGGGTTTTGGGAACCGCCTTACTAGGAACTCTATTCAGGATATGTACCGCTGTTTTCAAGGCTTCTCCCCACAAGAACATAAGCAACTTAGAGTTGCATAACATGCTTCTCACCATATCCATAAGAGTACGATTTCGTCGCCTCAGATTTCTCATGAATGAGAAATATATAACCAAAACGAGAATAATCATCAATGAAGGTAATAAAATACTTTTGACCACCAATGGCAGGAGTTAGAAATGGTTCACAAATATCAGTGTGGACTATTTCTAGCAAACTCGTGCTCCTGATAGCTCCTTTCTTATTGGCTTTTGTGAGTTTTCCTTTAACGCAATCTACACAAGTAGTGAAATCAGAGAAATCGAGCGCATCGATTATATCATCTTTAATTAACCTCTCCATTCTATCCTTAGATATATGGCCTAAACGTTTATGCCATAAAATGGAGGAGTTATTGGTTGCTCGTTTTCCTTTCTTACTAATTTTATCATTCACATGCATAAAAACTAAAGATTTGACGTAAGATGAATCCAAGTTCAACTGATAAAGATTGCCCACTAATGAGCCACCACCGACAATATCGAAATCAAATAATAGTGTAAAAATATTGTGTTCAAATTTAAATTCAAAACCTAATGAATCCAATTTAGAAATTGAGATCAGGTTTCTAGTGATACTTGGAACGTAAATAGTATTAACTAAATCCAAAATGAAACCACTATCTAAAATGAGATGGAGAGTCCCAATGGCCTCCACGTCTGCTTCTACTCTATTTTCGAGTTTGATGGTACGTTCGCCTTTACTTAGTTTCCTGCTTGATTGAAATCCCTGCATTGAATTACTTATGTGAATAGTTGCACCATAATCTATCCACCAAGTATTGCGTGGAGTATCAACATAAAGTGATTCAAAACACACAAAGGCTAGGTCATTACCTTTCTTAACTAGTCAATCTCTGTATTTCTGACAATTCTTTTTAATGTATCATTTCTTCTTACAGAAGTGACACTTGATGCCAGAAGTAAATGTGCTAGCTTCTCCTTGTTTGATTTCTGGTGGAGGAGCTTTCACGTTCTTTTCTTTATATTGTCTCTTCTTTCGCTTGAAAGTTCCTTTCGATGATCCAAGAGCGACGTAATGGGCACTTTCAGGTTTTTCAGCCCGAAGTCGTTCTTCTTCTTGGACACAGTGAGCGATTAGCTTGTTCATCTTTCATTTCTCTTTCTGCGTGTTATAATTAATTATAAACGGGTCAAATTGTGCAGGAAGAGAAGTCAAAATGAAGTGAACAAGATAACCCTCAGAAAAACTCATGCCCATTTCTTTCAATTGAGTTGTCATGTCACTCATTCTCATAATGTGCTCCCGTATGCCACTATGACTATCATATTTCATGGTTCCCATTTTAACAATTAGACTACTGACAAGTGCTTTAGAAGTCTCTTGAAATTATTCCTTAATGGCTTGCATGTATTTCTTTGCATTATGCGAGTCAGGAATACCTCTCTGAATCGCATCAGTAATGGAACTCTTTATGATCATGAGGCTCATACGATTTGATCTATCCCATTTTTTCAAATTTATATTGTTCACTATCAGATCCTCAGGTGAGGCATCAGCGATGAGCACCTTGGGTTTATCAAATCGTATAGCATAGTCAAGATCCATACAGCCTAGAACAATGGCAACTTATTCCTTCCATTTGTCATAATTTGAGCCACTCAAAAGTTCAATTCCACCAATCATATTAGTTATGGAAGACGAGTTCAATGCTACACAATAATTAAGGGGTTTATTATGTCTACATACAATTGAAGTAGCTATCAATTCCACAAGGTTATAATTAAAGTGTGTGATGCAAGAGTTAAAATATGTCAAGGAATATAATAAAATTAAAACAAATGTAGTTTTATTGAGAAACAATTCGTGTCATTATAACCCTCTGTTGGGTCGAGTCATAACACACTAGCCGCTTCCTCAATCTATATTAATGAGTGTGGTATTAATTGCATCGTTATGATCCTCCGTTGGGTCGAGTTACAACACACTAGCAGTACGCATACCCAAAATAATGAATAGTGAAACACAACCATCATACAACATTAAGTGATTCATCACCGTTGGGCAGAAGAATCTCTTATATTATGATGCCAACGTTCACTACAGACTCTCACTGAATTTGTAGCACGGTCTTGGACAAAATTAAACCTCACTATGAAAACCACGATACTAGGAAGGATCATCACCGTTGGACAGAAGAATCTTTCCAAGTTATACTGTCAAATTAGGTTTGATAATATTTTTAGATAATCACAAAAGTGATAATAAAAAAATAAGCTAACTCTAATTCGTGTTATGAGTGAGTGTCAAAATTAATAATAATCGAGTATAATAATGTGTAAGTACCAACCATGGTGGTGGAGCACAACCTCCACTACCCAACTCTAATTAATGGTACTCAAAAAAATAATGATTACCCAATAAAAATTAAAAAAATAACATCAGGTCATGAATACATCACAACAAAGAGCTCATTTGCAAAAACAGATCTGAAATGCCCGAGAAAGTTAAAATTCATATATTATGTCTGAAAATCGGACCTGTAAATAACCCAGAAAAGGTCCGAGAAGAATAAAAAATGCAAAGGGTCATAATTGGGCCGGGTATCAGGCCGGGCCATGGGCCTTAGTGGCAGAGTGGGCCTCTACCAGTGGCCCCTGCGGGTCGGGCCATGGGCCAATAGCCGAGTGGGCCTCAGCTAGTGGACCGGGTATCGGGCTGCGGGTCGGGCCATGGTCCAAATGGGTCAAGAGGACTAGCGGGTCGGGCCATGGTCCAAATGGGCCAAGTGGACTAGCGGGTCGGGCCAGGGGCCAAAAGGCCGAGGCGGGTCGGGACAGGGGCCAAAAGGGCCAAATGGGTCGGGATAGGGGCCAAACGGGTCGGGAACGGACCCGATCCGATCCGAAAATCCCTAAACCTCCCCCTCTTTCACTATTCATCTTCTTCAGATTTTTTTTTTTTTTTTGAAATAGTTGCAGGATGCAACAGCAGCCGCCCCATGGGGCTTGACCGCGCCCCCTCACTGGTGATCGGCGCTGACGGTCCGATGTCTTTGTCCGATGAGGCCCGGCGGCGGGCGTGGCAAGTGCGTGAACAAAAAAATTTATTTTATTTATTTATTTATTTTTATTATGGTTGCAGGAACTACAACAGCCAGCCCCAAAGGGCTTACCCTAAAACCGGTGACCAGTCGCCAGTGCCCGACCGCCAGTTCGGTGGCCGAAAAACCCCCACCAGCACCGGTCCGGCGGCCATATTTTATTTTATTTTTTTTCTTAAATAACTACAACGGGTCAGGTCGATTCAAAATCGGACACCTTTATTTGCATCCCAAAAAAAAACTTGAGTGTTTCATCCAAAAAAAAAAAAATCGGGCCATTACAAAAACTATAAATATAGATGATGAAGAGGTATTCAATACTTTTACCGATTAAACACCAATCTAAGCTCTGATACCAATTGTTGGAAACTTAATATAGATTCATCGATCCATCCATCCAAATTGAGCCGTAGGATCTAGGCGTATGATCAATCAAAAACTAATAAACCTATAATCCATAAATATGCACACCTTGAGTGTAAACCATCAATGGTTGGTCGCCGATCTTCAACGATCTTCTCGCCTTCAAATTCTCCTAGTACAATAGAGATGTTGTCGCCAATAGGGAGGATTGAATTGTGTCGAGCAATCATTGGGACCAGACACCCCTTATATTTATAGCCAAAGAGTCCTTTCCCATTAAGGACTGAAAATACTAATTATATTGTGATTAGAAATCACAATCATGTCACAACTAAAAGACCTACTTAAAATATCTACTTATTAGTTGTCTATTTTCTTCAAATTCACCGGAATAACAACTACACATCTCAAGACTGATCTTACACCATGCAACGGTCAATGATTTGACCATAGTGATGGCCACCAAAATAGAAACTTCTAACACTATAAAGATGCTATCAGTTGAGAGGCCCCAACTAATTCTTTCGCCAAAATCTTTGGTTAATCTTCTGATGTAGATGAAGAAAATGCTAATGTAAAGGTAAGTATTAGAAAGATTAATACAAAAGAGTCAGTTTTTATTTATATTTTTTAATTTGAAAGGGAATACAACAAAGTCATATAAAAAATACTAATGCAAAAGGGAAATTTACCTGACCGGCCCTGTCAGATACAGCTTTTACGTCAGAGGCCCTGTAGTTTCACCTTTACCCAAACCAACCAGCTCCAAGCCTAGCCGACCCTAAGGATAGCAAAAAGTCCAAATTACCCCCTTTCTTTAACGCACAAAAACATCATCTTCTTCCTCTTTTTAATCTGGTACAATTTTTAAAAGTCAGAGGCGTCGAAGGTGACTGTGTCTTCTCCTCAATCCAAACTATTCTGATCTGCTATTTGGATCGACCCAGATACACCTTTTTCGTCAGAGACTGTAGCATATTTAATGAGGAAGAAGAGGATACACCTATATAATTTAAAATTTTAAATATTTACATTTTTCTATATTTACGCGATGTGAAACGAGATCTATGCCGTCAGATTTGAAGGCTACAATATAAAATCGATAATTCTAAAGATAGATATGAGAAAAAGGCGATATCGACTATGTACACAGTTGATATCGACTCTGTACATAGTCAGTACCGATCATTTTAAGAGTCGTCATCGACTCTGTACAAAGTCGTCATCGACTCTATACAGAGTCGCCATCGATTATATTAAAAAAAAAAAAAATTATTATGTAATCGATGGCGATTCTGTACCGAGTCGATGACGACTCTGTACTGAGTCGTCATCGATTACATAAAAAAAAAAATAATAATAAAATTTTAAGGTTTTTTGCCAGATTATGTGCCATTCATAGTTTTTAGGGTTTTTTGCAAATATCCCTTATGTTTTGTTGAAATTGCATAAAACCTCTTGAGTTATGTTTATTTACATTGCACCTCCTTCTTTTATGTTTCCTTTATAAATACTTCTGCCGTTAAGTGACAGTTAATTAGGCATCATTTCTTCAATTAAATGACACATTTGTCCTTACTTAATATTATATATATGTATATATATATAATAGCCATTATATTTTTTTCAACTTTGGCCGCATTTTAAACGATGGATAAGCATCGGATCCTGCCCAAATGACAGTCAAAGTTGTGAAAAACAATAGTCATTTTGTATATAATGTTAAGTAAGGGCAAATAAGTCATTTAATTGAAAAAATGACGCCTAATTAACTGCCATTTAATGGCAGGGGCTATTTATAAAGGAAATATAAAAGTAGGGGGGCAAGTGTAAATAGGCATAACTCAAGAGGTTTTATACAATTTAAGCATAACATAGGGGGTTATTTGCAAGAAACCCTATTTTCTAAACCATTGACCACCGTTAAATCGAGGATTGTTAATAATTTTTTTAAAAATATTTTTATAAATAATAAAGGATTGACCTTGCACACGACTATATGGTGTTCGCCAACTTTTTTTAATTGCACCTCGATTAGAAAAAGGGAATATTAATTTTACCACACCCTTCTTTGTTAAAGCCGAAATTATTTTTCCTTTTAAAAAAAATTTAAAATTGTTAACACCAACTTATACTCATTTTAGCTGCACACCAATATTGAATCTAAAGTCTTTGCTTATGATCTCTCCCCACGGAGTAACCTTCAAAATTCTCTCACCATTATCATGAAGACAAGGAGGTCGGAGAACCGGGCATGCATGTCGAAGAATCGGAGAAGACGGAATTGCAGGTGAAGATGGCGGGGCAAAAATTGGAGAGATGAAAGGGCTCCCTTATCGGCCAACTACATCATTGGTTGCTTCGTCCTCTTCATACGCATCACCGTCCTCTCCCACCAAGTCTTCGCTAACATGTGGAGCCAAAGAGGGGCTCACAGGGGCCACGGTCCCCCGCAACAAATATTTTTTTTCTTAAAAGTTAAAGATGGGCCCTAGCCCAATTAATATGGCCCCCAAGCTATGGCAGACTGGACCTAATGGGCCCTTAGTCACTCATCAAATTACCCAAAGTTCCAAAACAAATAAAAATAAAAATCTCGAACCGCAATTATAGAACGAGAATTTTCAATCGTGCATATTGTCAAAATTAGGCTTTGCAACAAAATTAAAGATGAGTTTCTTACGGATTCTTTGATGTTGTATATCAAAATAGAAATTGTTGCAAAATCTAATACAAATTTAATTTTTTATAATATTAATATGTTACTCATGCTTTGGCCCTCTATCTTGATACATTTCTTGTTCATACCTTATGGGTTACCCATTCGGTAAAAATGTCTTTATGGGAGAGAGCTACGAAGATTACCGCCATCAGATTACAACCTCTTCAGCAAGAGAGATTACAATCTCTTCACCATTGGATTAATCAACGCTACATGCTTGAGTTTGGGCAAAGATCCAATCCCAATTGTCTGGAGCTTGACTCGTTGTCAGTTATCTCGTCCAAACTCTTGTTGATTTTGTTTTCTAGATGTAAGAAAACCTGAGAGAAATCGACCACGTTGAAAACAAAAGAAATAAGTCATCGAATAACTAAACGCAGAAGTAGAAAAGCCTTTTATTTTAATGTGAAAAAACAAATGGATAACCGGTGACCCAAGGTTGCAATATCTTCAACGTTGGGACACAGGCTCAACCCAAAACCAAAATAGGTTATTATTGTTGCTTTTAGTTTTAGATTTCTTTTTGGTATTTTTATTTACAATTTAAAACCTAAAACCTTATCTTCTACATCATAACTGAGATGATGTTAAGGTCCTAACCAATATGCCAAAAATTCTTAGGCATTAGGGTAACAAAAAAGTTATTATGTTAGATTTTTATTGCCACATTCATACCAAAATCTGTGAGTACCCTCAAAGTGTGTTTGGCCAACTGTTACGTGCAGAAAAATGAAAGAAGCGAAAGAAATCGACGGTGAAAGATTGCTCAGGGTGACTCATATCTTTGAGGAAACCTTAAATAGTTTTTTAACTGTTTCAAAATGTCCCATTATGTACCTTGCCCATTGTACAGATCTCGTCGAGTATATAGAATATGGTTCTTCATTTGTCAAAATCGAACCTATATCGAGCTTGGAATCGAAAAAATAAAATAACAAAGTCAAACTTCTCAAAAAAATCAACCGGTCGACCAGATCTAGAATGGTCTGTAGGTGGTCAAAAAAAAAACATTTCAAAAATGGAGTTAAGAATTCAATTTTGAGTATCGAGTTTTATTTCTTTTTTTTATAACTTCTACTTCGAGTCAAACTATTTCATGGACTAAAATTTATTATAAATAGGAAGTTTCAAATTTTATTTTATGGATCTCTTCCTGAATTAAATTTACCATCTTTTCCAAGATAGAAGAACCCTAAGCATCTTTTATCCATTTTTATCTTTCTAGTTTTCAAGTTTTGATTTTCAAACCAAATGGGTGTTTATTATTATTAGTTTTTTATATATTTATGACCGTGTACAGTTTGCATAGCACTACATCTACTTGTATATGCCACATGGCACTATAAACAAAAAAAAAAGTATTTCATCTTTAAAGGTGTTTCTGTCATAGAAAGATGTTCTTCATCAATACCTTTATTTAAGGCTTCTCTCAAAATAAATTTTTGAGCCCTAAAATTTTAGAAGAGAAGAAGCTAGCCTTATCGTTTGCCCTTATTGAACCCCTGGGTTTTAAAAATTTTGGTTGCTAGTAAAAAATTGTTTTTACCCAAATTTATATTGGTGCTGGTGTTACTACCAAGAAACTGCTACTATTAACAAAAAATTATTAAAGGTTATTAAGACTATTAGCGACAAGGGTATTAGCGACAGTTTTTTTGTTAATACTTAAGAGCGAAAGTTTTTGGCTGTTGCTAATAGTTTTATTTTTTGTAGTATGTGCTTGTAGCCTCAAGTACACGATTGCATATTGATTGGGTTGTTGATCGTTGTGGGTAATACCGGCGATTGTTTGGAAGCAAATTGGGAGCATTTTGAAGGGACGAATCGGAGATTAGTTGGTACGCTTAAAGGTTTGATAGGACTGTTGTTGTGGGATGCGTTAGTGTGATAGTCTGCATATTATCTGGTACTTTTGTAAGTCCTTTATTAACTTTCTTAGTGGATTTATTTCTCTGCATGAGGTCCCGTGGATGTAACCTAGTTATAAAATCTTGTGCTTATTGTGATTGAAATTTTTATTTTATGTGTTTGCTTGTTGAAATAAATAATTTCATGTTCAGCACCCCTCTAGGCTAATCTATGTTTATCAAAGCCACAAACGATTTTTTATAATAAAGAGTGGTGGCTCTCACTTGGGTACTCCTCTTTGGAGATCCTAGCACTACAAAAATAAGGTGTTTCAGCGATACTTGATGTTAAGGCAATTTTTGCTAGCGATAATTTTTTGTAGTGATAGGACTAATAGCAACAGTTTTTGGTTAAAAAAACTGCCGCTAATAGTCTTATTTTTTGTAGTGTAGGTAGCCCTTTCCACAAGCTGCCTCTTTTATGATTCAAATTTCAAAGATAGTCAACTAAGGTCAGATCCGTACTGACAAAAATCGGGTCAGGTCGGGTTTACCTGACCGATATTTCATACATAAAATGATAGAAAAGAGAGGGTTTCACCGATTAAGGGGGTTAAATTAGAAAGTTGGTATGAGTCTGATTTAGGCTATAAAAGGATGACATATTATAAAGGAGCAGTGTTACTGCCACACCACTTAAACAAAGACCAGTGTTACTTCCACAGAATAGATGTTGAGATCATGATCCTACAATCGGACAATTACATATTGATTTCATGTGGCACACATTTCAAAAAGGTAAATACGAATCATTTTATAGTATGATGTAATGGTCCACTTTTTGGGATGTAAGAGTAACAAATACGGTTGTTCTTTTTATAATAAAAGCAGTAACGTTTAGTACACATCTAAACTATATACTAAGAGAGAGAGAGAGAGTGAGTGAGTGCTGAGGCCTACATAGTGTTGCTTCACTTTCATTCATAGAGAAAACTTTCATATATACAAGTTAATGCAACCCATAAAATTTAATTACAATTTTCAAAATAACTGTATAAAATTTAAATACAATTTTCAAAATAACTGTAATTGAAATTATTTTTTAAAATAAATCTAATCAAATCAAATGATGTGTATCTTACACATAATATAACATAACGGTCGGGATCACCTGTCCATTTTGACACTACCTAATCATGTGAAGATGAAGAAAATAGCTTGGAAAGGCATGAGCTGCCCACCGGGGTATGTTCAAACTGTTAGGGACAAGGGTCCTATTGAGAGATATAAGTCACTCTCACAAACTTTTTTGGTTATCTCCATATTCTCTGTCAAATAAAACCTATAGAGAGTTACTTGTCTGTACTTTTGGAACCTTTTTTACATCCATTTCATTGTCTCTACCATGACATCCCTCATGGATAACTATTTCTCTTTTGTGCTCTTGTGTTTATAAATCATGAGATGTACCCTTCTAATTGGTATGAGGTGTCTGACCCGAGCACTAAGTGGCTTGGCTTCATTAAGAGGTTAATTTTTGGGATCTGGGACACGTGATTTTATTTTGTGTGTGTTATTTGATTTAAAGACTATAATCTAAAGATCTATGGTGTAAAAAATTGAGACGAAAAAACTTTTCCATTCTGTGATTCAGAAGAGGCAATAATTTTTAAAAGTAATGATTATCATATATATATATATATATATATCCATTACCAAAGATCTCTAGTTAACATTGATTGCTTTCAATCACACGCTAGAGGTGTTTTTTCGTCCCAATCTTCGAGAGCAATGTCCTTTGGATTATGGTCTTCAACTCACATGCATGATGAAATCATGAACCATGTGTCTCAAAAAGTGACTAGTGAATAAAGTCATCTACCCCTTGGGTCTATATCCTACTTTCTAGGCATGGCACCACTATGTGTAATTGCCTGCATGTGCTTTATGCGTAACCATTCTTGCATACGAGGAAACTAATAAAGCATGGTTTTAAGTTTATACAAATTACTTTACAATAAATAACTTCTTTTATTTGAAGCATGGTTATAAGTTTCCCCCGAGACGAGATGTCTCGGGGCTTAGTGAGACAAGATTAGTACTACATTTCCTCTTAAGACGTTGAAAATAATATTTTTAAATTATAATTTTTATAGGATGTTAGGCTAGTACACCATTGAAAGTATACTACTTATCGTCGTCTTTGTACACGTGGGACTATTGTTTCTTACCGTAGCCAATCTATGCAATGATCTCGTAAATGGCTATCATGGGGTGTCCAAATATGTGCACTTTAATATTTGCTACTGATATCATCACAGAGTGCACAGATTTGTACATGTGGTACTACTCATCGTCTTATTTTTAATGGCTAATATCAAAGATCATTAATCGGATGGTATACAATTGATTATACGCCTGATTCTTTAACTGAGATATGTTCCAATCCTTGACAGCCACTTGAACTATTTAAATTGATCACATATATTTGTCATGTAATATAATAGTGAAATATATTTTAATGGTATACGATGAAACTCCTATTTTAATGTTGTAAGATTGTTTAAAAGGCTATTTTTGTTTCACAACATATCGCCGAGATCTCTCACCAAGACACAAAACTTCTCGAGGATAGCCGAGATTTCAAACTATGATTGTAAGAATAAAACGTTTGGAACACATCAAGGGGAGTGAAACTGAATCTAGTAGAAGATAGAATCATGGATACTTCTCGATGATAGCCGAGATTTCAAACTATGATTGTAAGAATAAAACGTTTGGAACACATCAAGGGGAGTGAAATTGAATCTAGTAGAAGATAGAATCATGGATACTAGTAATCCTACCTCGACATCTCAAGATACTTGGATATGTATCACTACAAAATAGTGGCAATTTTTTATAGCGGCAATTTTTTGTAGCAACGGGACTAATAGTGGCAGTTTTTTATTAAAAAAAACTGCCGCTATTAGTCTTATTTTTTATAGTGTATATTCAAATTTGTAGGAGAATACAGATTTTGCCCTTGAGAAAAACCTATATAAAGTGTATATAGAAGCAGAATTTTGGCTCTTATAAAAGTTTGGCTATTTTTTTAGTGCACCCATTAAAACAATATAAAGCCTATGATCATAACAAGCTAGATTTGAACACCCGACCTACTGAAAGTACATATCTTATTAATTTAGAAACGTAGTTATATTTTAGTCACTACATGATTTTATATTATCTTAAGGTTCAAATGGAAACTAGTACCTTTGATTATGCACAGAAACTTTAGTGTAGTTTTGCAAACAATTCCTTTATTTTTTGTATGAGATTTAACTTTTAGAAGATGTTGGAGTATTATTAAAATTTCAATTCTAACTTTTTAGAGGGCCAACTCTCACGACCCAAAATCCTTACCCGATATCGAGGGTGTAAGATTCTGTGTCATGACATTGTACATTGGATAACTCGATAAGCGGACATACACATAATCCATAAATCATCAGAAAAATTAATTGAGACATTTTAATATGCATTTAATGGCTCATAAATAACAGCGGAAAGCATAATGATAATTCATAAGGTCAAAATCTAACCACGCATCCAAGACATAATTAAATGAAAGTTTTGCGTATGGCGAAATGGTCTCAAACGTAAACTCACAAGATGTATCGAAAACAAAATCAACAAGTAATAAGTCTCTCTAAAAAAAAGATCAAAACTAGAACTAAAGGGACGCTCAGGAATTATAAAAGTTTGTCGGATCTATGCTCTCATCCAAGTGATAGTCATCGTCCTCATCTATATAAGCCGTCTTCGATACAGCTGCCTTCATGTCATCATAGGCAAGATGATTGGTCTCACCTGAAACTGTTAGCTTTTTGGATAAGGGTGAGTTTACTCAGTCGAGTAAACTCATGGGTTATATAATCGATCCACCTTAACTTACTTAGGTGATCGTGTGTAAAATTGCTTGAGTTGCGGTGTATTTTGAATAAATCAAGCATCACTACATGATTAAATATCCAAAACCTCATTACATATCATATCAAAACTAAAGGGCGTATCATAGAATGAAATGTACATGAAGCTTCTATTTCTTATTTTCTTTCATATTTATCTTATCAACTTATCATGCGTGACAGATATGAAGTCTTATTATTACTTCATACGCCTATACAACGTACTTCATATTTTACTTATCTTAATTAAATAACATGTGTCAAGGCCACTGTTCGAGCCTACCACGCGAGGTCCACGTGTAGATAACTATCTAACTTTCATATCATAACATAAATCATCATCCAGCCAGATAAGGTTGCGCGCATCAGTAACAACAGTGTCCCCTTAGTTCGAGACAAAGCTAAACATAATGTCCTAAAGAGCTGTCTCGACTGTAGATGTTTGACCTTTACAGTGGCTCGTAAGATATGACACATGTAGAAATTAATTCATGTTCAGCTGGTCTTCACAGCGTATCGTAACATATCATTATTTGATTTCAGGCTTAGGTCCCTGCCCCGATTTCATATTGACGTGGACTTAAGTCTCCACTTTCTAAAAATATCATATCTTAGCATATTCATTTCTCATCTTTACTTAAAATTTAATTAGAATAGGTCACAGTGCGATAGGGTTCACTAATCACGCTTTCTAAGGGACGGGTTCCGTAGTAATCTGGATGTACTTTGTGTGACAGTCCATACTCCTATAGAGGTATTGCATCCGTACATGGATGCCTACATTCCGAGTTTCACGTGATCGTGAAAGAAACCCCACCATATCGAAGACTTATATCATGTGTCACATCTAATTCTTAATCTATCATATTCATGCCCTATCATAATTTTCTATGTGATAAATGTCATATGATGGTGTGAAACATATATCAGAAAGAGACTACAGCATGCACCCTAAATATTACATATTCATAAAGAAAATTAACATGGAGCATAAAATATGAAGCATTAAGTAAAAACAGAGAACAAGAAATATTTAACTATATTTATTCTAAGTTGAGTCTTATTACTCTTCATTGGAGGTGATTGTGTTTATAAAACATCACTGATTGATCGGTATAACAATCTGACATATTTTGAACTCTATAGAGACACACGTGCCCATACAAAGACCATAGGAGTCTTAAAAGAGGTAGCAAATATTTTCATTGTGTTCGAAATGTCAAAAAACTATTAGATCGAGTCTTGTTTCGCTTAAATTGGATGTTCTAGTAAAAATAAACTCGAAATCAGAATCGTAAAGAAAAACAATTATGAAACTGTCAATCTCGACAGGTCAAAAAAGGGTCTCGATCGGTCAAGATTAGAGAAAGAGGAAATTTCTATAATATCGATCGATTTTCTTCAACTGGTCGAGGTGACTGAATAACTTGTAAAAATTTCATCTCGAATGGTCGAAAATGGTTTTTGATCAGTCAAGAATAGAAACGAATCTTTGGCCACAGTAAACTCAACTGGTCGAATTGTATTTCGACCGGTCGAGGTGACTAAAGAGGAAACAACTATTTATATAAATTCGACGGTTGAATTGTTGAAGAGGCTGAAGAGAAATTCAATCTCGACTGGTCGAAAATGGTTTTCGATCGGTCAAGATCAACCAAAGGATAAAGTCCATATAAAGATATATAATCTTGATCGGTTGACTTTGAATTTCGATCGGTCGAGCTAGCTTTTGCATGCACAGGTCGAGTTTTTCGACACGATTCTAAATCATTTTCTTCCTCGATTGATTTAGGATTCTTATATTTGAAAAAACTTAATAATTTAAGATGGATTGAGAGACACCCACCTGTTGAAGCGTGAATCGATTCTCGCGACGATTTGGGTTGATGAAGATTGGATTCGAGAGACAATTTGTCTAAATTCCTTCACAAGAAATCTTTTCTTACGATCGAATCTTCACAGCGATGAGAAGCCTTAATCGGAGAGATTAGGCTTCAGAACAGGATGCACGAGTCGTTGATATGATGAGTTGAAACCCACGGTGTTGCTCTACCGTGGAACCCAATAAAGATCTGGTGAGGGAGGTGTAAAAGATGGTGTTGTCGGAGCTTTTACAGAGAAGAGAAAATAAGAGAGAGAGAGAGAGAGAGAGATGGCTGAGAATTAACGAGCATTGTTTCTCTCTAAATTCTCTATTTATAAGGAAAGATAATTAGAGAAGGAGTTCACTATGGCAAGTTGTCCTTGCTAAAAAGAGCAAGAGTCCTTTAGGGATTCTAATTGATTTCAAATCAATTCCATAATTTGAGGGACTCAATTAGCTTAATTGTTAAGGTTGCGAAATTCTTAGGATTCGACTACTATTTTTGTATAAACAGAATCATAATTAGAAAATTTCTAATTTAAAATGTGTGGGCCATGATATAGTGTGCGCACAAGTACCGAACTTGGTACTTCTCAAATCTATCACCATTAAAAATGGTCAAATTAAACTCGGATTATAACACCAACTCTCTTTATTGTTTGCTAATAAAAACACATTTTCTTAACACACACTTTTAACCTTAATAACTTTACTTTTAAAGAAATACACACTGCCAAGTTGTGGCAACGGTCTAGCAACTTGGGTTTGCTTCCCAACGTTAGGGGTTCGAGTGACCAACTCCCCTATGCGAAAAGGGCATTTCCACCCGGTAGGGATTAGTCCAAGCGCAAATCTAGGAACCCCTATGCCATAAATATAAATAAATAAATAAGAAAAAATAAAATTAAAAATTAATAATAATGAAATGAATCATATCTAATTAAAGGGAAATTTACCTGACCGGCCCTGTCAGATGTACCTTTTACGTCAAAGGCCCTGTAGTTTCACTTTTACCCAAATCGACCCGCTGCGCGCCGAGCCGTCGCCCGCCTTTAGGAAATGCCAAAATTACCCTCAATGTAATAAATAGCCGCCCTTTTTTCAACTCTTCACTGTTTATCATTTTTTACTTTTTATTTTTTCGTTCAAAGTCAGTGGAGAGGAGGTGTCGATTCGTAGCCGCTAGCGTTCCGTTCTTCAATCTTCAAGCTACCAAATTTGTAAGTTTGAATTAAAATTATCTTCCATTGCTGTAGAGTTTTTTCTTCTCCTTTCGTCGCTGCACATTTTGTCATAATTTTTTAAGGTTACTTTATATGCAATCGATATCGATTATATATAAAATCGATATTTATTGAATATAGAATCGATATCGATTGAATATAGAATCGATATTGATTGTATTTAGAGTCGATATCGATTACATATAGAGTCGATATCGACTCTAAATACAATCGATATTGATTATATATTCAATCGATATCGATATTTACAGCTTATATATTACAGTTCATTTAACATATAAATAGTCTGTGTTAGTATGGGACTCAGTTCTTTCTTTTTTATTACAGTTCATTTCAACAAGCTGTTAAGATGATTGTACACAGACATGTTATCAAGTGTTCCCCTAGTGCCATTTTGAATCTCTACGATACCGCTAACCCAACTCGAAAGGAGTTGCTGAGAGCTTCAGTTTTCGGTGAAATATTTCAAATGCCTAAGGGTGTGAGATTTCTTGGAGATGTGGTCGATACGATGTTGACTTTTTGGGTTGAAAAAAATCACTTCCGAATCAGGAAGACTGATGTCTATCTTTGAAAGTCGGGCATTACATTGATATTAGGCCTTCCCGTAGTTGGCCCCGAAAAGTATACCCCGTCTGTTAAACCACCGGAAGAACAAACCATTCGATACAAATATTTATGTGGAATGCCTCCTGAAAAAATTCTCCGTTCTCATATAGATGCTGCAATTTGGAGAGCGGAAAGTGATGATAACTTCTTAAAGTTGTCTCTTCTATATGTGTTGTGTATATTTCTTTTTCCCAGGTCCCACCATTAACTGGCTGAAGACCACATCGACCTCATCGATGACGTCGAAAACTTTAACCGAACTCCGTGGGGTCTCCACGTGTACCATGACTTGATGGAGTATATAATGAAGGGTACGGCGAATAGAAAGACTGCCGAGATAGATAAAGCCCTTAAGACGTATAACACATATGGATGCATATGTGTACTTCAATGGTGGGCTTATGAGATGCTGCTAGATATCTCGCCTGCCCAGATAGGCCTTAAGGACCATTTCTCACGACTGGTAAAATGGTTGGACAGGGCGCAATCAAGGATCAAAGGTTACACTCGCGGACAGATATTAGACAGCAAGGTATGATGTCTATTAAATAATTCATATAAATAAAGTTAAGGAGTAGAGAGACTCGATGCCGATTCAAATAAATAAAGTTATCGATTTTGTAATGAATCGTTATCGACTTATTAAATACTCGTTATCGATTCTGTAACAGATCACTATCGATTATTTAATAAATCGTTATCGATTCTGTATTGAATCGATAACGACGTAATAAATAATCGATAGTGATTCATTACGAATCGATAACGACTATTTAATAAGTCGATACCGATTTATTTTAAAATTGATAACGATTTATTAAATAATCGATAGCGATTTGTTACAGAATCGTTAACGACTATTTAATAAGTCGATAACGATTCATTACAAAATCGATAACAACTTATTAAATTATCGATACTTTGCATTTGGAATATATTATTAATTTAGTCTATTATTTATCGTGTTTCCTTATACTTTAAAATGTTCGAGCTCTCCTCGTGCCTGTTGCCTTTAAATTAGATATACCTGTCTTAAAAGAATATCTACGGGGTCGAAATGTCGCTGGTGGAAAGAGGAAAGAGGCTCCCCTCGTGTCGGTCAAGAAAGCTGTGGAAGAGTTGTGGCCGAAGAAGAAGAAAAATTACATTCCGGTCGAGAATATAACGAGGAAGAATTTGATGACCAATCGATGTCGGACGAAGAATCTTTCTCGAAAGAGGGCCCCGTCCATGTAGATGTAGAGCGGCCGAGAACTAGGGGAGCCACAAAGGAGAGCCCAACTGCGAAAGGGAGCCCAGCTGCACCGTCCTCCTCCAATGAGTCGTTGTTGAGGAGGGTCGACGCTTTGGCGCTGGAGAACTTGAAGCTCACCCAAAGAGTAAGCCATTTGGAGGGAGAGAATGTGTTCCTGACGAAACACTGTGCCTCCATAGAAAAACTATGTAACTCCTTGAATGAGAGACTCAATTCAAGAGATGCAGAGTTGCAGAAGTTGAATCACTACAACTCATTGGTCAGAAAGGGCCAGAGGAATATAGAAGAACTTCTTGAAAATTTATTGGAGGCGAGACCTAAGGTATGTATTGATACGTAGTTTTTATATAAGTTCAAGATTGTTAAAATAAATCGATATCGACTGCATATAAAGTCGATAATGATTATAACTATAATTGAGATCGACTATATATAGAATCGATAACGATATTATGTACAATCGATATTGACTTCATATAGAGTCGATACCGATTATATTGGCAATCGATATCGACTGCATATAGAGCCAATAACGATTAAATTTAAAATCGATATTGACTTTTTATAATGGGGACCAAAAATTATTTCTTATACTGCACCAGTATTTCGATGTTCAGGATGTCGCTATTGAGGAGCTGATATCAAATGTGTGTGACACAGCCGTCGATAAGGAACCATCAGCTCTAATGCATGAGGATCCTCCCATGGACGAAGTGATGACAGCTACTGACGAGCAGCCTGAGACTGAAGCCGATAAGGGTCCAGCTGGTGAAGAGCAAACCTCTTCCCAATTGCCTCCCCAACAAATTGATCCTTAGTTAAGACCTAGGCAACTCATCAAAACAACTGTCGACAAACCTAAAACACAGCAAAGGGGAGCGACGATGAAAAAGCCTATAACCGAGAAGGTCATTGAAGGACCTACGGCTGAGCTTGGACTGGTGGCTGATGCTACCGCTGAGCCTTGGTCTACGGCTGATGATGCTACTGCTGAGCTGACAGCGAAGCAGAAATACATGCTAGACATATGGAACAAGCCTGAGTCTGAAGACGAGTAAGTCATTCTTTCCAAGAACAAGCCTGAATCTTTCACTTCATTATTTATTACGAAAATTAGTTACGTTGGCCTTTATTTATACAGCAACTACTAAACACTGTCGAAAATTATACGCTGGTGGTGCAATCTTTCAAATGTTGTTAGGCACGAATTACTTGGATAATTTTGTAAGTAAAGTAACCTACTATAGACACAAATAGAATTATAAAGATGTCGACGACTCGAAATAGAGTCGTTATCAACTCTACAACGAATCAATATCAATTCATTGAAGAGTCGATGACGACTCTTTACACAGTCGTTATCGACTCTAAAACAAATCGATATCGATTTATTGTAGAGTCGATAACGATTATTTATTTAGTCGGTAACGACTGTATGGAGAATCAATATCGATTCATTGTAGAGTTGATAACGATTATTTATATATTATTAAAGTACAGGAGACGACTCTTTTAAATGTTGCATATTTAACTGTAACTGCGTTGGTTTCAGATTATGAGTGCCTACCTGAGACACTTGGAAGTAATTGATAACAATATTCATCCTGATGCAAAGGACAAATGCTTCCTTATGTGCCCTACCGCTCTGACTTACATGGGCTTTGAACTTAACGATTTCAACAAGTTCCTTCTTGCTGAAAAATTATATGAAGAGTCGTTCGAGTTTCAAGTCAAACGGTGGGCTGCTCATAAACTCAAACAGAACCAAGGCAAGAAGCTGCTGAAATTTTTCTTCTTCAATCAGTTTCGGAAGCTGTGAGCTCACGAGTGCAGCACAGTATGCTTCCAACCTCTTTATAATTTTTTCTATCATACCCTTTGAGATTATATTACTTTTTCGTAGATATTTATCTCAATTCATTCACAACAACAATTACACTGGGCGCTTGCGATCATGAAGGTAGTTGAACGATCGATAATGATCGTCGACCCTATTTTTAATAGGCCCTCTAAGGAAAGATATCTGACCCAATTACAAATGCTGGTAAAATATTTTGGTTAGCATATCTTTCATCATTGTTAGCTTAGCATATCTGACATTCCTCTATTTCGAAGCAGACCCAATACCTTCCCACGGTTTTATATTTGTACGGTGACTCTATTGCACTGAACGTGAAGATCTATCCTTGGTCATCTAGTGACTACCGGATCAAAGCCATTCCCCGACAGACCAATTCAAGTGATTGTGGGGTGTTTGTGGTGAAGTATGTGGAGTACTTCATATCGGGGAAGAAATTTGACTTCGCGCAATCAAATATGGATAGGATTAGGGTAGAAATTAGCCATACACTGGCTAAATACACTGGCGATGGAGGAGAACTAGAGCAGGATGACAAAAAGGAGGAGGCGCAGTAGTAGTGTGGTTATAATGTAAACGAAATATTTTGTAAATATAAATGACACATTTTTTGTAAATGAAATATTTTTAATATAAATGAAACATTTTTAAGTAACAGTGGTTATAATGCAGAAACAGCAGTCATTATCGACTTTATATAGAGTCGTTATCGACTATATAAATAATCGATAGCGACTCTATATAGAGTCACTATCGACTTTCTATAAAGTCGTCATCCATCAACTATATAGATAGTCGATATCGATTCTACAATAAATCGATATCGACTTTATAGAGAGTCGATGGCGACTCTACATAGAGTCGATGGAGACTCTATATAGAGTCATTATCGATTATTTATATAGTCGATGATGCCTTTATATCCAATCGTCAACGACTCAATATACAATCGTCACGACTATATATACAGTCGTTGACGGCTCATTTATATATTCCATGTTGCATGTTTCTGAGTAACTGTATAGTTTAAAATTATAACTATTACAAAACAAAAAAATTGGGATTCTGAGTTTGTTAGCAAATATACATTGTCTCGTTTATATTTCATCTATCATTATTAAAAATATGCACTATCAACACATCGATCCCACTGTCATGCAACTCCTGCGATTGTGGCCATACTCACTGCACCTGCTACACTGTAGGGCCCTAACCTCACCCTTAGACCGTATCCTTCTCTTCCTCGGATGGTCGACTTGCTTTCGACAATTATAGAGTTGTCTCACTTTTATTTTTTGAGAGAGTTGCTCTGCTTGGAACTCCCATTGGCTTTTATCGAGGGTGGGAAGCCATTGCTCATCGTATGTTTGTCTAAAACAAGCGATGAAAAATCACTTCTCACAGAAGATATGATAGTCGTAACCTCTCTAATTGATGACCGGCACGGCATGGGATCGAGACAAGCCATGAATGTGCCAACGGCGGCAAGTACACGTCTTGTGTTTCAAGTCGACGTGATGAATAAAATTTTCGGAGTTGACTTAAAATTGATCTTGCTCATATGGTTGAACTCTCTTTCTACCGGCCCATTGCAACACCTTCTTCATATACTCGTCTGCTTTTTAGCAGAGGAGGGTGGTCCATTTCTCATATATGTATAGACATTTTTGAAAATGATCGGCGACTTTCTCTCTAGTAGTTCTGATTAAGTCAATAATTAGTCTTTCTCGAGCTATCTTTAATACACTATTTAAGCTTTTGGCATTATTCGTAGTCAGGGAATCGTACTGCCTTCCTTCCATATATACGCGTGCCCAATGCTTCAGGTCTATTTTCGAAATATACTCTATGGCTCAAAGATTAGTAGGATCTTTCTTCATTTCGTTCATAAAATAATCAAATTCTCTACTAAATATGCACGCTCAGCTTTCTACCACAGACCCTTTACATTGTTCTTGGGATACTTGTGTGTCAAATTTTGTGTCATATGTCGGATGCAGTAGTTGTGATATGCGTTAGGGAAAATATGTTTCACCGCCTTTATTAAACCCTTCGACCTATTCATGATAAAAACGAAATCTTCGTTAAACCCAATGATTACGAACGCACCTACCCATTCAAGAAACCACATCCACGTATCCTCTTCTTCTAACTCGACAACGGCAAATGCTAACCGTAATATATGATCATTACCGTCTTGTGTCGAGGCGATAAGTAGGATCCCTTCAAAACGTCCTCGTAGGTATGTGCCGTCTACAATCAATATGCGACGAAGTGTATTACGGTAGCTTCCGATGCACGGGCCAAAACTCTAAAAAAATCTTTGAAACTTACCGTCAAGTGTAAGTTAAAAGGATGTTTGTACATTAGGATCTACCCTCTCTATCTCCTTCACGTAGGCCGGTAGGTCCACAAATTATCCTTTTCAACTGCCTCTAATATCATTAAGGGCAAGTTATTTTCCCCTCCAAGCCTTTGCATATGAGATTTACACATTATAAGTTTTGTAATATCAAATATTATCGATGCCAGTGTGTAGTCGAATCCTTCCATAAGTTTATCCTGTACATGTTGGCTACGAAGGAGATTGTTATATTACGGTGATCGTGCGGTCCGATCTTAGCGGCACTGCATGTGTGAGTACTATTGAATGTCTTGATTTGGAAAGAGTCGAACTCAGTCAATTTAGACGCATGTATTCACCATGAACAATCGGGTTCATAGCATCCGGCTGTCACTCGATAACTAATGATTTTCAAAGGCCGAATTTGAAAGTTTTCTCCACCACGTGCACTTTCAATACTCTTTGAAATGTTTGTTTTTTCTCTGAAGATCTCTCCAACTTTAAACGTCCAATTCCGATATTCAGTTTCCACCTCTTCATCAGAGGAGTCGTCCGATGTCTCTAACACTTCGTAATCTCTGTTTACTAGGGGATTATCAATGTCTCTTACAAAAATTTACGGATCCTCTTTTATAAACTCATCTGGTTCGCTTTCATAATCTTCTTCTAAGGTATCTTCATTAGTGGGTTGAGGATGACTACACCATTCACTAGCGATGTTCTCAAGTGGTTGACTAGATCCTTCACCGAAGGGGTTCTGATGTGATTGACTAGATCTTTCACCTAATCGATAATGGCGTGGTTGACTAGGCCCTTCACCAAAGGGGTGCTCATGTGTATAGACATGAGGCTGAGTTTCTCCTATAATTCCCATCGATGGCATGATAGAACATAATTCGTGAGTCAACCAAGTTGTCCATCCATTGAGGAAGATATAACTAAAATCGTCGGTATCCACCACCCTTTCTGAAGTATAGTCTAACCATTGACTACAATGTTGTGACCCATGCATATATTTTGGTGGGTCATCATACAATTCAACTAGAGCATCGTTTAAATCAAAAGTTACTTTTCTGGCAGTCATGTTCGTCGTAATATCGTTATCATCGCCTAACGGGACGGTATCGTATATAATTTCATCCTCCTCAAACTTACATGGTTGAAATGAATGGCTACTCACAAAATCAGTCCCGCCAAGATCTGCTTGTTCAGCTTCGACTCGGAAGGATGACGGTTCCTTAATGATAAATACCTTTATGACGTCCACCCCGGATCTATAAAACGTAAATAGGGTGGCCAAATCATCAGCGTCCAAAATATCGGCAACCATAGGGGTATTCACTAGCTTCATATAAAACTTTATGGAAACTGTTTCATCCGCCCTCGCAAAACTGACAGCAGACATTTGCCTTATGAATTGTTCATAAGAAATACTAGTCGAAATATTAATAACCCTCTGCCAACCACCTTCATACAAGCTATCATCGTTTATAAGAAGGCCACCATAGTAACAAAGAAGAGGAATCCTCACCTCTGTCATCACCTGTTTAAGAATGAGAAGGAAGGGATCATAAGACTGATGACACAAAAGAGAAAAGACGATTCTTAACACATATCGGCTCTAAATACAATCGATATCGACTCTATATACAATCGATATCGACTGTATTTAAAGTCGTTATCGACGCTATATACAGTCGACATCGATTTTATTTAGAGTCGGTAACGACTCTAAATACAGTCGATATCGATTGTATATAGATTCGATAACGACTCTAAATACAATCGATGTCGACTGTATATAAAGTCGATATCGATTATATTTGCAATCGATATTAACTTTGAAAAAAAATGATTCAAGGAAATAAAAGTTTTCTTATATTGCACCATTAAGAGATCCTAATAAAC
Organism: Chloranthus sessilifolius; assembly: GCA_021018995.1. Lineage (NCBI taxonomy): Eukaryota > Viridiplantae > Streptophyta > Magnoliopsida > Chloranthales > Chloranthaceae > Chloranthus > Chloranthus sessilifolius. The sequence continues at coordinate 19,128,740 of CM037591.1, read as the reverse complement.
TGAAAATGGAGTTTAAGTAAGATACCTCGCGTCGCAAGAGCAAATTCCAGGGTCTTCTTCTCACAATGGAGAAATGCAGAGGCTTCTTCTCCCAAGCCTCTGTTTTCTTCTTCGAAATAGCATATCGGAGCAGATCAGACTAAGGAAGAAGACGTCGTCACCTGACCCACCTCTAACTTTTTAGCATATTAAAATGAGGAAAAAGAGGATGCTTTGTGGGTTAAAGAAAGTTATAGAAGGGAGTAATTTGGACTTTTTACTCTCCTTAGGGTCAGCTAGGCTTGGAGCTGGTCGGTTTAGGTAGGCCTCTGACATAAAAGGTGTATCTGACAGAGTCGATCAGGTAAATTTCCCCTAATTAAAAGTAAATAAAAAATTAACTTCCTATTGTTCAAAGCCTTTTTTTTTTTTTTTTTTTTTTTTTGTGTGTGTGAAACGGTTCCAAGTCTTTGTTAATGTCAAAAGATTTTGCCATTTGTTAAAAAAAATTCTTGCTTGGCACATTACTGATTTACTGTGCAATGCGAGGAAATTATTTCACACCCTTAGTCTTCATGCAAGGGTATGCACCTCTATTTAAACCAACGTCTGAAACCCATTGATGGCTTGAAATCAGATGATAGATATCGTTTTTCACTCCGATCATCCACACAATAGATCTTGAGACCATGATATTACCATCAAACAATCATTTTTTGATTTCACGTCTCACAGATTCCAAAAAAGTGGCCCTAAATTTAGGGACACCTTTTGGGTTTCCATACAACATGAAATAAAACACATACCACCTTTTTCCATGCTCATGGTCTGAAGATCGTTTCTGGAAGATCGGGGTGAAAAATGATCTCCATAGTTGGATCTCAAGCAGTTAATGGGTTTCTGACTTTTGCGCTTTTATCAAACCAGTTGGCAACATATATTTTTTTGTTTAAAACGTAACTCATGTTCGGTCATAACATATATTTTTTTATTTTTTATAATTATTAATATTTAAAAAAAAAAATTTAATATCCCATTTTTTCCCCTAAAAGGCCTAAACTACCGAAATTTGTTGTATATTTATATTTTATGGAGCCGTTTCATTTCTATAGATAGACTTAGTCACTACACCCATGACTCTAATAATCTAAGTTTTTTTTTTTTTTTATAACCTGGGTATCCGGGCCTCTTCGAGCACCTGCCTAATCCCAGGGGCAAATGCGCATCCTAAATTCAACACATATGTCGAATTGACTAGATCTAAATCCTAGGGTGGCCCTAAGGGGAGGGATTGAACTCGGGTCTCCTGCTTTTGGGCGGTGCAGCTAGCTTGCCTAACCCCCTAAGGTTAATCTGAGTAAGTTTTTAAATCAATGTTACCTGATTCGCTGGTTTTGAATTTGGGTTTGGAATTTGCGGTTCACCAAAGGCAAGTGATTCTGGTTTTGCTAGGGGTAGGATGAGTTTTCTCTTATAATAATAGTAAACAGTTTTATTATATATTTTACAATAGAGATCCATTACTTGCACTCGAAAACTTGGCCTTGCACTGAAGTGAAAGAAAGACTTGATATTTTAGGGGCATGTGATGATGAAAATGCAATCTGGGCCGTCCGATTAGAAGTTTATGATCTAGAGATATTTAGTACATAAGTTTGGATCAAAAAATGATCTTTATCATATGATTTATTATAGTCAACTGTTGAATTGGATAATAGCCTTTGACTATAGTTAATCACATGACGAAGATTATGTTTCGTGCTAATATTTTGCACTTAATATCTTTAAATCATGGTGGTTAAATCAATCGATTTAGATGGTGTTTTGAAATCTTAGAGGTTACCAAACTTACAAGTCTTTGTTTTAAATTTAGTGTAAGGACCAAATTTCCGTGTGCAAATAATGACTCCTTTACAAGTCTATGTTTTAAATTCGATTTAGATGGTCTTTTGAAATCTTAGAGGTCACCAAACTTACGAGTCTTTATTTTAAATTCAGTCTAAGGACGAAATTTCCGTGTGCAAATAATGACTCCTTTACTAAATTACACAATATAGGGTAGGCGTGGTGGTAGAGCTATGGGTTCAGCGTTTTTGCTTATTCTGTGGTCTGAGACTGAGAATCGACCCCGATTATCTTCAATTCTTTGTTTATAGGCATGGAAATCTGATTAGGCAAACCTGACCGAACCGAACCCGGACCGGTTCGATACCACCTGCAGCGAATTGGGTAACCTTGTTTTAAATCGGATTAGATATATAAGTTTATCCATCTGGTCAGTAGGTTAGGCCGGGGCTAGAAGCACCTAGCCACTAAGTCAAGCCAAGGGCCCAAAGGATTTTGGCTGGACCCGACCCATTAACAAAACGAGTTTGTGGGTTAGGCACGGACCTTTGAAAAACCCAGAAATAGTTCCTACCTCACAAGGGTTTGACTTGGCAGTCCACACGTTTGCGACTCAGTGATATGTACGGACTTTTAATGCATGCAAGTACGTGCATATTACAAAGTCACAAAAATGTGTGACGGTTTACCCCATGATTAGTGTAGGGCTTACAAAAAGAGGGAAAAATCTTTTTGTTTGATGTGTAACCAATAAGGTATCAAATATCGACCGTTACTGATATATATTGGTTTTTTGACAAACCGACATGTACCGGCACTGATACATATCGGTCCTCCAATTCGGTATCGGTATCCATATCGGCCGATACGTATCGGTTTCAGCAGAGACATGAAATTTTATTTTAATTTTTTAAAGGATCGATCCGCATCGGTATCAGCATATATGTATCAGCCGATTCGTTTTGAGGACAGGTACCGTAACCGATTTTGATACGTTGGTGACCAAAAAAAATCGAACTTTGATGATCATATGGAACCAAAAGATTGAAATTAATCCTAATTTTAGCTTCTGTAAGTCATACCTTATGATGCTTGATACAATGTGTACCTTTTTATAATAATACCAATGTTTTAAAATAATCTTTTAAAGGCTAATTATTGCCATTATAACCTTTTAGGTTTTATATTTTATAATTTTATTAAAACCTCTATGACGTGTTAAGAAGGCATTATAACAAGGGCACGACTCTCCTCACCATCATTTAAATACCAGAACGGTGGTTAAATAATCTTACACCATCAACGATTTAAGATAGGCAATCTGTATCATCAAAATGATAGTTCATAAATTGAAGTACAGCATGCCCAAAAATAATATTTTAGGAAGATTTAAACCATCCAATCTATGGACTATAATCAACCATTATTTTTAGATTCACTGCTGGTATGTAAGTTCATCAATCACATGATTCGCATCCACTTACAGTATATTTCTTCAGGTTAATAAGACATGTTCCAGTGATAAATTGCCCCTTGACAATTTAGATTGATAGCATATGTGCACCACAAGGCATAATCACTCTTGATCAAGTCTTCAAGGGTGTGATATTAAAGGCCTAGGTTTTATGGTGAAAGATCATTTAAACACCACTTTTGGTGTTTAAATGTCGTTTGAGAGCCATTATCCCTTAGAATAGACATTATAACTAGCAATAACTAATATAACGGGATACAATGGCCGTCATAATTTATACCCTAACGTAATGGGTAGAGGAGAATTCATATGCTTCAACAGGTTTTCATCCTTTTTGCTAACATCCTGCTACTTGTTTTAGCTTGATAACTCTTTACATAGTAAAATTTTATGCAAGATTTACCTGTTTAGCAGTTCTACCCTCTTCTCTACTCACTCTTTCCTATAGCAAATTTTATTTGCTCTGATAGGGAGTTAGTAGAGAGAAGGGAGGTTATTGTTGGATCTATCGATCCGACCACCCAAATAATTGCCCTAGGATCTAGGCATATGATTAATCAAAAACAGTAAATCCACAATCCATAAATAAAAATATTTGTGCGTACCTTATTGCGAAGATCATGACCGTCGCTTTAGCTTTAATCCGATGTATTAATCCTGGGGCCTTTCCTACAAGGAAGAAGAAGAAGGTGGCTCTACCCGCCTCTCTTGCTACACTCTCTTGATGGAAAGATGTCGAAAGACTTGTATGTAGTGAGCGGGGGACGTCCACCAATACATATAGCATGAAGAGTCATGCCCTGCTTAGAATACCGTCCATCAAGGTATTCTAATAAGAAAAAGAGTCACATGTAAATTAGAAAACCTTAAAGTTTCCTTTAATTCCCAATAATGCCCTTTATTATTTCAAGCAACTGCAATCCAAGGTTTTATAAAATCCTAGTGTGTGTGGGCCACAGAAAATAAGAATTTTAGTTTCTATAAAAAATTTCAACAATCTCCCACTTGGTCCACACACAGACTATAATTTTAAAAACGACTCCCACTGGATTAGACAACCAAAATGAGTGCACTCTGAAAACAAAACATTGTTTTAAATAATTTAGGCATTCCCAAATATCACCCAAATTTAATGAAAATATAGGACTGGATCATGAATGCACATAGTATACCATTTTCTGAAATTGATACTACGATAGTTCCATGGTCACAAAACTACATTAACAACAAATTTGAGAAATAATAACCAATTTAACATGTGAACTAAATGCACAACCAAAGTGTGCAAATCTATAATGTCCTGCTCCATGCTCGTCGTATGTTGTTCTGATATTCAGAAAACTCTGGCTTGTGAAATATTTCACCTAATTCTCAGAACAATAAGTTATTAACGTGGTACCTAATCACGTTTAACTACGAGCAAATCCAAAAGAGTACCAATACTCATAGGCAAGATCAAGGTAAAACCTTATTGGCTAACTCACCAAAGTATACCACCAAAAATTGTGAAATACTTCACCCTTAATTTGTGGACTACTCCACCAAAAATAAAAATTTTCTATTAGCTCACTCACCAAGGTGTGCCACTCAAATTGTGAAAAAATTTCACCCTCAATTTATAGAATACTCTACCCAAAATATAATCATAGAAAAATTTTACCTAATTTTGTGGAAAACTCCACCCAGAATATACATGTATATATATAAGAAAATCTTAATATGTATAAATAATAACTGCAGTTTAGAAGTGAGATAACCCTCACTCAAAAATGAAGTTTAAGACTTTACCAATCCCTTACGATGACAATCGTAATGTAATAATAAAACCATATAATCATTAAATAGTAACTCATGTTCAAAATATATTATCAATTTTAAAGGAAATTTTCATAATAAATTATGATAAAATATAAAACGGAGATCCCTACTTCATAATGATTTACAAATATATTCTTTTAACAAACAGTCCTATTAATATATATACTATTTAATATTAAAAGTTACATCACAAAATTCTGTCACCAATCATAGAATCCACCAAGGATATAGACATGATAACATGTCACCAAAAAGTCTAAAAGATCAATGTCCACAAAGGACTCCAAAATGACTATAAGCCATTAATATCTACCAAGGATATAGACACGATAACATGTCACCCAGAAGTCTAATAGACTAATGTCCACAAAAGACTCCAAAATGACTATAAGCCATTAATATCTACTAACGATAAAACAATTCATATTAGGGGTATGAACGAATTGATTAGAGTGTTGTATCATGTGCAATTAATCTACTCTTTGGGTATAGATAATGTACATCATTCAGCATCACCTTTGGGCAGAAACTGAGTGTACAATCTATCCTCTCCCCGGGGCACAGAAAAAAAAAATGCGCGTAGACCTAATCGCTTATGTTTCCGATTTGAACCCGATGATTCACTACCTTTGGGCAAGAGAATCATCATTCTCTCCCTTTTACACTTACGACTATTCTCTCACTCCATTTACACGAAATTAATGAATCACCTTTGGGTAGAATCAATAACTCCATGTAAATCAGTGCACAAGGTGATCTTAATGAGATAAAATCTCAAGATTCAAGAAATAACAACCTACATAGAATGACCACCTTTGGGCAGATCCAATCCTACTTTAATTATAGTCTCTCGAACAATCACTTTAGCAGTTTTCCTTAACCCCATTAGAAAGACTTAGACCTGATATGTCTAGTCTCAAGAGTTTAACCAACTCACCGTAAAGTGTATATGCGTAACCATGCTCATAGTCAAGAAAATTATGAAATAATATTTAAATAAATTTGTAATGACAAAACTTAGCCATAGACCTATGAGCTTACACACACATACACTTAGGCCAAAGGATCAATCCCATGATCCAAAAGCACATGTAACAATAATATATTAGACATATCATTTGGTCACCCAAATATTTTATTTCATCATATACAGTCATTAACTGTTGCCAATAATAAAATCAAAGCATAGGTCTCAATGAGTAGATTGAAATCGACGACTAATGAGTCAAAATCGGACTTAAAAAAAAAATGGGTCAATACTCTCAAACCAAGAAAACCTTTTCAATGAGCTAAATTGGGTCCTATATAATTAGCCCAAGCTCATATCCAGTTTGAGCATAGAGATGAGGCCATGACACCAAAAATTTAAGATTACCAATCCCTTTAAGACAACCACATGTCATTATTGGAGTAAGGATTCAAAATTTCGAATGTGCCCCAAAATCCTTGATTAAATGCTTTGAGTAGCCAAATCTTAAAATGTGTCTTATATAATTAACTCGAGCTCAGGTCCCATTTGAGCTTAGAGATGGCCCAAATATCAAGAATGTTCAAAACCATTTATATATCCACAAGCGTAAAATGTAAAAGTTTATAAAATTTACACAAATCTAAATTAAAGCCTTAAATACGCTTATGAGAATTAGTAAAATAATTTGACAAATAGGGAAGCTCAACCATATGAGTTCCAGCACTACAAAAATAAGACTATTAGCCCGATTGTTACCAAAAACTGCCGCTATTAGTCATGCTGTTACCAAAAACTACTTTAATAGCAAGTGCCGCAGAAACACCTTATTTTTGTAGTGCAAAAATGTCATAACCTTGTCCCACCAAAATCAATAATTGACAATATAGTGCAAACAATGTCCAATAATTAACAATATATTTGATTTAATAAAGTAACTTGAAAATTTAATTGGGCATTACCCATATAGGCTCCAAGAATTCACATAGCCGTGCCCAATCCAAGCCCACAACAAGTAGGTCCTTTAAAGAGTCTAAAATAGCCCAATAAAAATTAGATAGTCTAAAACATATTCTTTCCAAGAATCAAGCCCAAAATAAGACTTGATCCACTAAAAAAGCGTACACTATTATAAGGTCTACAATATAAGCAGATTTGGGGCCATAACAACCCAATGCCTAAATTTGATATTTATTAGTCAGAAGAATTGAGTACACTGTACACTAAGACTTCACACACATCCTTAATGATCTCCCAAAAGAATTGTATAAGAAAATATTAATTTCAAATATTATTTAATTTAGGCAAAAAGTAACTTGTTTTCTCAACATATAATCACTTGTATATAAGTAACATGAAATCCCCATCTGCATACCAGAATATATATATACAACACATGATCCTAAGTCCCATATTCATTTCCAAGAAAACTTCAAACAATCAAAGAAAAAATTCGTAAAGTTTTCAAAAACACCTTTTATTTTATTTATTTCTTTCTAAAAAAATAGCATATATTATCTCATCAATTCCCACAAATATGTTTTCATTCAAAAGATAGGTGCACGGTAGCAAACACCTTACATCAATAGATAACAAACACCAAGTTTCTCCATTTGAGTGTTGCGCTCTTTAAAGTATGCCAACTGGTTATAAGGTCAAAAGGGCCCGGATTGACCTTCCAAAAGTGAGAGATACCGTTGGATCTTTATAAAATCAAAACATGGGATCTCTAAGGTATACAATCACTAATAGCTACAAATCTATTTTCATTAGAAAATATAATAAGCGCCCAGTATCGCTACGGAGTGCTATTGGGTGAAAGACCAAGAGTGAACTTGGAAAAGTGAATCAACCATACCGTTAGAGATGCACCAAGTACCATCGTCGGTACAAAAAGCAGACTACGATGTCATCCTTAAGCTCCGATACACATATATTGTATGATGAAATAATTTGCGTTTCGTTGGAAACCTTGTTTAAGTAGTTTTATGCTTTTCGTGAAAGACTCCTTATCAAGAAAAAGATAGAAGGAGAGTTGCCCTCATCTTCAACAATTTAAGCAACGTATAAGGTACATATATATTTTAATGTTTCGATCAATCATGGGCCAATCCATGGCTCTGATACCAATTGTTGGATCTATCGATCCGACCACCCAAACAATTGCCCTAGGATCTACGCATATGATTAATCAAAAACAGTAAATCCACAATCCATAAATTAAAATATTTGTGCGTACCTTATTGCGAAGATCCTGATCGTCGCTTTAGCTTTAATCCGATGTATTAATTCTGAGGCCTTTCCTACAAGGAAGAAGAAGAAGGTGGCTCTACCCGCCTCTCTTGCTACACTCTCTTAATGGAAAGATGTCGAAAGACTTGTGTGTAGTAAGCGAGGGACGTCCACCAATACATATAGCATGAAGAGTCATGCCCTGCTTAGAATACCGTCCATCAAGGTATTCTAATAGGAATAAGAGTCACATGAAAATTATGAAACCTTGAAGTTCCCTTTAATTCCCAATAATGCCCTTTATTATTTCAAGCAATTGAAATTCAAGGTTTTATAAAATCCTAGTGTGTGTGGGCCACAAAAAATAAGAATTTTGGTTTCTATAAAAAATTTCAACAATTATTGCTACAGCAGGTAAATCCTACTTTATAGGGAGTTAAAAGAGCATAAAGCAGATGAACTCTACTGTAGTAGGAGATAGCAAAGAACTATGCCCTACACAATCCAAATGTGGGTTCAGTATGCAGCATTTGCTACTATTTATCAAACTCTATCTCTGTTGGATGGATGGGGAATCTAATGACTCCACTTGTTCTTCAAGTGCTCATTATTCCTCTTAGGATTTGGAGATCCATTCTCTATAGATTGAAGATAGAGAGAGGGCCTCTAAATTGTATTGAAGAATTAGATTTCATAAAGTTAGCTAAAGGGCAATCAAGAAGAATCATCATTCTCAAGCTTGCATATTGTGCCTTCATTTGGAATATCTGAAATGAGAGAAATATGAGAATATTCAACGGAAAATGCAAGCATAAAAGAAATTCTGAAATCCATTGTTTCTCCTATTAATCATATGCACCAGGGATGGTTCTGATCTAGGAATAGATAGTTTTGAATTCTTTTGACAAACCATTTTTATGGGATGATTGCAATGTCGAAGCTCTATTTGAAATGGCTTAATTATCTTTATATTTCTCCCCTTGGACTCTTATTTTTTAATGGAATTTTAACTTCTCCATTTTTAAATATTTATTAATTTTATGACCAGTTAATGCTAACTACTGTCTACTTAAAATTTTATTTTAAAGACAATAATTAGCATTAACTGGTCAATTGGCTAGCATGCACAAAATTGATGACCAGTGCTGTTAGGAATTCTACCCACTTTACGAACTCCCTATCGCGATGAATGCGAAAAAATAAGAAGATTCAGGTAAAAATTAATCACACGCACAACACAAAGATTTATGTGGTTCACCCAATTGAGGGCTACGTCCACGGGAGTATATGCACTATTTTTATGAATGTTTACAGCGCACACACTCTCTTCCCTCTAGTGCAAACTCAATCAAGATCTAGCACTATCTTCAACCACAAATCTGTGGTTAAACCAAGGACGCGGTCCTTCAAATAATAGAGAAGAGATCTACCGGAATATAGTCACGATTTCGACACAAGAACGGCTTCAATCGGATCTCCAATCCCCAAGCTATCCTTCAATCTTTTTTCTCTCAAAAGTATTCTCCCATAAAACTTTCACCAAGCTCTCTCTTTCCCTAGAAAAGAAAAACTCTCTCACAATAGGCTCTAAGCACCTCTTGGATACGTAACTCTCAAATCTCCTAAGAGTTGCAAAGTTTTAAAACACTTCCAATAATAGTCTCCTAATAACTTAGGAAACCTTGGCTAAAGTGAGATGTGGTTGGGATTATACCTTATTCAACAATCTCCACCAAGGTATCATCCCCAACCCCATCATCGCCCCAACGGGCATCAACAACTTCGACAAGTGTTAATCAAGTTTAGGCAATGCCTAAACTTATTATGCGTAATCGGCTTGGTCAACATGTCCGCTGCATTCTCTTTCGTATCGATCTTCTCGATCGATATTTCCCCATCTTCTATCATATCCCTGATAAAATGGTACCGAATATCTATATGCTTTGTTCTAGCATGAAAGACCTGATTCTTTGCTAGGTGAATGGCACTCTGACTGTCACAGAAGATATCGGTGCTCTCATCAACCTCACCAAATTCACTGACCAAACCTTTAAGCCATGAGCCTTCCTTAGCCGCCTCTGTAGCCGCTATATACTCGGCCTCTGTAGTTGACAATGCAACTATCCTTTGAATCATTGATTTCCAACTAATCGCTCCACCTGCCAAGACAAACATGTACCCCGTGGTAGATCTTCTTCTATCAAGATCACCAGCATAGTCGTAATCGACATACCCGTAGAGATCCAACTTGCTTGTATCTCCACCTTCAAACATCAAACCATGTTTAGCTGTACCTTTCAGATATCTCAATATCCATTTCACTGCAAGCCAATGTTCCTTACCAGGATTCGACATATACTTGCAAACTACACTCAAGGCCTGTGTTATATCTGGACGTGTACTCACCATGGCATATATCAAACTCCCAATGACATTTGTATACGGAATATTTTTCATATATTCCCTTTCTTCATGTGTGGACGGACTCATCTTCTTTGTGAGTTTAAAATACTCTGCTAGAGGAGTTGATACAGGTTTGGCATCACTCATATTATAAAGGAGCTTTTGGATAAAGGTCCTTTGAGTTAGCCAAAGCCTCTTCTTCTCACGATCCCTTGTGATTTCCATACCTAGGATCTTATTTGTGGAACCAAGATCCTTCATCTCAAATTTCTGGCTCAATGATTGTTTCAGCTTGTTGATTTCAACCTTGCTTCTTGCTGCTATCAGTATATCATCTACATAGAGAATTAGGAAGATTCTTTCCCCGTTACCATACTCTTTCCAGTAGACACAACAATCATACTGTCCCCTGTGATACCCTATGCCAAGCATATATGAATCAAACTTTCTGTACCACTGCCTGGGTGCCTGCTTGAGACCATACAAGGACTTCTTCAATCTGCAAACGAGTGATTCTGACCCTTCTGCTTCAAATCCTTCTAGTTGTCTCATATAAATTTCTTCCTGTAGATCTCCATGGAGAAAAGCTATTTTCACATCCATCTGTTCTAATTCGAGATCTTTCTGAGCAACTATTGCCAACAATGTGCGAATCGATGTGTGTTTCGCAACCGGAGGGAATATCTCATTATAATCGATACCCTCTTTCTGATAAAACCCCTTTGCAACTAGCCTTGCCTTAAACTTTGGAGTTTCACTCTTGTCACCTTCTTTCTTTCGAAAGACCCATTTACAACCGATGGCTCTCTTCCCTTTAGGAAGTTTCATGAGATCCCAAGTCTCATTCTTCAAAAGTAACTGCCATTCTTCTTCCATAGCTAACTGCCACTTTACTGCATCTGTATTCACCCGAGCTTCTGGAACTGTGCTTGGTTCCCCATTTTCTGTGATAAGTGCAAGTGTTAAAGGAATCATGTCCTTAAACTTTTCAGGACGTTTCTTCATCCTCTCTGATCTTCTTAAGGTAGACTGAACTAGTACCTGAGACTGTAAGTCTTGAGAAATTGTGTCATCTTCATTATCTTTCTCATCTTGCTCATGCCTTTCAACATCAACTTGTACCTGAGGTTCACCATATGGTTGAGGTTTGTCTTCCGCCTTTTTCATCGGAAACTCATCTTCGTTGAAAGTAACATCTCTTTCAACTATCACTTTGTGAGATTGTGTATCCCACAAACGATATCCCTTGACTCCTTCACTATAGCCAATCAAGACACACTTTTTAGATTTTGGATCCAACTTGGATCGTTCACTTCCCTGAAGTAATGCATAAACCGCACATCCAAACACCCTCAAGTGAGAGTAGCTCCCGTGTCTTCCATACCAAATCTCATCTGCAGTTTTCGAGTTCAGTGCTGCTAAAGGCGACCGGTTGACCAAGTAGCATGCCGTGTTCACTGCCTCTGCCCAGAACCCATGACTCAAGCCAGAATGGTTCAACATACACCGCGCTTTTTCTAATAGTGTTATGTTCATCCTCTCTGCTACACCATCTTACTGAGGATTTCCAGGAACTGTTAAGTGCCTAACAATCCCTTGATTTTCACAGTAAGCCTTGAACTCTGATGACAAGTATTCCCCACCATTATCTGATCTTAGGATCTTCACCTTTCTTTCAGTCTGCTTTTCAACCATACTCTGCCACTGCCTAAATTTCTGAAACACATCTGATTTATTTTTAATCGGATACACCCAAACTTTCCTGGAGTAGTCATCTATAAATGACATAAAATAGTTGGCTCCACCTACTGAAGTGACTTTAGCTGGTCCCCATACATCTAAATGTATGTAATCAATCAGTCCTTTCGAAGTGTGTTTTTCAATAGAAAAACTGACTTTCTTCTGCTTCCCAAAGATTTAATCTTCACAAAAATTCAGTTTACAAGTTTGAATTTCAGAAATCGCCTTGTTCTTTATAAGTTATGTCAGCCCACGTTCACTCATGTGACCAAGCTTTTTGTGCCACAAATCTGAGAGGTCCTTGGAATCTTTTGTAGCTGCAACACCACTGTCGCAGATTGTGTTGCCTACTAAAGTATACAGATTCTCCATCTTTTCACCTTTCATCAAAGTCATAGCACCACGTACAACCTTTAGTTTACCGGATTCTAGAATGACTCGACATCCTATCTCATCCAATGCCCCCAATGAGATCAAATTTTTCTTCAGATCAGGCACATGCCTAACCTCAATAAGAGTGCGAACACAGCCATCAAACATCTTAATTCTGATCGAACCGATACCCACTGCTTCACATACACTGTCATTCCCCATCAAAATTGTCCCACCATTGGCTACCTTATACTGGTCAAATCAATCCCTGTACGGACACATGTGATACGATGCCCTTGAATCTAGGATCCATCTATCATCAAACTGACTGGAGCTTAACAATGCACACAATAGGTCTTCACCGAAATCTGACTTAGCAACACTAGCCTATTGCGAAGTCCCTTCATCACCCTTATTATTATTCAATCTCTGTTTGCAATATTTGCGAATATGTCCAGATTGCTTATAGAAGTAACAGATAATATCCTTTTTGTCACCCCTAGATTTGGGCCTGCTGTTTCCTCTCGTTGATTTATTATCCCCTCTGAATTTGTCTCTTTTGGGATCATGGTTTCGACCCCTTTCGCTTAAGAGACTAATCCCTTCGGAGTTAGATTCGGATTGTTTTCTTAATTCGTCGGAAAGAAGTGCAACAGTCACTTCTTCGACGGTAATAGTGTCTTTACCATAAATTAATGTGGTAATAAGGTGCTCATAAGATGGTGGCAATGAGGTGAGCAAGAGAAGTGCGAGATCTTCTTCTTCAAGTTTCACCTCAATGCTCAATAGTTCACTAACTATTTTATTAAAAGAATTTAAATGGTCATGAATACGCGTACCAGCCTTCATACGAAGGGTGTACAGTTGCTTCTTCATGAAGAGTCAGTTGGACAACGACTTTGTCATGTAGAGAGATTCCATCTTCTTCCACAGATCTACGGTCGTCCTCTCGTGAAGAACGTTGTAAAGAACTTCATCGGACAAGCACAATCGGATAGTGCTTACGGCCCTCTTATCAATAGAGTTCCACTCTTCATCGGACATCTCTGCCTTCTAACCCATCTCTTTTCCAAGTAGGGCATCATCAATGTCTTGTTGGACAAGGAGATCTGTGACCTTGACTTGCCACAAAGCGAAGTTATTATTCCCAGAAAACTTCTCCACCTCAAATCGTGCATTCGAGACCTTCATCGCCATTGTAGCGTAAACTTGACTTTGATACCACTTGTTAGGAATTCTACCCACTCTACGAACTCCCTATCGCGATGAATACGGAAAAATAAGAAGATTCAGGCAAAAATTAATCACATGCACGACACAAAGATTTACGTGATTCACCCAATCGAGGGCTACGTCCACGGAAGTATATGCACTATTTTTATGAATGTTTACAGCGCACACACACTCTCTTCCTTCTAGTGCAAACTCAATCAAGATCTAGCACGATCTTCAACCACAAATCTGTGGTTAAACCAAGGACGCGGTCCTTCAAATAATAGAGAAGAGATCTACCGGAATATAGTCACGATTCCGACACAAGAACTGCTTCAATCGGATCTCCAATCCCCAAGCTATTCTTCAATCCTTTTTCTCTCAAAAGTATTCTCCCATAAAACTTTCACCAAGCTCTCTCTTTCCTTAGAGAAGAAAAACTCTCTCACAATAGGCTCTAAGCACCTCTTGGATAGGTAACTCTCAAATCTCCTAAAAGTTGCAAAGTTTTAAAACACTTTCAATAATAGTCTCCTAATAACTTAGGAAACCTTGACTAAAGTGAGATGTGGTTGGGATTATACCTTATTCAACAAGTGCAGCACCACGGGCTGCATAATGAACGACTTGTTCACCAAACAACCATACCAGGACAGTGCCCCTCAGTCTCGTTTATAACCTGCTGAAATCACATTTTTTTTTCTTTCTTAATTTCTTTTTTGGTACTTTTTTCCTTCATTAATTAACCATTTTTTTCAAATTTTCCCCATAAAAACTGAAAACCTATTCAACTTCTCAAATTGTAGTCAAAGAACTATAAAAAACACACACACACACACACATATATATATATATATATATATATATATATATATATATATGTAAAATAAGGACTCACGAAGAAAAAGAAATAAACAAAATGGTATTCTTTATATTTTTCTTGTTTAATATATCTGATTCTGATTAGAATACTCACCTACTCGGCACTCTTGGATTTTGTAGATGGGGCATCAACAAACCCACAAAGAGACAATCTGGCAATATTTACAAGTTGCCAATTCATATAAAATAAGTATGGAGGAAGAATTAAATGCACGCAATCTACAGAACTTTCAATACGGTTTAACTTGAAGTGATTTATCTTTTCCAAGTTCCAATGCAACAACTTCCCCAAAATTATACCATCACCAATTCCGAGCTGCCCATAAAAATCAAAATGCACCAACTGCCTTTGATATTGAAGAATGACCTAAACAAAATTGAAAATTTCTTTCATTACCCTTTCACTGATGGTGAAACGAGATGCATTACTATTCAAAAGGTATACGGTTTGAGGGTTTGAAATTTGATTAGAATGAAGGGATGGACAAAGGTGTTAGAAAATCTTAAAAGCTTTATCATAAATTACTCCACGGGTCATGAGTAAGATTCTTTATTGTTAGAGATTCAGCCCACATTAACAAACTCTCCATCACGATTAATGCGAAAAAATAAGAAGGCGTAAAAAAACAATCACATATAATATAAAGATTTACGTGATTCACCCAATCGAGGGCTACGTTCATAAATGGTGTATATACTCTCGTGAACCCAATCTTTCACAGCCAAACAGTTATAAAACTCACACACTCTTTATTTATGAACGTTTACAACGCACACACTCTCTTTTCTCTAGTACACTCTCAAACAAGATCAAACACAATTTTCCACAGTCAAACAGTTATAAAACTCAAGGACGCTGTCCTTCAAAAACAGATAAGAGATCTGTCGAAATATAGTATCGATTCGGTATAAGAACGGCTTCAATTGGATCTTCAATCTCCAAGCAACTCTTCAATACCTCGCCTCTCAAAGTATTCACCTAAGTTTTTCTCTCTTAAAAAACTCTCTCAAAAGCCCTCTAATTCATCCATGAGCTTTCCCTTATACCTTTATATAAGAGACCCGAATCCTACTTCTAATCCAAGAGAAACTACTCAAAAAACAGACTCTGCACGTAACTCGGTGTCGAGGGTCGGTCGCTCAAGCGAAAAATAAAAATCGCTCGAGCGACTAGTACCCAAAACTTTTCCCTTGCAAGAGTGCGCAGGTTGCTCGAGCGAGAACCAAATTCGCTCGAGTGACTTCTACCCATAAAAAACACTCTTGTTGCGTGCTCACCTCGTTTGAGCGGATTTGGTTCCTGCTCGAGCAAATTACTCTTCGGATAAACTTAAACCAACTTTTATCTCATTGTTGATGAATTCAGGGGGTAATTCTTTGATTTTTTTATTTTTTTTTTGCATTTTACTCCTTTTATTCTCTTTTTTTTCTTGCACTTTTCATTGCTTCGACCTTAGATGAGATGTGTTTTCCTTTCTCACTGCAAATGACTCTAATGTTGGAAAAGGGAGAATTTATTTCAGTATATATATATTATTATTATTTTTTTTTTTAATTTATTTATTTATTTTTTTTGTTATTTCGAAAGGTGAAGACTCTCATGAAAACAGTGGCACGTGTAAGTACTCTCTTCAAATGAGATGGTTTACACTTAGTTACCTCAAGCAAGATTATTTTATAGCCGGGTTCGGCGAACTTTTCCTTACCTATCCTGTGTTTTGGTAAGAACTCAATCAGATCACAGCTCTCCATCAAGTCAATGATGCATTAATATCATCTTCTATTCCCTCGTTACTCCTAGGTTTTCCACAACCTCTCAAACAATAGGTAATAATTTTTTACGATATTGTGGTATCGTACAAATGTTATTGCAACTAAATAAAATAAAACAAAATAGAAAACAATGAATGAGGTAGACTTTCGAGAAGGGTAGGTGTCTCCTAAAACTCTCAAGCGTCCAATAGGTCTATTATTTGGGTTTAAAATCATTGAATGAAGA
Organism: Chloranthus sessilifolius; assembly: GCA_021018995.1. NCBI lineage: Eukaryota > Viridiplantae > Streptophyta > Magnoliopsida > Chloranthales > Chloranthaceae > Chloranthus > Chloranthus sessilifolius. Next base: position 19,111,817 of record CM037591.1, on the reverse strand, counting down.
AAAGGAAGTCCTTAAATAGTAACAAACTCAAAACTCCTAAATAATTAGGGAAGTTGATGGGATCGACGGATCGACCCTCTCAGACATACTTTTTCTGCCTAAGACTTTATATTTTTACCTTTAAAAAAATTGCTCAGCTCTAACCTGAGCCAGTTCTAGCTAGTACAAAAAGAAAGAAATACCCCTCTTCTTACAGTTTTTTTTTTTTTTTTCGTTCTATATAATTCAAAATTTGAAGTATTTGCACTTTTTCATATTTACGCAATGTGAAACCGGATTTATGCCGTCTAATTTGAAGGCCACAATATAAAATCGATGGTTCCAAAGATAGACACGAAAAAAAAAAAGCAATATCGTCTCTTTAAAAAAAAAAAAAAATTTAAACAGTCGGTACCAACTATTTAAAGAGGCGATAGCGACTGGGCGATGGGGCGATGGCGACTCTTTAAACAGTCGATACCGACTGTTTAAAAAGTCACCATCGACTGTTTAAAAAAATTTATTTTATTTTTTTAAACAATCGATGGCGACTATCTAAACTATCGACATCAACTGTTCAGTTGATGGCGATTGTTAAAGGGTCGTCATCACCTCTTTAACCAGTCGGTACCAACTATTTAAAGAGTTGCCATCAACTATTTAAATTTTTTTTTTTTTTAAAGAGGCGATATCGCCTTTTTTCGTGTCAATCTGTGGCACCATCGAGTTTATATTGTGGCCTTCAAATCAAATGGTATAGATTTTGTTTCCCATTGCGTAAATATGAAAAAAGTGCAAATATTTAAAACTTTAAACTATGTAGAACGAAAAAAAAATGTAAGGAGTATTTCTGACTTTTTGTGCTAGCTGAAACTGGCTTGACTTAGAGCTAATCAATTAGGTTAAAGGTGAAAATATAGGGTCTCTAACCGAAAAGGTGAATTTGACAAGGTTGATTTGAGAAATTTCTCAAATAATAAACGTCTAATATCATAGCTAGTTTCTAATTTCTAAACTTAAAAAAGCAAGGCTATCCTATAGCGATAATTAGAAAAACAACCTTGAAAAATAAACGTTTTAGCAAAACAACCCCAAACTTAAATGTTTTAAAACAACGGTGCTTTCACAATTTTTGGAACTTCAAAAATCCGTGAAAACATCATTTTTTAATTTTCTTTTTTTAAAAAATAGTGCTTTCACGGGTTTTTGAAGTTCTAAAAATCGTGAAAGCACTATTTTTTTAAAACGTTTAAGTTCGAGATTGTTTTGTTAAAACGTTTGTTTTTCAAGATTGTTTTTCTATATTGCCCTATCCTATAACTATAATCTATATGTATAAGCTGCAATAGACGGTTGCGTATCATAATCAGTCTCATGCATTTTCTACTAATCAAAAACCTTGCATGGAGGTATGATGTGGTTTACTCGTCTTTGTTTCTCCATATAGAATCGTATGCATCCAAAGCCTCCTTTTCCCACCTTTTGCATATGAATTTTTTCTTTTAATCCGAAATATATATTTATATATTTTGGACATGTTAAGTTTCCGTGCATTTATGGACTTATACAATTTTAAAAAAAAAAAAACAGGAAATCTTTAAAATCAAAATGGAATTTGGTAGGCTCACCAATTACAAAAACACAATTCAGTGAAGAGCTTCCCTTCGTTTCTGCATTCCACTATTTCCTCCGGTCTATCTTTCAGGCAAAGAGCAGCACTTTTGCCCAGCAGAAAACTTTCATGTTTGGTAACACAGCTTCTCGCCCCATTTGCACTGGCAGGGAGCTGTTTACATGATAAAACTGCTCTTTATCTGTTCTCTGCCAGAGCAGATTTTATCTGCTATGCAAAAAACAAGAAGGGAGCTTCTTCTATAAGAGCTAACCCAAACACAGCCTATGAGATAGATAATCTTGGCACTCATGGGTGCGTTGTACAAATAGGGGTCGGGTTTCAACCAAAGATCAAAATTCTGGATTTCATTTCGGTGGGGACCGAAACGGAAATTTTGGGCCAAAATTTGCCAAAATTTTAAATTTTGGCCGAAATCTGCTATAGTGCTCAAAAACTAGTTTTCATTTCGGCCGAAATTTTGAACTACAAACGAGACGTTAACCAATTTAGACATTGAATTCAATCATGAACAGGATTTTGGCGGATGTTGGATGATAGGGAGACGGATGTTATTGTCGGATATTGAAGTACTGCCAGCGAATAGGCATTGTGACAACCAAGCTGGCATCCACATCCCAACAAATCCAATAACTCAAGAAATGTTGAAAATATATGGAGGCATTTTGTAAGAAGGTTACAAGAATTGAGTTCCTACTGGCGACACTAATAGCCACCCAAAAAAAAAGGTCGTCTCATTAAAGCACTAGAAGGAACTGAGTCAAACTATTTAGGCATTACAAATCCCTATACGCAAACGTGAAAGACACTGTTCGTTTAGGGGTCAGTTCGGGATCTATCGCGAGGTATAGAGGCATATCAAGTTCCTACGCCCGTGGAATACCTTCCAATTGGAGAGCCATAGCCAGTTTCAGTAGAGAGAGAGAGAGAGAGAGAGAGAGTGCGTGTGTGTGTGTGTGTGTGTGGCGCATTAAAACTCGGGTAACCATATGTGTATTGAACTCACCCATATTTGATAAATGTTGACAGTAGTCAAAATGATTGGAAAAAAATAATTAAAAAGAAAACAAAGTTGCTATTGTACATATATCGAACAATCAATGACTTTAACAATTGTTCTTAACCTAGGCGACATGTATGATTTTGTTTTGCACTACCACTGCAGGCTCATAAGATTAGAGGCTACTTCTACAAGCTTGGCGAAAAAACTTCTCATGGTATTGTCCCGTTTGCACGCAGAGCACGTTAATCTGTTACAACAAGATTTTGTACATCCAAAACTGGTGAAAGTGAACTTACTTGTAACCTGAAACGTTATTTATGGACCAATAGGGCTGACAATTTTCCCCGCACCGTACACTCGTACAGGAAGCTTCTTCAAGTCGATCTACAGCTACATTTGCTGGGAAATCACTAACCCACTCAGAGTTGCGTCTACCTCTGTTTGGTAAGCACCTGTAACAATTAATTTTTCCAAGGACGCCATGGTCAGCATTCATTTAATCACTGCAACGCAATATTTGGCAACTGCAGAGTGAATCTGGTACTGTAGTTTTAAGTTTCATAATTTTGTTGAAAAGCAGAAATTCTATGCTTCTGAATTTATTTTTTTCCTAAATGGTTAATAGCATTGTACATGGAACGATTAATATGTGTACAAAGTACAGGACAACCAATGTAGAGAATTCATGAGTAAAATTGACTTAGATCTGCCAGCCTAGTGGGGAGGACCTCAAATAAAGCAAATTATTATATATCAATCAGTTAAAACAAGTGGCACACCTAAATAACTAAAGGAGGTACGTCTATGTATCGGTTTTCTAGTTCTTTTTTTCTTAAAAGAGTATTAGGGCCATTAAATTATGAACACCTACCGAATACAAGATTTGAAGCAAAGTGTTAGGTTACAAACAAGTGATATGGAGATATACAACATGACCTTGGGGTAAACTTTTCAAAATTTCCACCGATCTAACTGTAGCTTAGCTTCAGCCATGTCCTTCTGTGCCTTCTTCCGCCGATAAAATATTGGACAATCACGACTGCAAACAAGAGCACATCCATTTACTAAAATAGCAATAAAAGGGAAAAGGAAAAAAACCCAAATCATGTGAGGAAGGAAGGGGAACCTTGTACAAAGAACGTCTTGATGAAGAGAGCCTTGACACTCTTGGCATTGTGTCCAAAGCCTCCCAAAAAGCATCTCTAAATCTGAGACTGACATAACACCAATCCCATAAAAGATGTTAGAATTGTAAGTGTGTTTCTTGATCATGATAAAACAAGATGTGTAAATTGTAAAGATTCCATTGGGTTTGCCAAGAAAATTGTTAAAGCATTGGTATTGGCAATGAGTATGCCACAATAGTTCTTTGTATCCATGTTATTCACGTGAACAGTGTTATGAGAGTCATATAATGTCCATGTACTTATTATGAGTCATATAATATAAATATATATGGACGTAGAGAACGTGCATTAGCGATCAATTTTTTAAAGGTGTAGCGCTCAGCCCTCCCGCGTGGCGTAAGCCTCTCGATTATTAAATTTATAATTTTAAAAATATTTTTAAAAAAAAAATGAAAAACATGTAACAAGAAATAACAAATAATCTTTTACTCATAAACTAATTAGTATCCAAAGTCCAAATGGCAATGAGAGGTATACGTGACAGCCATTTACCCTTTGACAAAGATCAAAATATCTGCAACATTGCAAATGGTTGCAATATATAAGTATCAAGTCATGACTCACAACTCAAAAACTAAAGTTACAATACAAAATTCAACCACTCATTGGCTGGTTTCTTTCTCATTAATAAATAATAATTTTAAGTTATTAAATGTTAACATAGGCAATCCTACTCTATTCACCCCCCTAATGATCCTTTAAAAAATTGTGAAGAAAAAGGTAAACTTGTAAGAAAAATTAAGATAAAGTAGTGAAAATATAAAAGTTCATGTGAGGTGTAAGCCTCACTAGCAATACGCCTCGAGGTGAAAAGCTTACGCTAGGGCTCAACCCTGCACTCGACCCATTTGGGTGCCAATTGGCAGCTAATTCGAGGATCAGTTTCCATGGCAACATGCACAAGATCGATTAGGTCCATCCCCCCCCTCCCCCCAAACATTAGGTCCATGCACAAGATCGATTAGGTCCTTCCCCCTCCCCCCCAAACATCAAAAAAGAAAAGAAACCGTGGGTGTTCATTGTCAAAGGGTCATTCTTGAAAGGCACCCTTTTTTTTTTTAAAAAACATCCACTTAAGTGGTTGTCCTCTTCTGAATTGGTGCTTATGTCCAAGCACCTACTACAAACTCCTTGTTTTTCCACACTCCTCTCAGTTAACACCCCTCACCTTCTTATCCAGCACGACTTTCCCAGGTGCCTCCCTTTGCAACCTCATCTTTTTTCCTTTCATTAAAGTGGAATTCATACCCATTTAAACATGCCTTGCCCCTCCATCTCCTCTCTCGAAGTCAATCTCCCCAGAAACATCTATGAGAGAAACCTCCCTTGTGACTAAAAGATGACGACTACGTTGACATGGACATCACCTTTTCCAACTTTTTTGTTTAATTTATTATATCTTTCTAGGACAGGATTATACCAACCTTCATTTTTTTTCCAAGGATGATTTTTCCATCCCATCATTACCTCATTCCTCAAACCAAGAGGGATGGGTAGAGAAATTGAAGAAATTATCTGCTGCCTATAAACATTATTTTGTCCATGTTGTCAAAGAAAAGGAGAGGATGTGGGTGAGAATATGACACGGAACAGAAAATTAAGAAGATCAAGGAAAGAATGAACGATAAAAGGAAATAGACCCTTAAGTCGGCCTTTAAAGACTAAGGAAAAATAACATTAAGAGGACCCATTTGTGAGTTTAAAAGGAAATACAATTAAGCAATAAGGGTTGCATGAGGCGTAGTCGAGTTTCGGGTCTTTTAAATGACAAAAGGGAGGGGAAGTAATACGGGTTGCATGAGAGCGTAATCAAGAGAATTCAGGAAGTGCTAATAACTTTGATGACTTTCTTTAATTGCTTTGACTGTTTAAAGAGTCATTATTTAGGATAAGAGAAAATAGGAAGATATATAAGTAAGCGATATTTCAAGGAGCAAATTTCATAAACGAAAACAATGGGTATTCTCACATGTTCAGCTGCTACACTTTAGTAGTTGTTTTATTACTCTTATAATTCTTACTTAAGAGTTTAATCTATTTTAAAAACTACATATAGGTTGTAGGTCTTCCTTTTTTAACAGGACAAAGATGGATAAACACCACGTGATATTACATGAAACATAAAGGGCTCGAAAAATTCAAAGTTGCAATAAGGTGTTGACCATCCCTCAAAAGATTGCCCTTCATTTATTTATTTATCTAGTCTCTTTTTATTTTGGAGAAGTGTCCTAGTTTATTTAGGAGACTTTTTTTGTAGATTATGTAGGATTTTTTAAAGTTTCGTAAACAGATTTTGGCATAATTGATCTGAATTTATTTTCTTGGAAAAGGAAACTCCTCCCTGGGTTTGTGAAATTCCAAACAACAGTTCATTGTTCTCTCCCTATTTCTCCCTGGGTTTGTGAAATCCTAAACAATGGTGTATTATTCTCTCCCTCTCTTGCTGGAAGAATGCTGAAAAGGATAGTGTTGCTTTAAATGTCAGATTTAATTCTTCTTTTATGTTAGCACTCACTCGTACCGACATTAGAATAGGCCATATTTTAAATGGGATCTTGAGAATAGAAAAACCTTTTTGATGGAGAGAAAACAGATGTTGATTAAATTTATCACTGACATTTAATTGGTTGGGGACGAATTGGTCTTCTTTTAACCTTAAGCCAATTCCCGTGCCCTGTGCATCATTAGCATGGATATGATTTGGAAAAAATTGACAAATCAAACCTTTTGGAAAACATTTTAACCAAAGACAATTTTCTACAAAAAATCTTTAGTAATTAATATGAAAATAAAAAATATATTATTTAAAAAAAAAAAAAAAAACTGTAACTAAAAAAAGGCTACTTAAGTTTGTCATAATGGGATCATTGTACAAATAGTGTTAGGTATGAGGAAGGATGCTTACAAGCTGGAGCAGGGCTCTAGAATGGGAGCATACCTTTGGTTAATATATTCCTAACATTGTCAGGTTCTTTTATATTTCCTACAAAAGATGGAAGATAAAGAAATATACCATTAGCTACTGTTTTGCAATAAAGTTCAGCTTCTCTTCCCTTGCAATGTGAGCAGAGTGTTTGATCTGTATTGCTGAAAGCAAGCACAAAAGCATATTGCAGTTAGAGTATTCAAAACTTAGCATAAATCACCTTCACTACAAGTATATTACGCATAATATGCCTAGGAGGTGGGCATGGGCATGGAGCGCCAATGGGCTGACAATACAGATTTAAACTAGGAATATGCTTTGTTCAAATAAATTGACAAATAATATTTCCAAAACATTTTTAGGCAACTTGGGACTACTCTGCAACTTCACAGCTGCAATATAAAGCAATGTTCAGTTGAGCTATACGTTCCAACTCCTATACATGATGCTTCCCTAAAACTAGGTGCAATAAACATGTTTTTTTTCACCAATTTTTGTAAAATTGACCTCAGCACAGACATAGGTTAGGCAGATCTCCAGGTGAACTTGGCTGATGTTTATAAAAATGTGGTATAGAACTCAAGAAAAACCGAGTTAGCCAATATTTTAAACCATGCACCAATTTTTCAAACTGAGCTTGATAAAAAAATAATAATAATAAAATGTATGTTTACCCAGTTATGGAATCATAATACTAAATAAATGCACAAGGAAGCCAATAAAAGTAAGAATTGTGGTTTGTGGGAAAATAAATATGGCCGGATGCATGGAGTGAGAGTGACTTACCCCATGACAACTTGCATCTTGCAAGAACCAAACCAAGTCATGACTATAATGATTTACTATCCCACAAATTGAATAGTTCACTGCTGTGTGGCAAAAAATAAAAATAAAAAATAAAATCACATAGAAGGTTTACCTTATTAAAGCTTTGCAGCCAATACAACTAAGTTGTTTCTTAGCAAACTTCATTATACCACTGTTTGAAGGAGTCGAAATTGAAACAGATCTTGTATGACTTCCATGAAGAAGCTCCCTGCTTGCATTCTTTAGAATGGGCTCAAATATTCTCAAGAGTGGCTTCAACATGGAAGACACTTAAGCCAAGTCAAACAAAGGACCACGGTAAGAAAATTTAAAATTTCTTTTTGAGAAAAACGCTGAACGAACCTTGCTAATTTGATTTTCAAGATAGTAATGGGGGTCTATTGGAATGTTATTCTCTAGAACATAGATAGGATCCTCCGACTTTTCATATGCCTGTTTTCCACCAAACAATTATTGAAATAAATTGCAAACCAACATGCAAGAAAAATCACCATGTCTCAAACAATAAACATCATATAACCACTTGCCTTGGCACCTTTTGCGGCCTTTATAATGACATAAGGAACACGGTCCCCAACATTTGGAGCAGTGGCAGCATCTCTCTATTGATGATAATGCACAATGAAAGTAAGAGTTGTGATTCAGAAAAAGTGGATCAAGATGTAGGAACAGAGATAGAGATAACACCTTAATTACTCCAAATAGATACGAAACCAATATGACATCGGTACAATATTGGTACAACATTGATACAAAGTAGACTTGACAATACAGATTTGAAATGGGCATGTCATGGATACACTCATGGGTTAAAAATTCGGAAAACCGATACGTATCGTCCAGCCCCAAAACCGATACGTATTGGACGATACGTATCGGTTCCGAATGATATGTATCGGTTCCAGACGATACATTCCAATATGTCGTCCGGAATTTTAGGTTTTTGTATGGGAGGTACCGATACGGTACCTTGAATGTACCGTATCGGTGAGGTTCAAAACCACTATGTATCGGTATTGGACAATATTTTGACCACACTATTGGTATAACTTTTGACTCTTGTGTGTATATATGATTATTACATTTTTAGGCAAGTATTATATTTATGCTATTGACCTTTCAGCCACAAAATTGAGGACATCAAGGTGAGAAACATGATTAGATTCATCCATCAATGGGTAAAAAAATTAGAACACGAGTAAATTGTCTATTTATATTGATATAATTTATCATCCAAACTAATCACCAATTAATAAATTCATAAAGAAATGATAGTTGATAACAGAGTAGAAGACTTATTATCATTAAAAACATTTCAACAATTTAAATTTTGTTTGCAACGGTTACTGTGATATATATATATATATATATATATATATATATATATGTTTCTAACTTTTAAACTAATGAGAGAGAAGTGAAACGCGGTAATTGTAGAATTGGATATTTATTGATATTTTAATCAAGAGTCACTAACATCATCATATTTTTTTTTTGATGATCTAACATCATTAGGTTAGAATATCAATCTTGCTAAAAGCTAGCTTGCATCTAAAGATTCGAGGTTCCCGAAAATCTGATGAAATGCAGATTTTGACAGTGAATGGTAGCCCCGAGAAGAGTAACTTTAATTTTTAAAAATACTAATAAAACTACTTCCACTCAATAAAGAAATAAAATTCTTATTTACAGAAAAAAAAAATGAGTTTCTCCTCAAAAAGAAACATATTTCTGGAAATGTTTCGTACCCATCCCGAATACTGGTATGCATAGGATTAGTACAAGGCGGGAAATAGGATTCTGAGAAACTATGTTCGGGTACCACAATAATGTTCAGAGATGTATTGAGAAATTTAAATTAAGTTGTATATGTAAAATATATAAATATAAAAAGACTATTTTTCAACTAAAAATAAGAATGACTAATGCAGATATGTAGATACACTTTTTTTTATAGGTAAGATGGGCTGGAACCTCTGACCTTGAGGTTGCAATTGTGCTACAGTGCCCAAGCCCAGATATGTAGATTATGAATGTAGATCACTTCATACTATATATATAAATAATGCCAGAAAAATAAAACACAGACTATTACCAAAGTGTACTCCAGTAAAAAAGCTACCCACTTAGCATATTGACGTCTATAGTTTTTGGTGAGACTTGTTGAGGTATCATAGTTCTTCATGCTCGGAAAAACAAAAACTCTTAATGAATTACGCAATGTCATCAATGTTGTAAGATTGAACTTTCGCATAAAATTCAACCCTGTATGTAGAACCATAAAAGATTAGCTCAAATTTTCATTATAAAGCATAACCAGACGTTATTGACTCAAAATAGCCGCAACGCCTACATGAGCCATTGTAGCTCACCTCAAAGCCCCGGTAAAATCTGAGAAAACAAGAACTTGTGTGTCGGGCATCATGCTTAACCAATCAGAACCTTTTTTTCCAATTTTTCATTTCTTCATACAATCGGTAAGGACTAAAGAGCATAATAACAGTGCTGAAATTTTCATGAACCTCTCACAAAACGAGATTAGACCAGAAAGCTTGATAAATCCCCAACAAAATTTAGGAATCAGCCAATTTAAAATTGCTTACACTTGCTCAGAACTACTTTGACATCTCTTTCAAATAATTTTGGATATGAATTGATTAAACTCATTGATGATTCATGATACTCATTTACTGACCAAAGATTTTGCATCGGTCAAAATAGGGACTAGTTTTAGTTCATAGAAACTTCTAGAGTAGTATATTCTTCATTTTATCCCTTGTGAAATTTTTTCTACCTTATTTCTTGCCTCTCAGGTTGGACTCATTTCCACCACAACAAGGCATGCCTCTTCAACTTATATCCTTCAAGAGTTATTACTATTCAAAGAATTGTTTGATCCTTTCCATCCAATCAAGAAACTCATCAGTCTGTAATCTATAATGGAAATCCACAATTTCAGGCCTGATTCCATGGTTTTACTGCATTCCATCCCTCATACTAAATATCTGCAATCCGAATATCTCCATCTTCAGAATCTTTATCTCAAGCAATTTCTCAATTGGTAGTGCTTTAGTTTGCTTGAGCATCAGAACTTCTGTTAGTTATCTACTATTAACTCTTGAAGTTGATAGAAATCTTCTTGTCAGCACCTTTCTGTTCTTCCTCCACCAGGAGCTCCCCATGCAGCCATAATGATTTCTCAACAATCACATCCCGCAAATTGTAAATATCACCCCGGATCAACTTACTCGGATAACAATTTGATGTAGTAGAAGAAAACAAAAAATAATCAAATAAAGGGAGCATAGAACTAGAAATTAAAAAATGAAAGATTTAAGCTCCAACCTTAAAGCAAGAGCTTTCTTCTAACGATAGATATTGATTCTAAAATTATAGAAAGAGGTTCACTTCCCATTTATAGGACAGCACACACTTCAAATAAAATATAGGGTCTTAAAAGAACTAGTAGTTAAAGGAAAATGTGTACTCACCCCCAAGAAAACCTCAAATGAAGAAAGTATAGAATGATAAATAAAAAATTGAAGCTTTAAACATAAAACTTAATAGCAAAAGCTTCTTTCCAATAATAGATGTTCAATAACAAAAACTATGCAAAAAAGGCTTAAATTTCCCATATATAGGACAGCACACACTTAAGATAAGATAATGAGTTTATTCTAGTAGGGGCCTAAAAGAACTAATAGCTAAAGGAAATTAAAAAAATAAATATAAAAGAACGAAAGAAAGAAATGTCCTAAATTATCTTGCATAGACCTTGAGAATGATCTCTTGCCTCAGATGACATCTATCGGTGGGAGGATGGGTTTAAAAAAACTCGATGGACAACATTTTAAAAGGAGGGGGGAGGGAGGAGACAGATTTTGGATAATAAGAAAATATATTTCCCATAGCCATTGGACCAGACTTAGGAATCACATTTTATAAAAGACACTCTCTTTTCTTTGTCTTCTATATATATATATAAAATTTACTTTTTCAAGGTTCACATTCTGGTTTTTAAGTTTATGATGTACCTACAGTTTCAGCTGAAATTAAGATCTCTCGTGGTGATGGAACCGCCTAACCGCCTAATTTAAGTACAAGTTTTAGAAGCTCTTTATGATAACCATGTTTGCCACATACTTCACTATTTCAATACCTTAGTATTACAAATTAAGATTCTGCAGCACGACATAAAACTGCTAAGGTTCCTACATGAATAGGCTCCCACTTCAAACACAGTTACAGTGACATGTGTCCGGCAACCATCAGATCATGCCACAGACATAAACGAAATACCCTGTTAAAAATCTGGCAAATGAACACACAATTGCAGTACATGTGTCGAGCCAAACATTGCAATTCTAAATATCTTTGCTGTTTACAAGGATTGTTCAATTGGAAATGTCACTCAAAGTTGGACTTGTACCTACAATATATTAGAAAATAAAATATCACTTTGTTTCTGCTGTTAAGTTATTGTACACATCTAAAAACATATCTTATACATTTGGGGGATTACATCAACAATTTTCATATTCTACAATAATTTATAACTTTATTAAATAATTGTATGATCATGTTGCCACATTGGGTTTTTAAGGTTATCCAGTAAAAAACACTCATATCCATGTCCAACCCAGAAAAAATTCATATTCTACAATGTGTGCTTGCTTTACAGTATAATCACATTGTTAAAGCCTCATATCCAAGTTCATCCCCAACAAAGGTTTCTACTGCATTACTTGGTAGTGTATGCATTTTTAATTGACTAATTATATCTAGAGAAAGACATAAGAATGCCAAAACCTTGCGCATGCGTTCAGCAAGTTCAACATGTGCTGTCTTTACTGCATAATCATCTCCTGTTTTTGTCAGACCCTGTCAAATGAAATTTAATACAAGAGGTAAAGCATCCATCGCCATCTTTAGCATACAAACTTACAATCAACAATTAAGCATTTCATAGTCGCAAAAGTCTTCGAATTTTTCAAAAATACAGAAAAAGTCGGCGACTTGTAGTCATCCCAATTACTTCATTGATTAGTCGGCTAAGTCGGCAATTCAGTCGATTAATCCACGATTTTGTGATGTTGTCGAATTCATTTTTCTTTCTTTTTTCACTTATACTGAAATTGAGGGGGGGGGGGGGGAAACCTTTAGGTCTATCACCCTCTCGGCTGCTTTCCGGTCTTAGAGTGCACTGCTTTTCTTCTTTTTGTGTATTTTGTTCATTAAAACCATTATTTTTAACTTCAACTATTTAACGATGCATTTTTTTATATTTTTTATTTTCTTCCATTAACGATGTATTTTTTTTATATTTTTTATTTTCCTCCATTTTTTCCGATATTCACCAATTTTTCCCGACTTAGACCCTAGCCGATTTATTGCCGACTCCCGACTTTGTGACTGTGAAGCATTTAGCAATTTTCCAACAGGAGAGTAAGAAAGCTTTTGACAGTAGTGTTTAGCCAAAAAGGATTACTCACACCTTAGTTATAACCAATAGTGACAAATCCATGCGGTTCATCAGAAGATCTGAAATTGTATTCTTGACATACTGAACAGCACCAGAAATGTCTCGGTCGATTAGGATTTTGTGAAGGCACTCGGTTACAAGATTTTTCACCAATAGACAGTTGTCCCTTCTAACAGTTTCAATGCCTGTTCATCATAAGAAAACAGATTAAAAGGCATGTCTAAAATAAAAAGAGCAGGCTCAAACAGTAGAGAAACTCCACTCTATTCTAACCTTTGGTGTCCATTTTGTCAAACTTATCTGGGTTTGTCCATAGCAGTCCAGCATATCTCTTCTTGCTAATCAATAGATATGGATAGTAAACCTTCTCGAACTCCAATTTGATTGGCTTCGCAATTCAAAAACAAGAAATTCTTTTAGCATCAACTATATAGGATAAACCATAAAGAAAAATAACTTAGTAGTTATTTTACCATCAACATAAGGATATAAGAAGAAACAAGCTCAAAAACAATAATTACTGTTAATGCTTTAATAGATCTCAAGGAAATAGGCTTTCTTTCAGGCTGGTGCTTAGCTAGGCTTTATTTCAGCCTCGCTTTGGCTGTTTTTATTTTCTAGTTTTTTTCCTTTTTGTTAGTTTGTATCCTTTCCAGCTTCTCGCTGGCTTTCAATGATAGTTTCTTTTACCGATCTTTAAAAAAAAAAAAAAAGATCTCAAGGAAATATTACATCTTTGTTGCATGGAGTTAACTAAGTTTGAGTAAAAGGTTGCACACAATCCAAATCAATAACAATGATAGTTTCTTTTACCGATCTAAAAAAAAAGAAGAAAAAAAGATCTCAAGGAAATATTACATCTTTGTTGCATGGAGTTAACTAAGTTTGAGTAAAAGGTTGCACACAATCCAAATCAACAACGTTCAAAGCTAACATCCTGTCCCTGGAAAGCAGCAACGAAGGCGATCCAAGTCTGTAGGGTCCTATTACCCAGTCATATAGGATGGACCTAAAAGAAGTTTAACAAAACACTGAAGTCCGCATTCAAACATGACAGAGCAACTTCGAAATACAAGTTTCTATGTTATAATTTTTGGCTTAATATTACTGTAAATCTACAACTTTTAAAAACTTAGTGCTCAACTAGATAAGATTTTCCAAACTAAACCAAGAAACAGGGCCAAACAAGAGTTGAAGTAAAAACATATTAATTCAAAGTACACAAGATACCTTCAGGAAAGTGCCACTAATATATTCCGCTGCTTCTCTTCCCAAGGTCATTGCTGCTTCTACAGTTGGCACACCGAATTGTACCATAACAGAATCAGTGTCCCCATAAACAACCTGAAAAACACAGTACCTATTTCTCATCAAGAAATGACTAAATCAAACAACTGCTGAGGGACACAAAATAATGCAGCATGGCCACGGCATTAACTCTGCAATCAGAATAGGCTGGATTACACATAACATCACACCTGCTATCTTTTTCTTCATTTTAATATCTTACCTGATATGGAACTTTGGAGAATTTAGTCATTATTTATAGTTTAAGTGGGAAGGCTATCTTCATAGCATCCAGTTTCAACAGGGCTCTAGGTTATCAGGTACAGAGACCATTTTCAAGTGGGGTGGACTGCGGACCAAAATTACATGCAGAATTTCACCTCATTCTTTGAAGGTTTGATCTGAACTCTCCTTACAACTTCATAGTTAAAGATTCCAGTTGATTATTTCCCTTCGGTGCTTATCTGATGTGCACGTCGTGATTTAAGTGCAACATAATGACAAGTTTAACAACAACTTCTATGCTTCCGTTTTGATTGTACATTTGCTGAGTTTATGGTAATTATTTCACTTTCTATTAATTATTTCACTTTCTATTAATTGAAAGAAAATTTGGTTTAAGAGCAAGTTGATTCAAGGAGATCCTTAGAAAAGTGACCGAACTTTGAACAAATGTGATGGCAACATGTGAAATTCATGTTATGGTTGAGGAAAGGGATCGCAAGCAGGCTTGTAAGATCTAGCTCAACGAGACCAGCTAATGCAATTTATGATGAGTCAAGGAGAGAAAGCACCGAATGAGATGGGTCGTTTCTGTACGTGGCAAGAGAAAATGCAAACTGCAAACCTATCTCTGATGAGCAGTATGTTGTTGGGTCTATAGCATTGTTTGGTGTGTGTGTATGTGGCTTTACACATATTTGTGAGTGTGTAGGTATTAGTGCTTCATAAAGGATCCTATTCATTTGTAAGTACTATAAATACTATGCTCAAGGGTGTGAGAAAAAAATTCCTCAGAACCCTAATTTCTCTCCACATCTCTTTCTCTTCTCTTCTTCCTCTCCAAACCCTAACCTTAATCATCTCCATCTTAATTTGGTATAAGAGCAGGATAACGAGCCGTTGCTGGTGTTACCCTTGCATTGCCGTCATGCTACCATCGGCATCGTCAAAGTTTGACCCTGAAAATGAGTTTCCTCTGAAAAGAAGAGATCGAAAACTCGTAAGGATCAATTTTTGTTCCTGGCATTCTGGGATTTGGAGACTCTGGGTGTGTTTTCCTAAGCAGTTTTTGCAGCCACACTAAGACGATTTTCCGAAGTTCCTGGTTCTGTGAGACCAAAAAGGACCAGATCTACAGTTGGTTTGATTGGTTCCCCCAGGGAACAATTTCGTGTAGGTGGCACCCCAGATGATCTAAGATCTGATGGTGGTTGTTTTGTAATTTTAAATGTTCATTTTCTGAATCTTGAAAATTTGAGATCCAGATTTATTTGAAGGAGATCAACATTGTTTTGGGGATGGATGTGCATCGGTTTGGAGTTAGGAATCAACTGTTCATGTGATTTCGTTGAGTAATGAAGTCACGGTGATGTTTTCATGCATTCCTATCCCAATATGAGCAGTTTTTATGCTCTAAGCTTCAGAAATCTGTACAATTTGAGTATGAATTTACCGTTCTTTTATACCAAAGAATTAAATATTGGTAGATCAGTGTTGGTTATCAGTCAGAGTGGTTGGAGAAGGTTGTTGATTGATGTCCCTAGCCACAGATAACATAGTATAGTGTTGTTGGTCCCCTCGGTAGACTAACCACTAGTATTACTGGCATTTTTGTTGTGTCTACAGCTGTGTAGACAGCGAGTCCGTGGCGATGTTGGTGGCTGTTTGGCCTGTATTTGGAGTCTTGTTTGCGACATAGTTGTGTATTGCCAAAGTACTTGGTGGTTGAAACTGCAGTATTGATGTATTGTACGCTGAAATCCTCCGGAATTGGGTAGCTAGTGTTTGATTTACTTTTCTGCGGTTTTGCAGTGGAAGCTGTGCGGGAATGAGCCTAGCATTTATGGACTTGGCTTCATTTCTGCAGTAACGGAAGAACTAAAGGGTAATGTGTGTTGTTTTGGGGCTGCAAAGCAATGGTTTAATGAGGAGTATACTTTGATGCAACATGCCCATTTAAATAAAGACATGCTGTTACCTTCTCATTCCTATGCTGTTGAGGCAAGTATCGTTAGATCGACACATGCCTCTAGATTTCCTCGGTCCTCCTGATCATTCGATTCTAGAGCTACTGAACACAAGACCGGTATATGACGGGGACGCCGACATTGTAGACATTGGATACGGACCGTTTCGCTTGTACCGGCGTTGGAAGAAGCGAAACGAAAACGGAAACCAGAACCAAACTTAAAGAAATCAACATGCTAGAGAAATGCACAGTCAATCGATCAACTCTTGGAATTCGATCAATTGACTGTGGCCTATGAGGAATTAATTCTGGCGACATATATACAAGTCAATCGATCGAATACTAGTTGTCAATCGATTGACTGCGTTAAAATTCAAATTTGAATTTTAAGGGCATACTTGTCTCTTTTTTTATTTGTTTTAGGGTTTTATTTTCTTTTGTGAGGCCTCCTATATAAGGTCTCTAAATAAACATTGTAAAGGGTTGATATTTTGATTAATGAAAAGCTTTACTTTGTGCTTGAGATGAGCAATTCCGGAGAATGATTCTTCTTCCCCAAGATGGGTTTGGTGTGAGGCCAATGGTGTGATGCTCATTATCTTCTATTATTATTCATTTTAATATTTCTTTGTTTCTCTATTTCCTGCTCTTATTTTATTCTCATAAGCCCTAAATCCAGCCGTTATTCTATCAAAATTTCCCAAACCATAACCCTAGTTTTCATCTAAACCATTGAATTGACCCGATTCAATAACCCTAAATCTCATCCCAACCATCTAACCCATCTAAACCTTTGAGGAACTTGAGATTCCATCATTGAACCACGAGCGAGTGCCCTAATCTGGAAGCGGCTAGAGCTCTACCTCTAGGATCTTCCTTCTGCGAGGCTAACAGATCTAGCGCAACGAATCAGACCCTACCCGAATCGAATGTGATCATCTGAATGGAAAACTACGAACCTTAAGATATTTGCGCTTATTCGTATTGGTTTTTGCTTAATTAATTTAGTTTAATTTCAGCAAAAATAATCATTTATCATCACTCACGTAAGTCTAGGATTTTGTCATGCATCAGTTTTGGTATCAAAGCTTAAGTTCTAGGTTAGGGCATATTGTGTGGCATATTCACTGTTGTCTGTGTCAATCGAATGGGCACTCCCATTCAGTCAATTACTTCTGATTGAATCTATTTGTTTATCACGACAGAGCATTCAATATCAATCGAATGGCTTATCAATATCAATCGATCGACTGATATTCATTGGTCTATTGCATTCCACTTTTCTTAGCATTTATTTCTATTGTGTTCAAAAGTGTGCACGTCCTGTGTTCGATAAAATTCCTCTTTCCTTGTGGTCCGTATTTGCATGCCCATTTAGAACCCTTATTAATAGTTGTGATCACCATGGACATGAATGGGATTGCCGATGTTCTTAACGGCATGAGATTTGAATTGAAAGCAATCAATGATCGAATGACTGCCATGGAGCAAGCCCAAAGAAACCTTGAGGTTTCCAATGGGAGATTGCTTAATCGAGTCAATCAGTTAGATGGGAATGACGAATACATTGAGCAGCATCATGAATGTGATGGTTCACATTTCGAACGAAATGACTACCAACATAATCAGAACCAGAATCATAGGATGGATCATCGTAGAGATGATTATGACCCGAAAGGGAAACTCCTCAAAAATGTCTGAGTTGAGTATCCAACCTTTGATGAAACCTTTGACTCTAAAGTCTTCCTCGATTGATTATCCGACATGGACCAGCACTTTGAGTGGTTTGACATGAGTGATGAACGATGCGTCAGGCTTGCCAAAAAGTTTGACATGAGTGATGAGCGATGCGCCAAGCTTGCCAAAATGAAACTCATTGGCCAAGCCCGACTCTTTTGGGTCAATATTGAACGCATCAGAATGAACGCGGGTTGTGCTCCCATTACCCATTGGGAGGAATAAAAGAGCGACTTACAGAGAAGTGCGTTCCTTCCTCATACTACCATCGTCTCCTCGATCAATGGCAAAATCTACACCAAGGTAGTATGCCCGTAGAGGATTACATTGGCAAATTCGAAGAATTCATGATGAGAGCCAAAGTGTCCGAAGACCCCCCAAGTCACACTATCCAGATTTCGCACCGGACTGAGGTTTGACTTGCAAAAAGAGTTAGTCTCTCACCCCGTTGAGACTCTTGTTAAATGTTACACTGTCGCTCAAGACCTTGAACGATACTGGAAAATGGCGATGGTGAGGCGATCTGAGTCTCATATCGATCAACCTCATACTGGTGAGGTGAGGAGTAGTGCTAGAAACCCGCCTCCCAAGCCCACACAATCCACATCAACCAACATGCAGTTTGACAAAGGAAAGGGTGTAGTCGGAGAATCCTCGAAGAGCAGTTCTCAAATCAATTGCTATAAATGTCATGGGTTGGGACACTTTGCAGCCCAATGCCCTACAAGAGATCCTCAAAGGAATCTCCTCTTTGAAGGAGAGGGAGACTAAGGAGAAGGGTTTTTTGAAGAAGAGGTTTTTGAGCCGAATGTCACACCTAGTGATGAGGAAGGTGATGACATGGGTCGTGCTCTAGTTGTGAGGTGTGTCTTGGCACAGCCTCAACGGGATGCAAAAGAGGATTGGCGGAGGGAGAACATCTTCCACACCTTCGCCACATGTGGGACAAAAAGTTGTAGGGTTATCGTGGATAGCGGAAGCTGCACTAATGTAGTGTCAGCACATATTGTCACCCGCTTAGGGCTCACATCTGAAGCCCATTAGAGACCTTACAAAGTTGCATGGGTTGATTCCTCATCCATTCCCGTGTCTCAGAGGTGTCGCGTACCAATACAATTGGGTTCGTACTCTGACACCTTGTGGTGCGATGTGGTACCAATGGATGTGAGTCATATCATTTTAGGAAGACCATGGCTCTACTACTTGAACGTGACCATTTTTGGCCAAACTAACATTTGCACGTTTAATTATAAGGGCAAAAAAATCACTCTTAACCCTTTGGCTCCCAAAGCACCATCGACCAACAAAGTCGAGAAGAAGGGCAGTCAGTCCAAGACCATGAACCTTGTGAGCCCTTCAGAGTTTGAGAAAGCAGTATTAGATGAGAGTGTGGTGTACGAAGTTGTCATCGTTGAGAGTGCTCCTGAGTCAGTAAGCGAGTACCCCAAGGAGGTCGAGCCGCTCATGAGTGAATTTGCGGATGTCTTCCCCAAAGACTTACCCAATGAGCTCCCTCGCATGCGTAACGTTCAACATGCAATAGACTTGGTACCCGGATCTACCCTACCAAACCTGTCCCACTACAGGTTGAATCCGGTTGAGCACGCCGAGTTGACTCGACAAGTCGATGAGCTCCTTCAGAAGGGGTTCATCCAAGAAAGTTTGAGCTCGTGTGCCGTACCCACATTACTCACACCTAAGAAAGATGGTACATGACGCATGTGTGGGGATAAACGTGTGATTAATAAGATTACAGCTAAGTATCAGTTTCCCATACCGAAGCTCAATGACATGCTCGATATGATGGTTGATGTCACTATCTTTTCCAAGATAGACCTTAAGAGTGGCTACCATTAAGTCCGAATCCGCTCGGGTGATAAGTGGAAAATCGCCTTTAAGACCAAAGATGGTCTTTATGAGTGGATGGTCATGCCTTTTGGGTTATCTAATGCCTCAAGTACCTTCATGAGGCTCATAACCCAAGTGTTGAGGTCATTCCTTGGCAAATTCCTTGTCGTATATTTTGACGATATCTTGATTTACAGTCATGACAAGGAACACCTACACCACCTTCGGCTGGTGTGTGAGACCCTACGGGGAGAGAAACTCTATGCAAATCTCAAAAAGTGCACATTCATGCAACGATCCATTGTCTTTTTAGGATTCTTTGTCTCGGTAGACGGGATGGTTGCGGACCCTCCGAAAGTTAAGGTCATTGTGGACTGGTCTGAACATCGAAATATTCATGAAGTCCGTAGCTTCCATGGTTTGGCTATATTTTATCGTCGTTTCATCCGCAACTTTAACACATCATGGCTCTCATTACCGATTGTATGAAAAGAGGGAAGTTTCAATGAGGCAAAGCCGCGACGAGGGCTTTTGTCGAGATAAAAGAGAAAATGATTACTACACCCGTCATGCGGCTACCTGACTTTTCTAAAGTCTTTGAAGTAGCATATGACGCATCGGGTGTAGGGATAGGCGGAGTGCTTAGCCAAGAGGGTAATCCTGTGGCCTATTTTAGCGAGAAACTAAATGAGGCAAAGCAAAAATACTCCACCTATGATAAGGAGTTTTATGCGGTCGTTCGATCTCTTTGGTATTGGAAGCATTACCTTAGACCGCAAGAATTTGTGTTGTTTTCTAACCATGAAGCCTTACGCTTCCCGAGACACGCAAAATGGGTTGAGTACCTTCAAAGGTTCACATTCGTGTTAAAGCATAAGGTCGATGCTGAAAATAAGGCAGCTGATGCACTTAGTCGACGGGTGATGACTTTGCGCACTGAGCACCGAGATCGTTGAAACAAGATTATCCCGAGTGCCTAGATTTTGGGGCGAACTATACTGCCCTCCTTGATGATCCAAACAACCTTAACTCCAAGTATACCCTGCAGGATGGGTATCTATTTAAAGGAAACCGACTGTGCATCCCTCGTACCTCGTTGCGTGACTTTCTCATTTGGGAGTTACATGTTGGAGGGATTGCCGGACATTTTGGGCGCGACAAGACCATTGCGCTCGTTGAGGATAGGTTTTATTGGTCTAGCCTTATGAGAGATGTCTCTCGGGTTGTGAGCCAATGTCGCACATGCCAAGTGGCGAAACAAAATAAGCAGAATACCAGATTGTACACCCCCTACCCGTGCCACACACTCCGTGGCAAGACATCTCTACGGATTTCGTGCTCAAACTCCCTAAGATTCAATGAAAGCACGACCCCATCTTTGTCGTAGTGGACCATTTTTCCAAGATGGCCCACTTCATACCCTGCTTCAAGACCTCCGATGCGGCTCATATTGCAAAATTATTTTTCGGAGAGGTTGTACGTCTTCATGGTCTACCCAAAACCATCGTGTCGGATAGGGATGTCAAGTTCACCAGTTATTTCTGAAAAACCTTGAGGCACACGATGGGGACCATGCTTCAACTCTCTTCGGCCTATCATCCTCAAACTGATAGCCAAACGGAATCAACCAATAGGAGCTTAGGTAATCTCCTATGTTGTCTTGTTAGTGATCATCCTAGGACTTGGGATTCTACTTTGCCCATAGCTGAGTTTGCATATAATAATTCTGTAAATAAGTCCATAGGCATGAGTCCATTTGAGGTCGTACTTTGTCATAGGCCTAGAACACCCCTTGATCTAATCCCCATGTCTACATCCCATCAAGTGTCCGAGTCAGTAGATGCATTCACACAACATATTCACGATTTGCATGTCGAAATTAGACCAAAAATTAATACGAGCAATGAACAATACAAAGTAGTTGCAGATGCGCATAAGCGTTTCAAAGAATTCAAATTGGAGATCATGCGATGGTTCGGATTAGGCCTGAACGATTCCCATCAGGAATCGCAAAGAAGTTCTAGGCCCGCGGCGCTAGGCCATTTAGAATTGTGGCAAGAAGCGGACCTAATGCGTACGTTCTCGACCTTCGTCCGAATATTGGGATCAGCTCTACGTTCTATGTGGAGGACCTAGTTCCTTCTTTGAGCTCAACCTCACCTCCTTGCAACCACCCTTTCCAAACTACTCCTACCCATACACCCACCCACCCTTGCAGCCCCTACCCTTTCCCTCCCCAAGCAGGCAGAATAAAGATATAATCGAGGGATATTGTAAGATCTTGTGGTCTCCACCCGCGATGGAGGGTATCAGAAATATTTGGCGAAATGGATGGGCAAACCGGAATCCAAGAGCACATGGATACATGAGGACGAGGTTCGTCGCCTAGACCCCGACATGCTCGATCAATATTACGATGCCGCTTCAAAGGTGATGAAGCCTTTTTGGCCCGGGAGAATTGATGGGACGCCAACATTGTAGACATCAATACGGACTGTTTCGTGTGTACTGGCGTCGAAAGAAGCGAAACGAAAATGGAAACCAGAACCAGACTTAAAGAAATCAGCATGCTGGAGAAATGCACAGTCAATCGATCAACTCTTGGAATTCGATCGATTGACTGTAGCCTGTGAGGAATTAATTCCGGCAACACATATACAAGTCAATTGATCGAATACTAGTTGTTAATCGATTGACTACGCCAGAATTCGAATTTGAATTTTAAGGGCATACTTGTCTTTTTTTCTATTTGTTTTAGGGTTTTATTTTCTTTTGTGAAGCCTCCTATATAAGGTCTCTAAATAAACATTGTACGGGTTGATATTTTGATTAATGAAAAGTTTTACTTTGTACTTGAGATGAGCAATTCCGGAGAGTGATTCTTCTTCCTCGAGATGGGTTTGCTGTGAGGCCAAGGGTATGATGCCCTTCTATTATTATTCATTTTAATATCTCTTTGTTTCTCTATTTTCTGCTCTTATTTTATTCCCATAAGCCCTAAATCCAGCCGTTATTCTATCAAAATTTCCCAAACCATAACCCTAGTTTTCATTTAAGCCATTGACTCGACCCGATTCAATAACCCTAAACAAGGATCAAAATTTCGAGTTTCGTTTCGATTTCGAAGGGGACCGAAACCGAAAATTTGGGCCAAAAATCGATAATTTGGCCGAAATTTTGAGTCCCATACAAAATATGACTAAAATTTCGGTCCAAATTATCGTTTCGGTGAGGACCGAAACCGATAATTTGGACCGACATTTCAATCATTTCGGCCAAAATTTTGATCCTTGACCCTAAATCTCATCCCAACCATCTGACCCATCTAAACCCTTGAGGAACCTGAGATTCCATCATTGAACCATGAGCGAGCGCCCTAATCTGGAAGCGACTAGAGTTCTACCTCTAGAATCTTCCTTCCGCGAGACTAACAGATCTAGTGCACCGGATCGGACCCTACCCGAAGCAAATGTGATCATCCGAATGGAAAACTACGAACCTTAAGGTATTCGCGCTTATTCGTATTGGTTTTTGCTTAATTAATTTAGTTTAATTTCGGCAAAAATAATCATTTATCATCACTCACGTAGTCTAGGATTTTGTCTTGTGTCAGTATATCTTCACTATTCCATTATTTATCTCCTTTACTTGTACTTCGTAGTGTTTGTGTGGCTGATGGATCTCATGTCCCAGTTGTCTGTTAATCTTATTTCAGTGAGCAGTATTATTAAACATTTCAGTGTGACTTTTTCCCCTCACTGTCTTCCAGGACTTGTTGACAGGAAAGGGGTTTGGTCATGGTCGTGGGGAGAGAATTGTATTTGTTCCGAAACTTCATATTCAAAGAGCTATAGCTACTGTTGTTGGTGTATCCACTGAGAAGGTTCAATCACGGCATACATGTTTGGGCATCTTCCCCTACAACATTTTCATCTTGTTTTGCCTCAATGACTTAGTTCTTTGATTTCTCGAAGTTTCAATGTGATGTGTGTTAACTGGCAAAGCATTGTAGAACATCTTATCTGTCAAGTAGTAATAGGAAAAATCCGAAGGTGACGTTGCTTCTATTTTCCTCATCTTTCACAAAAGTTGGTCCAAACTCAACATCATGCCATTGTGAAAATATTGAATTCTAACAATCGTGGATAGTATGCATCCCACCATTTTCAGTCCTATCTTCAAATGATGGAATTGAGTGGCAAACCACTTGGCCCTACACCCCACAACAAAATGGGGTTGAAAGGGGAGGGAAAAAAACAATCGATGTCTTGAAGTTTTTCGATCTTTATTGAATAGTATGCATATTCCTAAACATTTATGGAGTGATGTTCTTCTTACTATCAACTACCTCATTAATGCAATGCCAACTCATGTGCTTGAGGTTCAGTCTCTCCACCAGCTATTGCATCCCCAAAGCCATCTCTTTCTTGTTCCTCCTCTAATCTTTGGGTCTCTCTGTTTTGCTCGCATTCCCTTCTCTCATAGTGACAAGATCTCCGAAGGCTGCCAAGGGTCTCTTCGATGGTTATCCGCCCATTCAAAAAGGATACAAGTGTTGTGATCCTCTCTCTGGGAGAGAGTTTGCTACTATGGATGTTACTTTTTTTCGAATCCACTCTGTTCCTCTATCCTCCAAAGTGCCTCCTTAAGGGGAGAGTTCTAAGGACGAGAGCATTATGTTTGACCCTACGAGAGAGTGTACTACGCATGTGTTACCCTGTCTCCTCCTAGTGATGTAATGATGTTAACGATGAAGTTGAGATGAAGGAACTGAAAATTGAAGTGGAAGATTGATCTCAATGGGGTAATAAAGAGGGGGTATTACCAGAGAGAAACAAAAATATGTAATTAGTTTAGAAAAGGTAAAACATTCATCCAAGGTGAAGCCTTTAAGAAGATGAAGAAGAAAAGAAACCAAAAGACATCTCCTTTGGCTACAGATCAAGTGTCTTCCCAAAGCAAGTCCAAGTAGTCACCCCTCTCCGCAAAATGAATGGCATTCATATTACACTACATATAGCCTTGAGGTTGTGTTCTCATCATCCCATTAGTAAGCATGTATTATCAAATTGTTCTGCATCATACATATAATACACCTCATCGTTAGGCCCCCTATATATACCTTCTAGTGTATCTGATGCCCTATCTCAGCTACACTCGAATCCAAGCTAAATAGACTTTAAGAAGATGAAGATCTTTCCTCAAGCTACCATATCAAGTGTCTTCTCATGAAGCATGTCCATCAGGTAGTGATGCTGACGCGGGACGGGAACCCTAAAATGTGTGAATATGATTTTGATGAGATTTGCAGAAATTAAATAAAATTAATTCAAGATTAATCTTAAAACTATCACAATACCTTCGAGTTCGTAGAATTTCGATAGGTAAATCACGCGAGATCCGAATAGGGTGTACAATCCACTGCGCAAGTCCCATTAGATTTGAGGTGGGATCGAGCCTAGAGATAGGACTAGCTTTTCCAGGCTTGGGTGTTCGTCTTAGATCCGATGTAGATTCATGGGTTCAAACTAGGGTTGTAGGATTGGGTAGGTTTGATGGCTCGGATGAAAACTAGGGTTTTGATGGAAATAGGTTTTAGGTTTTGGATTAGGGATTCAATATGAGTAATAGATTATAAGAAAAAGACAGAAAATATATAATAAAAGATCAAAAGAAAATAGATTGGAATCACTCCCTTGATCTCACACCAAACCCATCTCAAGAAGAAGAATATTCAAGCATAAAGCATTCAAAATATTCAATTAACTAATTAGAATGTATTTACAAGCCTCTTTATATAGGCAACCACTTAATAACTCGAATTAAAGAGTCATAATAATAAAACGCTGAAAAAACAGTTTTCGTAAAATTTAGAAGTTCCGTCGTCGGGGCGGAACGTCGCCAACAACGTGATGTTGCACTGTTAACAACGCATTGTTGAACTGTTCATAGTGTGCTGTTGAACAACGCGTTGTTGCACTGTTAACAGCATGTTGTTGAATAGCGTGTTATTGCACTATTAATAGCGTGTTGAACAGTATTGTTGCATTGCATTATTCACAGTGTCTTTGTTGCACTATTCCTAGCATCTTCTTGTATTGTTCTCCTTATAGTCCTTTAAAGCTAAAATTCTGCTACTGCCCAACTCCAATGCTCTCGATCTTAACGTCCCCCGTCATTCTCCCCGACTCAAAATGTTTCATCACCGATGAAACACGCATGTTATACTGATCAAGTGTATCGGGGCCTGATCGGTGGAAGTCTTTGCAACTAGCCCAAACAGTCTCAGCTCCTAGTGGCGTATGATGATGATCTCGGTTGATTGTAGCGTGACACACACTGTAATCCTCTCCTCGACGAACCAAATAACCCGGCTCACCAACCCACTCTACCAAATCTTTTTGAGGCTACTCATCAACTCTCCCGGACCCGAAGGAATTCATTCCCGATGAAGTGTGATCGCAATATCGGTCAGGATTACGAGAACTCAAGAGGCAAACTCTTTCATGACTGGCCCATGTACTCTCTATGGACGAAGTATCAACAGATAATTTGTAATGATTGTTGCGTAAATTAATCTTCTGTTTAATTTCGGCATGGAATGCAAAATGAGACTCGAAAGCTGACTCACAATAAGACTCAAAATATATAGCGGTATGCAACTCGAGATTATGATGTGCATGCGAAGGAATTCATTCCCGATGAAGTGTGATCGCAATATCGGTCAGGATTACGAGAACTCAAGAGGCAAACTCTTTCATGACTGGCCCATGTACTCTCTATGGACGAAGTATCAACAGATAATTTGTAATGATTGTTGCGTAAATTAATCTTCTGTTTAATTTCGGCATGGAATGCAAAATGAGACTCGAAAGCTGACTCACAATAAGACTCAAAATATATAGCGGTATGCAACTCGAGATTATGATGTGCATGCGACGCAAATGACTCACATGTAACCGACTCATGTGTGATTGAATCAAGTGACACTAATGGCTCAGGTGCACTCGGCTCGAGTAACTCGTGCGTACTCGTGTCAACCAAAACCAGGGACTTGTGCACAACTGACTCTATGGACAATATCAAATTGTGCGTAGGTGACTCGGTCGAATCGTGTGTGGGTGACTCCACATCACTACTCACAAGGGTGATAGAAGCCTCTTTAACACAAACTAAACTTTTTTCAACTTCTTCTATCTCCTCTTCACTCATCACAGTTCTAAGGTCATACACTTCCTATTCTTTCATATTTTTCGGCTCCTTAGAACTTTCGCTTTCAGTCAATAAATTCGAGGTGAGAAGTTTAATGGAGCATTGATAAGCAAAGTGTCCAAACCCTTGACACTTGAGGCAATCAGGACACCTATTTGTCTTGGTTTTCAGACGCTGGAGGTGATGGTGCGTGGAAGGAATATAATTCTCAGTAAGTCGCTCCCTCATGTCTTCCCATCTTGTGATGGGCTTACAATTAGCTAACTCGCGTAGAGTCTCAACATTAGTCCAATAGGTTTTGGCGTGTCTCACCAGCTTTATTTTAACTAGCATAAATTTGTACTCATCCGGTATGTCATACCAATCAAAATAGTCCTCTACACTATACAATCATTCCATGAAGATTTTAGGATTCATCCACCCCTCAAAATTTGAGACTTCATCCCGAATAGATTTTAGAAACTTCTCGGTGGGGTCGTACTCGGGTTCACGATGATGGAGTATCCCTTGACTTTAGTCTCATCACGACTTTTGGGACTTTTCCAAGAATTTGGTGTATAGCGGCTCTTATTATTAATTGCACACATTTGGACCTTGATGCCCCTAAGGGCATCGACAATCTCGCTCATGCTCATGGTAAACACGGCTTACTAACACAGGTGCTAAATGGCATGCAATTATGAACCACAATGGATGAGGAATTTTGCCAAACAGTAGACATGCATACTTTGAACACAAATGCGATAAAATGCAATGAAATTTAAAATGTCACACAATATGCCCTAACCTAGAAAACCTAGGCTCTGATACCAAAACTGATGCGGGACGGGAACCCTAAAATGCGTGAATATGATTTTGATGCGATTTGCCGAAATTAAATAAAATTAATTCAAGATTAATCTCAAAACTATCACGATATCTTCGGGTTCGTAGAATTCCGGTAGGTAAATCACGCAAGATCCGAATAGGGTGTCCAACCCGATGCGCAAATCCCGTTAGATTTGATGTGGGATCGAGCCTAAAGATAGGACTCTAGTTTTTCCAGGCTTGGACGTTCGTCTTCGATCCAATTTAGATTCACGGGTTCGAACTAGGGTTGTAGGTTTGGGTAGGTTTGATGGCTCTAATGAAAACTGGGATTTTGATGGAAATAGGTTTTGGGTTAGGGATTCAATATGGGTAATGGATTATAAGATAAAGACAAAAAAAATATATAGCAAAGATAATAAAATATCAAAAGAGAATAGATGGGAATCACTCCCTTGGTCTCACACCAAACCCATCTCGGGAAGAAGAATATTCAAGCATAAAGCTTTCAAAATATTAAATTAACTAATTAGAATGTATTTACAAGCCTCTTTATATAGGCTATCACTTAACTCGAATTAAAGAGTCCTAATAATAATAAAACACTAAAAAAGACAGTTTCCATAAAATTTAGAAGTTCCGTCATGAGGCGTAACGTCGCCAACAACTTCGTTGTTGCCTTTATTCCTGACGTTGCTATTAAACATAAGCGTTGTTGCACCTTTATAAGCAGTGTGATGTTGAACAACGCGTTGTCTGCATCGTTTCACGCTTTGTTGCACTATTCCCAGCATGTTGCAGTATTGTTCTTCTGATGACAGTTTCAGCCTCCTTTTCTCCTTTACAGCTAAAATTCTGTTGCGGCCCAACTCCAATGCACTCGATCTTGACGTTCCCCGTCAGATCCCTCTCTGTAAAATGATTTTGACATTCCTATTAAACTATATAAAGCCTCAAGGTCGTGTTAGCATCATCCCATTAGTGTGTGTCATATCAAATTTTTCTACATCATACGCCTCTTCATTAGACCCCCTTTATATATCTTCTAGTGTATCTGATGTCGTATCTCGACGACATATCCCCGTGGAGCTATGTGGGGCTCACGCAGAGCCTAGGCAATGAGACCTAATAATATTGCAGTTATTTTTTTTACTTATTATAGTAATCTATAGATGATCTATAATAAATTATAAGTATTTGAAAATAACAAAGAAAGATAAAAACATGATTATTTTCACATTAAACATCACTTGTCATGTAAAATTATAGGTTGAAAGCGTAAAATAACAACTCATAACTAGCAAAAAACAATTAACAAATTAAACCGACAAAAAATAATAAGTAGATTATTTGTTTTGAAAATATAATAGTTTTAGAATGTTGGACTTTAAAGGCATCTATGGGTCAATAATGGTTAAATCTAACGATAATTTGATATTGTTCAAAAAATTTTTGACAAAATTTCAAGATAGTGACTTGATTTAAATTCGTTTTGATTAGTCTATAAAAGATTGAAAATTTTGGGTTCATATGGGATTGGGCCTTAACTTAAGTGGTAATGCACATTAATTTCAGGTCAGAGGTCTAAATCGCAACTCAGTTTATTATTATTTTTTAAAATCGTTTGTAAAGCTTGGTTAGAGTGCTTATGATGCAGGACATAACACTAAACCCTAATTTTGATGGCTAAGATTAAAATTCGGTTTCAGGAAATTTGAGGAATTGGATGTGAATTAATTTTTCTTGGAAAATATACCCCATGGAATCAAAAAGGTTTTACAAAAGGGATAACTCTAAAGCTATAAGTCAAGATCAGGATTTCGAGAACAAATATTTTGATCAAGACCAAAGATTTCAAAATGTTGAAGAGCAAAAAATTTATCAACCTAGCAAGATTTAAAGAAGATAACTTACCTTTCACATATGAAGAAAATTTGAATATAAAAAGAAAAAAATCTATTAGCGTCACACCAAACTCATCTCTGAACAAAAATCTGTCTTGCTTTCAATATCCTAAAAACATATCAAGCGTCATAATCAGTGTTGTCAAAGGAGTGCCAAGGTATTTTGCCCAAGGCGCGAGGCACATCTAGATGCACCATCTGCGCCTACACCTTGAAATTTAGGTGCAACTGCAGTGAGGCATCCTCAAGCAACCGCCTTTCATGCCTAGCGCCTTGAGTTACTTAAATTAAATTTCTCCAATTCTTTCATCTTCTTCATCTTCTTCTTTTAATAACCTAGATGATATTATGATGCCAGATGGTACTCTTTTTACTTTATTCTGTCTACTTAAGATCCCAGCTTTAGGCCATATGCTACTACTTAGCACTCATATTTAACTAATCCAAGTCATCCACAAATCATAGGGGGATAAACCATCATTTAAACCCAAGTTTGCCCATCAGAAAATCTCTACCATCCAAGCTAAGCAAAACAATGTGGACCTGCATAAGATATGAACAATGGTCTACTATTAAAGCGATTGAATCAAATGGCTTCAATGTTATGATGGGCAAGCCTTTGAAATTGAGTTGAGCAATATTCTATTCTTACGATATTTAATGTGGAACCTACGTTTGATATAAAGTATACACAATGGTCCAACTTAAAGTGCCCAAATATTCAAATCTTACAATGGGGGTGTCTTTGGCTTTTTTATACATTAATGAGTTATGTTTTAAAAAAAAAAAAAATTGAATTGACATATAAATATAACTAAAATTTTAAATATCACACATTAATAAATATATAAAATACAATGACATATTATTTATATCAATAAATAAATATTTAATAAAAAATTAAAGTTAAATGAACCTCAAACAAAAGCCTTGCACTTTTACGCCTAGGCCTCACCTTGGCCCCAGGGACCCTTGTCACCTCAGTGGCACCTAGAGCTTTTGACAACATTGATCATTACATGACAATAAAAGTCTCCTTACATATGAATATTTAATGCCAACTCAAACGAAAACCCTAATTACTAAAAAACAATTACCTAAACTACTCACACCTTTTCTAATAATGATTAGTCCCTGATCGGCTGGTCACAAAGTGCTCAACTTTCAATTACATCATTTTTATGAATGGCCTATTTTCAAGAATCAAACAATGTCAGTTGATGGAAAAGTAGTCTTATTTTAAAACTTACTGAAGTAGCTTTCCAGCAACCTAAGAAACGTGCAATTCTGATGAGTATTGAAGAAATTATTATTAGTTTTCGGAGGCTACAGTGAAAGTGACGAATTTAAGGGGTAATGTGACACTTAAGTGTGTCATGTGATGCAGGCTTCTATTATGTAGTTGATATATATCACCGATCTTCATGGGCCCACATATCTCATGATCCACATGACTCGAAAGACGCCCAATCACGACCAAAGAATAAATGATGATTGGCGAAGATCCTACATCTGAAACGAAAAAAAAAAAAAAAAAAAGCCTATGGCTGAAAATAATACCCTAACGAACCGAATAATCCCATGTGCACATCTTTCCAATGTCGGGTCTTCAATGATGTTGCACATACACATGAGGCCTTAAACTATTCACTCAAAATGCTACATGAGGCACAAATCTTTTCCTTCTCTTCTTGTGTTTCTGGTAAACTTTGAAGAGTCTGATGTCCACATTAGTTTATCATCATACTTTTGTAGTGATCATTACTAGGCCCACCTAAATGCTCTTGAGAAGTCTAGCATGTCTCCTTATGACACCCACAGTGGGTAAAGCGTAAGCGGGCTATGCCTAGGTGGTCATCCTCACAAAGCGAGGACTAGGTGGCAAAGTGGGGGCCTAGGCGCAGCTTTTGACAACAGAGAGTAACAGGAACTATATCTGATAATCATTATGCTGTGAATAAAAAAATATAAGGAAATGTACCTCAGCATTGTGATCATAACCACCAAGTGTCGTGAATCTCTGTTCCACCAATTTCTTTGTGTGCTCAATCATCTGTCGACCTTTAACATGCAGGAAGATAGAAGTGATAAGGTCATGCATACTCAATCCTTTTAGCCGCAACACAAGAAATTTTTTAATTAATTAATAATTAGGAAAAGGAAGCTCTTAATTATAAAAATGTTCAAATACCGTAGCTTGTGACACTAGAAGATATCTCTAAACAAGGTAACTGTCCCACAGTAGCCCCAGTAAATCCGTATACAGAATTTGCACTTATCTGAAAATAAAAACACATTGCATATAGCATAAAAGAGTAGAATAACCAGGGTATGTTATGTCTACATGATAAGAAAACAAAAAAAGGGTGAAAAATATGAAGATAAGGAGTTTCACCTTCAGAGCCAGCTGGCGACCATCCAGTACAGCCTTCTCAAATGGATCCTTCGCTTCCTGAAACAGAATATAACTTATTATAGACCATCAAAGAACACCATTTATACGATAACAAAAGCCTTATCATCCAAAACAAGGATTAAAAATATACAAATTTAAAAAAAAAAATGTATGAAAATACATAATAAAATTGCACAGTAGATTTAAATGACGATAACAATTTGTAAATTATCATCCTGCAAAGAGTAAATCCGAAATTCAAAAGAAAATCACCTTTAGATCTGCTTTTGCCCTTTTACGAGCCGCCAATAGTTCTTCCAGAATTTCCGGAAGTATGCCCTGAAAATCAAGTGAGTTGCACAACCTCAGTCAAGAACATATGTATTTGCATGTCATGGGCACAACAGTAAAAGTAAAAACTTTTGAATAATACTGGATCATGCTTTCAGACAGAACTTTGGATCATAATGCAGCACATTCAGAGTAAAAAATTTACCTTTTGCAAATTGGGTTTAACAAAAGT
This sequence comes from Chloranthus sessilifolius, assembly GCA_021018995.1. Taxonomy (NCBI): domain Eukaryota; kingdom Viridiplantae; phylum Streptophyta; class Magnoliopsida; order Chloranthales; family Chloranthaceae; genus Chloranthus; species Chloranthus sessilifolius. The sequence continues at coordinate 19,078,875 of CM037591.1, read as the reverse complement.
ATCACCAGATGGAGTTTTATTTACACATTCTGGTGGCAGCCCGAATTTACGAACGTCCTCTGGTGTGACCTTTGCATGGACATAAACAGTAAGCAGTAATAACATCACCATTTCAAAAGCTTCAGAAATTGCTAAAACGATAGATCTATTTTGTGCTATCGCACGAATATGCTACAGCGCTTAGTAGAAACCATCAAGTCACAGCAGGAAATAATATTTCACCAGAGTGCAGTAGCATAAGTTATAGGCCATCATGATAGATGGATATAGAGAAGCAAAATCTAATGTTGCAATGGGCTTCTCGTAGAATCCTGCCTTGGCTTCCAAAACCTGCATAACATAAAATATGAGAAGTCAAAATGCATGCACGTGCTTGATGTCTCTAACATTTAATTACTAAGAAGATGCCAGCAATAGTTTGTTACAGAAATAACATGATTGCTTAATGCTTCATTTATGCATAAATAGAATGCTGGAGGGTATATAGCTCACTTTTTTTTCCCAAAAACCTTTTGAGAAATACTAAAATTGGATGCAAAGTCCCCCTCCCACCCCCAAGGACACGCATACAAAGTCCCACACCCATACACATGCAGGCTTCCATCGCCCACCGACAAAAAGCTAGTACAACTGTACAAGGCTAAACATTGAAAACAGAAACAATTAAGTATGGGTAACAACCAAACTTAGAGCAAGAAAAGGGAGTTGGCATTAGACACGTGATCTGTACATGAAAGTACGCTTTTGACTTTTCACTGATTTGGCACTAAATATCTAAGTAACTCTCAAGTTTGGTGGTTGACTGTCCACTGCCCTTATTGAACGGATCAGGTGCCTAATACCAAAACCCCATGCAAAGGGGTGCCTTCAGCAATATAAATCGAGAAATAAGATAACAGAATCAGGCAGCATACCAAAAAAATCAGATCAGAGATCATGTGGTCAGATGCACAAAAACCAGACGCCAGAGTAGGGGAGGTTGTTGTGTATAAGACAACAAGCATGGCAAATGAAGATGGCCCAGGGGAAGCAAAATGCCTAGATGATATAGAAGGTCAAGACGGAACATAGTCACAAAGAAAACCTTCAGAGTGACTCATGCACAACAAAAGCAGGTAGATACTAAGGCAATGTTCTCAACTTCTCGGAGTATATGAAATTTCATTTGCCCAATCTGCTCGAGTAGTGACTCAAGAAAATTAGTCCTAGCAAGTCCCCATGTCAAATGGATAAGGAGATCAAAAATAAAATAAAATAACTCCCTCAAGCTGGAAGTATGATTCTTATGTGTGTGTGTGTGTGTGTGCGCGTTTCTTAGGGTTGGTAAGGGAGAGTTAGAGAGAGAGGTTAGAGTCAGGTGGAGGAGGACAAAAGAATGAGGAGAAATTAGGGTTGTGAGATTATTTCCCACACCCTTCCTATTATATTACATATTACTTAGAAAAAGGATCACGTGTACATTACAAACACTAGACATTATATGTTATCACCATGGATCAAAATATCGTCCGATCCGATACGTATCGGTATTGGACTCGAACGATACATTCAATGTATCGTCCGATACAGACCGGTACCGATACATATCGTCCGATACGTATCATTTTGGAGCTCGGACGATACGTATCGGTAACCTGATATTTTAACCTATGGTTATCACAGTACACACCCAATTAATCCTAGAGCCACTCCCTCTCAAGTTGGCTTTTATATATATATATATATATATATATATATATATATATATATATATATATATATATATATATATATATATATAAATCATGCCCACCTTGGATACAAGATAATGCTACCTAGTCAATCCTAGGGCCTTGGTAAGAAAATCAGTAATTTTTTCATGTGAGCTGACTTGTGGGATAAAAATTCACTTGACTCTACTTCACACAGATGAAATGGCAATCAACACCAATATGCCTAGTCCATCCATGATAAACCGGATTTTCTGTTTTGTTCCGCAATTTCATTGTCTCAAAGAGATTCATAGGGAGCTTTACATGTATTTCAGAATCATTTAGAAATAACCGGACCCATGTACCTTAATGTGCCCCTTGAGGCATGGCTCTATATTCTGGTTCCGCACTGGAATTTACCGCCATACTGTTTTTGCTTCTCCAAGCAACCAAACAGACTGCAGCAAAGGCACTTATCTTGTGGTAGATCTCCTATAACTAAGAGAGACAGCTCAATAAGCATCAGTATATATCTCCATGTTGGAGTGCCCAAGGTCGCTATATAACAACTCTTTCCTTGGACTAGATTTTATGTATCTGAGAATCTGGTAAATCCCATCAAGGTGAATTGTCCATGGAGCACGCATATAATGCAGGACCAGACACTAAAACCCTAAATCTGATGGCTGTAATTAAATTAACAACTTATGAATGGAAACATTAAATTGAGGGGCAACTAATAAAATCATTAAGAGACTTCATTTAATTAATTATGCCTCATTCCGATCAGTGTTCAATCCAGCACAGTGGTCCCCTTATAAAACTGAAACCTAGGGTTCTAATAGTAGAACTCAGCTTCCCTCTAGTCTAGGGCATCAAACGACTGATGGGGACGCCACATACATGGACATTGGACTCGGACCACATCGTTTCTACCGGCATAGAAAGAAGAAGAGGAATGGAAGTCAGATCTAGGCGAAAGATGAAAATTCTGGAGAATTGGAGGAGCACATGACAAATTCGATCGATCGAATTAAAATTTCGATCGATCTAAATTTTCAATCGATCGAAGTCCTATTTCGATCAATCGAATTAGGTCGACAGGAATACCAAGTTCTGGAGTGATATTTTGATCGATCGAATCATATACTCGATCGAACAAAATTTAAATTCGATCGATCGAATGCCGACGGCGATATTTTAATATATATGTATTTCGATCGAATTCCAATTATGATCGATCAAAATCGCACAGAAGTGTTTTAGTTGTTTTAAACTTCTAATTTCGAACTTTAGTTTAGGGGTTTATTTGTCTTTTATTTAATATTCGTTTTAGGGTTTTCTATTTTTGTAAGACCTCCTATATAAGGTACTTAAGCTAAACAATGTAATTGGTAGATTGAATATTTGAATGCTTTTATATTTGAGTATTCTCTGCCTAAGATGGGTTTGGTGTGAGGCCAAGGGAGTGATTCCCATATACCTTCCTTTATCTTTGTCTTCAATTTGCTGTGATCTATTATATTTGTTTTCTCTCGATCTGTGTTTGCTTCCCCTACACCGTAGTCTAATTGTTTCCTTTCGATCCCAAAACCTAAACCTTTTGAATCCATAGATCAAAAAAAGCCAATACCCTTTTCCAAACCGTAAACCAATCCGAAAATCGTAAGCCTTTTACAAACCATAAATCCCTTTCCCTACCCTATTTGAAATCAATGAAACTACATCAGACTGAAGACGAGCGCCTAAACCTGGAAAAGCTAAAGTCTTATCTCTAGGCCGATCTCGCCTCAACTCTAAACGTACTTGCGCATCAGACTGGACCCTATCCGGATTTCGTGTGATCTACCCATCACAATTCTCCAAACCCTAAGGTATTAAAGATAATTTTGCGAGTAAACTTGAGTTAATTTATTTAATTTCGACAAAATATGTATTAAAATCATATTCACGCATTTTAGGGTCGTTGTCCCGTGTCAATTTTGGTATCAAAGCCCTAGGTTTTCTAGGTTAGGGCATCTTTGCTTGCCACATTTATTTTATTGCATTGTTTTCTTTTATAAGTCCATATTGCATTTCATATTAAAACCCAAATAGACTTTGTGATCACCATGGCTTCGGATGAGGTTCTTGATATTCTTAGAGCTATGCGAGAAGAATTGGGTGCGATTAATGCACGTCTGAATACCATAGAGCAAGCCCAAACATCCCTAGGAGTTGATAATGATAGATTACATGATCGAATCAACCAACTGGAAGCGATGGGTGGACTTGAAAATCAACACCAAGAGCGTGAGGGTCATCACTTTGAACATAATGGTCGCCAAGACAACCGGAACCGTAGGGATCATCGTAGAGATGACTATAACCCTGAAGTTCAATTCCTCAATAATGTCCAAGTTGAGATTCCGACTTTCAATGGAAGAATGGACTCTACCGTCTTCCTCGATTGGCTTTCCGACATGGACTAACACTTTGATTGGTATGCCATGAATGACAACTGTTGCGTTAGACTCGCTAAAATGATGTTGGTTGGTCAAGCTCGGCTTTTTTGGCTCAATGTTGAGGGCATCAGGGTGAATGCGAGTTGTCCTCCCATTACCCGTTGGGACAACATGAAGGGACAACTTACTGAAAAGTATATTCTTTTCTCATACCATCAACGTCTCCTCGACCAGTGGCAAAATTTACGTCAAGGTGGTATGCCCGTGACCGATTACATTGCCAAATTCGAAGAGTTCATGATGAGGGCAAAAATATCGGAAGACCCTGAAATCACTCTCTCTAGATTCCGCACCGGATTGCGACTTGATTTGCAAAAAGAGTTGATTTCTCACCCAGTAGAAACTCTTGAAAGATGCTATGCCGTTGTGCAAGATCTTGAACGGTACTAGAAAACTACGGTGGTGAAAAGGATCGAGCCACAATATAGTAGTCAACGATCCGGTGAGGGACGATTTAATCCTCCTCCCAAACCTACACAACCTGCCTCTTCCAATTCGAGGTTTGAAAAGGGAAAAGGTGTAGTCGGAGAATCCTCAAGGGTTAATTCTCAAGTAAAGTGCTATAAATGTCATGGGATGGGACACTTTGCCGCCCAATGCCCTATGAAAGAACCCTAATGGACTCTCTTCATGGAGGGAGAGGAGGATGATGATGAAGAGGTAGTGGTTGAAGAGGAAGTATTTGAACCAGTTAGCACACCCAGTGATGAGTAGGATGATGCTATTGGTCATGATTTAGTTGTGAGGTGTGCCCCTACACAGCCTCAACGAGATGAAAAGGATGACTGACGAAGGAAGAACATCTTCCACACCTTTGTCAGATTTGGTGAAAAGAATTGTAAGGTCATCGTGGATAGCGGTAGTCGTACTAACGTAATATCAACTCATGCAGTACGCCACTTGGGGCTTACAAGGTCGCATGGGTCAATTCTTCAACCATTCCCATGTCGAAAAGGTGTCATGTACCGATTCAGTTAGATTCTTATTCGGACACCTTATGGTGTGATGTGGTGCCGATGGATATGGGTCATATCATTTTGGGAAGGTCGTGGCTCTACGACATGGACGTGACTCTTTCTAGTCGATCAAACATATGCACGTTCATGCATAAGGGCAAAAAGATCACTTTACACCTGTTGCCTCCCAAAACACCATCGACCAACACAGTTGAAAAGAAGGGTGAATCTTCTAAATCCATTAATATTGTGAGCCCTTCTGAGTTCGAGAAAGCATTGATAGATGAGAGTGTGGTGAACGTAGTTGTCACCGTAGAGAGTGCTCCCGAGTCGGCAAGCGAGTGTCCCAAGGAGGTTGAGTCAATCCTGAAAGAGTTAAAGGATGTCTTCCCTGAAGACTTACCAAACGAACTCCCTCCCCTGCGTGATATCCAACACGCAATAGACTTGGTTCCCGAATCTACCTTACCGAACCTGCCCCACTATAGGTTGACTCCGATTGAGCACACCGAGTTGACTCGGCAAGTCAATGAGCTCCTTCAAAAGAGAGCATGAGCATGTGTGTCGTACCTGCCCTACTCACTCCTAAGAAAGATGGTACGTGGCGCATGTGTGTGGATAGCCGTGCGATCAATAAGATTACGGTTAAATATCGATTTCCCATACCAAGGTTCGATGACATGCTCGATATGATGGTTGGTGCTACTATCTTTTCAAAGATAGACCTTAAGAGTGGCTACCATCAAGTTCGCATCCGCCCCGGAGATGAGTGGAAAACCACCTTTAAGACTAAGGGTGGTCTCTATGAGTGGATGGTCATGCCATTTAGACTTTCTAACGCCCCGAGTACTTTCATGCGACTCATGACCCAAGTGTTGAGGCCGTTCTTAGGCAAATTCCTTGTTATTTATTTCGATGACATCCTGATCTACAGTCATGACAAGGAACAACACTTGACTCACCTTAGGTTGGTTTGTGAAACCCTCAAGGGCGAGAAGTTGTTTGCAAATCTCAAGAAATGCACCTTCATGCAACATTATGTTGTTTTCTTGAGATTTATTATCTCGGCCGATGGAATGGTCGCGGACCCTGAAAAGGATAAAGCCATTGTGGAGTGGCCTGAGCCTAAGAACATACACGATGTCCGTAGGTTCAATGGTTTGGCTACTTTTTATCGTCACTTCATCAGAAGCTTTAGCACCATCATGGCCCCAATTACAGATTGCATGAAAAAGGGAGAGTTTAAATGGGGCAAAGCGGCGACGAAAGCCTTTGATGATATCAAACAACGAATGAGTAGTGCACCCGTCATGCGATTGTCGGACTTTCCAAAGTCTTTGAAGTCACATGCGACGCATCGGGTGTGGGCATAGGAGGAGTGCTTAGCCAAGAGGGTCACCCGGAGGCCTATTTTAGTGAAAAACTTAACGAGGCAAATCAAAAATAGTCCACCTATGACAAGGAATTCTATGCAGTCGTTCGATCTCTTTGGTATTGGAAACATTACCTTAGACCGCAGGAATTTGTGTTATTTTCTTACTATGAAGCCTTACACTTTCTTGCTTCACAGAAAAAAAATGAACCCAAGGCAAGCGAAGTGGGTCGAGTACCTTCAAGGGTTCACATTCATGTTAAAGCATAAGGTCGGTGCTGAATAAGCACTGAGGTCGTCGGGCTCGAAAGGTTAAAGGATGAGTACCCCGAGTGCCCAGATTTTGGGATAGAATACACTGCTCTCCTTAGTGACCCGACCAACACACACACCATGTACACCATCAACGATGGGTACTTGTTTAAAGGCAATCGCCTTTGCATCCCTCGCACTTCATTGCGTGACTTTCTCATTTGACAGTTACATGCCAGAGGGATGGCCGGACATTTCGGGCGTAATAAAACTATTGCACTCATAGAGGATAGGTTCTTTTGGCCTAGCCTAATGGGAGATGTCGCCCGAGTCGTTAAACATTGTCGTACTTGCCAAGTGTCCAAACAGACTAAACAAAATACCGACTTGTACACCTTGTTACCCGTGTCACACACACCGCGGCAAGACCTCTATGGACTTCGTGCTTAAACTTCCCAAAACTCCAAGGAAGCACAATTTCATCTATGTCGTAATGAACCGAATTTTCAAGATGGCCAACTTCATTCCTTGTTCCAAAACCTCCGATGCATCTCATATTACTAAATTATTTTTCGCGGAGGTAGTACGTCTTCATGGGTTGCCCAAAACCATTATGTCTGATAGGGATATTAAATTCACTAATTATTTTTGGAAAACCTTGACACATGATGGGCACATTGCTCCAATTCTCGACAGCTTACCACCCTCAAACGGATGGCCAAACCTAAAGCACCAATAGGAGCCTTGGGAATCTCCTTCGTAGTCTTGTCGGTAATAATGTTAGGACCTGGGATACCATTTTACCCACAGCTGAGTTTGCCTATAATAATTCTGTCAATAGGTCCATAGGCACGAGTCCTTTTGAGGTCGTACATGGTCATAGGCCTAGGACCCCATTAGATTTGATCCCCATGTCTGCATCCCATAGAGTGTCAGAGTCTACCGATGCATTTGCACAACATATTCATAGCTTGCATGCCGAAATTAAACAAAAAATTAATTCAAGCAACATTCAATATAAATTATCTGCAAGTGCTCACAAGCATTCTAAAGAATTTCACGTGGGTGATTATGTGATAGTCCGGGTTAGGCTTGAACGGCTCCCATCGGGACTCGCAAAGAAACTCCAATCGCGAGACGCAAGGCCTTTGAGAATTTTGGCTAAGAGTGGTCCTAATGCATACGTGCTCGAGCTTCCTCCAAGTACGGGGGTTAGTTCAACGTTCAACGTGGAGGACTTGGTTCCTTATTTAGGTGTCACCCCACCTCCTGAAAATCCACTCCAGCCACTCCTAGTCCCAGCCCTAACCCAACCTTGTAACCTATACCTCTTTCCTTCCCCAAGCAAACAGAGAACAGATGAAATAGAGGATATAATCAATAATCATGTCGTCTCTACACATGACGGGGGATTTCAAAAGTATTTACTTAAATGGGTCGGCAAACCGGAGTCCGAAAACACTTGAATCCACGAGAATGAAGTTCGTCGCTTGAACCCCGACCTGCTAGACATCTACCACGAGCGCCTTTCATCAGTGATGAAACATTTTTGGTCCAGAGGAATTGACGGGGACGCCATATACATGGACATTGGACTCTGACCACATCGTTTCTACCGGCGTAAAAAAAAGAAGCGGAATGGAAGTCAGATCTAGGCGAAAGATGAAAATTTTAGAGAATTGGAGCACACAACAGGAATACTAAGTTCTGGAGTGATATTTCGATCAATCGAATCATATACTCGATCGATCGAAATTTAAATTCGATCGATCGAATGTCAATGGCGATATTTTAATATATATGTATTTCAATCGATCGAGTCTCACTTTCGATCGATCGAATTTCAATTTCAATCGATCGAAATCGCGCAGAAGTGTTTTAGTTGTTTTAAACTTCTAATTTCGAACTTTAGTTTAGGAGTTTATTTGTCTTTTATTTAATATTCGTTTTAGGATTTTCTTTTATTGTAAGACCTCCTATATAAAGTCCTTAAGCTAAACAATGTAATTAGTTGATTGAATATTTAAATGCTTTTATGCTTGTGTATTCTCTGGCTGAGATGGGTTTAGTGTGAGGCCAAGGGAGTGATTCCCATATATCTTCTTTTATCTTTGTCTTCAATTTGCTGTGATCTATTATATTTGCTCTCTCGATCTGTGTTTGTTTCCCCTACACTGTAGTCTAATTGTTTCCTTTCGATCCCAAAACCTAAACCTTTTGAATCCATAGATCAAACAAAGCCAATACCCTTTTCAAAACCGTAAACCAATCCGAAAACCATAAGCCTTTTACAAACTGTAAATCCCTTTCCCCACCCTATTTGGAATCAATGAAACTACATCGGACTGAAGACGAGCGCCTAAGCCTGGAAAAGCTAGAGTCCTATCTCTAGGCAGATCTCGCCTCAACTCTAAACGTACTTGCGCATCGAACTGAACCCTATCCGGATTTTGTGTGATCTACCCATCACAATTCTCCAAACCCTAAGGTATTAAAGATAATTTTGCGATTAAACTTGAGTTAATTTATTTAATTTCGGCAAAATCTGCATTAAAATCATATTCACGCATTTTAAGGTCGTTGTCCCGCGTCAACGACATTCTAGAATTTGAAGAATATAAGTCCCGGAGGTTGAATTAAACCCTAAGTTCAGCCATTAAAAATTCAGATTCAAAAGGGGGAAAAGGTTTAGGATTTATGAAATTGGAAATTAGGATTCAAAACAATATGGGTTTTCAAAACAAAGGATACCCTATGATTAAATCAAATTTCCAGCAACTATAAATGGGTTCTAAGAAAAGAAATCAGGGACAAGGACTTCTGGGGTTGAGATTAAGAACTAGAATCACAATAATGATATATAAAACTACCTTGCACCAATAGGAAGAGATTAGAAGAGATCATTGACAAGAAGAAATTGGCCTCACACCAAACTCATCGCGAGACAGAAGAATAATCACTCTTGCTTCAAGCTTTAAACATGCTCATTCATTTATCAACTACTTCAATTAAGTCTATCTTTACAATTTCTACTAATCAAGGAAACCTTAAACTAACTCAAACTTCTAAGACTAAAATACCCTTAAAATGCAATAAAGAAACTAAAAAAATGCAACATAGTTCCTAAATCTAATTCTGTGCGACGGTGATGGTAATTTACTCCACGGTTGACCGTAGTGAAAGGGATGGCCATCCGTGATGACAATGACGGTCAGCCGTGAAATGGAACTTCTCTAGATTCTGCAAGCAATGTACTTTTTTCTCATACGGCAAAGAATTCATTTCGCACAATCAACCGTGAAATAACTGATGGTTGATTGCGAATCCAAATTCACGAACGCTTCACAGTTTGACTGCTTTAACCTTCTAATCTTCCCAAGGTGGGGTCTTCTAAGAGATCACCACGTGCACATGGGGTCTTCAATGGTCCATTCAACATGAGGCATGTGTGCTCTCGACCTCTTTTGCTCCTCTGATATACCTTGTAAAGTCTGATGTGCGCAACATAACACTTACTATATAAGTGATGTTTGGTTGAGTAATGGTAAGGTATATTAGCTTCCCAAGATGCCTTTGATGCATTCAAACATCTTAAAGTAGCTCTCTATCATCAGAGTTTATCTTTATTGGTGTGTGAGTTGTATTACTGTGTGCCACTTATGGTATGAGTGTATTAATGTTGGGTGTGTGATATAAAGGCTAGTAGGGTTCTTCTAACCCCAACTAAGCTTTCAAATTCTCTCCCTCCTTCCACTACTAAACCCTAACCCTAAAATCAAGTTTGTATCAAAGCCAAAATCCTTCGGTTTTTAATACAAATTATTTTTTTGACGTCACCAGACATTGATGATGTAATACCCGAAATTGTTTAACCTAATTAGTGACATTTTCTTTTTAATTAGAGGCTAAGAATGGGTTAGTAATTTTCTAGGCATTTTTTGAGCTTCTGATATAATTTTACCATATGGGAAGTTTAGAAATTTTGTATATCAATAGGGGTAAAACGATAATTTTATCCCTAGAGTACTTAAAAGTACATATAGTACCCATAAATTTCCATGTCAAACTTGTGAACTCTCCAAGCATTCTCACCCTCATTTCCTCCTCATATGCATCGTAGTGATTGTTTACATGACCTTGTGCATATTGATGTTTGGAAACCAGCTCCCATCACTTCCTTTGATGGATTTCGATATTATTTCACTTTTATTGATGATCAATAATAAATGATCAATCCCGTTGTGTACTTGGAATAGTATACCTTTATTGCCTTCAAGTCTTATCATGAGAAAAGGGGAATCATGCATCAACTTTCTTGTCCTTACACTCCACAACAAAATGGTATTGTGGAACGTAAAAATAGGCATATCTTATGAACATCAAGAGATCCAAGAAACATATCTTAGCCATTAAAGCTAAAAAAAATGGCTGACATTAAAGCTAAAAATCATCTGGTCGGTGAACTTTAATATCAGCCATTAAAGCCAAGAACAATGGTTGATATTAAACATATCTCAGCCCAAACAAACAGAGGAAGAAGAAAAAACAAAAAAACAACAGAAACGAAGAATTTAAAAAAAAAAAAAACGGAAGAATAAAAGAAAAGCGAGAGAAGAAGAAGAAGAAAAGAAAAGTGAAAGAAGAACAAAAGAAACAAAAGAAGAAAAAAAAAAAAAAAAATTGCAGCAAAGAAGAAAGAAAAAACAAACAACTCACCGGGAGGTTGAATTGTCGCCAGGAGGTTGGGTCGTCACTGCCGGTAGGTTGAGTCGCAGAGGGAAGGGCTTCGTCGCAGAATCGTAGAGGGTTGGGTTTCGTCCATTAGGGCTTAGAATAGAAGGGGCTTTGAATAGAAGCTACCTAAAGTAGCTACTTAGGTGCAAAAATAAAAAACACACAAACACACAAAAATCGGCTGAGTCGGGTTCCGTCCATTAGGGCTTCGAATAGAAGGGGCTTTGAATAGAAGCTACTTGGGTGCAAAAACAAAAAACACACACAAACACACAAAAATTGGCTGAGTAGGGTTTTGTCCATTAGGCATTCGAATAGAAGGGGCTTTGAATAGAAGCTACTTAAAGTAGCTACTTAAGTGCAAAAAACAAAAAACACACATACACACAAAAACCGATTAATCACCAACCACATCGGCAACACCGTAGGTCGCCGACATTTTCTGACTTATTGAAAAAGTCACCCATTTTGTGTGACTATGAATTGAGTCTCTTGCCATCAAAGCCAAAAAATGTTGAAACAAAAGGTGCTCTTTCCTAATAGAGGTGAAACCAAAATCAAGATTTAAAACAAATTACTCCACCAAAACTTATAATCTACATCACTTCTACTCAACCAATTCTTTTGGCTCATCAATCTGAACCACCCGATTAATAAACAACTTTCATGGGATCCTAACTACCTCATTAATCACCCTATTTTATAACGGCCGGTAAATTTGAAAGAAATGTCCAAAACAAGTAAACAAGATACTAGAATTTGTCCTTCGATGTGATTCTTAATTTTCCATAATAGAGGTGTTAAATAATGAAGATTACATACACTGAATAAATTACTCCACCAAACCTTATTTACATACACTGAATAAATTACTCCACCAAACCTTATTATCTACCTCACCTCTACTCAAAACCAATTCTTTTGTCTCCTCAATCCGAACTATACAATTGATAAAACACGCTTGCATATGATCGTAACTACCTCATTAATCACCTATTTTATAATGGTTGGTAAAATTGAAGGAAATGTCCAAAACAAGTGATCAAGATACTAGAGTTGTCCTTGATGTGATTCTTAATTTCCCAAAATAGAGAAGTGTTAGGTAAAGAAAATTAAGCACACTGAATGTACAAAAGCACTGAGGCCAGGCTTGTGTTATGCAAAACATTCCTAGATCGCACTTGGGCTCTGTAGCTAGAGCTCATCACGAGCTCAAGCAGCACTGGCCTGTTCCTAGACACAGGTCAAGCAAGATCAGATTGCAAGATACGGTGTGATTCCTTGAGAGACGTTGACCATTAAAATGCAGTGCTCTCTTATAAAAGCTACATAAATAAAGGAGGGTGGTCTTGAATCTTGACTACCTGAAACCTCCCTCCCTTAGCAATTAGTATTCGATCTAATAAATTCAAGTTTGAATCATTCCTTTAAATCAAAATAATGAAATATTCATGAATTGATCACATGTCTTAATATTGCTCCCACCAACGTATGAAACTCAATATTAGTCTCCAGTGTCGTTTCAGTCTTTGGACTGATATGTATCAGGCTATCAGCCGATGCTGAAAAAAAAATGTTAATGAAATAACAAAGGAGAGTAAAGGCCGATACCATACCGATTCCAGTAATGATATGCATATCGGCTTGGGCCGAAACTGATACGTATCAGTATCGACTCGAAATTTGATACCATGGCTCCCACATAAGCAGCAATATTGATTGTGCAATTTCAAGACAACAGCACAAGAGAGGTTCTAAAAGCTTGTGCATTTTCAAAAGGCCAACAGGACTGCAAAAATGAACAAAAAGCACGTACTTTAATCCGTTTATTGAAAATTAATAGTGGCAAGTACCCATGCTAAATGGGCAAGCAGATCAGTCAACGCATCCTTATATTAGCTAACACATCCTTATATTAGCGAAGATACCTATTATAACCACACAGAGTGGCAATATTTTTTAAACCACACATTTTCTGACTACCAAAACTCTTAAAGATGAATGAATTGTGAAATTTCACATACTTATGTAGATCTTGTCAATATGCAGGATCAAACACCAAATCCGTGTTCCTTCGAAAGTTTTTATTCTTGTGATTTTCCTCAAATACCATCTCAAATGAGTTGCCCATGTCTAAATGCAGATAAAAATAGTTTCCTATTAGTTGAGTTATACTGTCTAATATGGCATCCGGTGCTTCTCATAAAGGATTTATAAAAATAGAAAATTTTAGAACAAAATTCATCATATACTTACAGTGGCACCCTCGAACGTGTCCTGTCCAGACCCCTGGCCTTTAACATTCGGAATTACAAGATTTTTCTGTTTTGCCTTTCTAAGAAGTTGAGAAAGGACCTGCAAACAATTTTTAATTTACAATAATGTCATCAACTGCAATACTTCAGCATAAATATCAGAAAAATCAAAACTGATAATTTTAACATGGTCACCTTAATGCTTTGTCCTCTTGAAAGCAGAAAGGATATAGGGACACCAGTGACTCGAGCCATCTCCACATAATTGTATATTAACATTAATTTGTCCAGAAGCCGCTGTGGAAGATAAGCATCCTGCAAGTCAAAAAGGAGGTACAATTAGTAAAAACCTTGTAATTTCACACCTACGTACACATGGTAATTTCTAGTAGAAGAAGAGTAGGTTGGAGAAAACAACTAAGATTTGCCAATGGATTAGTTTATGATCCCAATATATGCATTTAACGCATTAATGCGAATTTTAGATCCACCTGTTTGAATCGTTGTCGGATAATGAGGAGATGTCAAAATAGAAAGTGGACCCATGAATGGGTTTTTAAAAAAAGGCCCGTTAAAGACCCATTTGATCAAAAAGAAGAAAATCCAAAATTTATTAAGGTCTTCAACTTTTAATCCCGTCACTTTTATGTTTGACCTATTTTGAAGTGTCAAACGAAGTCGGATTGATACGAAATTGGTCATATTTGAAAGCTTATCGAAGTAGCTTTCCAACGAGCCAAAATTTGAGCAATTCCGACAAGTATTGAAAAAGTTATGGTCAGTTTTCAAAAGCTGGACATAAAGTGACGAATTTCAAGAATCCTAATTGAATTAGGATTAGTATCTTTTATTATTTTATTTTAGAAAGTAAGAGTTGTTTCTTTTATTAGAAATAGGATTAGTTTTCTTATTGTTTTAGAAGAATTCGGATATTTCTTTTATTTGAATTAGGAATTATAGTTATAATAGGATTTCTAATTTTATGCATTGGCTAGCCTATTTAAAGGCTTCTAAACACTTTTATTATTAGTTTTTGGTTAATGAAAATTGCTTATGCAAATTGAGAGTTCTAAACTTTCGTGAGGGTGTGATTCTCTCAAAACGGAGAGCGATTCTTCGATTCCCGCTTGCGATTTCGTGCGAGGCCAACTCTTCTTCCGTCTCTATCTTCTTTAGATCTACGGTTTGCATAAGTAGCGTAATCCTAATTATTTTATTGATCTCATAAAAGCCCTAAATCAATATTTTATTCATCATTAATTTTATTAGCCTCTTATTTTCGTTTGGTATCGAGAGAGCCCGCTTGCGAGTTCGTTCGACGCTCTAAAACTATCGGAGATCCAGCCGTTCATAAGAACCATAATCTTCTAAGAACGTACACGAAAGTAACACTATTTTGGGCCGAAATTAAATAACCTAATTGAATTTCTAGAATTTTCGTGATAATTTGTTATGAGAAACTGTTATTTTAATTGATTAAATTAATTTTAATCCTAATCTCAGCCCGAACATTGCATTTAGTAAGTTCCTGCATCACACACATCCTAAAATTAACTAGCCGTAAAGGGGTAGGGTCTGTAGCTAAAGTGATAAATTCCAAGGTACACAGTGACACAATGAGGCCATTCAAGATTGTCTGCCCCAAGACAATATCAAGATTGTCAGTAGTTCTTTTTTGATCGATATCAAAAACTCAAAATACTAAGCGTAAAGTAAGAGATCCTAAGCAAAATATTCTATACATAAAGGAAGCAGTATAGTAGTGACATTTTTTTTCCATAAGTCAGCTGGGGTTTTGAAGGCTCCCCACCCCTCCATTAAGCTCAAGAAAGGAGTTATAGGCGTGAATAATTACATGTAATATCTTTCTGTAACAGAGAGGTAAACATAGGTGAAAGCGAAGAAGCATCATGCCATCGTACTACACTGCCGACATCTAATCCCAGCCTTTCTAGAGCATCTGCAAACTGGTTGCATTCGTGCCAAACATGAGAGAAACTGATCTTATCAAACCTGGTACACCTACCTTTAATTTTTTCAAAGAGGACAAGGTACTTCCATGGGATCTGGCACTTACAATGCGATATGTGAATCAGCCTCCACCCAAATATTATTCAATTGCAAATCCACCACATAGTCAAGAGCCTCTACAATAGCCTACAGTTCCACAATTGTAATATCTTTATGATCAGAGTAATTGCAAAAGGCATATAGAAATGATCCATCTAAGCCGCACAAAACGGCTCCCAAACCAGCCCTATTGGGGATTCAAGGCACCATCCGTGTTTAATTTTAACTGTATCTTCAGCTGGTTTATCCCATCTACAGAAACAGGGAATCACCAAGACATCATTATCAAGTACCCAGTTTGATAATGCCAGGCTGATTTGCAGATTCCTGTATCCTCGCACCATCCATAAGAAATATAACATCTTTCACGATCAGCTTCGGGAGAACCCTCCTATCTTTAGAATCATTATAAAAAATTCTTCGGTTTCTTTCGTTCCATAAGTGCCAAATATTGGCCGAGAATGCCAGTATTATAATGGAGGCCAATCCACATTTACTAGTTGCTCTATTCATAAGGTCAGCGAGCTCATCTTCAATCTTCAAAAGCAATCGGCCCAGATTCGACCTCTAAACCCATGATGAATAAGAACACTCAAATACAAGTGATCATTGATCCCCATATTCTCCCAACAGAGGACACACCTGGAAACCCAATTAAGTCACCCTTTTTTATATAAATTTTTAATGGTCATTAACTTCCGATTGATAGCCAGCAAGCACAGAAGCTATGTTTAGGAATCAGGAGCTTACTCCAATTAAATCTGTGCCAAGAGATTTTAAGTGAGTATTCTTTAAGGCTCTCTCAAGCACACTTGAAGGTAAAGTGGCTGAAGAAGACAGGCTCCATATAATCTTATTGTCAAAGCCGATAGAAGGAATACAGATTTTGCTCACCAATTAGTCCATTCTTCTAGTAGAGGGGTTCGGGAGAATCCACACCCCATCTTCAATGAGGTCACCCACAAGAGCATCTTCTTCAATTCCAGACATCATAAAGGGTCGCATACCAAATTGTTGGAGTAATGGAATACCATCACACCAAGGATCCTTCCAGAAGCTAGTTTGGAGACCATTTCCAACAATAAAATTGATACTTTCTATGGCCAATTCTCTAATCTCATAACCCCTTTCCAAGCCCATGTGTGATCTTTAGTTAGGCAGCAGGACCAAATATCACTAGATCCCACATACTTGGTCAAGATCCATTTCGCCCATAGGGATTCCGAGTTGACAACCACAAAGGACCAAAATAATGGACAAAGACCTGCATCATTCCAATGCTTCAGCTTACGAACACCCCAATAGTATATAAATGGCACTACTTTTGTCAGTCACGCCCCCATTTGAACAGTCCAGATCATAGCCACAAGAGTCAGCATATAGAAAAAGATGCAAAGAATCTTTTTTTTTATCAGTAAAGTAAATTATATTGAAAGGCAGCAAGGCGCTAAAAGACCAATACAACGACACGACCAAAAAAAGAAAGGGGACCAAAATCTCCCAATGACATCAGCCATTTAGCCCGAATCCCATAAGTAGGGCGCTTGTCTAGGAACATTCCCTCCTCTCCCCACCAAAAACCACACCAGGTCTCTGACCGACCTCATGATCATCCCAATCGGCGCCGTCTGTGCTCAAAAATCCGAAAATTCCTCTCGCACCAAATACTCCACAGCACCGCGAAATGGGCCGCCATCCAATAATCCCCTAGCTGCCCCTCCACTTTGATGGCCTCCCAAATCAGAAAACGGTCGTAAGGCAAAGCCGGCATAACCCAGCTCAAACGAAAGGAGTTGATTACAATGTTCCAAATCTCATGTGCCACCCTACAATGGAGGAGTAGATTTGAGGTTGTCTCCTCTCCATTGTTACACATCACGCAACAATTGAAGACCTCCTTTCCCCTTCGAATAAGTTGATCAATCGTTAGAATTTTTCCTTTGAATAGGGTCCACGCAAAGAATTTGATTTTAGTTGGAATGGCTTCATTCCATAACCTTGCCCCTTGGAATCTGACCAAAGGATGGCGCGTAAGCATTCTATAGTAGGATTTGACACTGAAGATACCATTTCTACACGGGTCCATATCAGTTGATCCTGACCATGGGGGTTCCTATGTGCCTCATAAAGCCCTTGCATCAGATTAGAGAACGATGTCACCTCCTCTCTCAGCAGTCTTCTAGTCACAACATTCCATAGTCTACCTACAGTCCATAGTCTACCTCCATTAGTTTTTGAGACATAATCCATAATTCTCCCAGAAGGGTTTACAGATATGGCATAGATATTTGGGAAAGAGGATTTGAGAGGTCCCACCTCTACATGACCCCAATCAATCGCAAAGAGACCACATGTCTCTGAGATGTTTTTTCCACCAAGGGAAGTTCCCTGAACCGTAATCGATGCCCCAATTGCCCAATATGCTTTCGTACTTCTCACTCATCACCATTCTCCAAAGATTGTCTCTTTCCTCCATCCTCCCCGCTCTCCAGAACCGCTTTCCTAGAAGAGCGATGTCGGTCCACCTCAAGCTGCGGATGCCCAGCCCACCACAAGCGACAGGTAGTTGACACGTGTCCCAGTTGATAAGGTGATAACGCTTATCCAGACCCGAACCCTCCCACAGGAAGTTCCGCTGAATTGCTCGAGATGACTAAGAACCCCCATCGGGCACTTGAACATAGACATGTAAAAGATGGGCAACGACGATAGGACCACCTTGACTAGCACAAACCGACCACCGCTACTGAGCAACTTCCCTTTCCATGACGACAAACACTGCTCGAACCTTTCCACAACCGGTTCCCAATCCCTAGCAATAGGTTTCCTGAGCCCGAGGGGAAGACCCAAGTATTTAATTGGGAACTTCTCAATCATGCAGTCAACGGTATGTGCCAACTCAGTCATCAACCGCTCATCAGTCCCAATATCCGTAATTGCAGACTTGGAGATATTAATACGTTGCCCCGATGCAGCCTCATAAACTGATAGTACATCAATCAAGTACCTGAACTCCTGAGCATCAGCCATCCCGAAGATAATGGTGTCATCAGCAAATTGGAAATGCGAAATGAATCTCCCTTGCGTGCCCACATTAATCCCATATATGAGGTTCCTCTGCCTGGCTCGCAAAATAAGCCCCGACAACGCTTCGCCAACCATAAGGGAGATAATGGATCCCCTTGGCGGAGACCTCTAGAGCTCTTAAAATATCCTGCCGGGGTAGCATTGATCAAGATCGAGAACCAAGCCGAGGAGTAACACCCCTCATCCATCTCCTCCAGGTAGTCCTGGACCCCAATCGGTCAAGCATGTAATCTAAACAATCCCAACTGATCCGATCATACACTTTTTCCATGTCTATTTTCCATATGGCCGCCGGTCCAGTAGTCAATCATGATACGCTGAGTGTACGGTCTCTTGAGCCACCGCCACCAAATCTACCATCTGTCTGCCCCTCACAAAAGCTCCTTGATTTTTTGAAATAATCAGGCTCCTTACCGGTTTAAGTCTATTGGCTAAAACCTTAGCAATAATCTTATAGAGACAATTGGTAAGGCAAATTGGCCTGAAATCGGCAATGTCATTAGCCATAGCCTTCTTTGGAATGAAGGTGATGAAAGTAGAGTTTAGGCTCCTCCCAATGAAGCCAGAAGGGTGGAACTCTCGCATAACATCCATCAGGTCCGGCTTGATGATTGTCCAAAAAAATTTGAAGAACTCCATTGTGAAGCCGTCGGGACCCGATGCTTTATTTTTTGCCCCAAACCTGATTACTCTCCACACCTCTTCTTAATCTGAAGAACTCCATTGTGAAGCCGCCAAGACCCGGTGCTTTATTTTTAGCCCCAAACCTGATTACTCTCCACACCTCTTCTTCACTAATCTATTGTTCCATACTCAGCCGATCCTCCTCAGTGATAGACCGAAAGGATAGCCCATCCAATTGGGGCCGGGGCAGACCATCATCCATATACATCTTCCTATAGAACGACACTATGTTCTCCCTGATCTGATCCTCCTCCGAGTAATTCACCCCGCCCATAGTAATGTTGCCCACGTAGTTCGCTTTGCTCTGCGCATTGGCGACAGCATGGAAGTACTTGGTATTGGCATCACCCTCCTTGAGCCATCTGGCCCTGGATTTTTGCCTCCAGCTTACGTCCTCGGCCCTGCACACTATTAAACTCTGTTTTTTTGCGATATCTTTCCTCGCGCTCATCTGCTGTGAGGTTTCTTAGTTCCTCCACATCGTCCAGTTCTTGTAGCCGCACTAACAGAGCTTCTTTCTTGATCTGTACCAAGCCGTACACCTCTTTATTCCACAATTTACATTTCTGTTTAACGCGCTGTAGTTTGGAGATGAATCTAAATGTCATCGTCCCCGTGGTAGTCGGTTCGCTCCACCAAACTGGTACCAACGCCTGATACCCCTCGTCCATCAGCCATATGTTTTCGAAACGGAACGGAATCGGCCCTTACCCACGTGATTCGCAGGTCAACACCACTGGCCGATGATCAGACACCGCCCTGGCTAAGCATTCTGATCTCGCTCCCGGAAATATGTCTAGCCAATCCAGGTTGCACAGGAATCTGTTCAGCTTACTCAGCGAAGGATTCTCTTGCAGGTTCGACCACGCGAAGCGCGCTCCTGTTAGAGGTATGTCCATCAACTCCCAATCCGATATGAAGGAGTTGAAGTCCCGCAATACCTCAATATCCGGTGGTCCACCTTGTTTTTCGAAACCCCATCTGATCGCATTAAAATCCCCTCCCAGGCAAAAGGGGAGATCCCATCTGGCTGCGAGGGCAGCTAATTCCATTCAAAAATCAGGTTTGTCCCTATCAATAGTTGGCCCGTAGATACTGGCAAACATCCACGATTTCCCAGATTCCTTGTTCCGAAGCACCACCGAAGCAGAATAGATCCCCACTTCCTCATCCATTTTGTCAAATAACCGAGTGTCCCATGCCACCAGAATGCCCCCTGACACGCCATCAGAATCAACACCCACCGGTCCTTTGGTTTCCCAATCAAGCGACACTTTGCCTTTATCCGGCTACCCCACTTGGTTTCATAGCGTAATAATGGTTGGTTTGACTTTATCACCCGCTTAACCCCCGTCCTTCAAAGACAAATGCCTCACATCCCAAGAAAGCATCTTCATAAGCAACTATCAGAAGTTTCGCCCATACCAGAGGAAGTGGGGGTACCCCCTCCTCCAATTCCTTTCCCATCCAACATCCCCCATTGTAACCTTGCAAGTTTCCGAGCCCCACCCCTCTTCTTCTTGTTCTCCCTGCGATTAACCAAGATAGACCGGAACACATTCCGTGGTGCCTCATCGGACCCCTTGAAGGACATCCCAAGATCGCATCCAACCCGAATGAGGCAATCGATGTCGTTTGCGATACCTATCTCAGCCCTCTCCCAATGGTGTCAGCATAATGCTCCGTGGTGTGTAGTCCACTCCGTCGTCACTACAAAGGGGTCCCTCCACCAGCTCAGTAAATTGGATCGCACTCCTTGGCAAAGTTGCTGACATCTGGCTATCGTCGCTTTAAGACTGCCCATCTTCATTCAATTCCAGCTTATCGCCACCCCCCTGGCCAGGTAAAATCGGAGGCAATGCATTACCGAGTTGCGGGGACCGCCTCTTGTGTTCCCCCGTAACTCCCCTCTCTCTCCCAGCCCATCGTTGTTCCACCAATGCCCCAAAGGCCCAAGGCCTCATATTCGGCCCCACAGAGATTCGGGCTATCATCCCATATGACCCAATACCCATATGCAGTACGATGCCCTCTGGGTCCGGGCAGGAAATGGCCCACGAAGTAGTGCCCGCCAGCTGGCTCCACTATAAAAACCCATCCCACTTAGTCGCCACGTGTCCAGGTCATCACGTGCCACGCCATTGAAGAGGCCCCCTCCCTTTCTCCAGCGGTGTATCCTAGAGTCAATTTTGTACAGTACTGTCCCCATGTTTCCAGAAGCCTCCCTTGGGGCATGATGTGTCGACACCCCAGCACTCAGCCTTCCTCAAGATCCTTTAAATAACCTTCCACTTCGGTGATAAATTTTAAAGCCTCTCTTGTCGCCTGCACATTTGTTCCATACCAGGCCTCCTGAAGCTTCAATCTCCATTGGATCCCAAGTACGATCACTGACACTCTCTCGCATCGCCGGCAACCACAACGTCTCACCATCCTCCGTCAGAAGCAAGTGTCCTTTTCCGTACGAGGAGTACGCTTTGATCCCAACCATAGGATACCTCGACGATGGTAGATCAATCTCTGATTCGTCCAACCAACAATCTTCCCGCATCAACTCCGGTCCACAGTCGTGGCTCAGGTGGTCCACAGCAAGATCCTCGTCAACAAAGCAACCCTCGCCATCCTTGTGCCAATTTGTTCCCACATTTAGCGTCAGGGATACATCAGCAATCTCCCCCTCCTCTAATTCCTCTCCCGATCGATGGATCTGTCGGACACCCAACCCAGAAGCAATGCCCCATGTCGCCATGGACAACCACCTGTGTATATCGCAGCTCGTCGAATCCGCGGCCATGCCCCCCTCCGTGCACCTCGGTACGTCCCGATTGGATCTATCATACACCCAACGCGACAGCAATGCCCCCCGTCGTCGTGGACGACCACCCGTGTATACCGCAGCTCGTCGAATCTGGGCCATGCCCCCTCCGTGCACCTCGGTATGTCCCTTCCGGGTCAATCTACCCCATCCCCGAATGGTTCAATCACCTACGTGATTTCTTCTGCGATACTACCAAGTATGCTTACCCTGGCGTTTTGAGTCCTCGCGGTTTCGTCGCTCGGCTGTTTCCGTATGAGCACCAGCTCCAAGAGCGCCATTTCTATGAAGACCCGGAGTTTCTGGCCGCAATGGAAATTCTCAAAGAATCTTGAAATTAAAGGTGTGCTCAATAAATGGCAACTAATTGGCTGATTTAGCAAGTTGCTGAATTATTTATGTTACTTTTTGCCAAATTCTAGAGAATTTACCAGAATTTAACTAAGTTTAATTATGATATCCATTTACATGGTTTACAGAGATAATGTAATTATAGTCGTGTCTCATCAAAGACTATAGCTTACATTATTTATTAAGGACACTATTTCTATCTTGAATTACATTATGATATTTTTGTTATTTTTTACTTTTCTCAAATTTAAAAAAAAAATCCTGAAATTTTCTCGAAAATGGAAATTCTCAAAGAATCTTGAAATTAAAGGTGTGCCCAATAAATGGCAACTAATTGGCTGATTTAGCAAGTTGCTGAATTATTTATGTTACTTTTTGCCAAATTCTAGAGAATTTTCCAGAATTTAACTAAGTTTAATTATGATATCCATTTACATGGTTTACAGAGATAATGTAATTATAGTCGTGTCTCATCAAAGACTATAGCTTACATTATTTATTAAGGACACTATTTCTATATTGAAATACATCATGATATTTTTGTTATTTTTTACTTTTCTCAGATTTTAAAAAAAAAATCCTGAAATTTTCTCGAATCGACCCCTTCGTAAATTAGTGCTTTCCGACTCTGTGAGAATGCTCCATATACTTATGTAGCCAGAAACTGAATCATCCATACTGTTGCTCTACAATCAAAGTTAAGTTCAATCTTCTACAGCTTAACCCAAATTTATTAAATTTTTTATATAATCTTAATATAATGAGTTTACTACAGATTTCATATTATTTTTGGGTTCAATTAAATGATTTATTTATGTGAGTTCATTTTTAAGCCTCGTTTTATCTACTTTTCGATATACATACATGCATACATACATATACATATACATATACATATATAAACAACAATATTTTAAGTGGCTAGTAGATTAAAAATTTATTTAATAGTTGGGAATGAGGTGAAGCTACAATGCACGACCACTTTAATGGTTGTCTAACCGACCTTAAGACTTGCTAGCATTGTATAGTATGCATGACCTTAATCACTTGAAGGGCAATTTTTCATCACATACTTAATCAGGTTAATGAGGTTGTGTACTTACCAGCTAAGACAATGTCACTAGACCTTTAGGTATTGGGATCTATTTTCATCTTTTGTGATGGTCTTTTAAAAGTAAATTGCATATGTAATCCTTTGATGGAATTTTAGTACTTGCCTCTTTGATTGACCTATAGATCAAGCCGTAAAGGAGGCGTTCAGCCTATAGCTCAATGGAAGGTTGGCAATATTTTGATCCAATGTCGCAGGTTTAATCCCATCATACCCATCATCATCATCAACAACAACAAACGTGGTAAAGGCGGAGCAAAAACACTTAAATAATACGGTTGTGGGAAAATGTTTCTTTTCAGCGCTATGGAAAATCTGAAATGAGGAAAAATTCAAGGATTTTCAACCAGACTGTTTGAGGTTCTCATCGTCAACCAAAAAATTGTGACTGAACGGCAGAAAGAGAAAGTCAATCAACATTGTTCAGGCTTCAGTGATCTACTGGATTGCTTTTATCTATCGGGTGGATAAAATTAAATTTTGATGGTTATGGCAGAAGGATATCGGAAGGCAGAGATGAGACTTTCTCCTATAATCTCAAGGGAAATATTTGACATTTGCGAGACTAATTGGAATTCCTTGAGGGTGCGTTTGACATAGCTCCCTGCAACCCCACTCCAGCTCCCTGCCAACTCCCCGTCAAAGCGATTTTACTGGCTCAGGAGGAGAACTTCTTTTAACTTAAAGCAGTTCCTCACTAGCGTTATAATCCAGGGAGCTGATCTACCAAACATTCTCTGGTCCCTAAGAGCTTCCCACCGGAGTTCACAGCAGGTCTTAGGCACCCGGGAGCTATGCCAAACTAATGCAATCTAGAACTTCAACCTATCCCGATGTCCAACAAAGAATATATGATAAAATTAAAAGAAGAATTGGAAGAAAAGATGAAAAATTTTCAAATTTAATATTTATTCATGACAAATTGCGGATTGGACGGTCACAGAATGGTTAAATTTCAGTTAAATTTCAATCTGGCACTTCATGTGTGACCTATTTTCAAGTGCTAAACAACGTCAGATTAAAGCAAAATTGGTCTTAATTGAAATCTTATCGAAGTAGCTTTCCAATGAATCAAAAATCGCGATTCAAATGAGAAGATTTTCGGAGGCTGCACTATAAAGTGACCAATTTTAAGACTTCTAGTTGAATTAGGATAAATTTCTTTATTATTTTATTTTAGCCAATTGGCTTTGTTTCTTTTATTAGAAATATTTTTAGTTTCCTTGAAAATTAGGACTTTATTTTACTATTTTTTAGAACGTTAGTAATATTAGTATATTTTTTATCTAAAATATGGATTAGAGTTAGACTAGGATTTCTAATTTTATGCATTTGCTAAAGTCAATTTAGAGGCCAATAATGATGGAATTTAATCTAGAGAGTTGAATGAAATATTATGTTTAGAGCTTTTTAAGGCCTCACTAGTTGCAATTAGTATTAGGTATTCCAACGGGTTCACTGGCAGAGGAATTTTGGTGTGATATTCCTTAATTCAACCACCTTGGAAGACTAATTCCAGCCTTCCTGCAAAGTTTCTAGCTTTGTGTTATACTCTCTCAAGTGGCTATCGTGGGCAAATCCCAATGACAAACCCATCATTAATGGCAGATGCGAGGTTGAGGCAGTACGAATAACTTTAATTAATCCAGTGTAGTCAAGGGCACAATGCACACCTAAACGCCAAGGGCCCATGTGGCCTAGCTGTTAAGGCGCATGACCTTTTTTCAAGCACATTTTCATTTTAATTTTATATACTTTTTAAATGCATGTAAATATTTATAGACTAAAATGATAAAATCATTGTATTCTACAATTTTATTTAAAATTTTGACTTTTAAATTTTCAAATATGCTTACATATCCAAATTTTCTGTGCATTTATATATATATATATATATATATATATATATATATATATATATATATATATATATATATAACAATCGACAAATATAAAATATTTAAACAAATAAACATTATAATCAACTAAATGTTATGTGCAATAAATATACAATTTAGTAAACTAGGCGAGTAACTATAAATATATGAACTAAAAGTAACAACTAACAACTGGTAATAACTAGTAACAAATAACAGTCAACAAATATAAAATATAGAAAAATAAACAAACAGCCCAAGTAACCAAAGATTATGTGGACTAACAAGTAACAACAACTAACAATCAACAAATATAAAATATAGAAAAATAAATAAACATCCTAAACAATCAAACGAAATATGCACTCAAAAATAATTATTGTAGCAACTATCTAGGTATGAATTAACGCACAAATAAGCATTACGTAAATTGAGCAAATAAAAAAAATTATATAAACTTAGTTATATCTAAACAGCCTATAAGTTACTTGAAACTTAAAAGTTATGTAGTACATATAACTTTATAATTTTTTAAGTTGTTAAATTTATAATTGTATATATTATACACACACACACATACAAACAGTGAAAAGCACAAAAAAAAGGTTTGACTATGTGCATGCCCTTACTGTACATGCGCTTACAAGCCTAGGGCAGGCGCAACAGGTGCATCTTGCACCTAGTCGCACCTTAGGCTACACTGAACAAATCTTCATAAAAACAGGCTGGTAAAATTATGACTGAAGTTATGTAGGGAGGACACTCAATGTACTCTGAATAGCTTAAAAGTAACTCTCAGGCCCCTTGAAAGCACATGAAATTCAAAGAAATATGTAGTATCTTATCTGGAGTAAATTATATGTCAGACAAAACAAAACAATACAATACTAAAGAAGCGCGGGATCGACCCACTCTTATAACTTGTAGAAATTTTAAAGCAAATAACTACAGAGAAGATAATACTCATTTAGAATTTATTAGGGGAGAAAGAAAGAGAGAAGGGAAAGGAGAGGCAATAGATACATTAAGGACTACAATGTTGCTATGCAAGGTGATTTGACTTACAAGGGATACGCCCTTTATATAGAGGACACCATAGACGCATAATACATTTCCACTCAATGTGAGACTATGCATATGTCTCATACATAAGTATCCCGCATCACTCACTAACACACATCTCCATGACACATTATATCTCCAACAACTTCAGTATCTCAATGGGATGTGTTCCATACTGGAATATCCTTTGTAAATCTTTTAAAACAAACACTAATAGGGAGTATGGTGTGTGCCATGGTAATCACGAGCAAGCAACCTCTACACTATCTAAGAATTGCAGTGATGTGCCCTTTTAACTAATGCAGTAAAATGACAGAAAAAAATAATAGAAACAATCAGAATGGATTTTTTAGCATGAAGAAGTAAATCAAAAATTCCATGCAATTTTGTCGACAAACGAAAAGTAGAATAGACAATTTAAACTAACTACAAAGAAAACTTCAGTGTTTATAAATTTTGAATTCTTTATCACACCTTCAAGCAATAGACAGCAAGACGCCTCCTAGTTTCTGAGTTCCCATTTTGAAGATCAGATATTATCGAATGGTGAACATCCTCTTTCTGCATTCAAAAAATATGACATCAGCAGTAAAATAAGTCATGCAATAACATATCCATGGATGAGCGAAAATCAGAGGGTAAAAGGTCACACGAATTGAGCAATAAATTATTGCACAAATTTAATCAAACAAGGAAACAAAAATAACAAAGAACCCAAGAACCTCCATGTCATCCACCTAAAGAATATGCATAGAACTCATAAAAATGTCAACAAATCCTTCTTTAAACATAAGCCACGAATTGAGCAATAAATTATTGCACAAATTTAATGAAACATGGCAACAAAAAGAACAAAGAACACAATAACCTCCATGTCATCCACCTAAAGAATATGCATAGAACTCATAAAAATGTCAACAAATCCTTCTTTAAAACATAAGCGATGGGTGGAGGAAGCTATCAAGCAAGAAGCAGATCTTTATGTCAGTATTAAAACTTCAAGCATATCATTAACATCCACTGCAATGTCGCAAAAACAGGAAGAGTAGAGGATAGTGTGAGTTTTAGCTGCAGCCACATTTCTGAAAGTGGGTGAATGAAAGAAAGGATCACAACTCATACAAGATAGAACTTTGAGTAAGTTGCCTAAGGGATTATGAATAAGGGAGTCTATCAAGAATGAATGAATAACAAGATTTAAAAGTTGAAGAAAATAATGCAGTAAGCACAAAGGGTCCATCTATACTGAAAGTCATCAGAAAGGGAAGCGGGTATCTTTTCATAACTTAAATTATTACCCAATATATGCTTTAGATAGCATGTGCTTTCCAAATTAAGGTCAATGGAAGAAAATTAAGTATTAGAACTTTTCTTGGAAATGGACTCATAACTTAAACAATGAACCATCTATAGTTTGAACAATGATTTAGAGTTCAGTCTCATAAGGTAACAGAGATTAGCTGGTTGATGTTAGTATTTAGAGAGTAAGAAGATAATTGACAATTGCATATAAGTGTTTCTAGCATGGAACTTAACTATCATCTCACCAGGAATTCATTCCTGAACCTTCATTGATGAGCTTCAAGGAGATTTCTTCCACAGTTGCTGGGATACCCATTTCCCCTCCAAAATACCAATGTTTTTCATCTATTGGGTAGGGAGGCTACCCAATCTATTCCCACCTTACCAATTATTGGGTAGCCATGGCCGTGAATCAAAGCCATTCCTTTTGTTATTGGATAAGCTGGGATTGAACCTGTGACCTCAAGCGTGCAATAGTGCCAACCTTACAGTTGACTCGTGCATGCATGTGTGTTTAAAAACAGATTGATGGGGGCTTCAGCGGCACAGCATCATAACTTCTAAAGCGTGTTTCGGCCGTCAAATCCTCCAATGGCTAATTGAGCCGATCAGAGACTATGTTGTAAACACTTTGATATGGTTATCTACGACAAGAAGCGGTTCAAGTTTTCCTCTACCAGACAATAAGGTAACACACTCAAATTGGACTAAAGGCTAGCGTTTTAATGGTCGGTGGAGAGAAAGGCCTTCGCGAGCCAGTGGACGTCGGAGAGAGGAGTGTGAGGATCTGTATGGGCACCCACTCAGTGCTCGCAAAGGCGATTGGTTGTGTTCGCGTTGTGGCATCCTCAACTTCGCTTTCAGATCCGGGTGCTTCATTCATCAACTGGTGTGGTTTCCGGCGTGGCTCTCCCAACAAGAATGGAGGCAGTACGCGATTAAGATGTTGTTTCCTTCTGAAGAGGAGGTTAAAGGTAGCTGGCAGCAATGGGGCAAACATTATGAGGGCTTCAACAGATTAGTGGAGGAAATATGTTGTCTGAAGGCTTCAGCAAAGGGACCTTCGGATGAAGATACAGAGACACATGTTGGTCTAGTATTGCCTTGTTTAGATTGGGTGAAGAATGAGGAGGAGACGAGTTGGAGGACTCTCAGTAAGAGATGTCTGGTAGGGGTCTACTCCAATGCTGACTTGAAACTGGGGTCATTCCAAGTTGGGCCAATGCGGTGTTCTGACGTAAGACAAAACCATAAACTACGTGTGTGCGATGAATTTATTATTTGTCGAAATTAAATTCAATTAATTTAAGCAATGAATCTGAAAATAATGTGAATACCTTAGGAGTTCGTAATTTTCCATGTGAGGGATCGAGCTGTGGCTCGAATCAGGTCTAGTCCGGGCGTTAGATCCATTAGATTTGCAGTGCAGATCGGCCCTAGAGGTAGAACTCTAGGTTTTCCATATTAAGGCGCTCGTAGTTCAATAAGGGATCGCAGGTCCAGGGTATTTTGATGCAAGATGGTTTAATGGCTCTGAAGAGACGTAGGATTGTTGAATCAAATCGATTCAGTGGCTTAGGGAAAAGCTAGGGTTTAGGATTTCGGGTATTTGAAAGGCCGATGGCTGATTTTGAGTTATAAAATTTAAAGCATGGAAGATAGATCAAAAGAGATAAAATAGTAAAGGATAGATTGTGGGCTTCACACCCTTGGCTTCACACCAAACCCTTCTCGAGAATCGAAGAATCACTCTTCAGAATCGCTTATCTCAAGCAAGGAAGCAAAAAGCTCTTTTTTCATTAATCAAAATCACTAATTACATTGTTTAGCAAGAGACCTTATATAGGGGTCTTAAAATAAACTAAAACGAAAATAAAGATAAAAGAAAGACAAACTTGCCCCTAAGATTTAAGTCAAAACAAGTTCTTGCGCGATTTCGATCGATCGAAAGTGATACTCGATCGATCAAAATTGAATCTCGATCGATCGAAATTAATACTCGATCGATCGATTTATATATATATATCGTCGATGGTACTCAATCTATCGAAATTAGATCGATCGATCGAAATGGTATTCGATCGATTCCTCGCCGTCGTTCGATTGATCGAAATAGGACTTCGATCGATCAAAGTAAAGGTCTTAATCGATCAAATCCTGGTTCGACCGATCGAAATTGCAGTGCTCCTCCAAATCGCAAAATTTTCTTCTTTATGCCTGATTCTGAGTTCCATTCCGCTTCTTCCGACGCCGGTATACGCGAAATGGACCGTATCCGATGTCTACGACCGTCCCCGTCAGGTTCTAACAAATGTCTCGATGTCATCCTCGTAGGCAAACAAGGCTTCCTTTTCCTCTTTTTGTCGAAAGCACTGGCCAATAGGGCTCTCAATGGGTCGGATTGGGGTTCAACCCGAACCTAACCTACCCGGGCTGAGTTCCCAAAATTTTCAGCCTGGCCCTAATCCGGGCTGCGATGTACTCAGCCCAAGCCCGGCCCCTACCGAGCCGGAGAGAGCTTGGGCGTTTTTCCGAGGTTTTTTTCGGCTGTTTTTTTCTACTAAATTTTGGTTGGGCTATTTTTTGGGGGCTGTTTTTTTGGACTATTTTTTCTAATAAAATTTGGTTGGACTTGAAATCTTTTTTTTCTAATAGAAGTTTGAAGGTTAAAATTTTAATTAAAATATTATATTAACATTATAGAGGCTTAGGTACATGCTTTTATTCCAATATTTCAGTTTAGTTTGTTGCACAATGGTTATAATGGACAACGGTTGCTTGAAAGGACAACAGTTGCACATTGATTTTAACGGACAACGGTTAATCTCAGGACATTTAAGTACCATTTTTTCCGGGCCGAGTGTGGGCCAAAATTTGGGCTGGCCCAGCCCATTGAGAGCCCTACTGGCTAGATGTATCCTTTCATGTAAATCCTGGGTGTTAGGTCATGGGATTATATGGTTCCATTGGAGGTCTGTCAAGGTGGGGGCTTGTTTTGCTATCTACTGATAATGAGGTTTGGTTGTGCATCCATGGCTTTCCCTTGCATCTCTAGGGACAATGTTTCTTCGTGGAGATGGGAAAGCTACGTGGGGGTCTACTCGAGGTCAACAACGAATGCTCTAACTTCAGACATGGTCGCTGGGATCAGATTAAAATTCGTCGATTGCAAATCTATTACTCTAATTATCTCTGTGATCTCCAACGGGACCCTCTTTAAATTACGTGTGGAGATGGAGGTTTGCCCAAACTGCTCTTGGCGATCTCCCATTTATGTGCAATGTTCTATGACTATGGCTCCTCAGGCTATCGGAGGTCATAGCCTCCCTACGCTTAAATATAGACCCTCCACTTCAAAATTGTTGTCGCCTTGCCATGAAGCCGCTTCTCAGGATGAGCCACTCAACCCCGTCATGGAAGATCCAATGGTCGCTCGTCTGAAGGACGGTCCATGTCGACCTCCATTCGTAGGCGCATCAACAATGGTTCATGGCAGGTCTTCTGTTGACAATCACACGTGTTTCGGCCTCTGCCCTTGTTGGTACAATGTGCCTTTCACTGTTCGGTTTGGTGGAGATAGAACTTGTTAGTTGGGGCCTTGAAAAGTGTCATTTCAAAATGCAGAGGGCCCCAGTTTTTCCAACCTTCCAACTTTTCAGGTATGACGTCTTTGGGTTCCAGCACTGACATGGACGTTCAGAGGGATAAAAGCTACTCACCAACCTTCCCTAGTCCCACATATGACTCGTCTAACAGCTCCTTTTTATCGAAGGTTTCTTCTCACTCTGGCTGCTAGGTTGATTTTTCTATTATTGTCAAACGAGTTACATTGGAATATGGGTCTTAAAAAGTGAATGAGTCTCATACAAGTGCGTTGGCAGATGTTTTGCTTCGTGGGATCCTATCTATAAACCGTCGTATGTTTTATCCCACAATTTTTTATCTCAAAGGCTCGATTTTCTAAGACTATCATTACGCTTGCTTTTGTGGTGGAGTGCAATAGGGTGGCCAACTTTCCTAATGTTAACCTTATCTTTCTGCTCGGTGGACTTAATACTCAGCGGAACCCTACAAACTCCAATGACCTCTGCCCTGAAACTCTCTCCGACAACATCTCTTGTTCAGGCGACACCTCCTTCGATGCCACCAATCGTTCGAAACCTTTACCGGCAATCCTTAGAGACGACCTCGTGAGGCTTGCAAGATCGCTTGGACTCTCCTTTAATGGTGCTAGCAATGATCTTGCGAGGCTATTGTTGGCATCTCTGATGAATTGCGGATCCGCCGAGAATGAGAGAGAGATCAGACCACCTCTCTTACACTAGGGAACTTAAGAATTTGAATACCCTAGCCGGGCAAGAGGTAAAGGAAGATCTTCCAAGCGATAAGGGGGTCTTTATTCTGGTATCGTGCGAGGTTTCTTTTGTTTCTGATGGAATTATTGCGATAAGGGGGTCTTTATTCTGGATGCATGTCGCCTTGGTTGTCTAAAAGAAAGGGACACTACAAAATTGGTCCTATGATCCAGGCACTGAGGGTGGTTTCTTTGCAAGAGACTAAGATGGATTTCCAGTTGTTCAGGTATCCAAAAGTCGCTGCTCTCTCTCCCTTCTACTTAAGCCTTTGGTCAACGATTTCAATTGGGCGTTCTCGGTGTATGGCCTCACAAGACTAGTCGGAGAGCTATTTTGGGGAGGAATTGTCTAAATGCCCCCTAGTGTGTGTGTGTGTGTGTGTGTGTGTGTGTGTTAACATTACCCCATGTATATTGATCCTCTCGAAGTTCATTTCATCCCATTGCTTGGTGAACATTAACCTGGGGGTGCCAAGTATACTTGGTCGAATTTGCAGGATGCATCGTCCATATCTTGGATCGATAGAGTGCTTTGCTTGGTCGATTGGAATAACCACTTCGGTTGTGTCGCCTATTGGCTTTGTCGTCTGATCACGTCCCTATACTGCTCTTGGCGTCTAATGATCCCAGCTGATGGGGGCCCACTCCCTTCGGTTCGAGAACATGTGTCTTCCATACTCTAGTTATAACAATCTTGTTCAGATGTGGTGTGCATCGTCTCAATCATAGTGACAAATTTCGTTATCGGCAATAATTCGGTGAGGGGCTGTTTCAGTTCATTTCAGAAATTTCAGGAAAATTTCAGGGATAAAAAAATAAATATATAAATTATATTTAAACATCAAAGAATGTTGGAGCAATTTGAGCAATAGAAAATCTTTGCTTTATAATATGAGATTAATTAATATTAATCTCAGATTTATAATTTAAGATTCACAAAAAATAATATGTGATTCCTAAAAATCTCTCTTTTCCAAATTGCTACACAATCTTTAAAAGCCCTCTTCTAAAACCATCAAATTTTCTAGATTTATAACAACAATTAATCACCATAAAAGTAATAGAAAAAAAAAAGTTTGGAAGAAAAAGAAGAATAAGGAGAAGAATTAATTAAACCTAATGTGAGATTTAAAAACCCATCTCCTTCACATTCCTACCCAATCCTTCAAAATCCTCTCCAGAAACCCTCAGATTTCACAGACTTGACAAACTCTCTCGTTTAGATTCATAAGAAAAAATCAATTACCAACATAATAACAGAAAAAAGAAAAAGGGTTAGACGAGGAGGAAGAAAAATAGAAAAAAAAAAAAAATGTGTGTTGAAGATAGTTTGGACAACTGTCGAGGTGTCGGACAAGGGCCGATGGCAGGGAGGTTAGTCTGGAAAAGCTAGAGTTCTATTTCTAGGAACGACCCGCGAATCTAACAGGATTCACGCATCAAACTGGACCCTAGCCGAATGTCGCACGATCAAACAAACGGAAATCTACAAGATTCTAAGGTATTGTTTAATTAATCAGTTTAATTTCGGCCAATTAGCATTTCATCTCCATTCACACATTTTAGAGTCGTTGTCCCGCAGCAGGGTTTGCAGCAAGTGTCGGGATGAGAGTGGGTTAGGAGTTTAACAAAAAGGTAACTTAAAGAAAGAAAAAAAGAAAAAAGTAGCGAAATTAGCAAAATTTCGTTAATTTCACCGAAATTACGGCGAGATGTGCCAACACCCCATTTTGTCGAACTTCGCCAAAATTTCGGGGAAATCAACAGAAATTTGTTACTATGGTCTCAATACGATGGGATTGTCGAGTTCATTGTCATCTCCAAGTTAAGGGATCTTAAAGGCACAATCAAGGATTACAATAAGAATATTTGCGGACATGTTCAGGTGTGCATGAAAGGCATCCTCTCGGAAATTAAGTATTTGGATTGCTTGGAAGAAATGGGAATTCCTAACTCTGACAAATTTGGATAAAAGAACGCACCTCCATGAGCAATTTAATAGGAAAGCGAGGGATGAGGAAGTTTCTTGCCATCAAAAATCTTTGATTAAGCGGTTGAAATAGGGGACCGTAACACGCCCTTTTTTCATGCTACGGCCAAACATAGAAACAGATTTAACGCCCTTGACCATTTCATGGTGGACGGGGTTAAAGTCGAGAACAAGAGGGTGATAAAGGAGGCCATTGTTAATGTGTATTCTAATCATCTCTCGTACGATGGGTGGTATAGAGGAAGTGTTCATTTGATTATCTTATACAAAGGATGGGCTTTGGTGCTATTTGGAGGAAGTGGATGCAGCGTGTTACTCTACGCCTACGTTCTCTATATTAATCAATGGAGTGGCTAAAGGTTTCTTCACGAGTTCTCGAGGCTTCGTCAAGGTGATCCGCTCACTCCTTATCTCTTCAATATAGTTGGGGAGGGGCTTAGCCAGTTGGATTATCGAGCTCAATCTGTTGGTATTATCAAAGGATTCAAGTATTCCACTGGTGGGTCGATTATTTCTCACCTTCAATATGTGGATGATACCCTTTTATTTTGCGATGCATCGCCTTTTGCCATTGAGAATGTTATCAAAGTCCTCAAGTGCTTTGAGGTGGTTTCAGGTCAAAAATTTAATCTCAGGAAAACTAGTTTGCTTCGACTTCGAGTGGGTGTCGATACCATTAATAGTTGGGTCGTTGTTTTGATTGCAAAGGTGGCCTCCTCACCTCTTCGTATTTGGGTCCTCCTCTTTGTATTGGGAAAACCGGGTTGAAAAGAGGCTTGACGGTTGGAAGGGGAACCTTCTCTCCATGGATGGTGCGTTGGTGCTTATCCATGCCACCCTTTCCTGCCTACTTCTTTATTTGATGAGTATTTTTCGTGCATGTCCGGAATCCTTAACCGTTTGGAAGCGTTCCAACAAAGATTCATGTGCAGTGGATCGGATAGTACACGTAAAATGTGCTTATCTCATGGGATGTTACTTTCCCTAAAGTTGAGGGTGGCCTGACGGTTAAATCTCTCAAGTGCATGAACAATGCTCTATTGAGCAAGTGGTGTTGGCATCTTGGTTCCGATTATGACCAATGGTGGGCTGCTATCGTGTGTCTGAAGTATGGATATCTGCTTAGCACTTCAAGGTGTGGGGTTCGGGTTGGTGGAAAGGCCTTAGATCTTGCTTTCAATCTCTTCAAGTGGGGCTTGAGTTCGCGGTTGGTAATGAGTGTAAAATTCGCTTCTGGCTTGATACATGGTGGGGTCATATGTCGTTGTTCATCCTCTATCTGTAGTTGTTGAGAAAGGTGTAGAGTTTCGAGATCCTTTTAGCGGATTTTGTTTCGATCACTGATGGAGTCCCTATGCTGCAATTAAATTTTAGGCGCCACATATTTGTTGATGAGCAGGGACATCTATCGGCTCTTCCTAATTCAGTTCATGTGGGTCCCACAACTTCGTGGCCAAACTATCGTTCGTGGAAGCATGGGACCTTTTCGACACACTCCTCCTTCCGCTCCAACCCTTTTGCAAATGTTAGATGGAGTTGCCTTTCGAAAATTTTATCCCCCCCCCCTAAAGAGTGCCTTCTTGGCTAATCTGCAAAATGGATCTCTAGGGGGATGAGGATCTCCAATCGGTATGTCTGCGGACCATCTAAATTTTATCCTCCTCCCGCTCCTGAGCGGCGAGTCTACGGACCATCTTCTTATCCAGTGCTTGGTTGCTACAGAGGTGTGGAGTCGCCTTCTTCATAGGTTTGGAATTTGCTGGTGTTCTCCTTGTTTGGTTGGGAAGCTTATTGCAGCCTGGTGGCTCGATCCTTTTGGGCTCTTTGAACCAAACATAATGCTCGGATCTTTCGTCGGCAGCGGTAGCCCATTACCCACATCCATTCAGCGACCTCTGAGCTTCCTATCTGGTGGGTCGTCAGCGTCTCTCCTCTTCGGGACTTATCGAGAGAATTGATCCTGCGAGATTGGACCACTCTCCTTGACCCGGGCTGATCTCTTTTTGGCCCCTGCTGATGATTCTCTGGCACCAGCTGTTTCCCTTCATTTTTCTGTTTTTTTTTCTTTTTTACTTTCTTTTTGTTTCTTTTCTCTTGCCTTTGTAACGGGGACGTCAAGATCGAGAGCATTGAAGTTGGGCCACAACAGAATTTTCAGCTTCGAGGGGAAAAAAGAAAGTTGTTTCTTTTCTCTTGCCTTTGTGACAGGGACGTCAAGATCGAGAGCATTGAAGTTGGGCCACAACAGAACTTTCAACTTCGAGGGAAAAAAGAAAGCAAAAAAAAATTTTGATGAACAGTGATTGTGAACAATGACGGACGTCCGTGATTTTGAACCCTCACTGTCTGTAGGTCACGAACGTCTGTGGGGGTCATGGCGGAATTTTATAATTTTGTGAAATTTTCCTTTTTTAGTCTTCTATTACTATTAGGACTCTTTATTTTGAATTTTATTTTGGTGGCCTATATAAGGAGGCTTATAAATACTTTTTAATTAGTTATTGAATATTTTGAATGCTTTTATGCTTGAATATTCTTCTTCCCGAGATGGGTTTGGTGTGAGACCAAGGGAGTAATTCCCAAAGCTATCTTTTATCTTTTCTATTATCTATTTCTGTTTTCTCTTAATCTTTCACCTTATTGATCTGAGATTTCTGAACCAAAATCTACTAGTTTCTTTGAACCCAAAACCCAAACATCTTTTGAAACCCCAAACCAATTAGAGTCATAAACCTAAACCAAACCATAGGCCTATTACAAAACCATCGAGTTATTTCTAGAACCCTAGTTTGAACCCGTGAATCTATATCGGATTGAAGACGAATGCCCAAGTCTGGAAAAGCCAGAGTTCCATCTCTAGGCTCGATCTTGCCTCAAATCCAACAATACTTGCAAATCGGACTGGACCCTAGCAGGATCTCGCGTGATCTACCCATTAAAATTCTGCAAACCCTTAGGTATTTAAGATAATTTTGCTATTAAACTTGAATTAATTTATTTAATTTCAGCAAAATTGCATCAAAATCATGTTCACGCATTTCAAGGTTACCGTCTCGCATCAGTTTTGGTATCAAAGCCCTAGGTTTCTAGGTTAGGGCATATTGTGTGACAGTTTAATTTATTGCATTTTAATTTTCAGTGCATTTTATGTTCATCGAGTGTGCACGTCTACTGTTTGACAAAATTCATCATCCAGTGTGGTTCATGTTTGCATGTCATTTAGCACCTGTGTTAGTAAGCTGTGTTCACCATGAGCATGAGCGACATTGTCGATGCTCTTAGGGACATTAAAGCCCAAATGTATGCAATTAATAATAGGAGCCGCTACACACCAAATTCTTAGCAAAGTCTCAAAAGTCGTGATGAGACTAGAGTCAAGGGATACCCCCATCACTGTGAACCCGAGTACAACCCCGTCGAGAAGTTTCTAAAATCTATTCGGGATGAAGTCCCAAATTTTGAGGGGTGGATGAATCCTAAAACCTTCATGGAATGGTTGTCTAGTGTAGAGGATTTTTGATTGGTATGGCACACCAGATGAGTACAAATTTAGGTTAATTAAAATAAAGCTGGTGAGTCACACCAAAACCTATTGGACTAACGTTGAAACTCTACGCGAGTTAGCTAATCGTAAGCCCATCACAAGAAGGGAGGACATGAGGGAGCGACTTATTGAGAATTATATTCCTTCCACGCACCGTCACCTCCTACAGCATCTGAAAACCAAGACAGATAGGTGTCCTGATTGCCTTAAGTGTCAAGGGTTCGGACACTTTGCTTACCAGTGCTCCATTAAACTTCTCACTCTGAATTTATTGACTGAAAGTGAAAGTTCTAAGGAGCCGAAAAATATAAAAGTAGAAGAGGAAGTGTATGACCCTAGAACCGTGATGAGTGAAGAAGAGATAGAAGAAGTTGAAAAAAAGTCTAGTTTGTGTTAAAGGTGGCTTCTATCACCGTTGTGAATAGTGATGTGGAGTCACCCACACACGATTCGACCGAGTCACCTACGCACAATCTGATAGTGTCTATAAAGTCAGTTGTGCACAAGTCCCTGATTTTGGTTGACACGAGTAAGCACGAGTTACTCGAGCCAAGTGCACCTAAGCCATTAGTGTCATTTGATTCAATTGCACATGAGTCGATTACACGTGAGTCGTTAGCATCGCATGAACATGAGAGTATTGAGTCCATAGGCATGCATGCACATCAGAATCTCGAGTTGCATACCGCTATACATTTTGAGTCTTATTGTGAGTCAACTTTCGAGTCTCATTCTACATTGTATGCCGAAATTAAATAGAAAATTAATTCAAGCAACAATCACTATAAATTATCTGTTGATACTTCGACTACCGAGAGTACATGGGCCAGTCATGAAAGAGTTTGCCACTTTAGTTCTCATAATCCCGACCGATATCGCGATCACACTTCGTCGGGAATGAATTCCTTCATATCCGAGAGAGTTGATGAGCAGCTTCAAAAATATTTGGTAGAGTGGGTTGGCGAGTCGGGTTATCAGGTTCATCAAGGCGAGGTTTACCGTATGCGTCGCGCTACCGTCAACCAAGATGAGGATCATACGTCACCTGGAGCCGAGATTATTTGGGTTAATTGCAAAGACTTCCACCGATCGGACCCCGATAAACTTGATCAATACAGCATGCGTGTTTCATCGGTGATGAAACATTTTGAGTCGAGGAGAATGACGCGGGACGTCAAGATCGAGAGCATTAGAGTTGGGCCGCAACAAAATTTTCAGCTTCAAGGGAGAAAAGAAATCCCAACAAAAAAAATATTGATGAACAGTGACGGACGTCCGTGATGAAGAGTGTCGGACGTCCGTGAACAGTGACGAACGTCCGTGATTTTGAACCCCCACTGTCCGTAGGTCACGAACGTCCGTGAGCGTCATTACGGGATTTTCAAATTTTGTGAAATTTTCCTTTTTTAGTCTTTTATTATTATTAGGACTCTTTATTTCGAATTTTATTTTGGTGACCTATATAAGGAGGCTTGTAAATACTTTTTGATTAACAATTGCATATTTTGAATGCTTTTATGCTTGAATATTCTTCTTCCCAAGATGGGTTTAGTGTGAGACCAAGGGAGTGATTCCCAAAGCTATCTTTTATCTTTTCTATTATCTATTTATGTTTTCTCTTAATCTTTCACCTTATTGATCTGAGATTTCTAAACCAAAATCTACTAGTTTCTTCAATCCCAAAACCCAAACCTCTTTTGAAACCCGAAACCAATTAGAGCCATAAACTTAAATCAAACCATAAGCCTATTATAAAACCATAGAGCTATTTCTACAACCCTAGTTTTAACCCATGAATCTACATCAGATTGAAGACAAATGCTCAAGCCTGGAAAAGCGAGAGTTCTATCTCTAGGCCGGATCTCGCCTCAAATCTAATAACAGTACTTGCGCATCGAACTGGACCCTAGCCGAATCACGCGTGATCTACCCATTCAAATTCTGCAAACCCTAAGGTAGTTAAGATAATTTTGCAATTAAACTTGAATTAATTTATTTTATTTCGGCAAAATTGCATCAAAATAATATTCACGCATTTTAGGGCTACCATCCCGTGTCACTTTGGTTGGTTGTGGGCAGTCCCTCTATGGAACTGCATACTACTACTAGTATGTTAGGTGCAAAAATGTTTTGGAAACATTCTTCATTAGTACAATGATGGTCCTCCATGCATATATGTGATTTTATAATTATAGTCAAACATTATATTTTTATTATTTAACTATAAGTTACAAAAGTAATGACATCAAGGAGAGAAACATGTACTAATATAAAATCTATGCATTAGCTAATTTAACCTATTCTGTCTTGAGGCGTAATAAGTTGTAAACGCATATTAACATATACTATGTTTTAGTATTCACTCTCTGTCTTGATGACTGATAAGTTGTAAAACGCATATATTATTTTGTTGCGTGACTTAGTTAATTTTACTCTTTACATATACTATGTTTTAGTACTCATTCTCTTTGTCTTGATGACTAATAAGTTGTAAAACTCATATTATTTTGTTGCGTGACTTAGTTAATTTTACTCTAACATTTGTTGAGTGCTAATAAATTATAAAACATATACTTCATTTTATAGGCACTAATTATCGAAAAAATTACGACTCATTCAAGTCTTATTTTGTTCCTATAAAAATTATATTTAATTTTGAGGTTTTGGTACCAAAGTAATGCATTCTACTGAAGGATATTCTAGGAACAAACTGCTAGAGATCAAAATATCGGGCAATACCGATACGTATCGTTTTAAGGGGTCTCCGGTACGATACATTGCAATGTATCGACTCCTCAATGTATCATTCAAATTATCGGCTGATACATTGATATTATTGTTCGTATCGGACGATAATTTCAAATTATCGTTCGTTCGGACAATAATTTGTATTTTTTTAATTTTTTTATTTTTTTTTTCCTTAGAAAAAATATAGTATGTATCATCCGATATGTTGAACATTGTATCGGCGTTACATTCAATGTATCAAACGATACAAATGATACTTATCGGTTTGAGGGCAGACCGATACGTACCGGATTTCCGAGATTTTGACCCATGGGCACAAGTACTAGTATGTTATGGAAACAAAGGTTTTGGATACATTCTTTATTATTACAATGTCGGTCCTCCATGCATGTATGTGATACTTACATATAGCCAAGATTATAGTTTCATTATTGAACTTTAAGTTACAAAATGAATGATATCAAAGTGAGAAACACATACTAAAATAATATAATATCTATGCACTAGCCAATTTAAACCCTTTTCTCAGTTTCTGTGATGAAGAGTAATAAGTTGTAAACACATTAACATATACTACTTGTTAGTACTCATTAGTAATTTAAACCTTTATATTTGTCCCGATGATTGGTAAGTTGTAAAAAGCATATACTATTCTTTTGCATGAATTAATTAATTTAAACTCTTACTTTGGTTGAGTGCTAATACGCATACTTCACGCATATTTGTAAATTTTGAAGTTTTGGTCCTAAAATTTCTTTTATTGATGTAACTCGTTTCCATTGTAAATGAAACGAGTTTCACCTAAAAAGAAAAAAAGTTCCATTGAAATGGACTTCTTAAATGTCTCGAAGCCATTTCCAAAACATCCATGACACTGATACACACCAGTACTGATACCATAGTACAAATAAAATTAGGGTAATTATAATATAAATAGCATATGATACAAAGAATTGAACACCGCATCCAAGAATAATAAAAGAAAAAAAGGGGAGGGGGGGGGTAAAACTCACCTGCTCTCCAAGAAAGTGTGCTGAAACAGAGTTCAATGAATAGGAACTTAGTTTGTAATCCCTTTGCATGAGCTGCATCCAAACATATAAATACTGTAAATTGTTAGGTCAGAACTGGATGTTATTATTTGTCGTTGCTTTATTACGAAGTAACATAAACGAGCAAATGAGATGCACAGACAGAACCTGAAGCAAATCAAATTGAACTCTCCCTTCAACTGTAACCTCTTTACTTTCCCTCACTCCATACTGTCTGTATGTAGCACCAAGTACCAACATGAGAAAATCAAACATCAACCAAAATATCACTGTCAATTAAAGATGCATGAAGTGATTACCAAAGAAATGTCGGAGTATCAAATGTGCATTACATAGAAAGAATAGAATGTGCCTGCACTAAAAAATGAATGAAATTTATGCACAAATTCCGGCCATAGCTATTTTTTGCCAGCCAGCCAAATAAGCTACCTCTTCTTTTGTTTGTTCTCCCATAGCACCAACTGTGAGAGCCAGGAGCTATGTTTTTAAAACAATGATAATTAGTATTATAGTTTCTAATCAATGTTGCCAATCCCGGATGGCATATCGATTCCAATTTTGCCAGTTTTCATACTAGTTAATGAAATTTTAACTCAAAAAATGAGGTTGCTATTTGCAATTATAAATTTATAATTTTTTTAATCGGTAAATTCAACTATATAAAAGAAAGGAAAAGACTACAACTTTCACTTAGCGAGAAGCTAAGAACCAGAGGCAGCAGCCCACAGCAGGTAAATGAAAGACCAAAACAAAAGGAGCAAAAACAGAGACGAACACCTAGTCATCCTAAGCCCTCGGGGGAGGCTTAAGGAAAATTGGAAGAGCAAGCCAAAGTTACATGAATATAATATCCTCCAAGCATCCCCAAGGCCCCTATCATCCTCCCCTATAACCGCCTTGTCCAAATGGACCCAACTAAGGACCAAGTCCCTGTATAATAAAAACCACCAGTTTCCAGAAGAAAAACTATCAAACCTCTCAAGCCATATTAGCCCAAAGGACCCCAACAGAATCACCCTCTAAAAGGCCCTCTCCACCCCATCGAAAACACCGCACTCCAAACGACCATGAGGTCCAAAATTTCCACCAGCATAACCAATTCCTCATCTCTAAGATTTTTGTGAATCCAAATATCACACACAAAACCTTCTCCATCCACCCCTATCCTCCATAACTATTTCCCCAACAAAGCCCTACTTTTCTCATGAAGTCTCTGAATGGCCAAGCCACTATCCTACCTAAAAAAAGTGGCAGACTCCCAATCTTCACCCCTTCCTTCCCAAATTCTTTTCAATCTGCTCTAACAGGCCAATAATAACGGTAGGGCATTGGAACATACACATGAAGTAAATAGGAATATTGGTGAACATGGATAATAAGGGCCAGCTTACCTCCAATGAAAAGAAGATGTCCCTCCTAAACTGCCAATCTACAGTCAACACTTTAAACCGCAGGTTCCAAAAAGGAAGCAGGCGAGCTTCCCCACACATAAGGGAAGACCAAGATAAGTAAACATGTGCGAATCCACAAAACACCCCATTTCCCTGGCAAGAGACTCCAATAGATCCACTTCAATACCAATCACCATAATTCTAGTTTTATGGAGGCTCACCCACTGTCCTCATATGGCTTCATAGATGGATAATGTTGCTCCGCCATGCCATAGCTCCCTACTAGAAGCTCCAGAAAAAATCATAGTGTCTACAAAATGGAGGTGGGTAATCGACGGCCCCTCTCAAGTAACATCAACCCAAAAAATACCCACTACTAGCCACACATTGAAGCAATCTGCTTAGGCCATCCCCCACCATGTTAAATAGGAAAGGAAAAAGTGGATCTCCCTGCCTTAGACCTCTGGAGCTCTTTATACTCTTTGGGAGAACCAGTCATTACGATTGAGAAACACGGAGATGTGTAGCAAGCCCGCATCCATCTCCCTACATTTCTCTCCAAACCCCATTCTCTGCATCATGTAGTTCAAAAACTCCCAATGCACCATTTCATAGCCCTTCTTGATAGCAATTTTACAAATAACCACCGGAATTTTACTTTTGGGATGTAAGTCAATCGCCTTGCGAGCCACCACCAAAACATCAAGTATTTGTCTTTGCATGACAAAGGTTGTGCTTCGGAGATGATCTCCCTCATCAAAGGTCTCACCCTATTGGAATTTCTTCAGCCCATTCAATTTTAGGAATCAAATATGTGAACGTCAAATTCATTGTATTCCTCCCAAAACAGCTAATGTGGAACTCTCTGAAAATTTTCATCAAATCTTCCTTAACAATCTCCCAGAAGGCTCTAAGAAATCACATGGTGAAATTGTCCAGTCCCGGGGACTTGTTCTTTACAGACTTAAAAACTGTTTGTTTAGTTTCCTCCACCTCGAACACCCTCTCAAGATTGTCTCTATCAACCCTAGAGATATACGCAAACCTCAAACCATCAACCGTCGGCCACAACCATCATTCATCCTTCTAGAGGTCTCCATAGAAACGTACAACCCCCATCTCAATCCTCTCATAGTCATCCGATCTTTCTCCATCCATCAAAAGATGTTGGATGGAGTTCCCATTCCTTCTAGCTTTAGCCATAAATTTAAAATGTTTTAAAATATATAATAATAAATATTCAAAAAAATAAAAAGTAAACAAGAAGCATAAAGAAGGGAATACTGACTACAGAGGAATCAACCTATGCTGCAGTTCGACAATCAACATCAACCCAGTA
Source organism: Chloranthus sessilifolius (assembly GCA_021018995.1). Classification (NCBI taxonomy): domain Eukaryota; kingdom Viridiplantae; phylum Streptophyta; class Magnoliopsida; order Chloranthales; family Chloranthaceae; genus Chloranthus; species Chloranthus sessilifolius. The sequence continues at coordinate 19,034,334 of CM037591.1, read as the reverse complement.
ACCTACCAAATGAAGAAGTTGTTTAGCTCTGATGAGAAAAAAAACCATTACGTGCATTTACTACTCATAAAGCGGATCCACTTGGGTAATGGAAAATTCAGAAAATTGTAAGACAATGCTACCCATCCTTATAACATCAAGAGGTCAAATATATATATTTAGCAATAATTTTTCCAATAATTTTTTCAGAAGTAAAAAAAGATAACACAATATCACCAACACAAATCGTTCCCAAGAGTGTCAATAAAGCTAACAACAACGAGCTCTTAAACCTTGCCTTTTCCATTTGTATCTTTCCACATGATTGGTATATTTCGGGTCTCACAAGAATCTCACATTTCTCCCAAAATCACACACTTCAGGCTTGTTTGGCAACAAGCAAAATGGCTCATTCGTCCTGAAAATTCATTTTCCTTTGTTTGGCAACCGTTGTGGGGGCCGCACAGAAAATGAAATTCTCCCCATTTGCATAAAATCAGCTTTCAGTGAAATTTCTTCTGAAAATCAATTTTACGCATGCATTACAAATATGATCGAGTCCCAAAGTATATTGAATAAAAAAAAAAATACCTAAACATTTTGTCAAACAACATCTAGAAATTTTCCTAGGTCCTACAAATGTATTTTTCCCTACATATTCCTAAACGAGACCTTAATTCCTAACCTAACTCGTGCAAAGAAAACTAACCTTGAGGAGAAAGTTGTATCCTTTACACGAACCCTACAGTTTCTGATGCGACCCAGAATTGGAAATTCTGCAATTTTTAAGGCCTCTGCTCTCTGCAAACCACCCAAACAAGCCTCAATTAGCTCAAAATTACATATGAAAGACATGCAGGTACAGAAGCCTGTGCTATCCAAGGTTCCATATAAACCAGAAATGATAACAAGAAACAAAAACAAACACGGGGAACTACAAGAGGAAATCCTTTAAACAAAAGGGAATTGAACTTACCTCAATGAGATATGGCAGATCAAATTTGCAGATATTGTATCCTATTATGATATCAGGGTCTACTTCATGGATGAAATCCTGCAAAGTTCTTGTGTTAAACAGGGTAAACTGATACTGAAAACCTGTATAGAATGAAATTAGAGATAAGTTCCTTGAGAACATGGGTTTAGCATATTTGTCAGTCATTCTATGAACTCCACTTGGAAAGAAAGAATCAAAATAACACCATTTCTGAGATTGTAAATTGTAATACAAAGTTAGAATCCTTAGAACAAGACCAAAACCAGACATAACACAGTATTATACATTATACCCACAAAGAGAGCTTCAACCAACTAAACAAGACCCAATCACATGACTTCTTGATTAAAAGTGAAGATGACAAGTAAAAGTGAAAAACATTGACTTTAATGAGCATAGCATATGCTCTGAGAATTTTTTTATATGTTCCACCATCTAACACACAGATGGAGAATAGTAACAACGTTCAAAGCGCAATACATGAAAACAGCACACTTAGATTTGAAAATAAAGCACAATAGAGATAATACTATAGATCCATCTTGTCAATCATGGCAGCAACTTAGCTGGTAGAGTAAAACTACAAACTACAAAATTGATATGCCATTGAACATAATTTCTTGAGATCCAATATGAAAAAAGAATGCACATGCAATGAAAAGGGATTTAAATAATAATAACAAAGAGAAGAAGAAAAAGGAAATAAACTGATTGGATACATAAAGGAACATTTCTGAAATCTTCAACAAAAAGAAAACTTCACAACCTACATCTTTAAGGGCATCTCTGTACATTTTAACATAGTTACCACTGTTGTAGATGTGTTGGGATGTGAACACCTGTTTTACAAATTCAGCCAATTCATATGCCTAGGTCAGTGCAGTCCAAACAACCAAAGTGGGGGCCAACAGCTTGAGGAAACAAGAGATTCTGGGTAATGATTGGCATAAAAAATTATTCCACCTTCGCATCGAGAGAATAGCACTTGTACAGCAGAAAATTTTCCATCAAACTTCTGCCACATTTAGATTTAAAACATATCGTTTGAAGCAAGTAACAAGTTTAATGGACACGAGTTTATGTCAATAGGATAGTTGGGTTATACATGTGCTGGAAATCATAAAACTTATTTCTCAATATGTAGACTATTTCAAAATGACAATTTAGCAACGCCTAATGGCAAGGGATCCTCCAACACCTAAGGAAGGTATATTCTGAATCTCCATCTTTCATACTCTATCTTTTGAATCATTTCAAGTTGCACTCAGGGAAAACATCCCTTTTAGGATGAGTTTAAGACTTTAAGCAGTTTTACAATAACCTGAATGAATCTGGATCTAGGCTGTACATCCCATTACAATCTAGGATTCCGAAAATGAATGTAGAACATCGCAACTGGCTTGGGTATTATCGGTTAGATCTTATTGGAGCAGCCCTTAGCATATAGACCTGACAAACAGATTTGAACAGAAGGCCTTTAGGGATGCAGGTCTAAAAGCACATAGGCAAAAATAGATTATTACCTACTCTCCTCTTCCATGATTTTACAGCATGAGTGGTTTTGAATTATTTTCAAGGCCCTTTTGAGACCTCAAAGAATGGACAAATTCCTTTTCATAGGAACATATACAAGATTCATAGCTACAAAAGGAAAATGGTCAATTGGCTCTACCTTCCATCATCACGAGGCACTTAGAACAGGGTGACAACAGTATTCTCAAATAGATCTATGATCAAGGCCTGCAAAAAGAAATATTTTTCTTTCTTGAACAAGCCTACACCCTCCTTTCTCAATGACCCGAACTCAATGGAAAGAAGGGGGTATCCAACATTAAAGCCCTTTTATTGGAGTAAACTGAGAAGGACTAAAGAAAGGATTATTCCTGTGCCTGATTATGAGTACTTAGCCACAATTAACTATCACTATAGTTCAGAACAGCCCAAAAATAATGCTCCAATAACCTGACATGATCAATCCACCAAATGCTTTGCTCTAAGGATTTTGCATGTTAATTTCCAAACCATAAACATCTCATGCACAAAATTTGGAAAAGATTAAAGGAAAAACCTCACAGCAGCAGCAGTAGTAGTAGTAATAATAATAATGATGTAAAAAAATATAACTATAATTTGAAAAACAAACAAAATCGCTCAAAAGGAAAAATGAAAAATGCCTTCTTTAATCACTAAATTTAACAATATTCACCATAGAAATCTTTGTAAAGCCTCCTATGTTCAGTAGAAACAATCAAACCCAAAAATATGAGAATCAAGTTTTACTTATGTGGCATTCAGACCGTTGTTTAATGAGTAAAATTACTATAATCCCATTGATCGCAAAAGTCAACTTATAATAAAAACTTCATTTTAACAAAAACAAATAAGACCATGATTAATTTTTATAGATGAAAATATGAGCATAGAAGGCAAAGATATAATGGCAGAGACGCCAACATCAAAAGCATCGAGCTTGGGCCGCGACAAACTTACCGATGTAAGAAGAAATGGCGCAAGAAGAATGATGGGCCAGCCAAGGGTCAAAAGAAGCCAACGAAGGAGCTAGAAGGAAGAGTTAAAAGCTAATTCTGGTAGCCCGGGCGAGGCTGGAGTCGCCCAAGCAACCAGAACTACTAAATTCAAGTGGAACAGGTCACTCAAGCAACCAGAGACAAGACTTAAACCTAGTAGGCATCTCGCCCAAGCGAGAATCAATTGGATTCTCACCCAAGCGAGAATCCAAGTTGATTCAAGTGACGAAATGCCACCTCCGTCCTCTTTCATCCTCATTTCGTCTTCTTTCTCTTATTCTCTTCTTTGGTCTTTTCTTTCCCATGTAATTTTATATTTTGGGCTTTTTAGTATTTTGCCATTTTAGATATTCTTTTCTTTGGTACCCACTATATAAGGTCCTTATGTAAGCCATTTTAGGCATTGAATTGGTTGATTAATGAAAGTGCTATGCATTTTAGAGCTTGAGATGAGCTTTAATGGAGAGTGAGTCTTCTTCTCCATGTGGGTTTGGTGTGAGGCCAAGGGTGTGATGCCCATGTTCTATCCTTGATCTTCTTTTTTACCTCTTCTTCTATTTTGGTTTCAATTTTCCCTTTAATATGATTCCCTAAAATCCCCAAACCTAGATCTAGAGCCCTCTTGATGCACATCCTTGTGGATTGATTTCATTCTACCATCCATCAATCCACAACCGTTGTTGGGCTAGAAATCGCTCCAATTGTGCCGAGTGATCGTTTCCTTCGAAGTTGGGATTAAACCTGAGACCTCAAAGTTGCAATTTGTTTGTCTAGCTACAGGTCTGACCCACCAATCCAAGTCCTTTCCCAAAATCATAGCAAGGTACTCTGAATAAAAGATTATTATTCAAAGTAGTAATAAAATTTAGAAGTACAAGTACGTCAGGCATGCTCACTTTCCAAGAAAAATGATAATAACCATAGATGCTGGTATCATGTGCTTGGGCTTGAGCACCATCCATGGTCCTTGAACCATAAATATCAGTCATTTGCATAAATATTAGCCTGAAATGTTGAAGAAAGGATCCAGTCAAACAACTTCCTGCAGATTAAGTGGATTGTTTCCATACAGCTTTTGACCAGTCATTGGCAGCTTCTTGACCAAACAATTAAGATTTTTTAACAGGTACCCACTTTTTCGAAGAGTTGTACGACACAATGGTCTGTATTCAAAATTAGAATCCATAGATACATGTGATGTGCATACAATATGGGTCATTTGAGCACCGTATACAACTATAATCGTAATCTGAACAGGCCCATACAAAAATATAGCAGATAGCGACAAGGAGAAATGCTTTCAGAACATTAGTTTCCAAGAAATGCTCCAGTTTTTCTTTTCAAAAATTGGTAGAAGGGGGGTGCAGTAGCTAAGGAAGCACATTATTCACTAGCTTTTTGGAGAATACCTAGCATAGTTGTAGGAGTACAATGGAAGGAAAATGATGATTTAATAATCAAAGACATCTCCCCTAGTCCACATTTGATGTGAAATATTTTAGGGCCTCTTTAAGGTTGCATGTCATTTGCATCATTTCATCAACATCATTCGAGTTTGTACCTGGCATGGGTCAAAATATCGTCCGATACCGATACATATCGGTTTTGAACCTCACCGATACGGTACATTCAAGGTACCGTATCGGTGCCTCCCATACAAAAACCTAAAATTTCAGACGATACATTGGAATGTATCGTCCAAAACCGATACGTATCAGTTTTGGGGCTAGACGATACGTATCGTTTGTCCAAGATTCTAACCCATGGTAACTGGGCCAATGGGTGAATCAGATGGTATAATGCTTCGAGTATGGCTATTCTTCAATGTTACCTTGGCACTTCTATTTTTGAGATTTTTGCTGTGCCGACACTTGGTTTCACTTGGAACACGTGCCGACACTTGGACACTCCTTAAACAACACTAAACTCCTAGATTTATATGAAAATACCATCAAAATGTTCATCGTTTTGACAACAATAAATGAACTACCTTTAATGAAAAAATTGTATAAAGTTTAGCAACTATTAATAAAAGGTTTGGGTCATTGAAAACGATTTTTATAATATAGTATACTTTTATTTAGGTTCATGACATATAATGTATATTTTCATTACATATCTTAATTGGCTCTCTAAGATTTTCCTTCAATTTCTTTTCTATATATGTTTTATTTATTTAATTTATATTTTTTAAGGATGTGCAGCCGTATTAGAATCTTCAGAAATTGGCATGCCAAAAATCTATTGGCACCTTGACACTTGGCACCCATGCCACGTGTCCAGGTAACATTGTTATTCTTACCAATCTGCAAGTATTCTCATCTCTACAACTATCCTCATTACACATCACGGCGATACTCTAAAGTAAGGCACCTTCAATCCATGTTTCTCAAAGAAGATGGATAATCAAGCGAAGCAAAAAAATTGTTGGTTGTCGACCTAACATTAGGATTACTCTCGGAAGATGTAAGTCATCATCCCTTTCTGGTAAAGTTGCAAATGGGTAGGGGTAAATGTTGTCAAATGGCATGCTATGATATTCGACCAACATATGCCGTGTGCATATGCAATTGCACAATAACATATGCAGACGCACAACACGTTAAAAAAAATTGAAAAAAAAAAAAGGAAAATTGATTTTCATTCTGAGTTGCATGATATTAATGATAAGATTGTATTGAGCAATGGAAGTATCGAAAACTTTTCTAACTCACAAAATTTGTTTAATGAATTTCAGAATAGTGACTTTTTTTTAGTTCAATTTAGACCTGAGCAAATCCCACAAGAAATTGTTGAGGGTTTGTTTAGATGTTATATTGAAAATATTCCGATCTTTAAAATGGGTCATTATGATAATCTAGATTTTCCTCTAGACATGGGCACTAATGCAATAATTACCTTGGAGGATCTGACACCTTTTTTAGGTCCAGCAACAAAACCTTCAAACTCATTCCTTGATGCCCATCCACCTGAGCCCCATCTTAGCTACCCATTGATTTCCAAATACATGCCTAAACAATATGTGAAAAGGTCGAATGGAAAAGTTTTGGGAGATCCATGTTTTGTTGCCAAGGTAAAAACACACCAAGCATATCGAGAGTATCTTCTTAAGTGGAAAGGTAAAGCGAAAATTGACAACACTTAGACTGCAAGGAGAAAGCAATCTGGGAAATATCAAGTGGGAAGGCAAACCAAACGTTGAGAGTACATCGATTGCGATGAGTGGATCACCTAACTCATCAGAGATGAGTTCCTCCCAACTATTGTTCTTAGGTTGTGTTTGGGTTAGCTCTTATAAGAGCAGAAGCAGCTCTTTGCCTGCTCTCTATCAGAGCAGATGAAATTTGCTCTGAGATAGAGCAGTTTTATCACTTAAAATAGCTCCCCGCCAGAGCAAATGAGACAAAGAGCTGTGTTACCAAATGTAAAAATAATTCTTTGCCGGAGCCAAAAAGTGAAAGAGCTGCTCTTTGCCCCAAAAGAGCTAACCCAAACGCAGCCTTAACCTCCACTAATAAGATCAATTTCGGCCAAAGTTCGAGGTCGATTTTTTTCAAAGGGGGATTGATGCGAAATTTATATCCGCGTGTTTGGATCGTGGTCGAGTCAAACGAAGAAAGTCAACAAGGAAGAAACCCAAGAAGCTTCAGACAATAAGGGCTGACAAGGGAGCACGACTCTCTGTCCAAACTCGCTCGAGCGAGATCGACGACGAGTTGAGCGAGAACTCTCTGCCCAACCTCGCTCGAGCAACATCGGTTCCCGCTCGAGCACGAATCAACAGAAAGATTGGACGTGGGCATTTTAAAGACTCACTCGAGCGACAACCAAGCTCGCTCGAGCAAACTTGAGCGAAAGAGTTTAATTTTCACTCGAAAATTTAGGTTTTAGTTTCCTTTTTAGACTAGGAGTCTTCTAAATTTGATTATATACTTAGTTAGGGTTTTGTTTGCCTATATAAAGGCGTTGTAAATACACTTTTAATTAATTAATAGTCATTAAATATTGCTTTTGCAAATTGAGAACTTTTTATCAAAGTTTTCTTCGAGGGTGCGATTCTCTCAAGACTTGGAAGAGCGATTCTTCTTTCCGCATGCGGTTTGGTGTGAGGCAAACTATCTTCTTTGGAGCGATTCCTTGGATCTCCTACCCCTTTTCTATTTTATCTTTTGCTTATTATTAGGTAATTTATCTAGTTTGTTTCTTCTATTGAAGACCCATAAACCCAAATTATCCTTTCCTTTATATTGTTGCTGGGATTTTGTTCCTAAATTCCTAACCCTAATTTGTTAATTCCCTTTGAAAGATTTAAACCCTTCGAGCCTTAAATTATTCAAATCCTAGTAAGGAGTCAAGAGACAACATCGATTATAGCTTTGTGCCCTAAACTAAATCGAAACTAGAGTCTATCTTTAGACCTATTCTCTAGATCGGGATGTTCACATGATAACGGACGCTAAATCGAATCAATTAAATTGCCCTAATAAAAGTTATTAATATTTTATGTGTTTTGGAATTAATTTCTATATCTCCGCTGCTCAATTAAATCTCAAATTGATTTTTAAATTGCATAACTTGGGTTTTAGCGTTTTTACTGCATCAACTATAAGTCCAGGGAATTATATTTTCGAGTCATTTATTTTGAATTAAATTGCAATTAATCGTGTTGAACATGTTTAACAAATACTTGGGGATCACCTAAATGCATAACTTCATAATTGTGGAAAATAACTAAATAAATAATTTCTCAATTTGATTGTAATTCAAATTTTAAATTTTACAAAATCACAACTCATTGGCGCATTGCCATTGGGATTGATGTCCATATTGTGTACCAGCCATGTACTCTGCATATTCATCCCTAACCCATTGTGGCGAATCTCCACCATCACCGCCCTCTCCTTCACCGCTGCTATTGTTGATCATTAAAATCATCACCTTCAACGTTATCTTCCTCTTTTTTTGTTTCCTCTTCATCAGATCCCACTAGTACGTCATTCACATCCAATGTGTGTGGTTCATCTTCTTGTATCTCAGGCACTTCTTCTAGTCCTAGGCCCTGACTACTAAGCTTTGCTCATCTTCTTGTCCTTTGACTTGCACTATTCATCACCTTCAATGTGATCTTCCTCTTTTTTTGTTTCCTCTTCATCAGATCCCACTAGTACGTCATTCACATCCAATGTCTGTGGTTCATCTTCTTGTATCTCAATCACTTCTTCTAGTCCTAGGCCTTGACTACTAAGCTTTGCTCATCTTCTTGTCCTTTGACTTGCACTATCTCCCTATGTCGTTCCAAATGCGGAGTGTTTAACTTAGGCTCATGTTTGAGACCCCCGTTTATCCAGTTGGCTGACACTACAAAACTTCTAAGTCCTGATTTTTTTGCATAAGAACGTTGTAGTATCAAAAAAGTTGTCGCAAATCAGGTGACTACGGGACGAAGCAAATTTTCGTTTATATGTTTTCAAATTTCTTGTAGTAGAGCATATTTATACATAAATATTGTTCTTTTTCTAGCCCTCAACACCTAGGTTTTGCAATTTGTTTACAACTCTCTTGCCAATTTAGATAAGTCTTTATGATGAAGATGGTTGGGGACCTTAGTCCCCTTTTCCCATGGGGATTCATCTAGATTTTGCAATTCATCATAATCAATTAAAAGTTCTTCATGATGAATCATTCATTTGGCTTTTCATGATGAATCATTCATTTGGCCTTTTCATGATGAATCATGAGTTTGAGATTTTCATGACAAATCTGTCATTTGGAATAGTAAATCGTAGTTTGATCCTTGATATTAAAAGTTTTTATATGGTCATTTATTTACCAAAAAGATGTTTGAAGAATGAGTTTATGGCACAAGCATTATCATAGATTCAGGATGCTATATGCTAATTGAGATGGTTAAGCTTATATATGGATTTTTAGGTCAGGCTCGGGTCTATAAACTTCTATCTCGATTGGGTCGGGTTTGGGTTGGGCATTGCGGGTAGTCAAGTCCTGGTTGAGGGGTAAAGGAACTGAACCCGGCCCATTGGCAACCCTACTTTCTCATCTCTAATTCTCCACTTCCAATGGGAAAAAGTTAATGCTTTCTCGAGCAATTATGCCTGTTTTATTTCTTTCGATTCTCCTAAGTCCTTAGTCTTGCTTCAACAAAATTATTATATGTGAAAAAATTGGGTGAATACATTATTTAATGCTTTGATTAGCATAGTTTAGGGATCTCTCTAAAGCTGCAATGCATGAAATGAAATAGATGGTTTAACCAACATTACATTCCTTTCTAAGGTCGAACAAATCATACTTACACAAATACATGCTAGGAATTGGGAATGCAAATCATACTTACACAAATACATGCTAGGAATTGGGAATAAATCATTCTTACTCAAATATAGGCTAGGTATTCAAAATTCAAGGTGCCATTCCTCAAATTTAACACTGAAGCAATCAGCTAGAAGTAAATAGGAAAAGTACAAAAGCACATTAGCTAAAATTCACAAAGTTGTAAAGCATTTTACCCTCCAAGCCAGCAAAAGATCCCTTTCAGCATCAAACGACATCACATCAACACCAACTATAGGTGAACATGATTTAAGAGTCATAACATTGCGCACAAAAGGGTGGTCCTCTCCTTGAAGAGTAACTAGATTAGCCACCTAGTGACAATAAAACATTAAAATATAATAAAACAAAGTGCAAGAAGGTTAATCTCATTATGATAATATCATTACTCAAATTAATACAGATCCCTTTAATGTAGTAAGAAAACAACCTGGATAACGGGATCATGGCTAGGCTCTGGAAAAAGTCCCTTCCGACCAGCACACTCAATATCAAAACTCAATATGCGGAATGGAGCCATTTTAGAGAACTCCCCCTCTGGAACATGGCTGATCAATTCGGAAAACCTGAAGTACTTTTAAGGAAAAATAGTGTTCTCTTGAGAAGAGTACTTAAAATTCTCTCTAAGGACATATATATATAACAAAAGAGGATACAGGCAGTCAAACTCCAGTTGGCAATTAGATATATTCTTTGTAGTCTTCTTATATTTCCCAGTAGGAACTTCGATCCAATTGCCGCCAACAATGTTACAGTCAATCATAAAACGTAGTGCAAAAAGAACGTTGCTTTCATATGTTATGAAGCTCTTTGAGCCAATACCATCAATCTGTATACCTCTCTCAAGAATGCCTGAAAAGGCGTTGAACAATTAAAAAGGAAGACGATCAATAAAGAACAATTGAATATCAAGATTCAACACGCATGCGCACATGCACACACATATTCGGTACAGAAAACCTTAGCCAGTTTGACAGTACAGTCACTCTTAATATCGTAATGCATGTAAGCATGATTCTGTAAATAATCATATTTGTTATAGCAAAAAATCAAGGTAGTTTTAATAAAACAATTATAATCTTATGACCGAACCTAACAATGTGTCTCCAAGAACAATAAAATGAATGCATAGCACTCAGTACTAATCTACGCAGTTCAAAAGTGCTAGAAACAATCCCTTAAGGGAAGAAAATGTACAACACAGGAATAATAGAAGGAAAGAAAATAGCTAAATCAGCAGGAACAAACTTATACAGACTGGCAATCATCTCCCCAATCAATAGAGCTAAATTTAAAAATTCCAGAAACGCATTTCTGAGTGACTAGTGGCATTTCTGGAATTCTCATTGCTAGGACTTCCAAAAATTAGAGTTGATGAAAAATCTATGACCAGCTAATCTTTGAAGGGAAGTATATCATTGATTTTTTTTTGCCTGTTTATTTTTTTTAATTGTTGCTTGCTAGTTGTTAATTATTACTTTACTCCTTCAATCTTATGATTTTACATGATTGATACTTAATGAGTATGAAATCACAATTTTGTCATTATTTGGTATTATTATCTCATATTTTATCATTTACTGTGGATCCTCTACACTACCGCAATATGTGTGTGTGTGTGTGTATGTGGGTTGGGGGGGCCGGAGGGGATAAGTACAACCTAGGGCCTTCAACCAGACTAAAATTTTGGTTGAAGCCTTTGAGCTCCCCCTTTATCTAGCTAACTTGAATTGTTCTACCTGCTTCCAATTTCTTGGAGGAAGGTGCCATTGACCTCAAGAATTAAAGGCTACGGCAGATCACATCTCCCCGATGCTTTCCTTCTTGAAGCAACTTTGTACACTGAAATCACAATAGGCAATGCCTGGTTCTCAAGAATCCGTGCATAAAAATTTATGTACTGTACTCCCCATACAGACCAGCACGCAACTCAAAAATCATCATTTTGTGGTTATTTTTGGGCTCCTTTCCATCCTCAACACAATGTAAAGGATTAGGCATATAAAATATATAATAAATCAGCATTTCCCACACATCCCGTTCGATGAAGCATAATGCTCACTAAGTGGCAGTAAAGGTAATCAATGTCCTGAATCTTGATAATTTTTAGCAATATCATGTTGCTGAAATCATGAACCCATATGGTCACTGCCTCATATTCATTGGATGTTTAGAGAAGACTATTGCTAACCAGTTGCCCAAAATATCGAATGACAGGGGGGTCATAACCATAAAGTTATTGTTGAAGTTTAGCCCCACATTGGGTAAATTATAGCCTTATCTCTCCCCCTATAACATCCTAAGCCCCTCCACCCATTACCAATTGGTTGAGTTGGATGCATAGATTTATCATGGTATCAAAGCAGGCCTTTCTCCACTCCACGCCACCTAGTTCAATTGTCCACGTGATTTAGCTCATTCCCGCCAACACGTGTGGGGGCGTATCGAAGTTTAGTCCCACAATGGGTAAATTATAGCCTTGTCTCTCCCCTTATAATATCCTGGGCTCCTCCACTCATTGCCAATTGGTTTTGAGTTGGATGCACAGATTTATCAGTTATTTCATTCCCATTCTCCATATGCAGGATCATGAACAAGTGATTCACTTAAACTCCAACACATCCAAGTATGTTTTTCCTGCAAAGATGCGTCAGTCACAGATAATTTCTACCATTTGTCAAACAATAATGATTTACAGGCCCAGGTATTCCACCTTATTGCAACATAAATTTTTTTGGCCATGGTTAGGCAATGGAAAATTTCCATTAATAGAATTTCAGACATAATAATGGAATAAACCCATGACAGCAACTCACATACACAAGCTGAAGCTCAAACATCAACACAATCAATTCAAGTGAAGATCATAAAATATAAATGGAAAAAGGGCTAATAAGTATAGTACAATATAAGGTCTGCAGGATTGAGTTGAGTAGGTTTATGCTAATTAAGTTCCTCTTGAATATGTAATTGGGTTCTAGATGGTTTTTAAAAGAGAAATATGTTTGATTAAACAACGGTCAAATTTTTAAATCTTAATTGGATGATTGGATGGCTAAGGGATAATATTGGATTTAGGGATTTGTTGTGGGACTATGGGAGATAACAGAGCTTAAATGTTTATATCTTGCTAAACAGTCTTGAAGACGAGGCCTATTGGAATGGGAGGAGAAATTCCCTATGACAGTATTGAAATTCTCTACACTTTATTGGCACCCCATCAATGTTTTAGCTGTAAAATTCCCATCCAATGTGCAAAATCTTAGGGCCATTGGAAGATAGGTTGATACTGCAATGCTAAGCTCATCATTTCAAAATTCTTTAATATGGACATATGTTCCTCCAAACCAGGGCCAAGTGCAAGTGTCCATGTAATTAGGAAACGCAAGAAAGAATTATCGTGAATTCCAATCACGTCATCACTTATAGTGATCACCTGAATGGGGTCATTAGAATTCCACTCTCGGTGATCCCAAATACAAGTCAATTTTTTTTAGTTGTTATTTGCTTTTTAGTTTGAATTCTAGAAAATAGGGATACTTCTATTACTTGTTTAGAGTCCAAATAAAATAGGAAACACAAGTAGAATATTACTGGCGTAGAATTTTTATAGAGATTTCTTTTGAGAAACTTTGGGGTTATCAAGTCTTCACTTTGCCTTTTATGCGTGGCTTTTGAGTCACTGTTCTGAACCAGAATTGAGGGTCTTGATCCTCTGGTATTACTGAGGAATTTCAGTTCTTTTTTAATCAAAAAAAGAAACTGATATAATGGTCTTTTGAGATACAGTTCTGCTGTGAATTATTGTGTCATTGCTGCTGGATTCTGACCCATTTACTACTACATATTATTCTGATACCGCACTTCTGTTATTCCTGCTGAACTGTGGAATTAAGTTGTTGTGGTCTGATCGTGTACTTCTGTGGGACTGCTGCTGATATTGTCTCATCAAAGTGCTGCTGTGTAACAGATTTAATATCTACTACTAATGTGTCGATTAAACTTCAGTTATTTGATAAATAATTATTCAAAGGGCAGAACATATACAGTTTTATATATAGAAATATAGAAATATGGCGCCACGCAGAATATATTTATATAATTATTGGTGACAGAATTATAGTTGTTACCACAGAATTTTTCGAAATGGTATCTAAGTTTAAATACTATACATTGGGGGATTTGACTACGTGTTGACAACATAAAACAGAATTTCTAGTAGGTTTTTATCTACTAACCCCAATTTAGAGTATTGCGGCTGCAGATCGCATCAATTGGTATCACATCAGGGATTATCCTTTATGCGGAATCAACGTACAACCACGTAGAAGAGTCAACATAAGAGATGTTATAGAGAATGGATGGGCTAACAGCTCAGTGTGCAATCACCATGGAGGTTCAGGGTGATATTACAGGAATGAAATGGACGATCTGAGACAACGTCATCATCAGCGAAGGTGTAACGACCGAGATTTTTTTGCTTATTTAGATATTAATTATTTATTTTAAATTATGATTATGATTTTGTTTGATTGATTTGATACACTTAATTAGTTATTGCACATATACATCATGTCTAATTTATTTAATAATGACCCATGATAATTAATTAATCTAATTAATAGACCTTAAAAGCCTTTAAATATATGTTAATAATAATCGGGGTGCGTTTAGTAATGTTTAATCAACCTTTGAAATATGTTAGTAAATTAACTATAGACCCAATAACTCATTAAAGACTCAATAACTAATTAAAGATCTAATAAGTAATTAAAAACTCATAGAATCACTTAAGACCCATGTAGCAAATTCTAAATAGAGTTAGATTTTAAATAGGAAACCTTAGAAGTATTATAAATATAGAGATTATGTTTAATTTACAAAATTTTTACATAACTTTTATAACCTAATAACCTTAGAGAGAAAGAGAGAATTCTAGAGAAGAAGAAAGAGAACTAGAAGAGGAACCCTAGAGTTTTCAGTTTGAAGGCTTAGAAGAACGCGAGAGAAGCTTACAACGGGACCGAATTTCGGATTAGAGTTTCGGATTGGAGTAACGTCAATTTTACGCGAAGAATAGAGGTATTGAGAAATCATGTTGAGATCAATCGGATACGTAGATAATGCAAAAATAAAATATGAATTAGAGTTTATTTCATTTAATGAATATTCTTCACGTTAAATTATTAAGTTTTGGCATTTAATCTTGAGTTTTTTATAGTACATGGGGTTACGTTATTGATCATGAAATTTTGTGCATAAACCAGAATTCTAAATCTAGAATATACCCAGAATTTCTAAATTAGTCCAGGATGCAAGCAATGAATTTCTATTTCATTCAAATATTGTCTATATTTAATCATGATGCTTAAATGTTTATTTATGTTCATCTTTATTTTTCATTGCTTAGAATCCATACAACCTAGGATGTTTGATTTACACAACATGAAACAAGTAGGAATCGATAGATATTACATGCTTATGATGTTTGATTTACACAACATGAAACAAGTAGAAATCGATAGAGATTACATGTTTATGATTTGTTAAGCCTAAACAAGTGAAAGAGCTATTGCATGATCAATTAATTTCTAGTTTTCTATGCACGTACATTCATAGCATCCATAAAAGTAAAAAAGATATCTTCACAACATGACACATAAAAGCAAAATATTTCTACGATTACGATAGAAGTCCTATGAGCCTATGATAGAGGAATGAACATGAATAAGAATGACAAATAAGAAAAGTTATGTATCCATCCATTAATGATAAGACTGAAGAGATAGAAGATCTTTACTTTTAAGCTTACTACTTAACTGAAGAGAAGTTATGTGAAGGTTAATGTAGATATTAATCGATTGATAAGAGAATATTAGAATAATAATTAAGAAAGAGATAATCATGTCCATTATGCATGCAGATTCATAAGCATTAAATGCACAATTAAAATAACCACACATGAAATTAGGGTAGAGAGCCATAATGTTTAATGCTATGTTTCAATTTCATTATATTGCTTTACTCATTATTTATATCACAGGTTATATCTCCGTAATTGAATGATTTTATGGGTTGGTTTGAGTTATGAACCTTTTCTATTAGTCTGATTATGTCTAGTCCATACCGGTTTACTTGGTAAACTGGCCCATCGTTTGAAATTCCAAGGAGTTCATCTATACATAGAGTGGATAAGTAGATGTGTCATTGATAGATGGAAATCCAGATTTGAGCGAAGAAGATTTTGAAGCTTAGTTGATTAGGTTTTTGACAGGGAACGCCAAGTTTAGGAGCCTTGGATTTGGGGCAACAACAGATTTTCAGTGTCAGAAGAAACGTAGAGGGAGCTCGAGCTCCGTAGCCTCAGAGGAGAAACGGATACAAACCGCGAAGAGAATAATGCCGCAGCGAGCCCTCGCTCGAGCGATCACTTAAACTCGCTCGAGCAGTTATAATCCTCGCTCGAACGAGCTACAGCGACGAGATTTTATAGAAACTTTCTTTTTTTGTGTTTTATTAGTATTAGAACTCTTTTATTGGGAATTTTATTTTTGGTGGCCTATATATAGAGGCTTGTAAAGACTTTTTAGTTAATTTTTTATTATTGAATGAAAGAAAGTTGCTTTTGTGGAAACCCTAGAGAGCTTGTGAAGAGTTTTCAACCGAGGGAGTGAATCCTTCAAAACCTTGAGGAGTGAGCAATCGTTTCTCGTGCGACTTGGTGCGAAGCCGACGTACAGCCGTGGTGTGAAGCTTCAGAAAACCCTTGGTGTGAAGCCTTGGAATCTATCCTTTATTTTGTCTTTTCTTTAGTTATTGTCAGGCATTATCCTTCTTTAATTTCATTGATGAAATCAAAATCCCCAAAATTGTTTTCTTTTGCTAAATTATTCTAAGCTTTATTTCGATTAAAATCTCCAAGGAGTCAAGAGACGATATTGCGATTGTCGATTGATGCCCTAAACTAGAACGAATTCCGAGTTCCTTCATTGGAGCCGTTTTTCTAGATCGGAAAAATTTTCACGCATGCAGACGTTAAACGGATTAATCTAATTATTTTTATTAATTTCATTAAATTAGTTTTAATGTGTTGCATGATTTTGAATATTTCCGCTATTCAATTCTTTCTAAAAGTTAATCCCAAATTCACATATTGGGTTTTAGCGTTTTATCCTGCGTCAATTTTTCATTATGCACTAGAAAGGATTTTAAGACATTTACTTCATATTTATTTTTATGAGCAGGTTTATGTTGAAGATGGGTTATGCATGATTTGAATGTTTTTTATTTAATTTAGAGAGTAGGCATAGAACTTGATATAATAGGTTGTTATCTCATATATTAGTATTGCTCTAATAATGATGTGAAAAAGAAAATTTGTGTGCGCTTTTAATAGTTATTTTTCCGTTGTATTTATATACGGATTTTTATGGATTAATTGACATAATTATGATCATGGATATGTGATGTAGTGTGATGTCTCCAAGTGAGAGCATTGATCTAGTGTATGAATTTGGGGACGTCACAGAAGGACTCACACCAAATTTTGTTGTGAACAACATAACCAATGAGACTGGAAGTGAAACAACATATATGTCGTAGTTTCATGGGAGGTTGAACCCAGATGAATCTCTCGCTTGGAATATTAAGATGGAAAACATATTCGAATGAAAATGTCAAATCACCAAAGTGTCATATTTCTTGCGGGAATATTTTCGGGGCATGCATTAGCATGGTGTGAAGGCATTCAATCGGCTAGTCTACGTCGTGGGAAGGATAAAATTTCGACATGAGAAATGATGAAGACACAACTAATGTGTCGGCTTCTTCCTCCTACCTATGCCAAGGACATCTATCAACCTTGTCAAAATCTACAATAACGCGATAAGAGTGTTGCGGAGTATAGCGAAAAATTTCACCTTTTCACGGGCCGAATTTGTTAAAAATAATAAACTAATAACTAAAGAGAAGAAATACCCATTTAGGATTGATAAGAGAGAGAGAGAGAGAGAAAGAAAGAGATGGAGAAGAGGAAGAGGGAGAGAGCAATTAACACACAAGACTACATTGTTAATAATTGTTATCTTGAGCCACCTGAGAACATAGTCACCAAATCAGGGTTCGGCAATAATTCGACAAAGTTAAAATTCGGAAAAATCTGGCAAATCCGGGAAGTTCAGGGAAATATTCGGAGGAAAAATCGGTGAGAAAAATTAAAAAATAAAAATAAAAAAATTTAAAACTATAAAAAAAAATTTTAAATTGTTAGAAATATTAGAAAGTCAAAAAAAATTTGAAAAATTCGAGAATTATTCACGAATTTTTGTGATCAAGTTAATTTTCGAAAAATATGCGAATAATTCGGGATTAATTCGCAGGACCTTAAATTCGCGATTTTTTTCAAAAATTCGGCGATTTTTGTAACTATGCCTGAGATAGCCTCTATATTGAGGGCAGCCATAATACAACATTTATTTCCGACCAATGTGAGACTAAACCTATTAACTTACCCACAAATACATAAGGAAAGTACATGTATACACCATCATGTCCCCTTGACTTGATATGGTCACTCCATAAAACTTGCACCTAGGTGACCATGAACAACAAACAATAACGTGGTGCAAACACTTGCATCCACCAACAACTTGTGCAACACTGCACTCAAGTTTTTATGTTACACACCAAGATCCAAACAAATGGCTAAACACTAAGCCTACAATACGTTTTTTAAACCAATAATCATGGCGAAGAGGCCTAAGCAATGACAGATAACCTATATCAAGGAGGTAAATATAAGCCCATACATCTTGAAAGTAACAGTATAGGGGGAACCAATCACCTCCAGGCATTACAACCAACAATAAATTTATACATATCTTCACCATCCATCAAAGAGAACCATAGCCACATCATCTATCACATAGGCATAACAGCCACCTGGGTATGATCAAAGAAACACATCTTGCACCAACAAAGAAGCCCAACAATAATATGAAATAGATAGTATCAATTCTACCGTACGAGCATTTTATCGGCAGTCATTTCCCTTGAAGTATGATACCATTGGAAGTCACAAAAACCCCACCATCAGCAACATATCAGTGAGAAACATCAGTAGTAATGAAGGTAGCAGCAGCAGAAATAGATAGCAATAACAACTTTTTCATTTCCAACAAGTTCAACTACAGATATTGCAAGCAGCTTTAAATCACGTCAAAAAATAATGTATCCATCACTATAATCCACACCAAAACTATCAAGCCTCAAGAGCTGCACAAACACCACCACTTCGAGAAAAAATATCCCCGAAATTGTCTTAGATAGGTGTCACATACATATCCACAAACAGCAACAATGCAGTCTTCACTATTTGTGTTGAATCTCAAACTACATCATCAATCAGCAATCTACCAGTGTCATGAACTTCAGTACAAGATACAGATCCTTCTTTTTTTTCGTTCTACCATGGCAGCAACAGTAACTTCTTCCATTATTTTTCCTTCACCCATTTCTTTAACGGCTACTCCAGCAGCGCCTTCTGCCATAGTAACTTTTTTTCATCATCTCCTATTCTCCCCCTAAAAAAGGTCTAAAATACATAGGTAAACAATATTGGGAGAGGAAAGCCAACACATATCAAGATTCAAGAACAAGGTAACATGGTGACTATACAAGACTAAAATGGCTACAACCATACTAAAATCTGAACCCTAGATGGAGGTGAAAGGGGAAACATGTTTTAGAAACCCCCCTAGATGGAGGTGAAGGGGGAAACATGTTGGAGAAACCCTAAACAAGACGTGGAGGACCAACCCATACCATGTTAAAAATAATAAACTAATAACTAAAGAGAAGATATACTCATTTAGGATTTATTAGAGAGAGAAGGAAAAAAGGAGAGGGAGAGAGCAATGAACATAGAAGACTATATTGTTAGTAATTGTTATCTTGGGCAACATGAGATAGCCTCCATATATAGAGGGCAGCCATAATACATAACTCTTTTATGACCAATGTGGGACTAAACCCACTAACTCAACTAGACTCTTATAACACTAACACACCACAGTTACTACTAACACACTATATCTAATACATTATCTCCAATAAAATTAAATGAAACGGAAGATCAACGGGTAGGATGGTATGTGAATGGGTTGTGTTGACAAATCCAAGAGAAGATTGCTATGCGCGATTTATGGAGAGTCGGCAATGCCTATTGGCGAGCACTAAAGCAGAGGAAATTTTCAATCACAACTCAGGTTGTAAGTAGGGGTGCCAATGGGTCGGGCTAGGGGAAGTCCGATACCGGCCCGGCGGATTTCAACTTGGCCCAAGGCCAACCCAATCCTGTGACGAGCTTATGATCCCAAGCCCAACCCACAATAAACTTTCAAAAGCACAAGTCCGGCCCAACCCATTTATTCAAAAATTAGCTATAAAATTACAAAATTTGTTTGAAATGCATACAAAAATGATATATTGCAAGTAACAAGTAGGAAGTTAATATCTATTGAAAAAAAAAATAGAGTTTAAACGTAGAAAATCTATAGTTCTTGAAGGGTTCTTTTTTAATATTGCATGTGAAACTCAATATACTTATTTATATTTAAAATACATATATGCATATCTGAGACCCCAACTGGCCTAGGAGATTAAGCCCGAGCCTGGCCCATTTAATTTTCGAGCTTAAAGTACTAGCCCAAGCCAGGCCAGCAGGTTTTATGACCAAGCCCGAACCCTTCTTAAACCGGGTCGTGTGGGGCAGGGCTGGTTTACCCAGCCTATTGTCACCCAGTCATTGGTGTGGAATTGTAGAGTCGCCAATCTTGATCACGGATCAACCAAACCTTAATTAAGGGGGCAGTAGGTGTGTTCGATCAACGGGGCCTCAAAGCACCACTCCATCGAAGCAAACAAAACTTAAATGCTTTAGATGTAATCAAGTAGGACAACGATCCTACAAGTGTCCTAAGAGACAAGTGACCCTACCCAAGAGGAAGAACATAAAAAACAAAGTTAAGATGGAAGATGAAGTCTATGAAGTGGAAAGTGAAAGGGGATGAAGGGATTGAAAATGAAGCTGATACAGAGTAGGAAAGCGATGTGAACCAGACATCAGAGGAACGATGATGGGAAACGAGTGAATTGGAAGATAAGAAAGATGATGGGAAACATGTGAGGTGGAAGATGAGAAAGAGAGGGAAAAAAAGAGTCCAGAAAATGAAACCTTACAAGGGTGGGTCTTTAATTGACCAAGAGGCCATTTGGGGCTGGTTATTGGGCCAGAAAAGGTCCAAGAAGGGGCAAGTTTCACGGAATTTATAGATCCAGAACAGGTGTACTTAACAACCCATGCAGGGCAGATCCAAGGTCAATAATAAGCAGTATTAAAACTCCAGAAATATGATTTTAAGAGACTTGATAATTCTGCGATTTTACAAAGAAAACATAATTAATATAAGGAATTAGGGGGGGGTTACTGAGTTATTAGCAAAGGCACATGTGATTTAAGTGTCACATGAAGGAGAATTCTGGGCAGAATTTTGAGGGTCACATGGGATAATTTTCTTATTAATCCCAGTGGTTTTCAATTCCTATGAAATAGGAGAAAGTGGAGTTCATGGTGAAATAAACTTTTAAGTTGGAATCTTTTACGATTTTTGAGATCTCAGACCTACAAGTTAAGAATTATCAAGTGACAGTAATTTTTACATTTACTTCAGAGTATTATTCAGAGTTAAAAGTTAGGAAGGAGTCTAATATGCATGTAAAAGTAGTTTTATTATTTACTTCAGTTAGTCAAGAGTCCAAAGTGGATTAGGAGATTAAACTTAGAAGTAAACTAGGAAGTTACTTTTACTTTATTTATAAGGATGTAAACAGCCATGAGAATAAATTAGCGAATGACATTTCATTTTTTTTCCTGGTGAAAAACAGAAAAGGTGGTGGCCGTGAAACCCTATTTGGGTGTTCTACTTTCTCTCTTCTTGTTAGATAATCTTGCCGGAAAAGGTGAGTCTGCATACATTATATTCTAAATTTTTCTTTTGTTCTTCTCCTCTCTTTCCATGATACATCAATAGTCTACTCATTAAGAAGAACCTAGTCACCATTTCAAGGGTCATTGATGAAGAGAAGTGGTTACAGTCAAATATCTTCCTTACCAAGTGTACTTCGAAGGGGCGAAATTCCACGGTGATTATTGGTGATAGCAATTTAAACATGGTCCCATGAAAGACGGTAGATGCATTGAAATTGAAAGAGGAGGACCATCCGAACACATATAAGGTTCAATGGTTCAAAAATGGAGAAATTTATGTCCCCACTCAATGTTTAGTCCTCTATTAGAAAGGAGTACCAGGACAAAGTGTGGTGTGACATGGTTCCAATGGCTGTGCCCCATATTTTATTGGAGAGGTCGTGACTGTATGATCGGGGTAAGGTGCACACTTGAAGGAAGAACACATACTCATTCGTCAATGGTGGAAAGATCACTCTTATAGGCTAAAGAGGACTCTCAACTCAAACCTAATAAGAGGCAAGTAAGAATCTTTTGTTGTTTGGCTCTAACTTAGAGGTTGAATTGTTGTTTGACTCTACCTTGGAGGACCTACGACCGCCCAGTTACGTTCAGACTCTATATAAAGCTAGTTTCTCCTAGATTAGAAGTAGGATGTGTCTTCTATATAAAGAGAAAGTTCTTGGTCAAATTAAAGAGTTGAGATATCATTTTGAAGCTTTGGAAAACCTATCTAAGGTTTTGTGGAGAGCTTTGGTGAAGCTTGAGGGTTCTTATATTCTTGTGTGATCATCAATATAGTGAATCATTGTTGCCCGTAGATGTAGGGATATTGCCTCTTGTGTGTTTGAGGTTGATTTTCTTCTGTTTTTACATTCTTATTTGATTGTTCATCATGAGATCGTTGGCTAGTTTGTGAGCTTCCACGCAACAACTTGGTATCAAAGATATTAGGTTTCTGTACTACGATCGGAGATGATATCGAAGTCCACAAAAGTTTCGAATGCGAGGTTCAAGGTTGAGAAATTCGACGGGAAAATTAATTTCAAGTTGTGGCAAGTACAAGTTCGAGATATCTTGATTCAACAAGGGTTGCACAAGGCATTGAAAGGGCTTTCGGGCTAGCCGACCGATATGTCCGATAGTGATTGGGAAGAATTCGAACTTCAAGCGTGTAGTACGATTCGGCTATGTCTAGCAATAGAGATTACGTAAAATGTGATGCGGGAGAACTCGGCGGCCTCGCTGTGGGCTAAATTGGAGGGTCTTTACATGACGAAATCTCTTACGAGTCGTCTATATCTCAAGAAGCAATTGTACAAATTGCACATGAAGGCAGGTACTTCTCTCAACGAACATTTTAATTAATTCAATAGAATAATATATGAATTATTAAATCTTGGAGAAGAGGTTAAGATGAAGACAAAATACTATTGTTTTTGTCTTCCCTCCCCGGTTCCTATGAGCACCTTGTTACTACGCTGCTCTATGAAAAGGATACTATTGAACTGGAGTCGGTTACAGTAACACTGCTTTGTAACGACATAAGGAAGAAAGGTTCAGATAGTGATACACAAGCAGATGGCTTGTTGGTTAGGGAGAGAGCAGAGAACCGTAAATCCGAAAGGGATAAATCAAAGTCCATATATAAATATAAAAAATAGAAAGACGGTAGAATGTTACAAGTGTCACGAAAAGGGTCACATAAGAAGGCATTGTCCACACTCCACAGTAACAAACAAGAGGGACGATACTCAAGATAAGAAGAAGAAACTGGTCGTTGATGAGGCTAATATAGTCGAACAAGCTTCGGATGATGATGGAAATGTGTTGTCAGTGATTTTTGATAAATACTCACAGAATGCATGAATACTTGATTCAAGGTGCTCCTACCACATGTATCCAAATAGGGACTGGTTCACGTCTTATAAAAATGTGGATGATGAAACGGTTTTAATGGGTAACAATATGGCATGTAAAACAGCTAGAAAGGGGAGTATCAAAATAAAGATGTACGATGGGATTGTGAGAACATTGACCGATGTACGCCATGTTTCAAAACTAAAGAACCTCATATCGCTTGGTACATTAGACTCCAATGGGCTCAAGTTTGCAGCTCAATGTGACAAAGGAATCTCTGATTATGATGAAAGCGAAAAAGATGCACGAGCAGCGGTATCTACGTCAGATGATAGCAGTTTGTCCTCTACACAGTTATGACACATGCGCCTAGGGCACATGTCAGAAAGAAGGATGACAGAGTTGAGCAAGTAGGGCTTATTGAAAGGTGTAAAGGCCGACAAAGTTGACTTTTGTGAGTATTGTGTCTTCAAGAAACAGTGCAGGGTTAAGGTCAACACAGGGTACACAAGGTGAGTACGAAAAATAATCATGCGGATATGACGACAAAGGTGGTACCGGTGGTCAAGTCTAAACTTGTTTGGATTTGATCAACGTTCAGTAGATATGAGCGCCCTCGGAGTGATGGTGGCAGCAGTGATAAGAGTATAGCGATAATCAGAAGAAAGAGTACATGGTGAAGCTTAGAGACAAGTGGAGAATTGTTGTCTGCCTTTATCATGGATCAAAATGCCGGTTTTCCGGTACGTATCGGACGATACGTACCGGAACAGTAACATACCGGACGATACATTGAATGTATCGTCCGGTATTAGCCATATAAATGGGCGATACGGTACATTTAATGTATCGTATCGTCCACCTCCGATACCGGTACGTATCGTCCGATACGTATCGGTATCGGACGATATTTTGATCCATGGCCTTTAACTTAGAGTTTGAATTATTGTTTGACTCTAACTTGGAGGACCTGCAACAGCCCAGTTACATTCAGATTCTATATAAAGCTAGCTTCTCTTAGATTAGAAGTAGGAATGTAGGATTTAGATCTTCTATATAAGGCTAGTTTCTCTTAGATTAGAAGTAGGATTTAGATCTTCTAAAAGGCTAGTCTCTCTTGGATTAGAAGTAGGATTTGTGTCTTCTATATAAAGAGAAAGCTCTTCGTCGAATTAAAGAGTTGAGAAATCATTGTAAAGCTTTAGAAAATCTATCTAAGATTTTGTTGAGGGCTTTGGTGAGGCTTGAGTGTTCTTGTATTCTTGTGTGTTCATCAATATAGTGAATCATCGTTACCCGTGGACAAGAATATTGCAGAACCACATAAATAGTGTCTCTTGTGTGTTTGACGTTGATTTTCTTATGTTTTTGCGTTCTTATTTGATTATTCATCGTGAGATCATTGGCTAATTTGTGAGCTTCCGCGAAAAATCTTTTAACCTGCATCAAAGGGACTCCAACGTCAATAAAGCACATGCCACAGGATCGATGGTTAGTATGAGTGGCGAAAGCGGGACAAAGACTACATCAAAGCATACATGACAATCAACTCGATGGAGCTAAGTCTTCTCCAACCTGGGAGGATGATGTAGCGTGTAATAGGGTGCAGATTTGAGGCTGTTACCCGCATTAAAAGTGAGACACAATAGGGATGGAATGAGTTCAAGAATACCAGGTTTAAGGGAGCAGCAAAGAGAAATAGGAGATACTCTCAAATAATGACCTCAATGGGCCTTGAATATAAGGGCTAAATGGGCCTAGAAGGTAGCTTGCAAAGGGAGCCATGTGACCAATTTAAGTGGCCCCGTGATTAGGAGACACGAGAAGGAATTCTAGTGTATTCCAATCACGTGAATGGGGTCACAAGAATCCAGCTCTCAGTGATTCCCAACTACTAAATTATATTTTAGATTTTCTTGCCTTTTTAGTTTGAATTCTTAGGAAATAAGGAAAGGATTAGAGAGAAGTAAAAGTTTATTTACATTCTTTTGAGTCCAAATAAAATAAGATTTTCTTTCTTTATCCTTATATATGTAAAACAGACCGAGACTGGACAAATCACATTATTGGCATGGAATTTTTAACAAAGATTTCTTTGAGAAACTTTGGGGTTGTTGAATTTTCACTCCGCCCTTTCTGCGTGGCTTTTGAGTCACTGCTCTGAATCAGAATCAACGGTTTTGATCCTCTGGTATTACTGAGAAATTTTACTTTTTTATTGAAAAGAAAGCTGATCTGATGGCCTTTTGAGACACAGTTCTGCTGCAAATTATTCTGTCATCGATGCTGGATTCTAATTTATTTACTGCTACATATTATTCTGATATTGATGTTCTGTTAATGCTACTGAACTGTGGAATTAAATTGTTATAATTTGATTGTGTACCTCTGTAGCTTAGTGCCGATCAGAAATGACTCGAAACATAGGACTCGCAAAGCCAGCCGCCCCAAATAGATGGGAAGGCAGCGATGATGATGATGATCATGATCATGTACATCTGTTAAACTGCTCCTGATATCGTTCACATAAAAGTTCTGCTGTGGATCAGATTTAATATCTACTTCTCAAAACAGGTTTGTCGATTAAACTTCAGCTAGTTGATAAATAATAGTTTAAAGGGCAGAACATATACAGTTTTATATACAGTAATGCAGAAGCAAGGCGCAGATTTGAGAGAGTACATTTATCTAATTGTTTGGGCCAAAGTTATAGTAGTTGTTACAGAGCTTTTGGGACTGATATCTGAATTTCCTACAATAAATCAGAGCAATTTCCTACAACAAATGAACAGGTAGAATTTAGAGAAGTGTATCAACCAGTTTACTGAGCAGTAACTAGCAACAAAGTTAGACACTCTTAGATTATACAAAAATAAAATAACATAAATATCTATATCAGCACATATAACTTTTTTCACCTCGACAGCTTGCAACCATTGTTGGCAACACAACTACAATCTTGAGAAAAGGCTGAGGTTCATGCTGCTGGTAATACATAACGCTCCTTTTATGCACCACCTGAATCCCTCGGATGAATCTGGAAACATTACTGCTCCTATTCACTTCCCTCATTCTCCCCTAAAACACCATATCCAAATAAATTATAACAGTCAAAAATATATATATATATATATATATATGTTAGACATTTAAAATAGGAAAATTTAGCAAACCAAGGAATGCTTTGAAAAAAAACCTAGATCATTATACCAAAAATGAAATAATTAGCTCACAAGGATCAGTTTCAAAACTAACAGAAAACGAGGATTCATTTTTAGTATACTGAGCTAAATTTTTTTCAAAACTGCTCCTGTTTTGTTAAATTGCCCTAGAAAATGAATCCTTGTTTGCTAAATATATATGGTTATAAATATACGGCGATCTTAGTGAGCTAAATATTTCATTTCTAGTATAACGATCATTTTTTTTTCAAACCCAATCTTATTTTGCTAAATTTACCTAAAAAATAGTAACAATTTCACCTCGAGGATTTGGTGGAACCGCGAAATATCATCAGGACCCATTCCAGGCGGACAGCTGATGTAAAAATAAGGTTCGAAGCCATGAACATGACAGCAAACACTATGACCTAAAAAACACCAAGCATAACTATTATTCAATCCGAAAAAACAACAAAATGCGGATAAGAGAAAGAGAGCGAACGATATCTCCAACCCTAACCTTCTCTGGTAACGCCAAAGATCCTGAGAATCGCAGCAGGTCCAGAAGATTTCGGCAGCAGCTCCTTATGGCTCTGTCCGATCACGTAATCGATCTCCAGTTGCTGGAAAACTTGAATCCAAACGCCAATTAAAATTTTGAAAACACGAACAAGTTAAGAAGGAAAAAAAGAAAAAAAAAAAAACCCTAGTGGAGATGGGAAGAGGAGAATTACTGATGTTTAGGGAATGAGAGAGGTAAGGAGGAGAGAGAGGAGGTCGTTTCCACTTGGAGAGACGAGAGGTTAGGGTTCGGAGAGATTCTTCGTCGCGGAGGAGGAGGAGAGCTTCTTCCTCTTCTTCGTGGCGTAGTAGGGTTTCTTCGAGGAAGACGTCTTCGTCCATTTCTTCGTCTTCCATGGACGAGTGTTGGGGTTGTTGCGGAGGTTGTGGTCGTTTTGCAGATGGAGGAGGTGCTGAAGGGGGAGGGCGTTTCTTGGTGGTGGTGGTGTTCATGGCTGAAGAGAGAGAAGAGAGGAGACTGACGGAAGGGGAGAGAGAGAGGAGGGAGGGAAACGTATGGCCGTATGCGTGTTTTTCCCGCCAGTGGGGAAGGGAGGGTTTTATCGGAGTAGTGATCAGTTAGTCACGTGTCGAGCACGTGAGGTATGAGGGAAGGAGGCCTATTAATGGACCGGGTTGTCCTGCAATCCGGCCCTGATATAGCCCAGAATTTAAAAATATTTTGGGAGGGTTAACCTACCTGCACCCGGGGCAGGCTAGAACTATATATTCAACCATCCAATCCAAACGGCCCAAGTGTGTGTATCCATATAAGGAAAAGATTTGCATCCTTCATTGGAGGAAGCCGAGGAACCTCTAAATGGAGGTGGGACACCATATTGATGTCCCACCACATTGATGACATATAGAGCATGGGTGTATTGCTTAGATTATTGAAAACAAAAAAATTTGAAAACTCATCCCACGTGTTTTTTCTTTTAACTCTGAAATCTGATTTGTTGAAACCAATCAAGCTTTAATAAAAATTATCTAACCCATCTCCTGTGTTCCACGTGCACATGGAGCTCCATGACATCACGGAGAATGCTTGAGCGTCCAGGGACAACGAAGCCGTCTCCAATTGCAATATCTATAATGACTAATGTAAGAGAGAGAGGGAGTTTTGAGATTTTATTTTTATTTTTTTTTATAGTAAGCATGGGATTTGAAGCCTTGACCTCTACTTCAAACTTGAGGGCATCACCACCGATGCAAAGGTTCAATCCCCAAGAGTTATGAGAAATTGCAAGCATGGGTTTCAAGTTTGATATATATTGACATATCGATTGGGTTTCAATTGATATCGTATCAGATATATATCAAATAAGTTGGTTGATATTTAAACACCTTTTTTAAGATAACAAAAATAAATAAATATAAAAATATATATATATTACAAAAAGGATGATTTTGGCATTTTACCTTATTTATATCCGATGCATATCGGCCGATATGATTTGATATGAGCTGATATTTGACTTGTTTGACCCTAGATTTGACCCTTTACGTCATTGGGGGTGTATATCATATCAAATGGAGACGGACCCAATACATATCGACTGGTATGTATCGAATATGGCCGAAATTTAAAATCATGATTTCAAGTTACTCACATTCTCTAAAGTTGCTCACATCTAGATGGTTTTAGAAATATAAAAGAAGTTTTTGGCCTTCAAATTAGAAAAAGCTCTTGGTTCATCATCCAAATATGGTGCAAATTTTCACTTGTGACCGAAATTTTAAGGGTTAGAAATTCACCCTTTATCATTTTTTTTTATAGATGTTAGGTCATCAACCTTGGACATATTGTCATGGCACCCAATTCTTTAGTTAGGTGCCACCATATGACTCCATTGGTTCAAACGTATGGCTCTCCCATACACTAAAATGCAGACATTACAATGGTAAGATGGTCAAAGTGTTCATCACAAGAGAACCTTGTTTTCTCTCTCTCTCTCTCATGCTAAAAATGCCAAAATGAAGATCTTAGTAAATGTTACCGATTTAAGCATCAACGGCCGCACTCCGGTCATCCTCAAAGTGTCTACAATGCTAAATATCTTAATAATTTTGATTTCCAAAATAAGTAAAAGGTCAAAAAATAAACTTTCACTGATTTGTTCGTTCATAAATAAGAGTGCATTTCCCAAGTCTTGAACATTAGGACAAAGGAAAATAGAGGGGCAATGGTCAAGTCCTACCAGGTAGAATCGGATTTCTAGTCATGCTCCATTCGCTGCCATTGGAAATAGGATAATTTTTTTTTATGGAAAATAGGATAATTTTGATTACACATTATGCTATATAAAAACCAAGAAAGTCAGGATTCTCCCATTTCCAAGGGCAGCGGATGGGGTAGGACTGGAAATCCGGTTCTACCTGGTAGGACCTGACCATTTCCCAAAATGGCAAGTTCAAAAAGAGTCCACTAAGATCATTACCAAACATATTGAGGTCGATTTTGAAAACCAGAAAACATAAAATTCTAGAGTGAGTGGCATGTTTCTGACTTTTTTTCTTATAACCTAGGTGTCCGGGCCTATTAGAGCAACCGACTAATCCCATGGGCACGTGTGTGCCCAATTTAGTATATACTGATTCGACATGAAATATAAATTGCTAGAGTGGCCAAGGGGGATTGAAACTCAGATCTCCCGCTTCGTGAGGTGGGTACTTAGAACCACAACCCTTGAGATTAGGACTACCACTAAAACAGATCGGGCAATTGATTGGCGTTCCAATTCCAATTTGTCAATGAGATGAAAATATGAAAATATGTTGTATTTTCATCTCTCACTAATTGAGCGACATATTTTCATCTCTCACTAGTTGAGAAATTGCAGATAAGATGAAATGCGAATTGAAGGGCACGCAACGCCTTCCCTCACTATTTCTCTTTTTCATGTGCATGATACTCCGAAGTCATGGTCAGTGAAGAGTCGGCATTCGGTGCTCTGGCCAAGGTGCTCGGGTCATCGATCTATATATTATACAAGTGCACCTGTAGCTCAAAATCCAACTAGAAGGCCCAGTTCACTTTATGCTTAGACCGGTTGGATCCAAAGTTCGCTTGGTTCGAATTCAAGTTCTCAATTAGCAATTCGCTACTACATAGGAAGCAAACCCATTAGCTAGGGATAGATGAGCTTTAAAAGTTTAATTTATTTTGTAATATAAATTTGTACTCTTTAGTGAAGCAACGTAATGATCACTTGGTTTGCCATAGAGCTTAAAAACCATAAGGCTT
This sequence comes from Chloranthus sessilifolius, assembly GCA_021018995.1. Lineage (NCBI taxonomy): Eukaryota > Viridiplantae > Streptophyta > Magnoliopsida > Chloranthales > Chloranthaceae > Chloranthus > Chloranthus sessilifolius. The sequence goes on along the minus strand of CM037591.1, from coordinate 19,003,625 downwards.
TTAGGTTTAATTCCGCTATCTACGATGTTAAAGTTTTGTTCTAAAGCTAACAATCAGCAAATCCAGCAATTCGCTTGACACAGTGAATCAAATAGACTTGAATTGGGAATCAGTTCTCGACACTCAATTTGCGACATGGGTCAAAATCTCAGCCAAAATTTTAAAATTTTCGCCGAGATGATTTGGTTTCAGCCTGAAACCGAAAATATGGTATTTATCGCCCCCCCAAGAAATTACGAAATTATCAGCCAAGACATAATGTAGACACCCAAATTCGGTCCAAGGCCTGATCGAAACACATTTTGAGAGTGGCACATTTCCGAGCTTTTAATGGCATGTATGGAATCCTTAGGAATCACCCTAAACCCTTAGGAGTCACCCTAGATCCCCAGGAACCAATCCCGACCCTTAGCCTAACCTACCCTTCCCAGGCAATAAGGAGGAGGGGTGCACCGAAACTGGCTACAACCTTCTACGGCGACCAACTCTTATACCATTGAAGAGTAGAGGTCGTCATCTTTCCAACGATCCAAGAATCGCCCCAATCGGAGGTATATATCAAAAGATACGGCAGTCCGAACCCGGAGGGCAGGAAGGTAACTTCAAGGTGGACCCCCCCAAGGATGTGACGCGACTATTAGTCGCGCCAGGCTATTTCTCCCCAGAAATGGCCTGGCATAACTAATAGTTGCGCCAAGTATAAATTTTGTCTGGCGCAACTATTAGTTGCACCAGGCCAATCCTCCCTAGTTTTAGGCCTGGTGCAACTAATAGTTGCGCCAAGTTTAAAAGGTGGCCCCCACCCCGCGAGCTAACTTCCAGCACTATTCCTCACTGTTTTATTGTGCATTAGTAACATTGGGTTTTTGCCCCGAAATTCGTGTTTGGGATTTGACTTATTGATCACCTCAACCTTTGGGGTGTGTTTTGTTAGTTCTGTTGCACCCATTCCTTACCTATTTGCAACCCTCCAAGTGGCTTAAAGCCTCACCCCATCATCCACCATTAAAACCACCTTCACACCTTTCCAAGCTCTCAAAATCCTAGGAAACCTTAGATTTGAGATTACCTAATTATTAACTCCAATTAGCATCTAAGTAGCCTCCTAATCTATTCCTTTCCTATAAATAGAGCCCCCCCACCCCTTGGTTTAAGGGTTGAGAAATTTGCTTAAGAGAGAAAGAGCTTAAAGTGAGAAGTTCTTCCTCCCTTTTGTACGCTATTTTCATCCAAATTTCAGAATTCCAAAACCTCTTCCCAAGCTTGTTCTTACATCTAAAACCCATAGCCTACGTGTGTGTGATCCCCTAGCCTTCCCTACCTCTTAGCTTTAAGTCTTAGGAGTTAAAACCCCATTTTCCACCATACAAGGACTTTAAGAGCTCATCAAAGCAAGTCACGCAAGGCTCCTCTACCGTGCTACAAGGGCCCGAGGGCTCCGGCTCTCCCCTTTCTTCTCTTATCTCTTTCTAGCTCTCTCCATCCTCTCATTTGTACCGTTACGCCGCTGATTTTTCGATAGGAACGGAGGGGCACAAATAGGATTCTAAGTCCTTTTGGGTAAGAGGAAGCTAATTTCCTTGCTTTTACTTCATTTTATTATTGGCCATTAGTAGAGACCGTGCTAAGTGGGTTGATCGGGTGCCTAACACATTCCCGATCGATAACCGAAGCCCCTACCCAAGAGCCTTTGGTGTAGACTGGATTCAGAGTCATATTTTTAGCACTTCGGTGCTCATAGAAATGAACTAGGTATCCCAGGACACCGAAAGCTCCGGGTGGCGACTCTATATTTTTCATCATTAAAGTGCGCTTCGTCGCGACGGGGGATCGCATCGATTCTCACGGTTGCACAGATGGCAACTCTGCTGGGGACTAGCTAGTAGAGCTTTCCCTTGAACTAGGCCTTTTTTTTATTTTATATTTCTAACATTTTATTGCTGTTTTTTTTTTATTATTTTTACTGTTTTTTTGTCACTCACCCCTCTGATTACGTCATTTTACTTACTCCTACGATTCCTCTTTAAATTTCAGCAATCTTTGCCTAGTCACTTGACTGGCACCTTTTTTACTCACCCTTACGATTCCGCTTTAAATTTCAGCAATCTTTGCCTAGTCACTTGACTGACACCTTTTTTACTCACCCCTACAATTCCGCTTTAAATTTCAGCAATTTTTGCCTAGTCACTTGACTGGCACCTTTTTTACTCACCCCTATATTTCTACTTTAAATTTTAGCAACTTTTTGCCTAGTCACTTGACTGGCACCTTTTAAATTTCAGCACTTTATATTTCCCACCTACTCACTTGACTGGCCCGGTCTTTTTTTATTTATTCATATCCTAATAGTGGACGCCGACCCGTAGCGACAGCACGGGATAATCACCCTCGGTCTTTGAACTAAAGAAAACTTTCAAAAATAGAGAAAAGCTTTTTAAAAAAATTAATTAAAATTGAACCAAGTTAGGGAGCTTAATTAATTTATTTTGCGGGGTAGATTTTTCAAAGGGGTTGGTTTAGGCACACATACAAACACCCGGGTCTTATTATGACGGCAGCCCCTAGTGGTGATGATCAAGAAAAGTCCCAGCCCACCTAGTATCTGAGAAGACGCTTGCGCCGGAGGTATATCAGGTGGATTCTCATTCAGAAGCTTAAAACCCTTGGGGAGCGCGCTAGCGAGTTATACTGGACTCAATCATTTAGGTGCGGTAAGAAGAGAATCGATCACCATAAAATAGCTCAGTTCCCGAAAGCCTAGCTTCCACCAAAAAACTAAAAAGAGACTCATTTCGGGCATCAGTGGCTGCTGTTCTCTGTTCTTGAGAGGCAGTTTTTGCCTGGGGCATGTATTAGTTGCGCCAGTGTAAAAACACTAGATTTTATAATTGGCGCAACTATTAGGCGTAACTAATAGTTGCGCCAGCTTTAAACTCCCCAATTTTACCTTGGCGCAACTAATAGTTGCGCCAGTGTAAAAATCCTCCCTTGCAACCCGAGCGCAAGTATTAGTCGCGTCAGGTTTGTTTGGCAGCTTCCAACCCGAATCCTTTGCCCTTTCCACCTCCCGAGTTCTCCGATCAGTGTGCATAGTGCCTTGTTTAGGCCCCGCCATCTCCGACACCCAATATGCCCCCGTCGGTCAAGAGAAGGCAACTTCTTTTTGGCTCATTTCGGGGGATCGGGTCGTTTGCCTCGATTTTCGTGCCTTCAATAAATCAAAGGTTCTCCTTCGATTCTTCCGAAGTGCGTCGGAACCGTCGCGGCGGGTCTTGAATTAAGGTACGAGAGCCACCCGAAAAGGGAATTCCAAGGCCTCGGAACCTTTGTTTTTCAAAAAAAATTCATAAAATTCAAAAAATATATATAATCAAAACCTAAAAAATATTTAGTTTGTGGTGCCGGCACAACGGCATCATCTTGCCCTCCGTCGTCCCGTAGGGGAAGAAGGAGGATTTTTGGGCCTTATCTAAGGCACCCTTACCTGACCCACTCCCAAAGAATGTCGTGGGTAGTGGACCCGGCCTACGCCAATCCCGACTCATCCCCACCACATTCTCCAATCCACTCTCATTCGGGAGAAGTCTTTTCCACCATCCCCCTCACCCAACCCCCCTTTACCGTTATCGGCCCATTTGGCGCCCCCATTTTCCCAACCGATACCCCTCAAAATATCCAAAATCCTACCCCCCATTCTCCATCTTTTGCCCAAACCATGCCCATAACAAACCCATTTTCTCAATCCACATTCATGCCTCAATTCCCAGCATCCCCCTATAGACCCGATCCACCCACATTCACATACACCACTTCCACCCTATCAAACCCCCCACAAAATCCTCCATCCATCCTGGTCATGCCCATTTTTACCGGGGCCATACCCAATTTTCCTCATCCTTCCTCATCATGCCCCCCATCATCCCAAAATACATCCCCTCATCCGCCCCATACACCCCCACCTACCATGGTCATGCCCAATTATACTGGGGCCATGCCCAAAATTTTCACCACCTCCATCCCGTCTATACCCCATCACCCCTTGAATCCACCATCCACATCCCATCCTCCTTCCATGGCCATGATGGAGGAGATGTTCCAAGCCTACTCCTTATGGAAGGCTTCTCAAAACACCCCCTCTCCTCTACGCCCCATGAACCCATCCCATACCCTAGCCAATCTCCCTGTCTCATTCCCCCATGACCCCCATCAACCTCCCATAATCCACACCATCCAAACCCCCATCACCCACATGCCCCAAGGCCCATTGGCCCAAACCCCCTTTTCCCACACATCTCAAGGCCCCATGGCCCAATACCCCACTACCCATCATCTCCAAGGTCCATTGGCCCAAAACCCCATTACCCATATCCCCCAGGGCCTATTGGGCCAAACCCATCAAATCTAAACCCATAAATGGCCCGTGGCCCAGACCCAACAAGGCCCATTAGCCCAGACCCATCAATGGTCCGTGGCTCAGACCCAACAAGGCCCATCGGGCCAAATCCCATCAAGGGCCCATGCCCCAGACCCAACAAGGCCCATCGGGGCAGACCCATCAAGGTCCATTGGGCCAGACCACCAAGGGCCCATGGCTAGACCCTCCAAGGCCATTAGGCCAAACCCACCAAGGGCCTATGGCCCAACCTCATCATGGCCCATTGGGCCAGACTCACCAAGGGCCCATGGCCCAAACCTGCCCAGGCCCGTTGGCCCAAACCTATCCAGGGCCCATGGCCCAAACCTACCAGGGGCCCACGGCCCAAACCCATCAGTAGCTTACGACCCAAAATGATCAAGGGTTCATGGCCCAAACCCAAAACCACACTCATACCTTCCACAATACCCCCAACATTTAACCCAACCTTCACAGCTGGGTCAAACCCATGCCATACCTCAAACCCAATTTCCCCATGGCCCCACACCCCAAGGCCATTCCCAAACCTTGCCTCACACCCAATGGCCCTATCCAACCCCACTTCAAAACCAAATGCCCATCACCCAACAAACCTTCCCTCTCCCCCAATGGGCTCACCCAACCCCTACTCATGTCATTCCCATCCCACCATGCAAAGAATAAAGTTGAGAATCCCGCCTTCACTTACGCCGAAGCAAGATGAGGAGGATAGATTAGAACAATGGGCCTATGCTGGGGCATTGACCAGCCTCAATCCTCCACCAGTAATTGCCCACCCCATGGTAGCCCAGAGTGAAGTCCGATTGACGGCTGAGAAAGCGGCCCCTATATCGAAAAAAGAGTCGGGCGGTGAAAAAACGATTAGACAAAATACAAAAGCGGTGATGAAAATGGGTGGTCTTTGAAATCCACCACGGACTTCACGGACCTATATGTTCATTCTTGAGGTCCCCTTGCCCCCAAATTTAAAATGCGATTATTAATACAATATGGCACGCAACGATCGCACACCTCAAGTCCTATTGTGGGGACATGTGCCGATCTGGGAGGGAAAGGCGCTAATAAAAGTCTTTCGAGAAAAGTTTGATGGACCATTAGAGGTGGTTCACATCTCTTGAACCATCCATGATGAAGACATGGAAAGATTTAGCGCATTTGTTCCGAGGAAGCGTATGTCTATAATCTTGATATTGAACCGCAAGTCAGATTTGGCCGTTTAAAGCAAAATCAAAGCAGAGACCTTCGGTGACTACTTAGAGGCGATGGAAACCTGGCGGCTCAAAGTCGAAATAGAATACGGATGATGAGCAGATAGAGATGATTTCAAAGAACACTCTTGCCGGTGATCTTGATTTTCTTGTATACCAACAGATCTAGTTTTCTTGATTTGGTGAGGAATGCCAACCATTGAGGATGCCATCGGGGAAGGCGTTTGAGTAAGAATACTTGAGGGCCCTAAGCGGGTTAGAAGATTTTTAGCGGAGAGCGAGAAGAGAGCGAGGCGATGTCGAACATAGCCAACACCGGGCCCAATAATATCTTGCTCATTTCAATTTGATGACCCCACATTGTAGGCCGAAGCGAGATGCAAAGAATGGGGAATGGGCAAGGAATGCAAATGACCCGAAGCGGAGGAGAGCAGCTTCTGACCGAGTCTTTACACCTCTAGGGCAATCTTTGAGTGTACTTTTACCCTTGTTAGTAGAAAAGGATTAGTGGCTATCAACCGCAACCTCCTCCTCACCCGATCCCAAGAACTATGACCCAAATACCATTTGCAATTTTCATGGTCCGGGTCACCCTCTTGATCCTTTGCTTCCCATTGAAGCACGCCATCCAAGATTTGATCGATGTCAGGAAAATCATTCCCCCTGCACCTTCTCAGCATGCTAATATTCATCAAGTACGACTACCCCCACATCCTATCGGAGGGCGGGTCCCGGACCCACCATCGGAATGATAGAAGATGAGGAGGTTTGAATTTGACCCATCCGATTACATCGTGATGGAGAGTTATGTAGCACCATTGTTAAGAAACGTTGAAGAAAGGAATATAGGGTAGTTGAACCCTAAATTTGTCGATTATTTCCCAATCCAACTCCATAAATTGAACCCTTGGATCTCGGGGCATACTTTCCATCACCCACCCGTCAATTATGTGAATATCAATGCATACCAACCATACACCACAACCCCATCAATTACCCGATGAGCCAAGCCCCAATCCTACACCCCAAGTTACCAATGCCTGCTGCCCTTTCAACTACCACCATACACCACAGTCACCATGATTACCCTTTAAGCCACGGGCCCCCAATCCAACACCCGCCCATCGGTTATCAATGGCTGCGCCCACTCCATCACCCCAGCTCAACCACTGCAAAGTTCCACCACCCAGTCAATTACCTAACATGACCCTTGGACCCCCATCTGCCGCCAACACCCACTAGCTATCAATGACCTACTTTTACCTCCTTCCCTCTAATACCACCACCCTCAAGCTCCACCACCCCATTTGGCCCAATCTTTCACCCAACCCACTGCCACCGGGGTGAATCAAGTATTGCCCACACCTCCTAAGTCGACAAAACAAGTATCTCAAGCACTAGCTTCCACACCACTCCAGCTCTCAGGACCAACCTACGATCCTCATCAAGTCCTGCTAAGCTACGAACAAATAGGTATCAATGCCGGAAGCAGCAGTAGAGAATGGGCAATAGATTTTGTTACCAGATCAAGGAGGATATCAAAGCAGCCTGAAGCGCCAGCAATAGCACAGGCCCAACCTGAAGGAAAGAAAGACAGCGCGGTGAACCCCTTCGAGAAGATGAGTCGAGAACATATACTGGAGACTCAGCTGAGAAGAATGCCTGCCCATATCACTGTATGGGATCTATTGATGACGTCCCCACTCCATTTCTAAGCATTAATGGGGGTGTTAAAAAATGCGCATGTATCCCTCCAAGTTAGCCCAGATGAAGTCGGGCAGATAATTGGTCAAGTGATGGCTCCAAATGTCATTTCATTTTTAGACGCCGATTTACCTGAGGAAGGAGGTAGCCACTCGAAATCTTTGAATATAATCGTGAAGTCCGAAAATATGATTATCCCCTTAGTACTAATTGAATATGGGTCTGCATTGAATATATGCCCGTTGAGAACCGCCACCAAGATCGGGGTTGACCCGTGCATGTTAAGGTTACCAGAACTAGTGCTAGAGGGTTTGACAATACCGAGAGAGAAATAATGGGAGAAGTTGACCTTGAGCTATTGATAGGGCCAATGACCTTTTCCATCTTGTTTCAAGTCATGGATATCAAGTCCTCATTTAATCTGTTGTTAGGGCGCCCGTGGCTACATGAAGTCGGAGCCATACCTTCCACATTACACCAGAAACTCAAATTTATATCTGGGCATAAGATTATCACAATCATTGGAGAGGGGCATAGTGAGAAAGAAAAGGCTGCCAATAGCGTTGAAAAACCCAACATGTTGGATGTACCACACACCGCTGAGGACGTCGACCTCTACAATTTTGAGTACGAGGTGTCGACAATACTCCCAGAACCCATTGAGGGCATCATGTCTAAAACGAGAGGCGGTATGGTAGCGGCAGTGGCAATGCTCCAAAAGTGGGGCTATAAAAAAGGAAGGGGTCTAGGACCCAAATTGCAAGGCAGAAGAGAGCCAGTTGTGGCTAAAGGACAAAAAGTAAGATTCGGGTAAGGATATAAGCCCACAGAGCAAGAGGTCCGAGAGGCCAAAGAGAAAGCCAGGGTCGCCGCAGCTGTAAGAGCTCGAGGAATTAATATAGAGGAGAAACCTCGCCCTAGGCCACACATCAGAGATTCTTTTGTCAGCACAGGGGTCGTAAAAATTGATCAAAATGGGGCAACCCATATGACCCCACACAAACCCATAGCCCCAGTCCATCCCACCAATCCTCAGATCTCCCTTCCCATCTTGGAGATAGATTTGGCCGCGTTATCCCTCTTCGAGGAATGACGGGCGGTACTTGAACAAACCCCCCCCTATGGTGAATCACCACATTGCCGTGTTAATATTTGAGGATATCATCTAAGATGAAATGGGGATTAACATGATGGAAACTGACCCCAAAGAGCCATATTGGTCAGCACCCTCCATCCAATCAAGTAAAGGAGCCGCCTCTCAGGTACGCAACTGGGCATCTTTGCCCTAAACTCTGGAAGCAGGAAGTGGCCTAAAGTTTGGCGCCTATTTCCAAAAAAAAAATAACCTATAAAAAGTGAGATAAGCCCTTGGCAGGCAATACCTTGTATATACACAAACCCGCCTGGCCAAGGGTCCGTCTCCGAAGAAAACAAAAATATCAAAAACATGGAAAAAATACAAAAAATTAAAAACATAGAAGAAAATAAAAATCCCAAAAACATTGAAAAAATTTAAAGTCTAAAAGTATTGTCATTTAAAATTCTAAAAAATGTCCCACAAAAGGATGCCTTAATCAAAATACCCGTCCTACGTGAAATCGACCCCTTCCCTGTAGAAATACAAGAAGAGGTAGGGATCACGAGTCTGGACGAGGATGTCCCCTTCGAAGAGCTCCCCAATGAGCTCCTTGACCGTTTTATCAACTTTGAGTATGGCCCTACCCCCATTGTCGAAGAGACCGAAGGCGTCAATATTGGAACTGAGGAGGTTCCCAGGATAACCAAAATCAGAACATCACTGTCTCCTGAGGAAAGAAAAAGCACGATCGACTTCCTTCGGTCATACCAAGACATTTTTGCCTGGTCGTACGAGGACATGCCTGGTCTGGATACTGATTTGGTCAAGCATGAGTTGCCCCTCTACCCTGATATGAAGCTAGTCAAGCAGAAGCTGAGACGTCTCCGACCCGAATGGATGCTGAAAGTCAAAGATGAGGTCATCAAGCAGTATGATGCGGGGTTTCTCATGGTATCTAAATACCCGTAGTGGCTAGCCAATATCGTACCTGTACCAAAGAAGGACGGAAAGGTCTGCATGCGCATCGATTTCTGCAATTTGAACAGAGCAAGCCCAAAGGATGATTTCCCACTACCACACATCGACATCTTGGTCGATAACACAGCTAAGCATGGGATGCTTTCCTTTATGGATGGATTCTCAGGATACAATCATATTAAAATGGCAGAGGTTGATCGCGAGAAGACAACGTTCATTACCCCCTGGGGAACCTTTTGTTATCGAGTCATGCCATTCGGGCTGAAGAATGTCGGTGCAACGTACCAGAGAGCTATGATTGCACTATTTCATGACATGATGCATCGAGAGATTGAAGTGTATGTTGACGACATGATAACCAAGTCACTAGAGTGAAGCGACCATCTGATAAACCTTCAGAAGCTGTTTGAAAGGCTGAGGAAGTATCGACTACGTCTGAACCTACAGAAGTGCGCATTTGGTGCTATGTCAGGAAAACTATTAGGATTCATCGTTAGCAGGAGGGGGATCGAGGTCGACCCAATCAAAGTCAAAGCCATCACTGAAATGCCACCGTCGTCTACCGAGAAAGAGGTCAGAGGTTTTCTGGGTAGAGTATAGTATATCAGTCGGTTCATTGCACAGCTAACTCCAATCTGCACGCCGATCTTCAAGTTACTAAGGAAGAATTCACCCGTTGAATGGAACGACGATTGTCAGGCAGCGTTCGAAAAAATCAAACGCTACCTCCTTAATCCACCAGTTTTGGTACCACCTGAGCCAGGGAGATCACTCTTGATGTATCTCTCCACGATAGAAGTTTCGATGGGATGTGTTTTGAGGCAACACGATGAAACAGGAAGAAGAGAGCAGGCCATTTACTATATGAGCAAGAAGTTTACTGATTACGAGATGCGCTATTCTCATCTGGAGAAAGCATGCCTGACTCTTGTATGGGCCAGTCAAAGGCTCCGCCACTACTTACTATCCCAGGCCGTTCTACTCCTGGCCCGAATAGACCAGTTGAAATACCTGTTTGAGAAGCTAGCTCTCATTGGACGAGCCGCACGTTGGCAACTTTTATTATCTGAATTCGACATCACGTACGTCACTCAGAAGTCGATCAAGGGGCAGGTGCTGGCTGATCATCTTGCCGACAATCTTTTACCTGACGATGAGCCGCTAAGAACAAAATTCCCAGATGAAGATATCCTGTTCATGACGGAAGACGATACAGAAGAGGCAGAAGAATCATGGGTAATGCACTTTGACGGGGCAGCAAATGTCGAGGGCCAAGGAGTTGGCGCCATCCTGATTTCACCAAAAGGATCCCATGTACCGGTCTCTATCAAACTCAACTTCCCTTGCACTAACAACATGGCTGAGTACGAAGCTTGCGTCGCTGGTCTGCAGGCGGCTCTCGATCTGAATGTAACTCACCTTCGAGTATTTGGCGATTCACAGTTAATCATATGACAGACGAATGGTGACTGGAAGATGAAAGACGAGAAACTGATCCCCTATTATGAACACCTCGAGGACCTAATAGCTTGCTTCCAAGATGTGACTTTCTCATACGTCCCCCAGATAAGGAATCACATTGCCGACACATTAGCAACTTTGGCGTCAATGATTGAAATCTCCTATGGTGTTGAGATGAAGCCGATCGTGATCGAGCAGAGGAATGAGCCGGCCTTTTGCCTCCAGATTGAGGAGCCTACAAAGCTTGATGATGAGCCACCTTGGTTCTCAGATATCAAGAATTTCCTCGAGACCCTAACTTTCCCAGTGGGTACATCCAAGACAGACCGATGAACCATTCAACGTTTAGCGGTAGGTTACGTCATTTGCGGGGAATGCCTCTACAAGCGATCATACAATAACATCTTACTCAGGTGCCTTACTGAAAGTGAAGTGGTCAATATTATGAAAGAAATCCATGAGGGAGTATGCGGAGCCCACGTCAGCGGTCACATGCTCGCTAAGAAAATCCTACGGTAGGGATACTTTTGGACCACCATGGAATCGGATTGTTACAAATATGTTCAAAAATGCTACAAGTGTCAAGAACACTCTAGTATGATACACGCTCCCGCCATTTATCTTCACTGCATGACCACTCCTTGGCCATTTGCTACCTGGGGCCTTGATGTTGTCGGAATGATTAATCCGAAAGCATCAAATGAACATCGGTACATCCTTGTCGCCATTGAGTACTTCACCAAGTGGGTAGAAGCGACGTCATATGCCAACATCACTGCCAGTCACGTTGAGAAGTTTCTCAAGAATAATATTGTGTGCTGATTTGGAATACCCAAAGATATCATCATGGACAGTGGCACAAACTTTACGAAAAAGCGCATCCGAGACTTCTGCGAGCAATACAAGATCAAGCACCATCGCTCATCCCCTTATCGGCCTCAAACTAATGGAGCCGTGGAAGCCGCGAACAAGACGGTCGTCCACATCCTTGAGAAAATGGTCGTCACATATCGAGACTGGAGTGAAATGCTGCCATTTGCTTTGTGGGCCTACCGAAAGTCGATCCGTACCGCTACAGGGGCAACACCATTCTCCCTTGTGTATGGAACCAAGGCCGTCCTCCCGGTAGAAGTTGAAGTACCCTCACTCCGAATCTTCCTAGAATCAGCTTACCCGAAGCAGAAAGAGAGAGATCACATTTTGATCAGCTGAACTTACTGGACAAAAAGAGACTCCTAGCTTTATGCCATACCCAAGTATACCAGGGACGAATCGCACGCGCTTACAATAAACGTGTCCGCGGTCGAGATCTAAAGGTAGGAGACACTGTGCTGAAGATCTTCCCATCCCTCCATGCCGATCCGAGAGGAAAGTTTAAGCCGAACTGGGAAGGACCTTACGCCATCCGAGAAGTGTTGCTGGGATACGCCATCCGCCTCGCCACCATGGACGGAGATCGTCTTCCTGAGCCCATCAACGCTGGATACGTCTGACGGTTCTACTCTTAGTCCAGCGCGATAAGGTAAGTATTGATGAAATAGATACGTAACTGTTTAAGAACCACCCAAAAGAGGCCATCATTCCAAGCACAGTAGCCTAAAAACATCTCTAAAAATGATGATATCCTTTGCCACCCCATTTGAGCCTGGGCCTTTCTTTCAATAAACCCATTCCCCCAAAAAAATATATATACGTGTACATATACCAAAAAAAAAGAAGAGAGAAAAGATACATGTGTATAAAGTTACTATCAAATCCAAAAAAAAATCAAAAAAGAAAAACCTCAAAAAAGAGATTGCCTGAAATGGAGGAAAAAGAATAGCAAAAAATGTGTATAGAAGAGTCACAGGGCATGTACAGTAAAAACCTCCAACGAAGAAAGTATGTTGAGAAAATTGAAGCCGTATCAAGGAAACCGTTTTAGCCCAGCATACCTTCAAATCCTAACCTAACCCATGGCCAAGCTACACCCTGAAGGAAGCTCTCTTTGTAGGTTCGCAAGCAGTCATAATATCTGTTAAGTCAACATGAGCCGAGTCGTGAGACGGCACCGGAACCCCATCCAGCCGGCTATGACGAAATCGACGTCTATGTCGTGGCTCTTGAAAAAAAAAAGGATTTGACAAGAAAAAAATAAAAATAAAATAAAAATACAAGCTCAAAGCAAGATGGACGTGGTGAAAACTCGAAAGGGCATTACGGGTAAAAACAGTGAGCTTGTGTGGACCAGGTGAAAACCCGAAAGGGCGCTTAAGGTAAGAGAGCTAAACCCATGGACGTGGTGAAAACCTGAAAGGGCACCACGGGTAAAAAAGGAGATAAAAGAAAAAAGAGGGGAGGGGAAAATAGAAAAAGAAGGTTTGGATTGATTGAGAAGATTAATGTTTGAGGAACCCTTTAGTTACTCTTCCTGAACCCTCTTGTCCGACTGGGGCGCTTATGCTAGTTCGAATCGGGTCCTGACCAGATTTGTCTTTATGAAACCCGCACGGTCAAACGTATGACCCGAGGTAAGGAGAAAGGTTTAACTCAATCTAAAGGGATCAATATTCTGGCTTTGGCAAATTCGGAAACTCAGCCAGGCCCGACTCCAAAAAGGGGGGGTGGTCGACCATGCTCAAAGGTAGACCCAAGGTTTCTCAAAATATCACCCAATGATTAAGGCAAAAAAAAAAGAGAAGAGAAGAAAGAGGAGATAATGCATAAACAAAAAAAAAAGATCTGTATAGATGTATATAACTGCCTTTTGTATCGCTTGCTCCACATCTCACAAAAAAAAAAAAAGTCGGTGTGATGACTAGCGTGTTTTCCTTTTTACAAGTATAGAAAGAAGAAAAAATGAAAAAAAATAAAATAATAATAATAATAATAATATGTATACCAAAAATGTGTGTATCTGTAAAGGGGTTTTCTACGCCCCCTTTTCCCTGTGTATATGATATGTGTAAAAAGTTCTGTGTGCAGGAAGGAGTCAACGGCCCAACTCGCGCTTCAAAGAGCTAATCTCAGCATAAAGATCATCCTCTCGGACATTCCTCTCAGTCAGCCAACGACCATGCAAGCTTTTGAACCTCTTCCAAGAGGAGTCGGTGGCTCCAAAAGCAACGCCCAGTGATTCTTTCAAACGAAGAACCTCGCCCTCTGCTGCATCTGCTCTAACCCTCTCTCATGCCAAGAGTTCCTGCAGGACCCTCTTCTCATCCACCAATAGCTCGATACGGGTCCGAAGCGCCGCGTCTTTCTTTGGCCAGGGGCCTCCAGTCTCAATGATCTCTGGCAAATCCGGGCCATCGGCAGCAGGCCGCTCAGTCAACAGCCAGGCCTCATACTCAGGAGAAGTGCTAACTAAGTCCCCTTGCTCAAAATCACACATCAGGGTTGATTGTCGCGTCTCCCAAAGAGCAGCAATCCGGTCTATGTCCTCAGAGGATCCCCTAGAAAAGATCAAATCGCATAAAGGGGGTCTGGCCTCACAAGGCACCTGTTGAGGACAGCCAAACTGACGCAACACCCGAAAGGGGAAGTAGAAGGTACTGCCCGTCAATCCTAGGAGGGTGATACCCTCATGGTCTCTAGAACGAATCGCTGGGAAGGTCCGATCCAACCAAGAAAGCCTTCATGTCAGCTCAACATCGACCAACCAAAGTTTCAGAGCCGATGTATCACCCTGGGGGAGTAAGTGGCATCTACCTAAAAAACAGCGGGCCACTTCACCTCGAGCAACATAGAAGCGAGGCACGGGCCCCAAAACGGCAAAATGCTCACCCAGCCAGACCTGGAGCAACAAGGCGCATCCCCGAAGGCCCTCCACTTTACCCAAGGCAAAAGAATCAAGGCATCGGAACAACTCAGCAAGCACCAAATGCATCATAGACCGGCCCGCCTCCAGCTCCATCAAAATATCACAAACTGCCAATGAGGAGCTTTCTCCCCCGGTATAGAAGAGGATTTCAGAGATGAGACCAAGTGCTAGAGCCTTCACGTTAAAGACATTCCTAACCAGCAATTTTCAGAGGCTTTCATCACCAAAAAGTTCTTTGAGGAATTTTAGCGAACACCTTGTGGGCCCCCCAATGAGACTTTTCTCATACTCGGATTTCTTCAAACCGAGAGTAAGGTGAACGGATCTGGAATACCCTGGTTTAGGCATAACTCTTGCAAGGTCCCTATGAAGCTTCAGGCCAGACAGATTGGATAGCTCCTCAAGGGTTGGGGTCAACTCCCGCTTCCCAAAACGGAATACATGAAGGTTCACATCCTAGCACGAAGCGACGGCATGAAGGAGCTTCCACCGAGGAGGAATCTCTAAGAAAGAAGGAAGGCGAGATAGCCCAAGGCGCCCCAAGTCGGCGAGCTCACTCTCGTTCAAACTCCCAAACCAAGCCACCAGGAACTTGGGCCCTAAGGCTGATAAAAAGGATACATTGGCTCCGGATCCTCCACGTAAGGGAGGGTTAGGAGGCGGATCCATGAACATACAAGGATCGTTTGGGAAGGTAAGAATCAATGTAGGAAGATGGACCTGTCTTGAAGAAACAAGAGCTAAAAAATGCCGGTCAAAGGAGCCAAGTCAAATAAAAAAGAAACAATTTCTGAGTCAATTCGGGCATATAAAATTGCCTGAGAGGACAAGTGGCAACTAATAGTTGTGCAAGTGCATTTGAACCCCCATATTGGCCTGGCGCAACTATTAGTTGCGCCAGTGAAATTTCCTTGGCATTTTAGCTTGGCGCAACTAATAGTTGTGCCAGACTAAAACCCCCCCCTCCAGCCATCTCAAGGCCGAACTGAAGAGGGGACTTCTGCCATATTTTGTTGGTTTTATATATGTCGGCACTTCCAACCATCAATGACTAGTGGAGTATTTTATTATGTGCAGGATTGATCCTACACTGAGGCATGCAACCCAAAAGGCCACTTTCTAAAAAGGGTATGAAGAAGGCACATCCTGTAGAGAAACAGATTTGATGCCAAGCAAGCAGAGCATAAAAATTAAAGCAAGACCATTCCCCAAATAATTATAAAAATCATCAAATTTGTTTCCAAAAGTACCACACCAACCATTCTCCAAATTGTTTAAAAATAGATTCCAAAATAAAATCCAAAATGCTGAAGGAAACTAATGGCCTATTCCTTGCTCGCTCCCTTGGACTTCTTGCGACAGTGAGAGGAGCTTTGATAGGTCCTCATGTCCCCCACTCTAGACCACGCCTGCGAAATCTTGCTGAGCAGGGAACGCTACTCCTTGGCCCGGGCACGCTGCAAGGCACAGTCAAAGATAAAATAAGTCGAGGGGCCAATGATAATGAAAAAAAAATGATGAGAGAGTAGTTGAGCAGCCAGGAACTCACCGTCTCCACCTCCCGAAGCTCTGCCAGATGACGATGGTACTCCGCATATTCCATAGCCGAGTTGAAGTCCTACGATACATAATTTAATTGTTACAGTACCCCTGAAAGCATGTACCGAGGGCAACCAAAATAAAGGGGAAGCGACTCATTTAAAAACTCACCCCGGGGTCCACCTAAGGAGGAGGAACGCAGGCCGCCTCGGCAGAGAGCCGTGCCTGTCGGTCCACGTTGGCACAGAGATCTGAGAGGAAGCCATCGTCCAGACACCGAAAGGTCCCATAAGCTACAGATGGACCCTCACCAGGGACACCCGGCTAAGAGGTACCCGACGGACCTGCACCTGATGAACCCTCGCCCGAGGGACCCGCACCAAAAGGACTAGCACCAAGGGGATCTACAACACTCAACCCACTTTCATCGTCCGAACCATCTCTCGGAGCAAACTGTGAACCAAACTAGAATCTATTCAGATAAAACTCAGGCCGATTAAAAATCAAAAGAGAAATTAATCCAGGCTGAGAAGAGGTTACCTGACCAAGTGGGCCCCCGAACGCAAGGAAATTAGCGCTAGGGACAAAACGCTGCAAGATGAACCGGTAGGGGAGGCACTCGTACCAAGCATGATAATCCCCAGGCACATGGAGAGCACGAATAGGGAACCCATTGTTGAAAAAGGCTGCTGTCAACTCCTCAATGCTGCCAGCAGGGCTCCAAACGCCAGCCGGTGGATCCACGGGTATGGCATAGTAGCCCTGAAACTGATGCACCACCCTCTCCCCCAAATAGTAGCATTTGGCCTACGCCCCATAAAAGAAGACAACGCGGCGGTTGTTGAATAGGCGAGAGGCATCCACGGCTGCTCGGTCCCAGAAAGGGGACGTCAGGTACGGATCGGGGAGGATCTTCTCAAAATCATAGGGGACCAAATAAGCAACGCCTCAATCAAAAGAAATACTCAAGCTGAAAGTAAACTAGGGTTGAAATTATCACCTGCTCAAGCACCATCAAATTAAGCTGGGACCTTAGGCCCATCTCCAGCTGCTTTAGGCCCACGTCGCAGCGTCGGGCCTGATGCGAGTTGCTAAGAAGGGGATAGGTGAGCACCTCCGTGAAAAGGAGTGGGCGCCCAGGGTTAAAGTGGTGGTATCTCCATACCTGAAAAAGGGGCATGACATGAGAGCAGGTCAGCAATATAAATGGATCAGTCATAAAGGAAAAATGATGAGTAAATGAGAGCGATAACAAAAGTGAAGGGGTGAGAAATTACCTTCAGAACGGCCCAAAATTCCACGGCAGACTTTGAGTCCCCGGTTGTGACCCGGGATAAGTTATACATCAGCCAGGTGTATCCCGCCCCTCCCCAGTCATGCTTGGGAACATCGCCCCAATTATCCATCACACTCAACAGGGCCAGGCTGACCCGTCCCCCACTGGCATTTGTAAAAAGAGTCTTGCCTAGCAAGAGTAGGAGGGTGATGCGAGCTAGAATGATCACCCGCTCTGGCGCGATGTAAAGCACCCGATCTTGACCTCTGTGCCATGGGTCTGCCCACGAGGGGGATAGGCCCCGATCAACCGTATGATGTCCTCCCGGCTCAGTACCGCCAAGGTGGATATAAGGACTCCGCCGATCCTTATGCCAGTAATCATGGCCCAATCAACAGGCGTCAACGTCAACTCGACATACGGCATGTGGAATGTCATGGTCACGGGACGAAACCGCTCAATGATGGCCTTCAAATAGGCGGCATCCGCCCTCATGGCAGGGCAGGACAAGAACTCCCCGAAGCCCACCTGCTCCAACAAAACTTTCACCCCGGGAGGGACATAAAGGTAGAACTCGTGGAAATCAAGCCACCCCCCGCGGAACACAATGTTGGGCAGCTCCTGCACCCAAAGAAATACATATCAGATGGCAGAGGTAAAGAAAGAAGACTGTGCAAAGGAAAGGAACTGAACCAATCTTTTACCTTGCCCGCTATTCCAAAATTGGAGATGTGAGTGTGCTGCTGATGAAGGAGGCCGACCTGGGCAGCCTCACCTTGCATCTCGAGCCATGGGCCTGCTCTCCACTCCACCCAAAGGAACTGCTCTCCTCGCGGATCGTACATTATCTCGGGCCCCTCCTCGTGGCCCTCCTCGAGGATGTGCTCATCACCGCCCGACATGCTAGGGCAACAAAGCAATCACGTCAGAACAGACCAATGATAAAGAGCCATGATATCCTATGCTGCAAAAAGGGAGGTAATATGCTCACCTTGCCCTTTTCTTTTCACATATTTAAAAAAAAATGAGAGATACACATGTAAAAAAAAACAAAACAACTAACAACAAATCCCTTTTTAGGCTGAAAACGCAAAAAAAAAATCTTTTCTTTAGAAAAGGATAATAAATAAAATTTTCCCTTCCTATCTTTAAAAATAAAGCAAGTTAGAAGCAAATAAAATCGTTCTTTTATCACTCTAAAAAGGAAAAAAAGAAAGGCTCCTTCTTTTACACTTAGAAAAAGAAATCCTCCCTTTATGTCTAGGGAAACAAAAAATTTTTTTCTTTCTGTTTAGAAAAAAAGGGGGGGGGGGTTCCTTCATTTTATGTTCCTAAAATCATAAAAAACAAAAAAAATCCTTTCTTTATGCCTCTAAAAATAGGGAACAAAAAAATATATTTCTTTCATGTTAAAAAAAAAAAAGGGGGGGGGATAAAAAAAATCCTTTTCTTTATGGACCATAAAATAAAATAAAAAAAGAGAATCCTTCTTGCATACTATAAAAAAAAAAAAAAAAAAACACCAAAAATCCTCCTTTTGTGCTCATAAAACCAAAAAAAAAATCTCTCTTTTACAAAAAAAACTAAAACAAAAAAATATATTACATAGATCAATACCTTAGTTAGTTAAAAAAAATAAAAATAAATAAATAAATAAATAAAACACATATATTATGCATTAAATAAAAAAAAAACATAAAACAACCAAAATAAGACACCATTCATGGAATATCATCACCGCATCATATATAGATATGCTCACAAGAAAAATAACCCATTTACCATCTAGAAATGCAAGATCATGATCATATTTGCATAAAAAAAGCAAGAAAAAAAAAAGAAAAAGAGTTCTAAATGATTACCTTATGAAGAAGGGGTCGTTGGTCTAGCGTAGGCCCGTGACCGATCCGCAAGCGAAACAACGGCAGAAAGCACGCTAGAGGCAACGTAAAGGAACCCTAAAGGGGGAGGGGGAATGGTTTTTCGGTTTCAAAGAGGAAGAAGAGGGGGGGAGAATTCGAAATGAGGCCCCACTACCCGAGTTCGGGCTGTTTTAAATACCCAACAAACCTGGCGCAACTAATAGTTGCGCTAGGCAAATGTTTGCCTTCCTTTGACTTGGCACAACTATTAGTTGCGCCAGCCTATTTCTGGCCCCATAATGACTTGGCGCAACTAATAGTTGAGCCAGGTACTTTGGCCGGGTCTTAGGCCTGGTACGGGTCAGATGGGAAGACCGGTCCCCCCTACTTCCTTTTGCTTGATTGTTCGGTCACTGCCAACTAATGCAAGCGCTCCCAAAGCGATTCATCCTTCGACTTGCCAGAAGTTGCAAAATAAGGACGCAGTCAACAAGCACCCCGGTCCTACACACAAGGAAAATCCAGAAAAATACAATCCCCATAGAGAGCCGGAAATATTCATGAGAAAAAAATCCGTATAAAACTCCAAAAAAATTCACATAAAAATCCAAAAATTCACATAAAATAATAACTCCAAAATTCCAAAAAATTTGCATAAGATAATAGCTTTAAAATTCAAAAAAGAAAAAAAACTCCCATAAAATAACAGTTGAAAATTTCAAAAAAATTCGCATAAAATGATAGAAAAATCAAAAGCAGATTTGAACTCCCTGCACAGCGCACAAGCATAAAGCGGTAAAACGTCAATGTTTTATCAGCAATGCAGCTGTGCCACATCGAAGTCCGGAGTCAGAGGTTCGCCTCAGATCTCTGGATCCTGCCTTAAGGCAAGAACAATGGTGTCTGCCCCGATCAAACATTCAATGTTTCGATAGAGTCGACTCCACTGCCAAATCTTTGCGACGAGCGCTCTATTTTGGATTCATGAGAACATGAGTGTCTGAAGCTTCGGATTCTCTGTTGGAAGGTCAATCGTTGGTTGAGACCAACCTGTTGAGAATGAGATTATGTGTCAATCAAACTATGTACAACCATGCATTCAGAAGGGATCATTTTCCTTTTTATTTTCTGCAGGCTTAAAACCTGTATGGGCAGCGGTATCCCTATAAACTGTACGTCATGCGTCTGGGTATCTGTATGATGATTGTTTGTTCTCGTAAATTATACTCGGGCGGGTCTGGGTCGGGGCTTCCATCACCTTTGTTGTTGCTTATACCCCTAATGGGTGCATGTTTTTGAATAGTTAATTGATGTTTATGATCGTTGTTGGCAGAAACTAGGATTGGATGTCCCTTTTGGGTAGACACCCAATAACTGGTTGGATCTGTTTAGTGGTATTTGAAGCAGGACGCTCTGGGTCATGTGGATTTGGGGCACGTTTTGAAAATTAGCACGCACTCCTAAAAAGCGCTGTGACATCTATTCACTTCGCTCAGGTGGTCATGTTAAATAAACTTTGGGATCGATGGGTTCGCCCGAAGATCTCGAACCCTGCTTTCAGCAGGGGCACCGGCGAATAATCCAATGAGGTCATCAAATGCCTTGTAGGATTGGACGCAAACTATGGAGCCTTGCGTATATTTACTTCGCGCCTATCTTTGAATGTGGGTTGATCACCCCTCTTACTTACGAAGCTATTGCATTCAGAATGAATCTCGAACATCAATCACCTTCAAATCATCTCGAGGAGTGGACATTTTTTTCGACTAACGGGCTTTCGCAACTCGAGAGGCGAACATTTTTCCAGCTATTGGGCTTTTGTAACTCATTCCACCTCGGTTATGCCTAGTAATGTCGTTAAGCGTTTGGGAACCGATTACCTCGAGAAACGAATGATTAGCCTGACACTCCAGGGCTTTCGTTTTCTCACCATGTTACTCACCTGATATTTGAAGTTTGTTCTGAATGCAGTGGACCCGTCAGTAATGCCTTGGGCCTCTTTGGATGTCTCTTTTCTTTGGCATTCGATCATTAGTGATCGGATACCAAAGAGGGGCATCTGTAGACACCCAAATTTGGTCCAAGGCCTGATCGAAACATATTTTGAGAGAGACACATTTCCGAGCTTTTAATGGCGTGTATGGAATCCTTAGGAATCACTCTAAACCCTTAGGAGTCACCCTAGTTCCCCAGGAACCAACCCCGACCCTTAGAACCCTTTTCTTAACCCTAACCTACCCTTCCCAGGCAATAAGGAGGAGGGGTGCACCGAGACTGGCTACGACCTTCTACAGTGACCAACTCTTATACCATTGAAGAATAGAGGTCGTCAGCTTTCCAACGGTCTAAGAATCGCCCCAATCAGAGGTATATATCAGAAGATACGACAGTCCGAACCCGGAGGGCAGGAAGGTAACTTCAAGGTGGACCCCCCCAGGGATGTGGCGCGACTAATAGTCGCGCCAGGCTATTTCTCCCCAGAAATGGCCTGGTGCAACTAATAGTTGCGCCAGGTATAAATTTTGCCTGGCGCAACTAATAGTTTCGCCAAGTTAAAAAGGTGGCCCCCACCTCGCGAGCTAACTTCCAGCACTATTCCTCACTGTTTTACTGTACATTTGCTTGGCGCAACTAATAGTTGCGCCATGCATATGAACAGTAACATTGGGTTTTTGTCCTGAAATTTGTGTTTGGGGTTTGACTTATTGACCACCTCAACCTTTGGGGTGTATTTTGTTAGTTCTGTTGCACCCATTCCTTACCTATTTGCAACCCTCCAAGTGGCTTAAAGCCTCACCCCATCATCCACCATTAAAACCACCTTCACACCTTTCCAAGCTCTCAAAATCCTAGGAAACCTTAGATTTGAGATTACCTAATTGCTAACTCTAATTAGCATCTAAGTAGCCTCCTAATCCATTCCTTTCCTATAAATAGAGTCCCCTACCCCTTAGTTTAAGGGTTGAGAAATTTGCTTAAGAGAGAGAGCTTAAAGTGAGAAGTTCTTCCTCCCTTTTGTGCACTATTTTCATGCAAATTTCAGAACCTCCCAACCTCATTTCAAGCTTGTTCTTGCATCCAAAACCCTTAGCTTAGGTGTGTGTGATCCCCTAGCCTCCATCCCCTGCCTCTTAGCTTTATGTCTTAGGAGTTAGAACCCCATTTTCCACCATACAAAGCCTTCAAGAGCTCATCAAAGCAAGCTACGCAAGGCTCCTCTACGGTGCTACAAGGGCCCGAGGGCTCCGACTCTCTCCTTTCTTCTCCTATCTCTTTCTAGCTCACTCCGTCCTCTCATTTGTGTCGTTACGTCGTCGATTTTTCGGTAGGAACGGAGGGGTACAAATAGGATTCTAAGCCCTTTTGGGCAAGAGAAAGCTATTTTCCTTGCTTTCATTTCATTTTATTGTTGGCCAATAGTAGAGACCGTGTTAAGCGGGTTGATCGGGTGCCTAACACCTTCCCGATCGATAATCGAAGCCCCTACCCAAGAGCCTTTGGTGTGGACCGGATTCATGGTCATATTGTTAGCACTTAGGTGCTCATAAAAATGAACTAGGTATCCCGAGACACCGAAAGCTCCGGGTGGCGACTCTATATTCTTCATCGTTAGAGAGCGCTTCGTCGCGACGGGGATCGCATCGATTCCCACGGTTGCACACATGATTTTTTATTTTTCGAATTTTTTTGCAAAAACTCACTTTTTGCAAAAAACCAACACCCATTTCTTTTCTTCATTTGGTATAAACCCCATGGAGAAGAAGAAGCACATAAGAAGAAAAAAAAAAGGAGAAGAAGAAGAAGAAATGTTCTTCTGTGAGCTGTTTTCTCCACAATCCTCCTTGTCGACTTCTATTTCTGCTTCCATAGCAATTATATAGACAAAAATTGATTTGTTGATAAAGAAAATACAGATAGAGAGAAGAGGATAATATAGAGACAATAAAAATATAAAATAAGGTACTAATTAAAATAAAAAATTGAATTTTCTTTAAAAAAAAAATACAAAGGCCCATTATAAACCCTATTACTATTCTTTTTCCCACTACAAAAATCAAAACTATTAGCGGCAGCCAAAAACTATCGCTAATAGTCTTTAATAGTTTTTGTTAACTAACAATTTGTTTTTTTGTAGCGTCCATAGCAATTTAAAAAAAATAAAACTTGTTACCACCTACACAACTTGATCACTGGAGATTGACTTTGATATATAAATTTGACCTTCAATCAAACCTTGCAAGGGCTTCCTAAATGATTGAGTTTCATAAAGAGTTGAATAAGTTTCTACTAATACAAAAGCTTCGGATTTCAAAAGCAAATAAAATTTGCTTTTGGGTTTGCTTATTGTGTTATTGCATAATATACTAAAATTTATCTTGCAACAGGTGTTTAAAGTATAAGGAATCACATGCAATGCTTGCTTCTACACTTTACACTTGTCCCAACTCAAGAGTGAAGCTTTGTAGTGTGGTGGGCCTTTATACCTTTTGAATAAGTGACCGACTATACTGACCGTCGTTTAAACACTAAATGATGTTTAAACGACCTTACACCATTTATTGGCTTATGATCTTGAAAATCCATACTATCAAAATTTTTTTCTCATCAATTGAAGATCTATGGGTCCAAAAATCACACTTTTTGGGAGATTCTAACCATCTGATATGTCCACTCTAATATCAACGGTTGTTCTTAAGTTTGATGGTTAATATTAAAGTTCACTGATCGGAGGGTTTACATCCACTTAGAATCATGGTCCTTTGGCTAGGACATGTTCTAAGGATGGATTGCCACTTGGGCAATTTAGATTGATCATAGATGTGTGCCACATGGCACAATGATAAATCATTCAATGGACAGTTTAATGGTGGAAGATTATTTAAACACCATTTGGTGTACAGTTTTTGGGAGATTCGAACATTTCGCTCTGTGCACTATAATATCAACAGTTGTTCTTAAGTTTGATGGCTAATAATAAAGCTCATCAATCAGATGGTTTACATCTGCTTAGAAGCATGGTCATTTGGCTGGAACATGTTACCGTTTGGTGTATATTTTTTGGGAGATTCGAACCTTCCACTTTGTGCACTATAATATCAACGATTGTTCTTAAGTTTGATGGCTGATAATAAAGTTCATCGACCAGATGGTTTATATCCACTTAGAAGCATGGTCCTTTGGCTGGGACATGTTCCAAGCATGGGTTGCCACTTGGGCAATTTAGATTGATCATAGATTTGTGCCACATGGCACAATGATAAATCACACTTCAATGGAGAGTTTAATGGTGGAAGATCATTTAAACACCACTTAGTGTTTAAATCTCGGTCGTGAGCCATTATCATGAGATTGATTATCCTAACCGTCATTTAACTTATCATCAATTGAAGGGATATGGACCCAAAAATAACACTTTTTGGGAGATTTGAATCATCCGATTTGTGCACTCTAATGCCAACGGTTGCTCTTAGTTTTGATGGCTGATATTAAAATTCACTGATCGGATGGTTTACGTCCACTTAGAAATAAGAATAGTGCACACCAACGCACCCAATTGCTATCCATTAATGTCGGCTGAGTTTCAAGCCAATATTTAATATCCTTTATTTATTTTAAAAGTTTAAAAAATATATTAAAAAATAATACATATTTACAGAGGATATTTTATCCGATTTATATCGGTTACATATGGGCTAATATGACCGTGTATGGGCCAATAGATATTTGATCTATTTGACTTGATTTTCTACCCTATATTAAAACAGGGTATATACCGACTCGGAAGGGAACTAACCCGATACCCGTCTCCATGGATAGTGACCTTTATTTTTAACCCGATACTATTGCCCGATATGGATCGGGTATGGCCGATATTTATTTTTCTCACATTTTCATTCCATATCCAGTCTTTTCAAATATAAGTTTCTTAAAATTATGGAGTGCCTTAAATTCACCCACCAAACTTTTTAGTTCAGCCACATTAAAACATATTGACCACTTTGAATTTGATTTTGGAGATCATTTTTCGTCTCAATCTTTTAGACGATGGATCATGAGATCATGGGCACACCATCATAAGGTTAGTTTTTTATTTCACATGACACACAACAAAAAAAAAGTGTCATTTTTTTTATTGTTTGAGGGTTGGGCAACTCAGCTTTGTGAGCATGATCTGTTGTTGTAGTTGCAAACTATTTTTAATAGACATATAAGTGCTTTAAATCAACAAAAATTAGCCTCACTAATATAAATATTTGTTCTAATAGTGTTAAAGAGTTAAAAAAAAAAACAAATAAAATAAAGTTTGGTAAAGTTCGAAGAATATTTTCAAAAAAATATAAAATTTATCGATTTTACTAATAATTTGATCGAAATTTGACCAATTTACTATTTGGGTCATAAACGAAACTAAAACTGAAACTGAAATTTTGATCCATAATTTGGGGTCCACTAGGTCAACGAGCAAATTAAGTCACGTCACAATGATGGCCATATCAGTGTGCCAATGTACACTCTTGTTAGCACTACTTGGACTAAAGTTAAAAACTTCTAAAAACTTGATGTTACACCATCTAAGTACACTTTTGGCCTTACACCACAAAAGTACGCTTTAATGTTACCCTTAATGATCAAATATAAATAATTCAAGAGGTAGGATTTTTATCTTCAATAGGTAAGCGGCAATCCATCAGTATTTGTGAACTTTAATACGGGACATTGATTAGTAAGTGAGAACATCCCTCAGCCAAAGTATCATGCTTATATGTTATTGGATATTTTATAAAATAAATAATTATTATTAATTTTAATTAATTATATGTATTTATTATTTATTACTTTAACCAAAAGCTTTGGCATAATTTTTAAATGATTATATTGTCTAAATGGGAAAAGTTGTTTTTGCTAAGACTTAAACCTACAACCTACTAGTTAAAACTCAAAAGTAGTTTGAAAATTTGGAAAGCGTTAAACGGGAAAATAGTCAACCTCACTTGTTTCCTAGAACATTTCCGATATATATAGACACTCCCTTTTTATATATAGTGGCTTAGAGGTTGAAAGGATGTCTATAGCAGTGGTCAGGATGTCCATAGCAGTGATTTGCCGCAAAGCATGCTTGCGCCTAAGTGAATGACACAATTAACTCTTTTAAGACACTTTGCACTTACGCATCATTGCGATAAGCTTTGAGGAGTCTTTTTGGGCATAACCTTTTGTGGCTGTTGAATAACCAAAAGATACAATTGTTCAATGTATACTATTGTATCCTTTTAACCGTTGGAGATATTGATTAGTGCTCTTGTAACACCTACCCCTTGAAACCTGTGTCAATCAACTAGTTGACTAAGGGTTAATGAGACCTTACTACCCCAAGTGACAGCTTGACGCCAGGTTCATCCAAAAATGTTAAGCACCCACTTATAACTTGATGGGAACATAATATTCCTAATGACATCCATAGGACACCTTAATAAATTAAATGGGTGTGGTAGTAATTAAATCAGCCACACACCTTACATCTTAAATCATGTGTGAAGACGCGGATTGACTGATGACTGATTCAGACTCGAAATATTGCCCAAATTGAGACCGAACCAAGGTGATGATATAGAGAACATCATCAATGGAGTGGATTTTGATGATCATCTTGATGGTGATTAATAAAGCAAGCCAAATTTTGAGCCATAAATCCAAGGAGAGCCACATAATTAACACCTTTAGTTGAGTATCTGACTTGTATGAAACCATGACATTTCAAGTAAATAAAGGAGAACTCCAAGGGCATTTAGATTTAATTTCTCTAATTTCTAAATTAGAAATTAGAAATTTCACAATTCTCTAGCAAATCCTACCCTTTGATCTATTTGACCAAGTTGGACTCCATCTAAGACCATAGATTTCATATTGGGGAAATATAGAGTGTAAGATTGGGTTAGGAGCCATGCACCACAGGATGCTTTGAGGACACATAAGTGGGGAAAAGGCAAGATGGAGACCATATGGTAGGTGGAGAGTGAGCCTATGTGGGACCCCACTCCTCCATGTTGATCAGTCACATAATATACCATTTTACTACCCTTAATTTAGTAATGCTAAGACTTAGTTTGCTACTAATAAGTTACTGCTGTGTAGATATTAAAAAAAAATAGCAAAAGAAAACTAAAGTGTTAATATTCGTCAAAATGAACTCATAAAGCAATAAAAAGATGATTGAATCAAAAGACGAGTCATCGCCTACTGAAAAGATGAAAAATCGTGTTTTACAATTTTGCAGAACAAAGTACTAAGAAGACTAGAGAATCATAATTTATGATTTTGCAAGAAAATCTGCTCACGAATAAAAGTATGATATAAGAGAAACGATGAATCGTAATAGAAGAATCGTAAAATGAAGAATCGTTCAATAAGAAGTTGTGTTAGAAAATCGTGATTTACGATTTTCTAAAAGAAGTTTCAATAAAAGAAGAAAATCGTGATTTACGATTTTCAGAGAAGACACTTTCTGAAGTTGTTGATCACGTGAGAAAGAACACCGCCATGCATAAAATTAAAAGATCTCTTAAAGAAGAAATCTAGTGAATAACGGATTTGAGAAATTGATGAAGAAGACCCTCGAAGGACTTTGCTGCAATAAAAAAAGAGATTCAGAAGTACATCAATAGAAGGAAAGCAAAGAAAGATAAAGTTAGAAATAGAGTTATATTAGAACAATTTTGCTTTAGTAATTTCTTTTATTAGAATTGGAAGTTTTGTAAGCTGACCTTATGATCTATAAATAAGAGGCTCGACACATAGGAATAACCATCGAAGGAACTTTCAGCATTAATTGACGACTGAGGTTGGGTTTTTTCCGATCAAATTTAGAGTAGATTTTTATTACTTTGTAGATTAGATATCTAAGGTTTTTCAAAAGCAATTAATGACTGTAATTGGGAGCTAAAGATTAGAGTAGATGCCTGTAATTTCTCAAAAGTAATTGACGGCTGCGGCTGAGGGGTGAAAGATAAAATTTTATTGCTTTCTAGTTTAGATTTATTTTATTGTAATTTCTTGCTTTGTAAACATCTTTAGTTTTCTAAAATTTGATTGACGCCCAAGTTTTAGGAGATTATTGATTAGATTAAATCTGTATTGATAAGATTTTAGTATTGATTGATGACCAATGCTAAGAAACTTGATATATAGTGTAACAATACTATTTAATTTTATAAATATCCGATAGCTGAAGATTGTGATTGACGATCATAATCTGAAGGAAGATTATGATTTATTTTCTATAAAAATTAGATTAAGAAATAATTCTTTTATTCATATTTCTCCAATATATTAGGAACTTAAAAGATAAGTATGAGTTTTCAGAAAATTAAGTTAATATAGAATAACCTGTCTTTGTGGGAACGATCCTATACTAACTCTATAATTTTTATTGTGCTCTTGCAATAGGTTAAAACTTAATTAGATACACATAGAAATAGTCAATCAAGTTTTTGGCGTCGCTGTCGGGGAAAACGTTATTTATATTAATTTAAGAAAATAAGTATTTATCTTTCTTTTTTCATATTTCTTTATATTTTTAATTTTCTTTAATCACTTCTTAAATCTTTTACAAGACTATTCGGAGTGGCGAATCAGAGTTTCAACTTCCCCTGATCAGAGAAGCTAGAGGCTTGGATCTGTTCTCTCTCCCTGCCTTCTAGAATAAAAATTATATATATATATATATATATATATATATATACAAAAATATAAATTTTCTTTTTGTATGCATCACACCCGATTTAGAAGCCTAGACTTCTTCGAGCGTGATCTAGAAATTGAAAGAACTCTTTTGCGCAATTTAGCATCACGCCGTATACTCACAAGAGAATCCTTAGTTATGGCTGGCGATTTGTCCATCCAAGCACATTTCAGCTCAATAGCTTTGACCGAGCCCTCTTGTATAGTTGTACCAGAGATGCCTGCAGGTCAAAACTATGAAATCAAGCTCAACACACTTCAATTTATACCATCATTTCATGGGCTTTATCGAGAAGATCCCTACCAGCATCTGAGGGACTTCATAAAGCTTTGCACAATGCTGTAATTATTGACTATCGACAAAGAAGCCATAAAACTACGTTTGTTCTCATTCTCTCTCAAGGATAGGACGAAGGCATAATTAATTTTACTACCTTCTATAAGTATTACCACATGGGAGGAACTTTTTAATTGGTAAAATTAACCAACTTCGCCAAGCAATTCAAGACTTCAGGCAAAAGCTAGGAGAATTATTTCATGAGAGCTGGGAACGGATGAAGGGTTTATTACGGAAGTGTCCTCATCACGAGGTACCAAATTGGTCGATAGCGCAAAGCTTCTACCAAGGGTTGACTGAGACTAACCAGTCTACAGTCGATGCCGTAAGTGAAGGAGTCTTTATAACTCAGAACGACTAGCAGTCCTGAAATTTATTCGAGAAATTGACCAATAACTCAAAGCAGAAATAGGATCTGCTTAGATTTGATCCAAATGTCACTTGCCACACCCCGCTTGTGAGGAGTAGACTTTACGATATCTACAAGGATAAAGTAAAGAAGGAGGATGACATGAGTGCAAAAGTTTTGGCCCTCGAATAACAAATCACAACATTAATGGTAGCCAAGCCTAACACCCCAGATAGATCCTTGGCAAGCAACTCTAATTGCCAGACTCTGACATATATTGAAAACCCAGTTGCACCATCCCACCGAGAGATAGTGAAAAGTGAACAAATAATGACTTTTCAGAGGGGAGATTATGGAAACACATATAATTCAGCATGGAGGAATCACCCTGGATTTAACTATGGTTCTACAGGCGGAGCATAACTAGCACCATCGGTTGTGCAACCCCGATTTCTCCAGACTCAAGCTTTCCACCAAAGACCTCAAATGCCTGCTGCACAGCCCCAATTTGGACCACAGAGCAACACACCTGATGCCACAATTGTTCAATTCCTAAGAGATTTGCAATAACAGTCGCATCAGCACTCGAAGGATTTACATCATCTTGCTCAATTCTCTCAAGTGCTCAATTCACTTACCCAGTCCATTACGAAGCTGGAAAGCCAAATAGGCCAGCTAGCTTCCTAAGTGGCAAGAAGAGAGAGTGGCCAATTGCCTACACAGTCGGTCAACAATTTTAGACGACAAGTGCTCTTGGGAGAGACATTAGCTCCCCAAAATCAAATATTGACACCTCATGGATCGTAGAGCTACCGACTCATCCATAACATCAATTGTAAATAATGTAAACTATGTCTTTTTCTTTTTAATATAGGTATCTTACTATGACCCAAATCGTTGAAAGACGATGAATCATAATATCATACTTACTGTACATTATAGCGAATAACCGTATGGATTTATGATTGATCGTCATTAGGTCTATCAGTCAAGCGTAGTGATTGCGATTCACTGAAACAAGGGTTCGTATTAGAATCGATCAACAATTCTAGGTCAAAACCCAAGTGGTGACCAGTTCAGCAAGTCATCACTGAAAGTAGGGCCTGCATATTCATAAAAAGGATACGTCGGCCCCATTTTTGACTTCTCTAGTTTTCCTCTCCTACCTTCCCTCTCTTTTTTAAAAGGTTGTTCATCCTAACCATTCTGCTATTCAACCCAACCATTTTACTTTCCTATACACCCCTTGCTTCCCATGTTGTATTTTAGAAACTCTGTGTGCATTTTATTTTATATCTACAAATTAGGGTTTCAATCATCAAGAGATAAGGTGACGATTTTTACGATCAAATGAAAGAGTTTCTGCAAGAAATTTTTATTCAATACATGGAATTCATGGTTAAGTGATAATATTTTTATTAACTCTTACAGGAAAAATGGCTAATGAGATGGGCATGCGATAAAAGGAAGAGGAAGAAGAAGAAGGAGGTAATAATTCCGATAACACCCCAATCATTAACCGTATCGCACGGTCTGCTGCCTTCAAGGCCAAATCAAAAGTAGCAGACCCACCCAAGAAAAAATCCAAATCTTTCAAGGTAGTTATCAGAGAATCTTCTAAAGACACACATGAGACCGACTCTGTGTCTGCCCTTAAAAAGGGTCTGAAATTAGATAAAGACAAAAAGCTAGTGTCCTCTGCTACGATAGAAAATTAGCTCCCTACCTCAATGAAACACCATATCATGGGAGCCAAAATTGTGGTAGATGTTGAGTCTTTAGAAAAATTGAAAATGAGTGGAGAAGCCCTCAAGTATTTTAAGGATGTTAGGCTGCATTATTTCTTAGAACCTGGAGTCACACCAGTCTATCCTAGATTGGTGAGACTGTTTTACAAAAATATGACCAAAAGCAGTCATGAATCATCTCCAATCCTCTCCACTAGTATCGATGGACTTCCGATCTAAATTAAAAAGAAAATGGTCACTAGGGTAATATATGCTCCCTTGAAAATACCACAACTATCCCAAGATAACCCAAAGACCAATATTTTGAGGATGCCATCAGATACCCTCTCTGACTTTATCCAAATGACAATAAAACTACTAGGAAAACCTCCATGAGATAAGTCTTTTTTCCTTTGAAAGGACTTGGAAGCAAGGAGTTTATCACTTCACTTCTTCGACGTGCTAATTCATAAGACTATTCACCCCACGAGTCATGAAACACAGAGAAGGTCACTTTTTGCCAAGACATGGTACTTGATGGCGAATCGCTATTGGTTCAATGTGCCCTCTTACCTTTTTAAAGTAATCACCACTGTGAGGGAGAAAATGAGTTAAGAAAAATATCAGACGAAGAAGTTGGCCTTGTCATTTGGAAGCCTTATCACAAATTTGCTGATGAATGTGGGGTATAATATAAACCCCAACGAAAAAGCTTTACCGAGAATGGAGGAAGGCTTAACTGTCCAAGCCTATAGGAGAATTTTAGGTGTCGAAAATAAAAAGAAATTTTTGCTCACTTTTTGCACCAACAGTACCTCCTTGTTGGTGCACGTTTTTTTTGGGTTCCTCTTGATTCCCGTTGAATTAGTGACTTCCAATTCTGTCCTGATGGACTCTAGCGATGCGGTGTTTGAAATAATTAAAGTAAAAAAATAAATAATAACAGGAGTTTTCTAGGAGGATTCCTAATTTATTACGATCGCCAGCTGCAGATATTTATCGACGCTGCAACACGTCAATGATCACACTTAAGAGCGGGTATGGGTTTCTTCTATACTAAATCGTCCGCTTGCGAACGTCAACAATGTTCTGTTTCCTTGGGTTAGATAATTTAATTTCCTTTTTATTCCCTTTTATAGTTATAATTCTGGTCAGTTTAGACTTTCCTGATCCTGTTATGAATTTAGTTGTATAGGTTTATTCAAATCCGGTTAAGAGTCTAGTTAAGGTTGATTTCTGAATTCTATTAGAAGTCTAATTAATATTAGTTTCTCGATACTACTAGAAGTCCAATTAGTTTCAGTCTCCTATTGGTACATGGAGTGAGTGTATAATAATTCTGGTGAGACTTTTAATTTGTTCAGGCATATCAGGTGTACTAGAATTCTGATTAAATAAGGTATAATAATTCTATTGAAATTCTAATTGCGGCAATTATAACAGTCCTGCTAGAATTCGAATTAAAATAAATGACTAATTTGACCGAAACTCCAATTTAAGCAAATAAATTAATGCTAATAAAATCTAATTAAGACGAATAAACAAATTTTTATCAAATCTGATTAAAATAAATAAATGAATTTTGTAAAAATCTCTAATTAAAGCAATGAATTGACTATGCTAAAAAAATCTAATTGAAGCAACGAAATTAGTCCCATTAAATTAGAATTGAAGCAAGGACTTAATCAAATAAATTCAGATTTAAAGGGATTAATCAGTCATACTAAGATTTCAGACACTTAATTAATTAAGCATGCTGAAATAAAATGGACCTACTAATCAATCATACTAGAAATATAAAACTAAAGCAATTAATTAATTCTGAAATTCTTAAAAAAAAAGGGTTTGGGCCCGCTATGTTAAGGAGGATTGGCCTCATTTCCGAGTACCTTCTGTAAGCTCCCGTGGGCAAATCGGATGGTTGAGATTAAAGATAAATTAAAATTTAAATCGTAAAATAGTATTTTAGACTTTTCCGAGTTGATTTTAGGATAATAATTATGAATTAAATTGTAAACTAGAATTATAAGGACTAAAGATTTTTTAGAGATATTAAAATAAGCAATTTAGAATTAAAATTAAATTGTTAGGACTGAATTCGGGTCTAAAATCAGGAAATCAGGCTGTATGATTAGAGACTGGTTCTGAATAAAAGGATTAGAACAAAAATTAATGATAGGACTGTAGATCGAGATTTTTAGAACTGAATTAAAGTCTAGAATCGGTATATCGGACCGATAGATTAAGGACTAGTTCTAGAAACAAAGAACTAGAACCAGATATATAGAATTTCGGTTCGAAAAGGGGTGCTATGGTATGAAAATAAAAAATAATAGAATTCTTAAATCTAGAGATTAGAAGCTGTGGTTGCAAATTAAAAGATTAAATCCTTACCTAGGGTCGGGGTTGCGGAGAGAAATCTCGAAGATTAGAAGCTTGAACCTCGAAATCATGACTAGGTTGCTCTATGGGTTTGTCCTTGGAGTTCTCTGGTTTTGGAATCCCAAAAAAATCCGTTCTCTCTAGAAAAATTGCCAGCCTTTTGGGCAAATTAGGAAATTTTTTTTATATAGGTTTTTCTTCAATTACGCACCCTATTTCAGGCGTTTAATTGAATTACGTATCAGTTTCTTGACACTTAATCGCTTTGAGTCAGTCACAGACTCAATGAGCGACCGGCTGACTTGCTTAGCGAGTTTCCCAGTCCTAACGAAATTAGGGCTAATTGCGCGCGTAATGTCAGGTGTGTAATCTGATTAAGCGTTTAGTCATAAGTGCTTAATCAAGGGAACTTAAGGGTTAGTGTAATATCCCGAAAAAGATCACATTAAACAGTGACCTCAAGATCCGTGCCGACTGATCATAGGTATGACCAAATAGGAGTTCAATAGTTAGCATAGGGTGCGATGAACGGATGAGATGTGAGAATTAGAGTGAATATGTGGAGTGTGATGTAAATCTGAAGTCACATACACCTAGTTCAGGTGAATGTGCTCAACACACAAGCTAGAGGGAGATAAAGGGTTTAATAACCCTAAAATCAATGGTTGAGTTGTTGCAAAGAGTTAAGAAGAGAGAGAGAGAGAGAGGAGTAAAGAAGGGGAGTGAGTAAGGAGTTATTGCAACTGATTGGAAGGGGGATTTGAGCATTTAAATGCCGGATTCGACGCGAGGGATCCGCTAGACGCAAAGCTGGAAACCCTAACCTTTCCAACCACTTGACCTAATCAATTTGAGATTTATTGAAGGTAAGAAATTCTTGTAGATTAAATACATAGATTGAAGAGCTTAATTGTAGTTAAGAATGTTTAAAATGATAGATTAAGTACTTAGAAAAATGAAGGAAAAAGATTGGAAAGAACAGCCAAAAAGAATTTGAAGGCAAATTCGATTAATCGAAATTGAGATTCGATTAATCGATTTTCGCCAAGAAGTTGAAAAGTCAAAGAACCCGAATTCGATTAATCGAATTGAGTTTCGATTAATCGACTTTGATTTTCGATTAATCGATTTTGGTGTCGATTAATCGACTGAGAACCTCCAGTGGACTCCAGTGGATGGAGGAAAAAGACCTAGGGAAATCGACTAGTCAAAATGGGATTTCGATTGATCGATTTCAAATTTCGATTAATCGAATTAGGGCCAATTAATTGATTTTGGGAATTCGATTACTCGAATTGAGAATCGAAAAGATAGAGTAGAGAATTTTGATTAATCAAATGGGGATTCGATTAATCGAATGGGAATCTCGATTAATCGATTTTAGGAATTGATTAATTGACTTTGTGTTTCGATTAATCGATTTTAGGAATCGATTAATCGAACCAGATTTGATTAATCGACTTTGGAGTTCGATTAATCGACTGTGCCAATTTTTGCTGACTTTTGAGTTTGACTTTAAGATTCTTGGAGGGTCTTAGACCTTCTTGATTACATCTTTAGTGATGTATTTCATATGTTATGTGGTACCATAGGTGGTACTATAGGTGGTATGTGTGAACTTGGGCATAAGGAGTCACATGGGACCTTGATGCATGATCAAACAGAGACTTGAGGTAGGGAACACCTTGAACATGTATTTTATTTTGCAAGAGCATGTATGTAGTGATATAGAATTCAATTCAAACTGTTTTTATTTCTTAAGAGTTTGTGAAAAGTGTGCGTGTGTGACATCTAAAAGAGTAATCATAATGAGCCATCCCCAGGGGATGAGGAAGTAAAGAAATAAGACCATCAGGTGTGATGCAAGTGAATGGATACATCCCAGGGATGTATCCAAGATTGAATTATGTCTGATAAGGCCTAACTGATATAAGATAGCACACTTATACGGTGAATAACTATATGTAAAGCACCTGATATTTTTGTTATTTAAGGTTTGATAGGGTACCCCACCGACGTGGC
This sequence comes from Chloranthus sessilifolius, assembly GCA_021018995.1. Taxonomy (NCBI): domain Eukaryota; kingdom Viridiplantae; phylum Streptophyta; class Magnoliopsida; order Chloranthales; family Chloranthaceae; genus Chloranthus; species Chloranthus sessilifolius. The sequence continues at coordinate 18,967,748 of CM037591.1, read as the reverse complement.
GGGATACCCACGACTGACGCGGCAGGATATCGGTGACCGATACGACGGCGAAACCGTAGGCCAGTGCGGAGGCTTATCCGTATACAGTAAGCACACCCCAGGGGTGTTGAGTTGAGATAAGTGAAACCCCGCCACCGATCCCCAGGGGAAAGGGGCTTGGGTACTAATTATATTCCCAGGGAATACGTTTAAAACTGTCTATATAGATGACGATGATGGGTATCTCATCGGGGCTCGATGCTATATTGCTCGGGGATTACTTAAGTTGAAAGGTTAAGTTTTGCTTTAGGCCTTTTCAGTATCATTCATGAATAATTAAAAGACATGAGTAAACTATCAGTAAAACATGATTCTTTTCAACTGTTTTCCATCAATAACTGCATAGACACATCATGCATGGCATATCATGGAATATATGTGAGTTGTAACTTATATGTTCAATTATGTCTGTTCCCTATTGAGCTAGGATGTAGCTCACCCTTTAGACTATACGTCGCAGGTCCACTATTAGCAGCTGCAGAGGCTTCAGGGGACGTTGACCCTAGTGAGTCAGACCCGGCACCTGGAGATGAGTTGGAGCCACCTCTTGAGGACTTCTTCTAGGGGACTCCGTTGTGCAGCTTTGAGGGTTTTTGTGAGATTATTGGTACGGCTTGGTATGTTAAGCCTGGTTTTTGGTTAAACAATATAACTAAAGTTTGGGATTATTCTTTTGAGCAAACCATCTGTGATGATTAGCTATCATCGATGGTTCAGATCGGTTCTCCATTCATGCAGAGGCATGAAGGTAGAACTGTCTTTTGAGAAATATTTAAATGATAATTAAATTCTGCAGCTTTATCTATTAATTTAGATCAGTTCATTACTTGATATACCAATGTTTCGTGCATAGCTAAGGGGAACGGTCAAGATGATCGTGCTGATGGCACGGGTTTCGGGGTGTCGAAATCTGGGCTGTCACAGTTAGGGGTAATGAGACTAGGTCGGGCGTTGGCCAATTGCGCGCTATTCTTGTGGCGCTCAATCTGATCATGCGTCTGATTTCAGGCACGTGATCGAGTCTCGAACATGTCTGAGAAAGGAAGTTTGGTCTGAAAGGGGGACTGATTGCGCGTTTGTGGTCTGGTGCGTAATCGAATTACGCGCGGGGTTTCAGGCGCTTAATTCGGAGTTGTCCGGGTCCGGTCTCTAGAATGAAATGTAAGATTATTGTTTTAGTCTGTATTCTGACTGTATACTATTATTTCAGTATATAGTCTCCCCATGTCGGGATCTGAGCCATAAAGCTATTGTTTTAGCTTGTGTTCAGTCATATACTATTATTTTAGTACATGGTTCTCATATCTGGGTTAAAAGGGTCAAAGGTTGACCGAATAAAAAATATATTTCGAGAAGGCAAAATAGGGGTTCTACAGATGCCCCTCTTCAGCTCGCTCTTGCGAAGTAAGAACGCGTCGAAGAAGTAGACACCCCTCATTCGAGGTGTCTTCTCGCTTCTCTTAGGAAATCACAAATGTGAATTGGTGATGCTGACATGACATGCTTGGCTTTCTTATCTATCAGTGCAAGCTAAAATAGAGTATTTGAAGGGTAAATGGTAGCTGTCGAAGGGCACATTCTGGGTTTGTGGGTGCATGGTGCATCCTGTCGCATGGCGCGAGCTAACAGAGGGATTTTACGTAATTGAGGTACCGGGGCATTAATCAAATGTCCAAAATAAGTTCTAGGGACCAATAATAAAAGATGAAATAAATATCATATAATATCGAAGGCTTTTGCAAGTCATGTCAGACCGGGCATGTCATTGCTCACACCAATGCACGTCAGGCGTTCCTTTTCCAATAGACATTTGTTAGTTCTTAGATTAAATATAGTCAATATTCAGTCTCCCAAGGGAATAATTGGTTGATTTGGGCGAGTAATTGAAATGGAGTCTTATGAGATGTGTTCAATTGAATTCTGCACAGTGGCGTGTGCGCTTGATTCATTCGGAGTACAGAGGTCGGTAAATTGGGAATGTTAATGCTGATGTGTCTGAACTAATAATTTTGCGCAGTGGAGCATGTGGTTGATCCAATTCTGTGTAGTGGGATATGCGCTTGATTGCAAGTTCAAGGGTTGGTCTGTAGATTGGGTAGTCTAGGTTGGGCATTCTAAGTCCTAATGTGTCTGAACCAATGATTCTGCGTAGTGGAGTATGTGCTTGATTGCAGGTTCAGGCGGTCTTAAGAGCTAAAGGTCGGGTTCAAGTGTAATTTATGTGTGGGTGATGGGGCACTTAATTAGTTTCTTTTTTTGGTTTATATATTTCTTTTTTTTTGGTATTTAGAGAAAGGTGAGTCGGAGTCTATTCACTTTGTTGCTTTGTTTTTCTTTTCTTTTCTTCTTTTTTTCTTTTTTTCTTTTTTTGTTTATTTGTTTTATTTGTTTTTCTTTTGTTTTTTTCTTTTGTTTTTTTTTTTTTTTGTTTTGGAAAGGAGTTTTTTTTATTTTAGAAATAAAGGGAGTTTTAAAAATTTGAAATTTTAGAGATTTTAACTTAAGATCAATTCGGTGGTAAAACGACAGAAAATGTGGCTTTCGAGTCATCACCGAGTAGATCCACCAGTACGGGATTTGTGGACCCGACCATTATTGTGGTTGTTAAGATGACACTTGGTATGTTGGATACTATGTCTAACCTTCTCGACAAATACTGATGATTGTTTCTTATGGCAGGACTACATTGATTTGCGAGTCGAGAAAGACGAGTTTTGAAAACATTTGATTTAATCATAGTTAACTATATTGATAGACAATATCGAGTAATTAAGAAAAAAGTGGGTAGTACTTACCTGTGGTGATACTTACCTAGATTGCACGCAACTTGTACCGTTCGTGATGGTGTTGTAGTGTGGCAATGGGACATCGTGGCTATTACTGTGATGCAGTGTTTCGAGTGTAATGTCGCGACGGGACTTTGGAGATTTGTTCTCTTCAGGCCTACTGTGGTAGGGCTTGTAAGTTATGATACAATGTCTCGGGATAAATGATGTCGCGCTAGGACCTGGGGATTAATTTGAGAAAGGGAGAGAGAGAGAGTCTGTCGCTTTAGCGATGGGACATGACCGAGCTTTCCCTCCCTTCGTTGTATGGTGTGGCATGCGCTGCTTGAGCCTTCTTTTGTTTTCAGGTAATGAGGTTTGCGATGGGACGTCGGCTGGACGTAGTTAGCGATGGGACATTGGTAAGATGTTATTTGCGCGATGGAATGCTGCTGTCTTTCTTTGGTGGATCTTGGGTTATAGAAGAAATCGTGTTGCACTGTGATTGATTTTGTCTTTGGGTGGTTTGTTTTCGGTTTTTCACGATGGGTCATGAGGGTATGGTTAATTTATTGTGATGAGACTGAGTATTAAGGTGGTATTGCATGTGTGCACGTTATCACAGTGGTCTTCCTTCTTTGGTGGGGTCATGAGGGCATTGCGGTAAGAGGTGTGTGTCTTGCCGCGACAGGACTAAGGGATGATTGACGCTATAGGACGGGTGAGTATGTCTTTTTTTTTTTTTTTTTTTTTTCTTTTTTTTTTCGGGACAGCTTGTGAGGCTACGCGATGGGACAAAAGGGTGGGACCGCGACGTGATAAAAGAATCTTGGCCGCAATGGGACAAGAGGTCTTCACCAAGATGGGATACAAAGGTGTAAGGGTGTAGATTTCGTCCAAAATTAAGTATTTCACGCTCATTTTCGGTCGCTCAATACGATTGCGCGCCTGTTTTCAGGCGTGCGATCTCAGACTTGAGGGGTCATTTACAGGGGTGTATGTGTGCGTGCAATTGGATTATGCGCTGTGATCCTTGCGCATGATTGGAGCGTCACCTTGTCAGTGTACATGTGGCTTTTCGTATTATGCGTTTACAATGGGTTGTTTAATTGGTTTGCGCGGTCTATCGACTGCGCGCGATCAGAGCGTCGCGCGAATGGCGCGGGCGATGGTTTAATTGCGCGCTTGGGTCAGAGCACATATTTCGGATTATGCGCCACTTGAGTGGCACGTGATCTAATTAAGTGCCCATGTTCATGTGCGTGATTGAGTCCGTACTCTATATAAGTGAAAGAACTTTCATTTATTTTTCATTCTGATTTAGTCTCAAGTTTTGACATTTTCAGAATATCTTGTGTTCTGATGTTCGTGTTTTAGTGACATCGGGCGATCTAACTGTCCGATTGGGATGTCGTTTCTTCCTATATTCGTGATTTCGTACGATCTCCGTCCTGAGGTGATGCTCGTAGACGGTGTTATTCTGGGAATGAGTGGTATTGGGAATGAGTGCGCTTGGCTTCACATTGATCCTTTTTAAGGAGTAGTGAAGGCAGCATTGAAGCGACGACGGTGGAGGAGACGAAGATGACAAAAGAGCAGGAGTAAAAAGTGGTGGGATGTATCTCCCAACCAATTCTCCCAGAAGTCTCTGATTGGACGCTCCATGCAGAATTTGCTCCTTGCTTCGTCTTGATTTCGAACCCAGTTTTCGTTTTGGGTTGTAGGTTAAAGTTCTAGGTTTTCGTTTTGGGTTGTAAATTTCGGAGGTATGCCTCTGGTGATAATTGTAAAATTTTAAATTATAAATAAAGGGACATTTCTTTTGTTCTTATTGCGCTTGTTTATTCATTTGTTTAAATCTATTAGCAAATTAGTTGTATTTATCTGATTTATTTGACTTATTTTAAGGTTCAGTTTATAGTTTTAGGATTTATTTTGAATTTATTCAGGGCTTATCCTGAGATTAATTTGTCTTATTGAGCCTGATTTAGAGAATTTATTTGGTTTTATTCGATTAATTGGGGATTTTTTTTTTTTAACCATTCAGGTTCTCACTCCAGGGGATTGTTGTTGTTTGTTTTCATTGTTTAATTTAAAGTTTTTGTTGGTCTAAGGTTTGATTTTAACTTGAGTTTTAGTCTTTTGTTTGTATTCAACATGAGGTTAAAAATTGTGAGTTTTCAAAGGTTCTAGATAGGTGTTATATGTCTAAATTCTATTGGTTTATCCATTGTGCTTTGGATCTACGTCTCTTAGGGGGTTAAGTGTTGTGTAGTCATTTGGTACATCTATGTTTGTCATGGATTGTGGTTTTTTAAGGGGTATGTGTTTGGTTTAGATTTAGCTTAGATTAGAAAGGTTTAACACTTGTCATTCTATGGCTTAAGGAGTATAGCGTATAAATGTGTGAGCCAAAAGTTTTGGACTCTTATTTTTTTTTGAATTTTATTTTGAGTTTAGGATTGAATGTTTTGAGGCATTCTTTCTTTTTCAGGGCATTTTTTTTGTTTTATTAATGTCTTTTCTTCCTTTCTCTTTTGTATCCCGGGTATTGGATCTGAAGAATTGTATTTATTGTGTGGGCTCTTGAGAATGAACGGGATTGAAAATACAAGATAACGGTCGAATTGTTGCCATGCTATGGGAAGAGATGGAGGAGAAAAAGGTTGTAGAAAGAAAATTCAAGGAGAAGGCAGGGTCAGAGTTTTCGTGACCGATGCCTATTTTTCCTCGGTAGGCTTTGCGGATTCAGCGTTAGTTGCTCCTCCTTTTTAGTGTTTCCAAGGCGGGCTGCTAAGGGCGGATCCTGCAGGTCTTGGGTGGCTTTCCGTGAGCCGCTCTTTCTTTTCTGCCGGCTCGGGGCAGGGGGAAGGAGTTATTATGGTTAGAGTTCGTTCGGGGTGCCTCCTTTCTCCGGGTTTCTCCGAGATCTCTAGTCTCCCGAATGAATCCGAATTCAGGGATTGCCTGAACGTGCAGATTTTAAGTTTCTCGTTTTAAGTTGTATATTCAGAGGGTATGCCCTCAGTGTATTTTTGTAATTATTTTATTTATATATGAAGTGATTACGATTTTAATTCTTTTGTAAATTCCAGTTTAGTTTGTTTTGCAGCTTATTTGATTTATTTGGAATGTGAGAATTACTTGTTTAATTTATTTATTTTAGATTGGGACATGTTAGGAGTATTTTGTTTTGATTTTTGATTCAGTTTGGGGTTAGTCGGAGTGTATGAATGATGAGGAAATTTTTTAGCCTTAGTATATAGAAGAAAAAAAGAAAGGGGTGTATTTTTTTTTGGTCGTTTAATTTAATATTAATTGGGGTTGTGTGTGATATGGGGGCATTTTTTTTTTTTTTTTTTTTTTTTTTTTTTTTTTTAAAGTTTTAGACCGGTGTTAGTTGAGACAAAATTTGCATTTAGCTTTGGTCTTAGTTTGGGGCAAATTTTCTTCTCTTTTTTTGTTTCAGCTTTGGTTGGGGTGGGCGAACGGTGTCAGGTCATTTTTTCTCCGTTCTTCTCTTTGTTTTTTTTAAGGTGTATATTTTCCAAGTCAGGGGTGCTCTTGGATCAGTCTTGACAAGGGGATAGTTTGGGCTGGTAATTAGTGTCAGGAATCTCCTAATTTTAGGTCTGTGAAAGTGCTGTTTTGTATATGTATATTTTTTTTACTTTCCAAGGAATTGCGCTCTCCACTATGGGCGTTTAAATGAATTGCGCGCTAAGTTTGAAGCGTGCATTCCAATGCATGAAAAGGTTATTAAGCGTTAATATTTAGTCATTTAATCTAATTAAACGCAGGGTGAGCGGCGCTTGATTAGGGCGGTGGTGGTTACTGTGGAAGTAACTGTTGGCATTCACGCGCTAGGAGGCAGGCGCTTGATGTAATTACGCGCCTGGAGGGCGACACACAATCAAGTGGTCGGGTTAGTTTGAGCGGGCGACGATTAGATTACGCGCTATAGATCGGTCGTGTAATCCGAATTGTGCGCTACCAAGGGGGCGCGTGATTAGTTTGTGCACCTGGATTTAAGCGCGTGATTCAACCATTCCCTATAAATGGCTTAAAGTTTCTCATTTTCGTCGCGCAATTCATTTTGGTCTCTAATTCTCTGGTTTTCTTGTTTCTGTGCGCTCCAGTTTTCGTGTTTTCGTGATATCTTGTGATCCGGTCATTCGTTTTAGACACCATTTCTTCCGTTCTCTTTAGTTTTTCGAGCTCTTTATTCTAGGATGGAGGGTGAGGGTATTGGTGGGCATGATATTACTGTCTCTGAGTTGGAGAGGATGTTAGGGGTAGAGATAGGTGAGACTTCTGAGGCTCGGACCGATATTATCAGGGAGGCGGATGTTGGGGAGGTAGTTGGAGAGGAGGTATTGGAGTTTGACCAGTCGGTGGTTAAGGAGGAGGTGCTCGGGATTGAGCAGGGGGTTGTTGAGGGTGAGAGCGAGAGAGTTGAGGGTGAGATACCCGCGGGTGAGAGAGCTAAGGATGCTGCTGCGGAGTACCAGGGTGCGGTTGCGGAGCATCCGGATCACAAACACTTCCCATTGGAGGATTTCTTTGCTCGAGGCCAGGTAAGCACTCATGAGCAAGAGTTCTTCCATTTCCTTAGTGACTTAGGTTATGATATAGGCTTATTAGGATTTGGAACCCTTCTAATTTATTTCAAACCTGCATTAATGATTGATAGTGTGCTTGCTAATACATCCTGATTGCATCTAGAGGTAGTGGTAGGTCATGTTTCTATCCAGTTGTTCTCATCATGTTTTGTGTTTGTCGTAAATTGTCATTGTGTTTAGGGTATATTTGACTCACTTTTAGTTTCTTTTTTTTTTTTTAAATTCATTTGCCTTTCATCATAAGTATGTGTTAGTTTTACTGTTATTGTTTGTGTTTTGTTCAATAGGAGCCCCCGCAGCTGGCTATCAGCTCGACATCGGCCGAGTCTCATGCTTGGTATCGTGCCTTGCCAGAGTTTCAGCAGGCGCAACTAGTATCTTTCGGTTTCGAATCGATTCTAGAGTTGGAGCCCGTTCAGGTCGATCGTGGCCTGATCGCAGCGATTCTAGAGAGGTGGAGGGAGGAGCATTAGGCGCTTCTCTTTCCAGTAGGCATGATGTTGCTGACTCTAGAGGACTAGGTCTGCATCACCGGTCTTCATTTTGAGGGCGAGCCGATCATAGGGTGGATGGCGGTCTTCATTGGGTGTGCCGTATAGGTTGAGCGGCTCGGGGCCAGGTATAGTTTGGGTCACTTGGTTTTCTAATATGTTTGTGAGTGACTTCGTTCCCCCAAGGTGCCATTCGGAGGCGAAGGCGGCCTATGAGACGCGTTGTGCAGTAGTAGCGGGTTGGGAGCCCGTGGTGGAGCCGGGGGTAGCTGCGGATAGGGGGCTCTGAGCATTTTTGATGCACTTCTTTGGTGCAGTGCTCTTCTCTTTTTCGACTCGGGGTGCGTCATCGGGTTATTTTTGATGGTACATAGAGATCTGGATCAAGTCCCTACCTATGCGTGGGGTGCGGCCGCGTTGGCGCATCTTTATGAGTAGCTTTACCATCGGGGACAAGGTGTCGCATCGATCGGGGGTTTCCTTTCGTTCATCCAGGTGAGTTTTAATTAATTGGCATCGTGATGTCTCTAGTTTAGTTAATTTTTGGTCGTTTAATGGTAAACGTTTCTCCTCGTGTCGCTGTTGTTGTTATCATTTTCTTTTCAGTTTTGGGTGTATGACCACTTCGCTTTCCTTCGTCCGGGGGTTCCATTGGGTGTGAAGTTTACGTTCTCGCGGATTCATGTGTGGAGGGAGGAGTTGAGGGGTCGTTGCTGGTCTTCGGATCTTCAGACCGTGCGAGGCCTCTTTTAGGATAGGCATGCGGGGCAGGTATAGATTGTCATGTGTATGCTTTTTTTTGTTTTGGTGTTTTAGGATTTAAGTCTTCATTGAGAGATCGGCTTGTTTGTTTTGTGATAGGTGATCTGGAGGTCGTATGAGGATGAGGAAGATGCAGGCGTGTCAGTGATTGAGTATGGCCGACCCTTCTTTGATGTGGACATATGGGTTCATTGTTTTGAGAGGGTGGAGAGGATCCACACTTCTCGCGTGGTGCGACAGCTGAGGCTCGCTCAGGGAGTCCCTCCAGAGATTCACCACAGAGTGGCGAAGAGGATGACCGACCCTCCAGGCCGAGATTTTGTAACACGGATGGCTCTTCAGATAGTAGATTTTAGAGTTGGGGGAACTAGAGTTAGAGGGGCGCGTGACGAGGCGGACACCCGGGAGTATGTGCGGTAGTTTAGTGCATTGGGTGGCGGCGCCTCTTCACACGTCCCTTCCATGGGAGCGACTGTTTCGCGATCGGAGGGCCGGAGTCAGCGTTGACCTTGAGGGAGAGATTGGCTGCATTGGAGCAGGGCCATGTCACCGCGAGCGTGCGTGGGGCATTAGACACTCTCTACAAGGTGATGGAGCGGATGGGGTGTGCTCTTTGTCCGGATGAGGAGATGCTACAGTCTTTAGCCTCCTCAGTCGCTCAGGCCAGGGGAGCAGAGGATGAGTTGGGGATTCGATTAGCGGAGGCTCGACGACTCCTAGTGAGTTAATTTACGGTTTTTTTACTATTATGTGGACTTAGTTTTCTGGTCGTTCTGACGTGATTGTGGTGTCTCATTTTGTTTTGTTTTGAATAGTCTGAGAGGGAGGGTGAGGTCGCTCGTCAGGCGGCACTGCTGGATGTCTACCACAGTCAACAGCTAGCTGATCGGGAGATAGCGACCAATCTATGATTTGAGATTGACCAATTGGTAAGCGTCTTCATCAATACAGTTTTGTTTAATTGTTAGCATTATGAGCTTGTTGACTAATGTGTTTATCGTTATTTATAAAGAGCCGAGCTGGCCGCCGGAGGTCCCGTTCCGGCATTTGATCCATCTTCGGTTGCTTCCTCCAGTCGGGAGTATCCAGCGATGGCTCAGCTTCAGGCTGAGCTAGATCATTGGGTAAGTTTAGTTCAATCTATTATGTTACTTGCGTCATTGCGTTAGTTTGTTGAGTGTCGTTGTTTTGCTTTCTGAGTAGTTTACTAATATCATGTGGTATTTTAGCATCAGATTGCCGAGGATCTTCAGACGAGGGAGGCGACTGCTGCCTCTCTACGTCCGGAGAGCCAGGTAAAGTTTCTTTTGATGTGCGATAATTCTGTTTTGATTATTCCATCTTTATCTTGTTCTGACTTGTCTTGTGTTGGATTATTTGGTTCTTTATACAGGCTGTTTCGAACTCTGCTCCCAAGGCTCCCCCTCAGGAGTCTATTCCTATCCCTTCTCAGGTATGTTTTAGTTATTATGTTTGTAGTTTATTTGTCATTATAGTATTTTTGATGTATTTATCTATTTTTTTGTTGCAGCCGCCTACGTTTGCTGTCCCTCCTATGCTTCTTATTGATTCAGTGACTGCTAAGGCAGTTGAGCGACTCCTGAGGGAGAGGCAGGATCTGGTATGGTTATTTCCTTTTTCAAAGTTTCTTATTTTATTCATGTATATATTAGTTTTCGCTTGACTTGATGCGATTATGCAGGTTCGTCAGCTAGAGGAGGTGCGTCTAGAGGTGGCGTGAGCGCACGCCATTCCTGAGGCGAGACGAGTCTTTGGGGAGACGGAGGGTCAGGCTGACTTATTTGCCGAGATGATGGCCACTCAGATGCCTCATACTGAGGCATTAGAGGCAGCTCATCGGGCGACGCGGGTAGAGATGTAGGCATCCTTAGATCAACTATAGTATCGTCTACTGAGGAGTGAGCGGGGGATATATAGGCTAGCTCACCAGCTTGGTGGGTCGGGTTCGAGGGCTACGAGTTCCATGACTGGGCAGTCTCATCGCACGTCGCATGATCGTGCCAGGGGTGATGCTAGTGAGGATGCAGTGGTTCGTGAGGTTCTAGCGAGGTATCCTCCTCGTTCTTGATCGAGGCGGTCTGTTAGCCAGATGAGTGAGGGAGGATCTGTAGCAAGGCCTCGTTGCTTAGAGGTTCCGCTGACTCCGGGTGCTGAGATCATATTTTTAGAGGACCAGTCCATAGACCTCAGAGCTGATGATATTGGGGACAACAGTGCTCGACTGTCCCAGCGGCAATGTAGGGATTAGGTGTGTGTGGTTTTTTTCTGTATCTATAATGTGTGTGTTGTTGTATGTATAGGGGGTGCCCTCAGTGATGGGTGTATAAAGAAATGGAAATTTTTTTTGACACATATATATAGAGATATATATTTTTTGATTTAAATGTATCTGATTGGCTCCTCTTCCTTTTAGTTACCTCTTGTGTCTACTTTTGCTTCCACTTTTTTTAGCACTGTCAACCTTCATTGGGATTTGAATGCTTTCTGAGCTTGTCTAGTGATAGCTGAAGGCTGCTTGCGTATCTGCACATGTGAGAGTAATGCTGTCAGTAGTTTTGTTTGCCCCCTTGCTGATTGTCAAGGGGGGTGAGTATCTCAGACTGGAGTCTGGTAGCAAAGATAGATATGTACTCTTTTATCTTTTTTTTGAAATGAAAATAATGCAACAGGGAAAGTAAATAGCTAAAACGGAAATAATAACAAAACAATAAAATAAAATGCCCCAGTGTAGGAGCGTAGTAGGATCGGCAGTATGGAATCTTCGATAGCACTTTTCGGAGGGTAACTTCATTTCTTATCTTCTTTGTGGACAAGCCTGTGCTTCTGACATGATTCTTCTTCTAATAAAATAAATACCCTAGTGTCAAGGTACAATGGATCATTTCTGGGTTTCGAGATAAGCACTTTGGGTTTGTAAGTAGTCATAGATATTTAGTGAGTTAGGGTTGAAGAAAAGGGTTAATCAGTACTGTCACTGAATCAGGGAGGTCATCCTTATCATTAGGTTAGTTGTATATGGGGTCTATCCTAGGGTGGTGGTTGTCCTATCCTATGATTATTAGGGAGAAGTATGGTACGTATGGTAAGTGATTGCGCCAGTCATCATTCATCAGTTTTCGGTTTCATTTCTAGAAATATCCTTCAAGGCCTTTGATTTATCATCCAAAAAATAAAAATAGGAGAGGGGGGTAAGGCTCAGTGATGCGAGGAGTAGTTTGTATCTAATGCTTTCCAAAAGGGATAGATAACGGTCTATTTTAGGGTGGGGTGCAGGATACCATGATCGAGCACTTCGTCATGCTTTGGCACTATCAAAATCTCATATTCTATGGTTAGTAGGAGTTTATCCTCCTCCCGCCACCTTACGACGACATTTAGTAGTATGGGGACATCAGGGGTGCCCTCATAACTTGCTTATACACTTCTAGTGATATCACCAGAGATGTCCTCACGGCCTGTTTATACTTCTCTGAGCTCATTGACTTATTCATTCGTCGTAATGCTCTCACTCGATCTTTTTTTTTGACATATAAATGCATATATTTTGAAAGCATCCTACTAGCGCAAAAATAATGAGTTTTAATTGAACCTAATATCTTTTTTTTTGCTCTAATGTCTCCTCCAATGGCGGGGGAAGGGAAGTAAGGATCGGGTGTTACTTATGCTTTTGAAAGGGGTTAGATAAGTCACTAGTCCTCTGATCAAATTGCCTGAGTGAGAAAAGGTGGGCAATAGATCGGAGGTCTTAAAGATATTCTGAGAATTGAAGGTGTACGACCAATGAATGGGTCGTGACGACTACGAGGGTGGTAAGTATAAGTATTTAACCACGGGCTGTAACTATCAGAGGGTTAGGGATTGTATTTTCTAAGGTACATGGTGTTCCAAGGACTAGGGAGTTCTTCCCCATCTTGGTTTGCCAGTTTATAAGCATTTCTGGGGTATGCAGCTGTTATGACATATGGGTCTTCCAAGTTCGGTTTCAGTTTTCCTTTCGGATGGGTGTGCTTAGAAGGCATAATTTTCTTCAAGACTAATTCTCCAATATTAAAGGTTCATTCAAAAACTTTCTTATCGTAAGCCCTGGCCACTCTCCTCTAATATACCTGAACGTGATCAACTGCCCTTAGACGTGTTTTATCGAGCTGCTCTAATTGCGTGAGTAGGGCAATTCTCCTTTTGTCTAAAGATAGCTCATCATCGAGTTGAATCTGTAAGGATGATACTTGTATCTCATTCGATAGGACTCCCTCCATCCCGTAGGTAAGGAGGTAGGGAGTTTGGCCAGTGGCCGTGTGAATAGAGGTCCTATAGGCCCAGAGGGCTTCTGGTAGTCATTCAGGCCAGTCGATTCCATTGCTTGTTTCTACTGTGCATTTTAAGATTTAGATTAGCGTTTTATTCATAGCTTCTGCCTGTTCATTGCCTTGAGGGTAGAACGGTGATGAGTGGCGTAGATCGATGTCGTATTTCTTGCATAGCTTCCTTGTCTTCTCTGTGATGAACTGTTGTCCATTGTCTGACAAATATCCTGGGAACTCCAAATCGGGTGATGATATTTTGAATGATAAAACTCACGAGTGTTGAAGTGGTGATTCTGACATAGGATTCAGCTTCTGCCCATTTGGTGTAGTATTCGGTTGCTGTAAGGATAAACACGTGCTTGTGAGTGTTTCTAACCGTGTCGGTGAAAGATCTAATGACATCGAAGGCCCACATCGAAATGGACATGGTGAGGTCATAGTGTTCAATGTAACTGATGGAGCTTTAATGAGTGAGGCGTGTTCTTAGCATTGCTTGCAGGATTGGACGTAGAGGTTACAATCTATGATCATTGTCAGCCAGAAGTAACCTTATTGTGTAACTTGATCGGCGAGTCTTTGTCTATCGGAGTGGGCATCGCAGGCACTGGCGTGTGCTTCTTAGATGATGTATTATCTTTCGGCGGTTGTGACGCATTATAGTAGTACTCATTTGGTGAAGGCTTCTTTATATAATGTTTCGCCGAGTATACAGAATCAGGCACATTAGTTCCTTATAGTCTTTTGTTCGATATTCGTAGTGTACGGAGGGACATATTGATATTTTAAGAAATTTCAGATATCGAAGTACCATGGCTGTCCATCGTTGGTTAGTGATTTTTCAAATCTGAATATAGTGACTTCGATTTCTACCTTGACATGCTCTTTCGGAGTGATGGCTTCTTTTGGTCTTGTACTTGTGGGGAGGATGGGTAATTCTCTTTTGATGGTCCATGCTATCTCGTGGGCGGGTACTGTCAGCTTTTCAATAAAGGTCATGGTATTTTGTCCGATAGGTGTTTGGATGACCGAAGCTAGCGTGGCTAAGGAATCTGTGAGCTCATTTTCTAATCTAGGGATGTGTGTAAAAGAGATTCTTTCAAATTTCTTTACTAAATATTGAGCGGTTTCTAGATATACCATTAGTCTCCTTTCCTTAGTTTTTCATTCTCCTATGACTTGTAAAATTACTAGTTTGGAATCACCGATAGTTTTTAACTGCTTAACTCCTAATTGAAGTGTCGCTCGTAGTCCAGCTATAAAAGCTTCGTATTCTGCAACATTATTAATGATAGGGAAATCTAGCTGAAAAGTTTTGAGTATGACAACCCCTTTTAGGCTTAGGAGGACTATCCTGATGCCTTTTCCTTTATGGTTTAGAGCGCCATTGAAATAAAAAGTTCATGAGGTTTTGTCAGGCTCTTCTTTATGAATCGTGAATAGGTCTTCGTCGGGAAAATCTGCGTGTATGGGTTCATCATTCGGGAGTGGGAGGTCCGCGAGATAATCAACGATGGCTTGTCCTTTGATCAATTTCTGTGTGATATAAGTGATGTCGAATTCTTACAATAGCATGTGCCAGTGAGCGATCTTTCCTGATGTTGCGGGTTTTTCGAACATATACTTCAGAGGGTCCATTCGGGCTAATACTAGTATTTTATGTGCTTTAAAGTAGTGTCGTAATTTGGTTGAGGCTCACACTAATGTGAAGCAAGTCTTCTCCATCGGAGTATATTTTCATTCGTACTCGACCATTGTCCTACTGAGGTAGTAGATAGCCTTCTCGGATGACCGAAGCTAGCGTGGCTAAGGAATCTGCGAGTTTATTTTCTAATCTAGGGATGTGTGTAAAAGTGATTCTTTTAAATTTCTTTATTAAATATTGAGCGGTTTTTAGATATGCCATTAGTCTCATTTCCTTAGTTTTTTATTCTCCTATGACTTGAAATTACTAGTTTGGAATCACCGATGGTTTTTAACTGTTTAACTCTTAATTGAAGTGCCGCTCGTAGTCCAGCTATAAAAGCTTCGTATTCTGCAACATAATTAATGACAGGGAAATCTAGCTGAAAAGCTTTGGGTATGACATCCCCTTTCGGGCTTAGGAGGACTATCTTGATGCCTTTTCCTTTATGGTTTAGAGCGCCGTTGAAATAAAAAGTCCATGAGGTTTTGTCGGGCTCTTCTTTATGAATCGTGAATAGGTCTTCGTCGGGGAAATTCGCGTATATGGGTTCATCGTTCGGGAGTGGGAGGTCCGCTAGATAATCAGCAATGGCTTGTCCATTGATAAATTTCTGCGTGACATAAGTGATGTCGAATTCTTGCAATAGCATGTGCCAGCGAGTGATCTTTCCTGGTGTTGCGTGTTTTTCGAATATATACTTCAGAGGGTCCATTCGGGCTAATACTAGTATTTTATGTGCTCTAAAGTAGTGTCATAATTTGGTTGAGGCTCACACCAATGTGAGGTAAGTCTTCTCTATCGGAGTATGTTTTCGTTCGTACTCGACCATTGTCCTATTGAGGTAGTAGATAGCGTTTTCTCTCTTGTCGTCTTCTTTGTATTGTCCCAGAATTAATCTCATTGCTTTATCATTTGCTGAGAGGTACAAGATCAGGGATTTTTTAGGGACAGGTGGCGATAGTACAGGCGGGTTAAGGAGATATTTCTTAATATTATCGAAGGCTTGTTGACACTGATTGTCCCATTCGTATTTAGCTCCTCCTTTAAGTAGTCTGTAGAAAGGGTCGCATCTGTTTGAATGCTGGGAGATGAGTCTCCTAATGAATTATAATCTTCCTATCAGGCCTCATAATTCTTTGATATTACTGAGAGGCGGCATCTCGAGGATGGCTCTGACTTTCACAGGATCAACTTTGATCCCGCGCTTGCTAACTATAAAACAAAGTAATTTTCCTGAGGTGACTCCGAAAATATATTTCTTTGGGTTCATTTTTAGCTGATACTTCTTAGCTCTTTGTAAAACTAGTCAAAGCACTTCAATATGTCCTATTCGTGTTTGAGACTTCACTAATATGTCATCGACGCAGACTTCTATACACTTATACATCATATCGTGAAAGATAGCCATCATGGTGCATTGATACGTGGCTCCCGCGTTCTTAAGCCCAAAAGGCATGACGACGTAACAGTATGTTCCCCATGGTGTGGTGAAGGAAGTTTTTTCTTGGTCGGACTCTAATAATTTAATCTGATTATATCTAGAGAAGCAGTCCATAAAGGATAACATGTCATTTCCCACAATGTTGTCGACTAGAGTGTTAATGTGTGGGAGTGGGAAGTCATCTTTTGGACATACCTGGTTGAGATTTCGAAAGTCGATGCAGACTTTTACTCTGTCGTCCTTCTTGGTGACAAGTACTATGTTAGCGACCCACTTGGGATAGAGGACGACTCGGATAAATTTGGCTTTGTGTAACTTATCGACTTCTTCTTTGACTAGGAGGGCAACTTGTGGGTGCATCCTATGGAGTTTTTGCTTAATAGGCTTTGCATTGGGTTATAAGACAAGACGATATTCTACTAAACTCGGGTCTGAACTGGGCATGTCCTTATAGGACCATGCAAAAGAGTCAAGGTGTTCTTGCAAGACCTGTGTAATTTGTTGGTGTTCCTTGGGATTGAGCATTGCACTAATCAACAGCTTCTTAGGTTTCTCTTTAGTGCTAAAGTTAAGTTCTTTGGTGGGTTCTGTGGCAGCTTGGATTTGCTCATCGAAATGGTTCATAACTTGTTGGAAGTCCAGTGCCTCCTCAGCAATTGGTGCCCTTTCTTCATCCTCGGTAAGCTCGTATACTGCGAAGTTACTACACTGAGGATTCGAATTTGCGAAAGGTAACCCTACATTTGCATAATTTATTACCTAGAGATCTTTGGTAAGGTAAAGGTCAAAGTTATTGATTCTTCTCTCAAAATCATGAAGTATCCTGTCCGATATGATCACTGGCTTATTGTATAGCCAGGACGCCTTACGTCCTTGTGTGAGGAATGGTATAGAAACCTTAGGAGAAGAGTCTCCTTGTTGGCCACGAATCTGGTTAGGGATGAAGGGTTTCATTTCTTTTCTGGGGTTTTCTGATTTTTTTAGATTTTGTATTTTCAATTTTTTAGGATTTTCTATTTTTTTGATTTTTGATAATAAACATGGTACAGGGGTCGGTCGCCTCAAGGGGCGCCGGGGGAATTGCTTCCTCTAGTTGAGGGAGAGAGACGACTGCTGGAGCCGTTCGGACGATCCTTCGAGAAATGTAGACTTGTAAATTTGGCATTTTTTTTGGAGTCCTCAGCTAATGAGACCTTTTGAATGAGTGACGCGGGTGGTAGTGATACCGACATTCAGATTTCCTCTATCACATTAATGGCCTCTTCATCGAAGAAACTCTAAAGATCGTAGTCAATTGAGCTTTCATCCTCTGAATCATAATAATATTGTTTTTCCCGTTGAGGAGAATACCCTAAAGGACCCTCAGGGGTAGCAAGTTCTTTTCCTTGATCTTCATAATATGTTGGGATGAGTGTGCATGCTTGATAGCGAGGTTGATAATGATGAAGAATGCAGGGAGATTCCAAAGGGCATTCCCATCCTCCTAAATTAGAATTGAAGATGGTATCGAACTCATCTTCTTGGTCTGATAACTCTTGAAGTCTTAAATTAGCTCGCTCGGCTAACTCGAGTGCAGGGAGATCTATCAAGTAGTCTTCATCATCACTCGGGGGAGGTTGCCATTCATCTTCGAGAGATTTTCAAAATACTTGGAGCTGCGGCGAATTCGGGGATGTAGAAGTGTCTAGTTCGAGTTCCTCTTCAAACACTATAAAAGCGGGTTGAGTGTTTCCTTCGAGATCGAATGGATAGCCATGGGGATTCTCTGCTCCTTGTGCCAGTAGCTGAGCTGGTAGGTCATTGCCGGTGTCTGTCGTCGCGGGGTTGGAATGATTTGATTCCTCTATCGTAGACCGTTGGGCCCACTCGGTGAAGCGTTCTAATATACTGGTGCATGCCCTATAGCGAGGCTGGTATGGGTGAACGATACAAAGGGAATCCCACGGGCATTCCCACCCTCCAAGGCCAAGACCGAGGCGGATGCTATACGGGTTAAGATTTTCTTACGGGGTGTCATCCTCTTCCCACGTTGAGTGCATGTCACAACCCCAGATTTTGGGAAATGTGCACGTCATGCACTATACACATGTATATGTGTTTCACAATGAAACCAAAACGAACCCGTAGACACTATGAGTGTATGAGGGAAACACACTAGTATTTTCCTAACTTATAAGTATATAAGTGAAAGAGGGAGGAGAGAAGAGCCCCTTACGTAACTCTATTCTAACCTAAATAGAGAGAAGGAGAAATAGAGAGAAAGAAAAGAAGAGCCTAGTAAAGAACTAGGGTTTCGTTGTGATTTAAATCGGTGGAAGAGCTAGAGCAAAGGCTGGAGGAGGAACCTTGGAGACCTTTTAGCCTAGTAGAATTCTGAATCTTGAATCGAACTTGCGCGAGACTCATCGTTGGAGGTATGTTAAAGGCATGATAGATACTTAGGCATATTTTAAATAGTAGGAAGAATGTTGGTTGAATGTTTTTGTTGATGTTAAAGGCTGAATAAGGGGAGAAATAGCTTTCTCGAGCAGATCGAGGAGTAAAAATATATCGCTCCTCGCTCGAGCGGCCAAAAGGGATCGCTCGAGCGAGGCCAAACTATAAAAATATAGCTTTGGGCTCGCTCGCGCTGTCCCCAAAATAAGAGGGAAGCTCGCTCGAGCGAGGTCCCCAGTAAAGCTTCAGGCGACTCGATTTAACCGCTCGAGCGACCTCGATTTAATCGCTCGAGCGAGGTCCCCAATAAAGCTTCAGGCGGCTCGATTAACCGCTCGAGCGACCTCGATTTAACCGCTCGAGCGAGGTCAAGTGACCGCTCGAGCGAGGTCTAGTGACCACTCGAGGGAGGAATTTTGCTCGCTCGCGCGAGGCACCACTCAGTTCTTGAAATTATTGGTACAGAAACATGGAGGTTATGCACTCCAATGATTCTAGTAACCTTTCTAAGCATATTCTAAATACATGAAATGTAGGTTTGACGTATGATCGTGAAGTGTAAACCTCTACGAGAAAGCGTGCTTTGAAATTCGTCGAGGTAGGGAATATTCTTGAAACATGTATTTTATTTCGTCATCCCATATATGCAGTGTAACACTATGAAAAGGGTGAGTATTGTATGATCTTTCAATAAGGGGTGTGTGCGTGGGTTTCAAGGTGAAACCATGAAGTCCTCAGGGGACGGAATATTGTAATGAGGGAATCTAAATGATGTATTAAACTAGTTGTATCCCAGGGATACAGATGAAAATAAACCATGAAATTAAAGCAAAATGATAAGGCCTAATGTACTAAAAATTAGTACAAATCACGGTGAATAACTATATGTAAAGCACATCGATATTTTTGTTATTTAAAGTTGATTAGAATACCCCACCGACGTGGCGGGATACCTACGACTGACGCGGCAGGATATCCGTGACCGATACGGCGGCCAATCCGTATACTTATAGCACATCCCAGGGATGTAGATTTGAGAATAGACCCCGCCACCTATGAGAAAGGGGCCTGGGCAGTATTCCTAGGGAATACATACAACAACTGTCTAGTAGACGACGATGGTGGGTATTCCATCGGGGCTCGATGCTATATTGCTCGGGGATTATTTAAGTTAAAGGTTTAAGTGATTAGGCCGAATTCATAACTAAACCAATAAGATGAGAACAAATAATACCAGAAAAGGAAATCAGCTGTATCCATTTTAGTTATTCCAGTTATATCAATTGCTCTGTTTAAAAGTGATATCTAGTAAATTGTGCTTTCAAAACTGCTAGCATATATGTAAGATTTAATCTATATGTTCACTTTGTTTCCCTATTGAGCTAGGATGTAGCTCACCCCTTAGACTATACGTCGCAGGTTCAGGAGTGGCGGCAACAAGGACTTCTAGAGACGCTGATCCAGGAGATTCAAACTACGTACCCACTGAGGAGTCAGAGCCTCCTCCCGAAGATTTCTTCTAGGAGACCCATTGTGCACTTTGAGAGTGAGTTGAGAATTTTAGGCACGGCTTGGTATATCAAGCCTCTTTATGGAATGTAATTAAATATGATATGCTTTTGATAAAACATTTGGAGTGAACATTTATCTAACGGCTTGGGTAGGTCCTTATGCCCATGAAATGGCATGGGACAAGGACTGCCTTTTTGGGGGCCCTAAACTATTTTAGGCATGAGAATTCGTTTAGAGAAAATTTTTGGCTTGTATATACCAAATGTATTATAAAGGTTTTTGGGCACGGCCTCGAGGGTCGTGTTGATGGCACGGTTTTCGGAGCGCCAAAAATCGGGCTGCCACAGTTGGTATCAGAGCCGTTTCTTTCTAGTTCTGGCTATCATCTCGTCAGAATATAGGGACTTCTGCTAACGAAACCGTAGTTTCTCCTGCAGACCGTTATGTTTCCTAGAGGAAGAGGCTGACCCAGGGGTGGTCATGATAGGAATTTACGCAGTAGAGATGGTTTCGTCTCACCTACAAACAGGGTACCATTGGGAAACAGGGAGATTCCCAAGGGCAGTGGCCAGGGAGAAAACCAAAATCAAGCAGAAGATCAGGATCGAGATCGTCAGGATTGAAATCAGAGGGAACAAGATGCAGTGAGGGAGAGAAATGAAGAAAGAGAAGAGCGTCAGAGGATGATGCACACAATGGAGACAATGGCGTCCTTGGCAGCACATGCAGCCCCAGAACCACAATGAACACCTACACCTCCAGTAGGACCTACACCACCAGTGGCTTCAACATTTATCGAGTTCAGAAGGATGAGACCTCCTAACTTTTCAGGACAGGCAGACACAATGGTAGCCGAAAACTGACTGGGTGAAATGGAGAAGGTGTTTAGCATAATCTTGACAACATGTGCATATATGCTAGATGGAGAGGCTGGACCTTGGTGGAAATCTGTTTTGCGAACGAGAGCACAAGAAACTCCAGATATGCCATGGACTTGGGACGAATTCGTAGAAGAATTCAATAAGCAATATTTTCCTGAAGTTGTGAGAAATCAGATGGAGACCCAATTTTTGCAACTAGCGCAAGGAAGGATGACTGTGAGAGAGTACGAAGTAGAATTCATGAGACTGGCTCGCTTCGCCCCAGACTATGTAGTTTCAGATGTGATGAAAGCGAAGAGGTTCCAACAGGGTTTAAGGTCGGACATCCAAGGAGGGGTTGCGCCCTTCCAGCTGAAGACCTATGGAGAGGTAATGAGTAAGGCATTAGTAGTCGAAGAAGAAAATAATAATCAATACCGTCAGAGGGAACAATAGGGAAGAGGAAGCATAGATCCAAGCAGGACGGGGAGCTATGAATTGGTACATAAGAAACCAAGGTTTGTAGCACCGAATCAGAGACAACCGTTCCAGACAGGGTATGGGAGAGTCGCACAACAAACTACTCGTCAAAGTTTTTCGTTGCTAGCATCAGGGAGACCGATGAGGTGTGCTATTTCCAGCGGGGCTACAGCTATCCAAGGTTTTTCGAGAGCTGCTACTTCAACCCCAAGGGGAACTTGTGCCAAGTGTGGCAAGTCCCACAAAACGGCGGATTATAGGCAAGGAATGCGAGACTGTTTCAAATGCGGCAAGATAGGCCACGTGATTAGAGATTGCCCTGAGGCAGTTAAAGAAAAGACGGCCCCAGCTTCCATGCCACGACCTATTCAATCACGAAAGCCAGTTGTTCAAGGGAGAGCCTACGCAGTTACCGCCCAGGAAGCAGGGAGTGTACACGACATCATCCAAGGTGAGATTTCTTTTAAATAAAGAATTTTAGTTTTTAATACAATTCTAGATAAAGAATGTGCATTCATTAGGACAAGTGTATATAACCGTTGTTGCGCGTTAGAAAAATTCTAAATAAAGTATATGGTATGTATGCATTATAGGTACGTTACAAGTTTATGAAAAAGGGTGCTACGTAGCACACGACGCACGAGTGCTGATAGACCCAGGGTCTACCCACTCCTTCGTCACCCTTAGATTTGCAAAGAAGATGAAGATTGTTCCGGAGACACTGGACTTTGTGTTATCAGTGTCTATCCCAACGGGAGAATTAGTGTACACAGAGTTAGTCTGCAAATCAGTAGTAGTAAGCGTTCGGGATCACGCTATCTACGAACTAGACGCAAAATTAATATTGTTGGACATGCAAGGATTCGACGTGATCCTTGGCATGGATTGACTGTCTCATCACTGCGCAACAGTGGATTGCAAGGATAAGGTTGTTATTTTCTGTCCTAACACGAGGAGATCGTTTCGATTTCGAGGGGAGAGATCGACACAGGTGCCACTCATATCTCAGTCAGAGCAGAATGTTTAATCAGAAAGGGGTGTAGCGGTTATTTGGCGTTCCTAAAAGAAAATAAAAAAGAAAAGAATATTATCTCTGAGATAGTGGTAGTGCGAGAATTCCCAGACGTATTTCTAGAAGAATTGTCAGGGTTACCTCCAGAAAGAGAAGTGGAATTTGCTATCGACTTAGCACCAGGAACGAAACCTATTTCAAAGGCACCTTAAAGGATGGCCCCTGCAGAGTTGAAAGAGTTGAAAGAACAATTGCAAGAGCTCATGGACAAAGGATTCATAAGACCAAGCGTGTCTCCATGGGGAGCACCAGTTCTATTCGTGAAAAAGAAAGATGGGTCGATGCGGTTGTGCATTGACTACCGTCAATTGAACAAAGTCACTGTGAAGAATCGATATCCGTTGCCAAGAATAGATGACTTGTTCGATCAGTTGCAGGGAGCAAAACATTTTTCCAAGATCGATCTGAGATCTGGATACCATCAGTTAAGAGTCAAGGCTGAGGACATTCAGAAAATGGCATTTAGAACACGGTATGGACACTATGAATTTTTAGTGATGCCATTCGGATTGACGAACGCACCGGCGTCGTTTATGGACTTAATGAATCGGGTGTTTAAACCACACCTAGACTCCTGTGTTGTAGTGTTTGTTGATGACATCCTAATTTACTCAAAATCAAAGACGGAGCATGAAGAACACTTACGAGTCGCTTTACAAACCTTGCGTGAACACCAATTGTATGCCAAGCTCAGCAAATATGAGTTTTGGCTAGAAGAGGTTAGCTTTTTGGGACATGTCGTCTCAAAGCATGGTGTCACAGTAGATCCCGCTAAGATCGAGGCAGTAGTGAACTGGGAGCAACCAAAAACTGTGATGACGCTCAAGTTTCTGACCGGTAGTTATTATCGACGTTTCGTCGAGGGGTTTTCAAAAATATTAGGGCCTCTTACGAGGCTTAAAATAAAGGATTCAAGATTTGAGTGGAGTGAGGCGTGTGAGAAGAGTTTTCAAGAACTCAAGAAGAGACTCACCTCAACTCCAGTGTTAGCCATTCCATCAGGCAGTGGAGGATTCGCAGTCTACAGTGATGCTTCGTATAACGGGCTGGGTTGTGTACTAAATCAATATAAAAAGGTAATAGCTTACGGGTCAAGACAGTTGAAAGAGCACGAAAAGAACTACCCAACACATGATCTGGAACTAGCAGCGGTCATATTCGCATTAAAGATATGGCGACATTATTTATACGGAGAAACATTTGAAATTTTCACTGACCATAAGAGCCTCAGATATCTGTTTACATAGAAGGAACTAAATATGAGGCAGCGTAGGTGGATGGAATTTCTCAAAGACTACGACTGCTCCATACAGTACCATCCAGGAAAAGCTAACGTAGTGGCCGACGCCTTGAGTTGGAAAAGTTAAGCTCAGTTGGCTAGTCTAATTTCGGGTATACATCGATGGAAACTGTTGGAGGATCTAGCACTATGTGGCGCAGACATACAACCACAAGCCACAGGAACCTTCTTAGCCAACATATCAGTGAAACCGGTGATATTCGAACATATATGAGAACTACAGATGAAAGACCCAATTCTAACCAAGATGCGTCAAGATGTAACTGAAGGTATTACATCTGAGTTTTCAATCAAGGAGGATGGTTCTTTAGTATTCAAGGGCCGACTTTGCATTCCAGACAATGCCGATCTGCGATGAACAATTCTTGATGAATCTCACAAGTCAAGCTATGCTATCCACCCGGGAAGCACAAAGATGTATCAAGATTTGAAAAAGAATTACTGGTGGAGAGGCTTGAAACAAGATGTAGCAGAGTACGTGTCGCGATGTTTGACGTGCCAACAAGTGAAGATCGATCATAGACACCCCGCAGGCCTATTACAGCCTCTACCCATACCGGAATGGAAGTGGGAATCTATCTCCATGGATTTCATAGTCGGTCTACCGCGAACTGCAAAGAAGTATAACGCCATTTGGGTAGTAGTCGATCGATTGACTAAGTCAGCACAAATCTTGCCTTACAACACGATGTACACGACGGGAAGACTGGCAGAGCTCTATATGAAAGAGATCGTTCGTTTACATGGGATTCTAAGTAGCATTGTTTCAGACCGGGACCCATTATATACATCAAAGTTTTGGAAGAAATTTTAAGAAGGAATGGGAACGAGACTAGATTTTAGTACGGCGTTCCACCCACAAACCGATGGACAGACTGAAAGGGTCAATCAAGTCATTGAAGACATGCTTAGGGCATGTATGTTAGAATTACAAGGATCGTGGGATCAGCACCTACCATTGATTGAGTTCGCATATAATAATAGTTTTCAGACGAGCATCGGGATGGCACCAAATGAAGCCTTGTACGGAAGACGATGCAAATCGCCAATCAATTAGGAGGATATTGGCGAGAAATTTGTTTTGGGACCCAAGCTACTTGAAGATAATGCGACTATTGTCCGCATGATCAGGGAAAGACTAAAGGCGGCTCAAAGCAGACAGAAAAGCTATGCTGACATCAAGCGGACGAGCGTGGACCTTAAGGTGGGGGAACATGTTTTTGTGAAGGTGTCGCCTATGAAAGGCGTAATGAGGTTCGGAAAGAGAGGCAAGCTAAGTCCCCGCTACCTTGGACCGTTTGAAGTTTTGGGTCGAGTAGGAGAAGTAGCCTACCGCGTTGGATTGCCACCATTGTTTGATCAGGTACACAATGTATTCCACGTGTCCATGCTCAGGAAGTATCTCAATGACCCTGATCATGTACTGAACGGCTAATTATTCGAGATGCATGAAGATATGACCATGATTGAAGAGCCGGTGGAAATTTTAGATCGAAAGGAACAAGTGTTGCGAACAAAAGTTATTCCCTTAGTGCTCGTCCGATGGAAGAACCATTCGATCAAAGAAGCAACGTGGGAACGGGAGGCTGATGTCAAAGGACAATACCCCAATTTGTTCAAAGACACTAACTAGTTTCTTTATTAATATGATGAAGTATACATATTCTTTTTTGATTATCAAATTATAGTTAAAGGAACCAAATGAGTACTATTATAAATATTAATTTTTTTTTTTTGAGAAGTAAATTTGAATGAAGAGTATGTTTAGTCATGCGTGAGTAGTATTCGAAATAGGAAGACTAGTAAATATGTGGGTTGTGAGGACAAGAACACGTCTTTGGCTCGCTCGAGCGAGGGTTCATGACCGCTCGAGCGAGGGTTCATGACCACTCGAGCGAGGTCAAGTGATCGCTCGAGCGAGGTTTACCAACCGCTCGAGCGAGGCCATAAATTATAACATTTAGCGTCCTGGACTCGCTCGAGCGATAACTAACGACCGCTTGAGCGAGGGCGACTATATAAGGCTGACGGAATGCAGAACACCCATTTCATCTTCAAGCGGGGAACTGAAGCTGAGCGAAGGGTTAGGGTTTCTCATCTTCAACCTTTCTCTGTCGGATTCGAGCCGGATTGTGATGATCCGATCAGTTCAAAACCTCTTTCTAGGTAAAATCTACCCCCTCTCTGAGATTTTTAGTAGTTTTCAAAACCTCTCTAGGCATCTAATGGCTTCAAGCCCAAATCCACAACCTAGGAAGCAGATGGCGAATCGATCGCAGTCAGCGCGCAACAAGGCACCGCAAGCTTCACAATCATCACCAAACCCATCCACCACTCCAATCACACTAGACGATTGGTGGGGGGCCAAAATTTTTGAAACCGAATGGGATATACATCCCTCTTGGTTTGGGGATCCGACGTCCACCCAATGGACATCGGACTTCCTCACCAACAACAATCTTAAAACCCTACTTACGCCGTTCGGGGATCGGTATTACCCGAGGCTTGTGAAGTTATTTTACCAAACCCTAAACATGAACGTGGACGAGGACGCTATCCTCGTCACAATCGATGGTAATGAACTAATCTTTAGATGTGCCGAAATTTCATTAGTCATGAAATGTCCCCACATCTACACCCCTAGTCCACTCATCCTACCACCTTTTTTTGGGAACATCGAATTCCCAACGATCATTTTCGATATCACCGGCGGCACGTCCGCTTCGGGACAATCTATTACCCGATCACAACTACCGCCACGTATGTGGCTTCTAGACGTCATTTTCAAAAAGAATCTACACCCAACCGGCCATGATAGCGCATTTCTGCGGGCCCTACACACCGCATTCCATAATAGGTGGATCAACGCACCTATGATCATCATAAAGGGCATGGCGCATGCCTATAAAAGAAATGTAAAGGGTGCTGTTCCTCCACCCATCAACCGACTACCATATGCTCGGTTGATTTCTCGACTCCTAGACTCACGGAATGGGAAGGGAGGATTTAAGATCCGGGCCGACGAGTTATTCCTCACCGATAACATCGTCCCCTATTTGGCCCAAGACTGGAGTCGAAACCTAAAGAGTCTTCAAACTAGCGTCAACAAGAAAAGAGACCGTCAGGTCTCCCGACAAACCACGCATTAAGCGCCGGCAGGACCGACCACTCCCTCTACCTCATTTCCACAGCCCATACCCACTACCGACACTGACATGATGCTAGAGATCCTTCAGCAAGGGCGGGAGATCAGGTTGCATCAGAGGTTTCAGGAGGCACTACTTATCGACCTCATGGGCCACGCTTACCCGCAGTCATACACGCAGCGTGTCGGAGCTATGAGAGATGCTATTTTTGGAGCGTCTAGCTCAGGCCCTGCCACGAGGAGCGCTACAGCGGGTACCACTACCACCAGGGTGGTCGACGAGGATGAGGATGACGAGGACTATGAGGATGATGATGGCTCCGGCGACGGCGACGACGACTATGAGGAGGATGATGACTAGATAGTCACATTATTTTTTTTGAAAATTAATATGTAATGTTTAATTGTTGAGACATTTCGCGGTAAGGTGGTTCTTGGTCAATTTAATTACAAACTGTCATGACATGAATGTCACAAATTTTGTGGATGATTAACGTAATGATTGTATGGGTATAAATTTTGTGAATGATTATTCTAGATATCATAATCCTTCTCGACTATATGGGTATAAATTGACATGGTTAACACAAGTCGTTGTGAAATGCGACCAATTGTTCAAGTATCAGATGATGTGGGAAGCTAGCCTATTCATGGCCTGGTAGTAGTAGTAGTACCTGGTTACCTGCATATCGTCGATTTCGAGGACGAAAATCATATAAGTTGGGGTGATTGTCACAACCCCAGATTTTGAGAAACGTGCATGTCATGCACTATACACATGTATATGTGTTTCACAATGAAATCAAAACGAACCCGTAGACACGGTGTGTGTATGAGGGAAACACACTAGTATTTCTCTAACTTATAAGTATATAAGTGAAAGAGGGAGAAGAGAAGAGCCCCTTACGTAACTCTATTCTAACCTAAATAGAGAGAAGGAGAAATAGAGAGAAAGAAAAGAAGAGCCTAGTAAAGAACTAGAGTTTTGTTGGGATTTAAATCGGTGGAAGAGCTAGACCAAAGGCTGGAGGAGGAACCTTGGAGACCTTTTAGCCTAGTAGAATTCTGAATCTTGAATCGAACTTGCGCGAGACTCATCGTTGGAGGTATGTTAAAGGCATGATAGATGCTTAGGCATGTTTTAAATAGTAGGAAGAATGTTGGTTGAATATTTTTGTTGATGTTAAAGGCTGAATAAGGGGAGAAATAGCTTTCTCGAGCAGATCGAGGAGTAAAAATATATCGCTCCTCGCTTGAGCGACCAAAAGGGATCGCTTGAGCGAGGCCAAACTATAAAAATATAGCTCTGGGCTCGCTCGCGTGGTCCCCAAAATAAGAGGGAAGCTCGCTCGAGCGAGGTCCCCAGTAAAGCTTCAGGCGACTCGATTTAACTGCTCGAGCGACCTCGATTTAACCGCTTGAGCGAGGTCAAGTGACTGCTCGAGCGAGGTCCCCAGTAAAGCTTCAGGCGGCTCGATTAACCGCTCGAGCGACCTCGATTTAACCGCTCGAGCGAGGTCAAGTGACCGCTCGAGCGAGGTCTAGTGACCGCTCGAGCGAGGAATTTTGCTCGCTCGCGCGAGGCACCACTCAGTTCTTGAAATTATTGGTACAGAAACATGGAGGTTATGCACTCCAATGATTATAGTAACCTTTCTAAGCATATTCTAAATACATGAAATGTAGGTTTGACGTATGATCGTGAAGTGTAAACCTCTACGAGAAAGCGTTCTTTGAAATTCGTCGAGGTAGGGAATATTCTTGAAACATGTATTTTATTTTGTCATCTCATATAGGCAGTGTAACACTATGAAAAGGGTGAGTATTGTATGATCTTTCAATAAGGGGTGTGTGCGTGGGTTTCAAGGTGAAACCATGAAGTCCCCAGGGGACGGAATATTGTAATGAGGGCAACTAAATGATGCATTAAACCAGTTGTATCCCAGGGATACAGATGAAAACAAATCGTGAAATTAAAGCAAAATGATAAGGCCTAATGTACTAAAAATTAGCACAAATTACGGTGAATAATTATATGTAAAGCACATCGATATTTTTGTTATTTAAAGTTGATTAAAATACCCCACCGACGTGGCGGGATACCTACGACTGACGCGGCAGGATATTCGTGGCCGATACGACGACCAATCCTTATACTTATAGCACATCCCAGGGATGTAGATTTGAGAATAGACCCCACCACCTATGAGAAAGGGGCCTGGGCAGTATTCCTAGGGAATACATACAACAACTGTCTAGTAGACGACGATGGTGGGTATTCCATCGGGGCTCGATGCTATATTGCTCGGGGATTATTTAAGTTAAAGGTTTAAGTAATTAGGCCGAATTCATAACTAAACCAATAAGATGAGAACAAACAACACCAGAAAAGGAAATCAGCTGTATCCATTTTAGTTATTCCAGTTATGTCAATTGTTCTGTTTAAAAGTGATATCTAGTAAATTGTGCTTTCAAAACTGCTAGCATATATGTAAGATTTAATCTATATGTTCACTTTGTTTCCTTATTGAGCTAGGATGTAGCTCACCCCTTAGACTATACGTCGCAGGTTCAGGACTGGCGGCAACAAGGACTTCTAGAGACGTTGATCCAGGAGATTCAGACTACGTACCCACTGAGGAGTCAGAGCCTCCTCCTTAAGATTTCTTCTAGGAGACCCATTGTGCACTTTGAGAGTGAGTTGAGAATTTTAGGCACGGCTTGGTATATCAAACCTCTTTATGGAATATAATTAAATATGATATGCTTTTGATAAAACATTTGGAGTGAACATTTATCTAACGGCTTGGGTAGGTCCTTATGCCCATGAATTGGCATGGGACAAGGACTGCCTTTTTGGGGGCCCTAAACTATTTTAGACATGAGAATTCGTTTAGAGAAAATTTTTGGCTTGTATATACCAAATGTATTGTAAAGGTTTTTGGGCACGGCCTCGAGGGTCGTGTTGATGGCACGGTTTTTGGAGCACCGAAAATTGGGCTGTCACAGTGCAAGTGTTCTTCGTCATCTTGTAGGGCAGCTATATAAAAGTCTTCGTCATCGATAGATTCCCAATCTTCTAATTATGGTTTGGTTTCTGGAGGTTCTTCCCTCCTCTTATCTGTAGATTCCTTATTGTCAAACAACGGCTGGACCCCTTTGAGCAGTCTATCGATATCGTCGTTGAGACTCATCAAATCGTTGAATGTTTTGGCCATTCGTTCAATTTCTGTTTCTTGGGATGTAGTGAAGGATACTTCCTTACGCTTCCGCACGCCAGCTTTCTCAGTGGTCCCATAGACGAAGTGGTCATATAGAGATCATTTTGGTGAGGTGAGAAATAAGTCCGCTTGTGGGCTGTCCGATTGATAACCTAACCCTATGTGTTTGTATATTTTCATTGGGATGACAAGTCCTATGCGACCTTGTTTGCTCTTACCGAGTTTGGTGTGAGGGACATATCCAAGTTGGTATATGAGATCCCATCCTCTCATCGCGGTGGGGTTGATGTCATAAAGTTTGGCGAGGTCTGGACTGACCTCTCTCCTCACTAATTTTTATTGACGCATTGGGGGAGAACTAGGATGGGCAGGGGGACAGACTTCCTCAATGATTGCCTCTCTATGGATTTGGGTCTTTTGAATGTGGCTTGTGTTTAATACCGAATCATGGGCCGTCGGGATGCTTGCCGTGTAATCAGTGTCTATCTCCTAAAGGGGTGTATCAGCATATATACGGACGATGGAGTCCTCGTATGGGAATTTGATATATTGATGGTATGTGGATGCGATGACCTTCATAGATTCCAGCCATTTTCTTCCTAAGATAAGATTGTACGTACTAGTCGAATTAGAAACATGAAAGGTAACGTCTTTTGTTACGGGTCCAATGCGAACCTATAGCTTACTAGTTCCTTTCACGAAACGACGTGAGCATTCCTAAGCTATGAGTGACAAGGCGGAGGGCCTAACATCTTGTTTTGTGTATTCAAGAGTCTTTAACGTGGTGAGAGGGCAGATATTGAGTCTTACTCTCGTGTCAACTAGTACATGGGGTACAGAGGATCCTCTAATTATGATCGTAAGATATATAGGGGCCGCACTTCCTTGAAGGGACTCTTTAGGCATGTCTGCGTCTATGAACATAAGCACTGGGGGTTGCGCCATGACTGATGCAATTTGATGGAGTTCATTTAGGGTCTAGTCCTCATCCACTTGCGTGTCTTTAAGTGTCCTAATCAATAACTGGTGATGATCATGCAATTTCTTGATGAGTTCTAGTATGGATATCTGGGCCGGGATCTTTTAGAGATGTCGCAGAAGGTCATATACTTGTCTTGGCTCGAGTGTCACTTCTTTACCTAGCCGGTGAACCTTGGGTGCAGGTGGTTGGAGTGATTGAGGTGCAGAGATTGGTAGAGGGATGATATGAGGTGGGAGAGGCAAGTTGACCTCTCTTTCTCTCACATTCCCCTCTGGTGGTTGTATGCTCGTGAAATATTTACTTCGAGGGAAAGGAGGAGGCGGGTAATTAGTTCTTGACTTGAGAATCGGGCATGCCGGTTGCTGGCTAGACCCGACACGAGTCGACGTCGATGTGTTTGTGAAGTGAGTGAAATTAGGGGTCGAAGCATGTGCTTGCACGACACTGTTCCAAGGTGGGAGATATTGTGTGTAATCCTCCTCTTCTATGAAAGCGGAGACCAATGTCTCACACGGGTCAGGGTGTTCTTCTTGCTCGCTTTTTTTTATATTCAGTAAACACTTAGTCTTTGTTTCACTCTCTCAGCTTGGAGCCTTCCGAGTGACACTTTCTACCCGTGCAACGATTTGGGTTGTAGTTTGGAGAACGTGCTCTCGACACTCGGATTCAGAATCAGATGAAGGAAGTGGTAGGGATGTTGGTTCAGGATTTGGAGGGGTTGAAGGCTCTGGTGGGTGACGATGGAGGAATGGTCACCTGGCCCTAAAAGAATGTACTTGTATCTGAGTGAATTTTGGGTATGGAGGTGGGTTCGGTGAGGCGATTAGAGTGATCAGGTGTAACATCCTAAAAATTTGGCCTTTGAATAATACATCTCGATGTGCGTACCCAACGGGTCGCAAGCCGAATAGGATAAAATAATAAAATATTAGTGTGTGAGTTCAGTTAACTTATGGTGGATAAGAAATAAGATATTTATTGTATGACAAGTGACCAGTTGATGTGATGACATACACCGAGGTACGGTGTATCGGCTTGACACCAAACCTAAGTCCTTGGATAAGAAGTAAAACATACAAGTAAAATGTGTATGTGCTTCACACCAGAGCCAATCACCTTATGTGCTTATGAAATAACACCTAAGGGGTGTGTTTGTATTTCGCATGGGAACCGACCCTTTTTTTTATAAGACAAAGCAAGCTTCATTTGGAAGCCATACCCGATTGCAAACATTTGTAGGTTTTGTGAGTTAGAGAGAGAGAGAGAGAGAAAGAAAAGAGAAGGGGTTTTTCTTGAATCCATAGGGTTGATTCATTTGATCATGGTGGCATTTATGTAAAGTGAATGATTTCGTGAAGGATTGTCTACGATTGCGTTGGCTTGATTGTGTGCGTGGAGCTCATAGGAGATTGATGTGGGTTTTGAAAACCCTTTTGTGCAACGAAGAAGACGATCCGATCGGTGAATAAATCATTGAATTAAGAGGTAAGAATTTTGATTTAAGTTGTGTTTCTCATATATGATTAGGAATATAGTATGTGTGTGTGGAAATTTAAGAGAAGGTATTAAGATCTAAAGAAAAAATGAGTTAGAGATGCTAGAACCCGAGTTTGTGTGAAATCTGTCGAAACCGTTCGATCGAAATTAGTAACCGATCGAATGATTTTATCAAGAGTGAAATCTGAAGGTTTCTGGTCAATTTGAAAACCGTTCGATCAGTTTTGAAAACCGTTCGAATGAAATTAGTAACCGTTCGATCGGTTTTAAATCGTTCAATCGATTTTGATTGTGCTTACCGACACTATTTTGGTATTTTGGTCATAACTCTTTACTCCAAACTCCAATTGATACAATTCTCATGGCGTTGGAAAGAAGATGACGAGATCTACAACTTTTGTTTTTTAACTAACTCATGAATCCAAAATTTTAAAGGTTAAAATTTTGGAGGAATGTTACATCAAACTCTATATTAGCATGAATTTGTCCGTTTCAACCTTGGTTTTGAGAAAATGCTTAAATATATATAAGTTATTAGTGAGTAAAGTTGATCTTTGATGCATCATTGTATGCTTGTGATATAGATTGAGGCAGAAGGCCATTGATAGGACCTTGCTTAGCTTCGTGCAATCTCAAGATTAAGGTAGGGGAAACTTGACCTAAATTTATATATTTGACTTGATTCATAGTATTCGATGTGTTTGCATGAATATGATGAGTTGATCGAAGTTGGATATGTTAAAATTAGAGTCTTATGATTTGGAATATGAACTTGTGAAATCGTGATTATGCATGTGATAATGTTCGATTCTAGATAACCTTTGATATTGTTGAGCTTGACTCGTGTTTTGAAAGTAAGATCTTGAGATCGCTAGTGACACTCGTGAATCATTTTGACACCCTTGGAACTGTGATTTACTCAATGACACTTGGACTTTTGACATTTGCATTTGCTTTATGAATCCTTTGGATTCTTTGACTGCATCCCTTGGGCCGGTGCGGCGGCCTATCTGTACACGCATTCATACATACGCTATATATGCATCCCTTGGAACATCATTGCATCCCTTGGACATCATTGCATCCCTTGGATACCTTGGAATCATTGGACACCTTTGGACATCATTGCATCCCTTGGACACTTTGGAAACATTGAACACACTTTGGAAACATTGAATACCCTTGGACACCTTGGAATCATTGAACACCTTTGGACACCCTTGGACATCATTGCATCCCTTGGACACTTTGGAATTATTGGACACCTTTGGATACCATTGGACATCGTTGCATCCCTTGGACACTTTGGAAACATTGAACACCCTTGGAAAATTAGAACACCCTTAGACACCCTTGTGCTGTTTGTGTTTGTGTTTGCAAATTCAACATTATTTGTAATGTGTGTGAAATCTTGGATATTCTTGGATAAGTCTAATTATTTTAGGATTCTTTTTTATTCTTTTTGATATGTGTACTTTTGGATGGAATATCATGATAAATTTAAATGTTTAAGGTTGAGTTTTGAAATAGAAGAAATTGATGAATGCTTGGAAAAATGTGTTTGAAAAAAAGGGAAATGATTAAGTTTTTGGAAGCAGAATTAAATGATGGTTTTGACTCTTGATTCAAGCTCTATTTTTGAATGTTAAGTGTGAATTTATGTTGTTTATCCTCTACTGAGCTTAGTTGTTAGCTCACCTCGACTATATGTCACAGGTGTAGGTTTGGGAGGGCCCAGATTACATACTAAAAGAAGGGAGCTTCCGCTCAAGGATTTGTACTCTGTTCGGGGATCGTAGAATTGTGCTTTGTGGATTTGGTGAGT
This sequence comes from Chloranthus sessilifolius, assembly GCA_021018995.1. Classification (NCBI taxonomy): domain Eukaryota; kingdom Viridiplantae; phylum Streptophyta; class Magnoliopsida; order Chloranthales; family Chloranthaceae; genus Chloranthus; species Chloranthus sessilifolius. The sequence continues at coordinate 18,933,289 of CM037591.1, read as the reverse complement.
TAAGTTTTGGTACATTCGTACTAGTGTACACCATTGTTAGGTGATGGTTGCTCATCACTGGTGTTTATTTAGTTTTGTTCTTGTTGGATTTTAGATCTGGAGGTTTTAATTATGCCATATATAATAATTGGTTTGATTTCCGTATATTTATGGATGTGCCAAGTATTCTGTATCAGATTGTGGTCTATGATTTGGCGGTCCGGGTTTTTCCATTGGGTTTAAGATGAAAAAAAATATATATCTCAAAATTTTAGGTTGGGAAAATGCGGGTTGTCACATCAAGGCCGAGGGATGTAGGGGTAAAGGAACTCTTGCTAGTGCAGCGGAAGTGGCGGAGGGTCGGACGCGAGTGATTAAAGTAGAAGGCTGGAAGGAAGGTTGATCAGGGAGATCCACATTAGTGACCTGGGCTGGTGTTGCTAGGTTATGGTTGGGCATAGGGTTATTTATGATTTCTAAATTATGTTGGGATTGGTTAGTATTAGGGTTGAGATTTCTAAGCGCTTCCCAATCAATTTGATTTCGGTTGTTCATATCATAAATCATGTCCCTAAGGACCCAACATTCCTCTAAATCGTGTCCCGCGTATCGATGGAAGACACAATATTTACTTTAGTCTAGGATTGCAGGCCATGGGAGAGGTTTTTCCTGCAAGAATCAGAGGAGATTCTGAGTGTTAAAGAGACGAAAGATATTGGGAATAGTATTCGGTAAAGGGGGATAGTGTTCTCGCCTTGGTTGGTAAGGGCCTCTAGCTAGATTGATGTTTTGCAGTGGGGGTATGTTATTATAATTCGGCGCGTGGGCCGGTTGACTCCGTGTCACATTTTGGTTATGATAGGTGTTAAGGTATTGGTTTCTATTTTGATATTGGCCTGGACTTGATTGTGGCCTTAGTTTTAGTTCGCGTATCTCTGTTGACTAGCACCTTGATTTTGATTAGTATACCGTTGTCAATTTTGGTTTTGTCCAAATTTTCGTGGTTGGAAGTTTCTGTTATTAGAGTTTTGCCCTTGGTTGACAATGGTGCTAACTTGTTCAGCCCTAAAGACTTTCTTATTGCTTTTCGATTTTGATTCGCTAGAAGAACCAATTTTTGATGTGACTATGGATAACACGAGATCTCCGCCTTTAATGTGTCGCGCTAGTCGGGATGCCCGAGAGTGAAGTACAGCGAAGTCGGGGCAATCCCTTATGACGAGTGTGCTCTTTAACGGTTCCCTAGTGTTGTCAATAATAATATCAATCGAGTCCTTCTCTCTCATTGAAGTGCCAGTTCTAGTGGCAAGTTTTCTCCATCTAACGACGAAGTAAGTGAATTCTTTATCAGGTCCTTGCTTGACTGCCATTAGATCGCTGAGACTAACTGTCTCTTGGATCAAGTGTTTGTATTGGTCTAAGAATTAACCGACTAATTGGTCGAAGGTTTCTATCTTATAAAGTGAGAGTCCCGCAAACCAATCTAAAGCTTCTCTTTCTAATGAGCGTTGAAAGTAGTGAATGAGTAGTCCTTGATTAGTACGTATGGGTCGACAATCATTGCAAAAGAGGGCCAAGTGGTGATTCGGATTTCTGGTGCCGTTGTATTTAGTAAATTTAGGTGGCTTGAATCCTATTGGTAAATTAAATTCAATGTTTTGGCAAAATTTGTCGAATCTAAATGAGTGACCGAGGCGATCTCTTTTGGCCATATACTCATCAAGCATTTTAGGGAGATCTTCGATTTTAACGGTGCTGTCTTTTGGAGTAACCCGTGAGCAAACCTTATCAAGAGGATCATCATTGAATAATGTGTGGACAGGTTGTCTCAGTGAGGTGGCGCAGGCTGACACCGTGCTCGGGGTGGGCGGTGGCCTCTCTTGTCACTCTTGTTCTTCTGAAAATGGTCGTGACCTAATAGTTTCATATGCGGCAGCCAACCCTTGAAGCAATTCTTCGGAGTCGTCATCTCCCCTTTGTATTCTTTAGATAATGAGTTCTACGATTTGTTGAGCAGTAAGGTTTTGTCTAATGCCACCATCTCTCCCATTATGATTGTTCCTAGTGTATAGGATAGAGAAGGGGTTCTCTTGCTCACTGGCCATATTAATTTCAGGTTATTGTGGGCTAGAATTATGGAATGGTTCTTCTCCATACATGGGGTTATCATGATATCCTTACAATGGTAGGTCTCCTAAACTCACTCTTCGTATACCAGACATCTCGAGTCTTTGGCGAAGACTCATATATATATATATAAAAGAGAATCTAAATGATATAATGGAAAGGAGGAAAAAATAGGGAAATGTGCCAGAAACTAATTATCTAGAAACATAGTTTACTAAAGAGTCCCATCGCGATCGCCAGTCTGTTGGTATGCACTTTTTTTGGGTTCCTCTCAGTTCCTGTTGAATTAGTGGCTTCCAATTTTGTCCTGGTGGACTCTAACGATGCGGCGTTTGGAATAATTAAAGTAAAAAAATAAATAATAACAAGGGTTTTCTAGGAGGATTCCTAATTTATTGCAATCGCCACCTGCAGATATTTATTGATGCTGCAACACGTCAATGATTATGCTTAAGAGCGAGTATGGGTTTCTTCTATACTGAATCGTCCGCCTGCGAATGTCAGCATCGTTCTGTTTCTGATAGTTTAATTTCCTTTTTATTTTCTTTTATGGTTATAATTCTTGTCAATTTAGATTTCCCTGATTCTGTTATGAATTTAGTTGTATAGGTTTATTCAAATCCGATTAAGAGTCTAGTTAAGGTTGATTTCCCAATTCTATTAGAAGTTTGATTAATATTAGTTTCCCGATACTACTAGAAGTCCAATTAGTTTCAGTCTCCTATTGTTAAAGGAGTGCGTGTATAATAATTCTAGTGAGACTTTTTATTTGTTCAGGCATATCAGGTGTACTAGAATTCTGATTAAATAAGGTATAATAATTCTATTGAAATTCTAATTGCGGCAATTATAATAGTCCTGTTAGAATTCTGATTAAAATAAAAGACTAATTTTATCGAAACTCTAATTTAAGCAGAGGAATTAATGCTAATAAAATCTAATTAAGACGAATAAACTAATTTTTATGAAATTTGATTAAAATAAATAAATAAATTTTATAAAAATCTCTAATTAAAGCAATGAATTGACTATGCTAAAAAAATCTAATTGAAGCAACGAAATTAATCCCATTAAATTGTAATTGAAGCAAGGAATTGATCAAATAAATTCAAATTTAAAGGGATTAATCAGTCATACTAAAATTTAAGACACTTAATTAATTAAGCATGCTGAAATAAAATGAACCTACTAATCAATCATACTAAAAATATAAAGCTAAAGCAATTAATTAATTTTGAAATTTCTAAAAAAAAAGGGTTTGGGCTCGCTATACTAAGGAGGATTGGCCTCGTTCCCAAGTATCCTCCGTAAGCTCCCGTGGGCAAATCGGATGGCTAAGATTAAAGATAAATTGAATTTTAGATCCTAAAATAGCATTTTGAGCTTTTCAGAGTTGATTTTAGAATAATAATTGTGAATTAAATTATAAATTAGAATTATAAGGACTAAAACTATATTTAGGATTTTTTAGAGATATTAAAATAAGCAATTTAGAATTAAAATTAAATTGTTAAAACTGAATTCAGGTCTGAAATCAGGAAATCAGGCCATATGATTAAAGACTAGTTCTGAATCGAAGGATTAGAATCGAAAATTAATGATAGGACTGTAGATCGAGATTTTTAGAACTGAATTAAAGTCTAGAATCAATATATCAGACCGATAGATTAAGGATTGGCTCTAAAAACAGAGAACTAGAACCAGATATATAAAATTTCAGTTCGAAAAGGGGTGCTACGGTCTGAAAATATAAAAATAATAGAATTCCTAGATCTAGAGATTAGAAGCTATGGTTGCGAATTAAAAGATTAAATCCTTACCTAGGGTCGGGGCTGCGGAGAGAAATCTCGAAGATTCGAAGCTTGAACCTTGAAATCATGACTAGGTTGCTCTATGGGTTTGTCCTCGCAGTTCTCTGGTTTCGAAATCCTAAAAAAATCCGTTCTCTCTCAAAAAATTGCTAGCCTCTCGGGCAAATTAGGAAAAAAAATCTTTTATAGGTTTTTCTTAAATTACGCACCCTGTTTCAGACATTAAATTTAATTACGTGTTAGTTTCCTGGCACTTAATCGCTTTGAGTCGGTCCCCGACTCAGTGAGCGACCGGTTGACTTGCTCAGCGAGTTTTTCAGTCTTAACAAAATTAGGGCTAATTGTGCGCGTAATGTTAGGTGCATAATCTGATTAAGTGTTTAGTCATAAGCGCTTAATCAAGGGAACTTAAGGGTTAGGGGTAATGATACTAGGTTGGGCGTAGGCCAATTACGTGTTGTTCTTGTGCTGCTCAATTCGATCGCGCGTTTGATTTCAGGCGCGTGATCGAGTCTCGAACAGGTATGAGAAAGAAAGTTTGGTCTGGAAGGGGGACTAATTGCGCGTTTGTGGTCTGGCGTGCAATCGAATTACATGCATGGTTTCAGGTGCTTAATTCGAGGTTGTCCTGGTCTGGTCTCTAGAATGAAATGTAAGACTATTGTTTTATTTTGCATTCCTACTATATACTATTATTTCAGTATATAGTCTCCCCATGTCGGGATCTGAGCCACATAGCTATTATTTCAGCCTATGTTCAGCCATGCACTATTATTTCAGTGCATGGTTCCCATATCTGGGTCAAAGCAATAAGCCATCTATGCTAGTAAATCGTAAAGATGATTAAAGACCATCTTTTGTTAAATCAGAGCCAAAAAACTAAAATTAAATTTTTTTTTTCCTTTGAATTCATATTAAAAGCCTAAACCGAATTTCTTTGTACCAAAAATTTGATAAACCCTTAACTATAAGTACTACTCAAAGCTTGGTACAAAATTTGATAAACCCTTAACTATAAGTACTATCCAAAGCTTTCAACCTTTAACCCTTATATTTTCTGAGATTTTAAAATACAAAAGAAGGGGAGAAGAGGGAGTGAAAGGAGTAAAAAGCAAAAATAGATAAGGGGAATGCTAAAAAAGGGGTACAGATGAAGAAATCAAAAGAAGAGTATGGGAAAGGAGTGAAAATCGTAAAAAGACGATTTGAAAAAAAAAAAGGAGATTACGATTCTTAAGTGAAAAGCTTTCAAAGAGGAGAAAAATCGTAGAATACGATTTTACAATTGAAAGAAATGGGATTTATAATAGAATAAAAAATGGGAAGAAGTTATCTAATTCATGGATACTCACTGAAGTAAAAAAGAAAAGAAAAGAAGAAGCTGAAATGATTGGAGAAAGAAGAGCTAAATTCTCAGAAAAACTTTGAATTCTTTTCTACCTTTCTTTGACACCTTCTGAAACTCAAAGCCCCATTACAAGTCGAAGGAAGGACCTTTTTTATTTACAATTTGCAAAAGCATAAGCCTAATAGAGATATGAAAAATAAATATTATGGATTGTACAGGGATTCATATGGGTAGAATATGTTATCCTTTTTTATGAGATTGATAATTTTTAACTTTGATAGAATTTTTCTGAAATAATACCTTGTGAGAACCAAAAAGTTTCGATATTTTGTGAGAGTATGTCAATAGTGAGTTTTTGAATGAAAATATTTTCTAAATCTACAGTTTAGAAAAATTAATGAAGAATAAACTATTCACTAATGCAAACACTTCCTACCTATTATGAATTGAAATTGTTGGAGTTTTAATCAAGAATAATTGTTATAATGGAAAGTAAAATAAAAGATTAGTAATTTTAGAAAATCGTAATGATTATGTGATGACTAACTTAATTAATTTAGATAGTGTACAAAATTAGTTTAGATTTTTAACCTTTGTTTTGTTTTGAAAAATCTAAAAATATTTAAAGTTTGTTGGTAACTTCGCTGAAAACCTTCAGGAGACTACAACTCCTCCACCAGGGATTACCTAGGGATTTAAAGGCTAGTTGCATCTGCTAAATGCAATTGTGCTCCTTACGAAAGTGGCAATTTAATTTTTAGTATAAGATGCTTTATGCTTTCTTGTTTACTAGGGACTAGCAAAACGTAAGTTTGGGAGTGTGATCAATCACATAATATACCATTTTACTATCCTTAATCTAGTGATGCTAGGACTTAGTTTGCTACTAATAAGTTACTGATGTGTAGATATTAAAGAAAAATAGTAAAAGAAAACCAAAGTCTTAATATTTATCAAAATAAACTCATAAAGTAATAAAAAGACGATTGAACCAAAAGACGAGTCATCGCCTACCGAAAAGATGAAATATCGTGTTTTACAATTTTGCAAAACAAAGTACTGAGAAGACTAGAGAATCGTAATTTATGATTTTGCAAGAAAAGCCGCTCGTGAGTAAAAGTACGATATAAGAGAAATGATGAATCGTAATAGAAGAATCGTAAAATAAAGAATCATTCAATAGAAAGCTGTGTTAGAAAATCATGATTATGATTTTCCAGAAGAAGTTTCAATAAAATAAAAAAATCGTGGTCTATGATTTTGAGAGAAGACACCTTTCGAGTTGCTGATCACGTGAGAAAGAACACCGCCATGCATAAAATTAGATCTCTTAAAGAAGAAGTCTAGTGAATCACGAATCTGAGAGATTGATGAAGAAGACTCTTAAAGGACTTTGCTGCTGAAATAAAGAAAGAAATTCAGAAGTACATCAACAAAAGGAAAGCAAGGAAAGATAAAGTTAGAAATAGAGTTATATTAGGACAATTTTGCTTTAGTAATTTCTTTTATTAGAATTAGAGGTTTTGTAAACCGACCCTTATGATCTATAAATAAGAGGCTCGACATATAGGAATAACCATCGAAGGAACTCTCAGTATCAATTGATGACTGAGGTTGGGCTTTTTTCTGATCAAATTTAGAGTAGATTTTTATTACTTTGTAGATTAGATATTCAAGGTTTCTCAAAAGCAATTGACGACTGCAATTGGGAGCTGAATATTAGAGTAGATATTTATAGTTTCTCAGAAGCAATTGACGACTGCGACTAAGGGGGGAAAGATAAAATTTTATTACTTTCTAATTTATATTTATTTTATTGTAATTTCTGCTTTGTAAATATTTTCAAATTTTAATTTGAATTGATGACTCAGGTTGAAGTTTACAGATTAGTGTAACGCTTTTTACTTTTTTATCTCCAGTTTTCTAGAATTTGATTAATGCCCTAGTTTTAAGAAATTATTGATTAGATTAAATCTGTATTGATTGGATTTTAGTATTGATTGACGATCAATACTATAAACCTTGATATCTAGTGTAACGATACTGCTTAATTTCATAAATATCTGATAGCTGAAGATTGTGATTGACGACCATAATCTGAAGGAGGATTAGGATTTATTTTTTGCAAAAATTAGATTAAGAAACAATTCTTTTATTCATATTTCTCCAGTAGATTAGGAACTTAAAAGATAAGTATAAGTTTTCAAAAAATTAAGTTAATATAGAAAAACCTGTCTTTGTGGGAACAATCCTATACTTGCTCTACAATTTCTATTGTGCGCTTGCAATAGGTTAAGACTTAATTAGATACACATAGAAGTAGCCAGTCACATGCGCATTTCAAAGTAGTCATTCATGTAGTTTGAGGACACATAAGTGGGGAAAAGGCAAGATGGAGACCATATGGAAGGCGGAGAGTGAGCCCATGTGGGACCCACTCCTCCATGCACATGTGAAAGGAGAGAGGTGAGAGAATCTTTGGAAGACCAAGCTTGCCACATGGCAAGCTTGTAATTTCCTACCCTTGCACTTTTCGAATTTCATAGCCCCTGTTGGTACGCACTTTTTTTGGGTCCCTTTCGGTCTCCTGAAAGAGTTGCCCAATTTGGTCCAAGTGGACTCTGGCAAAGGCGGTATTTTTAGAGGTAATTAAATACTAAAAATAAAAAGGTAAATCTCAGGAAAATACCTGGTTCGTTGCGATCGCCAGCTGCAGATATTTATCGACACTGCAACACATCAATGATCACGCCTTCAGGAGTGGAGATATGGGTTGCTCTATTTATTGAATCATCGATCGACCGATGTCAGCAGCACTGGGTCGCATGCAAGTTTAGTTAAGCTAGTTTCCCTTGTTCTCTTCTAACTACTTTTCACCTTTCTTACTCTCGCTATGATTATCAGGCTCTAGTTTCTCTAATCCTTTTAGGGGTCTAATTAATCAGGGGAATCATAATCCAACTAGGTCTCCTACTCTGACTAAAAGTCGAATTACTATCCTAATTCGAATGAAAATCTAATTATATCAGAATCTAATTGGGATTCTAACTAATTTCCTATTTTACTAGAATACTAATCTTCCTAATTTTATTAAAACTATTGTTAAATAAACTGCGTAAATTAATTGTACCAAAACTTTAATTAATTAAAGTATCCTAATTTCATCAGAATTCTAGAAAAAAGGAGTTATGGGCCTGCTATGCTAAGGAGGATTGGCCCACTTCCCGGGTATCCTACGTAAGCTCCTTGGGGCAAATCGGGTGGCTTGAGATTATTTTAGTAATAATATGGTTTGAAAAACTGATTTTTATTATGAAATTATTGATTTACGGATCGAAAATCAAGAATTAAGTTAAAAATTAGAACTAAAATTCTAGAACTAAAAATAGAAATTCTAAGATTGAATCTAAGACTGAAATTAAGGACTGATTCTAGAAACTAAGAACTAAAATTAGAAAATTAGAAATTTAGATTTAAACCTAAGCTCTAAGATCTAGAATTTAAGAACTAGAGGGCTAGAACCTAAATCTAGAACTACAATTAAAAAGAGGAACTGGTTCTAGAACCTGAGAACTAGAACCAGGGAAAAAAGTAAAAATTAAGGATTAAAGAGATTTAAAATGTAAGATATAAAATTAAAAACTTAAGAACCTAGAGTCTAAAACTAATGATCTAGAACTAGAAGAATTAAGAATTAGAAGGAAAGTATACCTGAGGCCAGGGCCACAGAGAGGAATCTTAAAATCCTAAGCTTGAAAGTTAGGAATTAGAAAATTCGATTGTTGACTGCGTTGTGATGTGTTTTTGGGACGAGGTGGTGGGTCCTATTTATAGGTATTTGGCCAATTATGCGCTCTGTGGGGTGCGCTCAATTGGTCGGTGAATTTAAATTATGTGCCATGTATGATGCGTTTAATCGAATTGTGTGCTTAAAACCAAACACTCAATCACTTTGAGTCGGTGATTGACTCAGTTGCACAATCCAATTAAACACTGTACCAATTGCGTCTAATAGGGGAATTTTGGCAGTCTAGGGAGTTAGAGACCAGGTTCGCTTAGGAACTAATTATGCGTTTGTTCTGAGGTGCATAATCTGATTACGCGCTCTGGATAGGGCGTACAATTAGATCTTAGGTGATTTCTAGAACGGTACAAGGCCAACCCAAAATGGACTAATTGCGCCCTGAGTACAAAGCGTGCCATATGATTACGCGCGCCCGGAGTGGCGCATAATCAAGGTCTAAGGCAGACCTCAGGAAGTGAAACCCTGGTCCAAGAGGGACCAATTGCGCGCCAGCCATGGGGCGTGCAATTGAGTTACGCGAGCTAGTCAGGGCGCATAGTTCGAGATTTTCCTGGGTTTGACCCGGTCTGAGCCACAGAGATATTATTTCAGCCTGGGTCTCAACCATGTAGTATTATTTCAGTGCATGGTCTCCGTATTAGGGTTTTAAAGTCTTTGAAAAAAGGTTAGTCCTTTTTCAGAAATCGTGGGCAAGGTCAAAGGTTGACCGAACAGGTTTGTATATTATGAGAGGGCAAAATAGGGGTGTCTACAGATGCCCTTCTTCGGTTCATTTTTGTGGAATAAGAATGCATCGAAAAAGTAGACACCTCTCATCTGAGGTGCCTTCTCATTTTTCTTGGGAAATCATAAATGTGAACTGGGGATGCTGACATGGGATGTTTGGCTTTCTTATCTATTAGAATAAACTAAAATGGAGCATTCGGGGGCCCAGTGATAGCGTCGAAAGGCACATTTCATATCGTGGATGCGAGTGACATCCTGTCGCATATTGCGACATGCTGCTAATAGCAGTCAACGGGAGAAAAGAGGCATAACCTAATCCGTGGGTGCAAGGGACATCCCGCGGCGTATCGCGACTTGCTACAAGGGGCAGTCAAACGGTAGGAGAGTTAATATCCTAATCTACAGGTGAAAGGGGCAATCAAACAAAGGGATATCTGACACAGTTGAGATACCGGGGGACGTCATACGAATGTCCAAAGATAATGTTTAGAGACCAATAATAAGATATAATATCATGTAATGGCGAAGGCTTTCGCAAGTCATGTCAGACCAGTCGCGTCATTGCTCACACCAATGCGCGTCAGGTGTCCCTTTTCCAGCGAATATTTATGATTTCTCAGAGTTAAATATATTTAGTGTTCGATTTCTCAGGAGAAAGAACGGATTGGAGTGGTGAGAAGTGAAAGTTTGACAGAGAGGAGTTCATTATTATTTTTTATATATATATATTTTTATTTTTGAAAATTTGGGAATTTAACTTAAGATTAATTCGATTGTAAATCTTCAAAAAATGTGGCTTTCGAGATATCCCTGAGCAGATCCATCGGTATGAGATTTATGAACTCGACCGTTTGCGTGGTTGTCAAGACGACACTTGGTATGCCGGATGCTCCGTCTAACCTTCTCGTGAATACTGATGATTGTCTCTTATGGGAGGACTACAATGATTCACGGATAGAGAGAGATGGGTTTTGAAAATATTTGACTTAATATTAGCTAACTATATTTTAGAAGAAATATCTAGTAAAGAGAAGGGGGTGATACTTACCTGAATTATTGTCTGCTGGGGATTTTGTATGCGATGGGACTTTCTAGTTGTTGTAGTGGAGTTGCAATGGGACATAAGAGGATTTCATCTCTTTACTCCTACTGCAGCGGGACCTGAGGGTCACCATTGTGATAGAATGCCTTGGGGAGGTGAGGTTTGCGATGGGACATGAAAGTTCTCTGATTATGGTCATGTGTTATAATGAGTCCCGCTAGTTGTAGGTATCATGGGACTTGAGGGAGACTTTGATGAGATGTTCGCGCTGGAACATGGTATTTGGTAATGGTAGGGGGGTTCACTGGTTATCGCGCGATGGGATGGTGGAGAGCCTATCCTCCTCTATAGCCAACGAGCGTGTGTTTTGATTGTGGTGGAGTCTGATGACAAGGGATTTGGGAAGTGGGCTCTCTGGTTTCACGGCGGGACATGAACGAGCCTTCCCCTCTTGATTGTGCATCGTGACGGGATGTGCTAGAGCGTCTTGGGTAGTAGTGTCGCGATGAGACAGGTTTGTGATGAGATCAAGTTGTAGTTGCATCTTGATGGGACATATGTACGGTTAATGGTTCCTTAGTTGTCTCAATGTCATGATGGGGCAATGATGGTGTCTCTTTCTTTGGCAGATCTTGCTTATGTAGTGGGTTGGAGTAAGTTTGCATGGTGTTGGGGATGGGATTTGACTTTGGTCTTGGTGGTATAATAGGATTGTCACAACCCAGTTTTTTTCACTGATTTGTGCACGGCACGCATACACACATAGGTATATGTGTTTCACAAGGAGACCAAAACGACCCAAATACTTTAAGTGTGTACGTGGGAAACACACTAGTATATCCCAAAAACTTTGGATATAAAAGTGAAGAAGAGAGAGAGGAGCCCTTACGTAAATCTATTCTAACCTAAATAGAGAGAAGGAGAATGTAGAGAGAGAAGAAAAGAGCCTGGTAGAGAACTAGGGTTCGTCGAGACTTAGGTCGGCAAAGGAGATTAGAGGAAAGGACGGGAGGAAGAACCAGGGAGGCCGGATAGCCTAGTAGATATTCAAATCATAAATCAGACCTGTGCGTGATTCATCGTCAGAGGTAAGTTAAAAACATGATAGATGCCTAGGAATGTTTTAAATAAGTAGGAAGGATGTTGGCTAAATGTTACTTTGTATAAGAATAAGGTTAAATGAAGGATGGACGCTTGTTCTCGATCTTGATCGAGGGACAAATCGTTGTTCCTCGCTCGAGCGAGGATGAACATAGAAAAGTATGGCTCTGGGCTCGCTCGAGCGGTCCCTAAAACTAAAGGGGAGCTCGCTCGAGCGAGGGTCCACAGTAAAATTCGAAAGCTCGATTTAACCGCTCGAGCGATCTCGATTTGACCGCTCGAGCGAGGTCAAGAGACCGCTCGAGCGAGGTCAAGTGACCGCTCGAGCGAGGATAAATGGCCGCGCGAGCGAGGTCTGGTGACCACTCAGATCTTGGTTTTCTAATATAAGAAACTTGGGAGTCATACACCCCAATGACCTTAGATCGTTCTAAAACTACTTTTTAAATGTAGGTTGATGCATTATAACCCTCCACGAGCAGGCGTGCCTTGAGATTCGTCGAGGTAGGGAATATTCTCGAAACATGTGCATTATTTTGTGAACTCATATGTGTAGTATAGTCTATTTAAATAGTGTATTCCATAAACCCTCATGATAAGGGCGTGTGTGTGTGTTACAATGTGGAAAATCCTGAGGTCCCCAGGGGACGAGAAATAAAATAAAAGCAAGTGGCATCCCAGGGATGCGTAAGAAAACAAACAGAGGAACAAGGTAACGTGATAAGGCCTAATGTAATATATTTAGCACAATCACGGTGAATAACTATATGTAAAGCACATTGATATTTTTATTATTTAAGGTTGATTAGAATACCCCACCAACGTGGCGGGATACCCACGACTGACTCGGCAGGATATCCGTGACCGGTACGGCGGCCAATCCGTACATTTATAACACATCCCAGGGATGTAGATTGAGAATTGACCCCGCCACCTATGAGAAAATGGGCTCGGCGATTCGTGGAATACACACAACAATGTCTAGTTAGGCGACGATGGCGGGTATTCCATCGGGCTCGATGCTATATTGCTCGAGGACTACTTAAGTTAAGATTTAAGTGATTAGGCCAAATTCACAACCAAACCTATAAGGAGAATAAACAAAAATATGCTAAGTATTGGTGGAACCATTGGGTTATTATCATTACTCAAATTGTTGTACATAAGTGTTTTCTTGAAAATTCTATCTTTGGTTATCTTGACATATGTGTGAAGAATGATCTATATGTTCTTTTGTTTTCCCTACGGAGCTAGGATGTAGCTCACCCCTTAGACTATATGTCGCAGGTCCAGGACTAGCGGCAGCAAAGACTTCGGGAGAAGTTAATCCAAGGGCCTCGGTGTTCGTGGCCACAGAAGAGTCGGAACCTCCTACCGAGGAATTCTTCTAGGAAACCCGCTGCATACTTTGAGAGTGAGTTGAGAGAGTATTATGTATGGCTTGGTATATTGAGCCTCTTTATTTCGAATGCTTTAATTTCTGTCTCTTGATTAAACATCTAGGGTGAATAATTATCTTTTAAAAATTTGGGTATGTCCTTATGTCCATGAATTGGCATGGGACAAGGACAGCCTTGCGAGATCAACTATATTGTCTTTTATTCGATTTAGAGTAGTCGCATGTGCTTAAATTACAGTTTGGCTGTATATATCGACGAGTTATGATATGAAGTTAAGGCACGGCCTTGGAGGTCGTGCAGATGGCACGGATTTCGGGATGCTGAAATTCGGGCTGTCACAAGGATTTTCGGGAGGTTGTCTTAACTCTTCGTGATGGGACATTGGTCGAGCCTTCCTTAGGTCACGTGGTGAAGTTTTAGCGCCGCGATGGGATATAGCTGACTTATACTGATGTGTTTGGATGCTGCAAATTCGATCGCGGTGGGATGTAGGTGTGGTCAATGGCTCTCTCTCTCTGTAAATGACATGTGAGGCTACGCAATGGGATGAAGGAGAAAGAAGGATTCTAATTGAGATGGGATAAAGGGGTGTGAGGGTGTGCAGTCTATGTGGTCGTAGTTGAGTATTGCGCGTAGGGTACCGGGCATTTATTTACATTACGCGGTTGGCCATATGCGCATGGTTATATGATTAGAGACGTGATTACGCATCACTGCATCTGCATGCAATGTCATTATGCGCTCTTTGAAAAGCGCGCAATCGAAGAGTCGCGGGGCTGGCAGAGTGGGGGTGTTTGGGTGTCGATTCGAATTCCATGCATGAGTACCAGTGTGTAATCTAATTGTGCGCTAGAGTCGGTGTGCACAATCGGAGCGTCCCCAGGTCTTTGTGCGGGTGCCCCTTCAGATTTCGCACAGTAACATCGGCGTATAATTTCATTGGGCGTAGGATTAGCTGCGCTTGATTATTTTTTCGGGATTGCGTACGGACGAAAGTTCAATTGCGCGCCTCTTGGGGTGTGCATAATTGTGTTTAAGCGCTTCTGAATATGCGCATAATTTCATCGCGTGTTTCATTTCGAGCATTTAATTAAGCGAGTTTCTATATATACCTGAGTTCCTTTCTTTTTTCTTCATTCGTACTTGTTTTTCTCTAACTCTCGAGTTTTAACGATAACTTGTAATCCACCCATCGGATTTTGATGTTGTTTCTTCCATAGTCCATAGTTTTGCGTGATCTTCAATCTGACGGGGCTTCCGACGGTGGTGTGAGCTTCCGACGGTGGTGTGATTTTGAGAATGTGCGATATTGGGAAGGAGTAGGTTGACCTTCACATTGGTGCCTTTTAGGGAGTAGTGAAGGCAGCGTTGAGGAGACGAGCAGCGAAGGAGGTGAAGATGGCAGAAGGGAAGGTGTTACAAGTGGAGGGATGTATTCCCCAACCAATCCTCCATCTCGCCTTCTGAAGCCTCTAATTGGACGCTCTGAGCTCAGCCCTTCGGGCTTAGTTTTCATTTTGAGTTATAAATTAGGTCTTTTGGTTTTCGTTTTGGGTTGTATATTTCGGAGGTATGCCTCCGGTGATCTTTGTAAAAGAATTTGATATATGAATAAAATGTTTGTTGTATTTATTTGCCGCATTTATTTTAGATTAAGCTTTATCCTTTAATTTTGCAATTGAGGGGGACTTTTATTTAAGGTTTGAGGTATTTTGTTTTAGTCCTATGCTTGATTTTGGATGTGAATTGTGTGAATTTAAGGTTTAACTTAAAAGGGTTCTAGATGGATGTCAGGTGTCTTAATCCTATTGGTTCATCTATTCTATGGTGGATTTGTGTTTCTTGGAAGGATATGTGTTGTGTGATTACTGGTCTATCTACACTTGTCATGGATTGGTGTTTCTAAAGGGGTATGTGTCTGGTTTAGATTTGATTAGATGGAGAAGGCTTGTGAGTGTGGCACTTGTCATTTTGTGATTTAGGGAGTGTAAGCTATAAATGAGGGGTTAAGGGCTTGGGTTTTATTTTGAATTTTATTTCAAATTAGGGAAAGACTTGGGGCATTTTTTTTAAAATTTAAGAGTTAGTGTATTTTTCATTATTACTCTAGAAATTTGAGGCAATTTTTTTTAGTTTATTAATTTATTAATGTTTTTTTTCTTTGTATCTCGAGTGTTAAACCCTAAATGGATTGTAATATTTATTTATTTATTATTGTTGAGGATGAGCGGCATTGGGAATACTAGGTAGCAATCGAATTGCTACCACGCTAGGAGAAGAGATGGAAGAGCCAAAGGAGGGGGAAAAGAAACCGAAGGAAGGAGCTGTGTCGGAGTTCTCATGACCGACGCTAGTTGTTCCTTGGTAGGCTCTGCGCATTATCCTCCAGTTGGTGTCCCCTTGGGGGTTTCCAAGATTGGCTTCTATAGGTGTATCCATCAGATCCTGGGTGGCTTTCTGTGAGCCACTCTTTCTTTTCTACCAACTCAGGAGAGGAAGATGAGATTCTTATTGGACTTTTTTCAGGGTGTGCTTCCTCTCCGGGCTTTTCTATTATTTTTCCTTATTTTGGGCGTTTCTTTTAGGGCTGCTTCTCCTAAGTATCTACGGGCTCGGGTGTTTCTGAGTGTTTGTCTTGAATCGAAATTCATCTCTCGCTCCGAGATCGTAATTATTTTTTAAATTCAAAGGGTATGCCTTTAGTGTAATTTGTAATAATTTTCTCAAATTTATAAACATTTATTTGTAATTATGTGAAATTTTTAACTATTGTTGATTCGTCTTAATTGATTTTTAGAATGGCTTTACTTTTATCGGGTGCATTCTTATTTTGTCAGGGTATCTTCATTCGATTGGGAGATATTACGTTAAATTTAGAATACTTCATCTGTATCTTTAATCTAGTTTGGTCTGGATTTGGTATAGGTTTTGGATGGGTTTAGATGGTTTGAGGTGTTTAAGCGTGAGTGTACGGTTGAATTTTGAGTTTTGAGAGTGTGAATGCCTAAGTGAGAGTGTGTGTAAATATGAACTGTGTATGGTGTTTGGGTTATCGATCACTAAGTTTGAGTTTTCATCTTTGGGCTGCAGATGGCTGGAAATTTTTTTAGTGAACCTGGGTAATTGTGCGGTGGAGCCAGGGTGCTCAATACGATTGCGCACCTGGTCAGGTGAGCAGGAATGATAGACCCAGGGGACAATTATGCGCTCGGTTTTATGCGTGCAATAAAATTGCGTGCTTGGCTAAGGTCGCGTGATTCGATCGATTTTCGGTCAATGTACGGGCGACGCTTGAGTTTGCGCGTCTGCCTTAGGGCGTATAATCCGATTGTGCATGCTATTCAGAACGTGTGACCGGTGTGTGTGTGGGCGACGATTTGGTTATGCGCACGTTCAATGGTGCGCATTTTAATTTGTGCGCAGGAGATAATGTGTGTGATTCAATTGCATGCCCGTCTTCAGGTGCATGATTAAGCCGCACTCTATATAAGCTTAAGGTTTCCAATTTAAACGCGTGCTTTCTGAATCATTTGTAATTTTGAGCTCTCTTGCTTCCTTGTTCATGATTTTCGTGTTTTCGTGATTTCTTCCGATCCATTAATCCGTTTCAGACGCTGTTTCTTATGCTCTCTTTAGTTTTTTGAGCTCTTCGATCTGAGATGGAGTCTGAGGGTATCGACCACATTTCATGGACCACATCCGAGGTAGAGCAGATGGTCGAGGGGGGAGGGACCTCTGAGGTCCACACTAGCGGTGACGTTGAGATGGTTGTCAGGGAGGAGGTTCCTGAGGTTGACGATAGGGTTGGCGAGGATGATGAGGATGCTGCTCCTCACTGTAAACACCCCCATTTTGCCCTCTCAGAATATATAAATCTCTTCGGTCAACCTTTGACCTCATAACCCTAATGTGGGACCATATACTGAAATAATAGTATATAGCTGAACACATGCAGAAACAATAGCTCTGTGGCTCAGGCCCCATCACCCTAATGTGGAACCATGCACTAAAACAATAGTACATGGCTGAACATAGGCTGAAACAATAGCTCTGTGGCTCAAATCCCGACGTAGGGAGACTATATACTGAAACAATAGTATATAGTCGAAATATCGACTGAAACAATAGTCTGACATTTTAGACCCCCTAACCCTAACGTGAGAACCATGCTCTGAAACAATAGTACATGGCTGAACACAGGCTGAAACAATAGCTCTGTGGCACAGATCCTGACATAGGGAGACTATATACTGCAACAATAGTATATAGTCAAAATACAAGCTGAAACAATAGTTTGACATTTCAAACCCAACCCGCACCCGGACAACCCCGAATTATGCACTTAAAACCACGCGTGCAATTCGATTGCACGCAAAATCACAATGTGCAATCGCTCCCCCTTTTAGACCAGACTTCCTTACCCAGACCGCTTTGAGACTCGATCACACACCCACCATGGCAAGCGCGATCGGATTGAGCACCCCACCATTAGCGCACAATTGGCCTACGCCCAACCTAGTCTTACAGTCCTTGACCCCCAAGCTTCCTCGATTATGTGCTTAGAACTAGATGCTTTATCAGACTGCGCACTCCATACCAGGCGCGTAATTAGTCCTAATATTGTTAGAACTAGGAAACTCGCTGAGCAAGTTAGCAGGTCGCTCACTGAGTCGGTGACCATCTCAAAGCGATTAAGCATCGAGAAGCTGGCACATAATTTAGTTAAACGTCTGAAATAGGGCGTTTAATTAGAAAAAAGCCTCTCCATTATGACCCAAACCCTAACCCCCACTACTTTGAGATTCGAGTTTCGAGTTCTTAGTCTCCAAGTTTAGGATTCCGAGATTTCTCTCTGCAGCCCAGTCCGTAGGTATAATTTACTTTCTAGTTTTAATTTCCGATTTTAGATCTTAGGCTCTGATTTTTAGTCCTAGGTTTTAGTTTCTGATCTCTAGTCCTAGTCTTTATTTTCTTAGATTTAAAACTTAGGTTTTAATTATTAGTTTCGATTTTTAGTCTTAGATCGTAATACCTCCTTTTTAATCCGCACTTTAATCCCTGGTTCTGGTTCTTAGTTTTTAGAATCAGTCTTTAATTTAATTATCTAATTTTCAGTCTTAAAACTTAGTTTTTATCCCGATACCATCCTAATATTAATCTCTGGTTCCAATTATTAGTTTTCTGGGACCAGTCCTTAATCTTACGGTCTAATTTTTCTGATTTCGACTCCGATTTCAGTCCTTAGATTTTTTTTAGCCTTTAGTTTTAATTTCTCATTTCTTATAGTTCTAATCTTTAGATTCTAATTCTTAATTCTTAAGTTTTAGAATCTAGCTCTTAGGAAATCCCTGCCCAAATTCTTAGTCTAGAGCTAATTAGGTCTCCCCAACCTTTTCTCAATTGTCAATCTCATCACTTTTACGTTTGACATATTTTGAGGTATCAAACAAAGTCAGATTAAGGCAAAATTGGTCATGTTGGGAAGCTTATCAAAGTATCTTTCTAACGAGTCAAAAAATGCACAATTTTGATAGGTATCGAAGAAGTAATGGTCAGTTTTTGGCCGCTGCACAAAAAGTAACATTATTCAAAACTCTTAGTTGAATTAGGATTAATATCTTTATTATATTATTTTAGAAAATAGGATTTATGGTAAAAGCTTATAAATAAGACCCTTACCCCCCCTAGCCATCCATATATACAATTTTCCTGTACACAATCCTCCCTACACAATTTTCCTCGATACAATTTTCCCCTATACAATTTCCCTTTACACAATTTCCCTCTATACAATTTTCCTCTGCACGATTTAGATGATTCTTCAGGTAATTTCTTAGTCTTTAATTTTCTGGTTCTAGTTCTTAGGTTTTAGAATCAGTTCCCTTTTTTTATTCTATTTCTAGATTTAGGTTCTAGCCCTCTAGTTCTTAAATTCTAGATCTTAGGTTTTAATCTAGAATTCTAATTTTATGACTCTAGTCCTTAGGTTCTAGAATCAGTCTTTTAATTTCTAGGTCCTAGTTCTTAGGTTTTAGAATCGATCCTTAATCTCACGGTCCAAATTTTCCTAATGTCGATCCTGATTTTGAGCCTTAGATTTGAGCTTTAGTCTTAATTTCTCATAATTCTAAATCCTAAAATTTGCCTTATAACTTTAGTTCTTAATTCCTTTTTTAGCCCTAAAATTTTAACCCTTAAATATCAATCATCAATCTTTCACAAAAATACTACTTTATAATTTAAATTCAGTGCTCTCAATTTTAGCTATCCGATTTGTCCAAGGGAGCTGACGGAGGGTACTCGGGAATGGGGCCAATCCTCCTTAGCATAGCGGTCCCAAAACCCTTTTTTTAAAATTAATTTGATTTCTAGTTAAAATTAGGATATTTAAAGCAAATAGATTCTCAGTAGGAATAGGAGACCAAGTTAAATCAAAATCCCAGCAGGAAAAGGAAAACCAAACTAGTTAGACTAAAGGCAACCCACAGCTGCTGACGTTCACCGGCAGACGATTCAGTAAAGGAGTTTAACCTGCAAGCCCCCGCTCTCCCTTAAAGCATGATCAGTGATGTGTTGTAGCGTCGATAAATATCTGTAGCTGGCGATCACATCTTCTCAGGTATTCTTTATTTAGAATTTGCCTCTTTTATTTTAGCATTTAATATTTCCTAATTTATTACTCCATCATTGCCTTCGCCAGAGTTCACTTGGACCGAATTGGGCCACTGATTCCGAGGACTGAAAGGAACCCAAAAAAAAGCGTACCAACAGACTGGCGATCGCGATGAGATTCTTTTTCACTAAGGTTGCCCCGGTTTAATTAATTTGGTTTTCTATTTTCCTTGCTTTATTGAATTTGGTTTTATATTTTTTACTTTTTATTTTAATTTTTATTTTATTTTGCTTTATCACTTTTCTACACACACTTGCACGTGGATAAACTTTTTCAAAAAAGAAAAAAAAACAAAAAAATAATTTATTTAAAAAATGGTCGGCATTAGAAAATTAAACTTTAATGACAACAACCCACCCGTATGGGGCTCCCATAGCGACTTCGAGTATAACGTTAGGTTGTATCCGTGGACAGCCCAGCGTCATGCTCGGGTAAACATGGTTAATGAGAGCGAAAAATACCCCTTCGCTCCACGAAATACAAATCACAGTGACAGTAGCAGAGAAAGTGGTACTGAGCGAAGCTACCTCGACAGTCAAGTTATGGACCACACTCTCAGTGCACTCACAAAAGGAGGAAGAGAAGCAGACGCATTGCTCCAGTCCCAAAGACAAGTTACTCCGAGGAACAGACAAAAGGAAAGGACGCCGACTCCTCCACATGCTCCGACTCTCCTGACACATAACACATGTACCTCTCACACCTTCTACAACAACAACTGCCGAGGACAAGAAATTAGTCTCACTGACTTGATGCACACAAGACAAGAAGACGGTGAAGACTTCTCGACATTCGCCAACCGTTGGAGAAGACTTGCCGCTAGAACAGGGAATCAAATAAAAGAAAGCGATGCGATAAAAATCGTGATTAAGAACACCCGAGAGCCTCTTCGGAGCGTTCTCATCCTAAGCGACTATCACGACCTCGCTAGCCTTTATCAACGGACCTCACGCATAGAACGTCGACTGAAGAATGGAGACCTCAGTCTTCCTACCTTAACATCCAACAGATTCTCCTTCGACAACCCTGATACAAACACCCTAAAAAAGGCCATAGACTCGGAACAAATCAATGCTAACCAAGAATAAAACCAAACTAACCCTCAACCATACCACCTATATGACCAAGTTCAAGACCTCTACACAAACTTGTACCTTGACTATAACCAACCTCTATACCCTAACCAAGACCAACCACTATACACCAACCAATACATGAGCCTTTACTATGACCAAAGCCAATACCCCAATGACACACAAACTAACACCACCTATTACAACCTATTATTCGATCAAACTCAACTCGCATACGAGACTATACACTCATTCACCCCCGCCCCATTCCACCTAGCTAGCCTGATATGAAGAATTGAACCTCCCTCAAAGTAATACCATACTATTCACTTACAACCAACCAACCCTATCCTACACACCTATAAACGCGAAGTTACCTTTCGCCTTGAACCGATTACCAAGATCACTAAACCCCAAACTATCATCGAATCCACCCCTGAACTAACTCAACCCATCACCAAACTCATTGTCGAGCTCAACGCGCTTATCTCCGACCCAACTCAACCTACCCTTGAATCCAATAACCTACCAACAAACGAATCAATCCCCACACCTCCTGAATAGATGCCCAAACCAATGACACAAACTACCCCCGAACAGGCTCACGTGCCAACTCTAGAGGTAGTTTTTGAACCAATCAATCGGTGTTATACGAAGCCATTCATACTTAAATCAATCCCGAAACTAAACCTTGAACCCAAATCAGTAATCAAATCTACTCCCAAAATCACCAGCCCTCTTGCTTCCAAATCAACTCTGAAACTAACCCCCAAAACCGGATACATTGCCCCACCAACCTTAAACTCGACCCCTGAACTAATCCCTACACCTACTTTAAAACTTGAACTCGAAAACAAACACATCACCCCACTAACCTCAACATCGACTCTCGAATTAACTTCCATGCCCACTTCGAAACCTAAACTCACTATCACCTCACCAACCACCAAACTGAACCCCAAACTCAAACCTATTATAAAACTTAAACTTATCATCAAAACTAAACCTATTATAAAACTTAAACCTATTATCAAAACTAAACCTATTATCAAACCTAAATCTATTATCGAATCTAAACCTATTATTGAATCTAAACCTATCTTCGAACATGAACTTATCATTGAACCTAAACCCATGATCGAACTTGAACCTGTCATCGGACATGAAACCAAACCGATCATTGAATTTAAACTAATCATTGAACCTAGACCCAAACCTATCATTGACCCCGCACCCATCCACAAGCTCGAACCCATCATCAAAGGAAAACCCGCCATCAAACCTAAACCTATTGTCAAACCTGAGCCAATCATCAAACTCGAGCATGTTATCGAATAGGAACCCGGCACTAAAATTGAATCAATTCCTACAACGCCAACCCCACTCACCTTTGAGCCTACCATAAAGCCTATCAAGGAGTCGATCATCGCTCCCACTTTCAAAATCAAACCAAACTCAAATCTTACGATGCCAATCACCATCCAAATCAATATACCTCAAATGCCATCAAAACACGAAATCAATGTCACAATTAAAATCACTTCTGATCATCAGATCCAAATCTCCGTGGACCTCATAATTGTAGACACCCAAATTTGGCCCAAGGCCTGATCGAAACACCTTTCGAGAGAGGTGCAATTATGAGCTTTTGATAAATATATGAAACCTTTAGGAACCCCATAGAACCCTTAAGAACCTTTTCAAACCCTTAGGAATTACCCGTTCTGAACCTAAACCTAACCTTATCAAGCAAATGGTTGAGGAGGGGTACACCGGAACTAGTTATGACCCTCTACTATGATCGAATCTCATAACATTGAAAAGTAGAGGTCGTTATCTTTCCAACGGTCTAAGAATCACCCCGATCGGAGGTATATATAAAAAGATACGACAAATCGAGCCCAGAGGGCATAAGAGTAAAATCAAGTGGGCCCCCCTAGGGATTTGACACAACTAATAGTTGCGCCAGTGATAATTTTGCCTGGCGCAACTATTAGTTATGCCAGGCCACTTCTCCCAGGATTTAAGCCTGACGCAACTAATAGTTCCGCTAGTATTAATTGTGGACCCCACCCTCACATCAGACATTTACGACGAACATTAGTTACGCCTGCATATATGAACATATGAACAGTAACTTCTAGATTTTGCCTCAAAAATTGTGATTGGGGTTTGACTTGTTGACCACCTTGACCTTTGGGGTATGTTTTACTAATTTTATTGCACCCATTCCCTACCTATTTGCAACCCTTCAAGTGGCTTAAAGTCTCACCCCATCATCCACCATTGGAGGACTTTCTCACACATTTCAAGGCTCCAAAAACCCTAGAAGATCTTAGATTTGAGATTACCTAATTGCTAAACCTATTTAGCTTCTAAGTGATCTCCTAATCCACCAATTCCTATAAATAGAGACCCCCACCCCTTGGTTTAGGGGTTGAGAATTTTGCTTAAGAGAGAAAGAGCTCAAAGTGAGAAGTTCTTTCTCCCTTTTGTGCACTATTTTTCACCTAAATTCCAGAATTTCAAAACCCCTTTCCAACCTTGTTCTTACATCTAAAACCCTTAGCCTAGGTGTGTGTGATCCTCTAGCCTCCCTTCCCCACCTCTTAGCGTAAAGTCTTAGGATTTAGAACCCTATTCCACACTATACAAAGCCTTCAAAAGCTCATCAAAGCAAGCCACACAAGGCTCTCTTACGGTGCTACAAGGGCTCGAGGGCTCCAACTCTCCCCTTTCTTCTCCTATCTCTTTTTAGCTCCCTCCATCCTCCCATTTGTGTCGTTATGCCGCCGACTTTTTGGTAGGAATGGAGGGGCATAAATAGGATTTTAAGCCCTTTTGGGTAAGAGGAAGCTATTTTATTTTATTTTATTTTTGGCCATTAGTAGAGATCACGTTAAGCGGGTTGAACGGATGCCTAACACCTTTCCGATCGATAACCGAAGCCCCTACCCAAGAGCATTTGGTGTGGACTAGATTCAGAGTCATATTTTTAGCACTTTGGTGCCCATAAAAATGAATTAGGTTTCTCGGGACACCAAAAGCTCTGGGTGGCGACTCTATATTTTTTCGATAGCGAGCGCATCGCCGTGACGGGACCGTCACGGATCCCACGGTTGCACAGATGATGACTCTGCTAGGGAGGGCTTGTAGAGCTTCTCCTTGAAATTTGGCCCTTTATTTTTTATTTTCACTAACCATTTTTGCTGTGTTTTTCACAATTTTTTAATTTTTCTCACCCCTACTTTTCCATCATTTACGAGTCTTAGCCGATTGGCGGACCTACATGCGCATTGTCCTTTAAATTTCTTTACTTTTCTATCATTTTAAGTGCCTTAGTCGATCGGCGGGCCTATTTGAGTATGGTCTTTTAATTTCCTTACTTTTTCGTCATTTAAAGTGTCTTAGCCGATTGGCGGCCCTACTTGTGCAAGCATATTCTAACAGTGGACGTCGGCCCGTAGTGGTGGCACGGGATCATCACCCCTGGTCTTTGAACTAAAGAAAACTTTCAAAAAAAAGAGAAAAGCTTTGAAAAAAATTAAAATTGAATCAAGTTAGGGAGCTTAATTAATTTGTTTTTACGGGGTAGATTTTAAAAGGGTAGGGATTAGGCAAACACACAAACACCCGAGTCTTAGTATGGCGGCAGCCCTTAGTGGTGATGATCGAGAAAAGTCTCAGCCCACCTAGTATTTGAGAAGGCGCTTGTGCCAGAGGTATTTCGGGTGGGTTCCCATTCCGAAGCTTAAAACCCTTGGGGAGTGCTCTAGCGAGTTATACCGGACTCAAAGGTGCGGTGAGGAGAGAATCGATCACCAAAAAAATAGCTCAGTTTCCGGAAGCCTAGCTTCCACAAAAACCAAAAAAAGAGACTCATTTTGGGCTGTTGTCTCTGCTGTTATACATTCTGGAACACCATTTTTTGTCTGGCGCATGTATTAGTTGCGCCAGCTTTAAAATCCAAATTTTTACCTTGGCGCAACTATTAGCGCCAGTGTAAAAAAGGTGCCTTGCAACCTAGGCGGATGTATTAATTGCGCCAGGTTTGTTTAACAGCACACCAGGCCAAATCTGTGGCCTTCTTCACCTCTCAAGTCCCCCGATTAGTGTGCTTAGTGTCTTGTTTAGGCCCCGCCATTTCCGACACCTAATACGCCCCCGCCGGTCAAAAGAGGATAACTTCTTTTTAGCTCAGTCCGGGGGATCGTTTGTTTGCCTCGATTTCTGTGCCTTCAATAGATCGAAGGTTCTCTTTCGATTCTTTTGAAGTGCGTCAGAATCGTCACTGCGGGTCTTGAATTAAGGTACGAGAGCCACGCGAAAAGGAAATTCCAAGGCCTTAGAACCTTTGTTTTTCAAAAAATATATATAATCAAAACCCAACAAAAATATATATAGTTTGTGGTACCGGCACAACGACATCATCTTATCCTCTGCCATCCCGTAGGGGAAGAAGGAGGATTTTTGGGCCTTATCCAAGGCACCCTTACCCAACCCGTTCTCGTAGAATGTTGTGGGTGGTGGACCCGACTTATGCCGATCCCGACACATCCCCACCACACTCTCCAACTCATTCCCATTTAGGGGAAGTCTTTTCCACCATTCCCCTCACCCAATCTCCCTTTGCCATTATCGGCCTGTTTTGTGCCCCCATTTTCCCAACCACTACCTCCCAAAACATCCAAAGTCCAACCCCTAACTCCCCGTCTTTTGTTCAAACCATGCCCATACCAAATCTATCACATTTCCCACCCATGTCCATACAAAACCCAAACCCATTCTCCCAATCCACATTCATGTCCCATTTCCCATCTTCCCCCTATAAGCCCGATCCACCCACGTTCATATACACCACTTCCGCCCTATCCAACCCCCCACAAATCCCCCCATCTACCCGGGTCATGCCCATTTTTATCGGGGCCATGCCTGGTTTCTTCCAAACATCCACACCCCACCAACCACCATCCCTAAACATCCCTAATCCCTCCCCATCCTTTACCCCACCTCAACTCTCCAATCCACCCCATATCCCACCTCTTACCATGACCATGCCCAATTTCCCCTCTCCACCACCCACATCCAATCCTCATTCCATGACCATGATGGAGGAGATGTTCCAAGCCTACTCCATATGGAAGGCTTCTCAAAACACCCCCCTCCTCTGCACCCCATGTCCCTAAACCCATCTCACACCCTAGCTAATCTCTATGCCTCCCTCCCCAATGACCCCCATCAACCCCCCATAATCCACACCATCCAAACCCCCACTACCCACGTACCCCAAGGCCCCATGGCCTGACCTCCCACTACCCATACACCTCAAGGCCAAATGGTCCAATCTCTAACGTCCCACATACCCCAAGGCTCATTGGCCCAAACCCCTTTTCCCACATATCCCAGGGCCCCATGGCCCAATACCCCCCACCCAAACCTACCCAGGGCCCATGGCCCAGACCCATCAAGGTCCATTGGGCCAAACCCATCAAGGGCCCATGGCCCAGACCCACCAAGGGCCCATTGCCCAGACCCACCAAGGGCCCATTGCCAAGACCCACCAAGGGCCATTGGGCAAAACCCATCAAGGGCCCATGGCCCATACCCACCAAGGCCCATTGGGCCAACCCATCAAGGGCCATGACCTAGACCCACCAAGGCCCATTGGCCCAAACCCAAAAGGGCCCATGGCCCAGACCTACCCAGGGCCCATGGCCCAAACCTACCAAGGGCCCCTGGTCCAAACCCATCAATGGCCTGTAGCCCAAACTGGCCAAGGCTTCACCCAAACCCCACACTCATACCTTTCACAATACCCCCAACATTTCACCCAACCTTTACAGCCAGGTCAAACCCATGCCATACCCCAAACCCAATTTTCCCATGTCCCCACACCCCAAGGCCATCTCCAAACCTTCCCCCATACCCAATGGCCCCATCAGGCCCCACCTCTAAACCAAAATCCCATCACCCAACAAACCTTTCTTCACTCCTAATGGGCTCACCCCACCCCCACTCATGTCATTCCTGTCCAACCCGAGCAACAACAATAAGAAAATCTCACCCTCACTGCACATTATGCCGACTAGCAGTATGAGGAGGACAAGATTAAGAATAGCGGAGCCTACGCTGGGGCATTAACCAACCTTAACCCTCCTCTCATAATTGCCCACCCCCTGGTGGCCCAGAGTGAAGTCCAACTAATGACCGAGAAAGCGGCCCCTGTATCAAAAGAGTCAGAGCAGCTGAAAGAATAGTTGGACAAAATACAGAAGCGGCTGATGAAAATGGGTGGTGCCGAAATCCACGCCACGGACTTCACAGATTTGTGCTTGTTCGCTGAGGTCCCCCTGCCCCCCAAATTTAAAAATGCCTGCCTTCGACAAATATAATGGCACTGGCAATCCGATCGCGCACTTGAAGTCCTACTGTGGGGACATGTGCTAATACGGAGGGGACGAAAGACTACTAATAAAAGTTTTTCAGAAGAGTTTGACCGGTCCAACTTTAAGATGGTTCACATCTTTAGAACCATCCATGATAAAAATGTGGAGGGACTTGACACACCTCTTTCAAGAACAATATGCCTATAATATAGACATTGAGCCTCGAAAGTCAGATTTGGTCCACTTGAAATAGAACCAGAACGAGACCTTCAGCGAGTTAGGACGCTGGAGAGCCCTAGCTGCCCAGGTCAGAAATAAAATACTTGATGATGAGCAGATTGAGATGATCTTAAAGAATACTCTGCCAGTGATCTCAAACTTTTTGGTGTACCAGCAGTAGTCCAGCTTTGCTGATCTGGTGAGAAATGCTAACAGATGTGCGGATGCGATCAGGGAGGGCCGTCTGAGTAAGAACATGCCAAGTGGACCCAGTGGGGTTAGGAGGTTTTCAGAGCAAAGGAACGATAGGAGAATAGGGGGCGATGTCCAGAACATTGCCAATATCATACCCAATAACAATACATTCCCATTTCAATTTTAGGCTGCCTCACTAGCACCAGCTAGGCCTGAGCAGATGCAAAGAATAGGGAATGAGCAAGGAAGGCAGATGACTCCGGAGCAGAGGAGAGCCCGTTACGACCGAGTTTTCATGCCCCTAGGGCAATCGTTGAGTGTACTTCTACCTTTGTTAGTGGAAAAAGGATTACTCACTATCCGTCAATCGCAACCTCTTCTTCACTCGATCCCAAAGAACTATGACCCGAATACCCACTGCAATTTCCATCAGGGTCTGGGTCACCCAATTGATCGTTGCTTCCCATTGAAGCATGCAATCTAGGATTTGATCGACGCTGGGAAAATCATTCCCCCTGCACCTTCTCAACATGCTAATATTCACCAATTGCCACTACCCCCACATCCTACCGGAGGAGTAGGTCCTAGACCCACCGTCGGAATGATAGAAGGTGAGGAGTTTGAATTTGACCCATCCAATTATATCAGTGATTGTGAGAGTTATGTAGCACCATTGTCAAGAAACATGGAAGAGAGGAACATAGGGGTAATTGAACCCCTAAATTTGTCAGAATATTTTTCCAACCCGACCTCGCAAATTGAACCCTTAGATCTCAGGACATACTTTCCAGCCACCACACCCGCCAATTATGTACATATCAATACATACCAATCATACACCACCACCCCAGCAATTACCCGATGAGCCAATAGGCCCCCAATCCTATGCCCGCACCCTCCAGTTATCAATGGCCAACGGCCACCCCATTTCCTTCAGTTCAACTACCGGTAATCTCCACCGCCCCCATCAATTAACCAATAAGCCATCAGGCTCCCAATCCCACACCCGCACCTGTCAGTTATCAATGGCCTGCGCCCATCCCATCACCCCAAGTTTTACCTACGAACTCTATCACCCCGGTCAATTACCTAATGGCCCATCAGACCCCCCATCTCTCACCAGCGCCCACCAGCTATCAATGGCCTACTTTTACCTCCTTCCCTCCAATGCCACCACCCTCAAGCTTCACTACCCCCATCTGGCCCAAAATTTCCACCCAACCTGCTACCATCGAAATAAATCAGGTGTTGCCCACACCTCCTGAGCAGATAGTGCAAGTGCCTCAAGTACCGACAGTCATACCTTTTTAGCTCTCGAGACCAACCTATGACCCTCATCAGGTCTCACTAAGCTACGAGAAAACAGATGTCAATACCGGCAGCAGCAGTAGAGAAGGGGTAGTGGACTTTGTCACACGGTTTGGGAGGATATCGAAGCAGCCAGAAGCGTCAGCAGCAGCATAGGCCCAACCAAAGGGGAAGAAAGACAACGCTGTGAACCCCTTCGAAAAAATGAGTCGGGAACATATATTAGAGACTCAACTGAGAAGAATGCCCACCCATATAACCGTCTGGGATCTGTTGATGACGTCCCCACTCTATTTTAAAGCATTAATGGGGGTGTTAAAAAATATGCATGTATCACTCCAAGTTAGCCCAGATGAAGTCGGGCAGATAATTGCGCAAGTGATGACTCCGAATGCCATCTCGTTTTCTGATGCTGATCTACCTGAGGAAGGATGTAGCCACTCAAAGTCTTTGAACATAACCGTTGAGTCTGGAAATATGGTCATTCCCTTGGTTTTGATTGATAATGGGTCTGCATTGAACATATGCCCATTAAGAACCGCCACCAAGATCGGGGTTGATCCATGCATGTTAAGGCCCACCAAACCAGCACTAGAGGGTTTGACAATACCAGGAGAGAAATAATGAGAGAAGTTGATCTTGAGCTGCTAATAGGGCCAGTGACCTTTTCCATCTTGTTTCAAGTAATGGATATTAAATCCTCATTCAATCTGTTGTTAGGGCACCCGTGGCTGCACGAGGTCGGAGCCATACCTTTCAGTTTGCACCGAAAACTCAAGTTTGCATCGGGCATAAGATCATCACGATCAGTGGCGAGAGGCACAGTGAGAAAGAAAAGGCTACTAATAGCATCGAAAAACCCAATATGTTAGATGTGCCGCATGCTACTAAGGACGTTGACCTCCACAGTTTTGAATATGAGGTATCGGCAATACTCCTGGAGCCCATGGAGGGCATCATGCCTAAAACAGGAGGCGGTATGGTAGCAGCAGTGGCTATGCTCCAAAAG
This sequence comes from Chloranthus sessilifolius, assembly GCA_021018995.1. Taxonomy (NCBI): domain Eukaryota; kingdom Viridiplantae; phylum Streptophyta; class Magnoliopsida; order Chloranthales; family Chloranthaceae; genus Chloranthus; species Chloranthus sessilifolius. The sequence continues at coordinate 18,903,087 of CM037591.1, read as the reverse complement.
TGGGGCTATCAGAAAGGCCCAGGGCTCGAGCCTAGATTACAAGGCAGAAGAGAGCCAGTTATGGCTAAGGGATAGAAAGCAAGATTCGGGCTGCGATACAAGCCCACGGAGGAAGAGGTCCGAGAGGCCAAAGAAAAAGCCAGGGTCACTGCAGCGGCAAGAGCTCGAGGATTCAACATAGAAGAGAAACCTCGCCCTAGGCCATACATTAGGGATTCCTTTGTCAGTGCTGGGGTCGTAAAAATCGATCGAAATGGGGTAACCCATTTGACTCCACATAAACCCACAGCCCCAATACATCCCTCCAATCCCTAGATCTCCCTTCCCAGCTTGGAAATAGATTTGGCTGCATTGTCCCTCTTCGAGGAACAACTGCTAGTACCTAAACAAACACTCCCTGTGGTAAATCACCATAAAATGGAATTGACGTTTGAGGATATTATCTCAGATGAAATGAGGGTCAACATGATGGAGGCCGACTCCAATAAGCTATATCAGTCAACACCCTCCATCCAAACAGGTAAAAGAGCAGTCCCTCAAGTACGCAACTGGACATCTTTGTCCTAAACTCTGGAAGCAGGGAGTGACCTAAAGTTTGACACTTATTTCTAAAAAAAAATAACCTATAAAAAATGAGATAAGCCCTTGGCAGGCAATACCTTGTATATATAGCAACCCGCTTTGCCAAGGGACCATCTCCGAAGAAGACAAAAATCTCAAAAATATTGAAAAAATATAAAATCTCAAAAAAATTGACAAAATATAAAACTCAAAAATATTATCTTTTAAAATTCTAGATAAAGTCCCACAAAATGATGCCTTAACCGAAATACCCGTCCCACGTAAAATCGACCCCTTCCCTATAGAAATACAAGAAGAGGTAGGTGTTACGAGTCTGGACAAGGATAGTCCTTTAGAGGAGCTCTCCAATGAGCTCCTTAACCGGTTCGTCGACTTTGAGCATGGCCCTACCCTCATTGTTGAGGAAACTGAAGACGTTAATTTAGGGACTGTGGAGATTCTCAGAATTACCAAAATCGGAACATCACTGTCTCCCAAAGAAAGAAAAAGCATGATCGACTTCCTTCAGTCATATCAAGACATTTTTTCCTGGTCATACGACAACATGCCTGGTCTGGACACTGATTTGGTTGAGCATGAGTTGCCTCTCTACCCTGATGTGAAGCCGGTTAAGCAGAAGCTGAGATGTCTCAGACCCGAGTGGATGTTGAAAGTCAAAGACGAGGTCATTAAGCAGTATGATGCGGGGTTTTTCATAGTATCCAAATACTCGTAGTGGCTAGCCAATATTGTGCTTGTACCGAAGAAAGATGAAAAGGTTCGCATGTGTATCGTTTTTCAAAATTTGAACAAGGCGAGGCCGAAGGACGATTTCCCACTACCACACATCGACATCTTGGTCGATAATACTACTAAGCATGAGATGCTTTCATTTATGGATGGATTCTCAGGATACAACCAGATAAAGATGGCAGAGGGTGATCACGTGAAGACAACATTCATTACCCCCTGGGGAACCTTTTGCTATCGAGTCATGCTGTTTGGCCTGTAGAATGTCGGTGCAATGTAACAGAGAGCTATGACTGCGCTATTCCATGACATGATGCATCGAGAGATTGAGGTGTATGTTGATGATATGATAGCCAATTCACCGGAGTGAAGCGACCATCTGGTAAACCTTCAGAAGCTGTTTGAGAGGCTGAGAAAGTACAGGTTATGTCTAAATCCACAGAAGTGCGCTTTTGGTGCTATGTTCAAAAAATTGTTAGGATTCATCGTCAGTAGGAGAGGGATCGAGGTCGACCCAGTCAAAGTAAAAGCCATCACTGAAATGTCACCATCGTCTACTGAGAAAGAGGTTAGAGGGTTCTTGGGCAGAATACAATATATCAGTGGATTCATTACATAGCTAGTACCTATCTGCACGTCGATCTTCAAGCTATTAAGGAAGAACTCGCCCGTTGAATGGAACAACGACTGTCAGGCAGCGTTCGATAAAATCAAAAGCTACCTCCTTAACCCACCTGTGTTGGTACCACCCGAGCCAGGGAGACCACTCTTGATGTATCTTTCTACGACAGAAGTTTCGATGGGATGTGTCTTAGGTCAGCATGACAAGACAGGAAGAAGAGAACAGGCTATCTACTATCTGAGCAAGAAATTTACTGATTATGAGACACGCTATTCTCATATGGAGAAAGCATGACTAGCTCTTGTATGGGCTACTCAGAGGCTCCACCATTACTTGTTATCCCAAGATGCTCTACTCTTGGCCCGCATGGATCCGTTGAAATACCTGTTCGAGAAATCAGCTCTCACTGGATGAATTGCACGCTGTAAGCTCTTATTATCTGAGTTCGACATCACGTACATCACTCAGAAGTCGATTAAGGGACAGGCACTCACTGATCATCTTGCCGACAATCCTTTGCCAGATTATGAGCCTTTGAGAATCGAGTTCTCTGATGAAGACATTCTGTTCATGATGGAAGATGATACTGAAAAAGTAAAAGATTCATGGGTAATGCACTTTGACGAAGCAGCAAATGCCGAGGGTCAGGGAGTTGGCGCCATTTTGATTTCACCGAAAGGATCCCATGTACCCGTCTCTATCAAGCTCAATTTCCCTTCTACTAACAACATGGTTGAGTACGAAGCATGTGCCGCTGGTCTGTAGGCAGCTCTTGATTTGAATGTAACTCACCTTTGAGTGTTTGGCGATTCGCAATTGATTATATGCCAGATGAATGGTGACTGGAAGATAAAAGATGAGAAATTGATCCCCTATCATGAGCACCTTGAGGATCTGATAGCTTGTTTTGAAGATGTGACATTCTCCTATGTCCCACGAATAAGGAATCGCTTTGCAGATGCACTAGCAATGTTGGCATCAATGATAGAAATCCCGTATGGTGCTGAGATGAAGCCAATCATAATCAAGCAAAGGAATGAGCCGGCCTTTTACGTCCAGATTGAGGAACCTACAAAGCCTGATAATGAGCCACCTTGGTTCTCAGATATCAAGAACTTCCTTGAAACACTAACTTTCCCTGAGGGTACGTCCAGGACGGATCGGCGAACATTCAACATTTAGCAGCAGGCTACGTTATTTGTGGGGAGTGCCTTTACAAGCGATCCTACAATAATGTTTTGCTAAGGTGCCTTATTGAAAGTGAAGTGACCAACATCATGAAGGAGATTCACGAAGGAGTGTGCGGAGCCCACGTCAGTGGTCACATGCTTGCTAAGAAAATTCTGCGACAGGGATACTTTTGGAACACTATGGAATCAGATTGCTGCAAACATGTTTAGAAATGCTACAAGTGTCAGGAACATTCCAGTCTGATACATGCTCCTGCTGTCGATCTACACTGCGTGACCACTCTTTGGCCCTTTGCTACCTAGGGCCTTGACACCATCAGAATGATTAATCCGAAAGCATCAAACGAGCATCGATTCGTTCTCGTCATTATTGAATACTTCACCAAATGGGTGGAAGCGACGTCATATGCCAACATCATAGTCGATCACGTTGAGATGTTCCTCAAGAATAATATTGTGTGTCGATTTGGAGTCCCCAAAGATATCATCACGGACAACGACACAAACTTTGCTAATAAGCTCGTCCAAGCTTTCTGCGAGTAATACAAAATCAAGCACCATCGCTTGTCACCTTATCGGCCTCAAACTAATAGAGCCGTGTAGGTTGCGAACAAGACGGTCGTCCGCATCCTTGAGAAAATGGTCATCACTTATCGAGATTAGAGCGTAATGCTGCCATTCACTTTGTGGGCCTACAGAATGTCGATCCATACCGCTACAGGGGCAACACCATTCTCCCTTGTGTATGGAACTGAGGCCGTCCTACTAGTAGAGGTTGAAGTACCCTCGCTCCGAATCCTCATGGAATCTGGCTTACCCGAAGCAGAGAGAGAGAGATCCTACTTCAAACAATTAAACTTATTAGACGAGAAGAGACTCCTAGCCTTGTGCCACACTCAGGTGTACCAGGAGCGAATCGCATGCGCTTATAACAAACGTGTCCGCGCTTGAGATCTAAAGGTAGGAGATACTATGCTAAAGAAGATCTTTCCATCCCTCCACACCGATCTGAGAGAAAGTTCAAGCCAAAGTAGGAGGGGCCTTACGTCATTCGAGAAGTGCTACCGGGATACGCCATCCGCCTTGCCACCATGGACGGAGATCATCTTCCTGAGCCCATTAACGCCGGATACGTCCGACGGTTCTACTCTTAGTCTATTGCGATAAGGTATGTATTGGTGAAACAGATGCGTGATTGCTTAAGAATCACCCAAAAGAGGCCATCATTTCAAACACAGTAGCCAAAAAGTATCCTTAAAAAAGATGATATCCTTTGCTACCCCATTTTGAGCCTGGCCCTTTCTTTCAATAACCCTCTCTCCCAAAACAATGTATGTATGTACATACACAAAAAAGAAAGAAGTGAAATTACAATCAAAATTTAAAAAATCAAAAAAGCAAAACATCAAAAAGTGATTGCTTGAAATAAAATGATAAGAATAAAGAATCACGGGGCATGTACAGTAGAACCCCCAAGAAAGAAAGTATGTTGAGAAAACTGAAGCCATATCAAGGAAACTCTTTTAGCCCAGCATACCTTCAAATTCTAACCTAACCCATGGCCAAGCTACACCCTGAAGGAAGTCCTCTTTTTAGGTCCACAAGTAGTCATAATATCTGTTAAGTCAACACGAGTTGAGTTGTGAGACGACACCAGAACGACATCTAGCCGGGTATGATGGAATCGATGTCTATGTCGTGGCTTTTGAAAAAATGAAAGAAAAAAAATAAAATAAAATAAAAATACAAGCTCAAAGTAAGATGGACGTGGTGAAAACTCGAAAGGACATTACGGGTAAAAACAACGAGCTTGTGCGAACCAGGTGAAAACCCGAAAGGGCGCTTAGGGTAAGAGAGTTAAACCCATGGACGTGGTGAAAACTCGAAAGGGCACCACGAGTAAAAAAAAGGAGATAAATAAAAAAAAGAAAAGAAAAGAGAAAAAATTGAAAAAGAAAGGTTTGGACTGATTGAGAAGATTGATGTTTGAGGAACCATTTTCTTACTCTTCCTGTACGCTCTTGTCCGACTGGGCCGCTCATGCTAGTTCGAATCGGGTCCCAACCAGAATTATCTTTGTGAAACCGCACTGTCAAACGTATGACCCGAGGCAAGGAGAAAGGTTTAACTCAATCCAAAGGGATCAACGTTCCGGCCTTGGTAAAATTCAAAAACTCACTCAGGTTCAATTGCATGAAAGAGTTTGACTATGCTCAAAATGGGACCCGTCTCACTGTTAAAAAAAAAAAGAGAGAGAAAGCCAAAAATAAAAAATCAAGAAAAATTCAAATACAAAAAAATGTGCATATATTTCTACTCATATTTTTAGCATCATATTTCAATCTCAAAAATGAAGAAAATTGAAAAATAAAAATCCAAAAAAATATCTTGAAAATGAAAAAAATGTAGGTAGATATCAACTTTTCCTTCTGTTGTTTAGGATGCATTTTCTTTATATGTATAAACAAACAAGGGACTGACCTTTTCTCGAGAATATGCAGGAACATCACACGGTCTAAAGCCTCAAAGCAGGCAACTTCTTAGCGATGGACAAATCAGATGAAGCATCCACCACTGACACCAGGTCTATTAAAAAAAAGAGAGAAAATCACTTTGAAAAAGAAAGAATAAATCTGTGCTTCTCCACAGAGCTACGCACATGCGTATTTTCAATACGATAAAATGTCAATATTTTATCGGCAACACAGCTGTATAAAACTAATGTCCTAGATCTAAGGTTCGCCTTGAATCCATGGATCCTACTTCCAAGTAGGAGCAACGGGGTCAGTCCTGGTCAAAGAGTCAATGTTTCGATCGAGTCGACTCCACTGCTAAATTTTTACGATGAGCACTCTGTTTTGGATTCATATGAACTTAAGTGTCTTAAGCTTCAGATTCTCCATTGGAAAAGGTTAATCGTTGGTTGAGACTAACCTGTTGAGAATGAGATTATGTGTGAATCAAACTATGTGCAACCATACATTCAGAAGGGTTCATTTCCCTTTTTGTTTTCTGCAGGCTTAAAACTTGTATGGGCAGCGGTATCCCTATAAAGTGTATGCCATGCGTCTGGGTATCCGTATGATGGTCGTTTGTTCTCGTAAATTATACCCGAGTAGGTCCAGGTCAGGGCTTCCATCGCCTTTGTTGTTGCTTATTGCCCCTAATGGGTGCATGATTATGCATAGTTAATTAATATTTATGATCATTGTCAGCAAAGATCATGATTGGATGTCCCTTCATGGAGATACCCTAATATTTGGTTGGATCTATTCAAGGTAATCAAAGCTGGATGCTCTAGGCTATGTTAATCTAAGGCATGCTTTCAAAAATGGCACGTACTCCCAAAAAGTGTTGTGACATCTATTCACTTGGCTTGGGCAGTCATGCTAAATAAACTTCGGGGTCGATGGATTCGCCCAAAGACCTCGAACCCTGCTTTCAGTAGGGGCACCCGCGAACAGTCAGATGGGGCCATCAAATGCCTCGTAGGATTGAACGCAAACTGTGGAGCCTTACGTATGCTTACTTCGTGCCTATCTTTGAATGTGAGTCGATCCCCCCCCCTTTTACTCACGAAGCTGTTATATTCAGAATGAATTTTAAACATCAGATACCTTTAAAATCATCCCGAGAAGCGAATATCTTTCCCGACTATAGGGAGGTCGCAACTCATTCCACCTCTGTTATGCCCAGTAATGTCGCTAAGTGCTTGGGAACCGATTACCTTGAGAAATGAATGTTTAGCCTGACCTCCCAGGGCTTTTATTTTCTCACCGTGTTACTCATTTGATGTTTGAAGTTCATTCTGAATGTAGCGGACCCGTCAGTAATGCCTTGGGCCTCTTGGGATGTCTCTTTTTCTTTGGCATTCGATCATTAGTGATTGGATACCAAAGAGGGGCATCTGTAGACACTCAAATTTGGCCCAAGGCTCGATCGAAACACCTTTCGAGAGAGGTGTAATTCTGAGCTTTTGATGACATGTATGGAACCTTTAGGAACCCCCCTAGAACCCTTAGAAACCTTTCCAAACCCTTAGGAATCACCCTAGATCCCTTAGGAACCTGACCCGAACCTTTAGAAATCAATCCTGACCCTTAGAACCTGTTCTGAACCTAAACCTAACCTTATCAAGCAAATGGTTGAGGAGGGGTGTACTAGAACTAGCTACGACCCTCTACTATGATCAAATCTTACACCATTGAAAAGTAGAGGTCGTCAGCTTTCTAATGGTCCAAGAATTACCCTAATCGGAGGTATACATCAAAAGATACGGTAAATCGAGCTCGGAGGGCATAAGAGTAAAATCAAGTGGGCCCCCCTAGGGATTTGGCGTAACTAATAGTTGCGCCAGTGATAATTTTGCCTGGCGCAACTATTAGTTGCACCAGGCCACTTTTCCCAGGATTTAAGCCTGACGCAACTAATAGTTGCACCAGGCATATGAATAGTAACCTCTAGATTTTGCCCCAAAAATCATAATTGGGGTTTGACTTGTTGATGACCTTGACCTTTGGGGTATGTTTTGCTAGTTCTATTGCACCTATTCCTCACTTATTTGCAATCCTTCAAGTGGCTTAAAGCCTCACCCCATCATCCACCATTGGAGGACTTTCTCACACATTTCAAGGCTCCAAAAACCCTTGAAAACCTTAGATTTGAGATTACCTAATTACTAAACCCATTTAACTCCTAATTGATCTTCTAATCCACCCATTTCCTATAAATAGAGACCCCCACCCCTTGATTTAGGGGTTGAGAATTTTGCTTAAGAGAGAAAGAGCTCAAAGTGAGAAGTTCTTCCTTCCTTTTATGCATAATTTTTTACTTAAATTCCAGAATTCCAAAACCCCTTTCCAAGCTTGTTTTTACATCCAAAACCCTTAGCCTAGGTGTGTGTGATCCTCTAGCCTCCCTTCTCCACCTCTTAGCTTTAAGTCTTAGGATTTAGAACCCTATTCTACACCATACAAAGCTTTCAAGAGCTCATCAAAGCAAGCCACGCAAGGCTCTCCTACGGTGCTACAAGGGCCCGAGAGCTCCGACTCTCCCCTTTATTCTCCTATCTCTTTTTAGCTCCCTCCATCCTCCCATTTGTGCCGTTATGCCGTCGACTTTTCGATAGGAACGGAGGGGCACAAATAGGATTCTAAGCACTTTTGGGCAAGAGGAAGCTATTTTTTTTTTATTTCATTTTATTTTTAGCTATTAGTAGAGACTGCGTTAGGCGGGTTGATCGGGTGCCTAACACCTTCCCGATCGATAACCGAAGCCCCTACCCAAGAGCCTTTGGTGTGGATCGGATTCAGAGTCATATTTTTAGCACTTCGGTGCTCATAAAAATGAACTAGGTTTCCCGGGACACTAAAAGCTCCGGCTGGCGACTCTATATTTTTTTGATAGCGAGAGCATCGCCGCGATAGGACCGTCACGGATCCCACGATTGCACAATAATCAAAACCTTCACCAAACTCCAATCGGCGATAAAGCTACTACGTACTTCTGATACTTAACCTCCTCGAAGAATTATAATAAAACTTTAAAACAACCTTCCGATAAATCCAAATTGCAAATCAAACCAAACAAGCATAATCAAATAAAATTGGACCGCCCCACACGTAGGAAAGGCCAACCTTGGCCTATACCTTCGCGTCTCCTCTTCCTACTCTACCTTTGCCTTATCTTATCACTACCTTTACAACACTACCGTCCCTCTCAACAGTTTTCACTCCAACTTCACTCGCAACCAGCTTTCCAACCACCCGCAAATGACTCGAAAGAACTCTTTAATAACTCTATGCTTCATCTCTACGAGATGCCACACTCCGATGCTGCACTCCGTCGAAAAATAAAAGAAGGTCCCTCCTGATAAGGAGACCTAGGACACAAAAGACCTATCGAAGGAAGAAATCAAACGACACCACACTTATTTTGATAAACCCTATACCATCCAAAACACAAACCTAAACATAACCTCACTCTCATCCCTCATGGATCATATCGAAAGGGATCGAGGAACCCGAAACAATATTATCTAATCGAACGGTCACTTCGACCATCCAACATGTCTCACCAAGCTGACTTCCTGAGTCAGTCCCCTGCCTAAGGAACTGATGCTATACCATAACACAATAGTAATAACAAACAAATAATACAAAAAATAAAATAAGAAAATAGAAAAGTATAAAAAAAAACTAAAAGTATAAATGCCCAAAATGTAAATACTCAAAAATAAAAATACTCTTCTATGACCCAAACCCTTCGGACTCATACTCGACTGAGAACTCGAAATCGAGGAACTACTGCTAAGAAAAGTGCCTATACAATTACCTCACCTGGAGGAAATCAAAACCCACAAGAGAAGTCCTTATATTATCTCGGCAACATGCCCAGGAAATAGCCACAGGGGAAGGACTTTCTGACCATTGAAATCATAACTCAATGACCATCATGTTTCGTAGCCTAAACAAACATACTTATATACCTATCGTCCTCGCAGTCATCACAAGATATTCGTCAGTCATAGGTTCTTATTTTCAAAATCATTTTGGGTATCATCTGACTCATTGACTACCCTCCTACTCGTGCGAATTGATCGAAAGGGCTAGTGGATCATGAAACTCTCTTTTTTGAGATATAGAAAAACTCTGAATTCTCATACCCCCTTCAGCCATTGAAGTCAATGTTAGAGCAGAAAAAATGAAAAAATGAGGTTCCATCAAACCTCACAGTTCTTCCGTTAGCAGGTTGTTTTAAAAAAATATACAGAAAAGAAACAAAATTGAGCGAGAGCAATACGATGAATAAACAGTCAATGAATTCAGGGAAGCATAAGCAAATTGTGAGTGCATTCCTAGTAATCTTATTAGGAAAGTATAAGCAAACCGTGAGGGCATTCCTGACATCTTTACACTACTAGATGTCATTGTACGGTGGCGAAAGGAGGACAAAACTCTTGCTAATCATAGAATTTGAGACTTTGATGGTGCTGAACCATGATGGAGAGCTCAATTATGGTACCGCATTATCCACCCGAGAAGAAAGTAGTTGACTTCTATTTCAAAATTTGGTTGAATAAGAAGCTGCCCTCAGATCAATAAACCTTACCTCCTCTTCACCCTTTAGTTTCTTTTCAAACAATGAGTCAGTTGATTTTCAAAACCTCTTTGGAATAAAACCGAAAACTCTCGAATGACAAGTGATTTGATCACTCATTATCTACCATACACCTCAATCTTGTTGAAAGCTACGATACATGATGATCGTTCAGCAGTTACAAAATCAAGCCCGGCATGTGGCCGAAATAATCGAACTACTTCCCGACATGGGATCATTACCAATACACTCCAGGACATCTGTGAGGCAGATAAAAGTCCCACCTTCACTAGGCACTGGGGCATTTATTTTTAAAGAGCGCTCGCAACTTGATAGCGATATTTAGGTCACAAGACCGATACTCCAAATTGGGGCATTTAAAATTTTTTTTTTCAATTTAGTTCTTGCTTCCCCACCTTGAATATCCCAAATTGGGGCATTTTAAAATTTTTTTTATCTCTTACTTTTCCGCCATGGGACCCTAAAACGAACACTTGAAACAGAATAATAGAGCTACACTCGAAAAACAAACACAACACTCTAATACTATCCATTCCCCCTCTAATGTAACATACAATGACAAACATAAACAAACATAAATGAAATAAACACAATAAGAGAAAAATATTGCTCATTCTCAACAATAAAGAAAATAAAAATATAGTTACAAACCTCTTATGATTTAATACCTGGGATGCAAAATAAAAAGGAAGAAAAGACATTAGAAACTAAAAATGCCCCAAACTGTTAAATCCTAATTTTAGAAATAAAATTTAAAATAAAACCAAGCCCCTTAGCCTCTATTGATAACATACACCTCCTAAATCATAAAATAACAAGTGCCACCCTCACAAATATCCTCCATCTAATTAAATCTATGGCAAACATAGAAAAGCCAATGATCATTCAACACTTAACCCCCTAAGAAACACCAATCCACTCAAAAATAGATGAACCAATAGGATTAAAACATCTAACACTCATCTAGAACATTTAAAAAATTAAATCTAAATTTATACCTATATAACAAGTGTCATCCTAAATCCAAACATAAGAATAAAACAAACAAACATTAATCCTAAATACAGTACTCATTCCCTCATTATGACAATAAAAGTTAACCGATTACAAAATTAAAGGAATAGAGCAAACATAATAAATAAAATAACCTTTCATTTGATAAACTTTTTTTTAACAATATCACCGAAGGCATACCTCCTGAATATACAACCCAAAATGAAAGCCTAAAACTCTAACCTACAATCCAAAATGAAGACTGGGTTCAAAACTGAGACAGAGCGAGGAGCAGATTCCACTCAGAGCATCCAATCGAAGGCTTCAGGCAGGATTGGTTGGGGAACACATCCCTCTACTTGTAATACCTTCCTCTTCCGCCATCTTCACCTCCTTTGCCGCCGCCTCCTCTACGCTGCCTTTACTGCTTCCTAAAAGGGATCGATGTGAAGACTAGCATTCTTATTCCCAATACTGCCCATTTCTAGAATAATGTTGTCCCCGAGTATTACCTAGGGACGAAGATCGCACAAAATTATTAATATAGGAAGAAACGACATCCCAATCGGACAGTTAGATCACCTGATATCACTAAAACACAGATTTTAGAACATAAGAGACTTAGAAAAGTAAAACTCGAGACTAAACCGAGGGATAAAAAGCAAATGAAGGCTCCCCCGCTTATATAGAGTACGGACTTAATCACACTCCCTCACACGTGTGCTTAACTCAATCACGCACAACCCACACTGCGCTCAATCCAAAACACGCGCTTCGACCCGAACGAGCAATGAAACCATCGCCTGCGCCGACGGCGCGATGCTCTGATCACGTGCCAACTATATACCATGCAAACTTATTAAACGACATACTCATGCTATGCAATATGAAAGGTCACCCGTACACTGACCCAGTGATGCTCCGATCATGCGCTCATTGTGAACTGCACAATCCCATCAAACAACTACCTCACACTGCACGATACGAAAGGTCGCCCGCACAGTGACCTGGTGATGCTTCAATCACGTGCAATGATTAAAGTGCATAGTCCAATCACGCACAATGATTAAAGCGCATAATCCAATCACCCGCACACTTAGACACGCATAAACAACCCTTCAAACCTATGATCGCACGCTCGAAAATAGGTGCACAATCATATTGAGCGACCTAAAATAGGCGCGCAATACCTGACTTTAGAAAAAATCTACAGCCTCACACCTTTTTATCCTGTCTTGGTAAAAATTCTCCTGTCCCATCGTGTAGCCTCACAGGTTGTTTAGAGAAGAAAGAGGGAGAGCCACACACCCTTCTCCCATCATGTAGCCTTGCGGGAAACATTGACCGCACCACACCCTTGGTCCCATTGCGACAAGACATACATGCCCTATGGTGATACCGTCATTTTCCCTATTCCCATCAGGATCCCACTGGAGAGGGAGAACCCCATCGCATAACCCCGTCACGCATGTCCCATCGCAACAAGATGCACACACACGATTCCACCTCAATATCCAAACTCATTGACCTAAATCAGCCATTCCCTCATCTCCCATCGCGAAAAGCCAAAAGCAAATCCCCCGAAAATACGGGCACACCACCGAAATCAAAGACAAAGCCAATCACGATGCAACCACAACGAGATCTCTTATGACCCAAGATCTGCCAAAGAAAGAAACACGACACACCTATAGCGCAAACATCCCATTAACGTCTCATCGCCAACATCATTACCCGAGACACCTGAACACAATCCCGCCATTCATTTATATGTCCCCTCGTGATAAAACTACGACATGATCCCATCATGAACATGTCCTGTCGTGAACATCTCACCAAGCACTATAAATCCCGCGCGCAGATCCTCCAGCAAAGCCTCAGCATATCCCATCATGACATCACCACCTGAAACATCTAGATACAACCTCGATACACACGCACAAATATGCCCTGTCACGCCTACAGTCACCGGGGCTCATCCCCAGTACACACCTATAAAAGAAAATCCTAACCAATGTCCCATCACAAAAATAAGCCAAACCTTCCAAATCCCATCATGAATCTCACCCCCTAAGACCCTTCACCAAACTGGCAACAGCCAGGCCTCACTATAGCATAAATGAAGCAAGAGGAAACCTCCAAACACCAATCATATCACTACACCACAATCGAGCCCCATCGTGACATCATTACCCGAAAAGCTCAAACAATACCTGCCACGCCATATGAAAAGCTCGATCATGTCCCATCGCTAAAAGCAAAGAGCCCTCTTCTCGAATCACTCACTACGCAATAGCCACCAGACACCACTGCCGCAACAGACATGCATGAAGATCTGGGACTCCTCCCATGTCTCATCCGACCAATGCCAGGTTTCAGCGCGAACATCCTATCAGAATCCCCACGTCCCACCAGGACTCATCCAACACACAGCGAAAGAAAGGAAGAATCCCCAAGTCCCATCACAACATTAATTTCCCAAGACATCGCATCACATTGGTGACCACCAAGCTCTGCCACAGCGGACAAAAAAAAAGAGAAGAATCTCCAAGTCCCATCGCAGCATCACCCCAACAACCATTAGTCCCATCACGGATCACGCAAGCTACGCATAATTTTGGTAAGTATCACCCCCAGGTAAGTACCACCCTTCCCTTTTACTCAATATTGCTTATAAATACAGTTAGCTATGATTAAGTCAAAATATTTAAAAAACCCATCTCTCTTGACTCGTGAATTACTGTAGTCCTTCCATAAGAGACAATCATTAGTATTCACTAAGAAGGTTAGATGGAGTATTCAACATGCCCAATGTCATCTTGACAACCACACAAACGGTTGGGTCCACAATTCTCGTACTGGTGGATCTGCTCAGTGACATCTCGAAAGCTACGTTTTCTGGCGTTTTACCACCAAATTGATCTTAAGTTAAATCCTCAAAGTTTCAAAAATCTTTTACTCAAAAACCAAAAATCTCTTACTTCCAAAAAAAAAAAAAAACAAAACCAAAAAAGAAAAAGAAATTAAATAATAATAAACAAAGAGACTTTACTTACCAAATTTCACCAAAATTTTACTTCAATTATCAGCTCAAATCAGCCATTCCCTCGGAAAATCAAACAATGAGTATATTTAATCTAAGAACTTACAAACGCCTATTGGAAAAAGAATGCTTGACACGCATTGGTGTGAGCAATGCGCGCCCGGTCTGACATGACCTGCAAAGCCTTTGACATTATACTATATTTTTTTATTGGTCCCTAGACCTTATGGACATTTATATGATGTCCCTCGATACCTCGACTGCGTCATATCCCTCTGTTTGACTGCCCCTTGCAGCAGGTCGCGATATGCGGCGGGATGCCCCTTGCACCCATAGATTAAGATATGGTGATTCTCCTTTTCATTTGATTGTCATTCACAGTAGGTCGCGCCACGCGACCGGATGCCCCTTGCACTCACGGAATAGGATTTGCTAACTTCCCCCATCGGCTGTCTATGACAGCGGGTCGCGATACACGACGGGATCACCCCTGGGCATCCACGACATGGAACATGCCTTTCGACAGCTACCACTGGGCCCCTAAATGCTCCATTTTAGTTTGCGCTGATAGATAAGAAAGTCAAGCATGTCATGTCAGCATCCCTAGTTCACATTTGTGATTTCCCAAGAGAAATGAGAAGACACCTCGAATGAGGGGTGTCTACTTCTTTGATGCATTCTTATTTCGCAAGAGCACGCCAAAGAGGGGCATCTATAGACACCCCCATTTTGCCCTCTCAGAATATACAAATCTATTTGGTCAACCTTTGACCTCATAATCCTAATGTGGGACCATATTCTAAAATAATAGTACATGGCTAAACACAGGCTGAAATAATAGCTCTGTGGCTCAGGCCCTATGACCCTAACATGGGAATCATGCACTGAAACAATAGTACATGACTGAACACAAGCTGAAACAGTAGCTCTATAACTCAAATCCCGACATAGGGAGACTATATACTAAAATAATAGTATATAGTCGAAGTGTCGACTGAAACAATAGTCTGGCATTTCAGACCCCCTAACCCTAACGTGAGAACCATGTATTGAAACAATAGTACATGTGTAATAGCCCGAAAAATCACATTGAACTATGACCTCGGGATCCGTGCCCGATTGGTCTTAGGTTTGACCATGAGATAGTTCATTGATGAACTTAAGGTGAGATGAGCAGAAGTGATGTGTGAATCAGTGTAGAAGAGTGGAGAGATAGAGGAGTTGTAGAGTTACATACACTGATGAGTGTGTATGTGCTCCACGCCGAGAAAAAGAGATAAGATAAAAAGGGTTGAAAACCCTAACCTTCATGTTTGGTGGTTGAGAGAAGTAAAGAAGAGAGAGAAAGAGAGAGGAGTAAGAGAGGAGTTATTGCAACTGTTTGGAAGAGGGAGTCAAGCATTAAAGAGGCCGGATTCGACGCAAGGGATCCGTTAGAGCCAAAGCTAGAAACCCTAGCCTTCCAACTATTGATAGAAATCAACTTGAGATCTATCCAAGGTAAATTTTGTAAATAAGATGCATAGATCATAGGGGTTAAGTTGTGGTTAAATGTGGGTTAGATCACAGGATAATGGCTTAGAAAAATAGAGGAAAAGTATGGGAAAAAGATTGAAAAGGGTTGAATCGACAATTTCGATTAATCGAAATTGGGTTTCGATTAATCGAAATTGGCGTGTGAAGTTGAAAGGTCGAAGACCACGACTTGATTAATCGAATTGGATTGATTAATCGAATTTGATTTCGATTAATCGATTTGAGAATCGATTAATCGATTTGGGAACCTCCAAAGGACCCCAAGGGTTGGAGGAAATGATTTAGGAAAATCGACTAATCGAAATGGGATTTCGATTAATCGATTTGAGTTTTCGATGTCGATTTGGGATCGATTAATCGACTTGTGAAATTCAAGCTATTGAGCGAGGTGTACCTTACGAAAGAAGAAATTCGATTAATGGCGATTCGATTAATCGAATGAAAACTCAACTATTCGAGCGATGAGGTGTACTTTCAGAAGAAGAATTTGATTAATCGGCTCGATTCGATTAATCGAACGGAAACTCAATCGTTCGACGGTGAGTTTACTTTGCGAAAAGGAGAATTCGATTAATCGAAATTACTTGATTAATCGATATTGACCTTGATTAATCGATTTTGAAATCGACATCGAACCAAGTTCGATTAATCGATTCTGGATTTCGATTAATCGACTGGGATAAATTTTGTTGACTTTTAGGTTTGACTTTAAGATTCTTGGAGGATCTTATACCTTCTTTATTGCATCCCTTGTGATGTGTTTTACCTGTTATGTGGTACCATAGGTGGTACGTGTGAGCTAGTGCACAAGGAGCCACGTGGGACCTTGATGCATTGAACAAGTGAAGACTTGAGGTAGGGAACACCTTGAACATGTACTTTATTTTATAAGAGCATGTATGTAGTGATATAAATTTCAATTCAATTATTTTTACTGCTCAAAGAATTGTGAAAAGTGTGTGTGTGTGACATTCATAAGAGTAAACGAATGAGCCATCCCCAGGGGATGAAGAAGTAAAGAGATAAGAGCATCAGGTTTGATGCAAGTTAATGGATACATCCCAGGGATGTATCCACAGATTGAATCATGTTTGATAGGGCCTAACTGATATAAGATAGCACACTTACACGGTGAATAACTATATGTAAGGCACCGATATTTTTGTTATTTGAGGTTCCTTAACCGGACGTGGCGGGATATCCACGACGACACGGCGGGATATCCGTGACATCTGGCGAAACCGTAGGCAGTCACGGAGGCTTATCCGTACATAGTAAGGACACCCCAGGGGTGTTCGTTGAGACAAGTGAAACCCCGCCACCAATCCCCAGGGGAAAGGGGCTTGGGTACTATATGGTATTCGGGAATACATTAAACATCTATATAGATGACGATGAAGGGTAGCTCATCGGGGCTCGATGCTATATTGCTCGGGGATTACTTAAGTTGAAAGTTTAAGTTTTGCTTTAGGCCTTTTCAGCATTTTTCATGAGTAAATGAAAACATAAGTAATCAACAGTAAACGAATGCTTTTAACTGTTTTATCAACAACTGCATAGTTACATCATGCATGGCATATCATAGAATATATGTGGGTTATAACTTATATGTTATGTTGTGTTTGTTCCCTATTGGGCTAGGGATGTAGCTCACCCTATAGACTATCGTCGCAGTCCATTAGCATTGCCGAGGTTTCGGGCGCCGATCGTGAGTCGGGACTTTCTGCCGTGAGGAGTTGGAGCCACCTCCAGGACTTCTTCTAGAGGACTCCGCTACTTTGAGGAGTTTTGAGTAGAGATTGTCCGGCTTGGTATGTCAAGCCTTTATTTTGTGAAAATATGTGTATTATAGAGTTGGATTATTCTTTTGGGGCGAACCATCTGTGATGATTTATATCATCGATGGTTCAGATCGGTTCTCCCTTCATGTAGAGGCATGAGGGTAGAACTGTCTTTTGAAAAGTATTTCTAATTAGATTTAAATTCATAAGTTGTTCTCATTTCTTTTTATGCTTGATATACCGGTGTTGTGCATAGTTAAGGGCACGGTCCAAGATGATCGTCTGATGATACGCGGTTTGAAGTGTCGAAATCCGTCACATCTGATGGTATCAAAGCCTTTTCTTTAACCAATTCTGACAAGGGTTCTTTCGTCAGAACATAGGGGCTTCTGCTAACGAAACTTTAGTTTCAAATGCAGCCGCAATGTCAGCTAGAGGGAGGGGCCGACCAAGAGGAGGCCATCAAAGGAGTTTCGAGTGGAGATGATTTCATCTCTCCTACCAACGAGTGCCTTTAGGAGGTAACGAGGCCCGAAGCGAGTAGCGAACATCATGAGGTAGAGGGTCGAGATCATCAGGATCAAGGTCTAAGTGAGCAAGAAAGATTGAGAGAAAGACAAGAAGATAGAGAGGAACGACAAGGATGATGCACACTATGGAGACTATGGCGCCATGGCACAACAAGCGACATCCTTTGCCTCATCGCGTCGAAGAGCAATGACCACCTACACCACAGTAGGACTGCGTTGCTGTGCCCTCATCTTTTACAGAGTTTAGAAGGATGAGACCTCCTTCATTTTCTGGGCAGGCAGACACAATGGCCGCTGAGAATTGGCTGATGGAGATGGAGAAAGTCTTTAGCGTGCTAACTTGCACGGAAGACGAGAGTGTAAGATGGGCAGCTTACATGTTGGATGGAGAGGCTGGGCCTTGGTGGAAGTCCGTGATACGGACTCGGGCTCAGGAGACCCCAGAGTTGCCATGGACTTGGGAGGAGTTTGTTGAGGAGTTCAACAAACAATATTTTCCGGAAGTGGTGAGGAACCAACTAGAAATACAATTCCTACAGTTAGTACAAGGGAGGATGACAGTGAGAGAATACGGGGTAGAGTTTCTACGACTTGCCCGTTTTGCTCCGGATTACGTCGCTTCTGAAGTGATGAAGTCCAAGAGGTTTCAGCAAGGTTTGAAGCCTGAAGTTAGGGGAGGAGTAGCTCCATTCCAGTTGCGGACCTATGAAGAGATCATGAGCAAGGCACTGGTGGTGGAAGAAGAGAACACAAACAGATATAGACAGAGAGAGCAACAGAGAGGACTTGACCACGGAAGGATGGGGAACTACGAACCGGTGAATAAAAAGCCGAAGTTCGTGGGTCAGAGTCAGAGACCATTTGGGGAGGTTTGGAAGGCGTATGACACACCCAGAGGTTCCCATTACTTGCGTCGGGGAGACCTTTTTCGCTATGAGAACCTGCCATGTCTCTGGCGCTCTTGTCACATTGTGGTTCTCGACGTATCTTCCGCACCTCGAGGCGTGTGCGGATGTGGCAAGATAGGACTATAGGCTGCAGAATCGGAACTAGAGGTTGTTTCCGATGTGGCAAGGTGGGCCACATGATCAAGGATTGCCCGAGACAGAGACAAAGGGCAAGGCGGCTTGATTCTGACACCACGACCCATTCAAGCAAGGAAGCCGATTGTTGGGGGAGAGCCTGTCACGATCCTTGCTTTCGAGGAAGCGAGGAATGTGCACGACGTCATCAAGGTGAGAAATTTTATTTTATTAAATAAAATTCCGTTTCATAAAGAATTTTAGATGGAAAAGGTGCATGCATTAGGAATAGTGTAGATTCTTTTAATATAAACCGAGAGTGCATTTTGATGTGTAAATTTACGTATGTATGTGTATATATATTATAGGTACTTTAACTATGTATGAAAGGGAAGTGTATTTAGACATGACGCCAGTGTTGATAGACCCGGGTCTACCCACTCATTAAATCACTCCACGTTTTGCTAAGAAGATGAAGATCGTTCGAGAGACGTTGGATTTCGGCCCTATCTCGTGTCTATTCCGACCGGAGAGTTAGTAGACACGGAGTTAGCTTGCAAATCCATCGTCAGAAAGGTTCAAGACTTAGAAGTGCATGAATTGGAAGCAAAGTTGGTAATTGTTAGACATGCAAGGGTTTGATGTGATCCTTGGCATGGTGGTTGGCCTTGACATTAATGCGACCATTGATTGCAAGAACAAGGTAGTCATTTTCAGACCCAACACAAGAAGATCATTTCGGTTTCAAGGAGTGAGGTCGTCATATGTGCCACTGATCTCAGCAGTAAGGGCCGAGAAAATGATCAGAAAGGGATGCAGTGGATACTTAGCTTTCTTAAAGGAGGACAAGGAGGAAAAGAGCGTCATTTACGAGATAGCAATTGTGCGAGACTTATTTGGCGTGTTCGGAAGAATTGCACGGATTACCTCCGAAAGAGAAGTAGAATTCGCCATTGACTTAGCACCGAGGCAGACCTATTTCAAAAGCACCTTATAGAATGGCTCCAGAGTTAAAGGAGTTGAAGGAACAACTACAAGAACTAATGGACAAGGGGTTTGTTAGAGGCGTGTCTCCATGGGGAGCACCGGTCTTATTTGTCAAGAAGAAAGATGGGTCAATGCGACTATGCATTGACTATCGACAATTGAACAAACTTACTGTGAAGAACCGCTACCCTTTGCCTAGAATTGACGATCTATTCGACCAACTGCAAGGAGCAAGGTACTTTTCCAAGATCGACCTAAGATCTGGTTATCATCGATTCTTGAGTCAAGGCGAGAGGACATCTGAAGACAAACGGACACGATATGGACACTATGATTTCCTTGTGATGCCGTTTGGATTCACGAATGCCCCGGTCATTTATGGATCGATGAGCAAGTGTTTAAACCACACTTGGACTCCTGCGTGGTAGTGTTCGTTGATGATATACTAATATACTCCAAATCCAAGACAGAACACGAAGAACACTTGAGGATTGCTCTACAAACGCTACGTGAACACCAATTGTACGCCAAACTCAGTAAGTGTGAGTTTTGGTTGGAAGAAGTTAGCTTTTTGGGACATGTCGTCTCGAAGCACGGCGTCACGGTAGATCCAGCAAAGATAGAAGCAGTAGTTAAATGGGAGCAACCAAAGACAGTGACAGATGTCCGAAGTTTTCTGGGCTTAGCAGGCTATTATCGACGTTTCGTTGAGGGGTTTTCAAAGATATCGGGACCTCTCACAAAGCTAACACGAAAAGATTCAAGGGTTGAGTGGAGTCAGGCATGCGAGAAGAGTTTTCAAGAACCCAAAACGAGACACACTTCACCCGGTTGGCAATTCCTTCAGCGATGGAGGATACGCAGGATGTCTGACAAATGACGCGTCATACAATGGCCTTGGTTGTGTGCTCAACCAAAACAAGAAGGTGATAGCTTACGGATCAAGACAGTTGAAAGAACACGAGAAAAATTACCCGACTCATGACTTGGAACTGGCAGCAGTCATTTTTGCGCTGAAAATTTGGAGACACTACTTGTATGGTGAAACATTTGAAATTTTCACCGATCATAAGAGCCTCCGATATCTGTTCACACAGAAGGAGCTCAATATGAGACAGCGCAGATGGATGGAATTCCTCAAGGACTACGATTGCTCTATACAATACCATCCAGGCAAGGCGAATGTAGTAGCCGATGCATTGAGTCGAAAAGGTTCAGCTCAATTAGCTTCTTTGATTTTGGGTATGCACCGATGGAAATTATTGGAAGACGGCACTCTATGATGAACATTGAGTCAAAGGACCTGGATCCTTTGGCTAACATATCGAAGCCAGTGATATTTGAACATACCCACGATCTCCAGATGAAGGATCCGACATTAACAAAGATTCATCAAGACGTGAATGAAGGCATCAGGTCGGACTTTTCAGTAAAAGAAGATGGTTCTTTGTTGTTTAAAGGCCGCTATGCATCCGAGACGGTCTTGATCTAAGACGAACGATTCTTGATGAGGCCCATAAGTCAAATTATGCTATCCACCCTGGTAGCACCAAAATGTACCAAGATTTGAAAAAGAATTACTGGTGGAGAGGACTGAAACAAGACGTGGCCGAGTATGTGTCACGATGTTTGACTTGTCAGCAAGTGAAGGTTGATCATAGACATCCTGCGGGACTATTGCAACCTTTACCAATACCAGAATGGAAGTGGGAATCGATCTCAATGGATTTCATTGTTGGATTACCCCGTACTGCCAAGAGACACAATGCCATTTGGGTCGTCGTAGACCGATTGACCAAATCAGCGCACTTTTTGCCGTATAATACCACATATACTGCAGGAAGACTGGCAGAATTATACATGAAGGAGATTGTAAGATTACACGGGATTCCAAGCAGCATCATTTCAGATCGTGATCCACTATATCGTCCAAGTTTTGGAAGAAATTTCAAGAAGGAATGGGAACTCGACTAGACTTTAGTTCACTTTCCATCCTCAAACCGATGGGCGCAGGCGGGTGAATCAAGTGATAGAAGACATGCTCGAGCTTGCATGCTTGATATGCAAGGATCTTTGGGATGAGTATCTACCGATGCTCGAGTTAGCATATAACAACGATTTTCAAACGAGCATTGGCATGGCACCGTATGAAGCTCAGATGGAATGACGATGCAAGTCACCTCTGAATTGGGAGGAAACAGGTGAGAAATTTGTATTAGGACCGAAACTGCTTGAAGACAACGCCACCGTTGTCCGAATTATCAGAGAAAGGTTGAAGACAGCACAGAGTAGACAGAAAAGTTACGCCGATGTGAAGCGGACTAGTGTTGACTACAAAGTGGGCGAGCATGTGTTTGTGAAGGTGTCACCTATGAAAGGTGTAATGCGATTTGGCAAGAGGGGGAAGTTAAGTCCACGTTATGTTGGACCATTTGAAATTTTGGGACGAATAGGTGAAGTTGCATATCGCATTAGTTTACCACCGCTATTCGATCGAGTACATAATGTCTTCCACATATCGATGCTCAGAAAGTACGTGAATGATCCGTCTCATGTGTTAGGGAAGCAACCTATAGAGATGTGTGAGGACATGAGCATGATAGAGGAACCAGTGGAGATCTTGGATCGGAAAGAACAAGCACTGCGCACTAAAGTAATTCCCTTAGTGCTTGTTCGATGGAACAATCATCCTAAAGAAGAGGCTACTTGGGAACGAGAGGCCGATGTGAAAGAACAATACCCAGCCTTGTTTCCAACGACGTGAAAATGCAATGTAAACTGCAAACGTGTTGTGAAATCTCCACTATACTTGTAATTCAATGGAAATTTTAATCCAATCTGTCATGAATTGTCAAAAATAAGAAAAGAAACAAAGAGATTGAAATTCTGCAGAAATTGGGCAAAATCGATTAATCGAATTTCAAATCGATTAATCGATTTGGAATTTCGATTAATCGATCTTGTTCGATTAGTCGACTGGCATGTGCCAGTGACTGAAAATGAAAAGTTGAGTTAGAAAATGCATAGAAAGAAATTTCGATTAATCGAAATGGGATTTCGATTAATCGAATACTTAAGAAATTTTGGAAAATTTTTGAAGTTTTTGCACGATTTCGATTAATCGAAACTAAGTTCGATTAATCGATTTTGAGATTTCGATTAATCGAAATGAATTTACCGCGATGAACTCAAAATTTTAAATTTTTAAACAAACACGATTTCGATTAATCGAAATATTTTCGATTAATCGAATTTTATTTTCGATTAATCGATTTGAGAAATCGATTAATCGATTTTACGCGGCTTAACCTAGTTTTAAATTTCGATTAATCGAAGCAAATTCGATTAATCGATATGAGCACTATATATATTGGAGTTAGGGTTTTGGTACCCATTCGAAATTCTTAAACTCGGGCGCCATTTCTCTTTCTCCTTCCTCTTCTCCAACCGATCAAGACAGCTAGGGTTTTTTGGGGTTCTTCGACGATTCCGGACCAAGATCGCCTATTTTTGGATCGAAACTCCACGGTAAAACCCTAGATTTATCTTTTCCTCTTTCATTTGAATTAGATAAACCCTAATTTAGTGAAAATGCAAAACCCGATTGTCTTGAAAAGACAACATCAAGCTACCGGTTAGGCGTAAGAACGCCGCACCACCACCACCTACCCCTTCCCCGGTGGGGACTCCCTCACCGTCGGAATCGGAGACCACCTCCGGTTCGACGAGCGCATCTCTGGAGTCTTCCCTGAATCCACCCCATGCCACCACCACCCACCTGGCGTGGAGCAACCAAGCGAGTGGTGGGCTGCCAAGACCTTTGAGTCGAATACACCATCGACCCTACCCTATTCACAAATCCCGATTCTGGGCGAGACCCAATGGGCTCGAGAACTACCTAACCGGCGGACTCGGCCACCTTCTCAAACCAATCCGGGGTTCCTATTACCCTAGATTGGTGAGGTTGTTCTACCAAGGGCTAACCAATGGCCCTAGCGACGATTGTATTATAACCAAGATCGAGGGTCGTCTCTATACGATCACTCGTCGACACATACATGAGGTGCTTGAATGCTACCTCGACTTTACTCCCGAGACTACCTTATTCCCACCCTTTGAAAAGGAACCCCGTTTTGAAGAGGTCATGACTCGCATGACCAACGGGAAGAAGGGGTCGGGCACGTCCATCAAGAGGGTCGACCTTCCACCCTACATGTGGATGCTCGACTCCATAATAAAATGTAACCTTTACCCGATGCGCCACGACACGGAGCGCGTGGATAAAGTGCAACATGCACTTTACGCGGCCTTCTGTGGCCGATGGTTTGATGCTACCATGGTCATCCTTGAGGGGATGCGGTACATCAAGAGTAAGCTGATGAAGGGCAACATGCGGCCCAAGGAGAAGATGCCGTATGCTCGGCTCATCTCGAGCATGTTGGAGTGCTACTCTGACGAGCCCTCCTACACGATT
The DNA here is from genome assembly GCA_021018995.1 of Chloranthus sessilifolius. NCBI lineage: Eukaryota > Viridiplantae > Streptophyta > Magnoliopsida > Chloranthales > Chloranthaceae > Chloranthus > Chloranthus sessilifolius. The sequence goes on along the minus strand of CM037591.1, from coordinate 18,878,479 downwards.
TCACCTCACGAGGTGAGGGCTACGGATCGCGTGAAGACGTTCACCAAGTCTTCCCGCTCCACCCAATGACCTGGCCGGCCGGCCAGCCCAGCAGCGGTAGCACCGCCACCACCCCCACCACCTCAGCAGGACCCACTTGAGGGTGGGGCACACCCTGCCGCAGCAGAGCCATCTGTGGAGAGGGTTCCCTCCCACACCACAGTCACGCCGACACCACCTGCACACTCCGCGCCCGCGACTCCCACCTCATCCTACCGCCGGCGCGCCGCTCCATCCGGTCCTACCATAGAGGACGTGTTGGCCAGAATGGACGCAAATAACGAGAGGATGAACAGGAGGATTGATTTCCTCATGTTTCACACCCTCCAGTTCATCTACCCTCACACCTACATGGATATCTTGGCCAGAAGAATGGGCGGCCGGACGCCCCGCCTTCCATAGGGGACCCGTCTTCCATCCCACCGCGGACGCGGTTCCCCCCACATCCACATCCGCTCACCCAGCCCAGCCGCCACCCCACATTGACCAGCTCAGTGAGCCTACCATCTTGTCGCCGCCACCTCGAGATGGGCGACTGCTCCACACCAGATCCACTTTGGCGAGGGTATTTGAGTCGTCTATGTCTTTTGCATTTTGATTATACCTGTACTTTTTCTTGTACGCCAACTTATTGGCATTGTAACAAAATATTCAATCCTTAATACAAATTAAATTTTTATATAAATTGTTCAATTTTGCTAGCTTTCACTTCCTTGTTTGTGTAGTGTGAATGTGTGGAGACTTAAATACATATGAGTCCAATGAACCACCTCACCTCCCAGTGTGCGGGGGGGGGGGGGAGAGAGTGTACACCACCACACCTTTGGGTGATTTTCGAGGACGAAAATTCCCAAGGTGGGGAGGATGTAATAGCCCGAAAAATCACATTGAACTATGACCTCGGGATCCGTGCCCGATTGGTCTTAGGTTTGACCATGAGATAGTTCATTGATGAACTTAAGGTGAGATGAGCAGAAGTGATGTGTGAATCAGTGTAGAAGAGTGGAGAGATAGAGGAGTTGTAGAGTTACATACACTGATGAGTGTGTATGTGCTCCACTGTAGAAAAAGAGATAAGATAAAAAGGGTTGAAAACCCTAACCTTCATGTTTGGTGGTTGAGAGAAGTAAAGAAGAGAGAGAAAGAGAGAGGAGTAAGAGAGGAGTTATTGCAACTGTTTGGAAGAGGGAGTCAAGCATTAAAGAGGCCGGATTCGACGCAAGGGATCCGTTAGAGCCAAAGCTAGAAACCCTAGCCTTCCAACTATTGATAGAAATCAACTTGAGATCTATCCAAGGTAAATTTTTGTAAATAAGATGCATAGATCATAGGGGTTAAGTTGTGGTTAAATGTGGGTTAGATCATAGGATAATGGCTTAGAAAAATAGAGGAAAAAGTATGGGAAAAAGATTGGGAAGAAAAGGGCTGAATCTGACAATTTCGATTAATCGAAATTGGGTTTCGATTAATCGAAATTGGCCAGGAAGTTGAAAGGTCAGAAGACCACGACTTCGATTAATCGAATTGGATTTCGATTAATCGAATTTGGATTTCGATTAATCGATTTGAGAATCGATTAATCGACTGGGAACCTCCAGTGGACCCCAAGGGTTGGAGGAAATGATTTAAGGAAAAATCGACTAATCGAAATGGGATTTCGATTAATCGATTTGAGTTTTCGATTAATCGATTTGGGATCGATTAATCGACTTGTGAAATTCAACTGTTCGAACAGTAGGTGTACCTTGCGAAAAGAAGAAAATTGATTAATGACTGGATTCGATTGATCGAATGAAAACTCAACTGACAGTAGGTGTACTTTGCGGAAAGAAGAATTTCGATTAATCGAAACTGGATTCGATTAATCGAACGGAAACTCGACTGTTCGAACAGTGAGTTTACTTTGCGAAAAGGAGAATTTCGATTAATCGAAATTACTTCGATTAATCGATATTGACCTTCGATTAATCGATTTTGGAAATCGATTAATCGAACCAAGTTCGATTAATCGATTCTGGATTTCGATTAATCGACTGGGATAAATTTTGTTGACTTTTAGGTTTGACTTTAAGATTCTTGGAGGATCTTATACCTTCTTTATTGCATCCCTTGTGATGTGTTTTACATTATGTGGTACCCTAGGTGGACCGTGTGAGCTAGTGCACAAGGAGCCACGTGGGACCTTGATGCATTGAACAAGTGAAGACTTGAGGTAGGGAACACCTTGAACATGTACTTTATTTTACAAGAGCATGTATGTAGTGATATAAATTTCAATTCAATTATTTTTACTGCTCAAAGAATTGTGAAAAGTGTGTGTGTGTGACATTCATAAGAGTAAACGAATGAGCCATCCCCAGGGGATGAAGAAGTAAAGAGATAAGAGCATCAGGTTTGATGCAAGTTAATGGATACATCCCAGGGATGTATCCACAGATTGAATCATGTTTGATAGGGCCTAACTGATATAAGATAGCACACTTACACGGTGAATAACTATATGTAAGGCACCGATATTTTTGTTATTTGAGGTTCCTTAGGTTACCCCACCGACGTGGCGGGATATCCACGACTGACACGGCAGGATATCCGTGACCGATACGGCGGCGAAACCGTAGGCCAGTGCGGAGGCTTATCCGTACATAGTAAGCACACCCCAGGGGTGTTGATTGAGACAAGTGAAACCCCGCCACCAATCCCCAGGGGAAAGGGGCTTGGGTACTATATGGTATTCTGGAATACATTAAACATCTATATAGATGACGATGAAGGGTAGCTCATCGGGGCTCGATGCTATATTGCTCGGGGATTACTTAAGTTGAAAGTTTAAGTTTTGCTTTAGGCCTTTTCAGCATTTTTCATGAGTAAATGAAAACATAAGTAATCAACAGTAAACGAATGCTTTTAACTGTTTTATCAACAACTGCATAGTTACATCATGCATGGCATATCATAGAATATATGTGAGTTATAACTTATATGTTCAGCAGTGTTTGTTCCTATTGGGCTAGGATGTAGCTCACCCTATAGACTATACGTCGAGGTCCATTAGCGCAGCCGAGGTTTCGTGATCCCGTGAGTCGGACTTTCTTTGCTGGAGTTGGAGCCACCTCCAGAGGACTTCTTCTAGAGGACTCCGTTGTGCTACTTTGAGGAGTTTTGAGTAGAGATTGTACGGCTTGGTATGTCAAGCCTTTATTTTGTGAAAACATGTGTATTATAGAGTTGGATTATTCTTTTGGGGCGAACCATCTGTGATGATTTATATCATCGATGGTTCGGATCGGTTCTCCCTTCATGTAGAGGCATGAGGTAGAAACATCTTTGAAAAGTATTTCTAATTAGATTTAAATTCAGTTGTTCTCATTTCTTTTTATGCTTGATATACCGGATTATTGGTGCATAGTCAAGGGGCACGGTCAAGATGATCGTGCTGATGGCACGGGTTTCGGGGTGTCGAAATCCGGGCTGTCACAGTTGGTATCAAAGCCTTTTCTTTTAGCAATTCTGACAAGGGTTCTTTCGTCAGAACATAGGGGCTTCTGCTAACGAAACTTTAGTTTCAAATGCAGCCGCAAATGTCAGCTAGAGGAGGGCCACCAGAGGAGGCCATCAAAGGAGTTTCGTAGTGGAGATGATTTCATCTCTCCTACCAAATGTAGTGCCTTTAGGAGGTAACGAGGCCCGAGGCGATGTGTAGAACATCATGAGGAAGAGGATCGAGATCATCGGGATCAAGATCTAAGAGCAAGAAAGATTGAGAGAAAGACAAGAAGATGAGAGGAGCGACAAAGGATGATGCACACTATGGAGACTATGGCATTTGCCATGGCACAACAAGCGACATCCTTTGCGGCTCATGCGTCAAAGAGAACGACCACCTACACCACTGGGACTGCGTTGCTGTGCCCTCATCTTTTCTGAGTTTAGAAGGATGAGACCTCCTTCATTTTCGGGCAATGATGCATCCGAATTGGTGATGGAGATGGAGAAAGTCTTTAGCGTGCTAACTTGCACGGAAGAGCGAGAGTGTAAGATGGGCGCTTACATGTTGGATGGAGAGGTGGGCCTTGGTGGAAGTCCGTGATCTGGACTCGGGCTCGAGAGACCCCGAGTTGCCATGGACTTGGGAGGAGTTTGTTGAGGAGTTCAACAAACAATATTTTCGAGTGGTGAGGAACCAACTAGAAATACAATTCCTCTGATTAGTACAAGGGAGGATGACGGTGAGAGAATACGGGTGAGTTTCTACGACTTGCCCGTTTTGCGGATTACGTAAACTCAAGTGATGAAGTCGAAGAGGTTTGACAAGGTTTGAAGCACGAAGTTAGGGAGGAGTAGCTCCATTCCGATTCGGACCTATGAAGAGATCATGAGCAAGGCACCGGTGGTGGAAGAAGAGAACACAAGCAGAGATATAAAGAGAGCAACAGAGAGGACTTGACCACGGAAGGATGGGGAACTACGAACCGGTGAATAAAAAGCCGAAGTTCGTGGGTCAGAGTCAGAGACCACAGTTTCAGGGAGGTTTCGGAAGGCCGGCGCAACAGCACCACCAACAGAGGTTCCCATTACTTGCGTCGGGGAGACCTTTTTAGAGAACCTGCCATGTCATCTCTTGGCGCTCTTGTCACAGGGTTCTCGTCAGTATCTTCCGCACCTCGAGAGCGTGTGCGATGTGGCAAAGCATAGGACTATAGGGAGAATCGGAACTAGAGGTTGTTTCCGATGTGGCAAGGTGGGCCACATGATCAAGGATTGCCCCAGACGGAGACAAGGGCAAGACGGCTTCGATTCTGACACCGACCCATTCAAGCAAGGAAGCCGATTGTTGGGGAGAGCCTGTCGATCCTTTCGAGGCGAGCGTGGAATGTGCCGACGTCATCAAGGTGAGAAATTTTATTTTATTAAATAAAATTCCGTTTCATAAAAATTTTAGATGGAAAAAGGTGCATGCATTAGGAATAGTGTAGATTCTTTTAATATAAACTGAGAGTGCATTTTGATGTGTAAAATTCTGTATGTATGTGTATATATATTATAGGTACTTTAACTATGTATGAAAGGGGAAGTGTATTTAGACATGGCCTCGAGTGTTGATAGACCGGGTCTACCCACTCATTCGTCACTCCACGTTTGCTAAGAAGATGAAGATCGTTCGAGCGTTGGATTTCGTCCTATTCGTGTCTATTCCATTGGAGAGTTAGTAGACCGAGTTAGCTTGCAAATCCATCGTCGTAGCAGTTCAAGACTTAGAAGTGCATGAATTGGAAGCAAAGTTGATCTTATTAGACATGCAAGGGTTTGATGTGATCCTTGGCATGGGTGGTTGGCCGACATTGTGCGACCATTGATTGCAAGAACAAGGTAGTCATTTTCGGACCCAACACAAGAAGATCATTTCGGTTTCAAGGGTGAGGTCTCATATGTACTTGATCTCGTGATGAGGGCCGAGAAAATGATCGAAGGGATGCGGTGGATACTTAGCTTTCTTAAAGGAGGACAAGGAGGAAAAGAACGTCATTTACGAGATAGCAATTGATGCGAGACTTGACTGGCGTGTTTCGGAAGAATTGCTGGATTACCTCCGGAAGAGAAGTAGAATTGCCATTGACTTAGCACGAGGCAGAGCCTATTTCGAAAGCACCTTATAGAATGGCTCCTGCTGAGTTAAAGGAGTTAAAGGAACAACTACAAGAACTTATGGACAAGGGGTTTGTTAGACCGAGCGTGTCTCCATGGGGAGCACCGGTCTTATTGTCAAGAAGAAAGATGGGTCAATGCGACTATGCATTGACTATCGACAATTGAACAAACTTCTTTGTGAAGAACCGCTACCCTTTGCCTAGAATTGACGATCTATTCGACCAACTGCAAGGAGCAAGGTATTTTTCCAAGATCGACCTAAGATCTGGTTATCATCAGTTGCGAGTCAAAGCAGAGGACATCAGAAGACAGCTTTCCGGACACGGTATGGACACTATGAATTCCTTGTGATGCCGTTTGGATTAACGTATGCCCCAGTCATTTATGGATCGATGAACCAGTGTTTAAACCACACTTGGACTCCTGCGTGTGTAGTGTTGTTGATGATATACTAATATACTCCAAATCCAAGACAGAACACGAAGAACACTTGAGGATTGCTCTACAAACGCTACGTGAACACCAATTGTACGCCAAACTCAGTAAGTGTGAGTTTTGGTTGGAAGAAGTTAGCTTTTTGGGACATGTCGTCTCGAAGCACGGCGTCACGGTAGATCCAGCAAAGATAGAAGCAGTAGTTAAATGGGAGCAACCAAAGACAGTGACAGATGTCCGAAGTTTTCTGGGCTTAGCAGGCTATTATCGACGTTTGGTTGAGGGGTTTTCAAAATATCGGGACCTCTCACAAAGTCGACACGTAAAGATTCAAGGTTTGAGTGGAGTGAGGCATGCGAGAAGAGTTTTCAAGAACTCAAAACGAGACTCACTTCAGCTCCAGTGTTGGCAATTCCTTCAGGCAGTGGAGGATACGCAGTGTACAGCGACGCGTCATACAATGGCCTTGGTTGTGTGCTCAACCAAAACAAGAAGGTGATAGCTTACGGATCAAGACAGTTGAAAGAACACGAGAAAAATTACCCGACTCATGACTTGGAACTGGCAGCAGTCATTTTTGCGCTGAAAATTTGGAGACACTACTTGTATGGTGAAACATTTGAAATTTTCACCGATCATAAGAGCCTCCGATATCTGTTCACACAGAAGGAGCTCAATATGAGACAGCGCAGATGGATGGAATTCCTCAAGGACTACGATTGCTCTATACAATACCATCCAGGCAAGGCGAATGTAGTAGCCGATGCATTGAGTCGAAAAGGTTCAGCTCAATTAGCTTCTTTGATTTTGGGTATGCACCGATGGAAATTATTGGAAGACCTGGCACTCTATGATGCGAACATTGAGTCAAAGGACACTGGATCCTTTTTGGCTAACATATCAGTAAAGCCAGTGATATTTGAACATATCCACGATCTACAGATGAAGGATCCGACATTAACAAAGATTCATCAAGACGTGAATGAAGGCATCAGGTCGGACTTTTCAGTAAAAGAAGATGGTTCTTTGTTGTTTAAAGGCCGTCTATGCATCCCGGACAGTGCTGATCTAAGACGAACGATTCTTGATGAGGCCCATAAGTCAAATTATGCTATCCACCCTGGTAGCACCAAAATGTACCAAGATTTGAAAAAGAATTACTGGTGGAGAGGACTGAAACAAGACGTGGCCGAGTATGTGTCACGATGTTTGACTTGTCAGCAAGTGAAGGTTGATCATAGACATCCTGCGGGACTATTGCAACCTTTACCAATACCAGAATGGAAGTGGGAATCGATCTCAATGGATTTCATTGTTGGATTACCCCGTACTGCCAAGAGACACAATGCCATTTGGGTCGTCGTAGACCGATTGACCAAATCAGCGCACTTTTTGCCGTATAATACCACATATACTGCAGGAAGACTGGCAGAATTATACATGAAGGAGATTGTAAGATTACACGGGATTCCAAGCAGCATCATTTCAGATCGTGATCCACTATATACGTCCAAGTTTTGGAAGAAATTTCAAGAAGGAATGGGAACTCGACTAGACTTTAGTTCAGCTTTCCATCCTCAAACTGATGGGCAGACAGAGCGGGTGAATCAAGTGATAGAAGACATGCTCAGAGCTTGCATGCTTGATATGCAAGGATACTGGGATGAGTATCTACCGATGCTCGAGTTCGCATATAACAACAGTTTTCAAACGAGCATTGGCATGGCACCGTATGAAGCTCTGTATGGACGACGATGCAAGTCACCTCTGAATTGGGAGGAAACAGGTGAGAAATTTGTATTAGGACCGAAACTGCTTGAAGACAACGCCACCGTTGTCCGAATTATCAGAGAAAGGTTGAAGACAGCACAGAGTAGACAGAAAAGTTACGCCGATGTGAAGCGGACTAGTGTTGACTACAAAGTGGGCGAGCATGTGTTTGTGAAGGTGTCACCTATGAAAGGTGTAATGCGATTTGGCAAGAGGGGGAAGTTAAGTCCACGTTATGTTGGACCATTTGAAATTTTGGGACGAATAGGTGAAGTTGCATATCGCATTAGTTTACCACCGCTATTCGATCGAGTACATAATGTCTTCCACATATCGATGCTCGTAAAGCACGTGAATGATCCGTCTCATGTGTTAGGAAGCAACCTATAGAGATGTGTGAGGACATGAGCATGATAGAGGAACCGGTGGAGATCTTGGATCGAAAGAACAAGCACAAGCACTGAAGTAATTCCCTTAGTGCTTGTTCGATGGAACAATCATCCTAAAGAAGAGGCTACTTGGGAACGAGAGGCCGATGTGAAAGAACAATACCCAGCCTTGTTTCCAACGACGTGAAAATGCGATGTAAAGCGCAAGCGTGTTGTGAAATCTCCACTATACTTGTAATTCAATGGAAATTTTAATCCAATCATCATGAATTGTCAAAAATAAGAAAAGAAACAAAGAGATTGAAATTTCGCGAATTGGGCAAAATCGATTAATCGAATTTCAAATCGATTAATCGATTTGGAATTTCGATTAATCGATCTTGTTCGATTAGTCGATGGCATGTGCCAATGTTGAAAAATGAAAAGTTGAGTTAGAAAATGCATAGAAAAGAAATTTCGATTAATCGAAATGGGATTTCGATTAATCGAATACTTAAGAAATTTTGGAAAATTTTTGAAGTTTTTGCACGATTTCGATTAATCGAAGCTAAGTTCGATTAATCGATTTTGAGATTTCGATTAATCGAAATGAATTTCGATTAATCGACTGGCACGCGCCAGTGAGCTCAAAATTTTAAATTTTTAAACAAACACGATTTCGATTAATCGAAATATTTTCGATTAATCGAATTTTATTTTCGATTAATCGATTTGAGAAATCGATTAATCGATTTTACGCGGCTTAACCTAGTTTTAAATTTCGATTAATCGAAACAGAATTTCGATTAATCGAGCCGCGGGCTATATATAGTGAAGATAGGGTTTAGGAACCCATTCGAAATTCTTAAACTCGGGCGCCATTTCTCTTTCTCCTTCCTTTTCTCCAACCGGTCAAGACAGCTAGGGTTTTGGGGTTCTTCGACGATACCGGACCAAGATCGCCTATTTTTGGATCGAAACTCCACGGTAAAAACCCTAGATTTATCTTTGTCTCTTTCATTTGAATTAGATAAACCCTAATTTAGTGAAAATGCACAAAACCCGATTGTCTTCGAAAAAGACAACATCCAAGCTACCGGTTAGGCGTAAGAACGCCGCACCACCACCACCTACCCCATCGCCGGTGAGGACTCCATCACCGTCGGAATCGGAGACCACCTCCGGTTCGACGAGCGCATCTCTGTGAGTCTTCCCATGAATCCACCCCATGCCACCACCACCCACCAACGTGGAGCAACCAAAGCAGTGGTGGGCTGCCAAGACCTTTGAGGTCGAATACACCATCGACCCTACCCTATTCACAAATCCCGATTCTGGGCGAGACCCAATGGGCTCAGAACTACCTAACGATCTGGACTCGGCAACCTTCTCAAACCAATCCGGGGTTCCTATTACCCTAGATTGGTGAGGTTGTTCTACCAAGGGCTAACCAATGGCCCTAGCGACGATTGTATTATAACCAAGATCGAGGGTCGTCTCTATACGATCACTCGTCGACACATACATGAGGTGCTTGAATGCTACCTCGACTTTACTCCCGAGACTACCTTATTCCCACCCTTTGAAAAGGAACCCCGTTTTGAAGAGGTCATGACTCGCATGACCAACGGGAAGAAGGGGTCAGAGGCACGATCCCATCAAGAGGGTCGACCTTCCACCCTACATGTGGATGCTCGACTCCATAATAAAATGTAACCTTTACCCGATGCGCCACGACACGGAGCGCGTGGATAAAGTGCAACATGCACTTTACGCGGCCTTCTGTGGCCGATGGTTTGATGCTACCATGGTCATCCTTGAGGGGATGCGGTACATCAAGAGTAAGCTGATGAAGGGCAACATGCGGCCCAAGGAGAAGATGCCGTATGCTCGGCTCATCTCGAGCATGTTGGAGTGCTACTCTGACGAGCCCTCCTACACGATTTCACCTCACGAGGTGAGGGCTACGGATCGCGTGAAGACGTTCACCAAGTCTTCATGGACCCGTAGCTACAACCTATTGAAGCGGACCCTACCAGCTCCGGGTCCCGCTCCCGCCCCAGCAGCCCCAGCAGCACCGCCGCCACCCCCACCACCTCAGCAGGACCCACTTGAGGGTGGGGCACACCCTGCATGGAGAGCCATCTGTGGAGAGGGTTCCCTCCCACACCACAGTCACGCCGACACCACCTGCACACTCCGCGCCCGCGACTCCCACCTCATCCTACCACCCGCGCGCCGCTCCATCCGGTCCTACCATAGAGGACGTGCTGGCCAGAATGGGACAGGAGGATTGATTTCCTCATGTTTCACACCCTCCAGTTCATCTACCCTCACACCTACATGGATATCTTGGCGAAGAAGAATGGGCGGCCCGCACGCCTTCCATAGGGGACCCGTCTTCCATCCCACCAGACGCGGTTCCTCCACATCCACATCCGCTCAGCCACCCGCCACCCCACGGCCCAGCCCGGCTCTCAGTGCCTACCTACTCTTGTCGCTGCCACCTCGGATGGGCCTGCTCCGGCACCAGATCCGCTGGCGTGTTTGAGTCGTCTATGTCTTTTGCAGTTTGATTATACATACTTTTCTTGTCAGCCAACTTATTGGCATTGTAACAAAATATTCAATCCTTAATACAAATTAAATTTTATATAAATTGTTCAATTTTGCTAGCTTTCACTTCCTTGTTTGTAGTGTGAATGTGGAGACTTAAATACATATGAGTCCAATGAACCACCTCACCTCCCCAAAGGTGTGGAGAGTGTACACCACCACACCTTTGGGTGATTTTCGAGGACGAAAATTCCCAAGGTGGGGAGGATGTAATAGCCTGAAAAATCACATTGAACTATGACCTCGGGATCCGTGCCCGATTGGTCTTAGGTTTGACCATGAGATAGTTCATTGATGAACTTAAGGTGAGATGAGCAGAAGTGATGTGTGAATCAGTGTAGAAGAGTGGAGAGATAGAGGAGTTGTAGAGTTACATACACTGATGAGTGTGTATGTGCTCCACGCCGAGAAAAAGAGATAAGATAAAAAGGGTTGAAAACCCTAACCTTCATGTTTGGTGGTTGAGAGAAGTAAAGAGAGAGAAGAGAGAGGAGTAAGAGAGGAGTTATTGCAAGCTTGGAAGAGTCAAGCATTAAAGAGGCCGGATTCGACGCAAGGGATCCGTTAGAGCCAAAGCTAGAAACCCTAGCCTTCCAACTATTGATAGAAATCAACTTGAGATCTATCCAAGGTAAATTTTTGTAAATAAGATGCATAGATCATAGGGGTTAAGTTGTGGTTAAATGTGGGTTAGATCATAGGATAATGGCTTAGAAAAATAGAGGAAAAAGTATGGGAAAAAGATTGGGAAGAACAGCTCGAAAAGGGCTGAATCTGACAATTTCGATTAATCGAAATTGGGTTTCGATTAATCGAAATTGGCCAGGAAGTTGAAAGGTCAGAAGACCACGACTTCGATTAATCGAATTGGATTTCGATTAATCGAATTTGGATTTCGATTAATCGATTTGAGAATCGATTAATCGATCGAACCTCGATGGACCCCAAGGGTTGGAGGAAATGATTTAAGGAAAAATCGACTAATCGAAATGGGATTTCGATTAATCGATTTGAGTTTTCGATTAATCGATTTGGGATCGATTAATCGACTTGTGAAATTCAACTGTTCGAACAGTAGGTGTACCTTGCGAAAAGAAGAAATTCGATTAATCGAAACTGGATTCGATTAATCGAATGAAAACTCAACTGTTCGAACAGTAGGTGTACTTTGCGGAAAGAAGAATTTCGATTAATCGATTCGATTCGAATCGAGCGGAAACTCATTGTTGACGAGTGAGTTTACTTTGCGAAAGGAGAATTTCGATTAATCAAATTACTTGATTAATCGATATTGACCTTGATTAATCGATTTTGGAAATCGATTAATCGAACCAAGTTCGATTAATCGATTCTGGATTTCGATTAATCGGCTGCGCTAAATTTTGTTGCCTTTTAGGTTTGGCTTTAAGATTCTTGGGGGATCTTATACCTTCTTTATTGCATCCCTTGTGAGGTGTTTTTATGTGGTACCATAGGTATGCGTGTGAGCTAGTGCACAAGGACCCACGTGGGACCTTGATGCATTGAACAAGTGAAGACTTGAGGTAGGGAACACCTTGAACATGTACTTTATTTTACAAGAGCATGTATGTAGTGATATAAATTTCAATTCAATTATTTTTACTGCTCAAAGAATTGTGAAAAGTGTGTGTGTGTGACATTCATAAGAGTAAACGAATGAGCCATCCCCAGGGGATGAAGAAGTAAAGAGATAAGAGCATCAGGTTTGATGCAAGTTAATGGATACATCCCAGGGATGTATCCACAGATTGAATCATGTTTGATAGGGCCTAACTGATATAAGATAGCACACTTACACGGTGAATAACTATATGTAAGGCACCGATATTTTTGTTATTTGAGGTTCCTTAGGTTACCCCACCGACGTGGCGGGATATCCACGACTGACACGGCAGGATATCCGTGACCGATACGGCGGCGAAACCGTAGGCCAGTGCGGGGGCTTATCCGTACATAGTAAGCACACCCCAGGGGTGTTGATTGAGACAAGTGAAACCCCGCCACCAATCCCCAGGGGAAAGGGGCTTGGGTACTATATGGTATTCCCAGGGAATACATTAAAACTGTCTATATAGATGACGATGAAGGGTAGCTCATCGGGGCTCGATGCTATATTGCTCGGGGATTACTTAAGTTGAAAGTTTAAGTTTTGCTTTAGGCCTTTTCAGCATTTTTCATGAGTAAATGAAAACATAAGTAATCAACAGTAAACGAATGCTTTTAACTGTTTTATCAACAACTGCATAGTTACATCATGCATGGCATATCATAGAATATATGTGAGTTATAACTTATATGTTCAGCAGTGTTTGTTCCCTATTGGGCTAGGATGTAGCTCACCCTATAGACTATACGTCGCAGGTCCATTAGCATTGTGCCGAGGTTTCAGGCGCCGATCCATGAGTGGGACTTTGCACCTCCAGAGGACTTCTTCTAGAGGACTCCGTTGTGCTACTTTGAGGAGTTTTGAGTAGAGATTGTACGGCTTGGTATGTCAAGCCTTTATTTTGTGAAAACATGTGTATTATAGAGTTGGATTATTCTTTTGGGGCGAACCATCTGTGATGATTTATATCATCGATGGTTCGGATCGGTTCTCCCTTCATGTAGAGGCATGAGGGTAGAACTGTCTTTTGAAAAGTATTTCTAATTAGATTTAAATTCCGCAAGTTGTTCTCATTTCTTTTTATGCTTGATATACCAGTGTTCCGTGCATAGTTAAGGGGCACGGTCAAGATGATCGTGCTGATGGCACGGGTTTCGGGGTGTCGAAATCCGGGCTGTCACAACATGACTTAACATAGGCTGAAATAATAGCTTTGTGGCCCAGATCCTGACATAGGGAGACTATATACTAAATTAATAGTATATAGTCAAAATGGAGGCTGAAATAATAGTCTGACATTTCAGACCCGACCTGAACCTGGATAGCCCTGAATTACGTGCTTAAAATCATGCACGCAATTCGATTGCACGCAAAACTATAAACATGCAATCAGTCTCCCTTTTAGACCAGACTTCCTTTCTCAGACTGCTTTCAGACTCGATCGCACGCCTACTATGGCACGCGCAATCGGATTATGGGACCCACCATCGACGAGTAATTGGCCTACGCCCGACCTAGTCTTACAGTCCTTGACCCTCAAGCTTCCTCGATTAAGCGCTTAGAACTAGATGCTTAATCGGATTACACACTCCACACCAGGCGCACAATTAGTCCTAACATTATTAGAACTAGAAAACTTGCTGAGCAAGTCAGCCGGTCGCTCACTGAGTTGGTGATCAGCTCAAAGCGATTAAGCACCGGGAAACCGGCGTATAATTCAGTTAAACGCATGAAACAGGATGTTTAATTAGAAAAAAACTTATAAAAAGACCTTTCCATTACTCTGGCCCCCACAACTTTGAGATTCGAGTTTTGAGTTCTACGTCTCCAAGCGTAGGATTCCGTTATTTCTCTCTGCAGCCTAGGTCGTAGGTGTAATTTACTTTCTAGTTTTAATTTTTGATTTTAGATCTTAGGCTCTGATTTCTAGTCCTAGGTTTTAGTTTCTAATCTCTAGTCCTAGTCTTTATTTCTTAGATTTGAAACTAAGATTTTAATTATTAGTTTTGAATTTCAGTCTTAGACCGTAATACCTCCTTTTTAATCTGTATTTTAATCTTTAGTTCTGGTTCTTAGTTTCTAGAATCAGTCTTTAATTTAATTATCTAATTTTTAGTCTTAAAATTTAGTTTTTATCTCGATACCTTAATTTTCAGTCCTATATTAATCTCTGGTTCCAGTTCTTAGTTTTCTGGGACCAGTCCTTAATCCTACGATCTGATTTTTCTGATTTCGACTCCGATTTTAGTCCTTAGATTTTTTTTAGCCTTTAGTTTTAATTTCTTATTTCTTATAATTTTAATCTTTAGATTCTAATTCTGAATTCTTAAGTTTTAGAATCCAACCCTTAGGAAATCCCTACCTAAATCCTTAGTCTAGAGTCAACTAGGTCTCCCCAACTTTTTCTCAATTGTCAATCCCATCACTTTATATTTATATTATTTTGAGGTATCAAAAAAATTCAGATTGAGATAAAATTAGTTATGTTGGAAAGCTTATCGAAGTAGCTTTCCAACGAGCTAAAAAACACACAATTCTGACAAGTATCGAAGAAGTTATAGTCAGTTTTTGGCCACTATGCAAAAAGTGACATTTTTTTCAAAACTCTTAGTTGAATTAGGATTAGTATCTTTATTATATTATTTTAGAAAATAGGATTTATGGTAAAAGCTTATAAATAAGACCTTTACCCCCCCTATCCATCCATATATACAATTTTCCTCTACACAATCCCCCCTACACAATTTTCCTCTACACAATTCTCCTCCACACAATTTTCCTCTACATAATTCCTCCTACACAATTTTCCTCTATACAATTTTCTCCTATACAATTTCCCTCTGCACGATTTAGATGATTCTTCAGCTAATTTCTTAGTCCTTAATTTTCTGGTTCTAGTTCTTAGGTTCTAGAACCAGTTCCCTTTTTTATTCTAGTTCTAGATTTAGGTTCTAGCCCTATAGTTCTTAACTTCTAGATCTTAGGTTTTAATTTAAATTTCTAATTTTTTAATTCTAGTCCTTAGGTTCGAAAACCAGTCTTTTAATTTTTAGGTTCTAGTTCTTAGGTTCTAGAATCGGTCCTTAATCTTATTATCCAAAATTTCCTAATATCGATCCCGATTTTGGTCCTTAGATTTTAGCTTTAGTCTTAATTTCTCATAATTCTAAATCCTAAAATTTTCTTTACAGCTTCAATTCTTAATTCCTTTTTTAGCCCTAAAATTTTAACCCTTAAATACCAATCATCAATCTTTCACAAAAAATACTACTTTATAATTCAAATTTAGTCTCTCTCAATTTTAGCCACCCAATTTGCCCAAGGGAGCTTACAGAGGGTATTCGGGAATGGGGTCAATCCTCCTTAGCATAGCGGGCCCAAAATCCTTTTTTTAAATTAATTTAGTTTCTAATTAAAATTAGGATATTTAAAGCAATTAGACTCCCAGTAGGATTAGGAGACCAAGTTAAATCAGAATCCCAATAGGAACTCAAAAACCAAACTAGTTAGACTAAAGGCAACCCAAAGCTGCTGACGTTCGTCGGTGAATGATTCAGTAAAGGAGTTGAACCTGCAAGCCCCCGCTCTCCCTTAAAACATGATCAGTGATGTGTTGTAGCGTTGATAAACATCTGCAGCTGGCGATCGCATCTTCTAAGGTATTCTTTATTTAGAATTCGCCTTTTTGATTTTAGCATTTAATATTTCCTAATTTATTACTCCATCATCGCCTTCGTTAGAGTTCACTTGGACCGAATTGGGCCACTGATTTCGGGGACCGAAAGGAACCCAGAAAAAGTGCGTACTAATACTCACGAGCCCGGGATCAAGATTCCGCTGGAGGTTACGACGTAGACTTCCTAGGATGGAAACCTTCTAATTTTACGTCAAACTACATACTTGTATGTAGTTTCAGGTTACATTTACTTTATCACTCTGTGTTATCTTTATCATGTTTTGCGTGCTTATTGAGGATTGTCATTCTTATTAGTTTCGTTATTGTCATTTTTACTGTTATTGCCATTAGGTAGGTTTAGTCGTTGTCTGTGACCGTGATTAAGGTTAGTGTAGGCCTAGGTTAATGTGTATTTTGTTTCTTGTGGTTCGTCAGGAGTCTAGGCCATCATGGATCAAAATCTCGATCAAAATTTCAAAATTTCGGCCGAGACGTCTCTGTTTCGGTCTGAACCGAGATGAAAATATATACATTATTGGCCCCCCTTTGGAAATACAAAATTATTGGTCGAAATTTGACTCTCTTATATATATATATATTATTTTTTTCTTGGAAGTTGGGACGAGGAGATGAGTAGGTTACAACTGGGTTTCAAAACCCTTAAAGATGGGTTTTGGGAGCCATTACTTGCACCCACTTTTTAAGTGCTTGCACCGAAGTGAACAAAAGACTTTGTATTTTAGTGACTTGGGACATGTGAAAACTCAATCTGGGCCATCTGATTTAAAGTTCATGATCTATAGATCCTTAGTTGATAAGATTGGAGCAAAACACGATATTTATCCTATGATCTATTGTTGTCAACCGTTGAATCAAATAATAGCCTTTGACTATATTTATTCACATGATGAAGATTATATTTTGTGCTAATCTTCTCCACTAAAGATCTATAGATCATGAGCTTTAAATCAGACGACACAGATTGCGTTTTCACATGTCACAAGTCCCTAAAATACAAAGTCTTCTTTTCACTTCGGTGTAATCACTTAAAAAGCGAGTGCAAGTAATGGCTCCTTTGGGTTTTTAAAAGGGAGCCATTACTTGCACCTGGAAAATTGGCCCTTGCACCAAAGTTAAAGAAAGACTTGGTATTTTAGTGACACATCATGCAAAAATGCAATCTAGGCTGTCTGATTTGAAGTTTATGATCTATAGATCTCTATTCCATAAGATTGGAGAAAAACAAGATACTTCTCATATGATCTATTTTGGTTAAATGTTGAATGAGAAATAACCTTTGACTACATTTAATCTCATGATGAAGGGTATATTTCGTGCTAATATTTTTCAGTTAATATCTTTAAGGCATGGCTTTCAAATCAAACAGCTTAGATGATGTTTTCACATAGTATAGGTCGCCAAATTTGCAAGTCTTTCTTTTAAATTCGGTGCAAGCGCCAACATTCCTAGTGTAAGTAATGACTCCCTTTTTAAAATTATACCCTCCTTTAAGTGCACCTAAAATTATTTAACAAAACCCTAACTTTTCCACCATCAGATTCATTGACTTTCTTGAATTAGAAATGGAGATCACGTTACCTATGAATCTTCCACACGTTAGATCTCAAGATCATGGTTCACTTATTGTACGGTTAAGTGTTGGGTCCATGTACCAACATCTCCCAATAAATAACTATGATCATTGAGTGCCGTGAGAAAGGTTCTCAGGTCATTTGGGGATGGGTTTTAAGTGGAATCAATATCTGACCGTCTGATTTGTGGGCCAGGATCGCTAGATTTCTTATGGAGAAAATTTAGACGATAAATGATTTACATCATCAGATACAATGCAGCCAATGCCTAGTAGCAAGAAGCGCCTAAACCCCTCTATGGTTCATAGGGGACCGTAGATCCGTATTTCGGAAATGAATCCATATTGTTTTTTAATGACTGATATTAAAGTTCGTCAATCGGATGGTTCACATGAACCATGTCTGCCCTAATTACCATGTATACACAAAAATAGAAAGGGACTGACTCTCATGACCGTCATTTCAATGATGTTTAAATGATCTTACACATCAATGGTTTAAAATGTGAGTGATCAAAATGGGCCAAGGGATCATAGATTTAAGTGCAACATGCCCAAAATTAGTGTTTTAGGGAGATTTAAACCATCCGCTAGTTGACTATTATATCAACCGCTGTTTTTTAATTTTAATGGCTGATATTAAAGTTCGTCAATCGGATGGTTCACATCCACTTATCAACATGTTTCATCGAGCTGAAACACTTAGAAACCCACCATTAGTGCATTTATTGGATAAAAAATACAACCATTAAATGGGCAGAATAACCATTTTAAAATATCACTAGTATATTCGTTGGTGCTCAGCCAAACACCTAATACTAATCTATTAGCTTCACTAGTGTAAATACTTGTTCTAATAATGTTAAAGGTTTAAAAAAAATTAAGTTCGGCTAAGTTCGATAAAGTTCGGAGTATATTTTCAAAAAAATATGAAATTTAGACCCAAATCACTGAAATTTTGATCAATTTACGGTTCGGGTCGTGACCGAAACCAAAATCGAAATCGAGATTTTTATCCATGCTGGCCATTAGTATGGCGTGGTCAGAGTCTCATGGCTGGTACTGTGCCCTGCCTGAGTTCCAGTGGGTGCGGTTAACAGATTTTGGCTTTGGATCGATTTTAGAGTTGGAGCCCTTTTCAGTTGACCGTGGATTGATTGGGATGATTATGGAGAGATGGAGGGAGGAGCAGTAGGCATTGCTGTTCCCAGTTGGCATGTTTTTGCCCACCCCTGAGGACTGGGTCCGTATCACCGGGCTGCGGTTTGAGGGAGAACCTATCACGGGGCAGATGGAGAGTAACTATCAGGTCG
Source organism: Chloranthus sessilifolius (assembly GCA_021018995.1). NCBI lineage: Eukaryota > Viridiplantae > Streptophyta > Magnoliopsida > Chloranthales > Chloranthaceae > Chloranthus > Chloranthus sessilifolius. Next base: position 18,859,398 of record CM037591.1, on the reverse strand, counting down.
TGTGTAGGGAGGTGCTCGGTGTTGAGTACCGACACAGTGGGTCTGGGACAGGGATTGTTTGGATTACTTGGTTCTTTGATACTATTGCTAGCGAGTTTGTTTCTCCGAGGCGTCACTCAAAGGCGAGGGTAGTTTTCAATACACGCCGCAAGGCGATGGCATGTCGGGCGCCAGTGACGGAGCTGGGAGTAACATCAGATCGAGTACTCTGGGCGTTCTTGATGCATTTCTTCAGGGTGGTCCTCTTCTCATTTTTGACGCAGGGGTGTGTGAAGAGTCTTTTCTTTACATTGTTAAGGGACCTAGATCAGGTGCCCACTTATGCTTGGGGGGCGATGGCGTTTGCGCACCTCTATGAGCATCTTTACCATAGAGGGAGAGGCATTGCGATCGTCGGGGGTTTCCTCCCTTTAATCCAGGTGAGTTTTGGTTGATTACTAGTTTCATTGGTAATGTCTTAGTGTCTATTTTAGTGATGGCTTCTGACTTCATGTGTTTAGTTTTGGGCACACGACCATTTCCCCTTCGTGCGCCCGTGGGTCCCGATGGAGATTACTTTCACGTTCTCCTGGATGCATGTGTGGCGATAGGCGCTGGGGCGCTGTCGTCGATCTTCAGATCTACAAACAACACGAGGGTTATTTGAAGATATGCACGCAGGGCAGGTACATGTTTGTGTTATAATAATATTTTACGTGTTTTAGGTCGTAGATTTGATGAGCCATTTTATTTACTTCTAGTCACAGGTGATTTGGAGGCCCTATGGTGCAGGGGAGGATGCAGGGCAATCGATGATTTAGTTCAGTCGGCCCTTCTTTGATGTGGACATCTGGGTCCACTATTTTGAGAAGGTGGATCACATCCACCTCTCCCGAGCGACTCGTCAATTGGGGCTCCCTCAGGGAGTTCCTTCAGAGATTCGTCACCGAGTGGCGAGGAGGATGATTGGTCCCTCTAGTCACATTTTTTCATCGAGGATGGCATCCCAGATTGAGGACTTTAGAGCTAGGGGGACCAGGGTTACCGGGGCGCGCAATGAGACGGATACCCGAGAGTTCCTATGGTGGTTTCATGATATAGGTGGTGGTCAACTTTTTACCTGCCCTTTCCATGGGGACGATTCTTTTACAGTTGGTGGTCCTAAGTCTACCTCCGCTCTGAGAGAGAGACTGGCCGCATTAGAGCAGGAGGCATTGGTTGGGTCTTATCATAGCTAGCAGCAGGCTGACCGGGCGGTGGGGGCTAGCCTATGCTCCAAGATTGATCAACTGGTAAGTGCTTATTTTTGTTTTATTAGTAATTAGTGTTTGTTTTTATTAATCGTTGACTTCGTCAAGTCTGATGTGTTTATTGATATTCTTAGAGAGAGGAGCTTTCCGCTGTTGGGGCTTCTGCTTCGGCATTCGACCCGTCTTTGGTTGCCTCTTCTAGTTGGGAGGATCCTGCGATGGCTTAGCTCTGGGCGGAGCTAGAGCACTGAGTAAGTTTCTTTGCTCTTTTGAGTTATCCCGCCTTGCGTTGTTTAGTGGTTGGTTAACATTGAGTCATGTCTTTTGAGCACCGCCTTGCTGAGGATCTCCAGACGAGGAAGGCGACTGCTGCTTCTCTGTGCCCACAGAGTCAGGCTTGTTTTATTTATGTGTAGTTTATTTAGTTTATTTATTATTTCGTTTGCTAATTAGTTTTACCTGATGAGTTTTGTGTTTGTTTGGTTCACACGCAGGTTATTCCTGACTCTGCTCTCGAGGCTCCTCAGGGGTTGACTCCCACTCCTTCCCAGGCATATTTGGTTAGCGTGGTTATTTTTCGTTCTTGATTTTATAGCACCATTGTATCCCTGATGTTCTTTCTTTATTTCTTGTAGCCACCCGCGTCCGAGGCTCCTCCAGCTGATCCGGCCACTACTGCCACCGTAGAGTGTCTTTTGCGAGAGGGTGCGGATCTGGTATGTATTTGTTATCTATACTCTTTGTCTTGTTATGTATATGCACTTCCTTAGCCTTTGACTTGTACAGGTACGTGAGCTGGAGCAGTCGCGAATGGAGACACAATGCGTCTTAGCTCGCCATGAGATTTGTGAGATTCCTTTCGATGTCGCGGAGCGGCATCTCTAGGAGGTGGTTGTAGACTTGTTGGTCGAGCGGAAGACTCAGACAACAGAGTGAGAGAGTGCTCGAGCTGTGGCTCGTGCTGAGATGCAGTCAACGATAGATCTTTTGCAGCACGAGTTGGTGGGAGAGTGCGAGGGATGGTCGACCATTTTCCAGGGTCGGGATTGAGGGCTAGCGGCTTACTGGCAGAGATTCGTCGAGAGGTTTGTGAGTGCATGAGGGCCTATGCACAGGCTGGCTCGGCCCTAGGGCCTATGCTTGCCTATGGTTCTTTGCATTCACATTCTCGACGGGCCTCCAGCCAGGCTAGCAAGGGAGGTTCTGTTGCTAGGCCTTCTCCTCGTAGAGAGTGCCCTCAGACTCTGGGTGCTGGTATTGAATTGTCGGGGCATCAGACCCCAGACCCAGGGGTTGAGGATATGGGAGATGGTAGTGAGAGCCTTTCGCAGAGGTAGTGGAGGGAGTAGGGCATTTTTATTATTTTTCTTTTTTTATTTATCTATAATATATACAGGGGGTATGCCCCCGGTGACAGATGTAAAACAAACTTTTGATATATAAAAGAGATTTTGGTTTAGATGTACCTGACTTCACTTCATTTTCTTGTTACCTTCCGTCGTCTTATTTTTGGCATCGTCGCCTGTTATTGGGACTTAGATGCTCCTTGAGTTGGCCCGGTAATAGTCGAAGGCTATCTTGTATATGTATACAAGGATAAAGGCATTAGTAATTTTATTTTCCCCCTTGCTGATTGTCAAGGGGGGAGTGTCTCAGACTGAGGTCTGGTAATAAAAGAGGGGCATTTTTTTCTCTCTCTTTTTTTTTTTTCTTTATTTATTTATTTATTTATACTTTTGTACTTTTCATTACAAGGAAAGGAAAATAATGCAACAGGAAAAGAAAATAACTGAAAGACAATTATAATACTAAAGAAAAATTCCCCAGTATACGAGTGTGATGGAATAAGCAGTGCGATATCTTCAGTGATATTCCTCGGGTGGTGACTTCGTCGTTCCGCATCTTCTTTATGGGCGAGTAGGGGCTTTCAACGTGATTCTTACTCTGAATAAAAAAAAATGCTCCAGTGTCGAGGTGCAATGGAGCCTCTCTGAATTTTTGATAAGTACTTTGGGCCTATAGGTGGCCATGTGTATTTGGTGGGTTAGTTTTGAAGAAAAGCTTGTTTTGAGACTGTCATCGAACCAGGGGAATTGTCTAATCATATCATCCATATATTGGGGGTCTACCTTTTATAGTGGTCATCCTATCCCGTGGTCATTGTTATAGGGGGCGTGCGGTAAGTATAATAAGTGGTTGTATCAGTCATCATTCATCGGTTTTCAGTTTCATTTCTAGGAATATCCTGAGAGGCTTTCAACTTATTGTCCGAAAAAAAAAATTAAGGGTGAAAGAGGGGAAAGGCTCAGTGATGTGGGGGAATAGTTTGTATCTGATGCTTTCTAAAAGGAACGAGTAACAATATTTTTCTCAGAGTGGGTATGGGGTGCCATGATTGAGCTCTCTGTCATGTTTTGGCACCATCAAAGTCTCACATTCTATAGTTAGCAGGAGTTTGTCTTTCTCCCACCACCTTACGACGACATCTAGTAGTATCGAGACATCAGGGATGCCCTCACACCTTGCTTATACATTTCTAGTAGAGTTACCAGGGATGTCCTCACGACCTACTTATACTTCCCTGATCTCATTGACTGGTTCATTCGTCGTATTGCTCTCGCTCGATTTTTTTGTATGTGTATTTTTTTTTCGAAAGCAACCTGCTAACACAAGAATGGTGAGTTTTGATTGAACCTATCATCTTCATTTTTTTGCGCTCTAACGTCTGCGTCAATGGCGGGGAAGGTGGATGAGAATCGAGTGTTACTTATGCTTTTTAAAGAGGTCAGGTATGTCACTAGTCCTTTGATCAAATTGCTTGAATAAGAAGGTGGGCAGTGAATTGAAAGTCTTAAGGATATTCTAGGAATTAAGGACGTACGACTGATGAATGGGCCGTGACAACTACGCTGGGTATGTCCGACTATTCTATTTCTGAGTCTCCCGCAACAAGGTAAGTACTGATAAAAATGGATGCGCGACAGCTTAAGGGTACTTAAAAAAGAGGCCATCATTTCAAAATTAAGTAGCTAAAAGGTATCCTTGAACACTTATACCCTTTGCTATTCCATCTTGAGACAATGGCCTTTTCTTTCATTACCCCCTCCACAGAAAAAGAGAAAGTGTATATACCAACCAAAAAAAGAGTTACCATCAAATAAAAAAAAATCAGAAAGCAAAATCTCAAAAAGAGGATGTCAAAAAAAAAAAGTAAAAAGAATAAAAATAGAAAAGAAAAAATGGGGCATGAATAGTCAAAATCCCCCAAGGAAGAAGTGTATTAGAGCAGCTGGAACCCAATCAAGGAAACCTTTTAAAAACCCAGAATACCTTCAAAATTCCTAACCTATCCCATGTCCATGATACATTCCAAGAAAAAACCCTCTTTAAGGTCCACAAGCAGTCATAGTATCCATTAAATCAGTACGAGCCAAGCTGAGAGATGACAAAATAATCCCATCCAGCCGCTATGACGGAATCGCGTCCATCTTGTGGCCTTTGATAAAATAAAGAAGAAGAAAAAAAATAAAAAAAATAATACTAGCTCAAAGTAAAATGGACGTAGTGAAAACTTGAAAGGGCGCTATGGGTAAAAACAATGAGCTTGCGCGGACCAGGTGAAAACCTGAAAAGGTGCCTGGGATAAAAAAGCATACCCATGGACTTAGTAGGAACCCAAAGGGGCACTACGGGTAAAAAGAGGGAAACAAGGGGCATGACGAAAACCCGTCTTGGGTGCTGTGAGTAAAAATGTTGTATAAAAAGGCAAAAGGTGAGAGTCATCACTTTCTCCCCTAGTTATAACCCTGACCTATCTAATCCCCCTGGGCCGCTCATGTTTACTCAAAACGAGTCTAGGCCAAGCATATCGTCATGATCACACCGTCAAATTCATGACCTGAGGTAAAAATAAAAAGTTGATTCAATCCAAGGAGATGGGCATTCTGAACCTCATCCAGGTCCGATCGCGAACAGGTTTGACTATGCTCAAATTTAGACCCACTACTTCCCCTCACACCTAAGGCATAAAAAAAAATAACAACAAAGATAAAAAAGTAATTTGCAAAAGATAATAAATTTTCCTTTCCCATTTTCAGGCCAACACTGTGCACCCACCACTCCGGGATGATTGGTTTGATGACCAGAAAGACCACATTTGCAAAAGATAATAAATTTTCCTTTCCCATTTTAGGCTGGTATTGTGAGTGCCACATCTCCAAAGGAATAATCAGCACAATCTCCCTATTTTCAAAAAAAAAACACACACATAAAAAGATAAATTTTTTGTAAGATAATAGGTTTTCCTTTTCCATTTATAAGTTTGTACTCTGCTTATACCACATCTCCCAAAAAATAATTGGTGTGATTTCTCGCTCCCTTTCCTTTTTTACGAAAAACGAAAAACAATAAAAACATAAAGAAAGTATGTATACCCCCGAAAAAATCTAGCTGAGGTTCTTATGCCCCTTCATGTGGTAATCTGATCTCTACGCAAAAAGTATGTGCAGAAGAGAATCAACGACCCAACTCGTGCTTTAGGGCGCTGATCTCTGTACATAAAGCATCCTCTCGTACATCCCGCTCTGTCATCCAGCGGCCATGAAGACTCCTATACTACTTCCTGGAAGCATCGGTAGCACCAAGAGTGTCACTCAAGGATCCTTTCAGATGAAGGACCTCACACTCAGCTACATCAGTCCTGGCTTCTGCCACCTCCGCTCTAACCGTCTGTTTCTCTAAATGCTCATACAAGATTCACTTATCTTCCATCAGTAGCTCAATACGGTCCCAAAGCATCGACTCCTTCCTCGGATAAACCCCCCTACATCATTGTTCTCTGCCTGCTCAAGGTGACAAGCATAAGACATCTTGGACCGTAGCCATGCCTCATACTCTTGGGAGGACAAGACCACATTCCCCTGCTCTAGATCGCACATGAGCATCGAATGACGTATTTCCTAGAGGGAAACTATCCTATCCATATAACCAGAGGACCCCCGAGAGAAAATTAAGTCACATAGGGGTGGCTTGTCACACAAGGCACCTGCTGAGATCAACCAAACAGGCACAACACCCAAAATGGAAAGTAGTAAGTGCTGCCAGTCAAACCAAAGAGAGTGATGCCCTCATGATCTCTGGAGCGAACCACTGAGATAGTCCTATGTAACTAAGGAAGCCTCCACACTAACTAGGCTTCAGCTAGCCAAAGCTTCAGCCCTTGTATATCCCGCGGAAGCATGGGGCACCTCCCCAAAAAGCAGCGAGCCACCTCACCACTAGCAACATAGAAGTGGGGCACGGTCCCAAGATAGCAAGATGCTCCCCAAGCCAAATTTGAAGCAGGATGGGACATCCTCGAAGGCCCTACACCTTGCCCAGGCAAAGGCATTAAGGCAAAGATAAAGCTCCACCAGCACCATATGCATCGCAGAGTGGCCTCCCTCTATTTCCGCCAAGACGTCACAGAGTGCAAGAAAGAAGATCTCTCCCCCAGTATAGAAAAGAACCTCGGAGATAAGGTAAAGGGCAAAGGCCTTCACATTATGAGGATTTTTGCTCTGCAATTTTTGCAGGCTTTTCTCTCTGAAAAGTTCTCTTAGGAATTTCACCGAACACCTAGTGGGTTCGTCGATGAGACTTTTCTCATAATCATTTTTCTTCAAGCCCAAGGTGATCTGGGTGGATTTAGCATAACCCGATTTTGGCAGTACTCTGGCAAGGTCTCTATCCAACTTCAGACCTGATACATTGGAGAGCTTCTCGAGAGTAGGGGTTAACTCACGATCCCCAAAATGGAAGACGTGGGTGTTAACTTCCCAAGATGAAGCTGTGGCATAAATGAAATCCCAAAATGGAGGAACTTGAAGGAAAGACGAGAGATGGGCCAAGCCGAGCCGATCAAAACCCGCGAGCTCTCTCTCATTCATGCTCTCAAGCCACTTCCTTAGAAAACTGGGCCCCACGCCCAAAGAGGGAAGTATCATGGTCCTTGACCCTCCACGAGAGGCGGGGCCGAAATGCGGGTCCATGGTCGTACAAAGATGTTCCCAAGATACAATTCAATGTAGGACGATGGACCCACCTTGGGGCAAGAAAAGAAAAAAATGGGAGCAAAAAATATCAAGTCAAAATCAAAAGGAGAAAAGAATGCATTCTCAAGCTTAAAAGGCCCCACTTTCCCTTGATGGCACCTGGCGTGTGTATTAAACACGCCAGAGAAAATTTTTCCAGAATTGCTTTGGCGTGTGTATTACACACGCCAAGACACCTTTTCCCCATATTTACTCTGGTGTGTGTAATACACACGCCAAGCCACTTTCTCCCAGATTTGCTCTGGCGTGTCTATTACACACGCCAGACCATTACTGCCATCCAAGGGAGGAAAAGTGAGTATAGGGGAGGTCATTTTGCTGATCTCCTAGGCAGCCCACCTGCACTTACTGTCAGTTGCTTAAAAAGCACTAGTCCACAGTCAGAGATACAAAATTTTTGGGTCACATCCAATTAACATATGATTTTCTATGCAGGAAAAATCCACACAAACATGGAAATGGCGGCCAAATGGTAACCAAGTGCATGGACCCAAGGCCATTCTTTCCTTTTGGTTCCATCCCGCAGAAGAGAGCCAACATACCACAAAAAGAGAAAGGAGAAAGAGTTGGAGCAGGCAACAGAGAGGGAAAAACAATGACATTCATTCAAAATAATAAAAGTTGTCTAAAAATATGTTCTCCGATAACATCATCCCAAAATAAAAATAGAAATATTCCAACAGTTCAAATGTGTCTTAATCAAATCAGTGCAAGAGCTTAATCCTTGGCAGCACCCTTCGATTTCTTGCGATGATGCGAGGTACTACGGTACGTCCGAACCTCCCCTATCCAGGACCACGCCTGAGAAAGTCGGCTAAGCAGGGAGCACGATTCCTTTTCACGAGCACGCTTGCAAGTCATATCCAAAGCCATCAATCAAGGTCGGTTGAAAGAAAAAATAACAAGGCAATGAACGAAACCAGTCAATATGACACTCACCATTTCCACATCCCAAAGGCCGGCAATGTTGCGATAATACTCGGCTTGATTCACAGCCAATTCATAGTTTTGCATGAAAAAAAAGTGAGATATCAGTCACAAGAGCCACATGTGCAAGCATTGGCATTTCTCTAGAAAGCAAAGGTACAAAAAGGAAAAACTTACCCCAGGAACCAATTCAGGAGGGGGGACCCGGACCGCTTTGGCAGATAGACGGGCTCGCTCATCTACATCGGCACATAGGCTCGAAAGAAAGGCATCGCCGAGACATCTAAATGTCCCCTGAACCTCAGCCGTAGAACTACCTGAAGAACCTGTGCCAAAGGGGTCTGAAGGACCAGCACCCGTAGCCTCGGCAGGACCTGTCGCCGCCGCATCATCGTCATCAGAAAAATTGTCTTCTCGATCAAACTATGAAAAGAAGCAGTCAGTAGAAATAAAAACTGAATCAGAACCATTGGGAACTTGCCTAAAAATAAGAACTACCTGAGATCGTGGGCCGCCAAAGGCCAGGAAGTTGGCATCAGGCACAAAACATGGCAGAATGGACCGATAGGGCAGGGACTCATACCACAACTGCTATCCCTCGGGCATGTGAAGATCATCAATGGAGATCTCATGATGGAGAAACCTGGCAGAAATCTCCTCAATAGTATCCTTAGGAGCCATAACGTCAGTCGGAGGAGACTGCGACACGATAAAGTGGTCTCGATACTGACGTACCACTCTCTCTCCTAGGTAATACGCCCTGGCCTAGGCCTCGTAGAAGAAGATGATGAGGCGGTCAACAAAGAAGCGGGACGGACCCACGACGGCTCGATCCCAGAAGGGAGAACCAACGTAAGGGTCACAAATGACCTGCCCAGATAGAAAAATGTCCCATCAGCCAAGCAGGAAGCATAAAAAGAAATGTTGAGAAAGAAAGGAGAGAAGTGGCCATACCTGCTCCAGGATCAACAAGTCAAATTGAGACCTCAGGCCCATCTCCAAATGCTTCATCCCGACGTCCCGACGGTGGTTCTTGTGCCAATTACTCATGAGCGGGTACGTATAGACATCGGAGAAAAGAAGTGGGCGGCCAGGCTGGAAGTACAGGCCCCAGATTTGAAAAGAAAAGTAGTAAAGGCAAAAGATGTGTCAGATACAGGATGAATGACTAGCCAATGAACTAAGGAAAGTGGGAAAGTAAAGGGTTACCTCAATCACAGGTCAAAAACTGATGACAGAAGCTGTATTCTCAACTGATGCTTAGGCTAGGCTAGACATCAGCATGGCATATCCGACTCCACCCCAGTCATACCGATGCGCGTCGTCCCAATTCCCATAAGGCTGAGCAAATACAATGAAACCCGACCTCCGCTAGCATTTGCAAAAAGGGTCTTGCCTAAAATGAAGAGGAGCGAGATGCGAGCCAACATCAAGGCACGCTCAGGCTCAAGGAAGATATTTGCAACTGGCTGGCCTAGATCCACCAACTCGTGCTCACCAAACAACTTAGCCAGCCAAGATAATTTAACCTCAGAGCCATGCTTGTTCTGGGTGGATGGGTAATCCCTGATTAATTTCACCACCTCATCCCGACCCAAAACACGAAGGTTGGTCACCGGCGTGCCCCCAATCCTTATCCCCATAATCATTGACCAATTGAAGAGGGTAATAGCCATCTCAACCATCGCGATATGGAAGGTCATGGTCTAAGGCCGAAAACATTCAATCAGGGCCTTCACATAGGCCGAGCAGGGGATGAAAGGAAATCTCTGAAGCCAACCTAGGCAAGGAGAAACTTCACCACTGGAGGGAGATAGTGGTAAAGTCGCTGGAGGTTAAGCCAACCTCCCTGGAACATAATGGGTGGCAAGTCTTGCATCGAGATGAAGAGGTGTCAGACCCTGCAAGTAAAGAAAGCTTGCACAAAGAAAGGACAAGGTGGCAAAATAAACTTATTTCATTACCTTACTAGCAATCCCGAAATTCGAGATATGGATGTACTGTTGATTGAGCAGACTAGTACGGGTTGCCTCGCCCTACATTTCGTACCAAGGCTGGGAAAAGCACTGTACCCCCAAAAGCTGCTCCCCCTGTGGACCGTAGACCACCTCCGGTCCTTCCTCTTGCCCGCGCTCTTTCTCACTCGACATCCTGAGATGGAAACAAGCAACAATATCAAAACATGTCAGTAGCACGAAACTGATTGCCTCAAGCCAAAAAGAAGGTAAGTATGCCCCTCTCATTTTTTTTCCATTGATTTTAAACCGTCATCGCTTCTAAAGAAATACATTAAAAAAAAGAGAGGGTGAGGCCCAAAACCCCCACATTTTGAAAAAGAGAAAGCAAATATATATATATAATAATGATAAAAAAAACAAAAATGTGTGCGTACATTTATGTAACCCAAAAAAAATCCAAAAAAGAAAACAAACAAAAATGTGTGTGCACATTTATGTAACCCAAAAAAATCCAAAAAAGAAAACAAACAAAAATGTGTGTGTACATTTATGTAACCCAAAAAAAATCCAAAAAAAGAAAACAAACAAAAATGTGTGTACATTTACGTAACCCAAAAAAATTCAAAAAATAAAAACAAAAAATGTGTACATTTATAAAAATCCAAAAAAGAAAATAGAAAAAATGTGTGTACATTTATGTAACCCAAAAAAAAAATCCAATAAAGAAAACCAAAAAAAATTTGTGTGTACATTCATGTAACCCAAAAAAATCCAAAAAAGAAAACAAAAAAAAGGATGTGTATACATTTAACAAAAATCCAAAAAAAGAGAGTCATTCTTTTTTCAAATAAAAAAAATATATGTTTAATATATATATATATACATGCATACACAATAAACATACAAAAAATAAAAAAAAGAAGGAAAAAAAAACATGTATTCATACACAAAAAAAGTCCTTCTTTTCCAAACAAAAAAAAAATAAAAAAATATAGGCATACACAATAAACATTCAAAAGCAAAACAAATAATAATAAATCATCTTGCATTGCACAAAAAAAAAAAAGGCATCTAGATCCACACAAGAAAGAAAAAAAAGGAGAGGCCCCTAATCACATTAACAACTGAAGAAAAAGAGTAGGGCATCACAAAAAATTATATTTTTGCCCAAAATCAAGGCCAATGCACATGGAAGAAATCAAATGAGTCATAAATAATCATACTTGCAAGAAAAATCACCCATTCATCATCCAAAAAGTAAAAATCCTAACCACATTGCAAATTATTCAAGAAAAAAAAATGGGGAAGCATTGATTACCTTCAAGAAAAGTGGACTCTTGATCTGGCGTAGAGCGTGTAGTTGAACTGCGGGAGCAAACTCCGGCGACAAAGCAAGGATCAAAGCAAATCAAATGAACCCTAGGAGGAGGTTCTATTTCAGTTTGGAGAGGGGGGGAGGAATGGATTTTGAAAATAGTCCCTTTTGGCTCGGGCTCGATAGCTTTAAACCCCCCCCAGTTTTGGCTTGGCGTGTATAAAATACACGCTCGGCATATTTTGACCCCAATGTGGCCTGGTGTGTGTAATACACACGCCAAGCCAAACCTGGCCCAATTTAGCTTGGCGTGTATAATACACACGCCAGGCTCTTTATGGCCAATTTTGGCTTTACATTTGTATTGTACCCACCGAGTTTGATCCCCCTCGAACCCGAAATGGTGCACATGCCCCCAGAACAGCGCGTCAATCTCCATTTGATCTGCTTGGGAGGTTGTGCTAGAATAAATGGTTTAGGATAGATGAGCATTGCTCAAAATCCTGAACATACATCCCACATAAAACTCACATAAAATAAAAAATCCCACATAAAATAACAAAAAATCCCACATAAACCCACATAAAATAACAAAAAACTCACATAAAATAACATAAACCCATATAAAATAATAAAAAATCCCACATAAAATAACAAAAATCCGCATAAAATAAATGCACATATGCATGAGTCCTTCAAAAAATTGGCACATACTCCCAAAACGTTGCCACATCAGTTTGCTCCGCTCGAGTAGTCGTGCTAAATTAATTTTGAGATCAATGGATTTGCCCAAAGACCTCGAACCCTGCTTCGTACAGGGGAACCTGTGGCGGGTCAAATGGGGCAATCAATGCCTCGTATGACTGGACACAAGCTGTGGACCTTCGTGCATTTGTCTCGCGCCTATCTTTAAGTATTGGTTGATCACCCTCTCACTCGCGGAGCTGTTTCATTCAAAATAAAACTTAAGCATCAAACCTCTTCAATCATCTCGAGAAGCAGATGTGTTTCCCAGCATATTGGGCTTTCACAACTCGCTCCACCTCGATTATGCCCAGTAATGTTGCTAAGCGCTTGGGGACCAATAACCTTGAGGAATGGACATTTTTCCCAACATACAGAACTTTCGTTATTCACCATGTTACCCACCTGATTTTTGATGTTCGCTATGAATGTGGTCGACCCGTCAGTGTTGCCTTGGGCCTCTTCGGATGTCTCCCTTCTTTGGCATTCGATCATTAGTGATAGGATACCAAAGAGGGGCATCTATAGACACCCAAATTTAGCCTAAGGCCCGATCGAGACATACTTCGAGAGAGGCGCACCCCGAGCTTCCGATAACACCTCTTGTATCCTTAGGAGTCTTCCCAAATCTTTTGGAGTCTTCCCAAACCCTTAGAAAGTTACCCAAACCCTTAGGAATTACTCCCAACCTTTAGAAACCTCTCCGAAACCCTTAGTTAACCCTTCCGAGCTATGGTTAGAGTGAGATGTACCAGGGCTGGAAGGGACCCCTACTAAGACCAAATATTATATCATTGAAAAATATAGGTTCCCAGCTTTCCAACAAGCCAAAAATCACCTCAATCTGAGTTATACTTAAAAAGTTACGGCGATTCGAAAAGTGACCAAAAGTGCACCTAGCAAAGGCATGCATGGTGTGTATATTGCACACTCCAAGCCATTTTTCCCAGAAATGGCTTGGCGTGTCCATTACACATGCTAAGTATAGGTGGGTCCCCTTGCGGGCTCTAACTTCCACTGTAGCTATGCTTGGCGTGGGTAATACACACTCTAAGCTTAGCTACAGTAACCTCTGGTTTTTGCTCAAATTTTACTTTTAGGGTTTGACTTATTGACTACCTTAATGTTTAGGATAGGTTTCATTAGGACTGTTGCACCCTTGTTTACCCTATTTGCAACCCTCTAGTCATTTGAAACTTCACCCTATCATCTACCATTGATCCTATCCTCACACATATCCATGACCCTAAAATCCTAGGAATCCTTAGATGTTAGGATTACCTAATTGCTAATCCTAATTAGCCTTTAAGCACCCTCCTAACCTCCCTTTTTCCTATATATAGAGAGGCACCCCTCCCTTTACAAAGGCTTGAAATTTTTCCAAGAGAGAAAAACAGATTAAGCAATCCCCACCTCCCCTTTGGTACACCAAATACCCATACAAATTCTAGAATTTTAAACCACCTTAGGAACCCTACCCTCCATCTAAAACCCTTGAGTTTAGGAGAGACCTACCCCCTAGCCTTCTTCCTCTACCCCTTAGCTATCATACCTTAGAGGTTAAAACCTGTTCTTCAACCACTCAAGCTATCGAAAGCTTGTCAAGTGCACTTACGCGAAGGTTCACAGCTATGCTATAAGGGCCCGAGAGCTCCGGCTCTCCCATCTACTTCTCTACCTTCTCGGCTTTTCCTTTATCGTTAAATTTGTGTCGTTACGCTGTCGAAATCTTGGTAATTGTAGAGGGGCAAAAATAGGATCCAAGTGCCTTCGGGCAATAAGAAGGGCTCTTTTCCTTTTATTTTCTTTTTACTTTGGCCATAAGTAGAGACAACTTTTGAGCAGGTTGATCAAGTGCCTAACACCTTCCCGATCGTTAACCAAAGCCCCTACCCAAGAGCCTTTGGCATAGATTGGTGAATCAGAGTCACATTTTTAGCACTTTGGTGCTTATAAAATTGATTTAGGTTTCTCGAGACACCAAAAGCTCCGGGTGGCGACTCTAAATTTTTCACAAGTGCGCATCGTCGCAACAGGATCCTCAAAAATCTGCGGTTGCACAGGTACCATGTTGGCAATCTATTTAGGGTAGAGGATGACTCGAATGAATTTTGCTTTGTATAGCTTATCAACTTCCTCTTTGACCTGTAGTGTTGTTTGGAGGTTCATCCTCCTGAGTTTCTGCTTGACGGGTTTAGCATCAGGTTATAGGACCAACTGATGTTCTACTAAGCTCAGATCCAATCCAGGTATATCCTCATAGGACCATGTGAAGGTGCTGAGGTGATCTTGGAGGACATGGATAATTTGTTGTCGTTCCTTGGGTTTGAGTGTCGCGCTGATCAGCAGCTTCTTGGGCTTTTCCTCGATACCAAAATTTATTTCTTCAGTGGGTTCTGCAGTGGCTTGTGTTTGCTCATCGAAGCGCTTGATGACTCGTTGGAAGTCATGGGTTTCCTCGGCAACTGATGCTCCTTCTTTATCGTCTGTGAGTTCATACATTGCAAAAGAACTACACTAAGGAGTTAGTTTTGTGGGAATCAGCATAATTATGATCGCGACATCCTTTGTCAGGTGTAGGTCAAGGTTGTTCATGCTCCTCTCAAAGTTATAGAGTATCTCGTCGGGTATGATTATGGGCTTATTACTTCGTCGGGACGCTCGACGGTTTCACGAGAAAGAGGTAGGAGGGTCACTTCGAATCGAGTCAAGATAAGGTTCTCTGATGTTGAGGGTAGGACCGTGACTGGGTGTGATCATGTCGGTTACTCCTTCCTTGATTTTGTTGAGGTGATCACTACTCGTTCCTTTGGAGAAAAGTCTCTTTGCTGGTCGCTGAATGGGTCTGAGATGAAGGGCTCCCCCCCTTTTCTGTGATTTTCTAATTTTTTGGAATTTTCTGTTTTTATATTTTTATATTTTTATATTTTTATGGATTTTAGGATTTTCTATTTTTTGATTTTTGATAATAAGTATGGTATAGGGTTTCTTGATGCGGAATCGGCGAGGTTACTTCTCCTAGTTGGGGAAGTGGGACGGCTGCTGGAGCCGTTCGGATGATGTGGACCCATTCAAAATTTGGCATTTTTTTTAGAGTCCTCGTCCGGGGTGATCCTCCTGATGAGCAATGCTGCCGATGGTTTGTCAGACGGCTCCTCTTCCTCTTCTACTATGTGAAGCGCTTCGTCGTCGAAGAGAGTCTGAAGATGATAGTCGTCTAAATTCTCATCTTCGAAACCAGATTGGAGGTTCATTTGTTGCTGAGATTCTTTGCTTTGTATTAACTATAGATATGGTTCGATGAACTTAATTATCGAACCTGGGTTGTTTTGGACCATTCTCTATAGTGCAGGAAGGGGATTGGTCCGGCCTTCTCGTTCGAAGTCTTCTATTATTATTATGCAGATCTGACAATAAGGCTGGTATGGTCGAACGATTCATGGAAACTCTCGTGGGCACTCCCATGTAGCAAAGAGGTGGTTGAAAGTATCATCATTGAAGTTAGAATATGAGAATTCCTTCCTCTAGATCTCATGGTACACTGTGAAAAGTATGCAAGCCTGACAGCGAGGCTAATATGGGTGAGAGACGCAAGGATACTCCCAGGGGCATTCCCATCCTTCATGATTGGAGCTGAGGTCACTATTGCCAGGGTTAAGATCTTCCTCTTCGTCTGACTGTCCTTGGAGGCCATGTTCCAACTGTTCTGCTAACTCAAGTTAGGGGAGATCTATCCAATAGTCTTCGTCATTGCTCGGCGGGGGTTGCCATTCCTCTTCTAGTGAGTTCCAGAATATCTAAAGTTATGGCGCATTCGGAGATTGGGGAGCGTCGAGCTCTAATTCTTCTTAGAATTCTATAAAGGCAACGTGATGATCTTTTGTTCTTGTTGTCTGTTGTATCTAGCGCAAGATAGCTCTTTCGCACTGCCTCAAGATGGATGCACATAAGTTGTAATAGGGTGATTTTAGGTAAGGGCAGCGACGCGGGCACCACCAATTATCTAGTAAGGATTGATGATCAAGTTCATCATCAGAGTCTGTTTCTCCGCTTAGGGAGTTGTTGACCTCCTTGAGGAGCTTTAGCCGCTCTGCTCTTAAGTGATCTCCAAGTTCTATTTCTGTACAGCTAGTTCAGTAGTCTTCTTCCTCACTTGACATTGAGGATCAATCTTCTCCTCCTGGTTCATGAGGCCGGGGTGTCTCTATCTCTGGTTCTTCTTCGTCTGTTAATGCGGTGATGCGGAAGTCCTCTTCGTCGGTCGACTCCCAGTCTTTTGTGCGTGGCTCTAGCTCTTCAGGGGTTTCGAATAATGGTCCGACTCCTTCGAGTGGCTTGTCCATGTCATCACTATTACGGCTTAGGCTTGTCAAGTCAGCGAAGGCTTTGGTCCCTTGCTCGATCTTGGTTGCCTTAGATTCAGTGAAGCATGGCTCCTTTCTTCTCTTTGACACATTAGCCTTTTCAGTAGTTTCATATATGAAATAGTCATAGAGCGACCACTTTGGTGAAGTGGGCAGGATGTCGGCTTGCTTGCTGTCTGACTGGTAGCCTAATCCGATGTGTTTACATAGTTTCTTTGGGATGACCGGTCATATACATCCTTACCTATCTTTGTCGAGTCCAGTGTGAGGGATGTATCCTAGCTGATACATCAGGTCCCATCCTTTTGCTGCGGTTGGGTTTATGTTATATAGTTGGGTGAGATCAGGTCCAACTTCTCTTCTCACTACTTTTTGTTGGTGGGTTGGAAGGGACCGAGGATAGCTAACTTCTTCTATCGATGCGTCATCAGGCTCCTGCATCTTTTTGATATGTCATGTGTTTAGTATAGAGTCATGTGCTATTGGAATGCTCGTCGCATAGTCTGTGTCAATTTCTTTAAGGGGCGTACTGGCATATATTCTGACAATGGAATCTTCGACGAGGAATTTGACGCATTGGTGATATGTCGATGCTACTACCTTCATGGATTCCAACCAATTCCTTCCCAATATTAAATTATAAGTGCTTGAGGAATCAGAGACATGGAAAGTGACGACCTTGGAGACAAGCCCGAGACGAACTTGCAACTTGATGGTTCCCTTGACGAAGCGCCGTTAGCCATTGTAAGCGATGAGGGATAAAGACGAAGGCCTTATATCCTATTTGGTGTATTCAAGGATCTTTAACATTGTTATAGGACAGATGTTAAGTCCTGCTCTGGTGTTAACCAATGCTTGTGGTATTGAAAATCCTCTGATTATGACGGTTAGATAAATAGGAGCCAAAATTCCACGTAATGATTCTTTAGGCATGTCGGCTTCAGTGAAGGTAAGCACAAGAGGTTGAGTCATACGGAGGCGATCTCATGCAGCTGATCCAAAGTGGTATCTTCGTTTATGTGCGTCTCATCCAATGTCTCCATGAGCAGTCGGTGATGCTCTGGTGATTTCTTGATGAGTTCGAGGATCGATATTTGAGCGGGCACCTTTGAGAGGTGTTGGAGAAGATCGTATTCCTGGCCTATTTTCAGGGCAGGTTCTTTGCCAGGTCGATGCACTCTACAACCGTTCTATTGAGTCAGTTGAGGCACTGGTACTGGATGTGGTGGGATTACATGAGGTGGAGGGGGCACGTTCACTCCTCGTTCCTTAGTTATCCGATCGGATGGTTGTGCGTTATTGCTCTGCTTTTCCTTAGGGAATGGTGGGGGTGGATAGTTTATTCCAGATTTAAGGATTGGGCATGTCTGCTGCTGTCCTTGGAGTGTTGAAGGATTCATTGCGGTGCTTGCGGTGAAAGGAGCGAAATTAGACGAAGGAATGCGTACTGGAGCTATGCCATTCCAAGGTGGGAGGTATTGAGTGTAGTCTTCCTCTCTGAGGAATGCGGAGATTAGTACTTCTTTCTTAGTGGGTTCTTCCTCCTGCTGTCTTTTCTCTACAGCTGAGGGGTGTTCTTCAGTTGTCTCCTTGCATTATTAACTGGTAGTATTTCGGGTGATGCCATCTACCCATACCGCGATTTGTTCTACAATTTGAAGGACATGGTCTTCATATTCTAGCTCGACATTATGGGAAGCTATGTCAAAGTACGAGGGCGCAGAAGGTTCTACGGGTTGAATAATGGGTCTTCGAGCTTGAAAAGATTGAACTCGGACTCGAGTGAAATTTGGGTACGACGGAGGAATTGGTGGTTCAATTCGGGTTATGAAGATAGAAGGGTGAGGCCGAAATGATGGTGCACCTTGGAGGGTTATTTGAACTGGTTGTAGTGTCAGAATGTCTAACTCATGTGATGAGGGTAGATGGGTGAAAAAGGGCTCGGCCTGGGAGGTCTACTGTGGTGACATGGGTGACTGGTCCTTGATTATGGTTTGGCAGAGGGTTATTGACGATTCCAAGGTTTTGTGGAGGCTGTTGGTTATTTTGGTTAGAATTTCAAAGGGATTCCCAGTCAATCTGGTTTCGATCGTTCATGTCATATATCATATCTCTCAACACCCAACAGTCTTGCAGGTTATGTCCTGTGTATCGGTGAAAAGCACAGAACTTGGTGTAATCGAGGTTAGCAGGCCAGGGCTGTGGCCGCTCTGGTGGAAAGTGAATGAGGTTTTGGTCGCTTAGGGGGCAGAAAATATTGGAGATGGTATTGGGTAATGGAGGATAATGACCTCGTCTAGGCTGGTAGGGACCTCGGGTTGACTGATTAAAATTTTGGGGCGGGGGTACATTATTATAGCCTTGGGTATTGGCAGGACGGTATCGAGCAGCATTTTGATTTTGGTCAATATCTGTGACGTACAGTCAAAGGGTGAGCTACATCCTATCTTAATAGGGTCAATATCTGAACGAGTGCATCTTTCTAACTCACATATATTTCATGACAGGAATAACGAATGAATTCATCAATGTAAATTTATTTAAACAGTTTGAGATGCAATAATAAAATAGACAGAAAACTTTTGTTACTCTACTCATGATATTTGACATTTACTAGTTCTGATAATTGCAACAAGGCTTGTCTCATGACTTAAAATGATTTAACTTAAATAATCCCTAAGCAATATAGCATCGAGCCCCGATGGAATACCCTCCATCATCATCTAATCATACTATTTCTGAAGTAATCTTACCCACATCCCTCTATCATAAGCGACAGGCACATAACCACTATACATCCCTGGGATGCCTACTGGTGTACGGATTGGTTGCCATAACGGTCATGGATATCCTGTCGAGTCAGTCACGGGTATACCGTCGTGTCGGTGGGGTATTCTACAAACCTTAAATCAATTCTGCACTACTTATAGTTATTTACCGTGTAAATTGTGTTACATACATAATAATTTCTCAGCCTGTTCAATCCCATTCATGGACCTTCTATAATGTGGATCCTTACATCCACCATACATCCCTGGGATGCCACACATTCTGATACATCCTTTAGATGCCCATAAAATATATGCATCCCTGGAATGGTTTAACTCTTTTACTCGTTAATTTCCTCTTTTATTTGTGTATGCACACACACCATTTGTTACAATCACTACTTTAACATTGTACATTTCAACTTCACTTTAAAGGAAACATACTTAAATTTCAATTCAGCTTTTAAAGAAACATGCATTCATATACTATCACTACATACATGTTCTCGTAATTAAGGGTACAAGTTCAGACATTCCTTACCTTGCACGCAACGCAATTCCTAGGATCCTCCAATCCTTGCTAGTGCTCAACCATCTCTAGGTTTGGCTTAACTAGGCCTGACCAAACACAATTAACATATAACTATTTGTGCAAAACCTTAGGTTAGAAGCCTAACCCCAACAAACGAACATCTCGAATGAAAAACCCAACAAAAGCCTGTATTTGTCCAAATTAATCAAACGATTTTGAATCAATCGAATGATTTAAATCAATCAAACAAAATCCAAAAATCGATCGAACGGTTTATATTTCGTTCGATTGATTTCGTTAGAAATCAATTTAACCTTATTCTAGTTCCCCTGCAAACCGATCGAACGAATTAATTTCGTTCGCACAAGTGCCACAAATCGATCGAACAATTTTAGAAATCGTTCGAATGATTCCTTCAAATTCTTTATCTCTCCTCTCTCTTCATTGGCCAAAATCGATCGAACGAGTTCTAATTTTGTTCGATCGATCTTTGACCATTCTCAGATCTAAACGTGTTCTTTCATTTAGAACCTATCTCACCATTCATCATCTCTTCCCACAGCTAATCTATTAGATTTTTCATTTTAGCAACTAAAATTAGCTTAAAATAGTAGGGCTTACCATTTATACCAGTTGGATCCCTTGATCTAAAGCTTTAGCTACCCTAGGGTTTCTCAAACCCCCAAATCTCGAATCATCCTACGATACCGAGCTTGAGTTGCTAGATTTTTGATCATAAATCAATCCCTCACATTTAATATACCCATCCTAGATTTCACAATGCTTCTCTCTCTCATTCACTCTCTCTCTTTACTCTTCTCAACAACCAATCAAGGAGAAATAAATTCTTCCCCTTTTTCTTATAACCTATATTTTATATTAGGTGTTAAACGCATATAGCTAACTAATGTGTGTGTGTGTATATATCTATGGATACATAGTCCAACTAAGTGGTTTCTATCTTACACCTCATCTCACATATGATCTACTAAGTCAACCAAATCAATATTGACCCGATCAAAGATGTGACCAGTCAGTCCGCTTCCCTAGGTGTACTATTTAAACATCAAATTTTCGGGACGTTACATTCACCCCTCCTTGGGAATTTTCGTCCGCAAAAATTATACTCAAGGGCCCCCCCCCCCACCATACCCGGGCGGGGGAGCCCACAAACACTGGATAGGTCATCCAAAATAGAATAGCCACGACAATGCCTGCATAATCCCAACAATAGAGGCAATACAACAAAAACATAGGCGCACAAATTCGGCATTGAAAAATAGCGACACAAATAGCGGCACAAGCACACATCCTGCAACAAACACATCCATTCAAAAACAGCCACACAAATAGCTGTACAAACACACACCCTGCAACAAAAATTGACAAGTACACACAAAGTTGACAACATGTAAACCAAAGAGCACACCCAACGATGAGAACAAATATAGATAAAGATGCAAACATCGCCCATAGCAAAAATCAGAACACATATATATAAAGCATGAACAAAAGGTATGCACAGATCATTTGGGGTGGCAGCCATGCCACAATTGTTAAGAAAGGACACATGTCCTTGGTACCTGTTTTAAGAATTACCAAAAATTTCTCAAAACAACTTAAATTTAAACCCAAATAAAAACATCCCTCAAGACGCAGCATCTCCAGGCTGATCGCTGCTATCACCCTGCTCTCCCACACTCGAAGTCGATGCATCCGGGACCCACACCTGCGCTGCCGCCATACGCTGGAGATAGTCGACAGGGTACATAAAGCGCATCTCCTCAGCGTACAGTGTGTCGTAGTAATCGAATCGGCGGTTGAGAAGGTGGTTATTCTCTGCCATTTGCCGAGTGTTTGCCTCCAACAAGGCATAAAGATCAGCTACAGTCGGCATAGGAGCGCCCTCAGGTGGTGGTGGTGCGTGCGTCTGCGTTCGGTGTCTAACAGGCTACTGTAATGGGAAGGTAGCAGCGGGCTCATCGGGGCCAGGAGGGTCATGAGGTGGTTGACCCTGAACTTGTCGTTCCTGCTGTGGTGGTTCTTGAACGAGTGGTTTCTTAATCAACTTGACAAAGGTCTGATTCCAATCAACCATAGTATATGGTTGAACATTTCCCGTTAATCTTGGCTCATTCTTAGAGAGGGTATAGATGTCGCCCCCCGCGTAATCCTCGACCATTAGTGAAATTAGTCGAGCATAAGGCATGTCGTCTACGAATTTCTTATCACCTTTTAGCATCTTTTTACGAGCATACTTCATCCCTTCAATGGCCATTTTGTGCGCGTTAAACCATCGGCCACTAATGGCCGCAAAGAGTGCCATTTTAACTTCACCCACCCGTTCAATTAGATGGCGCAAAGGGTAAAAATTGCACTGAATGATCGAATCGAGCATCCAAAGCTCGCGCGGTAAGTCTACACGTTTAATAGAGTGCCCCGAACTTGTTCGTCCATGGGTCATTTGAGCCGCAACATATTTATAATCTAAGGTCTAAGAGACAGGTTCTCCTAAGGCAATATCTTTGTGGTTAAAAGTGTGGAAGCACTCCAATGCATTGGCCATGCCATCGTACATGAATGTATAATGCTGACCATCGATTTTGGTCCTTAGGATAGTTGGGTCTTTGACCAATTCCATGTTCTGATAGAAAAGTCAAACGATGCGGGGGTAAAAACTGTCTTTGCACGGACGAAGAATACCGGTTAAACCTGCCGCAGAAATGTAGTTAAACGTCCACTGCGTTTCCTCCCACTTCGCAAAAATTTTAGGATCGATGAGCCATTCGGGCTCAAAGTCCTTATCCGACCACCAATTGTTTGGTCGCTCACGTGGGAGTGTTGGGGGTGGTGCCTGAGTAGGTTGTGCAGACGAAGAACTCGTAGGTGGTTTCTTCGGTGGTGGTTGCGAAGAGGAACCCGGAGTGGGTTTCTTCGGTGCCGCACTCGTCATGGGAAAAATTTGGGTCGCGTCTTCAACCTTAGTCATCTCTTCATGCAGCTCAATCGGCTGATCTCCCAAGATGTGTGTAGGATCTTTTACATACTTTCGGAGCATAGAGACATGAAAGACATTGTGCACTCTATCAAATAACGGAGGCAATCCGATACGATAGGCTACTTCACCGACTCGACCCAAGACTTCAAAGGGTCCTATGTAATGGGGACTCAACTTTCCCTTCTTTCTTAACCTCATCACACCCCTCATGGGCGATATTTTCATAAAAACATGATCGCCAATGGTAAAGTCTAGGCTCGTTCTTTTGACATCGGCATAGCTCTTCTGTCTGCTCTGAGCCGATCTAAGCCTCGCTCATATCATATGTACAGCCATGGCATTATCTTCAAGAATTTCTAGACCCAATATAAATTTTTCTCCGGTTTCCTCCCAGTTGATAGGTGATCTACTTTGCCTTCCATAGAGGGCTTCGTATGGCACCATTCCTATGCTTGCTTGGAAACTATTATTGTATGCAAATTCGATTAACGGTAAATATTGATCCCATGATCGTTGCATCTCGAGCATACATGCTCGAAGCATATCCTCTATCACCCGATTTACTCACTCCGTTTGCCCATCGGTCTGCGGATGGAACGCCGAACTAAAGTCCAATCGAGTGCCCATACCTTCCTGAAACTTCTGCCAAAACTTTGAAGTATACAATGGGTCACGATCGGATACAATACTGCTTGGAATGCCGTGTAACCATACTATTCCTTCATATAGAGTTCTGCAAGTCTTCCCGTCGTATATATTGTGTTGTAGGGTAAAAAGTGAGCTGACTTTGTCAGTCTATCTATCACAACCCATATAACGTTATACCTCTTTGCTGTCCGTGATAACCCAATAATGAAATCCATAGAGATTGATTCTCATTTCCATTTTGGTATGGGTAGAGGTTGTAATAACCCAGCAAGGTGTCTATGATCGACCTTCACCTACTGACATGTTAAACATCTTGACACGTACTCTGCTACATTGCATTTCAGACCTCTCCACCAATGGCTCTTCCACATATCTTGATACATCTTGGTGCTGCTAGGATGGATCGCGTATTTAGACTTGTGAGCTTCATTTAAAATAGTTTTTCGTAGACCGACATCAACTGGGATACAGAGGCGTCCCCTTAACAACAAGGAACCATCCTCCCTTATAAAAAAATCCAGCCTGGTGCCTTCAATTACCTCTTGTCGAATCTTGACCAAGTCTGAGTCTTTCATTTGTAGCCCGTTAATGTGTTAAAAAATTATCAGTCTCATAGAAATGTTAGCTAACAGAGCCCCTGAAGCTTGTACCTCAATTCTCGCATCATACAATGATAGGTCTTCAAACAACTTCCACCTATACATTCCCATCACAAAGCTAGCTAATTGAGCTGAACCTTTCTGACTCAAAGCATCTGCTACAACATTAGCTTTGCCTGGATGATATTGAATGGAGCAATCATAATCTTTGAGAAACTCTATCCACCTTCGCTGCCTCATATTTAGTTTCTTTTGTGTAAATAAGTATTGGAGGCTCTTATGGTCAATGAAGATCTAAAAGGTCTCCCCATATAAATAGTATCTCAATATCTTCAATGTGAAAATGACCACTGCCAGCTTGAGGTCATGTGTCGAGTAATTCTTCTCGTGGTCTTTCAGTTGCCTCGACCCATAAGCAATTACTTTCTTGTGCTGGTTGAGTACACAGCCTAAACCGTTATGAGAAGTATCGCTATAAACCGTAAAACCTCCACTGCCTAAAGGAATTGCTAGTACTGGAGCTAAAGAAAGCCGCTTCTTAAGTTCTTGGAAGCTTGCTTTGCATGCGTCAGTCCACTAGAATCTCACATCCTTCCGTGTGAGCCTTGTTAGTGGCCCTGATATCTTTGAAAATCCCTCCACAAAATGCCTATAATATCCAGCTAAACCAGGGAAATTGCATATTTCTGTGACCGTCTTTGGTTGTTCCCATTGCACTACCGCCTCGATCTTAGCTGGATCCACCGTGACACCCTCCTTTTAGACAACATGTCTCAAGAAGCTAACTTTCTCCAACCAAAACTCGCACTTACTAAGCTTAGCGTACAGTTGGTGTTCACACAAAGTTTGTAGAGCGGTTCTCAAGTGCTTTTCATGTTCCTTCTTTGACTTGGAGTAGATCAAAATATCGTTGACGAATACATGATGCAAGAGTCAAGGTGTGGTTTAAACACCCTATTCAGCAAATCCATAAATGACGCTGGTGCATTCGTTAGACCAAACGAAATCACCAAGAACTCATAGTGCCCGTATCTCATCCTAAAAGCAGTATTTTGGACGTCCTCTGCCTTGACCTTGAGTTAATGATATCCAGATCATAGATCGATCTTAGAAAAATATCTTGCCCCTTGTAGCTGATCAAACAAGTCATCTATCGTTAGCAACGTATACTTGTTCTTTATAGTGAGTTTGTTTAATTGACGGTAGTCAATGTACAGCCTCATTGACCCGTCCTTCTTGATAAACAAGACTGGTGCTCCCCATGGAGACACACTCGGTCTTACAAACCCCTTGTCTAAGAGCTCTTGCAACTGCTCTTTCAATTCCTTCAACTCAGTCGGAGCCATTCTGTATGGTGCCTTAGAAACCGGCTCTGTTCCAGGTGCCAAGTCGATGGTGAATTCCACCTCTCTATCAGGAAGTAGTCCTGGTAATTCTTCTAGAAAGACATCATCAAACTTACATACTACTGCGATCTTAGAAACAATGTTCTTCCCTTCCTTGCCATCTTTAAAAAAGGCTAAATAGCCACTGCATCCATTTCTGATCAAACGTTCGGCTTTGATTACGAACACGTGTGGCAGAAACTTTGTTCTCACCCCTATGAATCAGAATGATCTCCTCTTATTTGGCTAAATATGACAACGTTGTTCTTACAATCGACCGTTGCACAATGTTGTGACAACCAGTCCATGCCAAGGATCACGTTGAATCCCTGCATGTCCAACAGAATTAAGTTTGCTGATAGCTCAAAGACGTCCCCATCTCTAATGGCTATGATCATCGACTTGCAGACTAAGTTCATATCAACCGGTTTTCCCCTCGGGATAGACACTTCCAAGATAAAATCCAAAGTCTCTGGCTTAATTTTCATCTTCTTTGTAAATCGAGGAGTAACGAATGAATGAGTAGACCCTGGGTCTATCAATACTCTGGCCATGTATGCTACATCACTCTCTTTCTCATATACTTCTAAAGTACCTATAAAGCATACACATTTCAACATTTCTCTCATACAGCATAGCAAAATATGATTTGTAATATCAACTACTCTCACAATACAACCTAGATAGAAGCACCTTCTCTATCTAAAACAAAATTTTTAATACACTTAACACAATGTATAAATTAATCCAAGTAAAGATCACCTTGTATGATATCATTTGAATTCTGGGCGTCCTGAGCCATAACTACATAGGCCCTTTCTTGTACGACCAAGTTCTTTGCTTGAATTGGTCTTGGTGCAAAAACATAAGCCGTTCTGCTCTTATTCATCTTCGGACAATCCCGAATCATATGGTCGATCTTTTCACATTTGTAGCATCCCCCCATTCCCCATCTATAGTCAACTATTCTGTGAGACTTGCCACACTTGGCACAAGTCCCATTTGGCGTGAAAGAGGCTGCTCGTGAGAAGCCTTGAGTAGCGGACACTCCGGTGGTGACAGTAGGGCTCTCATATCAGATCGGTCTCGCTAATGTGGATATAGGTGACTTGGAATAACTTGGGTAAACATTTTGCCTAGGGATTGGAGCTGGTGCCGTAAACCTCAGCTTTTTAGTCCCCGAGTCATACTCACCCGCTCTCCTCAAAAGGTTCTACCTTTATCTTGTTGCTCCCTCTGCTTGTACATATTCCTGATATCCCTCTCAACCACTATCACTTTTCTCATCACATTTGCGTAGCTTTCAAGCTCAAAGATCGATACTCGCTCATGGACATTGGATCTCAAACCTTCCTCAAACATGGCGGCCTTCATGATTTCTGTGGATACTAACTCAGGTGCGAATCGTGACAAACGTGTAAACCCCACGCCATATTCTCACACAGTCAGGCTCCCTTGTTGAAGATTTGTAAACTCTATTCTCATTTGAACTCTTACCTATTTGGGAAAGTATTCCCGGTTAAACTCTCTGATGAACTCTGCCCAAGTCCATAGGCGATGAGGGCTCTCAATCTCTCTTTTTCTTAATACCGATTTCCACCAGGGATCGGCATCTCCCTCAAGCTGGAAGGAGGCCCAGTCTACCTTCTCATTCTCTATACTCTGTAACTTATCCAGAAGCTTTTCCATCTGGTTCAACCATTTTTTGGATTCCAATGGATCCATCTGCCCGTAGAAGCTAGGAGGTCTCAATCTCCTAAAATCCATAAATAAAGAGGGCAACAACGCCGGAGGAGGTGGCGGTGGTGGCTAATGACTAGTGACATTATTAGCCACCAACAATGTCATCTGCTCGGCCAGTATCACAGTATGCTGCATCTGTTGGGCCATTGCAGTGGCCATAGCCTCCATGGCTAATGCGATACTATCAGTCGCATCACCCCTCCAATCTTCCCCTTCATGAGGATTTCCTTGGTCTCTACTAAACCCTGCTCGAAACTCCTCTTCACCTCTCGAGTTCCTATTCTGGCTACCTCTAGGTCAACCCCTTCTCCCAGAAGATATCACGCTCTGCACATGAAACCAAAGTTTCATTAGCAGTAGATCCCTTCACTCTAACAAAATCTATGGCTTGTCAAAATTCTAAAGAAACTGCTTTGATACCAACTGTGACAACCCGGATTTTGGCACCTCGAAACTCATGCTATCAGCACGACCCTCAAGGTCGTGCCCCATATGAATCGACGGAACACTTGGTACATCCCTACAACCATAGTTAAAACTTAAACAAAAACTAAAGCAGAACAAATCTCCAATTCTAGTATTTAACACCAGAAATAAGTAGTCAAAAGATCGTTCTAATCCCATGCTTCTGCATGGGAAAAAGAACCAACCCGAACCATCAGTGCCGTAACAGCGGTCACCCTAGATGGTTTGACAAAAGAATATTACATGTGACTTTATCGTTATAAAACATGGCTGGACGTACCAAGCCGTAAACATCTCTTTCAAAATATCAAAGTACACAGAGGGTCTTCTAAAAGAACCTCTCAGGAGGGGGCTCAGACTCCTCTCCTAGAATATACTTTGAATCCTTGGGATCAACCTCACTAGAAGTTGCTCCTAACTCTGCACCTGTGACGTATAGTCAGAGGGTGAGCTACATCCTTGCTCAATAGGGATAATATTTGAAGGAGTGCATCTTTATTACTCACATATATTTTATGACAGGAATAAAGAATGAATTCATCAACGTAAATTTATTTAAACAGTTTGAGATGCAATAATAAAATAGACATAATACTTTTGTTACTCTACTCATGATATCTGACTTTCACTAGTTCTGATAATTGTAACAAGGCTGGTCTCATGACTTAAAATGATTTAACTTAAATAATCCCCGAGCAATATAGCATCGAGCCCCGATGGAATATCCTCCATCATCGCCTAATCAGATTATTTCTCAAGTAACCTGACCCACGTCCCTCTATCATAGGCGACAGGCACATAACCACTATACATCCCTGGGATGCCTACTGGTGTACGGATTGGCCGCCGTACCGGTCACGGATATCCTGCCGAGTCAGTCACGGGTATACCACTGCGTCGGTGGGGTATTCTACAAACCTTAAATCAATTGTGTACTACTTATAGTTATTCACCGTGTAAATTGTGTTACATATATAATAATTTCTCAGCTTGTTCAATCCCATTCATGGACCTTCCATAACATGGATCCTTACATCCACCATACATCCCTGGGATGTCACACATTCTGATGCATCCCTTAGATGCCCATAACACATGCATCCCTGGAATGGTTTAGCTCTTTTACTCATTAATTTTCTCTTTTATCCGTGTATGCACATACACCATTCCTTACAATCACTACTTTAACATTTTACATTTCAACTTCACTTTAAAGAAAACATACTTAAATTTTAACTCATCTTTTAAAGAAACATGCATTCATATACTATCACTACATACATGTTCTCATAATTAAGGGTACAAGTTCAAACAATCCCTACCTTACACGCAACGCAATTCCAAGGATCCTCCAATCCTTGCTAGTGCTCAACCATCTCTAGGTTTAGCTTAAGTAGGACTAACCAAACACAATTAACATATAACTATTTGTGCAAAACCTTGGGTTAGAAGCCTAACCCCAACAAACGAACATCTCGAATAAAATACCCAACAAAAGCCTGAATTTGTCCAAATCGACCGAACTATTTTGAATCGATTGAATGATTTGGAAAATTGATCGAATGATTTTAAATCGATCAAACGAAATCCAAAAATTGATCGAACGATTTATATTTCGTTCAATCAATTTTGTCAGAAATCAATTTAACCTTATTCTAGTTCCCCTGCAAACCGATCAAACGAATTAATTTCGTTCGCACAGGTGCCACAAATCGATCGAACGATTTTAGAAATCGTTCGAATGATTTCTAAAATCGTTCGATCGATTTGTGGCACCTGTGCGAACGAAATTAATTCGTTCGATCGATCTTTGACCATTCTCAGATCTGAACGTGTTCTTTCATTTAGAACCTATCTCACCATCATCCTCACCATTCATCATCTCTTCCCACAGCTAATCTATTAGATTTTTCATTTTAGCAACTAAAATATTAGGGCTTACCATTTATACCGGTTGGATCTCTTGATCCAAAGCTTTAGCCACCCTAGGGTTTCTCAAACCCCCAAATCTCGAATCGTCCTTCGATACCGAGCTCGAGTTGCTAGATTTCCGATCATAAATCAATCCCTCACATTTAATATACCCATCCTAGATTTCACAACACTTCTCTCTCTCATTCACTCTCTCTTTACTCTTCTCAACAACCAATCAAGGAGAAATAAATTCTTCCCCTTTTTCTTATAAACTATATTTTATATTAGGTGTTAAACGCATATGGCTAACTAATGTGTGTGTGTGTATATATCTATGGATACATAGTCCAACTAAGTGGTTTCTATCATACACCTCATCTCACATATGATCTACTAAGTCAACCAAGTCAATGTTGACCCGATCAAAGATGTGACCAGTTAGTCTGCTTCCCTAGGTGTACTATTTAAACACCGAATTTTTGGGACGTTACACGACCTTACCCTTCTTATTTTTGAGAAATTAGGAACGAGGGATGAGATCGAATACACAAAAGGTAAGTAGAGGTGGTATTTATTGAGAGTATATGGCAGTGAAAATGAGTGAAAAAGGAAAGAACAATTTTAAAAGAAAAAAAAATGAAAAATATGAGGTGAAATTCAAAAGAAGGAAAAGAAAAGTAAAAGAAAATTGAGAAAAATAGTGAGAAATTAGAAAAGAAAAAGATGAGAAATAGAAAAATCAGAAGCTAGTTTTTTTCCCAATTTCTCAAAAACTTTGAATCCTAACTTCCCTTTCTTTCTTACCCCTTACCTGAGCTCCATTACAACCCGAGAAAAAATACCTTCATGATTCAATCTTCATATGGTAACTGCTTTGTGGAGAGTAATTGTACTACATTTATGGTGAGTGAAGTACCATGCTTAGAAGATACTAGTATACTTCCCATGAGAATAACATTTGATCATTGAATACATCATCTTTCTTTTATCACGTGAGACCATTTTTTATTTGTTTTGTTTCGATCTCTCACATGTGTGAAAAATTTACCCCTCTTCAGAGTGCTTTTATTTTGAGAGTTTATCTATTATGAAGATTGAGTCAAAACACAGATCCAATGGTTCACTGTTTGGATAGATCTCGAGATGGATAGATCTTAGTTTTGGTATGCACACACTTCATGTTTAGGTATGAATGGACTGGTTATCTAAAGATTTGAGCAAAAGACTAATTTGAATAGGCACTAGTAGGATTGGCATGGTATTGACATTTGAAATTGAGAATTCACATGTTGAAACGATTAATGGTTTTATTATTGAAAAATATATATGTTATGAAACCGTGTTTTCGAAAAATAAAATTTTTTTATCGATGGTTTCAAAAATGTTTGGAAGTTTGTGGGTAACTTCACTGTAAACCCTCATGAGACACAACTCCTCCACTAGGGATCACCTATTGGTTTAAAGGCTTCTTGCATACGCTAAATGCAACAACGTTTCCTACGAAAGTGGCCTTTAATTTTTTCTTTTAGCGTGTTAATTTACTTTTCTTGCAATATTTGTCATTGTCTTTACTTGAGGACTAGCAAAGTGTAGGTTTGGAGGTGTGATAAGTATTGAAAAATGTTAATATTTAACCCCTTGTGTAACATCCTCAATTTCGAACCCGCACGCACTGACTAAGTGTGCGTGCTTGGCCAATACACTATTTTAAATGTGTGTGCTTAACACTGAATTGACTTAGAGATCAGTCATATAATTTATCATTCTATCACCCTTAACTTAGTGATGCTAGACTTTAGTTTGCTACTAATAAGGTATTGATGTGCAGATATTAAAGATAAACAGTAAAAGAGAGCCTAAGTGTTAATATTCATCAAAGTGAACTCAAATAGCAGTAAGAATGACGATTGAGCATGTAAAAACGATTCGCCAATACAAGAAAGCTGAAAAATAGTTTTTAACAATTTTACACTATTGCTGAAATAAAAAGAAGAAAGAAAGAAATAAGAAATCGTAATTTTACGATTCTTTAAAAAGAAGATTCTTCAGAAGAGACAAAAGAGTAAAGACGATACAGAAGAGAAAGGCTATGAATCGTGAATAGACGATTCCTCAGAAGTAACAAAAGAGTAAAGATGATACAGAAGAGAAAGACAATGAATCGTGAATAGAAAATGGTCCAGTATGAAAACCATGAAAGAAGAGAAAATTGTGATTTACGATTTTTCAAAGAAGCCATAATAGAAGAAATTATTATCTATGATTTTCAAAAATAGAAGCTTTCCTATTTACTGTTATTGCTGTTGATCACGTGAGAGCTATCACCGCCATGAACAGATGTGCAACCATGGATTTTTAATGATCCGTCGTGGCGATACGCTTGTGAAAAAAATATAGAGTCGCCATTCGGAGCTTTTGGTGACCCGAGAAATCGAAATCAATATTATAAGCACCGAAGTGGAAAAAATAGGACTCTAATCCGGTCTACGCCAAATGCTCTTAGGGAGGAGCTTCGGTTATCGATCAGGAAGGTGTTAGGCACCTGATCAACCCGCTCAAAGCGGTCTCTACTATGGCTATTTGGATGTGTATATAAAATATATATATATATATATATATATATATATATATATATATATATATATATATATATAAAGGGAAATGGGCAACACTTCCTCTTGCCTGAAGGCCTACGATCTTATCACGCTCTCCGCCAACACCGAAATTTCGACGATGTAACGGCTTGAATCCTTGGATAGAGGAAAAATAAAGAAGGTAGAGGAATAGAGGGGAGAGCGGGAGCTCTCGGGCCCTTGTAGCACAACTATGGTCCTTTGCGCAAGAACGTCAACGGTGAGCTTCCGATAGCAAATGAGTTAGGAGATGGGTTTTTACCTCTAAGGCTAAGGAGCTAAGAGGTAGGAGAAGAAGGTTAGGGGCTAGATCTAGCTCAAACTCACTGATTTATGATGGATAATGGGGTGTCAAGGATGAACTAAGGTGCTGGAATTATATGGGTTTTGGTGAACCAAAGGGAGGAAAGGATCCCTTACTCTTTTCTCTCTTTGAAAA
Organism: Chloranthus sessilifolius; assembly: GCA_021018995.1. NCBI lineage: Eukaryota > Viridiplantae > Streptophyta > Magnoliopsida > Chloranthales > Chloranthaceae > Chloranthus > Chloranthus sessilifolius. Next base: position 18,826,645 of record CM037591.1, on the reverse strand, counting down.
ATTTTCAACCCTTAAATAAGAGGGGTGACTCTCTATTTATAGAGGAAGGGAGGATTAGTGAGCGATTAAGGGAGCTAATTGGGTTAGCAATTAGGTAATAGGAATCTAAGGTTTTTAGGTTTTTCAAGGTCTTGGAAAGGTGTGAGAATGGGTTCAATGGTAGATGATAGGGTGAGATTTTAAATGACTAGAGGGTTGAAAATAGGGTAATCAAGGGTGCAACAGTCCTAATGAAACCCATCCTAAGCATCGAGATGGTCAACAAGTCAAACCCCAAAACCCATTTTTAGGCAAAAATAAGAGGTTATTGTAGCTAAGCCTGGTGCATGTATTACATGCGCCAAATATCACTATAGTGTTGAGAAGTCCAAAACCCGTCGTGAAGATCTCGCAAGGTTCTATGTATACTTGGTGCATGTATTACAAGTGCCAAGCCATTTCTGGGAGAAAATGGCTTGGCGCATGTATTACATGCACCGGGCAATATCCTGCAAAACTGCCCAATTTTCAAATCACCATAACTTTTGATATATAATTCTGATTGAAGCAATTTTTGGCTTATTGAAAAGATAGAAAAGTCCTCTTTCCAATGGTATATAACTTAGCTTCAGAAGATATTTGTATAAAATTTGGCACTTCTCTCTTTAAACACTGATCAAGAGGGTTTGAAGCTGGCCCAGGAAGGGTTCTAATGGATCGGGGAAGGCTAGGATTAATTCCTAAGGGTTCGAAATGATTTCTAAGGGTTTTGAGATGACTCCTAATGGTTTTGGGATGACTCCTAAGGGTTTGGAGAATGCTTTCGAAATCTCAGGGGTGCACCCTTGTCGAAGTATGTTTCGATCGAGCCTTGAGCCAAATTTGGGTGTCTACAGATGCCCCACTTTGGTATCCAATCACTAATGATTGAATGCCAAACACAAGAGACATCCAAAGAGGCCCAAGTCTGCATGCTAACAGGTCTATTGTATTCAAAGAGAACCTCAAACATCAAAAGTAAAAGAGAAAAACAACTAAATGGAGAGTGACATAAGCCCAATATTAGGGAAAACGTGTGTCACTCAGGAGTAGCGAAAGCCTAACATTTGGGAAAATGTCCGTTTCTCAAGGCTACTAGTCCCCATGCGCTTAGCGATATTACTGGGAAGAATCATAATGGAGTAATTGAAGATGCGCGATGTTTGAGATTAACTTTGAACAAGACTATCCGGCGAGCGGGATGGTGATCGACCCATACTTAAAGATTGGCCGAAGTAATAACGCGAAGATCCATAGTTTGTGCCCAATCCTATGAGGCATTGATTGTTTTATTTGATTGGCCATAGGTGCCCCTACACGAGGTAGGGTTTGAGATATTTGGGCGAACCCATCGATCTCGAAGTTGATTTAGTACAACTACCCGAGCGGAGCAAATATTAATGTCGCAACGCTTTTTGAGAGTGTGAGCCATTTTTGATAATGTGCCATAGATCAACATGACCTAGAGTATCCAACTTCAAATAAAACTGAACAGATCTAGCCAAAATTGAGTGCTTATCAAAGGAGGCACTCAATCTTGGTCTCCGTCAACAATGATCATATTATCGAATAATTATACAATAACATGCACTCATCAGGGGTAGATAAAAACAAAGGGGAATGGAAGTCCCGACCCAGAATCCGTCCGGGTATAATTTATGAGAATAAAAGACCATCCAACGAATACCCAGACACAAGGCGTACACTTTACATAGATACCACATAAATGTAGGTTTTAAGTCTGCACCCTAAAATGAGCCCTTCAGAATGCATATTTAAACATAGTCATTTGATAGGTAATTTCCTTTTTGACAGGTTGATCTCAACCAATGATTGACATTTTTTATAACGGAGTTACCTGAACCTCAAACCCCGTAGGGCGCAGGCCCAGACATCGTAGACCAAGAGTCCACACCTCTGAAAAAGTTTGTGATAAATATGAAGTTAGACACTCACGTTCTTCTGAATCCAAAAACAGAGCGATCAACGCAAAGAATTTAGTGGTAGAATCAATTTGATCAATACATTGACAGTTTGATCGAGATTGACACTGTCGCTCCTACTTTGAAGGAGGATCCAAAGATCTAAGGCAAACCTTAGACTTAAGACATTAATGTAGCATAGCTGCATTGTCGATAAAATATTGATATTTTACCGCATTGAAACACACATGTGCATAGCTGTGCGTAAAAAAAGTACCATGAAAACTCAACTATATATTTTTTTTCAAATGATTACTTTATCCATTTTTGTTTTTTGAATAGATCGACATAAGTGGTGAGATGCTTCCTTTGCTTTGCCCATCGCCAAGAGGTTGCCGGCTTCGAGGTTTTAGGCCATTTATGCACATTCTCAAGAAAATGTCAGTCCCTTTTTTTATTTATATAGGTAACTAATATGCATCCCAATTGATATAAAAAGAAGCAAATTTTTATCTACATTTATTTATTTATTATTTTTCAAGATTTTTATCTATATATATGTATTTTTTAGATTTTTTTATTCTTTTTCTTCATTTTGAGATTAAAGTACAATGCCATAAATATGTACATGGGCATATAAAAGGAGTATATATTTTTTAGATTTTTTCGGATATCTCTCTTTTATTTATTTATTTATTATTTATTTATTTTTTGTTTATTTATTTATTTTTCTTTATTTTGAGATGGAAGTATGATGCTGTATATATGTACGTGGAAATATATTTTTTTTGTATTTGGATTTCTCTTATTTTTTTTTTCTGTTCTTTTCTTTGGCTTTTTTTTTCTTTTTTTTGATGCCTTAACAGTGAGACAAAGTAACGGGTCCTTTTTTGAGCATAGCTGAACCCGTTTATGTGGTCAGACTTGAGTGAGGTTTAGAATTTTTACCAAGGTCGAAACGTCCATCACTTTGGATTGATTTAACCTTTTATCCTTACCTCAGGTCATACGTTTGATGGTGCGGTCTACAGATACATCTGATCAGGATCTGATGAGCTAACATGAGCAACCTAATTGGAGACCAGATAATTCGAAATTGTAACGAAGGGAGTACCTGAAATTTTTTATTTTTTTTTCCTTTGAACATTTTTACTCACAGCGCCTAAGACGGGTTTTCGCCGTGCCCGTGTTATCCTCTTTTTTACTCATAGCACCCTTTTGGGTTTTCACTACATCCATGGGTATGCATTTTTACCCCAGGTGCCTTTTCAGGTTTTCACCTGGTCTGCACAAGCTCGCTGTTTTTACCCATGGCGCCCTTGTGAGTTTTCACCACGTACTTTTTGCTTTGAGCTTATATATTTTTATTTTATTTTATCAAAGGCCACGATATGAATGTCAATTCCATCATAGCTAGCTGGATGGGATTCTTTTTATCTCACAGCTTGGCTTGTGCTGACTCAACGGGTACTGTGACTGCTTGTAGACCTTAAAGAGGAATTTTTCTTAGAATGTATCATGGCCATGGGATAGGTTAGGAATTTTGAAGGTATTCTGGGTTTTAAAAGGCTTCCTTGATTAGGTTCCAGCTGCCATAATACACTTCTTCCTTGGGGGATTTTGATTGCACATGCCCCACTTTTCCTTTTCTATTTTTTTATTCTTTTTGCTTACCTTCTTTTGGGATTTTACTTCTCTATTTTTTTTCGGCTTTTGATGGTAACTCCTTTTCTCTTTTTTTGTTTGGTATATACACTTTCTCTTTTTCTAAGGAGGGGATGATGAAAGAAAAGGCCATTGGCACAAGATGGGGTAACAAAGGGTATAAGTGTTTAGGGATACTTTTTGGCTACTTGGCTTTGGAATGATGGCCTCTTTTCTAGGGTCCTTAAGCAGTCACGTATATGTATTATCAATACTTACCTTGCCGCAGGAGACCTGAGAATAGAATCGTCGGACGTATCCAACGTTGATTGGCTCAGAAAAGTGATCTTCGTCCATGGTGGGAAGGTGGATTGCGTACCCTTAGAGTATCTCTCGAATGACGTAAGGTCCCTCCCAGTTGGGCTTGAATATCCCTCTCGGATCAGCGTGCCATCATCGCCGTTTGGTATGTCGCCCTAGCATTCTTCAACCTAAATGGCATGACTCGGTAACAGAAAGTTTATCACAGAGTAATGAACGTTGTCTTCTCTCGGTCTGCTTCAGCCATTTTGATCTAATTGTATCCAAAAAATCCGTCCATGAACGACATGATCCCATGCCTAGCAGTGTTATCGACTAAGATGTCAATGCGTGGCAGTGAGAGCTCATCCTTGGGCTTGCCTTATTCAAAATTTTGAAGTCAATGCATATGTGAACCTTTCTATCTTTCTTCAGTACCGAGATAATGTTGGCTAACCATTGAGGGTACTTTCAGACCATGAGGAATCTTGCATCGTACTGATTGATGACTTCATCCTTTACTTTCAACATCCATTCTGGCCAGAGACATCTCAACTTCTGCTTGACCAGCTTAACATTTGGATATAGCGGCAGCTCATGCTCGACCTAATTGGTATCCAGACCAGGCATATCCTCATATGACTATGCGAAGACGTCTTGTTATGACCGAAGAAAATCAATCATGCTTTTTCTTTCCTTGGGGGACAGTGACGTTATGATCTTAGTTATTCAAGGAACCTCTTCGGTCCCTAGATTGACGTCCTTTGTTTCTTCGACGATCGGGGTAGGGCCATGCTCAAAGCCGGCGTACCGTTCAAGGAGCTCATTGGGAAGTTCCTCAGCAGAATTTTTCTCGTCCAGACTCATGATTTCTACCTCTTCTTGTATTTCTAGAAGAAGGGATCGACTTCATGTGGGACGGGTGTCTCAATTAAGGCATCATTTTTTTTATTTTATCGAGAATTTTTAAAAGACAAATTTTTTGGATTATTTTGTATTTCTTTTATTATTATATATTTCTTTAGATTTTTCTTTTTCTTCAGAGGTGAGCCCTTGGCAAGGCGGATCTCTATATACACAAGGTATTGCCTGCCAAGGGCTCTTCAAAATATTATATGACCTGACACATTTTGATCCTGGCAAAGTGCCTCCCGGGTGATGAGTGGGACAAATTTCCCTAATGGAACCATACCTTTGCTACCTACATGTAGGAAATTTGGCATCGCAGAGGTGTGGCCATTTATTTGGATAGGTAGGGATCGACGAACTAAGTGGTGTTTGCGAGCATTGAATCCTCGCATAAGATTCCTGATACGACCTGTTGGTTTACCCAGAAAAGGGTGGTACGGCATGGAGAGCTCGATCCACGAGTTATTGAAAGAAAGGTTAAATGACCTTGACTTTAAAATAACCATTGATGATGGGAATGGCATCACTAGTCTCAGGTTCATAATGGTGAATGAGGATGATTTGCATGGATTTGAGAGGATGGATGTGAACGATTTTAGGCTACTGAGTGCAAATGATTTCATCCTTAGGGGGATGAATAACCTTGGGTTTATTGAGATGATTGATTTTGGATTAGTGGGAATGGTGGATTTTAGCTTATGGGGAATGAATGACTTCGGATGTTGGGAATTGGGTGGGTGAAGGAAGGATCCCCAAGGATTATGGATAACGCAATTAAGACCTTTGGTGGCAAGTTCCTCATCCCGAACCAATGGTGGGGTCCTGACTATTTCTTTGGAGCACAATGCACAATTGCCTCCTTTGCAAAATAGAAGAAGGCACAGTGATTTTCAACTTTGGGGATCCAATGGTCAATTGGACATTGTTCTCTTTATTTTCTAGTACTTTCGTATTCATAATTGAGGCCCACCACGATGCAAACCCAAATTTCTAGTTCAGATTTGTGCAAGAGACAGGCCTTTTCATCATTTATCATTGCCATATCATACCACCCCAACCATTTGGTCATCACTTTCTCCTTTTTATTGAGGAGAGAATTCTTCAACAACAAGGTATCCTTTCCCAATCTCGTTGAAGCCTCGACATTAAGAGTGATAGAGAGATTCTTGGCATGGGATGTCGATGAGATGCTCTGGGCATTGCGGGCCCACGGATGGTCAGAATGTGGAGTGAGCTTAATGACCATGATCGCCATGGGCTCGACATGAAGCTTGATATCAATATCACCCACCATCAGTCTCATTGGGCTTCTTGGTGCCCTGGTGCATGATTCCATAGACAAGTTGAGACTGATAAAAGACATGCTGAAAGTTAAACCTGATCCTTCACTACCCTTTTTTTTGTTTGGAGGGGTTCAAAACTGTTCGAGCCTTTATGTGAAACCATTTGGCCATTGGGGGAAATGGTATCCTTATTCCTTCTTGCCATGAGAGTTGAGTCTCCAATTAGGAGATTTTCTTTGACTAGCATCATGGGTATTTCCAAAGGCATTAATAACAAACTTTCAACGACCACCTCGATCTGCAATACTTTTGACTTTAGTACCTCTTGGCTTTCGAGTAACCATTCTAAAGAGGTCATGAGGTGTTCATTGACTTGCTCCTTTATTTTTCTATAAGGGTAGAGGTATGCCTCTCCTTGGTGATGACTTTGCCTTGGTCCTTCATTCTCATCTCTATCCAATACCTCCCCGGGCTCATCCGACGATTGCAGATAATTGGAGAATTTTCCACATTCATGGGGCTTTGGATTAAATGAAGGCCCTCTTTGAATTAGCATCTCCAAGTTTTCTTGGGTCGCACACTAGTTGGCATAGATGAGAGACATTTGAGTAGGTCCAGGGTTGGACCTTCATATTGCACCAATTTTTAGAAGCGAGGACTCGAATATGTTAGCTTATAATCCTCACTTTCAAATGTCTCATCCTCATCCTCTTGGTGTGAAAACCCGAATTTCAGCACCCCGAAACCATGCCATCAGCACGGCCCTCTAGGCTGTGACCCCAAAGTCCATACGGAACATTGGTATACTCAAGCAATCCTTACTAAAAATGAAACATGTAAATAGAATAACATGAGATAAATTATGCTAATCTAGCAAAAGTTTAAAAGACAGTTCTTCTTCCATGCCAACGTATGAACAGAAGAATCGACCTGAACCATCGGTGATAAACAGATCACCCCAGATGGTTCGCCAAAAGGAATATATCATTTAATTATATTATTTCAAAAATATAGGCCTGACATACCAAGCCGTACAGAAAAGCTCTCAAAAATAACTCTCAAGTACGCAGGGGGTCCTCTAGAAGAAGTCCTCAGGAGGAGGCTCCAACTCTTCCCCGGGCACGTAATCTGAATCCTCCGGATCTACGTCTCCAGAAGCCTTGGCGACCGCTAGCAATGGACCTGTGACGTATAGTCTAAAGGGGTGAGTTACATCCTAGCTCAATAGGGAAATAACAAGTGAACATATAAGTTAAGCTCTCACATATATTCTAAAACCGTTTAAAAGTATGGTTTATCTGATGGAATTGCATGGAAAAACACTTTAAACAACTGAAATGAAGTACTAGATGTAATTGTTACTTTACATGATTTTGTTCATTCTCAACTTACTGGTATTAATTACTGATTCGGCCTAATCATTTAAATCTTAATTTAAATAATCCCCGAGCAATATAGCATCGAGCCCCGATGAAATACCCACCATTGTCGTCTAAATAGATACTTGTCATATTTGTTTCTTACTTGAATACTACCCAGGTCCCTTTCTCATAGTCGACGGGGTTTTGATCTCATACTCACATCCCTGGGATGTCAAACTGGTGTACAGATTGGCCGCCGTACCGGTCAAGGATATTCTGCCGAGTCAGTTGTGGGTATCCCACCACGTCGGTGGGTTATTCTATTTAAACCTTAAATAATAAAAATATCATGTGCACTACATATAGTTATTCATCGTGTGATCGTGCTAATTCTAATATATTAGGCCTTATCAACTTTTTTTTACTTTACCAATAGATTTCATTTGCATCCATGGGATGCTACTGGCTCAACGCATCACTCAGATACACATTATCACATTTTCACATCCCCTGGGGACCTTATGAGTTCATTTAGCATTCACACACACACACACTCTTAGAAATCATATTTTTTGATGCATAAATATTCATTTGAATACTCTACATACATGCTTTTAAAAATTAAAGTACATGTTCAAGGTGTTCCCTACCTCAACCCAAAACCATCACTTGACGCATCACTACCCCCTTAGGAAAATCAAGTGCCTCAAACTATGTCAAACCTACATCACATGTGATCAAATATTCTTAGGAAGTCTCCCCCCAAGAATCTCGGGAACCAAAGCTTCCCAGAATAATAAAAATAACTAAAATTTCATGTAGTACCTCGCTTGAACGATCACTATTCATCACGCGAGCGAGCACTATTTATCGCTTGAGCAAACACTATTCATCGCGCGAGCGATCACTATTTATCGTGCGAGCGATCCTATTCATCGCTCGAGCGATCACTATTCATCACTCGAGCGATTATAAACAAGGTATCATCCCCACTCGAGCGCTTCAAAATGAGGCATCTGTAGCTTACGCGACCCCTCGCTCGCGCGAGCCTTCCCTTCAAAAGGGGTCTTGCTCGAGCGAGCCCAGAACATGTTTTACACTTATATTTTGTGATCCACCTTCCGCGAGCAAGCCATTTAAATTGCTCGAGCGAGGAGCGATAACAGTTAATACTCGATCATCTGGAGAACTCCTTCCTACCTTATTTAATACCCTATTTAATGTCAAAATAATTTTACTAACAATTAAATATACCGTTTTAATGCACATAACAATATTAAAACATACCTTAAATCATCAAATCTCTTCTAGATTTGATCCTAGACTAACTCAATAAAGAGGGTTTCCAAAACCCTTCCTCCCAATCCTTTCTTGATCATCCACAAGTTCAAAACTAATGGATCTTCACCACTCTCTTCACCACACCATCCTCATCTTTTGTATTTGAAATCCATAAGGTGAATCCTAACTTTTTGCTCACAAAAAAAATCCCTATTTCCAACTTTTCTTTTAACCAAAGCCCTTTTCTTCTTTCTCCGTATTCACTCTCTCCTTCTAAGCTCAATAAATAACGTGTCACAACCCCAGATTTTTGGGATGAGTGTACGTCATGCATTACATATAGGTATATGTGTTTCACAAGGAGACCAAAACGAACCATAGACACTATGTGTGTACATGGGAAACACACTAGTATTTCCCTAACTTATATGTATAAAAGTGAAAGAGAGAGGAGAGAAGAACCCTTGCGTAACTCTATTTTAACCTAAATAGAGAGAAGGAGAATACAAAGAGAAAGAGAAGAAGAGCCTAGTAAAGAACTAGGGTTTCGTTGGGACTCAAATCGGCAGATGAGTTGGAGAAAAGGCTGGAGGAGGAACATTGGAGGCCTGTTTGCCTAGTAGAATTTCGAATCTTAAATCATCAAACTTGCGCAAGACTCATCGTCGGAGGTATGTAAAAGGCATGATAGATGCTTAGGCATGTTTTAAATAATAGGAAGGATGTTGGTTGAATGTTTTTAATGATGTTAAGGTTTGAATGAAGAGAGGAATTGTGTTCTCAATCGGATCGAGGAGTAAAAATCATCGCTCCTCGCTCGAGCGGTCTAAAGGGCTCGCTCGAGCGAGGATGAATAGGAAAAATATAGCTCTGGGCTCGCTCGAGCGGTCCCCAAAACTAAGGGGAAGCTCGCTCGAGCGAGGTCCCCAGTAATGCTTCAGTGGCTCGATTTAACCGCTCGAGCGACCTCGATTTAACTGGCCGGCGAGTGCAGCTGACCGCTCGAGCGAGGTCAAGTGACCGCGCGAGCGAGGTCTGGTGACCACTCAGTTCTTGAAATTTTTGGATACAAGAAACTTGGGGGTTGTACACCCCAATGGTTCTAGTGACCTTTCTAAGCCTATGCTAAATTGAAATGTAGGTTTGACGCATGATCATGAAGTATAAACCTCTACGAAAAGGCGTGCTTTGAAATTCGTCGAGGTAGGGAATATTCTTGAAACATGTGCATTATTCTGTGAAATTCATATATGTAGTGTAATCCATTTAAATAGTCAAATACTGCATGATCCTCATGAAAAAGGGTGTGTGAGTGAGTTTAAAACGTGAAAGTCTTGAGGTCCTCAGGGGACGAGAAATCATATAGTTAAACAAAGAAGGATGCGATGGAAATAAGGGGCATCCCAGGGATGCAGATGAAAACTAACAGAGAAACGTAAGTAATGTGATAAGGCCCGATGTAATATAATTAGCATAATCACGGTGAATAACTATATGTAGAGCACATTTGATATTTTTATTATTTAAGGTTTGATTAGAATACCCCACCGACGTGGATACCCATCGACTGGCAGATATCCGTGAGCTGATGCATGGCAGATCCGTACTTTCATAGCACATCCCAGGGATGTAGATCTAAAAATAGACCCCGCCACCTATGAGAAAGGGGCTTGGGCAGTATTCCCAGGGGATACATATAATAACTGTCTAGTTAGACGACGATGGTGGGTATTCCATCGGGGCTCGATGCTATATTGCTCGGGGACTACTTAAGTTAAGATTTAAGTGATTAGGCCAAATTCACAACTAAACTAATAAGGAGATTAAACAAAACCATTATTTCTATTTCCAGTTATTTCAATTGTTGTCCATAAGTGATTACTCGATAATTTTATGCTTTTTAAACTGCTGACATATGTGTGAAGGTCAATCTATATGTTCTTTTTGTTTCCCTACGGAGCTAGGATGTAGCTCACCCCCCTTAGACTATACGTCGCAGGTCCAGGACTAGCGACAGCAGAGACTTCTGGAGACGCTGATCCAGGGGTTTCGGATTACGTGCCCACAGAAGAGTCAGAACCTCCTCCTGAGGAATTCTTCTAGGCAACCCACTGCATACTTTGAGAGTGAGTTGAGAGTATTAGGTACGGCTTGGTATGTCAAGCCTCTTTATTTCAAATGTTTTTAAATACCGTTTCTTTGACAAAACGTCTAGGATGAACTATTATCACTAATGGTTTGGGTAAGTTCTTATGCCCATGATTTGGCATGGGACAAGGACTGCCTTGCGATACAATGATTATTTTTTTGAGATTTTATTTAGAGTAGCTACGTGTGCCTCAATTACAGTTTTGGCTTGTATATATCAATGTTTTGTAAAGAACCTAGGGCACGGCCTTGAAGGTCGTGCTGATGGCACCGATTTCGGGATGCCGAAATTCGGGCTGTCACATAACGTATGGGAGACTCCTTTCCCCCCTTTCTCTATCTTGCTTTAACTAGTGTGCTAACCACACACATTCACACTAAGTGTTTTGTATCCACTTGACATACATGCCAAACACATACACCTAAGAGCATATATAGAGATTTTGGTCCTCTTGTGAACCACAAATACCATGGCACTGTTCATGGCATACGTGACCTGCACTGTACATAGAAATCAAGGATGTTACACTTGATCATCAAAGAACCACTTACCATCAATGATGTCTCCATCGTTCGATAGTCTGATAACTTGACCTTTTAGGGGTGAGGGATTGAAACTAACGACCGCCCCCATGTAGGCTTCGCTATTTTGGACCTCATCCTCCTCCTACTGATGACTTGCATCGACAAATGGTTGGGGATTGAAATTGGAAAATGCCCCCATGTGGACCCCACTATTTCTGACTTCCTCCTCCTCATATTGGTTATCTGCATCAACGATTGGGGGAGGGATGAGGTCATCTTATTGATTTTGAGTGGGTTGCATGGGGGTCTGATGGGGCTATTGCAGATAGGGAAAGCTTTGATGAGTGGCTTGTGGGGTAAGGGGGTGGATGAATGAGGTGTTTTGGTTGGATTAAGTGGGTACCAGATGGGACCATTGTGCATTTTGGGAATTTTGGGGAATGAGTGAATGGGTAATAGGATGTAAAAATTAGGGATTTTGGATGGTCGGAGCTTGGTTCCCATGTTGGGATGGGCATGATGGACATGGATGGATGGGGCTTATGTCCATTTGAGGAATTGGAAATAATGGGTTTGTAATTCGAGTAGGAATGGGGACTTGTTGGGTGTAAGTGACTGTGGGATATTGGGGGAGTGATGGAGGGTTTGCAAATGGGGCTCCCGAGTGTGGGCCTTGATGTGCTTGGGGGTAGGGCATGGAGCTTAGATGGGCTTGGGCCATTGTGCAATGGTGGGATTGGGCCATTGGGCCTTGGTGGGTTTGGGCCATTAGACCTTGTTGGGTCTGGGCCATTGGGCCTTGGTGAGTCTGGGCTATTGGGCTTTCTTAGGTCTGGGCCATTGGGCCTTGGTGGGTCTAGGCTATTGGGCCTGGGTGGGTTGGGCTATGGTCCTTATTGGGTTTGGGCCATTGGGCCTTGATGGGCTTGAGCTTGGGCTACTAGGCCTTGGTGAGTTAGGGTATAGGGTGTTGGACCTTGAGGCCCACCCAAATGGCCCCATGGTTGATGGGAGCCTGGATGGTATGGATGATGGGGGGTTGATTAAGATTTTGGGGGAATGAGGTATGTAGATTTTGGAGTATATGGGATGTGTTTGGAGATGTGTGGGATGGATGGGGGAGGCTTTGAGAGGCCTACCAAATTGTGTAGGCCCTAACCATTTCATCCATCATGGCCATGGGATTGAGTGAGGGGGTGGATGTAGATGGCCCATCTGATGAGGAGGGAGCATGGGACATGAATTTGATGGGTGTGAGGGAAAAATTGGGCATGGCCTAGGTAAAATCGAACATGACTTGGGTAGATGGGGGGAATGTGGTAGGTTTGGATTGGATGTGGGCATTGTTGGCATGGATGGAAAAAATTGGAACATATTTTGGGTGGAGGTGTGGGGGAAATGGTGTGTGTGTTGGACAAATGGAAAATTGGGCATGGTTTGGGGAATGTTAGGCATGACCTGGGTAAAGGAGGGAGAAAAATGGGGTGAATTTTGAAAGGTGGTGGATGGGGGAAAATTAAGGTTATTTGGATCAGATGTGGAAGGAAAATTTGGCAGGATTTGAGTAGATGAGGGGAAGTGTGATGGATTTGAATTGGATGTGGAAAGAAAATGGGAAGTATGTTGGTTTAAAACTTGGGGGGTATTTTGGATTGGTATGGGAGAAAAATGGGATGCATGTTGTGTGGATGGATGTGAAAAATTGAGTATGGTGGAAGTGGAGGGAAAATGGGGTATATTAGATGTGAATGGGGGAAAATTGGGCATGATGGATGGATTGGGTACGGATGCCTCGGGTGGGGTCCGAAAAGTTTTTCTCCTCTCCCTACGGGATGATGGAGGGTAAGGTGATGCCGGGACCATAAGTCTTTTTTGGATTTTGATTTTTTATATATTTTTTGTTCTATTTTTTTATTTTTGATTTTTTGGTTTTTGGATAAAGCAAATGAACATTTATAGGATGAGTTCCGGGGCTTTGGAATTCCCATTTCAGGCGGCATTCGCACCCCAAATATTTCCCGCGGTGAGATCCCGACGTACTTCGAAAGAATCAAAGAGAAAAAACCCTTTGATTTATGTGAAGGCACGAGAATCCACACAACAACCCGAACCCTCCAAAAAAGTCAATAAGAGGTTGACCTCTTTTGACTGGCGAGGGTGTATTGTGTGTCGAAGAGTGCAGGATTTATTGGAGATACTAAACCGCTAAATGGGGAACTCGGGGATGTGAAAAAGGCCTCAGACTCGGGTTGCACCACTCAGTTTAGTCTTACTGTGTGTATTACATGCGCCAATGCAAATCTGATGGATCTATGCTTGGCGCATGTATTACATGCGCCAGTGCAAATCTGGATTTTTTAAGCTTTGCGTGTATATTACATTCGCCAGGCACAAACAATGGGGTCAAACGCTTTTGACAGTAGACCGGCAAGCCCGAATTTAGTCTATTTTTATGGTTTTCTGGAAGTGATGTTTCCGGGGACTGACTTTCTTGTTATAATGGGTCCCTCCTCTCCGATCCTAAGGATACAAGGTTTGATTCGGGGCAACTAAACGCACTCCCCCAGGGTTTTAAGCTTTGTAACCGGCTTGGTCACCCACCCGATATACCTCCAGCGCAAGCACCTTCTCAGATACAGGATGGGGTGATTCTTTTCGGGATTATCACCACTAGGGGTTGCCGCCGTACTCCGATGTACTAAGAACCAGGACGTTTATATCTTTACCTAAATTTCCACCCTTTTATAAAATCTATCCAACGTGAAAATTCAATTAAGTCCCCCTCTTGGTTCAATTTTAATTTCAATTTTAAGGGAGTTTGCTTAATGTTCAAAAACTAGGGATGATAGTCTCGTGCCGCCTCTACGGGCTAACGTCCACTGATGGGATATGATTAAACGTAATATAATGCACAAGCAAGCCTGCCAATCGGCAAAGGCGTATAAACGATGAAATTTAAATACGCAAGTAAGCCCGCCAATTGGCTAAGGCATGTAAATGATGAGATTTAAATGCATAAGTAAGTCCGCCAATCGGCTAAAGCATGTAAATGACAGAAAATAAATGAAAGTAAAGACAATGCTCAAGTAGATCCGCCAATCTGCTAAGGCATGTAAATGATGGAAAAATAGGGATAAGTAAAAAATGACGGAATCGTAGGGGTGAGTACAAAAATGAAAGAGACAATAAAAGTTAGTAAAAATAAGAAAAATACATGCAAAAAATAAAGGGAGAACTTCAAATAGAAGCTCTAAAGCATCCCCAGCAGAGTCGCCATCTGTACAATCATGGATTTTTAACGATCCGTCTCGATGATGTGCTTGTGAGAAAAATATAGAGTCGCCACCCAGAGCTTTTGGTGTCCTGAGAAACCTAAATCAATATTATAAGCACCGAAGTACAAAAAATATAACTATAATCCGGTCTATGCTAAAGGCTCTTGGGTAGGGGCTTAGGTTATAGATCGGGAAGGTGTTAGGCACCCAATCAACTTGCTCAAAGCGGTCTCCACTATTCCTCTACCTTCTTTGCTTTTCCTCTATCCAAGGATTCAAGTCATTATGCTGCCAAAATTTCAGTGTTGGCGGAGAGCTTGATAGGATCGTAGGCACTTTAGATTAAGAAATCAGAAGAAGGAAGATTTAGATTTATTTTATGCACTTTAGATTAAGAAACCATTCATTTATTCATATTTCTCTAGTAGATTAGATCTTAAAGATAAATAGAAGTTTTAAAAATAAGAATTTAAATAGAATATATAAATAAGAAGTAATAGATAGACAAACTTCCTCGTGAGAACGATCCTATGCTAGTACTATGATTTCCATTGTGCGCTTGGAATAGGTTACGACTTGAATTTAACAATATTTGAATACATAAAATAAGCTGAGCACCTAGTAGACCCAAGGTTTTGGTCCTTAAGCAGCTACGATTATGAGGTTTAAAGATTTAAAATTGTTTAGGTACGATTTGGACTCATTTCGAGTCTTTTGGAAGAGTTAATACACTAAAGGTTGGGTGTGCGAGCTTCACACCACGTGAGAGTAGGTGGATAAGAACAAACACACATGATGCGTGTGTGTGCTTCACAGGGAATCAAACCAAAGGGATAAGTGGGGGGTAGGCGTCTCACGCAAGGCTCATTGGCTTTGTTTGATTTTTGCAAGAGAGTTGAGAGGGGGAGATAGAGAGAGAAAGAGAAAGGGGTGTGAAGAAGAAGAGGGATTTTTCCCAAATCCGTGTGCTCCGAAGCTCCAAACCTTTTGGAATTTTGTCAATTTGTCTTCAGGGGAGATCGAACCGTCGATCTCCATCGTGTGAGGATCCGTGGACGGGAGGGGAATCTACGAACTTCTTTTAGATTCATTCGAAACCCCTCCGTCGATTTTATGTGCAGCTCGGTTCTCGCTCAATTTAAGCATGGATTGTGCTAATTAAGAGGTAAGAAATAATTAGTTAAGTATGTAAATTGGTGGTTTTAACTTCCTAGAAATTCGTGTGAGATATGTGAAAGAGAAATGCAAAAAGTCACATGAGAAATGGGTGTTGAAACGCAGGAATTTGAAGGATCTCTGGTTCTTGCATGTGCGAGAAGCCTTCAGAATGACCTTTTGAGCCTTGCGTGTGGGGGACAGAGGCTCCAGTGAGCCTTTGATGCTTCGCTCGCACGAGAGCTGTGGGTGCCAGGTGACTCACGTGCCCGACCCTGTAGCTTGCGCACGCGAGATATAGAGTTGGTTTATTTTGGTTCTTTTCATGCAAATTCTTTAGAAACTTTGTTTGTTGGGCATTCTTAGACAATCTATAAGGTTTTTTGGATGCTTTGTAATGTAGGTTAGGGATTTGGGGACGTCCGTGAGGATTGCGTGACTCGTGACCGAGGTAGGGGAAATTCTATGTCTATTTGCACTTTTGACTTTGATTCATAGATGTCTTTGATATTTGTTGCATTTCACTTCTTGACTCTTAGCTCATTTGATATTCGTTTGTTTTGTTTCTTAATTCATAGTTCGTACGTTGTTTAGTTCATTTTGCTTCTTGACTTGTAGTTCGTACGATGTTTGCTTCGTGTTGCTTCTCGACTCATAGCTAGAATGATATTCGTTCTGTTTACTTTTTGACTTGTAACTCAGAAGACATTAGTTTATTTATAGAAGAAAATGGGTTTTGAACTTGTGACAATTTGCATGTTCATCATGAAATATTAGGAAAATAAGTTCTGCATCTAGGTCTTGTACTGTGCATACGAAAAAAAAATTGTAAACTCTGAATGAGTTAGTTTTCAAAAAAAGGGGAAGGGAAATTGAGATTTACCATGAGTTATTAAATGAATATTATGTGTTAGCATATGCATTTGATTTAAAGTTCACGTGAATGAATACCCTACCAACACGGCGGGATATTCTCGACCGACACAGCAAGATATCTGTGACCGGTATGACGGAATATCCGTACAATTCTACCTGCCAATGGTAATTTCGCTTCGCCAAGTATCCCTCATAACGTAGGGGCTTGGGCAATTCTGTAAATGTTCGATTGAGCGGCGATGGTTAGGGATTCCCATCGAAAAATCTATGGCTCCCAGTGCTATATTACGCTTGGGAGAATTTAAGTTATTATTTTAAGTTAGCTTTGAGATAAGCAAGAATGAAACTTTAAAAATATGCATGAAACTAAGAAATTAAAGAATTTGCTTGGAGATTTATTAAGTTAAATGTTTTAAGTTATGCATGAGATGATAAGTTGCATGTGAAATAGGTACGTGAGCACGAAATTAGACAACACTTGAAAACCCAAAATTTTGCGGTTGTGATCTTCATATAACACACCATCATAGACTATTTGAAATTTCTTTGAGATTCCATTTTGATATAAATTCCAGTTATTTTGATGAAACTCCATTTTTGAATTTCCTTTTAATTCTATCATTGAATATATGCTTCTATATGATGAAATGTGAATTTACATTGAGCTTTCCTTTATTGAGTTTAGCTGGTTAGCTCACCCCGACTATACTCACAGGTGTAGATCTGGATCAAGTATCGGAGAAAGGATCGGGATCTCCCATTTGGAGAATTCTACCATAGGTGTTGGCATTTGATTAGGAGTACTTTGGGTTTAGTTTGTGTACTTTTGGACTTGGACTTGGTACGTCCTATAATCCGATATAATGATACTATCAGTTTTTGTAAATATATTTTATAAACCACTGTTTTGGGTGATGATCGGCCATCATCGGTGATTTCTTTTGGGTCTCTTGTTTAGTTGTTATGTATAGAAGGAAAGCTTTATTTTGCCATATGTATCCTTGCTTTGATTCTATATTTTGTAGGTGTACTAAGAAATTTCTGTATTCGGATTGTGAAGTGAGATTCGACGGTTCAATTTTCCCTAAGTTTTAGGTGTAAGAAAGAAAAAAAAAATTATACAGGATTTTGTGGAAACGAAAAAATCAGGCTATCACACCTTGAACTTATATATTGTTGTTCGATGAAAGCGATTTAATATATTTTGTGTATTTTAGTGATTTTCAGATATGAAGATAATTTGAGCATAAAATATCCCAAGAGTTCAGAAAATAACGTCAAATCCGTGCAATCTTGGATGATCTAGAATTTATCCCGACTTTTAGCTCAATTTTGACCTTTAAAACATCGGATTCGTGAAATTGCTATTGCACCCAAAGTTGTAAAGCTCGTTGTCTTCTCACTAGAATCGCGTCAATCTAAGTTCGGCGTAAAAAGTTATAGCCAAAATACGGAGGCTGTGTCTGTTGAAGAGTTGGGCCGAATTTCATGCAAATTTGGAAAAATCGATCGATTTTCAGAATCGATTGATCATTTTTAGGAAAAAAATTTATGTTTTTAATGTTCAAAATTAGTCAAAATTGGAGAAAAAAATTACGGTTTCGAAAAAGAGCCCTATAAAAGGTAAAGTTAGTGTTAGTGTTTGAGAGCTTTCTCTTTTTGCACATTAGTTTTTATTCTTCTCTTTTTATTTTATCATTTTCTAGCTTTTTAGGAGGTAGATTAGCAATTATTTTCGATAGAATCATAGCACCGTTGATTAAAGCTTCTTTGTGGATCAAGTTGGAGACTCTAAATTGGGTATTTTAATGAATTGTTTTAAGTTTAGTTCATTTATTTACAATTTTTACATTCAAATGTGTGACTAATTTCTTAGAGATTTAGGATCTAATGAATCCTACATGAGGGATTCATCCATGAAGTTAGATATGTGGTTGGAATATTAGTAAACGCCTATATGATTTTTATGCCTATATGCTTTTACCTTTTTTGAGTTCTAATCATTAATTCAAGATATGAGAACTAGTCATGTTTTCCCATGATCTTAGATCTATGAGTAGGTACCCTAATCTTGATTTTTATGTAAAAATCAGAGTCATTAATTCATTGTGATCGATTAAAGTTATTTCTAATACAGTGATTGTTTTGGTTCTTTTCATTCGTGGATTTGGAAAAGTATTATGTTAGATTTTTATACTGATTTAATTGTTTCAATCTTCAATAAAGTTTTTAATTGATTTTAATCTTTATGAACTTTTTCGTCTCTAATATTCTACCATTTAGATCTAAATTCATGGATGATAACTAAGGATAGGAGGATTTAGTATCCTAAATCTTATTTATTTTTCTTTGATTAATATTATCTTGTTTAGTTTATTCTTCCTTTACATTCATCAAACTTTTCAGGTGTGCAACCGTGGGCTCTCGCGAGTCCGTCGCAATGATGCACTCTCTTTTAAAAATATGATGGAGTCGCCACCCAGAGCTTTTAGTGTTCCGAGATATCAAAATCAATGTTATGAGCATCGAAGTGCAAAATATGACTCCGATTTACCTGTCAACGCCAAAGGCTCTTGGGTAGGGGCTTCGATTATCAATCGGGAAGCTGTTAGGCACCCGATCGACCCGCTCGTAAGCGGTCTCTACTATGGCCAAATCTATGTTTACGTGAACATAATATATATATATATATATATGAAAAATGAGTGGCACTTCCTCTTACCCGAAGGCACACCGATCCTATTGAGCCCTTTTCACCCGCTGAAATTTTGGCGGCATAACGGCTTAATTCTAGGATAGAGAAAAAATAAAGAATGTATAGGGATAGCGGGGAGAGCCGGAGCTCTCGGGCGCTTGTAGCACAGTTGTGGATCTTTGCGCGAGAGCGACACCGGTGAGCTTCCGAAAGTGAGTGGGTTAGTGTAAGGTTCTAACTTCAATGGATAAAGGCTTGGAACTTAGAAATGGATGATGATGCTAGAGGTATGAGATGGGCTAAAGCTTCTAGGGTTTGAGCAAATTCTGATTTTTTAGGCAAATGGGGGAGCAAACTGCAAGAGTTTATTCTCTTAAAAATTTCAAAAGATGCTTAAACAAGGGGGGCGGGGGTGACTCTCTATTTATAGAAAAAAGTTGGATTAGTGAGGGGTTAAGGTCCTAATTGGGTTAGAAATTAGGTAATCCTATATCTAAGGTTTTCTAGGTTTTTGGTAGCTTAGATAGGTGGGAATTGGGTTTTAATGGTAGATGATAGGGTAGGGATTTAAATGGCAAAAGGGTGAAAAAGAGGGCTAGCAGGGGTGCAATAGTCCTAAAGAAACCCACCCCAGACTTTGGGGTGGTCAAAAAGTCAAACCTCAAAGATGATTTTCGGATATTTTCTGAAAAAACATTGTTCATAAGCCTTGCGTATATAAAGTATACACTAGGCTTAGGAACAGTTTCCCTGAGAAGTCTAGAGCCCGTTCTGAAGTTAAAAAAAGCTAATTTTGCCTTGCGTATATAATATATACGGAAGTGTAAATTCCTACAACTTTTTGTATTTTTCAAAATGCTATAACTTTTGATCTACAAATCGGAATGAGGTGATTCTTGGTTCGTTGGAAATTTGGGAACATCTTCTTTCCAATGGTATAGGTCTTAGCTCTAGAAGATGTCTACGCAAACTTTGGCAGCCCTCTTTTCATCCACTACTTTGGCTGGTTCAAAATGGGTCCAGGAATGGTTCTATGGGTTAGGGTTGATTCATAAGGGTCTGAAAAAGATTACTAAGGGTTTTGAGATGATTCCTAAGAGTTTTGGAAATGCTTTCAGAAGCTCGGAAGTATGCCTTATTTGAAGTATGTGTCGATCGAGCCTTGGGCCAAATTTGGGTGTCTACATCAGGCTAGATTAATATTGTGATGATTCTAGGGAATTTTGTGATTGGTAATTATTTCTTTTTAAAAATCTATTTAAAATCCTTGTGGGAACAACCTCGTACTCTGCACCCATTTAATATAGTACGACTCGTGCACTTGTGAGTATGACACTTTTAAAATTTTACAACAAGTTTTGGTGCCGTTGCGTAAGATTGCAAATAGAAAATATTAGGATTTGAAAATTAGTCTTAGGAAATTTCTAGATTTAAATTAATATTTATACTAGTATTTAAAAAAAATTAAATCGGTGTTATCGGTAAAATCATGTCAATTTATAGATTCAATCTCGAATCATGTGCTATTTGTGGAAATTCGATGCACATTGCACCTATGCATCCCCTTAACAATCCTAATATCTACTATGAACATGTCTACCCAAATCTTGTTTGAAACACTTATGACTGGTAGAGTCAACCCAATGACATACGGGGGTTTAATCAATCTCCAATGTGTGATATGATGCCTTACTCTAATCAGAGTTCTTACCCCGACAACTTTTCTTATGAGTTTTTACAGTAAACTTAATACTTTCAAGACACAGACCCATATGAATGATCAGTCACATAATTTACCATTTTATCACCCTTAACTTAGTGATGTTAGACCTCAGTTTGCTACTAATGAGATGCTATATACAGATATTTAGAACAGATAGCAGAATAGAGCCAAAGTGTTAATCTACGTAAAAATGAACTAAAATTCAGTAAGAATCACAATCATTCAAATATACGATCATAATCCTTCAAAGATACGATCACAATCCTATTTGAAACCTAGTTCTAGAAAAAATCGTATTCACGATAGTGCCAAGCTAAAGAGAAAAGAAGAGAAATCGTCTTTACGATTCATTTTTTATGATTCCTCATAAGAACTAAATACTGGAACAAACGAATGTGCCAAGAAGCGATAAAACTAAAGAACGACCAATCGTATTTTATGATTGTATGAATATTGAAGCTCGTTGCTGCTAATCAAGTGAAAGTCATACAGAAATAGAAAGATTACTTAAATTAGAAGACTGCTACTCAACGGACCTGAGAAGATTGGTGACAGAATTCTGAAGATCTTTGCTGCTTAAAATAAGGAGAAAAGTCCTGCATGTATCTACCATCCAAAGCAAGGAAGATTAATATTAGAAGTTTAGTTATTTTAGAAATATTTTGTTTTTAATAGTTTACTTTTATTAGAAATTGAATAATGCAAACTGACCCCTTATGAACTATAAATGAGAGGGCTCGGCGTAGAGAAATTCTATATCGAAGGAACTCTCAGCATCAATTAACGAATGAGGTTGGGTTTTCTTCCGATCAACTTAGTTTAGAGTAGTTTAGATATCCAACATTTTTCAAGAGCAATTGACGCCTGTGATCGGAAGCTGAAAGATTAGAGTAGAGTATCCATAGTTTCTTAAGAGCAATTGATGCCTGTGACTGAGGGATGAAAGATCTTTTTATTTGCTTTCTAGTGTAGATATTAATTTTTTTTTTACTGCTTTGTAAACATCTAAAAGTTCTTGATTTTAATTGACGACTAAAGTTTTGAATTTGCAGATTAGTGTTACAATTTTTTATTTTCCATCTTCAATTTTCTAGTGTTTGATTGACGCTCAAATTTATGAAAGATTGTTGATTAGTATAAATCTATATTGAAGGATTTTAGTTTTTGATTGACGTCCAAACTCTAGAGGAGTGAGATATAGTGTAACTGTAACACCCTAGAAAACTTGATCCTAATTATTGCGATGGATTATACACGTGGCTGATAACCGAGAGTGATCGGTGCCTTGGACCGAAGCCAATCAGTGTATTAAATGGTAGGGGATCCCTTGTAATAAGTGTATGCATTGAAGTGTGTAAAATGTTACACAGACTACTTGGGAGCACCACTGGTAAAGAACTAAGTTAGTAAACACAAGGTCATGGTATCAAGACCCATTGTGGACATTGGACCCTTAATTTTGATTTTGTTTTTAAAAGTCAAAACACCTTAGATTAGAGTGCTGGCTTAACACTGCAGCAAATCAGCCATTATAGACAAGTCACGCATGAGTTAGAAAACTGCATGCGGATTCAAATTGAGAGAAGGAAACACGAGAGCCCCATTCTGTGATAGCCTGACTTTTTCCCTTTTCGTAAATGAGAAAGGTCGCGCCATCGGATCACCTAACATGATCCTTTCTTATAAGTGCATCGTGTATAAAGTTTTACAATCGCGGAAGCGAATTAAAATAACTCTGATACAAAGAAATATGACACAAATGATATCCATTCCTTTATCTAAAACAGTAAACTGAACAGGAAATATAAACAGAAAACCTATACATGAAGTAGTAAACTATCTCAAACCATACTGCTATTTATACATGTTTAAAACCACTACTCTCTCTTTCTCTAACCTATTTCAGAATGAATTCTTCCACAGAATCTTCCTCCTTGTCTCCCTCGTCCTCCTCCTGATGGTAGATAGGATCAGCCTTATGCTTAGGGTCCTGAGCAATATCTGCAGCTAAGACATAAAGTCGTAGGATGAACTATTATCAAAGTTCAGTAGGGACAATTAAAATACTAATTTATATGAGAGATTATCAATTCATGTCTAGATGCAAAATAAAATGAAGCACATGCCATCTTATATTATGTCTATTCTAGCATCAATATATCCTAGAAGTATATCACAGACAAGCATTAATTCATGCAATTATTGTATCATGCTGACAATGCTGACATATTCATGCTGACCAAATACGAGTACTGACAAGGAAATTATGCGAGATAATATCAAGGGATCATGCTGAAACAAGATATGTACAAGGACAAGAAAATCAAGCTCCCGGGTAGCGGGATCACTTGTCAAGCTCCCGAGTTAGCGGGATCACTTGGACCTAGAAAATCAAGCTCTCGAGTTAGTGGATCACTTGGACCAGGATATTAACCCCTGAGCAAGGTTAACAGGGTCATTTGACTCAAGAAGTCAAGCCCTTGAGCTATGTTAGCAAGGTCACTTGACACGAGACTGGTTAAGCCCCTGGGCTAAGTTAGCAGGGTCACTTGGCTCAACCCAAAGCAAGCGAGTATTAAGACGAGAACATGTATGAGATCAAGCATGCGAGAACATCATGCACATATATACCTCAAGTTTGCGACATCATGTAATAACTTAAAAGTTTCTCAAAGCTTGCCTAGCATAATTGAACTTCATATGCTTGTAAATAACGAAAGCTAGTATACTCAACAATAACATAGTATGTTTATATCCACTTATTCCGCAAAATTGAGCTAATACTTTATTAAAGCTGAATTATCAAAACTGCACTTATCAAATCTGAATTCTAAAGCTGAACTCTCAAACGAACATAATCAAAACTAACATAGCATGGTCATCCTATTTACTTTTCAACAAAACTGAGCTAGCAATTATCAAAGCTTAACTTTTAAAACTGTCCTATCACCGTTGAACTCTCAAAACTGAACTATCAAGCTAGCATATTAAAACTGGCATTGCATGGTCATATAACTTCATCCGTCTTCAAGACTAGTATATCGATTATAAAATCATATAGTACATCGGAACACACACCTCAACAATGATATCTATCACTTGATGAACAGAACTATCATATTCTCTAGTACTATCATATTCATTCTTAATTTAAACTGAACTCCTAGTAACGTCTCTATCATCATTCATGCCAAAACTGATATGCGTATAGGTCTACATATGCTCATGTCAATAGCTTGCTTAACTAGACAAGAATTAAAAAATATCACATAAATTAGGAAGGTAATTTCCCTACCTGACACTAGGTTTACATGTAACTGGTTTCCCGTACACGCACGTCTTCAAGTAAATGCGTCATGTGCACCAAGTGGCACCTAGGATTTTATATGTGCATTTTAGTATCACGAATGGAATAGTGGGTAACCTGAGACCTAACATACATGGTTGATAAGGTGCATATACTGTAGGGTCACCGTACATATACTAACATATGCCAGATATAAACCAAGAATCATTGAAGCCAAGACAGCAGCCAGACATCTGCTTGCCTCGGCAAGCCACAAGGGTTGCCCCGGCAAGCAGCCCAGCTGAGGACCTTGCCACGGCAACCTTGTGAGGTTGCCGCAGCAAGCCTTGCTTGCTGTGGTGCACCCCTTGCCTTCGTGATTGCTATGTCTTTGTGTGCCTTAGTGGTTTTGCTTCTCTCTATGTATATATCCTATATATATATATATATTCAATTTGGCATGAGATATCCATGTACATTCAATTTGGAAGATCCAGAGTGCATTTGTCGAAAAGTTTGACTCCAAAACTTCACATAGATTTTGTTTGTTTTGTTGAGTCGATCATATGAGATCGACAGTAATGGCATAGCTTCTAGTGTTTCTTTGTAACATATACTCCACTAAATGAAATCTAGTCTAGTCATTTCAGCATACCTTTTTAGTGCATCTATGGGTATAATGACGTAGAGCGTGGGTCGGTGTCAGGTTTGCCGAGTTCGTGACCTGTATGTCAAAGCTAACGCATTGATCGAATTTCTCGCGACCAACTCAAATGATCGAGTAGCGATTTACGGTTTCGAATTGAA
Organism: Chloranthus sessilifolius; assembly: GCA_021018995.1. NCBI lineage: Eukaryota > Viridiplantae > Streptophyta > Magnoliopsida > Chloranthales > Chloranthaceae > Chloranthus > Chloranthus sessilifolius. The sequence continues at coordinate 18,801,437 of CM037591.1, read as the reverse complement.
GTGAAAGTGTGAAGAAATGCATGGAGTCATGGGTTTAATTACTAGAGATCTACTTACTGGCTGCAGTTAAATGAGTTATATATATATATATATATATATATATATAATTTTTGGTTTCTATGTGGATAATATATATGTGCTTTGCGGATTTCTTTAAAGATGGGAGCATGAAGATCAAAGGAGGGCTTCGTTGTGTTTTATAGCCTATGAGCTGCACTTTGCGTGCATGAGAGGCAAAGAAGACTCATGCAGCCGTGTAACTCAAAGGTGCTGCAAGTAGCTTATAATCTACAAAGGGTTAGCATCCCCTATACAGCAACTACATGCCTCTTAAGATAGCAGCAGATGAGCCAAAATAGGCTATATGTGACTCAGTCTATTATACGTTTGGTAATTGTAAGCTCGTAGTGGCTATGCTGCTATACAAAGCTTGCATTTGCTATTGGGTGTATACCCAGATAAGCCAAAACAGGATAAGCTATATAAATTGGTCACAATAGATGCAAGTATATATAATTGGGGTTATTGTGTATGGCTGGCTTTTCTTCAAATGTAAGTCCTTAACACTTTAGGACGTGTATTAGTGGCTTTTCGTCTTTAGTTTAAAACATGCACACGTACACATATATATGCTATCTGCTTCAAGTATCTAATTAACTAGAAGTAATTTAAGTTCTTTCTTTTAGTGTCAAACTTCAAGTGTGTTTTACATACACAATTCTTATGTATATGATGGACTACAGTTACTGGGTCACTACGGACCGCACACTCTACTATAAATGAACACTTTGTGTCCCGTGTTAGGCACACGCTTGACCCTACTCGAGTTCATACCCGCTATTGTCAGGATTAAAATGTGGCAGATGTTGCACATTCTCCCTTCTATCTTAATTTCGTTTTCAAGAGATCTCAGCCATTGAATCTCTTCCGAAGTTTCTTGTTCCTTCGTAGTTAAAATTTGTTTGCTTTGACCACCATGAAAAATTCCGTTCTCGACGTTGACATGATCAAAGCGAAGACAGGTCGAATCATTGGAAGGATATGAGACCATATCCAAGTTCTTCTGACACCGACCATGGTAGATCTTCGCATGCGCGTAAATTAGGAAGGTAATCCTCGTGACACGATAACATGAATCTAGATTTCCAAGAATAGGACTCGATCATTGAGGAAATTGAGTCGCACACAATGGTTTCGGAAATCAAATGTGTGAGAATCACGAAATGCCGATATACCCCTACGATCGATCACCGAAGTCCTTGCATGTGGGCTAATATAAGGTAAGATGATGAATTAAATCAATTAAGAGAGATTTAGCATAGATTTCGAGTAAATAAATACATTAAATGGTTACATTTTGGGATTAAGGATAAGGACATAAAGGTTGAAAACTAGGGTTGTCAACGGGCCGAGTTTTAGCCCAAGCCCGACTCGGATGGGCAGGGTTCGGGCCCAAAATTTTTAGTCATTTAATAAATGGGCCGAGCCGGGCTAAGCCCGGATAAGAAATGGGTTCAAGTTCAGGCTGGGAAGTGTAAGACCCGGCATGGCCCGATAAAATAAGGTCCTTATAAAAAAAAACTCTTAAAAAAATGGTTAAAAAATACTAGAAACCTGGCCCGAACCGTCCCGTATAGCTAATCGGGCCGGGTTTGGGCTACAATATTTAAAAATCAGGCTGAGCCCGGCCCGACCCGATTAGCTATCGGGCCAGGTTTGGGCCCAAATTATTTCTTTAAAAAAACATGAGCCAGGTGAAAATCCGGCCCGGCCCGTTGGCAGCCCTACTGAAAACTCAGAGGTCTGATGAACTCGCTCAAGTGACCTTGGAGGTTAGCTCGAGCGAGTAGTCCAGCAAGCTGAAAATGAGCTGAGTTTTAAGTAACTCGCTCGAGTGAGATTGGACCTCTCTCGAGCGAGATCCCACCTGAAGCACTCGCTCGAACGAGTGCATAGTAGATTTTTAGGCCAAATCCACTCGGGTAAAACTCGCTCGAGCTAGTTTTGGAGTGCCACATGAACTCGCTCGAGCGACCCTGTAACTTGCTTGAGCGAGCTCCCCTGTCTTTGACTATCTCAGCCTTTCCTCTTGAAAGGCTGTGTAGACTCTTGTTGCACATACTCACTGTCATTGATATATGTTTTGTGCACCATTATGATCTAGGTGGACCGTGAGAAAACCGTGCGAAAGCTTAGTTGAATTACAAAAATGTTCCGCACGACCTTGAGACTAAGGTAAGGAAGCTTTCAATGCCAGATTATATTTTGATTGTGAATTCACACTACGTGAAAAAGCCAAAAAAACCACTGCCTCAGTGGTTTTTTCAAAAAACCACTGTTTAGGGCAGTGGTTTTTTTATGCAAATTAAAAAAAAAAAAAAAATTACGTCGACAATTTTTTATGCAAATTTTTTTAAAATAATATTTTTTTTATGCTTTTTTTTAATGCAATTTTTTTTATGCTTTTTGTAATACTTTTTTAATGCTTTAAAAAAAATTATATAAAGAAAAAAAGCTATTAATCTCATATTTAAACACATCCATTCAACTCAAATACAAATCATTCAATGCCATTAATAAATAAAATAGATGCCCAATTTTTTTATTCAAACAAAATATTGCATCTCAACCTATGATCCAACCTTTCAAATCAACCAAATATTTTAAACTTTACATGCTCAATCCTTTATTCAAATAAAAAAAAAAAAAAAAAAAAAAGAGAGTTAACAATCTAAGGACCCCATGACCTAGTTTCATAATTAAAAAAAAAAAAAAAAAATGTGCTTCGCCTCTCCTGCCAAGTATCCCCGTCCCCTAGTGATCCGTTTGAGGTGAGCTTCAAATCGAAAAGCTTCGCCTGAAATTAAAAGGAGAACACAATTAAATATTTATGATTTTAAGCAATTAAATTGAGATATTGATGACTTCTCACTACAAAAAAACGGACCTACGCCGACGGCTGTGATTAGGAGGAACAAAGCCTTCATGATTAGGTGGTCTGAAATGAATAAAATTTTAAGGAGAGTTTCAGCTGAGAAAATCACAGTTTTCTGGTACAATATTGGTGTGTTAAGTCCTTATTTCTGATGTTGGTATCCACCTATCTGGCCTATTTGCTGTCAGGAGGTATTTCTGGGCTACCATTTTTGTACTGCTCTTGTGTGTCAACTTACTATTTATTTTTCTGACAATTGGGTCAGCTGGTAGGTCTGCTAACCTGCTTAGGCCTTATCTATTATGTACTTATCTCCTTTTGATTAATAAATTTTAATTTATCAATTAGTAATAATAATACTAATACATAATAATAAAAAAAAACTACACGAATTGCCAAATTGTAATCATTTAAACCCCTATAAAATCAAAGCAAGACGACACCTTGCGCAGGGAAAAAAAGTTAAGCAAGTAAGAAACATACACAATGGCAGAGACTACACGACAATAACGTTCCCACATGCTCCGAAATCTGGGTTGACCTCCAAGATCCCACAACTTTATTGTAACATTTCCTTTAGTTACCTTACGCATATTGAATCCAACCTGTAGAACACATTACATGCAAAAGCAATGCATCTTACCATTAAACATCATAATAGCTTGAAATCCTAATATTTCATAGAAAGATATAAAACATTCTACAACTAGGATGCCATCTGATTTACGAGTATACAATAAGACCAAATCTGCATTCCTTTGGCATGACAAAATTACTCACAGTGGGAATCATGTCTTCACTATATCCACCAGTCTACAAAGGAGATCCAAAAACTAGTGTCATAGCATGTTTCATAAAGAATATAGATGCTAATTTGAAGATATAATGAGTTTTTACTTACTACAACGACATTCACAAGTGAAGTTTTTCCGGCATTCTGAAGCCCTATCAAAGAGAGCTCCATTTCTTGTTTGAAGAAGAGGTTGAAATTGAGAGGAAAAAGCAAGTCATTCCATTTACTGATAAAAATCAGTTTCATGCCACAGGCTGAAATTACAGCAGCATGATATAGAAAATAATGGAAATTTTTTGTAAAGTTCATTTATATTATATATGTCCTGCTGTGCTGGTTTGAGCCTAAAAATTGTGGCTTTTTTAAGCTTATTATAAAACCTTCTACTGATTGTGTATTACACACGAAATATAAATTTTAAAAAGCTTCCACTAATTTTGGATGGTATGGGTTGAAACATGCGTGGCTCTTGTGAAACTTAGATCGGCAATTTAACATTCTATTTCTTCAGAAAATTCATATTCTCAAATCAAAATCCAGTGTTTCCTATAAACTGATAAAATAAATATCAAGAATCAACAGAGCACAACCATCCCTATGACTATAATTTCTACGTATTACACTCTATCCACAACAATGATTTTTAATTTTTGACACTAAATTGGGTTATATATTTTCTTTATTAGAATTCACAAATCCATGATAACTACTTTGTAAGCGCTTAACATTAGAGACTCATACCTCGTAGGGATCTCTCATAACTTCAACCCACCACCTATGGACATCAAAAGGGCTAGCGCCAAGGAACCGCTAAAGTCCATACATGTCATCAATCCTATGCTGTATAGGGGTTCCTGTGATGCACCAATGATATTGAGCACGTAATCGCAATGCCATTTCTGTCGCAACAGTCATATTACTCTCCACCATTTGAGCTTCATCTAAACAAACACGCCACCAGATGAATATCCTTAAGGGAGGCTCTAGAATGTCAAGCCCTAAATACCGTAGCTGTAATGCCAGGCACTGCAGTCAAACTCCGCATCTGAAACTACCAATCTCACCAAAGTCCATTAAGTCCTTCCAAACTTGTTTACACCACTTGAAACTACCAATCTCACCAAAGTTCAAGAGTGATTTTTTACCACTTTAACCCAACATGTTACAATTTATAAAACAAATGCTAAAGAAAAGCCGAACCAAAATTACGAAGAAACATTTCCAATCATCAGTTAAACTTTTTGCGAAAGTCTATGAGTTGTGTTAATTGGAGTAAAACTGATCATAAACAGTATAAAAAGCTGATTCAATCCCACAGTAAAATATTCCATCAACCCAAAATAAAACCATAACTTATGATTAAGCACAATTACTACCACATTTTAATTCTATATAAATAAAAACCAACATGAAATGATTAATCGAACAATACCAGTTTAGAATACAAAGCACACTTCATCAATCAAACTTTTAGCGGAGCCTATGAATTGTGTTAATTTGAGTAAAACTGATCATAAACAGTATAAAAACCCACCGCGTCGATTCAATCCCACTGTAAAATATACCATCAACCTGAAATAAAACTAGCAAATGCAACATTACTGCTACATGTAAATTCTATATCGAAAGAACCAACACTAATCGATTGTAATCGAACAATACCAGTTTAGAATACAAAGCTTTCTTCATTAGCCGTTGCGAATACCACTCGAGGTGGGACGCAACATGTCCAGTGAATAGAGAAATAAGTCCGAGAGCGAAAAGCATCAAGCCACATATAAAAGATGATTCACAGCCAATGTACTACTAAACCACAGCACAAGTACTCAATAAACATAAAACAAAAAACCAAAAAGGATAATGCAGCCTTACCAACATCAAAAAGTAAAGCTTGCCTTCAAAATCAGGAGACCTGAGTTCGAATCCCCTCCCCCTCTTGAGGCCACCCTAGGGATTTATATCCTGTACTGACCTGGAATGTGCTAACTTGGGGTGTGCATGTGCCCCAGCGATTAGGCAGGTGCTCTAAGAGGCCTGGATATCCGTCTCCGTCCTTACCACTACTTTAAAAGGGACTCTAACATGGAAAGTCCTTTCACGAAAATTTACGAAAGTTGTGAAAGTCAAGATTCCTCTATATCTAACAATAGTCAGGTTGAATCAGTTGAAACCTATATGAGTTTAAAATTATTTTGCCCTTAGCGTAATAGGTCAACTTGGATATCAGGTTATTGGTCAATGGACTAGGTTTATGCCAAAAATATTAAATCACCGCTTACGGCCGAAAACCTGATATCCAAGTTAACCTATTATGCCAAGGGGAAAAAAGCAAGGTTGTCAAATCGTGTATCATACTCAAAAAAATTTGTATTGCCTATCTTATCATGTATCGTAAGATACACTTAGATTTTTACAAATATAAGCCAAGGGACTAGTTTACACAAAATAGTGTTGGAATTTATCTTTACGCGCAGCAAGTTGCCAAGGATGTTGGCAGGAGACCAATGCATCTGGTTTATATTGAAAGATAAGTTGAAGTGGTTCCAAATTGCAGAGGCACAAAAGGGCAATTGAAGAGAAGATGGCTTCTGGTTTTGGATGCCTAGAAATAAAGAAGGCATTTAGAAGAAAGAAGGATTTTCCTTTTGATTATGTCATCATCTGTTGATAAGCCATTATTTAGGGCCTTCTAAGAAAAGATTTCAATTTTCATTGGCAGGGAAGTGGTCCAGATCCACTGGCATTCCTGATTCTTTTCCCCTTGAAGTTGAATTTTGTCCCAAGCTGAGGGTATTGAGAACCAACCTGAAGTAGTCGACTTCCATACTACTTTTTCTATATTATGTTTTCTGATTTCCAGAGAGCTACACATCGTTGAGAAAGGTTGACTGAAAAGCTCTGTGAGTTTTGATGTTTTCCATATGCCATCTTTCCATTCTTTGGGGAGAAGTACATCACAGTTTAATAAGTGAGGGTAGGTGGCAATCAAAGGGGGGGGCTGACCAAATGAATCTAGTGAGCTTTTTTTTCAGTCTAGCTGTCCCCAAAAGAAGTTGGCAAAACTTCTCCTTGTTCTTTGATTACATACTTCAGTATGGGAAGAATGGACAATAGGTAGATTGGATTTTGCTCAGTACATGTTTGAGAAGAGTGAACATGTGAGCTTGCCTCCTTCAGTCAAAATTTTTTATTTCCAGCCGGAAACTTCGTTTTTGATTATTTCTACGAGCAAACTAACAGAAATCTATAGTTAAGCAACCATTAAAGAGGGGTACTCCACGTAATTTAAAGGGAGTTTGGTGGGAATGAATCCCAGGTTGCTTTTAACCATGCTAATCCTGGGTGTGTGTGCGTGTATATAAAAAAACTGGACAATAAATGAGGTGTACGTAGTTGTAATAAACGAAGTGTAATAAATGCGTGTAATAAATGAAGTTGTAATAAATGCGTGTAATAAATGAAGTGTTTTAGTGCCCAAAAAAATTGCTCTGAAAAGATAATTGAAACTAAATTATAGAGTGTTAAGCGACGTGACATGTGAGAGAGGATGCACCCTTCAGACCTCAAGAGACACAATTGAATTCAAGAGGTAGTAAGAGTATTTGCAACCAAAGATTCAGATTTACAAACTGATGGTTTCCACATTGAACACCATTGACTACCTTGAATAGGATGATGGGAGATTGTTCTTCATGTCAATCTTTCACAAAACAGATCTTGAGATTATGGATCCAATTCAGAATACCATAAGGATTTTCACTTTGGTAAATTCGCATTTGCAGTGAAACATCAATGATACACTCCTTTATGATTTACAGTAATCCTCTGGTTCAATTTATACGAAAAATGGGCATCACCGTATAGTTATTTGTGATTCTTGAATTCATTGCTAAAAAAATGAGCAGACCCAATACCCGTAGCAAAAATAAAAGACATAAGCCTGACGACAATGATGGAGAATTGCCTGAAATATTGAGGTACATGTTTTTTCTGAAGTTGATATTGTATTCACTCTGATGCTTAAGTTTCTATATTTTTATTTCGATTCCCCACTCACCTTGGCTCTTTTGTAGGAGAATTCACTCAACTGGTGATATTTCAGAAGATGACATCCATCAACTATATATGATTTGGAAGCCAATTTGCCAGGGGTGTCGTGTAAATTCAAAAGATTCTCCAAACTGTTTCTGCGCACTCATTCCACCTCCTAATGCTGCTAGGAAATCTGGCTTATGGCAGAAGATGTCTGATATTGTTCTTGCTCTTGGTCTAGATTCATTCAAAGATCTTCGTTCTTCCACGGAGTCACCGGCAGGTTTGACTAATTTGGGAGCAACATGCTATGCTAATAGTATACTTCAGTGTCTGTATATGAACACATCATTCAGGGCAGGTGTTTTCTCTGTTGAACCGGAACTTTTGAACCAACACCCTGTGTTGGATCAACTTGCACGGTTATTTACACGGTCCTCTTAAAAGATCTTGCGGCTAAAAAGATGCACCTTAAAAGACTTGAAAAAAAAACTAGCGATGGGGGATCTTAGGACCCCCATTGGACAATGTGGCTCTGCCACTACTTCCACCCCTAGTTAATAAGAAATATAAAAAGGCAGATATTCCCGCTACAGTAGTCTAAAATTCTAACACGTTGCTTTACTTCAAAAACTATAAATATATATATATAAAAAACCAACTATAAATAAATAAATAAAACCTGTTCCATCGGCAAGATGAATAGTAACTATTTCGAGTTTCCTCTAAATTCCCTTTCTGTTTTGCTTAGAATCACTAATGTGGAACGCAAGCTGTGAAGAAGCCATAATAAAATTTAAAGGTTCATTGTAACAAGGTCATAAGATCCAAATCCAATAGAATGAAGAAGTACTTTGAAAATTCACCTTTGTCCCTACATAAAACGTTGTAAAGATGCCTCCGAGAATGGGTAATCCTGTAGAGATAAGAAAATTTGAATTTTACAATGACCGCTAGTTTGTTGAAAGAAAAAATCGATGAGATTTTTAAATTCCATCTTTCTGGAGAAACCGCGAAATCAACCAAGTAATGCCTGATGGTCCTATAACAAAAGCAACAAGATTGGCACCCTGTTGGAAGTATAAATGTTAAAAACCAATAATCAGGTTCGAGTGAAACGCAAAATATCTACCAAGCCTACAATTTCAAACTGGAAAGCAGAATGTAAAAGGTTAAACAGATAAACTGCAATTGATGAGTCTTGGCATCTTGGGAAAGATGTGGCATGAAGTGCAAACAGCTCATTTTACAATTTAAGTCAATATGCTCTATGGCAACTCCATGTCTGTAGTTTCTTAAAGGTACCTGGTAAATCTATTCGCGTCCACAGGAATATTGAGGGCGCCTACAAAACTACTAGGTGGTCAAGTTACTCGAAACTCAATCGAGTAACTCGAGAAACTCGAAAAACCGAGTTTCCTATCGAGTCTACCCAAAACTCAGCTGGGCTGAGTCGATTCGACCGAGTTTTGGGTGACTCGATCGAGTTTTTAAACCATACTTCTAATCCTTACGTACTGTGCACCTAGACTATGAATAAAGCATTGTAAGCCATGCTAAAATAAGCAGTCCAGAAATCCAACGCCAACTTAAGTGTTTAAAAATATGATAGAAATACATACCATCAGGCATGTGATTGTAATGGCACCTGCAATTGCACTGAGTTCATGAAAAAAGAACTCCCCAGTCGCATTCTTAACCTGATCATAAAATATATTTAGGAATATAAAACACTCAAAATTATGATGGTAATTAGACAACCAATTTGAAGAAAAAAAGAATAAGGAATATGAAAGTGAAAATATTACACAATTATAAACTTAAACAGAAATTAGGCTACCAACACAAACCATAAAAAGCTGAGGAATGCTATTTGTAGAACAGAACCATTTATTGCACCCAAACAACCTTCTTAGACAGGGTTTTGACATTTTTCTTTTAGAAGCCAGATTTCTTTTAATATAAAATGACAAATGGGAAGATTGCGTCCCGATGAAGCCCATGGCATGATCAACCCAAAACAACACCCGCTTTGGGTTGATCAGCCATGGGGCATGTGATTTAAAAAAAAATTATTCTTTTTTGGCCCCCGTTTGATGGGTCAAAAATAAAGTGATGCCCAACCAAACTGGTGCATTGATTTTAAGCACCCTTTGACTACATTTTCAACAGTGAATATGCATAGGATCAGGGGCAATTTTTTAAGTGGTACCCAATCGATCTTTTTCTAAGTTGTAGTGGCACTTGATCCTCGTGATGGTGCCACATGGTGCCCATCTGATCTGGGCACAGCCCTCAGGGCTGCGTCCGGCCGCATAGTCCCGGGCCACATATAAAATTAATGATTTGATTCCAAAGCGCAAGAACTCTTTTATAGGGATAGTTTTGAATGTCATCCGTATAGAAAATTCATAAATTATTGCCACACCAATATAGTTTGGTTTGTTTTAGAACCTCTAATATATATCATCACCAGGATTTCCATTTCCACCTCATGCCATGAAAACAAAAGTAAGATAAGAGTGTATAAGATAACTCTCCAACCACATTCTCATCCAAGTTGTTAGATAGGACATTCAGACAAGTTCTAATATCCTCAAAATTCACTTTTTCTCCAATATCCTCAAGAATATCTTTAGATCATGTCATTGGCTATTAGAAAAATTGAGCCACTACTTGCACACGGAAGTTCAGCATTTGCACACTACTATCCATAAAAAATTGATATAGCCTTTTGTTATAGAGATGTTTGTGTGAAAAGGTCGCAAGTTCAATCCCAGCTTACCTATATAGAAAAAAGATTTTTGTGTTCAAAGGTGAGACTTCTGAGTGCACGTAGTGGCTCCCTCAAAATAATAAGGCTAAAATACAAAATTACTGGAGTTCCATAAACCTCATAATAAAATTCCTAGATTTTGTTAGTTGCCATATGTGCACTTGCTGCAAATCAAAAGCTGCTGCGTAAAATGGAAACCTTCTAGACAACATCCATAAAAATAGTTGTAGTCCTACCATTAGTGTTCCTCTATTGTGGTCATATCTTTCATCACCATGTCATATCCAGATTGAGATTTCTTGCGTTTTTTTATTTGTACATTCATATTTAGGAGCAAGCAATCTCTGAATAATTTAGGCCCAATAATAAAACTCCTACCGCAAAGAAAGACCACAATGTAAAACACAATGGAATTATCTCTCGTAAGTGAAGAGCAAGATAGTCAAAATTTAAGACTCCTACACAACTGCTAGGTGGTCGCCAAATGATTTCATCATATATTAAGAAAAAATCAAGGAATGTCCTGTGAAATGGTTTGGGCATGTGCATTAGAAACCTAAAACAGCTCCTTATGAGCGATTGCTATGATACAAGCACGATGAAGTAGAAAGTGAAATCCAATCATAGTAGAGAGGTAGTCAAAACCAAGATAGTTATTTTTACCAAGATAGTTTTTTGACAAGGCACCTGCTGCCCTGATGGTCATTTTTTTTTATCATTTTAACATTGGAGAAAAATGTAGTGGAAGAGTTAAATCTGTTAAGAACTTGATCCTTGAGCTACTGATGCTACTTATCTCATTTTTCTGGTTTGAGTAAGAACAGATCATAATCCTATTTCATATGTTTTATAGGTGTTCAATGTGTGGAAAAGATTCTGAAGCTTCTTCAAAGATGGAAGACTTTTATGAACTAGATTTGAACATCAAAGGGTTGAAAAATCTGGATCAGAGTTTAGATGATTATCTTAGCATATAAAAACTTGATGGAGATAATCAATATTTTTGCGAGTCATGTGGAGCAAGAGTCGATGCTACCCGTTGTATTAAGCTTCACACACTTCCTGCTGTTCTTAATTTCCAGCTGAAGTGTTATGTTTTCCTCCCCAAGGTATCTTTCTATAAGCCCATAAGGCATCCGTCAATTTGCTAGACCAATCTCTTCTGTCGGTTCTCACAGTCTTTTCAAGAATATGTTTGATTTCCCTGTTGGAAATCTCTACCTGCCCACTGGTTTGTGGGTGGTAGGGAGTGGCTACTCTGTGGGTAACAGAGTATCTTTCCATCAGTTTATCAAAGGGTTTATCACAGAAGTGGCTGCCCTCATCACTAATAATAGCTTTAGAAATGCCAAATCTTGAGAAGATGTTGTCTTTCAGGAATTGAATGACGACCTTGTGATCATTAGTCCTCGTAGCTATGGCCTCTACGCATTTGGACAAGTAGTCCACAGCTACAAGGATGAAATTGTATCCAGCAGAAGGCGGGAAGGGTCCCATAAAGTCGATTCTCTAAATATCAAACAGTTTGACAACAAGTATAGGTTGTAAGGGCATAGAGTTTCTCCTTGTAATACTGCCCATTTGCTGGCATCTTTGAATAGGGTAGGCCAGTAGAAACCACTTTGAAGAACCTTGGCCGCAGTCTTGTTACCACTGAAGTGGCCCCCGCAAGCCTGTTCATGGCACATGGGTAGGATGTTTTGAAACTCAATTTCAAGTACACAATGTCGGATCACCTGATCTGCACAATGCTTAAAGAGGTAAGGATCCTCCCACATGTAATATCGAGTCTGTGAAAAGAACAGAATCTTATCATCCCTGTTCCAATGTGGAGGGATCCTACCCACAACAAGGTAATTGACAATATTGGCAACCATGGCATACTTATCTGAACAGTCAAAAGTTGCTCATCTGGGAAGGAGTCATTCATGGGCAAGCTTTTTGTGTCAGTGGCTGGGATCCTTGACAGATGATCAGCCACCACATTCTCAACTCCCTTCTTATCCTTAATCTCTAAATTGAATTCCTGTAAGAGAAGAATCCATCTGATTAGTCATGCTTTAGCTTCCTTTTTGGACAAGAGGTATTTCAAAGTTGAGTGGTCAGTGAACACAATAATTTTTTATCCCAGCATATAAGACCTGAATTTTTCTAAGACAAAGACAATAGTTAATAGTTCTTTCTCAGTTGTAGTATAATTCAATTGAGCATCAACTATTGATTTACTGGCATATGCTACCACAGAAGGTGCCTTGTCTTTTCTTTGACCCAACACTGCCCCAATGGCAAAATCTGATGCATCACCTATCAGCTCAAATGGCAGAGAAAAATCAGGGGATTGCAAGATGGGAGCTATGGTCAAACAAGTCTTTAACAGTTCAAAAGTAGCTCGACATTCATCATTAAAGTCGAAAGGAACGTCTTGGCACAACAGGTGACAAAGGGGTTTGGAGATTTTGTTGAAGTCCTTGATGAGCCTCCTGTAGAACCCAAAAATGACCTAACTTGTTTGACAGTTTTCGGAGGGGGAAAATGAGCAATTAAATCAATCTTAGCTTGATCAACCTCAATTCCTTTGTGAGAGACAACATGTCCTAGAACAGTGCCTTGAGTCACCATGAAGTGGCTTTTCTCTCAACTCAGAACTAGGTTGGTCTCCTCATACCTTTGCAGCACGGAGTTGAGGTGGTGTAGGCATGGGCTAAAATCATCTCCATAAATGGAGAAATCATCTATAAAGATCTCCAAAAACTTATCAATCATGTCAGAGAAGATAGCATACATGCATCTTTGGAACGTGGCAGGTGCATTACACAACCCAAATGGCATCCTTCTGTATGCAAAGGTTCCAAATGGGCAAGTGAATGCGGTTTTTTCTTGGTCCTGGGGGTATTCAGGGATTTGATTGTACCCTGAATATCTATCAAGAAAATAATAATAGGCCTTGCCTGCCAGCTTGTCCAAAATTTGGTCTATGAAGGGCAGTGGGAAGTGATCCTTGCTGATTTTTTCATTGAGTTTTTAGTAATCTATGCATACCCTCCAACCAGTGATCTGTCTGGTTGGAATCAGCTCACCTGAATATGCTTCAACAACTGTGATGCCAGATTTCTTGGGTACTACCTGGGTAGGTGCTACCCATTGTGAATCTGAGATGGGGTAAATTATCCCAACATCTAGGAGTTTGACTACCTCCTTCATCACAACCTCCTGCATGTGTGGGTTGAGTTTTCTCTGCATCTCTCTGGAAGGTTTGGATCCTTCCTCGAGATGAATTTTATGCATGCATATAGCAGGGTTGATTCCCCCAAGGTCTGGAATGGTCCATCCATACTTCAGCTAGCTCATTAAACCATTCCTTACCATGTAGTAGCATATTCACATTTTTCTGGACCACCTCATCTATCACATCAAGAAAAAAACAGTCCTCATTGGGATGAGGATAATTTGCTGCGTTGTACACATTCAATTTGACATTCATATTTCCAAATGACACTTTCATGATTCCAGACCTGCATTGAATACAAGCATTAGTTGTGGCTAATAAGGGTCTGCCTAGAATCACAGGTATGGAAGTGGCACTCCTACCTGGTTCCATATCCAGCACCAAAAAGTCAGCAGGATAGAAGAATTTGTCAACTCCAATCAAAGATCCTCAATTATCCCCACAGGTTTCCTTTCAGCTCTGTCAGCCAACTGGAAGACCACATGTGTGGGCTTTAATTTGCCTAAGCCCAGCTTCTCGTATATTGAATATGGAAGCAAATTTACACTGGCTCCTAGATCTAATAAGGCTTTGTCAATGGTATGATCCCCAATGATGCAGGAGATAGTGGAGAGGCCAGGGTCTTGAAGTTTGAGGGGAGCTGCAATAGACAGGACTTGCTTAACTTTTTATGCTGCAAAGACCTTCTTGGATAAGTGTATCCTAGACTGTCTTTTATGGGTGCACAGGTCTTTTAAAAACTTAGCATAAGCTAGGACTTGTTTAATGGCATCAAGTAAAGGCAAATTGATCTTTACTTACTTGAAAGTCTCCATTATTTCCTCAATTTTTCCTTGCCCTTTATCAAAAGGGGAAGGTGCTTGTAGTGCCTTAGGAAATGGCAAATGTGAGATTGCTCCCTCACTTGCAGCCTTAGCCAATGGGGCCTCTTTCTTTTTTATTGTTTTCTTTTCTTGAGGATCCTCATTATCTTCTTTATTCACAGCTGGTTGCTCCTTCAAGTCCACCACTGGTGGCTTTTATTGTGTTCTGATAGAAATCACTTCATTTTCTTCCTCCAAGTTCCTCACAGGCTCACAGCCCGCTTGGTTGTCCACTAACCTACCACTTCTCAATGTTGTAATAGATTTGGCTTCCTCATAGGTGGAGGAAACTTCACCCACTACAAGCTATCTTCGTGGGTTGTCCTGTGGTTGGCTAGGTAGCCTCCCTCCTCTTCTAGCCAAGGCATCAGATATCTGACCAAGTTGATCCTCTATCTTTTTTATGCTCTGGTTGTGAGAGTGCACAGTTTGGGATAAGGAGTTCAAGTTCTACAGTGAAGATAGAACTTGTTCCTCAAAGGAAGGTGCTCTCGCAACTGAAGGGGGTACAGATTGCTACACAGGAGGAGCTACAGGTTGGGCCATGGGTTGCTGATACTGAGGCCTTAGGACATAACCTTTTCGATAGGGCTGAGCATTTCTATAGGGCATGGGCTGTTGCTGCTGGCTGGGGTATGCATCTTGTCTCTACCTCAGATTGGGGTGGTTCCTCCATTGATACCCAGTAGCAGGCTGCTGCCCATAAGACTGAGCTGCAGCCACATGCTCTGTTATAAAATCAGAAAACTGGTCAATAGATGGGCATTCTTCAAGGGAGTGAGCAGGGGACTGGCATATGGCACATGCCTCCTCCACCCTAGCAGCTATAAGTGACTGCATTGCTCCCATCAGCCTATCAAATTTCAGGGCTAGGCTATCCACTTTCCTTTTTAAATCACTTGGCACACTCACTTCATATATCTTCCCTCTTGAAGAATTCTCCTTCAACAACCTAGGAGGCTCTATATCTCTAGCTAAGGTTTCCCTTTGCATAGAGTTCTCACTAATAATATCAAAGAGCTCCCATGCCTCCTCAGCAGTTTTGTGGAGGTAGGTGCCACCACAGGAAACATCTATCATATCTCTACTTTTAGAATCAATTTCCTGATAAAAACTTTGAACCAATTGGCATTCAGGGATTTGATGGTGGGGGCATTTCTTTAGGAGTTCCTTAAATCTCTCCCAGGATTAATGAAAATCTTCAGTTGGATCTTGGGTAAAAGAGATGATACCCTTTCTCAACTGACTGGTTTTTTACATAGGGAAGAACTTGGCCAGAAATTGACATTGGAGATCACTCCAAGACTGAATGATGTTGGGTGAAAGCAAGGACAACCAGGTCCTGACTCTATCCTTTAATGAAAAAGGAAAGAGTCTCATCCTGGTGGCCTCCTCCCCCAAACCTGTGATATTAAATGTAATGCACAGTCCCAAGAACTCATCAATGTGCTTGTAGGGGTCTTCTTTGGTCAGGCCATGAAATGAGGGCAGTATTTTAATTATAGCAGATTCAATCACATAATTTCCTTGAGCAGCTGGGAATTGAATGCAAAAGGGGGAATTATAGACCCCTGGTACATTAAACTCCTTGAGGGTTCTCGGCTGTTGTTGCTCACCCATTTCTACAGAGTCAATTACAACAAATGTGGGTGTAGTTGGTCTGGATCTGAGAGGTCTTTCAACCTCTAGATTTAGTGGAATAATCTGAGGTTGGAGAGTTCTCCTACCAAACATACAACACTCAAATTCTGAATGCAGAACATATCCTCAACACAACAAGTAGAATAAACCAAACTTTCTAATTACTTCTAACAAAAATATCAACAGATCTGAAAAATAAAAGGGGAGTAGAGGGATGCAAACTATAGAGCAGTCTCCAGCACAATTCTCCTCTCACTGTCAGCCTTAGATCTGATAAAATGCACACCAAATACTAAAAAACAACAAAACTTACAAATGCAGTTAGTAAAATTAAACAAACAACTACAAAACTTAGATCCACCAATTTTTAAACACACCTCCCCGGCAGCGGCGCCAAAAACTTGTTGGCGTGTTTGCCTACCCTCAAATGGGGGTCTAAAATTACTAATAAGACTAGGCAGAACATACTCACACAAACCTGCAAGTAATCAGGATCTGTTGTAGCAAGCTTTAAAAAGATGGTGAGTAAGGGAATGTCCACAGGGAGGTTCGTTTAAAAATATGATAAATCTCCATATCTGTAGAAGATCTGGCACCCTAACTAATGCTAAGTTAGCTTAAAAGACAGGGGAGAGGTTTAAAATGGATTGTCACTTAAGCTAAGCTAAAATTAAATATAGACTAACTTGGATCGAGTTTGTGAACTTAGATCTGAGTACCTTGAAAACTAGTCTTCACTGAAATCAGATTAGATTAATCATGCTACAAAGCTTCAGAGCACACAATTCCCTCAACTGGCTATAAGCACAGTTGCAGGGTGGAAGGCTCCACTCCAAATCGTAGGATCCACTTGGTCTTAAGGCTATGATCTGTCCACTTGAATGGTCACAGACCATCCTATAGACTTTATCTGATCCATGGATTTATAGCAGACGAATCTAATTGGAGCCTGAGCTTGGACTAATCTTAAGTTTATGATCTGTCCACTTTAATGGTCATAGACCATCCTAGGGATCTCCTCCAAAGCAAAAGCATCAATTAGAACAATTAAAACTACTACAGATGCTGCAATTCCAAGGTCACAGATTCAAGGAATTACAGGAGTATCAGATCCAGGGAGATCGGGCGGTATCCAAGAGGCCTACCAGTTAAGTGGGTGAGCTGATCTACAGATTCCTCTACACAAATTTGATCAGTCACCAAATGAAACCAAAGGAAATTTAGATCTAATTAAAGCATTAAAAATAGCATTTACATTGCAATCAAAATCACTCTACAATGGAAATACTCTTATATCTATAGTCTGTGCAACTGGAGACTTACAATAGCACTCTTAACCTTACCCAATTATAGATCTAACCTCTCTCCTCGCTACTCCAAGGGAATTAGCCAACCATTGTTGGGCTAAAAGAGGGAAAATAGAATTTCTCTGCAAGCTCTAATCTCCAGAATTTGGCTCAGATCTTGATCCCCCCCAATTGCAATTGGGGGTCTCTATATATAGCTTTCTCCTCTATTTTTCCTACCAAAAATTCCTTCTAGCAGGTCCTCAGAGTTTGTTAGGGTCTATTAGAGCACGTGGGTCGGTTAGGGTAAGGCACTTCTGAAATCGTCGTGCTGGTCACTAAGTGCCTCGGGTTGCATACAACAGGTCACCAAGTTACAGCGTGTGCATAGCTGAATTTCTGAGAAGTTCTGCACCCGATTTCGATAGGTTCAGGAAGCTTTTGACAGGTTCAAATTGAGCTTTTTAGTCCTTTCGCTAGGTTCTCAGATCTCTTCGATAGGTTTCAATAGGATGAGCCTTCTCTTAGAGCTTCATCATTCTCAGCCCTTGGCCTGGAGCATTCGACAGGTTGGATAACCATTTCGATAGGTTTCGCTCTGCATGCCATCATTTCGATAGGATTGGTCTCACTCCTATCGAAAGGCTCAAGCACCCTTCGGTAGGTTCTGTTCTAGCGTCTCCATCTTGATAGGTTTAGGAAACCATTCGATAGGTTCCCTTTACACCTCAGGCAGGTTTTCAATAGGATGGTTTCTTCCTTTCTTTCAGCTGCTCGATAGGTTCTTGGATCCTATCGAACTCCTCAATCCACACGAATCCATCCTTCTTCTACCTTCAGATCCTATCGAAACCTTTTCAACTGCACAAATTCCTCCTTTCTTTGCTTTCAACTCCTATCGAAGTCTTCAGGTGACCTCTCGATAAGATGTTTTCAGCCTGTTTTCACTTCCTTCGCCTTGCCCTACTGTAGTCATGTGCTCCAAGGGTCCAGTGATGTGCTACCCTCTGGTGTGCTGTTGCTGGGTTTGTCCTGTGCTGAAAGATGACCTCTTTTTGGGCATTTTTGAGTGGTTTTCTACATTAGTGTCATCTTTTATTATTGTCTACAAAATGCACTTGACAAAGGCTTATTAGTGTGCTCACAGGTCTATCAATGGTCAGGTTAAAGGGTAAAAAGTGGCATTTTTCACCACTTAACACACGCTGAATTTCATACCCAAGCCATTAATCAAGATCAGTTGAAAGAGAAAAATAGCAAGGCAATGATCAAAACCAGTCAGTATGATACTCACCACTTTCATGTCCCGAAGACCGATTATGTTGCGGTAATGCTCCTCCTGGTTCACCGCTGACTTATAGTCCTACACAAAAAGGAAAGAAACATCAGCTGCAGGCGTCGACACATGCATTTTTCTGAGAAACAAGCATGCAGAAAGAGAAAACTTGCTTATCTCAGGAACCAATTCAGGAGGGGGGATCCGGATCGCGTCAGTAGATATACAGGCCCCCTCCTCTACGGCCTTATATAAACTCGAAAGGAAGGCATCGTCAAGGCATCTAAAAGTCTCCTGGTCCTCCACAATCGAACTACCAGAGGCACCAGTACCAGAGGGACCAGCTCCCGTAGCCTCAGCAGTACCCATCGTCGCCTCATCATCATCGTCAGAGTCACCTCCTTGCTCGAACTATGAAAAGGAGCAGAGTTTCAGTCAGTAGAAGTAAAAATTGAATCAGAACCACTGAAAATGTGCCTAAGAGAAACACCTGAGATTGCTGACTGCCAAAAGCCAAAAAATTAGCACTAGGTACGAAGCTTGAAAGAATGGACTGGTAGGGTAAGGAATCATACCATAGCTGGTACCCCCCGGGCATGAGGAGATCATTGACGGGGACCCCATGATGAAGAAACCAGGTAGAGAGCTCCTCAACAGTACCCCCAAGAGCCAAGACATCCACAGGAGGAGCCTGTGGCACAGCAAAGTGGTCTTGATACTGGTGGACCACTCTCTCTCCCAGGTAGTATGCCCTAGCCCAGGTCCCGAACTAGATGATGTAACGGTCAACAAAGAAACGAGACGGACCCACAACAACTCGATCCCAAAAAGGAGAACCAATGTAGGGATCACAGATAACCTGCCCAGATAGAAGAGTGCCCCATTAGCCAAGCAGGTAGCATAAAAAGAAATGTTGAGAAAGAGAAGAGAGAAATAGTCATACTTGCTCCAGGATCAGCAGGTCGAACTGGGACCGCAGGCCCATCTCCAAATGCTTCATACCAACATCCTACAGTGGTGCGTGTTCCAGTTGCTCATGAGTGGATATGTGTATACGTCAGAATATAGGAGGGGGCAGCCAGGTTGGAAGTGCAGATAGCCCCAAATCTGAAAAGAATAGTATACAGAAAGGGTGTGTTAGAAATAAGATGGATGACTAACCAATTAACCAAGGAAAGCAAAGGAGTCAGTAGTTACCTCAATCACTGACTAGAAGCCAACAACAGAAACCAAGTTCCCCAAAGAGACTCGGGCTAGGCTAGATATCAAAACGCCATATCCAGCCCCACCCCAGTTGTATCTGTGCACATCGTCCAAATTTCCTATAAGACTAAGCAAGGACAATGAGACCCGGCCGCCGCTGGCATTTGAGAAGAGGGTCTTGCCCAGCAGGAAGAGGAACGAAATGTGAGACAACATCACCACTCGCTTGGGCTCAATGAAGATGTCCGCATCAGGCTGACCCAAATCCACCAGTTCATTCTCCGCAAACAGATCAGACAACCATGACATTTTAACCTCGGAGCCATGAAGATTTGTTGAGGTGGGATAATCCCCAATTAGTTGAATCACCTCATCCCGACTAGGCACAGGAAGGTTAGCCACCGGTACACCCCCATCCGAATCCCTATAATCATAGACCAATCGACGGGGGTAAGAGTCATCTCTGCCATGGCCATATGAAAGGTCATAATCTCGAGACGTAAGTGCTCGATCAAGGCCCTCAGATAGGCCGCGTTGGCCCACATGGCAGGGCATGAGAGGAAGTCCTCGAAACCGGCCTGGGCAAGAAGGAACTTCACGACTGGAGGGAGGTAGAGATAGAAGCGCTGGAGGTCCAGCCAGCCTCCACGGAAGGTGATGGAAGGCAAGTCTTGTATCCAAATAAAGAGGTATCAGATCCTAAAGATATTGCAAGCTCGCACAAAGAACAACAACAAAGTCTTTTACCTTGCCAGCAACCCCAAAATTCGAGATACGAGTATATTGCAAATAAAGGAGACTAGTGCGGGCAGCCTCGCCTTGCATTTCAAACCAGGGATGGGAGGAGTGTTGCACCACAAAAATTTGCTCCCCTCGGGAATCATAGATCACTTTCGGCCCCTCCTCTTGTTCTTGCCCCTCCTCCTGTACGTGCTCCTCCTCGCTCAACATTCTGAGATAGATACAGGCAATAGAATCAAAATATATCAGTAGAAAGAAATCATTTGATAAATAGGCTAACATGGAGGTACCCTTTTTTTTCCTAATCGTCATCATCATTTTCAAAAATCATCATCAAATCACCCGCATTTTCAAAGAAAAAGAGAGAATAAAAAAACAAAGACAAAAAAAAACCACCCATCATTTTCAAAAATCATCATCAAATCACCCACATTTTCAAAGGAAATGAGAGAACAAAAAGGAAAAAAGAAAACAAAAAATATACACATGTGTGCGCATTTGTGTAGCCAAAAAATCCAAAAAAGAAAAAAATAAAACAAAAATATATACACATATATGTGCATTTATGTAACCAAAAAATCCAAAAAAGAAAAAACAAAACAAAAATATATACACATATATGTGCATTTATGTAACCAAAAAATCCAAAAAAGAAAGAAGAAAAAAAAAAACAAAAAAATATACACATGTGTGTGCATTTGTGTAACCAAAATCCAAAAAAGAAAAAAAAAAAAAAAAAAATATATCCGCATGTATGAGCATTTATACAACCAAAAAAATCCAAAAAAGAAAAAAATAACACAAAATATATATACACATGTGTGCGCATTTGTGTAACCAAAATCCAAAAAAGAAAAAACAAAACAAATATATATATATATATATATATATATATATATATATATATATATATATATATATATATATATATATATATATATACACACATGTGTGCGCATTTGTGTAACCAAAATCCAAAAAAAAAGAAAAAAAAAAAAAAAAACAAAAAATATATATACGCATGTGTGCGCAGTTGTGTAACCAAAAAAATTCCAAAAAGAAAACAAAAAACATATATACATATGTGTGCGCGTTTGTATAATCAATCAAAAACAAAAAACAAGAAAAGAATAAAAAAAAAAATAATAATAATATATATATGTGTGTGCATTTATGCAACCACAAAAAATCAAAAAGAAAAATAAAATATATGTATGTGTGAACATTTATGCAATCCAAAAAAACTAAAAATAAAAAGAGAAAAGCAAAAAAAGAAAGAAGAAATGCCCTAACCAAAAAATAACTCAAGAAAAAGGGAAAAATAGGGCATCATTCAAGCTGATTGACATAAAATAAAATCAAACCAAGCGTTGATAACCACACTTGCAAGAGGAATCACTCATTCATCATTCAAAAAATTAAAAATCTTAACCACATTGCAAATTATTTAAGAGAAATCAAAAGAAAATGAGGTTAGACATCGATTGCCTTCAAGAAAATGGGCCCTTTATCTGGCGTAGAGCGGGTGTTTAATTGGCACGAGCAAGCCCCGGCAATGAAGTGCGATCCAAATCGATCCAAGGGAACCCTAGGAGAGACCTCCGTTTCGGTTTAGAAAAGGGGGAGGAAGGAGATTTGAAAAAAGGCCCTTTTGGCTTGGGCTCAGGCATTTTAAAAGCCCCCAGTTTTGGCTTGGCGCATGTAATACACGCACCAAGCATAATTTGGCCCCATTTTGGCCTGGCGCATGTATTACATGCGCCGGGCTATTTCTGGCAAGATTTGGCCTTGCGTGTATAATACACGCGCCAGGCTATTCCAGGCCTATTTTGGCTTAGCTTGTGTGTTGCACACACCGAGCTTGATCTTCCTTAGACCCGAAGAGGAGCACACGCCCCCAAAGTGGCACGCCGATCTCCATTTGATCTGCCCGGGAGGCTGTCCTAGAATAAGTGGCTCGAGATCAATAAGCATCCCGAGCACACATGAAATTCACATAAAAAAGTCCAAAAAAATTCCACATGAAATAATAGAAAAATTCACATAAAAAAGTTTAAAAAAATTCCACATGAAATAATAGAAAATTTCACATAAAAAAAAAAGTCCAAAAAATTTCACATGAAATAATAGAAAAATCCACATAAAATAATAAAAAATTTCCACATAAAATAACAAAAAATTCCACATAAAACCCCACGTAAAATAACAAAAAAATTCTACATAGAAATAACCGAAAAACGGCATGTACTCCCAAAAAACATTGTGACATCAATTCGCTTCGCTCGAGTAGTCATGATAAATCAATTTCGAGACCGATGGGCTCGCCCCAAAGACCTCAAACTCTGCTTCATGCAGGAGCACCCGTGGCCAGTCAAATGGGGCAATCAATGCCTCACATGATTGGACACAAACAGTGGACCTTCGCGTATCTGCTTTGCACCTATCTTTGGGTATGGGTCGATCACCCTCTCACTTACGGAGCTATTTTATTCAGAATGAAACTTGAACATCAAACATCTTCAATCATCTCGAGAAGTGAACATTTTTTTCAGTATATTAAGTTTCGCAACTCGCTCCATCTCGGTTATGCCCAGTATACTGGTGCTAATTGATAACCTTGAGAAATGGACATTTTTTCTCACATACAGGGCTTTCATTTACTTAGCATGTTACCCACCTGATGTTTGAGGTTCGTTCTGAATGCAACAGACCCATCAGTGTTACCTTGGGCCTCTTCGGATGCCTCTTGTCTTTGACATTTGATCATTAGTGATCGGATATCAAAGAGGGGCATCTGTAGACACCTAAATTTGGGCTAAGGCCCGATCGAAACATACTTCGAGAGAGGCGCAATCCTGAGCTCTCGATAGCATCTCCCATACCTTTAGGAAACTTCCCAGACCCCTAGGAACCTGCCTTAAACCCTTAGAAATATTTTCAAACCCTTAGGAACTTGCCCATACCCTTAGGAATTACCCCCAACCTTTAGAAACCCCTCTGAAACCCTTAGTTACCCTCCCGGGCAATGGTTAGAGAGAGATGAACCAGGGCTACTTAGGACTTCTACTGAGACTGAATCTCATACCATTAAAAAGTAGAGGTTCCCAACTCTCTAACAAGCCAAGAATCACCTCAATCCGAGTTATACGTCAAAAGTTATGACGATCGGCCCTAGCCAAGTGTGGTTCCTGGGCATTGCACCAAGCATCTGTGGGACCCACCTCGGGCTCTGAACTTTTAAACACTGTAGCTATGCTTGGTGTATCTAATACATGTATCAGGCTTAGCTCAAGTAACTGTTGATTTTTTGCTCGAATTTTACTTTGGGGATTTGACTTGTTGACCATCTCAATGTTTAGGATGGGTTTCATTAGGACTGTTGCACCCATGTTTTTCCTATTTGCAACCCTTTAGTCATTTGAAACCTCACCCAATCATCCACCATTGCATCCCATTGCCCACATTTTAAAGCTCTCAAAATCCTAGGAAACCTTAGACTAGGAGATTACCTAATTGCTAAACCTAATTAACACCTAAGCACCCTCCTAACCTACCCTTTTCCTATAAATAGAGAGGCACCCCCTTGGATTAAAGGCTTGAAACTTTTTTCAAAAAGAGAGAAAATAGTAAGAAAGTTTACCTCCCCTTTGGTGCATCATCTCCCATATAAATTCCAGAATTCTAAAACCTCCTTTGGGCCCTATATTCCATCATAGATCCCTTAGTTTAGGTGTGAGCTATCCCTTAGCCCCCCTCTCCTACCCCTTAGCTAGCAATCTTTAGATGTTAGAACCCACTATTCCATCATCCAAGCCATCGAAAGGTCCTCAAGTGCATCTACACAAAGGTCCACAAGGGAGCTACAAGGGCCCGAGAGCTCCGACTCTCCCCTCTACTCCTCTACCTTCTCAGCTTTTGCTTTATCCTTGAATTTGTGCCGTTATGCCGCCAAAATCTCGGTAATTGCGGAGGGGCACAAATAGAGACTGTTTAAGAGGAAGTGCTCTTTTTATTTTCATTTTCTTTTTATCTTTGGCCATAAGTAGAGACTGCTTTAGAGAGAGTTGATCGGGTGCCTAACACCTTCCTGATCGATAACTGAAGCCCCTACCCTAGAGCCTTTGGAGTAGACCGATGAATTAGAGTCATATTTTTGACACTTTGATCTAGGTTTCTTGAGACACTAAAAGCTCTGGGTGGCGACTCTATATCTTTTCAAGAGTGCGCATCGTCACGACGGGACTGTCAAAAATCCTGTGGTTGCACACATGTGTGTGTATGTACACTCAGAATTATATGTGCGTGTAAATCATATATGTGCATGGTAAACATCAGAAGAATGTAAATAAACATGTGTGGAAGCTTTAAAACTTCAAATCTATTTATAAAATACCACATTTCTCGGTGATAAACTATAAGTTAATTTTACACTTTGATTTAAGGTTATGTGGAGCGGGGGTATATCTGTGACTGACGTGGTGAGATATCCGTGACCGGTACGACGGGATATCCGTATAAATTGTGCTTCAGGGCAGCGGGATATCCGTTTATTTCCTTACCTATTACGGTAAATTTCCTTCAGCACAAGCATCCCTCATACGAAGGGACTTGGGCATTGTGCAAATGGTTCATTATACGATGATGGTGGGTATTCCCATCGGTGTAATTTTGTAACTCTCGATGCTATATATGCTCGAGAACTTAGTTAAGTGATCAGCTTAAGTTTTCTTTTGTTATGAGAATAAGTTTTAGAAATAAGTTATGGAAATCATGTGTTAGACTTCGAAAATTCGTATTTAATATTTGTTTTACCTCAAGTCAATTATCCTTCAAATAGTGAATATTTAGGTGAAAAGCATGCTCAATTTTGTTATAAGATATTTGCGTGATGTGATAATATGCATGTTATTGATGTTTCTCGACTGTGCTGAGATGTAGCTCATCCCTCGACTATATGTCATAGGTACAAGTGTGGATCAGGAGTGGACTTTGGGGAAAGGCTTAGGATCTCTCGTTTGGGGAATTCTACATTAGGTGAGGATTTGAATTAGGCATGTTTTGGGCTTGTATGGTGGATGTTTGAGATCTCTTGGATTTAGGACTTGGTATGCCCGGGAATTAAATACATGGAGGGTTTATTTTTTAAGTATGTTTTGGAAGCCATTGTTTGGGTGATGGTCGGCCATCCCCGCTGGTTTTCCTTTGGGCCATTTTTGTTTAATGGTTATGTATCGAAGAAATCTTTTTGTTACCATATATATCTTTGCTTTGACTCTACTTTTAGTAGATATGCCAAGTAATTTCTTTATTCGGATTGTGAAGTGTGATCTGACGGTCCAGTTTTCTCTGAGTTTAGGATGTAAGGAAGAAATATATATATATATATATATATATATCACCAGTTTTTGTGCTTTAGGGAAAATTGGGTTGGCACAACACCCTCTTGCATAGTTATACCGGAGGTAGCGTCTGGTTAAGGTTATGAGATCAAGCTCAAAACACTTCAAGCTCTATCTACTTTTCATGGGCTTGATCGAGAGGATCCCTATCAACATTTAAGGGATTTTATAAAACTCTGCACCATATTACAATTGTCAACAACTAA
The DNA here is from genome assembly GCA_021018995.1 of Chloranthus sessilifolius. NCBI lineage: Eukaryota > Viridiplantae > Streptophyta > Magnoliopsida > Chloranthales > Chloranthaceae > Chloranthus > Chloranthus sessilifolius. The sequence continues at coordinate 18,775,060 of CM037591.1, read as the reverse complement.
TGATGAGACCATTAAATTATGGTTGTTTTCCTTTTCTCTCAAGCATAGAGCAAAAGTGTGGCTGCTCTCATTGCCCGCTAGAAGTATTACCAATTGGGATGGACTGCAGTCTAAGTTTTTGAACGAGTACTTTTCAATTGGTAAAACAAATCAGTTTCACTAGGCAATTCAAGACTTCAAGCAATTTCCTGGAGAATTTTCTCACGAGGGTTTGGAATGCATGAAGGATTTATTGTGAAAATGTCCTCACCATGACATGCCGAATTGGTCTATAGTGCAAAGTTTCTTTTAAGGGTTAACTGAGACTAGTCAGTCTACAGTTGATGCCATGAGTGGAGCCTTCATGGCTCAAAATGGCAGCAATCCTGAAACTTATTCGAGAAATTGGCCAACAATTCAAAGCAGAAATAGACTTTGCTGAGGTCTAACCCTAATGAGATCCACCACACCCCGCTCACGAGGGGTGGACTTTACGATGTCAGCAATGAGGAAGAAAAGGAGGAAGACATCGATCCAAAGGTTACAGCCCTTGAGTAGAAAATAGCAATATTAATGATTGTCAAACCTAACATCCCGGAAAGATCGGTAGTAACCTGTGCAATTTGCTAGAGCTTAACCCACGCTATAGTCGAATGCCCAGCTGTGCCATTGTACTAAGAGGTGGTGGAAAAAGAACAAGTCATGGCTTTTCAGAAGGGAGATTTCAGGAACACATATAACCCGTCGTGGAGGAACCACCTAGGATTTAATTATGGTTCCACGAGTGAGGCACAACTGGCACCAATAGTTGTGCAACCCCGATTTCCTGCGGCCCAAGTTTTTCACCAAAGACCATAAATAGGGACTGTGCAGCCTCAATATGAACCACAGAGCAATGGACCTAATGCGATGGTTGTCCAAATCCTTCGGGACTTGCAACAACAGTCACATCAGCATTCGAAAGATTTATCTCAACTCACACAATTCTCTCAAGTACTTCATTCACATACCCAGTCCATCACGAAGTTGGAGGGCTAGATTGGCCAATTAGCTTTACAAGTGACAAAGAGAGAAAGTGGCCATCTACCAACACAGCCAGTTAGTAATCCAAGGGGACAAATATTTATAGGGGAAACATCCACCCCTCCTAATCAAAACTGACTACCTCAAGGATCCGTTGAGCTACCGACTCATCCGTAGCACAACCTTGTAAATTATGTAAATTATTTTATTTGTTGAAAGAACACCTCACAATTCAAATCATATTAAAATACGATCAATCGTGAGGAACTCTTGAATGTGCATTAGAACGATCGTATGGATTTACGAGCACTCGTATTTTTCTTCCTTATCATAAGTCTATCAACTAGGTCGTAGTGATTACAAGTTGATAGATACGAGAGTTCGACTTTATGATAGCTAAAAAGCTAGAGTCGAATGGACGACTCTAGGTTACATACATGCGTAATGACCGGTTCAGCAGGTCATCACTGAAATTAGGGCCTACATATTCGCGAGAGAATACGTCGGCCCCATTTTTGAACTCTCAGGCTAATCTTTCTCCTGTCCCTCCATTTTTCAAAAAAAATTAAAAAAAAAGCTCTTGTGCCCAACCCAACCGATTTATACCTACCTTGCATTTCCTCTTTTTTGCTTTGGAAACCCTATTTGTGTTCCATTTATCATTTTGAAATTATGGTTTGGGGGTTCGTAATAAGCAAAGTGACGACTCTCACTATCGAACGGATGGGTTTCTTTTAAAATTTCTGATTCGGCATGGGAAATTTATGGATTATTGATTAATACTCCTTTACTCTTGCAGGAAAGGAAGATTTCATGCCGATATCCAAAACCACGAGACCGAGGGACGAAGAAGAAGATGAAGGTAATATTTATGATCATTCTTCACTCCAAAAATATATTACACAAGCTACTGCAACAGCCCCACCCAAAAAGAAATCAAAGTCCTCTGGGGTAGTTATTAGAGAACTACCTGAAGAGAATGGATATTGAGAAGGAAACTGTGTCGACCCCTGTAGAAGGCACACGGCCGGATAAAGGCAAAAAGTCAACATCCACCCAAAGAATATTGAATCGGCCCCCAGCCTCAATGAAACATCATTTTGTGGGAGCCGAAGTTGCAGTGGATGTCACATTTTGGGAAAAATTGAACATCAGTAAAGCCGCCATTAAGTACTTTAAAGATGCAGGGCTTAATTATTTCTTAGAGCCCGGAACGACATTAGTCTACCCTAGACTGGTGAAGTTGTTTTACAAAAGAATGATCAATAGTAGCAAGAGTCAATCTTCAATCCTCTTCACAGTTGTTGATGGATTCTCAATATAATTAACAAAAGACATGATTGTTAGTGTTCTGAGTGCACCACTAGAGAGACTGAAATTATTCCCTGGCGATTCGAAAGTCAATATGTTACGAATCCTGCCCCATACCCTTCCGAATTTTGTCCAAATGGCAACAGAATTGCTAAGAGATCCCCCAAGGGATAGGTCATATTTCTTGCGAAAGGATCTGAAAGCCCGAGATTTATCACTTCATTTCCTGGATGTCTTGATTCATAAGACTATCCATCCCACCAGTCATGGAACACAGAGAAGAGCTCTCTTGGTGAAAGCCTTATGTCTGATGGCTAACCGCTTTTGGTTCAATATACCCTCCTACCTCTTGGAAGTAATCAACACTGTGAAGGAAAAATTGAACAAAGATAAATATGACAAGAATAAATTGAGCCTTCCCTTCGGAGGCCTAATTACCAATTTACTGATGAATGTGGGATATAAATTTGAGTCCAAGGAAAAAGGTTTGGATAGACCAGAGGAGGGCTTAACAGCACTGGCCTATAAGAGAACCCTGAACTCCAAAAATAAACAGATGATACCTGGTTCTATCCAATCTGAGGGTGTATCTTCTATGTCAGAGACCACACAAGCCCCGGAGATAATTGCTGCAATCCAGGAAGAGCTTGGTGTTGAAATAATAATAGAAAGCATGACTCCTAGTGAGGTAGTTGTGACAGAGGGAGTGAGTACTTCTACTCCACCCCAAGAAAGACCAGAGTAGAGCTCCCAAATACTGGGAAGACCGGTTGAGCCGGGAGTAATGGTTGTATCAATACCTGTCGAGGAATAAGCTAGTCTTTATGACTCAGCCCTGGACTCACCAACAGAGCCTGCCTTACCATCCACAATTGTGATAGAGACACTGCCAGTTATTCCTGAGGCAGAACAAGGAATCCCAATGGTAACCGAGGTAGAGGAGATTTTCCCTTTGCCTGTGGAGCATCAAAATTTTGAAATAGCTACTTCTAGCCCTGTTCCCATTCTTGCTTAGTCTACTCTGTCACCCATAGTCACATCAACTATAGAGCAGGCTCCTATCATCAATACTACAGAAGCAGGGCCAAGTCATGCGACTCCGGTAGGGGGTTTCACTGAACTATTGAATGAGGAATCACCTCTTCTTCCTACAATCAATGCCACACCAGTTGTAATAGCCCGAAAAATCACGCAAAACTATGACCTCGGGATCCGTGCCCGATTGGTCACAAGTTTGACCAATCAGGAGATCAAGAGTTAGCATAGGATGTGATGAACGGACGAGATGTGATAGCTTGAGTGACTTCGTGGTGTGTGTTGTAAATATGAAGTCGCATATACCTATTGAGGTGCATGTGCTCAACACACAAACTAAGAGAGGGATAAAAGGGTTTAATAACCCTAGATGGGTATTTTGGGTTGTTGAAGGAGAGTAAAGAAGAGAGAGAGAGAGTAAAAAGAGTGATTAATGCAAGGAGTAAAGGCTAGCTGAGGAAGGAAGGATCCAAGTATTAAAGAGGCCGATTCAACGCAAGGGATCCGCTGAAAAAGCTAAGCTGGAACCCTAGCCTTCCAACCCTAGATTTGAAATCAACTTGAGATCTATTCAAGGTAAGATTTTGTAAATCAAATGCATAGTTTATAGAGGCTAAATGGTAGTTGAAAATAGTTTAAATCATAGGATAATGGCTTAGAAAAATAGAGGAAAAAGTATGGAAAAAGATTGGGAGGAACAGCTCGAAAAGGGGCTGAATCTGACAATTTCGATTAATCGAAATTGGGTTTCGATTAATCGAAATTGGCCAGGAAGTTGAAGAGTCAGAGGACCCCGATTTCGATTAATCGAATTGGATTTCGATTAATCGACTTTGGATTTCGATTAATCGATTTGGGAATCGATTAATCGACTGAGAACCTCCAGTGGACCCCAGGGGTTGAAGGAAATGACTTGAGGAAAAATCGACTAATCGAAATGGGATTTCGATTAATCGATTTTAGTTTTCGATTAATCGATTTGGAATCGATTAATCAACTTGTGAAACTCGACTGTTCGAACTGAGGGTCTACTTTGCGAAAAGAAGGATTTCGATTAATCGAAATTGGATTCGATTAATCGAATGAAAACTCGACTGTTCGAACAGTGAATTTGCTTTGCGAAAAGAAGAATTTCGATTAATCAAAATTGGATTCGATTAATCGAACGAAAACTCGACTGTTCGAACTGAGAATGGACTTTGCGAAAAGGAGAATTTCGATTAATCGAAATTGCTTCGATTAATCGATATTGACCTTCGATTAATCGATTTTGGAAATCGATTAATCGAATCAGATTCGATTAATCGATTTTGGAATTCGATTAATCGACTGAGATAAACTATGTTGATTTTTGGGGTTTGATTTTAAGATTCTTGGGGGATCTTATACCTTCTTTATTGCATCCTTTGTGATGTGTTTCACCCGTTATGTGGTACCATAGGTGGGACGTGTGGACTAGTGCACAAGGAGCCACGTGGGACCTTGATGCAATGATCGAATGAAGACTTGAGGTAGGGAACACCTTGAACATGTACCTTATTTTACAAGAGCATGTATGTAGTGATATAGAGTTCAATTCAAATATTTTACTGCTTAAAGAATTGTGAAAAGTGTGCGTGTGTGACATTCATAAGAGTAAACTAATGAGCCATCCCCAGGGGATGAAGAAGTAAAGAGATAAGAGCATCAGGTGTGATGCAAGTAAATGGATACATCCCAGGGATGTATCCAAGGATTGAATCATGTTTGATAGGGCCTAACTGATATAAGATAGCACAATTACACGGTGAATAACTATATGTAAGGCACCGATATTTTTGTTATTTGAGGTTTGATAGGGTACCCCACCGACGTGGCGGGATATCCACGACTGACACGGCAGGATATCCGTGACCGATACGGCGGCGAAACCGTAGGCCAGTGCGGAGGCTTATTCGTACATAGTAAGCACACCCCAGGGGTGTTGATTGAGACAAGTGAAACCCCGCCACCAATCCCCAGGGGAAAGGGGCTTGGGTACTATTGGTATTCCTGTGAATACGTTAAGCTGATCTATATAGATGACGATGATGGGTATCTCGTCGGGGCTCGATGCTATATTGCTCGGGGATTACTTAAGTTGAAAGTTTAAGTTTTGCTTTAGGCCTTCTCAGCATCATTCATGAGTAAATGAAAATGTAAGTAATCAACAGTAAAATGAAATGCTTTAATCTGTTTTATTAACAACTGCATAGACACATCATGCATAGCATATCATGGAATACATGTGAGTCATAATTTATATGTTCAAACTGTGTTGTTCCCTATTGAGCTAGGATGTAGCTCACCCTATAGACTATACGTCGCAGGTTCACTACTAGCAGCTGCCGCGGCTTCAGGAGACGCTGATCCTGGCGAGTCGGACCTTACGGCCGGCGAAGAGTTGTAGCCACCTCCAGAGGACTTCTTCTAGAGGACTCCGTTGTGCCACTTTGAGAGATCTTGGAGAGATTTTTGTACGGCTTGGTATGTCAAGCCTTGATTCTGTTTTAAACCATGTATATGTATATACATTGATGGGATTATTCTTTTGGGGCGAACCATCCGTGATGATTGCTATCATCGATGGTTCGGATCAGTTCTCCATTCATGCAGAGGCATGAGGGTAGAACTGTCTTTTGGGAAGCCAATTAATATAGAATTATCTTCCACAATTTCATTTATAGTACTTTTGATGCTTGATATACCAGTGTTCCGTGCTTAGCAAAGAGGGCACGGTCAAGATGATCGTGCTGATGGCACGGGTTTCGGGGTGCCGAAATCCGGGCTGTTCGAACAGTCGAGTTTTCATTCGATTAATCGAATCCAATTTCGATTAATCGAAATCCTTCTTTTCGTAAAGTAGACCCTCGTCAATATGAAGATTCAGTTGATTAATCGATTCCAAATCGACATTAATCTAAATCGATTAATCGAAATCCCATTTCGATTAGTCGATTTTCCTCAAGTCATTTCCTTCAACCTCGGGTCCATCGAGAGCAATGATTAATCGATTCCCAAATCGATTAATCGAAATCCAAAGTCGATTAATCGAAATCCAATTCGATTAATCGAAATCAGGGTCCTCTGACTCTTCAACTTCCTGGCCAATTTCGATTAATCGAAACCCAATTTTGATTAATCGAAATTGTCAGATTCAGCCCCTTTTCGAGCTGTTCCTCCCAATCTTTTTCCATACTTTTTCCTCTATTTTTCTAAGCCATTATCCTATGATTTAAACTATTTTCAACTACCATTTAGCCTCTATAAACTATGCATTTGATTTACAAAATCTTACCTTGAATAGATCTCAAGTTGATTTCAAATCTAGGGTTGGAAGGCTAGGGTTCCAGCTTAGCTTTTTCAGCGGATCCCTTGCGTTGAATCGGCCTCTTTAATACTTGGATCCTTCCTTCCTCAGCTAGCCTTTACTCCTTGCATTAATCACTCTTTTTACTCTCTCTCTCTCTTCTTTACTCTCCTTCAACAACCCAAAATACCCATCTAGGGTTATTAAACCCTTTTATCCCTCTCTTAGTTTGTGTGTTGAGCACATGCACCTCAATAGGTATATGCGACTTCATATTTACAACACACACCACGAAGTCACTCAAGCTATCACATCTCGTCCGTTCATCACATCCTATGCTAACTCTTGATCTCCTGATTGGTCAAACTTGTGACCAATCGGGCACGGATCCCGAGGTCATAATTTTGCGTGATTTTTCGGGCTATTACACCAGTCCCCACCTCCTCGGGCACATAGACTAAATGGGAAGAGAGATTGATAGAAGTGGAAAAATGGCAACTTACACATGCTCCACAGTTAATGCCTACATCCGAGCTGGTAAAGGGAATGATCTAAGAATTCAACAGAGTGAAGAACAAAGTTTTTGATGTCCTCCCTACGGTCAGGGAAAAAGCAGAACTTGCAGACAACCTTAGGCACAGAGTTGTAAGGGAACATCATGCACATTGGACGACAGAGACAGCAAGGAAAGTCCAAGAAGTAACAACCACCCTTCAAGAGAAGAAAAGAGTGTTGGAGGAAAAGCAACAATCATGGGAGCAAGAAAAGAAAAAGTATGAAGAGGTAATAGCATATCTAAAGATAAGAACTGATCCTTAATCATAGATCCTAATGAGAGAGAAATAGCCCATTAGAATATCAGCATGCACTTCACCTCCAATTGGATGAGAAAACTCATCAGCTTACATTGGCAGAAGGGAAAATATGAAAACTTAAAGGATACAAGGATTCCCTAGTTCAAATCTCTGATGACTAGAAGAAACAGATATAGTCCATCACTGATAATAGCATCATCACTGCTGACAGATTGAAGATAGATGTAGAAAAGTTGAGGAATGAGGCTAAAGAAAAGTTTACTGTGATTTGTAAACTGAAAGATAACTTAAAGGATAAAGGAAAGGTTAAGGAGCTGAGAATTCTAATTGAAAAGTATAATGTGTTGATAGCTGAGAAAGAGAGTACTGACGCTCTCTACATGTTGGTTGGACCACAGCTACATAATGAACTTGCTATAGCAAAGGACCCTGATACAGCCTCTATCGATGTGGTATCCGACTCAGAGGCTGAATTTTCTAGTTGCTCCACTTCACTTCTAGCCTTACCAGCACCTCCATCATTGGCGCTTGTCCCCTATCCTTCATCACCCAGTGAGTAAGATAAATGAGAACATCTTGAATCTCACAAGTATGTTTCAAATTGTAAGTTTTGGTATCCCCTGTTTCTGAACAATGAGGATATTTTCCTATTTAAGTTTGGGGGTACACACAACTCTGTGTATATTACTTTTGTTTTTTGCATTAAAAAAAAAAACTTGTTTATAATACTTTGCATTTTCTGTTTAATTTTAATCTCTGTTTTTAGATTTTTAGATTAGTTTGGTCTAAATTTTCTTATTTCTGTTAACCATTATATGAGAGTTACGATAGAAGAAGTACGATTCCATAAGCCTTACAATTCATCGTAGTAGAAGTTCAACCATAAAAAATAGAGCAGTTACGATTCATGTTAGCCCCCCTTATACACTGTATCAGAACTGAATGTTTGAAACTATACTTTGATTTAAACTATAATATTTAGATTATAGTTTCGAAATCATATAACCAGTGAGCTTTTGGGACTTATTTCCTTTCTTTTTGAGAAAGAGACTGCTACCTATTCGAAATCTAATTTTTATTGAACTTCTTGACTGTCTTTAATGAAATCTCATATTGTTGTAATTCGAATAAAAAATCTTATGATTATGCTGAATATTTTTTCTAGAACTATTTGTTATATGCATCAAAACAATATGACATTCTTGCTAGTAAATTATGAAAATGATCTCAGGCTATCTTTTTATTTGTTTGAGCTAAAAACCCAAAAATCTTGAAAAAATGTTTACCCCTTGAAGCTATATTAGAACCTTAAATTGAATTTCTTTGTACCAAAATTTTATAAACCTTTAACCATATGTACTACCCAAAGCTTACGATCTCTTACCCTTATTTTTTTGAGAATTTAGAACAATAGGGAGAAATAGGGGAGTAAGAGTACGCAATAACAGATAAGGGATATGTTGCAAAGGGTATGACTGAGAAAGAAAGAAAAATGAAGAAAAGTATGGGAAAGCAAGTGAAATCGTAAAAATGATTCTACAAAAAGAGAAGCAAAAAAAGCTTCCAAACAGAAAAAAATTTCAAGGGTATATTGGGATTTACTGAAAAAAGAAATCAAGAAGAGGAATTTATTGAAAGAAAAAATATATACATATGGGAAGAAGTTATCTAACTTTTTGGATACTTACTGAAGTAAAGAAAAAAAAAGAAAAAGAAGAAGAAGAAGAATAGGAGAGAGACGAGCTGAATTCTCATAATTTTTGAATCCTTTCTACCATTCTTTGGAACCCTTTTAACCTATAGTCTCATTACAAGCCAACCAAAGATCTTTTTGATTCATTATTTACAGAAGCATGATCCTAATAGAGATGTGTATAATAAATTCTATAGAGAAATAGGAAACATAAGAAATAAACTGGATTACCTTTTCTATGAGATTTAACTTTTTGTCAACTATCCTTGAAATTATTCCTGATATATCATATTGAGAGAACCCAAAAATTTTGATCTCTTTTTAAAGTAAGACAACAGTGAGAGTTTAGATGAAAATATTTTCTAAATCAGCAGTTTAGAGAAATCTATGATGAATAAACTTTTCATTGATACGCACACACTCCACACTTAATATGAATTGAAATTGTTGAGTTCTGATCAAGGATAACTGCTAGGATGAAGAAGTAATGGCTGAAGGAATCATTATTTTTGAAAATCTAAACAAACATGTAATGATTAGCTATCTAGTAGTTTAGAGTTTTAAACTTTTGTTTTCTTTGTTTTGAAAAATTTGAAAAACCCAAAAATATTTGAAGTTTCTAGGTAACTTCATTGAAAACCTTCAGGAGATATAACTCCTCCACTAGGGATTACCTATGAGTCTAAAGGCTTGTTGCATCTGCTAAATGCAATCCTGCTCCCTACGAAAGTGATATTTAAATTTGTAGTTAGATTAGCTTATCTTTCCTTGTTTGCTAGGGACTAGCAAAATAAAAGTTTGGGGGTATGATCAATCATATAATTTACCATTTTATCACTCTTAATTTAGTGATGCTAGACTTCAGTTTACTACTAATGAGATGCTATGTGCAGATATTTAGAACGAATATCATAATATAGCCAAAGTATTAATCTTTGCCAAAATAAACTCAAAATGCAGTAATAATCACAATCGTTCAAAGATACAATCACAATCGTATTTGAAAGCAGTTACAAAAGAAATCATATTCACGATCGTTCGAAGCTAAAGATAAAAGAAGAGAAATTGTCTTTACAATTCCTCAGAAGAACTAAAGATTGGAATGAACGAATGTGCCAACAAGCGATAGAACGAAAGAACGAGCAATCATATTTTATGATTTTATGAATATTGAAGCTCGTTGTTGCTGATCGAGTGAAAGTCATATAGAAATAGAAAGATCACTTAAATTAGAAGTCTGCTACTCCACAGATCTGAGAAGATTGGCGACATAATTCTGAAGATCTCTGTTACTGAAAATAAGGAGAAAAGTCCTGCGCACATCTACCATCCAAAGTAAGAAAGATTAGGACTAGATGTTTAGTTATTTTAGGAATCTTTTTTTTTAGTAGGTTACTTTTATTAGAATTTAAATAATGTAAACTGACCCTTATGATCTATAAATAAGAGAGCTCAACGTAGAGGAATTCTTTATCGAATGAACTCTCAGCATCAATTGAAGACTGTGGTTGGGTTTTCTTTCGATCAATTTAGTTTAGAGTAGTTTAGATATCCAAAGTTTTTCTAGATCAATTGACGCCTGTGATCAGAAGCTAGAAGATTAAAGTAGAGTATTCGTAGTTTCTCAGGAGAAATTGACGCATGTGACTAAGGGATGAAAAGATTTTTTTATTTTCTTTCTAGTTTAGATTTTTATTTTTTTACTTCTTTGTAAATATCTAAAAGTTCTTGATTTTAATTAATGACTAAAGTCTTGAATTTGCAGATTAGTATAACGATTTTTTATTTTTCATCTTCAAATTTTCAGTGTTTGATTGACGCTCAAATTTCTGAAAGATTATTGATTAGTATAAATCTATATTGAAGGATTTTAATTTTTGATTGATGCTCAAACTCTAGAGGACTGAGATATAGTGTAACGGTACTTTAATTTTGTAAGCATTCGAGAACTGAAGGATTGTGATTGACGATTATAATATGGAAGTAGGAGAATTTAGATTTATTTTTTGGCAATTAGTTTAATAACCATTCTTTTATTCATTTTTTCAATCTTTAAAGACAAATAAAAGTTTTCAGATAATTCACATGTCCTTGTGGGATCGATCCTATCACTAGTGCTATAATTTCCATTGTGCGCTTGCAATAATTTAAGACTAAGTACAATTAATAGAGCTATCAATGAACCAGCCCAAGTTTTTCTTCGAAAAATATTCAAAAAATTTTATGCACACCATAAATCCATCACTTTCTAGGTTACAATTTCAAGTTAGTTTTGGCAAAGTGCTTGCAAACTGAGGATGAAATAGAGGAGCCCTTTATTGACCTCGATCTGAATAAAGAACATCTTCAAGGGGACCCCTCTGATTTCGTTCAGAAATATGAGCATGACCAATTGGTCACTATGTTTGAGAGTGACACAACGAGCGTTGAGGTAGTGCGAGTGTGGGGAGAAGAGGAAATGACATCCTATTTCATCCTCATTAAGTCGAGAGATGATTGAGAATCAAATTGAGTCGAGAGAAGATTGAGAATCAAATTGAGTCAAGCGCTGATGCCGATGAGAGGATTGAGAATCAAATTGAGTCGAGAGAGGTAAACAATGACACCCTTACATCACCTGATAAGGGAGACATTGCCTTTTCTAATGAATGTGAATTCAGTTTGGGGGAGAAAGAGGAATTTATAATCCGTTGTCCATTTATTGAATACATAAACAATCTAAAAAGCTAGTAGCTTTGAATTAGGAGTGCAGTCATGGGGATGTAAAGTACAGGATAGAGATTGAAAGGTTAGAAATGGACCATATTGATGGAACTTGGGCACAACATGAGGGTGTAACTAAGTCCCTAATCATAGAAATGCAGGGACTATTAAATAAGTCACCGATCATTCTCCGAAAAAATTTCATCCAGATTTGGGGTCCTGGTGAACTCGGCATGTCATTACACCTTGTAGATTCGTTTCACAATTTTTTTTTTTTAAAAAGAAGCTTAGATACACTTGTTCTTATGGTTGATTATGATAGTATTATGCTAGTAGCATTTTGTTAGTATTGATAATCTCCTCTCCATTTTTTACATTTTTTTTTCTATGGTGAGGATGCTTGGAAATACATATACTGCTCGATGGGCAGGTTATTTTGTATTGGTATATTTTCATACAGGTTTGAGGGGGGGGGGGGGGATTTTCCTATCTTTTCAAAATCGATCAATCAATTTTAGGCCGAATTTTTATGTTTTTAAGGCCCGAAATTAGTCAAAATTGGGGGGAAAATTAGGATTTCAAAAAATGGCCCGATAAAAAGTAAAGTTAGAGTTAGGATTAGAAAGTTCTCTCTTTTTGTACATTAGTTTTTATTCTTGTCTTTTTCTTTTATCATTCTAGCTTTTTAGAAGGTAGATTAGCAATTGTCTTCGATAGAAGCATAGCGTCGTTGATTAAATTAAGCTACTTTGTGGATCAAGTTTGAGACTCAAAATTGGGTATTTTAATAAAAAAATTTTAATTTATTTCATTTATTTACAATTTTTACATTGAAATGTGTGGCTAATTTCATAGAAATTTAGGATCTAATGAATCCCATTTGAGGGATTCATTCATGAAGTTAGATCTGTGGTTGGAATGATAGTAAACGCCCATATGATTTTTATGTCTATATGCTTTTGCCTTTTTTGGGATCTAATCATTAATCCGAGATATGAGAACGAGTTATGCTTTTCTCATGATCTTAGATTTATGAGTAGGTACCGCAATCTTGATTTTCATGCAAAAATCAGTCATTAATTCATTGTGATTAGAGTTATTTCTAATGCAGTGAATGTTTTGGTTCTTTTCATTTGTGGATTTGGAAAAGTATTACCTTAGATTTTTATACTAATTTAATTGTTTCAATCTTCCATAAAGTTTTGATTAATTTTAATCTTTATGAAGTTTTTCGTTTCTAATATTCTACCATTTAGATCTAAATTCATGGATGATAACCAAGGATAGGAGGATTTAGTATCATAAACCTCACCTGTTTTTCTTTAATTAATATTATCTTTTTTAGTTTATTCTTCTTTTACATTCATTGAACTTTTTAGGTTAGATTAATATTGTGATAATTCTTGGGAATTATGTGATTGGTAGTTATTCCTTTTTAAAAATCTATTTAAAATCCTTGTGGGAACAACCTCATACTCTGAACCTACTTACTGCGGTACTGTTGGTACACGCATTTTTATAGGTCCCTTTCGGGTCCCGGAATAAGTGGCCCAAATCGATCCGGAGTGGACTCTGTTTGTGATGGTTGGCGGAAAGCAATAGAATAATAAAGGGGAATGTTTAGGTGCACCTGTAGAAATGGGTTGTTAGTAGCGAAAGGAATTCTAAATAGAATGTACCTGGGTTGTTGCGATCGCCATCTACAAATTTATCAACACTGTAGATCATCACTGATCACGCGAGGATAGGGTGCGGGTATGGGTCGAACTCTTATGTTAAACGTCGACTTGCCGACTTTAACATCTATGGGTTGCCTAGGATTTAACTAGTTTGGTTTTCCTACTCCTATTGGACCTATCTAAAAGGGGATTGTTGCCCGCTATGCTAGGGAGGATCGATCCCGTTCTCGGATACCCTCCGTTAGCTCCCTTGGCCAAACCAGTCAGGCAATGGTAATTTTGTCAATAATAGGAAGGGTTAGGGACCTAATTGGTGCTAAGCTATAAATTTTGGCAAGGGTTTCTTTGGGGATGAGTATAAGGCTAAGCTTTTCTTCCCTTTGTACTCCTTCGAGAATCAAGGCATGTGGGCCAGTACTACTTGCTCAATTACCCTAAGATTTCTAGAGAAAAGTCTGCAGTTCTAGGAACCAGAAACCTTGAGTGCAGCTCAACTCCTTTTTTTGAAATCTCAGAGCGAACCTAGAATAGTTCAAAAGGAACAAGCTTGAGAATTGGTGTGTGGAAAGTTGTGCGGTAGGGGCCTATTTATAGGTATTTAGGAAATTGGGCGCACGCGTACCTACATATAATTCGGGAATTATGCATAGGGAAAATTGCGCATAAATGAATTATATGCATGTTCCCTCACACATAATTCGGGGGAAGTCGGTCATCGACTGGGGAATGACCGTGTGACTGGCTCAGTTGGTGTAGCATAGTCCTAGTCCAACTGGACTAATTATGCACACTCTGGATTATGCGCAAATAAGATTGCGCATAATCGAATTATGCACAGTCTTATTTGCGGGACTAAGGGCGGTGAACGGAAGGTGTATGCCTAGTCCAATTTGGACTAATTGTGCACAATGGGGTATGCACACAATTGAATTATACGCAAGTGGTCCTACGTATAATTTGGGACTTTCCGGGCCGAGTTGGGCCTGAGTTTGTGAGCTGAAATTTAAGCTAAAACTCAATTATACGCAAAGTGTATAGCATATAATTCCCAAATTAGAGGGTTTTAGGATTTTTGGAGAGGATGAGCCCTTTTCAGAAATCATAGGCAAGGTCAAAGGTTGACCAAATAATTTGTGTACTCCGAGTGTGAAAACGGGGTGTCTACATGTACGATTCGTGCACTTGAGAGTATTACACCTTTAAATTTTCATAATAAGTTTTTGGTGCCGTTAGTCGAGGATTGCAAATAGAAAATATTAGGACTTAAAAATCAGTCTTATGAATTTTCTAGATTTAAATCAATATTTCGATTAGTCTTTAACAAAAAAATCAATCAAAAAAAAAATTGGTGCTATCGGTAAAATCATGTCAATGCATGGATTCAATCCTAAATCATGTGCTATTTGTAAAAATCCAATGCACATTGCACCTATGTGTTTCTTAACAATCTTAATCTCTACTATGAACAAGACTATCCAAATCATGTTTGAAAACACCTATGACTGGCAGAATCAACCCAATGACATATGAGGGTTTAATCAACCTCCAATGTATGATATGACGCCTTACTTTGATGAGAGTTCTTATCTCGACAACTTTCCTTATGAGTTTTCACAGCAAACTCAATTCTTTCAAGACACGGAACCATATGAACCAGTCCAAACTTCTTCTTACTCCAAAGAATATTTAAAAATTTTATGCCCACCATAAATCAATCACTTTCTAAGTTACAATCTTTCACGACCCGAAATTTTACCCCATCCCGAGGGCTTAGAATTCCGAGTTATGACCCGCACATATCCCGGATATGCTAAGCGGACATACACCTAATCAGAGTTCTCGCGCAAAACAGGTTCTACAAAATCCGTGAAATCCAACAAATAGGGTGGAATATAAATGTAATCATAAATACTGAATAGGTATGATAAAACCATAATCCACCAATAAAATGATAATGAAAGTCGGAGACAATTCCGATAAAATAACTATAAAATCTGCAATACTAATATTAATAGAACTCAATACCCAGCCCACAATGATCAGTAACTAGTACTCGAATCAAGATCAGCACCGTAGTCCTCCTGATAACCAGCAGCGTCGTCCTCCAAAGGCTCCTGGTACTCAACGCCCGCGGAATCAATGAAATCAGCGTTGGCGAGATCTAGATGGTCGGCGTCTACTCCACCAGCATAATCACCTGCAACTGTTAGATTATCGTGGGATGAGTTTACTTAGTTACGTAAACTCAGTGGATACACCACCAATCCACCCCATACTACTCAGGTGCATTGTGGGTGCATCTTGTGAGTGATAAATATAGTATCTCAAAATAGATAGCAAAAGGAAGATAAAATCACATACATATCGTAAAACTCATATCATGTCATAAATGCAAGACCATGATCTAGACACTCATATCCTAACGTACCTTACCATATCTCATAACATATCATACCATGTCTTATTATCATTCTCGCACATACGTCTGTACATCGCATGAGCGTAACTAACATACTAGTGAAATCCTAAACGACCTGTGCCAGTCGCTGCTCGAGCTACTATGGGAGGGTGAACATAGTATCATACCACCATATTATAACGCCCTCGTGTCATACTCATGCTCCACCACCCAGCCAATGGGGAGACATAATGGCTAAACTCACTCATAACATACTCATACTCATAATCTCTCCCAGAGATCCGTCTTGGCTAAAAGACGTTGTTGCCCTTATGGTGGCTACGCAAGGAACGACATATACAGAGACTTAAGTTCTTTATCTTTTGCTGGCCTACATAGCGATGTCTTATTATCGTATTCGTATCATAACTTATCTTATCTCATACGCATATCTTATCATACTCTTATACTTAATCCTATGACAAACTATAGTGAGGCAACCTTACTAATTCATGCTTCCCAAGAAAAAGGTTTCATAGTAACCTAGATATGATACGAGAATCGGGTCCGATTCTCGTATCATATCTCATATCTTATCCTCTAGTATTAAAACTCGGGGTGATAGGATCACTGTATATGCCACCGTATACGAAGTTACACTGAATTCATACTCACCCGACTCGTCATGGGTCCCATTCGACCATGAGTTGTAAGGCATGTGAATACGGTGTATTCCTCACTTCGATACCATCTCAGTGAGTCACCACGCCCAAGCATAAGCATGATCTCATATACTCTCGTACATATGTTCTAACTTACTCATAACTCATATAATGTAATTCAGATGAAAATACAGAAAGTCAGACGTATAAAAAGATTTATATTAGATTATCTTATATATATATATATATATATATTTACACACATTCCAATACAATATAGAATAAGATAATTATAAGTGTATTCTCAATAACGGGAGGGTTGGGGTTCGATGCTCACGAGGTATCGAATTCCTAACACTTCGTGTTATCAAAGAGGTCGCGTTGAAGCGATAAATATATATATATATATATATAATAATTAGATAATTAAATTAAGTGGTATTTATAATTATTAAGTTATGATTTATCATGACCATTGATCGAAAGACCTTACAATATAATATACACAGGAACTTTGGTCATGAGAATTAGAAAATAACACTAAATTCGAATAGCCTTGAGTCATTCAAAATTAAACCCAACTTATTACTCTATTTTGACCTCTAAATCGTCAGATTCGTGAAATAGCTATTTCACATAAAATTGTAAAGCTCGCTGTCTTCTTTCCAATGCCTCAAGAATCGAATTAATCCTAGGTCGGAGTAAAAGGATATGGCCAAAATACCGGGACAGGTGCATCAATGGTCGCGAAGTCGGGTTCGTGGACGCGAATTTGAGTTCGCAGTCATGAGTTCGGACCTGAAACTTCAAGATGGTACAATTTATTATTCTTTTAAATAAAATAAAAATATAATTTTTTTTTTTTTTTGGGCTTAATTAATTTTAAATAAATAATAATATAAACTTGTAATAATAATATATATTATTATAGTCTTAGTAGAAGGATAGATTTCTAACTATATAGATTTGGAAATAAATAATATCAATATGATATTATGCCAATTAAGTCAATCTATCAAATTTATAAGTATTAAAATTTAATTAATTTTACAGACATAAAAGATGAAGTAAACATATTAAATATACAGACCTAATATAAAGTAAAATATTAATGGCTCAAACAAAAGGGATTCTTGAAAAGAAAAGAAAAATAACATATAAACCCAATTTACAGAATATACAACTTTCAAGGGAAAGCATATATTAAATATATAGGTCTATTAATTTATGAGATATTTGGGTTTAAATAAAATTTTTAAACTCGTCGATGCGCGATCGAACGCACCCTACGCGACGGGATCTGAGAAGAACAAGATGGATTGATGGGTACCCACCTCTTGAAGCGTGAACGGAAGATCAACGACGATTCGGGTTGAAAAGGTCGATGCCTAGGGCGTCGGTTCGTCTAAGTCCTCAGAGAGAATGATTTTTGATTATAGAGAGTAGAGAGTTTTTAAAGTTTTATTTATAATGGTATAAAACTTTAGGTCAACTCTAATTAACACTTTTCGTAGGAGATTTAATTGAATAGGAGATTTTTACACGGAATAAGAATTCATACGTAACTTGGATAGCATGAGAAAAGGTTTTGTTCTAGTGCTTTGTATAACCACCGAAGCAATTGGTGTTTCTCTCCCGAAATTAAAGTTATACCCTTTGACTTGCTTGATCACTTAAAATGGGCATAACTTTTTATATTCTTGTCAGAAGTCGTCAAATTATATATCGTTGGAATCATATTGACGAGCAATTCGTAATGAGTCTAATTTTGATATTTGAAAAATTAGAAATTTTCTATTTTAAAGGGTGGGTTTCGATTCCGATGCGGAGCGTTAGCATAGTACATAGTGCGGTGCATCATCTAACACCGTTAAAATAAAATCTAAAAATCCGGGTTGTTACATTCTCTCCCCCTTATAATATTTTCGTCCTTGAAAATTACGTACATGAGGCGATGAGCTCGGGGTACTTCTTTAGAATCTCGGCTTCTCATTAAAAGTCGATGATTCAATATTAATAAAAAAAATCAGGGTCATTACATTCTTCCCTCCTTAAAAATTTTCGTCCTCGAAACTTAGGCATTGATTAAAAAGTAGGATCATCATCTCTGTTAATCTCAAATCACCTGTAAAACTTTCATATTTGTAATACCTAATATTTGATATTATCAAGGTAGGGTCCCCCTCTCTTTATAATGGTGGTCGATCCTAATTCATCAATTTATAAAGTAATCAGCTTCAACATCATAAATTTCTCTGAATGTATGGTATGTCAAATTTTAGTCGGATATTCACTTGATCCAATTATTGAAGTCATTTCTAATATAACCAAGAATCTGCTATTCCTATAGTTGACATCTCAGATCACCTAGAATTTTAAACAGTCAAATCTTCAAGGATTTATTTATCTAATTGTCCATCAATTTAGAAAAGCTTCATCCATTATTTTCCAATCTGTCTAGATCATTTCTAATGTTTCTCACAAGTTCCTAACTGTATAAGTCATTCTTAAATAAATCTTTAAATACCAAATCGAACCTTAGAGTCTTCTATCATCAACGATCGAACTTCCTTGAAACCAATAAGTCCTCAAAAGATCAAAAGTCTCGGGTCTATCTGAATCATTATAACTTCAATCAATATATTATACTTACATAACCCATACAGTCCTCGAGGAAGTAAAGCCTGAGCTCTGATGCCATTCTGTCACGACTCGAAATTCTACCCCATCCCGAGGGCCTAGAATTTTGAGTTATGACCTGCACATATCCCGGATATGCTAAGCAGACATACACCTAATCAGAGTTCTCGCGCAAAATAGGTTCCACAAAATCCGTGAAATCCAACAAATAGGGTGGAATATAAATGTAATCATAAATACTGAATAAGTGTGATAAAACCATAATTCATCAATAAAATGATAATGAAATTCGAAGACAATTCCGATAAAATAACTATAAAATCCGCAATACTAGTATTAATAGAACTCAATACCCAGCCCACAATGATCGATAACCGGTACTCGAATCAAGATCAACACCGTAGTCCTCCTGATAACTGGCAGCGTCGCCCTTCAAAGGCTCCTAGTACTCAACGCCCGCAGAATCAATGAAATCAGCGTTGGCGAGATCTAGATGGTCGGCGTCTACTCTACCAGCGTAATCACCTACAACTGTTAGATTATCGTGGGATGAGTTTACTCAGTCACGTAAACTCAGTGGATACACCACCAATCCACCCCATACTACTCAGGTGCATTGTGGGTGCATCTTGTGAGTGATAAACATAGTATCTCAAAATAGATAGCAAAAGGAAGATATAATCACATACATTTCATAAAACTCATATCATATCATAAATGCAAGACCATGATTTAGACACTCATATCCTAACGTACCTTATCATATCTCATAACATATCATACCATATCTTATTATCATTCTCGCGCATACGTCTGTACATCGCATGAGCGTAACTAACATACTAGTGAAATCCTAAACGACCTGTGCCAGAGTCGCTGCTCGAGCTACTATGGGAGGGTCAACATAGTATCATACCACCATATTATAATGCCCTCGTGTCATACTCATACTCTACCACCCAGCCAATGGGGAGACATAATGGCCAAACTCACTCATAACATACTCATACTCATAATCTCTCGCAGAGATCCGTCTTGGCTGAAAGACGTTGTTGCCCTTACGGTGGCTATGCAAGGAACGACACGCACAGAGACTTAAGTTCTTTATCTTTTGCTGGCCTACACAGCGATGTCTTATTATCATATTCGTATCATAACTTATCTTATCATACTCTTATACTTAATCCTATGACAAACTATAGTGAGGCAACCTTCCTAATTCACGCTTCCCAAGAAAAATATTCTGTAGTAACCTGGATGTACTTCATGTGGTAGTTTATACTATCATAGAGGTGTTGCATCCGTACATGGACGCCAATATTCTGAGTTTCACGTGACCGTAAAAGAAACCTCACCACAGCTAAGGCCCAAAACCCGATTCTCATATCATATCTTATATCTTATCCTCTCGTATTAAAACTCGGGGTGATAGGATCACTGTATATGTCATCGTATACGAAGTTATACTGAATTCACACTCACCCGACTCGTCATGGGTCCCATTCGACCATGAGTTGTAAGGCATGTGAATACGGTGTATTCCTTGCTTCGATACCATCTCAGTGAGTCACCACGCCCAAGCGTAGACATGATCTCATATACTCTAGTACATATGTCCTAACTTACTCATAACTCATATAATGTAATTCAGATGGAAATACAGAAAGTTAGATATACAAAAATATTTATATTAGATTATCTTATATATATATTTATTTATTTACACGCATTCCAATATAATATAGAATAGGATAATTATAAGTGTATTCTCGATAATGGGAGGGTCGGGGTTTGATGTTCACGAGGTATCGAATTTCTAACACTTCGTGTTATCAAAGAGGTCGCGTTGAAGCGATAAATTGATATATATATATATAATAATTAGATAATTAAATTAAATGGTATTTATAATTATTAAATTATGATTTATCATGACCATCAATCGAAAGACCTTACAATATAATATACACAGGAACTTTGGTCATGAGAATTAGAAAATAACACTAAATTCGAATAGACTTGAGTCATTCAAAATTAAATCCAACTTGTTACTCTATTTTGACCTCTAAATCGTCAGATTCGTGAAATAGCTATTTTACACAAAGTTGTAAAGCTCGTTGTCTTCTTTCCAATGCCGTAAGAATCGCATTAATCCGAAGTCGGAGTAAAATGATATGACCAAAATACCGGGACAGGTGTATCAATGGTCGCGAAGTCGGGTTCGTGGACGCGAATTTGAGTTCGCAGTCATGAGTTCGGACCCGAAACTTCAAGATGGTACAATTTATTATTCTTTTAAATAAAATAAAAATAAATTTTTTTTTTTTTTGGCTTAATTAATTTTAAATAAATAATAATATAGACTTGCAACAATAATATATATTATTATAGTCTTAGTAGAAGGATAGATTTCTAACTATATAGATTTGGAAATAAATAATATCAATATAATATTATGCCAATTAAGTCAATCTATAAAATTTATAAGTATTAAAATTTAATTAATTTTACAGACATAAAAGATGAAGTAAACATATTAAATATACAGACTTAATATAAGGTAAAATATTAATGACTCAAACAAAAGGAATTCTTGAAAAGAAAAGAGAAATAACATATAAACCCAATTTACAGAATATACAACTTTCAAGGGAAAGCATATATTAAATATATAGGTCTATTAATTTATGAGATATTTGGGTTTAAATAAAATTTTTAAACCCGTCGATGCGCGATCGAACGCATCCTACGCGACGAGATCTGAGAAGAACAAGATGGATTGATGGGTACCCACCTCTTGAAGCGTGAACGGAAGATCAACGGCGATTCGGGTTGAAAAGGTCGATGCCTAGGGCGTCGGTTCATCTAAGTCTTTAGAGAGAATGATTTTTTATTATAAAGAGTAGAGAGTTTTTAAAGTTTTATTTATAATGGTATAAAACTTTAGGTCAACTCTAATTAACACTTTTCGTAGGAGATTTAATTGAATAGGAAATTTTTACACGGAATAAGAATTCATACGTAACTTCGATAGCTTGAGAAAAGCTTTCATTCTAGTGCTTTGTATAACCACCGAAGCAATCAGTGTTTCTCTCCCGAAATTATAGTTATACCCTTTGACTTGCTTGATCACTTAAAATGGGCATAACTTTTTATATTCTTGTCAGAAGTCATCAAATTATATATCGTTGGAATCGTATCGACGAGCACTTCGCAATGAGTCTAATTTTGATGTGGGAAAAATTAGAAATTTTCTATTTTAAAGGGTGGGTTTCGATTCCGATGTGGAGCGTTAGCATAGTATATAGTGTGGTGCATCATCTAATATCGTTAAAATAAAATCTAAAAATTCGGGTTGTTACACAATCTCAAGTTAGTTACTTGGCTAAGTGCTTGCAAAATGAGGATGAAATAGAGGAGTCCTTTATTGACACCAATCTGAATGAAGAAACATCATTAAGAGGTACCCCTCTGATTTCGTTCAAAGATATGAGCATGACCAATTGGTTACTATGCTTGAGAGTGACACAACAAGCGCTGAGGTAGTGTGAGTGTGGGGAGAAGAGGAAATGAAATATAGCTATACTGATCTCGAGGAGAGAATTGAGAATTAAATTGAGTCGAGAGAGATAAAAAATGACACCCTTACAACAACTAATAAGGGAGACATAACCTTTTCTAATAAATGTGAATTCAGTTTAAGGGAGAAAGATAAATTTTTAATCTGTTGTCCATTTGTTGAATATATAAACAATCAACAAAAGGCCCAAAAAAAAGCTTGTGGGTGAATCAGGAATGCGATCATGGGGATGTAAAGTACGGGGTAGAGATGGACCATATTGGTGGAACTTGGGCACAACATGATGGTGTAACCAAGTCCTTAATCAGAGAAATCAGGGACTATTAAATAAGTCATTGACCATTCTCAGAAAAATTTTCATCTAGATTTGGGATCCTGGTGGGACTCGGAATTTCATTATACCTTGTACATTAGTTTCTCAATTTTCTTTAAAAAAAAAAGATTAGATACATTTATTTTTATGGCTGATTATGATTATGATAGTGTTATGCTAGTAGCATTTTATTAGTATTGATAATCTCCTCTCTATTATTGATATTTTTTTTGTGTGGTGAAGATGCTTGGAAATACATATACTGCTTGATGGGTAGGTTGTTTTGTACTGGTATATTTTCATACAGGTTTGGGGGGGAATTTCCCTATCTCTCCCCTTTTTCAGTGCTACCATGACCCTCAAATTATTACTCCAGGTATATTTTCTCACCTTAGCCCAATATTTTATTTATTGTCAGCAATGAGGACATTGTTCAATTCAGGTTTGAGGGTGTTATTTATATGGTACTATTTTACGATCTTTATATTGAATATTTGCATCTTTTGTAGGCCATTTACTTATTATGAGATACCACTATTTTGATGCCCTTAAAATCGACGATTTTGAAATATTTTGAATCATTATATGCTAAGTTTTTCGTAGTTTTAAAACTTTAATTGTTGATTCATGTGAATTTTATTTTGAGAATATTAATACCATGTCTTGATTGCTTATGTCTAGGATTATGAAATTTAATGTAAAAATTCGAGAATAATTTTAAAATTCATGCCTAGATTCTTTTAATACTTATAAAATGTCGGGATTTAAAAGTTAAGGAACCCTTTAAACTTTGAATCTTAGGATCTTAGTGGAGCTAGACGCTGTAAGCTTTAGAGCCATCAACGTCTTTGATGAGTGATTACATAAATTCGGAGTGCTCTTTGAATTCAATTCTAATTCCTTCATAATCTCATATTTTGTGCTTTGACTTGTGACTTTGCATGAAATTAAATTTACATGTTTTATGATTGCTCAAAACTGCTAATAGGGTAACTTATCATCTTTTGAGGATATGATTGAAGGTCATCTATGGCTAGTTTGTGCTTAAAATTTTCAACCTCATATAATTCACCCTTTTAATATCCCTTCGACCCCATTGAAAATTTGTCTTTATATATTCTTTGATAAGCCACATAAACCTTTACCTTTACACAACTCTAAAAATTCAGCCATACCCTTTTTATTTTTGAGAAATTAGGAACGAGGGATGAAATCGAATATACAAAATGTAAGTAGAGGTGGTATTTACTGAGAGTACATGACAGGAAAAATGAGTGAAAATGGAGGAAAAGAAGAGAACAATTTAAAAAAAAAGATGAAAAATATGAAGTGAAATTCAAAAGAAGGGAAAGAAAAGAAAAAGAAGGTTGAGAAAAAGATTGAGAAAAATAGTGAGAAATTAGAAAAGAAAAATAATAGAAATAGAAAAATCAGAAGATAATTTTTTTTCCAATTTTTCAGAAACATTGAATCCTAACTTCTCCTTCTTTCTTACCCCTTACCTGATCCCCCATTACAATCCGAGAAAAAATATACTTCATGATCTAATCTTGATATGGTAACTGCCTTGTGGAGAGTGATTGTACTACATCTATGGTGAGTGAAGTTACATGCTTAGAAAAAACAACTATCCTTCCCATGAGATTAACATTTAATCATTGAATACATCGTCTTTCTTTTATTATGTGTGACCATTTTTTATTTGTTTTGTTTCGATCTCTCACATGTGTGTGAAAAATTTACCCCTCATCAGAATGCTCACTACAAAAAATAAGACTATTAGCAACAATTTTTTTAACAAAAAACTGCTGCTATTAATCCTGTCGCTATGAAAAGCTGCTGCTGTTAGTCTTGTCACTACCAAAAAATGCCTTACTAATTGTGGCTTTTATTTTGTCGTTATCAAAAACTGCTGCTGTAAGTGTTGCAAGAACACCTTATTTTTGCAGTGGCTTTTATTTTGAGAGTTTCTCTATTGTGGAGATTGAGTCGAAACATGGATCAAATAGTTCACTGTTTGGATAGGTCCCGAGATGGATGGATCTTAACTTTGGTATGCACAGACTTCACGTTTAGGTTTGAATGGACGAGTTATCTAAAGATTTGAGCATCAGACTAATTTGAATAGACTCTAGTAGGATTGTCATGGCATTAACATTTTAAATTAAGAATTCGCATGTTGAAACGATTAATGATTTTGTTTTTGAAATATATATATGTTATGAAAATCGTGTTTTTGAATACTCAAATTTTATCGATGGTTTCAAAAATATTTGAAAGTTTGTAGCAAGCTATCAAAAACGATATCTATATCAAGTATCGGTTTACAAGAGGCCAATGCGACCCGGCCATGCCGATACGTATTGGCCAATTTTGAGACCAAGCACCACCGTATTTGGTGAATATGGTTTATAGGTTATATTTACCATAATATTTTAAGTTTTAAATTTTATAAAAAACTAAGGAAAAGGCCTCTGTCCTTCATAGGAGGACGGTCATCGTCCTCCAACCTTTCACGTCAAGCTCTCCGTGGCATCCAAAATACTTTTTGGGTGTCACGTGGACCTTGGGTGCATTGCTTATAAGTTTAAAAATTATTTTTTGAATATTTTTTTTGAAACCCAAAAAATATTTTAAGTATTAGATTGGAGGACCTAACCGGCTCCCAAAAACTAATAAAAGTTGCAATTTTTAGGCTGAGAGGGCTGAAATGATTAGTCACTGCCATTCCGCACGGTACTCAAAATACGTAGTAAAACGCACCCTCCATTAATCATCCTAACTCTCTCCCCATTTTCAAAGGTACTTTTTCAAATGGCAAAATTGGTCTTACAGCTGAACGGGAATTACGAAAATTCCACCTTCCCCTTGTCGACTTCCCATTTCGGCATCGTCTCTTAGTTTTTAAGAGAGAGGGCATCATAGTAAATTAAGGTAGAGAGAGAGAGGGCACACGTCAAACTCAACAGTTAGCATTAAAAGCATAGCCTTTTTAAAATATATATAAAATAGCATTAAAAGCACACCTTTCGACGCAACTGCTGTGGGAGAATAGCATTAAAATTTAAAAGCACACCTTCTTTTGATACTTCTGCCTTTGGGAAATTTACCTAACCGATCCTTACAGATGTACTTTTTATTGCAGAGATCCTATAGTTTTACCTTTACCCAAATCGATCAGCTCTAAGCCTAGCCACAATAAAAAGTCAAAATTATTTATTTCTTTAATGCACAAAAGCATCGTCTTCTTTCTCATTATAATTTGCTCCTTATTATAATCTGTTCAAGGATTTTTCTCAATATATAGATTCGACAGGAAGCTCTATTTCTAAGGTACACCTAGATCTAAACCGTCAAAAAAAAAAAGGAGGATATACCTAGATCTATGTCATCTTATATTTATATTTTTTCTTCTTCTTTCTAAGGTATTTATTTTAAAATTATTTTTTTCGATGCTAAAATCACAATCGACATCGATTGTTTACACAATCGATGGCGACTGTGTATACAGTCTCCATCGATTATATGAAAAAAGATTTTTTTTTTTAGTCGGCATCGACTGTTTACACAATCGATGGCGACTATATATCGACTGTATAAAAATTAATTAATTATTTTTTTTATTTTTTATTATTTTTTTATTTTACGATGGCATCAATTTACACAATCGATGGCGATTTGTGTATCAATATATCGATCGATTAAAAATTTTTTTCTTTTAATACAGTCGACATCGACTGTATAAATTTTTTATTTTTTTAACAGTCGGCATCGATTGTTTACACTATCGATGGCGACTGTGTATGCAGTCGCTATCGATTGTGTAAACAATCGATGTCGACTGTCAAAACATTCGGCACCGACTGTGTTAAGAGTCGTTATCGACTATTTTAAGAGTCGGCATCGACTGTGTTAAGAGTCGGCATCGACTGTTTAATTTTTTATTTTTTTTAAGAGGCAATATCGCCTTACAAAGGTGTATCTGGGTCGATCCAAATAACAGATCGGAATAGATTGGATTGAGGAGAAAGAGGCAATATCGCCTTACCGACTGTGTATGCGTCGTTACCTTCGTCACCTCTGATTTTTAGAAACTGTAGCAGATTAAAATGAGGAAGAAGATGATGTTTTTGTGCGTTAAAGAAAGGGGGTAATTTGGACTTTTTGTTATTTTTAGGGTCGGCTAGGCTTCCAGCTGGTCGATTTGGGTAAAGGTGAAACTATAGGGTCTCTGCAATAAAAGATACATCTGACAGGGTCGATCAGGTAAATTTCCCTCTATATATCGGTCCCGATATGTATCGATTTGACCAAAAATCGATACATATCGTTGATACGTATTGATATTGGCCGATTTTTGATACTATGATTTATAAATAATTTCACAGTAAATCATCAGGAGACACAACTCTTCCATTAGGGATCACCTAAAGGTTTAAAGATTTTTTACATATGCTAAATGCAATCGTATTCCCTATAAAAATAACCTTTAATATTTTCTTTTAGTATGTTAGTTTATGTTTATTGCTATATTTTCCTTTGTCTTTGCTCGAGAACTACAAAGTGTAGGTTTGAGAGCGTAATAAGTGTTGAAAATCGTTAATATTTGACTCCTTAAATTTATAAATTATTGTCCAATGAAAGATATTTAATATAATTTGTGTATTATTAGTGATTTACATGTCTTGAGATAAATTGAGCATAAAATAGCCTAAGAGTTTAGAAAATAACGTCAAATCCGTGCAACCTTTGTTCATCTGAAACTTGTCCTAACTTGCAGCTCAAGTTTGACCTATAAAACATTGGATTCGTGAAATTTCTATTTCACCCAAAGTTGTAAAGCTTGTTGTCTTCTTTCCAGTTCCACAAAAATCGCATCAATCCAAATTCAGAGTAAAAAGTTATGGCTAAACTACTTAGACTAAGTTAAATGCTCGAAATTAGTAAAAAATGAAAAAAAAATTAAGGTTTCGAAAAAGAGCCCTATAAGAGGTAAAGTTAGAGTTAAAGTTAGAGAGCTCTATCTTTTTGTATATTATTTTTTATTCTTCTCTTTTTCTTTTATCATTTTCTAACTTTTTAGAATGTAGATTAGCAATTGTCTTTAATAAAATTATAGCGTCGTTGATTAAAACTACTTTGTAGATTAAGTTGGACACTCAAAAATGGGTATTTTAATTAATTATTTTAAATTTATTTCATTCATTTATAATTTTTACATTGAAACATGTGGCTAATTTCTTAGAGATTTAGGATCTAATGAATCCCATCTGAAGGATTCGTCCATGAAGTTAGATTTGTAATTGGAATATTAGTAAACGCCTGTATAATTTTTATGCCTATATGTTTTTACCCTTTTTAGGATCTAATCATTAATCCGAGATATAAGAACTAGTTATGTTTTTCTCATGATCTTAGATATATGAGTAGGTACCCTAATCTTGATTTTCATGCAAAAATCAGTCATTAATTCATTGTGATCGATTAGAGTTATTTTTAATACAGTGAATGTTTTAGTTCTTTTCATTCGTGAATTTGGAAAAGTATTACCTTAAATTTTTATACCGATTTAATTGTTTTAATCTTCTATAAAATTTTAATTGACTTTAATCTTTATGACATTTTTCGTTTCTAATATTCTACCATTTAGATCTAAATTCATGGATGATAACCAAGTATAATAGGATTTTGTATCCTAAACCTTATTTATTTTTCTTTGATTAATATTATCTTGTTTAGTTTATTTTTCTTTTACATTCATCGAACTTTTTAGGCTAGATTAATATTGTGATAATTTTAGAAAATTCTGTGATTGGTAGTTATTCCTTTTTAAAAATCTATTTAAAATCTTTGTGGGCACGACCTCGTACTCTACACTCATTTACTACGGTATGACTCGTGCATTTGCGAGTATTATACTTTTAAAATTTCACAACAATCAATCTAAATGAATCAAGAGGTAGTACTTTTTTTTTGTTATTTCGGTAAGTGGCAGTCCATCAATATGTCTCAGCGAAAGAATGATGTGCCTATCACAATATCCAATAGGTGAACTTTAATACCAGCCATTGGTTGGTAAGTCGTAGCTCATCTTTCGAATGTCTCAGCTAAAGAATCATGCCAGTATGTTGTTGGATATTTTACAAATAAATATTTATTATTAATTTTAATTAATCATGCCAATATGCTGAAAAAAATTGCTTTTACCAAGACTTGAACCTACAATCTACTAGTCAAACGATTGTCCAAATACCCCCTGCCATTACCTACGGTTGCTTGACTTAGAAATAACTCATGGACATATGCTTTGGATGTTGGCAACTTGGACTCTCGGTTAAAGATTGTCCATAAAAAAAGATACTTGAAGGTGTAGAAACACTACTTTGCTACTGTCAAAAGTCATCCATGCTTCGAGTATCTTAACTCCGAGAAGAATCTCGGACGTAGTTTCGATGTTACCAATGTGGGTTGTTTGAAGGGAGGATGGAAATTTTGGAAATCCGAAGTCAAAGATCGAGATCAATGAAAATGATCACTCAAATAAAGGTTTGACCGTTAAGATCATGGTGGAGAATGAAGAGCTCTAAAAATAATTGAGGTTACTACCTCGATAAGTAACCTTGATCGGTCTAAGTGATTTTTAGGTTTATGGTTCAGTTCGTATACGATTTCAATGTTGTTATTTTTAGGTTTAGTTTAGATGTGTTCATGTACTTTATAATGAAATGTACTCAGATTTTTTAATGGTTTATTTTGATCTTGCAAATGATAAACCAATGTTTGATGATCCCAAATGATCCTGTGTTGGTTGGATATTTTGATAGCATATACAGGTTGGCCAATTAGGGACTAATATGTTCACCGAATTGGACCACATGATTTCCTGTTCATTGATTTTTTGTAATGGTCCCACATTTTTTCGCCATATACTAAAAAATACAAGACTATTAGCGGCAATCAAAAACTGCCGCTATTAACAAAAAATTGCCACTAATACCCTTGCCACTAATAGTCTTAATAGGTTTTTTATTAATAGCGACAGTTTTTTGCTCCAAAAAACTGCCACTAATAGTCTTATTTTTTGTAGTGATATATCAATCGTAAAGCATATACATGTTACCCAATAATATTTGATAGCATATACAGGTAGCCTAATTAGGGACTCATTTGTTTGTCGAATTGTATCAAATGATTTTCTTTGATGGTCCCACATATTTTTCGTTCACTTGATAGGGTACGGCTAATCTCACCCGTTTGATAGCATGTACAGGTTACCCACCTAAACTAGGTCACTATTCCTTTGGTGGTGGCATATACAGGTTGCCAACACGATTTTCTATTCCATCAAAAGGTTACGGCAGGGCGGTATATGTGAAGGAAACAAAAAAAAAAGGAACGGCTGCAGTATCAATATCCATATTCCTGAGGGTTTCATACAATATCAGCATATCTCTGAGGGTATAAGCAAAAAATCCAAATTTGAAAAGCGTTGGAGGGAAAATATTTCCACCTAATTTGAAAAGCATTGAAAGGAAAATAGTCCTACCTCACTTGTTTATTAGAGCATTTCCTTCCATATATATAGAGACTCACCTTCTATATATGTTTCTCTTAAAGGTTGAAAGAATGTCCATTGTTGCGTGGAGCCGCGTGTGCGATGTGTGAAAGATGTAATTGGCGTTTTTAAGACAGACTTTACATATCGTATGTACGTATCGTCGCGATGAGCCTTTTGGGAGATAATTATTTGTGACTATTGAATAACCAAAAGATGCAATTGTTCATTGTGTACTGTTGGATCCTTGTAATCGTTGATTGAATTGATTAGGGCACTCGATTCTAAAGAACCAACAACACAATTGCCCCAGAGAAAGAGTGCATTGAACACTATAAATAAGAGGTCTGAGGGGGGTTTTAGTACACTTGCAAATCTCGAAATCTATCTCTATGTCCTTGAAATTTGTGTGCCAATTAGAGTGATTTTGTGTGTTCATTTTGTTAGGGTTACACACTACAATGCAACATAGTGTGTGACAGATCGGTGCATCATCGGGATTCATTGTATTCTAAAGAAAAATATGTCGTTATCCCGTTGTATAGTGGGGGCAATTATTGTCTTAAAAATAGCGATCTAATTATGCATTGAAGTCAGTATCCGATATATTTCTATTTTTTTGTGTGTGATCCACAAACATATGCATATGCGATCCATCTGATAGGTGAACTTTAATACAGCCCGCTAAAACTAAGAACAATGGTTAATATTAGTGCACAAATAGGATCATGGATCAAAATTTTGGTCAATAACTGAAGCTATCGGTCGAAACGCATCGGCTTTGGTCCCTACTGAAACCGAAATCCTAAATTTCTATTCGGCTCAAAATTTCAGTTTCGGCTCATCTTGAAATCGAAATGAAATCCGAAATTTTGATCCTTGAATAGGATACCTCAAATATCTTAAAGGGTGATTTTCAAGCCCACTAATGTTAAATATATGAGGTATCTTTGGGTTGAATCAAATTCAAACAAGGATATTTCTATTTGCTGCAATCAAAACTCTAAAAGCATCTACCTTGTCCCACGTGTAGTTTAATTGACAGGTTGAGGCAAGTGGGTGCATTTAGTGTTCTCTTGGGTGCAAATAGAGCTACTCTACAAACAAATATACCATATATAATTGATGAAAGGGCTCTTGAGAAAACAATGACTACTTAAAAAACGTTTTAGCGTATTAAATTAGTTTAAAAAGTTTTAGAGAAAAATGGATCATCACGATTTTTTAAGTCCCCAATGAGACATTTGATTAAAGTTTTTGAAGCATTTAGTGGTTAAAGTTATCGATCACTCTCCATTCCAACTAAATACACAATATCATTTGTATTATATGACATTTAATAAAAAGGTATTTTCATAATTTTAACTATAAATATTTTTCACATATTTATCAAATAACTTTTTGAATTTTTTTTTCGTAATTTCAAATTATCTTTTTCGTCATGCATTGACCAAATGACTTTTCGGGGGCCTTGGAATATGTGTCAATCATTGTTGATGATTTATTATTTTTTTTTCTTTTAACTTTCTAAAATAATATAAATGATAAAACTTTTTTCATTTAATCCCTTTTTCCTAATTTTACCTTTATGAAAACGCGTTACACCCATAAAGAACCCTAAGCCTAATAAATGCCCACTCATCTTAAAATTACATATGGAAGAAGACAATGATTAGCCATGGCCAATGCACAAGTCAATCAGTTAACAGCTAAAACAATAAAGAATAACCTTCACAGATTTATGGGCCTCTAAATCTGTGCAATTCACAAGGAATAACTAGTTTAGCAGTTCTTGACCCCCAAATTTGTAAATTCGGCCTTTGGTAGGATTTGATGGCTAGATAGTTATTTATAAGCTTATATATATATATATATATATATATATATATATATATAAGAAATGCTATCACCAGAATGCTCAAATTACATGTCATGTGGCAAAGTCAATCCAAAACATCCAATTAATTTGGTGCATTGATTTTATACATCCTTAGCTATATGTCAATGGTGGATATGTATTGAAAAGAGTTCAAATTTTTATGATGACCTGATTGTTATTATTCAAGTTGTCATCACACCCGATCCTAGTACTTGATATCACGTGGTGCCCAAATGATCTAGAAGTAGCATTTTTCGGTACAGTTGGTTGTATAGTCCCAGCACTCACACACTCTCTCTCTCTCTCTCTCTCTCTCTCTCTCCTTATATATATATATATATATATATATATATATATATATATATATATATATATAAGGAGAGAGAGAGAGAGAGAGGAGTGGGACAATTCTTATTAAGAAACAACCCCAATCTAGCTATTCACAATAGTTTTGTATACAAAGAAACAACCCCAATCTATTTACTCACATCATGTCAGTGGACATAAACTGTTACATAGTTTTAAAAGTTGATTCGTAGATCAACAAGCAAAAATCTCTGGTTATTTTGAATAGATTACCAAACAATCAAACCATAATTGTCTATAAACACACAATAAATGCACTACTTGCTTAAAGAAAGATAAAGCAATCCAAAGAGATGAGTGGATTGTCAATGTCCTCCGTGATAAAAGATTCAGAATCTTGGCTAGAGAGAGCCCGTCCAACTGCATTTTGGTCAATTTGGCTGTGAATATGGTGCTTTAAAGTCTCTCTCTTCTTTAAAAAAGGCCCATCTCTTCTCAAGTTGGTAGGACTCATGGGCCTGATGCTGTTCTCCTTTTTTGCATTGTTCATACCCCTGCCGCCTATCGGATTCTTCGAAAGATCTCTACGAGTGTCCCCATCGAATCTTCGACTAGGAGAACGAGAACGTGCATTAGGCCCGGGCAGCAGGGCCGACACACGTCTTTCGTGCTCCTTCCTGAAGCTCTTCTGTCGATCGAGAGCGGGTGAATTTGAGCGTAGTCGCTTTGGCGGTTGCGATCTAGTTGGTTGAGGACTAGATTGCTTCATAGGTGAAGCGACCGCCTTAGTGGGCGGCCCAAATTTGATGGGTGCTGCCTTTTTTGGTTGTGTATAGGCGAACTTGTGACATGCCGGGATTAGCTTACTAGGATAAGCCGGAATTATATGTGGATTCTCCTTGATGCAAGACCTCAAGAAGTCATTCGAAAACGAATTGTTATTCAAAATTGAAGAAGTAGAAGCCGATGAACTCGAAGCAGAAGTAGAAGACCATGATGACTCCGTAGAAAGACTAATAGCGCAAGATGATGACGATGACGACGAAGATGACGAAGAAGACAAAAATGAAGAAGGGGTTTGTTTCTTTGAGAAATCCTTTGGAAGAGGAACACTAGGAAGTTTGGGAATTTGGGAGATAACTAATTTGTCTTGGATTTGATGGCAATTGCATTCTATAGGAGTTGTTTTTTGTTGGCATTTGCTAATGCAGGAGCCCATGATTTCTTCTCTTGTTGTCGTTTCCAAATGAATTAAGTGGGAATGTGGATTCAAAGAAGGGGGTGTTTCTATCTGTTAACTATTTCTAATCCCAACAAAGGGAAAAGGGAATGAGTGGAGGTCGCTTTTGCTTTATACTTTTCATCTATTTGAATTTTATTGGCGCCTCAATATTTACCCGTTGCCCCAACGGATATGTATAGGAGATGATTTCTGTTTATGGTTGGCTGTTGGAAAGATAAGTGGACCCTCTTTGAAGGAACGACTTCTTTAATATTAGAAAGGTATCCTTCTTCCGTTGGGGGTTTGCACATTATATTATGGTGTAACCCAATTGTACCACCTTTCGATCTTTATCGGATGAACGGGGATGATCCTGTTAAATTTAGGATTCTACCTGTCTCCTATTAAGTTTATGTTCAGAAAAGATCTAATTTGTAGCTTTGTTAGGTTGTGAGTAGTTTTTTTTTTTTTTTCATGTGGGTCGGTTTCATAACCCTACCTGACCGGTTTTCGGCTCAGCCCTCCCAGAACCGAACCGTTTCGGAATTGGTTTCAATTTTTTCGTCTTTGGGTCAGCTCCGTAACGGTTATTGGTTGGCCCTTTTTTTCGGATGGTTTCAGTTTTCCGTGCAAAACTTGCACCCCTACTATCACCTTATTTGTCACCAAATAAAAAATAAAAAACCCCGAGTTTTAGTTTGGTGCAGTACCCTTAACCCTATAATCTGGTTTTTAATGTAAAATATTACATAGAGTATGGCTATACTCACCCGATTTCAAAGTAAGGATCACACACAGATAGAAATTATTGACTGATTTGAATCGGGCGATGGAAATTATTTTTTGTTCTAACCTTCCCCATAATAGAGCTTAAGATCATGACGCGCCTATCAGACGATCAGATGTACATTCCACAAGGAACACATCCCTAAAAGTGAAGGTCAATTCCTTTCTCTATATTATAGGTCACTTTTGGGTGTGTTATGTGGAATCAACATTTGACCGTTTGATAGATGTGACATGATCTTAAGAGTTATTTTTTCAAAGATTGAGACAAAAAAATAATCTCCATCGTATGATTCAAATCAGTCAATGATTTATGTTTGTGCAAAGTTTTTACTCGGTAACGGGTGAGAAAAGCGATACCCTGTCATATTACATCTTGCTATTGATAGGCATGGCTGGTCGAAGCTAGTTTACACAATTTTCTGTCACTTTGATGCTCTGGATTTGTGTAAACAAAAGACTTGGGTACGACTTTTGGTGAGCAGGCTCAAGCGCCTGAACAGTTTGGTTTATTTTATTATATTAGTGGGTTTAACGATAACGGCTAGTTTTGGGACCTAAAATAGCCTGCAGCCAGTAATGATTCAACGGGGGGTGAAGCCCACGCTTTCATGTCTTTCTTAATATTTTTCTACGGATCGACTTTCCCCCTCATCAATGACAAAACTAAGAGTGACATGGCTCTCAATGGGCTGGATTAGGGCTGGGTTAGGGTTCAATCCGGCCCTAATTTATTCGGGTCAGGTTTTTAATTTTTTCAGCCCGACTTTAACTTGGGCTACGATGTACTCAGCTTAAGTTCGACCCTTACTGGGCCGAGTTGGGCTTGGATATTTTTTTGGGCTTTCTTCCGAGTATTTTTTTAAAAATAAAATTTGGTTCAATTATTTTTTTAGGGCCATTTTTTGGACCTATTTTTTCTAATAAAATTGGATTGGACTGTTTTTTTCTAATAAAAGTTTGAAAAAGGTTAAAATTTTAATTAAATAATTGTATTGCCATTATAGAGGCTTATGTATATGCTTTTATTCAAATATTTTATTTAGTTTGTTACACAATGATTATAACGGACAATGGTTGCTTAAAAATCAACAAGTCATCCAAATTGTGTAGCTAAAAAGCTATGCAACGGTTGCTTGAAAATGAATTAAGACATCCAATTTGTCAAACCAAAAAACATATACACAAACATTCATTATCATTGCCTCAAATCAATAAAAAAGAAAATAATAAGTGGAGTGAAAATATAATTTTAAAAATATAAAAAAAATTATAGCTTTAAAAAGATAAGTATATATATATATATATCCGAGCTGATTACAGGCCCGATGTTGCAACACTCAACCCAAGCCCGACTTGGATTGATTCGGGTTGCAACATGCTTAGCCCGATCCGAATATCAGGCCACGTTTGCTTGGTAGAAAATGCCACTTTTTGAGGGCCGGGTGCGGGCGAAACTCCAGACTGGCCCAGCTCATTGAGAGCTCTAGGGGTGTCAACCAGTCGGGCTTTGGCCGAGCTTTGGTCGGGCTCAACTACATTAAGCCCTGGCTCGGCCCGAAAATTTTGAATTTGGCCCAAGCCTGTCCCAGGTCTGTGAAGCGCCTATGATTCTAAGTCCAGCCCGTGTTGGGCTCAACTATATATTAAGCCCTAGCTCAGCCAGAAAAATTTGAATTTGGCCCAAGTCTGCCCCAGGCCTGTGAAGCTCCTATGATTCTAAGCCCAGCTCGCGTCAGGCTCAACTATATTAAGCTCTAGCTCGGCCCAAAAAATTTGAATTTGGCCCAAGCCTGACCCAGGCATGTGAAGCGCCTATGATTCCAAGCCTAGCTCGCGCCGAGCTTTCAAGACTCAAGCCCAGCCCCACCCGCTTATTCGTAGGCCGCGAGCAAAATACAATGAGATTGTGAAAGAGAAGATGAGGAGGCTTTTTTTTAGTCATTTGTCCTTTCAAACTTTTTCTTTAAAAATATATGATATTTTGAAAATCTTTTTCAATTTGGAAGATAAGATCTTTAAATTTTCTTTTTAGTGAGAATATGATTTTTATTGGAAGTTTAAGATTGTAATTACAGTAGACATTAGGGAAGAGAAAGATGCATGATTTCCCCCACTTTAAAATGGCATGAGATTAGAGATATATAGAAAGGCTATCAAATATGAGAGTCCGATGAGTTTAAGGGTTAAGCCCACGCCTGACCCATTTACTTATTGGGCTTAAAATGCTAGTCAAAGTCCAACCCATGGGCTTTATAATCAAGCCCAAGCCTATTTTAAACTGGCTGGGCCAAACAGGCCGGGCAAGCTACCCAACCCATCGCCAACCCTAATCCTAAGCTTATGAAATTTATTAATAGCATTCTAGCACCCTAGATCTTCTTAAAAGCTGACTTCACACAATTCAGGGGCGTCAATGTCTCAGTAAGTGATTATTTGACTGGATTTGTGGGCCAAAAGGATATTCATGAAAGCTGATAACCTTATGATGTCGTTGAGTTTACCCATAAAAAAATGAAGCTAATTGTGGTTTTGATTTTTGGGTACCTCTCTTTGCACTCACGCAATCACTGAAACCACCTACTTATTGAAAGTAACAACGTTGAGATTGGTCTTCTGTAAGAGTACCAACTTAATGACACCTATTCTTTTTTTTAGGATAAGAAAATGGAGCATGATAGATCTATATGGATCTATCGATCCAATCATCCAAATATATACCCTAAGATTTAGGTGCATGATCAATCAAAACAATAAATAAACATCCATAAATTAAAATATATATATGCGCACCTTAAGTGTGAGCCATGATAATGAGTTGTCGATCTTCAATAATCTTCTCGCTCTCAATATCTCTTAGCACAATGGAGATGTTTTTGTCAATAGGAAGGGACGGAACTAGGGGAGGGCCAACAGGGGCCATGACCCCCCCTCCAAAATTTTGAAAAAGAAGACTTTTAAGTAGCCATATGTCAAACTTTCAAAAAAGTCACAAATAAAATGGGACTTATTGATAAAACGAATAAATTAGAGACAAATGGGACTTATTAGATTTTCGAATTTGTTAAGTAACTCGAGCGAGTTTCAAACAGCTCGATCGAGATTACTCAAATTACTCATTTAAATTGACAAAAATTATAATTATTTTTCGTTTTACATAGGTAAAATATAAATTTTATCTTAGCCACAAGGCTCAGACACGCATGATCGTGCACCGACACCGATATCAATCAATGTCTGGACCATAATGAAAATTTTCACCAAAATTCGTCGAAATTCTTCAAAACAGTGGTACAACGGATATTTCGCAGAAATTTGCAAAACATCAATTATTTTTGCAAAATTTTGACATTTTGGAACTTTTTCGGTGGCTATATGTTGGCCCTCTCCCATTAAAGTTTTTGGCTCTGTCTCTGCCAATAGGGAGGGTTGGAGTGTGTCGAGCAAATGTTGGGACCAAGCATCCCTTATATTTATAGCCAAAAAGTTATTTCTCATTAATGACTTGAATTATTATTTATATTGTGATTGGAAAACATAATCATACCTTAACTAAAAGACTTAATTATTAGTTGCTTATTCTTTTCAAATTCACCGAATTACACTACGTCAAAATACTGAAAAAATCACTTTTGTAGTGTCCCAACTAACCACTGCCTTAACAGTAATATAGTAATCAACTGTCTAATACAGCGGTTTACTAGATTAATAGAGTGGTTTAATTGATTAACCTCATCCTACGCTATAAGAGATCGTGCCAAATCATACTAGATTATTATTTTTTTTTACTATTCTGAAACCGACTCTCTCCTTCCTCAAAATCGGCTCTCTCCTTCCTCCCTCTTTTCTCTCTAATGAAATCCTCTTCGAAACCTTAGCTTTCCAATGGTTTCAACGCCCTCTTCTTCGCCTCTCCTTCTTCTTCTTCCTCTTCAACCCTCACTTTTCAGTTCCTCTGCTCCACACAAATTCCCGAAACGAAATCGTGTCTTCATTTCTGACAGAAACCCTAGCTTTCCTCTCTGTTTCTCAATTTCCAAATCGAGTGAGATTCCGACACTGAGATCTTCAAATTCTCAGTGCTCAAAGGAGCCGATCTGGAGAGCGGCGTGGTTCCGGTGACAACAAGAGTGTCGTCAAGACCGTTGGAGGTTTCGTTTTCACCGGCAAAGTGTTGAAAATGACATCTACGTTATGACGGGGGTACGATGGGGGATCTAGGAAGGAATTTTCTGGCAAGTTAGGTTTCGAGTTCGGAGCGGCAATTGTGGAGAAAGCAAGGGATTGGTGCCAGAGGTGGGGAGAGAGCGGTGCTCCAGTAATGTGCCGAGTATTGCCTAATCTAAATAAAGGTGAGAAATCCTCTGAATCGGATGTGATTCTCGCTGCTGAGATCCCCGTAAGTTTGTCTCGTCAATGTGAATTCTAGAATTCCTATCGTTTTTTGGTCTTTTGAATTTGTATGGATCTGGTTTTTAGGGTTCTTGTTATTTTTTTTTCCTTGCAATTGATTCAATTTTGATTTTTGTTTGGAATCTGTTATGGTTGTTCTCTGCGGACTCTGTAAAATTGGGGAGGATCTGAACAATTAGGTTTCAATTTCATTCCATTTTTTGCTGTTTTATCTGAAATTGTTTGTTATATATACGATTAGCATTTAGATGCGCAGTTGTTGATCGATCTTTCTTAATGACATGTCTATTGACTGACTATATTTTATTTTAGTGTAATTAAGTATTATTTAATTGTTCTCTTTCTATTTCCTTCTGTGATGGTTCTATAGTTTCATTGGTTATATTATATTCTCTCCAAATCTGGGATCTCTAAGGCATATTTGGTAAAGTTTATCAGTCTCTTGAGTATGAAATGGTTCTATGGAATTTGGTCATCTTTGTAGCTTAGTTTGGTGTATTAAATTTTCGTGGCTTTGTAAGCTTAAAATTTTGTTTCTGTTTGATGGTCAAGATATCAAGGTGGTGTGATAAACTTTGATGGGTTACTACTGCGTAGTAGCTATTTGTGAAAATATTTGTTTGAAAGCTGATAGTGTTGATGCCTCTCCTGGTGAGATTGGTGCCTCCACTTTTGGGATCATGTCATTTCAGAGCTCCCAAGGGCTTTCGGCTGAAGGGGATGAGTAGCTATTTTCTGCTGGATAGGGAAAGGGCGTCTATAAGCTTCATTCCAGTGTGCAGCATTGTAATATTTTAGACATCCATTTATCACTTCATAGTGCTATTTTGTCATTTCTTTAGGTGAAGAAATGACCAATTTGTCAGTTTTGACCGCATATCTCTCTGCTTTGAGGGCTATTTTATAATAAAGGCTAAATCACAGAGGAGATGAGAGAATAAAAAACATCTTTGAGTTAGAGTTGGGAGAAGAAGAAATCTCGGGAGAAGAAGAAATCTTGATTACTTAAATAAGGGACCCAAATCCAGGATTGATCTAGTTAGTAGTAACAATAAGAATTTTGATCCAATCACCTTGAATTTTGGGGCTAGCCGGCTTATATTAATTTGACTTGCTTATGAATTTGATTAAATAACCTTGGAAAACCAGAAATTTAGAAATGTTCAAATTCAAGTTCGTAATTCAGAATTTGCTAAGTCCGAACGAACCCGATTCACTAGGGGTAGGACCGTAGGGTGAGTTTAAACAAGCCACACAAATGTTTTAGTAAATTTCAAGGTAGCTATCAATGATATATGATTGATATATTTGCTATATAAAAAATATTATATGTAGAATTTACACAAACATCTAAAGGGAAGCAGTTAACCAAAGAGTCGTTACGTTTGAAAGGCCTGACCACCTGAGTTCGAATCCCCTTGAGATAATTTTTTTAGCAACTGTGTAGTCTGGTTCGCCTGCCTTTAGCCAACCGGACCAAATCGAACGAACCGGTTCGCGATTCGCACCCTTCCCCTTGAATTAGCCCGATTAATCCTATGTGTTATCAACTGGTTTGGATGTTGGAGTTGTCATGTCTGTATTGGCATATTTTTCCCTACAAATGAAGGACATCAATGGGGTCAAAAGGTACAGTTTTCACTGATGTATAAAGTGATGGCTGTTTTCATCAGCTCAGTTAGTACTATTACCTTTATAAATTTTGCAA
The DNA here is from genome assembly GCA_021018995.1 of Chloranthus sessilifolius. Taxonomy (NCBI): domain Eukaryota; kingdom Viridiplantae; phylum Streptophyta; class Magnoliopsida; order Chloranthales; family Chloranthaceae; genus Chloranthus; species Chloranthus sessilifolius. Next base: position 18,734,032 of record CM037591.1, on the reverse strand, counting down.
TAAGATAGCCCAGGACATAATCTTTTAAATTGTTGCTATTTCAACTTTAATCCTTTTTTCTTTGTTCACTTATAAATTGAAATAAGAGGGCCTTAAACCCTGTGAAACATTTTTATAACTTAATACTGAAATTAAATGGAACCAGCATGCTGCAGTGATAATTATTTTTGCAGCTTCATCTTTCATCTTTCTGTATTTACCCTTCTGCTTGTAGTATATGTTGTGTTTGACTGATATCTTGAACCAATATATATATATATATATATATATATATATATATATATATATATATATATATATATATAATTTTCTCTTTGCTGCATTCATTATATTCAAATCTTATATATTTTGATGGGTCAATTAATTGAATACTGTCTATTTTGTCACCTCACAGGAACTTATGCTTCCTTTTACTGTTATTGCCAAGAAATTTGACAAACTTCGGTACTGGGAGGAGCCCCAATGGACTCCCTCTTTTCTTGCATTTTCCTATAATGTGATCTTCAGGTAAGCGTAGTCAATACTTTCATGATAACGTTTATTCTCGTAGTTTGATTTATAATATCAAACTCTGCTTGCTAGACATCTATATGTAGACAAATAGTGTATTAGTATGCAAAAAATTTAAGGTCTAGCTAACAAAATAAACTATCATTCAAACAATTGCAACTTGAATTACAATAAACTGTCTAAATACTTCATAAAAGGGAGTCTTTAATGGAAGAAGTTACAAAAATTTCCAGCTGGTTTGATTTTGGTGATTATGAGTGAGAGTTTTGACTTTTGAGTAGGATAATGTGGGAAGTTTTAGCTTGGTGATTTTGTTTTTAGAAAAGTTTCTTGTCATTGGTGTTGTTAATTTATCGTAAGTTTTGGATTATAGCTTCTTGGATAATGTGTTTTTTTCGAGGTCTTTGGATAATGTGTTCCTTTTCTTTTTTCTAAATAAATAAATAAAACTAATCTGATTAGGTAGTTTAATTTGACATAATAGTTTTTTAAAAAAAATCTTAATTGGATATTTAGATCCTTTTGAGTTGCATATGAGTACAGTGACTACAGTTTATGAAGTGACTGGTAGGTCAGTTGTTTGGCCTATCAATCTATTCAACCCATGGGCAAGGCCAATTGGCCATAGGCTGTAAAAAAAGTAACCAGTTTTGGTTAACTTACCACCTCCCAACTAGGCTGCAAGCAAGGTGAAAGAAGGAAAATCTCTCTAAGTTTGCCCAATGGCTTACAAAGGTTTTCTGCAAAGGAATGGCCATACATTTGAGATTAGGGGTGTTGCAATGTTTGGGTGCAGGGTTTAGGCTTTTGTTTTAACTGGGTTTTTAGTAGGGTTTAAGGGGGCATTAAGGAAAAAAGTAACGCAGTTCATTTCTGGCTCAGGTGCCATCATTTGGATCAGTTTGTACACATAGAATCATTTTACTAACTGTTCATTTTCTGGCTCTCGTAGTATCTTAATTACATTGTAGAGATAGTTTTTTGATGCAATAATCGGGCTTATATGATGTCTCCATCAACCACATTGGGACAAAAAATGGCACTGTGTAAGAATTGATGATCGAGAGAACAACTTTGGTGCTCTCCTTGATTAATAGGATAGGGTAACACAAATGACGAAACTTCTGAAATATGGATCTGCTCAGCAGAAAATTGTATAAATAAATATATCTATGCATGCAATAGGAGATTTGCTTACACTATAAAAAATAAGACTATTAGCTGCAATGAGTTGGTATATATGGTTTATATATGGTTTGATCTAGATATATTCAACACTTAAACTAAAACTGCAATGCGTTTGTCAATAAAGGATATCTACATGCTGGTGCCTCCAATGAGAAATATCAGATCCAGTCTCCTTGTGCTCTGTTTGGATCCAGTCTCCTTGGAGAATCAAAGTTCAAATGGCTGGTCTATAATGAACTATAGATATGCCAAAAACTAGGCAAGACTGATAATTTGGTAGACCGTAAAGAAAAAATGCATCATGAAATTATATATTGATGTTATAGTTGTAAAACTAGGAGAGTCAACGAATAATTCAATTGAGTTACACGACTCACTGAGATTTCACTAGCATGTTAAAATGTTTACTGTTGTGCAAAAATTGATTGATTGAAGAGCTAAATTGGATGTAATTCTTTGAGCCGCATTATTTATTTATTTATTGGTCAATTTTCATGTAAAAATTAAATTAAATTCTTCAAAATTTGAACAAATGATGCAAGTAAACAGAATTATGGAAAAAAATTATTCCGTGTTCCTTCGTTTGCTGATTGTATAATAAGTTAAAACTGATGTCAAAGGAGTTGAGGGGTCTCATTTGGTTTCTGCAATCTAACCATGAATTGGGGCGAAAAGCTAGTCTGTGTTCCATAGGACTCATAGAAAGGTGGGGGTGTGACACTGTCCAGAAACTGAGTTTTCTAGAGTAGCTTGTCTTCACATACAATGATGAATGGACCAGTCTACTCTGGTGACCTTACTATTTACATGTGATGCAATGCAATCTATTATATTAAAAAATGTTTTGAGCCATGAAAGCATTACCGAACTCAAACCACATAAGGTGCATTTTTTTTTCCCACTCAAACCCATGTGCTTTTTTTTAGCTAACCACTCAATCCCAAGTGCTTTCTAAGAACAAGTTCATGAAGAGAATAATGAGCAATCTGAGTGCAGTTTATTATGCCTACACTGTCACACATGTTCACAATTTCATATTACACATGTATATGCTGAAAATTTAACATATAAAATGGATTTGAGCCTGTTGTGAACTACGTAGTCTTATAGACAGTAGACGACCTCAAATCTGTTGAATTAATGGAGATGCAAAAGGATTCTAGGAGAATCTGCATTTAGGATGCAACAGAGCCTAGTTTTGCCCACAAACTATAAGTTATATTCTAAATTATAGTATGTAAAAGAAACCTATTACACAAGTTCTCTAATACAAAATTGCTTCCTCATTGATAATGAGAGAATGACAGCTAGAAAAGAATGAAAAAGAGTTTGTTTCATGTAAAACTTTAATTTCCAATTGGGATTTTAAATCCTTGATAGGAATCAATTTTTAGTTTTATTAAACACATTGTTCTCTGGTTATATCAATGTCAAGTGAAAAATCTGGCTGTGAAAACTGCTTTGTCAGTAGACTCTCGTATAAGTCCAATATCACCTCCAATTTAGGCCTTCTTAATACGACTCACTCTTAACTGTTGTACTCAAAACACATCATTTACTCAAACCATGTTCGACTCATGGTGTTATTTTGTGATATTGTACAAATCAAACCTGAAATTATCAATTGCAGTGCCTCTGGTTTCCTGTCTTACTTGCAAGCCGAGTAATAGAGCTCCATGTAATCAAGTGTAGGTCAGTTCCAAGACCAGTCTTGCTCCATTAACTAATTATGCTGCTTGCTTTTATTTTGTTCTTATTTTGTTCAACTGGGCATTTACAGTAACTTAGTTCTAACAATTTAATTTCAACGTTTTTCAGGGCCAGATGGGTCTGATGGTGATTGGGTTTGCCCCAAATGCGAAAATGTTAACTTTGCATTCAGAACCATGTGCAACATGAAGTGTGGAACTGCCAAACCCACCTTTGTGAGTCCATCTTACCCACTTTATTTTTCATGTTTTTATTGTTTTGGTATCATCCTTCTAGGAAATAAGCCTAAACGATCACTTAGGGTTAAAAACGAGATCTTTGGAATTCCGGGCCAAAGTAGTATCATATCCTTAGGGGGCCTTCGGCAATTGGAATCCTAAAGACCATGATCCGTGTAAGGGCGAAACTTTCCGTATGCAGTTAAGAGCTAGTTATGCTAACTGACCCGTGCATAATCTAGATTATGCACGGACATGATTTTTGTACGCATGGATGCATTTTTTTCATCAAGTGGTACCACCCGATGCAAAGTAGACGACAGTTAGATCAACTGGTCCGAAAATTTTGAAAAAAAATGCATCTCATTGTGTATTTAAGAATGGTCATCTTCATAAATATTTTAGCTGATCAGTTTTTATGGTTTTTAATAGCTGCTAAGTGGATAGAGATGCAAATTTTATAAAACCCTCAGGCGCGGTTGATTTGTCTTCTACTCTGCATCTGGTGGTTCCCTAAATGCAAAGAAAAAAACTCCATCAATGTAAAAGAAGCGTTGGTTCTAGCCGGATCCTGAGGCATGAGTCTCCTAATATCAGATAGTGAGATGAGCGCAATCACCATTACTACTGTAATTGCATGTAGCAAGGTTCTATCATGCACAACTAAGGGTGTCAATGGGTTGGGCCTCGGCCTATGGTTTTGTCATTTTCTCTTCGAAAAAGGCCAAACAAGGCTCATTCCCCAAGCCCATCCAGTTAACACCCCTATTCCCAAGAGTCTGAAGGAGCCCATCTTAATTTAACCAATTTTTTGTGGAGGGAAGGAATACTACCACACACACACACACACACACACACACACACACACGTAGTCAAGGAAGAAGTATAGAGGCCTTGTTGCTGTCATCTCGTAACCTTCAATACCCAACATTGGGGATGAAAGGTTGTGAAGCACATTTTAGCCATCAAACACTTGTCAAAAGCCAACTGTTTAATGCTTTGAGGGCATTGGGCCTTGAATTCTGTAGATGCAAAATTTTCATACATGATTTGGTGGGTAAAAAGCACTTTGCAACCTTATGACGACTATCTAGCGCGTTAATGATGATCAAAGTGTTGTTAAAAGGCACACCTAGGCGCAGCCTTTGTGCCTACGCCTTGTAATATAGGTGCAGGTTCGATTAGGTGCACCTAGGCTCAAAGCGCAGATATGAGCCTAAGTATGCACCAACTTGCAAAGGTTTAAAATCTTATGTAACTTAAAAGTTATGTAAGAGTTGGATGAAAGAAGTAAATTGGAATTTGGGATTGAACTTAGCAACCTCAAGGTCGTTTCGACACACCTACCTGAAAAACCAATATATATCATCCGAGAAGAACCAACAAACTCAATAAGGGATTATTGCTTTATATCATCCAATAAGAATGGGATTATGGGATTATTGCTTTATTCTATAAATGCCACATTTTCTTTTAAATTTGGAAAACATCCATGGTGGACCTGTTATTTCTAAGGTAGATATAAGTGAATCTAGCATCTTGCAAATCTCTGATTAGATGGTGTTGGGATGTGGGACCTAGCATGTCCCCTTGTCTTAAATTAGGTGATGGTCCATTCAGATCCTTATCCCAGTATCATCTAACCATGGAAGGAGTGGTGCCGGATTCACTTGTATTACCAACCTTTTCATTTTTCAGGTATTGGGTTGATGATATCCATTTTTTTTTGTGCGCTTGTGTAAACTGACTCTTCTATTATGCATGCAGATACAATTCTGGAGAAATATTCATCAATTGTGGCTACAATTTTTACCGGCATAGCATCTGCTGCTTTGTTAGGTCATACTCTAACCATAAATTTTGTGTTGGGAATCTCTATCGTGTTTATCTCAATGCACCAGGTAATCATTGTAATTGAAGTATTTCTTATCTCATCGACCATTTTGTTTCCTGATGGACCCTCCCTTACATATTCTTTTTCTTATCAGTTCTTTTCACCACTTGCAAAAGTCAAAGACGAACCACAAAGTGGACCTTCAGAAATGATGGAAGCCAATAGCAATCACAGGTCCATATCTTGTTTCCTTCCATTTTTTTGACTAACAGACATGTCATCAGTGCAAAAAGTAACTTCTAGTAGGGGAGGTTCTTGTGTTGTCTGCGAAAAGTAACTTCTAGTAAATCTATTTTCATTGAAAATGTCTCTTAAACCTTTATTACTGTGTTTGAAACTATTCATTACTTACCTTTTTCAGATTTTGAATATTAACTCCTCCTAGGTCATCTCCTTCTATATGGAATCTTTTATGCCTACGCAATATTGTTACCCAATTGATGTAACAACATCATGAAAACAGATGGTTTGTTGACCGATAATAGAGAATGCTTTGGTGGTCTAATTTGAAATCTGAAGGAATTTTTTGTTGAGGATATTATGAGCAGGGATCTTGCACAGGTATAATATTGATGATGGAGCTCATAACAAAATTAAAGTGGAATTCGATTCCCAGATTGCAGTCACCCATATAGAAGAAAGAGGTAATAGACCTTAGAGCTATGATAATCAAATGACTTTTAACGTGAAAAGATATGTTGTAGAGGAGCGATGCCCCTCCTCTTTTTAGGTTCTAGTTCAGTCACTCAGATTTTCTTTTTTTGTTTTTTCCAAATATGTGTCACTCGATTTTCTTTTTTGCAAATATGTAACCTAATTTATTTATGCATCAGATCATATAGCCATTATGTGGCCCTCTTCATTACAATTGATTTTCTTTACAATTACTATTCTTCATAGTTTAATTTCTTTTGCGATATTGAGGGCTCATAGGTCCTAGAAGCATTGTTGTACTAAAATTTGTTATATTGGCCGTGTTGTGTGATTCTTGGACTGTTGTCACTTCCATCATATAAGACTATGAAAATTTCTGAAACAAAATTTCTTGATCTATGTTTATCTACTACATAAATGATGGCGATTCTATTTACGTCTAAATCTCATTGTTCTTGCATCTATGGTACACAAGCAAATGGGCACTTCTTTTTTGCACGCATTTGAACAGGGTTTGGCTGGGGTGAAGACGCCCAAAATGATCCTGAATGGATCGGACTCTTTGCTAATGGGGTTTCCACAGTTTGGGAGCTCCTATTATTTGCTGATGCATCTTGATAAGGATTTCAAGCCATTGTTTAAACTTCTAGAGACCCAGCTAGATCCATGTGGAAAAATCAATTCAGCTGCAGCGTCCAATCATGTAGTGCGTTTTCTTTAAATCTTGCCTAGTAAATTTATTATGGTTACTATTTTTATTATTATTATTATTATTATTATTATTATTTAACTTTCCATGAGTCTGCCAACATGCACAGTTTTTCTAAATATTGGTCATAGTTTAAAAGAAAGACTTAGTATTTTGGGGACCTATGCAATGTTAAAACACCATCTAAGCCATGTGATTTGAAGGCCATGATCCAAAGAGATTAGGTGCAAAAGATTGGCACAAAACACCATTATGCTCAATCTATCTCGTGAGCACACTCAATTGCTTTTATGGGACCTAGTAATGGACATCTCATGTCGGTAATCTCGTGCAGCTATATATGAAATATAGATTAGTGATTTTCTTGGTGATTTTGAATGATCTCAGGCAGCTGTTGAGGGAGATTAGGCCATATCTACGTTTCCAAGTGCTTTATGGGAAACGAAGCTTCTCCAAGAGCTTGATAGATCTTGCCTGCAAATTCATTTGATTCGTCTTAGTTGCTATTTATTGCTGATGCAATATTTGAGGGAGATTAGGCCATATCTACGTTTCCTTATTTATGAGATGATAAAATGTTGGGTGCATGACACCATTTACTGAAAATACTTGGTTCTGTATACTAGGGAGAGGACGAGCGAAGTTGAACGCGAGATAGAGAGACAGCAGCTATTAGAGCTTGAGCGTGCAAAAATCAGAGAGCTGCAGTATAATCTAGATATGGAAAGGGAATGGCAAACTCAGGTATACAGTTTTTTCTGTTTAATACATGCTGATCATGTTTACTTTGTTTCTAGAATATTGTTCATTGTCGTATATAATCGGAAAATAAATAATTTGAGGTAAAGGCCATTAAAGTAGTCTATAATCGGAAAATTTGTGTAAGTAACTTAAAACCTTGCAATTATTGATATATGATGTGCAAAATTCAGTTACTATTTGTTGATCTAAAAAAAATATTGTTGCCTTTTCATAATTTTAAGTTGCATGACATGACCATAAAAGCCATTAAAAATACAATATCTAATTTATTATAGCTTTTTCACATTTTTCAGAACATTTAATCATGTCTATCCATACTAGCTAGAAACAAGAAATGTGCTTGAACCAAGGTTTAATCTTCATAATTAAACCTTCTTTAAAGTAGAACCTAGAACAAAAAAGGAAACAGAATAGAGACGAGATTACCTTCAAAGGCATCAAAGCACTCCCCTATAGGTGTATTAGGCTTCCAAGAACGCTCAACCCCACTATTGTCCTCCATCTCGGTATTGCTAGCAACACTTATCGAATCCTGAGGATCAAAAAAATCTTCGCCCTCGCAATTTCTCTCCAAATCCAAAGCAATCGACACCATTGAATTTTCAGTCCCAACAAGCCCATCACCCAAATCCCCCTCCTCAATTCTTCAGCCATCCAAACCATTGACACAAGAAACTCCTTCTACTGAATTCTCGACCTTGTGATCTCCATCTCCCCCATTCTCATCATCAGCCTTCTTCTCATGTTCATTACACTCATGGGATTCAGTGACATCATTGACGGACAATTTCTTTGATAGACGAGGGCCCCGTCGCTTGTGATCTATGATGTACTGTAACGGAGGATACGATGTAGGGGAATCCGGGAGTGTGGTTGCCTCAGGAGTCGTGTAGAGTGCTGGTGAAATGTATGGCGGGTGAGATTTTTTCCTTGGCACCGATGGGTTCCGACTCTCCAATCTCGGTGGAAGGGAGTTGGTAGTAGTTTTATGAGCCCGAGGTTCTAACAGCCTATCTAATGCAATGGCAGTAAACGTCGGCATGGCTACCTACGAAGCAAATTAAATAGAAAATCTAGAAAACTGTACAGAGAAAATTAAAGAAGTAATCTGACATCGAGAAAACTGAGATTGGGACTACGATGGATGTGAAATTTGTGGACCTTCCTCAAAAGTTGAATTTTTTAGTTGTTTAGTTTCATCATCTGTATATGGGCTAAAGAGTCCTAGCTATATTAGGATAGTGAAATCTAGGATTAGAATTAGGCCTAATATTAGAATTAGGACAACTCACCTGTAAAGATAATGCCTCTTTTGCTTCTTTTCTTTAATATATATTGAAACTTAGGGCATGGTTAGGATTAGAGATGTGGATGTTTGTTTTTACAGAAAGTCTCAGTGCAGACCAAGCGAAATTGAGCCATCTACATGCAATCCCTACTGTGGTTGTGTGCCTGTATTGGATTATATGTATACCATGCATTAAATAAGTTTACGGTGAAACTAAGGGTTGCCAGCACTGTCTACCAACTTATTTCTTAGATACATGATTCTATAATCTTTGACAAACATCCGTTCCGAGGTATCAAACTTGGTATCAGGTTTATTTAATTACAGAAGTGCAGAGAAAAATTAATTTGATGAATTAGGGCTTTTTAATGAGTTTCCGAAGTGAAGAGGATTAATATTAACTAAAGGAAACTGCTGGAATTTAGATTTTATTTCAGTTTTAGTTTTAGGTGGCTGCATACTAACTAAAGAAATCCGCTGGAATAGATTTAATTTGAATTTTGGGCGGCTGCATTTTACATAAAGAAATCTGCTGAAAACTCAAGGTCGGCTTCAGTTTTAAGCAAGGTGAGCTGCATAGAAGTAAAAGGATGCTACGAGATTTCAGGTTTCGTTCAGGTTTAAGCGCAAGTGGCTGCCAAATACGAAGAGGATGCTATGATGTCAGGCTATTGTTACTGGTTGCGTTCAGGCTTTAAGCTCTAAGTGCATAGCAGCACTAAATGAAGCATTAAAATTTCAGATTTAGTTCAGATTTATAATATTTTTATGGTTGCACCAATACTGAGACATTGTTTCTGAATCTCTGGTATCATGTATCGATGATACAATATACTACAAAGTAATCGCATCGGGTGATACCCAACAGGAGGCTCCGACACTGAGATGTATTGCACGATATGTCTTGGTATCGAGCAATATGTAGTGTTGGAGATTTTGAATCTTTATTTGTAACTATTAGGAGTAGTAAGATAAGCTGATTCAACCACTAAAGCCTTGGAGCAATCAATTTACCTGATTCTAACATATTGTTGAATTGGCCTAGCAGGAGCTAATTAGGATTCACCGACTGCTGTTAGCTATTAAGTATCAACTTCCTTGGATTTAGTTATGTTGAAAAAAATTCACCTCAGCAATATATCTCAATTTCCTTGGATTTAGTTATGTTGAAAAACAATTAAATACCTTTGGAACTTGGGTTTATTTTGTGAAATCAGCACATTAAGAAGTCTAAGCACTCAAAGATGATGTTCGTTTAAAGAAAAAAAATCTAAGTCTTCTGAACATTTCTGATTTTTTCTCCCACGTTTTATGTTTTGTCCCTTTGCAAATCAGTTTGTCATATTTATTTTGTTTACTTTTTCACTTCAAAATGTAGGACTTTTTTCTCTCATTTTCTTGCAGTGTCTATACTGTTGGGATTTATGTCTTTCAAACTGGATTCTTCAAAATGAGTTACCCAAACAATACCCCAGCTGTCTTATCTATATGATACCTTTTTTATTATATTGAGTTATCTGTTTGATATTTGGGTGCCCAGCAATCTAGATGTAAAGGATATGTGTGAGTTGTGGGCTTCCTCAGAGAGAAGGATTTATTCATTAATTCTAAGTAGTTTATATGGAGTGACAAAGATATGAGCTCTCTGACAAAGATGTTTAGTCTTAGTGAATGTCTGAAAATTTCCGCATCTGATATTTGGAATACAGGTTAAGGAGAAGCAAGCAAAACTTGAAAAATTAAAAGTTACATTTGTTCGGAGAGCGTCAGAGTTCTTGAGATCCTACTTTGCAAGTTTGGTGAATTTTATGATAAGTGACAAAAGCTACTTTTCTCAGGTAATGTAGTCTCAGGTTTATGTTTGACTCTTCCTTGCATCTTCTCAAATTTGTTGCATCGATGAAGACAGCAATAATCAAGCTTTAGGTTTTCTACTTGGATCCATGCAGCGAGGCCAGTTGAAAAGACCTGACCATGCTGATCTGCGTGGTACAAATGTAGGACTTATGCACGCCTTCTCCAGCACTTGAAGGTTTCAACTCATTCGGAAAATTATAATCTTCACAAGAATTATGATTTTTTTGCTCTCTTTTATCTACATTAACTCTGTTTTTTTAAACCAAAATTTCAGAGTCTTGATAAGAATTGCTTGGGTCCTTTGAGGAAAGCTTATTGCCATTCCCTTAACCTGCTTCTTCGCCGAGAGGTCAGGAAGTCATTACTATTTTCTATTTATTGTATTAATATGCTTTGATAAAGGTTATTTGTTTATTTATTTATTTTCATTATATTTCTTTATCCATTAAGCCGTCAGCGGATTTTATATATATTTTTGCAAACTGGTGAGTCTCGAAGATTCTAGTTCTATTACTAGTGGAACTAGTGATATTTGATTTAATGCCACTTGTTTACACTAAAATTGTAGGTGCTTATGATTTAAATGAGTACAGCTTGCATGAAAAATTTTGAGCTACCGACCTTACTATCTGAGACTTGGGGGGGCTGATTTTAATAGTAATGAGGTCACTGATTAGGAAATACGGGTCTAATGGTGGATGCATTTCTATCAAAGTAATCATTGTTTTATTAGGGCCTAGGTTCTTAAATCTGCACACGTTATTTAAGTTCAGAGGCTGTGTTTTAATTTTGAGCTAACTTCATCAATCTGCACACGTTATTTAAGTTCAGAGGTTGTGTTTTAATTATTTTTAATTTTTAATTATAGAAGTAGTCGTCGGCGTATGCGATATGACTTAGGCCGACGCTTTGAGGCTGTGTTTTAATTATTTTTTATTTTTAATTATAGAAGTAGCCATCGGCGTATGAGATATGACTTAGGCCGACGGCTGCAAAGCGTCGGCGAATACATGCGCCGACGAAAGTATCGTTGACGGATGTAAGCCGTCGGTGTAGACTTTCCAGCCGTCGGCATATATGTACGCCGATGGCTGTAAAGGTCTACACCGACGGCGGGCAGTCGTCGGCGTAGGTCTTTTTATTTGTAGTGGCATTCCCCCCCTGGAACAAATATCCCAGATGCTGATGCAAATGGCTCCACTGAAGAGCAGGTGAATCGATGTCATTCTACAAAATTGTTGGCATGTTTAATGCTTATCTTTTTGTGCTTTTCCTGTTTTGTGCCGAGTATTACATTCAATAAATAATCATTGCTATTTTTATTTTTTTTTGGCTGCTTATGCAGGCATTTATTCAAAACCTTGCTCTCTTTTTCACTTCATTTTACAAGGCGAGTGCTCTTTCTTAATCACATAGAGTTGCATAAATTACGAGGTGCTAAATATTAAATCGTGTCTTACAAGATGAAAGAGTTTGTGATGCATATGAGAAGTATAGATAGCTCTTACCCCTTTTTTGGATAGATGTGTCAACCTTCATGTCCTGAATCTTTTGATTGAGCATAAATTTATTATGTAGAAAATGCTTGCAACCATAGAGGACATGGGTCAAAAATTCGGAAAACCGATACGTATCATCTAGCTCCGAAACCGATACGTATCGGTTCCTGATGATACAGTGGTATGTATCATCCGGTATTTGGTTATTTTATATGGGAGACACCGGTACAGTACCTTGAATATACCGTACCGGTGACCTCCAAAACCGACACGTATCGGTATCGGACGAGATTTTGACCGATGATAGAGGATTTACTATCAAACTTCATTTAATCTTTTTCTAGCCTCAAGTACATGGGAATCTTACGAAACTTGGTCTCTTTGATAACTTTTTCTTCTCATGCAGTGTCATATTTGAGTACTTGAATCCACTGTGGAGAACAGATCTGCACTTCTTATGGGTCTTGAATATCTAATTGGTATTTCATATGTTGATGACACTGAAGTTTTCAAGGTACGCATTTTATTATTTTTATGCAATCATTTCTTGCTAATTAAAACTGTAAAATGGCGAATGACTTCTTTTTACCGTCGATTATATTTTACTGGGGGGACAGGTTTAGAAAATGACTGCAAGACTGCAACCATCTTTATTGATGTGGTGTAATCCAGGCTCTTCTGTTCTTATGTGAAGTATGTATTTGAAATTTGTTATGTGCTTGGAGTATTATCAGTTTAATTGTTAATATCATCAATATCTCAATTTAATTGCTTAATATCATAAATATTTAATTACGTTCTCCTTTTGATTTCAGGCGAAGCTTTTCGATTTGAAGCTCACCTCAAACGGATCACTAGGGGGCGGCGATACTTGGTAGGAGAGGCGAAGCACATTTTTTTTTTTTTTTTTTAATTATGAAAATAGGTCATGGGGTCCTTAGATTGTTAACTCTTTTTTTTTTTTTTTTTTTGAATAAAAGGATTGAGCATGTAAAGTTTAAAATATTTGATTGATTTGAAAGGTTGGATCATAGGTTGAGATGCAATCTTTTGTTTGAATAAAAGAATTGGGCATCTATTTTATTTATTAATGGCATTGAATGATTTGCATTTGAGTTGAATGGATGTGTTTAAATATGAGATTAATAGCTTTTTTTTTTTATATAATTTTTTTTAAAGCATTAAAAAAAAGCATTTAAAAAAGTATTAAAAAATTACATTAAAAAAAAAGTATTACAAAAGGCATAAAAAAAATTGCATTAAAAAAAAGCATAAAAAAAATATTATTTTACAAAAATTTGCATAAAAAATTGTCGACGTAATTTTTTTTTTTTTTTTAAATTTACATAAAAAAACCACTGCCCTAAACAGTTGTAAAAAAAGCAGTGATTTTTTCTATGACTGTTAAGAACAGTTGTTGTTGAAGTTCATAAACCATTGTCTTGTATAGTGGTAAAAAAAACCACTCCTTTTTTTACAATTGTTTAGGGCAGTGATTTTTTGAAAAAAAATCACTGTCAAAGACAGTGGCTTTTGAAAAAACTACTGTTTAAGGCAGTGGTTTTTTTGGCTTTTTCACGTAGTGTTAGTAACTACTACATCACAAGATTTATCTTGCACCGTTCACCGGTCAACGGATTGACCATAGTGACGGCCACCAAAGTAGAAACTTCTAACATAGCATCCACCTAATTTCTCCTTCGAGGGCACTCACCTATCTGAATCACTCGTTGTCTTTCTCCTTCTTCTTTTCCACTCATCACTCATCGATATTATCAAATCACCATCTTCTTTAACTTCCCCCTTCTACTTCTTCTATGGCGACTCTTCTCCTGCAACTTGCAACATCACCAAACTACCAACCACAATAAATCTTTTTATAAAACAAAGAAGTTAAACCTTAGAAACCCTAAAAAAATTCTAAAACCTAAGAAAACTACTGCTGAAGTACTTGTGACAGTGGTACCCACTGTCAGTTGTAAAAGACTAGCAGTCAGCACCCATTGCCAGTCTTTTGCATCTAACAATAGGTTCCTACTAGGGATGCAAGTTTTGAACTGAACACCGAAATCGAACTGAAAATCGAGGGAACTGAACTGGATCGAAACCCGACACAAATCGAACCGAACCCCAATTCGGTTCAGTTTCGATTTGGATGGCTTGAAACTGAAAACCGAGGTTGTAGGCTGAGTAAAGAGAAAAAATTCAGGAAAAAATAAAAAAAATTGAAAATCCGAAAAAATACCCTAAAAATAGGTATTTACCTAAATTGAACCGAATCGAACTGAACCAAATCAGTTTCGGTTTCAGGAAAAAAAAAAAAAAAAAAAAAAAAACTAAACCAAACCGAACCGAATGGATTTTGGTTTGGTTTTGGTTTGGGGTGTACCGAACCGAACACCGAAAAATTGGGTTCGGTTCGGTTCTGTACACCAAACCTGCATCCCTAGTTCTCACTGTCAGATTATTACATTGGATGATGGTCTACTGCCACCATATTTAGGTTTTAGGTTTTTTTTTAAAAGCGTTTCTTCATTGTTTTGTAAAATTTTTAAGTTTTCGTTTGAGGTGAAGGAGAAGAAGAAAAGGATGCATCAATGACGCCGGTTTCATCATCGCATTGTGTTTGAAAAAGAGGGTTTTTCGATTATGTCGACATTGTTATTACGATGGGTGAGAGTCAAGCAAGCCGAAGACGGAACAATTGGTGAGAGTTGAAGAAGAAGAAGAAGAATACAAAGAAAAAGAAGAGGGTGATTCAACGATGTTGACAACATTGTTGCAGCTGTCGAGGAAAAAGAGAAAAAAGCAGAGGAATGAAAGAGAAAAAGAAAAAGGGTTTATATGCGCCAATGACCTAAAAATAGGTGGGTGCTCACAAAAAAATACAGTCGAATAATCTAGAAACTTTGTTGACCAAACAATGCGGACCCTCATATCACTGTAAATAGATTGTTAAAAATTGTATGAGCAACGGTTCAAAGTAATGTGCAATATGAGTTTTGATTAGGCCTAACTACTTGAATTTTACATGAGGTTCATTGGATGTAAGGAAATCTTTACTTTAACTTTTATAAGTTGACGTACACTTTTGGATCCTTTGTATGCAAGGATCATAAAATTGGTTGAACCCAATTTAGAGTTCAACCAATTGAAGCTAAAAATGGATTATCCTAAATTGGCTAATGAGAAGAAGCGATGTAAAGATAAAGACTCGTATTAAATCGATCAAAGAAGGGATGATAATACCAAATTTTTCTATGCAACTATAAAAGGTTACACTACAAGCAACACTCTTAAGAAAATGATATATTGACTCCACTACATGAATCAAAATGTCAAAAAACTGGTATGTATCATCCGAGCTGAAAACCGATACGTATCGAACGATACGTACCGGAACAATAACATAGAATGTATCGTCCGGAATTAGTCATATAAAAGGGCAATACGGTACATTTAATGTACCGTATCGTCCACCTCCGATACCGATATGTATCGGTATCGGATGATATTTTGATCCATGCTCCACTAGCCATGTTGTCAAAGATTTTGATGCAATTGGGAAAATAGCCCTAAAATAGAATTTTAAAAATCTCATATTTAGAGGTTTGAATCCATATGTTGGAATGCATCTCAAAAATTGTTACTATTATAGACAGTCTTTGTCAAACTTTTATACCTGATGATGAAATTTTTGAGGCCATTGAAACTATAAATAGTGATAGCGCACCTGCATCGGATTAGTCCCTCTTATTATTAAACTCTAATTCCTTATAGATGCTTAGCAAAGAATTACAGGAAACCCTAATATTCTCGAAAGAGGATTTACCGTAGATAGGAACCTTGAATGGGTTGGCTCTCTTACTTCAAATCATTTTCACGCTTCTGATTTCAAATTAGAGACCCCGAAATGATCTGCAGGTTGATTTGGAAGTCCTAACCACTAGAGAAGAAGACCTCCAGAAATCAAGTGAGAGGAAGAAGAACTAGCAAAGAACCAACGGTTCTTTCTAAATCCCCTCTCCTGTGTTTTTTGGGGAAATAATAATTACATCACGTGCCCGACACGTGATGACAAGTCAAATCAACAGTCTTGTCAGCTAAGTTCTCGCCACGTTGGGTGCCACACGCTATTTTTGGGTGTTGTATGTCAACTCAACGTTTTTCGTTCACATATTAACGGAAGGCGACGGTAGGGGTTTAGTTGATGAATTTAAATGTACTTTTGATGTCCATTAGATAAGAGCAATAGTTTAAGTGCGTTATTGATGATGGGATGAAAGTTCAGGGGTTATTTTGAAATTTTCTCTTAAATAATAGGGGACTTTAAGCCTTGTTTGGCAACATGGGTTTTGCTAAAAAACTCGTAAAAAAATATAAAAAAGCTTTATTTTACGGATTTGGATATTTTCCGTTGTTTGGGATTCCTTCCTTGCACCAATTGGAAAATTGGTTTATGCCGCTTGAGGTTTGTATCATTAAAAGCATTGATTGTCTTGATTGTTTTGATATAGATGATGGGGATCGTTTTTTGTCCCTTCTTCAGCGCAATAAATCTAGAGATCATGGCCAACCTATCAGACGGCCACATGTGGATTCCACATGGCACACATCCCCAAAAGTGACAGTGAGCATGGTGTAACATGCTCCGACAACTATTACGTGCACATGTGAAGTTGGCCCTTGCACATAGTTTAAATGAAAGAATTGACATGGGAAACTTGTGCCATGTTAAGACTCCATCTAAACCATTTGATTTGAAGCTCGTGATCTAAAGATCTTAGGTGAAAAAGATTGACGCCAAACATTATTTTCATCATATTATTCAATACACTCAAAAACTATTATTTAATTCAACACTTGATTGTGTCGACTCATACGATAGAGATCGAGTATTGTGCTACTCTTTTGCATAGTAGATCTTTAGATCATGACCTTCAAATCAGAAGACTTAAATATAACTCAACCATCTAAGCCACTTAATTTGAAGGCCACGATCTAAAGATCATAAGTAAAAAGATTGACACCAAATATAATCTTTATCATATGACTCAACGCACTCTGAAGCCATTATTCGATTCAACGGTTGATTGTATCAAATCATATGATACAGATTGAGTTTTGCACCACTCTTTTGCGCCGTAGTTATATAGATTATGACCTTTATATCGGATGGCTTAGATGTAACCTCACCTAATAATCGTACCATTTATTTACACTGTAAAATCGTAACCTCGCCCTATCTCCTTCGGCCAACATGCACTGACCTCTTTTGAATCTGACAAAGGAGATTATTTTTTATCCCAATCTTCCATATGATGCATCTTGAGATCATGGGTATATCATCAGACGATTTTTTTATTTCATGTGGTACCCATTCCAAAAAATAACCTGTGATTTTTATTTGAGCTTGATGTATGTCTCATGAGTTTAGAGTTACTGTTTGGGGTGTGTACCACGCGGAATAAAAAACTAATTATTTGAGGGTATGCTCATGATCTCAAGACCCATGTTATAAAAAATTGGGACAAAAAATAATTTTTATATTCTAATTCAAAGCGATTAATGCATTACAGGGTCACAATGTATGATTAAGATAATAATTTTACCAACTATAGCCAAAAATCTGGAAAAAAAAAAACCAATGGTAAAACTTTAAAAATAAAACTTCCCATGAATTCTTTTATTTACAAGCCCATGTAAAGTGAAAAAAAAAAAACCTTTTCCATGAGTTTTGTTAAACAAGGCCTAACAAGGATTTTAAAACGCCCATTATACTAGTTTAAAAAGTTTGAGAAGAAAAGGATTGGCACGGGTTTTATGGCTCTTAAAAAGAGATTTTGTCCACATGAGAAGAAAAGTTAACTTAAAATTACGTAAACACCCTTCTCTCTTTGTTCCGTCCTCTCTCTTGCTTCGCTTAGAAACCATGAGTACCCATTAGTGCAGTCGTAAGCGACAACCTTGCCAATTTTTGTGTGAGTCTATGGTGATGAAGTTTCAGACCAATGATCTTATTCTCCACAGGTGGGTTTCAGATCACCCCATTAATGGCCTTCTCACAAACGCATTTTAGACCGCGCAAGTTGTTCTTGATTTCACATCACCGCCATCACCGGCCTCTTTCACGGGCGGGTTTTAGATCACCACCATTAACGACCACCGCCACTAACGACCTTTCTCACAGGTGGGTTTCAGATCACCGCTGTTAACGGCCTGCACAGGCAGGTTTCAGATCACGCGAGCTGTTGTGGTTTTCATATCGCCGCCATCATCGGTCTTTCTCACAGACGGGTTTCAGATCATCACCATAAACGGCTTTTCTCACAGGTGAGTTTCAAATCACTGCCGTTAACTACCTTTACAGGCGTGCGAGCTGTTATGGTTTGCACATCGCTGCCATCATAGGCCTTTCTCATAAGCGGGTTTCAGATCACTACCATTAACAACCTTTTTCAATGTGTGAGGGTAATATGGTCATATAAATATTATAATTTATTTAAGTAGACTGAATCAATTTTTGAGAGCCTAAAGAAACATGTGCATTTATTTTTATTTTTTTGATAAGGTGTGCATCTTTTGTTATAAAACTTTTTGAGTTACTATATTGTGCTGAAACGAATTTATATCTGTCTTGCTTTTCTAAAATTTCCTAAAGAGTATGTAGCTGAGGATAGGTGGGTTCTTTTAAAGTTTTGGTTGGTGCCAATAAAGTTCCCCAGATATTTGATGCCATCGCCAGTTATCGATTAATGCAAAGCGAATGGACACCGGTCTTCCGACCTATAATCATCATAGTGACAAATTTAGTTATCGGAAATTTTTCGGTGGAGGTCCTTTCCGTACATTTTCGATTAATTTCGATACCTACCCCAAAAAAATTTGGAATATTTTGGTGATTAAAAATATATAAAATATATATTTAATATATATTTTTTTAAATTACTACAATATATACTAAATTACTAACATATTAAAAAAATAAAAATAATAATAAAATAAAAAATTATCAAAATTTATTGAAAATTTCGAAATTTCACCGAAAAATACCAAAATTTTCCCGAAATTTTCGTTTGACCCCCTTTTCGGTGAATTTCGCGAAATTTGCCACTATGCCTATAATCCTATAAATTGCCCCTATTTTCAAAATAAAAAACAACAAACAAAATTGTACCTCTGTTTGCGCCGGCGCTTTCCTTGAAAGCGCCTATATCCCAGACCCATTAAAAATCATTGATTGCTTCGTATTAGATGATGGAGATTTTTTTTCACCCCAATCTTCCACACAATGTATCTTAAGACTATGGCGGAGCTATCCGATGCCCAGGTTTTGATTGTGTCACAAATCCCCAAAAAATGCTCTTCAATCATATGAGATACATCACCCTCAAATGTGATTTTAGGGCCATCTTTTGAGGATTTGGGACACTTGGAATAAAAGACTCACCGTCTGGTAGGTGCAACATGATCTCAAGATCCATTGTGTGGGAGAGAAGGGTCATATGCGATCTCCATCATCTGATATGAAGCAATCAACGATTTGAAGGGTTTTGGGATGTGAGCGCTTTCAGAGAATGTGTAGCCGCA
The DNA here is from genome assembly GCA_021018995.1 of Chloranthus sessilifolius. Lineage (NCBI taxonomy): Eukaryota > Viridiplantae > Streptophyta > Magnoliopsida > Chloranthales > Chloranthaceae > Chloranthus > Chloranthus sessilifolius. The sequence continues at coordinate 18,714,153 of CM037591.1, read as the reverse complement.
AACAGAGGTACCCAAAACAAAATGTAACTCTCAGTTATCGCCAAACCAAAGAGGCATTAGCCTAGTTGGTACACTCCCTCCAATGTGAGGGAGTAGGTCGTAGGTTCGTTTCTCCTCCTTGACATTGTTTCTCACCCTTGCCTTTACAAGGTGTGGGTTGGGTTCTGATAGTTAATCCTCACCACTATAGTTGGTGCTCCCTCATGCTACTCTGCAACTGATAGTTCTCAAGGTTGTCTCGGCTAAATGGCCTTATAAAAATACATAAAAAATCGCCAACCACTTCAAAAGACTTGCTTGGATAAAAAGTAAGGGTACCTCTGTTTGTGCCTACGCTTTCTCTGAAAGAGCTCATGTTCCAAACCCCTTGAAACCCATTGATTGCATCAGATCAGATTTTGAAGGTCGTGTTTCACCCCGATCTTCCACAAAATAGTTTTTAAGATCATGGCGCACTTATCAGACAGTCAATTTTTGATTTCATGTGTCCCAGATCCCCAAAAAATGACCCTAAATTCACGTTTAAGTGGGACATGTGTGATATGATTCAAGGGCCAGTTTTTTGGGATCTGACCCCAAAATAATTGAAAAAGTATGAAAGAGAACAAAAAAAAATAAAGATTCGGAAAGGAAATAATTTCTTCTGGAATCCATGAAATATAATTTCATTTCAATTGGGAATTGTCAAACAGGCTCTACCAAATTTATAGCTATTGATCAGAAACAGAGTGAAGAAATAAGAGTCTCTAATCTGACCCCAAAATAGGTGAGATAAGGCTCTCATGATGATGATGAAAACTACCAAGATGCTCCCCTTAGGAGAGAGCACCATCAACAAGTTAGGATTTGGCAATATTTTCAGGTAGGTTAAAATTTTGTAAGTTAAAGAAAAAAAAATGGGAAAAATTTTAGAGAAATTAAATTTATTTATTTATTTATTTTTTTTAAATAAACATTAGATTAAGCGTTAATGAAATTTTTTACAAAGTCATGTTTTATTAAAAATATAGTAAATTAATCACAAATTTCTGTGAATTTTTTATAAACACACCATATTTATTTATTTTTTTAAGGGAAATTTACCTGATCGACCCTGCCAGATACACCTTTTCCGCCAGAGACCCTATATTTTTGCCTTTACCCAAACTGACCAGCTGCAAGCCTAGTCGACCCTAAGGACAGTAAAAAGTTCAAATTACCCCTTCTATGACTTTCTTTAACGCACAAAAACATCCTCTTCGTCCTCATTTTAATCTGGTGCAGTTTGTAAAAAGTTAGAGGTGGCGAAGGTAACGACGTTTTCTCTATCAGTTCGATCTGCTCCGATTTGCTATTTGGAAGAAGAAAACAGAAACTTGGGAGAAGAAACCCCTGCAATTTGCCATTGGAAAAAGAAAACCCTGCAGTTTTCCATGTCGACGCGAGGTATGTTCAGATTATCCAGTGTAAATCTCATTTTCAGTTTGTTAGGGTCTTAATGTTGCAGTATAAGAAAATTTTATTGGACAATTTTTTTAAACAGTCGATAAAGATTTTATAAACAGTCAATATCAACTTGTTAAACAATCGATATCGACTGCTTCCATTGCGACGCGAGGTATGTTAGGGTCTCTTAATGGTGCAGTATAAGAAGTTTATTTTATTGGTCAATTTTTTTTTAAATAGTCGATAACGATTTTATAGACAATCGATATCGACTGGTTAAGAAATCGTTATCGATTGTGTAAATAGTCGGCATCGACCGTGTATACAATCATTATCGATTGCTTAACAAGTGGATATCGATTGTATAAACAAGTGGATATCGATTGTATAAACAATCGATATGTATTAACAGTCGTCTCCCTTTTATGTCATCAGTTTTATGATCCCTTCCTTCTCATTTTTAAACAGGCGATGTCAGAGGTGGACATTCCTTCTTTGTCACTATGATGACCATCTTGTAAGTGATGATGGCTTATATGAAGGTGGCTGACTGCGGGTTATTACGATTTCGACAAATATTTCTTATGAATAATTCATAAGGCGAATGTCTGCTGTCAGTTTTGCGAGGACAGATGAAACAGTTTTCATAAACTTCCATATGAAGATAGTGAATACCCCTGTGATTGCCGACATTTTGGACTTTGATGATTTGGCTACCCTATTTAGGTTTTATAAAGTCGGGGTGGACGTCATAAAGGTATTCATCATTATGGAGCCATCATCCTTCCGAGTCAAAGCTGAACAAGTACCTCTTGGCGGGACTGATTTTGTAAGTAACCATTCATTTAAGCAACGTAAGTTTGAGGATGGATCTATATATGATACCGTCCGATTAGGCGATGACAACGATATTACGGCGAACATGTCAGCCAGGAAAACAACTATTGATTTAAACGATGCTCCAGTTGAATCGTATGATGACCCACTAAAATATATGCATGGATCACAACAACGTAGTCAAGGGTTAAATTACACGTCAGAAAGGGTGGTGGGTACCAACGATTTTTTCCCAGTGGATAGACAACTTGGTTGACTTACGAATTATGTTTTACCATGTCATCGATGAAAATTATCGGAGGAGCTCAACCCCATGTCCATACACATGAGCACCCCTTCAGTGAGCCCCTTCGATAAAGGATCTAGTCAACCACATCAGAACCCATTCGGTGAAGGATCTAATAAACCACTTGAGAACACCGCTAGTGAATGACATAGTCATCCTCAACCACTAATGAAAATAACTTAGAAGAAGATTATGATGGCAAACCGGATGGATTTATGAAAGAGGATTCGAAAAATTTTGTGAGAGGCATTGATAATTTCCTCGTAAACGGAGATTACGAAGTGTTAGAGACATCGAGCGACTCTTCCGATCAAGAGGTGAAAACTGAATACCGGAGTTGGATATTTAAAGTTGGAGAGATCTTCAGAGACAAGCAAACATTCCAAAGAATATTAAAAAAATACGCGGTAGAGAAAAACTTTCAAATCCGGCCCTTGAAATCGCTAGTTATCGAGTGACAGTCGGATGCTACAAACCCAGTTATTCGTGGCGAATACATGCGTCTAAATTGATTGGACTCGACTCTTTTAAAATCAAGATATTTAATAGTACTCACACATGCAGTGCCATTAAGATCGGACCGCACTGTCACTATAATGCAGCAATCTCCTTCATAGCCAACTATGTACGAGAGAAACTTATGAAAGGATTCGACTACATACCTGCGTCGATAATATTTGATATTACAAAAACTTATAATGTGCAAATCACATATTCTAAGGCATGGAGGGAGAAAGAACTTGCCCTGAATGATATTAGAGGGAGTTGGGAGGGACAATTTGTGGATCTACCGGCCTATATGAAAGAGATGGAAAAGGCAGATCCTAATGTACGAACGTTCTTTTTACTTACGCTTGACGATAAGTTTTAAAATTTTTTTTAGGGTTTTGGCCCGTGCATCAGAAGCTACCGCAATACACTTCGTCGCATATTGCTTGTAGATGGCACACACCTATAAGGACGTTTCGACGGGATTCTACTTATCAGCTCAGCGCAAGATTGTAATGGTCATATATTATCGTTAGCGTTTGCAGTTGTTGAGTTAGAAGAAGAGGAAACGTGGATGTGATTTCTTGAATAGGTAGGTGCGTTTGTGATCAGTGAGTTTACTGAAGATTTCGTTGTTATCACGGATAGGTCGAAGGGTTTAATAAAGGCGGTCAAATGAATATTCCCTAACGCATACCACAGCTATTGCATGCGACATATGATACAAAATGTGGCACACAAGTATCCCAAGAACGGCGTATTGGGTCTATAGAGGAGCATTGCGCGTGCATATTCAGTAGTGGGATTTGATCATTTTATGAACAAAATAAATAAAGATGTTGATTCTCGGGCCGTAGAGTGTATTTTAAAAATAGATCTGAAACATTAGATACACGCATATATCAAAGGAAGGCAATACGATTCCCTGAATATGAATAATGCTGAAAGCTAAAATAGCGTATTGAAGATAGTTAGAAAAAATTAATTATCGACTTAATCAGAACTACTAGAGAAAAAGTCATCGATTATTTTCGAAAGCGCTGAGAAATGGAGCACCCTCCTCTACTCGAAAGCAGACGAATACATAAAGAAGGTGCTGCAATGGGCTGATAGGAAGAGAGCTAAACCATAGAAGAGCGATCAATTCTAAGTCAATTTCGGAAATTTCATATATCATGTCGACAGAAGACATGTACTTGTCGCCGTTGGCACATTCATGATTTGCCTTGTACACATGCCATTACAGCTATCAATCGAAAAAGTTACGATTATCATAACTTCTGTGAAAAGTAATTTTTTACTGCTTGTTTTAGACAATCATACACCGAACAATGGCTTCCCACCCTCGAAAAAAGCTAATGAAAATTGTAAGCTGAGCAACTGCTAGAAAATATAAAAGTGAGACTGCCCTATAATTATCAAAAGCAAGATGACCGTCAGAGGAAGAGAAGGATACGCTCCAAGGGTGAAGTTAGGGCCTTACAGTGTTGTAGGTGCAGTGAGTATGGTCACAATCGCAAGAGTTGCACGACAGTGGGACCGATGGGTTGATATAGTATGTGTCTCCTTTATATAGTAAATTACTCTCTAATTCTATAAATAAGAGCATCGTAACATGAGATTTTTATGTTCCTACTATCTATGTATTTTTTTTTGCAACTTGGTTACTAACAAAGATTTGTTTCTATTTTTCATTGTAAAGGTACGTCGCATCCCAAAACGCATCCCAAACGATAATTGTGTGCTTGCATCTCCGACAGGGGAAAGACGATGTTTACGCACTGAAACTTCCAAACTTGTGGACGGGGGATACCATCAGACTAATGTCACTATTACTAAGTACCGCTTTTATTATGTGAAATTTTTTCTTTATTATATAACCGCCTTCGTAACTACTTTAAATTTCAGGAATGAAGAAGAAACCTCCGATACAGAATCATCTTTCGGAAATAGGGCACCTTGGTATAGATTTGATACAAGTAATTTACCGATGGATTATAAGATTGTAATTCACACGCGGTGGATGGAGATAGATCGCATCCATAAACAGTACAAGAAGTCAACTAGATCGTACAAGGAACATTACGAGGCAAAGTTTGACCGCAAATTTGATTTTTAATAGTTATAAATTTGGAATGTAATATCTAGATGATTGAACATTTTCGAATGTACATTTTCTCAGAAAATTGGAATGTACAAATTCGGCTAGATCATAATATTTTCTCAGAATATTGGTCTGAATCCAATATTAATAATGCCAGAAAGTACATTTTCTCATAACCTTCAGCAATAGGTCTGTGCAACCGATTAACGATTATCTAAATAGTCGCTGGCGATTGTCTAAATAAACGATGATGACTTTATATACAATCATCATTGACTGCATAAGCTATCATTGACGACTGTATAAACAGTCGTCAATGACAAATTTTGCAATCGATGACGACTATATATAGTTGTCATCGATTGCAAAATCTGTCATTGACGACAACTTATGCAGTTGATGACGACTGTCTATGTAATCAATATCGACTGTTTTTATAGTTGATATCAATTGCAGGCAGTCGTTCACATGTCCAAAGCCAGCCAGGATACACAATAGTCACATAAATTATTTATTTTTGGTTTCTATTTCGAATGTTCACCCGATATATTTGTGCATATATGTTTGAATATGAGATTTCAAATTTACAAATACCCATTATCGGCTTTCGAATATACTTACAAATTTACATGTTCACTCCAAAAAGTATGTCTGAATACAATTTATTATTTAATTTACAAATGAAAAAAATTGCAAGGGTGGTTCATCTGTAGGAAGTTTTTCATCGCATTCTTTCTCTACTCCGTTGGCAATGAATGTAGCAAGTGTCTGACCAATTTCTTCCTTGATCTGATCCATTTTTTCTTGCTTGAAGTCGAATGTCTTTCCCATCATGAAGTACTCCACATACTTCAACACACACACCCCATAGTCCCACCCATTGCTCTGTCGGGGAATGAATTTGATCCGACAGTCAGAAGTTGACTAAGGATAGATCTCAACGCTTAGTGCATTAGAGTCTTTGTATAAATATAAAAGTGCGGTAAGATAATGGGTCTGTTTCAAAAAATTGCAATGTCAGATAAGATAAGAAAACAGTAAAAATTTGTAAGATTGGACAATTCGTATTTTTTATAATATATTCTTACTAGGACATTTAATTGGTCTGGATATTTCACCTTAGAGGGCCTATCAAGAATAGAATCAACAATCTTTATCGATCATTCAATTATCTTCACAATCGCAAGCGCCCAATGCAATGGATGGTGAGAATAAATCGGTACAAATATCTAAAAAGAATAATATAATGTTAGAGGATACAACTTAAAAATTATTGATAGTGATCATAATGTACTGTGGCACATTGGTGAGCCCAGAGATCTCGCAACCAATTGAAAAAGAAGCTCTGTAGCACCTTCCTTCCTTGGTTTGCTTCTTCCTTATGGGCAAATGACCGTTTGATTTGTACACCCAACACTTCCTCTTTGAGTTTTTCAGAAAGAATAAATTTGTTAAAATAAATAAAGTCCAAACCCATATAGGTCAAAGCCGTGGGCTCCATAAGAAACATTTCTCATTTAGCTCAGGATGAGCAGTGTCATCAATGAATTTCAGGAGTCTTAAGTAGGCTCACATTATCTGAAAGAAAAAAATTAGAGTTATTGACTCTTTAGACAATTATAATCAACTGTATTAGCAATCGGTATTGACTGTCTTACCAATCAATATCGACTATCTTAACCATCAATATCGATGTTCATTAACAATCGATATCGATTGTCTTAACAATTGATTGCTAATACAGTCGATATCGATTGTTAAGATAGTCAATCATTTATGTATTTGATAATTACCTGATATCATAGCAAAAATCTGTGCAATTAAATATGAAAAAGCGATTGAATTTAATAATTTCTTAGTAAACAATATGAGCAAATTCTGTTACTTACAATATTGTCTAGGAATTTAGTACCTTTCAAGCATCTAAAAGACTGCAATCGGATCATCATCTCACTGACTGTGCTTACGTAGGTGCTGTATAAATAATAGCCAATGTTGAAATTCAAAACGAAATTAACTTCTAACTAACTATCATGGGATAACTTACTCGTCTTCCGCAACAGTCCTTTTCCAGAGGGCATTCATGAACCTCTGCTCATCTGTCAACTCAACAGTAACAATGCCCATCGTCTCCTCAATGGCCATCTTCGTTCCAGGTTTTATCTTCTGCTGGCCCTTTCATCCGATCCTAGGTTTCATGATAGCATGTTTTTTTATTTTGGTGGTCCTAGCTCTCAAGCGAGTGTCAATTGGTTGCTCGGATTGAGAAGAGGCTTGCAAGGATTGGGAAGAGGCTTGCTTATCACCAGCAGGACCCTTTTCGGCTTGAGACTCAGCAGCTGCCATCTTCTCATGCATGGGAGGAGGTGGTCCCTCATCTGTTGGTCCCTTAGTGGCGGATTTTTGATTGGTTGGTCCCTTATCAGCTAATCCCTTAGTGGTGGGTCCCTGATCCGCTGGTCCCTTATCAACTGATCCCTTAGATGGGATATCGAAGGCCGTATGAGGCACCTTCTATATCACCTTCAAAATAGCACCATCCTTAACATCGAAACAAACTTTATTAAAAAGTTGTAATTATATTCACTTATACAAACTAAATTATAACACATACTTTAGGTATCACCTCCAAAATCGTTTGAAGGAGTTTTTTCAGAGTCCCTTGCTCCTTTCTAATCAACTTGTTCACATGAGTTATCGTCTGCAACTCCATATCCCTTGAAGTGAGTCGGTCATCCAAGGAGTTGCATCGTGTCTAGAGGAGCGCATTCTCTTACTATAAATTGTGTTTAAGTGAGTGAGTTTCAAGTTGTCGAACGCCATGTTTTCAATCTTCCTCAACAACACTTCATTAGAGGAGGATGATGCACTGCTGCTCGCCTTCTTCTTGACCTCCCTTGTTCTTGGACTCTCTAATTGGACAGAACCCTCTTTTGAGGATGAGTCTTCATCTGACGTCGATTGACTTTTAAATTCTTCCTCGTCAATATTTTCGACTGGAAGGTAATTTCTTTTCTTCTTTGGTCTTAAATCGACTTCCACAGCTTTCTTGACATATTCGTCAACTTCTTTCCTCTTTCCTCTTTCCCCCAACACCCTTTCCATACCGCAGATATTCCCTTACGACGAATATCTCCGACTCAAAGGAAACTAGTTCGAGGGGAGCGCAAACCTTTCACAAATGAAAAAAACACCAAAAATATCAAAATACTAAAATGAATATATAGAATAGAAAATCGAATATAGAATATTAGCGCAAGATATCGACTCTTTAAATAGCCTATATCGACTTCACCGAATCGATATCGATTGATTAAATAGTCGATATCAACTAATTAAATAGTCGATATCGACTTCTGATGGGGTTGATATTGACTTCTTACCCAATCGAATTTCTAAGGACTGTAAATAGTACTTCAAATTTCTACGGACTGTAAAGAGTGCCAATGCGAGTATCGACTTCTTACACAGTCGGTATCGACTGTTAAAACAGTCGTTATCGACTTCTTACACAGTCGTTATCGACTGCTAAAACAGTCGAGATCGATTGCTAGCATATTCGATAGCGACTATTTAAGCAGTCGACACCGATTGTGTAAGAAGTCGATACTCGCATTGGTACTTTTTACAGTCCTTAGAAATTTGAAGTAAATAGAGATCATACCTTGTTGTTTAGCATCTTCCCGACACTGTAGCCTTTTGTCCTCGTTTACGCCTTATCCTCCCATTTTAATAATCGTGAGAAAAGGTTCTTCAGGGGTGTTTTTTCTGGTGAGATTTCTGATAGTATCTCATAGGTCTACCATTGAAGTACACAAATGCGACCCTAGACATTATACAGCTTAAGGGATTTATCTTTGTCGACAGTCTTTCTATTTGTCACGCCATTTTCTATATACTCCAGCAAGTCATGGAACACGTGGAGACCTCAAGGAGTTTATTTGAATTTCTCGATGTTATCGATGACGTTAACGTGCTCTTTCGAACGCTGATGGTGGGACCCGAGAAAAAGAAATGTACACAACACAAATAGAAGAGCCAACTTTTCGAAGTTGTCGTCATTTTGCGCTAGCCTCATTCTATTTTTTATATGAGATCGAATGATTTTTTCAGTAGGCAGTCCACGAAAATATTTATAGCGAATCGTTTATTTTTTCGGTGGTTTAATGGAAAGGGTATACTGTTCGGGTTCAATCATAGCAAGGCCCAATATTAAGGTAATATCCATCTTCCGAAGATAGACATCCCTCTTCCTGATTCGAAAGTGATTCTTTTCAACTCAAAAACTCAACATCCCATCGATGACATCTCCAATAAAACCCACACCCTTTGGTAATTGAAATATTCCAACGAAAACTGATGTTCTTAGCAACTCCTTCCGCTTTGGGCTAGCATCATCGTAGAGCTTCGAAATGCCAGTAGGGGAACATTTACCAATACACGCTATACGACCATCTTGAAGGCTTGTTTAAATGAACTATAATAAAATTGAAAGGAGTGACTACCATACTAAAATAGATTGCTTAAATGAACTGTATGTTATATTCAACGATCGATATCGACTAATTAACGATCGATGTCGACTGCCTTAACAATTGATGTCGATTGTCTTAACAAATGATATCGGGTGTCTGTACAATCGATATCAATCATTATTATAGGGAAATTAAAAAAAAAAAAATTTAAATATAGACCGTCGAAAGAGGAAAAAAAATTTCTACAGTAATGGAAGATAATTTGATTTGTAAATTACAGATTTGGTAGCTTGAAAATTGAACGATCGAGCCTCACCGACTTTGAAGCAACTCCGCCTTCCACCGATTTTAAACGAAAAAGTAAAAAGTAAAAAAAGTAAATAGTAATGATTTGAATAAAGGGCGGCAATTTATTACCTTCGAGGTAATATCGGCATTTTGTAAAGGCGGGCGAGACTGGGCTTGCAGCTGGTCAATTTGGGTAAAGGTGAAAATATAGGGTCTCTCACGGAAAAGGTGCATCTATAAGGGTTGATCAGGCAAATTTCCCATATCATTTTGTACTAATCTAAACCGTCCAATCACTAATGAACTTATTAGCCCATGCATAGTATTTTTCACCTCTTGTAAGCAGATCCGGACCATCCAATTCTAATCACATGTCAATTCAATGGAAGTGATACTGATAGCTCTACAGACCGTTCCTATATGATGACGGATCGAATAGTTAGGATTTAGGCACAGTCCAATCAGTAATGCAATGCTGTGCGAACTGACCAAAGCAATGGACGGCTCAGATTGACCAGTATCAGAAAGTTTGACTCACGGCTCAGATTGACCAGTATCAGAATATTTGACTCAAGTTTGTCTTATCTTTATTTATTTAAAATTGAAGTTAGAAATATGAAATGGTGTGATGATGGAGACAGAGGAAGAGGATTGTACAAATTGCGGACGACCAGACTGAGACTCACTCTAAAATAGGCCTTAATTGCACTGTAGCAGTGTAGCTCCTACATTTTTCTTGGGTGCCGGTATTTCAAGATTCTGTCTCTCCAACTTAAGTTCTCTGTTTTCACATGAGAAAGCCGTACTGAGGTTGCAAATTCAGACCCTTTTTATGATATTGTAAGCGCAGGCCCTTGGCTTCTGTTAAAGTCTCCTTTCAAAACAACCCGTGAAGGGTGAAAATGGGTCGGGTAGATCGGGGCCCGACCCAAGAACTGACCCGATTAAACTCAAACCCGATCCACTTGAATGGACCCGATTGAAAATGAGTTTGAATCAAGTACACGTTGGAAGAGACCCGATCCACTTGAATGGACCCGATTGAAAATTGAGTTTGACTCAAGTACATGTTTGAAGAGACCCGACCCACTAGGACCAGCCCCATGTTGTACTTTGGATTTAAGACACGGACATAAAGGGCCTGGAACCCGATTGAGACTTGAATGTGTATATATTTGTGATATGGAATTTGTATATATTTGTGTGAGGGATTTAACTAAGTTATTTGATTTTGTTTTCTCCAAAAGAGTTAGAGGGCTATAGACTTAGGGGACGTTCGTTTCAGCGTAAAAGGGGAAAATCCCTTGTAATCTTAGCGAAAAACGCAGCAACGGTCGGATTTTTTACGCGATCAATCGTTCGTTTCGCCGCGATCCATCTCGCAATCTACTGTACAACATTGCAGGTAATTTTTCTGGCTTACGAGGGTAGGGCATCGTAATATGTAAATATTACCTGCAAAAGTTTTATAGCCGTTCTCTTTACAACAGCATTTAAGCCATTTTTAATGGCTTCTTCTTCTTCTTGCAGCAGAGTTGGTTCATTTCAGCCGTTGATGCAGGAGACAACGGCTTGGAGAGGTCATCGATCGGAGGACCTTCTTCTAGGTTCTAAACCCTAGTTGCAGAAACGTTTCCCCAAATTCAAGCGTTGCAGTAGAGGTAGGATGAATCGCTCAATATGCGCTCAAGTTCTTCCATTGTCCTTTGATTTTCTGCTACAACCGGTGTGATCGGATGGTTGATGTGGAAATTTTGGGTGGCGGATCTGTTGGAAATGACCAATGAGATCTTGATATTCTGATTTTTCCTATAAATTTGGGCTTCATCTCCTTACCTTCTCACAGCCGATCCATCTCCAACAAAGGGGTTCAACAGGATACATTGAGAAGTAGGGCTCAGGAGTTTTTGATAAGGTACTTAGAATAAGCCCCTTTATTGAATTTCTTGGTTGATTCTGCTATTTTAAGCGATTTTTCAGACTAGCATATAAGCCCCTTTATTGAATTTCTCTTTTGGTTTCTGCAACTCTATCTGGGTTTGCAGGGAATCTTTCACATATAGCCAGTAATATTTTGATTACAACGTGTTAAAGAAAATGAAAATGGTTCTTCAGTAGTAGTTTTTTTTTTCAAATTTCCATAAAAAAAATTAGAAGGTTCTTTTATTTTATTTTTAAATTTTCTTGGAAATTAAGAAGGGGAGGGGGACATGGGCAAGCAGGGTCCTTGCTATCATTGTGGAGTTACAAGTGAGTTTATTCACTTTATGGCTATATAATAAGTATTCAAGAAACATGGATTGCTGTTATTTTTTCGTTGTTTTTTTAGATTTTTTTAAATATTTAATTTGTGGTTTTTATTTGTTTTAATTAAATAGCGCTTTCTGAAGGAAGTGATACTCAGAAATAGGATATTTCAATGTTGAACTGATTATCTGAAAGAGAAAGAAAAGAAGAATCTCTGTTTATGCATTTTTGTTTTTGCTTTTGTTTAATAATAATATTCGTTTTGTGGAAATATTGAAGGCTCGGAAGGTCATAGGGTGTAATTGTTTTCTCCTTGATTTCAGTGGTTCTATTTTTTTTTTCTTCATTTGCTGATTGGTTTGTCTTTTTCTTGAATATTTGATCAGTTATTTCATTGTTGGTGATTGATTCAGTAGACTTCAATAAGTTGTATTAATATAGAGTTTATCATCGCTTCTCTCTCTTCTCCTTGGTTTCACCTCCTCCACCACATCTAAAGCTCTCTTCAGTCCATAAATCTGGGCTTTTAAAGTTGAGAAATTATTCAAAACCCATGAAGATGAACACAACCCATTCAAGGTGTCATAGGATTGTTCCTGTTTTTGTTGCTGGTAATGAAGATGCTGGAAACCCAAATGGATCTCTTTCTTCTCCACTTGAAGATGAAGGTGACAAAACTCAAAAACCCAAAAGCCCAAAAAACCATAAACCCAAAAACCCAATTTCTTGTTTTCCATTTTTTTCTTACTGATAGTTTTACTTTCAAAAATCTTTGTTTTTTCTCATTGAATGAATTGGGTTTTTGTTGTTCTGTGATGAGTAGTTTTCTGATATGGGCATGTTATTGGATTTGCACGTTGGATGTGTTGTAATGGAAATTTGGATTATTACAGTAATTGGTTTCAAAATTTAAGGCAAATTATCCATTTTGTTTTGTGAAGTTTGCATCCGCTCGTAAGTCTATGTTGCTGTGGCATGTAGTTTTTATTTATTTATTAATATTATTTAATTTTTTAGTATTTATGGGTAAGCTTGTAGTTATGGTTGATGCAAAATGATTTTTTCTAATAGTTAAATACTACTGATAGTTTTCTCACCCTATCAATGCCCACTTAAAGAGGGAAAGGGCGACCTCTTGTGTAGAACACACAATTTCAATGATAATTTTCATCCTTTTTTATTACTTTGTGAACAATAAATGTAATATGTGTCCCAACTAACTTGCTAACTTTTAAAATATCCCTAGCTAATACTCCTAATAGTAAAAGTTCTAAACTAATAAACTTCCTAACCAAATAAATACTAGTAGTATCCTATCTAATCTTGGCAAGTTGCCTTATTTATTGAAACTCTTAACATGTTTTGGGCATGTAACTACTCAATTTATTAACAAGCCTAGTGGTGTTTGTAGAAAAATAGATGGTTTAATAGGAATTTGTGGGGAGTGCCAGAAAGATTGAGATTTTTGTTGCCCAAATCCAAGAAGATTTCATCCTCATTTTCCATGACCTGCCAGAGTTCTTGGACTCTAGACACTATAAGATCCTTTTTCAAACCTTCGAGAGAGAGGGGCTCATGGATTTCTATTTTTGAAAGAGAGGGAGGGGCTCATGACTTAAAAGGGTTTTGAAAAGTTTGTATAACTGTTTTCTACAAGTTTTTAAAGGCTTAAAAAACGTGAAAAGGCTAGAAAAATGATTAAAATGTGTTTCATGTTTTTAATGAAGAGCACCACAACTTTTGAAAAAATGCACTTAATATGGGATTTCAACGTCAGATCAAAAAATGTGTTTGAAACGTGTGATGCAGTTTTTGTCACATTGCTTATGCATCATGCTATGAAACTTTGAGAAATATTATTGGAGCAGGGCCTACGACATGAATCAAATTTTATTGTGATCAACAACTGAAGACATTTTGTTGTTAAAGAAATAGCCTAAGTTTAGAGAGAATGAGGAGAAAATTATATATAGTTTTTTATCGTTTAGGGAGAAGGCCTGTGATAGGAGACCCAGATAGATAACTGTGGGTGCTAAGGAGAAAATATATTTCAATGAATATATTAGTCTATCCGAGACGTGTAAAAGTGGAAAATTAGTGTAAGAACTACATGTGGAGAGATGATGAGCGCCCTAATAGAATTGGGTTGGACCAAGAGTCTACTTTAAGTTCTTATATGTGTGCATTGGTTATGGAGGAATTGACAACAAAAATACAAGATTGAGGTTTCATGGTTTATATTCTTTGTTGATTATGTACCTTGAGGTTGGACCAAGAGTCATTTGTTGGGTATTCTTTGTTACCTTGCAATTCTGATTCTGACTTCTTTTTTGCTTATTTATATGTGTTCCTCCATTGCTCTACTACAGAAGATACACGTACGCTTTTCCATTTTCATATCCTGCTAGATTTTTTATAATGTGTGAGAGAGAGAAATCCACCTAATTTATCTCAAATAGCATATATTTATATTCCTATAAATAGCATATATTTCCATAGATTGAATGAGAACGTTCCTTGGTTATAGGCTAGGATTATGAATTTATTATTGATCTCAGTTCAAATGAAGTTGACTCAACTTGTCTTTTGGACGCTCGCTAGAAGTTTAAATTTGATATGACATTGACTCCTCTCTAGGGCATGTCAATGGGGTGGTTCGACTTTTACCCAACCCACATTTGACAAATCCGTGGTATCCAAGTACAATCTGTCAAGTTTGGTGCACCGAACCGAACTTGATTTTTTTGTTGTTCGGTTTGGTACATATGACTGAACCGAACCTTTTGGCACAATATAAAATAGTTGCTTCTTATTTTGGTTTAGGAAGTAAATAGCCTGTTTGGCCTATAGACTGATAGAATGCAAGTTTGAAAAAAAATAAATGTCTGAAAAATAAGGTCATTTGCTGTCGACGTTTTTTTATAGGAAAAGATGAAAAAAAATAAAATTTAGACCCTTATGTTATGTGTTCCGTATTTGCTGCATGTTCTCAGTAGAAATGTCATCGTCCGCTCCGAGTGCTACCCCTCCGCTCCCGTGAAGGAGACTAAAAACAAATTACACTTGGACGTACGCGTTGGAGGAGTTAATGATAAATGAAATGGTCGAACAATGTCAACTTGGGCGTCGTATTTCTAACAAGGATGGAACGTTCCACCAACAAGCATGGGAGGAAATGGAGCTGAAATTGAACCTGCTACCCGAGTTTAGTGCTAACGGGATACCAGTGAAGAAAACGAATCTCTATAACCGGCTTAGGGTTATTAAAAAACACTATTCAAAAGCTAAAACTCTACAAAGTGAAAGTGGGTTTGGTTGGGATAATGACCTACGAAGGGTCACTGCAGAAAATGGCGTATGGGATAACTATGAGCAGGTGCGATCACAAAATATTAATAATTATAATTCATTAAGTTGACTATCATTTCGAATAAATAAAAATAACGACTTAATCTTTATGGCTCATTTTCACAGGCTCACCCATGGGCCAGGGCCTATCGGACAAAAACACTCCAGGATTGGGAGAGTCTTTGCATCATCTTCTCGGATAGTATCGCGGATGGTAGAGGTGTTTACCACCCCGATGACACTCCCACCGAAGAATCTTTCGGGACCCAGAGTTTGGGTGACCCACCCACTGAAACAGGTGAACGCAGTGCCTCCGTGCCTCATGGAGGAACGGATGATAATATGCATGAAACTGGGTCACAGAACACTGCAGACAGCTCTTCACGTAACCTGACAAGCGGACGAAATAGGCGTGAATCTGCTTCTGGCTCACGACGGAAGAGAGGTGACCAAGGGGCAGAACTGGTAGGAGCAATAGAGGGCTATGTGGAGGAACTTAAGCTTATTAGGACTAGACCAAGTCTAAGTGAGCGATTTGTTCCGATCCTAGATGAAATTTATACTGGAGGTTTGATGACCCAGTCCCAGTACCTAGCATGCCTCTATCGCTTGTCTGACAAGTCGCTTGCCGAGACATTCCTAGCGTTACCCACAGCGATGAGGATAGATTTTCTTTCAGGACTATTTCCTCCATGAGATTGCTTTTTAACATGTTTTTGTTATGTTTTTTCTGGCGTATCGTATCATCTGTGATACACAACTGGTGGAATTTTCTTTATGATTTATTTTGGCACAATATAGTAAATGTAGTTTAAACCGGTACATGACTTGCACGTTATTTTATTTCTTATTTAGAACGTAGTATCACGATGGATGCCATTGATGATGACATAGAGGCCGCAATTATGATGGCTGGAGGCATGATAATGCTTGCAGCTTGCTACTATATTAGTCAGGTACGCGGTTCTAGACAACGCGTGCACACCTCCATACTAACTGGACACCAATTTCTGCAAGAAACTATTACCGGACATGGCCGCACGCCATTCGATCTGTTTCGAATGCGAGTGCCAGTTTTTTTGGAGCTTTGCTCGGCTTTGCGAGATAGGGGTTCCTCCATAACACAAGGCACTTGTTAGTCGAAGAACAAGTAGTGATTTTTATGTTTACGTTATCTCACAATATGAAGAATCGCGTCACACAAAATCGATTTCAGCACTCTGGCTCAACAATTAGCGAATATTTTAATGCCGTCTTAAATGCTATTTTACGGCTTCATCACGATATTGTGGTCCCGGCCAATGGAGCTCTTCCACCTCAGATAGAACATGATCCACGATTCTTTCCTTATTTCAAGGTAGAGTTCAATATTCATATTATTTGGTCATAAATAAAAATTAAGCAAGGTGTTTTTCTAATACTAAGCTAGCGACAACTAAAATGTGAAGGATTGCGTAGGAGCTATTGACGGCACACACATTCCAGCTTGGGTGCCAAAACGTGACCACCCGCGATATCGGAATCGTAAGCAATTTACCTCATTTGCGTAGATTTCATTTGACATGAGGTTTCAATACGTGCTTGCGGGTTGGGAGGGATCTGCTGCCGACTCTCGAGTTTTAACGAATGCACTCTCACGTCCTCAAAATAGATTGACTGTTCCCGTTGGAAAATACTACCTTGTGGATGGTGGATATGCTAACATGATAAATTTTATTGCACCTTATCGGCGAGTTCGATATCACCTAGGAGATTTCAATAGCTCCAATCCACCACGCGACCCTAAAGAATTGTTTAACCAATCTCACTCTCAATTGAGAAATGTGGTAGAACGTGCATTGATTGCAGCAAACAGATTCGATCCTCACATGCAAGGCTCGTTATCCTTTACTCACTCAAACGAAGATTGTCATTGCATGTTGCGTGTTGCACAATTTCATCCACACCTATCACGATGAAGATCCAGTATTCGAAGAATGGCGGGTCGAGAGAGAGGTAGATTGCGATGACGACAACGTAGTTACTGATGCAGAAATTCGAGCATCACAAACGAGGGCCGAAAGAGAGGTTGTCCGAGAATACCGCGAGAACATCGTAAATGCGCTATGGGAGGGGTGCTCCGTGATATTTACTTGTTGTCGTGGCACTTATAAATTTAAATAACTGGTACACATAAAAATGGGGATAAATTATACGTATTTTCTTTCTTAAAGATTTCATCATTAGCATTAATATTATATAAGGAGACATCTTATCATCCATATATATTTCGTGAACAGATGGTTCGCTACTATGTTGTTTTTGTTGACTTTGGGATATATCGTACTTGGGAGGAAGCTAAAGTCCAAGTAGACGGATATTCGAGTGCTTGCCATGTTGCCGTGCGTAGCCTTGATGAGGCTATTGAGCGTTATAATAGATTCCATGGAATACGAAGCCCACGTGCAATGGATGTAGTTGGGAGGGAGGAAACTGAATGGTTTTGGAAACCGGCGGCGAAGATATTTTTCTTTACTATTGTCTTTCTTCTAGCTCTTTATGTGAGCGGGTTACTATAAAAAGAAATTAAGATTGTTGGCTTAATATATGTACTCTTTCTTTATTTCAATGAGAAGATGGTATTTTAATGAAAATATTATGTTATTTCCTTAGTAATTTTCTTTTCCTCACTTTTAATAAGATGTTATTTTAATAAGATGGTATTTGTTTCCTTAGTAATTATGGTTATGACATTTACGATAACGATGCAGAAATGGCCGATGATGCAGAATCGCATGCTTCAAACTCAATTACACCGCCTAGACGTGTCAATCCGCCGGAGGTAATTGATGTTGAGTCGTACATCATGTCCGCAAAGCGCCCTACCAACAACAATGCCACTGAAGAGATTACTGTACTCAGCTCCGATGAAGAACCTGTAGATGAAGAGGATGAAGAGAATGAAGTTGACGAAGAGAATGAAGACGTTGAAGAAGAAGAAGACATACAGGAGGACGACGATGCTGAAGATGAGGATTATGAAGAAGAAGATGATACCTCAGATGGCGAATCGGATTCCAAGAGCGACGACGACTCTGCATCCGTTTTAGTGACACTTTAGACAGTAGTAGATGAGGATCGAGACTGCGAAGAAAGATAAACGAATAGTCTAAAATCGATCACAGCTCTCTCTAATTGTTCTTTTTTATTCCTGTGTTTTTTTTTTGGGTTTCTTGAACGGACGTTATGTTTTGTGTTTCTTCAGACGACGCAGTTTTATGCCTACGCTCTAGATCATCTTGTATAACTTGTTTCTTTAGACGACGTTATGTTTTGCCTGTCAAAGCTCTGTTTAATGCCAGTTAATATGCTGATTAACACAAGTCCATTAAAGCAAGTGTAAAGGCCTATTTAAGTCCACTTAAGTCCATATTAAGGCAGGTCAATTAACTGCTGAGAATGAAGGCCTATTTAGGGCCTTTTATTATTGCTCACCAATCTAGGACATCCACTTATGTTATTAGTATTTGGAATTCATGCAATAACAGAATTTGAAATGCCAACTTTTGAAATGCCTAGTATCTGTAAATGCCAACTTTTTCAACTTGGTTGATATTGCCTAGTATCTGTAAATGCCAAATTATTTGATATAGTTTTGTGGGCAGTTTGATTGGTAAAATTGCAGCAGATCATGGTCATAAATGGGTGTTCAAAGAACTCAATGATCATGAAATCAGTTTCTTGTCTACATGGCATAAACCAGCAGATTAAGTAAGCAAGCTCTAGCTGTTTCTTCACCAAATGAATTTTTTTGGGTTCAATTTTCATTTGGGTTTGAAAAGCTATGCTTGTTAATTGAAATTTCAGCATCCAAGGATATGAGAGTTTCTCTACTTTTTAAGCCTGTTTTTTTTATTTTAGACATGCCTTTTAATCTGTTCTGTTATGATGAATAGGCATTGAAATAGTTAGAAGGGACAACTGTCTATTGGTGAAAGACCTTGTAACTGAGTGCCTTCACAATTGGTAGGTGCCGAAGCTTTCTTGTAGGTGGCTCATATGGAGTTCTCTGTGTATCTCTTAATAAAATTGGTGATCTTAATGACGGAGTTCTGTCAGCTACCAGATCTTACTATGCCCGTTCTTTGGATGTTCGCCGCAATGCAGTTAAAGATAATTCAAATGCCTCATCCCAAGTTAGGATTTTTTTTAAAGTTTTATTTGCATTGATCTGTTGGTTTTAAACATGTGAGTGATGCATTTATATGAAACTGAGGAAGATTTTGAGAGAAAAGGAGGTGGGAGTTTCAAGTAAAAAGGTCTTTGCATGTGAATTTAAGCTGTGCATTTGTTTGGACATTGAGGCCTGCACAGATGTTTATGCTCTCTCAAAGCCTGTGCGTTTCTCAAGTTCCACTCATTGCAGCTTAAAGAGACACAAGGAATGAGCCGTCGGCTCATTGCAGACAAATTATTTATTTCTTGTGTAATGACCGCCCCAGAGTTAGACCTGTCACTATATAATTTTATTTATCATTAACGAGGCAATGTCTTCATAGTTTAAAGGCTGAACCCGACTAACTCCTAGTTGCCTCCAACACCCACCAGTTAGATGAGATGAATCTCTGCTAGTGATTCTAACTTAGAACCACCACTTCTTGAGGGAGGTCCTGGGCATCTTGGCCACCAATTTGTTTGATAATGAGGTATCCCGTCTATTGCAATATCTTACTAAGGCCGCAATTACATGCTGCACCCACACGTCACATGTACTAATTTTTTTTTGATCGGTCATCACATGTACTAGTCAGTAGCAATAAATCCCTCCTACAGGCTAACAAGGGGGAAACTCAAAACCTCCTCTCCTTAAGGCATGGTTTTGGCCACTTAGCCAATCCCTCTGCTAATTTAAAGCAGGGCTGTCAATGGGTCTGTTTGAGTCAAAATTTTGGCTGCCCAATAATAAAATTACAAATGCCCGACCGGATGGTGCACCCAACGCCTTGATAAAAAACCTCTATTTTTTATACGTTTTACATGAAAAATATCGGGTCAGGTCGAGTCAGCACGACCCGATGTAGCAAATACCCAACACGACACGACCTACCGACATGACACGACCTCTTGAGCGACCCAACCTGACCCAACAAGTCAAGTTTATGTACCAACCTAGTAAAATATCGGGCCAGTTATCGGGTCAACCTGACCCATTGATAGCCCTCTATCTTAAGTGGCTAACACATAATAGGTTTCGATTACTTAAGGGGCAATGGTCAACTCCTACCAGGTAGAACCAGATTTCCCGTCCTACCCCCATCCACAGCCCTTGGAAGTAGGAGCTGACCACCCCCCTTATTAAGACCTTTCACCCAATATATAAGCAAGGTGTCAAACTCGGTATCGGTATCGGGTATTGGTCCATAGAAGACCGATACAAACCGGATGATACATATAGGCCGATACCGAGTTGTATTAGTATTTTTTTGAAATGTAAAAAATAAATAAGAAAATAGAGATATCGCCCGATACCTCTACATATCGGCCAATATGAATACCGATACTCGAGTTGATACCTGATACATATCGGTCCATTGTAATCATGACCGATCATGTCCGATGAAGTCGGATACTAGCAACGATAAATGAGGAATATCCATTTTTCACATGAATTTAAATATATTACACAAATTGTTCCATTTTACACATGAATTTAAATATATTACACAAGTTGTTCTTTTGGGTGTAATGTTAAAAACACATCAAAAAGTGAATTTTACAAGGAAATTTACACCCAAAAGAACAACCATTTTACACCCAAATATTACATGCAAAGTGAAAAATACATGTAATCCAGTCATCAAAAAATTACATGCATTCTCCATTTTACAAGGTACATATTACGGTGAACCAAACGTACCCTTAGTTACTAAGTAACATTTCTCTTACATTGGCCGTTGGCTTAGCATATATTTTTTAATATTTTAACTATTTTTATAGTTACTAATTAGTTAATATATGTAATAACTCTATTGAAGTGTATTCTCACACAGAGACATTAGCCCAGTTGGTACGCTCCCTCCAATGTGAGGGAGTAGGTCATGGGTTCTATTGTCGTCCTCCACAATATACCACTATAGTTGGTGCTCCCTCACGCTGCTCTGTAATTGTCATACGTGTATGCGTGCTTGCTCCTCAATTCTTAAGACTGTCTTGGCCAAATGATCGTATCAAAAAAAAAAACGTAGTGTATTCTCACACTAGTTTTATTTGGGATGAAAATTCTCACACTAGCTAGTTTTAATATTTGCGAGTGACATAACCTTATAAATTATACTTGGATCCACATCCAAACCTGGCTTAGATCCAACCTGGACCAGGCCCAGGCCCGATCTTCAATGGGCTCGGTCTAGGTCTACTTTGACACACGCCCGAACCCAATCCTGAAAAGTGTCTAAAATTTTTTATTTGGGCATGACCCGATTCCAAATGGGTAGTGTCCAGTTCACCCTCGACCCGACCCATTTGCACTCCTAAACTTGAGTTAAAGATCTTGCCATCAAAAGGGAGCAGGATAAGATTACCTTTATTTGCAATTAGAGATTCTTTTTTGGTAATTAGGGTTTGCAAGTTCAAAAGTTGGAGATGAATTTTGTGATTATGAGCGTACCATCGGACGGTCAAATTTTAATTTTATGAGTCACATATCTCAATAGTGATCAAATTTAATTTTTTGGATGTGTGCCTCATAGAATGAAATTATTACCGTCTGATGACACACCCATGATCTCAAAAACTATTATGTGGAAGATTGGGCTGAAAAAGGATAAACCCGCTAGTCGCGAGGAAAGAATCTTGATTGCAAACAACAATATTCAACGTATATACCATTAGGGTACCTTTGTTCACACCCACACGTTCTCTGAAAGTGACTACGTCCTAGACCTGGAGATCTTGTGTACAACCCACGACCTCAAACCTTACAAAGGAGGGAGGATAACAACTAAGCTACCATTCAATTGGTGCCTCGTCTTTGTTCACGCCCACACGTTCTCTGAAAGTGACTAAGTCCTAGACCTGGAGATCTTGTGTACAACCCACGATCTCAAACCTTACAAAGGAGGGAGGATAGCAACTAAGCTACCATTCAATTGGTGCCTCCTCGTCTTTGTTCACGCCCACACGCTCTCTGAAAGTGACTACGTCCTAGACCTGGAGATCTTGTGTACAACCCACGACCTCAAACCTTACAAAGGAGGGAGGATAGCAACTGAGCTACCACTCAATCGGTGCCTCGTCTTTTTACTATTTGAATCGTACACTTTGAATTGTAATAATTTTTCATCAACTGTGATTGGATCTCCGATGGCCGAAAATTACAATCCGATTGTGCTCTAGATATCACATCTCATCCCGCATAGTCTCTCTCTCTCTCTCTCTCTCTATATATATATATATATATATATCTTGCGTTCGCTTAGTCGGCCAAAGTGAGACCGATTGCCTCCCAAATTTTTTCGCTTTCTCTCCTTGAGACGAAGACCGGTAAGGTTATCGGTATGTACTGTTTGGTTGCATTTTGTGATTGATCGGTCTCCTTTCTGGATTGATTGGTCTCATTTTGGGCTTGACTGGTATCAAAATGAGTCCGATCATGATAGAGTTATCAGGTGATAAAATTGTCTTTTTAGATCGTAAAACTTAAAAGATTTTAAAATGATTAATAAGTTTAAATATATTCTTCATTTGAGGGCAATTGGTCTCAAAATAACTTCGACCAATATAGTCTTTTGAGATGTGTAACTCTAAAAAAAGTTTTGTTTTAAATGATTGAGAAAAACTTGGCATTTGAAAGTTAATATTAAACACATAAAATAATAATGCCTATCAACTAACCTATAGTGTAATAGCCCGAAAAATCACGCTAAACTATGACCTCGGGATCCGTGCCCGATTGGTCACAAGTTTGACCAATCAGGAGATCATAAGTTAGCATAGAATGTAATGAACGGACGAGATGTGATAGTTTGAGTGATTATGTGGTGTGTGATGTAAATGAGAAGTCACTTACACCTACTGCGGTGTATGTGCTCAACACACAATGAGGGAGATAGATAAAAGGGTTTAATAACCCTAGATGTGTATTTTTGGTTGTTGAAGGAGAGTAAAGAAGAGAGAGAAAGAGAGAGAAGTAGGAGAGGAGTTATTGCAACTGATTGGAGGGGGGATTCAAGAGATAAAAGCCGGATTCAACGCGGATCTGTTAGAACAAAAGCTGGAAACCCTAGCCTTCCAACCATTTGATTTGAAATCAACTTGAGATCTATTCAAGGTAAAATTTTTCGTAAATAAGATGCATAGATTATAGGGGTTAAGTTGTGTTTGAATGTGGGTTAAAATCATAGGATAATGGCTTAGAAAAATAGAGGAAAAAGTATGGAAAAAGATTGGGAAGAACAGCTCGAAAGGGGCTGACTCTGACAATTTCGATTAATCGAAATTGGGTTTCGATTAATCGAAATTGGCCAGGAAGTTGAAAGGTCAGAGAACCTCGATTTCGATTAATCGAATTTGATTTCGATTAATCGACTTTGGATTTCGATTAATCGATTTGGGGATCGATTAATCGACTGAGAACCTCCAGTGGACCCCAGGGATTGAGGAAATGACTTAAGGAAAAATCGACTAATCGAAATGGGATTTCGATTAATCGATTTTAGTTTTCGATTAATCGATTTGGAATCGATTAATCAACTTGTGAAACTCGACTGTTCGAACTGAGAGTCGACTTTGCGAAAAGAAGAATTTCAATTAATCGAAATTGGATTCGATTAATCGAATGAAAACTCGACTGTTCGAACTGTGAATCTACTTTGCGAAAAGAAGAATTTCGATTAATCGAAATTGGATTCGATTAATCGAATGAAAGCTCGACTGTTCGAACTGAGAATCGACTTTGCGAAAAGGAGAATTTCGATTAATCGAAATTCTTCGATTAATCGATATTGCCCTTCGATTAATCAATTTTGGAAATCGATTAATCGAATCAGATTCGATTAATCGATTTTGGAATTTGATTAATCGACTGAGATAAATTGTATTGACTTTTGAGTTTGACTTTAAGATTCTTGGAGGGTCCTATACCTTCTTTATTGCATCCTTTGTGATGTGTTTCACCTGTTATATGGTACCATAGGTGGTACGTGTGGACTAGTGCACAAGGAGCCACGTGGGACCTTGATGCATTGATCAAATGAAGACTTGAGGTAGGGAACACCTTGAACATGTACTTTATTTTACAAGAACATGTATGTAGTGATATAGATTTCCATTCAAATGTTTAATTGCTTAAGAATTGTGAAAAGTGTGTGTGCGTATGACATCCATAAGAGAAATTCTAATAAGCCATCCCCAGGGGATGAAGAAGTAAAGAGATGAGAGCATTAGGTGTGATGCAAGTAAATGGATACATCCCAGGGATGTATCCAAGGACTGAATCATGTTTGATAGGGCCTAACTGATATAAGATAGCACATTTACACGGTGAATAACTATATGTAAGGCAATCATATTTTGTTATTTGAGGTTTGATAGGGTACCCACCGGCGTGGCGGATATCCACGGTGACACGGCGGGGATATCCGTGACCGATCTGGTAGGCCGCAAACCGTAGGCGATCGGAGGCTTATCCGTACATAGTAAGCACACCCAGGTGGGTGTTGATTGAGACAAGTGAAACCGCCACCAATCCCGAGGAAAGGGGCTTGGTACTATTTGTATTCTGGGGAATACGGTTAAAACTGTCTATATAGATGACGATGATGGGTATCTCATCGGGGCTCGATGCTATATTGCTCGGGGATTACTTAAATTGAAAGTTTAAGTTTTGCTTTAGGCCTTTTCAGCATCATTCATGAGTAAATGAAAACACATGAAATCAACAGTAAAACAAAAAATGTTTTTTAACTGTTTCATCAATAATTGCATAGACACATCATGCATGGCATATCATGGAATATATGTGAGTCATAATTTATATGTTCAACTGTGTTGTTCCCTATTGAGCTAGGATGTAGCTCACCCCATAGACTATACGTCGCAGGTCCACTACTAGCAGCTGCCGCGGCTTCAGGAGACGCTGATCCCGGCGAGTCAGACCTTGCGGCCGGTGAAGAGTTGGAGCCACCTCCAGAGGACTTCTTCTAGAGGACTCCGTTGTGCCACTTTGAGGGATTTTGGAGAGAGTTTTTGTACGGCTTGGTATGTCAAGCCTTGATTCTGTTTAAACCATGTATATATATATAGATGGGATTATTCTTTTGGGGCGAACCATCCGTGATGATTGCTATCATCGATGGTTTGGATCGGTTCTCCATTCATGTAGAGGCATGAGGGTAGAACTGTCTTTTGGAGAGTTAATTAATATAAATTCAAATTCCGCAATTTCGTTTATTATTTTATTCCACTGCTTGATATACCAGTGTTCCGTGCTTAGCTAAGGGGCACGGTCAAGATGATCGTGCTGATGGCACGGGTTTTGGGGTGCCGAAATCCGGGCTGTCACATATAGAGCTATATATGCTTTGGTGTTTTATTTAAAACTTAAATATATTTATTCTATAAACACTTAGTGCAGATTGTTGTTATAGGCACTCTCATCATACGCACTTATGTGTTCCGATACTTATAGGCCTATATGTATTCAGACGATAATCACCCCCTCAGATAATTGTCCCATAAATCAAAGGTTTATAAACACCTCAGATAATCGTCTCATCGACGAGTTTCAAAGGTTTACAAACACCCCCTCAGATAATCGTCCCATAAACCAAAGGTTTATAAACACCCTCCTTAGATAATTGTTTCATCAACGAGTTTCAAAGGTTTGCAAACACCCCCTCAGATAATCGTCCCATAAACCAACGCCACCACACTCGAGGAAACTACCATTCGAACCTTCATGAGATGCTTGACGATTGATATAATTTTTATAGTCGATTATTATAATTATAATTTTTTAACAACATAGTAGCAATGTCCTCAATCATTGGCAGTCATGTCGGGAACTCTAAGCTCAGCGCAATCACGCTCAGGGTCGTCAGCTTCACAGACAAATGATTGAAGTAATAGACCTAGATCCCCTATATTGGCAGCCCGAGACTTAGATCATTCAACCACCGAGGGTCATAAATAACCCAGTGCTTCTCAGTTTGGACTCTGAGGCTGATACTTTCAACCGTATCATTGAGTCGGAGGATGAGCTGGACCTTGATTGGGAGCCTCCCTTGTAGCATGTTCGCGATGATAGTTGAGACGACTAGACTTGTTCTCTCATACATACAATGACTGCCTCATACTCTCCCGTGGATGAGGATGACGACGACACTACCTCGTAGTCAACTACAGAAGGGTTATATGTCGCTTTTACTACATGTTATTTACTTTGTATTTCTCTAATTTGGCTTTTCACTTAAGCCAATTTTGAATGTATGAGGTTAATAAACTTCATAAATTGACATTAATGATATCGGCCGAAACACTTTCATGAGTAAGTAATATTTATTGCCTATATATATGACGTTTTGGTATCTAAGAACTTATATTCAAAAAATAATCTGTCAAATAAGTATTATATATTTCTCATGTAATTTGTATATTTTGTTATATATATATATATATATATATATATATATATATATAAAGTGTCGTACATGATATGTTATGCTTTGATGTTCTTTATTTGACGATTAATTGACTAACTTTTCGGTTGGGAATTAGTGACCCATATTTAAAGTAATGGTCATTAAATCAGAATCAGAAAAAGACTTCGTCAAATATGTTCTGCCTCATCTCGATTGGTTGCCCGTAAAATTTGAGAGAAATTCAAGTACGACATATAAATCGATGATTAGATAACGTTTCTACGGTCGTAGCACAACCACCTATTGAACCGATTCTGAGGATTTTCTTAGAGGAATTATAGAATGAAGGGTCATAACCTTTTATAGGAAAAGCCAGGAAACTGAGTAACTTAAGAACGCATCTGGGAAAAGCCAAGAATCTGAGTCTGCTAAGGATCTGCATGATTCTGAGTTTTAAAGAATCTGAGCTTTTTTGGGAAAAACCAAGAAAAACCTGAATGAGGCCTTAGTTTAGAGAGCATTGAGAGAGAGAGAGAGAGAGAGAGAGAGAGAGATTATATGTTGTGAAGGATCTTCATTTTGTGACCAATTGGTCTCAAGGATCAAAAATTCATATTTCGTTTCGGCTTCAGTGGGGATCGAAACTGAAATTTTGGATTGAAATTTCGGCCAAAATCTTGCTACAGTGCCAAAATCTTCTGATAATTTGAGTTTGCATTTCAGTTTCGGTGGGGACCAAAACTGAAACAACGAAATTTTGAACCATGATTGGTCTTATTTGAGACCTGTGCTGATTCGATCAACAGATATAGGGTTCTTCTTTGGAGTGGTTAGTCTAAAATTTATCAATTTTAAATGTCAACTTCTGTGAGGTTGAGAGAGAGAGAGAGATCCTAATCATAAAAAGAAGACTTTGTATTTTAGGGATTTGAGCCATGTAGATATACCATCTAAACTGTGTGATTTGAACCCCATGATCTAAAGATTTATAGTACAAAAGTTTGCCATGTAAACAATCTGATTTGAAAGTCATGATCTAAAGATCTTTAGTACAAAAGATTGACAAGTAAACAATCTGATTTGAAAGCATGAAAGCATGATTCTTAGCATACACACCGTGTGGCACACATGCCTTCAAACGCACATTGTATTTTGAAATGAGATGATGGGCGTGTTTTGTCCACTCCCTGCCAGAGTGGCTTCTGCTGTGGTGGAACCATAGCTAGTGCTCTCTATTCAGTGTTCCGCAGCTCTGCACGTGATTACCAAACACGCTCAGGCAGGCGTGCCTTAAGAGCAGCTGCTGGAGCGGGAAGGGAGCGTTGCCAATATTTTTTCATAGCTAATTTTTTTATTGATTTAACTAGTTTTAAATCTAATTTTTTTCACAACTAATTAAATTTCAGTATGCTCAATGAGGTGATTTAGGGTACGTTTGGTTCATTGTAATTGGTTCCCTGTAAAAATCACTTTGCCTGTAAAATGATGCTGACTGGATTACATGTAGATATTACTTTTTCTCATGTAAAATACATGTTTGTTTCACCGTAAAATTTTGGTGTAAAGTTTACTTTTTGTAAAAAATAGAGCCTTTGGGGTTTGCTTTTTCCTTTTGCAAGTAATATTTCACTTTTACGAGTCATCACCCTCGTAAATCAAAAAAATTACAGGTAATTTTTGTAGCACAATCCACGAGAAATTACGGTGAAACAAACGACTTTTGGTGTAAAAAATAGAGCTGTTGGGGTGATATTACAAGCTTTACATGTAATATCCCCCCATTACATTGAAACGAACGTACCCTTAATTTATTTTAAGGGAAATTTGCACTTTCGGCCCTATATGTTTGCGTATTTGCAGAAACGGCCCTATAGTTTCAATCCTTGCATAAATGGCCAGCTCCAAGCCTAGCCGCCTGCACGTTAGATATATATGTGCTTCTCTATGCAAGCATTGAAACTAAAATTTCTCTATCATTTTTTAACACTTTCTTTCTCTCTTGGAAAGCGATTTCGAGATTCCACTACAGTTCGTATAACATAGAGAATACAACAGGCTAGGTAAGATATCGAGTACAATATCTTTTTAAGTTATTGATTTCCCAAATTTTCAAAACATTGTAGGTAGTCCAAGATATGTAAGATATCGATCGATATCTTAAGTTATCGGTCGATATCTTAAGTTATCGACCGAAATCTTAAGTTATCGGCCGATAGCATAAGATATCGATCGATATCCTAAGATATCGGCCGATAGCATAAGATATCGATCGATATCTTAAGTTATCGGTCGATATCTTAAGTTATCGACCGAAATCTTAAGTTATCGGCCGATATCCTAAGATATCGGCCGATAACTTATGATAGGATTTTTTTTAAGGTTTTGGTTTATGGTTTATGTTAAAAGTCCATCGGCCAGATATCTTAGGATATCGGCCCGATATCTTAGGATATCGAGCGATATCCTATGATTGACTTTTAACGCTAAAGTTTTCATTCCTTTCATTTTTTAATATTTTTAAATAATTGTAGCGCTAAGTCAAGTATAACTCTTTATAAACACTCAATTTTAATTTTGTAAATATTGTAGGTTGAAATGGATGACCTTCTTTGCCATTTTGATTTCGTACGCATGGGAGATAATACTTACAACGGAGGACATCGGAGGATTGTCACTGTCACGGAGAATATATCATTTGATGAGTTTATAGAGAAAATGTACAAAGTCAGTCTAACACGACCGAAAGAATATTTTATTACACTTACTGTTTCATTACGCATAGGGAATGAGCTTGTATTTGCCGAATTGTCTGACTCTAATGATCTTACAAACTTATTTAGAGCATATCGTATCGGTGATGGTGTGATAAATATTTATATCGAAAAATCATTAGTCAATACCGTAGCAGAAATTTTACTTTCTTTAGAAACATTTCAACCGTTCAAGGAAACAAACGAAGATGATCATGGTGTGGGAACAGAACATTTGATTGAAAATCAAGAAATACGGTATGAAGAGGAGAACATTGTTACACCGATGATAGTCGACGATGATAGAAATATGAATATAGGATTTCGCCCCTACAGTAAGCTTCTGGAGCAACCCTCTTCAGACATTCTAATGAGTGAAGGCAATGAAGATCAAGGATATTGTCATCAAATGAATCCGATGCATGATACATCTCATTTCAACTTCGATTCGGTAAATCAGTGGGAAACATTTTTAGTTGGCCTTAGTCCATATCAATGGCCTTCCGAACAAATAGCTTCGGAGCCAGCGATAATCGAGCCTTCAACAGAACAGCCTCTCATACATCAAACATTCCCGCACCGGCCAACATCAATCCAAACAACTGCACATCAACCAAGCGTACATCGACGGGTTCAATCCTAATCACGTAATAACCATCCAATCGATGACGGTGATAGTGATCCTGAAAATAATGAAGCTCCGCCGTCTCCCACTTCGTGTGTTGATACTAATAGGGGAATTGATCAACCTCTGGTGGATGAAGACTATCAACTTAATGACTCGGAAGGAGAGTATATGGATTCAGATGATGAGGAACTGTATGAAGGGGGAATAATTACCATTGGTCAGGTGTTTAGACATAAGAAATCATTTCAAAAAGTTCTTAAAGAATTTGTAATGACAAATAATTTTTAGATTAAACCAATAAAAATCAGTCCTCTTCGAGTTACAGTGAGGTGTGTTGAAGTAGGATGTGCTTGGCGAATATATGCACCGAAATTAGTAGGCGTAGACACGTTTACTGTGAAAACTTTTCACCCGAAACACATGTGCGGAATGCCAGCTTTTGGAAGCGGACATCGCCAATGTACGACATCGTGGATAGCTTCATTCGTGAGAGATAAGCTATTGAAGGGCTTTGACGAGACTCCTGCTTCCATAATTTTTGATATTGAAAAAAAATACGGTATAACAGTAGGCTACTGGAAAGCATGGAGAGGAAAAGAAATGGCGTTGAATGACATCCGAGGTAACTGGAAGGAGCAATTTAAGATGTTACTGTCATATGTTGCCGATTCTGATGATTCGATCCAGACGTCTGAGACGAATTGTGTCTCGAGCCTGATAATGCATTTCAGAGATTCTTCGTGGCATTCGAACCTTGCATTCGAAGCTTTCGTAATACTTTACGAAGAATAATTGCGGTAGATGGAATGCATTTGCGTGGACGATACAAGGGAGTGTTGTTAATAGCTACGGGGATAGACGGGAATAGACATTTATTTCCTATAGCGTTCGGCGTTATACCGAAAGAAAATGAAGACCATTGGACATGGTTTCTTGATCTATTAGGGAGACGTGTAATTGGTGAATTTGAAGAACAGTTTGTATTAATATCAGATAGACAGAAAGGTTTGATAGAAGCAGTGGAAAAAGTTTTTCCTAACGCCTTTCATAGCTACTGTATGCGACACCTAGCTCTAAATCTGTTTGATAAATATAAGGATACAATTTCTAGACCGCTTTTTTGGGTTGCTGCCCGTGCATTTTCAGAAGTAAAATTTAAAAGAATTATACAAAAAATAGAAGACGACGCCCCCCCGGAATGTACAAAATGGATTAAAGAAATTGGTGATCATTTCTGGGCACGCGCTTATTTCCAAGGGAGGCGTTATGATATGTTGACAACTAATATAGCTGAAAGCATAAATAGTGTGTTGAAAATAGCGAGGGAGGAACCGATTGTGAGCATGCTAGAAACTATTCGCACAAAGGTAGCCGAATTTTATCTTCGTCGTCAGGAGGAAGGAAATAAAATGACACATGTGTTAACACCGATGACAGAAAAACACAAAACAAGAAATTCAGGAAGGGCCCGTCGAAAAACGTCATACCATATGGTCGTGATATATTTCAAGTTAAACGTGGTGATTACACTCACAGTGTTGATCTAGAATCGCGAATATGTACATGTAGACGTTGGGATATTCTTGGATTACCATGTTCACATGCGATCGCCGCATTATCGCGCCGAAACAGAGAAAGAGAGATCCCCCAATTTTGTGAACACTGGTTTACCAGTAACTTATTTAGGGAAACTTATAAAGAACACTTTGTCCCAACTGTTGACAAGCGCCAATGGACTTCGCAAAGAGACGACCTTCAAGTTTTGCCTCCCCACAAAATACGTCAAGCCGGCCATCCGAAGAAAAGGAGAATCAGATCTAAAGGAGAAGTTCGACCACTACGATGTAAAAATTGTAACAAGTACGGTCATAATCGTCGCTCATGTAAATTTGTTAATATTTGAAATTAACTTATATTACTTCAAAGTTTGAGATTGAGAATAGATTGAGATTAGATTGGACCTAGTGGCGATCGAGCTTCCAAATGATCTCATGATCGAAGAGAATTTTTTTTTTCTCTTTTTCTTTCCTTCAACATAAACAGATTGGACCTCAATAAAAAAGCGATCAACATCCTTGCCAATATTATCTTTAAATTCTGATTCTTCGTTTTCTATTCCACTCTATAAGGGTGATAATTTATTAATCGAGTTTGCCGCCACTTGATTAATATTTCGTTTTGGAATTGTGATTGAGATATATTGCTGTGCTTAATAAATCATTCACTCAAAAAGGATTTAAAGTTGCCAAATTCGCCTCTAATCTACTAGTAAATCAACGGAGCCTTCCTCTCTCGAAGCAATCATATTTGACTCTTATTAAAGGCTTGGAGATTGTGAAGTTCGATCATTTTTTAAAGAATGATTGGCATAGAGCCCTACCAAAGATATCTAGCTTCACAATTCCAATCGGTCGATGACTTAAGTCATCGGACGATATTTTAATATATCATCCGATGACTTAAAATATCGGCCGATATCTTAAGCCATCGGCCGATAACTTAAGATATCGGCCGATGACTTAACATATCGGCCAATGACTTAAAATATCGGCCGATATCTTAAGTCATCGGCCGATATCTTAAATCATCGGCCAATATTTTAAGTCATCGGCCGATAACTTAAGATATCGGTGGATGGCTTAAGATATCTGCCGATGACTTAAGATATCGGCCGATATTTTAAGTCATCGGCCGATTGGAATTGTGAAGCTGGATATCTTTGATAGGGCTCAATAAGAGTCAAATATGATTGCTTCGAGAGAGGAAGGCTCCGTTGATAAATCGGGCAAGGTGAAATCTAAACATTAGATAAAGAATTGTTTATAAGTAATTGTTAGACAATTACGATAAATTGATAACAACGAAAATGAAAATTATACAAGTTGATAAAAATTATTTACAATTTCATCAAAAAACATATTTACAAAAGTCTAAAAAATTTTACAAACATATTAAAGTTTAACTCTTCTTCCCAAACGTGCATATTAGATGTCCGATTTCGGCTCTAAATTATTGCATATGTTTTTCTTCGAAATCAATAGGCCACTGTTGGGAGAAGTATTCTATATACTTCAAAACGTATACACTGCAATCCCAACCATTTTTTTGGATCGGGAGAACAACACTGTTGAACGCCGATACCTTCCACTGTTGATCGAAAGCTGACTTCAAACCGACAGTGTAAAGAAGGCGCGGAAGGTGATTCAATAGACATCCTTTATGCGCTTCAAACCTTCTTGAGCACTCTCAGTCTGCTGGATCTATTAACTTAATTTCTCGATCAACTAATGAAATTATAGCCAACGCCCAGTGGCTATGCATCGGAAGATAAATCTGCAAATAAACGAAACTGAAATTTTAAATAATAAATTTTATTTAAAAGCCGTTAACGTTAAATAAAGCGAAGTTTAGTATTAAAAAATGTACCGTTCCACAGTCGACCGCGTGAATTTCGCAGTTATTATTTGTGAGTAGTGGTTCCAGCGGCTTTGAATTGTGACGAACCTGCCATTCGTCACAATAGGCCTGCCACTTCTCGAAGTCGCTGAGCGCAGCTATACCTTCATTGTCAATAAATTTTTCAAATTTTTTCTCGTCTGCCATAAACAAGGTCTGAAACAGGATAATGTAGTAAGTAAATAAATTAGAAAAAGTGAATTAAGAGTCGTGATTGAAAAGACAAATAAAAGAAACAAACGAGCTTCCAATAAATAGTTGAAACCTTACCAGGGCATACGCAGAAGCGAACCAGCTTTTTTCGGCATTGGCCGTAAACATTGAATCGTTTATAACTTCAAGGACTCTCGAGTACGCGTCGATGACTTCATTGTCGAGCCACGAGCGTCCTTTGAGAACCTTCAAAAGAGCAATTGTGATGTCAACACCCATGACAGTATTGACGATCACATTGTCCTCGTTCTCCGGCCGGTTCCAAAAACTAAGCATATATTTTTGCTCCATTGAGTTTGGCTCATCCTCCTCCTCCTCCTCCACAACCAATCTTGGTTTTTTTATTATTGCTTTACAGGTCGGAGACTTTCTCTTCTTATGAGTACGCAAGTCATATCCTTCTGCTTCATTTTTTGCAGTTGATAGTTTCACTATAATTGATTTTAGTGATGCCGGCTGTGACTCACGAGAAGGCTGCGTAAGAGGAGCACCATCATCACCCACATCCACCAAGGGTTATTTAGTAGGCTGAGGAGCAGTGGATTTTGGGGCAGCAGGTTTAGAGGCAGTAGATCTATGGGTAGGTTGAGGAGCGGTGGGTTTTGGGGCAGTGGATTGATGTCTTGGTTGAGGAGCAATGGGTTTTGGGGCAGTGGATAGATGGCTTGGTTGAGAAGCAGTGGGTTTTGGGGCAGTGGATTGATGGCTTTGTTGAGGAGCAGTGGGTTGAGGGACAGTGGATTGAGGATAAGTGGCGGAAGGAACAAACGTGTCAAATAGCACAGAGGTTAGAATATTATCCTGCATAATTGCAAAAAAAATACATCTTTAATGAACTTTCATTATTTTACAAAAAATAAAAAAATTAACAACCGCATTATCGGACGATAATTTACATTATCGACCGATAATTTAAATTATCGACCGATAATTTAAATTATCGGTCGATAAGTTACATCGTCGGACGATAAGTTACATCGTCGGACGACAAGCTAATTTTGCATTAATTTGTAAAGAATTAATTTTTTTTTTAAATTTGAAAAGGCTTGGTTTGGTACCTTTCTCAAATGAGAGATGACCGCATCAAGATCCTTCCGTATTGCTTCATTTTCTTCTTGTAGGACCTTCTTATCTCTCTCGAGTTGTTCAATGGTGAGTGCTTGCCCTTTGAGCAGCGCAAATGCATGCCAAAATTCTTTTTTCATCTCTTTTAATGCCATGCGGAGCGTCTTGCATTCTTTTTAAGCTCCGTTACTTCTTTGGTTAGGTGCAGTTGCCTAACCGACTGTTCTCTTGTTGGCTGGGGCCTAATATCCGGTTTGCCCTTTGGTTCAATATGTTGACGTACAACAACCTCAAAATCGTCGTTTTCGTTGCTGTAATCATCGTCATCCTCATTGTCGTCATCGTCGTCATCTCGGCTAATCGGCTCTTCGGCTCTTTCTTCCGGACGTGTCGCATGACTTGGGATATCATCATATTCATATATATTTTCTTGAGAGTAAGGCTCTTCTCTTTTCTCGGTCTGTTCCTTCTTCCGTTCCATCTCTCTTCACATCAAAAAGTATCGAATCGATTTATATTGTAATTCGTGCTTTTCAGCTTCAAGCTC
This sequence comes from Chloranthus sessilifolius, assembly GCA_021018995.1. Taxonomy (NCBI): domain Eukaryota; kingdom Viridiplantae; phylum Streptophyta; class Magnoliopsida; order Chloranthales; family Chloranthaceae; genus Chloranthus; species Chloranthus sessilifolius. The sequence goes on along the minus strand of CM037591.1, from coordinate 18,678,377 downwards.
TAAAATAACTTTAGACTTAAGAAAATTTTCTCGATATAAATTAGGATTACGGCTGAATTTCGGGCCTTCCCATTTCATTAGCCTGAGAAATGGTTCTTTAAGCTCAATAGGAGCAGTTGCGACTGCAGGAAAGTGCTCAAACGCTCAAATCTGTAAGGCGATAGTTCATCCGTAGATGTTGTATTGCCCCTTTTCTGACCTTTTCGCCATTTCCCTTCTGCCGCTCGCTTTTGATATGCTATCTAATAAATTATTGTAAACTATCAGGCCCCACGGTAACTTGTTGAACTCTTTAATGTTATCTACTAATTCTAAGTACTGTGTATCTACTTCCTGGTATGTGTCCGGAAGTAAAAAAGAACATACAAAAAACAATAATGATAGTTTCAAAAAATCATCGTTGGATAAATCATCACTATCAATAATTTCTTCAATACGAGATCTTTTCGTCGGCTTCCCCCGAAAGAATTTGTATCGAATAGTTGTTTCCTCTGACACGGCCACCTTCTCAGACTCAGGTTCTGTCAACATGTTGAGGCCTAAAATCAAGGCTATATCGATCTCTTGCAGGAGTACATTGGTGTTCTTGACCTTGAAAACATTATCTTTAATCCAAAAACTTAAAATAGCGTCAACCAAGTCTTCAACAAATCCTAATTTCTCATTAATCCTAAATAGATGACCGAATATTGAATCATCTAGTATCTTCTTTCTCTCTTCGTTACAGTGCATGTAAAATTTCTTAACACCAACTCCAGAACATTTCCTGATGGGCTTTAGAGTCATGGTCATTTTCAATCAATTAGTAGGAACTGCAATATAAATAAAACCCAATTAATTAACAAAAGAAGTGATTTTGAAAAAACTACCGATAACTTAAGTTATCGCCCGATAATTTAAGTTATCGATCGACAACTTAAGTTATCGATCGACAACTTAAATTAGCGGGCGATAACTTAAGTTATTGATCGATAATTTAAGTTGTCGATCGATAACTTAAGTTATCGGTAAGTTAGCGAATTAGGTGGGAAATATTGGGGATGACTAAATGTATTTAAATGTAAAAAAATAAATTACCTGGAAATTTAATGTGACTTTTGTGACCTTTTTCCGCTTTGTCGCCACTAAGTCGCCGCTCTCTTGGTTTTTTCAGAAAAGTTAAACGTAAAAGTAAAAGTAACAAATGAAAAGTAAAAGTAACTTTAATACTGTATTTTAAAGGGCGGTGCAAAATTTCAAATATTCTATAAAATAGGCCCTTGCTGACGTGGAGTAAGCGGAGCCGGCTAGGCTTGGAGCTAGCCATTTATGCAAGGATTGAAACTATAGGGCCGAAAGTGTAAATTTCCCTTATTTTAAATATATTTTTTCGAATATAAGGTTGGAGCAGTTATGGTAAAACACCCTGATAAATATATATATATATATATATATATATATATATATATATATACACACACACACACACACCCACTTACATTTAAACACCAACTGGTGTTTAAATGATCTTACACCACTAAAATGTCATTTTTTATCTCACACCATTGGAGTTACTTATCAATGTGCCATGTGGCACATATCTATGATCGTCTAAATTTACCAAGTGGCAATCCTTTGTTGGAACATGTCCCAACCAAAGGATCATACTTCTAAGTGGATGTAAACCATTCGATCGGTGAACTCTAATATCAGCCATCAAAACTAAGAACAATTGTTGGTAATAGAGTGCACAAATTGGATGGTTAGAATCTCCAAAAAGTGTTATTTTTGGAACCATAGCTTGTTGATTGATGATATATCATTTCGACGGTATGGAGTTCTAGTATCATAAGCCAATAAATGGTGTAAGATCGTTTAAGCACCATTTGGTGTTTAAATGACGGTCAGGAAAGTCGGACCACTGCACTTGCAACCAATTGCGTCGTGCCACATCAGTCGCGTGCACTTTGTCGACATAAAATCTGTCCTCCATATAACACTGTCCATATATATATATATATATATATATATATATATATATATATATATATATATATATATAGAGAGAGAGAGAGAGAGAGAGAGAGAGGACATATGGGTTGGAATGTATGGATGAACCGATGCATTCGAATCCTAGATCTCATGTGATTTATATAAGAAAATATCAAAATTAAGTTTTATTTTGTGGTCAAAGTTTGGGTGGCACTGAACATATCCCCGTGCATTGAATGGTTCCCCCTTTGACCATATTTTGGACGGTAGGTATACATTAGTTCGTGTCCAAATCTTTTAGGTAGCCTTTGATTGTCCTCGGGCAAGTTGCCATGGGACCTTATCCCTTGTAGGGTGTCACGTGCATCCCATATGATTCAAATACATAGATCCATCATGCATTCCAACCCATATCCCTAGGCCTTAAATATCAATTTAAGACTAAGACATTTAAGGTTGGAGCATATAAATCGTGCTCAGCAAGGAGTTAGCAGGGAGAAGGGAGTCATGCTAAAGAAGCATGTAGTAAAGATTTAGCACAGATAAAAGAAATATGCTAAAGCTTGTAAACCTTGCTCTTGCAGGGAGCTATTAGAGAGCTATGCCAAACACAACTTATCTAATTAGTCTAACACCTTCTCTGACATTGACATTAAATGCTTCCAATAAGTTGGTCAATGGCCAATTCCGTTAGCCTTGGTTATTTTTTTTTGTTTTTTTGGAGATGACTGTTGGGTATTGGATTCGCAATGAAGGGGGCTACTGTATTTGCCCAAACACAATTAATCCCTCAAGCACGATTTACGAAAGAGCGCCCTCTGCCACTTTTTATCCCGAAAAAATTCAACGCCTTATTTTATACTTGGATTTATGGGTCAAAAAATTGTCCGATACCTATACGTATCATCCGATATATATCGGTTTTGGACCTGAGCGGTACGATATAATACCTATGTATCGTACCCCCTAAAAATTAGTGTAATTATCGTTCGATACCGACAAATTATCGCCTGTATCGGACGATAATTTTAATGTATCGTCTGATAATCTTTTTTTTTATTTTATTTTTAAATTTAGGAAAACAAAATTATCGGACGATATGGGTAAATTATCGCCCGTATCGTCTAATACGTTCGATAATTTGAAATTATTAGACGATAATTTCAAATTATCGGATGGGCCCACCAATTTGTATTTTTTTGTCTTTTTGCTTTTTTTTTATTTTTTATTTTTTATTTTTATTAAACGTTGCTTTTTGCAACGAATAGCGGCAAGGGATATATTTTTATATCCGTTGCTTTTGTTTTTTTGTTTTTTTCTTTTTATTAAACGTTGCTTTTTTCAACGAATAGTAGCAACGGATATATTTTTATATCCGTTGCTTTTGTTTTTTTTTTATTTTTTTTATTAGACATTTCTTTTTGCAACGGATAGCGGCAACCGATAGTTGCAACCAACTATAAAATCCACCCGAGAATCCCTCTTCTTCTTCACTTGCAAACCACCCACGGATATCTTCTTTTTCTTCACTTGCAAATCACCCGAAGATCTCTTCTTCTTCTTTACTTGCAAACCACCCGAGGATCTCTTCTTTTTCTTTACTTGCAAACCACCCGAGGATTACTTCTTCTACACCACTATACTTCTTCTTTCTTCACTTGCAAACCACTATACTACTTATTTCTTAACCATCGGAGATCGAAATCGTAGATACCGGATTGTCACACTCATATTTTCGCCGGATATTTAAGAGAAGGTATAATTTTCTATTATATAACTTACATTTTTAATTATTTTTTCATTAGATCTACCATATTTATTATAATTTTTTTAAAAATTAATTTTTATTTATTACTAATTTTATCATTAGATCTACCATACTGCCTAGAAGATGCTGGTGAGGTAAGTAAAATCTCTTTTGATTTACTCATTCATCCTACGAAGTACTTTTAAGCTCAGCCACATAAAATTGAGTGGACTTTGGTGGAGGGCATGGGTCAAAATATCGTCCGATACCGATATGTATCATCCGATACGTATCGGATTTGGACTTGAGTTAAATTTGTTTTTAATTTTGTGTTATTATTTTTTTTTAAACTAAATTTTTTTTTTACTAATTTTATTTTAAAACTAAATTTTTTTATTTTGTATTACTTATTTTGTGTTACTAACTTTTTGACCCATGCATGTGACACATATCACGTGTGATGTGTCGCGACACATGTGACACGTGTCATGTATGATGTGTCGCGACACATGTGATTGATGTATCATATGTGTCACACATGTGACACATACACATTAATTATACTAATTTTTTGTTACTAATTTTATAATACAAAGTTTAGTTTAAAAAAAAAATTAGTAACACAAAAATTACTAATTAGTAACAAAAAATTAGTAATAGAAAATAAAAAAAAAGTTTAGTTATAAAAGAAAATTTAAAACTAGTTTAGTTTTAAAAATTAGTAACACAAAACAAAAAAATTTAGTTTTAAAATAAAATTAGTAAAAAAAATGAGTTTAGTTTTTAAAAAAAAATAGTAATACAAAATTAAAAACAATTAGTAATATAAAATTAAAAATAATTTTAAAACTTAATTAGTAATAAAAAAAGTTTAGTTTAAAAAAGTAACACTAAAATTAAAAAAAAGTTTATTTTAAAGAAAAATTAGTAAACTTTTTTAGGGGGTATGATACAATTATACAATGCCTATGTATTGTACCGCCAAGGTCCAAAATCGATACATATCGAACGATACGTATCGGTATCAGACGATTTTTTGACCCATGCATGTGACACGTGTCACGTGTGATGTGTCGCGACACCTGTTACACAGTGATACAGGTGTCACGACACATGTAATTGATATGTCACATGTATCACACATGTGACACATACCCCATGACACATTAATTACACATGTGTCGCATGTGGCATGGGGTATGTGACACAGGTGTCGCGACATATGTAATTGATGTGTCACATGTATCACATATATAAGTATATAACATATACCCCATGACACATCAATTACACATGTGTCACATGTGTCACATGTGTCGCATGTGACATGGGGTATGTGACACATGTGACACATTAATTACACTGTCATACATACCCCATGATGCATCACATGGGGTATGTAACACAATATAAAATTTTTTAAAATTAGAATAATATCAAATAAATTTTATTTTCAAGTGTTATCTAAATATTTTAATTTAGTCTAATCGTTTGGTCATTAATGCAGGTGAAAGAAATAAATATGGTAAGATCATCAGATTCAGCCTGACAATATGACACAATAATAGATGGTGATAGGCTCCGAATAGAATGTAAACTTTGTGAGAAAAAATTATTGGGAGAAGGTATCACACGGTTGAATGAGCATTTAGCTCACGTAAAGGGAGAGACAAAAGGGTGCCCCAATATACCTAGAGAGGTAAGAGAAGAAGTCAGAGTCAGTTTATAGGTGGCTAAGGGAAAGAAAAAGGCAGAAGTCGACCGGGATAGAGAAATATATGAGAGAATAAGGAGGAGAGATCCAGAGTTTTCTGCATCTGAACATGGAGATGATGAGGATGAGGATGTTGTGACAGCGAGAGTCATGAGGGAGAGAGCTAGAGAAGAACGACAACGACGAGATCAAGAAGAAGCCGATTATCGGTTTCGATCAAGCTTGAGAGGCCCATCCATGCCTACTGTTAGTGGTTGATCTAGTCATAGGCCACATGTTGTTGATGATGATGAAGAGGATATTCATGACACTATCGGGTTGTGTAGGTCAGCATCAGTGAGGGATACCAGGCCGTCTACTACAGGTCGTACTATAAGTCCCATGGATCCATTCATGCATTGGACAGAAAGCTCAAAGTAAAGTAAATTGAGCACAATTTCACTGAAAAATAGGAAAAGAGGCTTGGAAAATCGATTGCAAAGTTCGTGATATACAGTCACATTCCTAGTCAAATTGTGGAGTCGCCATACTTCAAAAATATGATTGTTATAAGTGTAAGAGCTGGTTTAGGAGTAAAAAAGCCTTCTACATATGAGGTATCCAGGCCCCTACTAGATGATGAGTACACAGAGATAGGAACTTACGTGGACAGCTTCCATGAAGTATGGGATGAGAGAGGTTGCACAATTATGTGCGATGGATGGACCGTCCCACAAAGAAGAGTTTGATCAACTTTTTAGTCTATAGCGATGTCGGGATATTATTTCTAAAATCAATTGATGCTTCAAAACACACGAAGACAGCTGATTACCTCTTCTAACTAATGGATAAGATAGTTGAAGATGTTGGAGAGCACCGGGTTGTATAGGTGGTAATAGACAATGCCGCAAATTAAAAAGCTGCAGGTAGTCAGTTAATGTTGAAGAGACATCACTTATATTGGACTTCGTATGCTGCTCATTGCGTAGACCTCATTCTTGAGGATTTGAGAAAGAGAAGGCACAAACAACTATTCAGAAAGGAAGAACGATTACTTCTTACTTATACAACAGTGACAAGTTGGTGAATTTGATGAGAGACTTCACCAAGAACGAGCTGCTCCTGAGACAGCCCGACTTTTCCCCTTCTCGTAAATGGGAAAAGTTGTACCGTCGGATCACCTAACATGATCCTGTCATACAAGGGCATCGTGTATAACGTGTTACATATGCGGAAGCGAATTTAATTAACTCTGATACGAAGAAATATGGCAACAACTGATATCCATTCTTTTATCTAAAGCAGTAAATTAAACAGGAAATATAAACAGAAAATATACCTGAAGTAGTAAACTATCTTAATCCATATTGTTGTTATACATGTTTAAAATCACTACTCTCTCTCTCTCTCTCTAAAACCTCTCAAGGAAAGAAGTCCTCAGCAGAACCTTCCTCCTCGTCCTTCTCAGGCTGGTAGGTAGGTAGGTAGTAACAGTCTCGTGCTCAGGGTCTTGAGCAGTATCTGCAGCTAAGACATAAAGTCGTAGGATGAGCTATCATCAAAGCTCAGTAGGGACAATTAAGATGCTAATTTATATAAGAGATTATCAATTCATGTCTAGATGTAAAAATAAAACGAAACACATGCCATCTTATATTATGTCTATTTTAGCATCAATATATCCTAGCAGTAAATCACAGACAGGTACTAATTCATTCAATTATTGTATCATGCTGACAATGCTGACATACTCATGCTGACATATTCATGCTGACCAAATACGAGTACTGACAAGGAAATCATGCGGGATAATATCAATGAATCATGCTAAAATAAGACATATAAAAGGACAAGAAAATCAAGCTCCCGAGTAGCGGGATCACTTGTCCAGCTCCCGAGTTAGCGGGATCACTTAGACTGAGAAAATCAAGCTCCCGAGTTAGCGAGATCACTTGGACTGGAATATTAAGCCCCTGAGCAAGGTTAGCAGGGTCACTTAACTCAAGAAATCAAGCCCTTGAGCTATGTTAGCAAGGTCACTTGACACGAGACTGGTCAAGCCCCTGAGCTAAGTTAGCAGGGTCACTTGGCTGAATCCAAAGCAAGCGAGTGTCAAGACGAGACCATGTACGAGATTCAAGTATGCGAGAACATTATGCACATATATACCTCAAGTATGCTACATCATATAATAACGTAAAAGTGTCTCAAAGCTTGCCTAGCATAACTGAGCTTCATATGCTTATACATAACGAAAACTAGCATACTCAATAATAACATAGTATGTTTATATCAATTTATTCCACAAAATTGAGCTAATACTTTATTAAAGCTGAATTATCAAAACTGCACTGAATTCTAAAGCCGAACTATCAAATGAACATAACCAAAACTAACATAACATGGTCATCCTATTTACTTTTTAGCAAAACTGAGCTAGCAATTATCAAAGCTTAATTTTCAAAATTGTCCTATCACATCTGAACTCTCAAAGCTAAACTATCAAGATAGCATATTCAAATTGACATTATATGGCCATATAACTTCATCTGTTTTCAAGACTAGTATATCGATTTCAAAATCAGATATTACATCAGATAGTACATCGGAACACACATCTCATCAATGATATCTATCATTTGATGAACAGAACTATTATATTCTCTGATACTAGCATATTCATTCTTAATTTAAACTGAACGGAACTCCTAGTAATCTCTCTATCATTATTCATGCCAAAACTAATATGCGTATAGGTCTACATATGCTCATGTCAATATCTTGCTTAACTAGACGAGAATAAAAAAATAGCACATAAATTAGGAAGGTAATTTCCCTATCTGACACTAGGTTTACGTGTAACTGGTTTCGCGTGCACGCACGTCTTCAAGCAAACGCGCCATGTGTACCAAGTAGCACCTATAGTGTAAGATGCCTAGTTTTAGTATATTTTAATAGTTTTCAGGGTCATTATAGACCTTATACAAGTCTCCTAGATGGGTCTTACTCATAGGAGTTACGGCCTTAAACACATAGACCTCATGCATATTAGCACAAAGCATAAACGAGGCCCAAAAATAGGGTTGCCGCGGCAAATAATAAGGGTTGCCGCGGCAAGTAATAGGGGTTGCCGCGGCAAGCTCTTCTGTTGAGGACCTTGCCGCGACTTGACACTAATTTTGGACCCTTTAAACGTTGGATTCAGGAATTTATTGAAACATGAAAGTTGTAGGGCTAGTTGTCCCCTTTCCAATGCATTAAGAATGGTGCCATTTGATGTTTAGGGTAAAAAGTTATGACTAAAATACCGACCAAAGGTCTGAGCACACTGTTGCCGCGGCAAGCCTGTAAAGTTGCCGCGGCAAGCTTATTAGACTTGGCTTGCCGGGGTATTTTCTGCTTCACTTTGCCCTTTAGTTTTACATGGTTTGCTGGGTCTTTTACCCTATATATGTAGCTCATATTAAGCTTATCATTGAGTGTATAAATTACACAAAAACTCTCGTTTATTTCGGATAATATTTGCATGAAAATTTCAGAAATTTATTTTCCGAGACTTGCACACCTGCCTTGATGTCTTAATTGTAGTTTCAATCACAATGGGATTGTTACTACAGATCATATTGGATTTAAAATAATTAATAATCTGAACCTAGTCTAGGAATTGATTTGTTTATAGCGTACCTTTTGGTGAATTTATTGTTCCGATGACGCCGAACTTACATTGATGTCGAGTTTGCCAAACTCGTAAGAATGAAGGCCGCAATGAACTCTTCGCGACCCCGCGACTGCCTTCATACTCCTCGCGATTAAATTAGAAGTCACCTTCGTTGAATTTATGGGATTTTAAGTTGAGCATCGATGTTTCTTGGCTGTGGTTTTACAGAATTTGCAGTAAGGTTTGAAGGTGGAAGAAGAATGGTTGTGGGGGTTTCATCTCGTTTGCACTTGGCGTGCGTGGAATTTGAGGGTGACTCATAGCTACGTGGAGTTCTCTTGGCGATTATAAGTTCTTAAGGGATAGAATCCCATGCGATGCCTATATTGGTGTTTCTCCTTGTAGCTGTATATAAGCCAAAGAGGCCTAGCTTTCCTACAAGGCTAATACACAGTAGTGTATATATATATAAGCCTTATAAGGCTTGGTTATAGTGTAAAGCTAATACCCTATTTAAAATATATATACATGGCCGGGTACTAGATTCAAGTATATTCTTGCTGTACCATAGTAAAAGTAATTGTTTGGGTAGTGTTTGACGCCGATATAATTCTGCTATATCTAACTCCCTATATGAGTTAGAGTAAAGTTTTAGTATAATTTCAGTACACTATTTCTATATATCTATATAAGGAGTGTTATAAAACTCAAATGTATAATTACTACACACTATTTGAGTGTAAGTAGTTTAGCTGGTTTAGTTTTACTAACGAACTAGGCTATTGTGTCTCGTTTTAGGCACATGCCTGACCTGACCCGTATCCATATCCGATAGCGAGGGTTTAAAATAGGGCATCTATTACAGCTCCGGCCTGTGATTACATGATTTGCGACACAATTTCTAGCCCTACAGAGTTTGGCTAGATATATGCGTGAGCTGAAAAGCATGGTCTATTCTAAAGAAAAGAGAAAACATGAGTTAGAACTCTCATGAGCAAAGTGACCTGCTTGCAATGAAGTTGTCGACCTGATTTACAGTCCCTAATTTTGGGCAGATGTTAACCACTAGATCACCGTCACTACCCCGTTGGTACAAGTGTTGAGGTTGGAAGATGGTGATGAGAAACCAACGATGGGGTACGTTTATGAGTCGATGATTAAAGCCAAATTGACTATTAAAACTAAATGTCCGACAAAATATAAATGATATTGGACAATCATCGACAAGAGGTGGGATGCACAATTCTACCAGTACTTACATGTCATAGGTATAACATACTAAACTACTTATGTAGTGATATTTATTTATTTATTATTTTTTATATTATTTATTGTTTTCATATATTGATGAGATTATTCATATTTTATGTATAGCAAAGTACTTAAATCCGGCCTTCCAGTATACGCGACGCTTTGAGTTGAGTGAGGCCGATAAAGTGTACAATAGTTTGCTTAATGTGATCCAACAAATACTCCTTGAGTCGGCAGAACAAGGTCAAGCCATAAGAGATGTGAGTAATAATACCTTATAAGTAATAAAGCAGGTGTCATATGATCTCTTTATTGATATGTGTGTTATTGATATGTAGATTGATATATTCTGTAAGAGACATAGGTCATTTTGGACCCCATTGGCGCAATCCCAAATTAAGTATGATAAACCTGCTGATTGGTGGATGCATTATGGAAGTGATGGCTCGATATTAAGGCGGGTTGCCATGAGGGTTTTATCGCAAACTTGTTCTTTGTCCAACTATGAGCGAAATTGGAGCACATTCTCTCTCATTTACATGAAAACAAGGAATAGGCTAACTATGGAACGATTGAAAAAGTTAGTCTATTGCTACTACAACATGAGATTAAAGGTCAGAAATATGCAGAGGACCAACCGTGGTAAGATATTATATGAAGTCTTAGTTTACAATTTTTATTTGATCTAATTGATGAGGCATCAGGCATATACTAATTCATCTATCATAATCTACCTTACAGATAGTGAATATTTTGATCCTATCAAGTTAGGTTATATATTCATGGAGGATGACCCTTTAAATCAGTGGATCGAAGGAAGAGAAGAGTTAGTGTTGGATACTGAGGGCACCGCATGGCTGAATAATGCTGAAAGAGCAGCAGATGAGCAGGCTTCTTAACCATCGAAGTAGAAAAGAAGATTGAATCGTCATTCAGTGGTTAGATCTGATGACGAAACGCGGTCTGGTAGTGATAATAATGATGGTGGGGGTGATGATGGAGGCGATGAAACCCACGCTGACATTAATAGTGGAGTGGATGATATTGATCCCTATACTTATGGAGGTATTGCCGCATGGGATAATGACCTGGTAACAATGTATGACACTCCTACATTTAGAGGTAGAGGGATTGAAGGAAGATGAGCGTCAGAATCTTACCAAGCACCACCTCCACTACCACCACAAGGTCCACAGATGATGTGGGTTATATGACTTTTAGCTTCGAGAAATTTAGTTTGTAAAATACCGAAACTTCAGCAGCAAGAAACCCATACTATCAGCTCAACCAACCTATCCCGGGCCATATGACTTTGTTGGTCAAATTTTTAGAGGACCAACCTTCACCTATTACACTGAGCCATATTCGTCGCTAATGCCTTAGTTTCAAGGGAGCACACATGATCATGGGTATCAATATGGCTAACATTATAGGGAAAGCTCGCGCACCGATGATGATGATAATGAGGGCCAAGAACCACCACGAAATCCAATGTGACTCTAAAGTAATTAAGTTTTTTATTTTTAATATATCTTTTAATTTTGATAATTAGTCATGTATAATGAAATTTTGATCATTAGTCATGTACAATGAACCAACTATGTTAAGAGTGATCTTACCTTTGTTGTGGACTTATATCCTAATATATTTTTATTGTTTGTTAATAAAATTTTCATTTATTAAATAATAAAAAAGAAAGGAAAAAATTGAAAGCTTTTAGTCGTAATTATGCATGGTTAGAAGAGAGCATACTTTAGTTAGGCTTCCGTCCTATTATGAAATATGCATCAAATAAGCTTTAAATAAATTTTTAAAAAAGTAAAAAAAAATAGAAAATCATGAAATTTATTTTTCTTAATTTTTTGGAAAATAAAAATAAAAAATCAATCTATCAAACCGATACATTCAATATATCGGCCGATACCCGATACGTATCGTCCTGGAGGTCAGGACGATATGTATCGGTTTACCGATTTTTTGACCCTTGCTTGGATTGTGCCTCAGTGTACGTTACACGGGGATAAAGTCTAAAGACCCACGTAAGGCGCTGGAAACTTCCGAGACGAGATATCGATTACCATTATGCCCTTAGCTATAAGACCCCCCTACATGTCTTGATAATTTCTCTTTATGCCACCAAAATCAGAAGTCGCTGTAAAGTAAAAGAAAGCATGGAAAACCTAGCGGACAATATCACTGATCAGATGGTTTCAGGCAATTCGGAGATTGGGAAATCCTAGCAGTGGATATCACATCAAATAGTTTCCGATGATTCGAAGATAGCATAACGCCCAAAATTGAGGTAGTGACTAGTCACTCCAAACAAAGATTAAGAAAGGTAGGGTTGATGACTTAGGTTCCTGCCATTTTTATTCTAATTTTCCAGCGATTCGAAGGAAACCCCTTTCGAAACTTTGTTTTTGGGTCTTTTTCCAGGAGGGTTGATGACATAAGTTTGATGGTCGATCTATATTTTTCCGGCGTATTGGGTTATGGAGAAGACAAATCCGAATGCGATGCAAAAATGGAGAATACATTTATGATTTTTGGGGAGAAGATAAATAAACAAAGATAAACAAAAGGTAGGGTTGATGACTTAGGTTCCTATCATTTTTAATCCATTTTTTCGGCGATTCGAAGGAAACCCCTTTCGAAACTCTGTTTTTGGGCATTTTCCCAGTAGGCTTGATAACTTAAGTTCGATGGTCGATGTATATTTTTCCGGCGTTTAGGGTTATGGAGAAGAATAATCCGAATGCGAAGCGAAATTGGAGAAGACATTTATGGTTTTTGGGAAGAAGCAACCAAGTTGCCCTTAGGGTTTGATACTTATAAAAATCCATGAGGAAGAGCGGTTGTTAGTTTCAGTGATTGTAAGTTTCTCTTCCTTGGAATAGTAACTTTATCTTCCTCACTTTTGAAAGAAGAGTTTTTGTATATTTTGGGCATTTATTTGATAATCTTTAAATACAATTTTCGATCATATCAAATCTTGCGGTTGATTTCATTATTTTTTTAGTATTCAATTTTACTTTTGTTCGAAGGATCCAAAATATGCTACAAACGTAATGACATATTTGCCCAAAATTTGTAGAAATGTTTTCGAAATTCTTCAAAATATGAGTGGGGCCAAAATTTCGGTAATTTCTTCGAAAGTTTTAGTGGACTGTTGACCTTTTTGCCGAATATTTTGTTGATTTGTTACTTCTTCACAATTTTAGAATTAGACAAAGGCCATGCCCCATAAGCCGAATATTTCACTAATTCAATAATTCTTTAATTTTTTTTCCAAATTTGACAAAACTTTTCACAATTCTATGAATATGATGCATGCTTTGATAAGACATTGTATTGTTTTTTACGACTTTGAATTGTTGATGCATGTAGATTATGTAATATACATACTTTATTGTTAAATTTTGTGAAAATTTCATTGATTTCGAAGAAAGTAATAATTTTTGCTATAAGTAATGAATTTTATTGTTTTTTCATTTTAGCCATTTATGAACAATAGATTACATTTTCACAATTGTAAATTTTTTACCTTATGCATTATTGGTTCAATCCCCAAATTACGGCCTTACTTTTTCGAACTAATCTTCAAATTTAGGAGCTAAATCTTTTCCAAACAACCTTCTATCGAGATATTGCCTAAAATGATGCATTTCAGTACAATTAGAATAGTATGGTTTTAGGGAATTACTCAAAGACGGTTCAGTACGATTAAATGAGCATGATTATCGGGACATACTAAAAAACGCAATAAACGAAAAAAATCTTCATTATGCTGAAGCGATGCTTTTATTTTTGTCATGGCTACTACTTTTAACTTGATTCTTAATTAATGATCAATTCCTTTAGTCCATGTTCGATCTTTTAACACAAGTTGTCAAATATGATTCCTAAGGAAAACTATTATTTCAAAATCAAACGGTGCCTTTAGTGTTAAGGCACTGCCTCTACTAAGGTACCAACGATAAAAGCTATAAGTGGTTGGTAGGATACATTGTTCAAATATAGCAGATGTCAAAGAAAATGGTATGTTTTGTCCACATCCTTTGCTAGTCATTTGTTGTGCCTAGTATACTTACTCTAGTACTACTCATAGTTATATATGTCTTTGAATGAATGTGTTCATGAATATAGTGCCTGTAGTCCAAGCAGAATCTATCACTTTATTTCTTCTCTCTCTAAGTCCAAGAAGGAAGCCCTTACGCCAACATCCTTTGGACCCCTTTTTGAGCTCACCGATGTATGCATATGTTGTAGTCTCATCTATCTTTTAATCAAGAAGTATGATTTTGTAAACGAATGATTTGTCATAGGCAGTAAGCGCATATGTTTTTGTATCTACAAAATGACTGTTATTATTAGCCTATATGTGGTTGATAGACAGCGTAAAGTTCATAAGAAAGTTGGTGAACATGAAGTGAAACTATTTTTCCGTGAATATTTTGGTAAAAAGGAAGAAATTGAGGATATTCTTGAGGAATTAAATTTCGTAGAAAACCTTGATGACTTCAGAAGACTGTCTTTGTTGTATTTTCTTGCGTCATTTTTAATACCAAACAAAGAACGAATGATCAACATATAGTGCATATACATGGTTTACGACATTGGGGGATTCAAACTACTATAAACTCATCCAAACAACTCAGAGATACTGTTAGGAATTGACCCACCATGATTTCATCCTGTAAATGTGCATATGCGTATTTTATGAGTTTCTTGCCTTTAGTAGCACGAGCCTCACCATTCCAATGACCTTTGATAAAAGTAACTGGTAACCTTTGCACGCGGAATCTCAACAATCGAAGTCATAGACAAATTTCTAGCAACCAATAACACGGAGTTTATACACTCGAAATAGTTTGTAGTCAATATCCCATACCGTTTCCCAGGAAAGTGAGTATTACACCAATGTCTCTCACCAATGTCATTAAGCCAAGTATGATAATTAAGAAACTCCTCTTCAAAAGCATGAATGTTTATACCCCGGGGGGGGGTGAGTTCTCTTGCAATTTTTTATATCAATCCCTTGATGTAAGCATGGTAAACACAACAACCATGATTACAGTTGAGAAATACCAGTGACACATACTTCGTTATAGAATCATGTCGATTGGATATTATAATCAGCTCGAAGGGATTACCAATCACATGGTCTTGTAACAACGTTAGAAACCACTCCCAAGGTAGATGGTTTTCCTTTTTGAAAATAGCAAATGCTAGAGGGAACAGTCCGTTGTTGCCATCATTACAGTCGACAACTTGAGCCATTAGATGCTCTCCTCTGTATTTTCCCCTCAAACACGTCCCATCGATAGATACTACGGGCCTTATAGTCCTCCTATGACTGCAGATTGATGAGCCAAATGACAATTTTTTTTTTAAGAAAAGCGTTACCCTTTCCACGAACAAATTCTGTTTTAGCATCAACTCCTCATTATATCCAGGCAATTAAGTTATACGAACGCTCCCAACCACCTGTGATTTCTGTCATTGTAATATCTTCTACATACCAAGCTTTTCGATGACACTATGATCAGTCACAGAATATACCATTTTATCACCCTTAATTTAATGCTGCTAGACCCCAGTTGCTACAAACAAGCTAATGATGTGTAGATATTAAGAATAAATAGTAAAAGAGAACTAAAGTGTTAATCATCGTCAAAATGAACTCAAAAGGCAATAAGAAAAAAGATTGAATGTAAAATACGATTCGATACTGCTGAAAGTCAAGAAATCATACTTTATGATTAAACAAAGCCAAAGAAAGAAATAAGAAATCGTAATTTACGATTCTTCAAGCGATCATTCATAATACAAAATCGTCCAGAAAGAAAGCAAGAAATCGTAATTTACGATTGTTCAAAAGACGATCCAATGGAAGGCGATACAGAAAAAGCGATCGATCGTAATATAAAATCATCTAGAGAAAAAGCTATAACAAAAGAGAGAAATCGTGATTTACGATTTTACAAATAAAAACTTCTCATTGTTGTTGATCACATGAAGATCCGCATTGCCATGTACAAAAATAGAAGAACTCTTGAATTAGAAGTTTGGTAAATCACGGATCTGAGAAGATTGATGAGGAAAGACTCCTAAAGATCTCGGTTGCTGAAATTAAGGAGAAAGTTCAGAGGCGCATCAACTAGTGAATGCAAGGATGATAAAATTAGAAATTAGAGTTATATTAAGAATCTTTTATTTTTAGTAGTTTTTTTATTAGAATTAGATCAATGTAAACCGACCCCTTATAATCTATAAATAAGAGGGCTCAACATAAGAATAATATCATCAAAGAAATTATCAACATCAATTGACACCTGAGATTGAGTTTTCTTCTGATCAAATTTAGAGTAGTTTAGTTTAGATATCCAAGGTTCCTCAATCACAATTGACGACTGGGATTGAGAGCTGAAAGATTAGAATAGACATCTGTAGTTTCTCAGAAGCAATTGACGCCTGCGACTGAGGGGTGAAAGATATAATTTTTATTGCTTTCTAGTTTAGATTTATTTTTATTGCAATTTACTACTTTGTAAACATCTCCAAGTTTTAATTTAAATTGACGACTCAGGTTGATATTTGCAGATTAGTGTAACGATTTTACTTTTCCATCTTTGATTTTCTGGAGTTTGATTGACGCCCAAATTTCTGGTAGATTAAATATTAGTATAGATCCATGTTGAAGGATGCTAGTTTTTTATTGATGCGCAAATTCTATAGGACTAGGACTGAGATATAGAGTAATGGTATTTTAAATTTGTAAATATTCGATAGCTGAAGATTGTGATTGACGATCACAATTTGAAGAAGGAGGACTTAAGATTTATTTTCTGCAAATTAGTTTAAGAAACCATTCTTTCATTCATATTTCTCAAGTAGTTTAGGATCTTAAAGATAAATATAAGTTTTCTGCATAACGAAATATAAGATAAATCACTTTCTCGTGGGAACAATCCTATGCTACTATTACAATTTCCATTGTGCGCTTGCAATAGGTTAAGACTTAATTAGAACAACATAAAGGACACATCAAGTTTTTGGCGCCCTTGTCGGGGAAGCAGATTTTATTTTATATTTTTATTTTGAAAATAAATATTTATCTTTATCTTTTTATTTTTCTTTATATTTTTATTTTCTTGATCACTTCTTAAGCTTTTGCAGGTTTTACTCGGAGTAGCAAATCACAAGTTTCAAAACTTCTCCTGATCAGAGAAGCTAGAGGTTCAAATTTGTCTTCTCTCCCGGTTTTCTAAAATAAAAATTAAATATACCCAAAAATAAAAATAAAAATCAAATAAAATTAAAAATATAAAAATATATTTTTCTAGTGTATACATCACTCTCGATCTCAAAATTTAAATATTTTTGAGTGTTTAAATGCCCTGTTGCCCATTGTACCTGAAGAGGATAGATTGGGAATGGACGTATGCATTCCATCAGAGTGAATATGGTAACACGTATAACTCGCAGCGGAGTAACCATCCTTATTTTAATTATGGCTCTACTAGTGGCCAACAATAAGGACTATCTGTTATTGAGCCGAGCTATCCTCCTGCACAGAATTTTCAACAGACCTACCTGCCACTCATGAGACCATATTAGCCATATGAGCAGTAGCAGTTCAGTCCTCTGAGTAGCAGATTTGATGACACAGTTGTTCAAATTCTTAGGGATTTACAGCAAAAGTGGCATCAACGTTCCAAGGATTTATCCCAACTTGCTCAATTCTCTCAAATTTTACATATGCATGCACAATCCATTATGAAGCTAGAAGCCTAAGTTGGGCAGCTAGCTATGCAATTGGTGGAATGAGAGAGCAACTAGTTATAGTCACAACCTGTGCGTAACTCAGGAGGACACATTTTTGTGGGAGAAACATCAATTTATGCAGAACATATCTAAATTGTTCAATTTTTATGAAATAGTAGAGCTGTGGATAATAAAGTTGAGATGCCCACAACTGTGGATGTCCCAGAGAAAGGAGATGATGAGCCTAAGAGAAATAAGGAAGTTTCTAGACCAGAAAAACATAAAACTGAAAATAAAAAAATAATAAAGATAGTATGCCTAATATTGTGACTGAAGTATCATATGTACCGAGGTTACTTTTTCCTAATGCTTGCGACGCACCGTCAATCTTTTATAAAAACCCCAAAAATTAGAGGAGAGCACATATTTTGTTCATATCCTCCCACTTAATTCTCAAACGAAGATATGGAATCCAAGAAATTTTCTTTTCAAACGAAAAAATGCCAATAATCATAATATCATTGGAAGACCTTGAGTATGCCTGATATACTCATGGACACCGTCGAGCTACTGACTCATCTGTAGCAAAATCCTGTAAAATATGTAAACTAACTCTTTTATTTTACTTTAGCTAAAAAAAATTTCTCAGCAAGTATGTTACGATTCAAATCATGGTAAAACACGATCGATCGTAAGATACTTCCTGCTGTACAATATTATGTTCTCGAGTGATCGTATGAATTTACTACATTTTGAACCCCACAGGTATGAATTTTTTTGTGTCAATGAGGACATTATCCAGTTTATGTTTGGAGGGATATACAACTTGTGTATATATTAGTTTAATTTTGTAAATAACACTTTATTTTTTGCATTACTTTTATCATTTTTGCTAAAAAAAAAAAATTCTTTTTATTTCAGTTTTAGTAGTTCTTAGTTTAGAATTTTTGCTATTTAAACATCACATGTGAGTATGATAGATAAAAATATGATTCCAGAAGCCTTACGTGTGGCAGCTCGGATTTTCGAACCCGAAAACCCGTGCCGTCGGATTGCCGATAAGGTGATCCTAGAACTCAAGTACACTTGGTACATTCACACAAAGCGTAATCAAAACAGACATATCTAACAAGAAGATAGAGTCATCATAAGGGAATTTAAATCTCCAATTCTATATATGACTACATCAATGACCATGACAGAAGGCGGTTCTAATTCCATGCAAAAATACATGGACAAAAGAACCGAACCACCGATGACGGCTCACCGTCATCTAAACAATGGTTCATAAAATAATACAAAAGCTATGTACCAAATCCAATATACAAAATAAAAGTAGTTGGACGTACCAAGCCTTACACACAAATCACAAAACCATATCCTTCTCAACCTAATCCACTAGAAAAACTCCTTAGGAGGGGGCTCAGTCTCCTCCTCCGAAATGTACTATGAGTCCTTAAGATCAAGGTCCTCAGTACTCACATCTACACCTATGCTTGTGACATATAGTCGAGAGATGAGCTAACAGTCTAAGCTCAATAGGGAAACATCAATAACATGCATATTATCACATCACACATATATCTCATGACATAATTCGAACTTGCTTTTCAAGTAAAAACTCACACTTTAAAACTTTTTTTAATTGAAGCAAAACTAATATTAGATGTATATTTCAAAGTACATTTGCATGATTTTCTAGATCTTGCTCATAACAGAAGAAACTTAAACTAATCACTTAAATACAATCTCGAGCATATGTAGCATTGAGAGTCACACATATACCAATGGGAACCCCAATCATCGTCGTTCAATGAACTATTTTTATAATGTCCAAAGCCCATTCGAATGAGGGAGACTTGTGCCGAACGAAGTTTACTGCAGATCGATAACAATGAACAGATATCCTGCTGTATCGGAGCACAAGGGGTTCATTTCGCATGAACCTTGAATCAAAGTGCGAAGTCTAACTTATAGTTTATCACTATGAAATGTGACATTTTATAACTAGATTTGGAATTTGGAAATCTCGAAGTTCACACACACACATACACATCTTACGTAGTTCAAACACACACACACACATTTGTCATGTTGAGAATCCATGTACAAAGCTCATGCATATTAGATGGAAAAATTAATGATTTACACACTTAATTTCATCGTATCACAAGCTAGTCGTATCAAATGTACATGTTATAGGATTTTCCCTACCTCAATGTGGAGCTAAAACGAATATTTTCTTATTCCGGAGTAGCCCTCCTAGTACTCACCAATGATCACACCTAGAACACACCAATTTACATCTTATAAGTCATAAGTGACGAAAAATGGGAAGTTTTAAAGTCTCCCCGAGTCTCCTTACTAAAAACAAAAAAAAATCTCAAAATCTATCCAAATTGATTGGTCGAATCCCGAGCCAATCCATCGGTTTCCAAATTGATTGATCGAAATCCATTTCGATCGATCAATTTCTCATGAAAATCCACATATCTCTGTTGTCACAATCCGATCAAACGATTCCCAAATCGATCAATTTGTTTCCAAATTGATCGATCAAAATCCATTTCGATCGGTCGGTTTCTTTAGGACACTCGTTCTTTCTCTGTTTCACAATCTGATCGATCTGTGCACAAATCGGTCGATCGGACTCCAAAATTGATCGATCGAATTTCATTTCGATCGATCGATGTTCTAGAAACCTTTCATATTTTTGTCCTGTCAAAATCGATTGATCGGAAACTAATTTCGATCGATCCATTTTGACAGATTCTCATAAACACAAGCTTCTTCATCCCAGGTTCGTTTTTCCTCAAATTTGTATCTTATGCTTCTAAATTTTCACTCATATCTTAACTAAAGCTTAACATAACTATAAATCACAATTCAACACCCTTGCTCACCTTTTGAGGTCGTTTTCTCGATCCACGTGATCTTGTCCAAGAGAGGATTTCAAAGTCAGAAATAGGGGATTTTACGTCGATCCTCAATCCACAGATTTCACATCGAAGCTCCAAGCTTACACACAACACTTCACTCTCTAGTAGTTGGGAAGAAGAAGCGTTAGAGCTCTCTTCCTCTCTTCTCTCTCTTTACTAAAATTACTAAAATCAAGGCAAACAAAAAATCTCTTATCCAATTGACTTTTATACTCAAAGACTCAGTCTTGGGTGTTAAGCCGGTACACCGTACGTGAGTGTACAGTACCTCATATAATGGCTCATATTATCACTAACTCCTTTTTCACTCGAGACGTATTCTTACAATTTAACTCACTCTCAGAATTTATACTATCAGTTGCGTGACTTGTCGAACATGCACACCGAGTCAAACTTGTTTGAAAATCAAAATTTTTCAGGACGTCACATTCTCCCCACTTTAGAAATCTTCGTCCCCGAAAATTGACCTAAGTCACCTGGTCACAAGATGCTACTTAAAAGATTGCGTCGAATCTAGTCACACTCATACAAAACAATATCCACACTCTACATGAGAGGACATATACATATCCAAGAGTAACTGGGATAAAATTGGATCACACATCCAAAACAACACATGGTCAATTTGACCCTACTATCGTACCTGCATGAAATTTACTATCTAACATCAATATTCTACACATTCACGACATTCACAAAGGTAGCCACTGAACCATGCAACCATAGCAGATGCATAAACAATTAAAAGATATCATGAGTATTGCACAATCTAACACAACAATTCCCATTCATATGCAAAAATAAGAAATCCACAGGTGGCAACCATGCCACAATAGTTTTCAAATTTACACGCCAAAAGTTTGCAATTCATGTGTGGTAACCATACCACCATAGTTTGTGGGACCTAATTACATATAATTTCAAAATGACCATCCTTTTTATATTCAAAAAATAGTTTTTCCTAAATAACTGCTAGAAGCCAGAGTCTGTCGTCAATCCTCAGCATCACCAGGCTGCTCGTCCTCGTCGTCAGATTCCCTCGCTCTAGAACTAGAAGCCTCGGGTATGTAGGCTCGTGTCGTCGCCATCCGTTGTAGATAATCTGTAGGGTACATATATCGCATCATATCGGCCATCAATGCCTCGTGGTAGTCCAAACGACTGTTCAATTGATGATTGTTCTCAGCCATGAGGGCTAGAACATCGTCAATCATAGCTGTAGAGGCGTGATGAGGTGGGGGCACATAGCTCGGAGCATGCCACTGAGGCAAAGCTGCTGGCGAGGGATGATCCTGTTCGTGTGTAGCAGCTGCAGGCTGCTCTTGATCTTGAGCAACACGTGCAAGTTATGCTTGTTCTCCCGCGCTCTGACTTTTTTGTAATTGATTAAAACTCTTTTTCCACTCTTTCAGGGAGTAGAGCTTTACGTTGTTGTTTAATTTGGGTTCATCGTCCGAAATTGTATACTCCTCTCCACTTGGATAATCCTCTGTCATACTAGAGATAAGGCGGGTGTATGGAATCGCCTCTGTGGATTTTGCTCCCCCTTCCAGCATTTTTCCCCGAGCATACTTGATGCCATCAAAAACTACCTTAGGGGCACTAAACCACTGGCTTGCAAAGGACAAAAATAGTGCCTGCTGTACAACCCCGACCCTCTCGGTCTTGTGTCTCAACGGGTAAAGGTTGCATTTAAAAATGTTATCCAACATCCATAGGTGACTGGGAAATTGGCTCTCTTTATTGGTTGGCCTGATCCTTGCCTGCCCCGGGTCATTTTCTCTATCACGCTATGAAAAACAACCAGCTCTAGGTTCGGCTCCATCAAATCAATTCCGTCATCATACTCTACATAGCAGTCTAGTGCGTCGGCTGCATGGCCATAGTTAAATTCATAGACTCTACCGTCTATTTTCGTACAAATGGTGTTCGATTTATCACCTGTATACATGTTTTGGTAAAATAGTTTTACCAAATGTGGGTAATAATAATTTATAAAGGGGTGGAGTAAGCTCTCCAGTCCGGCCTTGTCGAGATATTGAAAGGCCCAATTCGTCACACTTTGCTCACGGAAGAGGGCTTGGTCAAAGGTCCACTCAATCTCAAACCCTTTCACCACCCACCATGAATTGGGTTGTTCCAGTGGTGGTGGTGGTGGTAGCGAAGAACCTAACTGCGAAGTGGGTTCCTTCAACGCTCTAGGTTTAGATGATTTTCTAGTTTTGGGAGCCATTTGGTTTCTAGAAATCAAATGAAAACTAGGGCTTGAACTTGAAATCAAAATTTTAATCTCCAAGAGGTTAAACACCTTTGGAAGAGATTCAATCTTGATCCCACGAAGAATCAACGCTCCTACGGTTGTAAATCGAACGTTGGAAATCTCAAAGAGTGCAAAGAAAAAAAAATCCAAAGAAAATTTTGAATATTCAAAACAGAAAAACACGATTCCCTTATTTATTGTCCAAATAGATCAATCAATCAGTTTCCCCTTTGAACTACGCCGGTTGATTATTTTGATCGATCGATTGGTTTCCAAAATCGATTAATCAATTCCAGTTCAATCGATCGATTTTCAACAAATTTTGGCATTTCTCGATTTGGAAATTCGATCGATCGGTTTCACAATCGATCGATCGGTTTCACAATCGATCGATCGGTTTCACAATCGATCGATCGGTTTATAATTCGATCGATCAGTTTTCCATAATTTTTTCTTACTTTTTGGTCTTTGTTTTATCAACTCGATAGATCAGTGTGTATTTCGATCGATTGGTTTTTACAGAAAAAACCTATTTCTCTGTTCTGTCAAATCGATCGATCGGTTTAAATTTTGATCGATCGATTTTGACAAAAAGCCTTATAATTTGAGTTTTTCACACTCTCAACAGAATGCAACCCTTTTTAACTCTATCATGGTGTTCTTTAAAAATCCAACAAGCTACATACACATTAGAACATCGATTTTATAATCTCATTAAAATTTACAAGTCCAAAATTTCTGTCCATTCTCATTGAAACAAAAGTGGGTATTGATCGCGGATCTCGACTTCACGCTCCCAAGTGGCCTCTTCTGCTGAATGATTTTGCCACTTAACAAGCACTAAGGAAATACGTTTTATGTGTAATGCTTGTTCCTTCCGATCAAGTATCTAAATAGGTTCTTCTCTCATGGTCAAATCCTCATAAATTTTAATAGGTTGGTCGTCAAAAATGTGAGTCGAGTCCTTCACATACTTCCTTAGCATCGATATGTTAAATACATTATGCACCCGATCAAGTTACGAGGGTAAAGCAACTTTGTATGCAACTTCACCAACCCGTCCCAAAATGTCAAAAGGTCCTATATAGAGTGGGCTTAGCTTTCCCCACTTTCCAAAGCGCATCACACCTTTCATAGGTGAAATCTTGACAAACACGTGATCTCCAACTTGAAAATCAACGCTTGTCCTCTTTATATCAACATAACTTTTCTATCTACTCTAAGCTGTCTTAATCCTTTTACAAATCAGAAGAACAACCTCAACATTACTCTCGATAACTTTTGGACCCAATATAAACTTTTCTCCGGTCTCTTCTCAATTAATCGGTGATCTACACCGCCATCCATATAGTGCCTCGTAAGGTGCCATACTGATGCTTGTTTAAAAGTTGTTATTGTACGCGAACTCGATAAATGGTAAGTGTTGATCCCATGATCCCGAAAAATCAAGCATACACGCTCTGAGCATATCTTTAATGATTTGATTCACCCTTTCAGTTTGTCCATCCGTCTGTGGGTGAAATGCCGAACTGAAATCTAATCTGGTACCCATTCCCTATTAAAACGTATGCCAAAACTTTGAGGTATATAAAAGGTCATGATCTAAGACAATGCTCACTAGAATATCATGCAATTAGGCGACTTCTTTCATATACATCTCTGTGAGTCTACCTGTCGTATACGTTGTGTTGTATGACAAGAAGTGAGCTGATTTGGTCAGTCTATCAAGGACCACCCAAATAGCATTATGTCACTTTGCTGTCCATGGTAATCCCAATATGAAGTCCTTGGAGATTGACTCCCATTTCCACTCTGGTATTGGCAGAGGTTGTAATAAACCTGATGGATGTCTGTGATCCACCTTCACTTGCTAACATACTAAATACATAGAAACGTATTCAGCGACATCTTGTTTCAAACCTCTCCACCAATAATTCTTCTTCAGATCTTGATACATCTTGGTACCACCAAGGTGAATAGCATACTTCGACTTGTGGGCCTTGATGTGCAGTGAAATATGATGATATTTCACCCCTAAAAATCTACACTTAGCCATCCGATGAAAGCTATCTAACATGATTTAGTAAGTTTTCAAAGTTTCAGGATAAAGTGGCCATTAAACACATTAAGAGGGGTAAAATGGTGTAAAAAGTTGAAAGGAACTGAACGAGTGAAGCAAAAACAGAGGAGATTGACCATTTGACTAGGTCAATTGATCGACATAATCCGGAAGAATTTAAATTTGAAAATTACAAATTTATCTTGGTCGATCGATCGACCAATTCAGTCGATCAATCGACCAAGTTCAAATTAAATTTGAATTTGAATTTTAGTTATGGATCTGGATGCTATTTAAAGAAAAATCTGAGGATTTGCAAGGATCTTCTGTCATTGCATTTTTTAAGTTCTGTTCTTCCGCTTTAAGTTAGGAGAGCATTTTTTAATTTCTGTGTGTTAGATTTTAGAATAGTTTTATTTATCTGCATTCAAATGAGGAGCCATACGGAATTTGGATTAAAGCTATTTGTGGAATTTGTTAAAGCATTTTTTACGGTATTTTAAATATTGATGTTGATGTATTTTTCAATTATGTCATTTACTTTTATAATGAGTGGCTAATCTCGTTTAAGGATAGAGATCTAATGATTTCCACCGAGGTATTCATTTATAATAATATAAATCTGTGATGAAGATATTATTTTGTAGTAGACTCTAATTCTATCTTTCCATGGATAATATTTCATCGGTTTCTGAGATACGGGAGCTAATCATGCCCAGTGACCTCATATTTGCAATGGAGATGTTATCCTAATCTCTTCTGCCTCAGGATAAACTCTACTACTTTCTGAGGTGTGAATGCTAATCATACACTCACGGGATGTTAATCACATATCTCCTTGATCTCAAATCTGTAGTGTGGACTTTACCCTGAGATCTAATTCTAAGTACTTTTCTGAGGTGTGAGTGCTAATCATATACTCATAAGATGTTAATCACACATCTCCTTAATCTTGGATCTGTATTATAGAATCCGTAGGTGTTTAGATCCCAGGCATCTTTTATAAATCTTCTATCTTCATCACAAATTTGTATATCATAAATGATAAACCTACAATGGGAAGATTTAGTATCTTAATCCTTATCTTTCATTATTTGTTTAAATCTTTAGTTTCATTAGTATTTATCCCATTCATCAAAAGCTTTCAAAGTGTTATATTAGTAGTTACTGTGATAAATCTGCGCCTGTTCTTTTAATTAGTCACTATTTCTCTCTTCTCAATTTTCTAACCGATCCTCGTGGGAACGATCTCGCACTTTGCACCCACTGACTATATCACGATTCGTGCACTTGTGAGTACAACTTAATTAAAACAACAAGTTTTTGGCGCCGTTGTTGGGGATCTGGGCAATCTAAAAGATTTTTTTTTTTTTTTGAGAAATAGAAAATTAATTCTAAGGACCTTTGTAGGTTTAACTTCAGTAACTTTGTTAAAAAAAAAAAAAAAAAATTGAGAAATTTTTTTTTTTGTGGTCGATCAATCGACTCAGTAAAATTTCGCACTGATTATTTCTTCTGTATAAAAGAATTTGTGGTCGATCAATCGACTCCACAATATCTGCAAAAATTTCATTCGTAATCTCCGAATTACGGATTTTTCAAATATAAAATTAAAAAAAACAAACATTTCTTTCAAATTTCAAAAAAAAAAAATTCAAATTTTGAATCTTCGATCAATCAACCTAAATAGTCGATCAATCGAAGAGTGTTTCTTGGGCAATCGATCGACCTAAACAGTCGATCAATCCAAAAAAAAAAAAAAAAATTCAAAATTTCAATTCTCTCGATCGATCGACTTAAACAGTCGATCAATCGAACAAGGATTAATAGAAGCAAAAATCTGCATAGCTCGTGTATGCACACGAGGTCTTCTAGAGATAAATATTTAGAACCTTTCAATTCTGAGATTGAGCGAACTTGTCGTTCGAATCGAAAAGAGGTTAGAACAGGACGAGAAGCTAGAATCGAAACATCAATTCAATTCAAAATGAATGCAAATAGTTGTGAAAATCAACAACATGAAAATGAGGAGGAACCAACTCTAAGGGAGTTGTTTGCTCCAATCACAACAAATACCCCTTCTTGTATTACGTATCCCGCCACACCTGGTGGCAGATTTGAAATCTGTACCAATGTAATTCAAATCCTTCCAATTTTTCATGGTATGAAAAGAGAAGATCCATACCAACACATCAAAGACTTCATCGAAGTCTGTTCTTCAGTGTATCAAAATTTCAGTGAAGAATCTGTGAGACTACGCCTATTCCCTTTTTCCATAAAGGATAAGGCCAAGGCATGGTTAAACTCTTTACCAGTTGGATCCATAACCACCTGGGATCAGATGGTTAAGAAATTTTTGTCAAAATTCTTTCCTATGGCAAATACTAACACCTTAAGACGTGAAATCACTGATTTTACACAAGAAGATGATAAGAGATTTTATGAAGCTTGGGATAGATTCATGGATATCTTATTGAAATGTCCTCACCACGGATTCTCGAAATGGCGATTGGTCCAGTATTTTTACAATGGACTGGATCTGGCCAATCAAAATTTGAATGAATCCATGAACAGTGGAGGATTCTTGAGATTGAGAGAAACTGAATCTTATCGATTCTTGGAAAAGTTAGCTGAAGATTCACAGCAATGGGATTTCTCGAACAGTCGAGATCAGCCAAACAAGCATCGAGATCAAGCAGGAAGCTCAGCAAAGAAAGGAGGATTGTATGTGGTGAAAGAAATACCAGATCTAATGGCAAAAATAGATTTCCTCACTCAACAAGTTGAGGAATTGAAATTGAAGAAAAACGTAAGTGTTGTAAATGTGCAACCAGATCCATGCTCAGATTGTGCAAGTCCAATGCACACATCAAGCGGCTGCCCGTCAATGCAATTTTACTCAGAAGATCCCAGTGAGCAATTGAACGCATTGAACACTTACGGGCGAAATCAGGGAGATATTTTCAATGAAAACAACCAAAACAATTAGAAATATCATCAGAATTTCTCATGGAAGCAGGGAAATCAAAAACCTCAAGGCAGAGGTCAAGGGATGAATTTGTACACTAATCAAAATTTCAATCAGGGACCACAACCATAGTTTGGTCAGGGACAATTCTAGCAACAACACTATGGGGGAGGAAATCAATTTCACTAGAATCAAAATCTGTAATGTCCCGGAAAATTTTGTGCTTTTATTGTGCACCTCGAGAAGCGGACCGCCTGGTCAAGCGTTTGACCGAGTCAACATTGACCCGGTTGACGTAATCGGACGGGTAAAAGCGATGTAGTCAAGGCAAGGTTGAATGGTGGTTGTATGTGTACATGCACTTAATCAGTGTACGTGCTTTACACCCGATTCTAAAAGCTAAAATATAAAATAATAGAAGAAAAGGAAGGAAATGGGTATGCTCTGTTTGTTTTGAGGTTGTTGAGAGAAGTAAAGAGGGAGAGAGAAAGAGAGAGAGAGAGAGGGAGTAAGGGCTATGAAATCGGGTGATTTAATCAAAAGAGGAGAATATTAAATGTAGATCGTCGATCTTGGCTCACGAGGTCCAACGGATCGAGCTAGGGATCAAGAAGAAGTTTGATTTGGGGTTTGTGAAACCCTAAGGAGTTAAAGACTAGGATCGAAAGAGGTATGCTTGAGGCTTTACTGCTGAATTTTTAGCAAATACATAGTGCTTATTGTTTTAGAAAAATGAGAAATGGGGCTGTTGAGGATGGTGATGGAGTTAATGAGTTCATGGAGAGATGAACTCGATCCTCACCTGAGATGAGGGAATTTCGTTCGAACGAAATGAGATTTCGTTTGAACGAAATGGGCTGAAGAAGCAATAAGGGAAAAAGGAAGTTTTCGTATGAACGAAATTGAATTTCGTTCATTCGAAAGGGGCTGGTTTTAGGCTTGGGGCCTATTTGGGCATGAAATAACATTATGTTTGAGCCTAAACTTGTTGGCCCAAGGTTTATTCATGGTGATGATGATCTTCATGCGTTGATCATGCCTAGGTGGTCGCGGATCATCGAATCTCTTGGTCGGAACGAGTAATGGATCAAAAGGTTTTCAGACGCAAGTGAGGTAGGGGAACATCTAAACTAGTACACTGTATTACGAGCACATACGTAGTGATAGTTTATAATGCATGTCTCTTTAAAAGTTGTTTGATCTATGGCTAGATGTAAAGAATAGTGTTGATGCATGTCTCTTTAAAAGTTAATGGTGTATGGTCACGCAAATCATAAGGAAATTCTTAAGTAAGAAGCGATCATCCCAGGGATGTAAGAAATACAAAGGCATCGCAGAGGTGCCACAGAAAAAGTGACATCCCAGGGATGTGTTGTGGATGTAAGGATCCACGTTAAGAAACAAACAGAAATTAAGAATGCACGGGCTGGGTTTTAATATCTATTAGCACAAATTCACGGTGAACAACTATATGTATTGCACAGTTGATTTAAGGTTCAAAGAATACCCGTGGTGTGGCGACGGGATATCCGTGACGATGCGGGTGGCGAATCCAGACACTAGCGGACATCGAGGATGTATAGTAGCGATATAATAGTCGTCACCTACGAGATAGGGACGTGGACAGTGAAATGAAAAATAGTCTGATTAGACGACGATGGAGGGTATTCCATCGGGGCTCGATGCTATATTGCTCGAGGATTATTTAAGTTAAGATTTAAGTGTAGTCTCAGCCTGGTTGCAACTAAAAGGAGGTGAACCTCATCTTGAAATTAAATGAGTAAAGTAATAATTGTAGTCAAGTGTTTTATCTCATTTTCAATTTACATTTCCAGAAAAGAGTATTGTTGGTTCATGTTTTATTTCTGTCATTAAATGTATGTTTGTAAGATGGATATACTCGTTGTGATATTGCCCTACTGAGCTAGGATGTAGCTCACCCTTGACTATATGTCACAGATGATGATTTAGGCGTGGCACGTGTTGGATCCCGAGGACCCGAGATGCGCACGGGAGGAGTCCGAGCCCCTTGAGAAATTCTTCTAGAAGATTTGCGATTTTGAGAGTTTTGGTGAGAAAGTGCTTTTGCTTATACGCCCGACCACAAATTTTTGTAAAAAAAAAAATTTAAAGATACATGTAATAGCATTTTGTCGAACCGTTGAGGTGTCCGTAGTTACGGCACTAATGGTTCGGGTTGGTTCTCTTGTTCATGTTGCGGCATGAGTTGAGAACTATCTTTTGGATTTTGTGTTGTGAGTTAACAAATAGTAGAAATGGAGATTTGCTTTCGCATTTTATCTTTCTATGGTTTCTTTTGTGATGGATGTACCAAGTGTTCCACATTAAATCTTAAATGGCACGGGTTTGAGGTAGCGAAACCGGTATCCTGATTAATGTCGAGCAGTTTCTTTTGAATGTCTGACATGTCTTGGCTTTTGTCAGAGTGAAGGGACCTTCTGCTAATGAGACTTTGATTTCACGTGCAGAACGCGATGTCTTCTGGAAGAAGGGGCCGACCTAGGGGTAGTCAGAGTAGAAGTCAAAGGGGTGAAGAAGAGATTCGTCCAGAGTCCAGTAGAGACAGAGAAGACCTTAATGAAAGAGATGGAAGAAGGGGTGATGCGACTGATCGCATTGCAGTAGCCATGGAGGCTATGGCCGCTGCTATGGCCCAATAAATAACATGACCGCAATTTTGGCCGAGCAAACGACGTTGATGGCGACTAACAATCCCAATAGTCATCCGCCACCACCCCCTCCAAAGATCAGCTACCCTCGTCATTTGTCGACTTTAGAGATCGAGGCCTCTAGCTTCTATGGGCGACCCACCTGCTGGAAGCGGAGAGATGGTTGAATCAAATCAAGAAGCTCCTAGACCGATTACAGATCTGAGAAAATGAGAAGGTCGGATGGGCCTCCTTTCGATTAGAGGGAGATGCCGATCCTTGGTGGAAGTCGGTGCTAAGAAAAGGGAAGTTGAGGACCCTCACCGTCCGTGGACTTAGCGGAGTTTGTGAGTGAGTTTAATCGGAGGAGTATTTTCCAGCGGATCGAGTCCAAATGAGAAGGATTTTGCAAACTTACAACAAAGGGGCATGTCGGTGCGAGAATACGGTGTGGAATTTACGATTATCTCGTCCGCACGAGTTGGTGGCTCTTGAGAGCATGAAGGCGGATAAGTTTGAAGAAGGGTTGAGACCAAACATCCATGACAGTATCAATCTTTGAACTTGAACGTTATGCGGACGTAATGGGAAAAGCATTAGTGGCGAAAGAGATATTTATGGAGTTTATAAAAGCGGGATCAACATGATGGAAACCGAGCAGTTCAAGGGGAACAAGTGAGTATGACTCTGAAACAAAAAGCCGAGGTTTACTACGCCAGCTCCACCCCCTAGACAAATCACGTATTCAAATTCCTCGAGGCCACCTACATCCACAATGGCAAAACCGATACGGTATGAGAACTCCACCGCAACTACGGGGGTGTCCGCTAGTCAAGCCTCCTCACGAGCACCCTCTGTTACACCAAGGAAACTCAGGCAAATGCGGCAAGCCTCACGAGCAGTTGATTGTAGGCGGGAATGCAAGGCTGCTATCGATGTGGAAAGTTGGGACACGCTATCAAAGACCGTCTGGAACGAACAGGGACCGACGGCTTCTGTTTCTACACCAAGGCCGTTTCAAGCTAAGAAGCCGATTGTACAAGGAAGGGTTTATGCCGTCACGGCGGAGGATGCTCGCAATTCCTTCGATATCATACAGGGTGAGTCTTCATTAAGATTGAAATTGCTTATGATATTGGCTAGAATATTTTAAAATGCATTTAGTAGAGAAGTTGCATCTGTGTAGGTTAAATAATTGCTTTGATTTTTTGTTGAATTGTATGAAATCATGAATAAGTCCGAGACACTAGTGGAATACTAAAATGTGCATCCACTATAGGTACTGTACACGTGTATGGGAACGAGAGTCATGGGGCGTGTGAGGCTAGGGCACTAATAGACCCAGGGTCTACGCATTCATTTGTTACACCTCGGTTCGTAAAGAGAATGAAAGTCAAGCCAAATGCATTAGATTTCGTTCTAGCGGTGACTATCCCAACGGGACGAGCAGTTGACGCAGAATTGGTCGTTATAGCCATTGAAGATGGGGAGGTGTATGAATTGTCCGCGAATTTAATTCTTTTAGACATGCGAGGATTCGACGTGATCCTTGGCATGGAGGTTGTCACAACAACGTACAGCGATCGATTGCAAAAACAAAATCGTCATCTTTAGGCCGACTTCAGCGATCATTTCGACGCAAGGGAGTGAGGTCAAAGTTTCTACCACATGTGACCGCCATCAAGGCCGAACGCCTAATTCGAAATGGATGCAGTGGTTACTTGGCCTTCCTGAAGGATGACAAGAAAGAACAGAATGTTATTACTTAGATTGCAGTGGTATGTGAGTTTGCGATGTTTTTCCAGAGGAGTTGCCAGGATTACCTCCGGATCGAGAAGTGGAGTTTGCTATCGATTTGGCACCTGGGACGGAGCCGATCTCTAAAGCACCATATAGGATGGCTCCGGCCGAGTTGAAAGAGTTAAAAGAGCAATCAAGAACTCCTCGACAAGGGCTTTGTGAGAGACCGAGTGTATCTCCTTAGGGTGCGCCGGTTTTATTTGTTAAGAAAAAGGGACGGTCATCGAGGTCGTGCATTGACTACCGCCAACTAAACAAACTCACTATAAAGAACAAGTACCGTTGCCAAGAATAGATGACTTGTTTGACCAATTACAAGGTAGATACTTTTCTAAGATCGATCTACGATCCGGATATCACCAACTCGAGTTAAAGCGTAAGATATCGAAGATCGCTTTTGGACGAGATACGGACACTATGAGTTTTAGTGATGCCGTTCGGGTTGACGAATGCTCGGCCGTCTTATGGATCTCATGAATCGGGTATTTAAGCCACACCGGACTCTTTTGTCGTTGTATTTGTCGATGATATCCTCATTTATTCTAAGTCAAAGCAAGCATGAAGAACACTTGAGAATAGCCTTACAAACGCTATGAACACCAACTATACGCCAAGCTCAATAAATGCGAGTTACGGTTAGAAGAAGTTAGCTTTTTGGGACATGTCTCAAAGGATGGTGTCACAGAGATCCTACTAAGATTAAGGTCGGTGCAATGGGAACAACCAAAGACGGTCACCGAAGTACGCAGTTTCCTTGGGTTAGCTGGGTATTATAGACATTTTGTGGAAGGGTTTTCCAAATTATCGGGGCCACTGACTAGACTTACACGCAAAGATGTGCGATTCGAATGGACCGATGCATGTGAAGCAAGCTTTCAAGAACTTAAGAAGCGGCTTACTTCTGCCCCGGTACTTGCAATTCCTTCAGGCAGTGGAGGTTTTGCAGTGTATAGCGACGCTTCTCATAATGGTTTAGGCTGTGTGCTAAACCAACATAAAAAGGTCATTGCTTATGGGTCAAGACAATTGAAGGACCACGAGAAAAATTACCCAACGCATGACCTCGAGCTCGCAGCGGTCATCTTCGCATTGAAGATATGGAGACATTATTTATATGGGGAGACCTTCGAGATCTTCACTGACCATAAAAGCCTCCGATACTTATTTACACAGAAGGAACTGAACATGAGGCAGCGAAGGTGGATGGAGTTTCTCAAAGATTATGACTGCTCCATTCAATACCACCCAGGCAAGGCCAATGTTGTTGCAGATGCTTTAAGTCGTAAGAACCCGGCTCAGTTAGCGAACCTTGTGATGGGAATGTACAGGTGGAAATTGTTTGAAGACCTCAATGTATGATGCTAGGATCAAGTACAAGCTTCGGGCTCATATGGCTAATATCTCTGAGGCCGATCATTTTCGAACACATACATGAGTTGCAGATGAAAGACCCAACCGGTAAAGATTGGAAGAGGTAGTGGAAGGTACTAGACCGGATTTTTGATAAGGGAGGACGGTTCCTTGCTATTAGGGGACGTCTTTGTATTCCTGTCGATGCCGGTCTGCGGCAAACTATTTTAGATGAATCGCACAAATCTATGTACGCAATCCATCCAGGGAGCACTAAGATGTATCAAGATATGCGTAAGCGCTACTGGTGGGGGGGTCTCAAACACGACGTAGAGTATGTGTCAAAATGTTTAACATGTCAACAAGTAAAGGTGGACCATCGACACCTGGCTTACTACAACCTCTACCTATACCGAATGGAAATGGGACTCTATCTCCATGGATTTCGTTGTCGGGTTGCCGCGAACGCTAAGAGGCACAACGCTATCTGGTAGTTGTGGATAGATCGACAAGTTCCGTCACTTCTTGCCCTACAACTCTATGTATAGGGCAGGCAAACTCGCGGAGCTCTATATGAAAGAGATAGCGCGCTTCCATGGCATTCCAAGCAGCATTGTATCTGATCGCGACCCATTGTACACTTCAAAGTTTTGACAGAAATTTCAAGAGGGTATGGGTACTGATTAGATTTCGATTCAGCGTTCCATCCACAAACCGATGGGCGCATGTAACAGGTGAACCAAGTAATTGAAGATATGCTCGTATGCAGTATGCTCGAACTACATGTGGATCATGGGATCAACACCTTCCTTTGATCGAATTTGCATACAACAATAGTTTTCGAGCAAGCATCGGAATGGCGCCAGTATGAAGCTCTCTGATGGCGATGTAGATCGCCCATCAACTGGGAAGAAATAGAGAGAAAATTTGTGCTTGGTCCGGAAGTTCTTGAAGAAAATGCCAAGTTAGTACGTATGATAAGGGAACGACTCCGATCGGCAAGACAAAGGCATAAAAGAGCTATGCCGATGTCGTTAACGAGTTTAGATTTCAGCGATCATGTGTTTAGAAAGTGTCACCCATGAAGGGTGTGATGCGGTTCGAAGGAAGGGAAAGTTAAGTCCTCGTTATATCGGGCCCTTCGAAGTCTTGGGTCGAGTTGGCGAGGTAGCCTATCGCATCGGGTTGCCTCCGTTGTTTGATAGGATACACAATGTTTTCCATATTTCTATGCTCCGAAAATACGTAAGGGACCCTACTCATATTTTGACTGATCAACCGGTGCAACTTCAAGAGGACTTGACTACGATTGAAGACGCCACTCAAATTCTCGACCGAAAGGAGCAAATCCTGCGCACTAGGGTCATCCCATTAGTGCTAGTCAAGTGGGGAAACCACCCTGTTGAGGAAGCAACTTGGGAGAGAGAAACAGAAATTCGAGACTTGTATCCCCATTTGTTTGAGTGATTGACTCTGTGCTTGGTTAAAATGGAACTAATTGTGGAATTGTTATTTTGTGCCAAGTTTTTTTACGTTTCCACCGTATCCCTATGAAATGGGTACACAAGGTTAGTATTGGGAAAGCGCGAATGATCCTTGTAAAATTTTTTTTATATATACTATGCGGAATTACAACTTTTGAACTCTTTCATCTATATTTTAATATTTTTTTTTATTATTTTATTTTATTTTATTATTGCACCTAGCACACACACTTCGTTATGGCTTGCGTGTGTGATTCGGGATTCTGTGGGGTATGATCAATTCATTAATTAAATGCACCGATCTATGCGATCGATCTGCACGTAGGTGAACGGTGATCGTTCACGTTGTAGTTGGAGCGCGTCTTTGAGGTCAAGGATGGCTACTCCATGGAGGGGCCGAATGGTTGGCTTCTGGTGTAGCCAGAAATCGTTCCAACGAAATAATTTCGTTCGAACGATTTCTGTATGGCAGTGGGCACAAATGTGTGCCAAGGAGATTCGAACGAACAAAAATCAGTTCGTTCGAACGATTTTTGAACCCGACGACCCCTATTTATGCTATAGAGGGTTGGTTCCAACCCATTTCGTGCGAACGAAACTCTTCCCCTTC
This sequence comes from Chloranthus sessilifolius, assembly GCA_021018995.1. Taxonomy (NCBI): domain Eukaryota; kingdom Viridiplantae; phylum Streptophyta; class Magnoliopsida; order Chloranthales; family Chloranthaceae; genus Chloranthus; species Chloranthus sessilifolius. Next base: position 18,642,151 of record CM037591.1, on the reverse strand, counting down.
CTCCCTTTTCCTCCTTCCTAGCTTGCAAGGGTTCAACGGATTCGCCGGTTTTCGCCGATTCCGGTCATCTTCAACCTTGGAACCACTTAACCTCAACCGTTTGGGTCGTCTAGAGGTAATCTCCAACCTCTATTTTGTATTACATCACCATTTGCTTAGATCTTCTTCCTTTTGGGGGCAAACCCTTAATCCCCAAATTGAAATTTTCTCATCATGCCACCTAAGACCCGCCAAGCTACGGCTAGCGCGGCACCGAAGAAACCGCCCACGGGTTCTTCATCGGCACCACGAGCACTGGCGCCACCCCCACCATCCGTACGTGAGCGCCCAAATGAGTGGTGGTCAGATAAAGATTTTGAACCCGAATGGATCATCGATCCTAAAACTTTTGCCGATCGTGATGAAACACATTGGGCCTTTGAATACGTCTCTACCGCGGGCTTGACCGGTATCCTTCGCCCATGCAAGGACAGTTACTACCCTCGAATAGTGCGTCTATTCTATCAAAATATGGAACTCATTGACGACCCGACAATTCTAAAAACAAAGATTGACGGTCGGCCATACACATTCTCTTTTGATGATGTGGCCGACGCTTTGGAGTGTTTTCGTACCTACAACCACGAGGATATCGCCCTCGCCGACACATTGGACTACAAATATGTGGCCGCTCAAATGACCCATGGCCGAACTGGTTCGGGTCGCTCAATTAGTCGCGCCCATTTACCCCGTGAACTTTGGATGCTCGATTCAATCATCCAATGCAACCTCTATCCCTTACGCCATCGAACCGAGCGGGTCGGTGAAGTTCAAATGGCATTGTTTGCGGCATTTAAGGGCCGATTAATGCCCCAAAGATGGTCTTGGAAGGATTAAAATATGCACGAAAGAAGATGTTGCCCAACGTGAAAAGATCTACCGAACATGCCGATGCCCGACTTATTTCCCTAATGGTCGAGGACTATGCGGTGATCACACATATACCCTCTCCCAAGTGAATTTAAATTAACGGAACGCGTCCTTCAATTCACCATGGTCGATTGAATAGGACCTATGTTAAATTGGTTAAGACACCAGATCGAAGAACCACCACAGTAGGAACCCCGACTCAGACCACCCAGACATGAGACCCCGGTATGATGACCCTCTCGCTGCTCCACCGCAACACCCTGGCCATGCTCGGATTCGCACCGCCACATGGGGACATGCCTACCCCAACTTTGACCGATATCTATGCCCTATTGAGGCCAAGACGTCAAATGGCGAGAACAACCGCCTCGCACCGCCGGTTAGACTATCATGACGCACTCCATGCCAGCGGCGTTTTATGTATCTGATGATTATCTTCAGCGCATGGCGTGGCCGAGCTTGGTCTTGGTGCATCGACTTGGCTGCGGTAGGCGGGGTGATCACGGGAGTTGTTTTTATATGGTCTTTTGTTTGATGGTGGATGTTTTGGTTTATTTACTTTTGGCATTGTAAATTTTGGGACAATGTAAATTTTAAAACAGGTACATGAGGACGCGTTTCCTCCGAACAATTGTGGCATGGCTGCCACCCTAAGCTTCGTCACTGCTTTGTTTTCTTTTATCGTATCTATGTATGGGTGTGGATATTTCATTAGTAAGTGTGCCAGTTCTTGATACGTGTACTCTTGCTTCTCTTTGATGTCTCTGTATGTGAATGATTTCAATATCTTTGTGCGGCTGGTCACGCGTGCTCGTGCACCCACTTGTGTGTGCGGCCCCCATGCTGTGGTGTGGGGGAGAACTTGGGAATAATTTTCGGGGATGAAAATTCCCAAGGAGGGGAGAATGTAATGTCCCGGAAAATTTTGTGCTTTTATTGTGCACCTCGAGAAGCGGACCGCCTGGTCAAGCGTTTGACCGAGTCAACATTGACCCGGTTGACGTAATCGGACGGGTAAAAGCGATGTAGTCAAGGCAAGGTTGAATGGTGGTTGTATGTGTACGTGCACTTAATCAGTGTATGTGCTTTACACCCGATTCTAAAAGCTAAAATATAAAATAATAGAAGAAAAGGAAGGAAATGGGTATGCTCTGTTTGTTTTGAGGTTGTTGAGAGAAGTAAAGAGGGAGAGAGAAAGAGAGAGAGAGAGAGAGGGAGTAAGGGCTATGAAATCGGGTGATTTAATCAAAAGAGGAGAATATTAAATGTAGATCGTCGATCTTGGCTCACGAGGTCCAACGGATCGAGCTAGGGATCAAGAAGAAGTTTGATTTGGGGTTTGTGAAACCCTAAGGAGTTAAAGACTAGGATCGAAAGAGGTATGCTTGAGGCTTTGCACACTGAATTTTTAGCAAATACATAGTGCTTATTGTTTTAGAAAAATGAGAAATGGGGCTGTTGAGGATGGTGATGGAGTTAATGAGTTCATGGAGAGATGAACTCAATCCTCACCTGAGATGAGGGAATTTCGTTCGAACGAAATGAGATTTCGTTTGAACGAAATGGGCTGAAGAAGCAATAAGGGAAAAAGGAAGTTTTCGTATGAACGAAATTGAATTTCGCTTCGAGCAATTGAATTTCGTTCGAACGATTTCGATTTCGTTCATTCGAAAGGGGCTGGTTTTAGGCTTGGGGCCTATTTGGGCATGAAATAACATTGTGTTTGAGCCTAAACTTGTTGGCCCAAGGTTTATTCATGGTGATGATGATCTTCATGCGTTGATCATGCCTAGGTGGTCGCGGATCATCGAATCTCTTGGTCGGAACGAGTAATGGATCAAAAGGTTTTCAGACGCAAGTGAGGTAGGGGAACATCTAAACTAGTACACTGTATTACGAGCACATACGTAGTGATAGTTTATAATGCATGTCTCTTTAAAAGTTGTTTGATCTATGGCTAGATGTAAAGAATAGTGTTGATGCATGTCTCTTTAAAAGTTAATGGTGTATGGTCACGCAAATCATAAGGAAATTCTTAAGTAAGAAGCGATCATCCCAGGGATGTAAGAAATACAAAGGCATCGTAGAGGTGCCACAGAAAAAGTGACATCCCAGGGATGTGTTGTGGATGTAAGGATCCACGTTAAGAAACAAACAGAAATTAAGAATGCACGGGCTGGGTTTTAATATCTATTAGCACAAATTCACGGTGAACAACTATATGTATTGCACAGTTGATTTAAGGTTCAAAGAATACCCAACCGACGCGGTATACCGTGGCGGCACGGCGGGATATCCGTGACCCGATGCGTGAATCCGTACACTAGCAGACATCCCAGGGATGTATAGTAGCAGTATAGTCGTCACCTACGAGATAGGGACGTGGACAGTGAAATGAAAAATAGTCTGATTAGACGACGATGGAGGGTATTTCATCGGGGCTCGATGCTATATTGCTCGAGGATTATTTAAGTTAAGATTTAAGTGTAGTCTCAGCCTGGTTGCAACTAAAAGGAGGTGAACCTCATCTTGAAATTAAATGAGTAAAGTAATAATTGTAGTCAAGTGTTTTATCGCATTTTCAATTTACATTTCCAGAAAAGAGTATTGTTGGTTCATGTTTTATTTCTGTCATTAAATGTATGTTTGTAAGATGGATATACTCGTTGTGATATTGCCCTACTGAGCTAGGATGTAGCTCACCCTTGACTATATGTCACAGATGATTTAGGCGTGGCGACCGACGTGTTGGATCCCGAGGACCCGAGTAATGCGTCGGGGAGGAGTCTGAGCCTCGAGAAATTCTTCTAGAAGATTTGCTTGCGTGAGAGTTTGGTGAGAAAGTGTTTTCTTGGTACGTCCAGCCACAAATTTTTGTAAAAAAAAAAATTTAAAGATACATGTAATAGCATTTTGTCGAACCGTTGAGGTGTCCGTAGTTACGGCACTAATGGTTCGGGTTGGTTCTCTTGTTCATGTTGCGGCATGAGTTGAGAACTATCTTTTGGATTTTGTGTTGTGAGTTAACAAATAGTAGAAATGGAGATTTGCTTTCGCATTTTATCTTTCTATGGTTTCTTTTGTGATGGATGTACCAAGTGTTCCGCATTAAATCTTGGGGCACGGCCTCAAGGGCTGTGCCGATGGCACGGGTTTCGAGGTAGCGAAACCCGGGCTGTCACAAAATCAAAGTGTGCAACTCAGGCAATCGAACCAGAATTACCAATTCTCACAATCCACGAGTCAACCTGGTGTCGCACAAAATTTTCCACCATCGGGATTCAATAATCAACAAGGAAATGTCAGTCTCAGAATCAATATCCTCAGAGTGAAGATATGTGGAAGTTCATCCAATCCAATACCTCTTCAATCTCAAGGATAGAGACACAAATTGGGCAATTGGCGACGCTCCTCTGCGAGAGAGAGAAGGGATCATTCCCAAGCCAACCAATTCCGAATCCAAGAGGGCAGATGGCTGTTGAGCAAGCCCCAACGTCATCTCAGGAAGAAAGCCAACAACAGATCAAGACAATCACCACATTGAGATCTGGAAAACAAGTCGACAATAGAGTGGAAATGCCAGAAGAAGATGAGAAGCCTGAACTGGAAGAAAAAATTGAGATGAACGAAGAAATTGAAGAATGAGAGAAGCAAAAGAAAAAGATAGAAGATAAGAGTGAGAAAGAAAAGAATTTCATGCCCAAGGACCCATACCCTCAAAGGTTAATGGGGCCAAAGAAGAATCGTGACCAGGAAGGAATCATTGAAATGTTTAAGCAGCTGAAGGTAAATATCCCCTTCCTAGATGCCATTCAGCAAGTACCGATATATACAAAATTTTCAAAAGATTTGGTCACGATCAAGCGAAAGACTAATGTCCCGAAGAAAGCTTTCTTAGTAGAGAAGGTAAGCTTAGTTTTGCAAGTGAGACTTCCAATTAAATATAAGGACCCTGGATGTCCTACGATTTCAATCATCATAGGGGAGAATCGCATTGATCAAGCACTTCTAGACCTTGGAGCAAGTGTCAATCTGTTGCCATACTCTGTGTACAAGGAACTTGAGTTGGGAGAATTTAAACCTACAGCTATGACCCTTCAACTTGCAGACAGGTTAATTAAGATTCCTAGGGGAATAGTCGAGGATGTCCTTATCAAAGTAGATACTTTCTACTTTCTAATTGATTTTGTTGTCTTAGATATGGAACCAATTCTTTAACACAAAAATAATGTTCTGATAATTTTTGGAAGATCATTCCTAGCAACATCGAATGCACTAATCAATTGTCGAAATGGGATAATGATTTGTCATTCAGGAACGTGACTGTGGAACTGAATATCTTTCACATTTTGAGATATTGATAACATTGTGGAAAATAAATTCTTTGCTTCAGAATACGAGGACCCTCTAGAGGTCTATTTAGCACATTTTGGTAAAGACTTCGATGTGGATCAGGTGATACACGAAGTTAATGAAATGTTAGACTCAACGCCACTCTTGGGAGAAAATGAATGTCAATTGAAAGATGAAGTAAAGGAGGAGGAAAGTCAAGAAGAATCAAATGAAGGAGAGAAATCAAGGCTGGAATTAAAATCTCTCCCGAAAAATTTGAAATATGTGTACTTGGGTACAGATGAAACTGAGCCAGTGATTGTTTCTGCAAATTTGAATGAGGATCAAGAAGAAAAGCTCATCGAAGTACTCCAAGATCACAAAAGTGCAATCGGGTGGTCTATCAAAGACATTAAAGGAATTAGCCCAATGGTGTGTATGCACCGAATTCATTTGGAAGAAAGCGCTAAACCCTCTAGAGAATCACAACGTAGATTAAATCCAATAATGCAAGATGTGGTGAGAAAAGAGGTTATTAAGCTGCTAGATGCTGGGATCATATATCCAATTTTCAATAGCACATGGGTGAACCCGACACAAGTTGCACCCAAAAAGTCTAGAGTTACTGTGGTGAAGAAAGAGGAGAATGAGCTGGTACCAACCAAGGTTCAAACTGACTGGAGAGTGTGTATTGATTACAGAAAGTTGAATTCAATGACCAGAAAAGATCATTTCCCCTCCCATTCATTGATCAAACACTTGAGATTGGCTGGGCATCAATACTATTATTTCCTTGATGGATATTCTGGATATAATCAGATAGTTATTACACCAGAAGATCAAGAGAAGATGACATTTATATGTCCCTTTGGAACATTTTCCTACCGAAGGATGCTTTTTTGACTTTGCAATGCTCCAGCTACATTTCAAAGATGTATGCTGAGTATATTCTCAGATATGGTGGAGAAGTTCCTAGAAATCTACATGGATGATTTCTTTGTTTATGGAGATAATTTCAGTGATTGTTTGTATCATTTATCCCTTGTTCTCGCGAGATGTCAAGAGAAGAATCTTGTTTTAAATTGGGAAAAGTGTCATTTTATGGTGCAAAATGGTATTATTTTGCGACAAATCATATCGTCCCGAGGCAGAGGTGGACAAGGCGAAAGTAGATCTGATTTCAAACCTTCCACCACCCAGAACAGTTAAAGAAGTAAGGTCTTTTCTTGGACACACCAATTTTTATCGACGTTTTATAAAGGATTTCAGCAAAATTGTAAAACCATTGTGCAGTCTATTGTCTAAAGATGTCTCATTCATCTTTGATGAACAGTGCCGAAGTGCCTTTGAAATTATCAAGGCAGAATTGGTCAAAGCTCCTATAATCCAATCTCCAGATTGGATGCTCCCTTTCGAAATCATGTGTCACGCATCGGATTATGCAATCGGAGCTGTTCTGGGACAAAGGGTAGAGAAAGTGTCACATGTCATCTACTATGCGAGTCGCACTCTCAATGATGCGTAACTAAATTATTCTACCACAGAAAAGGAGCTCCTAGCAGTCGTCTTTGCCCTGGACAAGTTTCGATCCTATTTGTTGGGATCAAAAGTTGCAGTATTTACTGATCATGTAGCTCTTCGCTACCTCTTTGCAAAGAAGGATGCAAAAGCTTGTTTAATCCGATGGATTTTACTTTTACAAGAATTCAATCTGAAATCAAAGACAAAAAGGGATTAAAAAATGTGGTGGCTGACCATTTATCTTGAATCATTGTTGAAAAATATGATGATCTGATTTCGATTCTAGAAAATTTTCCTGATGAACAATTGCTCGATGTTGAACATTTACCGTGGTATGCGGATCTGGTCAACTATTTGGTGACAGATCAGATACCTACGCATTGGAATTAAAACGAGAAAGCTATTTTTCTAGCACGAGCTAAGCATTATTTTTTCGAGGACCCGTACTTGTTTAAATATTGTGCTGATCAAATTATCAGAAGATGCATTCCGGAACAGGAGCAGTCAAAAATTATTTCATTCTATCATGAGCTGTCCTGTGGAGGACATTTTAGCTCAAGAAAGACTGCGACTAAAATTCTCTAATGTGGATTTTATTGGCCAATAATCTTTAAAGATTGTCACCAGCACTGCATTTCATGCAGTAACTTTCAAATGTTAGGCAGAATTTCAAAAAGAAGCATGATGCCTTTAAATCCAATCCTGGAAGTCGAACTGTTTGATGTATGGGGAATAGACTTCATGGGCCCATTATCGAATTCGTTTAGAAATTTATACATCCTAGTTGCTGTGGATTATGTTTCAAAATGGGTTGAAGTAATGTCCTGCAAAACCAACGATCACAGCGTGGTTGTTAAATTTCTTAAAAATGAGATATTTCCAAGATTCGGTACACCACGCTCGATTATTAGCGACGGTGGAAAACACTTCTGTAATAAAGTGTTTGAGTAGCTCATGAAAAAGTATGGGATCACGCACAAAGTGGCTACACCATACCACCCTCAAACCAGTGGACAAGTCGAGGTTTCAAATCGAGAAATCAAATACATTCTAGAGAAAACAATAAAGCTAAATCGGAAAGATTGGTCATTAAAATTGAACGACGCACTCTGGGCATATCGGACAATGTTCAAGGCTCCCATAGGAATGTCTCCTTATAGAATGGTTTTTGGCAAAGATTGTCATTTACCTATTGAATTGGAACATCGGGCCTATTGGGCTGTTAAGTCTTTAAATTTTGACTTGCACAAAGCGGGAGAAAAGCGAAAACTTGAAGTTACAGAATTGGAAGAAATAAGAGCTGATGCATATGAGTGTGCCGCGTCCTACAAAGACCGCATGAAGCGGGTTCATGATCAGTCTATTCTCAGGAAATCATTCACTGTGGGACAGAAGGTATTGTTATATAACTCAAGACTCCATTTGTTCCCAGGAAAGCTCAAAATCCGATGGAGCGGTAAATTCCTAGTAAATCGGATATTTCCAAATGGAGCGGTTGAACTATCCAACTTGCGAAATGTAAGTAAGTTTCGAGTTAATGGGCAACGGGTAAAACCGTTTTTGGAGAATTTTATTGAAAATTTTGATAAAATTGTGTTGAGGAATCCCGATCAATTGGAATAAAATTGAAAAATCTAAAATGTCGGGCTAGCGACATTAAACTTAGCGCTTCTTGGGAGGCAACCCATGTAAAAAAATAAAAAAATAAATTAAATATATATATATATAATAAAAAATAAAAAAATATCGAATTTGGTCGATTGATCGACCACTTTTGTCGATCAATCGACGTTAAATGTGGAATTTACGACAGACGATTTTATGGTTTTCTTTATTTGTCTTTATTGTCGATCAATCGATGTCCGTAGTCGATTGATCGACTCTAAACATCGCATTTTCCCAAGGTGATTTAAGTGTCACGTCGTTTCATACTTTGCATGCGCAGTTGTCGATCGATAGACAGGTCAGGTCGATCAATTGACTCTCTCATAATTCAATTCCCACGCCTGGGGAACTGCAATGGTCAGTGTCGATCAATCGACCTTAAAAGGTCGATCAATCGACATTTATTGGAAACTGTAGACTTTAAAGGCGCGCCTTTTCAAGGTCAGTGTCGATCGATCAATGTATATACGTCGATCAATCGACATATACGTTGTGTACGTAACGAAACAGTGCCTCCGTTTCTATTTAAAGGACCGAGCGTCCTTTCTCTTTCACATTCTCTCGAACATTCTTAATCTTCTCCTACTTTCCAACATTCTTCGAGATGGCGTCATCCTCGTCTGCAGGACTTCCTTAGCGTCCAGAAGGAATTTTCCAAGAACGACCAAAGGGTCGTTTTACCACAAAAGAGATCTCGTCTGAATACACGTACGATGTGTCGGCATTCGGTGCAATGCCAAAGTGTGCAATATCGCTTGCATACATCGCTGCCCTCAATCTGCACTTTCTGCTGACGCCTCTAGAAATCAATGTCTCAGAATGGGTAGTCCGCCTGTTCTATCAAAATATGAGATGGAAAAGTGCATCGATTAATACTCATGATGATGCCCATTTCACCATCTCCATTGACGGCTGGAAGAGGAAAATTTATCCGGATACGATCACGGATGTGTTTAGAATTATTGCTGAGCGTCCTTTGAACCACGAACTTGGGGAAGAGCTCAATGCTGATCAAGGGCCGATGATTGATGATATCTGCAATGGCATATATGCATCAAGAGGACTTGCTACCAAACGATCAGCTTTCCCACGCGATATTCTATTTTGGGACATTGTCGTTTCTTATAGTCTTTGCCCACGAGGTTATGCCAATGAAAGAACTGGACCTCGAGTGAAAGCATTGTATGGTGGCTACAAGCGATCATGGATCAATATTCCATGGTTTCTGCATGATTCAATGTGGCGATGCCACAATGAAATTGTAAATCCTCTTGCTGGTGATGCAGCACTCCTCTATTTTCCCCATCTGGTGATGCAACTTTTGCATTTTCTTGGGTTCCCTTTTTATCTTGAGGATAATATTGGGAACCTTCCATTTTATCACTATGGGCCGACGCAATGGAATCGTAGCATGTGTATGTTAGGAAATGTTGATGCATAGCCTGCTCCCCCTACCCGTCAGCGTCGTCGAGTGCTCCAAGAAGAAGTCAGAGCCGATGCGAACTAGTCAAGAATGAGGAGTTTCTAATTAATGCAGCTCATCAACTCCTAGCAGCAGCGGCAATACAATCTTAATCTCCATTGCGGCCGATATGATCGGGCCTTCATGCATCAATTGGGCCAGAGATTGTGGCCCGATGGCTACGACGAGATGAGGGCTCGGGCGAGGCAGGCTGAGGAAGATGAAGAAGATGATTTGGATTAGACTTTTCTTTTTCCAGCATTTATGTTAATTTTTAGTTTTAGAATTTTTAATTTTTAAGTTTTATTAGGATTAGGATTTCTGTTTTTTCAATGTATATAGGATTAGGATTTGTAAAAAAAAAAGAAAAAAAAAACTCGTCAATGGAAAATCAAAAGAAAGTTTTATTTTCGTGTTATATTATGCATAATTTTTATCAGTAGATCAATCGACTTTGCAAAAAAAAAAAAAAAATTCTTTTGATGACTCTCTGTTTGGTTAACCTCTCTATTGATCGACCATCTTTTGTCAATCAATCAAGGTTATATAAAGTCATCATAATTGACTATATTAGTCGATCAATCGACTAATTCTGTCGATTAATCGACCAATACACTTGCCGAAAAAAAAAATGTGCTCCCAATCTTTTTAGAAGTTTAATATTTCAGGACACTTTGTTTTCCTTCCTAGGAGTCTTTTAGAATCTCAAACACTCTTTCTCTATTTATAACCAAAACCCTGAAACTTTACCTCAAATTTTCATCATCATTTCATCTCTTCATTCTCATCAATGGCCGGAAGAAATCATTTTACAAGGTCAAATTTAAGGAAGATGAACGAAATAGCAAGAAAAAGGGAACGGGGTACTGGATCACAATCTCCACTGGATCTAACCAACATCAATTTGGTAGATCTTGATCCTGTACCTATTCAACTTTGGGATGAGCCAGCATGAAAAAGAGCCAATATATCAGTCAAGCCCACCCCGATCTTCTCCAGTGATATCAAGATGATTGATTTGGATCCGATTCCATCCCCATCTCCCATCACAAAATCACCATCACCCATTCCTTCCTCTTCATCGATACCACTACCAACTCCATTAGCTGCATTTACTCCCAAATCAATCTCAAAGGAGGTTATTGATCTCATACCAACTGAGACTTGGGCGAAGTTGTATCCGGCTCCGACACTTCGGGATCTGGCCACGAGTAGTACGGCCAACCCATCAACACCGCCGCCCCCGGATGTGACTCTTGATTCTTTGAATCCGGGGAGTATCACCGAAGCAATGTGGAATTTTGCTTTTCCAAAGCCAAAGCCAGGGTCAGGAACTGATGTTTGAGAAGAAGAAATTAACAGCCTTTAGGATGTGTTAGGATTTTTTAGGTTTTATTTTTAGTTCTGCATATTTTCTATTTTTAGGTAGCTTTAGGATTTCATATTTTCTGGTTTGAATAAGTGTAATTTCCAGTAATTTTCTTAATAAATTCTCTTTTAGTTTCACTAATGTGTGTCACTTCCTTTGCCTTTTTTGTCTGTGCGAACTTTAATTACAGATTTGGGGGTCCCCCCTTAATTTTGGTCCAATGAGGACATTGCACAAATTAGGATTGGGGGTGGTAATGTGAATATTTTTCAATTAAAAAAAAATCAGATTTAGTCGATCAATCGACCAAGCTGGTTGATCGATCGACTGAGCGAAGTAAAGATCCATCCAAGAAAACTTTTATATGGTTGATCGTGTGGAATTTAAAACTGATAAATTATGCAATCTCATTAAAAGAATATTAAATGTTATTTCATTTCATTGCTCTTAGGAGAGAAAAGCTTAGGTGAAAATTGACATAAAATTTTAAACCCACCTCAAGAAATTATGGTGTTTGACTCAGTTCAAAGCGCTCAAATCATGAAAACTTATCTGAAATTGTGAACTGTAAGGATTTTAGTGGAGATTAAAATCGTGTGAGCTTTAAAGCTAATTTCCTGCCCTTGATGAGAGCATACATACACACGGTGTTGTCTTTGAATACGAATTATTCCTACATAATCTCATACTTTTTTTTTTTGACTTGTGACTTTGCATGACAATTAAAATTCAAATCATTGTGCTAGAACGTACTATATGCTTGTTTAAGATAAATAGGCAGAGTTACTATCTTTTGAGTATATGATTGAAGGCCATCTTTGGCTCAATTGTGCCTAAAATGCCCCACCTTAGATAAATTTATCTTGCTAGTATCCCTTTGAGCCCATTTGAAAAATTTACCTTTAAATATTCTTTGATAAGCCGCATTAATCTCTAATCCTTCAACATTTCTAAAAATTTAACTTTACCCTATTTATTTATGAGAAATTGGGAATGAGGAATGAGAGAAAAAGAAAGTAAGTAAAGAGGCCTTAAGTTGTGGTGATCACTGAGAAAGTGATGTAAAAAAAAGGGGAATATTTGAGGTGCAAAAGTCAAAAGAAGTAAAGTGAGGAAAGAATAAAAAGAGAGTTGAGACAAACAGAAAAGCAGTGAGAAATCAAAAAAGAAAAAAGGAGAGAAATAAAAAAATGAGAGTTGATTCTTTCTAATTTCTCAGAAACTTTGAATCCCGACTTCCCTTTCTTTCTTACCCTTACCTAAGCCACATTACAACCTTATGAAAAAGACCTTCATGATCCGATCTTGCATTAGTAACTGTCTGGTGGAGAATAAATATATGATACCTATGGCACTTAATTTGACATGTTTAGAATATACAAGTGTCTGTTCCTATGAGATTTATTTGTGATTTGATTTATAACGTGCTTCGCCTGTCATGTGAGACCTATTTATTCTGTTTTGTATTGATCCCTCACATGTGTGAAAGTATTACACCCATCATCAGAGAATTTCTATTTTGAGAGTACGCTTATTGTGAGGATTGAATCAAAACTTAAACCTATGCAGTTCACAAGTAAGATAAATTCTCAGATAAGTAAAATTTGATCTGATGATTACACGTAACACATCTAAAGATGGGTAAGAAATTTATCTGTAAATTGAAACATTAACTTAACTTAACTAAGCATCAATTAAAATGACATGACATATGTATTAATTGTGGAGAAAATGCATAATGAGATCAATTAACAACTTCCACATGAATCAATTATATAAAATGTTTTGAAGTTTGTGGGTAACTTCACTGAAAACCCTCAGGAGACAAAACTCCTCCACTAGGGATCACCTAACGGTTTAAAGGCTTGTTGCATATGCTAAATGCAATCGTGCTCCCTACGAAAGTGACATTCTTTATTTTTCTTAGGTTAATAGTTTACTCTTCAGTTTTGGTTATCCACTCCTTTGCTCGAGGACTAGCAAAGTATAGGTTTGGGGGTATGATGTGCAGTGAAATATAATGATATTTCACCCCTAAAAATTTACACTTAGTCATCCAATGAAAGCTATCTAACATGATTTAGCAAGTTTTCTAAGTTTCAGGATAAAGTGGCCATTAAACACATTAAGAGGGGTAAAATGGTGCAAAAAGCTTAAAGGAGCTGGATGAGTGAAGCAAAAATAGAGGAGATTGACCATTTGACTAGGTCGATCGATCGACCCTTTTTGGTCGATTGATCGACATAATCCGAAAGAATTTAAATTTGAAAATTACAAATTTATCTTGGTCGATCGATCGACCAATTCAGTCGATCAATCGACCAAGTTTGAATTAAATTTGAATTTGAATTTTAGTTACGGATCTGGATGCTATTTAAAGAAAAATCTGAGGATTCGCAAGGATCTTTCGTCTTTGCATTTTTTAAGTTTTGTTCTTTTGCTTTAAGTTGAGGAGAGCATTTTTTAATTTCCGTGTGTTAGATTTTAGAATAGTTTTATTTATCTGCATTCAAACGAGGAGCCATATGGAACTTGGATTAAAGCTATTTATGAAATTTGTTAAAGCTCTTTTTACGGTATTTTAAATGTTGATGTTAATGTATTTTTCAATTATGTCATTTACTTTTATTATGAGTGACTAATTTCGTTTAAGGATAGGGATCTAATGATTTCCATCCGAGGTATTCATTTATCATAATATAAATCTGTGATGAAGATATTATTTTGTAGTGGACTCTGATTCTATCTTTCCATGGATAATATTTCCTCGGTTTCTGAGATACGGGAGCTAATCATGCCTAGTAACCTCAGATTTGCAATGGAGATGTTATCCGAATATCTTATGCCTCAGGATAAACTCTACCACTTTCTGAGGTGTGAGCATTAATCATACACTCACGGGATGTTAATCACACATCTCTTTGATCTCAGATCTGTAGTGTGGACTTTACCCTAAAATTTGATTATAAGTACTTTTCTGAGGTGTGAGTATTAATCATACACTCATGAGATGTTAATCACACATCTCCTTGATCTCGGATCTGTATTATAGAATCCATAGGTGTTCAGATCCCAGGCATCTTTTATAAATCTTCTATCTTCATCACAAATTTGTATATCATAAATGATAAACCTACGATGGGAAGATTTAGTATCCCAATCCTTATCTTTCATTATTTATTTAAATATTTAATTTTATTAGTATTTATCCCATTCATCAAAAGCTTTCAAAGTGTTACATTAGTAGTTACTGTGATAAATCTGTGCCTGTTCTTTTAATTAGTCACTATTTCTCTCTTCTGAATTTTCTAACCGATCCTGGTGGGAACGATCTCGTACTCTGCACCCACTGACTATATCATGATTCATGCACTTATGAGTACAACTTAATTAAAACAACGGGCCTCATTTAGAATAGTTTGTCAAATATCGACATCGGTCGGTATATATAGACGCCCTCTGAATAATAGCGATCCATCCTCCTTGATAGAGAAATTTGGTCTACTGCCATGAGTCACACTCTATCTGATCTTTACCAACTTTGTATCTTTCATCTATAACTCATAAACATGATCAAAGATCGTCAGTCAGATCATGATGTTTGCCAATAAGGCGCCTAAATCTTGCACCTCGATCTTTGTGTCATATAAAGAAAGATCTTCTAGCAGTTTTCATCTACGGATCCCCATGATAAGGCTAGACAATAGAGTCGAACTCTTCCTACTCAAAACATCCGCTACGGCGTTTGCCTTGCTTGGGTGATACTGAATGGAGCAATTATAATCCTTGAGAAATTCGATCCATCTCCGTTGCCTCATATTTAATTCCTTTTGTGTAAACAGGTACTTGAGGCTCTTGTGATCTGTGAAGATCTCAAAGGTTTCTCCATATAGGTAATGCCTCTATATTTTTAACATAAAAATCACTATTGCTAGTTCCAAATCATGCGTTCGATAATTCTTTTCATGGTCCTTAAGCTGTCTCGACCCATAAGTTATAACTTTTCGATTCTGTTTGAGCACACAACCTAAGCCACTTTGCGATGCATCACTATACACATCAAACCCTCCATTTCCTGATGGAATAGCCAACACTAGCGCAGAGGTTAGTCTCTTCTTAAGCTCCTGAAAATTTCTTCACATTCCTTAGTCCACTCAAACTTAACATCTTTCCTTGTGAGTCTTGTGAGTGACTCCAAAATCTTGAAAAATCCTTTCACAAATCGTCTGTAATACCCAGCCAGTATGAGGAAACTGCGAATCTCAATCATAGTCTTTCGTTGTTCCCATTCCACTATAGCCTCGATCTTTGTTGGATCTACTATAACACCTTCTTCTGAGATAACATGTCCCAAGAAGCTCACCTTTTCTAACCAAAACTCACACTTACTTAGCTTAGCATAAAGTTGGTGTTTACGTAATGTCTAGAGAGCAATCCTCAGATGCTGCTCATGCTCCTCCTTTATTTTCGAGTAGATGAGGATGTCGTCTACGAACCCGACTACACAAGTATCGAGGTGTGGTTTGAACACCCCGATTCATGAGATCCATAAATGAAGTTGGTGCATTAGTTAAGCCGAAAGGAATCACTAAAAACTCATAATGCCCATATCTGGTTCTGAACGCCGTCTTCTGAATATCCTCGACTTTGACTCTCAATTGATGGTATCCAGATCTCAAGTCGATCTTGAAAAAGAATCTTGCATCTTACGACTGATCAAAGAGATCATCTATCCTGGGCAAAGGGTATCGATTCTTAATAGTCAACTTGTTCAACTGACGATAGTCGATGCACAATCTCATCGACCCATCCTTCTTCACAAATAAGATCGGTGCTCCCCAAGGAGACACGCTTAGTCTTATGAACCCTTTATCTAAGAGTTCCTACAGCTGGTCTTTTAACTTCTTCAACTCAGCTGGAGCCATTCGATAAGGTGCTTTAGATACTGGCTCCGTGCTCGGTGCTAAGTCGATGGTGAACTCCACTTCTCGATCTGGTGGCAATCCCGACAATTTGTCCGGAAACACGTCTTGAAACTCACAAGTAATTAGAATTTCTGCTATTACGTTCTTCTCTTCCCGTTGCTCCTTTAGAAAAGTAAGGTATCTATTGCATCCATTTCTCATCAAATGTTCTGCTCGGATTGCGGAGATAGGCGGCATGAAGGTTGACCACATACCTAGAAACTTGAATGTGCTACTCCTATTCGATGGAAAAGTAACTATCTTTCTCCGACAATCAACACTCGCGCCATGCGTGGATAACCAATCCATGCCAAGGATTACATCGAGTCCTTGCATATCCAACATGATCAAATCTGCCACCAATTCATGACTTTCATAATCCTTGATGGCGACCATAACTGACCGACATACTGTATCGATACTAACTGAATTTCCCATTGGGACTGATACTGCCAAAATAAAATCTAATGTCTCGGGAACAACCTTCACTCTCTTCGCAAACTACGACGTCACAAACGAGCGAGTAGACCCTAGGTCTATCAACACTTTTACTTCATAACAATAATAATCGCCTTTATCATACATTTGCAAAGTACCTACATCACATACATATTTAAACAATCACATATGCACCAAGAGCTAAATATGTAAACATTAGGATTTAAAAGACTGCTTTTAAATTTATGCACCTTCTTCATCTAAAATTTTAATTAATAATATACATTTAATTTAAATAGGAAATTTTTACCTTGGATTATATCACTACTGGCCTGAGCATCTTGTGCTATAATAGCATAAGCACGTCCTTGCACAATAGGCCTCATAGTCCGTATAGGCCTCGGCGTAGCAGCTAATGTCGTTCTCTCCTTTCTCAATTTCGGGCAATCCTTGATCATTTTATCGCATTTGAAGCATCATCTCGTACCCCCGTCTACAATCTATGGTCTTATGAGACTTTCCACATCAGGCACATGTCTCTACCGGAGTGGTCGCAGGGCTCTCATAATGGAAAGGTCTAGCTGAAGTGGGCATAGGTGGCCTTGAATAATTGGGCTGGGTAGGTTTTCTTGGGATTGGCACTACAAATCTCAGCTTTTTGTTCAATGAGTTGTAGTTGCTTGGTCTCCCTTGACCTTCTTTGCCCCTATTTTGTTGGTCCCTCCTTTTATACACATCCTCTGTCTTTCTCGGCAACCAGCGCCTTGCCCATTACTGCTCCGTAAGTCTCTAACTCTAGCACAAAGATTCTGTTATGTATAATCAGCCTTAAGCCATTTTCAAATTTGTTGGCCTTCATCAATTTCATGGCCAGGTACTGCGGAGCAAACCTTGACAACCTCGTAAACTCCGTACCGTACTCTCGTACGGACATTCCCCCTTGCTCCAATATTATGAATTTCACTGTCATTTGGTTTCTCACTTGCTTGGGAAAATATTCTTTGTTGAATGCTTCAACAAATTCCTCCCAAGTACATAATCCATCTAGATTTTCTTGCTCTCTCATCCTCAACACCGATTTTCACCAAGGATCAGCTTCTCCCTCTAACTGAAAAGAAGCCCAACTCACTTTCTCCACTTCAGTACACGATAATCTTTGGAAAAGTTTCTCGATTTGATTCAGCCATTTCTCCGCTTCAAGAGGTTCCGTCTGACCGTAGAAACTAGGAGGTTTTAATCTCCTAAACTCAACAAAGGTGATGGTGTATGTAGAGTCAGAGGTGGAGGTGGTTGTTGATGGTTATTGGCATTATTTGTAGCCATCAACGACGTCTGTGTAGACACCCCAATTTTGTCCTCTCGGAGTATACTAACCTGTTCGGTCAACCCTTGACCATGTCCATGACTTTTGGAAAGAGACCAACCCTCTCTAAGAGTCCTCAAACTCTAAAAACCCCACTATCCTTAAATTATGCACCATAATAATAGTGTATGGTTAGGTCCCGAGCCATGTTGACCAAAGGTCAAAGGTCGAGCCAGAACCCTGGCAATATATTCTCAAAAATAGGCTTGAGATGGTAGAATTTATAGGCTTTAAAGTTTCGCAAAAATGCTTGCCATTTGAAAGTTAGAAAATTGACAAAATTGCAAAAAATAGATTTTGTTCTTGAACTGGAAAGTTGACTTTTTATTCATTGATATTTTTTATTCGAGACTATTTTTATTAAATTCAAATGGGGAGTATTTCGTTATTTACATATAATATTTTAAGTAAATGGAAATGAAACTTAAATGATATTACATATAAATATGTATGCATGTCTGTCCTTACCTGCCTGCTAGTCTGTCTATCCTGAAATCCCAACACCTAGACCAACCCAACCCGAAAGGTTTTTCAATTTCGCGCCCTTACCCATACACGTAATTGATTGCACGCTCTGCCAGCTGCCTGTTTGTCCTTACCTACCTGCCAGTCTGTCTATCCTAAAATCCCAATACCTAGACCAACTCAACTCGAAAGGTTTTCCAATTTCGCATCCTCACCCATGCGCGTAATTGATTGTATGCTTTGCCATCCGTGCACAATTGGTCCGTATAGGGCAAGGCTTAACCCTTCTGTAGACCGCCTGAAGACCTGATTGTGCGCTGAGTAGCGCACGCAATTGATTGCACGCTCTGCCAGTCACACGCAATTGGTCCCCAGTTGGACCCGGTCTCTAATTCCCAAGACCACCTGAATTCCTTGATTAAGCGCCCTACTCCATGCGTTTAATTAGTTACGTACGCTAAATAGGGCACATAATTAGTTCCAACTAGACTGAAACTAGGATACCCTCCTGAGCCAGTCAGCTGGTCACTCACTGAGTCGATCACCAACTCAGAGTGATTAAGCGCCCGGGATTGGGCGCGTAATTCAATTAAGTACACTAAACAGGGCACGCAATTGGATTTGACCGGCTAATTATGCACCTCCCGCAGGGCACGTACTTACTCGAATACCTATAAATAGACCTCCCTACCTTGACCGACAACACACAATTTTTCATAGAGATCTCTTCTCTCTTGAGCTCCGGCCTCTCCCAAGGAGCTCGAGTTCCTCCTCTGCGGCGCCAAAAGGAGAAAGAAGCACTCGGCTTCAGGTAACCATCTTTTCATTTTTAGTTATATTTCTTAGTTCCCAGGTTCTAGCTTTAGTTCCTAATTTTCTTTCTAATTCTCAATTTTCTTTCTAGTTCGAATTCTCTGTTCTAGTCCTAAATTCTTAATTTTCGATATCGATTTTGATTCCTAATTCTCAATTCTAAGTTTAAATTCAGTTTTTAAATCTTCAATATTTACAAAATAATTCTTAGTCACCCGATTTGCCCAAGGGAGCTTACGGAGGATAACCGGGAATGAGGCCGATCCTCCTAAGCATAATGGGTCACAACTCTCTTTTTTTAAAAAAATTAGACTCCTAATAGAATTAGGAGACCTTTTAAAGTTAGACCCCTAGTAGAATTAGGAGACCTTTTTAAATTAGACTCCTAGTAGAATTAGGAAACCTTTTTTAATTAGACTCCTAGTAGAATTAGGAGACCCTTTTTTTAATTAGACTTCCAGTAGGATTAGGAGAATGGAGCAAGTAGAAGTAGAGCAGGATTAAGAAACCAACCTAGCTAAACCCCAAGGCAACCCAGAGCTGTTGATATTAGCCAATCGACGATTCAGTAAAGGAGTTCAACCTGCAAGCCCCCGCTCACCTTAAAGCGTGATTGTAGACACCCAAATTCGGCCCAAGGCCCGATCGAAACACATTTCAAGAGAGGCGCGTCTCTGAATTTTTGATGACATGTATGGAACCCTTAGAAACCCTTTCGAAACCTTATGAGCCACTCCAAACCCTTAGAAATCACCCTAGATCACTTAGGAACCTTTCCAAACCCTTAGAAATCAATTTCGACCCTCAGAACCCATTCCGGACCTAAACCTAGCTTTCTCGAGCAATGGATGAAGAGTGGTGTACCAAGACTAGCTATGACCTTCTACTATAATCAAATCTTATACCATTGAAAGTAGAAGTCCCCAACTTTCCAACGGGCCAAGAATCACCCCAATCGGAACTGTGTGCGCAAAGATATCACATTTCGAACTCGAAGGGTAGAATGGTAAATTCAAGCGAAGCCCCTTAGGGATTTAGCACAACTAATAGTTGCGCCAGCACTAAGGTGGGTCCCCCACGGGCAATCAACTTCTCAAAGCTACCGTGCATCACTATTTTACTATGCATATGCTTGGCGCAACTAATAGTTGCGCCAGGCATATGAACAGTAAACCTGGGTTTTTATGTCAAATTTTGTGATTGCGGTTTGACTTGTTGACCACCGTGACCTTTGGGGTGTGTTTTGCTAGTTCTGTTGTACCATTTACTACCTATATCCAATCCCTTAAGTAATTTAAAGCCTCACCCTATCATCCACCATTGGAGCACCTTCTCACATTTTTCAAGGCTCCAAAAACCCTAAGAAATCTTAGATGGTCCATTACCAAATTGCTAATCCCGATTAGCCTCCAAGCACCCTCTTAACCTCTCTATTTATAGGAAAAAGATAAGCTACCCCCTTGCAAATGACTTGAAAATTTTTACAATTTAGAAATTAAGGATTCCCTTCTCTCTCTCTGTCTCTCTCTCTCTCTCTCTCTCTCTCTCTCCTCAGTGCACCAATCCCATAAAAATTTCATAATTCAAAAAACTCCTTTAGACCTTAGCATTTCACTAAAAAACTTTACGTTAGATGTGTGTTACCCCCTAGCCTTTCCTATCTACCCTTTAGCTATCAAGCCTTAGGAGTTAAAACCCCATTCCATACCATACAAGCCTTCAAAAGTTCACCGAAGCAAGCTAATGCAAGGCTCCACAACGGTGCAACAAGGGCCCGAGAGCTCTGGCTCTCCCCTCTATTCCTCTACCTTCTCGGTTATTCCTCCATCCTCCCATTTGTGTCGTTCTGTTGCCCAATTGTCGGTAGGAACGGAGGGGTACAAATAGGATTTTAAGACCTATTTAGGCAAGAGGAAGCCTTTTTTATTTCTTTTATATTATTTTTATTTTGGCCATTGGTAGAGACCGCATTAAGCGAGTTGATTGGGTGCCTAACACCTTCCCAATCGATAACCGAAGCCCCTACCCAAGAGCCTTTGGCGTAGACTAGATTCAGAGTTATGTTTGTGGCACTTTGGTGCTTATAAAAATAATCTAAGTTTCCCGGGACACCAAAAGCTCCGGGTGGCAACTCTATATTTTTGTTAGCGAGCGCAACGTCGCGACGGGATCGTCAAAAATCTCACGATTACACATATGGTAACTCTGTTGGGGATAACTAGTAGAGCTTCCCCTTGAACTTGGCCTCTTTATTTTTGATTTTACTAACATTTTATTGTTATTTTTTATTTTATTTTTACTATTTTTTTTACTCACCCCTCCGATTACGTCATTTTACTTACCCCTACTTTTACGTCATTTACAAGCCTTAGCCGATCAACGGGCCTACTTGCATATAGTCTTTAATTTTCTTTACATTTCTATTTTTTTAAGTGTCTTAGCCAATTAGCGCTCCTACTTGCACATTGTATTTAAATTTCTTTACTTTTACGTCATTTAAAGTGCCTTAGCCATTTGGCGGGCCTACGTGCACACTTACGTTTTCGCGATCATATTACAAATAGTGAATGCCGGCTCATAGGGGCGACACAGGATCATCACCCTCGGTCTTTGAACTTAAGAAAAAATTCAAAAAAAGTGAAATAAAATTGAACTAACAAAGGAGATTTAACTTTTTTTTTTTGCGGGGTAGATTTTAAAGGGTTAGGTTATTTAGGCACACATACAACCACCCGACTCTTACTACGGTGGCAGCCCTTAATGGTGATGATCCAGAAAAGTTCCAGCCCAGCTAGTACCTAAGAAAAGTGCTTGCACTTGAGGTATATCGGGTGGGTAACCTTCTCGTTATCAAGCTTAAAACCTAAGAAAAAGTGAGCGATAGTGAACCCAATTTGGCCTTAAACCCTTAGGTTCGGTGAGAAGGAGAGCGGATCATATAAACAGTCAGTCCCCGGAAGCCCAGCTTCCGCCAAAAGCTAGTTTGGAGACCCATTTCGAACTCAGGTTGTTGTTGTCATAGAAACTGGAGAACCATTTTACTCTGGCGCAAGTATTAGTTGCGCCAATGCAAAATGGCCCAAAAGTACACTGGCGCAACTATTAGTTGCGCCAAATTTAATCTAGGACCTTTTGCTCTGGCGCTACTAATAGTTGCGCCAGGTTGGTTCTGAGTAGCCTCAGTCTGAATCTGTAGCATATTTCACCCCCCCCCCCCGAACTCCCCAATCAGTGTGTTTAGTGCCTCTGTTTAGGCCTCGTAATTTTTTATACCCAATACACCCTCGTCGGTCAAAAGAAGGTGACTTCTTTTTTATTCGTTTCGGGGGATCGGGTTATTTACATTAGTTTTCGTGCCTTCAATAGATCGAGGGGTTTCCCTTTGATTCTTCTAAAGAGCTTTGGAACCTTTATCGTGGGACCTATTTAGGGTACGAGAGCCACCCGAGAAGAGAATTCAAAAAGGCCCTGAAATCCTCATTTATTTTTATATACAAAAATTTTAAAAATTTTAAAATTAAAAATTAAAAATAGAGTTTTGATTGGTGCCAACACAACGGTATCATCGTACCCTCCGTCATCCCATAAGGGAAGGAGGAAGCTTTACGGGCCCCATCCGCGGCACCTGTACCCGATCCGATACTGAGATATGTCATGGGCCGTGGACCTGGCTTAATCCAATCCCGACTCATCCCCGCCACATTCTCCAACCCATTCCCATACCGAAGAGGCCTTTAATTCCACCCCCCTCACTCATTCAACCCTCACCATAACCGGCCCGTTCAGTGACCCTATTTTTCCTTCCACCACTTCCCAAAATATCCAAAATCCCAATTTCCCGTCATTTTTCCAAGCCATGCCTTCATCCATGGCCATCTCCAACCCATCTCACCCCCCTTCCACACCCATCAAAAACCCATCCTCTACCTTGACCAACATACCCCATTTCTCATCCTCCCAATCCGATCCACCCACATCCATCCATACCACACCCAATCCCCCACACATCCCTCCATTTACCCAAGCCATGCCCATTTTTTCCGAAGCCATAGCCAATTTTCCTCTCATTTTCCACTTTCATGCCCCATACATCCCCCCCATACATACCTAATCCATCCACCAATGCCCCACCTTATTTCTCCAATCCACCCTATATCCCACCCCTCACCTGGGCCATGCCCAATTTTTCCTCTTCCCACACCCTATCCACACCCCTCCAACCATCAAATAGCCCACCTCCATCCGATCCTCCATCTATGGCCATGATGGAGGAAATGTTCCACACCTACAATAG
The DNA here is from genome assembly GCA_021018995.1 of Chloranthus sessilifolius. Lineage (NCBI taxonomy): Eukaryota > Viridiplantae > Streptophyta > Magnoliopsida > Chloranthales > Chloranthaceae > Chloranthus > Chloranthus sessilifolius. The sequence goes on along the minus strand of CM037591.1, from coordinate 18,618,556 downwards.
GTGGAAGGCCTCCCAACACATCTCCTCTCATCCACACCACACATCTATAGATCCATCCCATACCCTAGCAAGCCTCCATGCCTCATTCCCCCATGATCCCCATCAACCCCTCATGATCCACACCACCCAAACCCCCACTACCCACATATCCCAAGGCCCAATGGCTCAAACCCCCATTCCCCACATGTCCCAAGCATGGGTCAAAATGTCGGGTATCCAATACGTATTGTTCGAGCTCAAAACTGATACGTATCGGACAATACATATCAGAATAGTTAAATACCGGATGATACATTGAATGTATCGTCTGGGCATATGTATACAAAATGGACGATACGGTACATTGAATGTACCGTATCGTCCCAGTCCAAAACCGATACGTATCGTTTGATACATATCGGTATCAGACAAAATTTTGACTCATGGTCCCAAGGCCCCATGGCCCAAAACCCCATAACCCATACCTATCAAGGGCCCATGGCCCAGACCCACCAAGGGCCCATGGGCTAGACCCACCAAGGACCCATGGCCCAAACCCATCAAGGGCACATGACCTAGACCCATCAAGGCCCAATGGGCAAGCCCCACCAAGGTCCAATGGGCCAGACCCATCAAGGCCTAATGGGCCAGACCCATCGAGGGCCCATGGCCCAAACCTATCAAGGGCCCATGGCCCAAACCTATCATGACCAAGGCTTGGTGGCCCAACCCTCCCAAGGCTTCATGGCCCAAACCCAAGCCCAGCAAAACCTTGGAACCTCACACCCATACCTTCACAATTTCTCTAAAATTTCACTCACTCACAACCACCCAGCTCAAACCCATGCATTACATCAACCCCAATACACCCATATCCCCACATCCCAGAGCCAGTTTCAAGCTTTTCCCCATACCCAATGTCCTCATCAGGCCCCACCCTAAAATCCCATCACCCAACAAACCTTTCCCCCTCCCCAATGGACTCACCTAATCCCCATTCATGCCATTCCCATCCGGTCCATGCAGCACCAGCAAGAGAATCCCGCCCTCGCTGCACCTTACATAGACCAACAATATGAAGAGGACAAGATTAGAAATAGCGGAGCCTATGTTGGGGCCTTGACCGGCCTAAACCCTCCTCCCATAATCTCCCACCCCCTGATAGTCCAAAGTGAAGTCCAACCGACTGCAGAGAAAGTGGCCCCCATATCCAAGGAGTCAGAGCAGTTGAAAGAGGAGTTGGACAAAATACAGAAGCAGTTGTTGAAAATGGGTGGTGTTGAAATCCACACCACGGATTTCACATATTTATATTTATTCGTTGAGGTCTCCTTGCCTCCCAAATTTAAAATGTCGGCTTTTGACAAGTATAATGGCACCGACAATTCTATTGCACACCTTAAGTCCTACTATTGAGACATGTGCTAGTATGGAGGGGAAGAGAGACTACTAATAAAGGTCTTTCAAAAAAATCTGACTGGTCCGACCCTGAGGTGGTTCACATCATTGGAACCATCTATGATGAAAACTTGGAAGGACTTAATGCACCTGTTTAAGGAACAATATGTCTAAAATATAAACGTTGAACCGTGTAAATCAGACTTGGCCCGTGTGAGGCAGAACCCGAATGAGACCTTTAACGACTATTTGGTGTGATGGAGAGCACTAGCAGCTCAGGTTAGAAACAGGATATCTGACGATGAACAGATCGAAATGATCTCCAAGAATACTCTACCAGTGATCTAAGACTTTTTGTTATACCAGCAGCAATCCAACTTTGCTGATCTGGTGAGAAATGCTAATCGCTGTGAGGATGTCATCAGGGAGGGTCGCCTGAACAAAAATGTACCAAGTGGAGCCAGTGGGCTTAGAATGTTTTCGAAATAAAGGAATGAGAAGAGAATAGGAACAGATGTCCAGAACATTACCAATATCAGGCCCAGTAGTAATATAACCCCATTCCAATTCCAAGCTGCTTAGCCAGCCCCAGTCAGAACAGAACAGATGCAGAGAGCAGGGAACGATCAAGGAATGCAAATGACTCCGGAGTAGAGGAGAGCCTGTTACGACCGAGTGTTTATGCCCTTAGGGTAATCACTAAGTGTACTTTGACCTTTATTAATAGAAAAAGGATTGGCTACTATTCGTCAACCGCAACCTCCTCCTCACCCGATCCTAAAAAATTATGACGCTAATACTCACTGTAATTTTCATCAGGGTCGGGGTAACCCGACTGATAGCTGCTTCTCATTGAAGCACACAATTCAAGATTTGATCGATGCTAGAAAAATCATCCTACTGGCACCTTCTCAAGCAAACCAGCACACGAATATTCAACAAGTGTCATTACCCCCACATCCTATCGGAGGAGCAGGTCCCAGACCTACCATCAGGATGGTAGAGGGATATGAGGATTGATCCATCCGACTACATCAGTGATAGGGAGTGCTATGTGGCACCACTGCCGAGAAATTATGAAGAAAAAAATATTAGGGTGATTGAACCCTTGAATTTATCAGACTATTTTCCCAGCCCAACACCACGAGCTGAACCCTTAGATCTTAGGGTTTATTTTCCATCACCCACTCTTGTCAAGTATGTCCATATAAATGCATACCAACCATACACCACCACCTTCGTCAATTACCCGATAGCCCATCATGCTCCCAATCCCCCGCCGACACCTATCAGCTACCAATGGCCTAATCTTACCCCTTTTCCCCCAGTGCCACCACCCTCAAGCTTCACCTCTCCCATTTGGCCAAATTTTGCCACCCAACCAGCTATCACCGAAGTAAATTAAATGTTGCTTACACCTTCAGAACCCGCAGTGCAAGTGCCTCCGATACCAGCAGCTATACCGCTTCAGATCCCGAGACCAACCTATGATCCTCATCAGGTATCGCTGAGTTATGAACAAACAGATATTAACGCTGACAGACATAGAAGGAGTAGTGGACTTTATTACCCGATCTGGGAAGATCTCAAAGCAGCCAGAAGCACAGGCTGCAGTACAAGCCCAACCAGAGGGGAAGAAAGATAGCGCAGTGAATTCTTTCGAGAAAATGAGTTGAGAACATATCCTAGAGACTCAACTGAGAAGAATGCCTGCCCATATTACTGTATGGGATCTATTGATGACATTCCCACTCCATTTCTAAGCATTAATGGGGGCGTTAAAGAATACGCATGTGTCACTTCAGGTTAGCCTGGATGAAGTCGGGCAAATAATTGGTCAAGTAATGGCTCCAAATGCCATTTCATTTTCTGATGCTGATTTACCTGAGGAAGGAGGTAGTCACTCAAAATCTCTGAATATAACCATTGAGTTCAAAAATATGATTAACCCCTGGTTTTGATCAATAATGGGTCTGTATTGAACATATGCCCGCTGAGAACTGCCACCAAGATCGAGGTAGATCCTTGCATGCTGAGACCCACGAGAACCAGTGCCCGAGGTTTTGACAATACCAGGAGAGATAATGGGAGAAGTTGACCTTGAGCTGTTGATTGGGCCAATGACCTTCTCCATATTGTTTCAGGTAATGGACATTAAATCCTCATTTAATCTATTACTGAGGCGCTTGTGGCCAAATGAAGTTGGAGTGATCCCCTCCACACTACACCAAAAACTCAAATTTGCATCGAGGTATAAGATCATCACAATCATCGATGAAGGGCACAGTGAGAAAGAAAAGGCCACCAACAGCGTTGAAAAGTCTAATGTGCTGGATGTGCCGCACACCACTGAGGACGTCGACCTCCACAGTTTTAAATACAAGCTGTCGATGATACTCTTGGAGTCCATCGAGGATATCATTCCAAGAATTGGCGGTGGAATGGTAGCAGCAGTGGCGATACTCCAAAAGTAGGGCTATCAAAAAAGAAGAGGACTCGGGTCGAGACTACAAGGTAGGAAGGAGCCCGTCACAACTAAGGGGGGCCAAAAAGTCATATTTAGGCTAGGTTACAAGCTCACGAAAGAAGAAGAGAGGCTAAGGAGAAGGCTCGTGCGACGGCAGCTGCAAAAGCCAGGGGGATACACATAGAGGAAAAACTCTGTCCCAGACTTCACATCAGGAATTCATTCATAAGTGTCGGGGTCATGAAGAATGACCGGAATGGGGTAACCCAATTGACCCCACATAAGCCCACAGCACTAGTCCACCCCACCAATCCCTACATCACCCTTCCCAGCCTCGAGATAGACTTGGCCACGTTATCCCTCTTTGAGGAGCGACGACCCGTACCTGAACAAACTCCCCCTGTCGTGAATCACCACAAAACTGTCTTAATATTTGAGGATGTCCTCTCAGACGAGATGGGGATCAACATGATGGAGGCTTACTCCAAAGATCCATTTCAGTCAGCACCCTACAGCCAAACAGGTAAAGGAGCTACCTCTCAGGTACGTAACTAGGCATCTTTGCCCCAAACCCTGGAAGCGGGGAGTGGCCTAACATTTGGCACTCGTTTCTCAAAAAAAAAAAACCTATAAAAAACGAAATAGGCCCTTGGAAGGCAATACCTTGTATATACACAGACTCGTGCTGCCAAGGGTCCGCCTCCGAAGAAAACCAAAATCTCGAAAACATTGGAAATATATATAATCTCAAAAATGTTAAAAAAATACAAAGTTCAAAAATATTGACATTTAAAATTCCAAATAAAATCTCACAAAAAGATGCCTTAATCAAAATACCCGTCTCACGTAAAATCGACCCCTTTCCTATAGAAATACGAGAAGAGGTATGAGCTACGAGTCTAGACGAGGATATCCCTTTAGAGGAGCTCCCCAATGAGCACCTTGACCGGTTTGCCAAATTTGAGTATGGCCCTACCCCCATTATCGAAGAAATCGTGGACGTTAATATAGGGACTAAAGAGATTCCCCGAGTTACCAAAATTGGAATGCCTCTATCTCCCGAAGAAAGAAAAAGCATGATCGACTTCTTTCGGTCATACCAAGACATTTTTGCCTGGTCATATGAGGACATGCCTGGTCTGGAAACTAATTTTGTCAAGCATGAGTTACCTCTCAACCCTGATATGAAGCCAGTTAAGCAGAAGCTGAGACGTCTCCGACTCGAGTGGATGTTGAAAGTCAAAGATGAGGTCATCAAGAAGTATGATGTAGGGTTTCTCATGGTATCCAAATACCTACAGTGGCTAGCCAATATTGTGCCTGTATCGAAGAAGGATTGAAAGGTCCGCATGTGTATTGATTTCCGTAATTTAAATAGGGCAAGCTCGAAGGACGATTTCCCATTGCCGCACATCGACATCTTGGTCGATAACATTGATAAGCACGGGATGCTTTCTTTTATGGACGGATTCTCAAAATATAATCAGATTAACATGGCAGAAGCAGATCGAGAGAAGACTGCGTTCATCACTCCTTGGGAAACCTTTTGCTACAGAGTCATGCTGTTCGGATTAAAGAATGCCAGGGCAACCTACCAGAGAGCTATGACCACACTATTTCATGACATGATACACCAAGAAATCAACGTATATGTCGATGATATGATAGCCAAGTCACCGAAGCGAAGCGATCACTTGATAAACCTCCAGAAGTTGTTCGAGAGATTGAGAAACTACAGGTTATGTCTGAATCCACAGAAGTGTGCATTCGGTGCTATGTCCGAAAAACTGTTGGGATTCATCATCAGCAGGAGAGGGATCGAGGTCGACCTAGTCAAAGTTAAAGCTATCATTGAAATGCCGCGACCATCTACTGAGAAGGAAGTTAGAGGGGTCTTGGGCAAAATACAATATATTAGTCGGTTCATTGCACAGCTAACGCTTATTTGCACGTCGATCTTCAAGCTACTTTGGAAGAACTCACCCGTTGAATGGAACGACGATTGTCAGACAGCATTCGATAAAATCAAAAGCTACCTCCTTAACCCACCTATTTTGGTACCACTTGAGTCGGGGAGACCACTCTTAATGTATCTCTCCACGACAGAAGTCTCGATGGGATGTGTCTTAGGACAGCATGATGAGACGGGAAGAAGGGAGCATGCCATTTACTATTTGAGCAAGAAGTTTACTGATTATGAGACGTGCTATTCTCATTTAGAGAAAGCATGTTTGGCTCTTATTTAGGCTACTCAGAGGCTCCACCATTACTTATTATCTCAAGCTGTTCTACTTTTGGCTCGAATAGACTCGTTGAAATACCTGTTCGAGAAATCGGCTCTCACTAGGTGAACTGCACGATGACAACTTTTATTGTCAGAGTTTGACATCACGTACATCACTCACAAGTCGATTAAGGGGCATGCACTCGCTGATCATCTTACCGACAATCCTTTGCCAAATTATGAACCTTTGAGAACTGAGTTCCCCGATGAGGATATCCTGTTCATGACGGAAGACGATGCAGAAGAAGCAGAAGAACCATGAGTAATGCACTTTGATGGGGCAACCAATGCCGAGGGTCAAGGAGTTGGTGCCATTCTGATTTCGCCGTAAGGATCCCATGTACTAGTCTTTATCAAGCTCAACTTTCCTTGCACTAACAATATGGCTGAGTACAAAGTTTGTGCTGCTGGTTTACAAGCGGCTCTCGATCTAAATATAACTCACCTCCGAGTACTTGGCGATTCACAGTTGATCATATGTCAGACAAACGGTGACTGGAAGACAAAAGATGAGAAACTGATCCCTTACCATGAACACCTCGAGGATCTGATAGCTTACTTCCAAGATGTGGCATTCTCATATGTCCCCCGAATAAGGAATCGCTTTGCCGATGCATTAGCAACGGTAGCATCAATGATAGAAATCTCGTATGGTGCTGAGATAAAGCCGATCATGATTGAGTAAAGGAATAAGCCGGCCTTCTGCCTCCAGATTGAGGAACCTACAAAGCCTAATGATGAGCCGCCACCTTGGTTCTCAGATATCAAGAATTTCCTCGAGACACTAACTTTCCCTGAGGGTACGTCCAAGACGGACCGACGAACCATTCAATATCATGAAAGGCTACGTCATTTGAGGGGAATGCCTTTACAAATAATCTTATAATAACATCTTACTCAGGTGCCTTATAGAAAGTGAAGTGATCAATATCATGAAAAAGATCCACGAGGGAGTATGCGGAGCCCATGTCAGCGGTCACATGCTTGCTAGGAAAATTCTATGGCAGGGATACTTTTGGACCACTATAGAATCAAATTGCTGCAAACATGTTCAGAAATGCTATAAGTGTCAGGAACACTCCAGTCTGATACATGCTCCAGCCATCGATCTTTATTGCATGACAAATCCTTGGTCATTTGCTACCTAGGGCCTTGACGTCATCAGAATGATTAATCCAAAAGCATCAAACGGACATCGGTTCATCCTCGTCGCTATTGAATACTTCACCAAGTGGGTAGAAGTGGCATCATATGCCAATATTACGGTCAGCCACGTCGAGAAATTTCTCAAGAGTAATATGGTGTGCCGATTTAGAGTACCCAAGGATATCATTACGGACCACGACAGAAACTTTATGAATAAGCGCATCTGGGCCTTCTGCGAGCAGTATAAGATCAAGTACCATCGCTCGTCCCCCTTATCGGCCTCAAACCAATGGAGCCGTAGAAGCTGCTAATAAGACGGTCGTCCGCATCCTGGAGAAGATGGTTGTCACTTATAGAGATTAGAGCAAGATGCTGTCATTTGCTTTGTGGGCCTACAGAATGTCGATCTGTACCGCTACAGGGGCAACACCATTCTCCCTTGTGTATGGAACCGAGACCGTCCTACAGATAGAGGTTGAAGTACCCTCGCTCCGAATCCTCATGGAATCAGGCTTACCTGAAGCAGAGAGAGAAAGATCCCACTTCGAACAATTGAATCTAATGAAAGAGAAGAGACTCCTAGCCTTGTGTCATACTCAAGTTTACCAAGGGTGAATCGCACGCGCTTACAATAAATGTGTCCGCAGTCGAGATCTGAAGGTAGGAGACACTATACTGAAGAAGATCTTCCCATCTCTCTATGTCGATCTGAGAGAGAAATTCAAGCCAAACTGGGAGGGACCTTACGTTGTCCGAGAAGTGCTATCGAGATATGCCATCTGCCTCATCACCATGGACGGAGATCATCTTCCTGAGCCCATCAATGCTGGATATGTTCGATAGTTCTACTCTTAGTCTATCACGATAAGATAAGTATTGGTGAAACAGATACGTGACTGCTTAAGGACCATCCAAAGGAGGCCATCATTCCAAGCACAGTAGCCAAAAAGCATGTCTAAAAATAATGATATCTTTTGCTATCCCATTTGAGCCTAGGCCTTTCTTTCAACAAACCCCTTCCCCCCCAAAAAAAATGTGTTCATATACAAAAAAAAGAGAAGTAAAGTTACTAGCAAAATATAAAAAATCAGAAAAGAAAAACCTCAAAAAGAGATTGTCTAAAATAAGATAAAGAAAAAATAAAAAAAATAGAAGATTCATGGGGCGTGTATAGTAAAATCTCTCAAGGAAGAAAGTATGTTGTGAAAAAACTGAAGCCGTATCAAGGAAACCCTTTTTAGTCTAGCATACCTTCAAATCCTAACCCAACCCATGGCCAAGCTACACCCTAAAGAAAGCCCTCTTTGTAGGTTCACGAGCAGTCATAGTATCTGTTAAGTCAACATGAGCCGAGTCGAGGGACGACACCAGAACCCATCTGGCCGGCTATGACAGAATCGACGTCTATATCATGGCTTTTAGAAAAGGAAAAAAGAAAAGAAAGAATAAAATAAAAATACGAGCTCAAAGTAAGATGGACGTAGTGAAAACCCGAAAGGGTACTACGAGTAAAAATAGCGAGTTTGTGCGGATGAGGTGAAAACCCGAAAGGGCACTACGAGTAAAAATAGCGAGTTTGTGCGGATGAGGTGAAAACCTGAAAGGGCGCTTGGGATAAGAGAGCTAAACCCATGGACGTGATGAAAACTCAAAAGGGCGCCACAGGTAAAAAGAGGGCAAAAACGAGCACGACGAACCCACCTTAGGCGTTGCAAGTAAAAGAGTTTTAAAAGAAATTTTTTTTATTATTTGAATGGATTGATAAAATTAATGTTTGAGGAGCCCTCTTGGTTACTCTCCCTTATATCCCTTTTCTTGATTGGGCTGCTAATGTTAGTTCAAATCAGGCCCCGACCAGAATTGTCTTTGTAGAACTACATCGTCAAACGTATGACCCAAGGTAAGGAGAAGGGTTTGACTCAGCCCAAAGGGATTGATGTTCCAGTCTTGGTAAGGCTGCTGAAACTCCTTCAAACCCGATCATTTAAATAGGGGGTTCAACTATGCTCAAAAGGGGACTCGAGATCTCATCCTGTGATTGAGGCATCAAACCAAACAAAAAGAGAATAAAGAACAGGGCGGAAAGCCCTCTTTGTTAAAGCGACCCATTAATAAAAAGAGAGAAGAAAACAAAAAAAACAACAAAAAGTCTGTGTAAATATATAATAGCTTTTCATTTTTCAAATGCACCGCTTACACCACATCCCAAAAAATAGCCGGTGTGATGTCTAGCTTTTTTTTCTTTCTTTCTTTTTTATAAAAAGCAGAAAAAATAAAAACATAAAGAAAATATGTATACCAAAAAGATGTGTGTATCTGTAAAGGGGTTTCGTACGCCCCTTTTCTGTGTATCTGATCTGTGTAAAAAGTTATATGTGTAGGAAGGAAACAACGGCCTAGCTCGCGCTTGAAGGCACTAATCTCAACGCGAAAACCGTCCTCTCGAACATTCCACTCAGTCAACCAACGACCATGCAAACTCTTGTACCTCTTCCAAGAAGCATCAGTAGCTCCAAGGGCAACACTCAAAGATCCCTTCAAATGAAGGACCTCGCTCTCTGCTATCCTTGCTCTAACTTTCCCTTGCGCAAACAGCTCATGCAGGACCCTCTTCTCATCAGTCAACAACTCAATGCGGGCTCGGAGCACCGTCTCCTTCTTCGGCTAGGGGCTTCCCACATCAATACTCTCCAGCTGATCCAGATGACCAGCAGCAGGCTGCTCAGTCAATAGCCAAGCCTCATACTCAGGGGAAGACTGAACTGAATCTCCCTGCTCCATATCACACATCAGCGTCGATTGACGCATCTCCCAAAGAGCAGAAATCCGATCCATGTCCTCAGAGGACCCCCTAGAAAAAATCAAGTCACATAGAGGGGGCTTTGCCTCACAAGGCACCTGCGGAGAGCAGCCGAATTGACGCAACACCAGGAATGAGAAATAAAAGGTGTTGCCAGTCAATCCTAGGAGGGTAATGCCCTCATGGTCTTTGGAACGAACTATGGGAAAGGTTCGGTCCAACCAAGGAAACCTCTATATCAGCTCAGTGTCGGTCAACCAAAGCTTCAAAACTGACGAATCGCCCTACGAAAGCAAGTGACACCTACCCAAAAAGCATCGAGCGGCCTCATCTCGAGCAATGTAAAAGTGTGGCACGAGTCTCAAGATAGCAAGATGCTCGCCTAACCAAACCTGAAGCAACAAGGGACATCCCCTGAGGCTCTCCACCTTGCCTAGAGCAAATGCATCAAGGCATCGATATAATTCGGCAAGGACCAGGTGCATCACCGATTGACCCTCTACCAACTCGATCAAAACATCACAAAGAGCCAGAGAGAAGCTCTCTCCCCCAGTAAAGAAAAGGAGTTCCGAAATGAGACTGAGAGCAAAGGCTTTCGCGCTGAAGATATTCCTAACTAGAAATTTTTGAAGACTTTCGTCCCCGAAAAGTTCTTTGAGAAATTTGATCGAACACCTTGTGGGCCCCCCAATGAAACTTTCATTGTACTCAAATTTCTTTAAACCGAGGGTAAGGTGAACGGATTTGGAGTAGCCCGGCTTTGGCGTGACACTTGCGAGGCCTCTGTGAAGCTTCAAACCAGATAAATTGGATAGCTCCTCAAGAGTGGGAGTTTACTCCCGCTTCCCAAAACGGAACACATGAACATTTGTATCCCAAAAAGAGACTGCCGCGTGAAGTAGTTCCCACTATGGAGGAACCTCAAGAAAGAGGGGAAGACGTGATAGTCTGAGCTGCTCAAGTTCAACGAGCTCACTCTCATTCAAGCTCCCATGCCAACTTTTGAGAAAATTGGGCCCCAAGCCCAAAGAAAGGGGTAAATTTGTTCCAAGCCCTCCATGTAAGGGAGGATTGGAAAGTAGGTCCATAGACATACAAAGATCTTTCAAGAATATAAAATTCAATGTATGTTTATGGACCCACCCTTAGGAAAGCAAGGAGAGGAAAAATCAGTCAAAAAGGCCATGTCAAAAAGAAAAGAGGGAGAATTTGGACTGTCTCAGGCATATAAGGCCCCACAGCTCCCCAGGCTAAAGCTGGCGCAACTGTTAGTTGCGCCAGTGCAAATGTCCCCAATTTAAGCCTGGTGCAACTAATAGTTGCTCCAACACAAATCCCCCCCTCCAGGCCATTTTTCTAAGTTTTTTGGGGGTTTTTGTAGGCCTTTGCTCACCCCCTTTGCCAGTTACCCTAGTCACCTGTTTTATGCTTTAACATTCACAAACATGAAAAATAAAGGGCACCTAACATTGGAAAGATTTAACTTTTTGTGTAGGAGAAACCCGCACCAACGCATGCAACCTCGAGGACCAATTTCATGAGCAAACATCAAGATCATCCTACAAGCAGTTAGATATATGCAAGAGAGAGATAAAATTTGCAATCAAAGAAAGGCACTGAGCATATCCAAATAGAAAATCATCCGAAAAATGTCACAAATATCTGTTACAAACTTTGTAAAATCCCAATAAAATTATCCCAAAATGTGCTAATTGTTTGTGTGCAGAAACTAAAGCCTAATCCTTGCTGTCACCCTTTGACTTCTTCCGCCGACGAGAAGAGCTTTGGAAGGTTCGAATATCCCCTACCCGGGACCACACCTGTGAAATCTTGCTATGCAAAGATCGCGACTCCTTGGCACGTGTGCGCTGTAAGTCAATCAAAATTAGAGATCAGGATCAATTGAGGAACTAAGGATAGTGAAACAGAGAAAGAGCTGGGCAGCAGAATACTCATCGCCTCCACGTCCAGAAGCTCTGTGATGTTATGGTGGTACACCGCATACTCCATAACCGAGTCAAAGTTCTACATTCAGAGGGATAGGATGTTAGTTATCGGGGGAATTACATGACACATGCATTTACAAAAGAAACCGAGATAAAAGAAAAAGGGTCGTAAGAGGGCTTACCCCTAGAATCACCTCAGGAGGAGGGACCCGGCCGCTTCAATGGAGATGCGCGCCTTCTTGTCTACATCGGCACACAGGCCCAAGAGAAAGCTATCATCAAGGCATCAGAATGTCCCATAGACCACAGGCGGAACACCACCAGGGGCATTGTTGTCGCTCCAAGTGTGCCAAAAATGTGTGCAAAAAATTAAAGAATTAAAGAATGCTAAATTATATGGATGTTAACTTATGAAAGGGATATCAGCACATTGGGGCTAACACTGGCCTGCAAGATCAGGGCCAATTGTAGCAAGTTTTAAAAGTAAGTATTTCAAGATCGTCCACAGAGAAGTTTGTCTAAAATGAGAGATAAACCTCCAGATCTGTGCTACCAGATCTGGCTCTATAATTATCTAAAATAAAGAATAGATAAAAGAGAGTGTTGGGTTTTGTCACGTTTAACTAAAAGCAAATAAAGAAAAGAACTAACTACGTGATCCAGATCCGAGTTGTGGAGGTGTTTAAAATAAGACAAATGCAGAAATAATAGCTTCATGTATTTTAGCCTTTGAATTTTAATGGAGATTCTGTAGTTCAACAGAGCAGATTCAATCTTCATCTGGCTACCAGCACAGATGTAAGAGAAATAAATCCGAATTAAGGAATAGGTTTAGACTTATGGCTGTGATTTGTCACAGATCATCGCCTAGTTATGGCCTATTCTTTATTTCGTAACATGAACATCAGAATCTTTGCTTGAATTAGGTTACCAACGCTAATTACGCAGGATGATGAATTAATGGAAGTTGCTTGCGGATGAGTGAAACTAAAGAAGTTTAATGCACTAAGGTGAACATTCAGAATCCTCGACATGACTCCAATGGAGAAGACACAAATTACTGCAAGCTTTTAAAATCATAAATTACAATTACAGAGCACGGCTTCTTAGAGAGCCCTCAGACTTACAGTCTGAGCTTCTCAGAGGGCCCTCAGATTTACAGTCTTGAATCCGAACTTGGAAGTACAAATCACTCGCAATGGCTCTCAAAGGTAAAATACAAGAAGGGATTACAGGGGAATCAGATGAGCTTTCTGACCGGAATGGGGGAAACAGAGATGAAAACTCTAAAATCTGGATACCCAAATTGGGCAAATGGTTCGTCTATTTATAGTTTTCCCTAAGCCAGCTCAGATGTGTATCAACCAATCAGAATTGGATAGATCTGTATCAACCAATAGGAGTCGAGCACCAGGATCCAGATCTGTTCTGGCCAATCAGAAATGCTTGATCTGGTTCAGCCAATCAGGAAACAGAGGCATCAATTCTGTTATGTAATTCAAAAATCTGTTTGAGCTTCTAGAAGTTCCCGCCAAGTAATTTCATCTTTGGGTGTTCACATGGGGTGGAATATGCCTTTGGTTCGTGCTCAGAATCTTCCGAAATGTCCTTGGGTTTTAAAACGCATTGGGACGCATGCAAAGTTTCCTGAAATACCCTTCGGACGAGCTGCAAATCCCCAGAATGCCATTTCACATAGTTTAAGGGCTTTTTCGCAAAGTAGTTTGGCTCCAGAATCTCTCTTCGCAAAGCATTTTGGCTCCAGAATATCTTTTCGCAAAGCATTTTGGCTTCAGGAGATCTTTTCGCAAAGGACTTTGGCTTCAGGAGATCTTTTCGCAAAGGACTTCTCTTCTTTTCGCAAAGTTCAAAGTTCTTTGCGAATAGTAGATGTTCTTTGCGAATTGAACTTTTAGCTTCCATTCTTCTTTGCGAATGGATCCTTCTTCTTCTTCAGGTCTTTTCTTGCTCTTTTAGGACCTTTTTAGCCATTGCTGAGGCTATTTCTTCACTCCCTCTTTGAGTTTGACATGCGTTGTCAGCTTTTTGATCATTTTAGGATGGTTTTCGGATTTGGACCTGTCTTTTTGGTTAGCTGCAATATGAACACTAAAGCACTTATTTAGTCCTCTCAAGGGTCTTTCAAGGCTCATGTTTAGGGGTAAAAAATGGTATTTTTCACTACTTATCACACCCCCAAACCTAAGCTTTGCTAGTCCCTGAGCAAAGAAACATATAAAACAAAGTAAAGAGCCACTTTTGTAGTAAGCACTGGTGCATTTAGCATATGCGACAAGCCTTTTAAACCCCTACGTGATCCCTAGTGGAGGAGTGAAGTCTCCTGAGGGTTTTCAGTGAAGGTACCCACAAACTTCTCCATGAACAGTTAACATCGTGCAATATTATCAAATGAGCAATCAAGGAGCAGGTTAGTTACTCTTGAATCAAAGAAGAAACAGAAAATTTGATTATTGTTTGCACTGGAATTTAAACACTTATAAACCTCATGAATGTTTCAATATTTCCAATCTGTGAACAGTCATAGAAAATCATACAAATGTGCCAGCAGTAAGCTCATCCTATGGATAAAAATTAGGTTATAAGTCATACTTAAGATGCTCAAGTTCCATCCCAAATACTCACCAGGGTATACTCTCATCAGTGTTTTTGTTGAGGGTTCATTTTCACTCAAGCTCAAGAGCAGTTACATCTCCCAACTGGATCTGTAAGCATGAGCATAGGCATGATTCTTAGGCAATGGCATCATTGACATCTCCTCACCATAGATTGGGTCACTTCTCATCTCCACATGACAGCTCACTCAACTTTGGATCACAAGGGCTTTTAATCTAGGTTTGTTTGTATGGCTTATGGAGTGAAGTTTCAAGGAAAGGCAATTTGAGCAGAGGTTTGAATTTGAGAACTCGGGAAGTGCAGGAGATGGTTCATGACTCCACCTTTTGAGTTTAGCTTCTTTCTTCTTCTTTTAGATTCTCACATTCACAGTGATCAGTTCTTTCTTTGATCTTGCATTTTCAACATAAGGTCCCGTTTTTGCCTTTTTGCTTGCGACTTTTTCACATTGTTTGTCTCTTCTTTTCTCACTCACCATATTGCCTGTTTTTGGGGTATTGTCTCTTCATTTTCTTGATGTGGGCCAGGAATGGTCCATCTTCCGTTCTTTCTCCTTTCCCTCCTGAATTCTCAGAGCTTCGGAAGGCTGAATTCGTTCCATAGGTTCAGGTGCAACTACTTTTGAGTATTTTTGATGAAGAATTGTACGTGTTACAGCTCATATGGGGTAGAATCAGCGGCAGATTTTTCTTGGTTGGTTCTGTTAGGTTCAAGCTGTCTAAAGAAGGCCTTGATCTTTTCCTCAGTTTCATGAGTGCTGTTACTTGTTTTAATTTGGAGTTTCCTAACTTCTAGTGGATCTAATGCCTCAGCCAATCCTTTGAATCAGAAAAAATTGCCTCAGTCACTCTTCAACAGAGATGGAAAATATATGGGCTCAATTCTCACTGGTTATGGTTTTTCCTTGAGCTTTTAAGTATATCTTTACCTTTTTCTCTTCCTTTTGACTTACTACGTGCTGATACCAGTATGTTTTTATGGTGTAATCATCATGGAAATGTAGAATATCGCAAGGTTTAGAATGTCTAAATTTGGCAAAGGAATTTTAAATTTTCTAGTTGTCATGATTCTTAAGTAAATTAATACATTTCCTAATTACTTAGGTGATTCTGCTGCCCTTATGCTAATTATCCCATGGGCAGGACCTGTCTGCCACACCCCCAAACCTATGGGGAACAGTGTCCTCACTGGTTCAAAGGTGGTGGACAATTATTAGGGGAAGACAGCCGAAACAACAATAAGCTGGACAGTCACAGCAAGCACATCAAAAATTTGGATAGAAAATAAAAGGAAAAAGGGAAAGGGAGTAGGGGAGGGGTTGTAAGTTTTTCTGAAATAGGGAGAACAAAAACAGACTGGTTAGGCCAGCACTTATAACAGAAAAAATTGCAATAGAATAAAAGCGAAAATAAGAAAATAAGAAAGAGACAATTGAGAGAATTGGGCTGGTAAACTGGTAGGGGCTGGCGGATTCACCTACTTCCCTCATTCTTCTTAACGTGACCTGACTTGTGGTCCAGGCTTTGTTGCCAAAGTTGTGAGGAGTGAGTACCGCAAAGGGCTCTTCCCTGTCAATGTCAAACTTGGCTCTTAAGAGGGTCAGTAATGAGTCTTCCAAAGGAGGCCAGCAATCTTTACATTCCTTTTTACCTTGGCACTCACATCACCATTGCTTTCAGGATCGATGGGGGCATTGAAGAATTGCCCCTTAGAGAAGTGAAAGAGGGCTTCTAAGATGGGGGTTCGCCTCTCTTGGTGTGCCCAAGAACATAAAAACTCTCTCGGAGTATGGAATCCATCGATGATATTCAAGGATCTCTTCTCACTATTGATTGCCCAGAACCCACCATGCCCTGTGTCAAATGGGCAGCCATATCTCTGAAAGAGGCAACTTCAGGAGCAGTCAAGGGTCCATCGATTGAATTGAAAAGGTATCCCTAGGGCATGTCCAATGTCCTCAGCATCCTGATTAAGTCACATTGTCTATAAAAATAACTAGGGTTGGCACATCAGCATGTTCCTCTGTGACCTGGGTGAGGTTCTGATATACAGCTTTGTCATCCTTGGGTAAATTTTCTCGTAATGGAGTGAGGATGGTGCTGAGGAAGCCTCCTGAGATATCTTAAAGATAGCACGCAATCAGGTTTGGAGGAGAAAAAGTTTCATCCACCAATAGCTCGTGTATGAGCTTGGGCATCAATGAATGGGTTAGGCAAAACCAAAGGAATGGGTAATGGGGACAGCTCAGACTCGGGCTCGAGGCGGCAGGGGTGGGCTCCTCATGGCGTATTTTTTTTTTTCTTTTTCAACCCTATCTGCATTGTCCATTGAAAGTTTTCTCTTTGCAGACTTCTTGGCTTTGCCTTTGGCTTTTGGGGGTGTTTTGGCTGTCTTCTTGGCTGAAGATTTAGGGAACATGGCAGCAAGAGATTTCTCGGTTTTTCCCATATTTAAAATGGCCTCAAATGTAGCTTAAGTACCAGCAATCACAGAAAGAATAAGAGTAGAAGCAGTTATCGCGATCTGAGGGTTTCCTGTGTGAGTTTCTTTGCTCTGAAAGATCGCTTGTATGATCTACACCTTTGATTTCGACAAGAGAAAAGGCAGAGGATTAGAATAGATGGTGGAGTCTTTACCTTGCGAAATGTTTGTAAAGACTCCTCCACCACTCATCAATGATGTCAACATGGAAACATTCCTCGAGAGAATTGAGGTTGAGTAACAGCATTATACACATTCAATTTAACTTTCATATTTCCAAAAGACACCTCCATGATGCCAGACTGCATTGAATGCATGCATTAGCTGTAGCCAGAATGGTCTTCCCATAATGACAGGGATGGCAGGTGGTACTTTTGGTTGGTTCCATGTCCAACACCAAAAAATCAGCAGGTAGAAAAACTTGTGTACTCCTACCAACACATCTTCAATCAACCCCATACGATTCCTTTCAGATATGTCTGCTAGCTGTAACACCACTTGTGTGGGTTTCACTTCTCCCAACCCTAGCTTCTCATAAACAGAGCAGGTTGACACTAGCACCCAGATCTAGCAAGGCTTTCTCAATGGTGTGCTCCTCAAAGAGGCAGGGGATTGTTGGGATTCCCGGGTCTTTCATCTTAGGTGGAGTTGCAATTGATAGCACTTGGTTGATTTTCTCCACAGCAGAGGCCTTCTTGGATAAATGTAACCTAGATAGCCTTTTGTGTGTGCACACCTCTTCGAGAACTTTTGCATATGCAGGACCTGTTTGATTGCATCAGCAGAGGTAGATTAATTTTAACTTGCTTGAATGTCTCCATCATTTCCTCAATTTTGTGTTTCCTTTGTCAAAGGAGAAACTGACTTCATTGCATGGGGAAATGGGAGGTGAGGAACAAATTTCTCCTCCTCATCTTTTCAACAATTTTGTTATTTTTCTGTTTTCATTTTTTGAATTTTCTGATGTAAATCAATGACCATATTGCTATCCATTTTTTTTTACTTGTTTTGGATCAGCCGGGCTCAACAAGAGCCCTTATTTACTATTGCTGAAAATAATGAGAAACAACTCAGAGATTTTCTATTTGTGTTTTCATTTTCTTTTATTTTGTAAAAATAAAATAAAATCAGCATGCCTAAAAGACAGCAGAAATTATAATCAAAACAAACATTAAACACAGCAGAACTGCTGGTTCTCAAGAATTTAAAAATAGAAAATGAATGCAAAGGAGAAGGGGATGCAAACTCAAGCAGATCTGCTCCAGCTTTAGTCCAGATGCTCCTTGTTGACTATGCTCCAGATCTGCAAACATCCAAAACTGCAGCAGTACCTTATTCAAGTATTGACAAAAATAAAAAGAAAAACTCAGGCTACTGCCCAAATTTGACAAAAAGACAAAAGAGTGGCAGCAGCATTTATTCAAATAACTAGAAGGCAAAGAATAAAAACTCAGAAAAATAAAAAAAATTCTGCTGCAGTAAAACAGGTTTTCTATACAAAACTACAGTAGACATTTAATCAAGCACTTGGAATGCAAAGTGCAGGTTTAAAGAAAAAATTAAAATAAAAATCAAATCTACAAAATAAAAAAACTTAGGTCTACCTATTTTAGAACAAACTTCCCCGGCAACGGCGCCAAAAACTTGTTGTCGCTCCAAGTGTGCCAAAAATGTGTGCAAAAAATTAAAGAATTAAAGAATGCTAAATTATATGGATGTTAACTTATGAAAGGGATATCAGCACATTGGGGCTAACACTGGCCTGCAAGATCAGGGCCAATTGTAGCAAGTTTTAAAAGTAAGTATTTCAAGATCGTCCACAGAGAAGTTTGTCTAAAATGAGAGATAAACCTCCAGATCTGTGCTACCAGATCTGGCTCTATAATTATCTAAAATAAAGAATAGATAAAAGAGAGTGTTGGGTTTTGTCACGTTTAACTAAAAGCAAATAAAGAAAAGAACTAACTACGTGATCCAGATCCGAGTTGTGGAGGTGTTTAAAATAAGACAAATGTAGAAATAATAGCTTCATGTATTTTAGCCTTTGAATTTTAATGGAGAATCTGTAGTTCAACAGAGCAGATTCAATCTTCATCTGGCTACCAGCACAGATGTAAGAGAAATAAATCCGAATTAAGGAATAGGTTTAGACTTATGGCTGTGATTTGTCACAGATCATCGCCAGTCTGTATTCTTTATTTGAACATGAACATCATCAAATGCTGCTAGAATTAGGTTACCAACGCTAATTCGCACAGGGATGATGAATTAAGGGAAGTTGGATGCGGATGAGTGAATCTAAAGAAGTCTAATGCACTAAGGTGAACATTCAGAACCCTCGACATGACTCCAATGGAGAAGACACAAATTACAGCAACCTTTTAAAATCCAACGTTACAATTACAGAGCACGGCTTCTTAGAGAGCCCTCAGACTTCTGATCGAGCTTCTCGAGAGCCCTCGATTCTGATCTTGAATCCGAACTTGGAAGTACAAATCACTCGCAATGGCTCTCAAAGGTAAAATACAAGAAGGGATTACAGGGGAATCAGATGAGCTTTCTGACCGGAATGGGGGAAACAGAGATGAAAACTCTAAAATCTGGATGCCCAAATTGGGCAAATGGTTCGTCTATTTATAGTTTTCCCTAAGCCAGCTCAGATGTGTATCAACCAATCAGAATTGGATAGATCTGTATCAACCAATAGGAGTCGAGCACCAGGATCCAGATCTGTTCTGGCCAATCAGAAATGCTTGATCTGGTTCAGCCAATCAGGAAACAGAGGCATCAATTCTGTTATGTAATTCAAAAATCTGTTTGAGCTTCTAGAAGTTCCCGCCAAGTAATTTCATCTTTGGGTGTTCACATGGGGTGGAATATGCCTTTGGTTCGTGCTCAGAATCTTCCGGAATGTCCTTGGGTTTTAAAACGCATTGGGGCGCGTGCAAAGTTTCCTGAAATACCCTTCGGACGAGCTGCAAATCCCCAGAATGCCATTTCGCATAGTTTAAGGGCTTTTTCGCAAAGCATTTTGGCTCCAGAATCTCTTTTCGCAAAGCATTTTGGCTTCAGGAGATCTTTTCGCAAAGGACTTTGGCTTCAGGAGATCTTTTCGCAAAGGACTTCTCTTCTTTTCGCAAAGAATTTTGGCTTCAGGAGGTCTTTTCGCAAAGGACTTCTCTTCTTTTCGCAAAGTTCTTCTTTTAGCTTGCATCCTTCTTTGCGAATGGCTCCCTCTTCTTCTTCAGGTCTTTTCTTGCTCTTTTAGGACCTTTTTAGCCATTGCTGAGGCTATTTCTTCACTCCCTCTTTGAGCTTGACATGCGTTGCCAGCTTTTTGATCATTTTAGGATGGTTTTCGGATTTGGACCTGTCTTTTTGGTTAGCTGCAATATGAACACTAAAGCACTTATTTAGTCCTCTCAAGGGTCTTTCAAGGCTCATGTTTAGGGGTAAAAAATGGTATTTTTCACTACTTATCACACCCCCAAACCTAAGCTTTGCTAGTCCTCGAGCAAAGAAACATAAAAGCAAAGTAAAGAGCCAGTTTTGTAGGAAGCACAGGTGCATTTAGCATATGCAACAAGCCTTTTAAACCCCTAGGTGATCCCTAGAGGAGGAGTGAAGTCTCCTGAGGGTTTTCAGTGAAGGTACCCACAAACTTCTCCATGAAACAGTTAACATCAGTGCAATATTATCAAATGAGCAACCAAGGAGCAGGGTTAGTTACTCTTGAATCAATGATGAAGCAGAAAATTTGATTATTGTTTGCAGGAATTTAAACATTTATAAACCTCATGAATGTTTCAATATTTCCAATCTGTGAACAGTCATAGAAAATCATACAAATGTGCCGTAAGCTCATCCTATGGATAAAAATTAGGTTATAAGTCATACTTAAGGTGCTCAAGTTCCAACCCAAATACTCACCGGGGTATACTCTCATCAGTGTTTTTGTTGAGGGGTTCATTTTCACTCAATTTCAAGAGCGCTTACATCTCCCAAATGGATCTGTAAGCATGAGCATAGGCATGATTCTTAGGCAATGGCATCATTGACATCTCCTCACCATAGATTGGGTCACTTCATCTCCACATGACACACTCAACTTTGGATCACAAGGGCTTTTAATCTAGGTTTGTTTGTATGGCTTATGGAGTGAAGTTTCAAGGAAAGGCAATTTGAACAGAGGTTTGAATTTGAGAACTCTGTGAAGTGCAGGAGATGGTTCATGACTCCACCTTTTGAGTTTAGCTTCTTTCTTCTTCTTTCGAGATTCTCACATTCACAGTGATCAGTTCTTTCTTTGATCTTGCATTTTTCAACATAAGGTCCCTTTTTGCCTTTTGCTTGCAACTTTTTCACATTGTTTGTCTCTTCTTTTCTCACCACCATATTGCTTTTTGAGGTATTTTCTTCATTTTCTTGATGTTGCCCAGAAATGGTCCATCTTCGTTCTTTCTCCTTTACCTCCTGAATTCTCGAGAGTGAGGGAAGGCTGAATTGGTTCCATAGGTTCAAGTACTTTTGAGTATTTTTGATGAAGAATTGTAGGATTTACAGCTCAAATGGGGTACAAACAGGGCAGATTTTTCTTGGTTGGTTCTAGGTTCAAGCTGTCCAAAGAAGGCCTTGATCTTTTCCTCGCTTTCATGAGTGTCACTTTGTTTTAATTTGGAGTTTCCTAACTTCTAGTGGATCTAATGCCTCACCAATCCTTTGAATCGTAAAAATTGCCTCACCACTCTTCAACAGAGATGGAAAATATATGGGCTCAATTTCACCGGTTATGGTTTTTCCTTGAGCTTTTAAGTATATCTTTACCTTTTTCTCTTCCTTTTGACTTACTACGTATACCAAGATGTTTTTATGGTGTAATCATCATGGAAATGTAGAATATCGCAAGGTTTAGAATGTCTAAATTTGGCAAAGGAATTTTAAATTTTCTAGTTGTCATGATTCTTAAGTAAATTAATACATTTCCTAATTACTTAGGTGATTCTGCTGCCTCTTATGTTAACTATTCCTAGGCAGACTTGTCCGCCACACCCCCAAACCTATGGGGAACAAAGGTCCTCACCGGTTCAAAGGTGGTGGACAATTATTAGGGGAAGACAGCAGAAACAACAATAATCTGGACAACACAAAGAAGCACATCGAAATTTGGATAGAAAATAAAAGGAAAAAGGAAAGGGAGTAGGGGAGGGGTTGTAAGTTTTTCAAATAGGGAGAACAAAACAGACTGGTTAGGCACAGCTTATAACAGAAAAAATTGCAATAGAATAAAAAGCAAAATAAGAAAATAAGAAAGAATTGGGCTTAAACCGGTAGGGGCCGATTCTCCTACTTCCCTCATTCTTCTTAACATGGCTGACTTGTGGTCCCGGCTTTCTTGCCAAAGTTGTGAGGAGTGAGTACCTCAAAGGGCTCTTCCCTATCAATGTCAAACTTGGCTCTTAAGAGGGTCAGAATGAGTCTTCCAAAGGGAGGCCAAGAATCTTCGTTTCCTTTTTACCTTGGCACTCACATCGCCATTGCTTTCAGATCGCATGGGGGCATTGAAGAATTGCCCTTAGAGAAGTGAAAGAGGGCTTCTAAGATGGGGTTCGCCTCTTGGGTGTGCCCAAAGAACATAAAAACTCTCTGAGTATGGAATCCATCAAGAGATATTGCAAGATCTCTTCTCACTATTGATTGCCCGTAACCCACCATGCCCTCGTGTCAAATGGGCAGCCATATCTCGAAAGAGGCAACTTCAGAGCAGCTAAGGGTCCATCAGATTGAATTGAAAAGGTATCCCTAGGGCATGTCCAATGTCCTCAGCAGTCATGCTTAAGTCACAGCTTGTCTATAAAATAACTAGGGTTGGCACATCAAGATGTTCCTCGTGACTGTGGTGAGGTTCTGATACCACAGCTTTGTCATCCTTGGGTAAATTTCTCGTAATGGAGTGAGGATGGTGCCGAGGAAGCCTCCGAGATATCTTAAAGATAGCACGAATCAGGTTTGGAGGAGAAAAAGTTTCATCCACCAATAGCTCGTATGAGCTCGGGCATCAATGAATGGGTTAGGCAAAACCAAAGGAATGGGTAATGGGGACAGCCAGACTCTGGGCTCGAGGCGTGGGTGGGCTCTCATGGCGATTTTTTTTTTTCTTTTTCAACCCTATCCGCTTTGTCCATTGAAAGTTTTCTTTGCAGACTTCTTGGCTTTGCCTTTGGCTTTGGGGTGTTTTGCTTTCTTGGTCAAGATTTAGGGAACATGGCAAAGAGATTTCTGGTTTTCCCATATTTAAAATGGCCTCAAATGTAGCTTAAGTACCAGAATCACAGAAAGAATAAGAGTAGAAGCATTATCATGATCCGAGGGTTTCCTCTGTGTGAGTTTCTTTGCTCTGAAAAGATCACAAGAAATGTGATCTACACCTTTGATTTCGACAAGAGAAAAGGCGCAGAGGATTAGAATAGATGGTGGAGTCTTTACCTTAAATGTTTGTAAAGACTCCTCCACCACTCATCAATGATGTCAACATGGAAACATTCCTCACAGAATTGAGGTGAGTAACAGATTATACACATTCAATTTAACTTTCATATTTCCAAAAGACACCTCCATGATGCTGACTGCATTGAATGCATGCATTAGTCATGAGCTGTGAATGGTCTTCCCATAATGACAGATGGCGTGGTACTTTTGGTTGGTTCCATGTCCAACACCAAAAAGTCAGCAGGTAGAAAAACTTGTCTACTCCTACCAAAACATCTTCAATCAACCCCATAGGTTTCCTTTTCATGTCAGTGTAACACCACTTGAGTGGGTTTCAATTCTCCCAAACCTAGCTTCTCATAAACAGAGCAGTTGACACTAGCACCCAGATCTAGCAAGGCTTTCTCAATGGTGTGCTCCCCAATGATGCAGGGGATTGTGGGGATTCTGTGGTCTTGCATCTTAGGTGGTGTTGCAATTGATAGCACTTGGTTGATTTTCTCCACAGAAAGGCCTTCTTGGATAAATGTATCCTAGATTGCCTTTTGGGTGCACACCTCTTTGAGAAATTTTGCATAAGGGTGGACCTGTTTGATTGCATCAAGAGAGGTAGATTAATTTTAACTTGCTTGAATGTCTCCATCATTTCCTCAATTTTTGTGTTTCCTTTGTCAAAAGGAGAAACTGACTTCATTGCATGGGGAAATGGAGGTGAGGAACAAATTTCTCCTCCTCATCTTTTTCAACAATTTTGTTATTTTTCATTTTTCATTTTTTGAATTTTCGATGTAAATCAAGCCATATTGCTATCCAATTTTTTTTTACTTGTTTTGGATCAGGGGCTCAACAAGAGCCCTTATTTACTACTGCTGAAAATAATGAGAAACAACTGTAGATTTTCTATTTGTGTTTTCAGCTTCTTTTATTTTGTATTTGGTTTTGTAAAAAAATCAAGATGCCTAAAAGACAGCAGAAATTATAATCAAAACAAACATTAAACACAGCAGAACTGCTGGTTCTCAAGAATTTAAAATAGAAAATGAATGCAAAGGAGAAGGATGCAAACTCCAAGATCTGCCCAGCTTTGGTCCAGATGTTCTTGTTGGATCTGGCTGCTCCAGATCTGTAAACATTCAGCAATCGCAGCAGTACCTTATTCAAGTATTGACAAAAATAAAAGAAAAACTCAAAGCACGCCCAAATTTGACAAAAAGACAAAGAGTGGCAAAGCATTTATTCAAATAACTAGAAGGCAAAGAATAAAAACTCAAAAAAAAAAAAAAATTTCGCTGCAAGAAAAAAAGGTTTTCTATACAAAATCACAGAGACATTTAATCAAGCACTTGGAATGCAAAGTGTGTTTAAAGAAAAATTAAAATAAAAATCAAATCTACAAAATAAAAAACTTAGGTCTACCTATTTTAGAACAAACTTCCCAAGCCAAGCCTAAAAACTTGTTGTCGCTCCAAGTGTGCCAAAATGTGCAAAAAATTAAAGAATTAAAGAATGCTAGGTTATATGGATGTTAACTTATGAAAGGGATATCAGCACATTGGGGCTAACACTGGCCTGCAAGATCAGGGCCAATTGTAGCAAGTTTTAAAAGTAAGTATTTCAAGATCGTGCACAGAGAAGTTTGTCTAAAATGAGAGATAAACCTCCAGATCTGTGCTACCAGATCTGGCTCTATAATTATCTAAAATAAAGAATAGACAAAAGAGAGTGTTGGGTTTTGTCACATTTAACTAAAAGCAAATAAAGAAAAGAACTAACTACGTGATCCAGATCCGAGTTGTGGAGGTGTTTAAAATAAGACAAATGCAGAAATAATAGCTTCATGTATTTTAGCCTTTGAATTTTAATGGAGAATCTGTAGTTCAACAGAGCAGATTCAATCTTCATCTGGCTACCAGCACAGATGTAAGAGAAGTAAAGCCGAACTAAGGAATAGGTCTAGACTTATGGCTGTGATTTGGCACAGATCATCAGCTAGCTGCGGCCTATTCTTTATTTCGAACATGAACATCATCGTAAATGCGCTTGAATTAGGTTACCAACGCTAATTCGCATGTGGATGATGAATTAAGGGAAGTTGGATGCGGATGAGTGAATCTAAAGAAGTCTAATGCACTAAGGTGAACATTCAGAACCCTCGACATGACTCCAATGGAGAAGACACAAATTACAAAGAACCTTTAAAATCCAACGTTAAATTACAGAGAGAGCACTGTTTAGAGAGCCCTCGACTTACCGAGCTTCTCAGAGCCTCGATTTGCCTTGAATCCGAACTTGAAGTACAAATCACTCACAATGGCTCTCAAAGGTAAAATACAAGAAGGGATTACAGGGGGATCAGATGAGCTTTCTGACCGGAATGGGGAAACAGAGATGAAAACTCTAAAATCTGGATACCCAAATTGGGCAAATGGTTCGTCTATTTATAGTTTTCCTAAGCCAGCTCAGATGTGTATCAACCAATCACAATTGGATAGATCTGTATCAACCAATAGGAGGATCCAGATCTCTGGCCAATCGAAATGCTTGATCCGGTTCACCAATCAGAAACAGAGGCATCAATTTGTTATGTAATTCACAAATCTGTTAGAGCTTCTAGAAGTTCCCGCCAAGTAATATCATGTTTGGGTGATCACATGGGGTGGAGTATGCCTTTGGTTCTGTGCTCAGAATCTTCCGGAATGTCCTTGTGCATTGCAAAGTTTCTGAAATACCCTTCGGACCAAATCCCAGAATGCCATTTCGCATAGTTTAGTTTAAAGAAGTTTGCTTTTCTCTCTTCGCAAAGCATTTTGGCTCCGTAATCTCTTTTCGCATAAGCATTTTGGCTCCAAAGATCTTTTCGCAAAGGACTTTGGCTTCAGGAGATCTTTTCGCAAAGGACTTCTCTTCTTTTCGCAAAGAATTTTGGCTTCAGGAGGTCTTTTCGCAAAGGACTTCTCTTCTTTTCGCAAAGTTCAAAGTTCTTTGCGAATAGTAGATGTTCTTTGTGAATTGAACTTTAGCTTCCATTCTTCTTTGCGAATGGATCCTTCTTCTTCAGGTCTTTTCTTGCTCTTTTAGGACCTTTTTAGCCATTGCTGAGGCTATTTCTTCACTCCCTCTTTGAGTTTGACATGCGTTGTCAGCTTTTTGATCATTTTAGGATGGTTTTCGGATTTGGACCTGTCTTTTTGGTTAGCTGCAATATGAACACTAAAGCACTTATTTAGTCCTCTCAAGGGTCTTTCAAGGCTCATGTTTAGGGGTAAAAAATGGTATTTTTCACTACTTATCACACCCCCAAACCTAAGCTTTGCTAGTCCCTGAGCAAAGAAACATAAAAAACAAAGTAAAGAGCCACTTTTGTAGGAAGCACAGGTGCATTTAGCATATGCAACAAGCCTTTTAAACCCCTAGGTGATCCCTAGAGGAGGAGTGAAGTCTCCTGAGGGTTTTCAGTGAAGGTACCCACAAACTTCTCCATGAAACAGCGTTAATCAGTGCAATATTATCAAATGAGCAATCAAGACAGTGGTTAGTTTTGAATCAATGATGAAAATGTAAAATTTGATTATTGTTTGCACAGAATTTAAACATTTATAAACCTCATGAATGTTTCAATATTTCCAACTGTGAACAGTCATAGAAAATCATACAAATGTGCCAGCAGAAGCTCATCCTATGGATAAAAATTAGGTTATAAGTCATACTTAAGGTGCTCAAGTTCCAACCCAAATACTCAGGGTATACTCTCATCGTTGTTTTTGTTGAGGGGTTCATTTTCACTCAAGCTCAAGAGCGTTACATCTCCCAAATGGATCTGTAAGCATGAGCATAGGCATGATTCTTAGGCAATGGCATCATTGACATCTCCTCACCATAGATTGGGTCACTTCTCATCTCCACATGACAGCTCACTCAACTTTGGATCACAAGGGCTTTTAATCTAGGTTTGTTTGTATGGCTTATGGAGTGAAGTTTCAAGGAAAGGCAATTTGTACAGAGGTTTGAATTTGAGAACTCGTGAAGTGCGGTGAGATGGTTCTTCACTCCACCTTTTTGACTTTAGCTTCTTCCTTCTTCTTTTCGAGATTCTCCCATTCACAGTGATCAGTTCTTTCTTTGTTCTTGCATTTTTCATCATAAGGTCCCTTTTTTGCCTTTTTGCTTGCAACTTTTTCACATTGTTTGTCTCTTCTTTTCTCACCATATATTGCCTGCTTTTTGAGGTATTCTCTTCATTTTGTTGATGCTGCCCAGAAATGGTCCATGTTCAATTCTTTCTCCTTTACCTCCTGAATTCTCAGAGTGAGGGAAGGCTGAATTGGTTCCATAGGTTCAGGTGCAAGTACTTTTGGATATTTTTGATGAAGAATTGTAGGATTTACGGCTCAACTGGGGAACAAACCGAGGCAGACTTTTCTTGCTTGGTGTTGTTAGGTTCAAGCTGTCGAAAGAAGGCGTTGAGCTTTTCCTCAGTTTCATGAGTGCATTACTTGTTTTAATTTGGAGTTTCCTAACTTCTAGTGGATCTAATGCCTCACCAATCCTTTGAATCGGAAAAATTGCCTCACCACTCTTCAACAGAGATGGAAAATATATGGGCTCAATTCTCACCGGTTATGGTTTTTCCTTGAGCTTTTAAGTATATCTTTACCTTTTTCTTCCTTTTGACTTACTACGTCGATACCAAGATGTTTTAATGGTGTAATCATCATGCAAATGTAGACTATCGCTAGGTTTAGAATGTCTAAATTTGGCAAAGGAATTTTAAATTTTCTAGTTGTCATGATTCTTAAGTAAATTAATACATTTCCTAATTACTTAGGTGATTCTGCTACCCTTATGTTAACTATTCCCTAGGCAGGACTTGTCTGCCACACCCCCAAACCTAAGAGGAGCAGTGTCCTCACTGGTTCAAAAGGTGGTGGACAATTATTAGGGGAAGACAATGAAACAACAATAATCCGGACGATTACACAAGCACATGAAATTTGGATAGAAAATAAAAGGAAAAAGGGAAAGGGAGTAGGGAGGGTTGTAAGTTTTTAAATAGGGAGAACAAAAAGCAATGGTTAGGCACGACTTATAACAAAAAAAAATTGCAATAGAATAAAAGCGTAAAATAAGAAAATAAGAAAGAGACAATTGATGAAATTGGGCTTGTAAACTGGTAGAAATGGTTGATTCTCCTACTTCCTCATTCTTCTTAACATGGCACGACTTGTGGTCCCGGCTTTCTTGCCAAAGTTGTGAGGAGTGAGTACCTCAAAGGGCTCTTCCTATCAATGTCAAACTTGGCTCTTAAGAGGGTCAGTAATGAGTCTTCCAAAGGGAGGCCACAATCTTACATTCCTTTTTACCTTGGCACTCACATCAGCCATTGCTTTCGGGATCGATGGGGCATTGAAGAATTGCCCTTAGAGAAGTGAAAGAGGGCTTCTAAGATGGGGTTCGCCTCTCTTGGGTGTGCCCAAGATAACATAAAAACTCTCTTGAGTATGGAATCCATCAAGAGATATTGCAGATCTCTTCTCACTATTGATTGCCCAGAACCCACCATGCCCTCGTGTCAAATGGGCAGCCATATCTCTGAAAGAGGCAACTTGAGGAGCGATCAAGGGTCCATCAGATTGAATTGAAAAGGTATCCTAGGGCATGTCCAATGTCCTCGTGATCCTGATTAAGTCACAGCTTGTCTATAAAAATAACTAGGGTTGGCACATCAAGATGTTCCTCCGTGACTGTGGTGAGGTTCTCGATACCTGCCTTTGTCATCCTTGGGTAAATTTTCTCGTAATGGAGTGAGGATGGTCCGAGGGAAGCCTCCTGAGATATCTTAAAGATAGCACGCAATCAGGTTTGGAGGAGAAAAAGTTTCATCCACCAATAGCTCGGTATGAGCTCGGGCATCAATGAATGGGTTAGGCAAAACCAAAGGAATGGGTAATGGGACTGGACTGGGCTCGAGGCGAGGGTGGGCTCCTCATGGCGATTTTTTTTTTTTCTTTTTCAACCCTATCTGCTTTGTCGATTGAAAGTTTTCTCTTTGCAGACTTCTTGGCTTTGCCTTTGGCTATTGGGGTGTTTTGGTGTCTTCTTGGTCAAGATTTAGGGAACATGGCAAGAGATTTCTCGGTTTTTCCCATATTTAAAATGGCCTCAAATGTAGCTTAAGTACCAAAGAATCACAGAAAGAATAAGAGTAGAAGCGATTATCATGATCCGAGGGTTTCCTCTGTGGTGAGTTTCTTTGCTCAAAAGATCACAATTGTGATCTACACCTTTGATTTCGACAAGAGAAAAGGCGCAGAGGATTAGAATAGATGGTGGAGTCTTTACCTTGCGAAATGTTTGTAAAGACTCCTCCACCACTCATCAATGATGTCAACATGGAAACATTCCTCCAGAGAATTGAGGGTGAGTAACAAGATTATACACATTCAATTTAACTTTCATATTTCCAAAAGACACCTCCATGATGCAGGACACTGCATTGAATGCATGCATTAGTCAGTAGCAGAATGGTCTTCCCATAATGACAGGGATGGCAGTGGTACTTTTGGTTGGTTCCATGTCCAACACCAAAAGTCACAGGGTAGAAAACTTGTCTACTCCTACCAAAACATCTTCAATCAACCCCATAGGTTTCCTTTCGGATCTGTCATTCATTTGTAACACCACTTGAGTGGGTTTCAATTCTCCCAAACCTAGCTTCTCATAAGCAGAGCAGTTGACACTAGCACCAGATCTAGCAAGGCTTTCTCAATGGTGTGCTCCCCAATGATGGGGATTGTGGGGATTCAGTGGTCTTGCATCTTAGGTGGTGTTGCAATTGATAGCACTTGGTTGATTTTCTCCACAGAAAGGCCTTCTTGGATAAATGTATCCTAGATTGCCTTTTGTGGGTGCACACCTCTTTGAGAAATTTTGCATAGTTGTGGACTGCTTTGATTGCATCAAGCGAGGTAGATTAATTTTAACTTGCTTGAATGTCTCCATCATTTCCTCAATTTTTGTGTTTCCTTTGTCAAAAGGAGAACTGACTTCATTGCATGGGGAAATGGGAGGTGAGGAACAAATTTCTCCTCCTCATCTTTTCAACAATTTTGTTATTTTCTGTTTTCATTTTTTGAATTTTCGATGTAAATCAATGACCATATTGCTATCCAAATTGCTTTTTTACTTGTTTTGATCACCGGGCTCAACAAGAGCCCTTATTTACTACTGAAAATAATGAGAAACAACTCGTAGATTTTCTATTTGTGTTTTCATTTTCTTTTATTTTGTATTTGGTTTTGTAAAAAAAATCAGATGCCTAAAAGAGCAGAAATTATAATCAAACAAACATTAAACACAGCAGAATCGGTTCTCAAGAATTTAAAATAGAAAATGAATGCAAAGGAGAAGGGATGCAAACTCAAGCAAGATCTCCGACCTTTGGTCCAGATGTCCTTGTTGGACGGCTGCTCAGATCTGCAAACATCCAAAAACTGCAGCAGATACCTTATTCAAGTATTGACAAAAATAAAAAGAAAAACTCAAAGCACGCCCAAATTTGACAAAAAGACAAAGAGTGGCAAGAAAGATTTATTCAAATAACTAGAAGGCAAAGAATAAAACTAAAAAAAAAAAAAAATTACTGCAAAAAAGCAGGTTTTCTATACAAAGCTACGTCAGAGACATTTAATCAAGCACTTGGAATGCAAAGTGTTTAAAGAAAAATTAAAATAAAATCAAATCTACAAAATAAAAAACTTAGGTCTACCTATTTTAGAACAAACTTCCCAAGAACGGGCGCCAAAAACTTGTTGTCGCTCCAAGTGTGCCAAAATGTGTGCAAAAAATTAAAGAATTAAAGAATGCTAAATTATATGGATGTTAACTTATGAAGGGATATCAAGACATTGGGCTAACACGCCGCCTGCAAGATCGTGGCCAATTGTAGCAAGTTTTAAAAGTAAGTATTTCAAGATCGTCAGAGAAGTTTGTCTAAAATGAGATAAACCTCCAGATCTGTGCTACAGATCTGGCTCTATAATTATCTAAAATAAAGAATAGATAAAAGAGAGTGTTGGGTTTTGTCACGCTTTAACTAAAAGCAAATAAAGAAAAGAACTAACTACGTGATCCGAGATCCGAGTTGTGGAGGTGTTTAAAATAAGACAAATGCGAAATAATAGCTTCATGTATTTTAGCCTTTGAATTTTAATGGAGAATCAGTTCAAAAGCGATTCAATCTTCATCGGCTACCAAGACAGATGTAAGAGAAATAAATCGAATTAAGGAATAGGTTTAGACTTATGGCATGATTTGTCACAGATCATCGCCTAGTGTGGCCTATTCTTTATTTGAACATGAACATCATCAAATGCCGCTTGAATTAGGTTACCAACGCTAATTCGCACAGGATGATGAATTAAGGGAAGTTGGATGCGGATGAGTGAATCTAAAGAAGTCTAATGCACTAAGGTGAACATTCGTAACCCTCGACATGACTCCAATGGAGAAGACACAAATTACGTTAACCTTTAAAATCCAACGTTACAATTACAGAGCACGGCTTTAGAGAGCCCTCGACTTACAAACCGAGCTTCTCGAGAGCCCTCGATTTACGAGCCTTGAATCCGAACTTGAAGTACAAATCACTAATGGCTCTCAAAGGTAAAATACAAGAAGGGATTACAGGGGAATCGATGAGCTTTCCGACCGAATGGGGAAACAGAGATGAAAACTCTAAAACTGGATACCCAAATTGGGCAAATGGTTCGCTCATTTATAGTTTTCCTAAGCCGCCTCAGATGTGTATCAACCAATCGAATTGGATAGATCAGATCAACCAATAGGAGTCGAGCACCGGGATCCAGATCTTTGCTCGCCAATCAAAATGCTTGATCCGGTTCACCAATCAGAAACAGAGGCATCAATTGCTATGTAATTCAAAAATCTGTTTGAGCTTCTAGAAGTTCCCCGCCAAGTAATTTCATCTTTGGGTGTTCACATGGGTGGAATATGCCTTTGGTTCGTGCTCGTAATCTTCCTAATGTCCTTGGGTTTTAAAACGATTGGGGCGCTGCAAAGTTTCGAAATACCTTGACGAGCCGCAAATCCCGTAATGCCATTTCGCATAGTTTAAGGGCTTTTTCAAAGCATTTTGGCTCCGTAATCTCTTTCGCAAAGCATTTTGGCTTCAGGAGATCTTTTCGCAAAGGACTTTGGCTTCAGGAGATCTTTTCAAAGGACTTCTCTTCTTTTCGCAAAGAATTTTGGCTTCAGAGGTCTTTTCGAAAGGACTTCTCTTCTTTTCGCAAAGTTCAAAGTTCTTTGCTAATAGTAGATGTTCTTTGCGAATTGAACTTTTAGCTTCCATTCTTCTTTGCTAATGGATCCTTCTTCTTCTTCGGTCTTTTCTTGCTCTTTTAGGACCTTTTAGCCATTGCCGAGGCTATTTCTTCACTCCCTCTTTGAGTTTGACATGCGTTGTCGCCTTTTTGATCATTTTAGGATGGTTTTGATTTGGACCTCGCTTTTGGTTAGTGCAATATGAACACTAAAGCACTTATTTAGTCCTCTCAAGGGTCTTTCAAGGCTCATGTTTAGGGTAAAATGGTATTTTTCACTACTTATCACACCCCAAACCTAAGCTTTGCTAGTCCCCGAGCAAAGAAACATAAAAACAAAGTAAAGAGCCACTTTTGTAGGAAGCACAGTGCATTTAGCATATGCAACAAGCCTTTTAAACCCCTAGGTGATCCCTAGAGGAGGAGTGAAGTCTCCGAGGGTTTTCGTGAAGGTACCCACAAACTTCTCCATGAAACAGCTTAACATCATAATATTATCAAATGAGCAATCAAGGAGCAGGGTTAGTTACTCTTGAATCAATGATGAAACAGAAAATTTGATTATTGTTTGCACAGGAATTTAAACATTTATAAACCTCATGAATGTTTCAATATTTCCAATCTGTGAACAGTCATAGAAAATCATACAAATGTGCCAGCAGTAAGCTCATCCTATGGATAAAAATTAGGTTATAAGTCATACTTAAGGTGCTCAAGTTCCAACCCAAATACTCACCACGCTATACTCTCATCGTTGTTGTTGTTGAGGGGTTCATTTTCACTCAAGCTCAAGACCAGTTACATCTCCCAAATGGATCTGTAAGCATGAGCGTAGGCATGATTCTTAGGCAATGGCATCATTGACATCTCCTCACCATAGATTGGGTCACTTCTCATCTCCACATGACAGCTCACTCAACTTTGGATCACAAGGGCTTTTAATCTAGGTTTGTTTGTATGGCTTATGGAGTGAAGTTTCAAGGAAAGGCAATTTGAACAGAGGTTTGAATTTGAGAACTCGTGAAGTGTGAGATGGTTCATGACTCCACCTTTTTGAGTTTAGCTTCTTTCTTCTTCTTTTTCGAGATTCTCACATTCACAAAGTGATCAGTTCTTTCTTTGATCTTGCATTTTCAACATAAGGTCCCTTTTTGCCTTTTTGCTTGCAACTTTTTCACATTGTTTGTCTCTTCTTTTCTCACCACCATATTGCCTGCTTTTGAGGTATTTTCTCTTCATTTTCTTGATGTTGCCCGAAATGGTCCATCTTGATTCTTTCTCCTTTACCTCTGAATTCTCGAGTGAGGGAAGGCTGAATTGGTTCCATAGGTTCAAAAAGTACTTTTGAGTATTTTTGATGAAGAATTGTAGGATTCTGACTCAAATGGGGTACAAACAGGGGCAGATTTTTCTTGGTTGGTTCTGTAGGTTCAAATGTCTAAAGAAGGCCTTGATCTTTTCCTCGGTTTCATGAGTCTTTGTTACTTGTTTTAATTTGGAGTTTCCTAACTTCTAGTGGATCTAATGCCTCACCAATCCTTTGAATCAAAAAGAATTGCCTCACCACTCTTCAACAGAGATGGAAAATATATGGGCTCAATTCACCGGTTATGGTTTTTCCTTGAGCTTTTAAGTATATCTTTACCTTTTCTCTTCCTTTTGACTTACTACGTCTTGACCAAGATGTTTTTATGGTGTAATCATCATGGAAATGTAGAATATCGCAAGGTTTAGAATGTCTAAATTTGGCAAAGGAATTTTAAATTTTCTAGTTGTCATGATTCTTAAGTAAATTAATACATTTCCTAATTACTTAGGTGATTCTGCCCTTATGTTAACTATTCCCTAGGGACTTGTGCCACACCCCCAAACCTATGGGGAGCAGTGTCCTCACCGGTTCAAAGGTGGTGGACAATTATTAGGGAAGACACAGAAACAACAATAATCTGGAAGACAAAGAAGCACATCGAAATTTGGATAGAAAATAAAAGGAAAAAGGGAAAGGGAGTAGGGGAGGGGTTGTAAGTTTTCCAAATAGGGAGAACAAAACAGATGGTTAGGCACGACTTATATGAGAAAAAAATTGCAATAGAATAAAAAGCAGAAAATAAGAAAATAAGAAAGAGACAATGACAGAAATTGGGCTTTGTAGTAGGGGCCGATTCTCCTACTTCCTCATTCTTCTTAACATGGCCCGACTTGTGGTCCCGGCTTTCTTGCCAAAGTTGTGAGGAGGAGTACCTCAAAGGGCTCTTCCTATCAATGTCAAACTTGGCTCTTAAGAGGGTCAGTAATGAGTCTTCCAAAGGGAGGCGAATCTTCTGTCCTTTTTACCTTGGCACTCACATCAGCCCATTGCTTCGGGATCGCATGGGGGCATTGAAGAATTGCCCTTAGAGAAGTGAAAGAGGGCTTCTAGATGGGGGTCTCTTAGGTGTGCCGATAACATAAAAACTCTCTCGGAGTATGGAATCCATCGAGATATTGAGGCAGATCTCTTCTCACTATTGATTGCCCAGAACCCACCATGCCCTCGTGTCAAATGGGCAGCCATATCTCTGAAAGAGGCAACTTCAGAGCATCAAGGGTCCATCAGATTGAATTGAAAAGGTATCCCTAGGGCATGTCAAATACAGCTTAAGTCACTTGTCTATAAAAATAACTAGGGTTGGCACATCAAGCATGTTCCTCTGTGACTGTGGTGAGGTTCGATACCACGCCTTTGTCATCCTTGGGTAAATTTTCTCGTGTAATGGAGTGAGGATGGTGCCGAGGAAGCCTCCCCGAGATATCTTAAAGATAGCACGCAATCAGGTTTGGAGGAGAAAAGTTTCATCCACCAATAGCTCGTATGAGCTCGGGCATCAATGAATGGGTTAGGCAAAACCAAAGGAATGGGTAATGGGGACCTGGACTGGGCTCGAGGCGGCAGGGTGGGCTCCTCATGGCGATTTTTTTTTTTCTTTTTCAACCCTATCCGCTTTGTCCATTGAAAGTTTTCTCTTTGCAGACTTCTTGGCTTTGCCTTTGGCTTTGGGGTGTTTTGGTGCTTCTTATCAAGATTTAGGGAACATGGCGAAGAGATTTCTCGGTTTTCCCATATTTAAAATGGCCTCAAATGTAGCTTAAGTACCAAAGAATCACAGAAAGAATAAGAGTAGAAGCGATTCATGATCCGAGGGTTTCCTCTGTGTGAGTTTCTTTGTTCAAAAGATCAAATCTGTGATCTACACCTTTGATTTCGACAAGAGAAAAGGCGCAGAGGATTAGAATAGATGGTGGAGTCTTTACCTTGCGAAATGTTTGTAAAGACTCCTCCACCATCATCAATGATGTCAACATGGAAACATTCCTCACAGAGAATTGAGGGTGAGTAACATTATACACATTCAATTTAACTTTCATATTTCCAAAAGACACCTCCATGATGCCAGACTGCATTGAATGCATGCATTAGTCAGAGCTGTGAATGGTCTTCCCATAATGAGGGATGGCAAGTGGTACTTTTGGTTGGTTCCATGTCCAACACCAAAAAGTCGCAGGTAGAAAAACTTGTCTACTCCTACCAAAACATCTTCAATCAACCCCATAGGTTTCCTTTCAGATCTGTCATAGTGTAACACCACTTGAGTGGGTTTCAATTCTCCCAAACCTAGCTTCTCATAAGCAGCAAAGTTGACACTAGCACCAGGATCTAGCAAGGCTTTCTCAATGGTGTGCTCCCCAATGATGCAGGGATTGTGGGGATTCGGGTCTTGCATCTTAGGTGGTGTTGCAATTGATAGCACTTGGTTGATTTTCTCCACAGCCACGGCCATCTTGGCTAAATGTATCCTAGATTGCCTTTTGTGGTTGCACACCTCTTTCAGAAATTTTGCATAAGCAGTGACCTGTTTGATTGCATCATGCAGAGGGAGATTAATTTTAACTTGCTTGAATGTCTCCATCATTTCCTCAATTTTTGTGTTTCCTTTGTCAAAAGGAGAAACTTCATTGCATGGGGAAATGGGAGGTGAGGAACAAATTTCCTCCTCATCTTTTTCAACAATTTTGTTATTTTACATTTTCATTTTTTGAATTTTCGATGTAAATC
This sequence comes from Chloranthus sessilifolius, assembly GCA_021018995.1. Lineage (NCBI taxonomy): Eukaryota > Viridiplantae > Streptophyta > Magnoliopsida > Chloranthales > Chloranthaceae > Chloranthus > Chloranthus sessilifolius. Next base: position 18,581,504 of record CM037591.1, on the reverse strand, counting down.
AATGACCATATTGCTATCCATTTGTTTTTTACTTGTTTTGGATCAGCTCAACAAGAGCCCTTATTTACTCTTCGAAAATAATGAGAAACAACTGTAGATTTTCTATTTGTGTTTTAAACTTCTTTTATTTTGTATTTGGTTTTGTAAAAAAAAATCAAGATGCCTAAAAGATGCAGAAATTATAATCAAACATTAAAAGCAGAATCTTGGTTCTCAAGAATTTAAAATAGAAAATGAATGCAAAGGAGAAGGATGCAAACTCAAGCAGATCTGCTCCAGCTTTGGTCCAGATGCTCCTTGTTGACTACTGCCCAGACCGCAAACATCCAAAAGCTGCAGCAGATACCTTATTCAAGTATTGACAAAATAAAAAGAAAAACTCAAAGCACCAAATTTGACAAAAGACAAAAGAGTGGCAGATTTATTCAAATAACTAGAAGGCAAAAGAATAAAAACTCGGAAAAAAAAAAAAATTCTGCAGAAGCAGTTTTTCTATACAAATCGTCAGAGACATTTAATCAAGCACTTGGAATGCAAAGTGTTTAAAGAAAAATTAAAATAAAAATCAAATCTACAAAATAAAAAAACTTAGGTCTACCTATTCAACAGCCAAAAACTTGTTGTCGCTCAAGTGTGCCAAAAATGTGTGCAAAAATTAAAGAATTAAAGAATGCTAAATTATATGGATGTTAACTTATGAAGGGGATATCAAGACATTGGGGCTAACACTGCTCGCAAGATCGGGCCAATTGTAGCAAGTTTTAAAAGTAAGTATTTCAAGATCGAGAGAAGTTTGTCTAAAATGAGAGATAAACCTCGAGATCTGCTACGGATCCGGCTCTATAATTATCTAAAATAAAGAATAGATAAAAGAGAGTGTTGGGTTTGTCACGTTTAACTAAAAGCAAATAAAGAAAAGAACTAACTACGTGATCCAGATCCGAGTTGTGGAGGTGTTTAAAATAAGACAAATGCGAAATAATAGCTTCATGTATTTTAGCCTTTGAATTTTAATGGAGAATCAGTAGTTCAACAGAGCAGATTCAATCTTCATCCGGCTACCAAGGATGTAAGAGAAATAAATCGAATTAAGGAATAGGTTTAGACTTATGGTCGTGATTTGTCACGGATCATCGCCTAGTCAGTGGCCTATTCTTTATTTCGTAACATGAACATCATCGTAAATGCCGCTTGAATTAGGTTACCAACGCTAATTCGCACAGGATGATGAATTAAGGAAGTTGGATGCGGATGAGTGAATCTAAAGAAGTCTAATGCACTAAGGTGAACATTGAGAACCCTCGACATGACTCCAATGGAGAAGACAACAAAGAACCTTTAAAATCCAACGTTACAATTACAGAGCACGGTTTAGAGAGCCCTCGACTTCTGATCGAGCTTCTCGAGAGCCCTCGATTCTGATCTTGAATCCGAACTTGGAAGTACAAATCACTGCAATGGCTCTCAAAGGTAAAATACAAGAAGGGATTACAGGGGGAATCGGATGAGCTCGACCGGAATGGGGAAACAGAGATGAAAACTCTAAAATCTGGATACCCAAATTGGGCAAATGGTTCGCCTATATTTATAGTTTTCCTAAGCCATTTCGGATGTGTATCAACCAATCGTAATTGGATAGATCTCAGTATCAACCAATAGGAGTCGAGCACCGTGATCCAGATCTGCTCGCCAATCGAAATGCTTGATCCGGTTCACCAATCGGAAACAGAGGCATCAATTACATTATGTAATTCAAAATCTGTTTGAGCTTCTAGAAGTTCCGCCAAGTAATTTCATCTTTGGGTGTTCACATGGGGTGGAATATGCCTTTGGTCTGTGCTCGTAATCTTCCGGAATGTCCTTGGGTTTTAAAATGCATAGCGTGCAAAGTTTCTGAAATACCCTTCGGACGAGCAAATCCCGAATGCCATTTCGCATAGTTTAAGGGCTTTTTCAGAAAGCATTTTGGCTCAATCTCTTTTCGCAAAGCATTTTGGCTTGGGAGATCTTTTCGCAGGACTTTGGCCGGAGATCTTTCAAAGGACTTCTCTTCTTTTCGCAAAGAATTTTGGCTTCAGGAGGTCTTTTCAAAAGGACTTCTCTTCTTTCGCAAAGTTCAAAGTTCTTTGAATAGTAGATGTTCTTCTTGAATTGAACTTTAGCTTCCATTCTTCTTTGAATGGATCCTTCTTCTTCTTCGTGTCTTTTCTTGCTCTTTTAGGACCTTTTTAGCCATTCTTTGAGGCTATTTCTTCACTCCCTCTTTGAGTTTGACATGCGTTGTCGACTTTTGATCATTTTAGGATGGTTTTCGGATTTGGACACGTCTTTTGGTTAGCGCAATATGAACACTAAAGCACTTATTTAGTCCTCTCAAGGGTCTTTCAAGGCTCATGTTTAGGGGTAAAAATGGTATTTTTCACTACTTATCACACCCCAAACCTAAGCTTTGCTAGTCCCCGAGCAAAGAAACATAAAAAACAAAGTAAAGAGCCACTTTTGTAGGAAGCACAGTGCATTTAGCATATGCAACAAGCCTTTTAAACCCCTAGGTGATCCCTAGAGGAGGAGTGAAGTCTCTGAGGGTTTTCGGTGAAGGTACCCACAAACTTCTCCATGAAGCAGTTAACATCGCAATATTATCAAATGAGCAATCAAGGAGCAGGTTAGTTACTCTTGAATCAATGATGAAACAGAAAATTTGATTATTGTTTGCAGGAATTTAAACATTTATAAACCTCATGAATGTTTCAATATTTCCAATCTGTGAACATCATAGAAAATCATACAAATGTGCAGAAGCTCATCCTATGGATAAAAATTAGGTTATAAGTCATACTTAAGGTGCTCAAGTTCCAACCCAAATACTCACGGGTATACTCTCATCGTGTTTTTGTTGAGGGTTCATTTTCACTCAAGCTCAAGAGCGTTACATCTCCCAAGCTGGATCTGTAAGCATGAGCATAGGCATGATTCTTAGGCAATGGCATCATTGACATCTCCTCACCATAGATTGGGTCACTTCTCATCTCCACATGACATCACTCAACTTTGGATCACAAGGGCTTTTAATCTAGGTTTGTTTGTATGGCTTATGGAGTGAAGTTTCAAGGAAAGGCAATTTGAACAGAGGTTTGAATTTGAGAACTCGGAAGTGCGGAGATGGTTCATGACTCCACCTTTTGAGTTTAGCTTCTTTCTTCTTCTTTCGAGATTCTCACATTCACAAAGGATCAGTTCTTTCTTTGATCTTGCATTTTTCAACATAAGGTCCCTTTTTGCCTTTTTGCTTGCAACTTTTTCACATTGTTTGTCTCTTCTTTTCTCATCACCATATTGCCTGTTTTTGAGGTGTTTTCTTCATTTTCTTGATGTTGCCCGAAATGGTCCATCTTGATTCTTTCTCCTTTACCTCCCGAATTCTCGAGTGAGGGAAGGCTGAATTGGTTCCATAGGTTCAAAAAGTACTTTTGAGTATTTTTGATGAAGAATTGATTCTGACTCAAATAGAAATGTACAAACAGGGCAGATTTTTCTTGGTTGGTTCTGTTAGGTTCAAGGCATGTCTAAAGAAGGCCTTGATCTTTTCCTCGGTTTCATGAGTGTTACTTGTTTTAATTTGGAGTTTCCTAACTTCTAGTGGATCTAATGCCTCACCAATCCTTTGAATCGGAAAGAATTGCCTCGTCACTCTTCAACGAGATGGAAAATATATGGGCTCAATTCTCCGGTTATGGTTTTTCCTTGAGCTTTTAAGTATATCTTTACCTTTTCTCTTCCTTTTGACTTACTACGTACGATACCAAGATGTTTTTATGGTGTAATCATCATGGAAATGTAGAATATCGCAAGGTTTAGAATGTCTAAATTTGGCAAAGGAATTTTAAATTTTCTAGTTGTCATGATTCTTAAGTAAATTAATACATTTCCTAATTACTTAGGTGATTCTCGCCCTTATGTTAACTATTCCTAGGCAGACTTGTCCGCCACACCCCAAACCTATGGGGAACAAAGGTGTCCTCACCGGTTCAAAGGTGGTGGACAATTATTAGGGAAGACAATGAAACAACAATAATGCAGACGATTCTGACAAGCACATCGAAATTTGGATAGAAAATAAAAGGAAAAAAGGGAAAGGGAGTAGGGGAGGGGTTGTAAGTTTTCCAAATAGGGGAGAACAAAAAGCAATTTGGTTAGGCATGACTTATAATGTAAAAAAAATTGCAATAGAATAAAAGCGTAAAATAAGAAAATAAGAAAGAGACAATTGATGTAATTGGGCTTGTAAACCTGGTAGGGTCCTGATTCTCCTACTTCCTCATTCTTCTTAACATGGCCTGACTTGTGGTCCCGCTTTCTTGCCAAAGTTGTGAGGAGGAGTACCTCAAAGGGCTCTTCCCTATCAATGTCAAACTTGGCTCTTAAGAGGGTCGTAATGAGTCTTCCAAAGGGGAGGCCAAGACAATCTTGTTCCTTTTTACCTTGGCACTCACATCGACCATTGCTTTCAGATCAAGCATGGGGGCATTGAAGAATTGCCCTTAGAGAAGTGAAAGAGGGCTTCTAAGATGGGGTTCGCCTCTCTTGGTGTGCCCAGAATAAAAAAACTCTCTCGAGTATGGAATCCATCAAGAGATATTGCGGCAGATCTCTTCTCACTATTGATTGCCCAGAACCCACCATGCCCTGTGTCAAATGGGCAGCCATATCTCTGAAAGAGGCAACTTCAGAGCAAGCGATCAAGGGTCCATCGAGATTGAATTGAAAAGGTATCCCTAGGGCATGTCCAATGTCCTCGGCGATCCTGATTAAGTCACGATTGTCTATAAAAATAACTAGGGTTGGCACATCAAGATGTTCCTCTGTGACTGTGGTGAGGTTCGATACCACAGCCTTTGTCATCCTTGGGTAAATTTTCTCGGGTAATGGAGTGAGGATGGTGCCGAGGAAGCCTCTGAGATATCTTAAAGATAGCACAATCGGTTTGGAGGAGAAAAAGTTTCATCTACCAATAGCTCGGTATGAGCTTCGGGCATCAATGAATGGGTTAGGCAAAACCAAAGGAATGGGTAATGGGGACACTCGGACTGGGCTCGAGGCAGGGTGGGCTCCTCATGGCGATTTTTTTTTTTTCTTTTCAACCCTATCCGCTTTGTCCATTGAAAGTTTTCTTTGCAGACTTCTTGGCTTTGCCTTTGGCTTTGGGGTGTTTTGTCTTCTTGGTGAAGATTTAGGGAACATGGCAAGCAAGAGATTTCTCTTTTCCCATATTTAAAATGGCCTCAAATGTAGCTTAAGTACCAAAGAATCACAGAAAGAATAAGAGTAGAAGCGATTATCATGATCCGAGGGTTTCCTCTGTGTGAGTTTCTTTGCTGAAAAGATCCTGTATGATCTACACCTTTGATTTCGACAAGAGAAAAGGCGCAGAGGATTAGAATAGATGGTGGAGTCTTTACCTTGCGAAATGTTTGTAAAGACTCCTCCACCAGCTCATCAATGATGTCAACATGGAAACATTCCTCAGAGAATTGAGGGTGAGTAATGACATTATACACATTCAATTTAACTTTCATATTTCCAAAAGACACCTCCATGATGCCGGACACGCATTGAATGCATGCATTAGTCAGAGCAGAATGGTCTTCCCATAATGACAGGGATGGCAAGTGGTACTTTTGGTTGGTTCCATGTCCAACACCAAAAAGTCGCAGGTAGAAAACTTGTCTACTCCTACCAAAACATCTTCAATCAACCCCATAGGTTTCCTTCGGATCTGTCATTGTAACACCACTTGAGTGGGTTTCAATTCTCCCAAACCTAGCTTCTCATAAGCAGGAGTTGACACTAGCACCAGATCTAGCAAGGCTTTCTCAATGGTGTGCTCCCCAATGATGCAGGGATTGTGGGGATTCGTGGTCTTGCATCTTAGGTGGTGTTGCAATTGATAGCACTTGGTTGATTTTCTCCACAAAGAAAGGCCTTCTTGGATAAATGTATCCTAGATTGCCTTTTGTGGGTGCACACCTCTTTGAGAAATTTTGCATAAGCGAGGGACTGTTTTGATTGCATCAAGCAGGTAGATTAATTTTAACTTGCTTGAATGTCTCCATCATTTCCTCAATTTTTGTGTTTCCTTTGTCAAAAGGAGAAACTGACTTCATTGCATGGGGAAATGGGAGGTGAGGAACAAATTTCTCCTCCTCATCTTTTCAACAATTTTGTTATTTTACTTTTTCATTTTTTGAATTTTTCGATGTAAATCAATGACCATATTGCTATCCAAATTTTTTTTACTTGTTTTGATCGGCCGGGCTCAACAAGAGCCCTTATTTACTCTGAAAATAATGAGAAACAACTCGGAGATTTTCTATTTGTGTTTTCACTTCTTTTATTTTGTATTTGGTTTTGTAAAAAAATCAAGATGCCTAAAAGACAATGAAATTATAATCAAAACAAACATTAAACACAGAATCGCTGGTTCTCAAGAATTTAAAAATAGAAAATGAATGCAAAGGAGAAGGATGCAAACTCAAGCAGATCTGCCCGACTTTGGTCCAGATGCTCCTTGTTGGATCTGCCCAGATCGCAAACATCCAAAACTGCAGCAGATACCTTATTCAAGTATTGACAAAAAATAAAAAGAAAACTCGCACGCCCAAATTTGACAAAAGACAAAAGAGTGGCGCGACATTTATTCAAATAACTAGAAGGCAAAGAATAAAACTCGGAAAAAAAAAAAAAAAATTACTGCTGAAAGAAAAAGTGTTTTCTATACAAAGCTGAGACATTTAATCAAGCACTTGGAATGCAAAGTGGTTTAAAGAAAAATTAAAATAAAAATCAAATCTACAAAATAAAAAACTTAGGTCTACCTATTTTAGAACAAACTTCCCAAGAACGGCGCCAAAAACTTGTTGTCGCTCCAAGTGTGCCAAAATGTGTGCAAAAAATTAAAGAATTAAAGAATGCTAAATTATATGGATGTTAACTTATGAAAGGGATATCAGCACATTGGGGCTAACACTGGCCTGCAAGATCAGGGCCAATTGTAGCAAGTTTTAAAAGTAAGTATTTCAAGATCGTCCACGAGAAGTTTGTCTAAAATGAGAGATAAACCTCCAGATCTGTGCTACCAGATCTGGCTCTATAATTATCTAAAATAAAGAATAGATAAAAGAGAGTGTTGGGTTTTGTCACGTTTAACTAAAAGCAAATAAAGAAAAGAACTAACTACGTGATCCGATCCGAGTTGTGGAGGTGTTTAAAATAAGACAAATGCGTAAATAATAGCTTCATGTATTTTAGCCTTTGAATTTTAATGGAGAATGTAGTTCAACAGAGCAGATTCAATCTTCATCCGGCTACCGACACGGATGTAAGAGAAATAAATCCGAATTAAGGAATAGGTTTAGACTTATGGTCGTGATTTGTCATGCATCATCGCCTAGTCGTGGCCTATTCTTTATTTGAACATGAACATCATCAGAATCCGCTTGAATTAGGTTACCAACGCTAATTCGCACAGGATGATGAATTAAGGAAGTTGGATGCGGATGAGTGAATCTAAAGAAGTCTAATGCACTAAGGTGAACATTGGAACCCTCGACATGACTCCAATGGAGAAGACACAAATTACAAAGAACCTTTTAAAATCCAACGTTACAATTACGAGAGCACGGCTTCTTAGAGAGCCCTCGGACTTCGATCCCGAGCTTCTCGAAGAGCCCTCAGTTCTGATCTTGAATCCGAACTTGGAAGTACAAATCACTCGCAATGGCTCTCAAAGGTAAAATACAAGAAGGGATTACAGGGGAATCGGATGAGCTTCGAGGAATGGGGAAACAGAGATGAAAACTCTAAAATCTGGATACCCAAATTGGGCAAATGGTTCGCCTATTTATAGTTTTCCCTAAGCTTTCGGATGTGTATCAACCAATCGAATTGGATAGATCTGTATCAACCAATAGGAGTCGAGCACCGGGATCGGATCATTACGCCAATCGAAATGCTTGATCTGGTTCACCAATCGAGAAGCAGAGGCATCAATTACATTATGTAATTCAAAAATCTGTTTGAGCTTCTAGAAGTTCCCGCCAAGTAATTTCATCTTTGGGTGTTCACATGGGGTGGAATATGCCTTTGGTTCGTGCTCAGAATCTTCCGGAATGTCCTTGGGTTTTAAAACGCATTGGAGCGTGCAAAGTTTCTGAAATACCCTTGGACGAAATCCCCAGAATGCCATTTCGCATAGTTTAAGGGCTTTTTCGCAAAGCATTTTGGCTCCAGAATCTCTTTTCGCAAAGCATTTTGGCTTCAGGAGATCTTTTCGCAAAGGACTTTGGCTTCAGGAGATCTTTTCGCAAAGGACTTCTCTTCTTTTCGCAAAGAATTTTGGCTTCAGGAGGTCTTTTCGCAAAGGACTTCTCTTCTTTTCGCAAAGTTCAAAGTTCTTTGCGAATAGTAGATGTTCTTTGCGAATTGAACTTTTAGCTTCCATTCTTCTTTGCGAATGGATCCTTCTTCTTCTTCAGGTCTTTTCTTGCTCTTTTAGGACCTTTTTAGCCATTGCTGAGGCTATTTCTTCACTCCCTCTTTGAGTTTGACATGCGTTGTCAGCTTTTTGATCATTTTAGGATGGTTTTCGGATTTGGACCTGTCTTTTTGGTTAGCTGCAATATGAACACTAAAGCACTTATTTAGTCCTCTCAAGGGTCTTTCAAGGCTCATGTTTAGGGGTAAAAAATGGTATTTTTCACTACTTATCAGGCATCCGCATGAGAGGTACCCGACGGGCCAACCCCTGAAGAACCCTCACCCTGAAGGACCCGCACCTGAAGGGCCAACACCTAAAGGACTGGCCCCTGAAGCATCCGTGGTACCCGCCGCCGCCCCGCCTTCATTATCCGAGTCATCTCCTTGAGCAAACTGTGAACAAAATAGAAATCCGCTCAGTAGAAATAAAAGCTGAATTAAAAAGGAAAGGGGACTAATCTAATAAAGGGGGGAAAGGAGAATTACCTGAGTGCGAGAGCCGCTGAAAGCAAGGAAGTTGGTGTTAGGGACGAAGCGTGGCAGGATGAATCGATACGGCAAACACTCGTACCATATATGATAAACCCTGGGCACGAGAAGGGCATTGGTGGGGATCCGATTGTGGAGGAAGGCCGTAGTGAGCTCCTCAATGCTACCAACAGGATCCAAAACGTCTGTGGGAGGGTCTATGGGTATGGCATGATAGCCCTGGTACTGGTGCACCACCCACTCCCCTAGATAGTAAGCCCTAGCCCACGCCCCGTAGAAGAAAACAACAAGACGGTTGTTGAATAGGCGTGATGGACCTACGGCTGCCCAATCTCAGAAGATGGAGGTGAGGTACAGGTCGTGGAGTATCTGTCCAAGTCCAGAGGTGGCCAATCAATCAGACTGCAGCATAATAAATCAGGAAGAATTTCCAAACTAGAATAAGCAGAGTTGAAAAGGCCTTACCTGCTCAGGGACCATCAAGTCGAGTTGGGACCCTATGCCCATCTCTAGGTGCTTCATGCCCACGTCGCGGCACCGGGCTTGGTTCCAATTGCTGAGGAGAGGGTAGGTATATGCCTCTGAGTGGAGAAGCGGGTGCCCAGGATGAAAATGATGGTACCCCCACACCTGAGAAGAGCAGTGCACAAGGAACAAGTCAGTAGCATAAAAGAACATTTAAGTAAAACTGACAAAAGCAAAAGAGTTAGGGATTACCTCCAATGCCGCCCAAAAGCCGACAACAGATTTGGCATCCCCAGTAGTCACTCGGGCCATGCCATACATCAACCACACGTACCCAGCCTTGTCCCAGTCATACCTATCGATGTCGAGCTAGTTGTCCATAATACTCAGCAACGCCAAGCTGACTCGACCGCTGCTGGCATTCGTGAAGAGGGTCTTACCCAGCAGGAGTAGGAGGGTGATGCAGGCTAGGATGATCGCTTGCTCGGGGTGTAATGTAAAGCTCCCTATCTGGCTGGCCCAGATCCACCAACTCATCCACTGCATAGAGCCGAGATAACCAGGTCATCTTGACCTCGGTGCCATGCATTTTCCCACGAGGGGGATAGTCCCCTATCAATCTCACAATGTCCTCCCTGCTCGGCATCGTAAGGCTGGCTATCGGTATCCCCCCTACCCTGATGCCAGTAATCATCACCAAATCTACGGTCGTCAATATCATCTCGACATATGGCATGTGGAAGGTCATAGTCTCAAGGCGGAACCGCTCTATCAGGGCCTTCAAGTACGCGGCATTGGCCCTAATAGGGGGACAAGACAAGAACTCCCCAAAGTCCACCTGCAACAGCAAAAACTTTACCATGGGGGGACGTAGCGGTAAAAATCATGGAAATCAAGCCAACCCCCGCGGAACATGATAGGGGGCAGGTCTTGCGTTAGAAGAGAAAATACATCAGGTCATGGAAATGAAGCAAAGCTGCGTAAAAAAAAACAAAAACTGAACTCATCTCTTACCCTGCCCCCGATGCCGAAATTTGAGATATGAATGTACTATTGGTGGAGAAGGCCGGCTCGAGCAGCATCACCCTGCATCTCCAGCCAGGGACCTGCGTGGCGCTCTATCATAGTGAACTGCTCCCCGCGAGGAAACTACCTCAGGCCCCTCCTCATGGTCCTCCTTGGGAACATATTCTTTCTCGCCAGACATTCTGGGGTAAAAGCAAGCAATTACATCAAAACAGATCAGTGATAAAGAACCATTTATGTTCAACACGCCAAGAGAAGGTAAGTATGCTCTCCTTCTCTTCTATTTACTTTCAGAGATAAAGATACACTCATACAACAAAATCCCTCTTTTAATAGAATGAAAATGAAAAAAAGAGAGTCATTTCCTCTTTAAAAAAATAAAAATAAAATACATTTCCCTTTTCTATCCTTAAAAATAAAGCGAGTCAAAAAAAAATCATCATTTCTTTATGTTCATAAAACCAAAAATAAAAAAGAAGTCTTGTTTTAGGTCTTTCTTTTATAGAACAAAAAAAAAAGGAAACCAAAGGAAAAGTCCTCCTTTTATGTTTAGAAGAGCAGAAACAAAAAAATCATTTCTTGATGTTCCTAAAAACAAAAAAACAAAAAAATAAAAGAAGTCCTATTTTTAGGTCCTTCTTTTATGTTTAGAAAAAAAAATAAAAAAAGAATCACTTCTTTAGGCTTCTAAAATCAAAACCCAAAAAAAATTTCTTTCTCTTACGTACAAAAAGAAACAAGAGCCTTTTTTAATAATAATATAAATAAATAAAACCAAGTTCTTAGAAAAAACAAAAAACATATAATGATAACAAATAAAACTACCTTTTCCTCAGTTGGTTTTGAAAAAAAATATGTATGCAAAGACCAAAAATCATTCTCCTTAATAAAACTTTCAAAAATAAAATAAAATTGTGACGACCCGACTTTTCCAATCCTTACGGTATAGGAAAGGCCGGTTCATCAACTTATTGATTTCTCAATAAGCCGTATTCAAACAGAGGCCGGCACATAACAATGATCTAAAACAGAGGCAAAGCAGAGATAATTCATAATTCAAAAGCTTGTAATAACAAATCTATCACGATGAGGAACCAAAAGGAACCACCGGTGATGGCCAATCCAACACCTAAACTAATGGTTCACGATGATGGTTCCTCAAGTGATATCAAAAAGAACAAAATAAGGCCTAGGGCCCAATATTCAAAACAATATTCAGACAAAATACCAAAATACAGGATCTAAAGGTCAAGGGAAGAACTCCTCAGCAGGCAAGTCTAATTCCTCCTCAGGAATATAATCAGAATCCTCCAAATCCTCAGATCCCAAATCAGTCTCAGCACCTGTGACGTATAGTCGAGGGTGAGCTAACAGCAAAGCCCAATAGAGGAAACAAATCTATTTGTATTTCATTATAAGTAAAGGTTTTCAAAAGACAGAATTCGGATCAAATATGGTTTTCAAATGATGCTTTTAAACGAAATCTCGATTCTAATCTTGAGTTAAAACCGAATACATAAACTGATGTGTTCAAAATCTTACGAATTAGTATGCTTCTTGTCGAAATTTATAACTTAATTATATCTCTCAAATTCCTATAGCATGAGAGCAAAGTGTATACCGATGGGAAGACCCCATCACCATCGTGCTCATGAACCCTTTTTCAATGCAACAAGCCCTACGCAATGAGGGAAACTTGCGCTAAAGTTATACCTCAACACGGTTGGTAGAATCTAGGGCATCGCTCGACGTACCTCAAATCAAATGCAATTGCTAACACATATCAAGGCTTATTATTCATATCATATACGATTTTTCAAAGTTCGATTCAAAGGTCGATTCAAAGATTAACGAGGTTCCGAGGTTCAATTACAAAGTTCTTAATTTTAGCAAAGTATCCATGCCGAGGTTACGATGTCCATATGATTTCAAATACATGTGATGTTAATAACAGATTTCAAATACATGCTTCTCAAGCGAAATAGTCAAAATTCCTACTTATAATAGAATACAAATAATGTGTAGGGTTCCCTACCTTAACAAGGAGCTTCAAAAAATCACGCATAAGCAAATTCCTCACCAAGGACTCCCATGATCAAAACCTACATATATTAACACTTTCAGTGTTAATATAAGACAAAAAAAATCAAACTAAAACTTGCGGATTAAAAATCCAATAAAAATTCTGAATGCCAAAATGATGTAAATGCAATCAGGGTCAAATCTGAATTGATGGTCGAATTCAATTTCACCCTTGAATTCAAAAGCACATCATCCCAAAAATAGGAAAATCAAGCACATCGATCAGGGCCACAGATTTAGATTGAACCACGACCATCGATCACAGATTTTCTAAACAATCCCAAAATGGGAAAAATCGCACATCATGTGGCCACGATTTTAGATTGAACCGACCATCGGATCACACAGATTTTCTAAACATCCCAAAAATGGGAAAATCTGCACATCACTGTACATCGATTTTAGATTGAACCACGACCATCGATCACACAGATTTTCTAAACAAATTCCCAAAATGGGAAAAATCTGCTCATCAGTCTGTGGCCATCTGATTTTACATTGAACGACAGCCATGTCTTCTTTAATTCTAAACAAAACTTTAACAAAATAACACAAGGCGGTTTCTTCGACCTACCTCTTGTAGTTTAAACCGATGTTTCCAAGCTCCAAGCTCCAAGTTCCATGGTTGATTTTCACTTCACCATCATAAAGAAACGACCACGCCATTAGATCACACAGATTATCTCACTCACCACATCACACTTCTCATTCAATATATCAAACAGATCCTAAGACAATTTCAAAGCTAATCAATGGTTGAGATGTGAAGAGGAGGTCTCAATCTCTCTAGATCTAGGATCAAACGAGCAAGGTCTTTAGAAGCTTAAATTCCAAAGAGAGTGGGAGAGTTAATCTTCTCTTGCACTCTCTCTCTCTTATAACCAAACCTAAGCAACTATAATATCTAGATTTTTTGTATTTGTAACTTATCCACTTAAGTTGAGAACATATCTGGTGTTAACCACCAACACCAACCCAATAGTATAAGTTATCGATTTCATGACTTGCACACCTCTCGAGACCAACTCCTTTGGCCATTAGTCTTACCATAGCCTTAGCTTACCAAAAGTCCAAAAATATTCTACAGTATTTTCCGGGCACGCTTACCGAGGTAAACGAAAATATGCCGAAAATATCAGGGATATTACAAAAATCATCTCTCTAAATGATATTTTTTTTTCCCCTAAATTAGTGTTCAAAAAAAATAAAAAAAGACCAAAAATTCATTGCTTTATATACAAAATAAAAAAAACAAACAAACAAAAACAACAAAAATAAAAACCATTCTATATACATAATAAAAACAATATATATATATATATATATATATATATATTAGGCACCAATAAATCCAAAAATAAACAAAAATAGAGCATTGTTCACAAGAAAACATTCACACACTATTAATAAACAAATATACAATAAAAATGAACCATTATCCATCAAAGAATACAAGATCATGATCACATTTGCAAGAAAAAAGTAAGAAAAATCAAGAAAAATGAGTTTTAAATGATTACCTTGTGAAGAAGAAAGGGCTTTTGATCTAGCATGATTCGGATGATCAAACGGCGGAGTGAATGCCGGCGATGGGGCATGCGTAGAGGCGATGTCAAGGAACCCTAGGGAAGCTCTGGTTTTAGGTTTAGAGAGGGGGAAGGAAGCAATTTTGAAAAAACACGCTGGCTGCCCGAACTCAGGTTGCTTAAATTCGAAACCTAGGCAGACATGGCGTAACTAATAGTTGCGCCAGGCCATTTTGAGCCTCCTTTTGGCTTGGTGCAACTAATAGTTGCGCCAGCCACTCGCAGGTCGACTCTTTGGGCCTAATGCGGATCACTTGCATAGCCCGGTCCCTCTCTCTCTTTGTTTGTCACTCCCGGCTGATGCACATGCTCCCAAGTGGTGTGTTGATCCTCATTTGACTTACCCGGGAAGCCGTGCTAAAAATAAAGTAGACCGAGAGCAATAGGCGTCCCGATCTTACATAGAAAAGCATGAAAAAGTCCAAAAAATGATGAAAAAATCCCCACAGAAAATCCCAAAAATAAATCATATAAAATAAAAGAATAATTCGCACAAAATAACACTTTTAAAGAAGAAAACAAAAAAAAAGAGACCAAAAAATCATATAAAATAAAAACTTGAAAATCTAAAACCAACAAAAAAAAAGATTAAAAAAATCCCAAAAATAATTCGCATAAAATAATAGAAGTAATAAAGTAATAAAGTAATAAAATCCATATGAAATGATAACTTCAAGAAAAAAACAAAAAAAATCATCAAAAATCACATAAAATGATAAAAACAACAAATGTCAAAAATTCTCCACATAAAATAACAAAGATATATGCTTTGAAAAGACAACACGCACTCCCAAAAAGCATTGTGACATCCATTCACTCCGCTCGGGTAGTCGTGCTAAATAAACTTCGGGATCAATGGGTTCGCCCAAAGACCTAGAACCCTGATTCAAGCAGGGACACCGTGGCCAGTTAAATGGGACGGTCCATGCCTCATGATTAGACGCACAACTATGCACATGCATATTCCAAGGCGGTAAAATGTCAATATTTTATCAGCAATGTAACTATGATATATCAATGTCCTAAGTCTAAGGTTCGCCTCAGATTTTTGGATCCTACTTCAAAGTAGGAGCAACGACGTCAATCCCGAACAAACGGTCAATGTTTCGATTAGGTTGATGCCACTACTAAATCTTCGAGCAAAACACTTTGTCTTTACATTCATATAAACATGAGTGTCTAACTTGAGATTCATCACGAGCTATTTTCGATGGTGTGGACTCTTGGTCTGCGCAGTCTGGGCGTGCGCCCTACGGGGTTGAAGGTCCGGATGATTCCGTTATGAAAAAGTTCAATTGTTGGTTGAGACAAACCTGTTAAGAATGAAACTACACATCAATCAAACTATGTGTAAACATACATGTAGAAGGGTTCATTTCCCTTATTTTCACAGGCTTAAAACTTGTATTGGCGCGGTATCCTTGTAAAGTGTATGCCTTGCATTTGGGTATCCGTAGGATGGTCGTTTGTTCTCGTAAATTATACCCGGACCGGATCTGGGTCGAGACTTCCATCACCTTTTTTGCTTATCGACCCTAATAGGTGCATGTTTATACATGGTTAAATGAGTTGTAAGATCATTATCAGTACAGACCAGGATTAGGCGTCTCCCTTCGGGGGGCACCCGATTTTGACCGAATCTGTTCTGTAATATTTGAGGTTAGATGCTCTAGGTCATGGTGATCTGGGGCACGTTGGAAAAGTGACATGTAATCTCAAAAAGTGTTGTGATATTTATTTGCTCCACTCGGGTAGTCGTGATAAAAAAACTTTGAGATCAATGGGTTCGCCCAAAGATCTTGAAACCCTGCTTCAAGCAAGGGCACCCGTGACCAGTCAGATGAGGCAGTCAATGCCTCATGATTGGGCACGAACTGTCGATCACTCTCCTTACTTATGCAGTTTTTGTATTCAGAATGAATCTTGAACATCAAACTCCTCCAAAACATCTCGAGAAGCGACTGTTTTCCCAGCTATTGGGCTTTCACAACTCGTTTTCTTCCTCGGTTATGCCCAGTAATGTCACTAAGCACTTGAGAACCGATTACCTTAAGAAACGACTATTTTTCTTGACATACAGAGCTTTTATTTTCTCACCACGTTACTCATCTAATGTTTGAAGTTCGTTCTGAATGCAGCGGACCTGTCAGTAATGCTTTGGGCCTCTTCGGATGTCTCCTTTCTTTGACATTCAATCATTAGTGATCGGATACCAAAGAGGGGCATTTGTAGACACCCAAATTCGGCCCAAGGCCTGATCAAAACATATTTCGAGAGAGGCGTGTCTCCGAGTCTTTGATGGCATATATGGAACCCTTTCAAAACCTTAGGAGCCACTCCAAACCCTTAGGAACCCTTTCAAAACCTTAGGAGCCACTCCAAACCCTTAGGAATCACCCTAGATCCCTTAGGAACCTTCCCAAACCCTTAGAAACCAATCCCGACCCTTAGAACCCATTTCAGACTTAAACCTAGCTTTCTCGAGCAATGGATGAAGAGCGGTGCACCGGGACTAGCTGTGACATTTTACTATGATTGAATCTTATACCATTGAAAAGTAAAGTCCTCAGCTTTCCAACGAGCCAAGAATCACCCTAATTGGAGCTGTGTGCGCAAAGATATCACATTCCGAACCTGAAAGACAAAATGGTAAATTCAAGTGAAGCCCTTTAGGGATTTGGCACAACTAATAGTTGCGCCAGCACTAAGGTGGGTCCCCTATGGGCAGTTGACTTCTCAAAGCTACTGTGCATCATTGTTTTATTGTGCATATGCTTTGCGCAACTAATAGTTGTGCTAGGCATATGAACAGTAAACCTGGGTTTTTACCTCGAATTTTATGATTAGGGTTTGACTTGTTGACCACCTTGACCTTTGGTGTGTGTTTTGCTAGTTCTGTTGCACCCATTTACTACCTATGTGTAACCCCTTAAGTGGTTTAAAGCCCCACCCTATCATCCACCATTGGAGCACCTTCTCACATTTTTCAAGGCTCCAAAAATTCTAGGAAACCTTAGATGGCCCATTACCTAATTGCTAATCTTGATTAGCCTCTAAGCACCCTCCTAACCTCTCTTTTTCCTATAAATAGAGAGGCACCCCCCCTTACAAATGGCTTGAAAAAATTTGCAATGTAGAGATTAAGGAATCCCTTCTCTCTGTCTCTCCTCTAGTGCACCATTCCCATAAAAATTCCAGAATTCAAAAAACTCCTTTAGACCTTAGCATTTCACTAAAAAGTTCTAGGTTAGGTGTGTGTTACCCCCTAGCCTTTCCTCTCTACCCCTTAGCTATCAAGCCTTAGGAGTTAGAACACCATTCCAGACCATACAAGCCTTCAAAAGCTCATCGAAGCAAGCCAACGCAAGGCTCCACAACGGTGCAACAAGGGCCCGAGAGCTCCGGCTCTCCCCTCTATTCCTCTACCTTGTCGATTATTCCTCCATCCTCCCATTTGTGTCATTACACCACCAAATTTTCGGTAGGAACGGAGGGGCACAAATATGATCTTAAGACCCATTTGGGCAAGAGGAAGCTTTTTTCATTTCTTTTATATTGTTTTTATTTTCGCCATTAGTAGAGACTGCATTAAGCGGGTTGATTGGGTGCCTAACACCTTCCCAATCAATAACTGAAGCCCCTACCCAAGAGCCTTTGGCATAGACCGGATTCAGAGTTATATTTGTGGCACTTTGATGCTTATAAAAATGATCTAGATTTCTCGGGATACCAAAAGCTCCAGGTGGCGACTCTATCTTTTTGTTAGCGAGCGCATCGTCGCGACGGGATCGTCAAAAATTCCACGATTGCACAGTGATCAGTGACGTATTGCAGCGTCGATAAATATCTGTAGCTGGCGATCGCATCTACACAGGTATTATCTATTTAGAATTCACCTTCCTTTATTTTTCTACATTTAAATATTTTCCTTTTATTATTCTAATATATCACTATAGGCGCAAATAAATATTTTTCTATTATTATTTTATCGCTTTATTATTCTATCACTTTCCATCATAGTTCATGTGGACCGAAATGGGCTACTTTTTTTGATGATCGAGAGGAACCCAGAAAAAACGCGCACAAATAGTCTGCTGAGCCATAGCATTAGCCACGGTTTCCATGGCTTGTGCCATTCTCTGTCTTTCATCTCTCTCTTCCGGAATACTCCTTTCCGGAATAAATCTGTCACCAACCAGAACCCTACTTGAACTAGTGGGAATCTTGTCCCCACTTCTCAAATTTCGTCCACAAGCGCCTCTCAGTCTACCTTTACCTCTAGTGGACATAACGTTATGCAAATATGAAACCAAAAGTTTCATTAGCAGAAGGTCCTTACATTCAAACAAAATCTTAAACACATGGTTTAAGCCTAAGATATGTTAGAAATTTCTAAAGCTAGAGCTTTGATACCAACTGTGGTAGTGTTAATCACTGATCTATACCATTTTATACACCTTTAAACCTGGCTTCTGTAAGACCTTGAGCTATTTATAACTGATGTTAATATTGTTTTATAGATAAGCAATAATATGTAGCCATCCATGTAAAAGGTGCTAAGGGGGAGATTTAAAGCTAAGATAGCTGCTGAAAGAGTACGCAAGATGCACATTCAAGCAATAAACTGTCAAGAGGAATCAAAGAACCTCATTGCTGTATATGTTAGGCCGTGGAGCAAATCTAGACAGGTCAAAGGGTTCTACTGTGGGCAAACTTGGGCAAAATAGTGCAGCAGCTTATAGTTGAGATGAGCTCAAGTATCTCAGTTATGCAAAGCTTTGAAAACATCAAGATCTTAAAATGACAGCTATGTGCACAGTTGGGCATCTCAGTATAAGCTTCAACTTTATACATCAGTGCAGCCATGTGGTTCAGCCCAACAGCAGCAGCATGTTCTTGGACCTGATGAGTTATAGTAGCCAGTACATTGAGGGCTTGAGCAGCTAGGGAGCTCAGTAAGATTTGGAAAGTGCACACTAAAGAAAAACAATAAAGTATGAGAATAGATGCACACATGAGATCCATAGCAATAGCTGCACAATTTAGCAAGAACACACCAATCCACATCAGCAGCATCAAACATTAACAGCTGTAGCAATATGGAGCTCAAAGCAGTGCAGCAAAACCATTCTTTGAACCTCTCAAATGAGTGAGAAAGTGCACATTAGAAAGGAGGAGCTGGGGCACTCAATTGCACACAAGGGCAGCCATTCAATTCCTCATCTTTAGAAGATGTAGCAGCAATATAGGGTGAGTGTTAGCTGAAGAGCCAATAGGTTGAGCAGTACTGAAGCCTGAAAGCCAATCATTTGAGAGGTTGGATGAAGCACCAGCACCTGTCGACTTATATATAAACTGCAGCATTGTTGAACCTCTCGAAATCAGCTGGAATACACCAACCTGTCAATAGGATCATAGCAGCAGCTCCCATTCCTCTCGAGCACATCAACTCTAGCCAACCTCTCGAGTTTTCCATTCATCTTGTCGACTTATGTATAAGCTTCAGCCATCCTCCCACATCCTGCCGAGTGTGGCTTCAGAACCTATCAAATGGAGCAGCAGCAGCTTCACATCCTCTCGAATCCTCCCCCAACCTCTCGAATGCTCACAACAACAACACACTAATGAACCTATCGAATGATTTAAAAGCTCTCCAAACTTGTCAAGCTCTTAAACTTTAGCAAACTTGCCGAAATTCCCACATCCTCTCGAGTGTAGCTTTGCACCTACAGCCAACCTATCGAATCTATCTAGCAAACCTTCAGTACCTCTCTAGTTTCCAATGCTTCCTACAGCCAACCTATCAACTAGTTAAGTCATCTTCTCGAATCGACCTTGCACACCTTCAACACCTGTCGAGTTCTTGAAGCAACCCCTCGAATGGTTGTTAAAGCTAATGATTAACCTCTCGAGCACTTCATCTCAGTAGTTTTCATCCTCTCGACTGGATAGCTGTAACATAGCCACCATCCTCTCAAGTTTCAGCCACTACTTTCAGCAACCTCACGAGTTGTTGCTGCGCCACAACTCTAACCTCTCGAAGCTCGGGATCTAGCTGTCATTAGCTGCTATCAGTGACCACTTGGAGGCTATTTTGGGTTCTAAATACAGCCAATGGATTGTGAGATTAATTTGGGCATCAACAGCAATTTGATTTCAATTTATTGGCAGCAATTATATGAAGGCTACAGTTGGTGTTCTCTTTGGTCGGCAGGGGTATTTTTGAGAACTCCAAGGCACAAGAGAAGTCTGCACATGGGCAAAATTGTTTTTCAAACTAATTGGAGAAATTCTTTGCAGGAATGCAAACACTTCAACTAAGCACAATAGAACTGGACCTCTCTCTTCTCTCTAATTGGTTGGAATGCTAAACACATGGATTAGCATAAACTGAAATGGAAATTCTCTTCTCTGATTGGTTGCAACTCAAAGCACATGGATCACTACATATGTGTTAATAAGCATCTTTGCTGCTGTAATTCTTTAGCAAGGAAATTAGGAAATTCTCTGAGTTCTCCTTGACTCAGTTAGGTTTAATTTTAGGTTTAATTTTTCCTTTTCTCTTCCCCCTTCTCTCTCTAATCCAGCCTGTTGGATTAGATCTAGGTAGCAGCTGAGATCTGATTTCTAATTGTAAATAAATATTTAAATTCATTGTGAAGAGCTCCAGATTCATGCACAGACTGTAGGCTTGAGGCAGATCATTGTAAGTTTTGTTTAATCAATGAAATATTAATTTTAAAGTCCCATTAGATCTGTAATTTTTCTATTCAATTACTTTAGAAGTTTCCCGATCTGATGCACCTATGGTTGCCTGAGCTTGTAGCCTTTCAACCATAGTGTCTGTAGTAATTTTCATGTTCTAATCTTTATCCTCACTGCTAGAATAAATCGCTAGGATGATTTGTGACCATTCAAGTGGACAGATTATACCCTTCGGACTAATCCATAAGTGAAGGTAAAATTGGATTCTTCCTCTTTGCACTAGTGCTTGTAGCCAAGTGAAAGATTGTAGCAGATCCGACTCTTGCTCTGATTTCTAGATCTGTTTTCAGTGAAGAGATCTGGAATTATGTAGAGATTGCAGCCTTGTGAGCTCGGTCATTATATCTATTTGAAGCAATGATTAGCTGAGTTTAGATCCCCAAATAATTTGTGATTTCTAATGGTTCTCACTAGATCTACATGGATTATTTGATCCTATGGTTGTAAGTGCTTGTAGCCTTATAAGTATAGTGGTTGTAATGGTTTTATTGTTTAAATTTGAACCTTTTGATTGGATGAAGTCTATAGGATGATCTGTGACCATTCAAGTAAACAAATCATACCCTTAAGATTAGTTCAAGCTTTTTTATTTGGTTTGGATTCTTCTACCTTGCACTTATACTTGTAGCCAAGTGAATGATAGCTGCAAATTCACATATCTTGATCTGTTTTGCAACAAGAATCAGTCCCTAGCTGTCTATTTCTCACCATTTTATTTTATCATTCATCTTCCTCAATCTTGTAAATTTAGTTTTATATTTCTGTTTTGTAAATTAGATCTAGTAACACCCGAAAAACTCTCTTTCTTCTTAAACTAGGCTAGAATTGCTAGATCTGTAGCAGATCTGGAGGTCTACTATACAGCCTATTAGGTTTTAGATCACTACTCCCTGTGGGATAAACTCTTACTGTTAAAACTTACTATAAAAGGACCATGTATCTTGCAGGTCTGTATATTTTAGAGTTGCTATTTTCATCTCTTTCATCTCACTTTTCATCTGATTTTAATTTGTTGTCCACACCCTAAAATATCTCGAACAGGCAGCTCAGATTTTCGAACTCGAAAACTTGTACCGTCGAACCGTCGATTAGGTGATCCCGAAACTCACGAACACTTGGTACATCGACACAAAGCAGAATCAAAGCAAACAAATCTAACAAGCAGATAGAGCTATCATAAGGAAATTTACATCTCCAATTCTATATATGACTATATCAATGACCATGACAAAAGGCGGTTCTAATTCCATGCAAAAACACATGGACAAAAGAACAGAACCGAACCACCGATGACCACCGACCGTCACCTAAACAATGGTTTACAAAACAATACAAAAGCTATGTACCGAATCTAATATACAAAATAAAAGTGGCTGGACGTACCAAGCCTTACACACAAATCACAAAATTATATCCTTCTCAACCCAGTCCACTAAAAAAATTCCTCAGGAGGGGGCTCAGTCTCCTCCGGAATGTACTCTGAGTCCTCAAGATCAAGGTCCTCAGTACTCGCGTCTACACCTATGCCTGTGACATATAGTCGAGAGATGAGCTAACAGTCTAAGCTAAATAGGGAAACATCAATAGCATGCATATTATCACATCACACATATATCTCATGATATAATTCAAACTTGCTTTTCAAATAAAAACTCACACTTTAAAAGTATTTGAATTGAAGCAAAACTGATATTAGATGCATACTTCAAAGCACATTCACATGATTTTCTAGATCTTTGCTCATAATAAAAGAAACTTAAACCAATCACTTAAATATAATCTTGAGAATATATAGCATCAAGAGCCACACAAATACTGATAGAAACCCCAACCATCGTCGTTCAATGAACCATTTTCATAATGCCCAAGCCCCTTCGAATGAGGAAGACTTGTGTCGAACGAAGTTTAACGCAGATCGGTAATAAAGAATGGATATCCCACAGTACTAGAGCAAAAGGGATTTGTTTTGCAAGAATCTTAAATCAAAGTGCGAAGTCTAACTTATAGTTTATCACCGTGAAATGTGATATTTTATAACTAGATTTCAAATTTGGAAATCTCAGAGTTCACACACACACATACACATCTTACGTAGTTCAAACACACACACACACACACACACACACACACACGCACACACACACATTTGTCGTGTTGAGAATCTATGTACAAAGCTCATGCGTATTAGATGGCAAATTTTATGATTTACACACTTAATTTCATCATATCACAATGTCGATACTAGTTGTATCAAATGTACATGTTTTAAGATTTTCCCTACCTCAATGTGGAGCTAAAACAAAGATTTCCTTATTCGGGGTAGCCCTCCTAATACTCATCCATGATCACACCTAGAACACACCAATTTACATCCTAAAGTCATGAGTGACGAAAAATGGGAAGTCCTAAAGTCTCTTCGAGTCCCCTTACTAAAAACAGAAAAAATCTCAGAATCTGTCCAAATCGATCGGTTGAATCCCAAGTCGATCGATCGGTTTCCAAATCAATCGTTCGAAATCTATTTCGATTGGTCGGTTTCTCCAAAAAATCCACATATCGCTATTGTCATAATCTGATCGATCGGTTCCCAAATCGATCGATCAAAATCCATTTTGATCGGTCAGTTTCTTCAAGACACTCTTTCTTTCTCTGTTTCACAATTCGATCGGTTCCCAAATCGATCGATCAAAATCCATTTTGATCGGTCAGTTTCTTCAAGACACTCTTTCTTTCTCTGTTTCACAATTCGATCGATCAGTGCATAAACCGGTCGATCGGACTCCAGAATTGATCCATCGAATTTCATTTTGATTGATCGATTTCTCCAAAAACCTTTCATATTTTTTTCCTGTCAAAATCGATCGATCGGATACTAATTTCGATCAATCAGTTTTGACAGATTCTCCGAAACACAGGCTTCTTCATCCCAAGTTCCTTTTTCCTCAAATTTGTATCTTATGCTTCTAAATTTTTACTCATATCTTAACTAAAGCTTAACATAACTATAAATCACAATTCAACACATCTTTCCTCACCTTTTGAGGTCATTTTCTCGATCCACGTGATCTTGTCCAAGAGAGGGTTTCAAAGTCGAAAAATGAGGATTTTACGTCCATCCTCAATCCATAGATTTCACATCGAAGCTCTAAGCTTGTGTACATAACACTTCACTCTCTAGTAGTTGGGAAGGAGAAGGGTTAGAGCTCTCTTCTTCTCTTCTCACTCTTTACTAAAAACAAAGCAAACAAAAAATCTCTTATCCAATTGACTTTTGTACTCAAAGACTCAGTCTTGGGTGCTAAGTCGGTACACCGCACGTGAGTGTACAGTACCTCATCTAATGGCTCATATTATCACTAACTCCTTTTTCACTTGAGACGCATTCTTATAATTTTACTCATTCTTAAAATTTATACTGTTAGATGCGTGACCTGTCGGACACACACCGAGTCGGACTTGTTTGGAAATCAAAATTTTATGAGACGTCACATTACGATCCATCATAGTAGAAGTTTAACAATCAGAAAATAGAACAGTTACAATTCATGTTTTAGCTCTTCAAGAACACTGTATAATAATGAATGTTTGAAACTATATAATTGATCTGAACTGCAATATTTAGATTATAGTTTCAAAATTATATAATCAGTGAGCTTTAGAGACTAATTTTTCCTTTCTTTGAAAAGAGAGACTAATATCTATTCAATTCAAATTCCTTGAACTTCTCTACTATTTTTATGAAAAATCTCATATTGCTGAACTTAGAATCAAAATATTCTATAATTATGATAACCTATTTTTTTGTCTAGAACTATCTATTAGAAACATCAAAACCGTAAGGCATTTATGCAAACAAATCGTGAAGATGATTTAAGGCCATCATTTGTTAACCAAAGCCAAAAAGCCAAAATCTCATAAAGAATTTATCCTTTGAACCCTATTAGAAGTCTAAACCAAATTTCTTTATATCAAGATCTTATAAACCCTTAACCATATGTGCTACCAAAAACTTTCAACCTTCAACCCTTACAATTCCTGAGAATTTAGAATGCAAAAGAAAGAAAAAAGAGGGAGTGAAAAGAGTAAAAGTTAACAGATAAAAGAAATGCCGAAAAAGAGTACAGTTGAAAAGAAAAAAGAAAAGAAATATGGGAAAAGAATGAAAAATCATGATAATACGATTTCTGAAAGCAAAGTACGATTTTGGAAAAAAAAACAAAAAAAGAAAGAGAAGCGAAAAGCTTCCAAACTAAAAATCCAAAGGATATCTAAAGAAGAAAAAATCAAAAGAAGAAATGAGATTTTACAAAAATAAGAATTAGTAGATGGGAAGAAGCATCCAAATTCTTGGATACTTATTGATGCCGAAATATAGACGAATTAGAAGAAGATAGGAGAAGGAAGAGCTAAATTCTCAGAAAACTTTGAATCCTTTTATCCTTTATTTGGAACCTTTTAAACCCAAACCCCCATTACAAGCTGAAGGAAAGACTTTTTGATTTATGATTTGCAAAAGCATAAGCCTAGTAGAGATGTGAATAATAGATACTATGGATTGTATAGGGAATCATATGAATAGAATTGATTATCCTTTCTATGAGATTCATGCTTTTTTTAATTCTTCAAGATATATCATACCGTGAGATTCATATTTTTTTTAATTCTTCAAGATATATCATATTGTGAGAACCAAAAATTTTGATATCTTTTTTAGAGTATGCCAATAGTGAGTTTCATTAAAAATATTTTCTAAATCTGTAATTTAGAAAAATTTATGATGAATAAACTTTTCACTGGTACACACACACTCTATGCTTTACAGAATCGAAATTGTTGAGTTATGATCAAGGATAACTGTTAGGATGGAAAGTGGTGGTTAATGGAATCCAATCTTTGGAAAACAATAACAACCATGTGATGATTAGATAATTAGTGTATAAAATTAATTTAGATTTTTTTTTACTTTTGATTAGTTTTATTTTTGAAAAATAAATTAAAAAATCTAAAAAGATTTGAAGTTTGTAGGTAACTTCACTGAAAACCTTCAGGAGACTACAACTCCTCCACTAGGGATTGCCTAGGGGTTTAAAGGCTTGTTGCATCTGCTAAATGCAATCGTGCTCCCTACTAAAGTGGCATTTAAATTTTAGATTAATATTTTTTTCCTTGTTTGCTAGAGACTAGCAAAACATCAGTTTGAGGGTGTGATCAGTCACAGAATATACCATTTTATCATCCTTAACTTAATGTTGTTAGACCTCAATTGCTACTAACAAGTTAATGATGTGCAGATATTAAAGATAAACAATAAAAGAAAACCAAAGTGTTAATCTTCGTAAAAATGAACTCAAAAAGTAATATGAAAAATGATTTAACGTAAAAGACGATTTAACACTACTGAAAGCCAAGAAATCATACTTTACGATTGAACGAAGCCAAAGAAAGAAATATGAAATGGTAATTTACGATTCTTTAAGCGATCGCTCGTAATATAAAATTGTCCAGAAAGAAAGAAATCATAATTTACGATTGTTCAAAAGACAATCCAGCGGAAGGCGATATAGAAAGAAATCAATCGATCATAATATAGAATCGTCCAGAGAGAAAACTATAACAGAAGAGAGAAATCGTGTTTTACTATTTTACAAATAAAAGCTTCTCATTGTTGCTGATCACATGAAGATCCACACCGTCATGCAGCAAAATAGAAGAACTCTTTAATTAAAAGTTTGGCAAATCACATATCCGAGAAGATTGATGAAAAAAGACTCCTAAAAATCTCGGTTGCTGAAATTAAGGAGAAAGTCCAGAGGCGCATCAACCACTGAAATTAAAGTTATATTAGAAATCTTTTATTTTTAGTAGTTTGTTTTATTAGAATTAGATCACTGTAAACCAAGCCCTTATGATCTATAAATAAGAGGGCTCGACATAGGAATAATATCATCGAAGAAATTTTCAGCATCAATTGACGCCTGAGGTTAGGTTTTCTTCCGATCAAATTTAGAGTAGTTTAGTTTAGATATCCAAGGTTCCTCGATCACAATTGACAACTGGGATTGAGAGCTAGAAGATTAGAATAGATATCCATAGTTTCTCAGAAGCAATTGACGCCTGCGGCTGATGGGTGAAAGATATCATTTTTGTTGCTTTCTAGTTTAGATTTATTTTTATTGTAATTTGCTGCTTTGTAAATATCTCAAAGTTTTAATTTGAATTGACGACTCAGATTGAGATTTGTAGATTAGTGCAACGGTTTTACTTTTCCATTTTTGATTTTTTGGAATTTGATTGACACCTAAATTTCTAGTAAATTAAAGATTAGTATAGATCTATATTGAAAGATGCTAGTTTTTTATTGACGCCCAAATTCTAGAGGACTGAGATATAGTGTAACGATATTTTAAATTTGTAAACATCCGAAAGCTGAAGATTGTGATTGACGACCACAATCTAAACAAGGACTTAGGATTTATTTTCTGCAAATTAGTTTAAGAAACCATTCTTTCATTCATATTTCTTAAGTAGTTTAGGATCTTAAAGATAAATATAAGTTTTTTGCATAACGAAATATAAGATAAATCACTTCTTCGTGGGATCGATCCTATGCTAGTATTATAATTTCCATTGTGCGCTTGCAATAAGTTAAGTCTTAATTAGAACAACATAAAGAGCATATCACACTACCACACCATATTGCTTTTGGATTTAGGATATAATCTTGTCTATATTATAATTAGGACGCAACTTTAGAAGACCCTTGATGCGGCTTGCAACCCAATGATTAGTTGCCTGCCAATGGTCCTTTCCGTGTTCTGCTGGTCCACATGTATGCGGGATATGAAATACGATTTTGAATGTGAAATCAAAATATATCTTTCAAGCATAGATGCCCCAGGGGCATGAGGGAATGACACACTTTTCTACAACCTTGGTTGTATGAGTCATTATAGGTGCATATTGAAAATTTTCCAATATTGCAAATTCTTTCAAAGCCTTTTGAAAGTCCACTTTCGAGGTGAAAAGTTTTTCAACTTTCATAGATGTCATCTCCCATCACATAGGGGCACATCCTTTTTATCCTTACTCCGACTCCTCAAACTAGATCCGCCACCACTATCTTTGGATCTATCAGTTGCAATGTCCTCCAACATGGGGTTTGTGTCATGGGGAGACTCGTATAAAGTTTTACCTCTAATATGACTCTTATTCGAAAAATAAATAGGACCTTCAGATGGATTGACATCCTCCATCGTATCCCGAGAAGGAAATTTACGACATCGTTGCCTACTACAAATAAAATCACAATAATTTAGGGCAACAAATATACTAAGCAAATAAATTTAAGGTTAAGGAAATTAAATGACGAAATATAATAATTTTTCCTGCTTCTGCAAGATGATAGTGAAATGTCATCGACTGACTCGATACTATCTTGCGTTCAAGCTTTCGAAAATCTATAGCGAAAAATAAGTCTACTTTCCTCATTGATCGGTTCCTTCCTATTATGAGCAAAGATAATCTTTTAATTGTGTAGGGTGTGTCAATATGAAAAATTATATAAAACCAATATACGAAATCAATAAAATACCTTTTCTCGCCACGAGGAGTTTTAAAGATAGGAGACGCATAAGAGGATGCATCCTTCTTGTTCATGCTTTTATTCTCTCCCATTGTTTTCTTCATTCGTCATTTTTTTAATGATATACATATGTATCATTCCACAACCTTGGTTTGCAAGAAACATTTCATGCACATCTTCATTGTTTTCAATGCCTATAGGGAAAATTTTCTAGCTCAAGGTGCATGAGTATTCGAGAGCGAATTTACTTTCTTCCCGTCCCATCTTGATTACCTCATACATTTTTCTTACGAGTGCCTCATAGTCATGTCACGCTTAACATTCTTCATTTTCTTTTTCCCTCCAACATAGATTGATTACAAATAACATTCATTCAAAACCCCATCGTAGAAACAAACCAAGGAAATCATATCATTCATAGCTGGTTCAATCCTATTTAGTAAGAGATGACAACATGTTATACTACACGTGACTTAAATTGGATGTAAGAATTAGTTATAGATATAATGGCTAGTAAAAGTTATGGCTCCTAGACATTCCGTAAATTCCTCAACACATAATCAACTTCAAAAAATATGCCAATGGTTCTAGTATATGAGATTCACCTAGGGACGTGTGACGGGGTTAACACTCGAGCTTGCAGCATGGTGCCTTAGGCATGCGATGTAGTGCAAATAATGGCACGCGATATTTTGGTGCCGGGACGGCACGGCATGTAGTGCCAAGAGGGCACACGACATAGTGCCAAGATGGCCTGGCGACGTGGTCGTGCTACGAGGATGCGACATAGTGCCAAGATGGCCTAGCAACGTGGTTGTGTTGCGAGGACGCGACACGATCACATGGGGGTAAGATGCGGGAGTGATGCGGTCGAGATATGGATGCGACATAGCCAAGCTGGGCTAGCGATGCGAAGGCATTACGGTATGTCAAACCAAGGGGTTTGAGGTTCTCCTGCCATTCTGGCCGAATGACTATTTTACCCTTCTATGTGGAAGAGGAGCTGGAGAGTTTCCTTCCACCCACATGGGGCCTTGCGTTGCTAGAGGGGGCACAAGTGTCTCCTAGGCCTGAAAGGGTTAGCCTAGGACGTCAACGCAGCGATGTTGTGTGGCACCCAAGTTGAGATTGAAGTATGGCCACGGACTATGCATCGCGGTGCATACGGCTAGGCAACCTCGCGAGAAAACTTGAGCGTTGCGTGAGACTCAGTAGAGCACGTTAGCATGAGGGCTGCGTGGGACTCCGTTGAGCACGACAGCATAAGCAAGCACAAGACTGTGGGCTTGGTTCAGTATGTGAGCAAGACATGATGGTATAGGGAGCTGCATGCCAAGACTGTTGCGAAGTGAGGTACTAGTGCAGTGCACAGTGGTGCAAATGAGCGTGTCGTAAGGGGCACAATATGTTGGGTGATAGGCCACAAAATAGAGGTAACCACGTTGGGAGAGTTCCCGTCCTCTAGGTGGGTGGTATCAGAGCTGATGTGTAGATGGGTTGGCTTCGTTGCATGAGGTAGCGAAACACCGTGTGGGTTGGTAGCGTGTCGAAGGATGCCCCGCGACAGTTGGTATCAGAAGTAGGCTGACTTAGCACATTGGGCGTTAGGTGTCACACGGGCTGTGGTTGCTGAAGAGCGACCCCGTGACATTTGATATCAGAGCCAAGTTTGATCCAGAAGTGATGATGCTATTGAGCTAATTGGTGCAGAGGCACGCGATGTGGTGTCAAGAGGGCACGCGACATCCCTGAGCTAGTTAACAGGTGAGGGCCTTGTGACAGTGGAACTAGGATGACCCGGCAGGGGTGATGGTGGGGAGCTAGTGGGAATGTGGGGACCTAAGAACTAGATATGAGATGCTAACAAGCTAGGAGGAGTTGGCAGGGTCAGTTCACTGTGACAATGTGTCAACAAGGACATTAATATTATGGAGTGGTGGAGGATGTGATGGGGTCAACACTCGAGCTTGCAGCATGGTGCCTTGGGCACGCGATGTAGTGCCAAGATAGACACATGACATCTTCGTGCTGGGACGACACGATATGTGGTGCCAAGAGGGATGCGACATGGGGCCAAGATGACCTGGCGAAGTGGTCGCGTTGCGAGGACGCGACACGGTCACATGGGGGGTAAGATGCGGGAGTGATGCAGTCGCGACATGGACGCGACATAGCCAAGCTGGGCTAGCGACGTGAAGGCGTTGCGGTATGTCAAACCAAGGGGTTTGAGGTTCTCCTGCCATTCTGGCCGAATGACTGTTTTATCCTTCTATGTGGGAGAGGAGCTGGAGAGTTGCCTTCCACCCACACGGGGCCTTGCGTTGCTAGAGGGGGCGCAAGTGTTTCCTAAGCCTAAAAGGGTGGGCCTAGGACGTCGACACAGCGATGCCATGTGACACCCAAGGTGAGGTTGAAGTATGGCCTCGGACTACACATCGTGGTGCATACGGCTGGGCAACCTTGCAAGAGAACTTGAGCGCTGCGTGGGACTCAGTAGAGCATGCTAGCGTGAGGGCTGCGTGGAACTCCGTTGAACACGGCAGCATGAGTAAGCACAAAACCATGGGCTTGGTTCGGTATGTGAGCAAAACATGATGGCATGGGGAGCTGCATGCCAAGACTGTTGTGAAGCGAGATACTAGTGCAATGCACAGGGTAAAGCTTGAGCAGACCAAGTTTAGCACAGTGGTGCAAATGAGCATGTCGTAAGGGGCACGATATGCTGGATAGTAGGCCGCGAAACAGAGGTAACCATGTTAGGGGAGTTCCCATCCTCTAGGCAGGTAGTATCAGAGCCGATCTGTAGATGGGTTGGCTTCGTTGCATGCGGTAGCGGAACACCGCGCGGGTCGGTAGCGCGTCGAAGGACGCCCCACGACAGTTGATATCAGAAGTAGGTTGACTTAGCGCATCGGGCGTTAGGTGCCGCAAGGGCTGTGGTTGCTGAAGAGTGACCCCATGACAGACGGCTCAACATTTCCCTCCATCCATAGTTGGAGGTTACCCTATCGTCCGCGGAACAGTCAAAGTGGCTCTATCGAAGCAAGGACCCTACAATTCAAAAAAAAATAAAAAGGCTAAAATAACCGTATAAATTTGATATGTAGATGAAACGAGTAACATAGAGAATGATTTATTAGTTACGAATAGTTTTCTAAAAAAAATGTTAATCAATTGTTTATTCAAACTCTTATCACTTTAATTAATGCCTTGGCATTGCAGAGACTTATCGATGATGTTATTATTTCAGTTTACATGCTTCTATTCGAGGGCTTGTTGAAGTTTAGTCCCACATTAGGTACATAATACCCTTGTCTCTCCCTTTACAATATCCCGTCCCCTCCACTCATGGCCAATTGATTTTGAGATGGATATGAACTAACTTATCCTATATAAGATAACTTACGCATTTCAAGTCCCTATTGTATTACTTTTTGGGATATGTGTAATATTCAGTACCCATGTGTGCCGTTTGATGGGACACATATATCTACAAATCCAAATTGTTGAAGATTAGGATGAAAAAACTTGTCTAGCTATCATATGATTCAAAGCAGTCAACTCTTTTTACAAGAAAGGACAATCGTATAAATCTCAAAAACCAGTTTAAGAGCCTCTACATTAGTTAAAACAAGTCTAAGCAGGGACCACTGAGATTTGCTTCAATTCGGCTTACATTACACATTATTGCAACCTCAAGGTTGTAGGTTTGAGAGCCTCATCATTGTCTTCTTTGGCTTTGTGTCCTATATATTGGCTTCAACAGACATGTTCCAGTACTGAATTTCTATATAAAACTTAGATTAAGTACTAAAAGGTGTCTGAAATTTGCTGATTTGGTGGTCTTTGTGTAGGTTTTAGCTTGTATTTCTAGTTTTTGTTATGGGATTTAGCTTCAATGAGAGAAGACTAAGAGAGGTATTATATAGAATCAAGTGTAGTTGGAGATTGGTTTTTGTTATGGGATTTAGCTTCACTACAAAAAATAAGACTATTAGCGGCAGCCAAAAACTGCCACTATTAACTAAAAAACTGCCGCTAACAACTGCCGCTACTAGTACTGTCGCTACTTTGTTTTAGCAGCAGTTTTTACAACTGCCGCTAACTTCTCAATAGTAGTGGCAATTAAAAAACTGCCGCTAACAACTGCCGCTACTAGTACTGTCGCTACTTTGTTTTAGCAGCAGTTTTTACAACTGCCGCTAAGTTCTCAATAGTAGTGGCAATTAAAAAACTGCCGCTACCATGTTTATACCAGACCCGTCCAGACCTGTCCCGACCCTCGTCGCTATCGAACGAAATCTGCGATGGAGCTTAGAGAGAGAAATTAGGTTGAATGAAAGAGAAATGAAAATGAAAATGTAAGGGCAAACGAAAGAGAGTTGGGATACTTATAATCGTGGGTTGAGTGAGTCGGTTCCCTAGGTCTGGCGAAATTCGACCCAACAAACTTTTCAATTATTTTAGGAAGTGGATTATTGAAGTAGTGATAGTTGGGCATCAGTATTTTTATTGGAGAGCTGCCGCTAAAACTCTCTTTTTTAGTAGTGTCAGCAAGTATATGGATTACTATAATACAAGGTGGTTTTATAGCTATGAATGTAATAGGTCTTTCACTAATGGGTTACCAACTACTTATATAAATTAATAGTCCAAATGGAACCAGAATTATAGGTCTTTCAATAAATTAGTTTCACTCTAATTTCAACACTAGCTCAAATGGAACCAAAATTGTCTAGTATTAGCAGTGATTTAAGAAAACAAGGTGAAATAAGTTGGTTATCAGATCGAATCAGTTTCAGTGTATCAACCGATAGGGAGACTAGAGCTTAAACCTTCGCCTAGCTACGAATGTAATAGGTCTTCTTGAAATAAGTTACGAACTACTTATATAAATTAATAAGTAGTCCAAATGGAACCAGAATTCACTATAAAAAATAAGGACTATTAGTGGCAGCCAAAAACTGCTGCTATTAACAAAAAACTGCCACTAATAGTCTTTAATAGTTTTTTGTTAATAGTGGCAGTTTTTTGCTCCAAAAAACTGCTGCTAATAATCTATTTTTTTGTAGTGATTATTGGTCTTTCTATTGAAATTCCCTTAATCACAAGAATTGATTGGCTATTCGATTAATTCTACTTTAATGTAATGATTATTCATAGACCATCAAGCACCATAACACGATATTTACGTGGAAACCCAATCATGGGAAAAACTATGGGACCGAAGTCTAACTAAAAAAATTCACTATAAAATAAAACAATTACACGGAGTTTCAAATGATAAACCAAACAAATGCACATGCCCTAAAACCCCCAACTAATCCAACTTCCCATCGCAGGTGTCTCTATAGCCTTCAGATTTGAATGCTTTCCTCAATTGTTGATGAACTTACAACAATCCACCTTTAGATCCACAAGGCTATCAACCAACGCACCATAATCCCTAAGGCTCAATACTCCCAATTCACTTGGGCAAATTAACGAAAAGAAAAATGAAGGAGAAAAGAAACCTCTTGAAAACAAACTTATATAAACATCAAAATTTGATTTTAATTCAAAAGGGGGAAGAAGTTTATGGGCAACCCTACTACACCCAAGGAAAGAGAACAATTGATTGCTTAGCTCACTTGCATTCTTCAAAAAAACCTTTTATTAAAAATCCTAAAGCTACCTGAGTGGATAGTACCATAAAAAAGTCTAAAAAACCCGTTTTGGCAAATGAACAAAATAGTGATGTAAGTCTCAGATCGAGGAATTATAACTAGGTGCGATTATAGTGACAGCGAGCCGTTACCACCCTTAATGAATTCATGCATTCCACGGTCAAATTGGGCATTCCACTACCACATTGGGCATTCCACGACCTAGTCGAATAACAAAATCGTTAATAAACAATACCCATCTAGAAAAATATAAAAGTACCTTTAGATCCACCCACCGAATCTTTGAGTTCACCCACGCTGAAACACATTGACTGCATTGAATAAGACGATGGAGATTGTTTATCGTCCCAAACATTCACACGGTGGATCATGAGATCATGGGCGTACCATCAGACCATCGATTTTTTATTTCATGTGGTACACACCCAAAAAATGACCTTAAATTCAATTTTGAGCGTGCACGTGATGTTAAGGTCACTTTTCTGAGATGTATTCCACGTGAAATAAAACATTGACCATCTGATGGGACCATGATCTCAAGATCCATCGTGCGAAAGATTGTGAGGATAAACTATCTCCATCGTCTGATTCAGCGCAGTCAATGTGTTTCATCACGGGTGAACTCAAAGATTCGGTGGGTGGATTTAAAAGGAACTCAAAATATAAACCCTTAATGAATTTATGCATTCGACAATCAAATTGGGCATTCCACGACCTAGTTGAATAACAAAATCAATAATAAACAGTACCCATCTAGAAAAAAATAATCCCGTACATATTCATGCATTTCAGTGCCAAATTGGGCATTCCACGGCTCAGTCGAATAACAAAATCGATAATAAATAGTACCCATCTAGAAAAAAATAATCCCTTAGCGAATTTATGCATTCCACGGCCTAGTCGAATAATAAAATCGATAATAAACTGTAATGACCCTGATTTTTGTTAATACTGAATCATTGACATTTAATGAGAAGCTGAGATTATAAAGAAGTACCCCAAGCTCATCGCCTCATGTACGTAATTTTTGAGGACGAAAATATTATAAGGGGGAGAGAATGTAACAACCCAGATTTTTAAACTTTATTTTAACGGTATTAGATGATGTATCACACTATGTACTGTGCCAACGCTCCACATCGGAATCGGAACCCACCTTTTAAAATAGCAAAAATTCTAATTTTTTCTATATCAAAATTAGACTTATTGCGAAGTGCTCGTCGATAAGATTCCAACGATATATAATTTGACGACTTCTGACAAGAATATAAAAAGTTATGCCCATTTTAAATGATCAAGCAAGTCAAAGGGTATAACTGTAATTTACGGAGAGAAACACTAATTGCTTCAGTGCTTATACAAAGCACTGGAACAAAACCTTTTCTCAAGCTATCCAAGTTACTTATGAATTCTTATTCCGTGTAAAAATCTCCTAATTTATTAAATCTTCTACGAAAGGTGTTAATTAGAGTTGACCTAAAATTTTATACCATTATAAATAAAACTTTAAAAACTCTCTACTCTCTATAATCAAAAAACATTCTCTCTAAAGACTTAGACGAACCGACGCTCTGGGCATAGACCTTTTCAACCCGAATCACCGTTGATCTTCCGTTCACGCTTCAAGAGGTGGGTACCCATCAATCCATCTTGTTCTTCTCAGATCCCGTCGCGTAGGATGCGTTCGATCGCGTATCGACGGGTTTAAAAATCTTATTTAAACTCAAATATCTCATAAATTAATAGACCTATATGTTTAATATATGTTTTCCCTTGAAAGTTATATATTCTGTAAATCGGGTTTATATGTTATTTCTCTTTTCTTTTCAAGAACCCTTTAATTTAGGCTACTATTATTTTACCCTCTATTAGGTTTGTATATTTAATATGTCTACTTTCTTTTAAATCTACATACTAATTAAATATGAATATCTTTAAGTATGATAGATCTGTATGTTTAGTATTTTATTTTTCTATTAAAATTGCATGAACTGTAAGTCAGGTTTATATGTTATTTCTCTTTTCTTTTCAAGAATTCCTTTTGTTTGGGCCATTAATATTTTACCTTATATTAGGTCTGCATATTTAATATATTTACTTTCTCTTTTATATCTGTAAAATTAATTAAACTCTAATATTTATAAATTTGATAGATTGACTTTATTGGCATAATATCATATTGATATTATTTATTTTCAAATCTATATAGTTAGAAATTTATCCTTCTACTAAGACTGTAATAATATATATTATTATTTTAAGTCTATATTATTATTTATTTAAAATTAATTAAGCCCAAAATTTAAATTATATTTTTATTTTATTTAAAAGAATAATAGATTGCATCATCTTAAAGTTTCGGGTCCAAACTTGCGGCTACGAATTCGAATTTGCGGTCACGAATCAGAGCTCGCGACCATCGATGTGTTAGTCCCGATATTTTGATCATAACATTTTACTCCGACCTCAGATTAATGTGATTCTTACGGCATTGGAAAGAAGATATCGAGATTTACAACTTTGTATGAAATAGTCATTTCACAAATCTGATATTTTAGTGATCAAAATAGAGCAACAAGTCGGGTTCAATTTCGAATGACTCAAAGCTATTCGAATTTAATATTATTTTTCAATTCTCATGACCAAAGGTCCTGTGTATATTATATTGTAAGGTCTTTCGATCGATGATCATGATAAATCATAACTTAATAATTATAAATACCATTTAATTTAATTATCTAATTATTATATATATATATATATATCTCAATTTTATCGCTTCAATGCGACCTCTTCGATAACACGAAGTGTTAGAAATTCGATACCTCGTGAATGTCGAACCCCGACCCTCCTGTTAGCGATAATACACTTATAATTATCCTATTCTATGTTGTATTGGAATGTGTGTAAATAAATATATACATATAAATATAAGATAATCTAATATAAAAAATTTTATACGTCTGACTTTCTGTATTTCCATCTGAATTATATTATATGAGTTATGAGTAAGTTAGGATATATGTACGAGAGTGTATGAGATCATGCCTATGCTTGGGCGTGGTGACTCACTGAGATGGTATCAAAGCAAGGAATACACCGTATTCACATGCCTTACAACTCATGGTGGAATGGGACCCATGACGAGTCGGGTGAGTGTAAATTCAGTGTAACTTCGTATACGGTGGCATATACGATGATCCTATCACCCCGAGTTTTAATACGAGAGAATAAGATATGAGATATGATATTAGAATCGGGCTTTGGGCCTTAGCTATGGTAAGGTTTCTTTTACAGTCACGTGAAACTCGGTATATTGGCGTCCATGTACGGATACAACCCTCTATGGTAGTATGGGCTGCCACACGAAGTATATCCAGGTTACAACGAAACCTTTTTCTTAGGAAGCGTGAATTAGGAAAGTTGCCTCACTATAATTTATCCTAGGATTAAGTATAAGAGTATGATAAGATATGAGTATAAGATAAGATAAGTTATGATACGAGTACGATAATAAGACATCGTTGTGTAGGCCAGCAAAAGATAAAGAACTTAACTCATGCGTAGCCCTCATGTAAAGAAGGGCAACAACGTCTTTCAGTCAAGACGGATCTCTGAGAGAGATTATGAGTATGAGTATATTTATTAGTTAGTATAGCCACTATGTCTCCCTATTGGCTGGGTGGTGGAGTATAAGTATGACACGAGGGCGTTTTAATATGGTGGTATGATACTATGTTGACCCTCCCATGGTAGCTCGAGCAGCGACTCTGGCACAGGTCGTTTAGAATTTCACGAGTATGTTAGTTACGCTCATGCGATGCACAGACGTATATGCGAAAATGATAATAAGACATGGAATGATATGTTATGAGATATGGTAAGATATGTTAGGATATGAGTGTCTAGATCATGGTCTTACATTTATGATATGATATGAGTTTTATGATATGCATATGATTTTATCTTTCTTCTGATATCTGCTTTGAGATATTATATTTATCACTCACTTAATGCACCCACAATACACCTAAGTAGTATGGGGTGGATTGGTGGTGTATCCATTGAGTTTACGTGACTGAGTAAACTCATCCCATGATAATCTAACAGTTGCAAGTGATTACGCTAGTGGAGTAGACGCCGGCTATCCAGATCTCGCCGATGCTGATTTCATTGATCCCGCGGGCGTTGAGTATCAGGAGCCTTTGGAGGGCGACGCTACCGATTATCAGGAGGACTACGGTGCTGATCTTGATTCGAGTGCCGGATACTGATCATTGTGGACTTGGTATTGAGTTTTATTGATACTAATATTACAGATTTTATAGTTTATTTTATCGGATTTGTCTCCGACTGGATTTACATTTTATTGGTGGATTTATGATTTTATCACAATTATTCAGTATTTATGATTACATTTATATTCCACCCTATTTGTTGGATTTCACGGATTTCGTGAAACCATTATTGCGCGAGAACTCTGATTAGGTGTATGTCCGCTTAGCATATCCGGGATATGTGCAGGTCATAACTCGGAATTCTAGGCCCTCGGGATAGGGTAGAATTTCGGGTCGTGACAGAGTAGTATCAAAGCTCGGGCTTTACTTCATCGAGGACTGTATGGGGTATATAAGTACAATATTTTGATTGAGGTTATGATGATTCCGATAGACCCCAAACTTTAAATTTTTGAGGACTTACTAGGTTCAAGAAAGTTCGATCATTGATGATAGAAAACCCTAAGGTTTGATTTGGTATTTAAAGATTTATTTAGGAATGACTTTTATAGTTAGGAACTTGTGAGAAACATTAGAAATGATCTATACGGATTGGAAAATAATGGATGAAACTTTTCTAAATTTAGGGGCAATTAGATAAATAAATCCTTGAAGATTTGACTGTTTAGGATTCTAGGTGATCTGAAATGTCAACTATAGGAATAGCAAATTCTAGGTTATATTAGAAATGACTTCAATAATTGGATCAAGTGAATATCCGACTAAAATTTGACATACCACATGTTCGGAGAAATTTATGACGTCAAATCAGATTACGTTATAAATTGATGAATTAGAATCGACCACAATTATAAAGAGAGGGGGGCCCTACCTTAATGATATCAAATATTAGGCATTACAAATATGAAAGTTTTACAAGTGATTCGAGATTAACAGAGATGATGATGGTACTTTTTTATTAATGCCTAATTTTCGAGGACGAAAATTTTTAAGGAGGGAAGAAAACGATTTTGTTATCTTGAATCATTGACTTTTAATGAGAAGCTGAGATTATAAAGAAGTATCCCGAGCTCATCGCCTCATGTACGTAATTTTCGAGGACGAAAATATTATAAGGGGGAGAGAATGTAACAACCCGAATTTTTAGACTTTATTTTAACGGTATTAGATGATGTATCACAGTATGTACTGTGCTAACGCTCCACATCGGAATCGGAAGCCACCCTTTAAAATAGCAAAAATTCTAATTTTTCCTATATCAAAATTAGACTCATTATGAAGTACTCGTCGATACGAGTCCAATGATATATAATTTGACGACTTCTGACAAGAATATAAAAAGTTATGCCCATTTTAAATGATCAAGCAAGTTAAAGGGTATAACTGTAATTTCGGGAGAGAAACACCAATTGCTTCGGTGCTTATACAAAGCACTGGAACAAAACATATTCTCAAGCTATCCAAGTTACGTATGAATTCTTATTCCGTGTAAAAATCTCCTAATTTATTAAATCTTCTACGAAAGGTGTTAATTAGAGTTGACCTAAAATTTTATACTATTATAAATAAAACTTTAAAAACTCTCTACTCTCTATAATAAAAAATCATTCTCTCTGAAGACTTAGACGAACCGACGCCCTGGGCATCGACCTTTTCAACCCGAATCACCGTTGATCTTCCGTTCACGCTTCAAGAGGTGGGTACCCATCAATCCATCTTATTCTTCTCAGATCCTGTCGCGTAGGATGCGTTCGATCGTGCATCGACGAGTTTAAAAATCTTATTTAAACCCAAATATCTCATAAATTAATAGACCTATATGTTTAATATATGCTTTCCCTTGAAAGTTGTATATTCTAAAAATCGGGCTTATATGTTATTTCTCTTTTCTTTTCAAGAACCCTTTTGTTTAGGCTATTAATATTTTACCCTCTATTAAGCATAGTACTAAATTTCGCCGAAATTTGGTGAAATTTTGCGAAATTTCACGAAATGGGGGTCAAACAAAAATTTCGAGAAAATTTCGATTTTCGGTATTTTTCGGTACTTTTCGGTATTTTTCGGTAAATTTCGGTATTTTTCGGTATATTTCGATAATTTTTTTTAAAATATTTTTAAAAATATTAAATATATATTTTTAATCCCCGAAACTTTCTCGAAATTTTTCCGAAAAGTATCGAAATTAATCCGAAATGTATCGAAAGGACCCCCCACCAAAAAATTCCCGAAAACGAAATTTGTCACTATGCTATTAAGTCTGTATATTTAATATGTCTACTTCCTTTTAAATCTACATACTAATTAAACATGAATATCTTTAAGTATGATAGATCTGCATATTTAGTATTTTATTTTTCTATTAAAATTGCATGAACTGTAAGTCGGGTTTATATGTTATTTCTCTTTTCTTTTCAAGAATCCCTTTTGTTTGGGCCATTAATATTTTACCTTATATTAGGTCTGCATATTTAATATGTTTACTTCCTCTTTTATATCTATAAAATTAATTAAACTCTAATATTTATAAATTTGATAGATTTACTTAATTGGCATAATATCATATTGATATTATTTATTTTCAAATCTATATAGTTAGAAATTTATCCTTCTACTAAGACTATAATAATATATATTATTGTTGTAAGTCTATATTATTATTTATTTAAAATTAATTAAGCCCAAAAATTAAATTATATTTTTATTTTATTTAAAAAAATAATAGATTGCATCATCTTAATGTTTCGGGTCCGAACTTGCTGCTACGAACCCGAATTCGCAGTCACAAACCCGAGCTCGCGACCATCGATGTATTAGTCCCGGTATTTTGGTCATAACTTTTTACTCCGACCTCGGGTTAATGTGATTCTTACGGCATTGGAAAGAAGACAGTGAGCTTTACAACTTTGTGTGAAATAGCTATTTCACGAATCGAACGTTTTAGTGGTCAAAACAGAGCAACAAGCCGGGTTTAATTTTGAATGACTTAAGGCTATTCGAATTTAATATTATTTTCTAATTCTCATGACCAAAGTTCCTGTGTATATTATATTATAAGATCTTTCAATCGATGGTCATGATAAATCATAATTTAATAATTATAAATACCATTTAATTTAATTATCTAATTATTATATATATATATATATCAATTTTATCGCTTCAACGCGACCTCTTCGACAACACGAAGTGTTAGGAATTCGATACCTCGTGAACCCCGACCTTCCCGTTAGCGAGAATACACTTATAATTATCCTATTCTATATTATATTAGAATGTGTGTAAATAAATATATACATATAAATATAAGATAATCTAATATAAAAAATTTTGTACGTCTGACTTTCTGTATTTCCAGCTGAATTATATTATGAGTTATGAGTAAGTTAGGACATATGTACGAGAGTGTATGAGATCATGCCTACGCTTGGGCGTGGTGATTCACTGAGATGGTATTGAAACGAGGAATATATTGTATTCACATGCCTTACCACTCATGGTGGAATGGGACCCATGACGAGTCGGGTGAGTATGAATTCAGTGTAACTTCGTATACGGTGGCATATACGGTGATCCTATCACTCCGACTTTTAATATGAGAGGATAAGATATGAGATATGATATAAGAATCAGGCTTTGGGCCTTCGCTATGGTAAGGTTTCTTTTACGGTCACATGAAACTCGGTATATTGGCGTCCATATACGGATGCAACCCTCTATGGTAGTATGGGCTGCCACACGAAGTACATCCAGATTACTACGAAATATTTTTCTTGGAAAGCGTGAATTAGGAAAGTTGTTTCACTATAATTTTTTCTAGAATTAAGTATAAGAGTATGATAAGATATGAGTATGAGATAAGATAAGTTATAATACGAGTACGATAATAAGACATCGCTGTATAGGCCAGCAAAAGATAAAGAACTTAAGTCTATGTACGTGCCGTTCTTTGCGTAGCCACCGTAAGGGCAACAACGTCTTTCAATCGAGGCGGATCTCTGAGAGAGATTATGAGTATGAGTATGTTTATTAGTTAGTTTGGCCATTATGTCTCCCCATTGACTGAGTGGTGGAGTATGAGTATGACACGAGGGCATTATAATATGGTGGTATGATACTATATTGACCCTCCCATGGTAGCTCGAAAATGACTGCGTGTCGCTTAGGATTTCACGAGTATGTTAGTTACACTCATGTGATGTACAGACGTATGTGCGAGAATGATAATAAGACATGGTATGATATGTTATGAGATATGGTAATGTACGTTAAGATATGAGTGTCTAGATCATGGTCTTGCATTTATGATATGATATGAGTTTTACGATATGCGTATGATTTTATCTTTCTTTTGATATCTTCTTTGAGATATTATGTTTATCACTCACTTAATACACCTACAATATACCTGAGTAGTATGGGGTGGATTGGTGGTGTATCCACTGAGTTTACG
The DNA here is from genome assembly GCA_021018995.1 of Chloranthus sessilifolius. NCBI lineage: Eukaryota > Viridiplantae > Streptophyta > Magnoliopsida > Chloranthales > Chloranthaceae > Chloranthus > Chloranthus sessilifolius. The sequence continues at coordinate 18,538,620 of CM037591.1, read as the reverse complement.
TGACTGAGTAAACTCATCCCACGATAATCTAACAGTTGCAGGTGATTACGTTGGTGGAGTTGACGCCGGCTATCCAGATCTCGCTGACGCTGATTTCATTGATCCCGCGGGCGTTGAGTAATAGGAGCCCTTGGAGGGCGACGCTACTAGTTATTAGGAGGACTACGGTGTTGATCTTGATTCGAGTGCCAGATATTGATCATTGAGGACTTAGTATTGAGTTTTATTGATACTAATATTGCAGATTTTATTGTTTATTTTATCAGATTTGTTTTCGACCGGATTTACATTTTATTGGTAGATTTGTGATTTTATCACAATTATTCAGTATTTATGATTGCATTTATATTCCACTCTATTTGTTATATTTCACGGATTTCGTGGAACCATTATTGCGCGAGAACTCTGATTAGGTGTATGTCCGCTTAGCATATCCGGGATATATGCGGGTCATAACTAAAAATTTTAGGCCCACGGGATAAGGTAGAATTTCGGGTCGTGACATAAACAATACCCGTCTAAAAAAAATAATCCCTTAACAAATTCATGCATTCCACAACTAAATTGGGCATTCCATGGCCTTTTCGAATATCAAAATCGATAATAAACAGTACTCATCTAGATTAAAATAAAATCTTACGAATTCATGCATTCCTCGGCCAAATTGGGCATTCTACGACCTAGTTGAATACGGGGATCATTTTTAAAAAAATAGGCTTTTCATTGGTTGAGGGGAAAAAGGCATTCCTATTGAAGAAAATGACTGAAAGAGATGGCCGCCGACGAAACTAGGTTTGGAGAAGCTACGATTTTCGCAATTGCCGCAGGGGAAGCTAGGGCTTTGGAAAAGTGACCCCTACTGGACATCGATCGTTGACTAATGGAGATGGGAGACAGCGAGAGGGTCACCGGCGATGCTATAGTTTTTTAGAACAGGAGGCCCATAGATCTTTCTCAATAGAACATATTGACACCTAGTCTATTGTACAAGGTGGCTGGCCCTTTGCGACATTAGGAAATGGCCGCCGGCAAAGCTAGGGATGGAGAAGACGACCGTCCCGCATAAAGGTATTTTGGAGATGGGAAAACACAATTTCGAGATGGCTGGCCTTTGTGTAAGGGCAGTAGGGTCCTAACCTCGAATTATTGGGGCAAAAATGTAAATAGGATTCGTTTCACAGTTATTAAAAAATCTGCCAAAATTGTGATAAAAATAGTTTTCGAGGGCGTTTCAATACTTTTCTCAAGAATATAGTGGCTTTGTGGTTGGTAGTGTTTCCAAGTTGTATAGCTATCGTTGAGCTGTGCGGTTTCAATCGAGAGAGCATGAGAAAGGTTTCAGAAAGAGAAGCTAAAAGAAATAATAATAATAAGAATAATAATAATAATAATAATAATAATAATAGTAATAGTAATAATACTAGTAGTAGTACATGGGGAGCGCGATTAGCTACCAATTAATATAAATATTAACTTATAATATATATGATCATACATACTTATCTTATAGTATTTAATAATTATATAATTTTATTCAACCATAATAGCTTTTAACCGACATTTAAACACAAAATTAGTGTTTGGATAATCTTACACCAATAAATTAGAGTCATTCATGTTATACGATTGAAGTGTGATTTATTATTATGTCATGTGACATATATTTGCGATCAATTTAAATTGTCCAACTGATAAATCCATCATTAAAACATATTTTATTTAAAGATATCATGCCCATAAATGAATGTGAGCCATTCATTTGGATTACCCACATCGTAAACCATGAATGATATATGATCATTTAAACACATTGTAGTGCTTAAATCAGGATCAGGGGAGTCGGTCCCTTTTACTTATGTTGCTTTTCACTATCAGCTTCATTGACAGGCGCCTTTATGGTCACATGGAAACACAACACCTGCAGCGTTGCTCAGTGCCGGGTTTTCATGGTTTCCATGGTGCCTGACATCTCTATCTACCAATGGGTGTATGTGGGTCAAGGTCAGGACCGTCCAACCAATTTTCAGTGAATTATAATTATTAATTATAAATTGAGGACCAGGGCAACACAATTGAGTTGAGGGTTTGGAATTCAGAGTTGTTTGATTATGTTGATCTCTAGGCCATAATTAATTCAGAAATTGGCCTCCCAATTTGGAAATTTTGATCGGAAAGCATATGCACTGAATTTTTTGGATAACGGGGTATCCGGGCATCTTAAAGTAGACATACCAGAGGGCCGGTCCGGCCCGGACTTAAATATATAAATTAATGTTTATTATATATTTTTATTTTATCAAATGCACGGTTCTTTCTGACCTTTAGATTATTCTTAATAAATAGATAGATTAGAAAGTTAATTTGATAATTTTAGAAATAGAGCTATCGTTATTTTATATTTCAAATAATATTTTTATATTTAAAATTATTTAATAATAGGTATCTCATATATATATATATATATATATATATATATATATATATATATATATATATATATATATATATATATTATAGCATAAGAACAACCAAACAACAAAATGATAATATTCGAAAGCCCGGCTTTACTATGTTAAAGCCCACTAGGGCTAGGGCTAGCGCCGACCATATGAAGGCCTGCCCAGGGCTAGGGCCAGGGCAATGCAAAAGCCCGACCATTGATAGCCCTATCCTAAAGCATCTAACTAAGTCTTTGGGCACGTGCAATTCCAGTACATCACATGTACCAGTTAAGCAGGGATAAATCATCGCGAGTGGCCAAAAGGGGTGGGATTTGAACTCAGGACCTCCGCTTCTTGAGGTGTGGTCCTGATAAGGGCACAGGACCTCCGCTTCACATGTACCGGTTGAACCAAAAACTGCTCTCGCCGAACCGGATCGAAACCGACACTAAACTGCTTCGGTTTCGATTTTGGTACCTAAAAATTGAAAACCGGTCGGGTAGAGCGAGAAAACTGAAAAACCCAAAAAAACAATAATACCAAAAAATTAAAAACTCAAAAAAAAAATCGAAAACCGAACCGAACAAAACCGAAATTGGATCCGATCGGTTTTCGTTTAAGGGGATGAAAATTTTAGTTAACTGAAACCAAAATTCTTCGGTTAGAGTTTGATTTTGCAAAAATCGAACTGAAAACCGAAATTTCGGTTTTGGGTCAATTCGGTTAACCAAACCTGCACCCCTAGGTCCTGGCCATTGTGTCATCCCCTTATGGTATAAATATATATATATATATATATATGAACTGATTGCCAGCAACATGTATTGATAAATAATGCAAAAAATATGACTATTAGCGACAACCAAAAATTGTCGTTATTAATAAAAAAAATGCCACTAATAACTTTGCCGTTAATAGTCTTTTGTTAATAATTTTTTACTCTAAAAAATTGCTGCTAATATTCTATATTGTTTTTTTGTGGTGGTGAAAGGAAGTGCTATAATCAAGAGCTAACATGTGCTGATAAGGGAAGGGTTATTAGCAATAGCTGGTATAGGTAACTAAACCGTTCACTCTCAAGTGAATGAAAGGTTGACGACTTGGGTACGCTATCTAAAGTCGTTAGTTCGAAACGGCTCTCTACAAGGTACATGGAGCTTGGGACGAGTGCAGTGAATGACTCGAATGTTTACGACTTGGGTACGCTATCTAAGGTCGTGGGTTCGAAACGGCTCCATACAAGTCGCATGAAGCCTGTGACGAGTGCCACGTTAGGTAAGTAAATTGTGAAATATTGGTTGCATGGTTGGGGCGCTGGCACCAATAGGGATTAGTCTAATTAAGCAAACGCCTGGGACGCCCTTTTTTTTTAATCGAAACAAAAAAATATCTATAAAGTTAAGTGGCTCTGCTCGCAAAAGATCTTCCTCTCGTTCCGTCCAGATGTTCTTGAGAGGGAAAAGTTCACCTCTTTGGAAGCAGTATTCTTTGGTGAAGAAACCAATTTCTCGTAAGGGCAATGACCTATTATTCATACTTGAGGAGGGAAACCTATAAGAAAGTATGAAAATGCACCCTATTTATATTTTTATTACAAAAAAAGTTAAAAAATAATTCAATTATGAAAATGCGCCCCATACAGACCGATATTTATATGCATTTTTCATGTACGTGTCGAATGCCTAATATAAAAAAAGTTTTTTTAAAAAAGGAATTTGTTAACAAGGGCAGCATTATATTATTTATTAAAATTGATGAGTGCCTTGCATTGATTGATATGTATGGCTGCCAATTTCAAGTACGTGGGGGTGATGCTTCGAAAGAAAAAAGACATTTAATTTTTTGGTGATAAATAATGACACAGGGCACACTACAAAAAATAAGACTATTAGCGGCAATTTTTTGCAACAAAAATTTGCCGCTATTAACCAAAAAACTATTAAGACTATTAGCGACATGTATTAGTGGCTGTTTTTTTGTTAATAGCAATGGTGTTTGACTGCTGCTAATAATCTTATTTTTTGTAGTGGCACTGTTTTGTAAAAATCCTTTATCAATTAAGGAAATTTATAAACGGGAGGACATATTTGTTGATGACAAAGTACAGGTGGCTGATGAGAATGGCGGCATTGACCTGCATTAATTGAGCCCTACGTCACTTGCAACTAATTGAATCGCACCACATCAGCTGCTGTACTTTATCTGTATAAAATTTGTCTGTCTTATCAACTAGTTACTAATTAATAAATTGGTGGATTAAAGGAGAGCAATTCTACTTATATGCGCCATGGGTGGACCATGAATTGGTATTAAAGTGATTATTCGGTGCTCTACCAGTACATTTAAAGCAGTCAATGATTTTGTATATGCAAACCCATAATAGGGAAAAAAGAATCTAAGGTTACAAATAATGGTACCCAATGTAACAATGTTAATGTGTATGCAGAAAGAGATTGGTGTATACTGTAAGGTATAAAAATTCGGAAGATACTGATATGTATCGGCGATACATATCGGTTTTCAGTCAAATCAATGTGTATCGGTATCGGCGCCGATAGGTATCAGTTTTCTGTCAAACCGATGTGTATCGGTATCGGCCGATGTGGAACTGTATCGGCCGCTACGTATCGGGTTTCAGCTGATATGTCTCGGTTTCAACTAAGATTTTAGTTTTTTTTTTTAATTGACCGATACGTATCGGTATCGACCAATATGTATCAGCCTCGAGCAAATCGATACCCGAGACCGTACCAACTTTAAACCCTTGTTGGTGGGCACTTGACCAAACAGGAAACCAATATACAAAATAATAACAATATAGGGTTTTATCAAAAAAATATTACTGGAAAAGTAACTCAAAAACATACCTCTTATTATAAAATTACATATTTATCCATAATTTACATCATATTAAGCCTTTAATATACAGATAGTCTGATCATTTGTTAAATAAGATGGATAGCCATTTAGGTAAATATTTTCTTAAACTTCCCTCTCTGATAAATTTTTTGAAATGAGTATAAAATTGACAGTATTTTAGGAAAAAGAGCTATTATGATAAATTTACCTTATGTCTTTCTACCCAATTCGATATTGAGTACCTTTATTTTCACCCACATATTCTTTCCATCCACCCACATAAGTGGGTGCATGATTGAGGGAAACCAAATCTTTCCTTCCACCCACATATTCATTTATATTTTCTAACTTTCGAATCCACCCACCGAAATCTTTAGCATACACCCACATCGTCTTCTTCCCTCTTCCTCTTCCCGCTTGCGCCATATTTGATTTTCGTACACCTACATCGTCTTGCCCAATCGCCTCGTCGCGTTGTGCAATGTTTGGACTCATGGCTGTACACCGGCATTATCTTCCCCAATCTTCATCTCATGCTGCAAGAACTTGAGGAACGGATGAACTCAGTACACCCACACCTACAAAGAAACCCTCTGAGTTCTTGTTAAGGTTTATAGGGCAACGACAGTCAACTGTTCGAGGTGTTTTCAATTTTTTAGTTGATTATTCAGCATATTTTAGTTGATTGTATTGTACACCCATATAGGGTTCGTTAATTGTTTAGCATATTTAGTTGTTTTTATATTTTGAGTATCTTTAAATTCACCAAACAAATCTTTGAGTTTACCCACAGTAAAATACAATGATTTGGTTGAACTCAAAGATTTGGTGGGTGGATTTGAATGTATTTATTTTTTGTTGTGGTTCCAAACCAACTGTTGATGATAAGATTGGATTGATAGAGGGTGTGTGAAATGGATGATTTCCATAAACGGCCTACGGCTTCCTATAGAAGCAGACGTACAAAAGTCCGAATCGAAGGAGCATCCGAAGATATGTCTTCTGAGATTGATGTTGATAATTCAGAGATTTTAACAATAGCTATTGAAGTTGCATCTGCAACAACAGTGATATCTGAAGAAGAGAGAGTGGAGGTAGGGAGAATATTAGAAGAGAGAGGGAAGAAGAGATAGTGGAGGAGGGGAGTGTGATAGAAGGGAGGGTAGAAGAGGTTATTGGAGAGGTTAGTGTGGATGATGTGGCAGTAGAGGAGAGGGTGGATGATGTGGCAGTAGAGGGTGAAGGTGAGAGAGTGGAAGTGGGTGAAGGTGAGGGCGTTAAGAGGGTGGAGGAGAGAGTGGGTGAAGGTGAGGGAGCTAAGAGGGTGGAGGAGAGAGTGGCTGGAGGTGAGGGAGCTCAGAGGGTAGAGGGGAGAGTGGGTGAAGGTGAGGGACCTGAGAGGGTGGAGGAGAGAGTGGAGGTGAAAGTGGGTGAAGGTGAGGGAGCTGAGAGGGTGGAGGAGATAGTGGAAGGCGAAGAAGAAGCAGTTGGAGCTCCGAAAAAGAAGAGAAAAATGAAAGAGATCGACGTTGAGCCAACCCAAACTAGAGTCAAGGATAATGTGGTACCATTTCCCGGAGGTCCTATGGACACTTCGCTTCTAAAATGGTATAGAAACTATGTTGCTAACGATCTATGGGTTAACAAAGTAAGCAAGTAATAACATTCAATTCATGTAATGCATCTATCATTTTCATTTAAAATATATGAACATAATTATAAATTTCTTACTAATTTTGTTATTGGTTGATGTAGGCTCAAGGAACACTTCGTTGCATCCAACATTAAGCCAAACTCGATGTCTGATCCATCGTTCAAATATCTCGCAAATTTAAAAGTAGGATCAAGATGGCAGGGTTTTGGTTGCTGGCTAGGATTGCATTCAGGACCATCAATCGTGTCTTAGTATCTGCCTTGATTGAGAGATGGCACCCTGAGATAAATATATTTTACTTCGTTACCAGTGAGATGACTATTACTCTCGACGACGTGAAACATCTCATTGGCTTATATGTAGTTGGCAAAGCAGTGTTGCAAACCCTTGCAGTACAGCTGAATTGGTGGCAACGTGTACTCAAGCATTTGGTATTAGTGCCGACGATATGATCGAAGAATTAAATCGCAAAAGATGCAAGGGGGAAACTTTTCGCTTTGAATGGTTGCGTGCTCGTTTGAGTCAGATACATGATGATGCATCTGATGATCAGATTGATTGTACTGCGAGGGGATACATTCTTTATCTGCTAGGCAGCACAATCCTTGTTGATAAATCAAGCAATATGGTTTTGGCTCGGTACATAAAGGTGCTGGTCGACCTGAAGACCATTGGGGACTATGCGTGGGGAGTAACTGCACTCGCTTATCTTTATAGGCAGCTAGGCATCGTATCAGGAAAGAAGGTCGCACAAATTTTGGGGCTGCTTATGTTAGTTGAGGTATACTATATTTGCATAACAATGTCTTACTAAATTACATTTCTAATATTTAATAAATAATTTATGTGTGCTGCTGTTAAACTATATATTTTATATTTTCAGGCGTGGAGCTACAAGCACCTAGCTCTTGAGCGTCCAGTGCTTATCCAAAAGTTATTTGATAAACTGCCTTTAGCCTTTAGATGGCAGCAACCGTCAAGTCAACCCAAGCATCTTGAATCAAAGTTAGTTCTTTTACGTGAAACATTGGATGACTTATGAATGGATAAGGCATTATCAATATTAGTTATTTTACGTGAACCTATATAATTGTAATAGCTCTCTCTCTCTCTCTCTCGTACAGGTTATTTAGGATCCATATTGTAAGATTAGATTAGAGTATCCATTTACTCTTACGACATTTTACACTGGATGTCTGTTCTGTTTCAACATTGTCGAGACGTACTACCCAGAGTGGGTGTTGAGATAGTTGGGGCATGTGCAATCAATCCCTCCGACACTAATAGCATCTACAAAAAGGAGCATTAGAGAGAGAACTGCGAAGACATACACTTTATATTATTGAGCTCCTTCGAAAAACTTTGAATGTCATCACAGTCACCAATTATCCATAAAGGATCGTGGTACTCTAACGTTTAGTGGGGCCACTATGGAGGGTTATATGGAGTGGTACATAATATGACGAATTTTCTTTTTTTGGGATACAAATGGATGAAAATTTTGTAACTTTTGATGTATAACTCTCAAACTATGGTGACATGGCTCTCACTTTTGACTCCTTTATATTTTGACGTAATTGGTTTTATGTAATGTGAATAGTTAGAGTTTAAATGTGCGTGGTTGGCTTTATTGTGAATGGGTTCATTAGTATACAAATGGTTTTCTATTTCCGCCTAGTGTGTTTAAATATTAAGTCTTAGAAGTCACTATGAAAAGAATGTAGATTAGGATTTCGATGTGGATGGCGTAGAATATAAATAGGACGGTGAATAATTCATCATTGATAATTGCGTGCAGGTACACCGAGGGGTTACATTTTAGTATGTGTGCTATAGGTTGGTGAAATTTTGTTGGTTATAACTGTATACAGCTATGATATGTCAATGTGCTGTTTCACTGCGTGGGGCGTATTAGTGAGCTCTTCTTATATTCACAATGTTGAATTATAGCTCTGTGTTTTGTTTTATTGGATCATGTATCCTTCTGTGTTTGTGTATATAGACCGTTGCGTTTTGTGTTATGTTGTGTGAACGATGTGGGTCTTCGATTCACAGTATCTGCTTAGGTCTAGTTTCTTGGATTAATTTTTGAGGGCAAAAATTTTATAAGGTGGATGAATGTAATATTCCCAATTTTAGGAAACCGCATAAGTCAGGTAAGGGTATACAGATGTGTGTGTGTGTTGTTCACAAGGGAACCCGAGAAGTTTAGCACACACTTATGTGTATGTGCTTCACACTAAATAAAACATGTGGATAAGTGTAACACACACAAGTGGTGTGTAGGTGCTGCACAAGGAAGCAAAGTGCTTGCTTGGGTAAGTGAGGGGTAACTCACGTGCAAAATAATTGTGGCTATTTTGTTATCCCTAGTTGTTTTCAGAGAAAGAGAAGAAGAGTTTGAAGAAATAGGATTTGCTTGAATAAGGGTGTTTCGAGCCATATGATCGCCGTATGATTTCCACAAACTCGGTTGCGAAAGACCACCATACAATTGTGTAGGCATCGTGGCGATTGTGGAGCTTGGAGAAGACTGAATTTGGAAACCCATTATTTTGTGAAAGAGAGAACTTTGAATCATATGCGATTTTGATGTCTTAAAGGTCAATAATCGATCCTCAAGTGTGTAAATTTTGAATATAAAATATTTTATAAGTTGTGTGTGAAGTATGGATATGTGTGGCTAAGAGATTGCGAGAAGATCGAGTTGAGAAAAAACTCAGATATGAAGAAACTCTGGTTCTTGTGCGCTCGAGCTTCAAAGCTCGCTCGCGCTAGAAGCCTTCAGAAGGCATAAGTGGCTCTAATACTCGCTCGTGCGAGAGCTTCAGTAAGCCAATTTCTCGCTCACGCGAGAGTCTCGCATGCCCTAGGCGACTGGGGAAATTCAGCTTCAGTAAGGTGAATTTTAATCACTCGCCCGAGACCTGTGAGCTCACACGCCCAAGCTTTAGTGCTCGCTCGCGCGAGAAACAGAGTCAGGCTGGTTTTGACTCTTTTTGTGTGAATTCTTTGGAAATGTGTACCTCTAAGCTTTCTTAAGCATTCCTAAGGGATATTTGGATACTTTGATTGAATGTAGGATTAAAGCGTGGAGCATACATGTGAGTTCTCAAGAGAATTAAGTGTAGAACATGCTAAATGTGACATGAGGTAGGGCGATTCAACACCATAACTTCCAATATGAGTTGTATAAATGATGTGAATGAAACAAGCATGTGCGTGCGTGCGTGTGTGAATGAAATCCGTAATGTGTTAAATGTGATAAGTTTGATAAGTAAATGTGTTTGTGAATAAGATAAGAATGTGAATGCGATAAGTGATGTGTGTGAATGAAGTATGATAAACAAGCATATGAAACTCTAAACCTAGCTATAATTAATCACACTGATTCAATTACATGGTGAATAACTATAAGTTAGAATTACACAATGATTTAAAGTTTCCATGAAATGAATCCTCATCGTGTATCCGGTACGGCGGAATATCCATACATGTGGACCGACTAACGGTCTATGTGACACAAGTGACCCTGTTAACTTAGCTTAGGGGCTTGCCATTGTAGCTCAAGTGACCCTGCTAACTTAGCTCAGGGGCTTTGACAATCGTGTGAATTGTTCATTAAACGATGGTGGTTCGGGGATTGCCATCGATATTACTTGGGCTCCCAATGCTATAGACACTTGGGAGATTATTTAAATTAAGCTTTTAAGTCGGTTTGAAGCATGTGAATCACAAAGAAATGAGTTGCTTAAGAGCATGAAAAATAAGAAACCAAATATGTGTGTGTGCACTTCCAATTCAGTCATTTCAAATTCATAAGTCTAAATGTTCCGTTTCATGATATGTGCTTTAATTTCAGTCATAAGATCTATGTCATAAGATATGTTATGTATGCTAGTGATATTCCCCTATTGAGCTTAGATGTTAGCTCACCCTTCGACTATACGTCACAAGTACAGTCGCTGATATTGGCATTAAGGATTCTGGTCGAGAAGAAGATCCCGATTATGTACCCGAGGAGGAATTAGATCTTCTACTAGAGGATTTCTTCCCTTAGGAGACTTTGGGAGATATATTTAGAGATTTTATGTAAGGCTTAGTATGTCCAACCTTTTTATTTTAGTTTGGAACAATGGATTCAGGATATGTAAATGGTTATTTTGAACCACTGTTTGCGTGATGATTGTTTATCATCGGTGGTTCGTTTTGGTTCCGTCGGGCTTATGATTCACATAAGGACAGAACCGTTATTTTGTCTTTTTGTCTTTTGTCTATTTAATAGAATTGTGTTATCTTTTGCCATGTATATGATGCCTCTATCTGTGTAATTAGAGTGATCAGCTTTGTTCTATTTCGTGTGGATGTACCAAGTGTTCAGTAATTAAGGGATCGCCTTAACGGGTGATCTGACGGTCCGGATTTCGGGTTAGGAAATCTGGGTTATCACATGTTTTGACATTAAATTGCCTTATAACTGATCAATGAATTCTATGCATTTATTTGGATGAAATGTAGTTGGTATTAAAATTTTTCCCTACTGAGCTTAGACTGTTAGTTCACCCCGACACTATGTGTCATATGTGAAGATATTGATCAGGACCCTGGACTTGAGGACAATCCTAATTACATACCGAAAGAAGAGGAACTTCCGCCTTAGAATACTTACCCATAGATTAATGATTTTGAACTCGGTATATTTTGGACTTTTGTACATTTTGGACTTGGTACATTTTAGTGACTTTAGTAAGGAAAACTTAAATTAGCTCTTTCCATATATGCCTTGCGACTCTTACCAATGTTTGCGTGATGAACAACCGTCAATGGTGGGATTATTTTCTGGTTTTGGTTTTATGTTCGACATGAAAATGAAATTTTTATTACTGTCATATATGATATCTCTGTTGTTTTCTGAATACGCACTATAAAAAATAAGACTATTAGTGGCAGTTTTTTTAACAAAAAACTGCTGCTATTAAAAAAATTGCCGCTATTAATGTTGTTGCTACCAAAAACTGCCACTGTTAGTCTTCCCACAACCAAAAAATGCCTTAATAGTATGTGCCGTTGAAACCCCTTATTTTTGTAGTGATGTGTGGATGTACCAAGTATCTGACGACTCGATGTTCCTAGAAATCCATGAGAGAGAGAGAGAGAGAGAGAGAGATTAACGACTAACACTGAAAGATGGTATACTTGGGACAAATTTCTAGAGATGTACTCTGTTACACATTTCTAAAAAATAGAATTTTTAGTTCATAAAAATTTTAAGTCTCCCTCTCTATTATCAATGGAATATTGAACTTTTTATCTTACAACCATGTCGTGTACATTTGATCAATCTAAACAGTTGAAATCTATTTAGGCCCTGTTTGATTGTAATGAAACTCCAAAGAGGAAATGAAATCAATTTCTTAGTTGATTTCCTGGGAAATGATTACCTATAGAAATGGATTTTCCACTGTTTGAGTAGTGTATTTGAGAAATGATTTTCATTGGAAATTGATTTCTCTTGTTTGCTTAGTAACTTTGAAAATGAATTTGAAACTAAATTTTTAAGTTTGGATCATATATTTTCTACTTTTATGAAAATTAATACCATAGTAATCACTATTTATCATCAAATTACATAAGTCAGAGTTTTAAAAGTCTAACTCAAATAAAAAGTCAAACTTTGTCCAAATTTAAAATTTTGATCAATAAAAATATGTAAAGCTGAATAACAAAGTTATAAATGCTAGTATCTAATGTAAGTTTACATGTTGAAATGAATTTAAATTTTTATAAAGTCAAACTTTGACCAAAATTTCAACTTTGATCAAAAGAAAATTTTGTAATATACCAAGTTGCAGAAGTCCAACTGCAAATTAACATAACAGTATTTATATATATCGTTAGGTTATACTAGTCAAAATTTGATTAAATATCCACTTTTAATAAAAGTCAAACTTTGATTAATAAAAAATTTTAAGACTTAAGTACAAAGTTACATAGTAAATGCTAGTAATTAACATAAAGTTTCATATTGAAAGAAAATTCAAATTTTCAACTTGAAAGAAAATTCAATTTTTAAAAAAGTCAAACTTTAACTAATTTTTAAACTCTGACCAATAAAAAATTCAGCAATCTACCACCAACCTATAAATTAACATAACAGTATGCATATTCATCGCTAGGTTATACTAGTAAAAAATTTGACCAAATATCAACTTTAAAAAAGTCAAACTTTGACCAAATGTTAAAAAAAATAAAATAAAATTTAGTAATGTGCTATAAAGTAATAAATTAAAAAAATGATAAGCTTATTGGAACTATAAAGTTTGAAAAAATCAAATTGTTATAAAGTCAAAGTTTGACCAAATATCAAACTTTGACTGATAAAAATTTACATTACCAAAATATAAATAACAATAGTAATAATCACTATTTACTATCAAGATACACTTCTCAAATTTTGACTAAAGTCAAAATTTGAAAAATAGTCAAACTTTGACCAATAAAAATGAGACAATATATTTTCAAGTTAAAAATTAAAATAATGATAGATATTTTTAATTATAAAATTTCACTAATTAAAATTTATAACATGTTATAGAAAATCGAATTTTGACCAAAAGTCAAACTTTGACCAAGAAAAAATTACACTGATACGATATAAATTTATGTAATGGTAGACTCCATCTATAAGCAGGTTTCGAGTTTGACTAAAAATAAGTTTTGTGTAAAAGTCAAAGTTTGGCCAAAAGTCAAAGTTTGACTGAAGGTCAAACAATTGACTAATACAATTGAGAATCTAGTATCAAATTCTGCATCAACATAGCAATATCTTTTTTACGCCATCAAATTATAGGAGTTAAAGCTTAATAAAAAGTAAAATTTTAATTAAAGTCAAAGTTTGACCTTAAAGTCAACGTTTGCCCCTAAAAATTTGATAACATTTTACTAACTTACAACTTGTTATCATATTTCACTAGTCAAAGTTTGATCAAAAGTCAATTTTATATAACTTCTAAATCCAATTAAAGTTAGATTAAAATTCAAACTTTGACCAAAGTCAAATATTAACTAAAAAGAGTGATATAGATAATGTAGTGGTCATAGTGATCGTGGTGGTATGATGGTCATAAAAATGGAAGTTACTTTTTAATAGTCAAAAGATAATTTTTTTTGCTTTTAGATTTTTCACAAGTAACTTTAGATTTGCAATGATAAAAAATTATTATTTGGTTAGTAGGAAACTCAATTTTAGCCACATGAAATGTTGAAATGGTTTCCCCCTAAAATGATTTGGTATATGGAAATTCAATTTCCATGCGGGACAACTTAATTTCATTTCCATCTCCTTATATAGCTATCAAACAAAAACAATTAGAAACTAAATTTCATTTCCACCTATGAAATTACATTTTCATGTTATCAAACAAAGCCTAAGAAAGTGTCTAAATTACCTCTAAATTCTCACTAGCCTAAGAAACATGCCTGAAAGTAGATGTGAACCATCTGATTAATCAACTTTAAAATGATTAAAATCTCCCTAAAACCATAGTGACAAATTTCTCCGAAGTTGGTGAAATTTTGCGAAATTCGCCGAAAAGGGGGTCAAACGAAAATTTCTAGAAAATTTTGGTATTATTCGGTATTTTTCAATGAAATTTTGGTCTTTTTTTTTTATATTTAAAATTTTTATTTTTTTATTTTAAATATGTTAGTAATTTAGTATATGTATATTTTTTATTTTTTAAAAAACATTAAATAAATTTTTTGTTTATTTTTAATCTCCGAAACTTTTTCGAAATTTTTATAAAAGGTATCAAAATTAATCTAAAATGTACAGAAAGGACCCCTAAAAAAAAATTATCGAAAACAAAATTTTTCACTGTACCTATAAACTTATTTTCAGTCCCAATTTTGACGGCATAGAATATAGTCATATAGGTTACCTACATTTTAATACATTAATAATATAAGACCGCTAAAAACTCTATTTTTAATCCAACGCATTTTGAACAGCCATGTGGCATACATTTTAATATAGTGATATAGATTATCTACATTTTAAGGCTGGTGTTACAGCCACACCACTTTATGTTACAGAAACACATTAACTCCTTTCAATAAGATGATGGAAAATGGCTTTTCATCTAAGTCTTCCACGCATTATATTTTAAATACACGAGACACATCTCAAATGGTGAACGTGATAATCGAGTAACATAAAACGTGATTAATGTATACTTTTTGGTATGGGCGTCTGACGTTTTCCGATGGGTGACACATGATCTAAGTTGTACTAAATGGAATTTGAGACGGAAAACGACCCCCTTTGACTCAACGGCTATCAACGCATTTCTTACTTTATTTGAGTAAGGTGGCTGTAACATAAAAAAAAATGGCGTGGCAGTATCACCAACTAATGTTAACTCTGGCAACAATGTCAATGAGTGGTTCACCTCGTACATATAGGGCTGTCAATTGTCTGGCTCGAATTGAAAACCAAACCCTCTCGAGTCAGACGCACAAACTTGACCCATCGGGTCAAGCTTGAGATATCCGACCGAACTTTCGAATTGGGTCGACCAAAAGGTCATGACAAGTCTAATCGGATTTTCGGATTGGTTGGGGTATACACCTTTGACCCGCCGGGTCACTCAAGTTGGGTGCCCCATCAAGTCAGGTTAGGGGTGCAAATTCGGTGTACCGAACCGAATCAAAACTAATTTTTCCAGTTTTCAGTCCGGTACCTTCCACACTGAAACCGAATTGAAACCCCTTCAGTTTAGTTCAATAGTTTTTTTTTTTTTTTTTTTTTTCTGAGACTGACTTAGCAACCAAAATCCATTTGGTTCGGTTTGGTGTGGGTATTTTACCTACTAAACGGCAGAGAGTGCCAACCTTTGTTCGCACAAATATTGGCATACAACATACATAATACAAAATCATGGTTGGTGTTTGATATCAACACTCAATTAATTAAAATATACTAATAATTAACCCATAAATTATGAACTTAGGAATGAGCACTCAATAGCTAAATAATCTAAATTACGCTTGATAATTTCAGAAGAATCATAAAGAAACTTGTAACCTTGTGTTTATTAATATCATAATTGTAAGTCTTTTTCTAGCTAATATTGTTGCAAGTAATCTGCAAATTAACATTCCATGCTTAGATTGTAAATCTTTTTATTTCTTGCTTTAGTTATGGACTGTACATCATGAATTGCTACTCTCATCATAGTATACCTTCTTGTTAGAAGAGAACTTTCTTATGTTAATTGCAATTCAAATTCCTGATTAGTCTAATCTTGCTTTGTTATGCTATCACAACTGCTGGAAATCTTACATGCACTCGCACCTATAAAATATTCTTATACTTACCTGTACTGAAAAATTATTACAAAGCTAATTAAGACTTTATTGAGCTTCATCACTTATGGTCCTTTCATGACCTAAAAATTTTAGAGGCCAGTCAGCAGCAACCTAACCAGAGTTAGAGGCGCTGGAGAAGAAAGGATCCCGGAGCGATCACCGAGCTGAAAGTTAAGCTCATTTTATCCATAGAGCTACCAGCCCTGCAGTTTGGTTTTTGAAAAGATCTTTCCTTCTTGTTTTTGCTTAAGTTCAGTACTTTTGCATTTCACGATGTATTTTTGCGTTGGAAATTTAAATGGCGTTAGTCTTTTAAGGATTTTACTTTTGGGAAAACTCTCAAAGTTGTCTTATTTATATTTCTTATTCGTTTGAATTTGTTACTATTAAATCGTAAACTCGAACATGCCCAATCAGTTTAATGAAAATGGAAAGTTAAATTGGTAGTATTTAACTAATAGGGATTTTTGCAAATACCCCCTATGTTATGCTACAATTACATAAAACCCCTTAAGTTATGCCTATTTACACTGTACCCCCTACTGCTATGTTTCCTTTACAAATATCCCTTGCCGTTAAATGACAGTTAATTAGGCATCATTTCTTCAATTAAATGACGCATTTTCCCTTAATATTATATACAAAATGGTCATTGTATTTTTTTCAAATTTGACTGCATTTTAAATCGTGGAAAAGCATCGGATCTTGCACAAATTTTTTGGGTTGAACATCATTGATCTACTCTAAGTTGCCGTGTTACCCGATTTTCAATTTGAGTGTCCATGATGGTCAGTTGATTCGTACCGATGGTAGGGTCCGGATGGTGCCAACGGCAGTAGCATTTTAGAGCTACCCATGAGTCAAGTGAGCATCATAGAGACCCAAATCAAAAATCGGGTAACACGACAACTTAGAGGAGATCAATCATGTTCCACCCAAAAAATTTGGGTAGGATTCGATGCTTATCCACCGTTTAAAATGTTGCCAAAGTTAGAAAAAATATAATGGACAGTTTGTATATAATGTTAAGGGCAAACAAGTCATTTAATTGAAGAAATGATGCCTAGTTAACTGTCATTTAACGATAGGGGGTATTTATAAATGAAACATAAAAGTAAGGGATGCAGTGCAAATAGGCATAACTTAGGGGGTTTTATGCAATTTTAGTATAATATAGGGGGGTGTCTGCAAAAAAACTAATATTTCCGCAACTACTTTGATAAATGAAATTAACCGTTTCAATACTCTAAGCTTTTCCCGCGATAGTTATTTAAAAAAAAAAAAATGTGGTAATTTACATGAAAGGGAAATGACGTACTAAGTTGAAATAGAAAACTATGAATATAAATATGTATATGAGGCATGTCACGTCGCGCCTACCCGCATCGCTGCTTGGCACCGTCGCCAAAGGACCACGAGAGTCGGGGATGGGTGCGAAGGGCGTAACAGAAAGAAACTGGGGTGTTTCGTGGGGAATTTAGTCTTCAGTGAATTTATTTAAAATAAGGAAGAACATATGAGATATTCAATCAATGGCTTGCTGTGACATCCCCGAATTTTCCCACACGGACTTTGGGAAAGACCGGGTAGTCAGGTGACAATCTGATTTTTCCCTACATGATATCCTAGGAAAATTCGATCGTCTGATACTTTTTGTTACGTACTAATTAGTCATATAATTTATCATTTTGTCATCCTTAACTTAGTGATGCTAGACTCTAGTTTACTACTAATGAGATAATGATGTGCAAATATTAAGAACAAACAACAAAATAGAGCCAAAGTGTTAATATTTGTTAAAATGAACTAAAAACGCAGCAATGAAGACGATTGTACGCAAAGACGATTCAAATCTTATTTAAAGTAATCAAAAGAGGAAAATCATGCCCATGATTGAACGCAGATGAAGAGAAAAATACGAAATCGCAATTTATGATTCTACAAGAGACGCTTCAGACGAAGTGCGATAAAAGAGAATACGATCGTTAGTTCTGAGAGTATTGAACTGAAAAGAGAAAATCGTGACTACGATTTTACAAAATAACAGCTTTTGTTGCTATTGATCACGTGAGAACTACACCACCATGCACAAAATTAGAAGATTATTCAAATTAGAAGTTTGGCAATCCACGGATCTGAGAAGATTTGTGAAGAAAGAATCCTAAAGATCTCTGTTGCTGCTAAAAGAAGGAACAATCTAGAGCACATCAACCAATCAAAGCAAGGAAGGATAGGATTAAAAGTTAGAGTTATATTATGAAACCTTTGTTTCTAGTAGTTTCTTTTATTATGATTTGAAGTATTATAAACCGACCCCCTATGATCTATAAATAAGAGGGCTAGACATAAGAAGAAGTTTATCCAAGAAATTTTCAGCATCAATTAACAACTGAGGTTGGAATTCTGGAAGATCACCATTGTAGAATAGTTTTACTAAGTAAAATCATCCACAGTTCTCTGAAAGTTTTGTCTGACAATCAAGACCGAGGAAGCTGAAAGATCGACTCTTTGGATGGTTTTATCGCTTTCTAGTTTATATTTATTTCGCTTTCTAGTTTAGATTTTCCTGCTTTGTAAGCATCTAAGAGTTCTTAATTTGAATTGATGACTCAGATCGAGAATTTGCAGATTAGTGTAATGGTTTTTACTTTTTATTTTTAATTTTCTTGGGTTTGATTGACGCCCAAATTTCAGGAAGACTGCAGATTAGTATAGATTTATATTGAGGAAAACTAGTTTTTAATTAACGCCCCAATTTTAGAGGACTGAGATATAGTGTAACAGTATTTTAAATTTATAGTTATCCGAGAACTAAAGGATTGTGATTGACGATCATAATCTGGAAGGAGGATTTAGATTTATTTTTCTGTAATTAGTTTAAATAATCATTCTTTTATTTATCTTTCTTAATCTTTAAAGGCAAGTAAAAGCTAGGAGAAGAGAAAATAAAAATAAATATATATAAAATTTTACTTCCTCGTGGGAATGATCCTATCGCTATCACTATAATTTCCATTGTGCGCTTGCAATTGGTTAAGAAGTGTTAAAATTAGATACATAAAAAGCTGACGAATAAGTTTTCAGCGCTACTGCCGGGGAGGTCAAAATTCTGTTATTTATTATTATTTTCTTATTTTTTGAAACTAATATTTGTCTTTCTCTTTTTATTTTTCTTTATATTTTTATTTTTTTTGTTTACTTCTTAAGTTTTTACAGGTTTATTTGGAGCACCGAATCAAAAGTTTCAACACTTCCCCTAACCATAGAAGCTAGAGGCTCAGATTTATTTTCTCTCCCTGCCTTCGAAAATAATAATAATAATAATAATAATAAATATATTATAACCATACAAGGCCACAATGATTCAGTCTGGCCAAATTATAACTTGATGTATGTCCCAATGGAATACTCAACTGCCCCCTTGTACTCAGCTACATCGAAAATAGAGCAAGTCTTTGAATCTTAGTCGGGTAATTTTGAGAATTCCTATAATCCCCAGTGGGGTAACAATAATGGCTTCCTAAGGGTAACTCAACAAGAATTATCTTATGCATACTCACAATATCCTTTAAATTTCCAATAGTCATATGTCCCATATCAATCTTTTGAGTAACAGCAATGTCCTCAGAATAAAAATGATGATGTTACTATTGTTCAAATCCTCCAAGATTTACAACAACAGGCACACCAAAGTTCTAAGGAGTTATCCCAAATTACCCAAATCTCTCAAGACTTACACTCTTATACTCAATCCATTACAAATCTAAAACCTCAAATTGGGCAACTAGCTATGCAATGAAGAGAACGAGAGAGTAACAAAGTTTGTCCACACACTGTGAACAATTTGGGAGGATAATCTCATAAGGAAAACACACTAATTCCCACTGCACATATCCAAGCTGTTTAGACCTTAAGAAGTGGTTGGACCGTTGATAATAGGGAAGAGATGCCTACACCAATAGTCATCCCCAAGCCCAAGGAAAAAGAGTGCGAAGTCAGAGAAGATACTCTCCCATAGAAAAAACTAAAAAAATTAGAAAATGAAAAATAAAAAAATAATAATGATGATAGTGCACCTAAATCTATACTTGAAGCACCTTACATGTCAAAGTTACCATTTCCAAATGCTTTTGGTGCACTATCTCCTTTTGATAAAAATCTCAAAAAATTAGAAGAAATCACTGAAATCTTTAAGGAAGTGAAGATTAACTTGCCCCTCCTTGAGGCAATCAAACAAGTTTTAGCTTATGTGCGATTTTTGAAAGAGATGTGTGCGCAAAAATGGAAACGAAGGAACAATCTATCGCAGAAAGTCTTCTTGACCGATCAAGTGAGCTAAGTCTTGCAAGCCAAAGCTTAAGGATCTTGAGGTGCCTACAATTCAATGTATCATAGGCAATCACGCGATTAATAAGGTACTTCTGGATCTGAGAGCTAGTGTGAACCTATTGTCATACTCTATGTATGAGAAACTGGGACTAGGAAATATGAGGCCTACATTGGTAACTCTTCAGTTAGTCGATAGATCAGAAAGAAGGCCAGTAGGAATCATTGAAGACGTTATGGTTGAAGTCGACTGATTCGCTGATTATTATACCTTAAATAGGCCTCAACCTATTACAAGCACACAATTGAAATTGTAGAGCTAGTATAGGACTGTTCCTACGAGGAAGTTTGTTATCTTTTAATCTCTTTATTTATATCCTTATATTCAAATTCTTATTTTAAAAACTTCTATTTATCCTTAAGATCTAATCTACTGGAGAAATATGAATAAAAGAATTATTTTTATACTAAAGTGCAGAAAATAATTCCTAATTCTCAAACTTTAGATTATGGTCATCAATCATAATCTTCTGCTCTTAGATATTTATGAATTTAAACAGTACCGTTACACTATATCTCTAATCTCCTAACATTAGTCGTCAATCAATACTAAAATCCTATCAATACAGATTTAATCTAATCAACAACTTCCTAAAATCTGGGCGTCAATCAAACCTTAGAAGACTGAAGATGGAAAAGTGAAAACCATTACACTAATCTGCAAATTCCAACCTGAGTCGTCAATTCAAATTAAAACTTGAAGATGTTTACAAAACAGTAAATAAAATAAAATAAAATCTAAACTAGAAAGTAATAAAATTATATATCTTTCACCCCTTAGTCGCAGTCGTCAATTGCTTATGAGAATTTACAGATATTTACACTAATCATCGGCACCCAATCACAAGCGTCAATTGCTCTTGAGAAACCTTGGATATCTAAACTATTCTAACTATTTTACACGACTGATCGAAAAAAATCTAACCTCAGGAGTCAATTGATGCTGAAATTCTTTGATACCTTATTCCACTGTAAGCCCTCTTATTTATAGATCATAAAGGGTTGGTTTACAGAGATTTAATTCTAATAAAAGAAACTACTAAAATAAAAAATTCCTATTTTAACTCTAATTCTACTTTTTTCTTCCTTGCTTCCACGATTGATGTGTTCCGGATTTATTTCCTTGATAACAGTAACAAAGATCTTCTTGAGTTTATCTTCATCAATCTTCTCAGATCCGTGATTAGCTAGACTTCTAATTCAATAGTCTTTCTAATTCTGTATATGGCGCTGTTCTTTCTCACGTGATCAGCAACAACAACAACAAGAAAGCTTCTATAATCATAATCATAGATAACGATTATCTCTTTTCTTCTCTTCCTTGGAAAATCATAAATCATGATTTCCTGTCTGTCATAGATTCTTACTGTAGAACGATTCTTCATTTACAATTGTTTTGTTTTTCTGTAAAATCGTCTTTACTTTTGAACATCATTTTGAAAAATCGTACATAACAATTCTTCATTTCTTCTTTTAAGTTTGTTTAATCATAAAATTACGATTCCTTGGCTTTAAGCATATAGCAAATCGTCTTCTTACTCTCAATTATCTTTTTATTGCTTTTTGAGTTCATTTTAATGAATATTAACACTTTGACTCTCTTTAATTATTTTTTCTTAATATTTGTACATCAACATCTTTTTAGTAGCAAACTAAGTCTTAGCATCACTAAGTTAAGGGTGATAAAATGATAAATTATGCGATTGATTACACCCCCAAACTTAAGTTTTGCTAGTCCCTAGCAAACAAGAAAAAATAATTATCTTATTCTAAAAATTTAAATTGCCACTTTCGTAGAGAGCACGATTGCATTTAGCAGATGTAACAAGTCTTTAAACCCCTAGGTGATCCCTAGTGGAGGAGCTGTAGTCTCATGAAGGTTTTCAGTGAAGTTACCTACAAACTTCAAATATTTTTAGATTTTTCAAAAAAAGTTTCAAAACTAAAAATTCAAAATGTAGACTTATTTTATACACTATTAACTACTCAGTCAATCATTATATGTTTATTATTTAAATTTTTTTTTTTTAATATTTTATTCTTACCTTTTCATCATCATAATTATCCTTTATCGGAACTCAACAATTTCAATTCGGTACAGCGTGGAGTGTGTGTATATCAGTAAAAAGTTTATTCATCATAGATTTTTCTAAACTGTAATTTTAAAAAAATATTTTAATCCAAACTCTAACTTATTGGCATACTCTTAGAAAGATATCAAAATTTTGGGTTCTCACATTATGATATGTATGATAATTTTCATAGGATAATTAACTAAGAAGGAAAATCTCATAGAATGAGTAGTCAATTTTGTTCATATGACTTCTCTATTTATTCATAGTATCTATTTCATATATCTCCACCAGATTCATACTTTTGCAAATAATAAATCAGAAAGGACTTTTCTCAGCTTGTAATGGGGCTTTTTGGTTTAAGGTTCAGAAGAAAGGTAGAATGAATTCAAAATTATTTATGAGAATTTAGCTCTTCCTTCTTTTCTTCTTCTCTATTTTTAGCTTCAGTAAGTATCCAAAAAGTTGGATAACTTCTACCCATTTTTTTTTTTTATAAATCTTAATTTTTTTTTCCTTTGGAAACTCTTTTTGAGAATTGTATTTTACGATTTCCTCTATTTTTCTCTTCTAAATCATCTTTTCCTTTTTACGATTTTTCATTTCTTTTCATTCCTTGTCCCATTTTTTTATTGTATTTTTTTTCAGTTGCACCCTTTTCAGCAGATCCCTTATCTATTAACTCATACTCCCTTCACTCCCTCTTCTTTCCTTCTTTTCAATTCTAAACTCTCATAAATTGTACGGGTTAAGGTTGAAAGCTTTGGGTAGTATATATGGTTAAGGGTATATGTCATAACCCCAACTTTTGGGAACTGTGCACACCTCGTACCATGCACGTGTGTTTGTGGTTCACAAGGAAACCACAATTTATATATACACACTACATGTGTATGTGTTAAACACACTAGCTTTCACTAGATAAGTGGAGAGTTCAATAGAGAGAAGTCTCTCATTCGTGACCTAATTGAGTTAGATAGAGAGAAAGAAGAGAGGACTTTGTAAAAGAGGGTTAGAGGTTCGTTTGTTTTTTTAAAATCGATAGATAATCTGGAAGGAGGATGGGATGAGAAGCTTTGCAAACCCTCCTCATTTGATTTTATCTTGGATCAAGTCTACATAGGATCTATTGATTGAGGTATGTTTTAAATGCTTATGTATGTTTTAAATAAAGTATAAAGTATTAGTTGAATGATTTTTTATATTAATAAGGCCTTAAATGGAGCGGGAAAATTGTTTCTCGAACGGATCGAGCATTAACTTTTGTCGTTCCTCGCTCGAGCGGTATAAATGGCTCGCTCGAGCGAGGTCAGAATATAAAATCTGAGCATAAATTGTGTTCTGGGCTCGCTCGAGCGAGACCCATAGTGAAGGGGAGGCTCGCTTGAGCGAGGCATCGCGTGAGCTTCAGGTACTTCGTTTTAATTGCTCGAGTAATGAACAGTGATCGCTCGCGTGAGGGTTGGGTACTTCATTTTAGCCGCTCGAGCGATGAATAGTATACGCTCGCGTGAGGGTTGGGTACTTCGTTTTAGCCGCTCGAGCGATTAATAGTGTTCGCTTGCGCGAGGGATTAGTACCTCGTTTTTATCGCTCGAGCGAGGTCAAGTGCTCGCTTGAGTGAGGTTAAGTGATTGCTTGAGCAAGGAATAGTGCTCGCTCGTGCGAGGCACTACTTGGAATTTCAAATTCTTTTTGTGAAATTCATGGGAGCTATGGGTCCCAAGGGTTCTGGAGACCATTCTAAGTATATTCTTAGCACATGCAATGTAAGTTTGACGTGAGATTGTTATGTGTAAACCTCTGTGAGAAAGTAGTACATTGGATTCACGTTGAGGTAGGGAATATCTTGAAGCATGTACTTTAATTCGTCAAAATCATATATGTAGAGTAATTCTTGTGAATAGTCATGTATCAAATGTGATTTCAAACAAGGGTGTGTATATGAATTCAAAAGTGAAACCATGAAGTCCCCAGGGGACGTATAAATCTGACAATAGGCATGTAGATGATGCATTGAATCAGTGGCATCCCAGGGATGCAGATAAAATCTAACGGTGAAATAAAAGAAAAGTGATAAGGCCTAATGTACTAAAATTAGCACAATCACGGTGAATAGCTATATGTAAAGCACATTCAATATTTTTGGTTTGATTAAAATACCCCACCGAAGTGGCGGGATACCCACGACTGACTAGGCAGGATATCCGTGTCCGGTATGGCGGCCAATCCGTACACTAGTAGCACATCCCAGGGATGTAGATTTGAGAATTAGACCCTGCCACCTAGAGAAAGGGGCCTGGGTAGTATTGAAATTGAGAACATATAACAAGTATCTATTTAGACGACGATGGTGGGTATTCCATCGGGGCTCGATGCTATATTGATCGGGGACTACTTAAGTTAAAATTTAAGTGATTAGATCGAATCCGTAAATATACTAGTAAGATGAGAATGAACAAAGTCATGCAAGTAACAATTGTATCTATTATTTCATTCTCGATTGTTTCAATTATTTTCTCAGAAATTCCATCATATGAATTGTGCTTTTAAAACAGTTTTAACATATATGTGAGAGCTTAATTTATATGTTCACTGTGTTTTCCCTATTGAGCTAGGATGTAGCTCACCCCTTAGACTATACGCCACAGGTCCAGTACAAGTGGCAACTGAAGCTTCAGGAGACGTTGATAAAGAGGATTTAGATTACGTGCCCGGAGAAGAGTTAGACCCTCCTCCTGAGGACTTCTTTTAGGAGACCCCTTACGTACTTTGAGAGTGAGTTGAGAGCATTTGTGCGGCTTGGTATGTCAAGCCTAAATTCTTAAATGTAATTAAGTACCATGAAATTCTTTTGGCGAACCATCTGGGGTGAACGGTTTATCACCGATGGTTCGGGTCGGCTCTTCTGCTCATGAATTGGCATGGGACTAGAACTGTCTTTTGAGTTTTCTTTTATTCATTTCAAATGCATGAAGACTTGCTTAGAGTAAACTCTTGTACTTTACCTTATGGTTTATTGCTTGTATATACCAATGCTCCGTGCAAGGTTATCGGATACAGCCTTGAGGGTCGTGCTGATGGCACAGATTTCGGGGTGCTAAAATTTGGGCTATCACAATTAGTATCAAAGCGATATCTTTTAGAAAGTCTGACAATCATTCCTTTTGTCAGAGCATAGAGACTTCTGCTAACGAAATCATGGTTTCTCATGTAGACCGTTATGTTTCCTAGGGAAAGAGGCCGACCCAGGGGCGGTCATGATAGGAATTTACGCAGTAGAGATGAGTTCATCTCGCCTACGAACAGAGTGCCATTGGGAAATAGGGAGGATCCCAAAGATAGTGGCCAAGAAAACTAAGATTAGGCAGAAAATCATGATCAAGACCATCAGGATCGAGATCAGAGAGAACAAGATAGAGTGAGAGAAAGAAATGAAGAGGGAGAGGAGCACCATTTTAAATCTATCCAAACCTTTAAGAATCACCTAAAACCCTTTAGAACCATTCCCCCAACCCTTAGAGATCACCCCTAAACCCTAGGATCCCTTCCCAGACTCAACCTAAATCCTTCTAAGCATTTGATGGGAGGAGAGCTACAAATTTTTATATAGACTACTACTGAGGATGACCCATATACCATTGGAAAGAGGACTTCTCCAGCTTTCCAACGAGCTAAAGATCACCCAATTTGGAGTTGCGGTTCAAAAGTTATGGTCGAATGAAGGTTCACATAAAATCATGACTTTTTGCTCAGGCGTATGCATTACATATGCCCAGCAAATTTGGCCCCAGTTTGGTCAGGCGTATGTATTATATACGCCTGGCATTTTTGGGATAAATTTGGCTGGGTGTATATAATACATACGCCCAGCATAAATAATCCTGCGGGCACCCATCTTCTCGAATCCCCGGTTTTCTTGATTTTCTTGTGCATAAAATTTGGCGTATATATATCGCCTGACTTAGCTCTGATATCTGCCATTAAATGCTCGAATTTCCTCCATCTGGTTTGACCCTTTGACTATCCCCTTGGTTGAGGTGGGTGTCTTAAGGTTGGTTGCACCCCCTTTGAGCTTATTGGCAACCCTTAAGTCACCCATGGTCTCACCCCATCATCCGCCATTGAAACTCATTTCCCAAACCCCTAGGACCCTAAAAACCTAGAAAACCTTAGATTGAGGATTACCTAATTGCTAAACCAATTAGCTCTTAAGTAACCCTCTAACCCACCTCTTCTCTATAAATAGAGAGCCCTCCCTCTTTCCCAAAGGGTTGAAGAATTAAGATTGAAGTTAAGCTTAAGAGAGAGAACCCTTGTGAAAGAAAAAAAAAATATATATTGCAACAAGAATTCCAGCATGCTTGGTTCATCCTTTTCAACCCTTTTCAACCATTAGATCACCTCCTTTTAGTTAAAGCTTAGTCCTTAGCTTCATCCTAAACTTCCTATCTACCGAATCCTAGCATTAGAGTCTATTTCTCTACCGTTTAAGCCACTTAAAGCCATCGGAAGCACGCCAAAGCGAAGGTCTTCCATGGTGCAACAAGGGCCTGTGAGCTTCGGCTCACCCCTCTCTTCCTCTACCTTCTTGGTGTCTTCTCCGTCCAAGGATTCAAGTCGTTACGTTGCCGAAATTTCGGTTGGCCCAAAGCTTGATAGGACCGTATTGCCTTCAAGCAAAGGGGAAGCTCCGCCCATTTATTTTTATTTTTGGCCATAGATAGAGACCGCTACGTGCGGGTTGATCAGGTGCCTAAACCCTTCCCGATCGATAACCGAAGCCTCTACCCTAGAGCCTTTGGCAAAGACCGGTAAATCAGAGACATATTTAGCACTTCGGTGCTCAAAATATTGATTTAAAGGTTTCCCGGGTCACCAAAAGCTCCGGGTGGCGACTCTACATTTTTATTCCATCGCGAGTGCATCGCTGCGACGGGTCCGAGAGGATCCATGCTTGCACAGATGGCGACTCTGCTGGGGATTTTACCCTAGCGCTTCCCCTCTTGTTGGCCTTCCTTTTTATTTTTTTATTTTTTACTAACCATTGCCATTTTTTTTATCTAATTTTCTTATATTTTTCTTCATTTTTGTTGTTTTTACTAACATACTCACCCCTACAATTTAGTCCTTTAAGTGCCTTAGCCGATTGGCGGGCCTACTTGCGCCTTTAAATTTCAGTTTTCACGATTTCGTCATTTAAGCCGCCTTAGCCGTTTGGCGGGCCCGCTCGCATCTACTTTCCACGTCATTTAAATTTCAGTCATTTACGAGCCTTAGCCGTTTGGCAGGCCTACGCGCGCTCTTTATTTCAGTCATCATATCCCACCATTGAATGCTGGCCTGTTGAGGCGGCACGGGCTTGTCATCCCTGACCCGATTTTGGACTTAAATTCACTCCCCTTTTAAAATCTGTAATTAAAGTGAATCAACAGTGTGGGGACATAATCAAATCTATTTTTGTGCATTTTGGATAGTTTTTTGGGGGGTTTAGGCACAAATATAATTTACCCGGTTCCCAGTAAGGCGGCAGCCCTAGTGGTGATGATCCTGAAAAGAACCACCCCTTCCAGTACCTGAGAAGGCGCTTGCGCCGGAGGTATATCGGTTGGGTTGCCAATTCCAATCAAGCCGTAAAACCCGCAATGGTGAGAGCGTAGACAGCCCGATTTCAGCCGTGTATCCCTAGGAAGCGGAAAGGAGGGACTCGATAACATACACAGTAGTCCCCGGGAGCATCCCTCCCAGAAAACCAATCCAAAAGACCCATCTCGGGCTTGCTGTTTATTGTCAAAACAAGCTGATAGAACTGTCTCTGCCAGGCATATATAATATATACGCCCAGCCAAAAATCCCTCGAAATACTCAGGCGTATATAATATATACGCCCAGCCAAAATCCTCAGATTTAAGCCAAGCGTATATAATATATATGCCCAGCCAAATCTGCTAAGTTTTGGTCAGGCGTATATAATACATACGCCCAGTATATACTGGGTTCAGGCAGCCCGATCTGAGGCCCAATCCACCACCCAAGTTCCCTGATTAGCGGCATTAGTGCCCACAGTAGCCTCCTGCATTCTGTAACACCCAATATGCCCCCGCCCAGTCAAAAGAAGGTGACTTCTCATTGATTTGCTTCGGGGGATCGGGTTGTTTGCGTGGATTCCCTCACCATCAATAGAATGAAAGGGTTCCCTTTCGCTTCTTCCAAAGTTTGTCGGATCCCGCCGTGGGACCTACTAAAGGTACATATATCGCCCAAGACGAGAATTTTTCTAGGGCACCAGATCATCATTCATTTAAATAGGGGAGATAATTTTTATTTGAAAAATTCAAAAAAAATAAATATATAGAAAAATCAAAAATCCGTATATCTGAGCTTTTCGGCCAGTCACTACGGCGACCTCAAACCCAACCCGTAGAGGAAGAACTAGGAGAGTGTTCGGCCCTTACCCAAGGCATCGGTATAACACTCGTCAACAAATCATGTCGAGCGCCGATACATCCCCGCCATCATCCCCATCCCATTCCCATATAGGAGAAGACCCGATCTCCAACACCTTCACCCAAACCTGGTTCGATGTCACGGGTCTATTTGGGGCACCTGTGCTTGCATCCACCCCATCCCCCCCCCCCCCCCTTACATTTTCCCACCATACCCCCATCCCGCCCTCTACTGAAACACCTCATTTCCCAACCGACCCATACATCCCCATCTTCCATCCACACACCCTTACCGCACTCCCTACTCCCAAAGACCCCATCGGGAGCCCCATCCCCCGCCTATCTCCCACATCCCATCCACCTCATCATCCATGCCCCTTACATCTTATATCCCATCCACCTCATCTCACATACCCTCCACATCACATGGTCCATCCACATCCCAACAGACCCCCTTATTTACCCAGGTCATGCCTAACTTTACCCAGGGTGTGACCAGTAACCCACCATCTTCCATAGCCATACATCCACACCCTCCAAGCACAATCATTCATACCCCCCATACCCGGGTCATGCCCAATTTCACCCAACCCCTTCCATCCTTGAATGGGCCATCACCCTCCGATCTCACACCTGAATCCATGCCCTCAATGGAAGACATGAGAATGATGTATGCCCTGTGGGCTACCTCTCGGAGTCTTACATTCCAAACCCCCCATCTAGGTCTTCAAAACCTCCATACCCCATTCCTCCATAACCATGCCCAGCCACCCATCATTCATACCATCTAAGATCCCCCACCTCAATTCCAGGCCCAAGCCCACTCATCTTAGGACCAAACCCACACGAATTCATGGGCCCAAGCCCAAATGTCTTTAGAACCATGGGTCCAAGCCCAAGCCCAAGCCCAAGCTCAGGCCCAGGCCCACCAGACCCATCAAACCCAGGCCCAAAATCTTCAAGGCCCATGGGCTCAAGCTCAAACCCAGGTCCAGGCCGAGGCCCAAGCCCACCAAACCAATCAGACTCAGGCCCAAAATTCTCAAGGCCCATGGGCCCAAGCCCACCAAACCCATCAGATCCAGGCCCAAACCCCTCAATGCCCATGGCCCTAGGCCCAAACCCACCAGACTCAGGGCCAGGCCCAAGCCCATCAGATTCAGGCCCAGTTCCAAGCCCCCCAGGGCCCTTGGACCCATACCTATCAAACCCAAGCCCAAGGCCCATCACCCCGCACCCAATACCCACATGGCGCATTAGCCCAAACCCAACAGGGCCCATTAGCCCAAAATCATACCAACCCCCACACCCAGGCCCAAGGCCCATCAACCCAAGCTTTCCAAAACCATCAAGCCCAAACCCAAGGCCCATCCACCCACACTCATCAAGGCCCGTTCACAAACCCCTTACCCCTTCACCAATACCCTTCATTCACCTACACCCCTTATGCCCCCATCCCGCCTCCAACGGAAAATCTGATCCACCCCATTCCTCAAAACCACGCCTACAACATCCCACCACATCAACCACACCCCCATCACTCCCAGAATGTGCACCCAGCTCAGCACATCACTCATCCACAAACCACTCATCCATTCACTCCTCCCCATCCCTTACAAGCTTTGTGGCCCCACCAGGTCATCCAACCCACCACCCCCAGGTCCAAATAGCGGACCTCACCCCTCACCAGTACAATGACCAACAGTACAAGGAGGACGAGATCCGCAATAGTGGAGGAGCTGCCAGTTTCGGCCCCCCCAGGCCCACCATCGTCACACCCGGGGTCGAACAAAATCAGGGGAGGTAGCCCCAGCTACAGCCTCAAAAGAATCAGAGCAGCTGAAAGAACAGATAGACAGAATACAAAAATAGCTAACGAAGATGGGGAGAGTAGAACTGCATTCGACAGACTTCTCATACTTATGTCTATTCTCGGATGTCCCCGTGCCACCAAAATTTAAGATGCTCTCATTCGATAAATATAATGGCACTGACAACCTCATCGCTCACTTAAAATCTTACTGTGGGGACATGTGCCAGTACGACGGAGATGAACGATTCCTCATTAAAGTGTTTCAAAAGAGTCTAACGGGCCCAGCACTGAGATGGTTCACATCCCTAGAACCATCCATGACCAAAACTTGAAAAGATCTGACACATTTATTCCAAGAACAATATATCTATAGCATGGACATAGAGCCAAGGAAGTCGGATCTGGCCCGTTTGAAGAAAAGACATGATGAAACTTTCAGTGCCTACTTAGGGAGGTGGAGGGCATTGGCCGCCCAGGTGACCCACCGAATTTCGGATGATGAATAAATTGAATTAATAACCTCATCGCTCCCAGTCATCGCGAAATTCTTGGTATATCAGCAGCAGTTCAGTTTTGCTGATTTGGTCTGAAATGCCAACCGTTGCGAAGACGCTATTAGAGAGGGCAGGTTGGGAAAGAGCATGGCCAACGGGGCCGCTGGGGTTCGAAAAGCTGTCGAACCAAGGGTTGAAAGAAGGCCAAGGGCAGAGGTGCAGAACATCGTTTATCCCCAGGCCAATACCACCCCGATACAGCTCCAAGCCACACACCCACCCCCGGCCCGTTTTGAACAAGCGCCCTGGCCGAACAATGGACTGAGGGCCCCGTTCATCCAGGAACAGATGAAAGCACGGTTCGAACGGGCCTTCACACCGTTAGGGCAATCATTAAGTGTCTTATTGCCAGTGTTGCTACAAAAGAGTCTGGTTAATTTACTCCAGCCTCGCCCACCACCCAA
Source organism: Chloranthus sessilifolius (assembly GCA_021018995.1). Taxonomy (NCBI): domain Eukaryota; kingdom Viridiplantae; phylum Streptophyta; class Magnoliopsida; order Chloranthales; family Chloranthaceae; genus Chloranthus; species Chloranthus sessilifolius. The sequence continues at coordinate 18,506,622 of CM037591.1, read as the reverse complement.
TTTGATACCAAGAAACTATGATCCGAACCTGCATTGTAACTTCCACCAGGGACCAAATCACCCTACGGATCGGTGCTTCTCACTAAAGCACGCAATCCAAGATTTAATAGAGGCGGGAAAAATTGTTCCCCCGCGAGGGATTAGTACCTCGTTTTTATCGCTCGAGCGAGGTCAAGTACTCCCTCGAGCGAGGAATAGTGCTCGCTCGAACGTGGCACTACTTAGATTTTCAAATTTTTTTATGAAATTCATGGGAGCTATGGGTCCCAAGGGTTCTGGAGACCATTCTAAGTATATTCTAACACATGTAATGTAGGTTTGACGTGAGATTGTTAGTGTAAACCTCTGCGAGTAAGTAGTGCGTTGGATTCGCGTTGAGGTAGGGAATATTTGAAACATGTACTTTACTTCGTCAAAATCATATATGTAGAGTAATTCTTGTGAATAGTCATGTATCAAATGTGATTTCAAACAAGGGTGTGTGTGTGAAACCATGAGGTCCCCAGGGGACGTGTAAATATGATAATAGGCATGTAGATGATGCATTGAATCAGTGGCATCCCAGTGATGCAGATGAAATCTAACGGTGAAACAAAAGAAAAGTGATAAGGCCTAATGTAATAAAATTAGCACAATCACGGTAAATAATTATATGTAAAGAACATTTGATATTTTTGGTTTGATTAGAATACCCCACCGACGTGGCAGGATACCCACGACTGACTCGGTAGGATATCCATGACAGGTAAGGCAGCCAATTCGTACACTAGTAGCACATCCCAGGGATGTAGATTTGAGAATTAGATCCCACCACCTAGAGAAAGGGGCCTGGGTAGTATTGAAATTGAGAACATATAACAAGTATCTATTTAGACGACGATGGTGGGTATTCCATCGGGGCTCGATGCTATATTGCTCGGGGATTACTTAAGTTAAGATTTAAGTAATTAGGCCGAATCCGTAACTATACTAGTAAGATGAGAATGAACAAAGTCATGCAAGTAATAGTTGTATCTATCATTTCATTCTCGATTGTTTCAATTATTTTCTCAGAAATTCCATCATATGAATTGTGCTTTTAAAACCGTTTTAACATATATGTGAGAGCTTAATTTATATATTCACTGTATTTTCCCTATTGAGCTAGGATGTAGGTCACCCTTTAGACTATATGTCGTAGGTTCAGTACTAGCGGCAAACGGCAAATGAAGCTTCGGGAGACGTTGATCCAGAGGATTCGGATTACGTGCTCGGGGAAGAGTTAGAGCCTCCTCTTGAGGACTTCTTCTAGGAGACCCCTTGCGTACTTTGAGAGTGAGTTGAGAGCATTTGGGCGGCTTGGTATGTCAAGCCTAAATTCTTAAATGTAATGAAGTACCATGAAATTCTTTTGGCGAACCATCTGGGGTGAACGGTTTATCACCGATGGTTCAGGTCGGTTCTTCTGCTCATGAATTGGCATGGGACTAGAACAGTCTTTTGAGTTTTCTTTTATTCATTTCAAATGCATGAAGACTTGCTTAGAGTAAACTCTTGTACTTTTCCTTGTGATTTATTGCTTGTATATACCAATGCTCCGTGCAGGGTTATTGAGTACGGCCTTGAGGGTCGTGCTGATGGCACGGATTTTGAGCTGCCAAAATTCGGGCTGTCACAGTATATAAAATTCTAATACAATAAAATTTTGGTTTTAAGCTTCTAATATAGGTTCAAAGGATGAAATTTTTTGGGATTTTAGCTCTTTTGGCTCTGATTTAACAAAAGCTAGCCTTTCATCATTTTCACGATGTACTAGTATGGCTGTCATATTGTTTCGATATATTTAATAGACAGTTCTAAATAAACAAATCATCATAATCATAGAATATCTCAATTCTAATTTCAGCAATATGAGATTTCATTTGAAATTACTAGTAAAGAAGTTCAAGGAATTTTTTTATTTTGAATAGAAATGGGCTCTCTTTCTCAGAATAAAAAGAGGAAATATGGCTCTAAAGCTTACTGGTTATGTAATTTTGAAACTATAATCTAAATTTTTGTAATTCAGATCAATCGTATAGTTTCAAACATTTATTTGATATAGTGTTCTAAAGATGCTTAACATGATGAATTACAGCTGTTTTTATTTTGATTTTTGAACTACTACTATGATAGATTACTAAGAAGTTTAGATTTTCATTTTTTTTTTTTATCATAATTCTCATATAATAATTAACTTACAGAAATTAAAAAAATCTATACTACTATACTAATATACTCAAAAGTGGTGTATCCCCCCACCCCGCAAACTTAAATAGGATAATGTCCTCATTGTCAAAAATAGGGGACACAAAAAGGAAAATTTATTACCTTATTTGGTGCTGGTTAGTTACCGGGTCTACGATTTGCAAAAATATTCAAGAATCCTCCCCCCATACTTGGGAGAAAATACTTCCGGTTTAATGAAAACGAAAAGTGCACTATTAGAGAAAATAAAAAACTATTAGAAACAGAAATTATAAACAAAAGAACTTATTGTATAGCAACGAAATATATACAGAAACTTTGAAAGAAAACTAGGTGCATCAGAAGATAAACCTAAGAAAAATCTAGACACACACTAAACTAAGACACCAACAGCAATGTCCGAGAGAATTGTTCTTCAATAAAGATTGGCCCTCTGCTATTTCAAAATGTTGTCGCCCATAACAAAAAGACAGGGACACACCCTAGAGGTAGGTACGTCCAATGGAAAAGGGAAACAATGGTTTAAGAAGATTTAGAAGGTGGCGGTAAAGATGAAGAAGGTGGTGGACGAGTTGTTTCATGTGTCTGGTCTGAGATAGGGAGGGAGGATGAGAGATTAACGATTTCACTAATTATTCGCCCCCTTTCTTCTAAGATCGCAGCGAGTTCCTCCTCGTGGCGTTGAATGAGGTGGTTGATGGCTTCGGTGATTTCAGACCAGCTTGGTGGATTCGCCATGGTGAATACGTAGGTGATGGACGAAGAATGTAAAAGGAATGGAATGAAGTTACTTGAGTTGTAGTTTCTTATTTATAGGTGATCCGAGATTTGAATAGTCACCATAAATGGAAGTTATGGTTGGCGTTGAGGAATGCAACCAGTTGGTATTTCTATTAATGCTGAGGAACGTGTTTGCGCAGCGTGAATTGAGGCGAAGCTTTTGACATCGTGGCCTTCTGATAGCAAAATACACAGTCCGGATAAATCGTATTCCCAACAATTGTAGGGTCTACGATTACATATGGGAGAAATCGTATGCTAAAAGGAATTGTAATCACTACAATTCTTGTACCAATGGAGGGTATATAACGATACCTAATATTGCTTAGCTAAAAATGAGGAAATAATTTATAAAAAGTACTACGGATGAGTCGGTAGGGCGACAGTTGCCCAAGAGCACATCAGACATACTCTGGGTCTTTTAGTGGCATTGTGGTTACCGTCCCTTTCTCTTGTAAAGATATCATTAGTTTAAGTTTCTGCCCATTTACGTTGAATGTACGATTATCCTTGGGATCCTGAATAGTGACAGTCCCGTAAGGGGATGTTTCTACTATATTATAGGGTCCGTCCCAACAACTTCGTAATTTCCTTGGGAACAGTTTTAACTTGAATTGTACAATCAAACTTGTTGGCCTGACTCAAAACTCTTCCGTAAAATATGTTTATCATGAAATGCTTTAGTTTTGGCCATGTAAATTCGAGTATTTTGATAAGCATCATTGCGAATTTCTTCTAGTTCATTAAACTCAAGCTTTCATTGCTTGCCCGATGCGTCTAGCTCAAAATTCAAAGCTTTGATGGCCCATAGGGCTCTATGTTCTAATTTCATAGGTAGATGGAAGGCCTTACCATACACTAGTCGGAAAGGAGATATACCAATAGGTATTTTATAGGCCGTTTTGTATGCCCATAAGGCATCATTCAGTCTTTGGGACCAATCTTTTTTGTCAGGTCTAATAGTTCTTTCTAATATTTTCTTTATTTCTCGGTTGGAGACCTCAACTTGCCCACTAGTTTGCGGGTAGTAGGGGGTTACGATTTTATGAGCAACACTGTATTTCTTGAGTAAGCTTTTGAAATATCTGTTGCAAAAATGACTTCCTCCATCACTTATGACAGCTCGTGGGGTTCCAAACCGTGCAAATATATTTTCCTTGATGAAAGAGATTACCACCTTATGATCATTTGTTCCTGTAGTTGTTGCCTTAATCCACTTGGATGCGTTGTCAACGGCTACAAGGATATACATGTATCCGAACGAAGGTGGAAATGGGCCCATGAAGTCTATGCCCCATACATCAAAGAATTTTGCGACCAAAATTAGTTGTAGGGGCATCATGTTCCTTCGGGACATGGCTCTTGATTTATGGCATCGATCACAAGCCTGACAAAAGTTCTGAGCATCCTTAAATAATGATGGCCAATAAAATCCTGATTGCAGTACCTTGGCAGCCATTTTCTTATCATCGAAGTGGTCCCCACATGCATACGTATGACAAAATTATAAAATATTATGGGTGCCACTGTCTGGCACAGATTTTCAGATTATTTGGTCTGAGCAAATTTTAAATAGGTCTGAGTCCTCCCAAATATAATATTTGATATTAGCAAAGAAAATATATCTGTCTTGATTAGACCAATTTGGGGAAATTTTATCTGTTACCAAATAATCCACGATATTGACATACCATGGAACTGTTACTTAGATGATAAAAAGTTGCTCGTTTGGAAAGGTATCTTAGAGAGGTTCTTTACTAATGGCCTTAGGCATCTCAATTCTGGACAAGTGATTGGCCACTACGTTTCAATTCCTTTCTTGTCCTTTATCACGAAGTTAAATTCCTATAAAAGTAGGATCCACCGGATTAGTCTTGGCTTGACATCCTTTTTAGCCAATAAATATTTTAGTGTAGAGTGGTCCAAAAAAATGATAATTTTTTATCCCAATAGATATGGTCGAAATTTATCCAATACAAATACGACAGCAAGAAGCTCCTTCTCAGTGGTGGTGTAGTTAACTTGAGCTTCAATCAAGGTACGACTCGCATAATAAATTACGTGAGAAATCTTATCTTCTCGTTGTCCTAAGACTACACCTATTGCATAGTCGGAGGCATCGCACATCACTTCAAAAGGTAGGGAATAGTCAGGAGATTGAATGATTGGTACAGATGAGAGAAGGGCCTTGAGCTTATTGAACGCGTCAAGGCAGACATCATCAAAGTTGAAAGGTACATCATTTGCCAGCAGGTGGCACAAAGGTCTTTAGATTTTTGAGAAATATTTAATAAAGCGGTGGTAGAAGCTGGCATGGCCAATGAACGATCGAATCTGTCGAACCGAGTTTGGTGGTGGTAGATTCGATATCACATTGATTTTAGCCCTGTCAATTTCTATTCCTCTTTTGGAGGTAATATGACCTAAGACAATGCCTTCTTGGACCATAAAATGGCTCTTCTCCCAGCTTAATACTAGATTGGTCTCTTCACATCTTTCTAGAACAAGGTAAGGTGATCAAGACAGGAATCGAAAGTTCGTCCGAATATCAAAAAATCATCCATGAATACCTCTAGAAACCTATCTATCATATTAAAGAAGATAGCCATCATGCATCGTTGGAATGTTACTAGGGCATTGCATAACTTAAAGGGCATGCGACAATAAGCAAACGTTCCAAAAGGACACGTGAAGGTGGTCTTTTTTTGGTCTTCCGGATATACTGGTACTTGATTATACCCTGAATATCCATCTAGAAAGCAAAAATTTTTTTGGCCCGCAGGTTTTTCCAAAATTTGATCGATGAAGGATAATGGGAAGTGATCCTTGCGTGTCATGGAGTTAAGCTTCCGGTAGTCAATACATACACACCACCCAGTGGTTTCGCGTAATGGCACTATCTCACCGGATGCATTTTCTTTCACGGTAATCCCCGATTTCTTTGGGACTACCTGAATGAGACTCACCCATTGGCTATCGAAAATCAGGTAGATAATACCTGTATTTAATAACTTTACGATTTTCTTTTGTACTACTTCCCTCATATTTGAATTTAACCATCGTTGACTTTCACATGAGGTTTTGGCATTGTCCTCCAGATGAATTCGGTGCATACAGATTGACGGATCAAGCCCTTGTAGGTTAGCAACAGTCCACCCTATTGCATGCTTATTTTATAATAACTACCAGCAGCTTACCTTCCTGCTTCCTATTAAGAGCATATGAAATAATTACTGGGAGAGTTTCATTAGGCCCAAGAAATGCGTACTTAAGGGTGTTGGGGATTGGTTTCAGGTCTAGAGATGGTGCTTTTTCAATAGATGGTTTTAGCGGATCATTGGAAGTGATAGGTAGAGATTTTATCCATGGTTTCCATGTTTTAGTAGTGTCCAACACAGACGTTTCCTCTTTTAGTTGATAGTTTGATTATTCCAAATTTGCATATCATAATGCGGTTTGAAGCACTTCTTTAGATAGGACAAGGGGCAATGCTTCTTCTACAAATTCTTCAATTTCATTTATGCTGAAGCATTCCTCGTCATCAATTGAAGCCATTTGGTTGGCTGCGAAGAAGATATATAACTGGATTCTCATATCTCCAAAAGAAACTTCCATTACCTTGGTTTTACAATTTATGCAAGCATTGGCTGTAGCCAAGAATGGTCTACCGAGTATAACAGGAATTTGTGTTGGCGATTTTAAACTTGGTTCCATGTCTAATATCAGGAAGTCGACAGGAAAAAAAAACTTGTCGACCCCAACCATTACGTCTTCAACGATTCCTACAGGCCTTTTCTCTGATCTATTAGCTAACTGAAGAGTTAGTGAGGTAGACCTCATGTCACTAAGTCCTAACTTTTCATATATAGAGTATGGTAGCAAATTTACACTACTTCCTAGATCAAGAAGTGCTTTATTTATCGCATGATTGCCTATAATGCATGGAATTGTAGGCACTCCAGGATCCTTAAGCTTGGGCGGGTTCTAGCTTGCAGGACTGAGCTTACTTGCTCTATCAAGAAAACTATTTGCGAGATATTGTTCCGCCTTTTTCTTTTCTGCATACACATCCCCTTCAGGAATCGTGCATAGGCAAGGACTTGTTTGATTGCTTCTAAGAGAGGTAAATTAATCTTCACTTTCTTGAAGATTTCAATAATTTCTTCAAGTTTTTTAGGATTTTTATCAAAAGGAGATGGTGCACCAAAGGCATTGGAAAATGGTAGCTTTGGTACATAAGGTACTTCGGTTACAGATGTAGGTGTGCCATCATTATTATTATTTTTGGTTTTTCTGACATCAGAACTTCCTTTATGACTTCCTTTTTCTGAGGCTCAAGGTTGACTACTGGTGTAGGCATATCTACCTTATTGTCTACAACTTTAACACTTCGCAAGGTTTGAACATCTTGGATGTGGGGTGTAGGACTTGGTGCAATTCCTTTACTTTATTTCCCTCCCAAGTTGGTTGTTGGTAGTGAACATCCTTCATTATTCCCTGTTTCTTCCCATTGTGTAGCAATCTGCTCAATTTTGGTTCCTAAATTTGCAATGGTCTGAGAACAAGAATATAGGTCTTAAGAAATTTGGGATATTTGAGATAATTCCTTAGAACGTTGATGCGCATGTTGCTACAGGTCTTGAAAAATCTGAACAATAGTGGCATCATCGTCTTTAATAGGCCGTTGATCAAAAAGTTGATTTGTTGTATATATTGGCTAAGAATTATAGGGATATTGTGGATATGCGTAAGAGTAGTCTTGCTGGGTTATATTTGGAAAGTTGTAATGGTTTTCCCATTAAGGGTCATAGGAATTCTTCGAACTTCCCCATTGAGAAACAAAGACTTGCTCAATTTTTGTTGGATAGAAGGGGTAGTTGAGTACTCCACCGGGACATACGATGACTGGTAGGTTGGCCAGAGTGAGTAATTGTGGGCTTTCATAACTGTAAAAATTATTATTATCAAATTTTTTTTGTGTTTTTTTTTTAAAGAAAGCAGGGAGAGAAACAAATCTGAGCCTCTAGTCTCTGTGGCCAACAGATGTGTTGAAAATTTGATCCATTACTTCGAATAAACCTGCAAAAAGATTTCAGAAATCGGCGAAGAAAGATAAAAATATAAAGAAAATAGAAAAAGAGAAAGATAAATATTGGTTTATGAAAGAATAAAAATATTAATGTATGAATAAAATAAAGAAAAAGATAATCCGCTTCCTTGGCAATGGCACCAAAAACTTGAGTCGCTGATTATTATACCTTAAATTAAGTCTCAACCTATTGCAAGCGCACAATGAAAATTGTAGAGCTAGTATAGGATCGTTCCCACGAGGAAATTTGTTATCTTTTAATCGTTTTATTTATATCCTTATATTCAAATTCTTATTTCAAAAACTTCTATTTATCCTTAAGATCTAATCTACTGGAGAAATATGACTAAGAGAATTATTTTTATACTAAAGTGCAGAAAATAAATCCTAATCCTCAAACTTTAGATTATGGTCGTCAATCATAATCTTCTGCTCTTAGATATTTATGAATTTAAATAGTACCGTTACATTATATCTCTGGTCTCCTAGCATTGGTCGTCAATCAATGCTAAAATCCTATCAATACAGATTTAATCTAATCAACAACTTTCTAAAATCTGGGCGTCAATCAAACCTTAGAAAACTGAAGATGAAAAAGTAAAAACCATTACACTAATCTGCAAATTTCAACCTGAGTCGTCAATTCAAATTAAAACTTGAAGATATTTACAAGGCAGTAAATAAAATAAAATAAAATCTAAACTAGAAAGCAATAAAATTGTATATCTTTCACCCCTCAGCCGTAGTCGTCAATTGCTTCTGAGAAATTACAAATATCTACACTAATCTTCAGCACCCAATCGTAGTCGTCAATTGCTCTTGAGAACCTTAGATATCTAAACTACTCTTAACTATTTTACACTACTGATCGAAAAAATCCCAACCTTAGGCATCAATTGATGCTGAAGTTCTTCGATGCCTTATTTCTACACCAAGTCCTCTTATTTATAGATCATAAGGGGTAGGTTTAAAGAGATCTAATTCTAATAAAAGAAACTACTAAAATAAAATATTCCTATTATAACTCTAATTCTACTTTTATTCTTTCTTGCTTCCATGGTTGATGTGTTCCGGATTTATTTCCTTGATAACAACAACAAAGATCTTCTTGGGTTTATCTTCATCAATCTTCTCAGATCCGTGATTAGCTAGACTTCTAATTCAATAGTCCTTCTAATTCTATATATGGCGGTGTTTTTTCTCACATGATCAGCAACAATAATAATAAGAAAGCTTCCATAATCATAATCGTAGATAACGACTATCTCTTTTCTTCTCTTCCTTGGAAAATCGTAAGTCATGATTTCCTGTCTTTCATAGCTTCTTATTATAGAACGATTCTTCATTTACGATTGTTCTGCTTTTCTGTAAAATCGTCTTTACTTTTGAACACCATTATGGAAAATCGTACATTACGATTCTTCATTTCTTCCTTTAACTTTGTTCAATCGTAAAATTACGATTCCTTGGCTTTTAGCATATAGCAAATCTTCTTCTTACTCTTAATCGTCTTTTAACTGCTTTTTTAGTTCATTTTGATTAATATTAACACTTTGGCTCTCTTTTACTATTTTTCCTTAATACCTGCACATCAACATCTTATTAGTAGCAAACTAAGTCCTAGCATCACTAAGTTAAAGGTGATAAAATAGTAAATTATGTGACTGATCATAGACAAATTTATTTTTCCCGTCGACTTGTTGGTATTAGACATGGAACCGAGTTCAAAATCTCCAACACAAATTCTAGTCATTCTTGGTAGACCCTTCCTAGCCACAGCTAATGCATGCATGCATTAACTGTATAATCGGGGTGATGGAAGTCTCTTTTGGAGTATATGAATTTAGTTAAATGTCTTCTCAGCAACCAGCCAGATGGCTTCGATCGATGATTTGGAATGCTTCTATGTGGATGAAATTGATGAAATAGTAGAAGTATTGCCTAAAATTTTATCTAAGGATGTGTTCGAAACCACACTGTAGACACCCAAATTTGGCCTAAGGCCCGATTGACCCATACTTTGAGAAAGGCATACTTTCGAGCTTCCGAAAGCACCTAGCATACTATTCTCAAACCATTAGAACTTAATCCAAACTTTTAGAACCCTTCTCAGACCCTTAGGAATCAACTCAAACCCTTAGAAAGCCTAACCGAATCCATTGAATTCAATTTGAACCAATAAAAAATAGGCGATGAAAAGAGGAGTTTCAAAGTTTTTATAGATATTTTTAAGAGCTAAGGCCCATGCCATTATAAAGTAGAGGTTCCAATCTTTAGAACGAGCCAAGAACCGCTTGATTCTGAGTTGTACATAAAAAATTATGGCGAAATGAAAAATGCACAGAAATGCTAGAATTCAGTACGGACAATTGTGAACAAGGTTCAAAATACAAAATAGTAGTCAGGAGCGATTGTAAATAGGGTTTAGAATGTAAAATCGTCATCAGGAACGATCATAAATAGGGTTCAGGATGCATGAACGATCGTAAACAGGGTTCAGAATGTAAAATCGTAATCAGGAACGATCGTAAACAATGTTTAGAATGCGCGAACGATCGTAAGCAGGGTTCATAATGCAAAATCGTGTTCAAGATGCAGGATTCAGGATTCATTCCATTATCCACCGTTCGTAAACATGGTTCAGAATGTAAAATCGTAATCAGGAATGATCGTAAACAGTGTTCAGAATGCACGAACGATCGTAAGCAGGGTTCATAATGCAAATCGTGTTCAAGATGCAGGATTCAGGATTCATTCGTAGCTAATCCCATCATCCACCGTTAAAACCCTTTTCACCTTTTTCAAGACCTAGAAAATTGAGAAAGTCTTAGATTTCCCATTACCTAATTTCTAAACCAATTAGTGAGTTAACTACTCACTAATTACCTCCAACTCTATAAATAAAGGTCCCCACCCTTTACTGAAAAGACCAGATTTTCTATCCAAAAAAATAAAATGATCTTTTATGACAGCCCGAATTTCCTATCCCAAAATCCGTGTCGTCAGATCGTAGATTATGATCCCAAAATAGAACACTTGGTACATCCACACACATAATGGAGTTCAAAGCATATGTCATTATAGAACACATATCATACGGTGAAAGAAATCTCCAATTCTAAACGGAATATATACACAACATAATGGTTCTATCTTTACGCAGATAATACGAATAATAGAACTAAAATGAACCATCGGTGATGGTCAACCATCACCTAAACAGTGATTCACAAAAAAAATGTTTTCAACATTACTGAATCCCTATTTTACAACAAAAGGGCTAGACGTACTAAGCTCAAAATCTCAAAAGATAAGCTACCAAATCAACTAAGGAAAGTACTCCTCTCGGGGAGGCTCAATCTCTTCCTCTGGGAAGTACTCTAGGTCGCTCTCTATGCCTGTATCTTTCTCTACTTCTATACCTGTGACGTATAGTCGGGGTGAGCTAACAGTCTAAGCTCAATAGGGGTCAGTCAAATAAATTTACATTTTTATCACATGTTGTAGAGATCGGATAATAAATAATCGAACTAAATCATGCGATCAAAAATAGGATTTATGCCTCAAAATTAAACACATTTTCTTATCAAACTAAATTCAAATATAGAGTTCAAAACAAAAATTAGATGTTCTTAATGTAAGTACAATGTCTCATCAGAGCGCTTATCTGAACTTAAATTTTTAACTTAAATAATCTCTTCAGCATCTATAGCTTTGAGAGCCAAAATTTAACCGATGGGCACCCCCACCTAACCATCGTCATTCAATGAAGTCTTTTCGAAATGCCCGTATCGGACCAGAAATCAGGAGGAACCGTGTCGATTCAGAAGTGTATGGATATCCCGCCTTACTGGTAAGAGTTTTGGGGGATTTGTCTTGACAAACCTTAAATCAAATGTGCAATTGTAATACATAATTAACAAAGTGTGGTGTGATAACATATGGCTAAATTTCGGAGGTTTCAAAGTTCAAATTTCATACACATATTCTGAGTTCAGATATCACACATATGCAGATTCATGGTTCGGATCTCATACACATTTCAGAGTTTGGATTCAAAATTTCCAAATTCATTTACCAAAGTAACTCTCGATGCTAAATTTCACATTTAAATGTCTTGTTTCAAATCGGAATTGAAAACTGAAGTTAAATGCAAATTTTCAAAGTTTCAAACGAGTACAATTGAAATCAAAACTGAACCTTATCGGATACAAGCAAACACAATCAATTTAGTCTTATTCCAGGCATCAAATCATATGGTCCAAGCAAAATAGGTAAAAATGCAAGAAGGGTTGAGTTTTCACCTACCTTGGACACGTGGCACATGAAAACATCACGAAGATCCTAACGGTTATTCCCAACCATCGATTGATATCCTATGATGTCAAGAAACCATCAGTTAATGGTCTAGAGGTCACAAACATACCAGATTTGGAAGATTTTCCAACAAAAATCCAAACAGCCCAAACAGGGACAGTCACGAGCGCAATCTCCAAGTCACACGCGTGATTCCATGTGGCATGTCTCATTTCGAGCATCCTAGAAAAACCAGTTCAGATTTGCACTGAAATTGAAACGCATTTCGCGTGGGCAACTTTCTCACCTGAAGGCAAGTCGTGAGCGCGAAATCAAATTGTGAGGGAAAAACTTGCAGATTTTGCCTATGCTCGATTCAGAACTTTTCCTCCTACCTTTGGGTCCCCATTTTTTTTACACCCATCCATCCTAGATTTCCTACATGATTTATAATTAAACTAACACTTAATTTACACCTCAACAATCATATTTCCTTACCTCTACAACTCGCGAAAACGAAACACACTTTGAATGGCACCGATAATGCTGAAACCCACACTCCTCTTGAATCCAATGCCTTCGAAACCCACTCTTCTCGCAATCGCAGAGGATTGAAATCAGAGGTAAAATTCAATAAATTTCGTCTAACAAATCCATGAGATCCTTGCGAGAACATCCCTTGCAAAAAGATGGTTTGGAATGGTGTGACGCTTACGGATTGCTATTGCGTCTAAAGTTCATGATTTAACACGTCGTGTAATCGAAGACAAAAAATTGTGGAAGATCAATGATGCAAGAGGGGGAATTGATCGCTGATTACTATGTGCATCTAATTCAATCTTAACCTATTGCAAGTGCACAATGAAAATTATAGATCTAGTATAGGATCGTTCCTACGATGATAGGTTTATATCAGTTAGCCTATTTAATAAATTTATATTTATCTTTAAGGTTCTAAACTACTTGAGAAATATGAATAAAGAATGATTTCTTAAACTAATTTTGCAGAAAGTAAATCCTCCTTCAAATTATGGTCGTCAATCACAATCTTCAGTTGTCTGATATTTACAAATTTAAACTACTGTTACACCATATGTCAAGTTTCCTAGCATTAGGCATCAATCAAAATCAGAATTCTATCAATACAGATTTAATCTAATCAACAATCTACCAAAAATTTGGGAGTCAATCAAACTCTAGAAAATTAAAGATGGAAAAGTAAAACCGTTACACTAATCTGCAAATCTCAACCTGAGTCATCAATTCAAATTAAAATTTGGAGATGTTTACAAAGGAGTAAATTGCATGAAAAATAAATCTAAACTAGAAAGCAAAATAAAATATATCTTTCACACCTCAGCTACAGTCGTCAATTGCTTACGAGAAACTACAGATATCTACACTAATCTTCCAGTGCTCAATTCGAGTCATCAATTGTGTTCAAGGAACCTTGGATATCTAATCTACAAAGCAATAAAAATCTATTCTAAGTTGATCGGAAGAAAACCCAACCTCGGCCGTCAATTGATGCTAACATTTTTTTCGATGATTATTCCTATGCTGAGTCCTCTTATTTATAGATCATAAAGGATCGATTTACAAAGATTTAATTCTAATAAAAGAAATAGCTACAAACTAAAATATCCTATTATAACTCTAATTCCTAATTTTATTCTTCCTTGCTTTCAGAGTTTGATATGCTTCTGGATTCTTCTCCTTCATTTCATCAACAGATTCCTTAGGAATTCCTCTTCATCAATCTTCTCAGATCCTGTGATTCACCAGACTTCTAATTCAAGAGATTCTTCTAATTTTGTTCATGGCGGTGTATCTTCTCACGTGATCAGTAGCAAATAGAAACCTTCCTTTTCATAGAATCGTAAGTCACTGGTAAAGAATCGTAAACTACGATTGCTCATTTCTCAATTGCTTCTCTGGAAATCGTAAATGACGATTTCTTCTTTTCAGCATAGCTTTCAGTGAACGATTCTTCATTTACTATCGTAGCATTACGATCGATCGCTTTTTTGGAAAATCGTTTCGGCTTCTTGAACGCTTCTTGAAGAATCGTAAATTACGATTTCTTATTTTGTCTCTTCTTCTGCTACTACGTTCAATCGTCTTTTAAGATTTTCTTACTTTAAAGCAGCGATGAATCGTCTTTTGGTTCAATCGTCATTCTTACTGCATTTTGAGTTCATTTTGACAATGATTAATACTTTGGTTCTCTTTTACTATTTATTCTTATTATCTGCACATTGTTAACTTGTTAGTAACAACTAAAGCCGAACATCACTAAGTTAAGGGTGATAAATTGGTAAATTATATGACTGATTAGCAATCTCTCTTCATTTTCTTTTAGTTTCCTCTGTGTTTTGTCCCATGCTTAAAACTCTCTTCCTTTCTAGATCTTTCAAAGAAAACACAAAACCTCTTTTAGTTCCCAGCAAGAGGTGGTGGTTCCAACTCTTTCTAAGATAAGAAAGAAGGATTTTATCCTACGTAAAGCAAGTGCACCATAATTTCTATATATCTCCAATATCATATTGAGTTCCTATGTTCCGATGTGAACCAAAACCCAGTTGTTTTGGTTCGGTGAGAAGCCCACACACTCAAGTTAAGTCTTAGCTGACCTACCAAAGGCCCAAAGTCGGCTCAAATAGTTGGCCTAATCAGTCGGCCCAATCAGTTGACCCAATTTGTCGGCTCAAAATAGTTGGCCAATCAATCGACCCAAATTGAAACATGGATTTTGGGGATGCCACATCTTTTTACTTAGAGAAATATTTTGGAAAAAAGAAATGCTAGAGATATATTTCCAAAACAGAGAATACTTTAGAAAAAAGTCTTCCATCGCCTCAAAGCTAGAACCTTTTAGTTCTTAAAACCCAAGTTCATCCCTTACTTACTTTCCTCAATACCATTTTCAAACCACAGCAAGCTAAAAGCCCATCTCTAACCCATTTGCCTTCGAAAGCTCACCAGAGTTAGCATCAAAGCAAAGATTCGTGGTGGTTCTACAAGGGCCCGAAGGCTCCTGCTCTCCCCTCTATTCCTCATCGTTTTTTTTTTCTTGCTTTTCCTCTATCATAGAATTTGAGTCGTTACATCGCCGAAAGTTCAGTGATTGGGGGGGGGGGGGGAGGCTCAAATAGGATCGGAGTGCCTTTAGGCAAGAGAAAGTGATGTTTGGTTTTCTTTTATTTTTAAATCGGACCATAGTAGAGACCACTTATGAGTGGGCTAATCGGGTACCGAACACCTTCAACCGAAGTCCCTACCCAGAGGCTTTGGAGCAGACTGGATTCAGAGTCATATTTCACACTTCGGTGCTTATTATATTGATTTTTGGTATCCCGGGATACCAAAAGCTTCGTGTGGCGACTCCATCTTTTTAGTGAGCGCATCGTCGGGACGGGCCCGCAAGGTCCATGGTCGCACAGATGGTGACTCCGTTGGGGACAATTTATTTAGAGCTTCTACTTGAAGTATTGGCCCCTTGCATATGTTCTTCCTTTCTTCTTTGTTCACTTTTTGTCTAACTTTGTGCTCACTTTTTTACTCATGCCCTTATAATTCTGCATTTGTTCTTTCTCTGTTTTTTCACTTACCCTACAACTTCATCTCTTTTGGCCTAGTCATTTAACTGACACCCATTTTTTTTATTACCCATACAACTTCGTCTCTTCGTCTCTTTTACTCCTACGATTCTGCACTTTTTTACTTACCCCTACTATTTCGTCATTTATACATCTTAGTCGATTGGCGGGCCTACTTAAGCACTTTTATATTTACCCCTATGATTCTATCATCTACCGCCTCAGCCGATTGGCAGGCTGAACCTACTTGATGCATTTTACGTTTCTCGCCTAGTCGCGTAATCAACTTCTAAGGTGGCCTTTGGGACCTAGGTTCCTGATCCAAGTTGGGCCAATTGCACGTCAGACTCTGGACAGGACGCGTAATTCGGGATCTTCCTGGATTTGGGTCGGGTCCGAGCCACAAACCTATTGTTTTAGCATGGGTCTCAACCATGTACTATTATTTCAGTGCATGGTTCCCATATCAGAGTCGTAAGATCTTTGGAGAAGGTCAGTCCTTTTACGGAGATCGTGGGCAAGGTCAAAGGTTGACCGAAATAGGTTTGCATACTCCGAGAGGGCAAAATTGGGGTGTCTACATAATAGTCTTAACAAAACCCACCCCGAACTTTGGGGTGGTCAAAGGGTCAACGTCACAACCTCAGATTTTTGAGATGAGTGCACGGCATGCATTACACATAGGTATATGTGTTTCACAAGGAGACCAAAACGAACCAAAGACACTAAGTGTGTACGTGGGAAATACACTAGCATATCCCTAACTTATAGATATAAAAGTGAAAGAGAGAGAGAGAGGAACCCTTACGTAATTCTATTCTAACCTAAATAGAGAGAAGGAGAATATAGAGAGAAAGAAGAGAAGAGCCTAGTAGAGAACTAGGGTTCGTTGGGACTCAAGTCAGCAAAGGAGATTAGAGGAAGAGACTGGAGGAAGAACCTTGGAGGCCTGTTAGCCTAGTAGATTTTCTAATCGTAAATCGAACTTGTGCGTGACTCATCGTCAGAGGTACGTTAAAGACATGATAGATGCCTATTAATGTTTTAAATAGTAGGAAGAATGTTGGCTGAATGTTTCTTTTTATGAGATTAAGGTAAAATGAAGGAAGGAAGCATGTTCTCGATCCGGTCGAGGAACAAAATCATCGTTCCTCGCTCGAGCGGTCTAAGAGGCTCGCTCGAGCGAGGATGAACAGAGAAAAATATAACTCTGGGCTCGCTCGAGTGGTCCCCAAAACTAAAGGGAAGCTCGCTGGAGCGAGGGTCCACAGTAATACTCCGATGGCTCGATTTAACCGCTCGAGGGACCTCGATTTAACCGCTCGAGCGAGGTCAAGAGACCGCTCGAGCGAGGTCAAGTGACCGCTCGAGCGAGGTCAAGTGGCCACTCGAGCGAGGTCTGGTGACCACTCGGATCTTGGTTTTTCGAATACAAGAAACTTGGGGGTCATACACCCCAATAATGCTAGTGATTATTCTAAAACCTATTTTTGAAATGTAGGTTGATGCATTATAACCCTCTACGAGCAGGCGTGCCTTGAGATTCGTCGAGGTAGGGAATATTCTTAAAACATGTGCATTATCCCGTGAACTCATATGCGTAGTATAATCTATTTAAATAGTCATATATTTCATGAACCCTCATGATAAGGGTGTGTGTGTGTGTTACAACGTGAAAATCTTGAGGTCCCCAGGGGACGAACAATCATGTAGTTCAATCAAAGAAGGGTGCAACAGAAGTATGGGGCATCCCAGGGATGCAGATGAAAACTAATAGAGAAACGAAGGTAATGTGATAAGGCCTAATGTAATATAATTAGCACAATCACGGTGAATAACTATATGTAAAGCACATTGATATTTTTATTATTTAAGGTTGATTAGAATACCCCACCGACGTGGCGGGATACCCACGACTGACTCGACAGGATATCCGTGACGGCGCAATGCCAATCCAGATTTATAACACATCCCAAGGATGTAGATTGAGAATAGACCCCGCCACCTATGAGAAAGGGGCTGCGATTCCTGTGGAATACATATAACAACTGTCTAGTTAGACGACGATGGCGGGTATTCCATCGGGGCTCGATGCTATATTGCTCGAGGACTACTTAAGTTAAGATTTAAGTGATTAGGCCAAATTCACAACTAAACTAATAAGGAGATTAAACAAAACCATGCTAAGTAACGACCAAAATCATTGGGTTATTTCCTGTTATTCAAAATTATTGTCCATAAGTGATTACTTTATAATTCTATGCTTGTTAAATTACTGACATATGTGTGAAGGTTGATCTATATGTTCTTTTTGTTTTCCCTACGGAGCTAGGATGTAGCTCACCCCCTTAGACTATACGTTGCAGGTCCAGGACTAGCGGCAGCAAAGACTTCGGAAGAAGCTGATCCAAGGGCTTCGGTTTTTGTGCCCACAGAAGAGTCAGAACCTCCTCTTGAGGAATTCTTCTAGGAAACCCGCTGCATACTTTGAGAGTGAGTTGAGAGAGTACTATGTATGGCTTGGTATATCAAGCCTCTTTATTTTGAATGTTTTAATTACCATTCCTTGACAGAACGCCTAGGATGAACTGTTATTACTAAACATTTGGGTAAGTTCTTATGCCCATGAATTGGCATGGGACAAGGACTGCCTTGCGATACCTCGATCATTTTTTTTTCTTTTTTTTTTATATTTAGAGTAACTACGTATGCCTCAATTAAAGTTTTGGATTGTATACATATCAATGTTTTGTAAGGAAACCCGGGGCACGGCCTCGAAGGCCGTGCTAATGGCACGGATTTTGGGGTTACGAAATTCGGGCTGTCACAGTCAAACCCAAATTTCAAAATTTGGATGTTTTTCCAAAAATACTATTCATAAACCTAGCGTGTATATTATATACGCTAGACTTAGGAACAGTGCTCCCAGAGAAAATAGGGAAGTTTGGAGCCCGTGCATGAAGCCTGAAGTAAAAATTGGCCTAGCGTATATATTATACACGCTAGGCCAAATTTTCCCTTAGCGTGTATATTATAGATGCTACTGTAAATTGCTGTATTTTTCTCATTAATTTTTCAAGTTGCAATAACTTTTGACATACAACTCGGATTTAAGCGATTCTTGGCTTGTTGGAAAGCTGGAAACTTCTACTTTTCGATGGTAGGTTACAGCCTCAGAATATGTTGTGTAAACTTTGACATCTCTCTCTCCATCCACTGTTTAGGAGGGCTTGAGACTAGTCCGGGAAAGGTTCCAAGGGTTAAGGTTGATTCCCAGGGGTCCGGGAAGGGTTTCTAAGGGTTTGGGTTAAGTTCTAAGGGTTCGGGAAGTACTTTTGAAAGCTTGAAGGGTACGCCTTTCTCGAATTATGTGTCGATCAAGCCTTCGATCAAGTTTGAGTATCTACACAAAGATAAATATGAAAGTAATCAAAATCTTGACGCTCATTCTATCGTTGATTACCAATTTATTACACACATTACCTTCGGCAAAAATAATTTGCACAAACACCAATACAGCTGCAAGTAAAAATCTATATAGATCACAAGTCATGACCGATTTCAAAAAAGCAAGTGACTGCTGGGTTATGTAGTGCCTGACCAATTTTTAAAAAGCGAGTGACTACTGGGTTATGTAGCATCTGATTATTCTGTTGGAGTAGAGTCTGATTGTTCGCTATTTAATAGGAGAGCAAAAGAAGTGCCGAGTGGATTTGGACTATGCATAAGGTGTTTTATTGGAGTAGCATCTTCTCTTTCTCTTACTCGTCAAGGGGCTTATAAATCAATGAGATTTTTGCATTTAACCCCCCTTTGTTTTTACAAAATTGTACTCTGCTCCCGTATTATTCATTTTAATTTATACTCTGTCCCTTTGACTGGAGTTTAATTAATATATGATCCCTTTTGTTTTGTTGACCAACTTTGACTATTAGAGAATGCAAGATGAAAGTTAAGAGAATGACACAAAATCCTTCTTACCCCTATCTGTCAAAAGCTGGCAAATGGCAATCGAAGATTTGGGGTGCTACTTTCGTAATTTAGTACAAAATCAACGGAGTTCTACTTCTTCCATATAAAATCGAGAGAAATGTGTGTGGGCCACGCAGCTATAAGATGTGAAAGGTAACCGGTCGCTTCTTTTTTTCTCTCAAAAAGGAGTTTTACTTCTTCCAGATAGAATCAAAAGAAATGCGTGCGTGGCCACACAGCAATAAGATGTGAAATGCAACCGCTGGCTTTTCTCTGAAGGAGTATTACTTCTTCCATATAAAACCCAAAGAAATGTGTGCGTGGCCACTTAGCTATTAGATGTGAAAGGTAACCGCTGGCTTCTCTCTCGTCTCTCTCTCATGCCGCCACAATTATTATATGCACACTTTCGGTTCTTTTATATAACCTGGGCATCCGGTCCTATGTTCATCATCTGCTTTAAGAGAGGGGTATTGTGAGGTGTGAGGTGTTCAGATGCGCCGCAGTTTAGAGATTAAGGTGTGCGTGGGATAGGACCGATCCTATGTTCATCATCTGCACTACCATATCCTGTCCTCGTCTATCCCAGGCACACCTTAATCTCTAAACTGCGGGCGCATCTTTATCATGCACAAGCTGAACACCTCACACCTCACAATACCCCCCTCTTAAAACCACTATTCTTCACACAGAAATACCCAAAATTGGAACCCCAAAAGGCACCATCAATGAAGCCGAACACCAGATGATTACTCTCCGAGGATCCCGAGTTCGGCACCAACCCATTATCAGATCAAATTTAATATCTCCCACCATCCATAACCAACAACAGCCACAACATGCACCTGGGGTGAAACACGTGCCCGCAGTGCGGTATTATTTTAACAGTCTCATTTTCTTCAAATTCGCTCAGGCACACCGTGCAATCCAACGGCTCCTTTGCATTTCCTTGGTACCCGAGCATCGACAGCTCGCTTTGATCGTCGTGGGGTCCACGCCACCGGAGTATCTCGCCAGCGAGTGATCTCGACGGCGCACTCATCCGAGAACCAACAAATGTATACGGAGATGAAGCCCATGAAGAAGAGAGGTGTGAGGAGAGCTAAGACTGGCGCCACCATGGAGGAGTCGAAATTCGACCGTGCTCTCATCTGTGTAGCAGCAACCAAAAGAAGCCTTTCAACGCGCCTTCGAATTTCAGACTCCTCCATGGCGGTACCAGTCTTAGCTCTCCTCACTGCTCTCTTCTTCATGGGTTTCATCTCCGTATACATTCGCTGGTTCTCAGATGAGAGCGCCATTGAGATCACTCGCTGCCGGTGACTTCAGAGAAGATCGTCGTCGTCGTCTGAGGCGAGATACTCTCGTGGCGTGGACCCCACGACGATCAAAGCGTTGCCGACGCTCGGGTACCAAGGCAACTCAAAGGAGTCGTTCGATTGCGCGGTGTGCCTGAGCGAATTTGAAGAAAATAAGACCGTTAAAATGATACCGCACGGTGGGCACGAGTTTCACCCCAGGTACATTGATGTGTGGCTCTACGCCCATGTGTCGTGCCCTCTGTGCCAGTCTACGCAGCTGGTTTGTTCGAATCCGGTGAGGGGCAGGGACATTTGCCTAGTTGTAGTCGAGGAGAGAGATGAAGGGTCAGATGGGTCCTCAGATCCGTTGGTTGAAAATTCTAGGCAGATGGAGCTAGCGAGTGAGACGAGTGATGGAAGAGAAACCTCTTCGCCATCTTCTTTCGGTCTCAAAGTCACAATACCCCAACCCTAAATCACCAAAAGCCTTCATTCTCCTCGGCTTCTTTTCACTGATACTCTCTCTATCTTTATTCACTCTATTGTTACGTCAATGTGACTTGAAGCCAGTGAGGGGTAAAAGTGATATTTTCTACCGCTTCAACCCCGTCAAGTAAAAGGCGTACTGGTAGAATCCCCTTTTTAACGATCCGTCAACGGAAGGGGTCATATATTCACTAAACTCGAGTCAAAGGAGTGGAGAATAAATATGAATAATATGGGGGGCAAAGTACAATTTCATAATAATATAGGGACAGAGGGCATGACACATTGGCCGTCTAATTTGAAGTTCATGATCTAGAGATCTTTAGTGCATAAGATTAGAGCAAAACACGATATTTATTGTATGATCTATTGTAATCAACTACTTAATCAAATAATCTCCTTTTGACTATATTTAATCGCATGATAAACATTATATTTTATATTAATCGTTTGCATTTAAAAAGAAATCGTTGGTCGAAGTCTCTCAGTGCAAGTAACGTCTTCCATGCAAAAAACCCTAAATCAATAACTTAAGCTCCTCTTATGTTTTAATAATATTTATGTCAATAAAGATTAAGCTCCTCTTATGTTTTAATATTTATGTCATAATAGGTGTTTGTTGTATGTCACATCATGTGTTTGTTACACTAGGTGACTTAATGATTTGTTGCATGTCACATCCGACAAGTGACTTAAAAAAGCGAAGAGATGCAAATATGCAAATTTTTTTTACAGCTGGGTTAAATGCAAGGTATCGAAGTCGATATCGGTCTCAGGTATCGATTTGCCTGAGGCCGATACGACTCGGCCGATACCGATATACATCGGCTAATTTTAATACTAACACAGCAACTTATAAGAGATCAATTATGTTCCACCCAAAAAAATAGGGCAGGATCTGATTCTTATCCACCGTTTAAAATGCGATCGAAGTTGCGAAAATTACAATGACCATTTAATATATAATATTAAGGACAAATGCGTTATTTAATTGAAGAAATGACGCCTAATTAACTATCATTTAACGGCGGGGGTATTTATAAAGGAAACATAAAAGTAGGGGGTGCAGTGTAAATAAGGATAATTTAGGGGGTTTTATGTAATTTTAGCATAACATAGGAGGGTATTTGCAAAAATACCTAAAATTAAAGTGTGAAAAATGAAGGCTCAATAGATGAGCAAATCCCCGATACCTTATACGTATCGGGACCGATATGTATTGGTTGGCCAGAAAATTGATACGCATCGCCGATACATATCGGTATCGGCGGATTTTTGATACCATGGTTATATGTGTTATCCGAGATGCTCGTTTGATACGTTTAGTTATTAACTATTAGGTACTTATAAATTTTAATGAATTTGTTAGGTTCACCGTACACGGGTCAACCTTTCTCTCTCTAGTTTTTTGAGATCTCTCTCTAATTTTTTAGATTTGAAGATTTTAAATTCCGTAAAATGATGGTTTGGGCATAAAATTCGCGAACCGTTCACCATTTTGGGCATGCATGTAATACAAAGATCTTTTTGTGTGATTTCCAAAAGGGTGGATTACCCAGTTGGGTCGCAACTCTTTGTAATCTATCCATCAGGGTCCCAACTTCATGGAAATGACCCAGCAGGGTCTTGACCCTAAACTTTCTTTTATTATTTATCTGCAAGGGTTTAAAAAATCTCTCTACGTCTTTTTTTTCTTTAAGTTAAACTATTAGAGGACCAAAATACCCAAACAGAAATTTACTAAAATACCCATCATTCCATAACTATCAAAGAAGGCTGGTGTCTTCTCTTCTATTCATCTTCTTCCTGCCGACGAGTGGGTTCTCTTCTCTTTATCTTCTCTTCATTTTGCAGTACCATAAAACTCGAATGTTGTTTCATTATTTGAACTCTATGAAGATATGAATATTCTTTAAAGAAATGAACAAAGATCTGCAAACCCTCCTCTCTTGCCACTGATTTTCGTGAATATTGAAAGGATTAGGATCCATATAGCCCCCCCCTCTCTTCGCTTCATCTTCTTCTCTACTGACGAAGCAACAGGGAGAAGTCTGTTACTGCCATCTTTGCAATCCTTCAACTCTGTCGACACTTTATCTTCTTCTGATCACATACATCTAAACTTTTCTACGTGCACATCTCCTACCGTTCGATAAACTCATAAGAGTAACTTATAAAACACTGTTGTAGTATTGCTGCCCTAAATGTTTAACCTTTATTTTATTAAATGACTTGTTTGAGCTATACACAAATGTAGTAATGTTGCCCTAAATGTTGAATATTTGTTTTAATGAATGAGTTGTTTGAGGTAGATAGATATAAAGTAATGATGCCTTAAATGCTTAACCTTTGTATTAGTAAGACCATTTCCGTCTTATATGAGACAATTTTCGTCTCATATATGACCATTACCATCTTATATAAGACCATTTTTATCTCATATAAGACCATTGTCCTCCTATACTTTATTACTCATGACAAATTGTTAATGTCATTAATTTTTAGAAAAATGATAATTAATATTAGGGAAAATCTGTTGATTGTTATTTATTAATTTTTTGTATGAATTATGTTAGGTCTGTTATGAGATTGTCGTAGTCTTTAAAGAGGCTATATTTATCTAAGATCGGTCTTGTGACTAAATTCACTCATGGTAAACTGTAAATGTATTTATTTTTTAAAAAACTTTTTGACAAATGTTCATAAATTAATTATAATATAATATTATAAATTATACACAAGAGGATAAAATTGTATTATCTACCCTTAAGGTCTCTACTCTTATAACTGCTTTATCGCCCGTGGAGCTTGAAGCTCTTAGTTCAACTATAGTGAAGCCTCTTCTTCATTTAATAGATATTCCTACAATCAACGAGCTAATATATATATTAATAGAAAATTTTAATTATGAGTCTTAGATGTTGTCCATTGGTGGGCATGCTGTTGGTTTTCCCTTACTAGAAATGTCTCTTGTACTTAGTCTTGAGCATGTTGGAATTATCCCTAGAACTCTGGGGGAAGGTCCGAATGTCGAAAATGAAGACATTAATTTATTTTATATGAAATATTTTAGTCGGATAGGGAGTATTAGTGTCGGTGAAATCGAAAAGGCAGTGATTGTTGCTAGTATAGATAAAGAGAGTTGATTTTACTTGTCTCACCTTATTGCATATTCTTGCGACATTTATGATACCGAATAGCTCAAAGACAATCGAAGAGACGTACGTGAGATTAGTTTATAATATTGAGTACTTTAGCAGAATTGCATGAGGACGGGTTACTCATACATGTTTGTTAAACTCTCTTCGATTTGCCGCTTTAAATTTAAAGAGGAGCAGCGTATATACCAAACTTGATGGATGTACATTTGTATTGGAGGTTAGCCATTGTCTTTACGAACATTATCTATTTGCATACCGTTTATCGCATACTGTACATACTCTCTAAGAAATCTTTAGTTTGTGATTTATTTTAGATTTGGGCATATGAGCACTTTCCGATCATAACATCGACTTCAATTATCGATGATTTTTCAAGATATACGAAGTATATCTTAGTAAAAAGTCATTATCGAAAGTATTACCTTACGGAGCTTAATAATCCTAAGGTATTATTCGTGTCAACCTCAACTAATTCCATTTTATAGCTATGAATAAATGAAGAACGCTTTTCCTTATAACTTGGTCTCACTCTCCTAGTAATATATCCACAGATAATTCCAAAATTTAAATTCACTGATCGTGAATTATTGGAAGATGTGATCAAGGATGCGATGAACGATTATGTTGGTTGCGAATTCAATCGTCTTCAACTCCTAGAAATGCCTTTCAAAGAATAAGATAGTCGCATCACAGCATTGAAGAAGTCCAACAACAAACTTGTTCATCAAGTGCGAAGAAAGAAGAAGTTAAACAGTGATATAAAAAATGGTTTAAAATTGTTAGAGTTGGAGATAACAATTTTGAAGGTAAGTTACTTAATAGAAATTATTGTTATATGTTACAATGTCTTCAAAAACTAACTGATAGGTTATTATTACGAAACAGGGCCAATGTAAAGAGTACAATTTCAAATCTTCTCCTAATCGCAATAAAGATGCGGAAAGAAAGAATAGTTTTACTAAAAAGAATGACTCCGAAAATATAAGTACAAGTCCATCAGGATAATGACGTTAAATGTAAGGAAAAAGTGTAAGTCTCTTGGGATAGTGACGTAAAATGTAAGAAAAAAGTGTAAGTCCCTTGGGATAGTGACGTGAAAGGCAAGGAAAAAGTGTAAGTCCCTCGGGCTACTTGTAAACGAAATAAGGCTAGTGAAAATACATGTATGCCCATGAAATTAGAGCCAATCACTATTGACTCTCGTACTGATGGAATGAGTCGTACTTCTAAGAAAATAGATAATGAAGAGAGGAACTATGAAGAAACATTTATAGAAGATGATAGCGAATTGCCTCGTGAATTGTTTGAAGGCAATAAGGATGATCATCCGATGCATAAGTCCTCGAAAGAAGATGAGGGAGAAATTGCTAATGTAGATGATGAAGAGCATATGCCTTTCGTTATTATTACCGATAAAATGATGCGGATCTCTGAGATGCTAGTCAATCAAACATCAATAAAACATGACGATGATAAAGAATTTATCAGGGAGATGAGAGAATGATCTATAGTGAAAACCAGAGTTACATCAACACCTGTTAATAATAAAAAGGAACCCCTTTGGAAAAGTGAAACAATGTTGGTGGGCCTAATGGATACCTATAAGCGAGTGCGGGCTAGTTTAAGAGGCCGAGTTACTCCGCAAACGGCATCGATAAATAATTTCAAGGGTTCTTCGCAAACCCCATTACCACCGAAGACCTCAACATGCCAATCAAGTCCACAAGGTCAATTTTTCGAATGTCCACTCCCAAACACCTGTACCTCCACAGTGGGTAGCAAACGAACCCTCAAAAGTAATTCCGGAGAAGAAGGAAAGATGATCTCTGCAAATATTGAAATTAATAATTGTTATATTTTTAAGAGTATAAGTTTCTAACGTATTTAATTATAGGATATACATGCAGAGAAGATCACAAAGAAGAAGGACTAGTACTAAATCTACAACCAAAAGACCACCTCCAAAAGGTGCGCTGAAGGTTAATGGTCAATTAGCTAACGTAAAGGTTCAAACATATATATATATATATATATATATTAAATTTAGTTGAATGCTTATTAATTTGTATGTGTGGTCTATCCGCAGAAGGAATACGACAGTTTTCACTAGCCTATGAAACCACTAACACATTATGATATCGATAAAACTCTTAATGATGGCCCCGTGGAGTTTCTCCCATTTAAAAGTTATTGAGTTATAGTTAATGTAATTCAATTCTTCTCTTAACAACCTATGTGGCTTTGCAGATGTGATATTCACGTGACCAATAGACTATCTATTATGGTGAAAAACTTATTCTCAATTTACGGTATTAATTGGCTTGACAGTGAGGTAAAGCCAATATTTTAAAAGGCACACATGCTTATATTCATAGAGTTGGCTGTCCTATATCCATAGGTCGTTTGGTGTAATATCAATCTGATGATCATATTTTTATTAAAAGTACAGATCTTTATTTTATGATATCCATTAAGGTGATATGTGACTTTATTTTGTAGGCAATTGACGCATACTTTATTTTGATGAAGAAACGAGAGAATGATCATAAAAAGAAATTTATAAAGAGTCATTTCTGTTCAACTTATGTTATCGTAAGAGTCCAATTTTTTATTTTACATCCTATAATTTGTAATTATCTCCTAAACCCATTTTATATTTTGTTTAGACGAAATTGAAAGAATCATTGGCGAAAGACAAAGCCGATACAAACAAAAACTTTATTGCTTGGACTTCACCCCAGACACTAGGATATAAAACAAGCGAATGTGACAAGATAATTAGATAAATTTTTTGTGCTTCCTTCGTACTTGTACTATTGTTAGAGTCTGCTACTCGTCTCCTATAATATGGCTCGACTTAATAGGTTTACTTTCCCATCAATAGAGACTATCACTGGTCTTTATTCATATTATACATGAAGGAGAGGAAAATTGAGTATTTAGACTCGTCTAATGGATAAAGTGACAGCGTCCATTGCCCGAACATTGTAAACATATTGGTACGTATATCATTCAACTCTAGATCTTTATTATTATATGTCAACTTAATAAAATTTGAGTATTCTTAAATGCAAAAAAATATTCTTTTTAAGATCCTAACTCAAGAAGGCGACGACAATATCGACGTTAGAGATTGATAGTTTACTAGACTGCTTGCTAGCCCGCATCAATCAAATTACTTTGATTACGAAGTCTTTATGATAAAGTACATTAACTACGCATCCCTTGGGCTTAGTTTCGATTTTGATCAATGCCATATACCTTACTTTAAAGATAAGAATATGCTTGAGTTACTTAGAGGAGAAGTTAAATCTTGACAAATGTTGGTATAAAATGATCCTGTCTTTTATATCGTATGCTACTTTTCTCTTACCACATCAAACATGCAATATTTTATCAATATGTTCATGAATAATGAAATGTATTTTTTGGAACTGAACTATGAATTCTTAAAACTTTATTTGACTTCCACTGTCATGTAGCATTTTAAAGTTTGTTCTTTTCTATAAATTGTCCTTCAATTAAGTCACACTTAAACTGTCATTTACAATTATCGCATTTATTCTATTGTATATTCAATTTAGTTGTAATTGTATATGAAATCTTTATACAGAGAAGCTGAAATGGACGTCTGTTTTGATTGTAGAATGTGTAGATATTGGATTAAAGATTGTCCGCAAAAGAAGATCGTTGATGAAAAAGGTGCACCCCTATGTTACTATAAAAAATCAGCAGTGCTTCGGATTTCAAACACTGACAAGAATCTTGATCGTAAATATTATAAGTGTTACCATTGTGGGTTCTTCAGATGGGAGGATGAATATTCAGGATTCATAAATCGGATTGTCGGGAACGATGAAACGGTTCACTTGGACAATGCTCGTCCCCTTTGCTACTCTCAAAAGCAATCAACGCTGCAAGTTTTAAACTCTCTTAAGAATCTCGAGTGTAAGTACTTTACATGTAATCAATGTCGATACTTTAGCTGGCTGGACGAAAGTTCTCAAACTTTGACAGCGGCGTTGAAGTTGGAGAACATTGAAAGGGACAATTTAAAAGTCAATGTGACAGTGGAGATTAAAGAGTTTGCCAAAAAATTTGAGGTGAGTACGTCAATAACAAGTAAAGGAAAAGGAAGCCTTCCTGGATTTAGAGTTATCTACATATTTTGTTAGCTTTATCTATGATTGTTTAATAATTTTGCGCTGTTACAAGCGAAACACCGAAGTATTTTCAATTTCTTGAAAGTTATTGTAGAAGTAAATAGTCTACTACCATATTGTTATAAAGGTGCGTACTACTACAAACTTTTCTAGTTTCTGTTTGACTGCTTTGGATATCCATGCAACGAATGTGATAGATGAGATGACTAAAATTATTGATGGGTCTCAATAGCTTTAAGGAAAAAGCGAAACAGATTTTTGGTTTACTAATAGAAGCCGAGGTATAGTATCATGCATATAAGAGTCCGATAATGACTCATATGAGACCCAGTACAGGTAAATTGCTTATTGGTACATCACTGTTATCAGTATTTAATATGATTGATCTCATTGACTATCAGATTTGGATCCTATTAATCTGACATGAGTCTTACTTGGACTCATAAGAGTCAGTAAATAACTCATATCATACAGTCATGAAAAATGACTATTGGTACATCAGTATTATCAGACTATATCACAAATGATCTCATTGACTATCAGATTTGAATCCTACAAGACTGATGTGAATCATCCTTGGACTTATAAGAGTCACTAAATGACTCATATCTGACAAATTCATCCAAAATCCCTATTAGTACATCACTGTTATCAATGTTTAACATGACTGATCTCATTGACTATTAGATTTGGATCCTACAGGTCATATGGGACCAAGTCATGTAAAATCTCTAATTTTCAGTGCCTCTGATGAGTACAACATGACTCTCACGCGAGTGCAAAAAAGTTTTGGAACATGCATGACTCACATGAGTCCGACTTAGGCTTATTAGCGTCAATAAATGTAACACCCCGCACTTTTGTCATACCAAAGTAGATGTGACACGTCCGAGTACCGAGACAAGATTGAGACACACCGAAAAGTGACCAACTAATTTTGTGGGATCACTAACCTTAGAACCGAGGTGCACCTTTGTGACCCACTACACCAGCCCACTATCCTAGACCCGGTAGTGAAGTCCCGACATGAGCCCGATCTATTAGACTAAGTGGTCCAGACCCATGACCTTTAATCTTTGAAGAATGGTCCTTTAACTAGCATCCACCAAACACGGGTGAGTAGACCCAAACACCAACTGCCATGTGTTAAGACACACATGAAATCCAAAGGGGCAACTTGCAGCAGACGACTTGGTTCTGCAACCTCACACACAATCCCCACCTAACTTACAAATTTCATCGTCACGCAATCGCCATACATTCGGCTGATTGAGCTCTTGTAGCCATTGGCGTGAATGACTCCGGATGAGTAAGAGAACCTCTGGCAGAAACCTTCCTCTCCAAAGCCCCAAAATCATCCTCCCCATTGATAAATCCGCATTTGCATGATCACCACCGTCCATCTTTCTAACTCCTTCGAGCAAGGAATCGTGAGTAAGAAAGTTCAAGTGAGTGAAGGTGAGAGTAGAAGCCAACCTTCTACCCTTCCCTGAAACTAAACCTTAGGAATTTGTGCTGGCCCTTGCTCTGCAAAAAGGGATTATAGCTTGGTAATCAACCTCACGAAGTGGTCAATGAGGTTAAACTGCTGAGCAGAGTGCCCACCCTAACTCGTGCATGAAATGACTTCGACGCCGGTTCGATAAGCTACACGTGAGAAGGTACGTACCACCTATAGAATCACAAACATAGGTTCTAAGGTTGCGGATTCGAGAATAGGCATTTTGATAATCGCGTGCAACGTTTGGACGATAGAAAAACGGGAGGAAAAACGTTCCCCCAGGAATGATGGTTGAAAATGTTTTATGCAACTCAAATCTAGGGCCAAATAATAATCTAAATACAAGTTTTGGTTAATCTAGCTGATCAGGGATGAACAATGACCGCATGCAAGAAATTTCATTGGAATTTTGGGAGTTCTTGGCATGGAAAAGAGGCATCGAAATTTCATTGGAATTTTAGGAGTTCTTGGCATGGAAAAGAGGCATCAGTAGGGCCAGTTCAATCGAAACTGCTTGGGCTAAGCGTGAGCTAGCCGGGCGAGTCTTGGGCTAAAGGAGGAAAACAAGGAAATAAAGAACTCGCCCAGGCAAGTTCTTTAGGCCTAAAAGTTGGGGCGTTTCTCGCCCGGGCGACTAAAACGTCCAAAAAGGGCAGCTCGGGCGACCTTCAAAGTAGCCGGGCGAGGGGCTTAAGGACGCGTGACCTAAACTCTTTGGCAAGCTCGCCCAGGTAACTTTCGCAAGCCAAAAGTTTCGGCCGAAACTCGTCAGGGCGACTTGAAGGGACGCTTAGCACTTTTGAAGTCGCCGAGTGATTTTTGTAAGTTAAAAGTTTCGGGCGGAAATCGCCGACTTTTAAGTGACGTTTGGGATTTTTAAGTGAAGCCGCCGGGCGACTTTAGGCATCTTTTAATATGAATGAACAACTTTGGAGCTTTTCAGAAATGTAACTTCAGGCACCACTTGAAGAGACAACTTGGATACTACTTGAAATTGATTTTGGCACCCCAACAAAATTTCTTAGTTAGCCGGATCTAGTTAGATCACGACCAAATCTGTTAGGAAATGTCCCAATTGGGTTGAGGACCTGATCATGAATAGGAACTTATGAGTCTGCTTTGAATTAGGTGGAGCGAGGAACGGTCGGACACGTAATTTAACCTGTTCTTTTTGCAGGGTTTAAGGTAGGGAATAGCATTGTGCTAGATTTCTCGTTTTGTTTCAAACTCATGCGATTGATGTACATAGTAAATGGATAAATTTTTTTTTTATATATCCATGTGATATTAAAATCTTGTTGTGATTTGACCGCTAAAAACGTGAAATTTTACATGTTGCCTGTTTTAGCATGTGGCATCTTGACATATGATTACACTGGTTTTATGTACATGTGACTTATATGTTTCACTTCAATATCACTGCCATCTATCGTGTTTACGTGTTCGGCCTCTGTACCTTCGTCGTGTCTCTGATCGAGCGACCCTGTTAACGAAGCAAAGGGGCTTGATGGTCTCAATGCAAGTGACCCTGTTAACTTAGTTTAGGGGCTTGACGTCTCGTTTCAAGCGACCTTCTTAACTAAGCTCAAGGGCTTGAACTCTTGTCCCAAGTGAACTTGTTAACGTAGCTCAAGGGTTTGGATTCTTGGCTCAAACAACCCTGTTAACGTAGCTCAGGGGCTTAGCACGTACGTGACACGTTTTCTGTTGATGAGAATTTCCATTTTCCATTTGTGTCTTGAAACTTGTTTTGATTAGCATGCCCCTAAGCACGTTATATTTTAGTTACCTGACATGCATTATTTTGAGTACATGTATTTGCATACTTGAAAGAATGTATTCTGCAATATAACCAAAGTCATGACCTTTGTTTATCTATGTTAAATTCTTAAAGGATTCCCTTTATATTTAATTGCATCAAGAAAATTTTGAATTTGAATATGATAAATGAGAAATTTTGCATTTTTATTCCCTATTGAGCTTGGATGAAGCTCATCCCTCGACTATACCTCACAGTTTCAGGAGAGAGTGCTGAGCGTGATTTCGATGAAGAAGAGAACTTGGGTCAAAATTTGAGAGAGGAGGAGGATTAGCTCAAAAAGCACTTCCCGCAGCTGTAGAAACATTTCGAGCCAGTACATGATGTGATGATTTTGGGTTTATTTTGGGTTCATTTAGGGGCTTTTTGAAAAACTTTACCATATGACATGTAATTGAATTTACTGGACTCTGTAATCCACTGTTTAGATGAAGGACGGCCTTCATAAGTGGATTAATAGCTTCTGATGTATAGCTTTCGGATAGACTTACTTGGTGGGTTATGTTATTACCGCTTTTACTTTCATAGCTCTGTTTGTATCCCTTGCGCACTTTGATTTCCATTTTATGCTTACCTAGATGGACAACTCGATCGTCTCGACTCATTAGTGTGGAGGATCGAGCTGCCGTGTAGTGATGGGTACATATTGATACCATAATAGCACTGTAATTCAGATCATGCTCGATCTGACAACGCGAATTTTTGGTAAGGAAATCTGGGCTGTCACACTAAATGACTAATATCAGACACAAGCATTCAAAATCCTCATTTTTCAGTGACTCTGATGAATACAGCATGACTCTCGCGCGAGTATCAGTTTTGAAGCATACAAGACTCACATGAGTCTGACTTGGGCTTATAAGAGTCAGTAAATAACTCATATCAGACCCAGACATTCAAAATTCCCAATTTTCAGTGCCTCTGATGAGTACAACATGACTCTCAGGTGAGTGCAGGACAGTTTTGGAGCATACAAGACTCATATTAGACATAGTTGGGCTTATAAGAGTCAATAAATGACTCATATCAGACCCAGACATTCAAAATCCCCATTTTTCAGTAACTTTAATGAGTACAACATGACTCTCGTGCGAGTATCAGTTTTGGAGCATACAGGACTCACATGAGTCTGACTTGGGCTTATAAGAGTCAGTAAATCCCTATTGGTACATCAATGTTCGCGGTATCTAACAAGACTGATCTCATATGAGTCTCATATTTGGAGCCTATAGGTCTCACATGTGTCTTACTTGGACTGATAAGAGTCCATAAATGACTCATATGTGACCCTGTCATGTCAAATCTCTCTTTGTACATCATTGTTTATTAGACTATAATAAGACTGATCTCATTGACTATCAGATTTGGAGCCTACAGGTCTCACATGAGTTTTACTTGGACTTATAAGAGTCAGTAAATGACCCATATGGGAACAAGTCATTCAAAATCTCTAATTTTCAATGCCTCTGATGAGTACAACATGGCTCTCACGCAAGTGCAGGACAGTTTTAGAGCATACAAGATTCATATTAGACACAGTTAGATCTATAAGAGTCAGTAAATGACTCATATCAGACCTAAGCATTCAAAATCCTCATTTTTCAGTGCCTCTGATGAGTATAACATGACTCTCGCACGAGTGCAGAACAATTTTGGAGCATACAGGACTCACATTAGTATGACTTGGGCTTATAAGAGTCAATAAATCCCTATTGATATATCAATGTTCGTTGTATCTAACAAGATTGTTCTCATATGAGTCTCAAATTTGGAGCCTACAGGTCTCACATGAGTCTTACTTGGACTGATAAGAGTCCATAAATGACTCATATGTGACCCTGTCATGCCAAATCTCCTTTTATACATCACTGTTTATTAGACTATAATAAGACAGATCTCATTGACTATCAGATTTGGAGCCTACAGGTCTCACATGAGTCTTTCTTGGACTTATAAGAGTCAGTAAATGACTCATATGGGATCAAGTCATTCAAAATCTCCAATTTTCAGTGTCTCTGATGAGTACAACTTGACTCTCACGCGAGTGCAGGACAATTTTGGAGCATACAAGACTCATAAAAAATAGTTGGGCTTATAACAGTCAGTCAATGACTAATATCAGATACAAGCATTCAAAATCTCTATTTTTTAGTGACTTTGATGAGTACAACATGACTCTCGCACAAGTGCAGGACAATTTTGGAGCATACAAGATTCACATGAGTCTGACTTGGGCTTATAAAAGTCAGTAAATAACTCATATCAGACCCAGACATTAAAAATCTCTAATTTTCAGTGCCTCTGATGAGTACAACATGACTCTCATGAGTGCATGATAGTTTTGGAGCATACAGGACTCATATTAGACACAGTTGAGCTTATAAGAGTTAGTAAATAACTCATATCAAACTCAGACATTCAAAATCTTCATTTTTCAGTTACTCTAATGAGTACAACATGACTCTCACGCGAGTGAGCATCAGTTTTGGAGCATACAAGACTCACATGAGTCTGACTTGGGCTTATAAGAGTTAGTAAAACCGACAGAAGGTACACGATATGTGAATTATATTTGTGGTATAGGCCCATCATCATTGCATTCAGTACGTCATCCTCCACTTCCATATTCGGCTTAAGACTCTTAATGAGCTTAATAGTTATCTGGAGCTCTTCAACCTTAGACACCATCAATCTGTAAATGACACACGGTATACAAATTGTGAGTTATTCATAGATGTGTAATTGGAAAATTAAATTTTGACTTGATTAAGTAAGACATATTATTTATCAGCTGCGTCTGGCAAGCCTCAAAAGAAAGAAGCAAACTCAATTTCTACCCTCTACAATCATAACTCCCATTTTCTTTGCATCATCAATTTTTTGCCAAATATTGGCAGTCAACTGGGCCTCATCTAATGAGGCAGAGTCTTCCAATAATATTTCTTTTATTTTTCCAGTGACTAGAGATGCTTTTCCTATTGTCTCCTGTACTTTCCCTTGCTTCTTCAACCTAGTGCTTGGCCTTTCAGCTGATCAGGTAGTCATGTCAACCTGCCACTTAGGCTTTTTCACCCTTACTAGACGTTGCTGAGCAAGGCTGACCTCAACTGGACGTGCCCTTTTTGTTGAAACTTATATTTATACAAATCCCACGTTACTGAAGGTACAATAGGCATTATGGATACATGAGAATGTCGAGTAAAAGTAGATAGAGGACTGTATGGGCAACTATATTTAATTCAAAATAAATACCTACTCTCCTTCATCTATTCTCACAGTCGTTTCTCCTCTCTTCTACTTCAATTGTCACAGTTTCAACTCCCTCTCCCACTCTCTCTTGGCCCACTCTCTCTCAGACTCTCTATTTCCTCCGCTCTCATCTCCCTCTCTCACACTCTCTATTTCCTCTGCTCTCATCTCCCTCTCTACCCTCTCCCACTCTCTCTTAGCTCTCTCCCACTCTCTCACACTCTTTATTTCCTCCCCTCTCATTCCCTCTCTTTCCTTTCCAATCTCGGAGCTCTCATCTATTTCTAATGTGGCCTCAATCTTCTTAACACGTTCTAATAATAATAAATTGTATTGTTTTAGGACTTTGATTGTGACAGCCCGGATTTCGACAGTCCGAAACCCGTGCCATCAGCACGATCATCTTGACCGTGCCCCTTAGCTAAGCACGGAACATTGGCATATCAAGCATAAAATGAAATAATAAATAAAACTACGGAATTTAAATCTATATTAAATCAATTCTCCAAAAGACAGTTCTACCCTCATGCCTCTGCATGAATGGAGAACCGATCCGAACCATCAATGATAGCAATCATCACGGATGGTTCGCCCAAAAAGAATAATCCCAAACTCAATACATACATGGTTTAACCAAAACAAGGCTTGATATACCAAGCCGTACCAATCTCTCTCAAAAAGCCCTCAAAGCGGCACAATGGAGTCCTCTAGAAGAAGTCCTCAGGAGGTGGCTCCAACTCTTCGCCGGCCGCAAGGTCCAACTCACCAGGGTCAGCGTCTCCTGAAGCCTCGGCCGCTGCTAGTAGTGGACCTGCGACGTATAGTCTATAGGGTGAGCTACATCCTAGCTCAATAGGGAACAAAACACAGTTGAACATATAAATTATTACTCACATGTATTCCATGATATGCCATGCATGATGTGTCTATGCAATTACTGATGATAACAGTTAAAAAGCATTTCATTTTACTGGTAGTTACTTATGTTTTCATTTATTCATGAATGATGCTGAAAAGGCCTAAAGCAAAACTTAAACTTTCAACTTAAGTAATCCCCGAGCAATATAGCATCGAGCCCCGATGAGATACCCATCATCGTCATCTATATAGACACTTTTAACGTATTCCCTGGGAATACAATATAGTACCCAAGCCCCTTTCCCCTGGGGATTGGTGGCGGGGTTTCACTTGTCTCAAATCAACACCCCTGGGGTGTGCTTACTGTGTACGGATAAGCCTCCGTACTGGCCTACGGTTTCACCGCCGTATCGGTCACGGATATCCTGCCGTGTCAGTCGTGGATATCCCGCCACGTCGGTGGGGTACCCTATCAAACCTCAAATAACAAAAATATCGGTGCCTTACATATAGTTATTCACCGTGTAAATGTGCTATCTTATATCAGTTAGGCCCTATCAATCATGATTCAATCTTGGATACATCCCTGGGATGTATCCATTTACTTGCATCACACCTGATGCTCTTATCTCTTTACTTCTTCATCCCCTGGGGATGGCTCATTATACTTACTCTTATGGGTGTTACTCACACACACTTTTCACAATTCTTAAGCAATAAATATTTGAATTTGAATTCTATATCACTACATACATGCTCTTGTAAAATAAAGTACATGTTCAGGGTGTTCCCTACCTCAAGTCTTGGTTTGATCAACGCATCAAGGTCACACGTGGCTCCTTGTGCATTAGTTCACACGTACCACCTATGGTACCACATAACATGTGAAACACATCACTAAAGATGCAATAAAGGAGGTCCAAGACCTTCCAAGAATCTTAAAGTCAAACTCAAAAGTTAACATAAATGAGCTCAGTCGATTAATCGAACTCCAAAATCGATTAATCGAATCTGATTCGATTAATCGAAAGTCAATATCGATTAATCGATTCTCAAATCGATTAATCGAGATTTTCATTCGATTAATCGAATCCTAATTCGATTAATCGAAATTCTCTGTTTAGCCAAGTCGATTCTCAATTCGAGTAATCGAGTTCCTAAAATCGATTAATCGATCCCAAATCGATTAATTGAAAATTGAAATCGATTAATTGAAATCCCATTTCGATTAGTCGATTTTCCCCAAGTCATTTCCTCCAGCCCCTGGGGTCCACTGGAGGTTCCCAGTCGATTAATCGATACCCAAATCGATTAATCGAAATCCAAAGTCGATTAATCAAAATTCAATTCGATTAATCGAGATCGTGGTCCTCTGACTTTTCAACTTCTTGGCCATTTTTGATTAATCGAAATTGGATTTCGATTAATCGAAATTGCCAGATTCAGCCCCTTCCGAGCTGGTCTTCCCAATCTTTTTCCACACTTTTTCCTCTATTTTTCTAAACCATTATCCTATGATTTAAACCATTTTTAACCACAATTTAACCTCTACAATCTATGCCTTTTATTCACAAAAATTTACCTTGAATCAATCTCAAATTGATTTCAATTCAAGTGGTTAGAAGGCTAGGGTTCCAGCTTTGCTTCTAGCGAATCCCTCGCGTCGAATCCGACGTTTATTGCTCGAATCCCCCTTCCTCAACTAGCATTTACTCCTTGCATTAACTATGCTCTCCTTCTCTCTCTCTTCTTTACTTCTCTCTCAATAACCAAAGCTATTGGTTTTAGGGTTATTAAACCCTTTTATCCCCCCTCCAGCTTGTGTGTTGAGCACATGCACCTCAATAGGTGTATGTGACTTCAGATTCACAACACACACCACATAGCTTCACAAACTATCTCATCTCATTCACTCATCACACTCTACGCTAACTATCGAACTCCTAATTGGTCAAACCTGTGACCGATCGGGCACGGATCCCGAGGTTATAGTTTAGTGTGATTTTTTGGGCTATTACATCCTCCCCACCTTGGGAATTTTTGTCCTTGAAACTAACCCAAGGTTCGTCGGTCGGGGTCTCTCTCTCTCCCCCCCCACACTCTCAGGTGAGGCTGTCCAATAGACTCAGACGTATTTAGCTATTCACACATACAAGGATGGAGATAAATTTAACAAAATTGAACAATTGAGACAAAAATTTGATTTATATTAAAAATTTAAATTTACAAGGCCACATGAGTTGTCGTACAAAAAGACTTTACAGATATACAATGATAACTCAAAATACATAGTGCTCCATCTGAGGTGTTACTCTGGTCAGTGGTGGAGTCTGCTGGAGTTGGCTGCGGCTGCGGTGGTGGCGACTGTGCTGGCTGGGTAGTCGGCTGTGGCATCTCGGTCGGCAGAGCAGAGGTAGATGTGGAAGGAGCCGCGTCTGTAGTGGCAGTGGTGGGATGGAAGACGGGTCCTCGATGGAAGGCTGTGCGTCCGGCTGTCCACTCCTCCTCCTGGGCGAGGTAGCGGCGGTAGTCGGTCGGGTAGATGTGGCGGAGGGTGTGAAAGAGGAGGAAGTTCATCCTCCGGTTCATCCGTTCATTGTTGGCCTCCATACGGGCCAACACCTCCTCTATGGTAGGTCCTGATGAAGCGGCGCGTTGGTGGTAGGATGAGGTGGGTGTCGCGGGCGCGGAGTGGGCTGGCGGTGTCGGTGAGGCTGCTGTGTGAGAGGTGGCCCTCTCGACGGATGGCTTGGCTGGACAGGGTGTGCCCCACCCACGGGTGGGTCCTGCTGTGGTGGTGGGGGTGGCGGTGGTGCTACTGCTGCTTCGGGCTCTGGGCGGGACCCGGGCCAGTGAGGTCCGCTTTAGTAGGTTATACGGGCCCATGAAGACCTAGAGAATGTCTTCACGATCCGTAGCCCTCATCTCGTGAGGAGAGGCGGTGTAGGAGGGATCGCCGAGTAGCACTCCAACATGCTCGATATAAAGGCGGCGTGAGGCATCTTTCTCCTGGGCCAGGTTGCCCTTCATCGGGCTTGTCTTTATGTATCCTCATCCTCAAGGATGAGCATGGTCGTGCCAAACCACCGGCCACAGAAGGCCGAGTAAAGTGCCTGCTACACTTTCTCCACGCGCCCAGTGTCGTGGCGCATAGGGTAGAGATTGCACTTGACCACCGAGTCAAGCATCCACATATAGTGGGGAAGGTCAACCCTCTTGATGGAGGACCCCGACCCTTTTGCCATTTGGTCATGGGTCATGACCTCTTCAAATCTCACTTCCTCTTCAAAGGGTGGGAAGAGGGTGGTCTCGGGGTGAAATCGAGGTAGCACTCGAGCACCTCGTATGTGGCGACGTGCAGATCGTGTAGTCGCCCTCGATAGTGGTCTTGATCACATCGCCGGCCGTCCACAAGCCCTTGGTAAAATAGTCTCACCAATCTAGGGTAGTAAGAACCCCGGATTGGTTTGAGAAGGTTGCCGAGACCGGCATTGTTAAGATAGTTTCGAGCCCATTGGGTCTCGCCCGGTACATCGGGATTGGTGAAAAGGGTAGGGTCGATAATGTATTCGACCTCGAAGGTCTTGGCGGCCCACCATTCATTTGGTTGC
The DNA here is from genome assembly GCA_021018995.1 of Chloranthus sessilifolius. Taxonomy (NCBI): domain Eukaryota; kingdom Viridiplantae; phylum Streptophyta; class Magnoliopsida; order Chloranthales; family Chloranthaceae; genus Chloranthus; species Chloranthus sessilifolius. The sequence goes on along the minus strand of CM037591.1, from coordinate 18,466,511 downwards.
ACCACATTGGTGGGTGGTGGTGGCATGGGCGTGGACTCGCGGGAAGACTCGCGCGTAGACGCGCTCGTCGAACCGGAGGTGGCCTCCGATGTCGACGGTGAAGGAGTCCTCACCGGCAATGGGGTAGGTGGTGGTGGTGCGGCGTTCTTACTCCTAACTGGTAACTTAGAGGTTACCTTCTTCGAAGACAACCGGGTTTTGGGCGGCATTTTTAGAAAAACTAGGGTTTAGCTGGTTCAAATCGAAGGAAAAGTGCGAAATTAGGGTTTTACCGTGGTTTTGGATGCGATGGCGAATCCGTCCGAAAATCGGCGGAAATAAACCCTAGGCGTAGGATGGTGGAGAAGAAGAAGAAGATGAAGCGCCCAAATCAAAAAGAAAAAATGATTTCGAATGGCAAAGAAATCCCCAAATTTAGAATCGATTAATCGAGATTCAAAACTAGGTTATTCCGCGCAAAATCGATTAATCGATTTCCCAAATCGATCAATCGAAAGTTAAATTCGATTAATCGAAAACATTTCGATTAATCGAAATCGTATCCGTTTAAAAATTTAAGTTTTTGAGCTCACTGGCGCGAGCCAGTCGATTAATCGAAATCCATTTCGATTAATCGAAAATTTAAAATCGATTAATCAAATTTCACTTCGATTAATCGAAATCGTGCAGTAACTTCCAAAATTCCAGAATTTCTTAAGTTATTCGATTAATCGAAATCCATTTCGATTAATCGAAATTTCAAAATCGATTAATCGAAATTCACTTCGATTAATCGAAATCGTCTATCTGACTTCAATTTCTTCCAAGTCCCTTTAGTAAATCGATTAATCGAGATCCAGTTTGATTAATCGAAATCCAAAATCGATTAATCGACACTGCTTCGATTAATCGAAATTTCATTAATTTACTCCCAATTCTTCTAACATTCCCAGTTTGTTCGATTAATCGAACATGCAGTTCGATTAATCGAATTCCCAATTCGATTAATCGAATTCCCAAAATCGATTAATCGATCCCAAATCGATTAATCGAAATTATAACTCGATCAATCGAAATTGCATTCTATGTATATTCTAACTCTTATTCAAATTTCGATCATCGCTTTTGCTAATCGAACAAAATCGATTAATCGAAATTCCAAATCGATTAATCGATTTGAAAATTCGATGTCGGTTTTGCCCCATTTCTTCAGACTTTCAGGTTCTTTGGTTCTTTGATTATTTTTGACAATTTATGACATCAAGTGGTTCGTAGATCCATAAAGACACATTCACTTGGTCATGTACATACAAAAACTGTTCCTTTAGTCATACTTTTGAGCAAAATTTCCATTGAATTACAAGTCTCGTGGAGATTCCACAAACTCGTTTGTGGTTGACATTTGATTTTCACGTCGTTGGAAACAAGGCTGGATATTGTTCTTTCACATCGGCCTCTCGTTCCCAAGTAGCCTCTTCTTTTGGATGATTGTTCCACCGAACAAGCACTAAGGGAATCACTTTAGTGGGCAGTACTTGTTCCTTTCGATCCAATATTTCCACTGGTTCCTCTATCATGCTCATGTCCTCGCACATCTCCATGGGTTGTTTTCCTAACACATGAGATGGATCATTCACATACTTTCTGAGCATCGATATGTGGAAGACGTTATGTACTCGATCAAACAGCGGTGGTAATCCAATGCGATACGCAACTTCACCTACGCGTCCCAAAATTTCAAATGGTCCAGCATAACGTGGGCTTAACTTCCCTCTCTTGCCAAATCTCATTACGCCTTTCATAGGTGTCACCTTCACAAACACATGTTCACCCACTTTATAGTCGACACTAGTCCGCTTCATATCGGTGTAACTTTTCTGTCTACTCATCTTTGACTTGACCTTTTCTCTCGATAATTCGAACAATCTTCAAGTAGTTTTGGCCCTAACACAAATTTCTCACCTGTTTCCTCCCAATTGAGGGGTGGTTTGCATCGTCGTCCATACAGAGCTTCATACGGTGCCATGCCAATGCTCGTTTGGAAACTGTTGTTGTATGCAAACTTGAGCATCGGTAGATACTCATCCCAGTATCCTTGCATATCAAGCATGCACGCCCTGAGCATGTCTTCTATTACTTACTCGCTCACTCGCGCCCATCAGTTTGGGGATGAAAAGCTGAACTAAAGTCTAGTCGTGTTCCCATTCCTTCTTGAAATTTCTTCGAAAACTTGGATGTATATAGTGGATCACGATCTGAAACTATGCTGCTTGGAATCCCATGTAATCTTACAATCTCCTTCATGTATAAGTCCAATCTTCCCTGTGTATCATGTATATGGCAAAAAGTCTTGATTTGGTCAATCGGTCTACGACGACCCAAATGACATTGTGTCTCTTGGCAGTACGGGGCAATCCAACAATGAAGTCCATTGAGATCGATTCCCACTTCCATTCTGGGATTGGTAAAGGTTGCAATAGTCCAGCAGGATGTCTATGATCAACCTTCACTTGTTGGCAAGTCAAACACCGTGACACGTACTCGGCCACGTCTTGTTTCAGTCCTCTCCACCAGTAGTTCCTTTTCAAATCTTGGTACATTTTGGTGCTACCAGGGTGGATAGCATAATTTGACTTATGGGCCTCATCAAGAATCATTCGTCTTAGATCGGCATTGTCCGGAATGCATAGACGGCCCTTAAACAATAAAGAACCATCTTCTTTAACCGAGAAGTCCGACCTGATGCCTTCACTCACGTCTTGATGAATCTTTGTCAATGCCGGATTTTTCATCTGTAGATCGTGGATATGTTCAAATATCACTGGCTTTACTGATATGTTAGCCAAAAAGGATCCGGTGTCCTTTGACTCAATGTTCGCATCATAGAATGCCAGGTCTTCCAATAATTTCCATCAGTGCATACCCAAAACCAAACAAGCTAACTGAGCTGAACCCTTCCGACTCAATGCATTGGCTACTACATTCGCCTTGCCTGGATGGTATTGTATGGAGCAATCGTAATCCTTAAGGAATTCCATCCACCTGCGCTGTCTCATGTTGAGCTCTTTCTGTGTAAAGAGACATCGGAGGCTCTTATGATCGGTGAAAATTTCAAAAGTCTCACCATACAAGTAATGTCTCCAAATCTTCAGCGTAAAAATGACTGCTGCTAGTTCCAAGTCATGAGTCGGGTAATTTTTCTCGTGTTCTTTCAGCTGTCTTGATCCGTAAGCTATCACCTTCTTGTGTTGGTTGAGCATACAACCAAGGCCATTGTATGACGCGTCGTTGTACACGACGTATCCTCCACTGCCTGAAGGAATCGCTAGCATTTGGAGCCAAGTGAGTCTCGTTTGAGTTCTTGAAAACTCTTCTCGCATGCCTCACTCCACTCAAACCTTGAATCTTTTCGTGTCGCCTTTGAGAGGTCCCGATATCTTTGAAAACCCCTCAACGAAACATCGATAATAGCCAGCTAAGCCTAGAAAACTTCAGACATCGGTCACTGTCTTTGGTTGCTCCCATTTAACCACTGCTTCTATCTTCACTGGATCTACAGTGACACCATGTTTTGAGACAACATGTCCCAAAAAGCTAACTTCTTCCAACCAAAACTCACACTTCGAAGTTTGGCGTACAATTAATTGGTGTTCACGTGGCGTCGTAGAGCAATCCTCAAATGTTCTTCGTGTTCCGTCTTGGATTTGGAGTATATCGATATCATCAACAAACACTACGACGCAGAGTCCAAGTGTGGTTTAAACACTTTCGGTTCATCGATCCATAAACGATGCCGAGCATTTGTCAATCCAAAACGGCATCACAAGGAATTCAGAGTGTCCATCCCGTGTCCTCGAAAGTCTTACGAATGTCCTCTCGCCTTGACTGCATAATCGATGATACCCGGATCTCGTCGATCTTGGAAAATACCTTGCTCCTTGCGCTTGGTCGAACAGATCGTCAATTCTAGGCAAAGGGTAGCGGTTCTTCACAGTGAGTTTGTTCAATTGTCGATAGTCAATGCATAGCCGCATTGACCCATCTTTCTTCTTGACAAACAAGACCGATGCTCCCCATGGAGACACGCTCGGTCTAACAAACCCCTTGTCCATAAGTTCTTGTAGTTGTTCCTTCAACTCCTTTAACTCAGCAGGAGCCATTCTATAAGGTGCTTTCGAAATAGGCTCCGCTTCTGCTTCAATGGCGAATTCTACTTCTCTCTCTGGAGGTAATCCAGGCAATTCCTCTGGAAACACGTCGGCGAAGTCTCGCACAACTGCTATCTCAGAAATGATGTTCTTTTCTTCCTTGTCCTCCTTTAAGAAAGCTAAGTATCCACTGCAACCCTTTCTGATCATTTTCTCGGCCCTTACTGCTGAGATCAGTGGAACAGATGACGACCTCACTCTTTGAAACCGAAATGATCTTCTTGTGTTGGGTCTAAAAATGACTACCTTATTCTTGCAATCGACGGTTGCATAATGCTGCGCCAACCAGTCCATGCCAAGGATCACATCAAACCCTTGCATGTCTAACAGTATCAACTTTGCTTCCAATTCATGCACCTCTAAGTCTCGAATTGCTACAATGATGGATTTGCAAGCTAACTTCGTGTCTACTAATTCTCCAGTCGGAATAGACACAGATAGGACAAAATCCAACGTCTCTAGAACAATCTTCATCTTCTAAACGTGAGTGATTTAATGAGTGGGTAGACCCTGGGTCTATCAACACTCGAGCGTCATATCCACCGAAGCATCCTTTTTCATATATATTTAAAGTACCTATAGCATACATACATACATACAATAATTCACACATCAATTTACACCCTTAATTCACATACAACTTTTTGTATTGAGAAAACAATCTATACAATTTCTAATGCATGCTCCTTCTCTATCTAAAATTTTAATGAAATGAAAATTTTCTTTAATTTTAACGAGTCTCACCTTGGATGACGTCATGCACGCTCCTCTTTCTGGCGAAAGCAAGGATCGCATAGGCTCTCCGAACGATCGGCTTCACGGCTTGAATGGGTCGTGTCAGAATCGAAACCGTCTTTCTTTTATCTGTCTCGGGGCAATCCTTGATCAAGTGACCCACCTTGCCACATCGGAAACAACCCCTAGTTCCCGATCTGCAATCCACCGTCCTATGAGGCTTGCCACACTTTGCGCAAGTCTCCCGAGGTGCGGAAGAAACAGTACGAGAACCCTGTGTGATAGTGGCGCCAGTAGACATGGTAGGGCTCTCATAGCGAAAAGGTCTCCCCGACGCAAGTAATGGAAACCTCCGTTGGTGTTGTTGTTGTGCCGACCTTCCTAAACTCCCTTGGAACTGTGGTCTCTGATTTTGGTTTACGAACCTCGGCTTTTTGTTCACCGGTTCATAGTGCCCCGATCTTCCTTGTTCATTTTCTCCTCTCTGCTGCTCTCTCTGTCGATATCTATTTGTATTCTCCTCTTCAACCACTAGTGCTTTACTCATGACCTCTTCATAGGTCCTCAGCTGAAATGGAGTTACGCCTCCCCTAACCTCAGGCTTCAAACCTTGCTGAAACCTCTTGGACTTCATCCGGAGCAAAACGGGCAAGTCGTAGAAACTCTACCCCATATTCTCTCACTGTCATTCTCCCTTGCACTAACTGTAAAAATTGTATCTCAAGCTGGTTCCTCACCACTTCCGGAAAATATTGTTTGCTGAACTCCTCAACAAACTCCTCCCAAGTCCAAGGCAACTCTGGGGTCTCCTGAGCCCGAGTCCGTATCACGGACTTCCACCAAGGCCCAGCCTCCCCATCCAATATATAAGCTGCCCATCTCACACTCTCATCTTCCGTGCATGTCAGCACGCTAAAGACTTTCTCCATCTCCATAAGCCAGTTCTCAGCGGCCATTGTGTCTGCCTGCCCAGAAAATGAAGGAGGTCTTATCCTCCTAAACTCTGTAAAAGATGAGGGCACAGGCAGCGCAGGTCCTACAGGTGGTGTAGGTGGCTGCTGTTCTCTTGACGCATGAGCTGCAAAGGATGCGGCTTGTTGTACCATGGCAGCTGCCATAGTCTCCATAGTGTGCATCATCCTTTGTCGCTCCTCTCTATCTTCTTGTCTTTCTCTCACTCTCTTTTGTTCTCTTAGATCTTGATCCTGCCGATCTCGATCCTCTTCATCATGCTGTCTACTACTACCTCCTAAAGGCACTCTATTAGTAGGAGAGATGTAATCATCTCCACTACGTAGACTCCTCTGCTGGCCTCCCCTTGGTCGGCCTCTTCCTCTAGATGACATTTGCGGCTGCATTTGAAACTAAAGTTTCGTTAGCAGGAGCCCCTATGTTCTGACCAAAAAGGACGATTGTCAGAATGGCTAAAAGAAAAGGCTCTGATAGCAACTGTGACAGCTCGAATTTCGACACTCCGAAACCCGTGCCATCAGCACGATCATCTTGACCGTGCCCCTTAGCTAAGAACGGAACATTGGCATATCAAGCATAAAATGAAATAATAAATGAAACTGCGGAATTTAAATCTATATTAAATCAATTCTCCAAAAGACAGTTCTACCCTCATGCCTCTGCATGAATGGAGAACCGATCCGAACCATCGATGATAGCAATCATCACGGATGGTTCGCCCCAAAAGAATAATTCCAAACTCAATACATACATGGTTTAACCAAAACAAGGCTTGACATACCAAGCCGTACCAATCTCTCTCAAAAAGCCCTCAAAGCGGCACAACGGAGTCCTCTAGAAGAAGTCCTGGAGGTGTCCGACTCACCAGGGTCAGCGTCTCCTGAAGCCTCGGCCGCTGCTAGTAGTGGACCTGCGACGTATAGTCTATAGGGTGAGCTACATCCTAGCTCAATAGGGAACAAAATACAGTTGAACATATAAATTATTACTCACATGCATTCCATGATATGCCATGCATGATGTGTCTATGCAATTACTGATGATAACAGTTAAAAAGCATTTCATTTTACTGGTAGTTACTTATGTTTTCATTTATTCATGAATGATGCTGAAAAGGCCTAAAGCAAAACTTAAACTTTCAACTTAAATAATCCCCGAGCAATATAGCATCGAGCCCCGATGAGATACCCATCATCGTCATCTATATAGACACTTTTTAACGTATTCCCTGGGAATACAATATAGTACCCAAGCCCTTTCCTGGGATTGGTGGCGGGTTTCACTTGTCTCAAATCAACACCCCGGGTGTGCTTATCGTGTACGGATAAGCCTCCGACCGGCCTACGATTTCGCCAACAGACGGTCCACGGATATCCCGCCGTGTCGTCATGGATATCCCGCCACGCCGGTGGGGTACCCTATCAAACCTCAAATAACAAAAATATTTGCCTTATATATAGTTATTCACCGTAAATGTGCTATCTTATATCGCTTAGGCCCTATCAATCATGATTCAATCTTGGATACATCCTCGGATGTATCCATTTACTACATCACACCTGATGCTCTTATCTCTTTACTTCTTCATCCCCTGGGGATGGCTCATTATACTTACTCTTATGGGTGTTACTCACACACACTTTTCACAATTCTTAAGCAATAAATATTTGAATTTGAATTCTATATCACTACATACATGCTCTTGTAAAATAAAGTACATGTTCAGGGTGTTCCCTACCTCAAGTCTTGGTTTGATCAACGCATCAAGGTCACACGTGGCTCCTTGTGCATTAGTTCACACGTACCACCTATGGTACCACATAACATATGAAACACATCACTAAAGATGCAATAAAGGAGGTCCAAGACCTTCCAAGAATCTTAAAGTCAAACTCAAAAGTTAACATAAATGAGCTCAGTCGATTAATCGAACTCCAAAATTGATTAATCGAATCTGATTCGATTAATCGATTTCCAAAATCAATTAATCGAAAGTCAATATCGATTAATCGATTCTCAAATCGATTAATCGAGATTTTCATTCGATTAATCGAATCCTAATTCGATTAATCGAAATTCTCTGTTTAGCCAAGTCGATTCTCAATTCGAGTAATCGAGTTCCTAAAATCGATTAATCGATCCCAAATCGATTAATAGAAAATTGAAATCGATTAATCGAAATCCCATTTCGATTAGTCGATTTCCCCCAAGTCATTTCCTCCAGCCCCTGGGGTCCACTGGAGGTTCCCAGTCGATTAATCGATACCCAAATCGATTAATCGAAATCCAAAGTCGATTAATCGAAATTCAATTCGATTAATCGAGATCGGGGTCCTCTGACTTTTCAACTTCTTGGCCAATTTTGATTAATCGAAACCCAATTTTGATTAATCGAAATTGCCAGATTCAGCCCCTTCCGAGCTGGTCTTCCCAATCTTTTTCCACACTTTTTCCTCTATTTTTCTAATCCATTATCCTATGATTTAAACCATTTTAAACCATAATTTAACCTCTACAATCTATGCCTTTTATTCACAAAAATTTACCTTGAATCAATCTCAAATTGATTTCAATTCAAGTGGTTGGAAGGCTAGGGTTCCAGCTTTGCTTCTAGCGGATCCCTCGCGTCGAATCCGACGTTTATTGCTCAAATCCCCCTTCCTCAACTAGCATTTACTCCTTGCATTAACTATGCTCTCCTTCTCTCTCTCTCTTCTTTACTTCTCTCTCAATAACCAAAGCTATTGGTTTTAAGGTTATTAAACCCTTTTATCCCCCCTCCAGCTTGTGTGTTGAGCACATGCACCTCAATAGGTGTATGTGACTTCAGATTCACAACACACACCACATAGCTTCACAAACCATCTCATCTCATTCACTCATCACACTCTACGCTAATTATCGAACTCCTAATTGGTCAAACCTGTGACCGATCGGGCACGGATCCCGAGGTTATAGTTTAGTGTAATTTTTCGGGCTATTACATTGATCGTGTGGCCTTGTTTCTCAACGACCACGACAAGGGGTCGAATCGACCTCACCTCAGCTTCTAATGCATCAACTCTATAAGGAAGTTTTATAATAACCTCATATTCTCCAATACAGGTGATGACCGGTGGCAATCTTTGTCACACCGTATACTCATCAACATCATTATCATCATCTTCTTCTTCCTCTTCCTCATTATCTTCTCCCTTTCTACACACGTAATCTCCTTGTTCTAGTTGCTCTATTTTCCTTGGTATCTCTTTTGGGCTGCTCAATCTATGAAGTCCATGTCCCTTAGGTGGCTCAAGATCTCTAGCGACAACCTAGAATAATAGACATATATATCAGTACTTTATTAAATGTCTGATATCAAGTCTCACATCAAAACTTTATTATCTAATATCAGTCCTCTAATGGTTTGATATCACAAACATTAAATGTCTGATATCAGTCCTTTAATAGTCTGATATTAGTACTTTATTAAATGTCTGATATCAGTCCTCTAGTGGTCTGATATCAGTACTTTATTAAATGTCTGATATCACTCCTTTAATGCTCTGATATCACTCCTTTAATGCTCTGATATCATTACTTTAGTAAATATCTTATATTAGTTCTCTAATAGTCTATCAGTACTTATTAAATGTCTGATATCATTCCTCTAATGGTCTGATGTCACATATATTATTAGACTTATAAGAGTCAGTAAATGATTGACATAGCAGAGATAAATATAAAATTACATATTCCGTATTCAGTAATTGATCTTGTTCATAGAATAGTACCTCAAACTTCTGAAACTTCCGAAATAGAAGTTCGCATCGGTATGCAAAATCTTCAGTGGCATATATTTCAAGAGCAGTGGCCACTCGTTACATGCATTCTTCACTTTACCCGATAAAATTTAAGGAACATGCTCGAATGCCCATACATATAATAGAATAGTATAGCCTAGCACACAATACCTCTTACCACCTAGAGAACGCATGGTTGCATGTATGGAATCGATTAAGTAAGTGTAAATTGCATCCCCCCAATTGTGGCCAGTGAAGATCATTCGTGAGATCGATGTAATCCAAATCAATCGTATGACGAATGTCGGGGAGGAGGAAGTTCGCTAACATGTACATATTCGCAAGCCGGATGAAGTCAACATCGACTAGGGTAGGTGAATCGAGGGCTGATTCGATTTGATCTCTGGTGACTGACTGCCACTTGGCCAAATTACCGCTCTCTGAAAGTGGTTTTACCTTCAGGATCTGCCGACACTGAAGGCGCTGTCGATACTAAAGGGGAGCCAACTTTCAAGCCCAAAATCTTTCTCATGTCTGTTCGGACTAACAGAATAACATACTCTCCAATGGAGAATTTTTCATACTCCTAATTGAAGCTTCTAACAATGGCATGTACAAGTTGTCCGGATTGGGTGAGGAATTCACTAATTAACCATAAAAAATGAAAACAATTTTGCTGGAGGAGGAGATCTTTCTTGTCACTGCTTAATTGAGTATACAATCGGCCTAACTTGCGACAGTTCATTGCTCCTTTGATCGCTTGTCGATCATCCTCATCAACTTTCCACTTTCCTTTCTTCAATCGGTTTGTCATTTTTATTTTAGACTTTTAATATCTGAAATAAATGAATAAAAGATGTTAAACGACTAATATGAGATCCATATAAGACATTATAATACATTAATTAATTGATGTGAGAACATTAGAGGATTGATATCAGAGAATAAAGTACTTATATGAGACAATAAATGACTAATATCAGTCCTCCAATGGTTTGATATAAGACATTTATCAAACCATTAGAGGACTGATATCAGACCATTAGAGGACTAATATTAGACAATTAATAAAGTACTGATATCAGACCATTAGAGGACTAATATCAGACATTTAATAAAGTAATGATATCAGACCATTAGAAGATTGATATCAGACTCATATTTAGCTTTAAACTATATTATCACAGGCATGACTAATTTTATCTGAAATATTAAAGAACTGATATCAGACTATAAAGTACTGATGTGAGACAAGACAAACTGATATCAGTCTCATATTTACCTTTAAGCTATATTGTCACAAGCATGAGTAAAGTTATCTGAATAATTAAATGACTGATATTAGTTCTCTAATGGTTTGATATCAGACCATCAGAGGACTGATATCAGACCTTTAATATTTCTAATATCATACCATTAGAGGGCTGATATTAGACAATATAGTACTGATGTGAGACAGTAAAGGACTGATATCAGACTCATTTAGCTTTAAATTATATTGTCACAGAATTGATATCAGATAATAAAGAACTGATATCAAACCATAAAGTACTGATGTGAGACAAGACAAGACTGATATCAGACTCATATTTACCTTTAAGCTATATTATCACAGGCGTGAGTAAAGTTATTTGATTATATAAAGGACTGATGTGAGAATATTAAAGGACTGATATCAGACAATAAAATATTGATATGAGACAAGATAGGACTAATGTCACTCATTTTCAGCATTAAACTATATTCTGACTTGCATGAGTAATCTGAATCTATAAAGTATTGATGTGAGAATATTAAAAGACTGATATAAGATAATAAAGTACTGATGCAAGATAGTATAGGACTGATATCAGACCTCTAATTTAATATTGAACTACATTCAGACCTGCATGAGTAATCTGAATATATAAAAGACTGATGTAATAACATTAAAGGACTGATATCAGATAATAAAGTATTAATGTGAGACCATATAGAGATCCATATATATTACATATCAGAGAAAAAGAACAGTAGATAGTCCAATAAAATAACAAAGTACGATGGTCGTACAATGAGTAATATGAGACTCAGAAGTTATACATTGTCCAACGATATACTTATAATATTTTAAATATTTCTCACCACTTTTCTCATTTAGTATCTTACTTATTACAACAAGTTTGTCTCTTAGAAATTTTTATAATTTTTTTCTATATTTTTTTTACCGTAGTCCTTGTTAAGTTCAATGATTGTGTCCCTCGTTAACTTTCCATTTGCCTTAGGTGTTTCGTTATTCTCAATTTAATTTTAAGGAGACCTGGATATCTGAAAGAAGATCCACCTTTAGACATGAGTAAGAACAGAAAGAGCTGATGATATTATAAGAACTGGATAAAAGACTTAAAGTACTGCTGTTAGACAATAAAGGACTTATATGGGAGTTAAAATAAAATTTTAAACTTCAGTTGTCTCCTGCATGAGTAAAATTCAAGAACTAAATATGACATTAAAGGTTCGATGCGAGACATATTAAGTAATTTACATGAGAAATAAGAGAACCTATTACAACTATGATGGACTGATATAAGCTGTAAATATTTCAGTGAATGACACATATATTAGACATTAGATATAAAGGAAAAATTAATTATTTCGTTTATATTAGACATGGATATAAATAACAAGGTACAATAGCTACTTATTATAATGTATTATACATTCATCACTATTGTTAAGATTTAATACTCTACTTATTACAAGAAAATCTCACTTAGCAAAATTAATTATTTGAACGGTTGTGTCCCTCCTTCTTACAAATTGTATAATGCATTCTCTATTTCTTTTTAAGTATGGATTTCAACCTTCTTTTCTGTGGTCGACCTGGAGAGTTGCTACAGTAAGGTAGGTGAACAACAGGGCTAACATACTTGACGTGCCATTGAGATTCTTCTAGAGTCGATTTGATTACCTTACTATATGTCTCACAATATCATGCAGATGTATATCATTTCTCACAATATATTAACAGATCTGTATTACTCTAACGAATGGCAACTATGACATGGATACAAGGGAGGTCCAAAACGTCAAAACAACCACAAGAATAAGACCTCTTATCTAAATATACATTATACTTAAATGTCAACATTGATACCTCAAAAATATTGGGTGATGATGGTAGAACTTGACAAAACCTAGCTACATCATCAACCTCTTTCAAGATATCGGATGCATATGGGGTTAAACCTTTGACATCTTTTGACCTATTATAGCACTGTCATGAAAAAGTTAGGCAACTTTCTTTCTCGTTGCTTCAATAAGGGCTATTATTGGTAGACCTCTACAATGAACTAGGATTTTGTTCAAGCACTCAGACATATTTGTAGTTCGAAAGTCGTATTTACGATCAGGGACGAGCGCTCTAGACCACCTCCATGGTTCAGTTTGTCGAAAATATTTTACACCAGCAGGGCTCACACCCTCAAGTTTCGTTATTAGCTTATCATATTCTTTTATGGTATATGCCTAAGCTATAGGCCAGAGTTGACTCCACAAAGCTGAATTCCTAAACTTTCCCTGAAGTTCTGGACAATGTGAAAGAAGTAAAAGCTATGAGTGACATTTGAAAATACTTTTAGAATAGTCAATCTAATTTCATCCGCACGGTTTGAAATTATGACAGTTGCTCTATCATCATCCATGATTACTTCTTGAAGATATCAAAGAAACTACTCTCAAGCATATTCTGTTTCACCATCAACTACAACAAAAGCAATGAGGAACAAACCTTGTTGCCATCGACAGTTGTCGCAATTAGCATCGGGCAGAGAAATTTCCCTTTTAAGTGTGTTCCATCAATTAAAATTATGGGCTTCAATATTCTTCTATATCCATCGATAGAGGGACTGAATGTTCAAAAAATCTAAGGAATGAGTCACCATACAAAAATTATAGTTTCATGAAGGCGTCGGGATTAGATCTATGCAATTTTGTAATATATGAAGGGAAATTAGCATAAGACGACTCCTAACCACTCCTAATGTTAGCCAACACTATCTTTTTCGCCTTCCATGCTTTATGATAGCTTAATATAACCTCCTAATTTGTTTAGATTTCATATATAATTTTGGCAGGCACATAACCAGTAGCGTTCTTCAACATTTTCGTTATTTAGAAGCTACCCAATCACTTAAGGCTTGTCGATAACCTCCCTTTTTTTGTATAGCTACATTAAGTGAATCGTGCTTGTGCTGAGGATTCATTATTTTAATTATGAAAGAATCGCCACTGACGTTGCCCCTACTCGTATGAATATGCCATGGACAAATATTGTCCGCACATCTAGTAGCAACAATCCTCTTGGTTGTCTTTATTAGTTTCAATTAAAAATTGTCTAGAACAATATTATTCTTCAAGGCAGTGAGAAATTCTTCTCGAGAAAAAAAATCTTTTCCGACAGTCAAAGATATATTTCCACTCCTATCAAATCTTGACTTCCTTGCGAAACTCTCTCCTTCTAAGTTATCATCTTAAATTTCGAAGTCTACATCTTTTGATTTGTTCCCAATAATTCATCCCTGGAATCCCACTCTAACTGAATAACTCGAGTTGCTATCTGAGCTCGTATATTCAATAATCTCATCGTCTCTTGATAGTTCATTGATACTGTAATTCTGGGTACCAACTGAATTAGAACCCATCTCTTCGATGGCAGAGCACTCTCGTTCTTTCAATTAAAATAAATATATAATGTGTCACTTATACATAAGATATGCACTTTAATATTACACATGATTATGTAAAAACTCAATTCAGAGTCACCTCTGAATTGGCAAAGAATTTTTCACTGAATTTGAGTCTTCATATACTTGCCCCCTCTTTAATTACTTTTTCCTCTACACGAGTATTGGGAAGGGGATGTAGAAATAGATGTGAATACTTGGAACTGCAAAATTACTCATAAGTATCAACTAAGATGTGAGTCTTTATTAATAAAACTATCATTTTTCCAAGGAAATGGGAGACCAACCCACCTAAAATTGGTATTCCGTTCACGCTTTTCTTCAGTAACAGGGTGCAAAAAACTAAATCATAAGCATTGCGAGATGTTGAGTACTATGTATATAAGAAAATAATTGTAAATCATATAAAAACTTATGTAAAATACTCACTGTCATGGGCTAGATTGATAGCACAATCTGTGAGTTTGATGGGCTCTTGAATTAGGAAACATGCGGTCATGAGCAATTCTATGATAGAAAGCATACCAGTATATGTCAGTCAACTTATTGACAATTTCTCAATTAATATTAAATAAAAGTACAAGTATATAACTTCATCGACTTACCTATTTCTTCACTGTGTCTAAGTACAGGTTGTGTTGTTCATTACATCCAATTCCTTTACTTTGCGAGCCGTCGGGCTTATCACTATCAAATAAGCAATATAAAGCATGAAATGTTTGACTATGAAATAAATTTAATTACATTTACTTCTAATCTACTAGCACATACCTCCCTAGCATTCCTATCTCCAGAATTTCCTTTCTTTTATGGTCATTCAACTTTTTTGACTCCGCGGTCTTTTCAGAAATATATAGGACAATGTGAGGACAATCAATAAGTCATAGGGTCATAATGTCATGAAAGTCGGTATCATTTTCTATGTCAAAAATACAACTCCTTTCGTTAGTCGGGTATCTATATCTAAACCTTAGATCCATCTGCTCCGATATTGAGTTACACAAGTCATGCATCTTTCTCATAAATTCGTTATATGTTATATCCCGGCTTATCGATTTCTGTTTACATTTTTTGCCACAATATATCATATTATTTCCTTGGATTTTCAAGAGCCCATTATAGTGGCATACTAGTATAACTGTGTCAGTACTCATAATGCACCTGTATGTGAAGCCTACATATATTAATATATAAGGTATTATCTAACTCTATAAAGATTAAATAGCCCATTATAGTGGCATACTAGTATAATTGTGTCAGTACCCATAACGCAACTACATGTGAAGCCTACATATATAAGGATTATCTAACTCAGATTGGTATGGACAAAACAACTACGAACAATTAATTGGTGATCCTAATATTTTGTTTCAAACTTCTACGATGCGTCTTATATAAAAGCCAAATAAGAAAAGAAATAAATTCTTAAACCCTAATGTCATAAAGAAGATACTAATTGGCACATCACTGTCATCAAGGTATAACATGCCTGATCTCATTGACTATCATGAGCCATCCTTGGACTTATAAGAGTCATTAAATGACTCATATGAGACTCAATCATTTAAAATGCACAGTAGTATGTTACTGTTATCAGACTATAATATGACTGATCTCATTAACTGTCAGATTTGAATCCTATCGAACTCACATGGGTCATCATTGGACTTATAAGAGTCAGTAAATGACTCATAAGAGACTCAATCATAAAAAATGTTTATTAGTACATCACTGTTATCAGACTATAACTTGACTGATGTCATTGACTATCAGATTTGAAGCTTACATGACTCACATGAGTCTCCCTTTGACTTATAAGAGTCAGTAAATGACTCTTATGTGACCCAGTCAAGTAAGATCCATATTGGTACATCACTATTATCAGTGTATAATATGACTAATCTCATTGATTATCATATTTGAATCCTACATGACTCACATGAGTCATCCTTGGACTTATAAGTGTGACAACCCGAATTTTGCCACCCCGAAACCCGTGCTATCAGCACGATCATCTAGGCCATGCCCTTGAAGTCCGTACGAAACATTGGTATAACCAAGCGACAACAAATCAAGTAAAATATATGGACTGCAACAAGTATACAATAAAAATCTGCTATTCTAAAACCAAAAGCTCAATGGATAGTTCTACTTCCATGCCAACGCATGAATAGAAGAACCGACCCGAACCATCAGTGATAAGCAGGATCACCCCAGATGGTTCGCCAAAAGAATATATCATTTAATTACATTTTTTTCAAAATAAGGCTTGACATACCAAGCCGTATAGAATCCTCTTAAAACTCACTCTCAAAGTACGCACGGGTCCTCTAGAAGAAGTCCTCAGGAGGAGGCTCCACTCTTCCCCGGGCATGTAATCTGAATCTCCCGGATCTACATCTCCCGAAGCCTCAGCAGCCACAAGCAATGGACCTACGACGTATAGTCTAAAAGGGGTGAGCTACATCCTAGCTCAATAGGAAAACAACAAGTGAATATATAAGTCAAGTTCTCGCATATATTCTAAAACAATTTAAAAGCATGATTTATCAGACGAAATAAATGAGAAAACAATTTAAATAACTGAAAGATGTACTAGATGCAACTATTACTTTACATGTGGTTGTTCATTCTCAACTTGCTGGTATTAGATACTGATTCGACCTAATCACTTAAATCTTAACTTAAATATTCTCTAACTTACTATAGAGTCGGGCACCCTATGGAATACCCTCCATCATCGTCTAAATAGACAGTTTTTCATATCTGTTTCATTCTTGAATACTATCCAGGTCCATTTCTCATAGGCGACGGGGTTTCTAGTCTCATACACATCCCAGGGATGTGCAAACTGGTGTACGATTGGCCGCCGTATCGGTCACGGATATCTTGTCGAGTCAGTCGTGGGTATCCCGCCACGGTGGGATATTCTGTTCAAACCTTAAATATCAAGTACACTACATAAGTTATTCATTGTGTGATTGTGCTAATTTTAGTATATTAGGTCTTATCAACTTTTCTTTTACTCTACTAACAGATTTCACCTGCATCCCTGGGATGCCACTGGCTCAACATATCACTTAGATGCTCAATATCACAATTTCACGTCCCCTGGGGACCTTACGAGTTAATTTAGTATTCATACACACACACACTCTCTTAGAAATCACATTTTGATACATAAATATTCATTTGAATCACTCTACATATATGCTTTTGAAAATTAAAATATATGTTCAAGGTCTTTCCTATCTCACGTCTCTAAATGTCCAAGCACCAAGGTCTAACACAACTCCTTATGCTTGCGTTCCCTCGTACCACCTATGGTACACCATGGCATATGTAAAGCATCAAGAAAGATGCAATAAAGAAGGTATAAAACCCTCAAGGAACCTCAAAGTCCAAGAGAAACTGTCTAAATCAATCGATCAAAATCCCAAAATCGATTAATCGATCCCAAATCGATTAATCGAACTTACAAAATCAATTGATAAATTTCTCAAATCGATCGATCGATTTTCCCCAGCTCACATTTTTCAGTCATGGAAGTGCTCAGACGATCAATCGATTTAAAATTGATTGATCAAATTTCCAAAATCGATCAATCGGTTTCGGGCCCTTTTGCCCAGATAACTTCCAGACCAAAATCGATCGATTGATTTCAGAAATCGATCAATCGATTTGGTCATAATTTCAGCCCTTTGCGGGCATTTCTTCCATCCTTCACTCCTTTCATTTTTTCCTTCATTTCTACTCTTTAATTCATCTTTTGAACGACACTTGAATGCACCACAACTTATTTACATAATCCACATTATAATTCAACAAAACTCACCTCAAATCAATCTCTTGATTGATTGAATGGTTGGTTCAAAGGCTAGGGCTTCTAGCTTTTGCTTCAACGGTTCCTAATACGTCGAATCCAATATTAAATGCTTGGATCCTTCTTAAATCTAGAACCCACATTAACTTCCCATGCAATTACTCCACTTCTTACTCTCTCTCTCTTCTTAAATCCTCTAAACTTTTCTTACCAACCCAAAACAAGAGAAATAGCTCCTCTTAGGTTATTAAGTTCCTTTATCCTCTCTTGCTTCGGTGTTAGGCATATACACCCAAGATAGGTGTACATTGTCACTCACTAAGCTTTAAACTAGACACACTTGCATACTTATGGCATCAACCTAAGTTGTCATCGGGTTGACTTTCACCCAATCAACCTACGACCAATCAGGCATGCATCTCGAGGTCATTGCTGGACACTCAATTTTTAGAGATGTTACATTCTCCCCACCTTGGGAATTTTTGTCATCAAAAATGAACCCAAAGGTATGACGGTGGAATCCACACACACAGACAGTTATAAGTCCATTCAATAGTAACAACCCACACATTTTGCATGAAAACTAATTACAATTTCAACTATTCAAAGGAACAACACAAGCTAAAATAATTGATCATATATAAACTTGGTGCACTTACTAAACAGCAGTTACCCGCAGCCATAAACAAGAATTTAAAAGTAAAATGGCACCCATGCCAGATAGTTTGAGAGATACCCCTTCACACTACTTACATTTTCCAAAATTTACAATCCAAAATAATTACAATTTGGGAGTTAATACACAACTCCAAAAGTTAGCACAACAAAAAGAAATGTCATGATCTCAAGCTCATGCGATCCCCTCTCCAGGCTGGTCGGCTATGTATGGCTGTTGCTGTCCCTCGCCTGGCTACTGTGGCCCCGAACCAAATGTGCCGATGTCAGCTTCACCCCCAGCAGGAGCATCAGGCGTCCAAGTCTGTTCCTCCGCTAGGTGCTGTTGAAAATTCGTGGGATAGATGTACCACATAGTATGGTACATCAGGAAGTCTAAGCGGTAGTTCATCTATTGGTTGTTGGCCTCCATCCGAGTCAACACATCGTCGATAGCAGGAGTGGGGCGAGTGGCTCGCCGACGGTAGGAAGGCATAGGTGTAGAAGTAGCCGAAGGTGATCGTGATGTAGTAGGAGGTGGCACTATGGACTGCCCCTCGGGTGGAACTGAGCCATGAGACGGTGCTCCCTCAGCTGGTGGATCCTGGGGTGGTGGTGGTACAGGGCCCACCTGAGCAGGTGCTGGTACGTTAGCTGGTAAGGTCTTCTTCAGCATACGGTAGCTGCGGCCCCACGAAGCAATGGAGTGATGCTTCACGTGGTCAGTGGCCTTCGGCTCGATGGGTGAGATGGCATATTCGGGCGCGCTAGAATAAAACTCCAACATGATAGAGATGAGTTGGGCGTAGGGCATGCGCTCCTTGGGTTTCAAAGGCCCTTTCATCATCTTTCCCTTAATGTAGATCATCCCCTCAAAGATGATCCTGGTGGAGTCGAACTAACGGCCACAGTATGCCGCATATAGGGCCTGTTGTACCAACTCCACCCTCTCAGTATCGTGGCACATTGGGTAAAGGTTACACTTGATTATTGAATCAAGCATCCATATGGAATGGGGAAGGTCTACCCTCCTTATCGATGTCCCGGATCTCCCGATCCCTTTGGTCATCTCGGTCCTAATCTCCTCAATCGGAACTTCTTGATCGAATGGGGGAAAAAGGTTGGTCTCGGGTACATGGTTGAGGTAACATTCTAGGGATTGGTGGGCATGTCGTCGAGTAAAACCATAGGTGCAACCATCGATCTCGGTCTTGACGGTGTCATTGACGCTGCCATGTTTTAGGTTCTAGTAAAACAGCCGAACAAGTCTAGGGTAGTAATACTCGTGCAACGGCTTCAAAAGATTACCAAGGCCCGCACTCACGAGGTAGTTTCAAGCTCATTTGGTCTCTCCCTCGACATCGAGATCGGTAAACATGGCCTCGTTGATTATATACTCGTCCTCAAAATTCTTTGCCGCCCACCACTCATTTTGTTGAGGCAAAGTTCCGAGTGGTGGTTGGGGTATCGACAACTACTTGTGTGAAGACGCGCTCGTCGAATCAGATTCAGAATCTGATGGAGGTGATGGTGATGGTGGTGACGGTGCGGCATTCTTACGCCGAACTGGGAGCTTGGACGCCGATTGTTTCATAGGCAATCACGTTTTAGGCAGCATTTGATCAAAAAAATGTAAAACCTAGGGCAGTAATGGTCGAAAATGAAAAGGAAAGGGAATCTAAGGTTTACCTGAGACGCTAGATCCAAATGGTGGAGGTTCTCGATTCGTAATCGATCCAAAATCCTCGAAAACCCTAGCTATTATGGCTGCTAGAAGAGGGAAGAAAAATGGCACCCAAAGGAAAAAACAAAAATGAATTTCAAATGGGAACCAAAAATCCCAAATCTATTATATATAGGCAAAAATTGATTGATCAATTTTAAAAATCGATTAATCAATTTTCATAACTTACACTCAGCCGCGCAAAATCGATTGATCGATTTTGAAAATTGATTAATCGAATTCAGCTCGATTAATCGAATTTTGCTGTTATTAAATTCCTAGGTTTTTCATCTCACTGGCGTATGCCAGTCGTTCAATCGACCAAAATCGATTAATCGATTAATCAGTTTTGACAGATTTCTAAAAAAAATTTATACTTTATTTTTCCCTTGTTTTCTTGGTAATTTTTGACCAGTTGGTCATTGGCTTTGTGAAACATGTCTTCAATAGTCATTGCATGACACAATGAACATTAGCCATGTGTTCGTCATCGCATCACGGCACGGTTTCGAGTTACGCTCTTTCCATTCAATAGGTTGGCCAAATGCTCAATGTTCGAATACATGATTGGTTTAGATGTACAAACATGCTTGCGATGATATAATTTAGCTCTCAACTTGCCACAAATAAGGTCGGGTATTATTTTTTTACGTCGGCCTCTCTTTCCCATGTAGTTTCTTCGGCCGGATAATTCTTCCATCTAACAAGCACTAATGGAATCACTTTTATCCGCAACACTTGTTCTTTTAGATCCAATGACTCTGTCGGTTCCTCTATCATGCTCATATCTTCATGCATTTCCAAACGTTGACTGCCCAAAATATGAGTAGGGCCATTAATATACTTCCTGAGCATAGATACGTGAAATACATTGTGCACCCGATCAAATAACGGTGGTAATCCAATGCGGTAAGCAACTTCCCCAACTCAACCCAAAACCTCGAAGGGTCCAAGATAGCGGGGACTCAACTTCCCTCTCTTTCCGAATCTCATCACGCCTTTCATCGGTGATACTTTTACAAACACATGTTCACCCACCTTATAGTCTACACTGGTCCGCTTAATATCGGCGTAGCTTTTCTGTCTACTCTGAGCCACTTTAAGTTTTGCTCTTATCATACAAACATAAGTGGCATTATCTTCAAGTATCTTGGGTTCCAAAATAAATTTCTCAGCATTTTCCTCCCAATTGATGGGTGATCTACATCACCTTCCATAAAGGGCTTCATATGGTGTCATGCCAATGCTCGCTTGAAAACTGTTGTTGTAGGCGAATTCAATCCACGGTAGGTGTTGATCCCATGACCCTTGCAATTCAAGCATACATGCTTGGAGCATGTCCTCTATGACTTGGTTCACTCACTCTGTTTGACCATTAGTTTACGGATGGAAAGCTGAACTGAAGTCCAGTCGCGCTCCCATTCCTTCTTGAAATTTCTTCTAGAACTTTGGTGTATATAACGGGTCATGATCAGAAACGATACTGCTCTGAATTCTATGTAGGCGCACGATCTCTTTCATATATAATTCCATAAGTCCTCCCGCCGTGTACATCGTGTTGTAAGGCAAGAAGTGTGCTGACTTGATCAATCGGTCTACGACTATCTAAATGGTATTATATTTCTTTGCTGTACGCGGTAGTCCAACGATGAAGTCCATAGAGATTGACGCCCATTTCCACTTTGGAATGGGTAGAAGCTGTAATAATCCAGCAGGATGTCTGTGATCGACCTTTACCTGCTAACAGGTCAAACATTGTGACACGTACTTAGCCACGTCTTGCTTCAAACCTCTATAGCAGTAATTCTTTCTCAAATCTTGGTACATTTTAGTGCTACCAGGGTGGATCACATAATTTGACTTGTGAGCTTCATCAAGGATAGTTTGTCGTAGATTGGTATTGTCTGGAATGCAAAGATGACCCTTGAACAATAAAGAACCATCTTCTTTCGCTGAGAACTCAGGGTTTATGCCTTTAATCACATCTTAACGAATCTTGGTTAGCGCTGGGTCTTTTGTCTGTAGCTCGTGGATATGCTCAAATATCACTGGTCTCACTGATATGTTAGCCAAAAAAGCTCCAGTAGCTTGTACCTCGATATTTGCATCATACAGTGCAAGATATTCAAATAATTTCCATCGGTGCATACCCAAAATCAAACTAGCCAACTGAGCTGAACCCTTCTAACTCAAGTCATCAGCTACTACGTTAGCCTTGCCTGGATGGTACTATATGGAACAGTCGTAGTCCTTGAGAAACTCCATCCATTTGCGTTGCCTCATATTTAGCTCTTTCTGTGTAAACAAGTATCTGAGGCTCTTGTGGTCAGTAAAGATCTCAAAGGTCTCACCGTACAAATAGTATCGCTAGATCTTCAGTGCAAATATGACCGCTGCTAGTTCCAGGTCATGTGTCGGGTAGTTCTTTTCATGCTCTTTCAACTGTCTTGACCCGTAAGCTATCACCTTTTTGTGTTGGTTGAGCATGCAGCCCAAACCATTATAAGAAGCATCACTGTATATGACGAACCCTCCACTACCTGAAGGAATTGCTAGTATTGGAGCTGAAGTGAGTCTTTTTTTGAGTTCTTGAAAACTCTGCTCGCACACTTCACTCCATTCGAACCTTACATCCTTCTGTGTAAGTCTCGTGAGCAGTCCCGATATCTTTGAAAACCCTTCAACGAAACCTCGATAATAGCCGGCTAGTCCAAAGAAACTACAGACGTCGGTCACGGTCTTTGGTTGTTCCCAATTTACTACTGCTTCGATCTTAGCTGGATCTATCGTGACACCATGCTTTGAGACGATATGTCCCAAAAAGCTAACTTCCTCCAACCAAAACTCGCACTTACTGAGCTTGGCGTACAGTTAGTGTTCACGTAAAGTTTTTAGAGTAACTCTCAAGTATTCTTCATGCTCTGCTTTTGATTTGGAGTATATTAGAATATTGTCAACGAATACCACGACGCAGGCGTCCAGGTGTGGTTTAAACACCCGATTCATTAAATCCATAAAAGATGCCGGGGCATTCGTCAACCCAAACGGCATCACTAAGAACTCGTAGTATCCATACCGTGCCCTGAATGCAGTCTTTTTAATATCCTCGGCCTTGAATTTCAACTGATGCTATCCAGATCTCAGATCGACCTTAGAAAAATAATTTGCTCCTTGCAGCTGATCGAATAGGTCATTTATCCTAGGCAAAGGGTATCGGTTCTTGATAGTGAGTTTGTTCAACTAGCGATAGTCAATGTACAGTCACATTGATCCATCCTTCTTCTTTACAAACAAGACCGGTGCTCCCCATGGAGACACGCTTGGTGTTACAAACCCTTTGTCCATGAGCTCTTGTAACTGCTCTTTCAACTCCTTCAACTCAGCAGGAGTCATCCTATATGGTACTTTCGAAACAGGCTCCGTTCCTAGTGCTAAGTCAATGGCAAACTCCACTTCCCTCTCTGGAGGTAATCCTGGTAATTCCTCTAGAAATATATCTTCAAACTCTCACACCACTGCTATCTCAGAGATAATATTCTTCTCTTCCTTATCCTCCTTCAAGAATGCCAAATAACCAAACCAACCCTTTCTGATCAAGTGCTCGACCCTGACCATAGAGATAAGTGGCATATGCATCGATCTCTCCCCTCGAAATCAAAACGATCTCCTAGTGTTAGGTCTAAAGATGACAATTATGTTCTTGTAATCTACGGTTGCATAATGTTGTGACAACCAATCCATGCCAAGGATCACATCAAATCTTTTCATGTCCAATAATATTAATTTTGCATCCAGTTCATGCACTCCTCTATCATCGATGCCAACTATCACTGACTTACAAACTAATTTTGTATCCACTAATTCTCCAGTCGGAATAGACACTAATAGAACAAAGTCCAATGTCTCTGAAACAATCTTTATTCTTTTTACAAACCTCAGAGTAACAAAGGAGTGGGTAGTCCCTGGGTCTATCAACACTCTTGCTTCATATGTTACATAACATCTCTTCTCGTACACTCGTAACGTACCTATAACACACGTATGTATACATATATAGCATATATTTTTTTTAGAAACTTTAACGTACAAAAGGAGTCTACACGCTTTTCTAATGGATGCACATTCTCTATCTAAAATTTTAATGAAATGAAATTCTTTATTCAAAAGGAATCTCACCTTGAATGGCGTTATGTACATTTCTTGCTTCTTGGGCTGCGACTGCGTAGGCTCTCCCTTGTACTATTGGCTTCCTCGCTTGTATTGGTCATGGCATAAAAGTAGAAGCCGTCTTATCCTTATTCATCTCAGGGCAATCTTTAATCATGTGGCCCACCTTACCACATTTATAACAACCTCGTGTCCCTTGCCTGCAATCCGCCGTTTTGTGGGACTTGCCACACTTGGCACAAGTCTCCCTAGGTGTGAAAGAAGCAACTCGTGAGAAACCCTGTGTAATTGTTGCTCTAGTGGTGGCAGCAGGGCTCTCATATCGTATCAGCCTCCCCGACATAAGCAATGGAAATCTCTGATGATTGGTCTACTGCGCTGGTCTCCCATACCCTACTTGGAACGGTTGTCTCTGATTAGGTGTTCCGAATCTCACATTTTTATTCACCGGCTCATAGTTCCCTATTCCACTATGATCTACACTCCCTCTCCCCTGCTATTCCCTTTGGCGGTATCGATTATTATTTTCTTCCTCAACAATTAGAGCTTTACTCATGACCTCTTCATAGGTCTTTAACTGAAACGGTGCCACTCCTCGTCTAACGTCCGGTCTCAAGCCTTGTTGAAACCTCTTCTCTCTCATCACATCAGTAATCACGAAATCGAAAGCGAAGCGAGCAAGCCTCATAAACTCCACTCCATACTCCCTTACTGTCATTTGTCCTTGCAAGAGTTGCAAAAACTGTATCTCCATCTGATTCCTCACTACCTCGAGGAAATACTATTTATTGAACTCCTCCACAAACTCATCCCACGTCCAGGGCAATCCTGGGGTCTCCTGAGCCCTAGTCCTAGAAACGGACTTCCACCAAGGCCCAGCCTCCCCATCTAACATGTAAGTTGCCCAACAGACGCTTTCATCTTCCGTGCACGTAAGCACACTGAACACTTTTCCCTCTTGTTCAGCCAATTCTCAGTAGCCATCGACTCTGCTTACCCAGAAAAGCTAGGAGGTCGCATCCTCCTAAACTTAGTAAATGCAGAAGCCATTGGCTGTGTAGGACCTACTGGAGGCGTAGGTGGTTGATGCTGATCACTGGTAGTGTGAGTCGCCAAGGATGCTGCTTATTGTGCCATGGTTGTCGTCATGGTTTTCATGGTGTGCATCATCCGCTGACACTCTTCTCTCTCCTCATTTCTTTCTCTGATTCTTTCTTCTTCCCTCTGATCTCGACCCTGACGATCTCGATCCTGATTTTCTGCCTGATCTCAGTTCTCTGGACCACTACCCTTGGGAACCTCTCTATGTCCCATAGGTACTCTGTTAGTAGGCGAGATGAAGTCATCTCTACTACGTAAATTCCTCTCATGACCGCCCCTGGGTCGGCCTCTTTCCCTAGAAGACATAACGGTCTGCACGTGAAACCAAAGTTTCATTAGCAGAAGTCCCTATGCTCTGACAAAAATAATGATTGTCAGAGTTTCTAAATGAAATGCTTTGATACCAACTGTGACAGCCCAGATTTCGACACTCCAAAACCCGTGCCATCAGCACGACCCTCTAGGCCGTGCCCCTGAAGTCCGTACGGAACATTGGTATAACCAAGCGATAATAAATCAAGTAAAACATATGGACTGCAACAAGTATATAATAAAAATCTGCTATTCTAAAGCCAAAAGCTGAATGGATAGTTCTACTTCCATGCCAACGCATGAACAGAAGAACCGACCCGAGCCATCAGTGATAAGCAGGATCACCCCAGATGGTTCGCCAAAAGAATATATCATTTAATTACATTTTTCTCAAAATAAGACTTGACATACCAAGCCGTACAGAATGCTCTCAAAACTCACTCTCAAAGTACGCACAAGTCCTCTAGAAGAAGTCCTCAGGAGGAGGCTCCAACTCTTCCCCGGGCATGTAATCCGAATCTCCCGGATCTACGTCTCCCGAAGCCTCAACAGCCACAAGAAATGGACCTGCGACGTGTAGTCTAAAAGGGGTGAGCTACATCCTAGCTCAATAGGGAAACAACAAGTGAGCATATAAGTCGAGTTCTTGCATGTATTTTAAAACAATTTAAAAGCATGATTTATCAGACGAAATAACTGAGAAAACAATTTAAATAACTGAAAGATGCACTAGATACAACTGTTACTTTACATGTGGTTGTTCATTCTCAACTTGCTGGTATTAGATACTAATTCGGCCTAATCACTTAAATCTTAATTTAAATATTCCCCAACTTACTATAGAGTCGGGCGCCCGATGAAATACCCTCCATCGTCGTCTAAATAGGCAGTTTTTCATATCTATTTCATTCTTAAATACTACCTAGGTCCCTTTCTCATAGGCGACGGGGTTTCTAATCTCATACACATCCCTGGGATGTCCAAACTGGTGTACGGATTAGCCGTCGTACCGGTCACGGATATCCTGCCGAGTCAGTCGTGGGCATCCCGCCATGTCGGTGGGGTATTCTATTCAAATCTTAAATATCAAGTATACTACATATAGTTATTCACCGTGTGATTGTGCTAATTTTAGTATATTAAGCCTTATCAACTTTTGTTTTACTTTACTGACAGTTTTCACCCGCATCCTTGGGATGCCACTGGCTCAACGCATCACTTAGATGCTCAATATCACAATTTCACGTCCCCTGGGGACCTTACAAGTTAATTTAGTATTCATACACACACTCTCGTAGAAATCACATTTTGATGTATAAATATTCATTTGAATCACTCTACGTACATGCTTTTGAAAATTAAAATACATGTTGAAGGTGTTCCCTACCTCACGTCTCTAAATGTCCAAGCATCAAGGTCTAACATGGCTCCTTATGCTTGTGTTCCCTCGTACCACCTATGATACACCATGGCATATGCAAAGCATCAAGAAAGATGCAATAAAGAAGGTATAAGACCCTCAAGGAACCTCAAAGTCTAAATCAAAGTCCAACGAAAACTATCTAAATCGATTGATCAATTTCCAAAATCGATCGATCGAAATCCCAAAATCGATTAATCGATCCCAAATTGATTAATCGAACTTACAAAATCGATTGATCGATTTCTCAAATCAATCGATCGATTTTTCCCAGCTCACATTTTTCAATTGCTGGAAGTGCTCAGACGATCAATCGATTTAAAATCGATTGATCAATTTTAAAATCGATCAATCGATTTTGGGCCCTTCTGCCCAGATAACTTCCAGACCAAAATCGATCGATCAATTTCAGAAATCGATCTATCGATTTGGTCAGAATTTCAGCCCTTTGCGGGCATTTCTTCCATCCCTCACTCCTTTCATTTTTTCCTTCATTTCTACTCTTTAATTCATCTTTTGAACAACAATTGAATGCACCACAACTTATTTACATAATCCACATTACAATTCAACAAAACTCACCTCAAATCAATCTCTTGATTGATTGAATGGTTGGTTCAAAGGCTAGGGCTTCTAGCTTTTGCATCAACGGTTCCTAATACGTCGAATCCGATATTAAATGCTTGAATCCTTCTTAAATCTGGAACCCACATTAACTTCCCATGCAATTACTCCAGGTCTTACTCTCTCTCTCTCTTCTTAAATCCTCTTAACTTTTCTTACCAACCCAAAACAAGAGAAATAGCTCCTCTTAGGTTATTAAGTCTCTTTATCCTCTCTTGCTTCGGTGTTAGGCATATACACCCAAGATAGGTGTACATTGTAACTCAGTAAGCTATAAACTATACACACTTGCACACTTATTTATGACATCAATTTAAGTTGTAAACACAGTCATCGAGTTAACTTTCACCCGATCAACCTATGACTAATCAGGCACGCATCTAGAGGTCACTGTTGGACACTCAATTTTTGAAGATGTTAGAATAAGGGTCATTAAATGACTCACAAGAGACTCAGTAATGAAAAGTCTCCATTTGTCAGTGCTCTGGTGAGTATAACATGACTTTACCACGACTGAGTATCAGTTTTACAGCCTACAAGACTCACATGAGCCTTCCTTTGACTTATAAGAGTCATTAAATGACTCCTATCAGACCCATTCATGCAAAATGCATATTAATACATTATTGTTATCAAACTAACATGACTGATTGATTAGTAATATATTTTACCATTTTATCACCCTTAACTTAGTAATGCTTGGACTTAGTTTGTTACTAATAAGCTGTTGATGTGCAGATATTAAAGATAAATGGTAAAAGATAGCCTAAGTATTAATTTGTATCAAAATGAACTTAAATTGCAGTAAAATGATGATTAAGCATAAGAAGACGATTCGCCGCTGTTTGAAAGTTAAAAAATCGCAAAAGACGATTGAGCGCAACACTAAAAGACAAAATAGAAAATCATAATTTACGATTCTTCAGATAAGAGACGTTCAAGAAGCTAAAGTGGTACAAAAGAAGCAGAAAATCGTATTAAAGAATTGTGTCTTGAGAATGAACACTATGAGAAGATAGAAAATCGTGATTTACGATTTTCTAGAGAAAGCTACATATAGAGAGGATAATCGTTATTTACGATTCTGTAAGAGTGGAAACTTCTCTACACTTCTGAACACCGCCATGAACAGAATTAGAAGAATATTAGAATTAAAAGTTCTACTAATCATGGAATCTGAGAAGATTGATGAAGAAGATTTTTAGGACTCGGCTACTGAAAATTAAAGTAAGTTCTAGAAGCATCAACTAAAGAAAGCAAGCAAAGATAAAATTAGAAGTAGAGTTATATTAGGATAGTTTTTTTTTTTTTATTAGAATTAGAATTTATAAACCGACTTCTTATGATCTATAAAAAAGAGAGCCTGGTATAGGAATAAGCATTATAGAATTTAAGCATCAATTGACGACTAAGGTTGGATTTTCTCTTGATCAAAGTAGTGTAAAATAGTTAGAGTAGTTTAGATGTCAGAGGTTTCTCAAGAGCAATTGACGCCTGCTACTGGGTGTTGTAGATTAGTGTAGATATATGTAATTTCTCAGAAGCAATTGACAACTGCGGTTGAGGGGTGAAGGATATATTTTGCTTTGCTTTCTAAGTATATTTTATTTTATACAAAATTTATAGCTTTGTAAACATTTTTCAAGTTTTAATTTGAATTGACGATTCAGGTTAGAATTTGAAGATTAGTGTAACTTACTTTTTATTCTTCAATTTTCTAGAGTTTGATTGACGCCCAAATTTTTGGTTAATTATTGATTAGATTAAATCTATATTGATAGGATTTTACTATTGATTGACAACTAATGCTAAGAAACTAGAGATATGGTGTAATCGTATTATTTAATTTTATAAATATCTGATAGCTGAAGATTGTGATTGACGACCTCAATCTGAAGAAGGATGATTAAGATTTATTTTTATGTAATTTTAGATTAAAAAAATTCTTTTATTCATATTTCTCCAGTAGATTAGAACTTAAGGATAAATAGGAGTTTTTAAAGATAAGAATTTGAATATAGAGATATGGAAAAGAGATAAAAGATAAACAAACTTCTTCATGGGAACGATCCTATGCTAGTACTATAATTTCCATTGTGCACTTACAATAGGTTAAGACTTTGATTTAATTAATATACATATAAATAGACAAGTCAAGTTTTTAGCACTGCTGCCGAAGAAGCGGATTTATCTTTATTCTTGTTCATATCTTAATATTTTTATTCTTTTAGAAACCAATATTTATCTTTCTATTTTTATATTTCGTTATATTTTTATTTTCTTGACTACTTCTTAAAACTTTTTGCAGGTTTATTCGGATTGAATATTCAGAGTTTCAACTTCTCCTGATCAAAGAAGCCTGAGGCTCAAATTTGTTCTCTCTCCCTGTTCTTCTAAAATAAAAATCATATAAAAATAAAAATAAATAAAAATAAAATAAACATAATAATAATTAAATAAATACTAATATAAAAATAGTTTTTTTTTCTGATGTATACATCACACTCGGTCTAGAAGTCTAGACTCTTGTGCATATGGCCCAGAAATTGAGCGAACTTTCTTGCGCAGACTCGCAATAAACCGATCCTCTGTAAGAAATTCTAAAACCATGGCTAATGAACTTCCAATTCAAGCACACTTCAGCCAAGTTGCCTTGACCGAGCCCACTTACATAGTAATACCAGAGGTAGCAGTAGGTCAAAATTCTGAGATCAAGTCCCACATACTTCAATCTTTACCGACCTTTCATGACTTGACCAAGAAGATCCCTATCAACACCTTAGGGACTTCATAAAACTTTGCACCATGTTCCAAGCTCCAAACACCAACGGTGAAGCCTTTAATTACGATTGTTCTCCCTTTCTCTCAAAGATGGGGCGAAGGCGTGGTTAAATTCGTTACCCGCCAGAAGTATTACCACTTGGGAAGCACTTCAGTCCAAGTTTTTGGGCAAGTTTTTGGTAGGACAAAATTGCCAAGCCATTCAAGACTTCCGACAACTGCTTGGAGAAATAATCCATGAGAGTTGGGCCAGGATGAAGGATTTATTACGAAAATGCCCTCACCACGATGTACCGAACTAGTCCATTGCTTAAAGTTTCTATCAGGGATTAACTGAGACTAACCAGTCCACAGTTGATGTCGTTAGTGGAGGAGCCTTTATGGCTTAAAATGGCTAATAGTCTTGGAATTTAGTTATAAAATTGGCCAATAACTCAAAGCAAAAACAAGCTTTGCTTAGATCTGACCCAGATGTCAATCGCTGCACCCCGCTCGCAAGGGGTGGTATTTATGATATCAGTAAGGATAGAGTAAAGAAGGAGGATGGCATGAGTGCAAAAGTTGTGCCTCTTAAGCAACAAATCACAACTTTAATGTCTGCCAGACCTTGCACTGTTGAAAAATCTATGGCAAATTGTTCAAATTACCAAACATTTACCGAGAACCCTATTGCGCCATCACACTAAGAGGTGATAGAGACTGAACAAGTAATGGCCTTCCAGTGAGGAGATTACGGAAATTCTTATAATCTAGCCTGGAGGAACCACCCTGGATTTAATTATGGTTCCACAACGGGAGCACAACTAGCACCACAAGTAGTGCAACCTCGATTTCCTCATACTCAAGTTTTTCATCAAAGACCTCTCATGCTGGCTGCGCAGCAATAATTTGTTCCACAGAGCAATACGTTTGATGCCACTATTGTTCAGATCCTCCAAGATCTGCTGCAACAGTCACATCAACATTCCAAAGAATTGCACCAACTTGCCCAATTCTCTCAAACATTACATTCACGTACTCAGTCCATTATGAACTGGAGAGCTAGATTGGCCAGCTAGCCATGCAGGTGGTGAGGAGAGAGAATGGACAGTTGCCGACTCAGCCAATTAGTCAAAGTGGACAAGTACTATTGGGGGAGTCACCTATCCCCCAAGCTCCAAATTGAAATCCTCAAGGAATCGTCGAGCTACCGACTCACCCGTAGCACTAATTGTAAAATATGTAAATTATTTCCTTTCTTTTTATTTCTTTTTATTTTTCTTTTCTTTTTAAATTGTTGAAAATGATAAATCGAAGTCAGACTTATTGTTTATTATAACGGACAATCGTATGGATTTATGATTGATCGTATGTGTGTCTAAGTAGAACCCCAACGATTGTGATTCTTATTCACCAAAAGGTTAGAATCAACTTACGATTCTAGGTAAATATCATGTGATGACCGGTTTAGCAGGTCATCACTAAAAATACGACCTACATATTCATCAAAAGGGGATATGCCTGTCCCATTTTTAAAATCCTTCTATTTTTCTCTCCTAGCTTCCCTCTCTTTTTCAAATCTCCTGTAATCTTAACCTTTCTGTTACCCAATCCAACCATACATTTTCGTAAAAATTCCCTTCTACCTTCCATTCTATTCTGAAAGAACCTTACGAGCACTTTATCGCATAAATTCAAATTAGGGTTTCAATCATCAACAAGGTAAGGGAACGATTTTTTTTGAAAAGGTATTTGCAGGGGTTGGGTAGTTAATACTTGTTTGATTAATAGTGTTGATTAACTTTTGCAGAAAAAAGTAATGGCGAACAAATAGGGAAAATGACAAAGGGAAGATGAGGAAAAAGAGGAAGGTAACACTTCTGATAACGCCCCAATCATTCATCGTATTGCACGGTCTGTTTCCATTAAAGCTAAATCAAAAGCAATAGACCCTCCCAAGAAGAAAACCAAGTCTTTAGTGGTAGTTATCAGGGAAGGTCCCACAGATGCTACTGAGAAAGATTCTGTGTCTGCTCTAAAAAGGGGACCCAAATTAGATAAAGGTAAAAAGCCAGCGTCTTCTAATACATCAACGGATAAATTCCCTACTTCAATAAAACAACACATTGTGGGAGCCGAGGTTGCAATGGACGTTGACAACAATCATAGCAATAGAACAGCTACAATTCATTTTTAATCTCTTTAGAGCACTGTATCAGATGAATGTTTAAAACTATACAATTAATCTAAACTGTAAAATATTTTAGATTATAGTTTCAAAATTATATACCCAATGAGCTTTAGAGCCATATTTCCTTTTTATTCTGAGAAAGAGAGACTATTTCTATTCAAAAATAAAAATTTCTTTGAACTTCTTCATTACTACTACTTTTTGAAATCTCATATTTCTGAACTGAGAATCAAAATATTTTATGAGTATGATGACTTGTTTATTTTAGAATTATCTGTTAAATATATCAAAGCATTATGACATTCATACTAGTGAATCGTGAAAATGACCAAAGGTCATCTTTTGTTA
Organism: Chloranthus sessilifolius; assembly: GCA_021018995.1. Lineage (NCBI taxonomy): Eukaryota > Viridiplantae > Streptophyta > Magnoliopsida > Chloranthales > Chloranthaceae > Chloranthus > Chloranthus sessilifolius. Next base: position 18,432,988 of record CM037591.1, on the reverse strand, counting down.
AACCAGAGCCAAAAAAGTCAAAATCTCAAAATATTTTATCCTTTAACCCATATTAGAAGCCTAAACCGAAATTTCTTTGTACCAAATTTTTTTTTATAAACCCTTAATCATATGTACTACCCAAAGCTTTCAACCTTTTACCTTTACAATTTCTAAGAATTTAGAATGAAAAATAAGGGTAAAAGAGAGAGTGAAAGGAGTATGAGTTAAAGAGAAATAAGGGATATGCAGAAGAAGGGTACAATAGAAGAAATTATGGGTATGAGAATAGAAAATCGTAAAAAACGATTTGTAAAGAAATATGGGAAAGGGGAAAAAAAATTATAAAGAAAAAGACGATTTAGAAAAAAAAAAAAAAAAAGTACTCAAAAAGAAGAAAAATCGTAAAATACGATTTGGCAAAAATACTGAAAAACTGGGATATATATAAAGAAAAAAATTGAAAGAAGTTATCCAAAATAAGGATATTTACTGAAGCAGAAAAATATATAGAAGAAGAAGAAAAGGAAGAGCTAAAATCTCAAAAATATTTGAATCCTACTTACCTTTTCTTTGACACCTTTGGAAACCCAAAGCCCATTACAAGCCGAAGGAAAGACCTTTGCGATTTGCTATTTGCAAGAGTATGAGTGTAGTAGAGATACTATGAAATAGATAGAGAAGTTATATGAATAGAATTGATTATCCATTCTATGAGATCTATCTTTTTAGTTAATTATCCTTTGAAATTATCATTATATTGTGAGAACCCAAAAATTTCGATCATTTTTTAGAGTATGCCAATAAGTGAGAGTTTGAATGAAAGTATTTTCTAAAAATTGTAGTTTAGAAAAATCTATGATGAATAAACTTTTCACTGATATGCACACACTTCATGCTTTACAGAATTGAAATTATTGAATTTGATCAAGGATAATTACTGTGATGGAAAGTAAAAATGAAGGATTTAAAAATTTTGAAAAATTGTAATGACCATGTGGTGATTAAATTAGTTTAGACTTAAATCTTTAGTTTTGAAAGAATTTAAAAAAAAAAAAGAAAAAAATATATTTGAAGTTTATAGGTAACTTTTTCTGAAAACCTTCAGGAGACTACAACTCCTCCACTAGGGATCACCTAGGGGTTCAAAGGCTTGTTGCATCTGCTAAATACAATCGTGCTCCCTATAAAAGTGGCATTTAAATATTTAGTTTAAGATATTTTATGTTTCCTTGTTTGCTAGGGACTAGCAAAGCTTAAGTTTGGGGGTGTGATTTGTCATATATTTGACCATTTTATCACCCTTAACTTAGTAATGTTAGGACTTAGTTTGTTACTAATAAGCTGTTGATGTGCAGATATTAAAGATAAACAATAAAAAAGAGCCTAAGTGTTAATCTTTATCAAAATAAACTTAAAAAGCAGTAAAATGACGATTAAGCGTAGGAAGACGATTCACGGCTGTTTGAAAGTTGAAAAATTGCAAAAGATGATTGAGCTCAACACTAAATATAAAATAGAAAATCATAATTTATGATTCTCCAGATAAGAGACGTTCAAGAAGCCCAAGCTGTACAAAAGAAGCAGAAAATCGTATTAAAGAATCGTCTTGAGAATGAACACTATGAGAAGATAGAAAATAATGATTTACGATTTTCTAGAGAAAGCTACATATAGAGAGGATAATCGTGATTTATGATTCTCTAAGAGTGAAAACTTCTCTCCACTACTGAACACCGCCATGAACATAATTAGAAGAATATTAGAATTAAAAGTTCTACTAATCATGGGATCTGAGAAGATTGATGAAGAAGAGTTTTAGACGGACTTGGCTACTAAAAATTAAAGAAAGTTCTAGAAGCACCAACTAAAGAAAGCAAGGAAAGATAAAATTAGAAGTAGAGTTATATTAGGATAGTTTTTATTTTTTTTATTAGAATTAGAATTTATAAATCGATGACTCCTTATGCTCTATAATTGTCACAACCCCAGATTTTTGAGATGAGTGCACGGCATGCTTTACACATAGGTACATGTGTTTCACAAGGAGACCAAAACGAACCAAAGACACTAAGTGTGTATGTGGGAAACACACTAGCATATCCCTAACTTATAGATATAAAAGTGAAAGAGAGAGAGAGGAACCCTTACGTAATTCTATTCTAACCTAAATAGAGAGAGAAGGAGAATATAGAGAGAAAGAAGAGAAGAGCCTAGTAGAGAACTAGGGTTCGTTGGGACCCAAGTCAGCAAAGGAGATTAGAGGAAGAGACTGGAAGAAAGAACCTTAGAGGCCTATTGGCCTAGTAAAATTTCGAAATCATGAACCGAACTTCTTGAATCATCGCCGATGATAGATGCCTAGGAATGTTTTAAATAGTAGGAAGAATGTTGGCTGAATATTTCTTTTTATGAGATTAAGGTAACAAGAAAGAAGGAAGCATGTTCTCGATCTGATCGAGGAACAAAATCATCGTTCCTCGCTCGAGCGATCTAAAAGGCTCGCTCGAGCAAGGATGAATAGAAGAAAATATAACTCTGGGCTCGCTCGAGCGGTCCCCAAAACTAAAGGGAAGCTCGCTCGAGCGAGGGTCCACAATAATAATTCGAAAGCTCGATTTAACCGCTCGAGCGAGGTCAAGAGACCGCTCGAGCGAGGTCAAGTGACCGCTTGAGCGAGGTCAAGTGCCCGCTCGAGCGAGGTCTGGTGACCACTCGGATCTTGGTTTTCGAATACAAGAAACTTGGGGGTCATACACCCCAATAATGCTAGTGATTGTTCTAAACCTATTTTTGAAATGTAGGTTGATGCATTATAACCCTCTACGAGCTGGCGTGCCTTGAGATTCGTCGAGATAGGGAATATTCTTGAAACATGTGCATTATCCCGTGAACTCATATGCGTAGTATAATCATTTAAATAGTCATATATATATATATTTCATGAACCCTTAGGATAGGGGTGTGTGTGTGTGTTACAACGTGAAAATCTTGAAGTCCCTAGGGGATGAAAAATCATGTAGTTCCATCAAAGAAGGGTGCAACAGCAGTATGGGGCATCCCAAGGATGCGGATGAAAACTAACAGAGAAACGAAGGTAATGTGATAAGGCCTAATGTAATATAATTAGCACAATCACGGTGAATAACTATATGTAAAGCACATTGATATTTTTATCATTTAAGGTTGATTAGAATACCCCACCGACGGGGATACCCACGATCGACTCGGCGGATATCCGTGACGATGACGGCCAATCCAGACATTTATAACACATCCTGTGGATGTAGATTGAGAATAGACCCGCCACCTATGAGAAAGGGGCTCGGGCGGATTCGTGGAATACATATAACAACTGCTCTAGTTAGAGCGGCGATGGCGGGTATTCCATCGGGCTCGATGCTATATTGCTCGAGGATTACTTAAGTTAAGATTTAAGTGATTAGGCCAAATTCACAACTAAACTAATAAGGAGATTAAACAAAACCATGCTAAGTAACGACCAAAATCATTGGGTTATTCCCTGTTATTCAAATTGTTGTCCATAAGCGATTACCTTATAATTCCATGCTTGTTAAATTACTGACATATGTGTGAAGGTTGATCTATATGTTCTTTTTGTTTTCCCTACGGAGCTAGGACGTAGCTCACCCCCCTTAGACTATACGTCGCAGGTCCAGGACTAGCGGCAGCAAAGACTTCTGGAGAAGCTGGTCCAAGGGCTTGTTTCCACGTGCTCACGTAAGAGTCAACCTCCCCGAGGAATTCTTCTAGAAACCCAGCATACTTTGAGAGTGAGTTGAGAGTTTTATGTATGGCTTGGTATATCAAGCCTCTTTATTTCAAATGTTTTAAATACCGTTGCTTGACAAGACGTCTAGGATGAACTGTTATCACTAATGGTTTGGGTAAGTTCTTATGTCCACGATTTGGCATGGGACAAGGACTGCCTTGCAATACCTTGATTATTGTTTTTGAGATTTTATTTAGAGTAGCTACGTGTACCTCAATTACAGTTTTGGCTTGTATATACCAATGTTTCGTAAGGAACCCGGGGCACGGCCTTGAAGGCCGTGCTGATGGCACGGATTTCGGGGTTCCGAAATTCGGGCTGTCACAGTTGGTATCAGAGCATTTTCTTCCAGGTTCTGACTATCATATCGTCAGAATCTAGGGACTTCTGCTAACGAGATTATGGATTCTCATGCAGACCGTTATGTTTCCTAGAGGGAGAGGCCGACCCAGGGGTGGTCATGATAGGAATTTGCGCAGTAGAGATGGGTTCGTCTCACCTACAAACAGAGTACCATTGGGAAACAGGGAGATTCCCGAGAGCAGTGGCCAGGGAGGAAACCAAACTCAAGCAGAGGAGCAAGATCTAGATAGACAGGATCGAGATCAGAGGGAACAAGATAGGGTGAGAGAGAGAAATGAAGAAAGAGAAGAGCGTCAGAGGATGATGCACACAATGGAAACCATGGCAACTGCCATGGCACGAAGCGCGTTTGGCAACGACATGATGAACCACAACGAACACCTACCCCTCCAAGGGACTTACACCTTCAAAGGCTTCAAAGATTTACCGAAGAATGAGACCTCCAAACTTTTCAGGACAAGCAGACACAATGGCCGCCGCAAACTGGTTGGGGGAAATGGAGAAGGTGTTTAGCGTACTGACATGCACGGAGGATGAGAGCGTCCACAGGCGGCATATATGTTAGATGGAGAAGCTGGACCTTGGTGGAAATCCGTTTTGCGAACAAGAGCACAAGAAACTCCAGATGTGCCGTGGACTTGGGACGAATTTGTAGAAGAATTCAATAAACAATATTTTCCTGAGGTTGTGAGAAATCAGATGGAGACCCAATTTTTACAACTAGCGCAGGGAAGAATGACCGTGAGAGAGAGTATGGAGTGGAATTCATGAGACTGGCTCGCTTTGCCCCAGACTACGTAATTTCAGACGTGATGAAAGCGAAAAGGTTCCAACAGGGCTTAAGGTCGGACATCCGAGGAGGGGTTGCGCCCTTCCAGCTGAAAACCTATGGAGAAGTAATGAGTAAGGCATTGGTAGTCGAAGAAGAAAACAATAACCGATACCGTCAAAGGGAACCACAAGGTAGAGAAAGCATTGATCCAAGCAGGACGGGGAGTTATGAATCGGTATACAAGAAACCGAGGTTCGTAGCACCGAATCAGAGACAATCGTTCCAGACAGGGTATGGGAGAGCTGCACAGCAACCTACTCATCAAAGTTATCCGTTGCTGGCATCAGGAAGACCGATGAGGTATCAAGGTCCTGCTTTTTCCAGCAGGGCTACAACTACACAAGGTTTTTCGAGAGCTGCTACTTCATCACCAAGGGAAACTTGTGCTAAATGTGGCAAGTCCCACAAAACAACAGATTGTAGGCAGGGAATGCGAGGCTGTTTCAGGTGTGGCAAGATAGGCCACATGATTAGAGATTGCCCTGAGGCAGTTAAAGAAAAGACGGCCCCAACTTCCATGCCACAACCTATTCAATCTCGAAAGCCTGTTATTCGAGGGAGAGCCTACGCAGTTACCGCCCAGGAAGCAGGGAGTGTACACGACATTATTCAAGGTGAGATCTCCTTTAAATTAGAGAATTTCGGTTGTAATACAACTCTAGATAAAGAATGGGCTTCCATTAGGATAAATATATAAATATCCATTATTAAACCTAAGAGTGAAAATTTTCTTAGGTATATGTTATATACGTATATGCATGTATTGTAGGTACGTTACAGATTTATGAGAAGGGGTGCTACGTAGCACATGACGCACGAGTGCTGATAGACCCAGGGTCTACCCACTCCTTCATCACCCCTAGATTTGCAAAGAAGATGAAGATTGTTCCGGAGACACTGGACTTTGTGTTATCAGTGTCCATTCCAACAGGAGAATTAGGGGACACGGAGTTAGTCTGCAAATCGGTAGTAGTAAGCATTCGGGATCACGTTGTCCACGAATTAGACGCAAATTTAATATGGTTGGACATGCAAGGATTCGATGTAATCCTTGGCATGGATTGGCTGTCCCATCACTGCGCAACAGTGGATTGCAAGGATAAAGTTGTTATTTTCCGTCCTAACACGAGGAGATCGTTTCGATTTCAAGGGGAGAGATCGACTCAGGTACCACTCATATCTGCAGTCAGAGCAGAACGTTTAATCAGAAAGGGGTGTAGCGGTTATTTGGCATTTTTGAAAGGAGATAAAGAAGAAAAGAATATTATCTCCGAGATAGCAGTGGTGCGAGAATTCCCAGATGTATTCCCAGAAGAATTGCCAGGATTACCTCCAGAAAGAGAAGTAGAATTTGCAATCGACTTAGCACCAGGAACGGAACCTGTTTCAAAGGCACCCTATAGGATGGCCCCTGCAGAGTTGAAAGAGTTGAAAGAACAATTGCAAGAGCTCATGGACAAGGGATTCATACGACCAAGCGTGTCTCCATGGGGAGCACCAGTGTTGTTCGTGAAAAAGAAAGATGGGTCGATGCGGTTGTGCATCGACTACCGCCAATTGAACAAAGTCACGGTGAAGAATCGATATCCGTTGCCAAGAATAGATGACTTATTCGACCAGTTGCAGGGAGCAAAACATTTTTCCAAGATCGACCTAAGATCTGGTTACCATCAGTTAAGAGTCGTACGAGGACATTAAATGGCTTTTAGGACACCGGTATGGACACTATGAATTTTAGTGATGCCATTCGATCGACGAATGCACCGTGGACTTTATGATGAATCGAGTGTTTAAACCATACCTAGACTCCTGCGTGGTGGTGTTTGTTGACGACATCCTAATCTACTCAAAATCGAAAACGGAGCATGAAGAACACTTACATGTCGCTCTACGAACCTTGCGTGAACATCAATCACGCCAAGCTCGTAAATGTGAGTTTTGGCTAGAAGAGGTTAGCTTTTTGGGACATGTCGTCTCCAAGCATGGTGTCACTATAGATCCCGCTAAGATCGAGGCAGAGGAATCGGGAGCAACCAAAAACGTGATGTACATCCAAGTTTCCTCGACCGGGTTATTATCGACGTTTCGTAGAAGGGTTTTCAAAAATATCAGGACCTCTTACGAGGCTTACAAGAAAGGACTCAAGATTTGAGTGGAGTGAGGCGTGTGAGAAGAGTTTTCAAGAACTCAAGAAGAGACTCACCTCAGCTCCAGTGTTAGCCATTCCATTAGGCAGTGGAGGATTCGCAGTTTATAGTGATGCTTCGTATAACGGGTTGGGTTGTGTACTAAATCAATATAAAAAGGTAATAGCTTACGGCTCCAAACAGTTAAAAGAGCACAAAAAGAACTACCCAACACACGATCTAGAACTAGCAGCAGTCATATTCGCATTAAAGATATGGCGACATTATTTATACGGAGAAACATTTGAAATTTTCACTGACCATAAGAGCCTCGGACTGTTTGAAAAGGCGAATATGAGGCAGCGTAGGTGGATGGAATTCCTCAAAGATTACGACTGTTTTATACAGTACCATCCAGGCAAAGCTAACGTAGTGGCCGACGCCTTGAGTCGGAAAAGTTCGGCCTAGTTGGCTAGTCTAATTTCTAGTATACATCGATGGAAGTTGTTGGAGGATCTAGCGTTATGTGGCGCAGACATACAGCCACAAGCCACAGGAGCCTTCTTAGCCAACATATCAGTAAAACCAGTGATATTCGAACACATACGAGAACTACAGATGAAGGACCCGATTCTAACAAAGATACACCAAAATGTAACCGAAGGTACTACATCTGAGTTTTCAATCAAGGAAGACGGTTCCTTAATATTCAAGGGGCGACTTTGCATTTCGGAAAATGCCGATTTGCGGCGAACGATTCTTGATGAATCTCACAAGTCAAGCTATGCTATCCACCCGGGAAGCACGAAGATGTATCAAGATCTGAAAAAGAATTACTGGTGGAGAGGTTTGAAACAAGATGTGGCAGAGTACGTGTCACGATGTTTGACGTGCCAACAAGTGAAAATCGATCATAGACACCCCGCAGGCCTATTACAGCCTCTACCCATACCGGAATGGAAGTGGGAATCTATCTCAATGGATTTCATAGTCGGTCTACCGCGAACTGCAAGGAGGCATAACGCCATTTGGGTAGTAGTTGATCGATTGACTAAGTCGGCACACTTCTTGCCGTACAATACGATGTACACGGCGGGAAGATTAGCAGAACTATATATGAAAGAGATCGTCCGGTTACATGGGATTCCAAGTAGCATTGTTTCAGACCGAGACCCATTATATACATCAAAGTTTTGGAGGAAATTCCAAGAAGGAATGGGAACTAAGTTAGATTTTAGCACGGCGTTTCACCCACAAACAGACGGACAGACTGAGAGGGTCAACCAAGTCATTGAAGACATGCTTAGGGCATGTATGTTAGAATTGCAAGGATCATGGGATCAACACCTACCATTGATTGAGTTCGCTTATAATAATAGTTTTCAGACGAGCATCGGAATGGCACCGTATGAAGCCTTGTATGCGAAGAAAGGCGATGTAAGTCGCCAATCAATTGGGAGGAAATTGGCGAGAAATTTTTTTTGGGACCCGAGCTACTTGAAGATAACGCTGCTATTGTCCGCATGATCAGGGAAAGATTAAAGGCGGCTCAAAGCAGACAGAAAAGCTATGCTGACATCAAGAGGACTAGTGTAGACTTTAAAGTGGGTGAGCATGTGTTCGTGAAAGTATCACCGATGAAGGGAGTGATGAGATTTGGGAAGAGAGGGAAACTAAGTCCCCGCTATCTTGGACCATTTGAAGTTTTGGGTCGAGTGGGAGAAGTAGCCTACCGCATTGGTTTGCCACCATTGTTTGATCAGGTACACAATGTATTCCACGTATCGATGCTCAGGAAATATCTCAATGACCCTGATCACGTGCTGAGCGGCCAATCATTTGAAATGCATGAAGATATAACCATGATTGAAGAGCCAGTAGAAATCTTAGATCGAAAGGAACAGGTGTTGCGAACAAAAGTTATTCCCTTAGTGCTTGTTCGATGGAGGAACCATACGGCCGAAGAGGCAACATGGGAACGCGAGGCGGATGTTAGAGAACAATATCCCAAATTTTTCGAAATTGCCAACTGAATGGTTTCATTCTTTTGAGAATATGTGATTTCGGGTACTATGAAGGCTAAGTATATTTTCTTTTTAAAGATAGGTTGACTCCAAACAAGGATTGAACCACGTTGTCGTTGAACTCTTATTTAAATGGAACTAGTGATGAGAATCGAAACCGAAAACGAGCAAAGGGTACCAGAGAAATGTTTCTGGTCTCGCTCGAGCGACCCCTTATGTTCGCTCGAGCGAACTACATAAAAGCACATTTCCCTCTCGCTCGAGCGATAACTATTCCTTGCTCGAGCGAGGCATTTTGACCGCTCGAGCGACGCATTATAACCGCTCGAGCGAGGTTATAACATGTAATAGAACTATCTCTGTTCTCGCTCGAGCGAGAACTAATGACCGCTCGAGCGAGGCGGAACTATAAATATGGCAGAGGCCAAGCGCCTGTTCATCTTCAAGCGAAAGGGAGATGAAACGAGCGAGGGGTTAGGGCAAACGATTTCTGACATTTTTCGTCCGATTCCAACCAGATTCGAACAATCCGATCCGTTAAGACGACTCTCCTAGGTAAAATCTACCTATTCCTGAAATCTTTCCTTCCTTTTTAAGCCTTATTTATACTAAATGGCCTCGAGCCCGAACCCCCAACCTAAGAAACGGATGGTGATTCGGTCGCCACCGGAGCGCAGCAAAGCGCCCCAAACCTCTCAACCATCATCAAACCCGCCCTCCACTCCAATCGCACTGGATGATTGGTGGGGAGCAAAGACTTTTGAAGCCGAATGGGAAATACATCCCTCATGCTTCGGAGATCCGACGTCTACCCAGTGGACATCGGACTTTCTCACCAACAACCATCTCAAGACCTTGCTTACGCCGTTCGGGGATCGGTATTACCCGAGGCTAGTAAAATTGTTTTACCAAACCCTAAACATGAACGTCGATGAGGACGCATTACTCGTTACCATCGATGGTAATGAGCTAATTTTCAGATGTGCCGACATTTCCTCAATCATGAAATGTCCCCACATCTACACCCCTAGCCCACTCATCCTACCACCTTTTTCTGGGAAAGTAGTTTTCCCAACGATCATCTCCGACATCACTGGCTGCATGTCCGCCTCGGGACAATCTATTACCCGATCACAACTACCGCCGCGCATGTGGCTTTTAGATATTATCTTTAAAAAGAATCTACACCCAACCGGCCATGATCAAGAACGCCGAGATGCGTTTCTGCGAGCCCTACACACCGCATTTCACAATAGGTGGATCAACGCCCCTATGGTCATCATAAAGGGCATGGCGCATGCCTACAAAAGAAATGTAAAGGGTGCTGTCCCTCCACCAATCAACCGATTACCATATGCTCGGTTGATTTCCCGACTCTTGGACTCACGGAATGGGAAGGGAGGATTTAGGATCCGGGAGGACGAGTTGTTCCTCACTGATAACGTCGTCCCATACCTCGCCCAAGACTGGAGCCAAAACCTTAAGAGCCTGCAAACGAGCGCCAACAAGAAGAGAGACCGACAAGTCTCCCGATCAACCACCCATCAAGCACCGGTAGGACCGACCACTCCCTCTGCCTCAGTTCCGCAGCCCATACCCACTACCGACACGGGCATGATGAGGGAGATCCTTCAGCAAGGGCGGGAGATCAGGTTACATCAGAGGTTCCAGGAAGCGCTACTTATCGACCTCATGGGCCAGACATACCCGCAGTCTTACATGCAGCGCGTGGGTGCCATGAGGGACGCTATTTTTGGAGCGTCAAGCTCCGGCCCGGCTACGAGGAGTGCCACGGTACCACGTCACGCACGGTGACGATGAGGATGAGGATGGCGAGGACGACGACGACTATGAGGAGGACGAGGACTAGATAGTAACAAAAAAAAAAAAAAAAAAAAAAAAAAAAAACTTTGAGCACATTACATGTAACATTTTGAGACTTTTGGTAAGGAGGTCAAAATTTTCTTCGAACTATCGTGACATGAATGTCACAAAGTTTTTTTTGTGTAAATGATAAATATGTATGGAATGAGATGGCGATAATATTTTACTGTTTGTTTTTTTTGTTATGTGGAAATTCTTGGCATATGTAACACTTATTCTTTGTCACGAAATGCTAAAATTAAAGAATCTTGTTTGGATATATGCGTTGAAAGGTGGTACCTGTTTAAGAGAATAACATCAATTTTCGAGGACGAAAATCTTATAAGTTGGGGTGATTGTCACAACCCCAAATTTTTGAGATGAGTGCACGGCATGCTTTACACATAGGTACATGTGTTTCACAAGGAGACCAAAACGAACCAAAGACACTAAGTGTGTATGTGGGAAACACACTAGCATATCCCTAACTTATAGATATAAAAGTGAAAGAGAGAGAGAGGAACCCTTACGTAATTCTATTCTAACCTAAATAGAGCGAGAAGGAGAATATAGAGACAAAGAAGAGAAGAGCCTAGTAGAGAACTAGGGTTCGTTGGGACCCAAGTCAGCAAAGGAGATTAGAGGAAGAGACTGGAAGAAAGAACCTTAGAGGCCTATTGGCCTAGTAAAATTTCGAGTCGTGAACCGAACTTGCGCGTGAATCATCGTCAGAGGTACGTTAAAGACATGATAGATGCCTAGGAATGTTTTAAATAGTAGGAAGAATGTTGGCTGAATATTTCTTTTTATGAGATTAAGGTAACAAGAAAGAAGGAAGCATGTTCTCGATTCGAGAGAACAAAATCATCGTTCCTCGCTCGAGCGGTCTAAAAGGCTCGCTCGAGCGAGGATGAATAGAAGAAAATATAACTCTGGGCTCGCTTGAGCGGTCCCCAAAACTAAAGGGAAGCTCGCTCGAGCGAGGGTCCACAATAATAATTCGAAAGCTCGATTTAACCGCTCGAGCGAGGTCAAGAGACCGCTCGAGCGAGGTCAAGAGACCGCTCGAGCGAGGTCAAGTGACCGCTCGAGCGAGGTCAAGTGGCCGCTCGAGCGAGGTCTGGTGACCACTCGGATCTTGGTTTTCGAATACAAGAAACTTGAGGGTCATACACCCCAATAATGCTAGTGATTGTTCTAAACCTATTTTTGAAATGTAGGTTGATGCATTATAACCCTCTACGAGCTGGCGTGCCTTGAGATTCGTCGAGGTAGGGAATATTCTTGAAACATGTGCATTATCCCGTGAACTCATATGCGTAGTATAATCATTTAAATAGTCATATATATATATATTTCATGAACCCTTATGATAGGGGTGTGTGTGTGTGTTACAACGTGAAAATCTTGAAGTCCCCAGGGGACGAAAAATCATGTAGTTCCATCAAAGAAGGTTGCAACAGCAGTATGGGGCATCCCAAGGATGCGGATGAAAACTAACAGAAAAACGAAGGTAATGTGATAAGGCCTAATGTAATATAATTAGCACAATCACGGTGAATAACTATATGTAAAGCACATTGATATTTTTATCATTTAAGGTTGATTAGAATACCCCACCGACGTGGCGGGATACCCACGACTGACTCGGCAGGATATCCGTGACCGGTACGGCGGCCAATCCGTACATTTATAACACATCCCAGGGATGTAGATTGAGAATAGACCCCGCCACCTATGAGAAAGGGGCTCGGGCAGTATTCCCAGGGAATACATATAACAACTGTCTAGTTAGACGACGATGGCGGGTATTCCATCGGGGCTCGATGCTATATTGCTCGAGGATTACTTAAGTTAAGATTTAAGTGATTAGGCCAAATTCACAACTAAACTAATAAGGAGATTAAACAAAACCATGCTAAGTAACGACCAAAATCATTGGGTTATTCCCTGTTATTCAAATTGTTGTCCATAAGCGATTACCTTATAATTCCATGCTTGTTAAATTACTGACATATGTGTGAAGGTTGATCTATATGTTCTTTTTGTTTTCCCTACGGAGCTAGGATGTAGCTCACCCCCCTTAGACTATACGTCGCAGGTCCAGGACTAGCGGCAGCAAAGACTTCTGGAGAAGCTGATCCAAGGGCTTCGGTTTACGTGCCCACAGAAGAGTCAGAACCTCCCCCTGAGGAATTCTTCTAGGAAACCCGCTGCATACTTTGAGAGTGAGTTGAGAGTTTTATGTATGGCTTGGTATATCAAGCCTCTTTATTTCAAATGTTTTAAATACCGTTGCTTGACAAGACGTCTAGGATGAACTGTTATCACTAATGGTTTGGGTAAGTTCTTATGTCCACGATTTGGCATGGGACAAGGACTGCCTTGCAATACCTTGATTATTTTTTTTGAGATTTTACTTAGAGTAGCTACGTGTGCCTCAATTACAGTTTTGGCTTGTATATACCAATGTTTCGTAAGGAACCCGGGGCACGGCCTTGAAGGCCGTGCTGATGGCACGGATTTCGGGGTTCTGAAATTCGGGCTGTCACAATAATAAGAGAGCATGGTATAGGAATAAGAATCGAAGAATTTCAGCATCAATTGATGACTGAGGTTGGATTTTTTTTTTATCAAAGTAGTATAAAATAGTTAGAGTAGTTTAGATATTAGAGGTTTATCAAGAGCAATTGACGCCTGCTATTGGGTGCTAAAGATTAGTGTAGATATTTGTAGTTTCTCAGAAGCAATTGATGACTGTGGTTAAGGGGTGAAGGATATATTTTGCTTTGCTTTCTAAGTAGATTTTATTTTATGCAAATTTTACAGCTTTGTAAACATCTTTCAAGTTTTAATTTGAATTGACGACTTAGGTTAAAATTTGAAGATTAGTGTAATGGTTTTTACTTTTTATTCTTCAATTTTTTAGAGTTTGATTGACACTCAAATTTCTGGTTAATTATTGATTAGATTAAATCTATATTGATAGGATTTTAGTATTGATTGACAACTAATGCTAGGAAACTAGAGATATGGTATAACGATATTGTTTAATTTTATAAATATTTGATAGCTGAAAATTGTGATTGACGGTCTCAATCTGAAGGAGGATTAGGATTTATTTTTATGCAATTTTAGATTAGAAAAATTCTTTTATTCATATTTCTCCAGTAGATTAGATCTTAAGGATAAATAGAAGTTTTTAAAGATAAGAATTTGAATATAGAGATATAGAAAAGAGATAAAAGATAAACAAACTTCTTCGTGGGAACGATCCTATGCTAGTACTATAATTTCCATTGTGCACTTGCAATAGGTTAAGACTTTGATTTAATTAATATACATATAAATAGACAAGCCACTGATCTCATTGACTATCAGATTTAGATCCTACCGAACTCTCATGAGTCATCCTTGGACTCATAAGAGTCAGTAAATGACTCATAAGAGACCTAGTCATAAAATAATAAATAAATCTTTTAACTATTTTTCCAATGATCAAGAAGAAAGAAATTTAATGGAAACACAAAAAAACATTATTGCCATTTATAAACACCTATTTTACATAATTAAAACTATATGTTCCTGACATTTATTATACATAATTATAGCAGAACATTTGAATAGATATACAAAACCCTAGAAAGGTAGTGAGTTTTTATTTTAACCAGCTCATAAACCTTAACCTAGAATCATAGATAGTGGAAAAGAATCCAAAGCAAACAAAAGTTCTAACAAAAAGATCGAGCTTGCAATGGGTGGATTACCCAATACAGATTTTAAACTGAAAAAAAAATGACAAAAATAATGTCCGTATTTGTACCGATTAAGGGAAAAACTCTACTTCAATTCCAACTCACAAAAATCATAACTTCAAACACTAAAGATTAGAGTTTAACGAAAAGGAAAAAAAAAAAAAAAAACTCCACCTGCAAAATGGAGAAGACGAAGAGTGAAAGGGAGACTGAGACTCCACCTCTGCAATGGCCGACGATAAACTTTTCTCTTCAACGGCAACGAGAACCGGTGGGGACTGTGAATGCCTTAGCTTAACAGGCCGATGGGTGTGAAACGAAGAGGAAAAAAATGAATGCCCTCTTCATTTTCTTTCTTTTTAAATAAAGGGCATTTTCATTAATCCCACTGTCTTTAAGTATTGGCATTTTTGGCTTATCCTCTTTTTCAACTATTGGCAATTTTCTCCTTTTATTACACACGTGTTCATTTTGTTTGAAGTTAAAACTGACAAACTAAAATGTTAGAGGGTCTTAGACCTTGCTGGGTCGTTTCATGAAGTTGGGACCCCGATGGCTAAATAGGGGGATAGTTGGGACCCCGATGGGTACTTAATTCTTTCCAAAATCCTCATTTGGATCTTAATTTCACGTGGACAATACATGTCAGTTATGGAACACGTGTCTATTTTGTTTGAGACTTTTTCTTAATATATATTTCATAGGGAGCTACTGTAGCCTGAGCCCTAGTGGGCTAGGTCCAGGATTTGAGATTTTGGAACATCATTATTTTTATTTTATTTTTAAATTAAAAATATATATATGAGGCTCGGGGATATTGGATGGAATGAATGATTGATCCATCCATTCCAATCAGGTGGGGTTCATGTAGAAACTATCAAGGGGATCAGATGAGACAAAAACTTGTCCATACATGATTAGAGGTCAGTTAAAAATTTTGGGTATGAACCGATACATATCAACTATCCAAAAAATTTCAAGGCTCCAACAAATGTGAGGCGGTCCCCAAATATATTACGATTTTGACCACTAAAAAACATTTTTAATTTAATAATTTTTTTAATATAGATCACACGCCAAATGGCACATGATCCGAAAGTGGGTGCTGTTTTGGGATCACCTATCACATGACACGTGATCCGGAGTTGGAATGCACGGATTTATCAATGCATTCCAACCTATATGCCCTTTCCCGGATATATATATATATATATATATATATATATATATATAAGCAGTCGGGTCTTGTCCTATTCTGTGCGCCTCAAAAATTTTAGGGCTCTCATTGAAAAGCTTAAGTCATGCCCGAAGGCCCTCAAAATTTGTCATTAACCCTAACATTTAGAGTTGGGCCGGGAAGGGCATTTGGCACTTGCCTGACCCTTTGACTTGATGGGGTGATAGATTAGAGGGGTAGAGTATCTTGTATCTTGAGAAATAATGAAAAAGGCTTTAATGCTACTTTTAGGTATTTGATTGGATGATAGATTAGAAGGGCTTAAAAGGGGCGGAACCAAGATTTTTTCATAGGGCGGTCATCTAATTAATTATTATTGGATAATTGTATAATTTTTTTTTCTAAGCAAATGCTAAAAAAAAGTAAATATCTACAAACGAAACTAGATACGAAATAAAAGAAAATCATATATATTGCGACATCCCAAAAATTTTTGATTTTCGAACAGGTCCGACTCGGTGTGCGTGTTAGACAGATCACGCGACTGACATTTTAGATGAGGTACTGTTAGATGTGGTACCGTACACCGACGTGAGGTGTATTGGCTTAGCACCATAAAAAGATAATTTTGTTTAAAAGTCAAATGGATAAGATATTCCATTTTTTTTGCTTGGTTTGCTTTGTGAAGAAAGAAGAGAATGAGAGTTTAAACTTCCTCCTCCCATTCCTTACTTATGATTCAACCCTTTTGGATCACAGCGCGTGCAATACGAGAGTGAAGAGTGTGTGTGCTTAAGCGGAGACTTGCGGTGGGCTTCGTTTCAACTCAATTGCCAGAGGAATGGACCTAATTTCACTCCACCTCCGTGATAACAATCCATGGAAAACGTGTGATCAATCAAGAAATGTAAGCAAGATGTGTTAGTTATGTCGTGTATAGCTGCTTTAAGATTTAGTGAAAGAATGGTTAAGTGTAATGACCCGAAAAATTCGAACCCGAACTCGACTGCCGTGTGCATGTTCTGCACGGAAAACGATGTTGCCTTAAACTTTTAAATAAATAATTAACTAATTTTGGGATAAACTGTGTGAAAAGAAATAAAGTTAAAATATTGGTTTGGATCTTTAGTGGAAAAGCGTGCCCCGACTCGTGGTGTGCCGCTCAACATCGAAACTGAACCCTAAGTCAAGTGGATAAAATTTGGGTGTAAAAATAGGGAAAATTTGAAAATAACCCTTGAACTTACACCCCTCCACCAATAACGCACCTAAACTATTGATAATATGAAATAGACACCAAACGTACACTTAAGTTTATCAACTAAACCCCTACCATCACCTTCCGTTAATGGCTGAACGGAAAACGCTGAGCTGGCATACAGCTCAATAAAACAGCGTACGTGGCACCCATTAATTAGGTGCATTATTGATGACGAGGTGAAAGTTGAGAGGTTATTTTGAAACCACATTGGGTGCCACACACCCTATGTTGCTAAGCTGTATGCCAACTCAACGTTTTTCATCCAGCCATTAACGGAAGGTGATGGTAGGGGTTTAGTTGATGAACTTAAGTGTACTTTGGGTGCCTATTTGATATTATCAATAGTTTAGGTGCGTTATTGATAATGGGGTGTAAGTTCAGGGTAAATTTTCTCGTAAAAATATCAAAGACATTTTGAATGGGTTATAAGAGGGAGATGTGGGGGTTGCTTAATGGCTAAGTTTAGCCTCTTGCAAATTTGAGAGCGAAAGAGAGCTCCCGTCACCCTTTAAACCCCTTCTCGTGAGATTTCGACCACGAGATCGTGATCGTGTCGTGAACTCCACACTCTTCGTTAATCACTTGACGCCGATCCCCGCATGAGCTCCACTCTCATGTGTTCTAACCGTTTCAAACCCTTGACATTTGAATGAAGGTGAGCCGATCACCTTAGACTTGTCTTCCTAGCCTTGAGGAGGTCAAGGATCGGTACGTGCTAGCAAGGGACTTCACCGTGAACTTGGGTTTGATCGATCGTCGTAGGAATCCATGAATTTAGTTCCGAAGCCCTTTGGACAACTTTTCATAAAGCCATGAAATCGATTGGTGAAAGGTACGATCGAGTTGATTTTTCAATGATCTAAATAGTAGATTTGATCCTTAAAATTGATTATTATAAGTTTAGATGATTGTATGGGTGGAGTAGGAATCAAATCCGATAAATTTTGTGGAGAAAACCTTAAAGTCAAAAGAATCTGAAGGAATCGAACGTTTGAAATGGGAATCGAACGTTCAAATATGAAATTGAACGATCGATTATGTAATTGATCGATCGATTTTAGCACAGCTTGACAAGTGAAAATTTTGAGGAAATCGAACGCTCGAATTTGAAATCGAATGATCGAATTTGAAATCGAACGATCAATTTTGGAACAACAGAGGTGCCAGGTTCTGAAGGAAATCAAGCGTTCGATTATGGAATTGACCATTCGAATTTGAAACCGATTGATCGAATAGGGAAATCGATCGATTGATTTTCCCTGTTTCGGACTTTATTTGTTTTTCCTTGAGAAAACTCTGAGGGACTTTGAGTCATTATTTTTCAACACCGTTAACATATAGTATGATGTTAATGTGATCTAGGTCAAGAACGGGAGATTGTAGATAAGGGTCTTGGAGTCGCTTTGAAAGGCTTTGAATTTGAGGTAGGGGAAATTCAATGAAAAATTACATTTTATTAATTTGATTCATAGTTCTTTGATGTATGCCTTGATCTGATAGTTTAGTTTTGACGTTGACCTGATGCTTTATTTTTGTATATATTTTGATATGTTCTGCTTCTGTCCTATTTCTGCATATGTTCTGATATGTTCTATGTCCGTCCTGTTTCTGCATATGATCTGATTGTTCTATTTTTCTGCTTTTGATCCGATCAATTCGGATTAGTTATGCTTTGATTTGATTCATTCTGATGATTCTGTTCGTTCTGTCTAATCTTATTCATTCTTATGATATATTCGTTCTGTTAAATATAATTCGTTTTGTTTTTGCTTATGTTCCGTTCTATCTAACTTGCATACGAACTTTGAATTCAAATGAACAATGGACTATATATATGTGCAACCGTAGGATTTTTGACGATCCCGTCGCATCGATGCGCACTCTCACAAAAATATAGAGTCGTCACCCAGAGCTTTTGGTGTCTCGAGAAATACAAATCAATTTTATAAGCACCGAAGTGTTACAAATATGACTCTGATTCACCGGTCTATGCCAAAGGCTCTTGGGTAGGGGCTTCAGTTATCAATCGGGAAGGTGTTAGGCACCCGATCAACCCGCTCTAGCGCAGCCTTTACTTATGGCCAAAATGAGATAAAAATAAAAAAAGAAAGACCACTTCCCCTTGCCCTAAGGCACTTTGATCTTATTTGTGCCCCTCCGCTCTTGCCGAGATTTCGGCAGTGTAACGGCACAAATTAGAGGATAAGGAAAAAGCAAAAGAAGTAGAGGAGTAGAGGGAAGAGTCGGAGCCCTCGACCCTTCTATCACTGCTGTGGACCTTTGCGTAGGTGTGCTTTGGTTAGCTTTCGATGGCTTGTATGGTTAGATCAAGGGCTCTAGCTCCTAGGGCTTGAAGGCTAAGAGGTAGAGAAGGGAAGCTAGAGGATAGTTCTCACCTAAACTTTGAGTTTTTTTTAGGAAAGGTGAGGTCTAAAGGGGATATTGGAATTCTGGAATTTATATGGGAGTGGTGCACCAAAGGGGGAAAGGGAGCTCTTTCTCTTTTTTATCTCTTTGGAATTTTTTTCAAGCCCTTTCAAAGGGAAGGGTGCCTCTCTATTTATAGGAAAAGGAGCGGTTAGGAGGGTGCTTAGAGGCTAAAGAGGTTTAGCAATTAGGTAATCCTAGCATCTAAGGTTTCCTAGGGTTTTAAGAGCTTGGAAAAGTGTGAAGGTAGGTTCAATGGTAGATGATAGGGTG
Organism: Chloranthus sessilifolius; assembly: GCA_021018995.1. Taxonomy (NCBI): domain Eukaryota; kingdom Viridiplantae; phylum Streptophyta; class Magnoliopsida; order Chloranthales; family Chloranthaceae; genus Chloranthus; species Chloranthus sessilifolius. The sequence continues at coordinate 18,413,115 of CM037591.1, read as the reverse complement.
GGGTATCAAATGACTTAAGGGTTACAAATAGGGTAAGGAGGGGTGCAATAGTCCTAATAAAACCTATACTACACTTTGAGATGGCCAACAAGTCAAACCCCAGAAGTGAAATTTGAGTAAAAAATCCCCAGCCACTGTAGCTAAGCCTGGCGCATGTATTATATGCGCCAGGCAAAGGTACAGTGTCTAGAAGTTCATAACTCGTCGCGAAGATCTCGTAAAGTTGTATCTATGCTTGGCGCAATTAATACATGTGCCAGACCATTTATGAGGAGAAATGGCTTGGCGCACCATTTCTGGAAAAAAATTCCTTGGTGCATGTATTACATGTGTCGGGCAATATCCTGCAAAACTGCCCGATGTTCAATTCGTCATAACTTTTTATATATAACTCTGATTGAGGCAAATTTTGGCTTGCTAGAAATATGGGAAAGTCCTCTTTCCAATGGGATATAATTTAGCTTCAAAATAGGTTTGTATAAATCTTGGCACTGCTCTCCTTAACCACTGCTCAGGAGGGTTCGAAACTGGCCAGGGAAGGGTTCTAATGGGTCTAGGAAGGCTAGGGTTGATTCCTAAGGGTTCGGGAAGACCCTCTTTCACAAATACCAGCGACGGACGAGTCTCCTTAGCCCTGCTTAGCCTTATGGACAACTGGAACGACGTACATAGATATGACTAGGGCGGGGCCGGCTATGCCGTGTTGATGTCCAGGCTGATTCGAGTCTCTGTGGGAAATGCAAAGTCCGTCGTTGGCTTTTGGCCTACTTTTGAGGTAATTCCTAACCCTTTTGCTTTTCTCAGTTCATTTTGGATAGTCATTCTCTGCTTCTGATTCATCTTTTATGCACTCCTCTCCTCAGGCGTGGGGGTATTTTCACTTTCAGCCCGTTCGCCCCCTTCTTCAATTTGACATATACACCTATCCACTTTTAAGCAATTGGAATAAGCATCGCCGCAAAGATGTGGGCATGAAACATTTGGAGATGAGCCTGAGGTCCCAATTCGACCTGCTAATCTCAGAGCAGGTAAGGCTACTTCTCCGCTTTTTCTTTTCAGAGTTTAGAGACTCTCCTTTCTATTATGTTGTACGTCTGACTGATTGGACACTCCTTGATCTAGGCAGTTTATATATGACCCCTACATTGGTTCTCCTTTTTAGGATCGAGCCGCTCTAGGTTCATCTCGCTTCTTCATCGACCGCCACATCATCTTTTTCTACAGTGCTTGGGTCAGGGCCTATTATTTGGGAGAGCGGGTAGTTCATCAGTATCGGGACTATCCTGTCGTGCCCTCAGCTCCTCCTGCAGATGTCATGGTGCCCGTGGGTAGTATAGAGGAGCTCACTGTTGGATTCCTTCAAAACAGGATCCCCATCAATGCCTTCCTAATGCCCGGAGACTATTGGATGTGGTACGAGTCTTTGCCTTATCAGTCTCTCCTTCCGCGCTTCGTGCCTGACATAAATTTCTTAGCTTTTGGTGGCCCACGCTCTCAAGTAACTCTCCTTTCTCTTTTAAATTGATTTCCCATAGTCTTGATTTGACTTGTGATTTTTACTGATGAAAAACCCTATTCCTTTTCATAGTTCGAGCTGGGAGGTGACTCGGATGATGAAGGCAGAGCGGCGGTGGGTACTATTGTGGCCTCAAGGGCTGGTCCTTCAGGTCCCTCTGGCATGAGTACTTTGAGTAGTTCAGCTACTGCGGGCCAGGGAGCCTTCAGACGTCTTGATGATGCCTTCCTCACAAATTTATGTGCTAATGTAGAGGAGTGGGCTCAATTATCTACAAAGGCAATTCGGGTTCCTCCTCCTGAGTTAGTTCCCGGGGTAAGTCTTGCCTTATCTTCCTTTTTTAGAAAACTGATATTTGCTCTATAGTTCCTTTAGCTGATATCTCTTTCTCCGAATGTAGAACTATGAGTCGGCCATGAACCAGGCTGAGTACTACCACAACATTACCGATCTCCAGGGTGTAGAGGTGGCAAGTGTCATATTGACTGCTTCGTGATTAATGCCTTGCCATTTATCTTTCGACTGATCTTGATTGGTGAGTTGCAGCGTGCTCGTGAAAGGAGTCGCGCTCTCTGCTCAGCTGACTCTCTCAAGCATAGACCCGGGTAAGAGACATTCGGACCTATCAAAGTGCTTCGCGCCAGTGTAAGAATTGAAGGGTGCCAGTAAGGATTAGGCCTAGTTTTCGGATATTTTGAAATTTTCAGACACTTTGGGACATATTTTTGGGAATTTTGATCAATTTGTAACACATGATATGGCACTTATTTTCATTTGAATGGTTTTTCAACTTCATGGAATGTTAGTGTTCCTCCCTTTTATCACATGCTCTGTTTCCTTTGTAGTATATCTGATTACTTGCAGGGTGGATTTGACTTTGGCCAAAAGAGGGCCTCTTGGGCCACCTGCTTTGTTCAACGTTTTGTCCGTTATTGATGTGAATTTTTCCTGCACAAATAAATGTTTATATAAGTTAGGTGCAATAGAAACTTTGAGTCTGTTTATGTGATCATATCATAAAACACAGGTAAGCTGGCCAGGGGGTCCAGCAAAGATCAAAACTTCCCCCTCAAAACCCCCATCTTTGATTGCAAAGGTGCATATTGGTCTGGCGCATGTATTACATGCACCAAGCCAATTCCTAGAAAAAATGCACTGGCACAAGTATTACATGCGCCAGGTGCTTCCTAGGGGCAGTGGGCCTTTTTAAGCCCGAGAATGGTCCTTTTTCCTTCTCTTTTCATTTTAGTTTGATATTTTTTGTTGCCTTTTACTCTCCTTGTCTTCCCAAGGGTGGGTCCATCGTCCTACATTGAATTTTACATCTTTGAAAAAATCCTTGTATGCCAATGGACCCGCTTTCCAACCCTCCCCTACACAGAGGGTTCATAACCAATTTACTCCCCTCTTTAGGCTTGGAGCCCAGTTTTCTCAAAAATTGGCTTTGGAGCCTGAATGAATGTGAGCTTATTGATCTAGATCAGCTCGGATGGTCACGCCTCTCGTCCTTCCTTGAGGTTCCTCCACGGTGGGACCTACTTCATGCAGTGACCTCTTTTTGGGGTGTAAAGGCCCATGTGTTCTATTTTGGGAAACGGGAGCTATCTCCCACACTTGAAGAGCTCTCCAATCTGTCAGGCTTGAAGCTCTACAAAGGCCTTGCAAGAGTACTACCAAAGCTAGGCTATGCTAAAGCTGTCCACCTCACTCTGGGTTTGAAGAAATCTGAATGTGAGAAAAGTCTCATTGGAGGGCCCACCAGGTGCTCGATAAAATTCCTAAGAGAACTTTTTGGTGACGAAAGCCTTCAAAAATTGTCGATCCGGAATGTGTTCAATGTGAAGGCCTTTGCTCTTGGTGTCATCTCTGAAGCCCTTTTCTTCACTGGGGGAGAGAGCTTTTCTCTTGCTCTCTGCGATGTCTTGTCAGAATTGGAGGGGGGCCGGTCAGTGATGCATTTGGTCTTAGCCGAACTCTATCGTTGCCTTGATGCTTTTGCTTTGGGCAAGGTAGGGTGCCTTAGGGGATGTCCTCTTTTACTTCAGGTCTAGCCTGGGGAGCATCTTGCCATTTTGAGACCAATGCCTTGCTTTTACGTCGTTTGTGGTGAGGTGGTCCGATGCTTTTTGGGCAAGTGTCACATGCTTCCATAGGGAGATATGTTAGAGTTGAAGCTTTGGCTGACTGGTGCTGATCTAGTATGGAGACTCCCTTGGTTAGATCGGAACTTCCTAGTTGTTCGCTCTAGAGACCACGAGGGTATCACCCTCCTTGGATTGACTGGCAGTATCTTCTACTTCCCATTTCGGGTGCTGCGTCAGTTTGGTTGTTCTCAGCAGGTGCCTTGTGAGGCGAAACCCCCTCTTTATGTGATTTGATATTTTCTCGGGAGTCTTCTAGGGATATGGATCGGATAGCTGCTCTTTGGGAGACGCATCAGTCGATGCTCATGTGCAATTTGGAGCAGGGAGATTCGGTTCAGTCCTCCCCAGAGTATGAGGCTTGGCTATTGGCTGAGCAACTTGCTACTGATCATTTGGATCAGACGGAGAACAATAATGTGGGAGGGCCTTAGTCGAAGAAGGAGTCGGCACTTTGAGCCCGCATTGAGCTACTGACTGATGAGAAGAGGATCCTGCAAGAGCTATTGGAAAAATAGAAGGTTAGAGCAGAGGTGGCAGAGGCCCAAGCTGGTACAATGGAGTGCGAGGTCCTTGGCTTGGAAAGGGCCTTGAGTGATGCTTTTGGGGCTACCGATTCTTCCCGGAAGCGGTATAGGAGGCTTCATGGCCGCTGGATGACAGAGCGGGAAGTCCGGGAGGAGGATGATTTTAGTGTAGAGATTCGTGCCTTGAAGCGTGAGCTGGGGCCGTTGATTCCCTCCTGCACATATCATTTTTCACATATCAATCTTATAGAAAGGGGCATAAGAAACCCCTATTCAGATACACACACTTTTTGGGTATATAGATTTTGTTTATGTTTTTGCTTTTTTCTATGTTTTTGTAAAAAATAAAGAAAATAAAGCCAAACATCACACCGACTATTTTTTGGGATGTGGTGTAAGCAGTATATAGTTTGTAAAATGAGAGGGAAATCCATTATACTTGTAAAAAAATCTTCTTTTTGTTTTCCTTCTCTTCTTTTTTTTTGATGGGTCCCTTTTGAGATAGAAAGTGCACAGCATGGGCATAAAAATGGGAAAGGAAAATCTATTATCTTTGACAATATGGGTCTTCCCGCCCTGGTGGCGCACATCGAATGTGGGCATGAAAATGGGAAAGGAAAAATCTATTATCTTTGATAAAATGGCCTTCCCGTCCAGTGGTGGTGCATATAGTGTGGGTATGAAAATGGGAAAGGGAAATCTATTATCTCTGACAAAATGGCCTTGTCGCCCTCTCTTTCCTTTATTCATTCTTCTTTTTATTTGATGCCTTAATCATGGGGTGAGATCTCGGGTCCCCTTTTGAGCATGATCGAACCCTCTTATGTGGTTGGATCTGAGTGAGTTTCAGCAGTTTTACCAAGGCTAGAACATCCATCCCTTGCGATCAAATCAACCCTATTCTCCTTACCTCAAGTCATACGTTTGACAAAGCAGTTTATATAGACATTTCTGGTTGGGGCCCGATTTGAGCTAACATGAGCGGCCCAGTCGGAAATTTGATAACAAGAGAGGGTGAACCAAGGATTCAAATATTTCATCATTCTTTTCTTTTTCAAATACTTTTTTTTTTCTTTTTAATCCCTTTTTGCTCACAATGCCCAGGGTGGGTTCATCATGCCCGTTCTCGCCCTCTTTTTACCTGTGGTGTTCTTTCGAGTTTTCACCACGTCCATAGGTTTTGCTCACTTACCCCAAGTGCCCTTTTGGGTTTTCACCTAGACCGCACAAACTTACTCTTTTTTCCTGTAGCGCCCATTTGGATTTTCACTACGTCCATCTTACTTTGAGCTTGTATTTTATTTTTACTTATTCTTTCTTTTGTTTCTCTTTCTCTCCCTTTTCTTTAGAAGGCCACGACATGGACGTCGGTTTCGTCATAGCTAGTTAGATGAAGTTCTTTTGTCGTCACATAACTCAACTCGTGTTAACTTAACAGATACTGTGACTGCTCATGAACCTTTAAAGAGGGCTTTCTTTAGGGTGTATCTTGGTTGTGGGTAAGGTTAGAAATTTTGAAGGTATGTTGGGTTTAAAAAGGTTTCCTTGATTGGTTCCATTTGCCCTAATACACTTCTTCCTTAGGGGATTTTTACTGTACACGCCCCATGATTTTTCTACTTCTCTTCTTTTTCTATGTTTTGTTCTTTCGTTTTATTTCAGGTAATATCTTTTTGATGTTTCGATTTTCTAATCTTTTTTTATTTTGATAGTAATTCTATTTTCCTCTCTTTTATTTGTAAGCATATGTACACACTTTTTCTTTTATGGGGAAGGGTTTATTGAAAGAAAGGCCAAGGATCAAATGGTGTATTATTTTAGGTAGGCTTTTGGGCTACTGGGCTTGGAATGATGGCCTCTTTTGTGAGGTTCTTAAGCAGTCACATATTTGTTTCATCAATACTTACCTTGCTGCGAGAGACCAAGAGTAGAACCGTCTGACATATCCAGCGTTGATGGGCTCAGGAAAGGGATCTCTATCCATGTTAGCAAGGCGGATGGTCTATCCCGGAAGTACTTCCTTGATGACATAAGGTTCCTCTCAATTAGGCTTGAATTTCCCTCTCAGATCAGCGTGGAGGGATGGAAAGATTTTCTTCAGCACAGTGTCTCCCACCTTTAAATCTCGACCGCGAACACATTTATTGTAAGCGCATGCGATTCGCCCCTGGTAAACCTGGGTATGGCATAAGGTTAGGAGACTTTTCTCATCCAGTAAGTTTAACTGCTCAGAGCGAGATCTCTCTCTCTCTATGCTTCGGGTAAGCCTGATTCAAGGAGGATTTGGAGCGAGGATACTTCTACTTCCACAGGTAGGACAACCTCGGTTCCATACACAAGGGAGAATGGTGTTGCCCTTGTAGTGGTACGGATTGACGTTCTATAGGCCCACAATGCGAATGGTAACAATTCACTCTAATCTCAGTAAATGAGGACCATCTTCTCAAGGATGCGGATGACCGTCTTATTCGCAGCTTCCATGGCTCCATTGGTTTGTGGCCGATAAGGTGACCAGCGATGGTGCTTGAATTTATAATGCTCGCAAAAGGCCTGCATGCGCTTATTAGTAAATTTTGTGTCATTGTCCGTGATGATATCCTTGGGTACGCCAAATCGACACACAATATTGTTCTTGATGAACTTCTCAATGTGACCGGCCGTGATGTTTGTTTATGATGCTGTCTCTACCCACTTAGTAAAGTTTTCGATGGCGAAAAGGATGAACTAATGTCCTTTTGATGCTTTCGAATTAATCATTCTAACGACGTCAAGGCCCCAGGTGGCGAATGGCCAAGGAGTGGTCATGCAGGTAGGTCGAGGGCAAGAGTGTGTATGAGATTGGAGTGTTCCTAACACTTGTAGCATTTCTGAACGTGTTTGTAGTAATCCAATTCCATAGTGGTCCAAAAGTATCCTTGCCGTAGGATCTTCTTAGCGAGCATGTGACCGTTGACATGGGCACCGCATACTCCCTCGTGGATCTCCTTCATGATATTGATCGCTTCCTCCTCAGTGAGGCACCTGAGCAAAACGTTATTGTAGGAACATTTGTAAAGGCATTCACCGCAGATGACGTAGCCTGCCGCTAATGTTGAATGGTCCGCCGATTTATTTTGGATGTATCCTCAGGGAAAGTTCGAGTCTTAAGAAAATTTTTGATATCTGAGAACCATGGTGACTCATCATCAGGCTTTCGGGTTCCTCAATCTAGAGGTAGAAGACTGGCTCGTTTCTCTGCTCAATCATGATTGGCTTCATCTCGACTCCATATAGGATTTCTACCATCGAAGCCAAAGTTGTCAGTGCGTCAGCAAAGCGATTTCTCACTCTCGGGACATATGAGAATGTCACATCCTGGAAGCAAGCTATCAAATCCTCGAGGTGCTCATGGTAGGGGATCAGTTTCTCGTCCTTCATTTTCCAATCTCCATTCGTCTGACATATGATTAATTACGAATCGCCAAATACTCGGAGGTGAGTTACATTCAGATCAAGAGCTGCCTGTAAGCCGGCTGCACTTGCCTTATACTCAGCCATGTTGATGGTGCTGGGGAAATTCAGTTTGATGGAGACTGGTACATGTGATCCTTTTGGTGAAATCAGAATGGCACCAACTCCCTGATCCTCGGCATTTGCTGCCCCGTCAAAGTGCATTACCCATGATTCCTCTGCCTCCTCTATATTGTCTTCCATCATAAACATGTTGTTTTCATCAGGGAATTTGGTTCTCAAAGGCTTATAATCTGGCAATGGATTATCGGCATAATGATCAGCGAGTGCTTTCCCCTTGATCAACTTCTAAGTGACGTACATAATGTTAAACTCAGACAATAGAAGCTGCCACCGTGCAGTTCGCCCAGTGAGAGCTGGCTTTTCGAACAAGTATTTCAACAGGTCCATTAGGGCTAGGAGTAGAACAGCTTGGGATAACAAGTAATGGCGGTGCCTCTATGTAGCCCATACGAGAGCTAAACACGATTTCTCCATATGAGAATAGCATGTTGCGTAGTCGGTAAACTACTTATTTAGATAGTAGATAGTTTGTTCCCTTCTTCCTATTTTTTCATGCTGCCTTAAGACACATCCCATCGAAACCTCGATCGTGGAGAGATACATAAAGCGTGATCTCCCTGGCTCGGGTGGTACCAACACCGATGGGTTGAGGTGGTAGCTTTTAATTTTATCGATCGCTGCCTGACAATTATCATTCCACTCTACGGGCGAATTTTTTCAAAGTAGCTTGAAGATCGGTGCGTAGATAGGCATTAGTAGTGCAATGAACTGACTGATATATTGTATCCTACCCAAAAACCCTTTGACCTCTTTCTTAGTAGATAGCAATGGCATTTCTGTGATAGCTTTTACTTTGATCGAGTCAACCTCGATGCCTCTCCTGCTGACGATGAATCCTAACAATTTCTCAGACATGGCACCAAACGCACATTTATGAGGATTCAGGCATAACCTGTACTTTCTCAGCCACTCAAACAACTTCTGAAGGTTTATCAAGTGATCACTTCGCTCTAGTGACTTGGCTATCATATCATCGACATACACCTTAATTTCTCGGTACATCATGTCGTGAAACATCGCTGTCATGGCCCTCTGGTATGTTGCACCGGCATTCTTCAGCCCAAATGGCATGACTCGATAGCAGAAAGTTCCCCAAGGAGTGATAAACATTGTCTTCTCTCGATCTGCCTCTGCCATCTTAATCTGATTATATCCTAAGAATCCATCCATGAATGAAAGCATCCCGTGCCTAGCAGTGTCATCGACCAAGATGTCAATGTCTGGCAATGGGAAATCATCCTTCGAGCTTGCCTTGTTCAAGTTCTGAAAATCAATGCACATGCAAACTTTTTCATCCTTCTTTGGTACCAAGACAATATTAGCCAGTCACTGCGGGTACTTAGAGACGATGAGAAATCATATTGCTTGATGACCTCGTCTTTGACTTTCAGCATCCACTCGGTCGGAGATGTCTTAGCTTCTGCTTGACCGACTTCATATCAGGGTAGAGTGGCAACTCATGCTCGACCAAATCGATATCCAAACCAGGCATGTCTTCGTACGACCAGGAAAAGACGTCTTGGTATGACCGAAGAAAGTTGATCATGTTTTTTCTTTCTTCAGGAGACAGCGATGTTCCGATCGTGGTTATTCTAGAAATCTCTGCAGTCCCTAGATTGATGTCCTCTATTTCTTCAACGATGGGGGTAGGACCGTGCTCAAAGTCGACAAACCATTCTAGGAGTTCATTAGAAAGCTCCTCAGTAGGGATCTCCTCGTCCAGACTCATGACTCCTACCTCTTCTTATATCTCTACAGGAAAGGGGTCGATTTTACGTGAGACGGGAATTTCAATCAAGGCATCTTTTTCTTTAATTTTATTCAAAATTTTAAAAGACAATATTTTTAGATTTTATATTTTCTCTATGTTTTTGAGATTTTTGTTTTCTTCATAAACGGGCCCTTGGCAAAGCGAGTCCCCATATATACACGGTATTGCCTACCAACGGCTTATTTTAATTTTTATAAGTTGTTTTTTTTTAGGAAATCGGTGTCGAATTTTAGGCCACCTACCGCTTTCAGAGTTTGAGGGCACAGACGCCTAATTTTGTACCTTGGATTCTGCCCCTTTACCTTTGTGGATGGAGGAGGTTAGTTGATGTGATTTCTCAGAGTCGGTCTCCATCATATTGATCATGGGTTCGCTTGAGACTCTATCCTCAAACATCAGCAGAGTCCTGTAGTGGTTCACCATAGGGGGGAGACTATGCCGGCATGGAACATTGCTCCTCAAATAGGGACAGAGCAGTTAGATCTATTTCTAAGCTGGGAGGGATAATTTGGAGATTGGTGGGATGGACGGGTGCTGTGAGTTTGTGTGGGGTTAATTGTGTTGCCCCATTTCGGCCAATCTTCACAATCCCCACACTTACAAAGGTATCTCTGATGTGCAGTCTAGGACAGGGTTTCTCCTCTAGATTTATTCTCCTGGCTCTTGCAGCTGCCATGGCTCGGGCTTTCTCCTTAGCCTCTCGGACTTCTTCCTCTGTGGGCTTATAACCTAGCCCAAATCTGACCTGCTACCTCCCTTGGCCTTGACCGGCTCTTTCCTTCCTTGTAATTGAGGTCCCAGTCCTCTGCCTTTTTGGTAGCCTCATTTCTGGAGCATGGCCACTGCCGCTACCATTCCACCTCCAATTTTTGAAATGATGCTTTCCTGGGGTTCTGGGACTACTGCTGATACCTCATACTCGAAACTGTGGAGGTTGGTATCTTCAACTATGTGTGGCACATTCAACACTTTCAGGTTTTCAATGTTGTGGGTGGCCTTTTCCTTCTCATCGTGCCCCTCACCTATGATGGTGATAATCTTCTGTCCGGATACAAATTTGAGCTTTTGATGTAGTGTCGATGGTATCGCTCCGACTTTATGTAACCATGGGTGCCCTAATAACAAATTCAAGGAGGACGTAATACCCATTACTTAGAATAGTATGGAGAAGGTCATTGGCTCAATCACGAGCTCAAGGTCAACTTCTCCCATTATCTCTCTTCTTGTATTGTCAAAACCTCGGGCACTAGTTCTTGTTGGTTTCAATATGCAAGGATCTACCCCTATTTCGGTGGTGGTTCTCAGAGGGCATACATCCAAAGTAGACCCATTATCTATTAATACCAAGGGGATTATCATGTTTCCTAATTCCACTATGATATTGAGGGATTTGGAATGACTATTTCCCTCCTCCGATAAATCAACATCAAAAAATGAGATGGCATTGGGAGCCATTACCTATCCAATTATCTGCCCGACTTCATTTGGGCTCACCTGAAGAGATACATGGGCGTTCTTTAACGCCCCCATCAGAGCTTGAAAGTGAAGCGGGGACGTCATCAATAGATCCCAGACTATGATATGAGCCGGCATTCTTCTTAATTGCGTTTCAAGTATATATTCTCAGTTCATTTTTTTTAACGGGTTTATTACACTATCTTTCTTCCCCTCTAGTTGGGCTGGTGCTTCTGGCTGCTTGGAGATTTTCCCGGACCTAGTGACAAAGTCGACTACCCCTTCCATGTTTCGGTTGGCGTTAGCATCTGTTTGTTCATAATTGAGCGGGACTTGATGAGGATCGTATATTAGTCTCGAAATCTGAAATAGAGTGGCTGCCGGTACTTGATGTGCTTGTACCGATGGCTCAGGAAGGGTGGGAAATGCTTGATTTACCTTGGTGATGGATGGGCGGGTGGTAAAAGTAGGCCAAGTGGGGGTGATGAGATTTGTGAGTGGATGTGATGGGGGTAATGGGGTAGGGGTGGACCATTGATAATTGATAGGTGATGGCGGGAGATGGGGGATATGATGGGTTATTGGGTAAATGGTAGGGGTGGTGGTGTATAGTTCATAAGCAGTAATTTGTACATAATTGATGGGAGTGGGTAATGAAAGTATGCCCTAAGATCTAAGGGTTCGATATGGGGTGCGGGGTTAAGGAAATAATCTGACAAATTCAAGAGTTCAATCACCCTAATACTTTTACCTTTCCCATCTCTCTGTCGTGGTGCCACAAAACTTTCCTAATCGTTGATGTAATCCGACGGGTCAAACTCAAATTCTTCATCACCCTCTTCTATCATACCAATGGTGGGTATCAGACCTGCTCCTCCGGTAGGGTGTGGGGGCAGTAGTACTTGATGTATGCTCGCATGCTGGGTGGCTTGGAGAATTGCAGGGGGAATGATTTTCCCAGCCTTGATTAAATCTTGTATAGCGAGCTTCAATGGAAAGCAACAATCGATTGGGTGGCCGGCCCTTGGTGAAAGTTACAATGAGTGTTGGGGTCATAGTTTCTTGGGATGAGAATCGGTGGGGGTCATGGTTGGAATGTTGTGATCAATCCCATTTCTATTAATAAAGGCAACAAGACATTCAAAGATTGCCCCAAGGGTGTAAAAACTCGGTCATAGCAGGCCCTTCTCTGCTCTGGAGTCATCTACGCCCCTTGACCATTCCCGGTTCTTTATATTGGCTCAGTTCTACCTGGAGCTGGCTAGGCGGCTTTAAATTGGAACAGGGTTATATTGGTATTGGGATGGGTGTTGGCAATATTTTGGACATCTGCCCCTATTCTCTTCTCATTCCTTTGTTCAGAGAACCTCCTGACCCCGCTAGTTCCACCAAGTATGTTTCTTTGATAGCATCCTCGCAACGGTTGGCATTCCTCACCAAATCAGCAAAGGTGGACTATTGTTGGTAAACGGGGAAGTTTGAGATCACTGGCAAAGTTTTCTTTGAAATCATCTCAATTTGTTTATCATCAGGTATTCTGTTCCTCACTTGAGTTATCAGTGTTCTCCAATGTCCTAAGTAATCGTTGAAGGTCTCTTTAGGGTTCTTCTTTAGTCGAGTCAAGTCTGACTTGCGAGGTTTAATGTCTATATTGTAGACATACTGCTCTTGAAATAAATGCGTCAAATCTTTCCATGTCTTTATCATTGATGGTTCTAAGGATGTGAACCATCTAAAAGCCAAGTCAATTATACTTTTTTGAAAGACCTTTATCAGCAGCCTTTCATCCCCCCTTATTGGCACATGTCCCCATAATAAGACTTGAGGTGGGCAATGGGATTGCCAGTGCCATTGTATTTATTAAAAATTAAAATTTTAATCTTTGAGGGCAATGGGACTTCAGCAAATAAACACAAGTCTGAGAAGTCCGTGCCATGGATTTCAGCTCCACCCAACTTTAATAGTTGCTTCTAGATTTTATCTAGCTATTCTTTCAACTGCTCTGACTCCTTAGAAAAAGAGGCTATCCTCTCAGTAGTTGATCATGCTTCACTCTGTGTTACCAGGGGGTTGGTAATTATAGGTGGAGGATTAATGTTGGTCAATGCCCTGGCATAAACCCCGTTGTTCCTTATCTCGTCCTCTTCATACTGTTGGTCTATATATGGTATAGTGAGGACGAGGTTTTCCTGTTGGTATTGCATGGACTGAATGGGAGTCGGGTGTGACCATTGTATGTGAGGGAAATTATATGGAGTGATAGGATGAGTGGAAGTTGGATTTTGGGGTGGGATCTGATGGGGCCATTGTGTATGGGGGAAAGCTTGGAGATGGCTTTGGGGTGTAGGGACATGGTGAATTGGGGTTGATGCAGGGTATGTGTTTGAGTTGGTTATGAGGGTTGCGGGTGAGTGGAATTTGGAGGGAATTGTGAAGGGTATGGGTGGGAGGCTTCAAGGTTTGGGCCTTGCTGGGCATGAGTGTAGGGTAAAGAGCTTTGATGAGTTTGGGCCATAAAGCCTTGGGGAGTTTAGGTCATGGGGCCTTGGGAAGGTTGGGTCATGGGGCCTTGATGGGTATGGCCCATTGGGCCTTGATAGGTTTGGCTCATTGGGCCTTGTGGTATATGGGTCATGGGCCCTTGGTGGGTTTGGGTCTAGCCCATTAGGCCTTGTGGCATATGGGTCATGGGCCCTTGGTGGGTCTGGGCCATAGACTCTTGGATGGTATGGATGATGGGGGGTTGATGGGAGTCATGGGGGAATGAGGCATAAAGGCTTGATAGGGTATGGGATGGATCCATGGATGTGTGGTGTGGATGAGAGGGGTTTTTTGGAAGGCGGACGTGTGGTGTGGTTGAGAGGGGTTGTTTTGGAAGGCCTTCCAACTAGTGTAGGCCAAGACCATCTCCTCCATCATGGCCATTGGAGAGTGATCAAATGGAGATGGTGTATCTATGGGATGGTGGGGTATAGATGGGATGGATGTGGTGGGTAAATTGGGCATGGCCCCGATAAAATCGGGCATGACCTGGGTAAGCTGTGGGATATGGGGTGGGTTGGAGAAACTAGGTGGGGTATTAGTGAATGTGGATGGATCGGGTCTATATTGGGATGATGAAAAATGGGGTATGGAAGTGGGGGTTGTGAGAGAAAAATTGGTCATAGCCCTTGTAAAAATGGGCATGACCTGGGTAGATGGAGGAATGTATGGGGGATTGGGCAAATTGGATGCGGCATGGGTAGATGCAAGTGGATCGGGTATGTGTTGGAAAAATGGGAAATGGGGCATGGTAGTGAAGGCGAGAATTTGGGTTGGGTTTTGAATGGGTGTGGATGGAATATGGGATGGGTTAGGAATGGCCATGGATGAGGGCATGGCTTGGGAAAATGATGTGGAATTGGGGGGTTGGACTTTGGGCATTTTGAGAGGTGGTGGATGGGAAGATGGGGGCACCGAATGGGCCGGTAACGGTAAAGGGTGATTGGGGTGAGGGGAATGGAAGTAAATATCTCTTCCACATGGAAATGAGTCTAGATCGGCATATGCCGAATCCACAGCCCACGGCATGGCTCGATAGCGGGTAGGGTACGGGTGCCTCGGATGGGGCCCCTAAAGCTTCCTCCTTCTTTCTCTATGGGATAACAGAGGGTAAGATGATGCCGTTGTGCCGGCACCACAAGTCTCTATTTTTTTAGTTTATTGTTATTTGAAAACTTTATAAATGAAATGATTAAGGATTTCAGGGCCTTTGAGTTCCCGTCTCAAGTGGCTTTCATACCCTAAATAAGTCTCGTGGCAAGACTCCGATGCGCTTCGGAAGAGTCAAAGGGAAACCCTTTGATCTATTGAGGGCATGGAAATCAATGCAAACAACCCGATCCCCGGGAGCAGGTCAAAAAGAAGTCACCCTCTTTTGACTGGTGGGGGCGTATTGGGTGTCAGATATTGCGGGACCTACATAGAGGTGCTAATCCACTAATCGGGAAATCCGAAAAGATGAGATAGGCTACAGATTCGGGCTACATTGCCTAAAACAGACTTGGCGCAAGTATTAGATGCGTCAGGCTAAAATGCTCAGGTTTTTAGTCTGGCGCATGTATTAGTTGCGGCAGAGCACTTCTGGGAACTTTTGGCTTGGTGCATGTATTAGTTGTGCCAAGCAAAATAGGGGTTTTTAGACAGTTTGGCAGCAAAAATAACAACCCGAAATGAGTCTTTTTTTTTAGTTTTTCTGAAAGCTATGCTTTCGTGGATAGACAGCTTAATTGTATTGGGTCTCTCCTCACCGAACTTAAGGGATACAAGGCCGGTGCGGGTCTACTAGCGCTCTCTTCCCACGGGTTTTAAGCTATGTAACGAGAAGTTACCCACCCAATATACCTCTAGTGCAAAAGCACTTTCTCAGATACTAGGTGGGCTGGAACTTTTCTGGATCATCACCACTAGGGGCTGTCACCGTACTAAGAATCGAGAATTTATATGTTTGCCTAGAAAAACCCAACCCCTTGAAAAACTATCTTCGCAATATTCAATTAAGTCCCCCTTATTGGTTCAATTTAAATTTTCAATTTTAGGAGAGTTTTCTTCAAGTTCAAAGACCGGGGGTGTTGGTCCCATGCCACTTCTACAAGCTGGCGTTCATTGATAGTATATGTTTGCAAGAAAGTAAATACACACGTAGGACCGCCAATCGGCTAAGGCATGTAAATGATGAAAAAATAAACAAAATTAAATGACAATGAGCAAGTAGGCCCGCCAATCAGCTAAAGCACTTAAATGATAAAAAAAGAAAGAAAAGTAAGTATGAAGTGCAAGTAGGCCTGCCAATTGGCTAAGGCACATAAATGACGTAAAAGTAGGGGTGAGTAAAAAGACAAAATCGTAGGGGTGAGTAAAAACAATAAAAAAAATAGCAAAATGGTTAGTAAAATGAAATAAAATAGGCTAAAATTCAAGGTGAAGCTCTACTTGCATTCCCCAGCAGAGTCACCATCTATGCAACTGTGGGATTTTTGACGATCCCGTTATATTGATGTGCACTCTCACAAAAATATAGAGTGGCCACCCGGAGCTTTTGGTGTCCCAGGAAACCCAAATCAATTTTATAAGCACCAAAGTGCAACAAATATGACTCTGATTCACTGGTCTATGCCAAAGGCTCTTGGGTAGGGGCTTCGATTATCGATCGGGAAGGTGTTAGGCACCCGATCAACTGCTCTATCGGGTCTCTACTTATGGCCAAAATGAGATTAAAAATAAGAAAAAAAAGAGCACTTCCCCTTGCCACACTTGGATCCTATTTGTGCCCCTCTGCTTTTGTCGAGATTTTGGCAGTGTAACGGTACAAATTAGAGGATAAGGGAAAGAAGTAGAGTAGAGGGGAGAGCCAGAGCCCTCGGGCCCTTGTATCACTGCAGTGGACCTTTGCATAGGTGTGCTTTGGTGAGCTTCCAATGGCTTGTATGGTTAGATCAAGGGTTCTAGCTCCTAGGGCTTGAAGGCTAAGCGGTAGAGAAGGGAAGCTAGAGGATAGTTCTCACCTAAACTTGGAGTTTTTTTTAGGAAAGGTGAGGTATAAAAGCAATATTGGAATTATGGAATTTATATTGGAGTGGTGCACCAAAGGGGGAAAGGGAGCTCTTTCTCTTATTTCTCTCTTTGGAAATTTTTTCAAGCCCTTTCAAAGGGAAGGGCGCCTCTCTATTTATAGAAAAAGGAGAGGTTAGGAGAGTGCTTTAAGGCTAAAGAGGTTTAGCAATTAGGCAATCCTAGCATCTAAGGTTTCCTAGGGTTTTAAGAGCTTGGAAAAGTGTGAAGGTAGGTTCAATGGTAGATGATAGGGTGGGGTATAAAATGACTTAAGGGTTGAAAATAGGGTAAGGAGGGGTGCAACAGTCCTAATGAAACCCATCCTACACTTTGAGATGATCAACAAGTCAAACCCCAGAAGTGAAATTCGAGTAAAAAACTCTTAGTCACTGTAGCTAAGTCTGGAACATGTAATACATGCCACAAGCAAATGTACAGTGTCTGAAAGTTCGAAACCTATCGCAAAGATCTCGTGAGGTTCTGTCTATGCTTGGCGCAACTAATACATGCGCCAGACCATTTCTAGGGAGAAATGGCTTGGCGCATGTACTACATGCGTCGGGTAATATCCTGCAAAACTGCTCAAATTTTAAATCGTCATAACGTTTTATATATAATTCTGATTGAGGCGAATTTTAGCTTGTTAGAAAGCTGGGGAAGTCCTATTTCCAATGATATATAACTCAACTTCAAAAGAGATTTGTGTAAATTTTGGTACTACTCTCCTTAACCACTGCTCAGGAGGATTCGAAACTAGCCCAGGAAGGGTTCTAATGGGTTTGGAAAGGCTAGGGTTGATTCCTAAGGGTTCGGGATGATTCCTAAAAGTTTTGAGATAACTCCTAAAGGTTTTGAGATGACTCCTAAGGGTTTAGGGAATGCTTTCAGAAGCTCAGGGGTGCGCCCTTCTCGAAGTATGTTTCAATCAGGCCTTGGGCCAAATTTGGGTGTCTACAGTATAATAAGAAAATGCAATGCGATAAGATATGACTTTTAAGCCTGAGTCATAGTGAGGTATTTTTCCCAAGCACGTGAAACTTGGAATGTAGGCGTCCATGTACGGATGCAACTCTTCTATGGTGTTATGGGATGCCACAGGAAGTACATCCAGGTTACTACTGACCCATTTTTAATTAAAACTAAGACAATATTGAATATGATTATGTTAAGAGCCTTTGTTTAGAATGATGGTTAACCGTAGACCTGAACTGTACTTGCTAAATTTTTTAGGACAAGGTTAAGGGTGAAAGAGTAGATTATTAGACTCTAAACTTCAAACACGAGATGGACTTTGTGTCGAGTCATTAGATTAAGCATAAAGCTTGAACTCAATATATGAATGTGAATGTGAGTTTGAAAATGTATTATGAACGATAAGACAGTGAGTGGACATTACATAAGTGGATTGGTACGGCGATTATCCGTACACAGTGTACAGTGCATAGCATACATAAGTGAGCCGGTACGATGGCTATCCGTATACATTGCATGGCATGCATATGTGGCCGGTACGACGGCTATCCATACGCATTCATAGTATACATAAGTGAGTGAAGTGAACACAACGAGTGTATTGAACATAGTAAACACAGTGAGTGAAGTGAACATAGTGCACACAGTGAACACAATGAGTGTACTGAAGGTAATGAGCATAGTGATTGTAGTGAATGATGTGAACACAGTGAAAAATGGACATTGAATCATTTAATATGAAAAAGAAAATATGAGTTTTTGTTTTGTCATCGAATTTTGATTTGTTACCCTGAATTCATGATTTGTTTCTGTTTTGAGCTGTCATTGATCCTATGCATTGATATGATAAGATGTAGTTGATCTTGATGTTTCTTCTACTGATCTTAGATGTTAACTCACCCCAACTATACGTCATAGGTATAGCTCTTCATCGGGACCTTCGACTTGAGGATAATTCAAGTTACCTACCGGAGGGTGAAGCTCAATTGGATTTAGCACAATGACTTCAGTAATTTGAGCTTGGTTATCTCTTTGTTTTAGATGTTTTATATAGAATTAGAGGTTTCTACTTCTGCCAGATATATCTTTGCTTTGATTTTCACATTTTATGTGGATGTACCAAGTATTTTGTGTTCAGATTGTGTTCTGCAATCAAACGATCCTTTCCCATTTGGTTTTAAAAAAATCTCAAAAAACTTTAGGTTAGGAAAATTCGGGCTGTCACATTAAGAATAAATAAGATTAGGAAGAAGTTTAAGGAAGAATGAGTCAGGATGAAGAAGCCGTAAGGCTGAAGAAATCTATCAAAATGATCGATCGAAATTAGAAACTGATCGATCGATTTTGATAGGACAGATTATAAGTATGTTTTCTGAAGAAACCAATTGATCAATTTGAGAAATTGATGGATCGATTTGTGAACCAATCGATCGATTTTGGAAACTGGTTGATCGGATTGTGATATGAAGCTGTCTAAGTTTTCAAAGGAGTCCGATCGATCGATTTGTAAACCAATCAAACGATTTGTGAACCGATCGACCAGGTGTGACTAAATATAGAAACAAAGATGTGTGTGTAAACCAATTGATCGATCGAATTGGAATTAGAACAATTGATTTTGGAAACCGATCGATCGAATTGGGATTCGATCGATCGATTTGGTCAAATTCTGGCATTTGTCTATTTTTTAGGGAAAGGACTCGGGGAAACTTTAGGGCTTCCCTTTTTCATCTTTTCTGGCGTATAGGATGTAATATGATGTGTTTTAGGTTGTGATCAAGAAGATGTGGTAGAAATGTTGCCTTGAGAAGCGGGGATATTGTTTTGACTCCGAGTTGAGGTAGGGAAAATTCCTTACCATGTGCAATTGGTACAACTAACATGAATATTTTGATGTGAAGAATATGAATCTGAAAAAACATGAACTTGATTATTGAAATATGCAAGAGCTTTGTACACGGATTCAAATATGAGAATGTGTAAGTGTGTGTGAACTACATATGATGTGTACATGTGTGTGTGTGAACTTCAAGATTTCAAAATTTCAAACCTAGCTATAAATATCACATTTCACGGTGATAAACTATAAGTTAGATTTCGCACTTTGATTTAAGGTTCACATGAAACGAATCCTTTGTACTTTGGTACGGCGGGATATCCATTCATTCTTACCTATCTGAGGTAAACTTCGTTCGGCACAAGTATCCCTCTTACGCATGGGCTTGTGCATCGTGAAAATAGTTCATTGAACGACGATGGTTGAGATTCTCATCGGTATATATGTGACTCTCAATGCTATGTATGCTTGAGATTGCATTTAAGTGATTTGTTTAAGTTTTCTTGTATTTTGTGAAAAGATTTAGAACTAATGTGATTAAACCTTGAAACCTGCATATAAGATTAGTTTTACTTCAATTCAATTGCACTTTAAATTGCAAGTATTTAAATTTATAAGCATGTGCAATATGTAATAAGATATGTATGTGATGTGATAATAAGCATGATATTGATGTTTTTCCCTATTGACCTTAAGTTGTTAGTTCACCCTTCGACTATCCGTCATAGGCACAGGTGTAGACGCCGGTACTGAGGACCTTGAGCATGAGGACTCAGAGTATGTTCCGGAGGAGGAATCAGAGCCTCCTCCAAGGAATATTTCCCTTAGGGGAATTGTGAGTGTGAACTTTTGAGATTTTGTGAGACTAGGGCTTGGTACGTCCAACCATTTTGTTTTAGAATGAGAACTATGTAAATAAATTATGGATTATTATTTTGTGAGCCATTGTGATTGTGATGATTATCCATAACCGATGGTTCTTTTCAGTTCTTTGTCCATGTGTTGGCGTAGAATTAGAAACGTTATTTTGATATGTTTTGAAACATAGAAATGGAACTTTCTTTTGCTGTATATGATGACCCTATCTGCTTAGTTAGAGATATCTGCTTTATTTTTCGCTTTGTGTGTGGATGTAACAAGTGATCCATTCGGGAATCGTCCTTAAAGGTGACCTGACAATCCGAGTTTCGGCGTTAGAAAATCTAGGATATCACAGTTGGTATCAAAGCTTCAGCTTTAGAAATTTCTGATAGATCTTAGACATGTCTAGTATGTTTAAGACATTTGTCAGAGTGTAGGGAACGTCTGTTAATGAAACTTTTGTTTCATGTTAACAGAGCAGTATGTTTAGTAAAAGTAGAGGTAGATTGAGAGGCAGTCGAGGGAGAAGTACAAGGAATGGAAGACATTCCCATGAGTTCAAACCGTGTTCCTCTTGGTGATAGGAACCCACCTGAAGAGGGAGAAGATCAGAGAGGAAGTGAGAGTGAGAGAATGACTCAGGCCATGGAAGCCGTGGCTAATGCTATGGCTCAGCAGACACAATTGCTGGCAGCAAATAATGCCAATAACCATCAGCAGCCTCCACCACCACCTCCGATTCCACCTATGCCATCAGCGTTTGTTGAGTTTAGGAGATTGATACCTCCTAGTTTTTATGGTAAGACAGGATTCGTTAGAAGTGGAAAAATGATTGAATCAAATTGAGAAGCTTTTACAAAGATTGTCATGTACTAATGAGGAAAAGGTGAGGTACGCTTCCTTCCAGCTAGAGGGAGAAGTCGATCTTTGGTGGAAATTGGTTTTGAGAATGAGAGAACAAGAGAATCCAAATGGATTATGGACATGGGAGGAATTTGTTGAAGTATTCAACCAAGAGTACTTTCTGAAACAAGTTAGGAATCAGATGGCAGCAAAGTTCCTAACATTGGAACAAGGAGGAATGTCCGTATGGGAATATGGTATGGAATTCACAAGGTTATTAAGGTTCACTCCGGAGTACATGGCCACTGAATTGATGAAGGTCAACAAGTTTAAATGCAGCTTAAGGCCAAACATACGAGATAGAATATCCGTATTAGAATTGAAAACGTACGGAGCGGTGATGGCTAAGGCAATAGTTGCCGAAAAAGACATAGAAGATTTATATGAAAGAAGGGACCAGTAGAATAGGGACAAGGCAAGTCAAGGGAGACCGAATAATTATGTATCGGTGAACAAAAAGCCAAGATTTATAGCTCCAGTTCCAAGACCACCTACCTAAACCAATTATTCTAGGCCGCCTATGCCTACTCCAGTTAGACCCTTCCGCTATGAAGGCCCCGCTACTACTACAGGAGTATTCGTTATCCAAGGATTCTCAAAGGCACTCCAGTAGAGACCTGTGCCTGATGTGGCAAGGTACATAAGACCTCAGACTGCAGATGGGGTACAGGAGGATACTTCAAATGCAGTAAGGTGGGGCATATGATCAAAGACTATCCAGAGTTGAGAAAAGAGAAAACTGCTTCAGCTGCTATGCCAAGGCCTATGTAGACCACGAGGCATACTATTCAAGGTCGTACATATGCGGTTACTGCACAAGATGCCCAATCCAACAATGATATAATCCAAGGCCTATGATAGACCCAAGGTCTACACACTCGTTTGTGACACCTCAGTTTGCAATAAGGGTGAAGTTCGTTCCCGACCTTAGATTTTATTTTGGCAATATCAGTCCCAACAGGAAATTCAATTAAAACTGATACAGTGTGTCGATTAGTAGTGGTTTCCATCAGAGATTACGAAGATCATGAGTTGATGGCTGATTTGATCCTTTTGGATATGCAAGGATTTGATGTAATCCTTGGCATAGACTGGTTGTCCAAGCAAGAGGCGAATGTTGATTGTCGTAGAAAAGTAGTTACTTTTTTATCGATTGGGAGAAAAACATTCAAGTTTTTTGGTATGCGATCAACTATAAAACCTATTATATTCACGATCTGAGCAAAACGTCTGATGAGGAATGGATGTAGTAGATACCTCACTTTTCTGTAAGAGCAACGAGAAGAGAAGAACATTATCATCGATACTCCGATTGCTTGCGAGTTTCAGGATGTGTTACCAAACGAATTGCTAGGATCGGATTGCCACCAGATCGAGAGGTGGAGTTCGCTATCGACTTAACACCAAGCACAGAGCCAGTATCTAAAGCATCCTATCAGATGACTCCAACTGAGTTGAAGGAGTTGAAGGACCAGTTGCAAGAACTCTTGGATAAAGGGCTCGTAAGACGTAGTGTGTCTCCTTGGGAAGCACCGGTCTTATTTGTTAAGAAGAAGGATGGGTCGATGAGGTTGTACATCAACTATCATCAGTTGAATAAGTTAACCATCGAGAATCAATACTCGTTACCCAGAATAGATGATCTCTTCGATTAGTTGTAAGGGACAAGGTTATTTTTTAAGATAGACCTGAGATCGAGTTATCATCAACTGAAGGTCAAACCTGATAATATTCAGAAGATGGCATTTAGAACCAGATATGGGCATTATGAGTTGTTAGTGATGCCTTTCAGTTTGACCAATGCACCAGCTTCATTCATGGACCTCGTGAACAGGGTGTTCAAACCACATCTCGATACTTGTGTGGTTGTGTTCGTGGATGACATTCTCGTCTACTCAAAATCTAGGAAAGAGCATGAGCAGCATCTAAGGATAGCTCTATAGACTCTATGTGAACACCAGTTATATGTGAAGCTCAGCAAGTGTGAATTCTAGTTAGAGCAAGTGAGCTTCTTGGGATACGTTGTTTCTAAGGGAGGTGTTATGGTGGATCCAATAAAGATCGAGGCTATAGTAGGATGGAAACAACCAAAGACTATGACTGAGATTCGCAGTTTCCTAGATTTAGCTGGGCATTACAGAATGTTTGTGGAGGGATTCTCCAAGATCTCAAGACCACTCACAAAACTCATAAAGAAAGATGTTAAATTTGAGTGGATCGAAGCGTGTGAGAAGAATTTTTAGGAGCTTAAGAAGAGACTTACCTTTGCACCAGTGTTGGCTATTCTATCAGGCAGTGGAGGGTTTGTTGTGTATAGTGATGCTTAATATAGTGGGTTAGGTTGTGTGCTTAACTAATATCGAAGGTCATTGCATATGGGTTCAGACAACTGAAGGACTATGAGAAGAATTATCTAACGCATGATTTGGAACTAGCAGCAGTAATCTTTGTGTTGAAAATATGGAGACATTACTTGTATGGAGAGACCTTTGAAATCTTCACAGATCATAAGAGCCTCAAGTACCTATTTACACAGAAGAAATTAAATATAAGACAACGGAGATTGATCAAATTTCTCAAGGATTACGACTGCTCCATTCAGTATCACCCAGGCAAGGTGAATGTCGTAGAAAATGCTTTGAGTCAAAAGAGTTTGGCTCAATTATCTAGCCTTATCATGGGAATCCGCATATAGAAACTACTGGAAGATCTTTCTCTATATGACACGAAGATCGAGGTGCAAGATTTAAGCGTCTTATTGGCAAATATCATGATTCGATCGACGATCTTCAATCACGTTTATGAGTTACAGATGAAAGATACAGAGTTGTTGAAGATCAGAAAAGGGATAATAGAGGACACCAATTTAGATTTCTCCATAAGAGACAATGGATCGCTATTGCTTAGAGGGCGTCTATGTATACCGACCGATACCGATCTCCGACAAATTATTTTGGACGAGGCCAACAAGTCAAGATATTCTATTCACCCGAGTGGTACAAAGATGTACCAAGATCTAAAGAAGAATTATTGGTGGAGAGGTTTGAAGAAAGACATAGTTGAGTATGTCTCAAGGTGTTTAGTATGTCAACAAGTGAAGGTGGATCACAGACATCCATTAGGTTTATTACAACCTCTGTCAATATCAGAGTGGAAGTGGGAATCAATCTCCATGGACTTCATTTTGGAATTACCACGTACTGCAAAGTGACATAATGCCATTTGGGTGGTCGTTGATAGACTAACCAAATCAGCTCACTTCTTGCCTTACAACACTACGTATACGGCAAGTAGACTGATAGATATGTATATGAGAGAGGTAGTCCAATTTCATGGCATTCTGGTAAGCATTATTTCAGATCGTGACCCATTATATACCTCTCAGTTTTGGCAAAAGTTTTAAGAAGGAATGGGTACAAGATTGGACTTCAGTTCAGCGTTTCACCCACAGACAGATGGTTAGACTGAACGAGTGAATCAGATCATTTAAGATATGTTTAGAGTTTGTATGATCAATTTTCGAGGATCATGGGATCAACACCTACCATTGATCAAATTTGCATATAATAATAGCTATCAGTCTAGCATTGGCATGGCCCATTAAGAAGCACTGTATGGACGGAGATGCAGATCTCTGATTAATTGGGAAGAAACTAGAGAAAAATTTATATTAGGTCCAAAGGTTATGGAATGTCGAGGCAGTTCGCCTGATTCGTGAGAGGATCAGAGCAGCTTAGAGTAGACAGAAAAGTTATGCCAATTCAAAGAGAACAAGCGTGAATTTTCAAGTTAGCGATCATGTGTTCGTCAAGATTTCACCGATGAAAGGTGTGATGCGCTTCGGAAAGTGTGGTAAGCTAAGCCCACGCTATATCAGACCGATTGATATTTTGGGACGGGTTGGTGAAATTACATACAGGGTCGCTTTACCCCCGCAACTTGATAGGGTCCACAATGTATTTCACGTATAGATGCTAAGGAAGTACATGAAGGACCCGACTCACATTTTCGATGACCAACCAATTGAAATCTATGATGATTTAACCGTGAGGGAAGAACATATTCAAATACTCGATCGGAAGGAACAGGTGTTGTATACTAAGCATATTCCCTTAGTGCTGGTAAAGTGGAAGAATCACTCTCAAGAGGAGGTCACTTGGGAGCATGAAACTGAAATTCTCAATCAATACCCACATCTTTTTAAATGAGACTCGAGAGAAATTGTGGGCTTGTAATGATCAATGTAGTTATGCACTCGGTGTTATGATTTATATGTAGCATGTTGCATATATATATATATAGAACCCCTTTTTGGAGTTTAAATGGCTTGTATTTTATTGAGTTTAAGAAATACCAGGTAAAGGGGGTTTTTATTTAAAGAAACTAAGTTTTCTGCAAAAATCAATTGATCGAAATCCAAACTGATCGATTGATTTTGACAAAACAGAGAGACATGAGTATTTTTGTTGAAAAGCGAGCAATCAAAATTGAAACTAATCATTTGATTTGACAGAACAGACAGAATAGAGAAGTAATGGTTTTTTGTTGAAAACCAATCGATCAAAAGTCAAATCGATCGTTCGATTTCATAACAGAGAATAGGGCAATTTTTGTCAAAAATCGATCGATCGAACTACAAATAGATCGATCGAGGTGGAAATCGATCGATCAAAATACAAATTGATCGATCGAAATAATCGGTCGGCATAGTTATAAGAGAAAACCGATCGATCAATTTTTGAAATCAATCGATCAATTTCGGTATTATAAAAGAAAATCGTGTTTTCATTTTTTCATTTGCACGAAATTTTTTGGGGTTTTTCTTTGGGCCTTCATTTGCTCTTGCTTGTGGAGATTCCAGCCTTCGATTTTCAGTCATTGGAGCTTCGATTCTTCGCAAGCTTGAATCTAAATCTCTTCCAAAGGTAAACCCTAACCTTTTTTGTTTTAAACTAAACCTGTGAATTCAAGCTTAAGCCCTAGCTTCATTAGTGTTTCTTTTAGGAGAATAAATGGCACCCAAAACGAAACCGGCCACAAATCCTTCGACTTCGAAGCAACCCACATCACAAGCGGGTTCTTCCCGTCGACCATCATCGCTAGAGCGACCTAATGCTTGGTGGGCGGCGAAGGATTTTACCACCGAATGGACCTTCGACCTGACACTTTTTAGCGAGCATGAAGCAGCCAAGTGGGCGTTTCAATATCTCAGGAAGGTCGGATTAGAGAGTTTACTTAAACCCCTAATCAACTACTATTATCCCCGTTTGGTAAGACTATTTCACCAGAACATTTATACGGGTCAGAAAGAGACAACAATCTATATGAAAAGAGACAATAGGGTCTATGAGTTTAGCCATGAGAGTATAGTCGATGCATTGGAGTGCTATGTTGAGTACTCTGACGACACTGAATTGATGGAACTGAACCTTGAACCCGTAGACTTTCACATTGTGACCGAGAAAATGACCGGGGGAAGGCACGGATCGAGCCAATCCGTGACAAGAGCCCAGCTGCCCCATCATTTATGGATGTTAGATGTAATCTTTAAGTGCAACCTATACCCGCTCAAGCATAAAACCGAAAGGGGGGGTGTAGTGCAGCAGGCACTTTTTCAGCATCTTCAGGCCAATGGTTTAATCACCAGAAGTAGTTCGTGACGACATAGTATATGTCAATGGGAAGATGTTGGAGGGCGAAGCGATTCCTTCCAATAGTATACCTTATGCTCGCCTTATATCAAGCATGATTGACGATTATCCTGGAGGGGATGAATATGAAATCTCGAAAACAGAGCCAAAGTTGAATGACAATGTGAAGCGCTACTCACTTAAGGACTGGAAAAAGAGCTATAATCAGTTGGTGAAAAGTCAAGGAGTGGGAAGTCAGGAGCAACCTGCAACCATGGCACAGGGACCCGCACAGCCAGCACTAGCGGCTCAGCCTCAGAAGCGCGTTCAATGTCGTGTACCCCCACCTCAGCGAGCATCAACAGTGACAATTGACGATGTTCTGGGTCTCATGACTGAAAACAATCGTTAGCTGAACTGTCATTTGGATTACCACAAGGCATTGATGACCAATATGATGCGCTATATGCACCCTTCTGTTTATTTATAACGCATGGTGGTTGCACGAGCCTACGTACCTGAGGCTTCAAGTTCAGGAGAAAGGGGACCTGACGACGAGGACGAGCAGCCTGGTGAAGCTGAAGATTGATGAGAGGCTCTGGCTTCTAGCAGTTATTCAGGAAAATATTTTTGGAATTTAAAAAGGATGTCCATTTTAAAATTGTATGTAATTAAGTCCCAAAAACTATGGTGGTATAGTTACCACACATGAATTGTAAAACTTTTCGTGTGTAAATCTTAAAACTGTTGTGGCATGGTTGCCACTTGTGGATAGAGTACATTTTTGGATGTCGATGGTTTCATAGGCTTAACTTCGTCTATGGAAATTCTTATTTTTGCATATGAATGGGAATTTCTGTTTTGGATTGTGTGATAGTCATGATATCTTTTAGTTGTGTATGCATGTGTTATGGTTGCATGGTTAGGTGACTACCAATGTGAATGTTGTGACTTGCAGAATATTGATGTAGATAGTGGATTTCGTGCAGGCATGATAGTAGGGTCAAATTGACCAGATGTTGTTTTGGATGTGTGACCTAATTATGTCCCAATTACTTGCTGGATGGATGTAGTGAATGCTTGGTAGCTAATTAGATAATGTAGATGTATAAATGTGTGCATTGTGAATGGGTTTCATGCAAGTGCGATGGACGCATTAGCTATGAGTAATTTCACTACTCGTGGATATGCATATGTGTTCTCATGCAGGGTATGGATATTGTTTTGTATGGTCTTAGTGTCACCTTGAGGATATTTTTGTCTTGATGGGTGGGATTAGATTCAACGTAATCTTTTAATTAGCGTCTTGTGACCAGGTGGCTTAGGTCAATTTTCAGGGACAAAAATTCCTAAGGAGGGGAGAATGTGACGTTCTGAAATTTTTTTATTTTCGAATAGGTCCGACTCGGTGTGCGTGCCCGACAGGTCACGCGACTGACATTTTAGAATTTAAGGAGTGTGTTGAATTGTAAGAATACCCTCGAGCGAAAAAAAGAGAATAAGTGATTATGTTAACCGCTAGATGAGGTACCATACACCGACGTGAGGTGTATTGGCCTAGCACCATAAAAAGACAATTTTGTATAAAAGTCAAATGGATAAGACATTCCTTTTTTTGTTTGCTTGGTTTACTTTGTGAAGAAAGAAGAGAAAGAGAGTTTAAACTTCCTCCTCCCATTCCTTGTGATTCAACCATTTTGGATCGCAGCGTGTGCAATACGAGAGTGAAGAGTGTGTGTGCTTAATAGGAGATTCATCGTGGGCTTCGTTTCAACTCAATTGCTGGAGGAATCGACCTAATTTTAATCTAAAACCCTCCATGATAAAGATCCATGGAAAATGCGTCATCAATCAAAGAAGGTAAGCAAGATGTGTTAGTTATGTTGTGTATTGTTGCGTTAAGCTTTAGTGAAAGAGTGGTTAAGAATAATAAGATTAGGAAGAACTTTAAGGAAAAATGAGTTAGGATGAAGAAGCAGTAAGGTTGAAGAAATCTGTCAAAACTGATCGATCGAAATTAGAAATCGATCGATCGATTTTGATAGGACAAAAGATAAGTATGTTTTCTGAAGAAACAAATCGATCGATTTGAAATTTGATCAATCGATTTGAGAACCGATCGATCAATTTGTGAATCGATTGATCCCGATCGATCGATTTGTAAACCGATCGATCGGGTGTGGCTAAATATAAAAATAGAGATGTATGTGTAAACCGATCGATCAAATTGGAATTATATCGATCGGTTTTGGAAACCGATCGATCGAATTGGGATTCAATCGATCGATTTGGTCAAATTCTGACATTTGTTTATTTTTGAGGGAAAGGACTCGGGTAAACTTTAGGGCTTCCATTTTTCATCCATCCTGACATGTAGGATGTAATTTGATGTGTTCTAGATTGTGATGAAGAAGATGTGATAGAAATGTTGCCTTAAGAAGAGGGGATATTATTTTGACTCCGAGTTGAGGTAGGGAAAATTCATTACCATGTGCATTTGATACAACTAACATGAATATTTTGATGTGAAGAATATGAATGTGAAAAGCATGAACTTGATTATTTAAATATGCATGAGCTTTGTACATGGATTCAAATATGAGAATGTGTGTGTGTGTGTGTGTGTGTGTGTGTGTGTGTGTGTGTGTGAACTACGTACGATGTGTACATGTGTGTGTGAACTTCAAGATTTCCAAATTTCAAAACTAGCTATAAAATACCATATTTCACGGTGATAAACTATAAGTTAGATTTTCCACTTTGATTTAAGGTTCACGTGAAACGAATTCTTTGTGCTCCAGTACGACGGGATATTCGTTCATTCTTACCTATCTGAGGTAAACTTCGTTTGGCACAAGCATCCCTCTTATGCAGGGGCTTGGGCATCGTGAAAATAGTTCATTGAACGATGATGGTTGGGATTCTCATCAGTATATATGTGACTCTCAATGCTATATATGTTTGAAATTGTATTTAAGTAATTTATTAAGTTTTTTTGTATTTTATAAAAAGATTTAGAACTCATGTGATTAAACCTTGAAACCTGCATATAAGAGCAGTTTTACTTCGATTCAATTTCACTTTAAATTGTAAATCTTTCAATTTGTAAGCATGTGCACTATGCCATGAGATATGTATGTGATGTGATAATAAGCATGATATTGATGTTTTCCCTATTGAGCTTAAGTTGTTAGCTCATCCTTCGACTATACGTCACAGGCACAGGTGTAGACACTAGTACTGAGGACCTTGAGCTTGAGGACTCAGAGTATGTTCTGGAGAAGGAATCAGAGCCTTCGCCCGAGGAGTATTTCCCTTAGGGGAATTGTGAGTGTGGACTTTTGAGATTTTGTGAGACTAGGGCTTGGTACATCCAGCCATTTTATTTTAAAATGAGAACCATGTAATTAAATTGTGGATTATTATTAAAGAAAGAGAGAGAGAGAGAGAGAGGGCATAGCAGTTATAAGGGTTTTTTTTTGTGACCTGTACAATGGCGACGTGTAAGAGATCACCTCGCAACCCAATTGTAATGGAAGCAACTACCATGACTGTTAGGACTATAAGGAATCTCGGAATCTCACAGCCATTAAAAATGTAACATCCCCGAAATTTGGGTTTTGAATAGTATCATCGGGATGCGTGTCAGACTGGTCATAAGTTAGACCAAGAGAAAGTCAACGGGATGACTTAAACTAGACTAGGCTTGGGGTGAAAAGTACACCTAGATGTGTGGTGTTGGATCTTGTTATTAGGTCATATATATCTATTAAGGGGTGTATGTGCTTTGCACCAAAGGCATGAGTTCGGTTAAAAGAGTCTAATAACTAAAGAGAAGTTATTTCTCTTTAGCTTTGGTGGTTAGGTATTTATGAAGAGAGAGAGAGATTTTAGAGAGAAAGAGGGAGTAAATGCTAAAGGATTTCGTGTGGATTGCGGATTGAAGACGTGCTTGAGCATTAATTCCAGAGGCAACGTGTATGGGTTTGTGGAATTAAAGCTAAGAGCCCTAGCTTTTAGAGTCAAGCCCTTAATCATTCATACTTGGATTGAGGTGAGATTTCTTTAAAATATGATGTGTATGATGTTGTGCATTAATTTAATGATTTAATGGTAAATTAAAGAGATAGAAAGAGGAAAAGTTTAGAGAGAACAAAGCTAGAGGAAATGCTCGAAGAGGGCTGAGTTCTTGTTAAAATCGATTAATCGATTTGAAAACCGATCAATCAATTTTTGACAGGAAGTAGATCTGGGCACCGATGCCCGAAACCGATTAATCAAAATGAATTCGATTAATCAATTTTTGGTTTTTGATTAATCGATTTGAAATCGATTAATCGTCTGTGTACTCCCAGTGACTAGAAAATGTAGAGTCTGGGAAAACCGATTAATCGATTTTAGAATTTTAATTAATCAATTTGGGATCAATTAATCGATTTTAGAAATTCGATTAATCAATATTAGGATCGATTAATCGATTTTGACAGTTTCTGAGTGAGTTTTGTTTTGGACCTTGGAGTTATGGGAGGGCCTTGTACCTTCTTTTACGTATCGTTCTAGATGCTTTGCATGTGACATGATGTAAATTAGATTGAACGCTTGAATACGAGCATGGGAAGCCACTATGGACCTTGACGCTTGGGAGTTCAAACGCGTGAGGTAGGGAATACCTTGAACATGTACTTTGAATATGATAGCATGTATGTGGTGATATGAAAATGCATAGTTACGTGTTGAGAGTATAAAGATGTGCTTGTATTCTTGAAAAGTAGTTAAAGCATGTGAATTTAAGGTGTGTGTATACACTAAGCAAGAAACCAGTAAACATATAAATGTGTGACATCCCAGGGATGTATATGAGATGTGAGCATCTGAGTGATGCATATGAGTATGTGGCATCCCATGGATGTATAGAGAAATGAGAACTATGTAAATGAGCTTTGATTAAACTTTGAATATTATAATTAGCATAATTACACAGTGATAAACTATATATAGTTGCACATTTGATTTACGGTTTGGTGAATACCCCATCGACACGGCGGTATACTCGTGACTTACTCGGCAAGATATCCGTGACTGGTACGGCGGCCAATCCGTACACCAATATGACATCCCAGGGATGTATGTAAGCTTTGTGTCCCATCGCCTATGAGGAAGGGACCTAGGTAGTATTACATAAATGAAAAATGAATAAAAAATAGTCTGATTGGATGAAGATGGTGGGTATTCCATCGGGGCTCGAGGCGATAGTGCATCGAGGATTATTTAAGTTATTGATTTAAGTTTTGAGGTCGATCTTTGTCTTTTGTGAACAAGTTGAAAACAAGTAAACACATGTAGAGTAACAGATGCATTCAGTTTATGCTTTCAGTAACTTGAACTATTTTCCAACTATTTTTATTGATAAATCATGTTTCTAATGATATGGAATATATGCGAGTAAGATAGATTTATGTGTTCATTCAGTTATTTTTCTATTGAGCTATGATGTAGCTCACCCTTTAGACTATACATCGCAGGTCTAGTGTTAGCTGGTGCTACTTCGGGAGACATTGATCAGAAAGATTCGGATTACGTGCCTGGGGAGGAGTCAGAGCCCCCTCCTAAGGATTTCTTCTAAGAGACCCCTGCGTACTTTGATAGATTTTAGAGAGAGAAATTGTGCGACTTGGTATGTCCAACCCCTTTTGAGAAAATGTAATATAAAATGAGACATTCTTTTGGCGAACCATCCAGGGTGACTGCTGAGTTGTCACTGATAGTCGGGTTAGTTCTCTTGCTCATGCAGTGGCATGAGATCAGAACTACCTTTTTGAGTTATGGGTTCTGACTTATATTATATAACTGGAAATTTAGTTCAGTATTAGTTCTTATGTATTTGATTTGTTTTACTGTCACTTGGGTATACCAAATATTCCATGCAGGCTTGTGAGGCACGACCTCGAGGTTGTGCCGATGGCACAGATTTCGCGGTGTCAAAATCTGGGCTGTCATAGTAAAAGTAGCAATAAAATTTCCACATGCTATGATCCTTGGTTGCAATGCCATGAACAGCCCTGAAATCTCACCATCACAAAAGCCAAAGTGAAGAAATTCCCATCATAAAATATAAAAAAATGGATGGATAAGATGATGGATATATGAAAATTAAAAAAGAAAATTTTGTTTTAATGGTGGGTTTCTTCAAGAACTAACCAAGACTGAGCATGGCCATTCCAAGGCTTGCATCTGATAGTATGGAGATGGATTGTGCTATAATGGCAAGCATCTCAACATGCTACCTGCAAGAACACAAAAAAACACCAAATAGAAATTTTGATTAATAGGATCAAACAGCTAGAGAGTTTGCTTGTTTTTTCTTTAGTTTTCTAAGTACCTAAAAGAAACAAGAGACCAAGTGAGGCCTATTAAGCTGGAATAAGTGTTGGGGTTTTTTATGAGTTTCCTCCAGACCATGATCAGGATTAGCCTGGTCATAACACTGGTGGGAGGCATGGCTTTTGGTTTAGAATCTCCTATTTTACTGCCATTTAAATCTCCTTCTTGCCAGAGGAAATAATATGCTTATTTTCACTACTTGGTTGTGGTCAAAGATGCCATTGGGAGTAGTTCTTTTTTTTTTAGTCAATCTGAGCTTAAGCATATGCAAATAAAAAAAATATCTAAACAACTATATGATCTAAAGTAAATGACTTGTGATTATTTGATCAGAGGTGGATAGACTTATGTATTTTCTATTCCAATTACAAAGAATTCAAAAGTTGGTCCCAACGCTTTTTCTTGGGCTAGGTCTTCCATTGGGCCAATTTTTCTTGGGCCCAACGCACTACAAAATATAAGACTATTAGCGGCAGTTTTTTTAACAAAAGACTACTACTATTAGTCCTGCCACTGTTAGTCCTGTCGCTACCAAAAACTGCCTTAATGGCAAGTGCCGCTGAAACACCTTATTTTTGTAGTGACGCTTGCTTGGTTATTAATCAGGTTGGACCAGGGCCCCATTCCTAATCAGCCTGATACCAAGTCCAAATCCGGCTTATTCATTGTCAACAGGAAAGACAGAATTTATATTTAAAAAGAAAAGATTGGAGAATGCGAAGGAGCAAGCAGTAATAGAATTTATATCCATCAAAAGATTTTCTAAATGAAAACAAAATATAATTATAGCAACTAGAAAAACAACTCTTCAGCACTCACTCTTCAAGTGCTACTTACTACACACACCCAATATAACTCCTAACAAACCCACTAATATAATTACACAACTCAACACATACTAAACAAAGGGAATGTTGCATTCCCATCTCATTGAAGAGTGGGTGCCACTGTAGACACCCCCATTTTGCCCTCTCAGAGTATACAACTTGGTTCGGTCAACCTTTGATCTTCCTCATGATCTCCAGAAAAGGATTCACCTTCTCCAAAGACCTTGACACCCTGATACGGGGACCATGCACTGGAACAATAGTACATGATTGAAACCCAGGCTGAAACAATAGCTCTGTCGCTCGGACCCAACCCAGACCCAAGTAGATCCTGAATTATGCGCCCAGTCCAGCGCGCGTAATTCGATTGCACACCCCATAGTTGACGCGTAGTTGGTCCACTTTGGACCAGGAGTATCCTTCATGCGGGCAGCCTTAGGAACTGATTACGTGCCCTACTCAACACGCGTAATCAGATTGCACGTTCAACCTCTGGCGCGTAATTAATCCAATTTGGACCGGTCTTCTACCCTTCTAGAAATAGCCTTCAGACCCGATTGTGTGCTCTATTCAGTGTCCACAATAGATTTACGCGCCACACCACTCGCACGTTCCTAAGTGTAGACCCCCAAATTTGGCCCAAGGCCCAATCGAGACAGGCGCGCCTCTGAGATTTTTGGTGACATGTATGGTACCCTTAGATTCCTTTTCAAACCTTTAAGAATCTTCTCGAGCCTTTAGGAACCTTCTCAAACCTTTAGGAACCTTTCCGAACCCTTAGAACCCATTCTGAACCTAAACCTAGCCTCCCCGAGCCATGGATGAAGAGGGGTGCATAAGGACTAGCTACGGCCTTCTACTATGATAAAATCTCATACCTTTAAAAAGTAGAAGTTGTCAGCTTTCCAACAAGCTAAGAATCGCCCCAATCAGAGTTGTACGTCGGAAGATATGGCGGTCTGAACCCGAAGGGCAAAAAAGTAATATCAAGTGGCCCCCCCTAGGGATTTGGTGCAACTAATAGTTGCGCCAGTTATATTTTAGCCTGGCGCAACTATTAGTTGGGCCAAGTCACTTTTCCTAGATTTAAGCCTGGCGCAACTATTAGTTGCGCCAGCATTGAGGTGGACCCCACCTCGGGAAGCCAACTTTCAAGCTACTGTGCTACACTATTTCACTATACATATGTCTGGCGCAACTAATAGTTGCACCAGGCTTATGAACAGTGGCCTTTGGTTTTGCCCCAAATTTTGTATCTAGGGTTTGACTTGTTGACCACTTGGGTCTTTGGGGTGCGTTTTGTTAGTTCTATTACACCCCTTTGCACCCTATTTGCAACCCCTTAAGTGACTTAAAGCCCCAACCTATCATCCACCATTAGAACCACCTTCACACCTTTCAAAAATCTTAAAACCTAGGAAACCTTAGATGTGAGATTACCTAATTGCTAAACCCAATTAGCATCTAAGTAGCCTCCTAATCCACCCTTTTCCTATAAATATAGCCCCCCTCCCCTTAGATTAAAGGTTGAGAAATTTACTTAAGAGAGAAAGAGCTCAAAGTGAGAAGTTCTTCCTCCCTTTTATGCACCATTTTCACATAAATTCCAGAATCTCCCAACCTTATTTCAAGCTTACTCTTGCCTCCAAAACCCTTAGTCTAGGTGTGTGCTCCCCCCTAGACCCCTCACTCTACCTCTTAGCTTTAAGCCTTAGGAGTTAGAATCCTATTCTATACCATACAAAGCCTTCAAAAGCTCATCAAAGTAAGCCAATGCAAGGCCCCTCAACGGTACAATAAGGGCCCGAGGGCTCTGGCTCTCTCCTTTCTTCTCCTTTCTCTTTTAGTTCTTCTTCCATTCTCCCATTTGTGTCGTTACGTCGCCAAATTTTCGGTAGGAACAGAGGGGCACAAATAAGATTTAGGACCCATTTGGGCAAGAGGAAGCCATTTCCTTTTCTTTCACATCATTTTTGTTTTGGCCTTTAGTAGAGACCACATTAAGTGGGTTGATTGGGTGCCTAACACCTTCCCAATCGATAACTGAAGCCCCTACCCAAGTGCCTTTGGTGTAGACCGAATTCAAAGTCATATTTCTAATACTTCGATGCTCATAAAAATGAACTGGGTTTCCTAGGACACCAAAAGCTCCGGGTGGCGACTCTATATTTTTGCTAGCGAGTGCATCGCCGCGATGGGATCGTCACAAATCCCACGGTTGCACAGATGGCGACTCTGCTGGGGATAGCTTTTAAAGCTTCTCCTTAAAATTTGGCCATTTCTGTTTGTTTTACTAACCTTTTTTGCTTGTATTTTTATTGTTTTTGTTATTTTATCACCCCTACTTTTCCATCGTTTACATGCCTTAACCGATCGGCAAGCTTACTTGCACATTGTCTTTATTTTCCCTTACATTTCCGTCATTTTAGGTGCCTTAGCCGATTGGCGAGCCTACTTGAGCATTATCTTTTAACTTTTTTAATTTTCCATCATTTAAAGTACCTTAGCCGATTGGCGGGCCTACTTGTGCAATCATATTCCGACAGTGGATGTTGGCCCGTAGTGGCGGCACGGGATGATCACCTCCGGTCTTTGAACTAAAGAAAACTTTCATAAAAAAAAGGCTTTGAAAAAAAATTAAAATTGAACCAAGAATAGGGAACTTAATTAACTTATTTTTACGGGATAGATTTTAAAAGGGTTGGGTTTAGACACACATACAACCACCCAGGTCTTAGTATGGAGGCAGCCCCTAGTGGTGATGATCTAAAAAAGTCCCAGCCCACATAGTATTTGAGAAGGCGCTTACGCCGGAGGTATATCCGGTGGGTTCCCATTCCAAAGCTTAAAACCCTTGGAGAGCGTGCTAGCGAGTTATACCAGACTCAAACCTTTAGGATTCAGAAAGGAGAAGATAGATCATATAAAAACAGTCAGTTCTCAGAAGCCCAACTTCCACAAAAAACTAGTTTGGAGACCCATTTCGAACTCAGGCTGCTGGTGTCACAAAAATTGGCAATCCATTTTACTCTGGCGCAAGTATTAGTTGTGCCAATGTAAAATTTCCCAGAAATGCACTGGCATAATTAATAGTTGCGCCAGCTTTAAAAACTGGAACTTTGCTTTGGCGGCACTAATAGTTGCGCCAATGCAGTTCCGAGCAGCCTAGTTCGGATCTATGGCCTTTTTCCACATCCCGAGTCCCCCGATTATTGTTTTAGTGCCTCTGATTTGGCCCCGCCACCTCCGACACCCAATACGCCCCCGTCGGTTAAAAGAAGGCAACTTCTTTTTGGCTCATTTCGGGGGATCAGGTTGTTTGCCTCGATATCTGTGCCTTCAATAGATCGAAGGTCTTCCTTTGATTCATCCAAACTGCATCGGAGTCGTCGTCGCGGGACTTGAATTGGGATACGAAAGCCACTCGAGAAGGGAATTTCAAGGCCTCAAAACCTTTATTTTACAAAATTTTCTCCAAAATCAAAAATAAAAAAATAAAAATAAACTCAAAACCTAAAAATAGAATCTTTGTGGTGCCAGCACAACGGCATCATCTTGCCCTCCATAATCCTGTAGGGGGAGAAGGAGGAGGACTTTTGGGCCTTACCCAAGGCACCCATACCCGACCCGTTCCCGTAGAATGTCCTGGGTAGTGGACCCGGCTTACGCCGATCCCGACTCATCCCCGCCACATTCTCCAACCCATTCCCATTCGGGGGAAGTCTTTTCCACCATCCCCCTCACCCAATCACCCTTTGCCGTTACCGGCCCATTTGGCGCCCCCATTTTTCCAACCGCTACCACCCAAAATATCCAAAGTTCAACCCCCAACTCTCCATCTTTTGCCCAAACCATGCCCATGCCAAATCAAACACATTTTTCATCCACTTCCATGTCAAATCCTACACATTCCCCATCCACATCCATGCCCAATTTTCCATCTTCCCCCTATAGGCCCGATCCATCCACATTCACATATACCACTTCCGCCTTATCCAACCCCTCACAAATCCCCCCATCTATCTGGGTCACACCCATTTTTACCGAAGCCATACCCGATTTTTCTCACCCCTCCACACCATATTCTCCATCATCCCAAAACATACCCAATACATCCCCTCATCCCTCCAATCCACTCCATATTCCATCACTTACCTGGGTCATGCCCGATTTTACTGGAGTCATGCCCAATTTATCTTTCACATCCATCCCATCTATACTCCATCACCCCTTAAATCCACCATCTCCATCCGACCCTCCTTCCATGACCATGATGGAGGAGATGTTCCAAACCTACTCCATGTGGAAGGCTTCCAAAAATGCCTCCTCTCCTCCACACCGCACCATGGACCCATCCCATACCCTAGCCAATCTCCATGCCTCATTCTCCCATGACCTTTATCAACTCCCCATAATCCATACCATCAAAACCCCCATGCCCCATGGCCCCATGACCCAAACCCCCATTATCCACATGCCCCATGGCCCAAACCTCCATTCTCCACATGTCTTAAGGCCCCATAGCCCATACCCATCAAGGGCCCATGGCCCAGACCCACCAAGGCCCAATGGGCCATATCCATTAAGGGCCCATGGCCTAGACCCACCAGGGCCCAATGGGCCAGACCCACTAGGGGTCCATGGCCCAGACCCACCAAGGCCCAATGGTCCATACCCACCAAGGGCTCATGGCCCAATCACATCAAGGGCCCACGGCCCAAATCCACCAATGGCCCATGGCCCAAACCCTCCAAAGCCCAATGGGTCAAGACCCCCAGATCCCTGGCCCTTTACCCAAACCCAATAAAGCCCAAACCTTGAGGCCCCACACCCATACCTGCCACAATACCCCCAACATTCCACCCACCCCCAACCCTCACACCCGAGTCAAACCCATGCCATATTCCAAACCCAATTTTCTCATGGCCCCGTACCCCAAGACCGGCTTCAAACCTTCCCTCTTGCCCAATGGCCTCACTAGGCCCCACCCCAAAATCTAACTTCCACTCATCCCGTCATCCAACAAACCTTCCCTCATCCCCAATGGGCTCACCCAACCCCCACTCATGTCATTCCCATTCAGCCTATGCAACACCAACAAGAGAATCATGCCTTCACTACACACTATGCCGACCAGCAGTATAAAGAGGACGAGATTAGGAACAATGGAGCCTATGGTGGGGCATTGACCAGCCTTAACCCCCCTCCTATCATCCCCCACCCCCTGGTAGCACAAAGCGAGATCCAACCAGCTGTCGAGAAAGTGACCCCTGTATCCAAAGAGTCAGAGCAGCTGAAAGATCAGTTGTACAAGATACAGAAGTAGCTGATGAAAATGGGTGGTGCTAAGATCCACGCCACAGACTTCATAGATCTATGTCTGTTTGCTGAGGTCCCCTTGCCCCTCAAATTCAAAATGTCAGCCTTCGACAAATACAATGGCACCGGCAATCTAATAGCACACCTGAAGTCCTACTGTGGGGACATGTGCCAATATGGAGGGGACGAAAGACTACTGATAAAAGTCTTTCAGAAGAGCTTGACCGGTTCTGCTGGTTCACATCTTTGGAATCTACGGTGAATACATGGAAGGACCTAACACACCTGTTCCAAGAATAATATGTCTACAATATAGACATTGAGTCGTGTAAGTCAGACTTACCCCGTCTGAGGCAGAACCCGAATGAGACCTTCAACGACTATATGGGACGATGGAGAGCACTAGAAGCTCAGGTCATAAATAGGATACCTGATGATGAGCATATCAAAATAATTTCAAAGAATACTCTGCCAGTAATCTCAGACTTTTTGGTGTATCGGCAGCAATTTAGCTTTGCTGTTCTGGTGATAAATGTTAATCGATGCAAGGACGCTATCAGGGAAGGTCGCTTGAATAAAAATGTACATAGTGAGACTAGTGGGGTTAGGAGATTTTCATAACAAAGGAATCATAAGAGAACCAGGACCGACATCCAAAACGTCACCAATAGCAGGCCCAATAATAACGTAACTTGTTCAATTTCAAGCAACCAAAGACCGGTCGAGCGGAGTGAATGAGAGCGAGGGAATGGGCAAGGAATGCAAATGACTTCGAAACAAAGGAGAGCCCGCTTTGACCGAGTGTTTACACCTCTGGGGAATCTTTAAGTGTACTTTTGTTCTTGTTAATAGAAAAGGGATTAGTTACTATCCGTCAACCGCAATCTCTTCCTCACCTGATCCCAAAGAACTATGACCCAAATACCCACTGCAATTTTCATCAGGGTCCGGGTCACCCGACTGATCGCTGCTTCCCATTGAAGCATGCGATCCAAGATTTAATCGATGCTAGGAAGATCATTCCCCTAGCACCTTCTCAAGCAAGCCAGCACACAAACATCCATCAAGTTTCATTGCCCCCACATCCTACCGGAGGAGCAAGTCCAAGACCCACCATCGAGATTGTAGAGGAATATGAGGAGGAATTTGATTTTGACCCGTCCGAGTACATCAGTGATCGAGAGAGCTATGTAGCACCATTGCCAAGAAATGATGAAGAAAGGAATATCGGGGTAATTGAACCCCTAAATTTGTCAGATTATTTCCCCAACTTGACTCCACAAATTAAACCTTTGGATCTCAGGACATACTTTCTATCACCCACACCCATCAATTATGTGCACATAAATGCATATCAACCATACACCACCACCCCCATCAATTATCCAATGAACCAACAGGCCCCCAATCCTCCACCACCAATAAATTACCAATGGCCTGCACCCACCCCATTACCCCCAGTCTAATCACCTGCAAACTCCACCACCCTCGTCAATTACCTAATGGCCCATCAAACCCCTTATCCACTGCCAGCACCTATCAACTACCAATGGCCTACTTTTACCCCTTTTCCCCTAGTACCACCACCCTCAAGTTTCATCCACCCCATTTGGCCAAATTTGGCCACTCAACCAGCTATTACAGAGGTAAATCAAGTGTTACCCACACCTCCTGAGCCCGCGGTGTAAGTGCCTCCGGTATCGGTAGCTATACCATTTCAGATATCAAGACTGACCTATGATCCTCACCAGGTCCCGCTGAGTTATGAACAAACAGATGTCAATACTGGCAGCCACAGAGAAGGGGCAATGGACTTTGTCACATGATCCAGCATGATATAAAAGCAGCCAGAAGCACTAGCAGTAGCACAAGCCCAACCAGAGGAGAAGAAAGATACCACAGTGAACCCATTCGAGAAAATGAGTCGAGAGCATATACGAGAGACTTAGTTGAGAAGAATGTCTGCCCATATAACTGTATGGGATCTGTTGATGACGTCCCCACTCTATTTTCAAGAATTAATGGGGGCATTAAAGAATACGCATGTGTCACTTCAAGTTAGCCCAGAAGAAGTCGGACAGATAATTGGCCAAGTGATGGCTCCAAATGCCATTTCTTTTTCTGATGCTGACTTACCAGAGGAAGGAGGTAGCCACTCGAAATCTTTGAATATAACCATTGAGTCCGAAAATATGGTAATCCCCTTGGTTCTAATCGATAATGAGTCTGCATTGAATATATACCCATTAAGAACCGCCACAAAGATTGGAGTAGATCCATGCATGTTGAGGCCACAAGAACTAGTGCTAGAGGTTTTGACAATACCAGGAGAGAAATAATGGGAGAAGTTGATCTTGAGCTGTTAATCGGGCCAATGGCCTTTTCCATATTGTTTCAGGTAATAGACATTAAAGCTTCATTTAACCTATTGTTTGTGCGCCCGTGGTTGCACGAAGTCGGAGCCATACCTTCCACATTACACTAGAAACTCAAATTTGCATCTGGGCATAAGATCATCACGATCATCGGTGAGGGGCATAGTGAGAAAGAGAAGGCCACCAACAACATGGAGAAACCTAATATGCTAGATATACCACACACCGCTGAGGATGTCAACCTCCACAGCTTCGAGTATGAAGTATCGGTAATACTCCTGGAGCCCATTGAGGGCATCATTCTTAAAATTAGAGGTGGAATGGTAGCAGCGGTGGCTATACTCCAAAAGTGGGGCTATCAGAAAGAAAGTGGTCTGGGGCCCAGATTACAAGGAAGGAAGGAGCCTGTCACAACTAAGGGCGATCAGAAAGTAGGTTTAGGTTAGGTTACAAGCCCACGGAAGAAGAGGTAAGAGAGGCTAAGGAGAAAGCCCGTGCCACGACAGCTGTAAAAGTCAGGGGGGTCCACAGAGAAGAAAAACCCCATCCTAGGCGTCACATCAAGAATTCATTCATAAGTGTTGGGGTCGTGAGGATGGACCGGAATGGGAAAACCCGATTAACCCCACACAAGCCGACAACACCAGCTCACCCCACCAATCCCTATATCACCCTTCCCAGCCTGGAGATAGATTTGGCCGCTTTATCCCTCTTTGAGGAACGACAGCCAGTACCTGAACAAACTCCTCCTGTGGTAAATTACCACAAAATGGTACTAACGTTTGAGGATGTCATCTCAGACGAAATAGGGATCAACATGATAGAAGCTGACTCCAATGAGTCATACCAGTCAGCCCCCTCCATCCACTCAGGTAAAGGAGCGACCCCTCAGGTATGCAACTGGGCATCATTGCCCCAAACCCTGGAAGTGGGGAATGGCCTAACATTTGATGCTCGCTTTCTAAAAAAAAATAACCTATAAAAAATGAGATATGCCCTTGGCAGGCAATACCTTGTATATACATAGACTTGTGCTGTCAGGGGTCCGTCTCCAAAGAAAACAAAAATCTCAAAAACATGGAAAAAATATAAACACCCTAAAACATAGAAGAAATACAAAATCCAAAAATATTATCTTTTAAGATTCCAGATAAAATCACACAAAAAGATGCCTTAATTGAAATACCCGTCCCACGTAAAATCGACCCCTTCCCTGTAGAAATATAAGGAGAGGTAGGTGTTACGAGTTTGGATGAGGATATCCCTTTAGAGGAGCTCCCTAATGAGCTCCTTGACTAGTTTGCCGACTTTGAGCATGGCCCTACCCCCATAGTAAAGGAAACTAAGGATGTTAATCTAGGGACTGAGGAGATTCCCTGAATTACCAAGATCAGAACGTCGCTATCTCCTAAAGAAAGAAAAAGTATGATCGACTTCCTTCGATCATACCAAGACGTTTTTGTCTGGTCGTACAAAGATATGTCTAGTCTGGACACTGATTTGGTCGAGCATGAGTTGCCTCTCTACCCTGATATGAAGCCGATTAAGCAGAAGCTGAAACGTCTCCGACCCGAGTGGATGTTAAAAGTCAAAGACGATGTCATCAAGCAGTACGAAGCGGGGTTTCTCATAGTATCCAAATGCCCGCAGTAGCTAGCCAACATCATCCCAGTATCGAAGAAGGATGGAAAAGTCCGCATGTGCATTGATTTTAGTAATTAGAATAGGGCAAGCCCGAAGGACGATTTCCCATTACCGCACATCTACATCTTGGTCGATAACACTACTAAGCACGGGATGCTTTCTTTTATGGACAGATTCTACGGATACAATTAGATAAGGAT
This sequence comes from Chloranthus sessilifolius, assembly GCA_021018995.1. Classification (NCBI taxonomy): domain Eukaryota; kingdom Viridiplantae; phylum Streptophyta; class Magnoliopsida; order Chloranthales; family Chloranthaceae; genus Chloranthus; species Chloranthus sessilifolius. The sequence continues at coordinate 18,369,591 of CM037591.1, read as the reverse complement.
GGCAGAGGCAGATCGAATAAAGACTGCGCTCATCACTCCCTGGGGAACCTTTTGCTTCAGAGTCATGCCATTTGGGTTGAAGAATGCTGGTGCAACATACCAAAGAGCTATGACCGCACTGTTTCACGACATGATACACCGAGAAATTAAAGTGTATGTCGATGATATGATAGCCAAGTCACCGGAGCGAGGTGATCACTTGGTAAACCTTCAAAAACTATTTGAGAGGCTAAGAAAATACAGGTTATGTCTGAATCTATAGAAGCGCGCATTTGGCGCTATGTCCGGGAAACTGTTGGGATTCATCGTCAACAGGAGAGGGATCGAGGTCGACCCAGTCAAAGTCAAAGTTATCACTGAAATGCTGCCACCGTCTATTGAGAAGGAAGTTAGAGGGTTCTTGGGAAGAATATAATATATCAGTCGGTTCATTGCACAACTAATGTCCATCTGCACTCCGATCTTCAAGCCACTAAGGAAGAACTTGCCCATTGAATGGAACGATGACTGCCAAGCAGCATTCGATAAAATTAAAAGCTACATCCTTAACTCACCTGTGTTAGTGCCACCCGAGCCAGGGAGACCACTCTAGATGTATCTCTCCACGATAAAAGTTTCGACGGGATGTGTCTTAGGTCAATATGACAAGACAGGAAGAAGAGAACAGGTCATTTACTATCTGAGCAAGAAGTTTACTGATTATGAAACGCGCTATTCTCATCTGGAGAAAGCATGCCTGGCTCTTGTATGGGCTACCCAGAGGCTCTGCCACTACTTGCTATCTCAAGTCGTTCTACTTTTAGCCTGAATGGAGCCATTGGAGTACCTTTTCGAGAAGTCGGCCCTCACTGGGTGAACTGCACGCTAGCAGCTCTTATTATCTAAGTTTGACATTACGTACGCCACTTAGAAGTCGATTAAGGGGCAGGCACTAGCCGATCATCTTGTCGACAACCCTTTGCCAGATTATGAACCTTTGAGAACCGAGTTCCCTGACAAGGACATCTTGTTCATGATGGAAGATGATACAGAAGAAGCAGAGGAATCTTGGGTAATGCACTTTGACGGGGCAGCAAATGCCGAGGGTCAAGGAGTTAGCGCCATTTTGATTTCGCCAAAAGGATCCCATATACCAATCTCTATAAAGCTCAATTTCCCTTGCACTAACAACATGGCTGAATACGAAGCTTGTGTCGCCGGTCTGCAGGCGACTCTCAATCTGAATGTAACTCACCTTTGAGTGTTTGGCGATTCATAGTTAATCATATGCCAGACGAACGGTGACTAGAAGATGAAAGATGAGAAACTGATCCCTTACCATGAGCACCTAGAGGATTTGATGACTTGCTTCAAAGATGTGACATTCTCATATGTCCCCCGAATAAGGAATCTCTTTGCCGATGCACTGGCGATGTTGGCATCAATGATAGAAATCCCATATGGAGTTGAGATGAAGCCGATCATGATCGAATAGAGAAATGAGCCAGCCTTCTGCCTACAGATTGAGGAGCCTATAAACCCTGATGATGAGCCACCTTGGTTCTCAGATATCAAGAATTTCCTTGAGAAACTAACTTTCCCTGAGGGTACGTCCAAGACGGGCCGACGAACCAGTCAACGTCTAGCAGCAGGCTACGTCATTTGCGGGGAGTGCCTTTACAAGCGATCCTATAACAACATCTTACTCATGTGCCTTATAGAAAGTGAAGCGATCAATATCATGAAAGAGATCCACGAGGGAGTAAGCGGAGCCCATGTCGGCGGTCTCATGCTTGCTAAGAAAATTCTATGACAGGGATACCTTTGGACCACTATGGAATCAGATTGCTATAAACATGTTCAAAAATGTTACAAGTGTCGGGAACACTCAAATCTGATACACGCTTCTGCCATTGATCTACACTACATGGCCACTCCTTAGCCATTTGCTACCTCGGGACTTGACGTCGTCGGAATGATTAATCCAAAAGCATCAAACGGACGTAGGTTCATCCTCGTCGCCATTGAATACTTCACCAAATGAGTAGAAGCGGCGTCATATGCCAACATCACAGCCATTCACATCGAGAAGTTTCTCAAGAACAATATTGTGTGCCGATTTAGAGTACCCAAGGATATCATCACAGATAACAGTACAAACTTTGCAAATAAGTGCATCTGAGCCTTCTGCGAGCAATTCAAGATCAAGCACTATCTCTTGTCACCTTATCGGCCTCAAACTAATGGATTCATAGAAGCTACAAACAAGACGGTCGCCCGCATCCTTGAGAAAATGGTCGTCACTTACTGAGATTGGAGCGAAATGCTGCCATTTGCTTTATTGGCCTACAGAACATCGATCCGTGCCGCTATAAGGGCAATACTATTCTCCCTTGTATATGGAACCGAGGTCGTCCTACCGGTTGAGGTTGAAGTACCCTCACTCCGAATCCTTATGGAATCAGGCTTATCCGAAGTAGAGAGAGAGATCCTGCTTCGAACAATTGACCTTATTGGACGAGAGGAGACTCCTAGCCTTATGTCACACTCAAGTTTACTAGGGGCGAATCGCACGCGCTTATAATAAACATGTCTGCGGTCGAGATCTAAAGGTAGGAGACACTGTGCTGAAGATCTTTCCATCCCTTCACGCCGACCCAAGAGAGAAGTTCAAGCCAAACTGGGAAGGACCTTACGTCGTTCGAGAAGTGCTACCGGGATATGCCATCTGTCTCGCCACTATGGACGGAGATCATCTTCCTGAGTCCATCAACGCTGGATATGTTCGACGGTTCTACTCTTAGTCTATCACGATAAGGTAAGTATTGGTGAAATAGATACATAACTGCTTAATAACCACCCAAAAGAGGCCATCATTCCAAGCATAGTAACCAAAAATCATCCCTTAAAAAAAAACAAAAGGATGATATCCTTTACTACCCCATTTTGAGCCTAGGCCTTTCTTTCAATAAACCCCTTCCCCCCCCCCCCAAAAAAAAAAATGTATATACAAAAAAAAGAAGTAAAGTTACAATCAAAATCTAAAAAAATAGGAAAAGAAAAACCTCAAAAAGAAATTGCCTGAAATGGAGCAAAAAGAATTAAAAAAAAATAGAAGAATCATAGGGGCATGTACAGTAAAATCCCCCAAGGAAGAAAGTATGTCATGAAAAGCTGAAGCCATATCAAGAAAACCCTTTCCAGCCCAGCATACCTTCAAATCCTAACCTAACCCATGGCCAAGCTACACCCTAAAGGAAGCCTTCTTGTTAGGTTCACAAGCAGTCATAATATATGTTAAGTCAACATGAGCCGAATTGTGAGACGACATCAGACCCCGTCCAGTCGACTATGATGGAATCGACGTCTATGTCGTGGCTTTTGAAAAAAAAATGAAAGAAATAAAAAGAAAAAATAAAATAAAAATATAAGCTTAAAGCAAGATGGGCGTAGTGAAAACCTGAAAGGGCGCTACTGGTAAAAACAACGAGTTTGTGCGGACCAGGTGAAAACCCGAAAGGGCACTTGGGGTAAGAGAGCTAAACCCATGGACGTGGTGAAAACCCAAAAGGGCGTCACGGGTAAAAAGAGGGCAAAAATGAGCACGATGAACCCACCTTGGGCATTGTGAGTAAAAAAGGATTAAAGAATTAAAAAGAGGAAAGGTTTGAATTGATTGATAATTTTGATGTTGGGGGAACCCTCTTGATTACTCCCCCCGATCCCCTATTTCTGATTGGGCCGCTCATGTTGGTTCAAATCGAGGCCCGACCAGAATTGTCTTTATGGAACTGCTTCGTCGAACATCTGACTCAAGGAAAGGAGAAAGGGTTTGACTCAATCCAGAAGGGTTGACATTCCAGTCTTGGTAAAGCTGCTAAAACTCCCCCATATCCGACCACTAAAAGGGGGTTCAATCATGCTCAAAAAGGGGATTCGAGTTCTCACCCTGTGATTGAGGCATCAAACCAAATAAAAAGAGAATAAAGAGTAGGGCAGAAAGCCCTCTTTGTTAAAGGGACTCATTAATCAAAAAAGAAGAAAAAAAAAAAAAAAAAAAGAGGTCTTTGTAAATATAATATATTTTCCTTTTCCATTTACAAAATGTACCGCTTACACCACATCCCAAGAAATAGTCGGTGTGATGTCCAGCTTTCTTTCTTTATTTCTTCCTTTTTATAAAAATAAAAAACAAACATAAAGAAAATATGTATACCAAAAAGTGTGTATCTCTAAAAGGGGTTTCTTACGCCCCTTTTCTATGTATCTGATCTGTGTAAAAAGTTATGTGTGCAGGAAGGAATCAGCGGCCTAGCTCACGCTTCAAGGCACTAATCTTAGCACGAAAATCATCTTCCTGGGCATTCCGCTCAGTCAACCAACAACCATGCAAGCTCTTATACCTCTTCTGGGAAGTATCAGCGGCTTCAAGAGCAACACTCAAGGATCCCTTCAGACGAAGGACCTCACTCTCTGCTATCTCGACCCTAACCTTTTCCTGCGCTAAGAGCTCGTGCAAGACCCTCTTCTCATCCACTAGCATCTTAATACTGGCTTGGAGTGTTGTCTCTTTCTTTGGCCAGGGACCTCCCATGTGAACACTCTCCGCTTACTCCGGACGATCAGCAACAGGCTACTCGGTTAATAGCCAGGCCTCATACTCAGGAGAAGACTGAACCAAATCTCCCTGCTCCATGCCGCACATCAGCATCAACTGATGCATCTCCCAAAGAGCAACAATCCGGTCTAGGTCCCCAGAGGATCCCCTAGAAAAGATCAAGTCATATAGAGGGGCTTTTGCCTCACAAGGCACCTGCTAAGAGCAGCCGAATTGACGCAACACTCAGAATGGGAAGTGGAAGGTGCTGCCCATCAATCCTAGAAGGGTGATGCCCTCATGATCTCTGGAACGAACTATTGGGAAGGTTCGGTCCAACCAAGGAAGCTTCCATATCAGCTCGACATCGGTCAACCAAAGCTTCAGAGCTGACAAATCTCCCTGCAGAAGCAAGTGACACCTGTCCGAAAAGCATCATGCCCCCTCACCTCGAGCAACATAAAAGTGTGGCACGGGTCCCAAAATAGCGAGATGCTCACCCAACCAGACTTGAAGCAGCAAAGGACATCCCCTGAGGCTCGCCACCTTACCCAGAGCAAATACGTCAGGACATCGGTACAGTTTAGCAAGGACCAAATGCATCACTGATCAGCCCTCCACCAATTCGGTCAAGACATCGCAAAGAGCCAGGGAGAAGCTCTCTCCCCAACTAAAGAAAAGGGCTTCAGAAATGAGAACTAGAGAGAAGGCTTTCGCATTAAACATATTCCTAACCGACAATTTTTGGAGACTTTCATCTCCAAAAAGTTCTTTGAGGAATTTTAGCGAACACCTTGTGGGCCCCCCAACAAGGCTTTTCTCATATTCAAATTTCTTCAAACCAAGGGTAAGATAAACGGATTTAGAGTAGCCCGATCTCAGTGTAACTCTCGCAAGGCCTGTGTGAAGCTTCAGACTGGATAAATTGGGTAGCTCCTCAAGGGTTGGAGTTAGCTCCCACTTCCCAAAACAGAACACATGGGCGGTTGCATCCCAAAATGAGGTGGCCGCATGAAGTAGGTCCCACCGTGGAAGAACCTCTAGGAAAAAAGGGAGGCGCGATAGGCCAAGCCGCTCAAGTTTGGCAAGTTCGCTCTCATTCAGGCTCCCAAGCCAACTTTTAAGAAAATTGGGCCCCAAGCCCAAAGGGAGGGGTAGAATGGCTCCAACCCCTCCATGTAAGGGAGGATTAGAAAGCGGGTCCATAGATGTACAAAGATCTTTCAAGAAAACAAAATTCGATGTATGTTGATGGACCCGCCCCTAGGAAAGCAAGAACAAAACAAATCAGTCAAAAGGGCCAAGTCAAACTGAAAAGAAAAAGTTTCTGGACTGACTTGGGTATATAAGGACCCATAGCTCCTCAGGCCAAAACTGACGCAACTAATAGTTACGCCAGTGCATTTGTCCCAGATTGTTTGCCTGGCACAACTATTAGTTGCGCCAGCACATCTGCCTCATTTTTTTGCCTAGCGCAACCAATAGTTGTGCCAGCACAAGACACACCCCCCTCCCCCAAGCCATTTTTTGAGCATTTTGGGGATGTTTGTGGACCTCTGCTGCCCCCCTTAGACCACTAACCTGATTGACCTGTTTTTATGAAAGGAATTGCACCCAAGAATCAAAAATGGCATATAATATTAACATTGGTTTGACCCTTATGCAGGAGGAGCCCGCATCGAGGCATGCGGCATCAAGGGCCGCTTTTACAAGCGATCATCAAAGATCTTCCTGCGAGCAATCGGATAGATGCAAGAAAGAGATAACATTGCAACCAAAGAAAAGCACTGAACATGTCCAAACATAAAATCATCCAACCAATGCCACGAATATCTCTTACAAAACTTTGTAAAAACCCCAAATAAAAGTTGTCTCAAAAAGTACTAAAATGTCTGAATTGTTCAAATGCATAAATTAAGGCCTATTCCCTATTCGCGCCCTTTGATTTTTCCCAACGACAAGAGGAGCCCTAGTAAGTCTGCATATCCCCCACCCGGGACCAGGCCTGAGAAATCCTGCTAAGAAAAGATCACGACTCCTTAGCATGCGCACGCTGCAAGTCATAGCCAAAATTATAGATCAGGGTCAATCAAGGGACACAAAAAAAATAGTGGAACCCACAGGAAAAGCAGAGCAACAAAATACTCACTGTCTCCACATCCCGAAGCTCTGCAATGTTATGATGGTACACCGCATACTCCATAGTTGAATCAAAGTCCTACAATGTCATCTATCAGGGCAATCATAAAACATGTGCAAAAGGAGGTCGAAACCAGAGAAAGACGGGTCCTCAAAAAGCTTACCCCTGGGATCACCTCAAGAGGGGGGACCCGAGCCGCTTCGGCAGAAATACGTGCTTGCCTGTCCACATTGGCACACAGGCCCGAGAGAAAGCTATCATCAAGGCATCGAAAGGTCCCGTAAACCACGGTCGGATCACCCCCAGGAGCACCAGCTTGAGAGGTACCCTACGGACCAACGCCAGAAGAACCCTCGCCTGACGGACCCACACCCAAGGGACCCAGACCAGAGGGGACCTCACCAAAAGGACCTGCCCCTGAGGGGTCAGCAGTACCCACCACTGCCCCACCTTCAGTATCTGAGCCATCTCCTTGAGCAAACTGCAAACAAAACAAAAATCTGCTCAGGAAGAACAAAGGCCAAATTTAAGCTGAGGGATACTAATCTGAAAAGAGAAAGGAGAATTACCTGCTCGAGTGGGCCGCCGAATGCAAGAAAGTTAGCTCTAGGGACGAAGCGCGGCAAGATAAACTGATACAACAAGCACTCGTACCATATATGATAGTCACCGGGCACAAAAAGGGCATGGATAGGAAGCCCGTTATTGAGATAAGCCGTTGCCAACTCCTCAACGCTACTAACAGGGTTCAAGACATCGGCAGGAGGGTCCGTGGGTATGGCATAGTAACCCTGATGCTGGTGCACCACTCGCTCCCCCAAATAGTAAACCCTTGTGCACGCCCCATAAAAGAAAATGGAGTGACAGTTATTAAGAAGGCGCGATGGACCTACGGCTGCCCAGTCCCAGAAGGTGGAGTTAAGACATGGATCATGAAGGATCTGTCCAGAGCAAGAGGTAACTAATCAATCAGACACACATCATGGCAAATCAAGGAGAATTTCTAAGCTGAAGTAAACAGAGATGAAAAGGGCTTTACCTGCTCAAGGACCATTAGGTCAAGTTGGGACCTCAGCGCCATCTCTAGGTGCTTCAGGCCCACATCACGATGTTGGGCATGGTTCCAGTTGCTCAGAAGAGGGTAGGTGGATGCAACCAAGTAGAGGAGCGGACGCCCAAGATGAAAATGATGGTACCCCCATACCTAAGAGGAGCAAGGCGCAAGAGAACAAATCAGTAACATACAAAAATCATCCAAATGCAACTGATAAAAGCAAAAGATTAGGGATTACCTCCAGGATCGCCCAAAAGCCAGCAACGGATTTGGCTTCCCCGATAGCAGCCTGGGCTACGCCGTACATCAACCATGCGTATCCGGCCCCACCCCAGTCATACCGATGGACATTGCCCACATTGTCCATAACGCTCAGCAATGCTAGGCTGACTCGGCCCCCGCTTGCATTAGTAAAAAGGGTCTTACCCAGCAAGAGCAGGAGGGTGATGCAGGCCAAGACGATCGCCCGCTCAGGCGTAATGCAAAGCACCCTATCTGGCTGCCCCAAATCTACCAACTCATCAGCCGTATAGAGCGCGGATAGCCAGGTCATCTTGACCTCAATGTCGTGTATCTGATCTCGAGGGGGATAGGCCCCTATCAATCGAGCAATGTCCTCTCTGCTCGATACCGCGAAACCAGCTATCGGTATGCCCCCCATCCTGATACTCGTAATCATCGCCCAATCAACGGGCGTCAAGGCCATCTCAGCATACGGCATATGGAAGGTCATCGTCTCGGGGCAAAACCGTTCAATCAGCGCCTTCAAGTACGCCGCATCGACTCTCATGGGCGGGCAGGATAGAAATTTTGCTAAGCTCACCTACGCCAGCAAGAACTTCACCACAGGGGAGACATGGAGGTAGAAATCATGGAAATCAAGCCACCCTCCGTAGAATACCATAGAGGGAAGGTCCTGCGTACCAAAAAGAAATGCATCAGATCATGGAAAAGAAGCAGAACTACACAAAAGAAAGAAATTGAACCTGTCTCTTACCCTGCCTGCTATGTCAAAATTAGAAATGTGGATATACTGTTGGTGTAGGAGGCCGACTCAAGCGGCCTCGCCCTGCATTTCGAGCCAAGGGCCCACTCTCCGCTCTACCCAAAGGAACTGCTCCCCCCGCGGACCGTATACTACCTCGGTCCCCTCCTCCTGGCCTGCCTCGGGAACATGCTCATAATCACCCGACATTTTGGGGGCAACAAAAGGCAATCACATCAGAACATATTGGTAATAAAGAAGCATGTTATGCTATACTGCAAAGAAAGGCAAGTAGTGCTCACCCTCTTCTCTCCTTTTTATCATTTCCAAAACCAGGTTACAAAAAAAAAAACAAAGAAAGTCCCCTTGCCATTTTGCATAATAAAATAATGATAATAACAATAATAGTAAATAAAACACAAAAAACCTTACCTTTTAAAAAAAAAAAAAAAAAAGAAGAAAGCAAAAAAAATCCCTTCTTTATGCTTCTATAATCAAAAAAGGGAAAAAGAAAAAAAAAAAGAAAAAGAGATCCTTCCTTTGTGTTTAGAAAACCAAATAAAAATCCCTTCTTTTTATACCCATAAAGCCAAAAAAAAACAAATAACAAATATATATATATATATATAAACCCCTTAGTTTTCCAAAAAAAAAAACAAAAAAACCAAAAATAAAACAAAATCCTTCCCTACGGTTAGTTTTCAAAAATAAAGACAAAAAAATCCAAAAAAAAATCCTTTCTTTATGATCAAAAAGCCAAAAAAACAAAACCCAAAATAGAGTCCTTCTATAAACACAAATATAAAAACAACAAAAAAATATACCCATAAAACAACAAAAAAGAGGGGGCATCAACCCATCATCAATAAGCATGCATACAAGAAAAAAAATAAACCATTGCTCATCAAGGAATACGAGATCATGATCATATTTACAAGAAAAAGCAAGAAAAATTAAGAGAAATGAGTTTTAAATGGTTACTTTGTGAAAAGGGCAAGGTCTCTGGTCTAGCGCAAGCCGGCAATCAATTGGCACGAGCGACCAGCGGCAGTAGAGCAGGCGAAGAGGCAATGTATAAGAATGCTAAATAGGTCGATTTTTTATTTTAAGAGGAAGGGGGAGAGAAAATTTCAAAAAAATACCCTACAGCCCGATCTCGGGCTGTTTAAATCGCTCCCCAGCCAAGCTTGGCGCAACTAATATTTTCCCCAAGCAAGTTTGGAGCACCTTTTGGCTTGGCGCAACTATTAGTTGCGCCAGACAAATTTTGGCCTTCTATTGGCCTAGCACAACTAATAATTGTGCCAGCCATTAATAGGTCAGGCCTTAGGTACGGACCACATGCATGGCCCGGGATTCCCCCCTTCTCGTTTGCTTACTACTCCCGGCATATGCACGTGCTCCCAAGTGGTGTGTCGATCCTCATTCGACCTATCCGAGAAACCGTGCTAAGAATAAAGTAGACTGACGGCGATAGGTGTCCCGATCCCACATAGAAAAATATAAAAAGTCTAAAAAACGAAAAAAGAAAAAAAAAAGTTCACATAAAAATGATAACTTGGAAAAACCAAAAAAAATCATGTAAAATGATAACTTTGAAAAACCAAAAAAATTCACATAACATGATAAGTTGGAAAAGCCAAAAAATTCACATAAAATGATAGCTTTGAAAAACTAAAAAATTCACATAAAAATGATAACTTGAAAAAACCAAAAAATTCACATAAAATGATAACTTTGAAAAGCCAAAAAATTCACATAAAATGATAACTTTGAAGAAATAAAAAATCCATAAAATAATAACCTTAAAAGATTTGCACTCTGAAAGTAAAAAAATAAAAAATCGTCACAAAAACATAAACACGAAATAATAACCTGTTTGTGTCCCCCCATAGAGGTACGCACATGCCTAATGCAGTAAAGTGTTAATGCTTTATCAGCAATACAGCCATGCCATATTAAAGTCCTGAGTCCAGGGTTCACCTTGGGTCTATGGATCCGTCTTCAGAGCAGGCGCAACGGCGTCAATCCCGATCAAACGGTCAATGTCTTGATCAGGTTGACTCCACTGCTAAATCTTCGAGCTAAGTGCTCTGTTTTCGATCCATATGAACTTAAGTGTCTTAAGCTTCAGATTCTTCATTAAAAAAGGGCAATCATTGGTTGAGACCAGCCTATTGAGAATGAGATTACATATCTATCAAACTATGTGCAACCATGCATCCAGAAGGGTTCATTTCCCCTTTATTTTTCTGCATGCTTAAAACCTGTATTGGCAGTGGTATCCCTATAAAGTGTACGCCATTCGTCTGGCTATCCATATGATGGTCATTTTTTCCCGTAAATTATACCCGAGTAGGTCCGGTCGGGGCTTCCATCGCCTTTGTTGCTTATCGCCCCTAATGGGTGCATGTTTATGCGTAGTTAAATGATGTTTATGATCATTATTGGCAGAAACCAGGATTGGATGTCCATTTTGGGAGACACCCAATGTTTGGTTAGATCAGTTCAAGGTAGTTGAAGTTGGATGCTCTAGGTCATGTTGATCTGGGGCATACTTTAAAAAATGGTATGTCCTCCCAAAAAGCATTGTGACATCTATTCACTTCGCTCGGGCAGTCATGCTAAATAAACTTCAGGATCGATGGGTTCGCTCAAAGACCTCGAACCCTGCTTTTAGTAGGGGCATTCGTGAACAGTTAGATGAGGCAATCAAATGCCTCGTAGGATTGAACACAAACTATGAAGCCTTGCGTAGTTTTGCTTAGCGCCTATCTTTAAGTGTGGGTCGATCACCCCCCTTACTTACAAAGCTGTTGTATTTAGAATGAATCTTAAACATCAAATACCTTCAAATTATCTCGAGAAGCGAATGTTTGGCCTGGCATACAAGGCTTTCACAACTCGTTCCACCTCGGTTATACCCAGTAGTGTCGCTAAGCGCTTGGGGACTGATTACCTTAAGAAACGAATGTTTAGCCTGGCATCCAGGGCTTTCGTTTTCTCACCATCTTACCCGTCTGATGTTTAAAGTTTATTCTGAATACAACAGACTTGTTAGTAATGCCTTGGGCCTCTTTGAATGTCTCTTTTCTTTGCCATTCGATCATTAGTGATCGGATACCAAAGAGGGGTATCTGTAGACACCCAAATTTGGCCCAAGGCCCGATCGAGACACATTTCAAGACAGGCGTGCCTCTGAGCTTTTCATGACATGTATTGTACCCTTAGATACCTTTTCAAACCTTTAGAAACCTTCTCGAACCTTTAAAAACCTTTTAGAACCTTCTCGAACCCTCAGAACCCATTCCGAACCTAAACCTAGCCTCCCCGAGCCACGGATGAAGAGGCATGCACAAGACTAGTTATGGCCTTCTACTCTGATCAAATCTTATACCTTTGAAAGGTAGAAGTCATCAACTTTCCAATAAGCCAAGAATCGCTCCAATCGGAGTTGTATGTCGGAAGATATGGCGGTCCGAACTCGGAGGGCAAAAAAGTAATATCAAGTGGCCCCCCGGGGATTTGGCGCAACTAATAGTTGCGCCAGGCCATTTCTCCCCAGAAATGGCTTGGCAGAACTAATAGTTGTGCCAGTTATATTTTAGCCTGGCGCAACTATTAGTTGCGCGAAGCCACTTTTCCCAGATTTAAGTCTGGCGCTATTATTAGTTGCGCCAGCATTGAGGTGGACCCCACCTCGGGAAGCCAACTTCCAGGCTACTGTGCTATACTATTTCACTGTACATATGCCTGGCGTAACTAATAGTTGCACCAGGCTTATGAAAAGTGACTTCTAGTTTTGCCCTGAATTTTGTGTCTAGGGTTTGACTTGTTGACCACCTGGGTCTTTGGGGTGTGTTTTGATAGTTCTATTGTACCCCTTTGCACCTTATTTACAACCCCTTAAGTGACTTAAAGCCCCACCCTATCATCCACCATTAGAACCACCTTCACACCTTTCCAAGCTCTTAAAATCCTAGGGAACCTTAGATATGAAATTACCTAATTGCTAAATCTAATTAGCATCTAAGTAGCCTCCTAATCCACCCTTTTCCTATAAATATAGCCCCCCTCCCTTGGATTAAAGGTTAAGAAATTTGCTTAAGAGAGAAAGAGCTCAAAGTGAGAAGTTCTTCCTCCCTTTTGTGCACCATTTTCACATAAATTTCAGAATCTCCCAATGTGATAGCCCCTAATCTCGGCACCCTGAAACCCGTGCCATCAGCACGATCCTCCAGACCGTGCCCCAAAGCTTAGCACGGAACATTGGTATAACAAGCATAACCAAATAAATAAAGCAATTAATCTCATTAAAGCGGAAGAAGTTAATATGCCCAACTGGCATATTCAAAAGACAGTTCTACCTTCCTACCACTGCATGAATAGAGAACCGACCCGAACCATCGGTGATAATCGAATCACCCCAGATGGTTCGCCAAAAGAATAATCTATTTTTAATTACATTGTTTCAAAATAAAGGCTTGACATACCAAGCTGCACTAAACTACTCTCAAAACTGACTCTCTCTATCAAAGTGCCCAGCAGAGTCACCTAGAAGAAGTCCTCGGGTGGAGGCGCGAAATCAAGCCTCGATTCTTTGCTATCAAAGGACCTGCGCGTATAGTCTAAAAGGGTGAACTACATCCTAGCTCAATAGGGAACAAGCACAATGAACATATAAGTTAAAACTCACATATATTCCATGATATTCAGAGCATGATGAATCTATGCATTTGCTAGAAAACCAATTAAAGACAGATGTCTTATACTCAATTCACTGGTAAGTTGCATGTATCACTTTACTGTTGATTTAATCATGAATGACATCGAATGTGCCTAAAGCAAAACTTAAATCTTCAACTTAAGTAATCCCCGAGCAATATAGCATCGAGCCCCGATGAGATACCCTTCATCGTCATCTAATTAGACAGTTGTAAAAACATGTATTCCCTGAGAATACAACCCAAGCCCCTTTCTCACTAGGCGGTGGGGTTAAATATTACACAACATCCCTGGGATGTCCTTATGGTCACGGATAAACCTCCGTGATGGTGTACGGATTCACCGCCGTACCGGTCACAGAGATATCTGCGCGTCGATCGTGGGTATCCCGCCACGTCGGTGGGGTATCCTCCAAACCTCAAATAACAAAAATATCATGTGCATTACATATAGTTGTTCACCGTGTAAGTGTACGATCTTATATCAGTTAGGCCTTACAGTAATTATTCAATCCTATGTATACATCCCTGGGATGCATACATACCCGCATCACACCTGATGCCTTTATTACTTCCTCATCCCCTGGGGATGTCTCAATTTCATTTGATTACTTGTTCTTAGTTACTCGCATCACACAGATGCCCTCATCACATTTTTGGTGTCACACACGCACCCATTTTCATAAAGCTTTTCACATTTAAAACAGTTTCAATTAGATAATTATATCACTACATACATGCTCTTGAAATTAAAGTATATGTTCAAGGTGTTCCCTACCTCAATTCTCTGAATTTCCTAGCATCAAGGTCCCACACGGCTCCTTGTGCTAATGATCTCATGTACCACCTATGGTACAACATAACACATGTAACTCATCACTAAAGATGTAATAAGGAAGGTCCAAGACCCTCCCTGAATCTTAAAGTCAAACTAAGAAGTCAAGCTAAACTGTCAAAGTCGATTAATCGATTCCCAAAATCGATTAGTCAAAATGCAATTCGATTAATCAATTTCCAAACTCGATTAATCGAAACCCAAATCGATTAATCGATTCTCAAAATCGATTAATCGAGATTCAAATTCGATTAATCGATCCCAAATCGATCAATCGAGTTTACAACATATATGCAGTCGATTCTTAAATCGAGTAGTCGAGGTCTCAAAATCGATTAATCGATCCCAAATCGATTAATCAAAATCCAAAATCGATTAATCGAAATTCCAATTCGATTAGTCGATTTCCTCAGGTTTCATTTCTCCAGTGGCTGGAGCTTCCCAATCGATTAGTCGATTTCCAAATTGACTAATCGAATTCCAAATCGATTAATCGAAATTTATTTCTATTAATCGAAATCGGGATTCCATGACTTTTTAACTTCTCAGACCAAATCGATTAATCGAACTCCAATTTCGATTAATCGATTTGGTCAGATTCAGCCCCCTCTCGGGCTGATCTTCCAAATCTTTGTCAACCTATTTTTCTTTCTTTTTCTACCTTTATCCTATGCTTTTAAGCATTATTAACCACACTTAAACTTCTACAATCTATGCATTTAATTCCCATAAAATTTACGTCAATCAAGCCTCAATTTGATTGGATCTTAAAGTTGGAATGGCTAGGGTTCCAGTTTTAGCTCCAAAGGATCTTCCGCATTGAATTCGACTTTAATACTCGAATCCATCTCCCTTGGCTTGCATTTTCTCCTTGCTTAAGAACCCTCGTTACTTCTCTCCCTCTCTCTCTTCTTAATTCTTTCAACAACCAAACAAGAGTAAGTTAGGGTTCTTTAACCCTTTTATACTCATTTTCTATGTGTTGAGCACATACACCTCAGATGGTGTATGTGGCTCCAGGTTTACACTACACTCCACACACACTTGCATCATTTTCACATCACATCCGTTCATCATCTCTGAAGTCAATTAGTGAACTCCTTGGTCAAACTTATGACCAGTCGGGCACGAATCCCGAGGTCACCGTTTAATGCAATTTTTTAGGATATTACACCCAACCTCATTTCAAGCTTACTCTTGCCTCCCAAACCCTTAGTCTAAGTGTGTGTTCCCCCCTAGACCCCTATCTCTACCTCTTAGCTTTAAGCCTTAGGAGTTAGAATCCTATTCTATACCATACAAAGCCTTCAAAAGCTCATCAAAATAAGCCAACGCAAGGCCCCTCAATGGTACAACAAGGGCCCGAGGGCTCCGGCTCTCCCCTTTCTTCTCCTATCTTTTTTAGTTCTTCTTCTATTCTCCCATTTGTGCCGTTACGCCGCCAAATTTTTGATAGGAACGGAGGAGCACAAATAGGATTTAGGACCCATTTGGGTAAGAGGAAGTCATTTTCTTTTCTTTCACATCATTTTTGTTTTGGCCTTTAGTAGAGACCGTGCTAAGCGGGTTGATTGGGTACCTAACACCTTCCCAATCGATAACCGAAGCCCCTACCCAAGAGCCTTTGGTGTAGACCGGATTTAGAGTCATATTTCTAGCACTTCGGTGCTCATAAAAATGAACTAGGTTTTCTAGGACACCAAAAGCTCCGGGTGGCGACTCTATATTTTTACTAGCAAGCGCATTTCGGCGACGGGATCGCCACAAATCCCACGGTTGCACACTAAGTGAATCTGACCTCTAATTCCTTAGACTGCCTGAACTCCCTAATTAAGCACCCTATTTCCAATGCTTAATTGGATTGTGTGCATTAGACAGGGCACGCAATTAGTTCTATTCAACTAGAACTAGGACACCCGGCTAAGCCAATCTGTCGGTTACACACTAAGTTGGTCACCGACTCAAAGTGATTGAGAGCCCGAAACCAGGTGCGCAATTCTATTAAACGCACTAGACTGGGCACATAATTTAATTTCACCGACTAATTAAGCGCACCCCACAAGGCACACAATTAGCTTAATACCTATAAATAGACCTCATTACCTTGTCCCAAAAATACATCACACAATTTCGAGCATTCAACAATCGATTCTTCGACTTCTCTCTCTGCAACGCTAGGCTTCATGTATATTTTCCTTCTAGATCTTAATTTTCTTAGTCTAGTTCTTAATTTCTATTTCTAGTTCTTAGTTTTAGATCTTAGGTTCAAGTTTTAGGTTCTTAATTTCTAGTTCTAGATTTTAGATTCTAGTTCTCTTTTAGTTCTTAATTTTCATCTCTTAATCTCTAGTTCTAGTTCTTAATTAATAGAACCAGTCATTAGTTTTAGTCTTTAGATTCTAGTTCTATTTATTCTAATTTCTAGATCTTATATTCTAGTTCATAATTTTGATTCTAGTTTTAGTTTTAAATTTTATTCTTAATTTTAGAGCTTAAGTTTTGATTTTACGTTCTTAGATCTTCGGTCTTAATCTCCAAATTCTAGATTTTAGATCTTAGTTTCAGGTTCTAGTCCTTGATCACTAGTTCTAGTTTCTAATTGTAGATTTTTAATTCATTGCCTTTAATTCCTAACTTTTTAAAACTCACAATTTCAATCTTCAAATCTATAATTTCTAAATTCAAATTCAGTTTTTCAATCCTTGACCACCCAATTTGCCCAAGGGAGCTTACGGAGGGTACCCAAGAATGAGGGTGATCCTCCTTAGCGTAGCGGGCTAAAACCCCTTTTTTTTTAATTTTAGTAAAATTAGTATACTCACTTTAACTAGGATTTTAATAGAATTAGTATATTTTAATTAGATAGAGTTTTAGTAGAATTAGCATATTTGCATTCCTGGTAGAATCAAGAAACTATTTAGAATTCTGATAAGATTGGATTCCAGGTATAACTAGAAAACTAAATTAGACTTTCATTAAAATTAGGATATTAATTAGACTTTTAGTTAGGTTAGGAGATTAAGTTGATTAGCCTTCTAGTAGGATTAAGAGACCTAATTAATTAGAGTCCTAATAGAATTATGACACCTACACCAATTAGACTTTTAGTAGGATTAAATTAATTAGATTCCTAATAACATTAGGAGACTAAACAATCAAAAGTTACAGCAGGACTAGGAAAAGCAGTGTAGTTAGAGCAGTACTAGATTAACTAAATTCCCAGGTGACCCAGTGATGTTGAAGTTGGTCGGCCGACGATTCAGTAAAGAGAACAACCCATATCTCTACCCCGGAAGGCATGATCGGTGACGTGTTGCAACGTCGATAAACATCTGCAGCTGACGATTGCAATGAACCAGTTATTTTTGTCATAGGGCTTACCTTTTTATCTTTGCATTTAATAGTTCCTTGTTTATTATTACACTGCTTTTGTCAGAGTCTACTTGGACTGAATTGGGTCATTCTTTCCGGGGACCAAAAAGAACCTAGAAAAAGTGCGTACCAACAGCCACTACTTAAAAAAGCCAAAAAAATCATTGCCTTAAACAGTGATTTTTTGAAAAAACGACTGTCTTTAACAGTGATTTTTTTTAAAAAATCACTACCCTAATCAGTTGTAAACAAGACAATGGCTTTTTTTACTACTGTACACGACAGTGGTTTATGAACTTCAACAACGACTGCTCTTAACAGTCATAGAAATAAAAACCACTGCTTTGGGCAATCTTTTTTTTATGAAAATTTTTAAAAAAATAAAATAAAATAAAGTATTTACGTCCGACGATTTTTTATGCAATATTTTTTATGCTTTTTTTGGCACCATTTCATTGCAATGTGGAGCCGAACATCATATAGAATAGACTTAGTTATTTAATGAAATCTTTCTACCATGTGACTAATTAGAGTCATGGATACATTTGGAGTCATGGGTACATTTAGAGTCAATATATCAAGGACAAATGTACAATTGCCAGTTGTACAACAGAATTTTACATAACACATGCTTTTCTCAAGTCGGGTTCTCTGCTATCTTTTGATCGTCTAAGATGAACTTCAACTTCTTGTACATCTCTGCTATCTTTTGATCGTTTGAGATTCTCCCTCTCTTTCACCATCACTTTGATCATGATTGGGACTAAGCTTATTCACTGTGGCACTACGTCACTTCTTGTTGACTATTATTCAAGCATGTTCAACACGTTTCAGGTTCTTGAGAGCATCTCTGCTCACTGAGTATCGGTTCTCATCCTATGAAACAAACATAAAGAAAAATTAGACTCAATTAGAAAGCCACTGAAAAATATGGAAATTATGATGTGGTATCTAGCATCTCCAAAGTTGATAGTGCGGCCCCACTTTAAAATTGATGTATGTACCCATCACTCTATATTTCCTTATTAGTATGCCACACCTCTCACCAACTTTGGGAGCTAAGAATCACTAAACTTCAAAAAAAATTATGTGGGCATATGGATCAGAGGATAATAACCCTGCCGTAAGCGCTCCTCATTGCATGACACCAACCATTTTTCTACTTTCTCCATTGGGGGAGCTTTAAATATTTTGGGTGTTTGGTTTGTTAGATTCTGTGTCAGAGAATTGTAGAGGACGATAGAGAGAGAGAGAGCATAGCAAGTTATAAGGGTTTTTTTTTGTGACCTATACAATGGCGACGTGTAAGAGATCACCTCGCAACCCAACTGTAATGGAAGCAACTGCCATGACTGCTGGGCATGTAAGGAATCTCACAGCCATTGAAAAAGTAGCAATATAATTTGCACATGCTATGATCCTTGGCTGCAACGCCATGAACAGCCCTGAACTCTCACCATAACAAAAGCCAAAGAGAAGAAATTTCCATCATAAAATATATAAAAATGGATGGATAAGATGATGGGCATAAGAAAATTAAAAAAGAAAATTTTGTTTTAATGGTGGGTTTCTTCAAGAACTAACCAAGACTGAACATGGCCATCCCAAGGCCTGCATCTGACAGTATGGAGATGAATTGTGCAATAATGGTAGGCATCTCAACATGCCACCTGCAAGAACACAAAAAAACACCAAATATAAATTTTGATTAATAGGATCAAATAGCTAGAGAGTTTGCTTGCTTTTTCTTTAATTTTCTAAGTACCTGAAAGAAACAAGAGACCAAGTGAGGCCTATTAAGCTGGAATAAGTGTTGGGGTTTTTGATGAGTTTCCTCTAGACCATGATCAGAGTTAGCCTGGTCATAACACTGGTAGGAGGCATGACTTTTGGTTTAGAACCTCCTATTTTACTGCCATTGAATCTCCTTCTTACACTTCTCTATCTACTATTCTATTTCCAAAGCTGAATTCATCTCTCTCCAAGAAGTCTTTCTGTGCTCTCCATGATCCTCTCCTGATAAAAAATCAAACCCAATTTCAGAAATCAAATTCATCATCAAAACCACAAAAAACATGAATCAAAACCAGGAAAACATGAAAAGAGAGTAATAGAGAGAGATGATCAAATGTTCTACCTTTACCAGGTGAAACAGCCATTCTAAATTCTTTAACAGTAGGATTAGCAGCCCCAAATTTCTGGTTCCCAAACACATCAGACATAGGAGAAGCACTTGAACTCTAAACAAACATATGTAGATCTTTAGCCCCAAATTCCTGGTTCCCAAACAGCCATAAAACTTTGACAAGGTTTAATCCCCCCAGAAACTTTCATTTCTTAACTATCTGTTTGTGATCAACTGCAACAAATCGAATATACAAAAAAATCTATATAAAAATATGATAGAAAATACAGAGCCTAGCAATTGCTTTAATTCATAAAACTATCATTGACTAAAAGTCACCATTATTATTCATTGTTGGAACCTTATATGCCTGTATGGTATGAATTACAGTATAGAGAATAAGTTCCCAATAAAATGAGACTAACAATATAAGTTCTATTGGGCGTAATTTTTAATTCATTGATAAAAAATTTAAATGAATTGAACTGAAAAACTTGCACATAAATAGTGCTATTTACTGTAACTTTTAACCCACACATGAATAGTACATAATCTGATAAGGGGAAAAATAAAAAGCTCATAGTATACCACATGATTTCGTATTCAACTTTATGGATCTCATTCCTTCTCCAAACCTGCAATACAAATATTGGAAGTGTAAGATGGACTTATTTGTCCATGACATTGTAAACAAAATGAATCATTAGTAAATGAGCACCTCAAGTCTCTCTTTAATTTCTTCAAGAGGAACCATGAGCCATTTCTGTTGCAATAGATAATAATGCGATGAGAAAAATACTCAACTTTCTTTGTCATAATTTCAGATAAAGTGATACAATAAAAATAAATTCAAATTAAATCCTTTAAAAGAGGAACCACCAACGATTTTGCTACAATAGATAGTATGCAGTGAGAAAATACTGAACTTCCTTTAAGGATCTCCAAAGTTATATAATAAGGAACACAACCCTATTTGTTCATTCGATCCATCAACTCATATGCATTGTCCAACAAATTCCCCTCCCAAAGTCATTTGAACATGGCATTATATGTTGCAAGTAACTATATATGTAATGAGGATAGTGATCAGCTTATTTATATTAGGTTTACCAGCTGTGTAGAACCAGGTGGTACAGGGACAAATCCTCAGTCACTACAAAAATAGAGGGTTTTAGCAACAGCTCTCCGATATGTTTCAATTTTGTTCTTTATTGTTGTGGATGTTAATTTTATAAATGGCTTGGTTTTCATTTTATTGATAGACGAGTTAGTCTCGTTCTTTCTTTTAAAAAAAAAAATCACAAAACGAGTTAGTCTCTCATTATTATACATGTGTTTTTTGTGACATTTTAACTAATGTTGAATTGGAGTTTTGTGATTAAGAGGTCAATTCGATAGAGGAGTTTCTCAAATGGGTCAGCTACACCTTCCTTATAGATTACTATTTTTTTCATAAAGAACAAATAGATAGTTGGTAGTTATTTAATTAACTGCATTTATCAGTTCACAAGTTCCAGCACCCCACTGGTTTGCGAGAAAATTTGTAACTCTCAATTGGAAGCCATAATCAGTGTGCTTCTAGTGAGGTTTGAATCTAGACTTAATGAACTAAATTTATTATTATCGGTCATTAATTGGAAACCAGTGTTCAAGTGCCAAATGGCAGCCAAAATGATGGTTGTCCCAACCATTTTGGCCAAGGACACTGTCCCAAGAGACCTTTATATTACGCTTGAAAGAAAATGAAGCAATGGATCTATAGACACCCCAATTTTGCCCTCTCGGAGTATACAAACCTGTTCGGTCAACCTTTAACCTTCTCCACGATCTCTGGAAAAGGACTGAGCTTGTTTGAAAACCTTACAACCCTGATACGGGGACCATGCACTGAAATAATAGTACATGGTTGAGACCCATGCTAAAATAATAGTTTTGTGGCTCGAACCCGGCTCAAACCCAGGAAGATCCTGAATTACGCGCACTGTACAACGCATGTAATTCAATTGCATGCCCCATAGCTAGCGCGCAATTGGTCCGACTTGGACCAGACTCGTTTTCCCTTTGGGCCTTTCAAGACTTGATTACGTGCCCTGTTTAGCGCGCGTAATCCTATTACACGCCCCATCACAGGCTCGCAATTGGTCCAACTTAGACCAATCTACTACCTTCTAGAGACTGCCTCTAGACCCGATTGTGTGCTCTAACTAGTGCGAGTAATCAGATTGCGTGCCCCATCACCAGCGCGTAATTGGTACCCAATTGGGCCCAGTCTCTAATTCCCATGATCGCTCGAACTCTCCAATTAAGCTCATTTAAAATGGCGCTTAATTTGATTGCACATACCAATTAGAGCGCATAATTAGTTCCAATCACATTGAAACTAGGACACCCGACTAAGCTAGTCAATCGGTCACTCACTGAGTCAATGACCGACTAAAATTGATTAAGCGTCTGGAACAGGGCACGGGCACATAATTCAATTAAGCGCACTTTACAGGGCGCGTAATAGGATTTGACGGGCTAATTATGTACGCTGGACAGGGTGCGTAATTACCCGTATACCTATAAATAGACCTCCCTACCTCTACCAAAAACACAATTTTTCCTCTCCACCAAGCTTAGGAATTTCGAGATTCTCTCTTCGGCACCCGACTTCAGGTAATCTCTTAGGTTCTAGTTTCTAGTTCTTAATTTCTAGCTTCTAGTTCTCAATTCTAGTTTCTAGTTCTTGATTTTCTAGGTTCTAGTTCTTAGCTTCTAGGTTTTAATTCTTAATTTCAGTCCTTTTTTAACCAATTTACTATCTTTGTCTTTCCGAAATTTCTCCCTTTGAGAAAATTTGAGGTTCTCTCTGGGGCTTCCAAAAGGGGTCGAATTGCCTTCTAGACTACTAGAATTGCAGACTCTTCCCAGGGAGTCTCAGGTAGTCAAGCTAGCGGCACCAGCCCGTTACTCTCGATTATCAAAGTAGTATCAAAGGAGGAAGCACTCGACCTAAAACCAATTAGGTTCCTTAACCTCTCTGATTTTTAAAACCAAGCCACCCGATTTACCCAAGGGAGCTTACAGAGGGTACCCGGGAACGGGGCCGATCCTCCTTAGCATAATGGGCCACAACCCCCTTTTTTAAATTAGACTCATAGTAAGATCAGGAGATTAGATTAATTAGAATCCCAGCAGGACTAGAAAAACCAAACTAGTTATACTAAAGATAACCCACAGCTGCTGACGTTGGCTGGCCGACGATTCAGTAAAGGAATTCAACATGCAAGCCCCTGCTCATCTTCAAGTGTGATCAGTGATGTGCTGCAGCTTCAATAAATATCTGCAGCTGCCGATCGCATCATCTAGGTATTCTCCATTTAATATTTGCCTCTTTAATTTCAACAATTTAATATTTCATAATTTATTACTCCATCACCCTTAGCCAGAGTCCACTCGGACCGAATTTGGCTACTTATTCCAGAAACCGAGAGGAACCCAGAAAAAGCGCATACCAATACACTAGTGATCACGATGGGACTCTTTTTCGCTAAGGGTTCCCCGATTTAATTAATTTGGTTTTCTATTTTCCTTGCTTTATTTAATTTAGTTTTATATTTTTTCGCTTCATTATTTTATTGTGAATTTTATTTTATTCCGCTTTATCACTTTTCTACAGACACTTGCACGTGGATAAATTTTTCAAAAAAACTATTTTAAAATGATCAATATGAGAAAATTAAACTTTAATTATATCGACCCTCTCTCATGGGACCTCCCTAGCGATCCCTAGTATAACATTAGGTCGTCTCCCTGGACAGCCAGTGTCGTGCCGAGTAATCTGATCGATGAGAGCGAAAATACCCTTCAGCAGAAACACAAATCACAAAGAACAAGGCCCGAAGAAAGTGACGACGGACAGAACCCCACGACTAGTCAAGTTATGGACCACACTGCCAGTGCACTCCCAAAAGGGGGAAAAGAAGTCGAAGCCCTACTACAGTCTTTTGCCAATTTTTGTAAAGCTATAACAGACCAGAGGTCGAGGGATGAATGATGAGTTACCCCGGGAATTTGACAAGAGGAAAGGACGTCGACTCCTCCGCGTACTACGACTCCTCCGACCCCCTATAACGACTACCACCAAAGACAACCCTCCCCCGAGACACCTAGAAAAGACTCCACCATAAACATAAACAACCTCCCTCGACTTCTAGGTGACTACATGGCTAAGAGAGAATGCTCAAGACAGTCCATCGGATTCAACAAATTCTAACGAGACATCAACTTCACTGTACCCGTCGGGTTCAAACCACCCAAATTCAACAAATACAATGGTACAGGAAACCCAAAGCACCACTTGGCCCTATTCTGTAATGACTGTCGACCAATCAGCACCAATCATGGGCTCCTAATCCATTACTTTCATAGATCGCTAGAAGGAGAAGCCATTGACTGGTTCGTTGCCTTACCTCTAGCCGAAATCAAAACATTTGAAGATGTCAGTCTCGCTGACTTGAAACCCATAAGACAAGAGGACGCAAAGACTTCTCGATGTTCGCCAACCACTGGAGAAAGCTCGCAACCCGAACAGGGAATCAAATAAAAGAAAATAATGCGATAGAAATCGTGATCGGCAATACCCGAGAGCCTCTTCGGAGCATTCTCATCCAAAGTGACTACTCTGATTTCGCTAGCTCACGTATAGAACGTCGACTGAAGAATGGGGACCTTAATCTCTCTACACTGACGTCCAATGATGCTAGAACAAACACCCTAAGAGAAGCTATAGACTCCGAACAAATCAACACAAACCAAGGACAAAACTAAACAAACCCTCAATCATACCACTCATATGACCAAGCTCAAGATCTATACACAAACCTATACCCTGACCAAAACCAACCACTATACACCAACAAATACATGAACTCGTACTATGACTAAAACCAATGCCCCAACGACATGCAAACTGACATTGCCTATTACAACCCATTGTTCGATCAAACTCAATTCACATAGGAGACTGTACACTCATTCACTCTACCCGGCTAGCCTAATCCGTAGAATTGAACCTCCCAAGGAGAACGTCCATACCATTCACTCGCAACCAACTAACCCTATCCCGCGTACTTATAAATGTGAAATCACCTTTTGCCCCGAACCAGTTACCAAGATCACTAAAATATAACCTATCACCGAATTCACCACTAAACTAACTCAACCCATCACCAAACTCATCGCCAGGCTCAACACACTTATCTCCAAACCAACTCAGTCTACCCTTGAATCCCACAACCTACCAACAAACGAATCAACCCCCACACCTCTTGAACAAACGCTGAAACCAATGACGCCAACTACCCCCGAGCATGCTCATGTGCCGATTCTAGAAATAATTATCGAACCAATCAATCGGTATTATATGACACCATTCATACTTAAACCAATCACAAAATTAAACTCTAAACCCAAACCCATAATCCAATGTACCCCCGAAATCATTAGCCCTCTCACTTCCAAATCAACTACAAAACAAATCCCAAACCCGAACACATTGTCAAACGCATCACCCCACCAACCACGGAACCAGCTCTCAAACCAAAACCCATTTCAAAACCTGAACTCACCACTGGACTTATCACCTCACCAACTTCAAAACGAAACTCTAAATCTGGCTCTGTCGCCAAACAGACCTCCGAGCCACCCACTCCAGAATCACTCGTTGGGCTAATTTCAGAACTAACTCATGAATCAAGCCTTGGAAAACTCGACAACGAACTCATCATCCCCTCAACCTCAAAACAAGAACTTAAACCCACTATCAAACTTTCTGTTCCATCGACTACGAAACTAAATCTCAAACCTAAACTTATCATCAAATCGATACTTAAACCTAAACCAGGCATCGAACCCGAACATGAACCTATCATCAAACCTAAACCTATTATCAAAACTAAACCTATTATCAAATCTAAACCGATTATTGAATTTAAACCTATCCTCGAACATAAACCTATCACTAAACTTAAACCCATGATCAAACTTGAACCTCTCATCGGACATGAAACCAAATTGATCATTAAACTTAAACCAATCATTGAACCTAGACCCGAACCTATCATCGACAAGGAGACGTCGGACATAAAAGATTTATCAAAAGAAGAAATCAAATGACACCACACCTATTTCAACAAATTTCATATCGTCCAAAATGCAAACCTAAACATAACATCTCTCTCATCCCAGATCAATCAAATCGAGAGGGATCGAGGACCCCGAAACGGATCACCCAACTACTCCTCCGCCCATTCGACCTTCTGAGTCAGACTCTGCTTAAGGAACTGATGTTGTACCATAACACCATAGTAATAATAAAAAATAATACAAAAAAAATACAAAATATGTATATATATATACATATATCATCTGCCCAACAATATCTCTGGCCTATAACTCTTACTCAACCGAGAGCTCGAAGCCTACACAACCGCCACGCCTGGAGGAAATCAAACCATATGAGAAGTACTTATATTATATCGACAATATGCCCAGGAAACAGCCACAGGGGAAGGAATTTCTGACCCTTGGAATCATAACTCAATCGCTATCATAGCCTTAACAGGCATACTTATATACTTATCGAAAGGTTTAGTGGATCATAAAGCTCTCTTTTTGAAATACAATAAACTCAAGATCATCATACACCTTTTCTGCCATTGGAGTCAATGTTAGAGCACAAAAACTGAAGTTGCACGGTTCCATCAAACCTCATAATTCTTGCATTAGGAGGTTATTTCGAAAATATATAGGAAAGAAACACAATCGAGCACGAGCATGCGACGAATGAACAGTCAATGAATCTAGGGAAGCATAAGAAAATTGTGAGGGTATTCCTGGTATTTTCATTAGGAAAGCATAAGCAAACAGCAAGGGCCTCCCTGATGTCTTTACACTACTAGATGTCATCGTACGAATGCGGGAGGAGGACAACATTCCTACTAACTATAGAATTTGATGATTTGACGGTGCTGAACCATGACGGAGAGCTCCATTATGGCACCACATTATCCACCCGAAAAGAAAGTAGTTGACTACTATTTCAAAATTTGGTTGAATAAGAAGCTACCCTCTAATCAATAAGCCTTACCTCTTCTTCACCCTTAATTTTTTTCTCTTTTCGAACGATGAGACAAATGATTTTCAAATTTCTTCAGAATAAAATTGAAAACTCTCGAATGGCAAGTGATGCAATCACACACTACCTACCATTAAACCCAACCTCACTAAAAAGCTACGATACATGATGATCGTTCCGCACTTACAAAATTGAGCCTGACATGTGACCGAAATAATCAAACTACTTTTCGATATGGGATCATTACTAGCGCACTCCAGGATATCTGAGAGGCCCATAAGAGTCCCTGCCGTTACTTGTCATTGGGGCATTTTTTTAAGAGCTCTATAACCTTGGTAGCGATACTCAGGTCACAAGACTGATACCCCAAAATGGGGCATTTTTTTATTTTTCAGCTTAGTTCTTACTTTTCCACCATGGGACCCCAAAACGAATACCTGAAAGAGAACAACAAAGATACACCCGAAAAATAAACACCATACTTTAAAACTATCCATTCCCCCTCCAATGCAACCCAAGAAACACATAATAATAAACACAAACAAACATCAATGAAACAAACACAATAAACAAAAATACTTCTTTATTTATATAATAAAAATTTTACAAGTATCACCTGAGGCATACCTCCTAAATATACAACTCAAATCGAAAACCTAGAACCTAACCTAGAGCCCAAAACAAACACAAAGCCCAAGACAATGAGGCGTAGAACATCCAATCAAAAGAAACAGAAAAGCAAGGGGAGGATTGGTTGGGTAACACTCTTTCCATCCATTTAGAGGACTTTCCTCCCACCATCTTCACCTCTTAACAATAATGAAGGATGTATATCGCACCTCAATCCCAACACCCCCAAACCATAGCAATATCTCTGATTACACCGCCATCTAAGACCACTTCAGGACGAAAAATGTGTGAAACAACAAACAACAAAAGAAATGGCATCACAATCGGATGGGTGGATCACTAGATATCGCAGAAATATAAAAATCAGAGAGCAAGGGAGCAAGGAAGAGGAAGAATCGGAGAAGAAATTGGAAAGCGTGGGAGAAAAGAAAACTTCCGTGACTTATATAGAGCACAAGCAAATTGCGCACATGGCCACAGGCACGTAATTTAATCGAGCGCCCAAGAATCTACGCGTAATATGAATCATGCACCCTAGACCGAGAGCACATTCAACCTCCCATCCTAATCGCACTCCCTCCACCCTGTGCGCATTCGAAAGTCACCCGCACAGTGACCAGATGATGCTTCAATCACGCGCATTGATCAGAGTGCGTAATTGATTATGAGCGCACTCCGAAACGCGCAATTGACCCCTTGAACCCCTCAATCGCCAACTTACCTGCGCACAATTCCCAACTATGACACACGCTTTGAACCAAATACATGCCCTAACAAAACAAACATATGCCCTCAACAAAAACCCTTAATAAAACAAGCACACAAAACAACATGTCCTATCGCAATAAGACGCATACATAATCACCTTGACCCATCACAAACCAATCGAGGGTGAGGACATCTCCCCATAGTCTCATTGCGACCAAATCACCCCCTGATGAGCTACCACTACTCGCCCTATCATGATCATAATTACTTTCCCTTGTCCCATCGGGTAGCCTCACACGCCAATCAGAGAGAGAGCCGCTAATTCCTCATCACACGTCCTCATGTCTCATCGCGATAGGATGCATACATCCAACGCTACCCCAGCATCGAAGTTTCTTCAGCCACACCCTCATGACCCATCATGACGCTAAAACCACACTATCAAGGTCGAAGATAAGTCCCGTCATAATCTCGAAGATACCCTTATTGTCCCATCACGATGTGAAAACAATCAAGAAGTCACTAAATCGAAACCCCGTCTCACACGCATGAATATGTCCCGTCACGATGCAACTACAACTTGATCTCATCACAAACATGTCCCGTCGCGATATTACCACCCAAAATGTTCAGCCACAGCCTGCCACGATACACAACCAAAAGGGGAGGACCACCGAGTCTCATCGCCAGTCACGCCTCCCCGAAATCCCATCGGGTAATTTCATGTGGCTAACAGAAATGAAAGCTCAATCAATGTCCCATTGCGAAAAGCATAGAACCTAATCCCCAAATACCTCACCATGCAGTAATCACCCGACTCCACTGCAATAGAAACATATGAATGAAGAAACTCCTCCAACATCCCATCATACCCAACAAATATCAAGACCCATCGCCAAGTGAGTCAGACGTCCCATCACGGTAATTAGAGTTCTCGTCACAACAATCAACGCAGAAACTAAAAGAGAAGAAACCCTCTGATGTCCCATCGCGTGACCTCGCACAACAGGAGAAACGAAGGGGGGAGAGTCAACAAATGTCCCATCACGAACCTCCCCAAAACATCCCATTACGACATCACCACAACAGTCGGCCAGTCTTATTGCAAGCAAAAGCCTCCCGCCGACAACAAATCAGGTAAGTAAAGCACATTCTTCTACTCGATATTCTTTGTAAAATATAGTTACCTAAGATTAAATAAAATATTTTCAAAGCCCGTCTCTCTCTATCCGCGAATCACTATAGTCCTCCCATAAGAGACAATCATCAGTATTGATGAGAAAGTTAAACAGAGTATCCGGCATGCCAAATATCGTCTTCACAACCACATAAATGGTCGGGTCCACAAATCCCGCATCGATGGATCTACTCAGCGATATCTTAGAAGCCACATTTTTTAAAGTTTTACAACCAAATTGATCTTAAGTTATGTCCCAAATTAAAAAAAAAAAAACAAACATACCAATAAAAATAACACAAAAAATAATAATAATAATAATAAAGAAACTCCTATCTATCAAACTTTTACTTCTCACCACTCCAACCCATTATTCCCCTGGGAAATCGAACACTAAATATACTCAACTTTGAGGAATCACAAATGTCCACTGGGAAGAGACACCTGACGTGCCATTGGTGTGAGCAATGATGTACCCGTTCTGACATGATCTACGAAAGCCTTCGCCATTATTGATATTACATCTTATTATCTGGTCTCTAGACATTCGTATGACACCCCCCGGTACCTCGATTGTATCAAATATCCCTCTATTTGATTCCCTTGCACCTACAGACTAGGATATGTTAACTTTCCCCCCATTTGATTGCCCCTTGTAGCAAGTCACGATATGCGAAGGGATGCCCCTTGCACCTGCGAATTAGGATATGCCAATTTCCCCGTCATTTGTCACTTTCGCAGTCGCGATATCACGATAGGATGCCTTGCATCCATGATTTGTAAATCGCCTTTTCGGCTACTACCACTGAGCCCCCGAATGCTCCATTTTAGCTTGTGCTGATAGATAAGAAAGTCAAGCATTTCATGTCAGCTCCCCAATTCGTACTTGTGATTTCTCAAGGAAATGAGAAGGCACCTCAAAAGCGGGGTGTCTACTTCTTCGATGCATCCTTATTCTACAAGGACGCGTCGCAGAGGGGCATCTGTAGACACCCCAATTTTACCCTCTCGGAGTAAACAAACCTATTTGGTCAACCTTTGACCTTGCCCACAATCTCTAGAAAAGGACTAACCTTCTCTGAAGACCTTATGACTCTGATACGAGGACCATGCACTAAAACAATAGTACATGGTTGAGACCCAGGCTGAAACAATAGTTCTGTGGCTCGGACCTGGCTCAAACCCGAAAAGTTTCTGAATTACACACCATGTACAGCGCGCGCAATTCGATTGCACGCCCCGCACGCCCCATAGCTAGCAAGTAATTGCTCCGACTTGGACTAGGCTCATTTTCCCTGCGGGCCTTTCATGACTTAATTATGCGCCCTATTCAGCGGGTGTAATCCTATTGCACTCCCCATCACTAGCGTGTAATTACTCCAACTTGAACCAGTCTGCTATCTTCTAAAGACTGCCTCGAGACCCGATTGTGCGCTCTAACCAGCACGCGTAATCGGATTACAGGCCCCATGACTAGCGCTAATTGGTGCCCAATTGGGCCCAGTCTCTAATTCCCATGATTGCTCGAACTCCTCTATTAAGCGCATTTAAAATGGGATTTAATTTGATTGCGCATATCAATCAGGGCACATAATTAGTTCCAATCACATTGGAACTAGGACACCCGACTGAGCCAGTCAACCAATCACTCACTGAGTCGGTGACCGACTAAGCCAATCAATCGGTCACCCACTGAGTCGGTGACCGACTAAAATTGATTAGCGCCTAGAACAAGGCGCGTAATTCAATTAAGGGCACATTACAAGGCGCGTAATTAGATTTGACTGGCTAATTACGCACGCTGGATAGGGCGCGTAATTACCCGTATACCTATAAATAAACCTCCCTACCTCAACCAAAAACACAATTTTTCCTCTCCACCAAGTTTAGGAGTTTCGAGATTCTCTCTTCGGGCGCCTGACTTCAGGTAATCTCTTAGGTTCTAGTTTCTAGTTCTTAATTTCTAGCTTCTAGTTCTCAATTCTAGTTTCTAGTTGTTGATTTTCTAAGTTTTAGTTCTTAGCTTCTAAGTTTTAATTCTTAATTCTGATTCTAGTATTTAATTTTCGTCTTAGTCCCTAATTTTTACTTCTGATTCTAATTTTTAGTTCTAGTTCTTAAATCTTAAGTTCTAGATTTCAGTTCTTAATTCCTAATCCCTAAAATTTCAAATCCTCAACTTTCTAAACTTTTAATCATCAATCCAAACTCAATCCATTTTTAACCAATTTACTATCTTTCTCTCTCGGAAACTTCTCCCTTTGAGAAAATTCGAGGTTCTCTCTGGGGCTTTCAAAAGGGGTCAAGCTGCCTTCTAGACTTCTAGAATTGCAGGCTCTTCCTCGAGACTCCCAAGTAGTCAAGCTAGTGGCACCAGCCCGTTACTCTCGATTCTCGAAGTAGTATCAAAGGAGGGAGCACTAGGCCTAAAACCAATTAGTTTTCTTAACCTCTCTGATTTTTAAATCCTAGCCACCTGATTTGCCTAAGGGAGCTTATGGAGGGTACCCAGGAACGGTGTCGATCCTCCTTAGCATAACGGGCCACAACCCCCTTTGTTAAATTAGACTCATAGTAAGATCAGGAGATTAGATTAACTATAATCCCAATAAGAATAGGAAAACCAAACTAGTTACACTAAAGGTAACCCACAGCTGCTGAAGTTGGCCAGCCGACGATTCAGTAAAGGAGTTCAACCTGCAAACCCCTGCTCATCTTCAAGTGTGATCAGTGACGTGTTGCAGCGTCGATAAATATCTGCAGCTGGCGATCACATCATCCAGGTATTCTCCATTTAATATTCGCCTCTTTAATTTCAACAATTTAATATTTCATAAGTTATTACTCCATCGCCCTTAGCCAAAGTCCACTCGGACCGAATTGGGCCACTTATTTCAAGGACCGAGAGGAACCCAGAAAAAGCGTGTACTAACAGGACCGTCCATAAGCAATATCATCTCTGATGCTCAAATTTAGTCAAGCAGGTTCCTGGGTAACCAGTCCTATTTGGCTTCTTAACCATTTTAGTTTCAAGCTTTTAATATTTTCTCCATCCAAAAGAACTTCTCCTATACCACAAAATTGAAATTTTCATTTAGATTTTTTTTCTTTAGCAATTATTCTCTTTTATTAGAGGAAAATTGTGAAAAAAATAAAGTAAGATAGTACAAATCAAGGAGCCAAGCCACATATTATAGTTTCCCATATAACTGATGCATTTCTTAGGGCGTCACCTTAGAAAATGAAAATCCATTGGAGTTTGAAACGGAGGTTCAATATGGATTCCCATTATAACTTTAAGGAATTCAAAAGACACACAAAAAGACTGAGGAAAATGATGTGGCCATAATACCTAATGTAGGATCATAGAATCGCTCCATGAGAGGAATTATACTCCTTTTGCCAGAGCCATTTCTACCAATAAGTGCCACAGTTTTTCGAGCTGGTACAGTAAGGTAAAACCCAGTTAATATGGGGATCTCAGGACGAGAGAGCTAACTGAAATACACATTCCTGAACTCAATATTTCCTTGCACCGAAATCAAGGTATTTCCATCGCGATTGATTGTGGAGGTCGAACGGCTTATCAGCTCAATATCTCAGTGTTGCTTGGAGTGAAGTTGCATAAGAATACTTTGCCAATGTTTCATTTGTGAAAGCATACAAAGTCCTAACGTCAGAGACTGCTTGCATGATGAGAATAAATTTTGTTCATCATAACCATATTTTGTCCGCTTGAAAGAAAATGAAGCTTTTTATTGGAAAATAAAGCAAAGATATATGAGGCAATAGAATCTAAAACCTTCTGTTCCTAACCACCACCATTGGAATATAAAGCAGCAAAAGTCTACCTGAAGCAAAATTTTCAACCTATCCGAAGGAGCAACAGCAGTGCGTGACCTGTGATACAAAACAGAAACACACAGCATCAGTTTTGGTATAAGAAAATTGTTTTTTCACTACCTAACTAAAAGGAATAGGTCAATTGGTTATAAAGTAGGAAATCAAAAAAATTATAGACCAGCCATTTGAACGTTGATTCTCCAAGGAGACTGGATCAAAACAGAGCACAAGGAGACTCGATCAGATATTTCTCATTGGAGGCACCAGCATGTAGATATCCTTCATTGACAAAGTCATTGCAGTTTTAGTTTAAGTGTTGAATATATCTAGATCAAACCATATATAAAAAAGCACTCTTTGGTTGAAAATTTAGATTTAACCAAATGAAAATAAACGGGGTTTTTGGGCTACTAATGCTGTCACGACCCAAAATTCTACCCCATCCCGAGGGCCTAGAATTCCCGCACATATCCCGGATATGCTAAGCGGATATACACCTAATCAGAGTTCTCGCGCAATAATGGTTCCACAAAATCCGTGAGATCTAACAAATAGGGTGGAATATGAATGTAATCATAAATACTGAATAAGTCTGATAAAATGCGATAGAATGCTATCAATCCACAACTAACAGGTAAGTCAAATCAGAGACAAATCCGATAAAAATAAAATAAAAGCATAGAGTCAATGATAATAATATAAGACAAAATCCAATACCGAGTCTACTAAATCAATATCCGGCGCTCAGATCAAAACCAACACTGTAGTCCTCCTGGTGATCGGCAACGTCGCCCTCCAAAGGCTCCTGGTACTCAACGCCCGCGGAATCAATGAAATCAGCGTCGGTGAGATCTAGATGGCCAGCGTCTACTCCACCAGCGTAATCACCTACAACTGTTAGATTATCGTGGGATGAGTTTACTCAGTCACGTATACTCAGTGGGATACACCACCAATCCACCCCATACTACTCAGGTGCATTGTGGGTGCATCTGGTGAGTGATAAACATAATATCTCAAAGCAGATAGCAAAAGGAAGACAAAATCACATGCATATCGTAAAACTCATATCATATCATAAATGCAAGACTATGATCTAGACACTCGTATCCTAACGTACCTTACCATATCTCATAACATATTATAACATGTCTTATTATCATTCTCGCACATACGTCTGTACATCGCATGAGCGTAACTAACATACTAGTGAAATCCTAAACGACACATGCGGAGTCCTTTGCTCGAGCTACTATGGGAGGGTCAACATAGTATCATACCACCATATTATAACGCCCTCGTGTCATACTCATACTCCACCACCCAGTCAATGGAGAGACATAATGGCCAAACTCACTCATAACGCACTCATACTCATAATCTCTCCCAGAGATCCGTCTTGGCTGAAAGACGTTGTTGCCCTTACGGTGGCTACACAAGGAACGGCACGTACAGAAACTTAAGTTCTTTATCTTTTGCTGGCCTACACAGTGATGTCTTATTATCGTACTCATATCATAACTTATCTTATCTCATACTCATATCTTATCATACTCTTATACTTAATCCTATGACAAACTATAGTGAGGCAACCTTCCTAATTCATGCTTCCCAAGAAAAGGTTCCGTAGTAACCTGGATGTACTTTGTGTGATAGTTTATACTACTATAGAGGTGTTGCATCTGTACATGGACGCCAATATTCTGAGTTTCACGTGACCGTAAAAGAAACCTTACCACAGCTAAAGGCCCAACGCCCGATTCTCGTATCGTATCTCATATCTTATCCTCTCGTATTAAAACTCGGGGTGATAGGATCACTGTATATGCCACCGTGTATGAAGTTACACTGAATTCACACTCACCCGACTCGTCATGGGTCTCATTCCACCATGAGTTATAAGGCATGTGAATACGTGTATTCCTTGCTTCGATACCATCTCGGCGAATCACCACGCCCAAGCGTAGACATGATCTCATACACTCTCGTACTCATGATCTAACATATTCTTAACTCGTATAAATTGATTAAGTTGTAAATACAAAAGTATCACACATACAGAACAGTTTATACTTAGATTTTGATTATGCTTATATTTATATTTATTTACATACCGCACCAATATAATTATAGAATAGAGTTATAAGTATGATTTCGATAATCGTAAAAGTCAGAGTTCGATTTCATAAAGGCATCGAAGTTCTAACACTTTGTACTATCGAAGAGGTCACGTTGAAGCGATAAAATTGAGATATATGTATATAATAATTAGATAATTAAATTAAATAGTATTTATACATATTAAGTTATAATTTATCATGACCATCGATCGAAAGACCTTAAGATATAATATACACAGGAACTTTGGTCATGAGAATTAGAGAATAATCTTAAATTCGAATAGCCTTGATTCATTCAAAATTGAACCCGACTTGTTGCTCTATTTTGACCTCTAAAAAGTCAGATTCGTAAAATGGCTATTTCACACAAAGTTGTAAAGCTCGCTGTCTTCTTTCCAATGTCGCAAGAATCGCATTAATCCGAGGTCGGAGTAAAACGTTATGACCAAAATACCGGGATAGGTGCATCGATAGTCGCGAGCTCGGGTTCATGGACGTGAATTCGGGTTCGTAGCCGCAAGTTCGGACCCGAAACTTTAAGTTGGTGCAATCTATTATTTATTTAAATAAAATAAAAATATAATTTAATTTTTGGGCTTAATTAATTTTAAATAAATAATAATATAAACTTGCAACAATAATATATATTATTATAGTCTTAGTAGAAGGATAAATTTATACTATATAGATTTAGAAATAAATAATATCAATATGATATTATGCCAATTAAGTCAATCTATCAAATTTATAAGTATTAAAATTTATTTAATTTTACAGACATAAAAGAGGAAGTAAACATATTAAATATACAGACCTAATATAAGATAAAATATTAATGGCTCAAACAAAAGGAATTTTTGAAAAGAAAAGAGAAATAACATATAAACCCAATTTACAAAATATATAACTTTCAAGGGAAAGCATATATTAAATATATAGATCTATTAATTTATGAGATATTTGGGTTTAAATAAGATTTTTAAACCCGTCGATGCACGATCGAACGCATCCTACGCGACGGAATCTGAGAAGAACAAGATGGATTGATGGGTACTCACCTCTTGAAGCGTAAACGGAAGATCAACGGCGATTCGGGTTGAAAAGGTCGATTCCCAAGGCATCGGCTCGTCTAAGTCTCGAGAGAGAATAATTTCTTATTATAGAGAGGAGAGAGCTTTTAAAGTTTTTATTTATAATGGTATAAAATTTTAGGTCAATTCTAATTAACACTTTTCGTAGGAGATTTAATAGAATAGGAGATTTTTACACGGATACGTAACTTGGATAGCTTGAGAAAAGGTTTCGTTCCAGCGTTTTGCATAAGCACCAAACCAATTGGTGTTTCTCTCCCGAAATTACAATTATACCCTTTGACTTGCTTGATCAGTTAAAATGGGTATAACTTTTTATATTCTTGTCAGAAGTCGTCAAATTATATATCGTTGAAATCGTATCAACGAGCACTTCGCAATGAGTCTAATTTTGATATAGAAAAAATTAGAAATTTTCTATTTTAAAAGGTGGGTTTCGATTCTGATGTGGAGCGTTAGCACAGTAGATAGTGTGGTGCATCATCTAACACCGTTAAAATAAAATCTAAAAATCCGGGTTGTTACAAATGCACGCACCAATCACAAAACTAAGCCAAATTTGACAATTTCCAGTCTCCAAAAAATTTTTTGAAATGCACTTTCAAATGCTTAGAGGTTTGGATCAGATCAAAGAACTGATGAAACACAAATATGATAACCTGGAATATAGGCATGTGATTTTTTTGTTTCTTTTGGAAAAGGGATTGCTGCAATCTACTAGAAACAGCTTTTGAATCCCAGTTTACCATTAACTATTTAGGTCTAAGGGTTTAAGGTTTAGGGTTAGAGAGAGAGAGAGAGAGCATGTGAACCGACATGTTCAATCCCCATTTACCCATTAAAAAAATAAAGAGAATCATATGGCTATGTTTTTGGCATTTGTTCTGCTTGCATTCCTTGTGGTGTGGTACTATTGATTGGGACTAGATAATAGTGCCTAAGCTTCTTTATTGTTTTTATTTTTGTGTTGCCAGAATTTTAATGATAAAAGAGTTAAGAATGGAGCTGTGGGGCCTTTTAATATTTGAAAAGTTATGTCTTGGTTACATACTTCTTTATTCATTTCCAGTTTTGATTCTCTGCCACAAACAATGTCACATCAGGGACTCTTATTTCATTACCTTATACAAAGCTGTCTACACAATTGCCTTCATTTTTCATTGTGAAAATGCGGACAGTCACCCTATTTGGAGAAGTTTGCGGTATTGATCCAGCCACTGATCTAAAACAATATGAAAAAGGACATCGGACACTGGATGATCTAAAACATGAGGATTCCTTAACAAGTGCTCAAAGGTTAGGGTTGAAATTTTTTTATGATATACAGTAGAGAATTCCACGCCACGAGGTACAAGAAGTATGTGCTTACCTGAAAGCTTATGCTTGTTATAGATACATCAGTTCACATCTCTCATGTTGTTTGCTCTTCCTCGATTGTTCAAGGTGAAATCACATAATATTAAGAATCTTATCTGATTGTAAAAAGTATAAAATATATTTAAAAAGTACATGCTATTATGTAAAGAAAATATGATAATACCCCAATATTTCATATCTATAAACTTGCAGAATTTTCGGAAATGCTGTTTCATCTCCCTACTCGGCTATTCCTCATATCTTGTCTAACCTGTGTTTGTATAAGTGCATCATAGAATGCCAAGTATTCAAAAAATTTAGAATAAACGCTCATCTTTCCTTTCTGCGAACTTTAGGACACCAGGTTAAAGACTACATGCAATTTCAGCAATTGAATGATTGCTTGCAATCACACCATTTCAGCATTACTATGGATTTGTAATTGCATCATTTCAGGCTATACAATTCAGTCTAGATTTGAAGTTCTAAATTCAGAATGTCCTGGCTTTGTGTCGATGTGGTGTGACCAATTGTCAGAAGTTGATTGGGTGATATTATCTACAAAACTGCTTTGTGTGTTCATAAATAGTAGTGCATTTCCCGAGGCTTGACCATTTGGACAAAAGGCGATTGACCCGAGTGCCACTACTAGCACTTTGGTCGGGTACCTAATACCAGCACTATAGACCAATGTTATAAAACTCCACCACTAATTGCTCAAACTGAAAGCTGGCTAAGAAAGAAGGTTATAAAGGCCAAAAACGGAAGGAAAGTAGCATTCTATCAGTAACAGACAGACTTATTTACTAATGAGATCTAAATATGATTCTAGAATAGGATAAGTGTTTGGAAATATTACCATCATAGCTTTTAATGAGTACCTTATCATTTGAAACGCTCCCGATTGCGTTGCCTAAGATTTGTCGTGCAGCCTTCAGATACTTTTAAACCAGTACAGTTGTTTTTTCAATCAAAAACCAGCCTCAATTTCAATGCCAATGTAAGCCTAGAATGTAAAGTTTCAAAAAGAAGGAAAAAACCTTTGATGATGCCAATCAAGCAAATCTGCAATCCACATGCATCACATGTAAGTCTAGAATGTAAAGTTTCAAAAAGAAGAAAAAAACCTTGGATGGTCATGGGACAATGTCTTTAAATGTGGTCATGTGAATCGAGCTCTATTGAAAAAGAGGTACAAAGCAAAGGTGTAGTAAGATGCTACAGCCAAAAGCATAGTAACCCACTTCGGATTCGGTAATAATTTGGCAAGGGGTTAGTTCGGTTTAGTTCAAATAAATTCAGGAGGAATTTGGGAAAAATTCAAAGATTATGAAAAATAAAAATAATATATATATATATATATATATATATATATATATATATATATATATCAACTAATTAAAGTTAAAATGATGTTGTTAAGCAATAAAAAAGGTGCATGACATTATCCACATGCATCACAAACTCGCAATCATAAAACAACAATATAAAGCATGATTATATCATGTATTACGCTCATAATAATGCAAAGCAAATGTCAGAAAAAAAAAAAGTCAATGAACCACCGAAACGGGCAATTAATTAATTGAAGCAAAGTTCAGCAGACCACCTATTTGGAGAATTTGTTTGAAAATTGATTAATTTGTAGAATTTGTGACAAAGGCCAAATGCAACACGAAACATACAATCAAAATCATCTTTCCTACTCCAATAGCCAATACACTAAACAAGAAGTTAACCAGTTTAATAGCAGTAAAAGAAAAGCTCTCATTAAGATTTGACTATCCACCTTGTCCCCTCTGTTCCTTCCAATAGAAAATATAGGACTTCTGCATTACTAATCTACAAAATAGTGAAATAGTTTGTATACTATCGGTGTCAACCCAATTTTAATCTCCCCAAGCAAAGTAGAAGCACCAAGAATGATAATAGTATTCACATTTTGAAAACCATATTTTGAGATGAAGAACTGGTTAGGAATTCTACCCACTCTACGAACTCTCTATCGCGATGAATGCAAAAAAATAAGAAGATTCAGACAAAAAATTAATCACACGCA
Source organism: Chloranthus sessilifolius (assembly GCA_021018995.1). NCBI lineage: Eukaryota > Viridiplantae > Streptophyta > Magnoliopsida > Chloranthales > Chloranthaceae > Chloranthus > Chloranthus sessilifolius. The sequence continues at coordinate 18,329,676 of CM037591.1, read as the reverse complement.
CAACACAAAGATTTACGTGGTTCACCCAATTGAGGGCTACGTCCACGGGAGTATATGCGCTAATTTTATAAATGTTTACAACACACACACTCTCTTCTCTCTAGTGCAAACTCAATCAAGATCTAACATGATCTTTAACAACAAATACGTTGTTAAACCAAGGATGCAGTCTTTCAAATAATAGAGAAAAGATTTGCCGGAATATAATCACGATTTCGATATAAGAACGGCTTCGATCGGATCTTCAATCCCCAAGCTATTCTTCAATACTTTTTCTCTCAAAGTACACAGTTTTCTCACATGAAACTTTCACCAAGCTCTCTCTGAATCCCTAGAGGAACTTTTTGCAAATAGGCACCAAACCCCTTTTGGAAACATGACTCACAAATCTCCTAAAACTTGCAAGTATTCAAAACACTTCCAAAATAGTCTCCAAAACATATTATGGAATATTTTTGGCTAAAGCAATATTCTAAAATAGCCACATGTTCAAACTTGCGGATCTGAATCCGCTCAACAGTCAATCGATTGACTTCCCAACCTCAATCAATTGACTTTTCAAACTCAATCGATTGATTTACCAACCTCAATCGATTGACACCGGTGGTTGGGATTAAACCTTATTCAACAATCTCCACCAAGGTTTCATTCCCAACTACGTCACCGCCCCAACGGGCATCAACATCTTCTATAAATGTTAATCAAGTTTAGGCAATGCCTAAACTTATTTTGTGTAATCGGCTTGGTCAACATGTCCATTGTGTTCTCTTTCGTATCGATCTTCTCAATCGATATTTCTCCATCTTCTATCATATCCCTGATAAAATGATATCGAACATCTATATGTTTTGTTCTAGCATAAAAGACCTGATTCTTTGCTAGGTGAATGGCACTCTGACTGTCACAGAAGATATCGGCGCTCTCATCAATCTCACCAAATTCACTAATCAAACCTTTAAGCCATGAGGCTTTCTTAGCCGCTTCTGTAGCCGCTATATACTCGGCCTCTGTAGTTAACAACGCAACTATCCCTTGAATCATAGACTTCCAACTGAATGCTCCACCTGCCAAGATGAACACGTATCCCGTGGTAGACCTTATTCTATCAAGATCACCAGCATAGTCGGAATCAACATATCCCTAGAGATCCAACTTGCTTTTATTTCTACCTTCAAACATCAAACCATGTTCGGCTGTACCTTTCAGATATTTCAATATCTATTTCACTGCAAGCCAATGTTCCTTACCCGGATTCGACATATACTTGCAAACCACACTCAAGGTTTGTGCTAAATCTAGATGTGTACTCACCAATGCATACATCAAACTTCCAATGGCATTTGCATACAGAATATTTTTTATATATTCCCTTTCTTCATGTGTGGACGGACTCATCTTCTTTGTGAGTTTAAAATGCTCTGCTATAAGAGTTGATACAGGCTTGGCATCACTCATATTATATTTTTCAATGAACTTTTACATAAAGGTCCTTTGAGTTAGCCAAAGCCTCTTTTTCTCACGATCCCTCGTGATTTCCATACTTAGGATCTTATTTGCGGAACCAAGATCCTTCATCTAAAAGTTCTGGCTTAATAATTACTTCAGCTTGTTGATTTCAACCTTGCTTCTTACTGCTATCAGCATATCATCTACATAGAGAATTAGAAAGATTCTCTCTCCTTTATTATACTCTTTCCAGTAGACACAACAATCATATTGTCCCTTGTGACACCCTATGCCAAGCATATATGAGTCAAACTTTTTATACCACTGCCTAGGTGTCTGCTTGAGACCATATAAGGATTTCTTTAATCTGCAAATAAGTGATTCTAACCCTTCTGCTTCAAATCCTTCTGGCTGTCTCATATAAATTTCTTTCTGAAGTTCTCCATGGAGAAAAGCTATTTTCACATCCATCTGTTCTAGTTCGAGAATTTTCTGAGCAACTACTACCAACAACGTGCAAATTGATGTGTTTCACAACCAGAGAGAATATCTCATTATAATCGATACCCTATTTCTGAGAAAATCCCTTTGCAACTAGCATTGCCTTAAACTTTAGAGTTTTATTCTTATCACTTTCTTTCTTTCAAAAGACCCATTTACAATCGATAGCTCTCTTCCCTTTAGGAAGTTTCATGAGATTCCAAGTCTCATTCTTCAAAAGTGACTGTCATTCTTCTTTCATAGCTAACTGCCACTTTACTGCATTTGTATCCACTCGAGCTTCTAGAACTGTGCTTAGTTCCCCATTTTTTGTGATAAATGCAAGTGTTAAAGGAACCATGTCCTTAAACTTTTCAGGACGTTTCTTTATCCTCTCTGATCTTCTTAAGGTAGTTTGAACCGGAACTTGGGACTGTAAGTCTTGAGAAATTATGCCATCATGCTCTATCTCAGAGTCTTCATTATCTTTCTCATCTTGCTCATGCCTCTCAACATCAATTTGTATCTTAAGTTCACCAGATGACTGAGGTTTGTCTTCCGCCTTTTTCATCAGAAACTCATCTTCGTTGAAAGTAACATCTCTTTCAACTATCACTTTGTGAGATTATGTATCCTACAAACGATAACCCTTGACTCCTTCACCATATCCAATCAAGACACACTTTTTAGATTTTGGATCCAATTTGAATTGTTCACTTCCCTAAAGTAATGCATAAGCCGCACATCCAAACACCCTCAAGTGAGAGTAGCTCCTGTGTCTTCCATACCAAACCTCATCTGCAGTTTTCGAGTTCAATGTCGCTGAAGGAGATCGGTTGACCAAGTAACATGTCGTGTTCTCTGCCTCTGCCTAGAACCCATGACTCAAGCTAGAATTGTTCAACATACACCACACATTTTCCAATAGTGTTCTATTCATCCTCTCTGCTACACCATTTTGCTGAAGATTTTTAGGAACTGTTAAGTGCCTAATAATCCCTTGATTTTTACAGTAAGCTTTAAACTCTGATGACAAGTATTCCCCACCATTATCTGATTTGAGAATCTTCACCTTTCTTTCTGTTTGCTTTTCAATTATACTCTGCTACTGCCTGAATTTCTGAAACACATCTGATTTATTTTTAATAGGATACACCCAAACTTTTTTGGAGTAGTCATCTATAAATGACACAAAGTAGTTGGCTCCACCTAATGAAGTGACTTTAGTCGGTCCCCATACATCTGAATGTATATAATCAATCAGCCCCTTCGAAGTGTATTTTTCAATGGAGAAACTGACTTTCTTCTGTTTCCTAAAGATACAATCTTCACAAAAATTCAGTTTACAAGTTTGAATTTCAGAAATCGCCTTATTCTATATGAGCTCTGTCAGCCCACGTTCACTCATGTGACCGAGCCTCTTGTGCCACAAATCTGAGAGGTCCTTGGAATCTTTTGTAGCCGCAACACCACTGTCGCTGATTGTGTTGCCTACTAAAGTATATAGATTCTCCATCTTTTCACCTTTCATCAAGGTCATAGCACCACCTATAACCTTTAGTTTACCGGATTCTAGAATGACTCGGCATCCTATCTCATCCAATGCCCCCAACAAGATTAGATTTTTCTTCAGATTAGGCACATGCCTAACCTCAGTAAGAGTGCGAACACAACCATCAAACATCTTGATTCTAATCGAACCGATACCCACTGCTTCACATACACTATCATTCCCCATCAAAATCATCCCACCATTGGCTAATACTGGTTAAACCAATCCTTGTACGAACACATGTGATACGATGCCCCTTAATCTAAGATCCATCTATCATCAAACTGACTAGAGCCTAACAATGCACACAATAGGTCTTCACCAGAATCTAACTTAGCAACACTAGCCTGTTGCGAAGTCCCTTCATCACCCTTATTATTATTCAATCTCTGCTTGCAATATTTGCGAATATGTCCAGATTGCTTACAGAAGTAACAGATAATATCCTTTCTGTCACCCCTAGATTTGGACCTGTTGTTTCCTCTCGTTGATTTATTATCCCCTCTGGATTTGTCTCTTTTACGATCATAGTTTCGACCCCTTTCGCTTAAGAGACTAATCTCTTCGGAGTTAGATTCGGGCTATTTTCTCAATTCGTAGGAAAGAAGTGTAGCAGTCACTTCTTCAACGACAATAGTATCTTTATCATAAATTAATGTAGTAACAAGGTGCTCATAAGATGATGGCAATGAGGTGAGCAAGAGAAGTGCTAGATCTTCTTCTTCAATTTTCACCTCAATGCTCAATAGTTCACTAACTATTTTATTAAATGAATTCAAATGGTCATGAATACGCGTACCAGCCTTCATATGAAGGGTGTAGAGTTGCTTCTTCATGAAGAGTCTGTTAGACAACGACTTTGTCATGTAGAGAAATTCTATCTTCTTCCACAGATCCACGATCGTCTTCTCGTGAAGAACATTATACAGAACTTCCTCAGACAAGCACAATCAGATAGTGCTTATGGCCCTCTTATCAATATAGTTCCACTCTTCATCAGACATCTCTGCCTTCTTCCCATCTCTTTTCTAAGTAGGGCATCATCAATGCCTTGTTGGACAAGGAGATTTGTGACCTTGACTTGCCACAAAGCGAAGTTATTCTTTCAAGAAAACTTCTCCACCTCAAATCGTGCATTCGAGACCTTCATCGCCATTGTAGTGTAAACCTCACTCTGATACCACTTGTTAGGAATTCTACCCACTCTACGAACTCTCTATCGCGATGAATGCAAAAAAATAAGAAGATTCAGACAAAAAATTAATCACACGCACAACACAAAGATTTACGTGGTTCACCCAATTGAGGGCTACGTCCACGGGAGTATATGCGCTAATTTTATAAATGTTTACAACACACACACTCTCTTCTCTCTAGTGCAAACTCAATCAAGATCTAACACAATCTTCAATAATAAATCCGTTGTTAAACCAAGGACGCAGTCCTTCAAATAACAAAGAAGAGATCTGTCGGAATATAATCACTATTCAGACACAAGAACGGCTTCAACCAGATCTTCAATCCCCAAGCTATTCTTCAATATTTTTTCTCTCAAAGTATTCTCACAGTTTTCTCACATGAAACTTTCACCAAGCTCTCTCTGGATCTCTAAAGGAACTTTCTGCAAATAGACACCAAACCCCTTTTGGAAAATGACTCACAAATCTCCTAAAACTTGCAAGTATTCAAAACACTTCCAAAAAAGTCTCCAAAACATATTATGGAATATTTTTGGCTAAAGCAATATTCCAAAATAGCCACATGTTCAAACCTGCGGATCTGAATCCGCTCAACAGTCAATCGATTGACTTCCCAACCTCAATCGATTGACTTTTCAAACTCAATCGATTGATTTATCAACCTCAATCGATTGGCATCGGTGGTTGGGATTAAACCTTATTCAGCAGAACTAACCATCTGGATGATAGTATTTGGCTAGTTGCCTATAAGCAAACATTATTTTATCTTCATCGGCATTCCTTTCCAACTCTGTAAATTAGAAGAATAAGCAAATTAGAACCAAATTATCACCAATGGGAGAAAATAAGATACGCCAACACAAACAAGTTGCAACTGACAGGTGAATAGAAAGATCAAGAAAATAAGAACCAGCTGCAAAATGATCAAATTATAAAAGAGAATCCAAATCTCATTACTTAATTCCAAAACCCAGAAAAGAACAATATTTTATCCTTTGTTTTAGAATAGCTTAGCAAATAGAGTTAGTGTTATGTCCAATTACAAAACTTTTTTTTGGTAAATTGGTCAGATGGTATCCAACCACAAGTAATTAAGAAACTGTAAATTTAAAACAAAAAAGATATGAAACTCATTTATTAAACATGAACATGAGAAAGGAAAAAAAAAGGAAACTAGGCATATGCCGAAAATTTGTTTAAACTGAAACCCTGAATGGTCATCATCAATTCAGAACCTAAAGAACTCTTGCATGAAACCATAATGGAAGTTGTTAAAAAGAGCCTAAAAATCAAAATGACATCAAAGTCATATATTAGTAGAGAATAAAATCGTAGACGTATGGAGGAACAATCATAAACAGAGATAAAATAGAAATTTATGTTTATTTTTTAGTAATTGAAAACAATTAAAATTCACATTTAGCAGATTATGAAAAAAATCTGAAAACTCAGAAGTTGGTATGAACGCTCGTAAAAACGAAACTCTTTTTAGTAATTACAATTTTACCTACAGACCATCATCCAATAGTATACAATAACCCTATTAGAATCAACACAGAACTAACAAAATATTGAACAAAAATGACTGTCCAATCCATGACAAAAAATGAATAGGATTCATGGAAAAGTACATATATCACAAAGTATTGTCCTCGACGTATGCCTCACTCTCTTGCAAAGGAAAATGCCGGAATTTTAGCTAAACCCAAAGATATTCAAATCGCTATAAAAACACTTATATTTAAGCAAAATATAAAAGAATATAACACTGTCCAACCCATGATCCAGCAGTGTTGGGATGCGGCATAGCTTATACAAAAATCCCATCATGTTGTAAGAATCAGATGTTAGGAGATGCTACCTCCACATTTTTATACAATCTGATCATTGATGGGACAATTACAGATTCAATTATACATCTAGAACATATGCATTTCATAACAAACTTTCTCCCAAGAGGTGTAACATATAGTCTCTTTTTGTTTCATTTTTTCATTTGATCACTGATTTTACTTCTTTGTTGATATTTTTCTAAGATAAAATGCCCCATTTCTAGCGGATTTCTGAGAGAGAAGTAAACAAAACTCATCATTCAATTAAAAAAACTTACTCAATGTAGGCCATAGGTGCAGCATTCCCCACTCGTATGCGAGTTTGGAGTAATCTTGTGTATCCACCTGCTCTATCTCTGCTTACAAAAAGTATTATTTTCACTTGAGCAGCAACGAAAAAATTTAATACCTGCCAAATGTAGGGGACTGATCCTTTGCCTCCCTCTTCTAGACTACTGGAGGGATGCTCGTACCATTTATAAGAAACAACTAAGATGGAAAATAAAAGGGAAATGTATTTACTTATAGCGATATGCCATCTCGGTGAACAACTTAAGAATAACGTCATCACCACGAACGAAAGCAGCAGCTTGCCTTGCAGTTAACAGGGTACCCTAAAAAACATCATGTCCAAAGTAAGGTTAAACTTGTATAAAAATGGGAAGCTAGCAGAACCCACTGAAGAATGTAAACTATAGATATATCAGAAATTACCATATTTGGTATCCAATGTTCAAACTAGCTATAAATCTAGGAATCTTTTCGAGAAGGGTGAATCACAAATCACACAGAAAGTTTATTTTCAAAGAGAAAATATTAACTCATTCATGTTCGCTTTATTAGCTTGAATGGGGGAATCTATAAGATTATGCCTTCTTTCAAAGAGAAGGGTGAATCACAAATCACACAAAAAGTCTATTTTCGAAGAGAAAATATGAACTCATTCATGTTCGCTCTATTAGCTTGAATGGAGGAATATATAAGTTACTTATTATCCAATCAACTACAACTTTAAAAATAAGTTACTTATTATCAGATCCACTAACCTTCCTTTTTTGTTTGCCTCCACCAGATTTAGCAAGCTTCGGAGATGGAGCCAACTCGATTTTGGGGTCTTGACGAGGTGGGACTACTCCGTTTCGAAGCTGCTTGAGATCAGTGCATAGAGCCGTATGGCAACTAAATTAGCGGATCAAACATGTTAAAAAGAATGAGCACCAATTTATCAAAAAATAAACAACTAACAACTAAAATAGAATACATATATATATATATATAGAGAGAGAGAGAGAGAGAGAGAGATCTGTAAAATGAAAACTACATAAGCGGATCAAACAAGTTCAACAGAATGAGTAGCAATATATCAAAAAACAAACAAACATCTTCTATAATGTAAGAAAAAAAGTATTATAGAGCTACTATAGATATGTAAAATGGCAATTACATAAGCTAATCAAATGTGTTCAGCAAAATGAGTACCAATTTATTTTATTTTTTAAATCCTTAGTATTATAAAGCTATAAAGAAGCAACTTCAGCGGATCAAACAAGTTCATCAGAATGAGTGTCAATTTATCAAAACAAAAATGAAAAAGAAACAAATGGCAACTAAAATAAGCAGATTAGAGCTTGGAAAAAGTAAATAAATAGGTAAAAATTGAACGAGATCTATTTTGAAAACAAGAGACAGAGAGAGAGAGAGAGAGAAAGAGAGATTACAGTTTTTGCCTTGAACTGTGTTGAGATAGAAAGAGCTCGATCTGAATCATAACCGTGATTTCTTTCGTGAGGTTCTTTAGCCAAACCAAGCAACCCCCAAATTTGAGCTCAAGAAGTTAAAAAATTCATCGAACTAAAGCGAGAAACAAGGAAATTATAGAACCTAGCTTTAGCAGATTCAATCCTCCAACGATTGAATCATGGACAAAATCAAGAAAAACAAAGAAGATATATTAATTTGATCTTAAGAACTAATAAAGCAGATTGGTCTAAAGCAAAAAATAAGAAAATTATAAACCCTAACTTGCGTTAAAATTAATTAATCTGAAGCAAACCCATGTTGACGATTCAAATCTAAGATCACTTGCAGCATACGAGGAACGATACATTGCTTACATCCAGATCCCAAGCCCTATCTCAAACACTTTCATTAACATAGATTCAACATCTAAAGGCACTGATCAAATCCAATCTGAAACTTAACTGGCTTGGTCTCGTAGAAAAGGAGCTCACAATCTAGTCAATCGAACAACAAACACTCCACACCAAACCATGACCGATTGAAATCGAAAACCTAGCAACACATATTCGAAACGGCAACTTCTCTTAGCAAAATCAACCCTAATTTGACATATTTTTTAGGGTTTTAATCAATAGAAGCTCCCAAAACAACCCTAACAAGTCACAAATCCCGATTTCGGAGAGAGGAAGACGAGAGAGAGGCTAGGTTTTCGGAGATAAAAATGAAAGATTGAGAGAGAGGTGTTCTGTATTAGTGATAAAGAGAGAAAAAAGAGGCTTGGGGTCAGCTCGATAGATTTGCACATGATAATAGCACGTGATAAGAGGATGATTTAAAAAGCTACTGCTTTAACTTAAAAAATCACTGTTTTAGGCATTAAAATATCACACCACTATTTCAAGCAATGATTTATTTTATGCTGCTACAGTGGTTTTTTCGTCATTTTCACGTAGTAAAGTTATGTGCAGATTCAGTTTTTTGAGTAGTTTCTCTTGGGTTAGAAGTAGGATTCGGGTATCCTATATAAAGGGAAAGCTCATGGACGAAAAAGAGAGCTTTTAGAGAGAGCTTTGGTGAGAGAGTTTTTCAAGAGAGAAAAACTTGGGTGAATACTTTGGAAAGGCAATGTATTGAAGAATTGTTTGAGGACTGAAGATCCGATTAAAGCCGTTCTTGTGTCAGGATCATTATTATATTCCGACAGATCTCTTCTCTGTTTTTTGAAGGACAACGTCCTTGGTTTAACAACAGATTAGTTGTTGAAGATTGTATTTGATATTGTTTGAGAGTGCACTAGAGAGAAGAGAGTGTGTGTTTTATAAACGTTCATAAATAGTGCATATACTCCTGTGGACGTAGCCCTCAATTGGGTGAATTACGTAAATTTTGTGTTGTGTGTGATTATTCCCTTGCATCTTCTTATTTTCCGCATTTATCGCGATCGAAAGTTTGTTAATGTGAATTGAATTCCTAGCATAGGTGACCGATGAACATAGGGTCAATTTTTGAGCATTCTTTGAAAGGTAGCTTTATGGATTTCCTCAGTTGAATGCTTATGGAAAAAAAAAATTGATATTTAGTCAGACCTATGGAAAAGCTAGATGGAGTTTAATGTGTGTTCAAACTTTAAACCTTCCAATTTTTTATAAATTGTGAGGTCTCAGAGGGGCCCAACCATGGATCAAAATGCCGGAAAACTGATACGTATCGTCCAAGCCCAAAACCGGTCCGTATCGAACGATATGTATCGGTATCGGTCCGTATCGAACGATACATTGAATGTATCGTTCGGTACATCCTATATATATTAACGATGCGGTACATTGAATGTACCATATTGTTCACCACCGATACCGATACGTATCGTCCGAAACGTATCGGTATTGGACGAAATTTTGATCCATGGGCCCAACTAACTTTTTCTAGTGAATATTTCTTATCTTTTGGGACACTAGCTGTGTTGCACCATCAAAGATGATGGTGCCTTAATGGTCATGGCCATCTGATCAGTCAGTCGTTGACTGAATTATCATAACCATCCATGAATGAGCTTTTTTCATAACCATCTAAAAACAAAAATTGACGGGTTTGGACAAGTGGCTCATAGATTGAATGGTCTAATGGAAGGGCACATCTAGAAATTGTAAAATCTTTCTTGTTCATTTCTTGGTTGCCCTATGATCCAGATTCAAGATGGTCAAATGAATAGACCATGAAGCAAAGTGATCATCGCAGCACTTTAACATGGACCCTAGAGTAGATATGCATACGACTATCAAGTGGTCGGGTCTGGTCGGGTGGAATTTTCGGTTCGCATGACTCCGTCGACCCGACCTTTGGAGGTGTATATATATTTTAAAAAAAGAGGCTACTATATTTTAAAAAAAATTTAAATTATATATTTTAAATTTTCCCTTTTCCTCCTTTTTACTTCATATTATAAGTATACTCTATTTAATATTTAGTCTCACATTAAAAAGAGAGTAATATTTATAATTATTTAATATTTACAAAAGAGGCATTAGCCCAGTTGGTACACTCCTCCATTGTGAGGGGATAGGTCGTGGGTTCAATACTCGTCCTCCACATTGTCTCCCACCCTTGTCTTTACAAAGTATGGATTGGATTCATTTAGTGTTAACCTCACCGTTGTAGTTAGTGCTCCCTCATGCAGGGCCAATTCAAAATCCCCTTAGCCCCAATATTAATTTATATATAATATATTAGACTGGGTCACCCAAATTTTTTCAAAATTGGTCTGATAACTGGCCCAGTGGACCTGTTGACCGCCCTATGATATGAACACCGTCCTATTCTCTACTCGTTTTTTTATTAGCGTTAAACTCTTTATAACTTTGCAATCCTTCATATCCCTTCTCACGACTTTTCTTTATGTTCATTCATAGCGTCTCAACTCTTAGATAAACATGTAAAAATCTTCTCCAGCGGCATTCTATAATTTTTTCTTTATAGGTGTTACTATGTACTCATTTTGAATTTTATTCTTTGTTGTTACTCCACACAGTCATCTCAACTTATAGTCACATATCCTCTATCTACAAACAAAGGCCTTGTTCAGGTGTTTCTTGACTTTTCCCAGAAAATCTCTGAATCCTGACAACTCTGATTCCTGTTGATTATTAGCAGATTTTGATTCCTATGTTTTTCCAAAATTGTTCTTAAGTTGCCCTGATTTTTGGCTTTTCTCATAAAAGCTAATTTCTCAATCGTTCTTAAGTTATTCTCCGAAAAGCTCAAAATCAAATGAATCGGTGGTTATGCTACCATCATACGAATGTGAATCATCAGACTAATTATCGTACTTGGGTTGCTCTAAAATTTTAAGGGCAACCAATCCATACAAAATAGCACTTATTTAATGGATAATTTTTTCAAAGTTCTTGCAATACCAAAAGCGTCATATATATATGCAATAAATATTACATACTCAGAAAAGTGTCTCGGCCGTTATCATTCATGCCAATTTATGCGGCTCATTAGCCTCGTACATTCAAAATTGCATTAAGTGAAAAGGAAAATTGTAGAAAAAGTGACATATAATCCTTCTGTAGGTGACTATGAGATAGTGTCGTCGTCATCTTCGTCTTCGGAAGAGTATGAGGCAGTGATTGTATGTCCGGGAGAATCAGTTTAGTTGTCTCAACCATCACCGTGAACATGCTGCAAGGAAGGCTTCCAATAGGGATCCAGCTCATCCTCTGACTCAATGATACGATCAAAAGTATTGCCCTCGGAGTTCGACCTGAGGAGCACTGGGTTATTGGCGACCCTCGGTGGTCGAATGATCTGAGTCACGGGCTGCACTGGTGGTGCACAATAGGCTGATAGGAGCACTGGGTTTTGGAAAAGGCCTCGGATTGTTAGTGGCCGGACTCGAGGACGAATCCTCAGAGGCACAAGTGCAATTGGATGGTGTTGGACACGTAGGTGCAGTTGTAGCCCCCAATATGGAGGATCTAGGTCTATTACATCAATCCTTCGCCTAGCTGGAGGGGCGGGCCGTGACAACATTCATGTCGAGTTCTAACTGTGGCTTTCATTGACCATCTAAATCAAGTACCTCACTGAAATCAAGTAAGAACTATTAAACAAAATTTAGGCATTGCCAATGGACAAAATCGATTACCAGTAAGAACTATAAAAATAATAATGGGGTTTGAAGTTGCCATTTTCATGTGCAAATGCGACAGGTAACAACAGTCCTCTGTGCAAATAAATTGATGTTAAAAAACATCAAACCAAACGAGAAAATTAAAATCAAATAATAAAATAATAAAATAAGTAATGAACAATAACTTATAAGTGCATAAAATATTATAACAAAAATAATAATGGAGTTTCAAATTGCCATTTTTATGTACAAGAAAAATGCAGCAGGTTACAGCATTTTGTGCAAACACAATGCTGCTTCAAATTTGAATTTCTTGTCGTTGGTCAAGGACCGTTGGGAGGGTTAAGACTTGCTGTATATCAAGCAGCAAGTATACTCCGTAATAGCTTAGAAGCAGAGCCTTTCTAACCAATTACCCCAGAATTTGAGACATCCTTTCACTCGAAAAGGGCTCCACTTTTCGTGAGGCCCACCAGAACTCAAGAGCGGAGGAAAGATGTAGGAAGGCTCCGAAACCGGATGCTTTCTGAGGGAAAACTCAGATTCTGAGTCTTTCCTCCCAACCGAACGAGGCCTAATATAGTAAATTTATAAATAAGAACAAAAAAAGGAATGGAAGAGATTATTATTATTATTATGGCAATTGGGAGATCGGTTGCACAAGATGACCCGTGCAAGCGGTCGCATTTTCACATGCCCCATGGCATGATCAACCCAAAACAACCCCCATTTCGGTTGATCAGTTATGAGACATGTGATTTAAAATATATATATATATATATATATATATATATATATATATATATATATATATATATATATATATATATATATATATATATATATTTATTTATTTATTACTTTTTGAATTTCGACTTCCATTTGATGGGTCAAAGATATGATAATGTCTCAAAAATTAAACTTTGACCACATTTTTAATGGTGAATATATATTATATTGTGCTCAAATTTTTTGCGTGGAACTTAATCGATCTTATCTAAATTATCGAGTCACGAGATTCACGTGATGGTCTGGTGAGGATGATTGCAGGTATTTCTCTACACGTGGGTGTATAGTCCCTAGCCTCTATTATTATTAGGGAGCCATTACTTGCACTCGCTTTTTAAGTGATTGCACCGAGGTTAAAAAAAGACTTCATATTTTAGGGACACGTGACATGTGAAACACAATTTAGGCCGTCTGATTTAAAGTTCATGATCTATAGATCCTTAGTGGATAAGATTGGCAGGAAATATAATCTTCATCATGGGATTCAATATAGTAAAAGGCTATTATTTGATTCAACGGTTGACAACAATAGATCATATGATAAATATCGCGTTTTGCTCCAATCTTATCTACAAAGGATCTATAGATTATGAACTTTAAATCAGACGAACTAGATTGCGTTTTTACATGTCACATGTCCCTTAAATTATAAAGTTTTTCTTTAATTTCGATGCAATCACTAAAAAAGCAAGTAATAGTTCTCATATTATTATTATTTATTTATTTATTGCAAACGCCCAACAGCAGCACTATCATAGTTGGATGGACAAGTTATACAAAAATAGAGGAGAGATTGCATGTGGAGAGAATCTAATCCAAATATAAAGAAAATTTATATCTTCTTTTTCACCATGTGTCATGAACTTTTGAACTTCACTGATTGACCAAATAACAAAAGAAATATGATTGACCAAATAAGCAATAAAAATGTAAGCATCAATCCATATCTATCAGTAATTATAGCTAATCAATAATATAATTGGCTTTGCCTAAATGTCTCCCAAGAATTATGAGACCGTGTAAGAATTTATAGAGATTCAGCCACGTGGGTTACCCTGTACCAACCCAAATTAAATTGGTACTTAAGGATGCAGATTTAATTTACCAAATTGAAATCGTAATTTCGATTATTGATTCGATTGGGCCAGAACTGAAACCAAATTGAAACAAATATGTTCGATTCGGTTTCAGTTTTGTTTTATTCTTTTAAGCAATCTTTTGGTTTTCGATTTTTTTGTGTTTTTCCTAATTTTTTTCGAATTTCTAACCCTACCTAACTAGTCTTCAGCTTCAGTCACCCAAAACTGATACCGAACTGAATTGAAATTGTTCGGTTTCAGTTTCAAGTCGGTGTCTGTTTGGTTCAATTTGGTTGGTTTTTGTGTCAAAACTTGAATCCCTAATTCCAAGTAATTGTTACGATCCCAAAATAATAAGGAATTAACTTTCCGTTCTACCACGTGCTTGATATTTTTAGAGTATTGATTAGGACCTTAACAAATGGTATTGAAGCCACCACCACGTTTCGAGTTCGAGTCGCAAAAGGGGCAACCTAGGGAAATGACTACCTAGGAGGCCTAAAGAGGGGTACTAAAGTGAATGCCACCAGAGAGTGTGCCCACATAAGGGGCGACCTGCGGAAGGTCCCAAAGGGGGTATTAGATTAAGAGCCACTGCATACATCGGCTGCAGAGCGTGATAGTTTGTTATGACTCCAAAGTAATTAAGAATTAACTTCTCGCTCCACTAACCCCTAAAAATTTTTGAAGTCTTAGTTAGGACCTTAAGAGTAACCTAAGTCGGTGCAGAATGCGTGCTAGGGTACTTCCGCCGTGGGCTGCCCAAAAGCACTAGAATTCAAAGAAGCTTAATGGGGGAGGTTTAAAATGGCATCTCTCTCTCTTTCTTCTTTCAAAAAAACAAAGAAAGCTGCTCTCAAATTTAGAATCCCATCGGTATCTAGTATCTACCGAATACAATATGTGTCAGTATAAAAGATGTTGACGGTATAACCACCTTTCCACAATTTTTTTTTCCTGTTGATGATTGACCATATCCGACGGTGATAATTTTGCCTCATGGCACCACTATCATATCTGATGGTTCTAAGCGCCATCATATAATAACTTTTTAGTTATGTGAGCATTAATTCTTAACTAATTTTTTATAATTAGGGCTTTGGTCTAATCGGGTGAACTGTATATACCTGGTTTTCAATGGAAAATTAAAACCTTGGATGGAAGAGATTTCAACGTGAAAGTCAAGATTCTTAACCTTATGGGCTTGTGTGATTGCCTCTAAGCCATCAACGCGCTAAGTTCATTTTACACATAAAGTTTGATAACAATATTGTCAAATGGTATGACTTTTAAAGCATCATTTGGCATAGCTCTTTATGAGCTCCATGCCAGAGCCCGATATACTTACTTTAGCAAGCCCCTTTTGTCCTTGTTAACTCCCTGAAATATAAGATTTACCTGCTCTAGCAGCTACCTCCCTGCTCTCCGCTAACTTTATACCGGAGCAAATAAAATCTATTCTGACAAAGAGTGAGCAGAGAGCAACGGAGAACTGCTGAAGCAGATAAATCCTGTTATGCAAGGGGGTAGCAAGGAGAAAGGGAGCGTGCTAAAACAGGTAGTAGAGATTTAGCAAAGAAAAAGAGAACTTATTAAAGCATGTAAACCCTGCTATCGCAGAGAGCTATGCCAAACACATCCATCGTTATAAGCATAATTGGGGACAACGTGTAACAAGGTCATTTGAATACACAACCACATAACTTCACAAATGTAATATTAGTCACTAAGCGTCCATTTGGTAACTTGTATTCTGCCTAAAATACAAGATTATGAAGGATTTTCCTGTAAGATAGTAATAATCCATTGTTTAGTAATGTGGTGGGCCCTACAAAAACTTTTAACAATATTGGATTATGACTGATTTTAGAATACAAAAAAAAATCCTTGATTTCACCCATAATACAAGATTCCTGCCATTGTATTATTTCTCAGGCAGTAAAGACTCCTTTCACCCATAATCCATCGTTTGATTTTCAAATATAAGTAGTGAAATCTTGTATTATGCACTTTACAGCTCAAAAATACTACTAAACAGACGACATTATAGAAATCTCGTAAAGTATATAATACAGGATTCTACTTTGCAAGCAAATACAGGATTTTGGAAGAATACTTGTATTCTTCATTCAAGTTACCAAATGGGCTCAACCTTTTTCCAAAGTCGACCTAATGGGAACTGCGAAAAGCCCGAATTTGCCTCCAAATTTCAGTCATCAATCCAAAGAATTCTAAATCAAACTACCAATTTTTTTCCCATCTTTAATGTACGATTTTTTATTTTTTAACAGTATCAGCTTATATATGATATGTTTTTAAATAAAATTACTGTCTGATAGGGTTAAATTACCATTATATGGCGTTCCTACTGAATCACATTCATATGGGTGTTCCTACCACATCACACTCATGTTAATTTTTGATAATTAATTTCTCTTATTTTTTCTTGTTTGAAGTTTCGCTGAATTTTTTTCCATGCAATGGATTTGTTTCAAACATATACATATTAGATAGATATACGTGATGGTTATAGCTAGAGAAAGGTAGAGTAAGAAGAGAGAAGATTGAGGCGCTGCTCTGTAACTCTTTTCTACGAAGCAATTTTCACTTGAAAAAAGTTGGGTTAAAAGTACTTTTCACCCAAAGACCCAGTCACCTCTGGCTAAAACTGGTGTTGCAATGAGAAGCCGCTTAGTGTTGCTTCTAAAAAAAACCATTTTTAGCTTGTGAGAGATCTTTTTGAGAAGCACCATTTGAGAGGAATCATGTGACACCCCTCTTTACAACACTTGAAAAGTGCTTTTTGGAAAAGGGTTGTCAAACAGGACCTGAGACTTATGACAGAATCAGCTTTTCACTGTTTCGTAATTAGCCTCTCATGTATATCTTCTATACATTTAACATTTACAGATTACATGGATAACAATGAGCTCAAATTTTGAATCCAAAACATATAGTAAATATATAAAAGATGTACTAATTTAATTTTAAATTGTGGCGGTTTTCGATTGCTCTTAACACAGCTGACTGCAGGTTGTTGGGTTTCCTTGGCTATCGCACACATTTAAATTTTGTTGGGTATGATCCCAAAGATTATCTGTAGATAATTTGTAATTATCTTGGCTGGATGAATAACTCAGGTGGGTCAGTTTTCTGTTACTGTATTGTTGTATTAGTGCTTCAAGTTTCTCTAGTATCCTTCTTAGTTGATTAGTTCAACTTTGATCATTTTTCATTTTCCAAATACCAAAAATGGAGTCCCTCAAAACCCTGGCTAGTTGGGATTTCAGTATTGTGGTAAGGCCTTAAAGAGCCAACTTATAATTTGGTTTAACTGTTAGGCCTCAAAATTAGGTTTTCTGATCCAAGATAACATATAGGGTCCAGGCCTAAATGTAAAATGCTAAAGTATTCATGTATAGATAACTCTGGTGGGAACACACACTTTGAGAGAAGTACTAAAATGGAGGAGTTTTATATTAGAAAGATATGGTAGAGGTGTATCAATAATGGTCGATCAAGCTGAGATAGTCAATCTCTACTTCTCGCGGGATTTTTGAAAAAATTTCTGCACCTTTCTAGAATTTATGAGATAGACTCTACACATGGGCTGGCAGAGTCAAAAAAATTAACCATTGTTGTCAACTCTCTTAGTGCCGATTGAGCATGCAAAAATTTGGTCCAAAATCGCCTCATATGCGGTGCCCAATTGCACCCTAATATATCAAAGGTTGCTGGTCTTCAACCAAACAGTAGAAACATGGTTTCTTAGGATACCATGCTTACCAAACGCATTTTTGCTTCCCTAGTCAACCAGGTATTCCTAGGAATCTCTCAGATTCCTACCAACCCTACCCATTTGCACCCTCCTCTCCATTAAAATATTTAGAAAAGTCCTTATCACAGCCCTTCACACTAGAAGAAAACCCTAGATCTTAGGTTCTCCACCCCCTACACTCAGAAAATCATCATCAAAGCCCCTCTCATCAAGCCTCCAAGCACCCATGAATATGATTTAAGACTACCTCCATGCCTAACCTCTCTCTTTTCTTACGTTGCATTATTTTCTTTTTATTTTTTCCTTTTCCTACCTACTGCATTACTCTGCCAAGTCCATCGCCGACATTCTTACGAATTATAGGGTTTAGAATCAAAGATTTGCCTTCAGGCAAGGGGAATTACTGTAATTAGGGCTTATTGTATTTTTTTTTATTTTTTTTTTACCTTTGGCTTGATCGTCACTCTACCTGAATGGTTTGTCAGCAGCCTTAATAGTGATTAGATTATAGTCCGAAAGCCTTCGCAAAAGAACCTATCCGTCTTTGGTTACTTCCTTTTGTAAGGACCCAATTTGAAACCAGTTCAGATATTTAATTTAATTAATTTATTTATTTAATGCATTTAGGATTTTGCAGTTTGTATTAAGGGGTCTTTTGGTAATTCAATAAATAGATGGGTATTTGGGACATTTAAGCAGTTGAAAGGGGGAGGCAAGTAGTGAGCATGAAGGATTGCAGATAGAGATCAAGTTTAAATAGAAATGAGTGAAGAAATAGGACTCTGAAAGCCGGTCTCAAATAAATGAGACAAGGGGAAGATGATGATGACCATCCAAGATGATATTCCAACATATATCATATAGGCTGTATGATAATCAAGATAATCAAATCACATATGCAGTCATGTAAGAGTAATAGCCTAGAACCAATCATAACCATCTAACAATGAACTATTTTGTGGATCCGCATATTTTATTAACCACCCAAAAACAAGCAATTGATAGAATGTTTTCTTTATCATAGCCTATCAAAAAGTTAGCCATCAGTTTGGTAGTACGCTCAAAAGATTCATGCCTAAATTATAGGTGTATAATGAGGGCCACCTCGAATATGATGTTTCAAAGGCACCATCATATAAAAATCCCATGGATTGGTTCTACCAAGAAGCAGAGCCATGTTTCTGGTGCCTGAACCAACTACTGCAGTTCAAAACATAGTTGATTCTTTGTGCTGGATTCAATCTCAAACATGTGTAACTAGTTTGGATTAATTGATTCTGACAAAGTTTCATTTCTTGTTCTTTTACCTCCTGTTTGTTTACATGCTGCTATTTCTCCTGCATCCTTTGAGGTAAATGCGCCATATAAGAGCATTGGGCCTAAGAGGCATGTGGCTGATCACTCTCTCTGCTTCCTTAAGAAATCCTTGTTTGCACAGCAAGTCCACCACACAAACATAGTGATCGATATCTGGTTCAACCCCATAAACGTCTTTCATTTGCGCAAACAAACCCATCCCTTCCTCCACCAATCCACTGTATCGACATGCCGAAAGGCCAGCGAGGAAAGAAATGCTATCCGGTTCAAAACTCTGCATTTGCATTTCTTTGAACCTTTTGAGTGCCTCCTTTCCGTGCCCATGAAGTCCAAGGGCCGAAATCAGAGCAGTCCAAGAGATTAGATTCTTCTCAGGCATCTCCTCAAATACTTTTAGAGAACTCTTGAGATCACCACACTTGGCGTACATGTCTAACAACACATTGCATGCAAATGTGTCAAAGCAGCTCAAATTGATTTTGATGATATGACCATGAACTGCACTACCCAAAGCAAGGTTACAGATATTAGAACAGATGCTCAGGAGGCTTACGAAGGTGAAATTGTCGGGAAGAATTTGAGCAATTAGCATGTTCTTGAACAGTTTGAATGCATCCTTGTAGTCCTCATTGCGAGCACAGGCAACAATTAAAATGTTCCAAGACACAATATCTGGTTCTTTCAGTTGTAAAAGAAGCTCTTGGGTCTCTTGGAATCGACCAGTTTTGTTATAAATTCCAGCAATTATATTGGAGGGCACAACAGATAGTGGAGTAACTGAAGTTGTAGCAAACATCAAGGCGCTAGGAATGAGACCATTGATCGCATACGAGGAGATGATGGAGCTCGTCACATACTCGTTCTCATTGTAACCCATTCTCGTTATCAGAGAATGTATCTGCTCCAATTCTAAAACTTCAGACGGTTTAAGAACAGCAGAAAACGTGAATTCATTGGGATGAATTCCCGAACGCAGCATTTCTCGCAGCAGATAAATCGAAATCTGGCAACCCTTCATCGAGTAACCCGAAATCAAAGCGTTCCAAGACACAATGTTTCTTTCAGGAATGTCCTCAAACATTTTCTGTGCATCCCCTAGTTCATTGCATTTCACATAGAAATCAACCAGGGCACTTCCAACAAAAACATCTGCTTCGAGATTGTTCTTAATGGTTTTGGCATGGATGAATTTGCCATACTCAGGGACTTTTAAGCCAGCACAAGAACTAACTGCACTCGCAAACGTGGTCTGGTTAGGCAAGAATCCATGCATATGCATAATCAAGAACAGTTTCAAAGCTTTCTCTGGTCTCTCACTCTTTGAGTATGCCGCAATCATTGTGTTCCATGAAACCAAATCCTTAACGGGCATTTCATCAAATACTTTCTCAGCAAGAGGCATGCTGGAGCAATTAGCGTACATATTGACGAGAGCATTTGCAACACCAGGATAAAAATCTGCACAAGTTTTAGTTACTATCCCATGTAGTTGCTCCCCGGCTTCAAGATCAACGGCCCGTGTAAATGCAGATAGAATAGCCATCACAGAAAATTCTGACAGATGAATCTCTGTTCTAAGCAGCTCACGAAATAGAACCATAGCTTCTTCAACAAACCTAGATTGCGCTAATCCCCCAATTACAGAATTCCAAGTTACCACATTCTTACGAGGCATTTCTTCAAACAGTTTGAGAACATTATCTAATCTCCCATGCCTCCCAAACAGACCAAGCAATGCAGTCCCTGCAACCGCATCAGCATAAAGCAGCCCAGCCTTCAGAATCAATGACAGCAATTGAAAACCCTGAGAAATCGAAGACGAAGACAAAATGCTGCCCAAGGTGAATTGGGTCGGTCTCAATCCTTCATCCATCAATTGTAAGAAAACCCGCCAAGCTTTTTTTACGTCTCTGTGCCGGTTATAAGCTGCAATAATCGAATTATAGGACACCACATTTCGTTCAGGCGTTCTATCGAACAGTTGTCGCGCGGTTGATAATTCGCCAATTGCAGCATATGCAGTGATGAGATTGTTGTTGATGAAGACGCTTTGGTGGGGTGAGGAACCCATGGTGATGGTGAGGGCGTGTAGAGATTTGGTAGAGAGAGGGGATCGGGTTCTCGAGCATGCTTGAAGTAACAGAGGGAGTTCATGTTGTTGGGGATTTCTGTGGAAGTAGTGGTGGCAAGTTCCATAGAAGATGAAGAAGATGGAGTAGGAACAAATTGAGAGGCGATTGAAGATGGAGAGAGAAGCGTCGTGAATCTTTGTAGGGAACGTTGCATTCATCCAAGGGCGTTCCAAATTTCTTAGAAGGTTGCATTCATCTAAAGACGAAAATAATAATATAAACTATAAAAAAAATTCTGAAAATCAACACTCCTCACGGAACCGTAGAAAGTTTAAAACTTTCATAAATGACATCAACCTCTCGCTGAACCACACAGCGGTTACTTGTTTTCTAATAATTAAATGGCATTTTATGATTATGGGTTTCAATGGGTTTGAAGGGACTGGGTTTGGGTCGGGCCTTAAAACAAGTAACCGCTGTATTCTCAAGCATGTTGGAGTGTTATTCCAATGCTCCAGAATACACCATATCGCCCCATGAGGAGAGGGAAACGGACCGAGTGAAGACGTTCTCGAACTCTTCATGAAGCCGTAGCTACAACCTACTCAAGCGGACCCTACCAGCTCCGGGTCCCGCACCAGCAGCAGTAGCACCACCACTAGTGGCACCACCACCACCACCCCCACCACCACATCAGGACCCACCCGTGGGGGGGGCACACCCAGTTGACCCACCAGTGGAGGGGACACCCTCCTGCATCACCTGCCCACCTACGCCCTGGCCCCATGGCCGGCCTACACCCACTACTTCATATCATTTGGCGAGCTACTGCCGAGACGATAGAGGACGTGTTGGCCAGGATGGAGGCCAACAATGAGAGGATGAACCGATGGATGGACTTTCTGATGTTCCATACACTCCGCTATATCTATCCGTTGGACTACCAGCAGCGCCTCGCGCAGGAGGCGGAGTGTACGGCAGGTCGGACCGCCTTCCATACGGGTCCAGTCTTCCACGCGGGTACCTCTACAGCCGATGCATCTGGCTCGGCGCCCGAGCAGCCACCTGAGACGGGTCACCCACAGGCCACGGAGATGACACAGCCACCATCTGAGCTGCCCGTTATGTCAGAGCCCGCCCCAGCATCAAAGCAGCCAGGAGAGGAGATGGCGTGAGCAGCTGACGATAGTTTCATTTTGTCATCTTTTTGGATATTGTAGTACAATTGTATTTACATTCCCCAGTGTAATTATGGAGCAAAGTGAAAGAGACTTGTAAATTTTGAAAATTTTAATGAAATACAGAAAATTTTGACGATGTACTTGAATTAATTATGTTTACTCGCTCTGTGTAATGTATCCGTCAACTTTTGTGTGTATGGGTACGCGACACCCCAGTGTGTGGGGTACCCAAGCGAGCACCTTTGGGTTATTTTTGAGGACAAAAATTTTCAAGGTGGGGAAAATGTAATATCTCAAAAAATTGATCGTTTGACTTTGACCTCAAGATTCATGCCCGATTTATCGTAGGTTTGACCAAGTGATGGTCAAACATTGAGTTCATGAAGCTATGTACTAATGTGAGATTAGTGTGACCTAAGTGTAGAGTATTGTGTTAAGTTGTAGTCACATACACCTATCTCTGGTGTATGTGTTTAACACACAAGGCCAAGAGAGAATATAAGGGTTTTAATAACCCTAGTTTTTCCTTTTGTTGGTTGTTGAGGAGAGAGTTAAGAAGAGAGAGAGAGAGAGAGAGAGAGAGTAAAGAGGAGTTATGAAAGTGGAGTTAATGCAAATCAAGAGGAGATTAGAGCATTGATTTTCGGATTCAAAAGCGATTTGGGATCGTTGAAGCAAGTGATGGAACCCTAGCCATCAAACCCAACAAATAAATCCCTTGAAGGGATTATTGAGGTGAGTTTTAATTAAAGTAAATGCATATATTGTAGACATGTTTGATTCAGTCAAGTAGGGTTAAATGAGTAGATTAAAGGCATAGAAAAGAAAGGAGAAAGATTTGGAAGAACAGCCCGGAAGGGGGCTGAATCTGGCCAAATCGATTAATCGAAATTGGAGTTCAATTAATCGATTTTGGCCTGGAAGTTGAAAAAGTCAAGTAAGCCCGATTTCGATTAATCGAATTAGATTTCGATTAATCGATTTGGATGCTCGATTAATCGATTTGGAAAGCGACTAATCGACTGAGTACTTCCAATGGCTGGAAAACAAGACCTGGGAAAATCGACTAATTGAGTTGGAAAATCGATTAATCGATTTTGAATTTCGATTAATCGATTTGGGATCGACTAATCGATTTCAAAATTTCGACCACTCAATTTGAGAATCAACTTCATTATGTTAGAGACTTCGATTAATCGATTTGGGATAAATTAATCAAATTTGAATCTCAATTAATCGATTTTGAGAATCGATTAATCGATTTGGGTTTCGATTAATCAATTTTGGGAATTGATTAATCGAATTGTATTTCGATTAATCGATTTTGGGAATCGATTAATCGACTTTGACAGTTTTGCTTAACTTTCTAAGTTTTCTTTGAGATTCATGGAGGGTCCAGGACCTTCTTCATTACATCTTTAGTGATGTATTGCATGTATTGTAATGTACCATAGGTGGTACATGTGAAAGCAAGCAAAAGAAGCCGCATGGGACCTTGATGCTTAGACGTTCAGAGAATTGAGGTAGGGAACACCTTGAACATGTACTTCAATTTCAAGAGCATGTATGTAGTGATATAATTATCAGAATTGAAATTGTTTTAACTATGAAAAGCTTTGTGAAAATGGGTGCATGTGTGACATCAATAATGTGATAAAGGCATCTGTGTGATGCAAGTAATTAAGATCAAGCAATCTAATGAGAATGAGAAATCCCCAGGGGATGAGAAAGTAATAAAGACATCAGGTGTGATGCGGGTATGTATACATCCCAGGGATGTATACATATGATTGAATAATTACTGTTGAGACCTAGCTGATATAAGATAGCACACTTACACGGTGAACAACTATATATAAAGCACATGTTATTTTTGTTATTTGAGGTTTGATAGGATATCCCACCAACGTGGCGGGATACCCACAACTGATGCGGCAGGATATCCGTGACCGGTACAGCGGCCAATCCGTACACCAGTGCGGAGGTTTATCCGTAACAGTAAGCCCATCCCAGGGATGTTGAGATGAGTTTTTAACCCCGCCGCCTAGTGAAAAGGGGCTTGGGTCGTATTCCCATGGAATACTTTATAACAACTGTCTATTTAGACGACGATGAAGGGTATCTCATCGGGGCTCGATGCTATATTGCTCGGGGATTACTTAAGTTGAAGATTTAAGTTTTACTTTAGGCCTGTTCATTGTCATTCATGATAAATCAACAGTAAAGTAAGACATGCTAATTACCAGTAAACTTGAATGTAATTCATCAGCTTTTAAATTATTTTCTAGCAATTGCATAGGCACATCATGCTTAGAATATCATGGAATATATGTGAGTCTTAATTTTTATGTTCATTGTGTTTGTTCCTTATTGAGCTAGGATGTAGCTCACCCTTTAGACTATACGTCGCAGGTCCATTGATAGCAGCTGTCAAGGCTTCGGGAGACGTAGATCCAGGTGATTCAGATTACGTGCCTGGAGACGAGTTAAAGCCTCCACCCAAGGACTTCTTCTAGGAGACTCTGCTGTGTACTTTAATAGAGAGTAGTTTTGAGAGCAAATTTGTACGGCTTGGTATGTCAAGCCCTTATTTTTTATAAACATGTAATTTGATTGGATAATTCTTTTGGCGAATCATCTGGGGTGATCTGTTTATCACCGATGGTTCGGACCGATTCTCTGTTCATGCAGTGGCATGAAAGTATAACTGTCTTTTGAATGTGCCAGTTGGGCATATTAACTAATTCTGCTTTATGAAACTATTCGCTTTAATTGTTTATCTTGCTTGTTATACCAATGTTCCGTGCATAGCTTTGGGGCGCAGTCTGGAGGACCGTGCTGATGGCACGGGTTTCAGGGTGCCGAAATCCCGACTGTCACACGTCGCCTCCTGTAGAAAAGTCAGCACTAGATATGGAGGCATTGACGCTTCATAAGGAAGCGTAATCGCTTCGGCGTTGGATTTTTGCAAGCTCAGCATTTATCCAGCATAGTTTAGAAGCCTACCTTCATTGCTGGTTCTCCTTTTCCAGCTGAAGAACCGTTACTTTCAATTGTTGGTTCTCCTATTCCAGTTGTACAACTTTTACTCGGAGGTCATTGATTGACCTCTCACGGTCTTCAATTCTTGAATCGGCAGTCAACTTCCATTTTTCATCAATCCATAGTTTCGCAGACTTACGAAGAATGGTTTCTTCTTCTTCTTCTTCTTCTTCTTCTTCTTCTTCTTCTTCTTCTTCTTCTTCCTCCTCTGCCTCTTCCTCGTCCAAGAAGCAAATAACATCAATGTCAATTTTTTTTCCTCCGCACAGTAATGGGAGGGACCGGTTGTCCTTCACTCGATTTCGAAGGTCTCTGCCGTGCTTTCAGTGCGGCTACTACCACAGGGACGGCGCTTTCTTCTTGTGTGGCCTCCAGTTGTCAGATGCGGGCGGCCTACAAGATGATAGATATTTCATATTAATTTTGATTGATTAAAAAATCAAAAATGCACGACCGCTTTCTTAAGAAGTGATTACGCTCGTTATAGAGGCGGCATTGCTGTATTTAGTAGCGATTGCACTCGTATTAGAGGCATCATCGCTTCATTTCGTAGCGATTGCGCTCCTGTTAAAGGCATCATCGCTTCCTTTGAAAGCGATTGCACTTCTATATTGTAGTAATAGTGCCTATACTTGGATACGATATCGCCTCGTTTCAAATTTTCCTTATGCTCGAAGTCCGCAATATAGGAATGCCTTGTTTGGTCATTTGCTTCCCATGTTAGCAGCCTTGGAAAGTTGATGGTGCCAGCAACCTTGTGTGGGGCGCACTTGTTCGTTAATCTCGTACGCCTAGATCTGAGAAAAATAAACTAAATATTAGATGACTTTCGTAATCGTAAGCGCTTCATAGGAAATAAAACAGGACATTCTCTGAGAGATGATATTTACCTGCAGGGCAATAATGTAATCGTAAATATTGTATTCCCTCTCTACCTTTGGTTTCTTAGCTCTACCCCGATTCATCTTCGCTTTCTCCACGAACCTTAGAAGTTGAGTGTACGCGTCACACCCCATGGATATAAGTTGAAATTGGGGAGATCATCAATGAGGCCGAGGTGAGAGTTGTCGAGGGTATAATGTGAGTTTGTAAAGAGGACAGTAGCGAGGACGAATAATAGATAGAGTTTCAGAAAGTCGTCGTCAGCATCCTAGTCGGCTCTCATAATCGCCGCAGTGATGTGTGACCTTTTAACCACATCGAGGCCCCTGAAAAATCTATGTCTAATGGTCCGTTCATCAAGAATCTCCAACCTGGGAGGGTAAGCGACGGGGTTGGTCATTCGAAGACTAGTTCCCAAGGCAATGGCCTGAAATCTGATAATGCCAAACTTGGCACTCCCAAAATTCTAGACGTTGCCATAGTCCCAGAACTTGATGATTGCGCCCAAGAGGCTGTTGATGCTTCTCACGTCCTTTGGAGCCATAAAGAATACACGAAAGACCGAATCATTGAGCAGATTTTTCCTCTCCTCAGATGTCGCGTCATAAATGTCCGAACACCTTGTGATGGTGCACGTAGTCTTTAGGATTTTGAGAAGCATCTTTAAAATATGTGACACAGAAAAAAGAAAAGTTTAAAAAACAAGGTACTAATAATAGGAGAGGCGTCGCTTCCATGTGTAGGCGCAAGTACCTCAAATGTTGGAGCACCGACGCTCCAAAAGCTAGAGCGGGGAGGCGCCCTCGCCCATAAATGTTGGAGCGCCGACGCTTCATCTATGAAAGGGATGGCGCTTCTATTTGATATTTTTAAAGAGGAATAAAAATAAAAGTACACTCACCTTGTTACTAGATGCAAGAAAAGGGTTTCGCCGCTTTGATGTTTCTTACTGCGCTCCGAGAAGATGAACATGTGGAGGGCAAAGGTGTAAAGTAATTTGTGAATTTGTAATTCACAAAATTGCTGCCTTAAATATTTTTCTCGAATGGAAATGATGGTCATTGCACACCACGATGTCAGGCACAGGAATCCCATCCGCCTCACCCCGCTCCTTATTTAATGTTCTGACAATGGTAATAAATGAAATACGTTTGGGCGTTCCTTCGCACATAATGGTGGAATGTGTCAAATTTTGGGGCGCTTCCTATCATGTACGAAGCGCTAACGCTTCTTTATCATAGCGGATTCGCTGACAGGAGATAGCGCCAATGCTTCTTACCTGAGTGCTAGCGCTTCTCATGGGGAGCGAGCTTTCTCTAATATAAGAGTCATTAATGTTCAACATTCAACCAATAAATGCTAAACATTTCACAAATTAATGGATTCCCTTAAGGGGTGGCCAAATGGGTCTCTCAAACATTCAATTCAAATGGTAATGATTACCATTGAGAACCACGAAGTCATGCCCTACTTCTCATTTAATGTTCTAACGATTGAAATAAATGAAGTAAGGTCGGACGCGCTACATGTCAGAAGAAGTCGTCTTTCATTTCACATAGGGAGCGCAAAGGCCTTGGTTAGAAGAGTAAATGTTTCGCTGTGAAGTGCAAAAGCTTCATTTCGAACCGCAAACACTTCGTTTTGTAGCGTAAAACGCTTCGTTCGAAAGTGTTTTCACTTTGTACCGAAGCGTAATTTTGAAATGTAATGACCACCATTGAAAACTACAATATCATGCGCTGCTTTTCATTAATGATATTACATCAGACAAAAAGATGTCAGGCACGGACTCCCAGCGTCTTGTCACATTTTGCTATTCTATTTTTTCCTTTCTGATTTTGTCAGTGCCAGTGGTAACCATGATTAAAGCGTGGTGAAATTAGGAAAATGAGAGATTGTCGCATCAGCAATAAAGGCGCTACGTGTCGAGCTCCTATCAATATGCGCAGAGATATCTCTACGCCCGAGCTCATATCCCCGACCCTATATATATATAGGAAAAGGTTTCTATCATCCATTGGTTCTACTTATTTTGGGGAAACCTCCAATTAGCAGGACACCAAATTGATGACACAGAGTGCATGGTGCATTGGTTAGATGATATTATAAATAAAAAAATTGAAAACTCATTACCAACATGTTTTTTTTATCCTTGAAATCTGAACCATTGAAATTAGTCAAACTTTGATGAAAGCATTAATTCATTAAGAAAATTTGATCTAACTCAATCATGTGCTCTGTGTCACACCCAAGTAGTGCTTTGGGTGTCACGTGGAGCTCCACAACATCTTGGAGGACGCTTGAGTGCCCTCCCATGAAGAATGAAATCAGCTCCCATACATATATATATATATATATATATATATATATATATATATATATATATATATATATATGGGAAAGGGATCCTTCCTCCAATGGAGGACGGTGAGCGTCGTCCAAGATCCTACATGGAGCTCTATCTGGCGCTTATAACACGATTTTGATACCACATAGAGTACAGGTGCATCGCTTAAATCATCTTTGAAAAAAATAAACTGAAAACTAATATTTACCATGTATTTCTTTAGTAATAAAATTTGAACCGTTGAGATTAGTCCAAGTTTGACTTGTGCTTTAAAAATAATTTTTTGAAATTATTTTCTTTTAAAATCGATCTGAACAATGCACCTATACTTCAAGTGGTACCCAAAATATGTTTTGAATGTCACGTGAAGCTCCACGTGTATCTTGAAAGGCAATCATCGTCCTCCATTGGAGGACCTAACTGGCTCCCTTTATATATAATTAATTATCTTTTCACTCAAGTCATGTGATATAAGCCCATCCTCAAGCTCTTATTGGTTTCATGTCATTTCAGTTGACTTTTTTAGGCTAGTTGAAATGATATGCAACCAATGAGACTCAAGTCATGTATTTATATCCCATGACTCAAGTTAGATGGAATTATATATAATCATCTTACTCAAGTCATGTGATATAAAACCATCACTCGGGCTCTCATTGGTTTTATGTCATTGAAGTGACTTTTCAAGAGTAGTTGAAATGACAAACAGCCAATGGGACTCAAGTCATTGATTTATATCCCACGACTCAAGTTAGGTGGAAATATATATAATCCTCTCACTCAAATCATATGATATAAGCCCGTCACTCGAGTTCTCATTGGTTCCATGTCATTTTAGTTGACTTTCAAGAGTTGTTGAAATGATATGCAACTAATGAGACTTGAGTCATGGATTTATAGACCACGACTCAAGTTAGATGGTATTTTTATCTTTCTCTACAAAAAAAGCTCATGACTCGAGCTGTCATTAGCTACAACAACTACCTTTGACTTTTAAAAAACGCCTAATTTGACATTCAACTAATGACACCTCGAGTCATGGGCTTATTGAACGATAGTCCCACATCGCCTTGGTCAATGGCCTTGGGCTATATATAAACCTGGGTAAACCTCACCTTACAAGCTGATTTTGTGAGGTCGAGTTAGGCCCCATTGGATTTCTACGTAGTATTAGAGCAGATAGCCACATGGATGTAGAGAGACACGTTACACGTGAGGGGCGCGTGAACAATAGTCCCACATCGCCTGGGTCAATGGCCTTGGGATATATATAAACTTAGGCAAACCTCACCTTACAAGCCAGTTTTGTGGTCCATGAATTCTACACTTATGTCCCATGATTCGAGTGAGGAAATCATTTCCCATTTCATATCACCCTCTTACATTAAACATAAGTAGTAATTTGAGCTTAGGTGGGCCAAAAAGTAACCAAAATTTAGTAGTGATCGCTAAAGACACCCATTTATATGAACTTTTTTTATAAGAGCACCTACTTAAGTTTCACCATTTTTTATATAAAAGGTAACCACTCAAGGCACCCATGACTTCTTCTTCTTCCTCCACTCTAGCAAGTCCATAATGATGACGGTGATATCATTGAATCACCCTCTTATCTTTTTCCTCAGCTTCGGCAAGTTGTAAACCAATCGAATCTGACAAAAAAACTTAAAAGAGTATTCATGACGGGGGTTCCCACCGTTAGTGTCACAAACAAGTTTTTCTGGAATCTGATTCTGGGCACCCAACGTCAAATGTAAAAAATTGGAGGTGGGTGCTCGCTGAATATTTTTTTACCATATTATAGATGGTACCCACTCTCATCATTTTTTCAATTTTTTTTTTGTGAGAGTTGTTTGGTACTTCAATGATGTGATCATCATTATTGCGACTCATTAGAGTTGAGGACGAAGAAGATAAAAAAGAAGAAGTGGGTACTTTAGTGATGTTGTCACCGTTTCTACTCTTCAGAGTTGAAGAAGAAGAAGAGGGTCCTTCAGTGATGTCATCATCATCGGTGTGACTTTCCGTCGTTGAGAAGGAAGAAGAAGAAGAAGTTGATGCTTGAGGTGGTTGTTCATATAACTTAAAATAAGAAGTGGGAGTTTTCCATTATTGAAAAACATAGAATATTTTGGTTGTGTTTGGGTTAGCTCTTGTAAGAGCAAACACAACTTCCCGTATAACTCTCCGTAGGAGCAGAGAGCACTTTCATCACTTAAAACATCTCCCCATATAAGATGAGTAGCAGTGTTGTCACTACAAAAATAAGGTGTTTTAGCAGCACTTGCTGTTAAGGCAATTTTTGGTAGCGGCAGGACTAATAGTGGCAGTTTTTGGTAGCGACTGGACTAATAGCAGCAGTTTTTTCTTTAAAAAACTGCCGCTAATAGTCTTATTTTTTGTAGTGTAAAACCTGAAAATTGTTCCCAGTCCAAGCCAAAGTACGAAAGAGCCGCTCTTTGACATGTGCCAATAGAAGTACCCAAACAACAATTGATTTACTAATAAGTGGTCTCTCATTTTTTTTAGTTATATAAACACCCTCTAATTCAAAGGGTTCCCAGTCCCAATAGTGCTGTGTATTTTTTGGATCAAACCGACCAAATCGACCAAATCGGACTGAACCGCTAAGTTTGGTTCGGTTTGGACGGGTACCGGTTTGAGTTTGGTTTGGAAAAAAGGAAAATCGAAAAGTTTGATTTGATTTCGGTTTCAAGCCTCCCCAAGCCGAAACCGACCAAAACGAACCAAATGTAGTTTGGAAGTAATTATATATATAGGCGGGGGTTTTAGTTCATTTTAAAGGGCATTTAAGTAAAATGCATATTTTTATATAAAACCCTACTTGTGTCTTTAGCCTATTCCTAAATTCTAAAATGGTAAAATAGAACTTAGAGGAAATCGGTTGAAAAGTTGAGAAAATTTTGATATACAAGTAGAACTTATAGGAAAACCGAGACCGACCGAACCAAGCTGAACCGAATCGAATCAGATTGATTTGGTTTAAGTGTTGGACAGTTTGATTTGGTTTGTGGGTTTGGTCCAAAACCGACCAAACCGAAACCAAATACACCCCTAATTCCAACCTAAAAAGTTTGAAACTACTAACACACGGAAGGAGAAGTGAAGAATTGAGGCGGCAAGCAATGAAAATACAATGGAAGAAGAAGACGCGCGAGCGGCGACAAGCGTTCACGATCCACCATCTCTACCCACCCAAACCTCCCTTTCGACCAACCAAACGAACATGAGGAATCAGATGATAAAACCCTAGACCCTTCAGAGCCTTCTTCAAATCCCCATTTGCACCTCGCTGATTCCTTCCAATCTCAAGGAAATAAGCTTGCCGACGTATTCATCTCTTTATCTTTGAATTTATTTATATATTTTGTGATCTTATCTTTGTTGTTTCAGTTCAAGAACTCTCTAAATTTGCATAGAATTTGCTGCATCAACACCAGAAATCGAACAATTAGTGAAAAAATCTGGATTATAAAACATTAATTTGTATTTTCATCATGATAAGTCAATTTTTTTCTTATCTATGTGCCGCAATGTTATGACCCGGATCATAAGAAGGTCATTTGATGGCGTGAGATGCAGTGGAGCACCAAACTCAGTGTACATGCCCACACACTATCCCAGCCCACCCCTTTATAGAAAGAAAGCTTTTAGGATCTAGCCACCATAGTTGGCACCGAATCCCAAATCGGTAGCCTAAGGCAACCCCCATCCCCCCTCTTCTATATTTATATATTATATAAATATATAAATATATGTGTATATATTAAGATATATACTAAATTTATAGATATAGTAGTTGATTTTTCTTTTGGCTAGACCACTTGCTTAATCAGGTCTTCACTGTTCAAGTTCACCTATTAAATCTTTTATGCAAGATAAACAGAGGGATATCTTGAGCATCTCTCGTCTCCTTCTCTCTTCAAGAACGAAGCCCGGCACAGCCATTGCTGCCACCTACTCTCTTCCGGCTGCTACCCCCTTCTCATCTAGACTCACAAAACTGCCATCTCATACACCACTTCCTATGTCCCTTAGGTCGAATCACCCACTACATACTACCACGAAACCGCTACCAAAGACAACCGCAAGACACGAGATACGCGATCGCCGATCGCCAAATCGACGATAAGCATTAATCGATCGGAATCACCCCGAAAATCACATATACGCTCCAACAGGTGGGTGGCCCTCGATCGATCTTAAAATATTCAGTTCCTATTTTTGAAAAAAATATATTTTAATTTTAGAACTCCATTAATGACTACTCAGCTATGAAAAAGAGGAACAAAATAATAATAATGATAAAATATACATAGATATATAATATTTATATATATTGCGTAATGTATATTGACTTTTATATAGGTTGATGATTACACAGTGGCACACAAGGAGACCCAACCTCCACTAGTTCATATGCAAAACGACTCTATATATATATATATATATATATATATATATAGGTAAGAAAATACCCAACTGGAGAAGAAAAACTTAGAGAGAGAGAGAGAGAATACCCAGCCTCTAACACAGCGACAGTTAGAGAGAGATGTCCCTGCAAGGCAAAAAAAAAAAAAAAACAAAACAAAAACTCCATTAATGGAGATATCGCTTGGACTATGTAGTTGAAGAAGATGAAGAAACAAAATAACTAAACACCTATTTATTTTATGTAGATATTCTAAATTTATGTATATAAATAATTTATATAGGCGTGTATGTGATAGTACTAAAACAAATCCCCTCCCCTTCTTCCTCTCTGTTACACGTCTCTTAACAGAGATATTTAAAATTCATGTATATAAATATATAAAAGTTATATTTATGGTTTATATAAATAGGTAATAGTTATATATTTGTATACATTGTTATATATATATATATATCTGGTTGTACTGTGAATGATAAGTTTAGAGAGAGAAAACCCCTAGCTAGAAGAGAACAAATTGTGCCCACTCTGTAGCTTTCAAATACCAAGGTGATCAAGTTTTCTGCTCTTTGTAGTTTGTATTTATACTTTGAAATTCTATTGAAAGAAAGTGTTTGCGAGTTTCAATTTTAAATGTTTATCTCTATTTGGGAAAACCAGATGGTGCAGCTCGTATAAATAAATTATAATACTAGCGCAAATTAATCAGGATCTCGAGATCGCGATCTTACTAGACGGCCACATTTAGAGAGAGAGAGACTCATGGTTTAATAAGAAAATAGAGAAGTTTAGAGAGAGAAAATGAGGCATACCCATCCTCTAATAGAGAAGTTTAGAGAGAGAAAATGACAGGCCCAATCTCTAATAGAGAAATTTAGAGAGAGAAAATGAGGCAGGCCCAACCTCTAATAGAGAAGTTTAGAGAGAGAAAATGAGATAGGCCCAACCTCTAACCATAATAACAAATTTCTCCGAAATTTTTCAAAATTTCTTCAAAATTTACCAAAATAGGGGTCGGGCAAAACTTTCGACGAATTTTCAATGATTTTTTTGAAATCACTGAAATTTCATTAATTTCGACGAAATTAATGAAATTTAACCGAAATTAATAAATCTTTTCTAATTTTTATTATTTTTTAAATAATAAATAAAATTTTTATGAAGTTTAAATATAATTTATATTGATTATTTTTTGTACTCCTCGAAATTTTCCCGAAACTTTTCAAAATTTTCTTGAAATTTATCCGAAATGAATCAAAATGACCCCCTACCGAAATGTTGCCGAAAACAAAATTTGTTACTATGCCTCTAACAGAGAAATTTAGAGAGAGAAACAGAGAGAGATCCAACCTCTAATCAAAGAAATCAGGATAGAAATAAAAAAATGAAAACACCATCTAGATATCATTGAACCTGAAAGGATTGACCCTTAGATTCGAGGCCTTAACGGCTGAAATAAATTAGGCCCAACGACCTAACACCTCAAAATTACCTTTCTTAAGTATCTGATGGTTCAGGTCCATTCAATCGGATCGACTCATGGTAGGTACCCTAAGTGTGCACGTAACTCCTACACCTTTAAAAGTGTTTACTGAAAGATTTAGGGTGTTAGAGGTCGGATCAAGACCGGGACAAGAGACTCAACCTTAGGTAAAATTATATTGTCCGACCATCTAATGGTCTAGATTAGATGATAGATGAGTCGAAATTCATTTGCTATTGAAACCCTGTGTGCCACATGGAATAACGTCAAGGGTTACTTTGACCCCTCAACTTTTGAGAGTTAGAGCCAACTAGACCATAGGACCAACCTCAAAATAATCTCGATAATAAGACGGTATGATCTAGCAGATCAGAGAACAGTCATAAAAAAATTGAGGACGTATTTTGAGGCCCAAAAATTAGAAAAATTAAGGGGTATAAACTCTTGTGCAACTAAGATAAAGGGGTTGTTTGACCCATCCCTTTGACCCACTTTTGAGTCAAACTAGGAAAAGGTCTCGAAGCAGAAACTGCACAAATCTTAGAAAAATTTAAAAACATAAGGCTCAATCAACAATCTAACGGCCCATAAAAGCTTCTTCAAAATTTGGTATAAAATATTTATTCTTTCCAAAATTTAATTATCATATTATGGTCACAAGTATGTAAGGTGTATGAAATCGTTTTGTTTAGTCAGGTAAGTCCTTCCATCATATGACATGCATCACAAGGAACTTACAATAGGGCATGTGCATGATTAAAAAGGAATAAGACACATCACATGACCTTTAAGCCTTTGTCATGGTAGGGTTCCCTTTACGATCACGTGAAATTTGAAATATAGGCATCCATGTGCGGATGCAACACCTCTATGGGAGTATGGGCTATCACACGAAGTACATCCAGGTTACTACGAAACCCATCTCTCGAAAAGTGTGATTTTATGAATCTTATCGCACCGTAGCTTACTCCAAAGTAAGTTATAAGTAAATGATAAGGAACGATATATAAGATAAGGTAAGATACGAATACGGATAAGTTATGCTGTGAAGGTCAGCAAAATACGAGATAAGTTTCTACACGTGTCATGTATTGCGTGTCACCGCAAGATCTAACGTCAGCAGCCAAGACGGGTATTAAGGATAATATGATACAACAGTATCCCGATAGTAAGGGGACACTGATTTAAATACATGCAACCTCATCGAGCTGGATGGTAGTATACAATATGATACGGAGGTTAGGTGATTATCTATATATGGACTTCGCGTGATAGGCTCGAGTAGCGGCCTTGGTACAGGTAGTATATATAAATTAAGTAATAGGCGTATGGAACAATGTTAAGTTTTAAGATATGTCAGGTAGGATAAGTCAATAAAGTATATTCAAAAAGAGATCAGAACTTGATGCATCATATCTATTTTATTTTATGTCAGGTCTTTTCATTCTATGTTATGTCTTTTCATTTTATGTTATGTCTTTCAGTTTCGATATAATAGTGTAATATCTTGAAAATTTGAGCGTTTAACTTTGACCTCAGGATTCGTGCCCGATTAGTCATAGGGTTGACCAAGTGATGGTCAAACAATGAACTCATAGAGTGATGAACTGAAGTGATACGAATGTGACCTAAGTGTAGAGTATGGTGTTAAGCTAGAGTCACATACACCTATCTCTGGTATATGCGCTTAACACTGAAACCAAAGAGAGGATATAAGGGTTTAATAACCCTAGATTCCTTTTATTTTGGCTATTGAAGAGAGAGTTAAGAAGAGAGAGAGAAAAAGAAGGAGATTATTTATCAAGGAGTTATTGTGGTTGGATTGAGGGAAGATTGAGCATTGATTGCCGGATTCAACGCGTTTGGGGCTGTTGAAGCTAAAGCTGGAGCCCTAGCCATTCCAACCTAGACATTGATCATATTGAGATAAATTGAAGGTGAGTTTTTTATTTAAATTAATGCATAGATCGTTGATGAGTTAAATTCAGTCTAGCATAATTATTATCATAGATTAAAGACTTAGAAAAAGAAAGAGAAAGAAAATGAATGAATTTTAAAAGAACAGCCCGAAAGGGGGCTAAATCTGGCCAAATCGATTAATCGAAATAAAGGTACGATTAATCGATTTTGGCCCAGAAGTTGAATAGTCAAGGATGCCTGATTTCGATTAATCGAATTGGATTTCGATTAATCGATTTGGATGTTCAATTAATCGATTTGGAAATCGACTAATCGACTGGGTACTTCAAGTGGCTGGAAAAATAAGACCTGGAGAAATCGACTAATCGAGTTGGGAAATCGATTAATCGATTTTGGATTTCGATTAATCAATTTGGGATCGACTAATCGATTTCGAATTTTCGACCACTCGATTTGAGAATCGACCTTAATATGTTAGAGACTTCGATTAATCAATTTGGGATCGATTAATCAAATTTGAATCTCGATTAATCGATTTTGGGAATCGATTAATCAATTTGGGTTTCGATTAATCGATTCCTAAAATCGATTAATCGAATTGTGTTTCGATTAATCGATTTTAGGAATCGATTAATCGACTTTGGCAGTTTTACTTAACTTTCTAGTTTGACCTTGAGATTCATGGAGGGTCTAGGACCTTCTCTATTGCATCCTTAGTGATGTGTTGCATGTGTTGTGATGTACCATAGGTGGTACGTGTGAAAGCGAGCACAAGGAGCCGCGTAGGACCTTGATGCTTGGACCTTCAGAGAAGTGAGGTAGGGAACACCTTGAACATGTACTTTAATTGCAAGAGCATGTATGTAGTGATATGTTTATCATAATTGAAAATATTTTAACTATGAAAAGCTTTGTGAAAATGGGTGTGTGTGTGACTCCAAGAACGTGATAAAGGCATCTGTGTGATGCGAGTAACTAAGATCAAGTAATCTAATGAGAATGAGACATCCTCAGGGGATGAGAAAGTAATAAAGGCATCAGTGGATGCGAGTAAGTTATACATCTCAGGGATGTATATATGATTGAATAATTACTGTTGAGGCCTAACTGATATAAAATAGCACTTTACACGGTGAACAACTACATGTAAAGCATATGTTATTTCTGTTATTTGAGGTTTGTTTAGAATACCCCACCGACATGGCGAGATACCCACGACTGACGCGGCAGGATATCCGTGACCGGTACGACAGCCAATCCGTACACCAGTGCGGAGGTCTATCCGTACATAGTAAGCACATCCCAGGGATGTTAAGTTGAAATTTAACCCCGCCGCCTAGTGAAAAGGGGCTTGGATAGTATTCCCAGGGAATACATTTTTATAACTGTCTATTTAGGCGACGATGGTGGGTATTCCATCGGGGCTCGATGCTATATTACTCGGGGAATACTTAAGTTGAAGATTTAAGTTTTGCTTTAGGCTTGTTCAGTGTCATTCATGATAAATCAACAATAAAGTAAGACATGCAAATTACCAGTAAACTTGAATGCAAATCATCATCTTTTAAACTATTTTCTAGCAAATGCATAGACACATCATGCTTAGAATATCATGGAATATATGTGAGATTTTGATTTATATGTTCATTGTGTTGTTCCCTATTGAGCTAGGATGTAGCTCACCCCCTTTAGACTATACGTCGCAGGTCCCTTGTTAGCAACAGCTAAGGCTTCGGGAGACGTAGATCCGAGTGATTCGGATTACGTGCCTAGAGACGAGTTGGAGCCTCCTCCCGAGGACTTCTTCTAGGAGACTCCGCTGAGTACTTTGAGAGAGAGTTTTTGTGAGCGGATTGTACGGCTTGGTATGTCAAGCCTTTGTTTTGTCAAACAATATAATTAGATGGATAATTCTTTTGGGCGAACCATCTGGGGTGATCAGTTTATCACCGATGGTTCGGATTGGTTCTCTGTTTATGCAGTGGCATGAAAGTAGAACTGTCTTTTGGCATGTGCCAGTTGAGCATATTAACTTTTCCGCGTTATGAAATCATTTGCTTTATTATTTATCATTGCTTGTTATACCAATGTCCTGTGCATAGTTTTGGGGCACAGTCTGGAGGGTCGTGCTGATGACACGGGTTTCGAGGTACCAAAATTCGGGCTGTCACAATTGGTATCAGAGCATGTTCTTTTAAAAATTCTGACAATCATTCTTTTGTCAGAGCATAGGGACTTCTGCTAATGAAAACCTTCTTTTCACGTGCAGACCGTTATGTTTCCTAGAGGAAGAGGCCGACCCAGGGGCGGTCATAGTAGGATCTTGCATAGTCGAGATGATTTTATCTCGGATGCGAATAGAGAGCCTATAAGAGATGGAGGGGCTTCTGGCAGTGGTGGCCAAGGGAGCCAAGATCAGGGAGAGAACCATGATCGAGATCGTCAGGATCAAGATCAGAGAGAACAAGAAAGAGCTAGAGAAAGAAATGAGGATAGAGAAGAGCATCAGAGGATGATGCACACCATGGAGACCATGGCTGCTGCTATGGCTCAACAAGCAGCATCTTTAGCAGCTCATACTGCCTACGAGCAGCATCAACCACCGACACCTCCAGTGGCTCCGACACCGCTAATATCTTTTGCTTTTACCGAGTTTAGGAGGATGAGACCTCCTAGCTTTTCAGGACAGGCAGACACTATGGCAGTTGAGAACTGGCTGAGTGAGATGGAGAAGGTGCTCAGCGTGCTCACTTGTATGGAGGACAAGAGCGTTCGTTGGGTAGCCTACATGTTAGACGGGGAGGCTGGGGCTTGGTGGAAGTCCGTTTCTAGGACTAGGGCTCAGGAGACCCCAGATATGCCCTGGACATGGGACGAGTTTGTTGAAGAATTCAACAAGCAGTATTTCTCAGAGGTGGTGAGGAACCAGATGGAAATTTAGTTTTTACAATTAGTACAAGGGAAGATGACTGTGAGAGAATACGGAGTGGAGTTCATGCGACTCACTCGCTTTGTGCCCGACTATGTCATCACTGAGACGATGAAAGCAAAGAGATTTCAACAAGGTTTAAAGCTAGACTTGAGCGGAAGAGTAGCACCATTCCAGCTAAGGACCTATGGAGAGGTCATGAGCAAGGCCTTGGTGGTAGAGGAAGAAAATAACAACAAGTACTGCTAGAGAGAGCAACAAGGAAGGTGGAATACAGATCAGAGCAGAATGGAGAATTATGAGCCGGTGAATAAAAAATCGAGATTCGTACCAAATAATTAGAAACCACCATTCCAAGGAGGTTATGGGAGACCGACGTAGCAGGCTAATTAACAGAAATTCCCATTGCTTGCGTCTGGGAGGCCGATGAGATACGAGAGCCCTGCTATCACGACCGGAGCGACAGTTACTCAGGGGTTCTCGCGAGCAGCTTCTTCCACTCCACGGGAGACTTGTGCCAAGTGTGGCAAGTCTCATAGGACAGCTGACTGTAGGCAGGGAACTCAGGGCTGTTTTAGATGTGGCAAGGTGGGCCACTTGATCAAGGAGTGCCCTGAGATGAACAAAGGGAAGATGGCTTCAGCACCTATTCCACGACCTATACAAGCGAGGAAGCCGATCGTCCAAGAGAGAGCCTACACAGTCACAGCTCAAGAGGCTCAGAATACAAACGATGTTATTCAAGGTGAGCTTCCTTTTAAATAAAGAATTTTAATTTAAAAAAATTTTAGATAGAGAAGGTGCATCCATATAAAAAATATAAGAAAAGAACTTACTTGTAATAAATTCTAGTGTGATGATATACATTATATATATATGTGTATGTATGATTAGGTACATTACAAATTTATAAGAAGGAAAGCGACGTGACATACAAAGCTCGAGTGTTGATAGACCTGTGGTCTACCCACTCATTTGTTACCCCTCGCTTCACCAAGAGGATGATAGTCGACCCAGAGGAGTTAGACTTCGTTTTAACCGTAACCGTTCCTACTGGGAAATCGGTTGATACAGAAAAGGGTTGCAACTCCGTGATTGTGAGGGTCATGGATGGAGACGTCTTTGAGCTACCAGTGAACCTAATTCTGTTAGACATGCAAGGATTTGACGTGATCCTTGGCATGGATTGGTTATCGACTCACTGTGTGACGGTAGATTACAAGAATAAGGTCGTCATCTTCAGACCCAATATGAGGAGATCATTTAGATTTTGAGGAGAGAGGTCGACACACATGCCACTTATCTCGGCAGTCAGGGCCGAGCGCTTGATCAAAAAGGGGTACAGTGGATACTTGGCATTTTTTAAGGAGCATAAGGAGGAGAAAAATGTTATCTCCAAAATAGCAGTGGTGCGAGACTTCGCCGACGTATTTCCGGAGGAGTTACTCGGATTACCTTCAAAAAGGGAAGTGGAGTTCGCCATCGACTTAGCACTAGGAACAGAGCCTGTTTCTAAAGCACCATATAGAATGGCTCCTGCTGAATTGAAGGAATTGAAGGAGCAGTTACAAGAACTAATAGACAAGGGGTTTGTCAAACCGAGCGTGTCTCCATGGGGAGCACCGGTCTTGTTTGTAAAGAAGAAGGATGGGTCAATGCATCTGTGCATTGACTATCTACAATTGAACAAACTTATCATTAAGAATCGATACCCTTTGCCTAGGATAGATGACTTGTTTGATCAACTGTAAGGAGTGAAGTATTTTTTCAAGATCGATCTGAGATCTTGATACTATCAGTTGAAAGTCAAGGCAGAGGATATTCAGAAGACTGCATTCAGGACTCGATACAGACACTATGAATTCCTAGTGATGCCGTTTGGGTTGACAAATGCCCCGACGTCATTCATGGATCTAATGAATAGGGTGTTTAAACCACACCTAGACTCTTGTGTTGTAGTGTATGTTGACGACATCCTGATCTATTCAAAATCAGAAGAAGAGCATGAGAAGCACTTGAGAATAGCCCTACAGACCCTACGTGAACACCAGTTGTACGCCAAGCTCAGAAAGTGTGAGTTTTGGTTAGAAGAAGTTAGCTTTTTAGGACATGTCATCTCAAAGCTTGGTGTCACTGTAGATCTAGCAAAGATCGAAGCAGTAGTGAATTGGGAGCAACCACAGACCGTGACCGACATCTGTAGTTTCCTTGGATTAGCAGGTTACTACCGGCATTTCGTTGAGGGTTTTTCAAAAATATCAGGACCACTCACGAGACTTACACAGAAAGATGCAAGGTTCAAATGGAGTGAGGCATGCGAGAAGAGTTTTCAAGAACTCAAGAAGAGACTCACTTGACTCGATTATTGCGATTTCTTGAGGCGATGGAGGTTCGCGATATCTGATGATGCTTCATATAGTGGTTTGGGCTGCGTGCTTAATCAACACAGAAAGGTAATAGCTTACGGATCAAGACAGTTGAAAGAGCATGAGAAGAATTATCCGACACATGACCTGAAATTAGCAGCGGTCATATTTGCGCTCAAGATTTGGAGACATTACTTGTACGGTGAGACTTTTGAGATTTTCACCGACCACAAGAGCCTCAGATATCTGTTTACATAGAAGGAACTAAATATGAGGTAGCATAGATGGATGAAATTTCTCAAAGACTATGACTGTTCCATACAGTACCATCCAGGCAAGGCTAATGTAGTAGCTGATGCCTTGAGTCGGAAGAGTTCAGCTCAATTGGCTAGTCTAATTTTGGGAATGCACTGATGGAAGTTATTTGAGGATTTGGCACTATATGATGCAAACATCGAGTCTCAAGCTACAGGAGCCTTCTTGGCCAATATATCAGTGAGACCAGTGATATTTGAGCATATCCACGAGTTACAGATGAAAGATCCGGCGCTAATCAAAATTCGTCAAGATGTAACTGAAGGCATTGGATCTGAGTTCTCAGTCAAGGAGGATGGTTCCTTATTGTTCAAGGGCTGTCTCTGTATTCCGGATAATGCCAATTTACGGCGAACAATTCTTGATGAATCTCACAAGTCAAGTTATGCTATCCACCCGGGGAGCACAAAGATGTATCAAGATTTGAAAAAGAATTACTGGTGGAGAGGCTTGAAACAAGATGTGGCAGAGTGCGTGCCGTGGTGTTTGACGTGTCAGCAAGTCAAGATTGATCATAGACACCCCGCAGGTCTATTGCAGCCTCTACCTACACCGGAATGGAAGTTGGAATCGATCTCTATGGACTTCATCGTTGGACTACCGCGTACTGCAAAGAAGTACAATGCCATTTGGGTAGTAGTCGATCGATCGACCAAATCAGCGCACTTCTTACCTTACAACACGATGTACACAGCGGGAAGACTGGCAGAGCTGTATATGAAGGAGATTGTCCATTTGCATGGGATTCCTAGTAGCATTGTTTCAGACCGTGACCCATTGTATACATCAAAGTTTTGGAAGAAATTTCAAGAAGGAATGGGAACGCGACTAGATTTGATCGACATTCCATCATGAAACCGGCGAAACGGTGAGAGGGTCAATCAGATCATTGAGGACATGCTTAGGGCATGTATGTTAGAATTGCAAGGATCATGGGATCAGCACCTACCCTTGATTGAGTTCGCATATAATAACAGTTTTCAGACGAGCATTGGGATGGCATCATATGAAGCTCTTTACGGACGGCGATGTAAATCGCCCATCAATTGGAAAGAAATCAGGGAGAAATTTGTTTTGGGACCCGAAATACTTGAAGATAATGCCACCTATGTTCGTATGATAAGGGCAAAACTCAAAGCGGCTCAGAGCAAAAAGAAAAGCTACGCTGATATCAAGCGGACGAGTGTAGACTTCAAGGTGGGTGAACACGTGTTTGTGAAAGTGTCACCAATGAAGGGGGTGATGAGATTTGGAAAGAGAGAGAAGCTAAGTCCCCTCTATCTTGGACCATTTGAAGTTTTGGGTCGAGTAGGGGAAGTTGCTTACCGTATTGGACTGCCACCGTTGTTTGATCAGGTACATAATGTGTTCCATGTATCTATGCTCAGGAAGTACCTTAACGACCCTGATCACGTGTTGAGCGATCAATCATTCGAGATGCATGAGGATATCACTATGATCGAAGAGCCGGCGGAGATTTTGGATTGAAAAGAACAAGTGTTGTGGACAAAAGTAATTCCATTGGTACTTGTTCGATGGAAGTATCATCCGGCTGAGGAAGCTACATGGGAACGAGAGGCCGACATGAAAGAACAATATCCGGATTTGTTCGCGACAGCTTGAGAGTCAAAATTTGTATCACCGCGAGCATGTTTGCGGATTTAAACCATATGTAGTAATCCAATGACGATCGTTTGATCAATTTATTCAAGAGAAACAGTTTCAATCCGCATAGTATTCTTAAGGTAAT
This sequence comes from Chloranthus sessilifolius, assembly GCA_021018995.1. Classification (NCBI taxonomy): domain Eukaryota; kingdom Viridiplantae; phylum Streptophyta; class Magnoliopsida; order Chloranthales; family Chloranthaceae; genus Chloranthus; species Chloranthus sessilifolius. The sequence goes on along the minus strand of CM037591.1, from coordinate 18,285,592 downwards.
GTCGAATGCGTAAATAAAATTCATCATAGCCATGACATGGCTGTGATGACATATTCACCGAAACAATGACCAACTGGTCATGCTCTACCAAGGAACAAACAAAGAGAAAATTTTTAAGAATCTGAAGAATCTGATCAAAATCGATTAATCAATTTTCAAATCGATTAATCGATTTGGGAATTCGATTAATCGATTTTGATCGATTAATTGACTGCCATGCGCCAATGAGTGGAAATTTAATGAAGATTCAGGAAATGAAAGAAGTGAAATTTCGATTAATCGATTTGGGTTTTGATTAATCGATTTTGGATTTCGATTAATCGATCTGGAGATTCGATTAATCGAGTAACTTAAGGATTTTAGAAATTTTTGAAGAATTTTATACGATTTCTATTAATCGAAGAGCAATTCGATTAATCGATTTGGTATTTCGATTAATCGAACTAGAGGTTCGACTAATCGAGTCACTTAAGAATTTGGGAGAAATTTGAAGAACCTTACGATTTCGATTAATCGAAGTGAAATTCGATTAATCGATTTTTGGATTTCGATTAATCGACTTGGAGTTTCGATTAATCGACTGGCTCACGGCAGTGAGCTCGAAAAGTTGAAAATTTATAAGACCACGATTTCGATTAATTGAAATGATTTCGATTAATCGATTTTGAGTTTCGATTAATCAATTTTGGAAATCGATCAATCGATTTCATGCTGCTGAACCTAATTTTGAAATTCGATTAATCGACTTTGAAAAGCGATTAATCGAACTGGGGCCTATATATATAAATCGAGGGAGATTTCTCCCCATTCGAAATCAAGTTTGTTTTTAGTTTTTTTGCGCCTTGCCTTCTTCTTCGAGCGACTTGGAGAGCTAGGGTTTTCGGTGTTCGGATCAATTTCAGATTGGAACCACCTACATTCGGATCAAAAACCTAAGGTAAAACCCTAGTTTTCGTTCTTCTTTCCGTTTCAAGCTACAAAAACCCTAGTTTTTGCAATATTGTCACAAAATGCTGCCTAAAATACGTTTGTCTTCGAAGAAGGCAACGTCTAAACTCCCGGTCCGGCGTAAGAACGCCGCACCGCCACCACCTACACCATCACCGGTGAGGACTCCATCATCGTCGGCATCGGATACCACATCTGGTTCGACGAGCGCGTCTTCGCCAATGCCACCACCGCCCGACAACGCACTCCAACCAAATGAATGGTGGGCAGCTAAGAAATTCGAGGATGAATTTATCATTGATGAAACATTGTTTACAAACCCCGATGTGGCGGGCGAGACCTAATGGGCTCGAAATTGCCTAGTGAAGGACGGTCTTGGCAACCTTTTGAAACCAATCCGTGGGTCCTACTACCCTAGGTTGGTCCGCCTATTTTATCAGAGCTTAGAGGATGGCCCGACTGATGACATAGTTACGACCAAGATCGAGGGTCGCGACTATACCTTCACTCGTCACCACGTCCATGAAGTCCTTGAATGCTATTTGGACTTTGTGCCCGAGACCACCCTCTTCCCACCCTTTGCAGAAGAGGTGAGATTTAAAGAAATAATGACCTGGATGACAAATGGGAAGAAAGGGTCAGGATCCTCTATTAGGAGGGTTGACCTTCCCTATTATATGTGCATGCTTGATTCCATAATCAAGTGCAACCTCTACCCGTTGCGTCATGACACCAAGCAGGTGGAGTTAGTGCAGCAGGCACTCTGCGCGGCCTTCTGTGATCATTGGTTTGACGCTACGATGATCATCCTCGAGGGGATGAGATATATAAAGGGGAAGCTGATGAAGGGCAATTTGAGACCTAAAGAAAAGATGCCATATGCTCGCCTCATTTTGAGCATGCTGGAGTGTTACTCAGATGCTTCAGGGTACGCCATATCGCCACGTGAGGAGAGGGCTACAGACCGCGTGAAGAGTTTCTCAAATTCTTCATGGAGCCGTAGTTACAATTTGCTTAAGCAGACCCTACCAGCTCAGGGCCCAGCACCAGCAGCGGCAGCTCCAGTAGCACCACCACCACCCACACCACCACATCAGGACCCACCTGTGGGGGGAGCACACCCTATTGAACCACCAACTGAGGGGGCACCCTCCCATACCACCGCCTCACCTACGCCGCCAGCACAATCTGCAGCAGCCACACCGACTTCTTCATACCGCCGATGAGCGACTCGCCCGGCGCCCACGATAGAGGATGTGTTGGCTCGGATGGAGGCCAACAACGAGCGGATGAACCGGCGGATGGACTTTTTTATGTACCACACTCTACGGTACATCTATCCGTTGGACTATCAGCAGCGCCTCGCACAGGAGGAGGCTTGGACTGCAAGTCGGACTGCTTTCCATACGGGTGCAGTTTTCCATGCGAGTACATCTGCGACCGATGCATCTAGCTCGGCGCCCCAACAGCCCGAGCAGCCTGCTACGATGACCCAGCCACCGCCAGAGCCACCAGTTCCGTCAGAGCAGCCCACTCCAGCATCAAATCAGCCAGGAGAGGGGACGGCGTTAGCGCCTGACGATGATTTCATTTTGTGATCACTTTTTAGACCTTTTTGTACTGTTGTATTTAAATCCTCAAGTGTAATTATCGAGAAATAAAAAAGAAAATTGTAATTATTGAAAAAATTTTATAATGAAATACAGATCAACTTTTTGTGGATGTACTTACATTATTTTTTGTTTTCTCACACTGTGTGATGTGTAATTCGTTTTCGTGGGTGGGTACGTGACACCGCTGTGTGTGTGGGGTACCACACCAGAGCACCTTTGGATTATTTTCGAGGACAAAAATTTCCAAGGTGGGGAGAATATAATATCCCAAAAATTTGAGCGTTTAACTTTGACCTCGAGATCTATGCCCGATTAGTCATAGGGTTGACCAAGTGATGGACAAACAATGAACTCATGGAGTGATGAACTGAAATGGTGCGAATGTGACCTAAGTGTAGAGTATGGTGTTAAGCTAAGTCACATACACCTATCTCTGGTGTATGCGCTTAACACCGAAATCAAAGAGAGGATATAAGGGTTTAATAACCCTAGATCCCTTTTGTTTTGGCTATTGAAGAGAGAGCTAAGAAGAGAGAGAGAAAGAGAAGGAGATTATTTATCAAGGAGTTATTATGGTTGGATTGATGGAAGATTGAGCATTGATTGCCGGATTCAACGCGTTTGGGGCCGTTGAAGCTAAAGCTGGAGCCCTAGCCATTCCAACCTATACATTGATCATATTGAGATAAATTGAAGGTGAGTTTTTATTTAAATTAATGCATAGATCGTTGATGAGTTAAATTCAGTCTAGCATAGTTAATATCATATATTAAAGACTTAGAAAAAGAAAGAGAAAGAAAAGGAATGAATTTTGGAAGAACAGCCCGAAAGGGGGCTGAATCTGGCCAAATCGATTAATCAAAATAGAGGTTCGATTAATCGATTTTGGCTCAGAAGTTGAAAAGTCAAGAATGCCCGATTTTGATTAATCGAATTGAATTTCGATTAATCGATTTGGATGTTCAATTAATCGATTTGGAAATCGACTAATCGACTGGGTACTTCAAGTGGCTGGAAAAATAAGACCTGGGGAAATCGACTAATTGAGTTGGGAAATCGATTAATCAATTTTGGATTTCGATTAATCGATTTGGGATCGACTAATCGATTTCGAATTTTCAACCACTCGATTTGAGAATCGACCTTATTATGTTAGAGACTTCGATTAATCGATTTGGGATCTATTAATCGAATTTGAATCTCGATTAATCGATTTTGGGAATTGATTAATCTATTTGGGTTTCGATTAATCAATTTTGGGAATCGATTAATCGAATTGTGTTTCAATTAATCAATTTTGGAAATCGATTAATCGACTTTGACAGTTTTACTTGACTTTCTAGTTTGACCTTGAGATTCATGGAGGGTCTAGGACCTTCTCTATTGCATCCTTAGTGATGTGTTGCATGTTTTGTGATGTACCATAGGTGGTACATGTGAAAGCGAGCACAAGGAGCCGCGTAGGACCTTGATGCTTGAACCTTCAGAGAAGTGAGGTCGGGAACACCTTGAACATGTACTTTAATTGCAAGAGCATGTATGTAGTGATATGTTTATCAGAATTAAAAATATTTTAACTATGAAAAGCTTTGTGAAAATGGGTGTGTGTGTGTGACACCAAGAATGTGATAAAGGCATCTGTGTGATGCGCGTAACTAAGATCAAGTAATCTAATGAGAATGAGACATCCTCAGGGGATGAGAAAGTAATAAAGGCATCAGTAGATGCGAGTAAGTTATACATCTCAGGGATGTATATATGATTGAATAATTACTGTTGAGGCCTAACTGATATAAGATAACACTTTACACGGTGAATAACTATATGTAAAGCACATGTCCTTTCTGTTATTTGAGGTTTGTTTAGAATACCCCACCGACGTGGCGGGATACCCACGACTGACACGGCAGGATATCCGTGACTGGTATAGCGGCCAATCCGTACACTAGTGCGGAGATACTATCCGTACATAGTGAGCACATCCCAGGGATGTTGAGTTGAGATTTAACCCTGTCGCCTAGTGAAAAGGGGCTTGGATAGTATTATCAGGGAATACATTTTTACAACTGTCTATTTAGGTGACGATGGTGGGTATTTCATCGGGGCTCGATGCTATATTACTTGGGGATTACTTAAGTTGAAGATTTAAGTTTTGCTTTAGGCCTGTTCAGTGTCATTCATGATAAATCAACAGTAAAGTAAGACATGCAAATTACCAGTAAACTTGAATGCAAATCATCATCTTTTAAACTATTTTTTAGCTAATGCATAGGCACATCATGCTTAGAATATCATGGAATATATGTGAGATTTTGATTTATATGTTCATTATGTTATTCCCTATTGAGCTAGGATGTAGCTCACCCCCTATAGTCTATACGTCGCAAGTCCCTTGTTAGCAGCAGCTGAGGCTTCGGGAGACGTAGATCCGGGTGATTCAGATTACGTTCCTGGAGACGAGTTGGAGCCTCCTCCCGAGGACTTATTCTAGGAGACTTCGCTGAGTACTTTGAGAGAGAGTTTTTGTGAGCGGATTGTACGGCTTGGTATGTCAAGTCTTTGTTTTGTCAAACAATGTAATTAGATGGATAATTCTTTTGGGCGAACCATCTGGGGTGATCAGTTTATCACCGATGGTTCGGATTGGTTCTCTGTTCATGCAGTGGTATGAATGTAGAACTGTCTTTTGGCATGTGCCAGTTGAGCATATTAACTTTTCCGCGTTATGAAATCATTTGCTTTATTATTTATCATTGCTTGTTATACCAATGTTCCGTGTATAGTTTTGGGGCACGGTCTGGAGGGTCGTGCTGATGGCACGAGTTTCGGGGTGCCAAAATCCGGGCTATCACAAATAGGGTATGAGATCTCAGATATTTTTGTAATCACATATAGTTACTTGATTTATTTCAAAATGCACCGCAACTCAAGCGATTGCACATATGATCACTTGGGTATGTTACGGTGGATCGATTGTGCAACCTACTGAGTTTACGTGATTGAGTAAACTCACCCCCTCCCAAAACTAACAGTTGCAAGTGAGAACACTGACTATTCCATCACTGAAGATGTGGATGTTGCTATACCTGATGCGACTTATGAGGGTGAGGAAGTTGGCTACCACCTGGACGAGAGAGTGGATCTGGCGGACTACTTTGAGCATTAAGAGATTCTTTAGTTCTAGCCTTTATCGCTTTCGGGGGAGACTTATTATTAGTTACTTTGACTTATCAGTACTTCTTATGGGTTTATGTTTGGGACCATTTTACCCTATGTAAAACCTCAATTTATTTTATATCATAAATGCATAATTAGGATTTATCACTATATTAATGCCATCTATGTTTTCTGCTATTAGTTTATGAGCCTTTGAATGCTATCTTAAATGTCAAGATCCATATGCTAAATTGAATTAAGAATTATTTGTATGTCCGTTTATCGCCTTAACAAGTGTGCGTTGTCATAATACAGAATTTTAGGCCCTCGAGATCGGGTAAGGATTCTGGATCGTGACAGGCGACTAGACTAGATTAAGTAATTTAACATTGTGAGGTCAATTTTTAGCCGCCAATAAAGTTTTATCCATGTTGGTGAGGAAGAGTTTGCAGTATCAACACTAGATATCAAATAATTGGTGAAAAGGGTGGGTGATAAAACTTGAATCCTGGGTATGTAGGTGTATTTTCTTTATGATAAGTCTATTTTTCTTATCTGTCACGCACGGATTAAATTAGATTAAGTAATTTAATAACGTGCCTATAAAATTTTGTCCATGTTGGTGATAGAATAAATCGCCTCGTCAGATGTGAGCCGGATCAATACAAGATTCGTCGCGAGACTGAAAATCACCGATAACGTAAGTGTTTTTTCGTGAACGGATGTACACCTTGCTACCTTCGTAATATGTTTGAGATATTTTTGGTAGGCAACGGTGAGCCCCTTTTTATGGGTGCGTAAGGGATCTCATAACGTTCGAATTTCTCAACGTTATAATAAAACTATTAATCCAAAGGGCCTACAATTATGTATTATGACACAGCACGTTTGTTAAAGCGATAAGCGAACAAACATATCTTACTAAATTTTATATAAAACTGGGCTCCCAAAACTCGTGAACCACTTTTTCTTCTCATATTAAAATTCCCTTTATTAAGCTTACACTGAAATTTGAGTCCACTATAACAAAAGACTAGAAATAAAGGTACGGTCAACTACTGTAAAGTCTTTCTAAATATTTAATACATACCTGACATCGTCTAACTGGTCATCCACGTCGTCTCCCTCATAAATTGTATCATCTACCAGTACATCAAGTCCACCGGGGTAGTGTAATCCATATCTTCAACTGCAACTGTTAGTTTTTTGGGGATAGGTTTACTCAATCACGTAAACTCAGTGAGTTATACAACCAATCCACCACAATCTACCCAGGTGATCGTGGATCGAACCTCGTGAATAGAAGTGAATCTTTTAAAATTCTATATAAGCAACATAATAAAAGTTCTCATAAATATTACCTAACTAGAAAGCGGAAAGAACGTAATAATATTCAGTGCATATGATGCTTCTAATGCTTATGACTTTTTTTGCTTGTCTTATCAACTTAACTTACATGATATATCTTAAATCTTATTATAGCTTCATACGCCTACACAACGTACTTTGCATCATACTTATGTTACATAAACAATCTGTGCTAGGGCCGTTGCTCGAGTTTTTCACACAAGGTTCACGTGTAGAAAACCACGTAACCTTCATATCATATCGTAGCCCGATGAGCTTGTGCACATAAAAATCAGTGCCGTATCATATTGTCCTTAAGCCCTGTCTTGGCTACAAATATTATACCCTTATGATGGCTCGTAAGGTATGACATGTGTAGAACTTAATTCATATTTAGCTGACCTTCACAGCTTATCTTAACATATCTGTATCTTATCTAATTCATATCTTGTAATTATTACATTTTCTTATCATTTGCATACAACTTAAATTAGGGTGAGCCATGGTGTGATAAACTTCATTAAACCACGTTTTCCAACTAACGAGTTGCATATTAATTTGGATGTATTTCGTGTAACAGCTCATACTCCCATAGAGGTGTTACATTCGTACATAAATGCTTACATTTTAAGTTCTACGTGATCGTGAAAGGAATCTCACCATGACGAAGGCTTAAAGTCATGTATCATATCTTATTTCTTTTTAACCTATCATATACATGCCCTAATGTATCGTTAAAGTGATGAATGTCACACAATACAGATGGAGCATATAATAAAAAAGCAACTAATCATAAGGGAGCTAATATTATTCATAATATTTCGAGCTATATTTCAAACAAACAAATCAATCATAAGGAGAGGTTAGTGAACTGATCTCAAGTCAATCACAAGTTATAGCATAAGTCAAACTTTGACTTGTGGCGTTGGAAGCTTTGCATTTAATGATTAGATGTTACTAATTTATGATCAGCCTTAAGTCACTTCTCAAAGTGAGAATGGGTTAGTCTCATTTAATAAATCATCTTGATCTGATGAATTTGAGCTAATCGTAATTATGCTAAATGAAATTCATACCATGTGTGGCTTTATTTCGTATAGATCATCAGATCTAAATTCACGGATATCGATGTAATTTATATCAAGTTTTAATTACTCTAATCTTATAAATATAATTATCATAAGATAATGCTATGGGTTTTCTTTGATTTGGACTCTTGTCAGTCCGATTACACCATTAATCGAGCATTCCTCAGTTCATGGTCACGATTGTCTCATCATATGATCATGGGGTACCACATGCCACATATCATTGAAAAATGATACATCAAATGTGTACACTAATACTTAGAAGGTGGGTTGTGCCCATCCTTGAATATTGGTTCGTCATTTCTCAAAACTCGCATTTGACTACTTTGGGTGTATGGGTCATTAAGGGACTATAGGCTAGACGGCCCACATGAGAAGGCCCACAGACCTGTGTGGTGATTGGGGTCTTGAATGGCACATATTATTGGTTGACCAGACTGTATGTGTATGGATGATGGCCCAATTTTACTAAAGTAGTCTTATACCCACAATTTTTCTAATGGCACATCATGGCCATAAATCTAATAACTCGCGAATCTTGAGATCTGTGAAAATGTTTAAAGCTAAATTTCTAGTGGACCTAGATTAGTGACAATGAAGACTTTTTCACCTACTGAGATTTCCTAAATATGAAAAAATTCACATAAAATGACGATCCCAAGGTTCGGCTTCCATCAATGCTTAAACTAAATTTGAGGTGCATTTAAGAGCTTAAACATATCGGTTATGTGATATCGGATTTGGTAACCGCATAGTATTCTAAAAAATAAGGTGGGATTTACATTCGGGCTCCTCACTAAGGTGGCCATTTTTCTAGTTTCGTAAGGATTACGAATTTTAGGAATTGTGAACAGTTAATAACTTTGATTGATAAGTTTTTCGGGCTATGCTATCTATTGGATAAGAAGAGACCCAAAATTTAGTGGGGGTTCATCTTGATGCACCCAGGCCCAATTTGGCCCAAAACCTCATATCAAAGAGAGGCAATCTTGACCGTTGACTTAGGTGCCACGAAAAAAAATGCAATATTTTTAAGCGAGCATTGCATCATTTAGATGGTAAAAAAATCGAATTTCATCTTTTTGAGATGAAAATCTAACCATCAATTCAATAGATAATTAGATATTACTTAATTAGGTCTATGAGTGTTGGCTCATAGGCTGAATCAAGGGTCAAAGTTAGCCTCTTGAGCCCAGTTGTACAAAATTAATAAGCAGGAAACAATGAAAATAATCTATTTACATGTTTCATAGATTTCGGGGCCACCAAAAACACATAGTATAATTATATAAAAAGAAAAGTGTGTCATCAGATTGATTATAATCTAACAATTATTGGGTTTTCACATACTGTTACCCATTCCGAAATGATTCATATCACGGAGGTTCGTAAGGTCCTTTAGCTAGTGTGCACAAATTTTCAGATGCAGGAACATAAAAGATTATAAGTGTTAATAGCATAGTTTTCACTGATTTTAGGGTGCTAATATTTATCAAAATATAAACAATCAGAGAAATGTAAACCGTTAGAAGGTAATAAAGTTCAAAAGTAAAGAGGATTCATGCTTTGATCAAGGCTCAAATCTTCTCAAATCATCAAGATCCGAGCGGTCAAAATTGGACCTTCACCTTAGGTATATAAAAATCTGCACACAACTAGGCACCTTGTGTGCCATGTTTGAAGTCCTTAGGGGATGTTTTGCCGACACACTTTTGTGTCATAAGGGTATAGTACCCTCTAGTTCTCAACCGATGGGTCCAACCATGGGGTCAACCATTTGACCAAAACAATTTTATAAATTCACGCAAAATAATAAGAATGAGATATATAATCATCATAAATTCATCACATAAAAGGTGTAAAAGCGTAGATTTAGATAAATAAGAGAACTCCCACTTCAGTATCGTTCCAATTTTATTAGATGTCTCCTAAAAATTTTTGGGCTTAGGTCCCCACCCTGATTTTGTTTCTAGCATGCGCTTAAGTCCCAAAACATGTCATGAAATGTAGCGTCCGCAATCACATAGTTGTCCTCGGCTCTGATACCAGTGATATAATAGATCGCCTCGTCGGATGTGAGCCGAATCAATACGAGATTCGTCGCGAGACTGGAGATCACCGATAACGTGAGTGTTTTCTCGTGAACAGATGTACAACTTCCTACCTTCATAATATGTTTGAGATATTTTTGATGGTGGCAATAAGCCCATTTTTATAGGTTTACAAGGGATTTCGTAATGTTCAGATTTTTCAACAATATGGAGAAACTATTTCTCCTATTAATCTAGTGCACATCAAAAGTGTCCCGAGTAAACGAGACTTTGTTTTCCATTTAGGTAGTGCACAACTTATGCATCCCGAGTAAACGAGATTTTGTTTCCCATTTAGGTAGCGCACAACGGGTACATGACCACACGTGCTAACATCTCCCACGTGGCCATGTAAACCGTTATATATATAATATTTTCTCCCACTATTTTTTAATGCCCATTTTATGAAAGTACTTTCAGTTATGTAATTTTCCACGCTCTTAGCGAATATGCCCTTCACAACTAAAATTTAGATCATAAGATTTTTCACGCTTAAAAAAAAAACAGATATATTCTTCATGATGAAATAGTAAGTGCTTTGTATTTTCATGACTCGGGCGTCCCTAAGTCCCATTAAGCTAACATGCTTTGAAAAAATATCTATACCAAGACTTTTAGTCAAAGGATCAACAATCATATCGCTTGAAGGTAAAAGACTCGCAGTCACTTTGCCTTTCTCAACTACATCCTAAATGTAGTGTAATGCACTTCAATGTGCTTACCTTTAGAGCTATTTGACCCACTTTCAATCAGTCTAATTGTAATTTTGTTGTCACAAAATATGTGCATAGGTTTGTTGGCTATATCTAGATCCATATCAGCTATGAAGCATTTTATCCAGACGACATACGTACAAGCAGTACCACAAGCTACATACTAAGTTTCTTGAGTATGGCAGACAACACAACCATATTTCTTACTAGACCAAGAAACAACACCACCACCAAAGAGAAAAATATGAGCTGAGGTAAATTTTCCGTCATCCTTATCCTCAACATGATCAACATTCAAATAGCCTTGAACCTTAAGTTTATTAGCTTGAAAATATAGCTTAAGATGCTTTGTTCCTTTTAAATATCTTAGTATTCATTTTACTGCTTGTCAGTGCTTAAGACTAAGGTTACTTTGGTATCTACCAACCACAATTATTGCAAAACTAAGATCGAGTATAGAACACATCAAAGCATACATTAAGCTCCCAACAGTTTGAGCATAAGAAACATTCAATTTATTTTATCCATCTGATGGACTATGAGTTTTACTTAATTTTAATCCTTTTTCTATGGGAGTTGACACGGGATGAGTTGTCGATATTAAATCATTTTAAAATAGTTTCTATGTATCTTTCTTGGCTTAGATATAATATTTTAGCTTCTCTATCTCTAATTATTTTTATACTTAAAACAAATTATGCATCTCTCATATCTTTCATCTCAAATTGAGAACTCAACCAGAATTTAGTTTTCTCAATCATTTTCTCAACCTAATCCTCATGTCCTTCAATCTTGAAGTCTTCAAGTTGTTTCATATAAATAGTTTCCTTTACTTCTCTATTGAGGAATATGATTTTAACATCCATTTGGAATAATTCGAGATCGAAAGCAACTATCACCAATATGATCCTTATAGACATAAATTTTGCTACGGGAGAATATGTGTCAACATAATCTATTCCCCCTTTTTAATTAAACTGTTTGGCTACTAATCTAGCCTTATATTTGTCTACAAGCCCACCAAATTTAAATTTATCTTTTAATACCCATTTACAACCTATGAGTGTTCTATCATCACATAAATCGCATAGTTCCCATACTTTATTATTTTCAATTGAATTAATTTCATCATTAAGAATATCTAACCATTCTTTGGATTCTTGTGAGTTGATCGCATCATTATATCATTCATTTAATCTAAATCTAAGTTTTTACTTAGCTCTTTACTCACATGAACATAAAAATCATCTAAGAAGGATGGAGGAGCTCTAGTCCTCTTTTGTCCACACATGCGAGAAGGTTGCATTGATTCACCAATGGGATAATATCCTACAAGAGTCGGTCGGTTGATTTTCATCATTTATTATTGTTAAAGGATCATCAGAAGAGGTGGATGTATTCTCATCTCTGAGATTTTCAAGGAACTCAGCATCTCTACTTTCTATTAGACCTTTATCTTTACGATAAAATTTATAACCCTTAGAGCTTTCAGAATAACTAATAAAGTTACATCTGATAGTTTTTGCTCCTAATTTATCTTTAAGTTGATACGAAATCAGTACATGTGCCATTGATCCCTACTTTCTAAGGTAACTTAGACCAAGTTCTCTACCTGTTCATAACTTAGAAGGAGTCGAATGTATTATTTTAGTTGAGATTCTATTGAAGATATACATAGCGGTATTTAATACTTATCCCCAAAAAAATTTAGGCAAATCAACATGAGACATCATTGACCTTGTAAAATTTTCAATTTCGATCGATCAATCAAATTTTCCAGTAAATTTTTATTTCCATGTTCTATAAAATCCGATTGATCGAATTCAAAATCGATCGATCGAATTCGACAATTTCAAAAACCCTTCGAGCTTCCTTTTCTTTGATCCAAATCATCCAAAATTCATTTTCAAATATCCTAATCACCCATAAATCATAATCAAACTAATTCTAACCAATTTAAACTAAATCTTACCTTTTAATTCATGCGAGCAATGCCTATTGTATTCAAAATCGACGGATTAGCCGCGAAACCCTCGTTTCTTCTCGATGGTTTGAAACTCTCCTTTCCTTCCAATCATATGGAAATGGATTGAATCCATTCAATGCACACAATAAATCAAAGCTCTCTTGAGTAAGGAAGAAGGATCCTCAATGAAGAACAATGGAGGTTATGTTTTCTAGAATAAAAAGAGGGTTTGGAACGATGGTTTCTCTCACACTCAAAATCGCAAGAGCGATCAGAAACTACGATGCTCCATGCGATGAAAACGAAGCGGCTTGCGGAGGGATTTCCCGGTTGGGTCTCACGAGAGGGTTGAGAAGAATCGCTCTCTTTCTCTTCTTTCTTTTCTCTCAACTTTGCAAGGTAAATGAAAACCCACGGGTGAGGTTTCTCTTTATCATATGGGTTGGGTTTGGTGTTAATCCAACACACAAAAAAAGACGTATAGAGAGGGGGCTCTCTTCTTCTCTCACTCATTCCTCCCTCATTTAAAATTCAAATGAGTTTTGCAACCAAGGGAAATCCCTATGCACGCTTCCCCCTGTTTAACCCATGTGTTGGATTTGGTGTTTGACACACACACAGCGAGTCGGTGCATGGGTTTTCTATCAAGGCCAAAAATGGTCAAATCTTCACTTGTCACTAAATCTTTTTACCAACGATGGTCTCACGGATTCTCGTATAATAATTTCAATTCGTTACCTGCACTATTCACACCACATGCATTTCTCTAATTTATTTATTTCAAACACTCATCCACTTAAAAGAGCATTGGTACTAGTGTGACTCTAAGGCGCACAATTTGGGTATTTGCGACTTCCTCAAAGGTTCTTGTTGAGGCCCAAAGTCGGGTCAAATAGTTGACACAATTAATCAGCCCAATGTAATCGGCCCAATTAGTCAAATAAGTTATTTAATCATTACTAAACTTTCATTCTCTCAATAGAACCAAAACCATAAGAGAAATAAATTCTCTTGCCTTATTTTCATTTATAATCAACCTAAGCTTAGGTGTTAAGCCAATACGCCGTACTTAAGTGTATACAATTCATCCAAAGGTCCACACGCAAATCTAAACCAATATTTTTCACTTAAGACTTAACCCAACTAACTTAATTATTTTCACAATGTCAGGTACGTGACCAGTCGGGCATACACACCGAGGCGGACTGTTCAAAGGTCAAAATTTTTTAGGATGTTACATTCTTCCCACCTTAAAGAATTTTCGTCCTCAAAATTTAGCATATTCCTAGTCAAAGAAGTATGGATACTTATTAGTCCTAAAAAAGAGTAATCTCACTCTCCCTAAGAGTCAATGTTTTTTCAGAGTCAATGATTCAATGTCAACGTAATTATTTAGTGTTATTACATTCTACCCTCAAAGAGAATTTTCGTCCTCGAAAATTTAGTACGTAGCATTCGGGTTCATGACATAGCATCTATGCTAAAACAGAGTCGCACCGCCCAAGAAAACACCTAATGAGGTTGAATGTCTCTATATTAAGAGAACCCAAACCTTTAATTGAATTTAAAATTTAATAATTTATTCAAAACTAACACGAGCGAGTATACGATGATGCACTAGGGCTACTGGATATTCCTCATACAAAACACACATCGGCAGCATTCATCCATAACTCACAACCATTAAATACGACTACCACAACCACAACCACAATTATCCATATAGTGGATTCGACCATTCCATAATATACCAATTCCATAACCATGGAGTCTATTTAAAGCATTACCCTATAAGAAGTTCATTACAATTTAAGTTACAGCCATGATCCTGCAATCATTTTTCATTTACCATTTGCATCATCAAGCAACAATCATGAATGAACCAAGTTAACAAAAATTAAAACCATCAATCTCCGAAACATACTATCATTTATAAAATATATTCAACCATCCACAAAAGAACCAAGGTAAATTTACACTTGACATCCTTAAATGATAACACAACCATTCAATTAGAGTCAAAGATCAAGGTGAATCTACCATGATTCAATAGTTTTATAACATCCATACCAATAACTACGCTAACCCTCCAAAATCATAAAATATCACCAAACCAGGCCCTCCTCACTGACCCGTCTTCGCCTTGGGACAATCTCTTATCCGATGTCTTATTCGTCCACACTTGAAGCATGCGCCTGTGACCCACCAACACTCCTCCATCCTGTGTGTTCCTCCACATCGTGAGCATGTCTCAATCAATGCTGATGAGGAAGTATGGGAGATTTGCGGTACGCTCAATTCCCCAACGGTCGTGGGACTTATAAGGCGTAGGGGCACCCCATGCGTGGACAGGGTGGCCTTGATAGCCAGTTTGAGTAGGTTGAGGTTGTGTTAGTATTAATAAACTTAGCCTCTTGTCTGTCGGCTCATAAGTACTTGACCTTTCTTGACCCGCTATGTTATTTTTATTCTGTTGCTCTCGTCTCTTGTACATATTTTCTATGTCTCTCTCAGCTACAATAGCTTTTTAATCACTTCGGCATAGGTCTCTAGCTCGAACATCGAAACCCTATCTCGTACATTTGGCCTCATGCCTTCTTCAAATTTACTAGCCATCATCACTTCAGTGGCCACTAGTTCTGGTGCGAACCTTGATAACCTCATAAACTCAGTACCATACTCCCATACAGTCATACTTCCTTGCTCTAAACTAACAAAATCTCTCTTCATCTGATTCCTCACTTGCTTGGAAAAATATTCTTTGTTGAACACCTCAACAAATTATGCCCAAGTCCATGCAGGGTGAGGATCTTCGACCTCTCTCTTCCTCAATACCGATTTTCACCACGGATCAGTATCACCTCAAGCTGGAAGGAAGCCTAACCAACCTTCTCATCCTCAGTGCTCTGTAGTCTCTGTAGGAGCTTCTCCATTTGATTTAATCATTTTTTTGCTTCAAGAAGATCTGTCTGCCCATAGAAACTAGGAGGTGTCAATCTCCTAAAATCCATAAATGATGAGGGTAATAGCGCTGGAGGAGGTGGTGGTGGTGGCTTCTGACTGTTCACATTATTGGCAGCCAGTAGTGAGGTCTGCTCAGCCAATAGTGCAGTTTGTTGAGTCTGTTGGGCCATGGCAACAGCCACGGCCTCCATGGCTCGTGCCATCCTATCCGTCGCTTTATTCCTCTGATCTCTCTCATCAGGCGGGTGTCTCTGATCTCCACTGAAGCCCGCATGGTTCTCATCCCCAGTCCTCAAATTTCTATCGCGATCACCTCTTGGTCGTCCTCTACTTCTTAGATACATCGCAATCTATTGTAATGAAACACAATTTTCAATTAATAGCTGGTTATTATATTCAAAAAGAACTTTTACAACTTCCCAACCTATGTCTTGACAGAACCTAATGTCCTTAAGAGACATGACCCTAAATCTCTAGAAAATTTTAGAATAGGGATTGTGAATCCCTCCTAAGTTCTGACAAAAAATTTTATCAGGACATAGGAGACCCAGTGATGACCAACCATCATTAGGTACAAATCCTTATGTGAAAGCTCCTTTTCTTCAAGTAGGTAGTTTGGGCCTTCCTCAAACCTACACTTGTGACGTATAGTCGGGGTGAGCTAACATCTAAGCTCAGTAGAGAAAATTAATACCAATATACATCTCATCACATGCATAGATTCAAAGACAAGATCAAAATATTTTCTTATCAAAACTAAAACTGATTTCAAAGGCTGTTCTTATCATAACTGAAACTGAGTTCAAAGGCATTTTCTTATCAAAAGTAAAACTGTGTTTAAAGGTATTTTCTTATCAAAACTGAAACCGAGTTCAAAGGCATTTTCTTATCAAAACTGAAACTAAGTTCAAAGGCATTTTCCTATCAAAACGGAAACTGAGTTCAAAGGCAAACTGATTTCAAAGACGTTTTCTTATCAAAGCCGAAACTGATTTCAAAGACATGTTCTTAACAAAATTGAAATTAATCTCTTATCAAAAGCATATTTCTTATCTTTGATTTACTGAGTTCGAATCACATTCTCTCACACCTTATATCTTTCTTACGTTGCTTACGCATTTATACATTCACTTATATGTCTTACATATTCTTACGTGGCTTACTCACATATCTTACACACTCTTACTTGGCTTACTTACATGTCTTATATATTCTTACTTTACTTACATACATGTCTTACACATTCTTACTTGGCTTACTTACATATCTTATACAATCCTTACTTAGCTAACTTACAAGTCTTACATATTCTTACTTAGCGTACTTATGTATTTCACACTTTCTTACTTAGCTTACATAATTCGATTCACGGATATCGCGTCGTACCGGTTCGATTCACGGAGACTGTCATGCCAGTTCGATTCACACAAACTTGCATAGCTTACACATTATCACATTGTTTACACAGTTCGATTCACGGATATCCGGTCGTGCTGGTTCAATTCACAAAGATTGTCGGGTCAGTTCGATTCATGGAGGCTGTCGTACCAATTCGATTCATGATTAGCCGTTGTGCCGATTCGATTCACGGATATCCCGCCATACCAATTTGATTCAAGGGTTTAACTGTCATGCTAGTTCGATTCATGGTTAGCCATCATGTCGTTTCGATTCATGGGTTTAACTGCCATGTCGATTCGATTCACGGTTAGCCGTCGTGTCGGTTCGATTCTGCCCTAGAGGCCCACAAGGTACCATATAATCTGTCCATAGCGATCCACACATGCACATATAATCCGCCCATAGTGGTCCACAATGTCATATAATCCACCCGTAGCAGTCCACAACACACTTATAATCCGGCCATAGAGGTCCACTTAAATTTTTCTTAATTATGGTTCGATTTGAATTCAAATTTATATACATATTCGATTTTGATTCAATTCAAAGTTCACATTTGCTTCCTTAAAATTTAACTTCTGGGTTCAATTCAAAACTTACGAAACTCACACACGATGTTCAAAACTGAGATTCTTTACATGATTTACGAAAGCCAAAACACAATGTTCAAAACAAAATTCATTACTTGATTCGATATTTCAATAAGTTCCCAAAACAAACTAACATGTCAAAGATTCGATAATTTAAAGCTTTTGAGTATTTAAAATATTCATTTGCATATTAAAATTCAAAGATCCAAGGTTTCAATTGCAAAGAGTTCAAATAGTAATTCATGTTCAAATCAAAATGTTTCACATTTCATTCGATCATATCAAGCATCTATGAATTTAAATAAAAAATATAATTGTGTATAGAACTTTTACCACTTTAGCCTCGAAGTTGCGCAAAGCCAAGCTAAGCCCTATCGATAGATTCCCGCCCTCAATCTACATCACAAATATATGATGATGTATCAAGGATCAACACCAATCACTAATAACTTAGACATATTTAAGTATTTTCTCAAAACCAAGGTTGAGAAAAGAGTCACCAACGATGACCCTCTTAAGCTTAAGTTCCGACAGACTTAAGCTTTCAATTGCAAAGAGTCACCAGTGACGACCAACCATCACCAATAGTAGTGTACCATGCATGTATAATAGTACGAACGTACCAAGCCCAAACTTACCAAGGTGTATGATGCACTAAATCTACGATCTCGAAACAGAGTACAAATCCTTATGCAGAAGCTCCTTTTCTTCAAGTATGTAGTTTGGGCCTTCTTCAAACCTACACCTGTGACATATAGGTGGGGTAAGCTAACATATAAGCTCAATGGAGAAAACTAATACCAATATACATTTCATCACATGCAGAGATTCAAGGACAAAATCAAAACATTTTTATATTCGAAATCGAAACTAATTTCAAAGGCATTTCTTATCAAAACTGAAACTATGTTCAAAGGCATTTTCTTATCAAAACTGAAACTAAGTCCAAACGCATTTTCTTATCAAAATTCAAAACTAATTTCAAAGGCATTTTCTTAACAAAATCGAAATTGATTTCAAGGCAAACTGATTTCGAAGATGTTTTCTTATCAAAGCCGAAACTGATTTCACAGACATGTTCTCTTATCAAAAGCATATTTCTTATCTTTGATTTATTGAGTTCGAATCACATTCTCTCACACCTCATATATTTTTTACGTTGCTTATGCATTTAGACATTCACTTACATGTCTTATATATTCTTACGTGGCTTACTCACGTATCTTACACACTCTTACTTGGCTTACTTACATGTCTTACACATTCTTACTTTGTTTACATACATGTCTTACACATTCTTACTTGGCTTACTTACATGTCTTATGCAATCCTTACTTAGCTTACTTACAAGTCGTACACATTCTTACTTAGCTTACTTATATGTTTCACACTTTTTTACTTAGCTTACACAATTCGATTCACGGATATCCCACCGTGCCGGTTCGATTCACGGAGACTACCATGCCAGTTCAATGCACACTCACTTGCATAGCTTACACATTGTCATATAGTTTACACAGTTCGATTCACGGATATCCTACCGTGCCAGTTTGATTTACGGAGACTACCGTGTCAGTTCGATTCACAAAGACTGTCGTACCAGTTCGATTCACGGTTAGCCATCGTGCCGGTTCGATTCCCATATATCCCTCCGTGCTGATTCGATTCATGAGTTTAACCGCCATGCCAGTTCGATTCACGGTTAGCTGCCATGTCGGTTCGATTCACGGGTTTGACCGCCATGCCGATTCGATTCAGGGTTAGCCGCCGTGCTTGTTCAATTCTGCCCTAGCAGCCCACAAGTTACCATATAATCCGCCCATAGCGGTCTACACATGCACATATAATCCGCCTATAGTTGTCCACGATGTCATATAATCCGTTCATAGCGATCCACAGCATACTTATAATCCGGCCATAGCGGTCCACTTAAATTTTTCTTAACTTATGGTTCAATTTAGATTCAAATTTATATACATATTCGATTTGGATTCAATTTAAAGTTCACATTGGCTTCAAATTTAACTTCTAGGTTCGATTCAAAACTTACAAAACTCACATACGATGCTTAAAAATAAGATTCTTTACATGACTTACGAAGGCCAAAATACGGTGTTCAAAACGAAAATCATTACTTGATTCAATATTTCAATAAGTTCCCAAAACAAATCAACATATCAAAGATTCGATAATTCAAAGCTTTCGAGTACTTCAAACATTCGAAATATTTATTCACATATTAAAATTCAAAGTTCCAAGGTTTCAATTGCAAAGAGTTTAAATATTAATTCATGTTCAAATCAAAAGACATCACATTTCATTCAATCATAATCAAGCATCTATGAATTTAAATCAAAAATGCAATTGTGTATAGAACTTTCCTCACCTTAGCCTCGAAGTTGCGTGAAGCCAAGCTAAGTCCTATCGATGGATTTCCGCCCTCAATCTACATCACATACATATGATGATGTATTAAGGATCAACTCCTATCACTAATAACTTAGATTCAAAGACAAGATGAAAACATTTTCTTACCAAAACTAAAACTGATTTTAAAGGCATTTCTTATCAAAACTGAAACTGAGTTCAAAGGTTTTCTTATCAAAACTGAAACCGAGTTCAAAGGCATTTTCTTATCAAAACAGAAATTGAGTTCAAAGGCATTTTCTTATCAAAACTGAAATTGAGTTCAAAGGCATTTTCTTATCAAAACGGAAACTGAGTTCAATGGCAAACTTATTTCGAAGACATTTTCATATCAAAGCCAAAACTGATTTCTAAGACATGTTCTTAACAAAATCAAAACTGATCTCTTATCAAAAGCATATTTCTTATCTTTTATTTACTGAGTTTGAATCATATTCTCTCACACCTCATATATTTCTTATGTTGCTTGCGCATTTACACATTCACTTACATGTCTTACACCTCATATATTTCTTATGTTGCTTACGCATTTACACATTCACTTACATATCTTATATATTCTTACATGGCTTACTCACATGTCTTACACACTCTTACTTGGCTTACTTACATGTCTTACAGATTCTTACTTTACTTATATACATTTCTTATACATTCTTACTTGTCATACCTACATGTCTTACACAATCCTTAGCTTACTTATAAGTCTTACATATTCTTACTTAGCATACTTATGTGTTTCACACTTTCTTACTTAGCTTACACAATTAGATTCACAGATATCCCATTGTGTCGATTTGATTCACGGAGACTGTTGTGCCAGTTCGATTCATACTTACTTGCATAGCTTACACATTGTCACATAGTTTACACAGTTCGATTCACGGATATCCCACCGTGTCGATTCGATTCACAGAGACTGCCGTGCCAGTTCGATTCACAAAGACTATCGTACCAGTTCGATTCATGGTTAGCCGCCGTGCTAGTTTCATTCACGGATATCTTGTAGTGATGGTTCGATTCATGGGTTTAACCGCCATGCCGGTTCGATTCACGGTTAGCCGCCGTGCCAGTTTGATTCATGGATTTAACTACCATGTCAGTTCGATTCATGGCTAGCCGCTGTGCTGGTTCGATTCTGCCCTAGCGGCCCACAAGGTACTATATAATCAGCCCATAGTGATCCACACATTCACATATATCCTGCCCATAGCTGTAATAGCCTGAAAAATCACGCTAAACTATGACCTCGAGATCCGTGCCCGATCGGTCATAGATTTGACCAAATGGAAGTCCAACAGTTAGTATGTGGTGTAATGAACGGATGAGATGTGATAAATAGAATGCCTATGTGGTGTGTGTTGTGAGGGTGTAGTCGCATACACCTACCGCGGTGTATGTGCTCAACACACAAGTGAGGAAGAGGATAAAAGGGTTTAATAGCCCTAAAATCAAGAGTTTGGTTGTTGAAGGAGAGTAAAGAAGAGAGAGAGAGAGAGAAGTAAGAGAGGAGTTATTGCAACTGATTGGAGGAGGGATTCGAGCAATAAAAGCCGGATTCAACCCGATTTGGATCTGTTAGAGCCAAAGCTGGAAACCCTAGCCTTCCAACCACTGGATTGAAATCAACTTGAGTTTTATTCAAGTTAAATTTATTTAAAATAAAATGCATAGATTATAGGGGTTAAGTTGTGGTTGAATGTGGGTTAAATCATAGGATAATGGCTTAGAAAAATAGAGGAAAAAGTATGGAAGAAGATTGGGAAGAAACATGAAGGGTGAATCGACAATTTCGATTAATCGAAATTGGGTTTCATTAATCGAAATTGGCCGAAGTTGAAAAGTCGAAGATCCGATTTGATTAATCGAATTGGAGTTCGATTAATCGACCTTGATTTTCGATTTGAGTATCGATTAATCGATCGAACTCTCCAAGGACCCGAAATGACTTGTGGATAATCGACTAATCGAAATGGGATTTTGATTAATCGATTTCAATTTTTGATTAATCGATTTGGGATCGATTTAACGGTTTTTGGAACTCGACTACTCGAATCGAGAATCGACTTTGCGAAAAGGAGAATTTCGATTAATCGAATTAGGATTCGATTAATCGAATGAAAACTCGACTACTCGAATTGAGAATCGACTTTGCGAAAATGAGAATTTTGATTAATCGAATTAGGATTCGATTAATCGAATGAAAACTCGACTACTCGAATTGAGAATCGACTTTGCGAAAATGAGAATTTCGATTAATCGAATTAGGATTCGATTAATCGAATGAAAACTCGACTACTCGAATTGAGAATCGACTTTGCGAAACAGAGAATTTCGATTAATCGAATTTACTTCGATTAATCGATATTGACCCTCGATTAATCGATTTTGGAAATCGATTAATCGAATCAGATTCGATTAATCGATTTTGGAATTCGATTAATCGACTGAGATAAATTGTGTTGACTTTTGGGTTTGACTTTAAGATTCTTGGAGGGTCTTATACCTTCTTTATTGCATCCTTTGTGATGTGTTTCACCTGTTATGTGGTACCATAGGTGGTACGTGTGGACTAGTGCACAAGGAGCCACGTGGGACCTTGATGCAATGATCAAATGAAGACTTGAGGTAGGGAACACCTTGAACATGTACTTTATTTTACAAGAGCATGTATGTAGTGATATAGAATTCAATTCAAATGTTTATTTCTTAAGAATTTGTGAAAAGTGTGTGTGTGACATCCATAAGAGTAATCATAATGAGCCATCCCCAGGGGATGAAGAAGTAAAGAGATAAGAGCATCAGGTGTGATGCAAGTAAATGGATACATCCCAGGGATGTATCCAAGGATTGAATCATGTTTGATAGGGCCTACCTGATATAAGATAGCACATTTACACGGTGAATAACTATATGTAAGGCACCGATATTTTTGTTATTTGAGGTTTGATAGGGTACCCCACCGACGTGGCGGGATATCCACGACTGACACGGCAGGATATCCGTGACCGATACGGCGGCGAAATCGTAGGCCAGTGCGGAGGCTTATCCGTACATAGTAAGCACACCCCAGGGGTGTTGATTGAGACAAGTGAAACCCCGCCACCAATCCCCAGGGGAAAGGGGCTTGGGTACTATTTGTATTCCCAGGGAATACGGTTAAAATTGTCTATATAGATGACGATGATGGGTATCTCATCGGGGCTCGATGCTATATTGCTCGGGGATTACTTAAGTTGAAAGTTTAAGTTTTGCTTTAGGCCTTTTCAGCATCATTCATGAGTAAATGAAAACATATGTAATCAACAGTAAAACGAAATGCTTTTTAACTGTTTCATCAATAATTGCATAGACACATCATGCATGGCATATCATGGAATATATGTGAGTCATAATTTATATGTTCAACTGTGTTTGTTCCCTATTGAGCTAGGATGTAGCTCACCCTATAGACTATACGTCGCAGGTCCACTACTAGTAACTGCCGAGGCTTCAGGAGACGCTGATCCCGGTGAGTCGGACCTTGCGGCCGGCGAAGAATTGGAGCCACCTCCAGAGGACTTCTTCTAGAGGACTCCGTTGTGCCACTTTGAGAGATTCTTGGAGAGGTTTTTGTACGGCTTGGTATGTCAAGCCTTTATTTTGTTTAAAATCATGTATACGAGGAGTTGGGATTTCTCTTTTGGGATGAACCATCCGTGATGATTGCTATCATCGATGGTTCGGATCGGTTCTCCATTCATGCAGAGGTATGAGGGTAGAACTGTCTTTTGGGGAGTTAATTAATATAGATTTAAATTCCGAAATTTCGTTTATTATACTTTTTGATGCTTGATATACCAGTGTTCCGTGCTTAGCTAAAGGGCACGGTCAAGATGATCGTGCTGATGGCAGTACGGGTTTGAGAATCCGAAATCCGGTATTTTCTTTTAGCAATTCGACAAAGGTTCTTTCGTCGAGAACATAGGGCTTCGCTAATCTAAACTTTAGTTTCAAATGCACCGCAAATGTTATCTAGAGGAAGAGGCCGACCAAGGAGGCCGGAGGAGTCTACGTAGTGGAGATGATTACATCTCCCCTACTAATAGAGTGCCTCTAGGAGGTACTGAGGCCCCAGGGGGCAGTAGTAGTAGACAACATGACGAAGAGGATCGAGATCGTCAGGATCAAGATCTAAGAGAACAAGAAAGATTGAGAGAAAGACAAGAAGACAGAGAAGAGCGACAAAGGATGATGCACACTATGGAGACTATGGCAGGCCATGGCACACAACAGTCGCATCCTTTGCGCATGCGTCGAAGAGAAACGTGACCACCTACACCACTGTAGGACTGCGTTGCCCTCATCCTTCTGAGTTTAGGAGGATGAGACCTCCTTCATTTTCTGGGCAGAACAATGGCGGAGAACTGGTGATGGAGATGGAGAAAGTCTTTAGCGTCTTTGACATGCACGGAAGATGAGAGTGTGAGATGGGCACTTATATGTTGGATGGGGAGGCTGGGCCTTGGTGGAAGTCCGTGATACGGACTCGCCTGTGGAGACCCTGAGTTGCCTTGACTTGGGAGGAGTTTGTTGAGGAGTTCAACAAACAATATTTTCAGTGGTGAGGAACCAATTAGAGATACAATTTTACAATTAGTGCAAGGAGAATGACAAGAGAGAATATGGGGTGGAGTTTCTACGACTTGCCCGTTTGCTCGGATTACGCTGCCACCAAGTGATGAAGTCCAAGAGGTTTCAAGAAGGTTTGAAGCTTGAGGTTAGGGAGGCGAGTCTCCATTTCAACTGAGGACCTATGAAGAGGTCATGAGTAAAGCACTGGTGGTCGAAGAGGAAAATACAAATAGATATAGACAGAGAGAGCAGCAGAGAGGAGGAAATGAACAAGGAAGATCGGGGCACTACGAACCAGTGAACAAAAAGTCGAGGTTCATGGCCCGTAATCGAGACCCACAGTTCAAGGGGTTTGGAAGACCGACGCAACAACAACACCAACAGAGGTTTCCATTACTTGCGTCGGGGAGACCTATTCGCTATGAGAGCCCTGCCATGTCTACTGGCGCCACTAACACACAGGGTTCTCGTACTGTTTCTTCCGCACCTCGGGAGACTTGCGCAAAGTGTGGCAAGCCTCATAGGACGGTGGACTGTAGATCGGGAACTAGGGGTTGTTTCCGATGTGGCAAGGTGGGCCACTTAATCAAGGATTGCCCCGAGACAGATAAGAGAAAGACGGTTTCGGTTGCAGCACCACGACCCATTCAAGCAAGGAAGCCGATCGTCCAGGGGAGAGCCTATGCAGTCACTGCTCAGGAAGCAGGGAACGTGCATGACGTCATCCAAGGTGAGATTTTTTTTTTATTAAAGAAAATTTCCATTTCATTAAAATCTTAGATAGAGAAGGAGCATGCATTAGAAATTATATAGATTCTTTTCTCAATACGAAAAGCTGTATGTGAATTAAGAGTGTAAATTGATGTGTAAATTATTGTATGTATGTATACTATAGGTACTCTAAATATATATGAAAAGGATGCTTGGTGGATATGACGCCGAGTGTTGATAGACCCCGGGCCTACCCACTCATTCGTTACTCCACGTTTCGCTAAGAAGATGAAGATTGTTCCAGAGACGTTGGATTTCGTCCTATCTGTGTCTATTCCGACTGGAGAGTTAGTAGACACGGAGTTAGCTTGCAAATCCATCATTGTAGCAGTTCGAGACTTGGAGGTGCATGAATTGGAAGCAAAGTTGATACTGTTAGACATGCAGGGGTTTGATGTGATCCTTGGCATGGACTGGTTGGCGCAGCATTGTGCAACCGTCGATTGCAAGAATAAGGTAGTCATTTTCAGACCCAACACAAGAAGATCATTTCGGTTTCAAGGAGTGAGGTCGTCATCTGTGCCATTGATCTCGTGATGAGGGCGAGAAAATGATTAGAAAGGGTTGCGATGGATACTTAGCTTTCTTAAAGGAGGACAAGGAAGAAAAGACGTCATTTCGAGATAGCGGTTGTGCGAGACTTTGACGTGTTTCGGAGAATTGCCCGATTACCTCTAGAAAGAGAAGTAGAATTCGCCATTGACTTAGCACCAGGAACGGAGCCTATTTCGAAAGCACCTTATAGAATGGCTCCTGCTGAGTTAAAGGAGTTGAAGGAACAACTGCAAGAACTTATGGACAAGGGGTTTGTTAGACCAAGTGTATCTCCATGGGGAGCACCGGTCTTGTTTGTCAAGAAAAAGGATGGGTCAATGCGGCTATGCATTGACTATCGACAATTGAACAAACTCACTGTGAAAAATCGCTACCCTTTGCCTAGAATTGACGATCTATTCGACCAACTGCAAGGAGCAAAGTATTTTTCCAAGATCGACCTGAGATCTGGGTATCATCAGTTGCGAGTCAAAGCTGAGGACATTCAGAAGACAGCTTTCCGGACACGGTATGGACACTATGAATTCCTCGTGATGCCGTTTGGATTAACGAATGCTCCGGCGTCGTTTATGGATCTGATGAACCGAGTGTTTAAACCACACTTGGACTCCTGCGTCGTAGTGTTTGTTGATGATATACTGATATACTCCAAATCCAAGACGGAACACGAAGAACATTTGAGGATTGCTCTACAGACGCTACGTGAACACCAATTGTACGCCAAACTCAGCAAGTGTGAGTTTTGGTTGGAAGAAGTTAGCTTTTTGGGACATGTCGTCTCAAAGCACGGTGTCACGGTAGATCCAGCTAAGATAGAAGCAGTAGTTAAATGGGAGCAACCAAAGACAGTGACCGATGTCCGAAGTTTTCTGGGCTTAGCAGGCTATTATCGACGTTTCGTTGAGGGGTTTTCAAAGATATCGGGACCTCTCACAAAGCTGACACGAAAAGATTCAAGGTTTGAGTGGAGTGAGGCATGCGAGAAGAGCTTTCAAGAACTCAAAACGAGACTCACTTCGGCTCCAGTATTAGCGATTCCTTCAGGCAGTGGAGGATACGCCGTGTACAGCGACGCATCATACAATGGCCTTGGTTGTGTGCTCAACCAACACAAGAAGGTGATAGCTTACGGATCAAGACAGCTGAAAGAACACGAGAAAAATTACCCGACTCATGACTTGGAACTGGCAGCAGTCATTTTTGCAATGAAGATTTGGAGACATTACTTGTATGGTGAGACTTTTGAAATTTTCACCGATCATAAGAGCCTCCGATATCTGTTTACACAGAAAGAGCTCAATATGAGACAGCGCAGGTGGATGGAATTCCTCAAGGATTATGATTGCTCCATACAATACCATCCTGGCAAGGCGAATGTAGTAGCCGATGCATTGAGTCAGAAAGGTTCAGCTCAGTTAGCTTCTTTAATTTTGGGTATGCACCGATGGAAATTATTGGAAGACCTGGCACTCTATGATGCGAACATTGAGTCAAAGGACACCGGATCCTTTTTGGCTAACATATCAGTAAAGCCAGTGATATTTGAGCATATCCACGATCTACAAATGAAAGATCCGGCATTAACAAAGATTCATCAAGACGTGAGTGAAGGCATTAGGTCGGACTTCTCAGTAAAAGGAGATGATTCCTTATTGTTTAAAGGCCGTCTATGCATTCCGGACAATGCCGACCTAAGACGAACGATTCTTGATGAGGCCCATAAGTCAAATTATGCTATCCACCCTGGTAGCACCAAAATGTACCAAGATTTGAAAAAGAACTACTGGTGGAGAGGATCAAACAAGGCGTGGCGAAACGTGTCACGATGTTTGACTTGTCAGCAGGTGAAGGTTGATCATAGACATCCTGCTAGACTATTGCAACCTTTACCAATACCAGAATGGAAGTGGGAATCGATCTCAATGGATTTCATTATTGGATTACCCCGTACTGCCAAGAGACACAATGCCATTTGGGTCGTCGTAGACCGATTGACCAAATCAGCGCACTTTTTGCCGTACAATACTACATATACAGCAGGAAGACTGGCAGACTTATACATGAAGGAGATTGTAAGATTACATGGGATTCCAAGCAGCATAGTTTCAGATCGTGATCCACTATATACATCCAAGTTTTGAAAGAAATTTCAAGAAGGAATGGGAACTCGACTAGACTTTAGTTCAGCTTTCCATCCTCAAACTGATGGACAGACAGAGCGAGTGAATCAAGTAATAGAAGACATGCTCAGGGCGTGCATGCTTGATATGCAAGGATACTGGGATGAGTATCTACCGATGCTCGAGTTCGCATATAATAACAGTTTTCAAACGAGCATTGGCATGGCACCGTATGAAGCTCTGTATGGACGACGATGCAAATCACCCCTCAATTGGGAGGAAACAGGTGAAAAATTTATGTTAGGACCAAAACTACTTGAAGACAACGCCACCGTTGTCCGAATTATCAGAGAAAGGTTGAAGACAGCATAGAGTAGACAGAAAAGTTACGCCGATATGAAGCGGACTAGTGTTGACTACAAAGTGGGCGAGCATGTGTTTGTGAAGGTGTCACCTATGAAAGGTGTAATGAGATTTGGCAAGAGAGGGAAGTTAAGTCCATGTTATGTTGGACCATTTGAAATTTTGGGACGAGTAGGCGAAGTTGCATATCGCATTGGTTTACCACCGCTGTTTGATCGAGTACATAATGTTTTCCACATATCGATGCTCAGGAAGTACGTGAACGATCCGTCTCATGTGTTAGGAAAGCAACCTATAGAGATGTGTGAGGACATGAGCATGATAGAGGAACCAGTGGAAATCTTGGATCGAAAGGAACAAGTACTACGCACTAAAGTGATTCCCTTAGTGCTTGTTCGGTGGAATAATCATCCAAAAGAAGAGGCTACTTGGGAACGAGAGGCCGATGTGAAAGAACAATATCCAGCCTTGTTTCCACCGACGTGAGAATTCAGTGTAAACCACAAACATGTTTGTGACAACTCCACTATACGTGTAATTCAATGGAAAATTTGATCCAATCTGATTTGACGAACAGAATTATACGTACATGATCAAGTATATACAACTCTATGGATGAACCACTTGATGTCATAAACTACCAAAAGAAATCAAAGAAATAAAGAGATTGAAATTCTGCAGAAATTGGGCAAAACCGATTAATCGAATTTCAAATCGATTAATCGATTTGGAATTTCGATTAATCGATTTTGTTCGATTAGTCGACTGGCATGTACCAGTGACTGAAAATTGAAAGGAGAGTTAGAATATACATAGAAGACAAATTTCGATTGATCGAGTTAGAATCTCGATTAATCGATTTTGGATTTCAATTAATCGAACTAGATTTTGATTAATCGATTTACAAAAAGGACTTAAAAGAAATTGAATTCAGATATACGATTTCGATTAATCGAAGTGAACTTCGATTAATCGATTTTGAAATTTCGATTAATCGAAGTGGATTTCGATTAATCGAATAACTTAAGGAATTCTGAAAAATTTAGAAGTTACTACACGATTTCGATTAATCAAAGTGAAATTCGATTAATCAATTTTGGAATTTCGATTAATCGAAATGGATTTCGATTAATCGACTGGCTCGCGCCAGTGAGCTCAAAAATTTAAAATTTTAAACAGATACGATTTCGATTAATCGAAATGGTTTCGATTAATCGAATTTGACTTTCGATTAATCGATTTGGGAAATCGATTAATCGATTTCTGACAACCTAGTTTTGAATCTCGATTAATCGATTCTGAATTTCGATTAATCGAGCCGAGGCCTATATATATAAAATTGGGGATTTCATTCCCCATTCGAAATCATTTGGCTTGGGAGATTTGAGCGTTTCACATTCCTCCTTCTTCTCCGACTATCCGACGCTCTAGGGTTGGGATTTGCCGTCGATTCGCTTCCGCAATCGCGTCCAAAGCCACGGTAAACCCTAAGATTTTGCTTTTCCCTTCAATTTAAATTAGAAAAACCCTAGTTTTCTCAAAATGCCGCCCAAAACCCGGTTATCTTTAAAGAAGGCGACTTCTAAGTTGCCGGTTAGGCGTAAGAACGCCGCGCCACCACCACCTACCCCATCGCCGGTGAGGACTCCATCACCGTCAGAATCGGAGACCACCTCCGGTTCGACGAGCGCCTCTACGCGCGAGTCTTCCCGCGAGTCCACTCCCATGCCCCCACCACCCACTAATGTAATACAACCAAACGAATGGTGGGCGGCCAAGACCTTTGAGGTCGAGTACGTCATCGACCCTACCCTATTCACCGATCCCGATGTGCCGGGCGAGACCCAATGGGCTCGAAACTACCTTAACAATGTCGGCCTCGGCAACCTTCTCAAACCAATCCGGGGTTCATACTACCCTAGATTGGTTAGACTGTTCTACCAAGGGCTAACGGATGGCCCTACCGACGATTGCATTTTGACCAAGATCGAGGGTCGTCTATACACGATCACTCGACGTCACATCCACGAGGTACTCGAGTGCTACCTCGATTTCACCCCCGAAACTACCCTCTTTCCGCCTTTTGAGGAAGACCCCCGCTTTGAAGAGGTCATGACCCGCATGACTAACGGCAAGAAGGGGTCGGGCTCCTCCATTAAGAGGGTTGACCTTCCACACTATATGTGGATGCTTGATTCAATAATCAAGTGCAACCTTTACCCTATCTATGCCCACGACACGAAGCGTGGACAAAGTGCAACATGCACTTTATGCGGCCTTCCGTGGCCGATGGTTTGATGCTACTTTGGTCATCCTCGAGGGGATGAAGTACATCAAAGGAAAGTTGATGAAGGGCAACATGCAGCCCAAGGAGAAGATGCCGTATACTCGGCTCATCTCGAGCATGTTGGAGTGCTACTCCGACGAGCCCTCCTACGGCATCTCGCCTCACGAGATGAGGGCTACGGATCGCGTGAAGACGTTTACGAAGTCTTCATGGACCCGTAGCTACAACCTTCTAAAGCGGACCCTACCAGCTCCGGGTCCCGCTCCCGCCTTGACATGAGCCCGCCACCACCTCTGGGTGGGGCACACCCTATTCCCATGAGAGCCATCCGTGGAGAGGGTTCCCTCCCACACCAGCACCTCACCGACGCCACCGCCCACTCCGTGCCGCGACACCCACCTCATCCTACATTCATCGAGGACGTGTTGGCTCATATGGAGGCCAACAACGAGCGGATGAACCGGAGGATGGACTTCTTGATGTTCCACACACTCCGCCACATCGACCCGACCGACTACCGCCGCTACCTCACCCAGGAGGAGGAGTGGACCGCTGGACGCACCGCCTTCCACAGAGGACCCGTCTTCCATCCCACCACTGCAGACGCTGCTCCTTCCACATCCACATCCACTCCACCGACCGAGACGCCGCAGCCATAGCCGACCACCCAGCCAGCACACTCACCACCACCACAGCCACAGTCAGCTCCAGCAGACACATGTAGCACATGGTGAGGGATTGCATGAGTTTTTTTTTTTTTTTTATTATATTATTAGTCATGATTGTATCGATGTATGTTTTGTACGCCAACTCATGTGGCGCTTTGTAAAAATTTTCTGATATTAATAGAAATCAAAATATTTTTTTTTTTTTTTTGAGTACATAGTTTATTACTTCTATGCTTGTGTTGTGCATACCTAAATACGTCTGAGTCAACTAGACCACCTCACCTGAGAGTGTGGGGGGGGGGAGTGACCCAGACAGACAAACCTTGGGTTATTTTCGAGGACGAAAATTCCCAAGGTGGGGAGGATGTAATAGCCTGAAAAATCACGCTAAACTATGACCTCGAGATCCGTACCCGATCGGTCATAGGTTTGACCAAATGGAAGTACAACAGTTAGTATGTGGTGTAATGAACAGATGAGATGTGATAAATAGAATGCCTATGTGGTGTGTGTTGTGAGGGTGTAGTCGCATACACCTACCGCGGTGTATGTGCTCAACACACAAGTGAGGAAGAGGATAAAAGGGTTTAATAGCCCTAAAATCAAGAGTTTGGTTGTTGAAGGAGAGTAAAGAAGAGAGAGAGAGAGAGAGAAGTAAGAGAGGAGTTATTGCAACTGATTGGAGGGGGGATTCGAGCAATAAAAGCCGGATTCAACCCGATTTGGATCTGTTAGAGCCAAAGCTGGAAACCCTAGCCTTCCAACCACTGGATTGAAATCAACTTGAGATCTATTCAAGGTAAAATTTTTGTAAATAAAATGCATAGATTATAGGGGTTAAGTTGTGGTTGAATGTGGGTTAAATCATAGGATAATGGCTTAGAAAAATAGAGGAAAAAGTATGGAAGAAGATTGGGAAGAACAGCTCGAAAGGGGCTGAATCTGACAATTTCGATTAATCGAAATTGGGTTTCGATTAATCGAAATTGGCCAGGAAGTTGAAAAGTCAGAAGACCCGATTTCGATTAATCGAATTGGAGTTCGATTAATCGACCTTGGATTTTCGATTAATCGATTTGAGTATCGATTAATCGACTGGGAACCTCCAGTGGACCCCAGGGGCTGGAGGAAATGACTTGTGGATAATCGACTAATCGAAATGGGATTTCGATTAATCGATTTCAATTTTCGATTAATCGATTTGGGATCGATTAATCGATTTTTGGAACTCGACTACTCGAATCGAGAATCGACTTTGCGAAACTGAGAATTTCGATTAATCGAATTAGGATTCGATTAATCGAATGAAAACTCGACTACTCGAATTGAGAATCGACTTTGCGAAAATGAGAATTTCGATTAATCGAATTAGGATTCGATTAATCGAATGAAAACTCGACTACTCGAATTGAGAATCGACTTTGCGAAAATGAGAATTTCGATTAATCGAATTAGGATTCGATTAATCGAATGAAAACTCGACTACTCGAATTGAGAATCGACTTTGCGAAACAGAGAATTTCGATTAATCGAATTTACTTCGATTAATCGATATTGACCCTCGATTAATCGATTTTGGAAATCGATTAATCGAATCAGATTCGATTAATCGATTTTGGAATTCGATTAATCGACTGAGATAAATTGTGTTGACTTTTGGGTTTGACTTTAAGATTCTTGGAGGGTCTTATACCTTCTTTATTGCATCCTTTGTGATGTGTTTCACCTGTTATGTGGTACCATAGGTGGTACGTGTGGACTAGTGCACAAGGAGCCACGTGGGACCTTGATGCAATGATCAAATGAAGACTTGAGGTAGGGAACACCTTGAACATGTACTTTATTTTACAAGAGCATGTATGTAGTGATATAGAATTCAATTCAAATGTTTATTTCTTAAGAAATTGTGAAAAGTGTGTGTGTGACATCCATAAGAGTAATCATAATGAGCCATCCCCAGGGGATGAAGAAGTAAAGAGATAAGAGCATCAGGTGTGATGCAAGTAAATGGATACATCCCAGGGATGTATCCAAGGATTGAATCATGTTTGATAGGGCCTAACTGATATAAGATAGCACATTTACACGGTGAATAACTATATGTAAGGCACCGATATTTTTGTTATTTGAGGTTTGATAGGGTACCCCACCGACGTGGCGGGATATCCACGACTGACACGGCAGGATATCCGTGACCGATACGGCGGCGAAACCGTAGGCCAGTGCGGAGGCTTATCCGTACATAGTAAGCACACCCCAGGGGTGTTGATTGAGACAAGTGAAACCCCGCCACCAATCCCCAGGGGAAAGGGGCTTGGGTACTATTTGTATTCCCAGGGAATACGGTTAAAACTGTCTATATAGATGACGATGATGGGTATCTCATCGGGGCTCGATGCTATATTGCTCGGGGATTACTTAAGTTGAAAGTTTAAGTTTTGCTTTAGGCCTTCTCAGCATCATTCATGAGTAAATGAAAACATATGTAATCAACAGTAAAACGAAATGCTTTTTAACTGTTTCATCAATAATTGCATAGACACATCATGCATGGCATATCATGGAATATATGTGAGTCATAATTTATATGTTCAACTGTGTTTGTTCCCTATTGAGCTAGGATGTAGCTCACCCTATAGACTATACGTCACAGGTCCACTACTAGCAGCTGCCGAGGCTTCAGGAGACGCCGATCCGGTGAGTTGGACCTTGCGGCGAAAGCCACCTCCAGAGGACTTCTTCTAGAGGACTCCGTTGTGCCACTTTGAGAGATTCTTGGAGAGGTTTTTGTACGGCTTGGTATGTCAAGCCTTTATTTTGTTTAAAATCATGTATACGAGGAGTTGGGATTTCTCTTTTGGGATGAACCATCCGTGATGATTGCTATCATCGATGGTTCGGATCGGTTCTCCATTCATGCAGAGGTATGAGGGTAGAACTGTCTTTTGGGGAGTTAATTAATATAGATTTAAATTCCGAAATTTCGTTTATTATACTTTTTGATGCTTGATATACCAGTGTTCCGTGCTTAGCTAAAGGGCACGGTCAAGATGATCGTGCTGATGGCACGGGTTTCGAGGTGCCGAAATCTAGGCTGTCACAATAGCGGTCCACGATGTCATATAATCCGTCCATAACGGTCCACAGCACACTTATAATTTTTTTAACTTATGGTTCGATTTGGATTCAAATTTATATATATTCGATTTGGATTCAATTCAAAGTTCACATTTGCTTCCTTCAAATTTAACTTCTGGGTTCGATTCAAAACTTACGAAACTCACACATGAAGTTCAAAACTGAAATTTTTTACATGATTTACGAATAACTAATAACTTAGACATATTTAAGCATTTTCTCAAAACCGAGGTTGAAACGGGCAAATTCGTGCTAACTTAGAAATTGACGTAACTTTTTCCTAAATTTTGACTATTAAAAATTTAGATTTAAGAAATAGTTAAAACACTACAGGTGTAGGCCGTGTTGTCCTCTTTCCAATGCCTCAAAAATCGTATCAATTAGAGTTCAAAGTAAAATGTTATCACCAAAATACCAAAGTTGTGTCGGTACTTCAGGCAAAAAATGTGCTAACTCAGAACTTGATCCAAATTTCCACTCAATTTTTACCCTTAAAAAGTTTGATTTAGGAATTAGTTAATTCATAAAAGTTGTAGATATCATTGTCCTCTTTCCAAAGCCTCAAGAATCATACAATTCCGAGCTCAGGATAGAAAGTTACGGCTAAAATACCGAAGCAATGTCAGCAAGCTTTGTCAAATTCGATCGATCGAATTCCAATTTCGATCAATCGAGTTCCAATTTCGATCGATCAAATTTCTAATAAATTTTTACTTCCATGTTCTATAAAATCCTATCGATCAAATTCAAAATTGATTGATCGAATTTGACAGTTTCAAAAACCCTTCGGGCTTCATTTTCTTTGATCCAAATCATCCAAAATTCATTTTCAAGCATCCTAATCAACCATAAATCATAACCAAACTAATTCTAACCAATTTAAATCAGATCTTACCTTCTAATTCATGCGAGCAATGCCTATTGGAATCAAAATCGAAGAATCGGCTTTTACACTCCACGTTCGCCCAATTTCTTGAAACCCTTCAATTCCTTTGATCGTAGCGAGCGTAGGTCAAACCTCTTCAATCTCCACGATGCCCCCAACTATTCAATGGCTCCCTTGAGCGAAATGGGATGATCTAGAGTGAGATCCATGGGGTTTAGGGTTTTAACTCACCAAGAACAAAAGAAGATTTTGGGAAATCTCTCAAACTCACGATCGTAGCCGCATCCAAGATCGGCATTCTCTTGTGGTGGGCCTAAAAAGGAAAAGTTGATAGAGTTCAACCTAATGAAGAAGAAGCAATCCCTTCCTCTTTCTCTTCTCTTTCTTTTCTTTCCTCTCTCTTCACTCAATTTTTTTTCCAACGAATGAAACTTCCAATTTCATTTACAACTAAGGGAGTCGGTTCGGTGTTAATCACATACACCTAAACAAGGTGTCAATTATTATACAAAAGATTCATGGTTTGGCATGGAGCTTGCACACCCAACTACTGGTCATACGAAATTCAACATTAAGCTAATACACCACCACGGTGTATGAGCATTGGTCCCAAAGTCTCACACGAGGCTCAAACGGACCCAAAACGATCCGGTTTGAGTGGGAAGTTAGGTCAAGTTTCGAGTTAGCACGTTTTGACTGAAGTGCCGACATAGCTTCAGTATTTTAGTGATAACTTTTCCTCAGAACTTCGATTGATGCGATAATTGAGGCATTGGAAAGAGGAAAATACGGCCTACAACTTTTGTTTTTTAATCATTTCATGAATCCAAAGTTTTAAAGGTCAAAATTTAGGAGGAAGTTACATCAATTTCTAAGTTAGCACGAATTTGCCCGTTTCAACCTCGGTTTTGAGAAAATACCTAAATATATCTAAGTTATTAGTGATTGAAGTTGATCCTTGATACCTCATCATATGTCTGTGATGTAGATTGAGGGCAGAAATCCATCGATAGGGTCTTAGCTTGGCTTCGCGCAACTTCGTGGCTAAGGTGGGGAAAGTTCTATACACAATTGTATTTTTTATTTAAATTCATAGATGCTTGATATGATCGAATGAAATGTGATACATTTTGATTTGAACATAAATTACTATTTGAACTCTTTGCAATTGAAACCTTGGATCTTTGAATTTTAATATGTAAATGAATATTTTGAATATTTGAAATACTCGAAAGCTTTAAATTATCGAATCTTTGACATGTTGGTTTGTTTTGGGAACTTATTGAAATATCGAATCAAGTAATGAATTTTGTTTTAAACATTGTGTTTTGACTTTCGTAAATCATGTAAAGAATCTCAGTTTTGAAAATCATGTGTGAGTTTCGTAAGTTTTGAATTGAACCCAGAAGTTAAATTTAAAGGAAGCAAATGTAAACTTTGAATTGAATCCAAATCAAATATGTATATAAATTTGAATCCAAATCGAACCATAAGTTAAGAAAATTTTAAGTGGACCACTACGGGCGGATTATAAGTGTGTTGTGGGCCGCTACTGATGGATTATATGGCATCGTGGACCGCTATGGGCGGATTATATGGTACCTTGTGGGCTGCTAGGGCGGAATCGAACTGGCACGGCGGCTAACCATGAATCGAACCGGCACAGCAGAATATCAGTGACTTAAACTGGCACAGCGGCTAACCGTGAATCGAACTGGTACGACAGTCTCCGTGAATCGAACTGGCACGATAGTCTCCGTGCATTGAACCGACATGACAGAATATCTGTGACTTGAACTATATAAACTATGTGACAATGTGTAAGCTATGCAAGTGAGTGTGAATCGAACTGGCATAGCAATCTCCGTGAATCGAACCAGCATGACGGGATATCCGTGAATTGAATTGTGTAAGCTAAGTAAGAAAGTGTGAAACATATAAGTAAGCTAAGTAAGAATGTATAAGACTAATAAGTAAGCTAAGTAAGGATTGTGTAAGACATGTAAGTAAGCCAAGTAAGAATGTGTAAGATATGTATGTAAGTAAAGTAAGAATGTGTAAGACATGTAAGTAAGTCAAGTAAGAGTGTGTAAGACATGTGAGTAAGGCGCGTAAGAATATGTAAGACATATAAGTGAATGTGTAAATGTGTAAGCAACGTAAGAAATATATGAGGTGTGAGAGAATGTGATTCGAACTCAATAAATCAAAGATAAGAAATATACTTATGATAAGAGATCAGTTTCAATTTTGTT
Source organism: Chloranthus sessilifolius (assembly GCA_021018995.1). Taxonomy (NCBI): domain Eukaryota; kingdom Viridiplantae; phylum Streptophyta; class Magnoliopsida; order Chloranthales; family Chloranthaceae; genus Chloranthus; species Chloranthus sessilifolius. The sequence goes on along the minus strand of CM037591.1, from coordinate 18,247,632 downwards.
AAAAACATGTCTTTGAAATCAGTTTCGACTTTGATAAGAAAATATCTTCGAAATCAGTTTGCCTTTGAACTCAGTTTTCGTTTTGATAAGAAAATGCCTTTGAACTCAGTTTCAGTTATGATAAGAAATGCCTTTGAAATCAATTTTAGTTTTGATAAGAAAATGTTTTGATCTTGTCTTTAAATCCATGCATGTGATAAGATGTATAATGATATTAGTTTTCTCCACTAAGCTTAAATGTTAGCTCACCCCGACTATACGTCACAAGTGTAGGTTTGAGGAAGGCCCAAACTACATACTTGAAGAAAAGGAGCTTCCGCATAAAGATTTGTAGTCTATTTCGGGATCATAGATTTAGTGCATCGTGGACCTTGATAAGTTCGGGCTTGGTACGTTCGTGCTATTATATATATATGATATACTACTGTTGGTGATGGCTGGTCATCACTGGTGTTTATTTTGTTCTGTACATATTAGGTATTAGAACTGAGGATTTTTATTCATGAGGTTTGTAACTTTGGTTTGATTTCTATATGCATATGGATGTGCCAAGTATTCTGTGTCAGATTGTAATCTACGATCTGGCGGTCCGGGTTTTCCCATTTGGTATGAGTTGAGAAAAAAAAAATAATGTCTCAAAATTTTAGGTTGGAAAATTTTGAGCTCACAATAATACTTATTTCAGTGTTTGTCAAAACATTGAATTAAAAGTAAATAACTAGTTGCCTGAGACGGCTTGATTTGGCTTGGCTGAGACGGCTTTATTTGGCTTGAGCTTTAAAGCTGCTTGTATACACCAGAAGCAAAAATGAACAAAACACCATAGCAAACTACCAAAAAGGAAATGAAATTATTCTTAGAATATTCCTTTCATATGAAAAAAGATGTTGATTTCCCACTTCTATTCCCAAGACTTCTTTGGATACCTCTTTCTTCTCAACTTTCTCTGCAACACGGAGGTTAAAAACGGGTGATTTTGGATGACCAGAAAGCCCATGGCCAGAGATCGGGAATGCCAGAGAAAAGTCCAGAGATGTGATAATTGATTGTAGAAGTTGTGACAATGCGATGGCAACGTATGCCAACTAAGAGTCCAGAGATCCGGCGACTAGAGATCCACAGATCAGACGACCAAAAATTCGATGTCCAGAGATCGGACGTGAAAACGATGTCCATGATGATTAATGCAACGTTAATGTATCAACAATGAAGCGACAAGAGATTGACCTTTGATTCAAGTCGACGCAAGGTAAGCACTCTAAAGTTTTTCTTGCGAAGAAAGATGAAAGTGGCTCTACCTGCCTCTCTTACTACACTCTCTTGATGGGAAGATATCAAAAGGCTTGTGTGTAGTGAGCGGGGGACATCCATCTATATATATAGCATGAAGAGTCATTCCCTGCCTAGAACACCGTCCATCAAAGTATTCTAATAGAAATAAGAATCACATGTAAATCAGGATACCGTGAGGTTTCCTTCAATTCCTAATAATGTCCTTTATTATTTCAAGCAACTGCAATCCTAGGTTTTATAAAATCTTAGTGTGTGTGGGCCACACAAAATAAGAATTTTGAGATTTCATAAAAATTCCAACAGTCTCCCACTTGGTCTACTTATGGACTATGATTTTAAAAATGACTCCCACTGGATTAGACAATCAAAATGAGTGCACTATGAAAATAAAATGTTGTTTCAAATAATTTAGGCATTCCCAATCATCACTCGAATTTAATGAAAAAACATAGGAATGAATCATGAACGCACATAGTATACCATTTTCTTAAATCGATACTAAGACAATTCCATGGTCACAAAACTATTATTAAATAAAAATTTGAAGAAGCACTAGTAGTTCACAATGTCACATAAAACGTTGCCATCGCATTGCCACAGCTTCAACAATCAACCGTCGGATCTCTGGACTCTTATCTGACATTCCCGATCTTTGGCCATCAGATTTCTGGTCATCCAAAATTGCTCGTTTGTAACTTCTGTGTTGCAGAGAAAGTTGAGAAGAGAGAGGTTTCCAGAGAAGTCTTGGGAAGAGAAGTAAGAAATCGACATCTTTTATCATATGAAGGGAATATTCTAAAAATAATTTCATTTCCTTTTTGGCAATTTGTTATGGTGTCTTTTTTGTTTTTGCTTCTGGTGTATACAAGCAGCTTTAAAGCTCAAGCCAAATAAAGTCATCTCATCCAAGCAAAATCAAGCCGTCTCAGCCAACTAGTTATTTACTTTTAATTCAGTGTTTTGACAAACACTAAAATAATATTATAGTCTTGCATCTTTTGGCAATATCTTGTTCGTTAGAACTCAGATTGACAATCTATCTGCTCCTACGGAATTCTATAACCGAGACGCATCTACCCATATCATTGTATCAACACTGAAAGGCTGTTATACCGTTGGATAAGAAAAGGGTCATTTTCACACTCGATCGGTAATCTATTTGGAGTGCAATTTGGTCAGCCTTCTCTAACCCTTATTCCTTAATTTACAATTTGAAAAGCTAAATAGACGGTTTCGATTTTCTTTTGACACATAGTATAGAAGTTAACGAACTTTCTAAAATTAAAAACTTAAACGGCTTAAGTTATGACATGTGGAAACGTAAAACTGAATACCTCTTAATCCACGAGCGCATACACTATGTGTTGAAACAAGATTTCCTTGTTCTCGGTGATAGACCATCTAGGGAATATAGAAATAGGTTTAATAAATTTGTGCAAGATGATTTAATTGCAAAAACTTCAATTTTAACATTTATGCAAAATGATTTGATAAAAGTCTTCGAGATTTATAATACCACCAAAACCATGATGGAAGCCATTACCCAAAAATATGATAATACTTTGGGAGCCTACAATCATTTACTCCAACAATACAATTCTTATAAAATGAAAGGAGATAACATTGTTGAACATGTCAATAAAATGACTATAATGGCTCAAGACCTTGTTGTTGTAGGTAACCCAATTAATGAGAAAATGCAAATTTAAAACATCCTTACAAGTCTACCTCCCTCATGGTCCACGGCCACCACCGTGGACCATGAGGGAGGAGATAAATGAAAGGAAATAATATTGTTGAACATGTCAATAAAATGACTGTAATGGCTCAAGACCTTGTTGATGTAGGTAGCCCAATTAATGAGAAAATGCAAACTTTAAACATCCTTACAAGTCTACCTCCCTCATGGTCCACGGCCACCATCCTTGCAAGATGATTTAATTGCAAAAACTTCAATTTTAACATTTATGCAAAATGATTTGATAAAAGTCTTCGAGATTTATAATACCACCAAAACCATGATGGAAGCCATTATCCAAAAATATGATAATACTTTGGGAGCCTACAATCATTTACTCCAACAATACAATTCTTATAAAATGAAAAGAGATAACATTGCTGAACATGTCAATAAAATGACTGTAATGGCTCAAGACCTTGTTGTTGTAGGTAACCCAATTAATGAGAAAATGCAAATTTTAAACATCCTTACAAGTCTACCTCCCTCATGGTCCACGGCCACCACCGCCTTAAGATTGAACAATACTATTTTAAACATAATGGATCTTCCTTTAAAATTGGCCCTTGAATAGGAACACTTGAACCAAAATAAAAAGAGTGAATTAATGGTAATTCAAGATCCACCTAAATTTCAAAATCAGAATACTTTCAAGGAAAAATTTAAAAATTTTCATAAAAATTTTAAAGGAAAAGGAAAGAAATCATTTCATTATAAGGCTAAACCTGTTGCACCCAAAGGAAACTAATTCAACTGTGGGAAGGCTGGACATTTCAAAGTGGATTGCCCTCTTGAAGCAAAAGACCATGGGAGTGGAAGTGGCAGTAAAGGTAGAAGGTGTCAAATCTTCTATGTTGTCTCAGAATGTCTGTTTGTTGACCAAGATATTAAAGGTTGGTGGATCGATTCGGGTGCCAACCGTCACATCTCAAGCTCTTAGGCATTGTTTGAGGATTTCAAGGAGATTAAGGCAAGAGAAAAAAGGGTTCTACATGGGAAATAGCACCTACTCTGATATGTTTGGTGTGGAAACCTGTAGGTTGAATATGAGAATAATTCATTTTATTCTCACAGATGTTTACTTTGTGCCTAGTATGAGACGCCACATTGTGTCTGTATCTCTTTTGATCCTCAAATATTTTGATGTACGCTTCCAATCGGCTATAATTTTCATCGGGAAGCATGATTGTATTTTGGCATGGGGACATTTGGTTGCTGAGCATAACTTATTTGCTCTTGATGTAATAAAAAATGTTGGCAATAAAAATGTTATTTCTACTTTTTCTTATGTTGATTGTATAAATATAGTTGATTCTTATACATGACATCTTAGGTTAGGACATATAGCTAAGGATAAAATAATGAGATTAATTAATAAAAGATTAATTTCTAGGTTAGAAAAAATAGGTTTTGAAACTTGTGAACATTGTTTATCGGGTAAAATGACTAGAAAACCTTTTTCCTAAAGGGAAAAGAAAAATGAAATTGCTTAATGTTATTCATTCTGATATTTGTGAACCTTTAAGTGTTAAAACTCATAGGCATATGGAATATTTCATTATTTTTATAGACGACTTCTCTAAGATTGGACACATTTACCTAATTTGAAATAAATCAGATGCATTGGAAACCTTTAAAGAATATAAAAGGAAAGTCGATAATCAACTAGGTAGAAATATAAAAGTACTTGAATTGATAGGGGACATGAATTCACCTCAGATGAATTTAACACCTTTGGTAGGAAAAATAGTATCAAACGTCAAACAACGATGGCTTATACACCACAACAAAATGGTATAGCCAAGAGGTGTAATAGGACCCTCATGGACATGACAAGGTCAATGATGTCTCATGTTGATTTACCTAAAATTTTCTAGGGATAAGCATTAAATGCCGCTATGTATATCCTCAATAGAATTTCAACTAAAATAATATATTCGACTCCTTATAAGTTTTGGACAGGTAGAGAACTTGATCTAAGTTACCTTAGAAAGTAGGGATCAGTGGCGCATGTACTGATTCCATATCAACTTTTTTTTTTTTTTTGATAACCTGGGTATTCGGGCCTCTTGGAGCACCCACCTAATCTCAGGGGCACATGCGCACCACAATTTCAGCACATGTCGGGTCAGCACAGGATATAAATCCTTAGGATGGCCTCAAGGGGAGGAGGGGATTCAAACTCAGGTTTCTTGCTTTTGGAAGCAAGTACCTGGCCAGTTCGACTAACCCCTTGGGATTCGAACTCAGGTCTCTAAGTTGATTCCATATCAACTTAGAGATAAATTAAAAGCAAAAATTATCAGATGTAACTTTATTAGTTATTCCAAACGCTCAAAGGGATATAGATTTTATCATAAAGAATATGTCTAAAGAAAGTAGAGACGTTGAGTTCCTTGAAAATATGATAGATGAGAATGCATCAACCTCTTCTGATGATCCTTTAGCAATAATAAATGATGGAAACCAACCGACTCTTATAGGATATGATCCTATTGATGAATCAAAACAACCTCCTCACATGTGTGGACAAAAGAGGACTAGAGCTCCTCCATCATTCTTAGATGATTTTTATGTTCATGTGAGTAACGAGGTATGTAAAAACATAGAATTAGATGAAATGAATGATCCATTAGATTATAATTATGCGATCAACTCAGAAGAATCTAAATAATGGTTAGATGTTATGAATGATTAAATTAATTTAATTGAAAAGAATAAAGTATGGGAACTATGCGATTTGCCTGATGATAGAACACCCATAGGTTGCAAATGGGTATTAAAAAAGAAATTAAAATTTGATAGGTCTGTAGACAAATATAAGGCTAGGTTAGTAGCCAAAGGGTTCAATAAAAAAGAGGGAATAGATTATGTTGACACATATTCCCCTGTAGCAAAATTTATGTCTATAAGGACCATATTGGCGATAGTTGCTCATTTCGATCTCGAATTGTTCTAAATGGATGTTAAAATCGCATTCTTTAATGGAGAATTAAAAGAAACTATCTATATGAAACAGTCTGGAGACTTCAAGATTGAAGGGCATGAGGATAACGTGTATAAGTTGAAAAGATCCTTATACAGGTTAAAACAGTCCTCACGTCAGTGGTATCTGACTTTTCATAATATAATTCTTAAAATGGGATATATAGTTAGTCAATTTGATCATTGTGTATATGTAATGAAAAGTGAGAATAATTTTACAATAATGTCCTTATATGTAGATGATATTCTTATAGCTGAAAATAATTGAGAAAACCAAATCTCAATTTGAGAAGAAAGATATGGGAGAGGCATCATTTGTTCTAGGTATAAAAATAATTAGAGATAAAGAAACTAAAATGTTATACTTAAGCCAAGAAAGATACATAGAAATTATTTTAAAACAATTTAATATGGACAATTCTCATCCTGTGTCAACTCCCATAGAAAAATGATTAAAATTAAGTAAAAATTATAGTCTATTGGATGGACAAAATAAATTGAATGTTTCTTATGCTCAAGCTATTGGGAGCTTAATGTATGCTATGATGTGTACTAGACCCGATCTTAGCTTTGTAATAAGTGTGGTTAGTAGATACCAAAGTAACCCTGATCTTAAGCACTGATGAGCAATAAAATGAATACTAAGATATTTAAAAGGAACAAAATATCTTAAGCTATGTTTTCAAGCTAATGAACTTAAAGTTCGATGCTATTCGGATGTTGATCATGCTGGGGATAAGGATGACAGAAAATCTATCTCAACTCATTTTTCCTTTTGGAGGTGGTATTGTTTCTTAGTTCCGTCATACTCAAGAAGCTGAGTATGTAACTTGTACTTATGTCGTCTGGATAAAACACTTCATAGCTGATATAGATCTAGATATAGTTGACGAGCCTATCCACTTATTTTGTGACAACAAAGCTGCAATTAGACTGATTTAAAGTAGGTCAAATAGTTCCAAAGGTAAACACATTGAAGTGCATTATCGCTACATTCAAGATATAGTTGAGAAAGTTAAAGTGACTGTGAGTCATTTACCTTTAACCAATATGATTGTTGACCTTTTGACTAAAAGTTTTAGTGCATATATTTTTTTAAAGCATGTTAGCTTAATGGGACTTAGGGGCGCCTGAGTAATGAAAATACAAACCACTTATTGTTTCATCATGAAGAGCATATCCATTTTTTTCTAAAGCGTGAAAAATCTTATGTTCTAAATTTAGTTGTAAAGGGCATATCCATCAAGAGTGTGGAAAACCTTATAATTGGAAATACTTTCTTAAAATGTGCATTAAAAATAGTGAGAGAAAATATTATATATATATATAACAACTTTTATGGCCAAGTGGGAGATGTTGGCACGTGTGGCCATGTTGCCGTTGTGCGCTACCTTAGTGGCAAGCATAATCCTATTTACTTGGGACACATAAGTTGTGCGCTACCTAAATAAGAAACAAAGTCTTGTTTACTCGGGACACTTTTGATGTGTGCCAAATTAATAGGAGAAATAGTTTCTCCAAAACATTGGGAAATCCGGAATTTACGAATTCCCTTACGCACCTATAAAATGGGGCTTACCACTGCCTATCAAAAATATCTCAAACATATTATCAAGGTAGTAAGGTGTACATCCGTTCTCAGGAAAACACTTACGTTATCGGCGATCACCAGTCTCGCAACGAATCTCATATTGATTCGGCTCACATCCGACGAAGTGATCTATTCTATCAGTTGATGAGGAAGAGTTTGCAATATAACATTTCCTGAAATGGGTGGTTGGTAGAACTCGAAATTTGGGTATGTAGGACCAACTTTCATCGTGATTTTTTTCTTCGTGATGAGTATGTTGTTTCTTGTACGTCACTGCTATTAAATTGAATTAAGTTATTCGACATTGCGAGGGTGGATGATAAACACGAATTTGGGTTAGAGTGATCAACAGTAGGAGTGCATTTTTCAACCAAATAAGCTTGTTGTTTCTTATCTATTGTGTGCTATTAGACTGGATTTAGTCATTCAGCATTGTGAGGTCATTGTTCTTGCCCATGAGGTTTTGTCTATCTTAGGGTTAGGCCCATAGCTCAATTGGAAAGTTGACAATTTTATGAGTTGGGCTTAAGGTAATTAAGGCGTTGTAGCGAGATCATGGCGAAGAGATTCGTCATGCCATGGCAAGGTCATTTATAATTATTTTGAAAAAAATATTAATAATTTTATTTTTATTTATTAATTATTAATATTATTTTTTTTAGCTTTTTACTATTTTTTAATACATATATTTTTTCTAGAGGAAGAAAATAATTTTACTAATTAATCAGGTATAGACAAATATCAATAAATAGAGAGAAAATATTAATTGTGAAATATGAAATCTCACTACATTAGTAATTCGCAACATAAACAAGTAAAAGTAAAATATAAATATGATATAGAAAGATTGGAAGATATGAAATATTTAATAACACGGCACATACCGTAGTGTTACTATTGCTCAATTCGTAATAGAGGTTGCAAGAGACCTATAATTACCAAAAAAAATATATCAACTAATAACCAAATTATAAAAATCAACTATACCTACTTACCTACCTAAATAATTAAAACATGAGGTCAAATATAATAAAAAGTAATTATAAAAATTCATCATAATTTCATAGCTAGAACTTATAAACACAACCACATAAAAAACATAGGAGTATTCCCATGCTCAAGCACATGAGGTCAAACATAACAAAAAGTAATTTAAATTATAAATGTTTGTAATTCAATCCCAGTCGTCGAAATCCAAATCGATGTCCACGTCTCCTAAAGGTGCGCCAGTGAGGTCCAAATCTTCATTATCTCCATTTTCTAGATATGTCTCGTCTTCCTCCCCTTCATATGCATCACTTTCTTCACTTTCTTCAACTAAAGGTTGCTTTCCTCTTTGAGTGTGACTTTGACCACTTTGAAAATGAGACCTTGTCTGCGTCCTTGGACTCATTGTTTCACACGCACCAATCGTATCAGCGACATGTGACCAAGTCAAATTTTCTCCCTCAAAGACACAGTCTTGCTCAGGAGTAATCCACTCATTTTCTTCATCGGCTTCGAGTCTGATTGGATCAATATTGTCATGATTTTGATGTCTTTCTATCAGCTTTTGATTGTATTTAACAAACACTAAATCATTCAGTCTTTCTTGCTCCAATCTATTTCTCCTTTTAGAGTTTATCTGTAAAATAATCCAAATAAATCAACTTCAAATTAATAAAAACAATATAAGTATATGAATCAACTCTAATATAAAGAACTTACATGCTCAAAAGCACTCCAGTTGCGCTCACAACCAGAAGAACTACATGTCAAACTCAAAACACGGATTGCTAACCATTGCAAATTTGGGTCAGATTAGGGTCGGGCTGGGGTTCAACCCAACCCTAACCTACTCGGGCCGAGTTCCCAATTTTTTCAGCCCGGCTTTAACTCGGGCTACGATTTACTCAGCCTAAGCCCGCCCGGCCCCTACCGGGTCCGGCTCGTTGGGTATTTTTTTAGGCTTTCTTTTGACAGTTTTTTTTTAATAAAATTTGGTTGGGCTATTTTTTTAGGGCCATTTTTTGGAGCTATTTTTTCTAATAAAATTGGATTGGGCTATTTTTTTTTAATAAAGGTTTGAAGAAGGTTAAAATTTTAATTAAATAATTATATTACCATTATAGAGGCCTAGGTAAATGCTTTTATTCAAATATTTTATTTTAGTTTGTTGTACAATGGTTATAACAGACAATGGTTGCTTGAAAATCAACAAGTCATCCAAGTTATGTAGCTAAAAAGCTATACAACGGTTGTTTGAAAATGAATTAAGTCATCCAATTTGTCCAACCAAAAAATATATGCACAAGCATTTATCATCATTGCCTCAAATCAATAAAAAAAGAAAATAATAAGTGGAGTGAAAGGATAATTTTTTTTTTTCAAATCACTAAATCATATTTAATTATATAAAAAAATATATAAAACTTAATATATATATATATATATATATATTCGGGCTGGATGCGGCCGCGATGTTGCAACACTCAACCCAATCCCAACCTGGATTGATCCGGGTTGCAACATGCTTAGCCCGTTCCGGATACCAGGCCGGGTTTGCTTGATAGAAAATACCACTTTTTTCAGGCCAGATGCGAGTGAAAATCCGGGCTGGCCCAGCTCATTGTGAAGCGCCTATGATTCCAAGCCCAGCCCGCGACAAGCTTTCAAGACTCAAGCCCAGCCCCACCCACTTATTCATAGGCGAGCCAAATAGAATGAGATTATGAAAGGGAAGATGAGGAGGCTTTTTTTAGTCATTTGTCCTTTTAAACTTTTTCTTTAAATATAAATATATATATATATATATATATGATATTTTGAAAATCTTTTTCTATTTGGAAGAGAAGGTTTTTAAATTTTCTTTTTACTGAGAATATGATTTCTTATTAGAAATTTGAGATTATAATTAGAGTAATCATTAGGGAAGAGAGAGATGCATGATTTCCTCCGCTTTAATTTAATGGCATGAGATTGGGGATAGAAGCAGGCTATCAAATATGAGATTCCAATGAGCTTAATGGTTAAGCCCACGCCCAACCCATTTACTTATCGGGCTTAAAGTGCTAGCCCAAGCCCAGCCCAACCCAGCCCATGGGCTTAAAGTGCTAGTCCAAGCCCAGCCTAGCCCATGGGCTATATAATCAAGCCCAAGCGCACTTTAAATTGGCTGGGCCAAACAGGCCGGGCAGGCTATCCAACCCATCCAAAGCTTATGAAATTTATTAATAGCATTCTAGCAGCCTAGATCTTCTTAAAAGCTGACTTCACATAATTCAAGGGCGTCTATATCTCAATGAGTGATCATTTGACTGGATTTATGGGCCAAAAGGATATTCATGAAAGTTGATAACTGTTAAGACCTGAAAAGTACCACTTTTCACCCCTTAACTTAACCTTTGATTAGACCTTTAGACACCTAATAAACTCGTCTTAAGTGTTTTGTTCAGGAAATAATCAGTAGTGAAATAAGGCCAAGAATCCTGTTATGGAGCCTACTTTGGCACCAGATTCCCCTCAGCAAGAATGAACCTTGAAGCCTCGTGCAGATCAGCTGAGCTTCCCAAGGCTTTACAGGCAACCTCTCGCGCAGATGAATGACTGGGGAGCTTCAGAAACCCAACTCCACGCAGCTCTCACGAAGCTCAAGAGTAGAACACAGCGCTCAGTGTCGCACAGCTCAAAGCAGACCTCTCTCAATCTCGCAAAGGTCGCTTAAGACAGCTGAGGAGAGAGAGCTTCAGAAGATTTCTCGCACAGCTGTCGCGCAGTCACCGCGGGATACAATTCTCAAAAGAAGAACGTCTCGCGCAGTTTGCGCGCCATTCAAGAAAGAAAGCATCCTGGCGAAGGCAAGGCCAAGCTCGAGAAGATTGAGTAAGAAAAAGAACCTCGCACAGTTTAGAACTCAAAAGAACCTCGCGAGGTAACTCGCGAAGTCCAAGTAAAGAAAAGAACTCGCGCAGCTCTCGCGCTGCTACCCAGCGAAGACTAATCTACCGCGCGACTGCTTGAATTGCAACCTCGCGACGCTTGAGACTGTGTTTTCTATTCAACCTCGCGAACTCCAACCCAGCGAGAGCTCAACTCTCTACCGCGCGACTGCCTAAAGAGCAAACCAAAGCAACCTCGCACAGCTGAAGCTTCAGTATCAAATCATCCTAGCGAAGAGCAATAAGCTACCACGCGAGAAGTCTGGGAAACTACAGCTACCTGGCGAGGCTCTAAACCTAAACTTCCATCTCTTCAGCAGAGGGCATTTTGGAAATTTTCAGTGATTAGGGCACGCACTCTCACGCTCAAATCTCTGTGCACACACCCCGAGGCATCCAAGGATCAGTAGAAGGCCACGTGGCATCATTAAAATTAGGGTTTCCTAACCCCCAATGTGCCGCCACCCCACTGCTATATATACCCAGGCCTAGTTTAGGTTTAGGTATCTGGGAACCTATCTCAGATCGCTTTTCTTTTCTCTTTCTTTTTTAGCAGTAAGTAGTTTTTCTTTTTCTCTTTCTTTTCTTCTCTCCATAGTCCAGCAATTGCTGGCTATGACTTTGTATATGTATTTGAGTTAGATTAATGAAAGTTTTGTAATAGGATTTATACTTTGTGGGATTGTTGTTTATTTGTGAGATGCTTTGTGCAAGGCTGCTGCCTTGTGATCCCCCATTGCTTGAGCACTGGAGGACTGATTTTAAGGGCCACTCAGATCCAAGTAACCTGTGTGTCTAGGCTATCATGGTCTTCCAGCCTTAGCCCCACCACAGGACCTACTAGATCTGAAATCCCCATGGGAGCTTGAGCTGGTAGCCTGGTGAACATGGTGGTAGCAGCGATAATCCTATTTTGTCTTGGGCTCCGTGAGGAGGATAACCTCTGGGATAGTCTGTGACCATTTAAGTGGACAGATTATAGCCTTAGGGTGATTCTGATCCACCGATCCAAGATGGATCCTTCTTCTTTTCACCTGAGCTTGTAGAAGCCTGGTGAGGGATTGTACAGAGGCAGACTCCCCCATATTTGTATAGATCTGCCATCAGATGTTGGATCTGATCTAGTTATAGAGATTGTAGGCTGGTGACTGGACTATTGTAGCCTCTCTCAAGCAATGGACAGCTGGATCGAAGGTTGTACTCAATCGCTTGCTGGTTCTATGTGTCTGGGCTATCATGGTTTTCCAGCCTTAGCCCCACACATGGAACTTTAGAGGTTGAGGTTTCCTATGGATTCCTGAGCTGGTAGCCTGGATGAAATAGTGCCTGTAATGATTTATTTGTTATGTTCTGACCCATCCCTGGATAGTGGCTCCCCTATGGGATAGTCTGTGACCATTCAAGTGGACAGGTTATAGCCCTAAGGGTGGAGTCATGGCAGTAGAGATGGGTTGGATCCTTTCTCTTCAGAGGTGATAATGTAGCCTCTAGGCAGGATTTCTATAACATCAGATCTAAATCTAAGTTACAAGAACTCCTCTGATCTTGGCTCAAAAATATATTTCTCACCTTTTTATAATTATTTTCCACACTCCATCCATCCTCTCAATCCTTTCTGTAATTTAGTTGTTAGAATACTTAGAATAAGTGACCTTAAACTCCCCTCCTTTTAGGACTGCCAAATCTGTAGACAGATCTGGAGGGACTACTAGAGACGGCTCCATTGGAGCCTTAGATCACCTTTCCCTGTGGGATAAACTCTTACTTATCAAAACTTGCTACAAAGGACCCTGTATCTTACAGGTCTATGATTTCCGAGTTGTGCTGATTCATCCTCTGTTTTATTCTGATTTTGGTTTTTAATTAATTTTCAACACCAACCAATAAGCGAAGCACACTTGAAGTCGACAACAATAACCGTATGATGTCATTGAGTTTACCCAAAAAAAAATGAAATTAATTGTGGTTTTGATTTTTAGTACCTCTGTATGCACTCATGCAATCTCTAAAACCACCTACTTACTCAACGCGACAACGTTGAGATTGGTCTTTCTCTAAGGGCGCCCACTTAATGAAACCTATTTATATTTTTTTTAGGATAAGAAAATGGAGCATCCACCTAATTTCTCCTTTGAGGGCACCCACCTATGTGAATCATTCATAGTCTTTCTCCTTCTTTTCGGGCCACCTTCTCCGCTAATCACTCATCGACATTATCAAATCACCATCTTCTTTAACTTCTCCCTTCTACTTCTTTTTCTTCTATGGCAACTCTTCATCGGCAACTCGCAATATCACCAAACTATCAACCACAATAAATCTTTTTATAAAACAAAGAACTTAAACCTTAGAAACCCTAAAAAAATTTAAAAACTAAGAAAACTACCGCTGAAGTACTTGCGACAGTGGTACTGTAAAGACCCGTATTTTGAACCCGAGTTAGACTGACCCTGTGTGTGTATTCGGCTCGGCAACCGACGTCACCATTTGTTTTGGATTTTTATCTAGATGTGATTGTGCGGACAGATTTTAATTTAGAGCCCATTTGGACCCTCGTGCGAAAGTTATGCACCGACCTCGGTGTAGCCGCTCAACACCAGACTTGAGTTTTAAAATTAGAAGTGCATAATACATAAGATGTGTGTGTGTGTTTTACTTTGTGAGCAATCCTATTATAAGAAGGAATTGCATTCCCGTATTATACTAGGTTTTGTTAAGAGAGGATAGTTACCCAACCGTGTGAAACTCCTTCTTCTCTCTTCTTCAATCATCGTAGGAGATCGGTTTAGAAAACCTCCTTCTCTCGAACCCTCTTTGTTGAAAACACTTAAACCTTAGAAAGAACTTGAATCAACCTTGGATTCGTAGTTGGCTATTGGGAGAGGTTGAGATCATTGGGGGCGTGTTGGAGTTGTCTCTGTGAACTCGTGGGATCGATCGCGGCGCGAATCGTTGAGGAAACCCGTCGGTTTTTATCATCGCTCGAGCAAGGTATCACCGAACTCCGATATTACCTTAGTATTTTAGTCATAACTTTTTATTCCGAACTCTGATTAAAACGATTCTTTTTGCGTTGGAAAGCTAATAGAAAAATCTACAACTTTCATGTTTTGACTAACTCATGAATCAATCGTCTTGATGGTTAAACAAATATGAGAATGTTACATCAAATCGCTCGAGCGAGCTATTATCATCGCTCGAGCGAGGTATCACCGAACTCCGACATTACCTTAGTATTTTAGTCATAACTTTTTATCCCGAACTCCGATTAAGACGATTCGTTTTGCGTTGGAAATCTAATAGAAAACTCTACAACTTTTATGTTTTGACCAACTCATGAATCAATCGTCTTGATGGTCAAAAAAATATGAGAATGTTACATCAAATCGCTCGAGCGAGCTATTCTCATCGCTCGAGCGAGGTATCACCGAACTCCGGCATTGCCTTAGTATTTTTGTCATAACTTTTTATCTTGAACTCCGATTGAGACGATTCTTTTTGAGTTGGAAAGCTAATATACAAATCTACAACTTTCATGTTTTGACTAATATATGAATCAATCGTCTTGATAGTCAAAAAAATATGAGAATGTTACGTCAAATTTTAGGATTTGCGCAACTTGCCTGTTTTGACTTGTTTTTGAGGAAACGCTTAAATAGGTCTATATTATTAGTAATTAGAGTTTATCTTAATGCATGAACGTATATTGTGATGTAGATTGAGGGCGAGAGGCCATCAATAGGACCTTGCTTGACTTCGCATAACTCCGAGTTTTAGGTAGGAGAATCTCATCTTCTGATATTTTATTTTAATTGCATGGATATTTTGAATTAAAATCTTTGAACTTGTATATGCCATTGAAATCACATCTAAATTGAAATTGATATGAATGATGAAAATCTAAATCTACGAATCACAAACTGAATCTGCTTAAGCTCAAGATCTGAAATCAAGAACACGAACTATGTATAAGAGACTTTCATCTGATTATATTAGTATCTGCATTTGTCTTATGATTGATCTGTACGGCCCCTCAAAAATTCCTGAACAACTTCCTGGCACAAGTTTCCCTCATTACGCAGGGGCTTGTTGCATCCTGAAAAAGGGTTCATGAACGACGATGGTAGGTAGGGGTTCCCATCGGCTATATTCCTGCTCTCGAGATATAGTTTACTCGGGAGGTATTTTAAGTTGAGGATTAAGTCATGAATTACTGGACTTTGCATATAGAAGTTAGAGAAACTAAGACATCAAACACCGTGATCTGCTTTGAAACTGTTTTCACACATTTAGAAATAAATCTTACATATGATTTCTGCACCTAAATTCAGTTTATTATCTGCTTATATGTTTGACAAGCTATATTCCAATATTTGTTTTGAAACCATGTTAGTTAAAGTAAAATGTCGTAGATGTCTTTCTTCTACTGAGCTTTGTTGGTTAGCTCACTCCGACTATACGTCACAGGTTGGCGTGGCTATTCAGGGCTGTGAGACTGATCCTGACTACGTGCCTGAGGAAGAGCTTGAGGTTCCTCCTGAGGAGTTTTTCCCAGTATAGAACTTACTGATTTTCTTATTTGTGGTGAGAGTTAGACTTAAATTTGTGGGCCCATTTTAGTTGGATACCATAGTTTTATATTTGACGTTGATTTCTGTTATGAGCCATGTTTCGATGATGGTCGGCCATCATCGGTGGTTCTTTACTTTTAATTGCTTCCGCATTTATTTTAGCTATGGATATTTATTGCGCTTTACTCTGATATGTGCCCTGTTTGTCCGGCTTATCGTTTATTCGATAGGTTGGCGAACCGGCCTTTCCTATACCTGAGGGATTGGAAAAGTCGGGTCGTCACAGGTACTCACTGTTAGTTGTAAAAGACTGACAGTAAGCACCCACTGTCAATCTTTGCATCTAACAATGGGTTCCTACTAGGGATGCAAGTTTTAAACAGAACACCGAAAGCAAACCGAAAATCGAGGGAACCGAGTCAGATTGAACCGCACCAAAACCTGACACAAACCGAACCAAACAGTGGCGGAGCCACGTTATGACTTAGGTGGTCAATTGACCACCCAAACTTTCTAAAAATTTGTTACTAAGCTTTAGGTGTCCTAATTTATATTAGTGGATTCTCATCTATCCAAAATTATATTAACCACCCAAAATTATCTAAAATCTTCCAACAAACTTTTTTATGGTATTTGTTTTCATAACAAATATTTTTTCTTGGCTAAATCCAAAAATTTTGGCCCCATCTATTTAGGTGCTCCATGGACTTCTTTTCGAAGAGATTTCACTCACAGGCTCCACTATGTTGTAGAGCTACATACTCACATATATGGTGTATAGGTTCTAGTATAATTAATTAAAAAAATTAAGAAATTTATTACACATAATAAATCACAAATAGATAAATCGGTTGAGAAGTTGAGAAAATTTTGATGTGCAAGTAGAACTTATAGGAAAATTGAAACCGATCGAACCAAACCGAACAAAATTGAATCGGGTTGGTTTGGTTCAAAAGTTGGACGGTTTGGTTTGATTTGAAAATCTAAAAACCGATCAAGACCGGTTTGGTTTGTGATTTTGGTCCAAAACCGACCAAACCGAACCGAATACACCCTAGGTAGTATCATCCTCAGCATCATCCCGTGACACCATCGAAGCTGTTGAACATATCCCGATGATGAACGGGAAGACTCAACATTTTTTTATTTAATAATTTTGATGCCGTTATAAAATTATATATGTATTAAGTTTTTTTTTATAAAATTATATACGCTTTAGGATTTAGGAATGGGCTAAAGACAAGGGTAGGGTTTTATATGAAAATATTCATGTTACTTAAATGCCCTTTAAAATTAATCAAAATCCACGCATATATATATATATATATATATATATATATATATATATATATACACTTACAAACTACATTTGGTTCGGTTTGGTTTGGTTTCGGCTTGGTGAGGCTTGGAACCGAAATCAAACCAAACTTTTCAGTTTTCCTTTTTTCCAAACCAAACCCAACCGGTACCCGTCTAAACCGGACCAAACCCGGCGGTTCGGTTCGGTCCAAAAAATGCACAGCCCTAATACTACCTCATAGTCATTCTCCAAGGGAATTTTGAATTAGATCAATTTTGTTGAAACGACCTAATCGATATGTATATGATTTCTTTTATTTCGTATCTAGTTTCATTTGTAGATATTTTTTTTTTTAGCATTTGCTTAGAAAAAAATTATATAATTTTTCAATATTAATTGACTAGATGGCCACCTTATGAAAAAATCCAGGCTCCGCTGCTGGAACCAAACCACAAGTCGGTTTGGTTTCGGGTTGGATGGCCTGAAACCGAAAACCAAGGGAGTAGGCTTAGTAACCTGAAAAAATTAGGAAAAAATTGAAAAAAACTAAAAAAT
The DNA here is from genome assembly GCA_021018995.1 of Chloranthus sessilifolius. Lineage (NCBI taxonomy): Eukaryota > Viridiplantae > Streptophyta > Magnoliopsida > Chloranthales > Chloranthaceae > Chloranthus > Chloranthus sessilifolius. The sequence goes on along the minus strand of CM037591.1, from coordinate 18,229,682 downwards.
CGAGAAAAATACCCTAAAAATAGGTATTTTACCTAAACTGAACTGAACTGAACCGAATCGGTGTCGGTTTCAAAAAATAAAAAACTAAACCGAACCAAATGGGTTTCGGTTCGGTTTTGGTTTGGGGTATACCAAACCGAACACTGAAAAAATCGGGTTTGGTTCGGTTCTGTAAACCAAACCTGTATCCCTAGTTCCCACTGTTAGATTATTACATTGGACGATAGTCTTCTATCACCATATTCAGGTTTTAGGTTTTTTTTGAAAGAGTTTCTTCAATGTTTTGTAAAAATTTTAGGTTTTCGTTTGAGGTGAAGGAGAAGAAGAAAAGGATGCGTCAACAATATAAAAATAAGGTGTTTCAGTGGCACTTGCTATTAAGGCATTTTTTGGTAGCTACAAAACTAACAACGGCAATTTTTGGTAGTGATGAGATTAATAGCAGCAGTTTTTTATTAAAAAAATTGCCGCTAATAGTCTTTATTTTTTGTAGTGCAATGACGCTGGTTTCATCGTTGCATTGTGTTTGAGGAAGAGGAGGAAGAAAATGAAGAAAAAGAGGGTTTTTCGATTATGTCGACATAGTTATTACAATGGGTGTGAGAGTTGAGCAAGACGAAGAAGGAACAATTGGTGAGAGTTGAGGAAGAAGAAGAATACAAAGAAAAAGAAGAGTGTGATTCAACGATGTCGGCAACATTGTTGCAGCTGTCGAGGAAGAAAAAGAAAAAGTGGAGGAATGAAAAAAAAAAAAAAAAAAGAGGGTTTATATGCGCCAATGACCTAAAAATAGGTGGGTGCTCACGAAAAAAAAAGGTTAATTTCACGTGAGAACACGGGCGCTTTCAGAGTTTGCATGGCCTCGAATAGAATATAGGTACCCTTAATTTTTATGCTTTTCGGCTTCAAAGTTGCACTTATGATTATAGACCTAAGTCGTCCAATTGACAATGCGGTCGAATAATCGAGAACCTCTGTTGACGAACAATGCCGACCCTCAGATCAAGAACCTGCAAATAGAAACCTCAAGGGGTTAGGTGAGCTGGTCAAGTACCTGCTTCCAAAAGCAGGAGACTTGAGTTCGAATCTCCTCCCCTCATTGAGGCCACCCTAGGAATTTATATCCTGTGCTGACCTGACGTGTGTTGAATTTGGAGTACGTATGTGCCCCTGGGATTAGACGGGTGCTCTAAAAGGCCCGGATACCCAAGTTATAAAAAAAAAAAAAAAAGAACCTGCAAATAAATTGTTAAAAATTGTATGAGCAACGATTCAAAGTAATGTGCAAAGATACTTTTCGTTATGGGTTTTGATTGTTTGATATTTGTCAAAATAAATATTTTTTATTATTATTATTTTAATAATATTTATTTATTTGCTTATCTTTAAATGGCTCCTTATATTTTGGTTCCATGAATAAAAGATATTATCAATACTTGAAATTTCAACCTTCAAGTCAAAATGACTTAAATTTTGAATTAATATTGGAGGAAAACTTTTCCCACCATAAGTTTAAAAGTGTTGCAAATGTTTTGTCCCACCTCATTATTTTACAATAAATATTCATAGCTTATATATGGAAACTTACATTCCATATTGTTTGGCTTGATAAGAGGAACATAGCTAATAGCGGCGGTTCGTCGCCGCGCACGCACACGGGTGTGCGATGTGCGAATGGTGCAATTGGCGCTTTTAAGGCGCACTTTGCACTTCACACGACCGCATCATCGCGAAGAGCTTGAGGAGTCTTTCCTATTTAAACTAAGATGTTCCAATCGATTGACTTATTGACCGGGCACGGATTGACTTCGCACATGTGCACCGCATGTGTGCATCAGGCAGTTTTCAACCGTTCATGGAAACGGTTGGATTCTGGATTCGAACAAACAATTAGGATTTCGAATTCAGATAAGTCAGTTGACCAAAAGATTTAATTATTTGGATGTGAACCGTTGGATTCTTGCAACCGTTGATCGGATCGATCAGGGCCCTCGATTGCAAGCAACCGACAGGCACAACCTCCCCTGAAAAGGTGCTTCGAAAGTTATAAATAGAGGCCAGAAGAGAGATTCAAAAACACTTGCAATTTTTGAATCTTACATCTGAGCCCTCGAGTTATTAGAACGAGCATTACTGTCTTTGTTTTAGATTGCACATTACGATTGCAGCGTAGTGTGATAGATCGATTAACTTCAGGCTTCCTTTGTATCTTGGAGGCGAATTTGTCGTTATCCCGTTGCATATATGGGGCAAATATTGTCTTAAAGATAGCGACATAATCGTGCCTTGAAGCCATTTTTCCAATCTATTTTCCGTCAACATTTGTGCAATCCACCAATAATTTTAAGACAATAATTTTTATGACATAAAAGATGATGGAACTCTCCAACACAAAGATCATAAAACTCGAGTGCTTTAATGGCACCAATTTCAAACGATAGCAATCAAAAGTACATTTCCTACTCACAAATTTGAAAGTCGCCTTTGTTCTCACTATGAACTCACCATCATCGGAGCATGAAGATGAAACGTTTGAAGAAGGTAGAATCCGTACGAAATGAGAAAGCGACAATTACACTTGCAAAGGCTATATTCTCAACCCTCTTGCAGATTCTCTTTTTGATGTCTATCAAATTTACAAGACTGCAAGGAGATATGGGAGGCTCTTGAATGGAAGTACAAAGTAGAAGAAGCTAGCGTGCGCATATACTTAGGAAGTGCGTTATTTAATTTTAAGATGTATGATTCTAAATCTATTTTGGAGCAAGTGTACCAGATACAGATTATCTTCAACAATCTTGTGACAGAAGGAAGCACAATAGACGAAGGTTTTTAAGTCTCTGCGATTAGTGCAAACTTACCATTGGGATGGAAAGATTACCGAAAGAGTTTGAAACATACGAAGGAAGATCGTACTATGGACGAACTCTTGACTCATCTTCGCATAGAAGAAGAGGCTCGTCTACGCGATAAGGAGGAGAATACTGAACTTGTCTCCAATGCTCACATTGTTGAAGATGCATCCACATCGAAGAAGAAGAACAAATGGAAGAACTTCAAACTAAAGTTGAATAAGAAAGATTTCAAGAGAGGACAATACAAAGAAAAGGCAAAAAAGGATACTTATTTTTATTACAAGAAATTCGGCCATTTCAAATGTGATTACCGATAATTCTTGAAGAGTAAAAATCAGGCAAACATTATAGGTGAAGAAGATCTTGTTGCGGTGATCTCCGAAGTCAACATGATAGATAGTGAAAATGAATGGTGGCTCGATTCAGGGGCTACTAGGCGTGTGACCTCTGATAGGAATAATTTTATATCCTATGAGGAGGCTCATGATGGACATGAATTGTTCATAGAAAATTTCACTACTACCAAAGTGGTAGGCCAAGGCAAAATTGTTCTACACCTTACTTCGGGAAAATCTGTTATCCTGAATAATGTACTTCATGTCCCTGAAATTCGGAAAAATCTTGTATCGGCTTGTATTCTGAACAAACATTGATTTAAAATTGTGATCGAATCCGATTCCATTGTACTTTCTAAGAAAGGGATGTTCGTAGGCAAGGGATATACCTCTTGTGGAATGTTTAAGTTCAATATCAATGAGAAATCTACTTCTTCGATTTATATGTGTGACTCAATTTATTTATGACATAATAGATTAGGACATTTAAATTTACGTTCTATGGATAATATGATTAAATTAGAACTTCTTCCTAAAATACATATAGATTATGGTAAAGATAGATGTAGCATTTGTGTTCAATCTAAAATGACTAAGAAACCATTTAAAAGTATTGAAAAATAATATAAACTATTAGATTTAATTCATATTGATTTGTGTAGTTTGAATAACATTACTACTAGAGGAGGAAAAAGATATTTCATCACTTTCATTGATGATTATTCTCGATTTACATATGTTTTCCTTCTTCAATTAAAAGAAGAAGCATTTAGTAAATTTATCTCATATACGGCCTTAGTAGAAAATCAATTAGATTTTAAAATTAAGGCATTACGATCGGATAGGGGAGGCAAATACATGTCACATGAATTTTCAAATTTTTGTGATAAGTATGAAATTATTCATGAAGTCACTGCTCCATATTCTCTTTAATCAAATGGAATTGCCGAAAGAAAAAATCGAACTCTAGTAGAAATGGTAAATCCTATGTTAATAAATTCTGGTTTGAATTCAAATTTATGGGGAGAAGCATTGCTTACTGCATGTTATATTTTAAATCGAATATCTTTTAAAAAATCTTCTAAAACTCCATATAAACTTTGGAAGAACAAACCTCCCAAATTATACTATTTAAAAGTATGGGGTTGTAGAGAATTAGTTAGGGTACCCGATTATAAACGTACAAAATTAGGTCCTAAAGTTGTTGAATGTATTTTTATGGGATATTCTACTAATAGTCCTATATACAGATTTTTAGTATGTGAGCATAATAATATTTTTGAAAATGATTCAATCTTTGAATCAAGAGATGCAGTATTTTATGAGACTACTTTCTCTACCAACCTCTAGCATCCTCAAATTTAGATGAATCTTCTAATTCTTCACATCTCTCTAGTAGTGAAGATGAAAAGATGAAACTTAGAAGAAGTAAGAGACCTAGGAAAACTACTGATTTTAGTTCAAATTTCTATATGTATCTTGTAGAAGGAAGCAGAAATGAGAAAACTAAGAAATTAAAGTTTATTTTTAATATCGATGAAGATCCTCAAACTTTTGATGAAGCTGTTAAGTCTATTGATTCTGTATTTTGGAAAGAAGCCATAAATGATGAAATGGATTCTATCATGTCCAATAATACTTGGGAATTAGTAGATTTACAACAAGGATCTAAACCTATAGGTTCTAAGTGGATATTCAAAAGAAAAATTATTCTTAATAGCACTATAAATAAATTTAAGGCTAGACTTGTTGCCAAAGGTTTTAGACAAAAGCATGGTATTGATTATTTTGATACCTATGCTCCAGTGGCTAAGATTTCTTCTATAAGAATTTTATTTGCTCTTGCTTGTATATATAAATTTTAAGTTCATCAAATGGATGTTAAGACAGCATTTTTAAATGGTGAACTTGAAGAGGAAATATATATGAATCAACCAGAGGGCTTTATCATGCAGGGACTTGACAATAAAATTTGTAAACTTATTTGGTCTCTATATGATCTCAAGCAGGCTCCTAAACAGTGGCATAAAAAATTTGATAATATTATTTTATCATATAGATTTAAGATTAATGAATCAGATAAATATATTTATAGTAAAATATTAAACGGTAAAGATGCAATAATTTATCTATATGTAGATGACCTGTTACTTTTTTGTACAGATTTAGAAAGTATTCAAAATATAAAAAGTTTTTTAGCTTCAAAATTTGATATGAAAGATATGAGAGAAGCCGATGTAATTCTTGGAATAAAATTATTTAAGCAAAATAATAATAATGTTTTATCTCAGTCACACTATATAGAAAAAGTGCTAAAGAAATTTAAACATAACGGAAAATCAACACCAACACCTTTTGATGCAAGTATAAAATTAAAACTCAATGACAGCAGAAGTGTATCTCAATTAGACTATTCTAGAGTAATTGATAGTTTGATGTATGCTACTCATTGCACTAGACTCGATATTACTTATGCAATAGGGAAATTAAGTAGATATACTAATAATCCTAGTCATGAACATTGAAAAGCAATTAGTAGAGTATTAAGTTATCTTAATAAAACTAAGGATTATGCTTTATATTATGTTGGTTATCCTACTGTACTTGAAGGATACACAGACGCTAGTTGGAACAATGATACAGATGGATCAAGGTCTACTAGTGGATGGGTATTTACTCTCGGAGGTGTCGTAGTTTCTTGGGGATCAAAGAAACAAACATGATAACACATGCAACTATGAAATTAAAATTTATTGCTCTTGCAGCAAGGAGCAAGGAAGCAGAGTGGTTAAGAAATTTACTATTTGAAATTCCTATTTGGCCTAAGACTATGCCACCAATCTCTTTATTCTGTGATGGTGAGCTGCACTATTTAAAGGTTATAGCAAAATTTATAATGGAAAGTCTAGACATATAAGTCCACGACACAGTTATGTTAGTCAATTATTTCGTGAAGGAATAATTACTATCAATTTAATACAGACCTTTGCAAATTTAGCGGATCCATTTACAAAAGGTCTTGCAAGATATGTGGTTATTAAAACATCGAAAGAGATGGGTTTAAAGCCTAATAGATTACATCACCTATGATAGTAATCCGACCTATTTTCTGAAGTCCAGAAACTAGAGGTTCAATAGGAAAAATAAATCATATGTAGTGATTACACATTATTAAAAAAAAAATGTGAGTATACAACTCCAACCATCTCAAGTAATAATGTGGTACTTGTAATGTAAGGAAGAGGTTGAGATAATTCTCTTAATCAGTCTATAACATATAAGGTTGAAATGTCTAAGTTACAAGGGCATTTCAGATAGAACTGACCTATATGAGTTACGAACTATGGCCGCTTCAAAGATAGATAAAGGCTTTTTTTGAATACAACTCATGAATATTGGGATATAAGCACAAGGCTATAAAATGTGATGGCTGTTAAAATGAAATGAAACTTAGATTACTTATGTGTGTGATATATCCGGTTGAATATACAAGAAAATTAGTTCAAGAATTTAGATCACTAAAGTTCTTTATCAACTTTGATGTATTATCACTAAGTGAAGGTTCAATTCCTTAGAACACCTTCATTTATGCATATCGTACTCAAGAAGTGCTCAAAATATTTGGTGCATATGTATACTGTCTTTGGTTATCAGATTTTAGATTGACCTATTTAACAAAATAGGGGAGGAATGTTGATATTTATTTTGTAAATAGGGGAGGAATGTTGGATATATATCAAAATAAATATTTATTATTATTAATTTAATAATATTTATTTATTTGCTTATCTTTAAATGGCTCCTTATATTTTGGTTCCATGAATAAAAGATGTTGTCAATACTTGAAACTTCAACCTTCAAGTCAAAATGACTTAACTTTTAAATTAATATTTGAGGAAAACTTTTCCCACCATAAGTTTAAAAGTGTTACAAATATTTTGTCCTACCTCACTATTTTACAAGAAATATTCATGACTTATATATGAAAACTTACAGTCCATATTGTTTAGCTTGATAAGAGGAACATAGCTCATAGCGGCGGTTCGCTGTCGCGCGCGTATGTGCGATGTGCGAATAGTGCAATTGGCGCTTTTAAGGCGCACTTTACACTTCGCATAACCGCGTCATCGCGATGAGCTAGAGGAGCCTTTCCTATATTAACTGAGATGGTTCGATCGGTTGACTTATTGACCGGACACGAATTGACTTCGCTCATGTGCACCACATGTGTGCATCAGGCAGTTTCCGACCATTCATGGAAACGGTCGGATTCCAGATTCGAACAAACAGTTAGGATTTCGAATTCAGACAAGTCAGTTGACCAAAAGATGTAACTGTTCAAATGTAAACCGTTGGATCCTTGCAACCGTTGATCAGATCGATCAAGGCCCTCGATTGCAAACAACCGACAGGCACAATCACCCCTGAAAATGTGCTTCGAAAGTTATAAATAGACGCCAGATGAGGGATTCAAAAACACTTGCAATTTTCGAATCTTACATCTGAGCCCTCAGAATTCGTGTGCCAACCAGGGCATTCTGTGTCTTCGTTTCGTTGGGTCACACACTACAGTGCAACGTAGTGTGTGACAGATCGGTGCTTCATCGAGGCTTTACTGTATCCTGGAGGCGAATTTGCCTTTATCCCGTTGCATATAGGGGCAAATATTGTCTTAAAGACAGCGATATAATCGTGCCTTGAAGCCATTTTTTTGGTCTACATTTGTGCAATCCACCAACATTGATTAAGCCTAACTCACTACAAAAAATAAGACTATTAGCGACAGTTTTTTTTAATAAAAAACTGCCGCTATTAGTCCTGTCGCTATAAAAAACTGCCGCTAGCATTTTTGTAGCGACAATTTTTTATAGTGTAGCGGCAGTTTTTTATAGCGACAGTACTAATAGCGGCAGTTTTTTATTAAAAAAAACTACCAAATAAAAAACTGCCGCTAATAATCTTATTTTTTGTAGTGATTACTTGAGTTTTACATGAGGTTCATTAGATGTAAGGAAATCTTTACTTTAACTTTCATAAGTTGACGTGCACTTTTGAATCCTTTGCATCCGAGGGTCATAAAATTGGTTGAACCCGATTTAGAGTTCAACCAATTGGATCTGACCATTTACATTTTTGAATTGGTTGGAAATATTAGATATGAATTAAAAGAGATTGAAACCTATCAAAAGGAGCTAGCTGGCTAGAATGGTTGGAACCAAGTGACTTTCAATAGCTGCTCTGAAACCAAAAATAGATTATCTTAAATTGGCTAATGAGAAGAAGTTATGTAAAGATAAAGAATCCTATTAAATCGATGAAAGAAGGAGATGATAATACCAAATTTTTCCATTCCACTACAAAAGTTCACACTCTTAAGAAAATAATATATTGACTCCACTGGCCATGTTGTAAAAGATATTGAACTATAAATAGTGATAGTGCACCTGCATCGGATTAGCCCCTCTTGTTTTTAAACTCTAATTCTTTACAGATGCTCAGCAAAGAATTGCAGAAAACCTTAATTATCTCGAGAGACGATTTACCGTAGATAGGAACCTTGAATGGATTGGCTCTCTTACTTCAAATCTTTCCACGCTTCTAATTTCAAATTGAAGACCCCAGCAGGTTGAATTGGAAGCCCTAATCACTGGAGAAGAAGACCTCCAGAAACCAAGCGAGAGGAAGAAGAACCAGCAAAGAACCAACGGTTGTTTCTAAATCCCCTCTCCTTCTGTATTTTTTGGGAAAATATTAATTACATCACGTGCCCAATACATGATGGCAAGTCAAATCAACAGTCTTGCCAGCTAAGTCCTCGCCGTGTTGGGTGCCACACACACTATTTTGGGGTGTTGTATGCCAACTCAGCGTTTTTCATTCACATTTTAATAGAAGGTAATGGTAGGGGTTTAGTTGATGAATTTAAGTGTACTTTGGGTGTCTATTAGATAGGAACAATAGTTTAGGTGCATTATTGATGACGGGATGAAAGTTCAGGGGTTATTTTGAAATTTTTTCTTAAATAATAGGGGACTTTAGGCCTTGTTTGGCAACACAGGTTTTGCTTAAAAACTCGTAAAAAAATAGGAAAAAGCTTCATTTTACGGATTTGGATATTTTTCGTTGTTTGGGAACACGGTGGGTCCCATTCCTTCCTTGCACCAATTGAAAATTTGGTTTATGCCGCTTGAGGTTTGCATCATTAAAAGCATTGATTGTCTTGATTGTCTTGATATAGATGATGGGGATCATTTTTTGTCCCTTCTTCAGTGCAATAAATCTAGAGGTCATGGCCAACCTATCATACGGCCACATGTGGATTCCACGTAGCACACATCCCCAAAAGTGATAGTGAGCATTGTGTAACATGTGAAACTTGTGCACACGTGAAGTTGGCCCTTGCACATAGTTTAAAAGAAAGAATTGACATGTGAAACTTGTGTCATGTTAAGACTCCATCTAAACCATTTGATTTGAAGCGCATGATCTAAAGATCTTAGGTGAAAAAGATTGATGCCAAACATTATTTTCATCATATTATTCAATACACTCAAAAATCATTATTTAATTCAACACTTGATTGTGTCGACTCATACAATAGAGATTGAGTTTTGTGCCACTCTTTTGCATAGTAGATCTTTAGATCATGACCTTCAAATCAGATGACTTAAATATAACCCAACCATCTAAGCCACTTAATTTGAAGGCCATGATCTAAAGATCATAATAAAAAAGATTGGCACCAAATATGATCTTTATCATATGACTCAACGCACTCTAAAGCCATTATTCGATTCAACAGTTGATTGTATCAAATCATATGATAGAAATTGAGTTTTGCATCACTCTTTTGCATCGTAGATCTATAGATCATGGCCGTTATATCAGACGGCTTAGATGTAACCTCACCTAATGATCGTACCATTTATTTACACTGTAAAATCGTAACTTCACCCCATCTCCTTCGGCCAGCATGCATTGACCTCTTTGAATCTAACAAAGGAGATTGTTTTTTATCTCAAGCTTCCACATGATGCATCTTGAGATCATGGGTATATCATCAGACGATTTTTTTATTTTATGTGGCACCCATTCCAAAAAATGACCCATGATTTGTATTTGAGCTTGATGTATGTCTCATGAGTTTAGAGTTACTGTTTGAGATGTGTACCACATGAAATAAAAAATTAACTATTTGAGCGTATGCTCATGATCTCAAGACCCATCTTGTAAAAAATTGAGACAAAAAAATAATTTTTATATTCTAATTCAAAGCGATTAATGTATCATAGGGTCACATTGTATTAATAATGGTATCTTAGGAAAATAATTTTACCGACTATAGCCAAACAGCTGGGAAAAAAAAAATCGAACCATTGTAAAATTTTAAAAATAAAACTTCCCATGAGTTCTTTTATTTACAAGCTCATGTAAAGTGAAAAAAAAAAAAAACCTTTTCCATGAGCTTTGTCAAACAAGGCTTAACAAGAATTTTAAAACGTTTTAGACTACTATGCTAGTTTAAAAAGTTTGAGAAGAAAAGGATTGGCATGGGTTTTAAGGCTCTCAAAAAGAGATTTTGTCCAAATGAGAAGAAAAGTTAACTTAAAATTACCTAAACACCCTTCTCTCTTCCTTTTGTCCTCTCTCTTGCTTCGCTCAGAAATCATGAGAAGCCATTAATGGAGTCCTCAGCAACAACCTTGCCAATTTTTGTGAGTCTATAGTGATGAAGTTTCAAGTCAATGATCTTATTCTCCACAGGTGGGTTTCAAATTACCCCATTCCATTAGTGGCCTTATCACAGACTTGTTTCAGATCGCGCAAGCTGTTCTTGATTTCACATTACCGGCCTCTCTCACAGGCGGGTTTCAGACCACCACCATTAACGACCACCACCACTAACGGCCTTTCTCACAGGTGGGTTTTAGATCACCGCCGTTAACGGCCTTCACAGGCGGGTTTCAGATCGTGCGAGCTGTTGTGGTTTTCATATCGCCACCATCATTGGTCTTTCTCATAGGCGGGTTTTAGATCACCACCATTAACGGTCTTTCTCACAGGTGGGTTTCAGATCACTGTCGTTAACTACCTTCATAGGCGGGTTTCAAATCGCAAAAGCTGTTATAGTTTTTACATTACTGCCATCATCGGCCTTTCTCACAGGCGGGTTTTAGATCATTACCATTAACGGCCTTTCTTAGTGTGTGAGGGTGATATGATCATATAAATATTATGATTTATTGAAGTGACCCGAATCAATTTTTGAGAGCCTAAAGAATCATGTGCATTTTTTTTTATAGGTGTGCATCTTTTTTTCTAAAACTTTTTGAGTTAGCATATTGTGCTAAAACGAATTTTTATCTATCCTGTTTTTTTTTTAATTCCTAAAGAGTGTAGTTGAGGATCGGTGGGTTGTTTTAAAGTTTTGGTTGGTGCCAATAAAGTTCCCCAAAGATATTTGATGCCATAGCTATTCATTAATAAGAGCAGCGCCTGATAAAGAGTAAGAGCGGTCTCTTCCTATGGAAACCGAATGGACGCCGGTTTTCCGACCTATAATCATCATAGTGACAAATTTAGTTTTGGGTAATATTTCGGTGGAGGTCCTTTTGGGTACATTTCGGATTAATTTCGGTACCTACCTGAAAAAGTTTGGACATATTTCAAGGATTAAAATTATATAAAAATATATATTTAATATTTTTTAAAAAAATTACTACAACGCATACTAAATTACTATCATATTTAAAATAAAATAATAATAATAAAATAAAATAAAAATTTACTAAAATATATTAAAATTTCTGAAATTTCACTGAAAATTACCGAAGTTACATAAAAATACCAAAATAATAGCTAATTATTGTAATTGTGTAAAAAATTCCACAATGAGAGACAGATATTTTGGATGTAAGCGTGCGATGCTCTTGCTCTTTCTCATGGATTTAAGTGTGCAATGCTCTTTCAAAGTAGAGCATAACATATTAGAGAGAGAAAAAAAATACACCAATTGGAACTGAAACATGTGGATGGACATGGACAAGGGATAAAAAATCGGCCAATATGGATACGTATCGGTATCCCAACTTGGGTATCAGATATCATTTCGGCCAAGTCGTATCGGTCCTCTGTTGAATAAGGTTTAATCCCAATGCACCGGTGGAAATCAATCGATCGAGCTCTGGGAGTCGATCGATCGAGCTCTGGGAGTCGATTGATCGAATCTGAGCGTAATTAAATAGTTTGCTCAGTTTGCTCACTAGTGGAACTTAATCAATCGAGGTGTTAAAGTCGATTGATCGATTCTAGGCGGATTCAATTCCGTGTGTTTGAATACTTGGCTGAAATAGGAGATTTTCTGGACCAAGTTTCCTAAAGTGTTTTGGAGACTATTAACAGAAGCTTCTCTAGGGTTCCTGAATGGTTGGGAGCAAAGATCAAAATCTCAATTTTTTGATACGTATCGTCCAGCCACAAAACCGATACATATCAGACGATACTTTTCGATTTTTTTCCAACAAAAAAAAAAAAAAAAAACATTAAAACTGATAATTTGAAATTATCGGACGATACATTGAACGATACGAATGATACATTGAACGAAACAGACGATACGAACGATACATTGAACGATAATTTGATTGTTTTTTAAGGGGGGCGATAAAGTTACTGTGTCGTTATGGTCCAAAACCGATACATATCGGTATCAGACGATGTTTTGATCCATGGTTGTGAGAGAGCTTGGAGAGAGTTTTCAAAAGAAAAAAAAAATTGTGGTGAATACTTTGAGAGGCAAGGTATTGAAGAATTGATTGAGGATTGAAAATCCGATTAAAGCCGTTCTTATGTCCGACTCGTTATTATATTTCGGCAAATCTTTTCTCTGTTATGTGAAGGACATCGTCCTTGGTTTAACACATGGATAAAAATTTCATCCGATACCAATACGTATCGGACAATATGTATCGGTATCGAAGGTAAACGATACGGTACATTAAATGTACCGTATCCCCTTTTGTATGGCTGATACTGGGCGATACATTCAATGTATTGTCTGGTATTTTACTGTTCCGGTACGTATCGTCTGATACGTACCAATTTTGAGCTCGGACGATACGTACCGATTTTTCGGCACTTTTATCCATGGTTTAACAGTGATTTTACTATTGAAGTTCGTGTTTGATCATATTTGAGTTTAATTTGCACTAGAGAGAAGAGAGTGTGTGCGTTATAAACGTTCATAAATAGTGCATATACTCCCGTGGACGTAGCCCTCGATTGGGTGTACAACGTAAATCTTTAAGTTGTGTGTGATTGTGCTTTTGCTTCTTCTTATTTTTTTACATTCATCGCGATCGAGAGTTCGGTAAAGTGGGTAAAATTCCTAATAAGTGATATTAAAGCAAGGTTTATGCTATAATGGCAATGAAGGTCTCGAATGCACAATTCGATGTGAAAAAGTTTTTGGGAAAGAATAATTTCGCTTTGTGACAAGTCAAGGTCACAAATCTCCTTATCCAATAAGGCATTGATGATGCTCTACTTAGAAAAGAGATAAGGAAGAAGGCAGAGACGTCCGATGAAGAGTGGAGCTCCATTGATAAGAGAGTCGTAAGCACTATCCGATTATGTTTATCCGATGAAGTTCTGTACACCGTTCTTCACGAGAAAGCATCGTGAATCTGTGGAAGAAGCTGAAATCTCTCTACATGACAAAATCGTTGTCAAATAGACTCTTCATGAAAAAGTAACTTTACACCCTTCGTATGAAGGCTGATACACATCTTCATGATCATTTGAATTCATTTAATAAAATAGTTAGTGAACTATTGAGCATTGAGGTAAAAATTGAAGAAAAAGATCTTGCACTTCTCTTGCTCACCTCATTGTTTGTATATTATGAGCACATTGTTACCACATTAATTTATGGTAAAGATGTTATTGCCGTCGAAGAAGTGACTGCTACACTTCTTTTTGATAAATTGAGAAAATAGCCCGAATCCGAGAAACTAAAAGTCATTCGTGGTGCTATGACCTTGATGAAAAGTGAAAAGATAGGAAATCTATATACTTTAGTAGACAACATAATCAGCGGCAGTGGTATTGTGGCTACGAAAGATTCCAATAACCTCTCATATTTGTAACACAAGAGGCTTGGTCACATAAATGAACGTGGGCTGACAGAGCTCATAAAGAATAATGCAGTTTCTAACATTCAAACTTGTAAGTTGAATTTTTGTGAAGATTATATGTTCGAAAAATAGAAAAAAGTCAGTTACTCCAAAAGAAATCATACTTCGAAGGGGCTGATTGATTACATACATTCAGATGTATGAGGACCAATAAAAGTCACTTCAGTAGGTAGAGCCAACTACTTTGTGTCATTCATAGATGACTACTCTAGGAAAGTTTGGGTGTATAAGGTTAAGAATAAGTCCAATGTGTTTCAGAAATTCAGGCAGTGACAATGTATGGTTGAAAAGCAGACAAACAGAAAGGTGAAGATTCTCAGTTCAGGGAAATACTCGTCATTAGAGTTGAAGGCTTACTGTGAAAATCAAGGGATTGTTAGGTACTTAATAGTTCATGAAAATCCTCAACAAAACGGCGTGGTAGAAAGGATGAACAGAATACTACTAGAAAAAGCACAATATATGTTGAATCATTCCGGCTTGAGTCATGGGTTCTGGGCAGAGGCAGTGAACATTGTATGTTACTTGGTTAACCGGACACCTTTAGCGGCATTAAACTAAAAAATTACAGATGAGGTTTGGTATGGAAGACACGAGAGTTACTCTCACTTGATGGTGTTTAGATGTGCGGTATATGCATTACTTCAAGGAAGTGAACGATCCAAGTTGGATCTAAAATCCAACAAGTGTCTTGATTGGCTATGGTGAAGGAGTCAAAGGTTATCGTTTGTGGGATACACAAAATCACAAAGCGATAGTTAAAAGAGATGTCACAAGCGCAATATATGTTGAATCATTCCGGCTTGAGTCATGGGTTCTGGGCAGAGGCAGTGAACATTGTATGTTACTTGGTTAACCGATCGCCTTTAGCGGCATTAAACTAAAAAATTACAAATGAGGTTTGGTATCGAAGACACGAGAATTACTCTCACTTGATGGTATTTAGATGTGCGGTGTATGCATTACTTCAAGGAAGTGAACGATCCAAGTTGGATCTAAAATCCAAAAAGTGTCTTGATTGGCTATAGTTAAGGAGTCAAAGGTTATCGTTTGTGGGATACACAATCTCACAAAGCGATAGTTAAAAGAGATGTTACTTTCAACGAAGATGAGTTTTAAATGAAAAAAATAGAAAACAAACCTCAGTCATCTAGTAAACCTCAGGTATAAGTTGATGTTGAAAGGTATGAGCAATATGAGAAAGATAATGAAGATGACACAATTTCTCAAGACTTGCAGCCCCAGGTACCAGCTCTAGTTCAGACTACTTTGAGAAGGTCGAAAAGGATGAAAAAACATCCTAAAAAGTTTAAATATATGGTACTTTTAACACTTACAATTATCACAGAGAATGGGGAACCAAGCGCATTTCCACAGTAAAGTGGCAGTTAGCTATGGAAGAAGAATCACAGTCACTTTTGAAGAATGAGATTGAGATCTCATGAAACTTCCTAAAGGAAAGATAGTCATCGGTTGTAAATAAGTCTTTCAAAAAAAAGGAGATAAGAGTGAAACTCCGGAGTTCAAAGCAAGGTTAATTGTAAAGGAATTTTCTCATAAAGAGGGTATCGATTACAATGAGACATTCTCTCTAATTGCGAAACACACTTCGATTTGCATATTATTGGTCGTCGTTGCTCAGAAAGATATCGAATTAGAACAGATGGATGAGAAAATAACTTTCCTCCATGAAGATCTTCAGAAAGAAATTTATATGCGACAACTAGAAGGGTCAGAATCACTCGTTTGCAGATTGAAGAAATCCTTGTATGGTCTCAAGCAGGTACCCAGGCAATGGTACAGAAAGTTTAATTCATATATACTAGGCATAGGGTATCACAGGGAGCAGTATGATTGTTGTGTCTACTGAAAAGAGGATGGTAAAGGAGAGAGAATTTTCTTACTTTTTTATGTAGATGATATTCTGATAGCAGTAAGAAGCAAGGTTAAAATCAACAAGTTAAAGCAATCATTTAGTTAGAAGTTTGAGACGAAGGATTTTAGTTTCGCAAATAAGATCTTAGGTATGAAAATCACGAGAGATCGTGAGAAGAACAGTGTAATATCCTAAAATTTTGAGCGTTAAATAGTGACCTCGGGATCCGTGCCCTATTGGTCATAGGTTTGACCAAGTGATGGCCAAACAGTAGACTCATGAAGTATAGAGTATGGTGTTAGTTAGAGCCACATATACCTATCTCTGGTGTATGCGCTTAACACCAAAACATGAGAGAGGATATAAGGGTTTAATAACCCTAGAATCCTTTTGTTTAGTTGTTGAAGAGAGAGTTAAGAAGAGAGAGAGAGAGGGGGTAAAGAGGAGTTATTGAGCCACGAGTTAATGAAAATCAAGAGGGGGTCAAGTATTGATTACCGGATTCGACATGTGAAAGATCGTTGAAGCGAAAGGCTGGAACCCTAGCCATCAAACCCAACAAATCAATCCTTTAAGGGATTTATTGATGTGAGTTTTGTTAGATTTCAATGCCTAAGGATTTGATGAATTTAATTCAGTCAAGTATGATTTAAATGATATATTAAAGACCTAGAAAAGAAAGAAAATAGAAAGGAATGGATTTGAGAAGAATAACCCAAAAAGGAGCTGAGTCTGGCCAAATCGATTAATCGAATTTGAGAATAGATTAATCGACTTTAGTCTAGAAGTTGAAAAGGCAAGGATGCCCGATTTCGATTAATCGATCTGAAAATCGATTAATCGATTTTAAAATTCGATTAATCGATTTGGAAATCAACTAATCGACTGGGTACCTCCAGTGGCTGGAGAGAAAAGACTTGGAGAAATCGACTAATCGATTTGGGAAATCGATTAATCGATTTTGAATTTCGATTAATCGATTTGGGATCGACTAATCGATTTCGGACTTTCGACTACTCGATTTGAGAATCGACTTTACCATTTTGGGGATTTCGATTAATCGATTTCAGATTGATTAATCAATTTTGGATTTCGATTAATCGCTTTTGAGAATCGATTAATCGATTTAGGGTTTGATTAATCGATTTTGGGAATCGATTAATCGATTTTGGCAGTTTCACTTAACTTTCTAATTTGACCTTGAGGTTCATAGAGGGTCTAGGACCTTCTCTATTGCTTCTTTAGTGATGTGTTGCATGTGTTATAATGTACCATAGGTGGTATGTGTGAAAGTAAGCATAAGGAGCCGCGTGGAACCTTGATGCTTGGACCATCAGAGACTTGAGGTAGGGAACACCTTGAACATGTACTTTAATTGCAAGAGCATGTATGTAGTGATATAGAGATCAAATTAAAAATATTTTAACTATATAAATCTTTGTAAAAATGGGTGTGTGTGACACCAAGAAAGTGATAAAGGCATCAGTGTAATGCGAATAACTGAGACCAAGTAAGTTAATGAAAATGAGGCATCCCCAGGGGATGAGAAAGTGATAAAGGCATCAGTGTGATGCGAGTAATTTAGACATCCCAGGGATGTAAGTAAGATTGAATAACTACTGTTAAGGCCTAATTAATATAAGATAGCACATTTATACGGTGAACAACTATATGTAAAGCACATGTTATTTTTGTTATTTGAGGTTTGATTAGGATACCCTACCAACGTGACGGGATACCCACGACTGACTCGACAGGATATCCGTGATCGGTACAGTGGCCATTCCGTACACCGGTACAGAGGTTTATCCATATACAGTAAGCACATCCCAGGGATGTTGATATGAGATTTAACCCCGCCGCCTATGAGAAAGGGGCTTGGGTAGTATTCCCAGGGAATACATATAACAACTGTCTATTTAGACGACAATGGAGGGTATCCCATCGGGGCTCGATGCTATATTGCTCGGGGATTACTTAAGTTGAAGATTTAAGTTTTGCTTTAGGCCTGTTCAGTGTCATTCATGATAAATTAATAGTAAAGTGAAACATGCAAACTACCAGTAAATTTGAATGCAAATTGCCCTTCTTTTAAATTATTTTTCCAGTAAATGCATAGACACATTATGCTTAGAACATCATGGAATATATGTGAGATTTTGACTTATGTGTTCATTGTGTTATTCCCTATTGAGCTAGGATGTAGCTCACCCTTTAGACTATACTTCGCAGGTCCATTATTAGCAGCGGTCGAGGCTTTGGGAGACATGAATCTGGGTAATTCGAATTACGTGCCTGGGGATGAGTTGGAGCCCCCTCCTGAGGACTTCTTGTAGGAGACTCCGCTGAGTACTTTGAGAGAGATTAGTTTTGAGAGCATATTGATACGGCTTGGTATGTCAAGCCTTTATTTTGATAAATAATGTAATTATACTTCGATATTCTTTTTGGTGAACCATCTAGGGTGACTTAGTTTTATCACCGATGGTTCAGGCCTATTCTTTTGTCCATACATTGGCATGAAATGAGAACTGCTTTTGAGCTCTTTCATTTTAGAGAATAATATATTATTAATGCATGTTTTATTCAGTTCATAGCCTTGGGGTTGCTTATTATACCAATGTATATATTATTCTCTAAAATGAAAGAGCTCAAAAGCAGTTCATAGCCTTGGGGTTGCTTATTATTACCCAATCAAGTAATAATATATTATTACTTGATTGGGTTTGCTTATTATACCAATGTTCCGTACATAGCCTTGGGGCATGGTCTGGAGGATCGTGCTTATGGCACGGGTTTTGGGGTGCCGAAATCTGGGTTGTCTCAGTTGGTATCAGAGTATTTTCTTTTAGAAATTCTGACAATTATTTTTTTTGTCAGAGCATAGGGACTTCTGCTAAAGAAAACCTTGTTTTCACGTGCAGACCGTTATGTCTTCTAGAGGAAGGGGTTGACCCAGGGGCGGCCATAGTAGAAGCTTGCGTAGTCGAGATGATTTTATCTCGGATGTAAATAGAGTGCCTGTAGGAGATAGAGGGGCTTAAGGCAGTGGTGGCCACGAGAGCCAGGGTCAGGGAGAGAACCAAGATCGAGATCGTCAGGATCAAGATCAAAGGGAGCAGGCAAGGGTTAGAGAAAGGAATGAGGAGAGAGAGGAGCGTCAGAGGATGATGCATACCATGGAGACCATGGCGGCTGCCATGGCACAACAGGCAGCATCCTTGGCAGCTCACACTGCCCATGAGCAGAGTCAGCCACCTACGCCTCCAGTGGGGCCTACACCTCCAGTGGCTTTAGCGTTTACTGAGTTTAGGAGGATGAGACCTCCTAGCTTTTCTGGATAGGGAGAGCCCATGGTGGTGGAGCATTGGCTGAGTGAGATGAAAAAAGTATTCAGTGTGCTTACGTGCACAGAGGACGAAAGCGTTCGTTGGGCAGCCTACATGTTAGACGGAGAGGCTGGGCCTTGGTGTAAGTATGTTTCACGGACTAGGGCCCAGGAGACTCCAGATTTGCCATGGACTTTGGATGAGTTCGTTGAGGAGTTCAATAAACAGTACTTCCCGGAAGTGGTGAGGAACCAAATGGAGATTCAATTTTTACAGCTTGTGCAAGGGAAGATGACTGTTAGAGAGTATGGAGTGGAGTTCATGCGACTCGCTCGCTTCGCGCCTGAATACTTCATCACGGAGATGATGAGAGCAAAGAGGTTTCAGCAAGGGTTGAGGCCGGACGTGAGGGGAGGAGTAGCACCATTCCAGATGAGGACCTATGGAGAGGTCATGAGCAAGGCCTTGGTGGTAGAGGAAGAAAATAATAATAAATACCACCATAGAGAACAACAAGGAAGGTGGAATGTGGACCAGAGCAGAACGGGGGACTACGAGCCGGTGCACAAAAAGTCGAGATTCATAGCAAACAATCAGAGACCACCATTTCAAGGAGGTTATGAGAGATCGACGTAGCAGAGCAACCAGCAGAGATTTCCATTTTGACCGATCGCCACGAGAGCCTCGCTATCACTAATGAGCTACATCACACAAGGTGTTTCAGGCTTTTCTTCCACACCTCGTGAGACTTGTACCAAGTGTGGAAAGCCTCACCGAATAATGGACTGTAGGATAGGAACTCGGGGTTGTTTCAAGTGTGGCAAGGTGGGCCACTTGATCAAGGATTGCCCTAAGGCAAATAAGGGGAAGACGGCTTCAGCTCCTATCCCATGGCTTATACAAACAAGGAAGTCAATCATACAAGGGAGAGCCTACACAGTCACTGCTCAAGAAGCTTAAAATACGAATGATGTGATCCAAGGTGAGATTTTTTTAAAATAAAGAATTTCAATTCTTGAAAATTTTAGATACAG
This sequence comes from Chloranthus sessilifolius, assembly GCA_021018995.1. Lineage (NCBI taxonomy): Eukaryota > Viridiplantae > Streptophyta > Magnoliopsida > Chloranthales > Chloranthaceae > Chloranthus > Chloranthus sessilifolius. The sequence goes on along the minus strand of CM037591.1, from coordinate 18,209,058 downwards.
AAGGTGCATTCATGTAGAAAATAGAAAAGAACTTGCATATAATAATTTCTAGTGTGATGATATACATTAAATATATGTGTATGTATGATTAGGTGCATTACAAATATATAAGAAGGGAAGTGATGTGACATATGAAGCTCGAGTGTTGATAGACCCGGGGTCTACCCACTCATTCGTTACCCCTCACTTCACAAAGAAGATGAAAGTTGGCCCAGAAGAGTTGGACTTTGTGTTAACCGTGACCATTTCGACTGAGAAATTGGTTGATACCAAGAAAGTTTGTAACTTTGTGATCATGAAAATTATGGATGGAGACGACTTTGAACTACCCGCAAACCTAATTCTGTTAGACATGCAAGGATTCGACGTGATCCTTGGCATGGATTGGTTGTCGACTCACTGCGCAATGGTAGATTATAAGAACAAGGTCATCATCTTCAAACCCAACACGAGGATATCATTTCGATTTCGAAGAGAGAGATCAACGTGTATGTCACTTATCTCTGCAATCAGGGCCGAGCGCTTGATCAGAAAAGGGTGCAGCGGTTTCTTGGCTTTCTTGAAGGAGGATAAAGAAGAGAAGAATATTATCTCCGAGATAGCCGTGGTGCGAGAGTTTGAAGACATGTTTCTAGAAGAGTTTTCTGGATTACCTCCAGAGAGAGAAGTGGAGTTCGCCATCGACTTAGCACCAAGAACGGAGCCTGTTTCTAAAGCACTATACAAAATGGCTCCTGCTAAGTTGAAGGAGTTGAAAGAGCTATTACAAGAACTCGTGGATAAGGGGTTTATTAGACCGAGCGTGTCTCCATGGGGAGCACCGGACTTATTTGTAAAGAAGAAAGACGGGTCAATGCGTCTGTGCATTGACTATCAGCAATTGAACAAACTTACTATTAAGAATCGATACCCTTTGCCTAGGATAGATGACCTATTTGATCAACTGCAAGGAGCAAGGTATTTCTCCAAGATCGATCTGAGATCGAGAAACCATCAGTTGAGAGTCAAGGCAGAGGATATTCAGAAGACTGCTTTCATATTACAGTATGGACACTATGAGTTCTTAGTGATGTCGTTTGGATTGACGAACACACCAATGTTATTTATGGATTTGATGAATAGGGTATTTAAACCACACCTGGACTCTTGCGTCGTGGTGTTCGTTGGCGATATCTTGATATACTCCAAGTCAAAGGTGAAACATGAACACTTGAGGATTGCTCTATAAACCTTGCGTGAACACCAGTTATACGCCAAGCTCAGCAAGTGTGAGTTTTGGTTAGAAGAGATTAGCTTTTTGAGACTTGTCGTCTCAAAGCATGGTGTCACTGTAGATCCAGCGAAGATAAAAGCAGTAGTAAATTGGGAGCAACCAAAGATCGTAACCGACGTCCGTAGTTTTCTTGGATTGGCGGGTTATTACCGACGCTTTGTAGAGGGATTTTCAAAACTATTAGGACCTCTTACGAGGCTTACAAGGAAAGATTCAAGATTCGAATAGAGTGAGGAATGCGAGAAGAGTTTTCAAGAACTCAAGAAGAGACTCACTTCAGCTCCAGTATTAGCAATTCTTTCAGGCAGTGGAGGGTTCATAGTATACAGCGATGCTTCGTATAGTGGTTTGGGCTGCGTGCTTAATCAACATCGAAAGGTGATAACGTACGGATCGAGATAGTTGAAAGAGCATAAAAATAATTATCCGACCCATGACCTGGAATTAGCAGCGGTCATTTTTACGCTGAAAATTTGGAGACATTTCCTGTACTGTGAGACCTTTGAGATCTTCACCGATCATAAAAGCCTTAGATATCTGTTTACACAGAAGGATCTAAACATGAGACAACGCAGATGGATGGAGTTCCTCAAGGACTATGACTGTTCCATACAGTACCATTCAGGCAAGGCTAATGTAGTAGCCGATGCCTTGAGTCGGAAGGGTTCAGCTCAATTGGCTCGTTTGATTTTGGGTATGCACAGATGGAAGTTGTTTGAAGATCTGGCACTGTATGATGCAAATATTGAGTCGCAAGCCACAGGAGCCTTTTTTGCAAACATTTTAGTGAGACCAGTGATATTTGAGCATATCCACAAGCTACAGATGAAAGACCCAACGTTAACCAAGATTCGTTAAGATGTAACTGAAGGCATCAGATCTGAGTTCTCGGTCAAGGAGGATGGTTCCTTATTGTTCAAGGGTCGTCTTTATATTCCGGACAATGTCGATCTGCGACGAACTATCCTTGATGAGGCTCACAAGTCTAGCTATGTTATCCACCTGAGTAGCACGAAGATGTATCAGGACTTGAAAAAGAATTACTGGTGGAGAGGTTTAAAGCAAGACATGGCAGAGTACGTGTCGCAGTGTTTGACGTGCCAATAAGTGAAGATCGTTCATAAACATCCCGCAGGTTTGTTGCAGCCTCTACCTATACCGAAATGGAAGTGGGAATCGATCTCTATGGACTTCATCGTTGGGCTATCGCATATTGCAAAGAGGTACAATGCCATTTGGGTAGTGGTCGATCGACTAACCAACTCAGCGCACTTCTTGCCTTACAACACGATATATACGACGGGAAGATTTGCAGAGCTATATATGAAGGACATCGTCCGTTTGCATGGAATTCTGAGTAGCATTGTTTCTGATCGTGACCCATTATATACATCAAAGTTTTGGAAGAAATTTTAAGAAGGAATGGGAACGCGATTAGATTTCAATTCAGCATTCCATCCACAAACTGATGGGCAGACAGAGCGGGTAAATCAGATCATCGAGGACATGCTTAGGGCGTGTATGTTAGAATTGCAAGGATCATGGGATCAGCACCTACCGTTGATTGAGTTTACATATAACAACAGTTTTCAGACGAGCATTGGGATGGCACCGTATGAAGCTCTTTATGGACAGCAATATAGATCGCCCATCAATTGGGAGGAAACTGGTGAGAAGTTTGTTTTGGGACCCGAGATACTTGAAGATAATGCCACCTATGTTCGGATGATAAGAGCCAAACTCAAAGCGACTCAGAGTAGGCAGAAAAGCTACGCTGATATCAAGCGGACGAGTGTAGACTTTAAGGTGGGTGGACATGTGTTCGTGAAAGTGTCACCTATGAAGGGAGTGATGAGATTTCGAAAGAGAGAGAAGTTAAGTCCCCGCTATCTTGGACCATTCGAAGTTTTGGGTCGAGTAGGGGAAGTGCTTACTGCATTGGATTACCAACGTTATTTGACCGGGTACACAATGTGTTTCACGTATCTATGCTCAGGAAGTATCTTAATGGCCCTGATCACGTGTTGAGCGGCCAATCATTCGAGATGCATGAGGATATGACCATGATTGAAGAGCCGACGGAGATTTTGGATCGAAAGGAACAAGTATTGAGACAAAAGTGATTCCGTTAGTGCTTGTTCGATGGAAGAATCATCCGGCCGAAGAAGCTACGTGGGAACGAGAGGCCGACGTGAAGGAACAATATCCGGACTTGTTTGCCACGACTTGAGAGTAAAAATTGTATCACCACTGCAAGCATGTTTGCGAATTTAGACCATATATTATAATCCAATGTGGACCTTTTGATCAATTTTTCAATAGAGAGAATGTTAATAAGAAATCGTGCCGTGATGCCATATAAATTTCATAATTGAAACTCATCATGCCACAAAATGTCTAGGATGACATGCTTCGCAAGGCCAGTGACCAACTGGTCATGAATCACTAAGCAAGCCAAAGAGAGAAAAATAAGAAAAAAATTTGAACTTCTGATGAAAATCGATTAATCGATTTTGGTCTATTAGTCGACTGGCATACGCCAGTGAGTGGAGATTGAATGGGGATTCAGGAAATTAACAAGCTAAAATTTTAATTAATCGATTTTGGATTTCGATTAATCGAGTGACGTGAGAATTTTAGAAAAATTTAAAGGATTTTACGATTTTGATTAATCAAAATGAAATTCGATTAATCGATTTTGGGAAATCGATTAATCGATTTGGGAAATCGATTAATGGACTGGCACACGTCAGTGAGCTGGAAAAGTTGGAATTTTAAGTGAACACGATTTCGATTAATCGAAATAGATTCGATTAATCGATTTTGAGTTTCGATTAATCGATTTTGGAAATCGATTTCGCGCGGCTGGAGTAAGTTTTTAAAATTTGATTAATCGATTTCAGGAATCGATTAATCGAATCGGGCCTATATATATATAAATCTAAGGGAGATTTCTCCCCATTTGAAAATTTTGGAGTTTTGTTCTCTTGCGCGCCTTTTCATTTTCCTTCTCGGGCGACCTTGCGGCTAGGGTTTTGGGAGTTTTGGATCAATTTTAGATCGAAATCATCGCCGTTTGGGATCAAATACCTAAGGTAAACCCTAGATCCAAGTTTTCCTTCATTTTCACCCATAAAACCCTAGTTTTTATTGATTTTTCACCAATATGCCGCCTCGAACTCGCTTAACCTCGAAGAAAGCGACTTTGAAGCTCCCAGTCTGACGTAAGAACGTCGTACCGCCATCACCTACACCGTCACCTGTAAGAACCCCATCCCCGTCATCATCAGATACCACATCCGGTTCGACGAGCGCATCGTCGTGCGAATCTACACCGACCATACCACCACCACCCGCAGACATGTCCCAACCAAATGAGTGGTGGGCGGAGAAGAAGTTCGAAGATGAATATATCTTCGATATGGAATTATTCACCAACCCCGACGTTGAGGGTGAGACCCAATGGGCTCGAAATTACTTGGTAAAGGCGGGCCTCGGCAACCTGTTAAAGCCGTTCCACGGGTGTTACTACCCTAGACTGGTCCGCCTATTTTACCAAGGCTTGGTGGAGGGTCCGACCGACGACATTGTTATGACCAAGATTGATAGTCATGACTACACCTTCACCCGTCGCCACATTCACGAAGCCTTAGAGTGTTATTTGGACTTCGTGCCCGAGACCACCCTCTTCCCACCATTTGCGGAAGAGGTGGGATTTGAAGAGATAATGACCGAGATGACCAATGGGAAGAAAGGGTCGGGATCGTCCATTAGGAGGGTTGATCTACCCCATTATATGTGGATGCTTGATTCTATAATCAAGTGCAATCTCTACCCGATGTGTCACGATACCGAGAGGGTGGAGTTGGTCTAGCAGGCCCTATACGCAGCATTCTGCGGCCGTTGGTTCGACACCACCATGATCGTTTTGGAGGGGATGAGGTATATCAAAGGGAAGTTGATGAAGGGCAATTTGAAGCCCAAGGAGAAGATGTTGTACGCTCGCCTCATTTCGAGCATGCTGGAGTGCTATTCCAACGCTCCAGGGTACGTCGTCTCGCCCCATGAGGAGAGGGCTAGGGACCACATGAAACACTACTTCATCGCTTCATGGGGCCGTAGCTATCAGTTGTTGAAGAGGGCCCTACAAGTTCATGGGCTAGAAGTATCACCACCACCCCCACCACCACAGCAGAACCCTCCTGTAGGGGAGGCACCACCTGTCATTCCACTCTCTGAGGGAGCCCCATCTCAAACCTTAGTGTCAGATAAGAGGCAGCCCATAGTGCCACCTCCTACCACATCTACTACGCCACCTTCACAATCGGCGACTGCCACACCTACATCATCCTACCGCCGCCGAGCAGCTCGCCCAGCACCCACAGTCGAGGATGTGTTGGATCGAATGGAGGCCAACAACCAGATGATGAACCAGCGGATGGACTTCCTGATGTACCACACCATGCGGTACATCTATCCGTTGGACTATCAGCAGCGTCTCGCGCAGGAGGAGGCGTGGACTGCGGGTTGGACAGCTTTTCACTCGAGTCTAGCTTTTCACGCGAATACCTCTACTGCCGATGCATTCGGCTCGGTACCACCACAGCCTGCTGATACGAGTCAGCCACCACCAGACCAGGCTGAGCAGCCCTCTCCAGCACCAGATCAGCCTAGAGAGGGGACGGCGTGAGCTTGAGACGAGGATCTTTCTGTTGTGGCTGATTTTTTTTGAAGTTTTGGATTGTAATTAACAGGATGTATATGAACAAGTTGTAACTTTTGAGAATTGAATAGTGAAATATACAACAATTTTTTTTGGAAATTCGCTTGCATTATGTTACATTTTTTGCATTGTATGATATATAGTTAATTTTTCGTGATCGCGTATGCGACACCCCAGTGTGTGGGGTACCCAAACCAACGCACCTTTTGGTTTATTTTCGATGATGAAAATTCCCAAGGTGGGGAGAATGTAATATCCCAAAAATTTGAGCGTTAAACAGTGACCTCGGGATTCGTGCCCAACTGATCGTAGGTTTAACCAAGTGATGGTCAAATAGTGAACTCATGAAGTTATGTACTAATGTGAGATTAGTGTGACCTAAGTGTAGAGTATGGTGTTAGTTAAAGCCACATACACCTATCTCTGGTGTATGCGCTTACCACCGAAACAGGGTTTAATAACCCTAGAATCTTTTTTTTTGGTTGTTGAAGAGAGAGTTAAGAAGAGAGAGAGAGAGAGGGGGTAAAGAGGAGTTATTGAGCCAAGAGTTAATGCAAATCAAGAGGGGGTCAAGCATTGATTGCCGGATTCGACGTGTGAAAGATCGTTGAAGCAAAAGGCTGGAATCCTAGCCATCAAACCCAACAAGTCAATCCTTTAAGGGATTTATTGAGGTGAGTTTTGTTAGATTTTAATGCCTAAGGATTTGATGAATTTAATTCAGTCAAGTATGGTTAAAATGATAGATTAAAGACCTAGAAAAGAAAGAAAATAGATTTAGGAAGAACAGCCCGAAAAGGGGCTGAGTCTGGCCAAATCGATTAATCAAATTTGAGAATCGATTAATCGATTTTGGTCTAGAAGTTGAAAAGGCAAGGATGCCCGATTTCGATTAATCGATCTTGAAATCGATTAATTAATTTTAAAATTCGATTAATCGATTTGGAAATCGACTAATCGACTGGGTACCTCCAGTGGCTGGAGAGAAAAGACTTGAGAAAATCGACTAATCAATTTGGGAAATCGATTTTGGATTTCGATTAATCGATTTGGGATCGACTAATCGATTTCTGACTTTTGACTACTCGATTTGAGAATCGACTTTACCATTTTGGAAATTTCGATTAATCGATTTGAGATCGATTAATCGATTTTAGATTTCGATTAATAGATTTAGGGTTCGATTAATCGATTTTGGGAATCGAGTAATCGATTTTGGAAGTTTCACTTGACTTTCTAATTTGACCTTATTGTTCATGGAGGGTCTAAGACCTTCTTTATTACATCTTTAGTGATATGTTGCATGTGTTATGATGTACCATAGGTGGTACGTGTGAAAGCAAGCATAAGGAGCCGCGTGGGATCTTGATGCTTGGACCATCAGAGACTTGAGGTAGGGAACACCTTGAACATGTACTTTAATTGTAAGAGCATGTATGTAGTGATATAGAGATAAAATTAAAAATATTTTAACTGTGTAAATCTTTATAAAAATGGGTGTGTGTGTGACACCAAGAAAGTGATAAAGGCATCAGTGTGATGCAAATAACTGAGACCAAGTAAGTTAATGAAAATGAGACATCCCCAGGGGATTTGAAAGTGATAAAGGCATCAGTGTGTTGCGAGTAATTTAGGCATCTCTGGGATGTAAGTAAGATTGAATAAGTACTGTTAAGGCCTAACTGATATAAGATAGCACATTTATATGGTGAACAACTATATGTAAAGCACATATTATTTTCATTATTTGAGGTTTGATTAGGAAACCCCACCGACGTGGTGGGATACCCACGACTGACTCGGCAGGATATCAGTGACTGGTACGGCGGCCAATCCGTACACCGGTACAAAAGTTTATCCGTGCACAGTAAACACATCCTAGGGATGTTGATATAAGATTTAACCCCGCCGCCTATGAGAAAGGGGCTTGGGTAGTATTCCCAGGAAATACATATAACAACTGTCTATTTAGACGACGATAGAGGGTATCCCATCAGGGCTCGATGCTATATTGCTCGGGGATTACTTAAGTTGAAGATTTAAGTTTTGCTTTAGGCTTGTTCAATGCCATTCATGATAAATTAACAGTAAAGTGAAACATGCAAACTACCAGTAAATTTGAATGCAAATTGCCATTCTTTTAAATTATTTTTTCAGTAAATGCATAGACACGTCATGCTTAGAATATCATGGAATATATGTGAGATTTTGACTTATATGTCCATTGTGTTGTTCCCTATTAAGCTAGGATGTAGCTCACCCTTTAGACTATACATCGCAGGTCCATTATTAGCAGCGGTCGAGGCTTCGAGAGACGTGGATCCGAGTGATTCGGATTATGTGCCTGGGGGCGAGTTGGAGCCCCCTCCTGAGGACTTCTTCTAGGAGACTCTGCTGAGTACTTTGAGAGAGAGTAGTTTTGAGAGCATATTGGTACGGCTTGGTATGTCAAGCCTTTATTTTGATAAACAATATAATTATACTTCGATATTCTTTTTGGCGAACCATCTAGGGTGACCTGGTTTTATCACCGATGGTTCGAGCCTATTCTTTTGTCCATACATTGGCATGGAATGAGAACTACTTTTGAGCTCTTTCATTTTAGAGAATAATATATTATTAATGCATGTTTCATTCAGTTCAGACACTTTACTTGATTGGGTTTATCTATTATACCAATGTTCCGTACATAGCCTTGGGGCACGGTCTGGAGGATCGTGCTGATGGCACGGGTTTTGGGATGTTGAAATCCGGGCTATCACAAAGAGGCTTTGACTAACTCAACGGGCATTTACCCAAAAGCTCCTTAAGAAGTACAATATGAGTGATGTCAAGCCTATTTCAACTCCTCTAGTAAAGTATTTTAAACTCACAAAGAAGATGAATTTGTCCACACATGAAGAAAGGGAATACATGAAGAATATTTTGTATACAAATATTATTGGGAGTCTGATGCATGTCATAGTGAGTATACGTCCAGATTTAGCACAAGCCTTGAATGTGGTTTGCAAGTATATGTCTAACCCGGGTAGGCAGCACTGGTTTATAATGAAATGGATATTAAGATATCTGAAAAGTACAACTAATCATGGTTTGATATTTAAAGGTGGAGATACATGAGAGTTGGATCTCTATGATTACGTCGATTCTGACCATACTAGTGACCTTGACAGAAGAAAGTCTATCACGAGGTACGTGTTAGTCTTGGTAGGTGGAGCAATTAGTTAAAAGTCTATGCTCCAAGGGATGGTTGCATTGTCAACTACAGAGGCCGAGTATATAGTGACTACAGAAGCAGCTAAGGAAGCCTCATGGCTTAAAGGTTTAGTCAGTAAATTTGATGTGGTTGATGAGAGCACCGATATCTTTTGCGATAGTCAGAGTGTCATTCACCTAGCAAACAACCTGATCTTTTATGCTAGAAAAAAGTATATAGATGTCAGGTATCGTTTTATCAGAGATATGATAGAAGATGAAGAAATATCGATTGAGAAGATAGATACGAAAGAAAACGCAACCGACATATTGACCAAGCCGGTTATACAGAATAAGTTTAGGCATTGCATAAACTTGATTAACATTGGTCGAAGATGTTATGCCCGTTGGAGCGGTGGTGCGGTTGTGGATGAAACCTTGGTGGAAATTGTTGAATAAAGTTTAATCCCAATGCACTGGTGGAAATCGATCGATCGAGCTCTGGGAGTCAATCGATCAAATCTGAGAGTACTTAAATAGTTTGCTCAGTTGCTCAGTTTACTCATTAGTAGAACTCGACCAATCGAGGTGTTAAAGTCGATCGATCGATTCTGGGCGGATTTAATTCCATGGGTTTGAATACTTGGCTGAAATAGAAGATTTTCTTGACCAAGTTTCCTAAACTGTTTTGGAGACTATTAACAGAAGTTTCTCTAAGGTTCTTGAATGGTTGTGAGAGAGCTTGGAGAGAGTTTTCAAAAGAGAAAAAAAAAACTATGGTGAATACTTTGAGAGGCTGTGTATTGAAAAATAGCTTAGGAATTGAAGACTCGATTGAAACCGCTCTTTTGTCGGAATCATTATTATATTCCGGCAGATCTCTTCTCTGTTATTTGAAGGACATCGTCCTTGGTTTAATAGTGATTTTACTGTTGAAGATCATTTTTTATCTTGTTTGAGTTTGCATTTGAGAGAAGAGAGTGTGTGTGTTGTAAACATTCATAAATAGTGCATATACTCCCATGGACATAGCCCTCAATTGTGTGAATCACATAAATCTTTGTATTGTATGTGATTGTGCTTTTGCTTCTTATTTTTCTGCATTTATCGCAGTCAGGAGTTCGGTAGAGTTGGTAGAATTCCTAACATCCATGGCAAACCAAAACCTGAGACCGATACCAATTTTGATACCTTCGACATGGTGCCATGGTGCATGATGGATCTCTAAAAAGCATAGCATGCCTACACACATGCATTAGTTTTTAGGACGTAGGTGGGTTGCCACCATCTCCACCCTTCTCTCCTCCTTCCTTGGACAAATGGTGTAATTAGGGCCCTCAATGGGCAGGGTTAGGGGTTCAACTCGGCCCGATCTTACTCGGGCTAGGTTTCCAATTTTTTTAGCTCAGTTTTAACCCGGGCTGTGATATACTCAACCCAAGCCTGGCTTATAGCAGGTCGAGCTTAGGCTTTTTTAGGCTTTTTGGGCAATTTTTTTTATAACATAAAATTTGGTAAAAAAAAATTCAAAGCAATTTTCAACGAGAAAGTTTCAGGGTGCGAGAGACTTACTTGCTTGGAGTTGGGATTTGACATGGTATAGTTTGCGAGAACATGAAAACCCTATTTTAGGATTTCTATTTATAAAGCTAGTACCGATTGGAATTGCAAGGTACACTTTTAAATAAAAGCATGTCATTGATTTTAAATCGTTCAACGATTTATTCTCAAGGCATTTAAGTAAAATGTTTTTAATGTAATATATATATATATATATATATATATATATATATATATATATATATATATATGTAGACACTCAAATTTGGCCCAAGGCCTGATCGAAACACATATCTAGAGAGGCGCATTTCTTAGCTTTTGATGGCATGTATGGAACCCTTAGGAATCTCCCTAAACCCTTAGGAATCACCCTAGATCCCTTAGGAACCTATCCCGAACCTTTAGAAACCAATCTCGGCCCTCAGAACCCATTTCGAACCCTAAACCTAACCTTCTCGGGCAATGGATGAAGAGTGGTATACCAGGACCGGCTATAACATTCTATTATAATCGAATCTCATACCATTGAAAAGTAGAAGTCGTCAACTTTCCAACGGTCTAGGAATCGCCCCAATCAGACTTGTACATCGAAAGATATGGCGGTCTGAACTCGGAGGGTAAAAGTATAATTTCAATTGGGCCCCCCTAGGGATTTGGCGCAACTAATAATTGCGTCAGGCCATTTCTCCCCAAAAATGGATTGACGTAACTAATAGTTGCGCTAGTTACAATTTAGCCTAACACAACTATTAGTTGCGTCAAGCCACTTTCCCAGGATTTAAGCCTAGCGCAACTAATAGTTGCGCCAAGCCACTTTCCCAGGATTTAAGCCTGGTGCAACTAATAGTTGCACCAGTATTAAAGTGGACCCCACCCCTCACGAAACCAACTTTCAGGCAATTGTATAGAATTATTTTACTGTATATTTTCCTACCGCAACTAATGGTTGCGCCAGGCATATGAATAGTGACCTTGGGTTTTTACCTCGAAATTCGTGAGTGAGGTTTGACTTATTGACCACCTAGGTCTTTGGGGTATGTTTTGATAGTTCTGTTGTACCCTCTTACACCCTATTTGTAACTCATTAGGTGACTTAAAGCCCCCCCTATCATCCACCATTAGAGGACCTTTTCACACATTTCAAGGCTCCAAAATCCTAGGAAACCTTAGATTAGAGATTACCTAATTGCTAAACCCAATTAGCATCTAAGTAGCCTCCTAATCCACCCATTTCCTATAAATAGAGCCTCCCTCCCTTTGGATTAAAGGTTGAGAATTTTTACCTAAGAGAGAAAGAGCTTAAAGTGAGAAGATCTTTCTCCCTTTGATGCACCATTGCTCATACAAATTCCAGAATTTCAAAATCCCCTTTGAGTGATATTTTTTACCTTAGATCTCCTAGTTTAGGTGTATGCTACCCATTTACCTTCCCTCTCTACCCCTTAGCTAGCAAGCCTTAGAGCTTAGAACTCCTATTTCTGTCATAAAAGCCTTCAAGAGCTCATCAAAAGTAAGTCACGCAAGGCTCTCCTACGGTGCTAGAAGGGCCTGAGGGCTCCGACTCTTCCCTTTCTTCTCATCTCTCTTCTTTAGCTTTTTCCATCATCCCATTTGTGTAGTTACGCCGCCGAATTTTTGATAGGAACAGAGAGGCACAAATAAGATTTAAAGCCCATTTGGGCAAGAGGAAGCCATTTTCTTTTCTTTTACTTTATTTTTGTGTTGGCTATTAGTAGACACCGAGTTAAGCGGGTTGACCAGGTGCCTAACACCTTCCTGATCGATAACCGAAGCCCCTACCCAAGAGCCTTTGGTGTGGACCGGATTCAGAGTCATATTTTTAGCACTTAGGTGCTCATAAAAATGATATAGATTTTTCGGGACACCAAAAGCTCCGGGTGGCGACTCTATTTTTTTACTAGCGAGCGCATCGCCGTGATGGGATGGTCACGAATCCCACGGTTGCACAGATGGCGACTCTGCAAGGGAAAACTTTTAGAGCTTCTCCTTGAAATTTGGCCTTTTTTTTAATTTTAGTAACCATTTTTGCTATTTTTTTTACTGTTTTTTTTTTTCTCACCCTTACTTTTTCATCATTTACATGCCTTAGCCGATCAGCAGGCTTACTTGCGTATAGTCTTTAATTTCCTTTACATTTTTGTCATTTTTGGTGCCTTAGTCAATTAGCGGGCCTACTTATGTATTATAATTTAATTTCTTTACGTTTTCGTCATGTAAAGTGCCTTAGCCGATTGACAGGCCTACTTGCGCAAACATATTCCGACAGTGGACGCCGGCCCATACTGGCGGCACGGGGTCATCACCCTCATCTTTTGGACTAAACAAAACTTTCATAAAAAATGCTTAAAAAAAAAGTTAAAATTGAATGAAGAATAGGGAGCTTAATTAACTTATTTTTACGGGATAGATTCTCAAAGTGTTGGATTTAGGCACACATACAACCACCCGGGTCTTAGTATGGCCGCAGCCCCTATGGTGATGATCCACAAAAGTCTCAGCCCACCTACTATCTGAGAAGGCGCTTGCGCCAGAGGTATATCGGGTGGGTAAGCTTAAAACCCTTTGGGAGCGCGCTAGCAAGTTATACCGGACTCATCCTTTAGGTGCGGTAAGGAGAGAACCGATCACAAAAAATAGCTCAGTTCCCGGAAGCCTAGCTTCCACAAAACCCAAAAAAAAGACTCATTTTCAGGCTGCTGTTCCATGCTGTTATAAGATATGGAGCCTCAATTTTGCCTGGCGCAAGGATTAGTTGCGCCAGTGCAAAAATCCCAGATTTATAATTGGCGCAACTAATAGTTGCGCCAGCTTTAAATCCGCCTTTTTTACCTTGGCACAACTATTAGTTACGCCAGTGTAAAAAAAGGGCCTTGCTACCTTGGCACATGTATTAGTTGCGCCAGACTTACCTGAACATTAGCAGCCCGAAATCTGAGGCTTTCTCACCTCCCGAGTCCCCTGATTAGTATGTTTAATACCTCTGTTTGGGCCCCGCCATCTCCGACACCCAATACGCCCCCGCCGGTCAAAAGAAGGCAACTTCTTTTTTACTCATTCCGGGGGATCGGGTTGTTTGCCTCAATTTTTATACCTTCAATAGATCGAAGGTCCTCCTTCGATTCTTTAGAAGTATGTCGGAATCGTCACCAAGGGCCTTGAATTAGGGTACGAGAACCACCCGAGAAGGGAATTCCAAAGCCTCGGAACCTTTGTTTTTCGATGTTTTCTCTAAAATTTTTTTAAAAAAAATACATAAAAATCAAATCAAAACCTAAAAATAGAGTTCTTGTGGTGCCGGCACAATAGCATCATCTTGTCCTTCGTCGTCCCGTAGGGGGAGAAGGAGGAGGATTTTTGGGCCTTACCCAAGGCACCCTTACCCGACCCGTTCCCGTAGAATGTCGTGGGTAGTGGACTCAGCTTACGCCGATCCCGATTCATCCCCGCCACATTCTCCCACCCATTCCTATTCAGGGGAAGTCTTTTCCACCATCCCCCTCACCCAATCGCCCTTTACCATTACCGGCCTATTTGGCGCCTCCATTTTTTCAACCGCTACCACCCAAAATATCCAAAGTCCAACCCCCAACTCCCCATCTTTTGCCCAAACCATGCCCATACCAAATCCAACATATTTTCCATCCACATTCATGACAGACCCAAACCCATTCTCCCAATCCACATCCATGCCCCATTTCCCATCTTCCCCCTATAGGTCCGATCCACTCACATGCACATACACCACTTCTGCCTTATCCAACCCCCCACAAATCCCCTCATCTATCCGGGCCATGCCCATTTTTACAGGGGTCATGCCCGATTTTTCTCACCCCTCCACACCATACCGCCCATTACCCCAAAACATACCCAATACACCCCCTCATCCCTCCAATCCACCCCATATTCCATCACTTACCCGAGTCATGTCCGATTTTATCGGGGCCATGCCCAATTTATCCTCCACATCCATCCTGTCTATACCTCATCACTCCTTAAATCTGCCATCTCCATCCAACCCTCCTTCCATGACCATGATGGAGGAGATGTTCCAAGCCTACTCCATGTGAAAGGCTTCCCAAAATATCTCCTCTCCTCCACACCCCACATCCATGGACCCATCCCATACCCTAGCCAATGTCCATGCCTCACTCCCCCATGACCCCCATCAAACCCCCATAATCCACACTATCTAAACCTCCACTCCCCACTTGTCTCAAGGCCCCATGGCCCAAATCCCCATTTCCCACATGCCCCAAGGCCCAATGGCCCAAGCTCCCACCTCCCACATGCCCCAGGGCCCATTGGCCCAAACCCTTTTTTTCTAAGGCTCACTGGGCCAGACCCACTCAGGGCCCATGGCCCAAACCCATCAAGGCCCATTGTGCCAAACCCATCAAGGGCCCACGACCCAAACCTACCCAGGGCCCATGACCCAAACCCATCAAGGCCCACTGGGCTAGACCCATCAAGGGCCCACGACCCAAACCTACCCATGGCCCAAACCCTTTAAGGTCCACTAGGCCAGACCCACCAAGGCTCAATGGGCCATATTCATCAGGGCCTAACGACCCAGACCCACCAAGGCCCGCTGGGCCAGACCCATCAAGGCCCACTAGGTCAAACCCACCAAGGGCCCATGGCCCGAACCCATCAATGGCCCAAGGCTTCATGGCCCAAGCCTAAGCCCCACACTCATACCTTCCACAATACCCCCAATATTTCACCCAACCTTCACACCCGGGTCAAACCCATGCCATACCCCAAACCCAATTTTCCCATAGCCCCATACCCCAAGACCATCTCCAAATCGCTCCCCATGCCCAATGGCCCCATCAGGCCTCACCCCAAAACCAAACTTCCACTCATCCCATCCTCCAACAAACTTTCTCTCATCCCCAATGGGCTCACCAAACCCCCGCTCATGCCATTCTCATCCAACCCATGCAACACCAACAAGAGAATCCCGCCCTCGCTGCACATTATGCCGACCAGCAGTATGAGGAGGACGAGATTAGGAATAGTGGAGCATATGCTAGGGCATTGACCAGCCTTAACCCTCCTCCCATAATTGCCCACCCCTTGGTGGCCCAGAGTGAAGTCCAGCCAACGGCTGAGAAAGTAGCCCCCATATCGAAAGAGTCAGAATAGCTGAAAGAACAGTTGGACAAAATACAAAGGCAGTTGATGAAAATGGGTGGTGTTGAAATTCACGCCACGAACTTCACAGATTTGTGTTTGTTCGCTGAGGTCCCATTGCCCCCTAAATTTAAAATATCGGCCTTCGACAAATATAACGGCATCGGCAATCCTATTACACACCTGAAGTCCTACTGTGGGTACATGTGCTAATATAGAGGGGATGAAAGACTACTGATAAAAGTCTTTCAGAAGAGCCTGACGGGTCCGGCCCTGAGGTGGTTCACGTCTTTGAAACCATCTATGATGAAAACATGGAAGGACTTGACGCACCTGTTCCAAGAATAATATGTCTATAATGTAGACATTGAGCTGTGAAAGTCGTACTTGGCCTGCTTAAGGCAGAACCCGAATGAGACCTTCAGCGACTATCTAGGACGCTGGAGAGCACTAGCAGCTCAAGTTAGAAACAGAGTACCTAATGATGAGCAGATAGAGATGATCTCAAAAAATACTCTGCCAGTGATATCGAACTTTTTGGTGTATCAGCAGTAGTACAGCTTTGCTGATCTGGTAAAGAACGCTAGCCGATATGAAGATGCCATCAGGGAGGGCCATCTGAATAAGAACATGCCAAGTGGATCCAGTGGGGCTAGGAGATTTTCAAAATAAAGAACTGAGAAGAGGACAGGGGCCAATGTTCAGAACATTACCAATACCAGGCCCAATAATAATATAACCTCATTTCAATTTCAGGCAGCCTCGCTAGCACCAGTCAGAACTGAGCAGATACAGAGAGCAGGGAATGGGCAAGAAATACAAATGACTCCGGAACAGATGAGAGCCCGCTATGATCGAGTTTTTACGCCTTGGGGCAATCATTGAGTGTACTTTTACCTTTATTAATAGAAAAGGGATTAGTTTTAATCCGTCAACCGCAACCTCCTCCTCACCCGATTCCAAAGAACTATGACCCAAATACCCACTTTAATTTTCATCAGAGTCCGGGTCACCCAACTGATCGCTGCTTTCTATTGAAGCACGCGATCTAAGATTTAATCAATGCTGGGAAGATCATTCCCCCTGCACCCACCCAAGCAAACCAGCATGTGAATATCCACTAGGTACCTTTGCCACCACATCCTACCAGAGGAGCAGGTCCCAGATCCACCATTGGGATGGTAGAAGAATATGAGGAGAAATTTGAGTTTGACCCGTCTGATTACATCAGTGATCGGGAGAGCTATGTAGCGCCATTGCCGAGAAATGTTGAAGAAAGGGATATCGGGGTGATTGAACCCTGAATTTGTCATATTACTTACCCAACTCGACTCCACAAATTGAATCTTTGGATCTCAGGACATACTTTCCATCACCCACACCCGTCAATTATGTGCACATAAATGCATATCAACTGTACACCACCACCCCTATTAATTGCCCAATAAACCAAGAGGTCCCCCGATCCTCCACTGCTAATAAACTACCAATGGCCTGCGCCCGCCCCATTACCCCCAGTTCAATCACCTGCAAGCTCTACCACTCCCATCAATTATCCCATGGCCCATCAAACCCCCAATCCTCCACCGCCAATAAACTACCAATGGCCTACACCCACCCCATTACCTCCAGTTCAACCGCCTGCAAACTCCACCACCCTCGTCAATTACCTAATGGCCCATCAAACCCCCGATCCCCCACCAGCACTTATCAGCTACCAATGGCCTACTTTTACCCCTTTTCACCCTCAAGCTTCACCACCCCCATTTGGCCCAATTTGGCCACTCAACCAGCTACCATCGAAATAAATCAAGTATTGCCCACACCTCCTAAGCCATCTGTACATGCACCTCAAGTACCGACAGCCATACCCTTCCAGCTCTAAGGACCAACCTATGACCCTCATCAGGTCCCACTTAGCTACGAGCAAATCAATGCTAACGTCGACAGCAGCAGCAGAGAGGAAGCCGTGGATTTTGTTACCAGGACAGGGAACATCTCGAAACAGCCAGAAGCACCGGTGGCAATACAAGCCCAGCCAGAGGGGAAGAAAGATAGTGCATTGGACCCATTTGAAAAAATGAGTCGAAAGTACATACTAGAGACTCAGCTGAGAAGAATGCTTACCCATATAACTGTATGGGATCTATTGATGATGTCCTCACTCCATTTCTAAATATTAATGGCTGAGTTAAAGAATATGCATGTGTCACTTCAAGTTAGCCCAGATGAGGTCAAGTAATGGCTCCGATTGCCATTTCATTTTCTGATGTTGACTTACCAGAGGAAGGAGGTAGCCACTCGAAGTCTTTGAGTATAACAATCGAGTCTGGAAATATGGTAATCCCCTTAGTTCTAATCGATAACGGGTCTGCATTGAATATATGCCCATTAAGAACTGCCACCAAGAACGAGGTTCGATCCATGCACGTTGAGGCCCACAAGAACCAGCGCTAGAGGTTTTGACAATACCAGGAGAGAAATAATTAGAGAAGTTGATCTTGAGCTGCTAATTGGGCCAATGACCTTTTCCATTTTGTTTCAAGTAATGGACATTAAATCCTCATTTAATCTATTGTTGGGGCACCCGTGCCTGCACGAAATCGGAGCCATACCTTCCACATTGCACCAGAAACTCAAGTTTGTATCTGGGCACAAGATTATCACCATCATTGGTGAAGGGCACTGTGAGAAAGAGAAGGCCGCCAATAGCATCGAAAAACTCAATATGCTAGATGTGCCACACACCGCTGAAGATGTCAACCTCTACAGTTTCGAATATGAGGTGTCAGCAATACTCCCAGAGCCCATTGAGGGCATCATTCCTAAAACTGGAGGCGGAATGGTGGCAGCGGTGGCCATGCTCCATAAATGGGGCTATCAGAAAGGCAGAGGACTAAGGCCCAGACTACAAGGAAGGAAAGAGCCAGTTATCGCCAAAGGACAGAAGGTCCGATTCGGGTTAGGTTACAAGCCCACGGAGGAAGAGTTCCGAGAGGCTAAAGAGAAAGCCAGGGTCGCTGCAGCTGCAAGAGCTTGAGGAATCAACATAGAAGAGAAATCTCGCCCTAGGCCGCACATCAGGGAATCCTTTCTCAGCGTTGGGATCGTAAAGATCGATCGAAATGGGGTAACCCATTTGACCCCACACAAACCCATAGCCCATGTCCACCCCACCAATCCCTACATCACCCTTCCCTACCTGGAGATAGATTTGGCCGCGTTATTCCTCTTTGAGGAACGACGGTCGGTATATGAACAAACTCTCCCTGTGGTAAATCACCACAAAATGGTGTTAACGTTTGAGGACGTCATCTCAGACAAAATAGGGATCAACATGATGGAAGCTGACTCTAGTGAGCCATATCAGTTAGCACCATTTTGTAGTGATTTACGATCCCAACGACAAAGGATTTCGATCAACAAGATTTCTCTATGTTGATTCCTCGAGTCTTGTAATCAATCATGTAAAGGCGACCTCTCGTGCATGGCTGGGCATCTTTACCTCAAACCCTGGAAGCGGGGAGTGGCCTAACATTGGCACCCGTTTCCTAAAAAAAATAACCTATAAAAAGTGAGATAAGCCATTGACAGACAATACCTTGTATATATACAGACTCGTGCTGTCAAGGGTCCGTTTCTGAAGAAAACATAAATCTCAAAAATATTGAAAAAATATAAAATCCCAAAAACATTGAAAAAATACAGAGTCTAAAAACATTATCATTTAAAATTCCAGATAAAGTCCCACAAAAAGATGCCTTAATTAAATACCCGTCCCATGTGAAATCGACCCCTTTCCTGTAGAAATACAAGAAGAGGTAGGAATCATGAGTCTGGATGAGGATGTCCCTTTTGAGGAGCTCCCTAATGAGCTCCTTGACCGATTTGTCGACTTTGAGCATGGACCTACCCCCATTGTCAAGGAAACTGAGGACGTTAATCTAGAGACTGAGGAGATTCCCTGCATTACCAAAATCGAAACGTCACTATCTCCCAAGGAAATAAAAAATATGATCAATTTCCTTCGGTCATACCAAGACTTTTTTGCCTGATCATACAAGGACATGCCTGGTCTGGACACCGATTTGGTCGAGCATGAGTTTCCTCTCTACCCTGATATGAAGCCCGTTAAGTAGAAGCTAAGACGTCTCCGACCCGAGTGGATGTTGAAAGTCAAGGATGAGTTCATTAAACAGTATGATGCAGGGTTTCTCATGGTATCCAAATACCCCCAGTAGTTAGCCAATATTGTGCATGTTTCGAAGAAAGATGGGAAGGTCCGCATGTGTATCGATTTTTGTAATTTGAACAAGGCAAGCCCAAAGGACAATTTCCCATTGCCGCACATCGACATCTTGGTCGATAATACTGCCAAACACAGAATGCTTTCTTTCATGAATGGATTTTCTAGATACAATCAGATAAAGATGGCAGAGGCAGATCGAGAGAAGACTGTGTTCATAACTCCTTGGGAAACCTTTTGCTATTGAGCCATGCCATTTGGGTTGAAGAATGCCAGTACAATGTACCAGAGAGCTATGACTGCGTTATTTCATGACATGATGCACCGAGAGATTGAAGTGTATGTTGATGATATGATAGCCAAGTCACCGGAGCGAGGCGACCACTCGGTAAACCTTCAGAAGTTGTTTGAGAGGTTAAGAAAGTATCGACTACGTCTGAATCCACAAAAGTGCACTTTTGGTGCTATGTCCGAAAAACAGTTGGGATTCATTGTCAGTAGGAGAGGGATCGAGGTCGACCCAGTCAAAGTTAAAGCTATCACAGAGATGCCACCAGCGTCTACTGAGAAAAAATTTAAAGGGTTCTTCGGCAGAATACAGTATATCAGTCGGTTCATTGCGCAACTAACCCCAATCTACACACCGATATTCAAGGTACTTCGGAAGAACTCGCTCATTGAATGGAATGACGATTGTCAGGTAGCATTCGATAAAATCAAAAGCTACCTCTTCAACCCACCTGTGTTGGTATCACCGAGCTAGGGAGACCACTCTTGATGTATCTCTCCACGACGGAAGTCTCGATGGGATGTGTCTTAGGGTAGCATGACGAGGAAGGAAGAAGAGAGCAGGTCACCTACTATCTAAGCAAGAAGTTTCTTGATTATGAAACACGCTATTCTCATATGGAGAAAGCATGTCTGGCTCTTATATGGGCTACTCAAAGGCTTCGCTATTACTTACTATCCCAAGCCGTTCTACTTTTGGCCTGAATGGACCCATTGAAATACCTATTTGAGAAGCCCACTCTCACTGGGCGGACTGCACGCTGGTAGCTCTTATTATCTGATTTCGACATCACGTACGTCACTCAGAAGTCGATTAAGGGGCAGGCACTCACAGATCATCTTGCCGAAAATCCTTTGGCAGATTACGAACCTGAGGAAGATATCTTGTTCATGATGAAAGACGATACTGAGGAAGCAGAGGATTCTTGGGTAATGCACTTTGACGGGGAAGCAAATGTCGAAGGTCAGGGAGTTGGCACCATTCTGATTTCACCGAAAGGATCCCATGTACCCGTCTCTATCAAGCTCAACTTCCCTTGCACTAATAACATGGCTGAATATGAATCTTGTGTCGCTAGTCTACAGGCAGCTCTCAATCTGAATATAACTCACCTATAAGTGTTTGGCGATTCACAGTTAATCATATGCCAGACAAATGGTGACTGGAAGACGAAAGACGAGAAACTAATCTCCTATCATGAACTCCTCAAGGATCTGATAGCTTACTTCCAAGACATGACATTCTCATACATCCCCCGAATAAGGAATTGCTTTGCCGATGCACTAGCGACGTTGGCATCAATGATAGAAATCCCGTATGGTGCTGAGATGAAGATGATCATGATTTAACAGAGGAATGAGCCGACCTTCTGCCTCCAGATTGAGGAACCTACAAAACCTAATCATGAGCCACCTTGGTTCTCAGATATCAAGAATTTCTTCGAGACACTAACCTTCCCTAAGGGTACATCCAAGATAGATCGACGAGCCATTCAACGTCTAGCAGCAGGCTATGTCATTTGTGAGGAGTGCCTTTACAAGTGATCCTACAATAACATCTTACTCAGGTACCTTACAGAAAGTGAAGCAATCAGCATCATGAGAGAGATCCACAAGGTAGTATGCAGTGCTCACGTCAGCGGTCATATGCTCGCTAAGAAAATTCTACGGCAGGGATACTTTTGGACCACTATGGAATCAGAATGCTGTAAACATATTCAGAAATGCTATAAATGTCAGGAGCACTCAAGTCTGATACACGCTCCTGCCATTCATCTACACTGCATGGCCACTCCTTGGCCATTTGCTACCTGGGGACTTGACATCGTTGGAATGATTAATCTAAAAGCATCAAATGAATATCGGTTCATCCTCGTCGCCATTGAATACTTCACCAAGTGGGTGGAAGCGGCGTCATATGCCAACATCACGGCCAATCATGTCGAGAAGTTTCTCAAAAATAATATTGTGTGCCGATTTGGAGTACCCAAGGACATCATCACGGATAACGGTACAAACTTTGCGAATAAGCGCATCCGAGCCTTCTACGAGTAATACAAAATCAAGCACCATCACTTGTCACCTTATCGGCCTCAAACTAATGGAGTCGTAGTAGCTGCGAACAAGACGGTCGTTCGCATCCTTGAGAAGATGGTCGTCACCTACCGAGATTGGAGTGAAATGCTACCATTTGTTTTGTGAGCCTACAGAACGTCGATCCATATTGCTACAAGGGCAACACCATTCTCCCTTGTGTATGGAACCAAGGTCGTCCTACCAGTTGAGGTTGAAGTACCCTCGCTCTGAATCCTTATAGAATCAGGCTTATCCAAAGCAGAGAGAGAGAGAGAGATCCCGCTTCGAACAATTGAACTTATTAGACGAGAAGAGACTCATAGCCTTGTGTCACACTCAAGTTTACCAGGGGCGAATCGCACGCGCTTACAATCAACGTGTCTGCGGTCGAGATCTAAAGGTAGGAGACACTGTGTTGAAGAAAATCTTCCCATCCCTCCATGTCGATCCAAGAGGGAAGTTCAAGCTGAACTGGGAAGGACCTTACGTCGTTTGAGAGGTGCTACCGGGATACACCATTCTCCTCGCCACCATGGACGGAGACTATCTTCCCGAGCCCATCAATGCTGGATACGTCCGACGGTTCTACTCTTAGTCTATCGCGACAAGGTAAGTATTGGTGAAACAGATATGTGACTGCTTAAGAATCACCCAAAAGAGGCAATCATTTCAAGCACAGTAGATAAAAAGCATCCTAAAAAATTTTAATATCCTTTGCTACCCCCTTCGAGCCTGGGCCCTTCTTTCAATGAACCCCTTCCCAAAAAAAAAAATTGTGTATATAAACAAAAAAGGGAAATAAAGTTACCATCAAAATCCTAAAAAATCGAAAAAGTAAAACTTCAAAAAGAGATTGCCTGAAATGGAGCAAAAAGAATAAAAAATGTAGAAGAATCATGGGGCATGTATAGTAAAAACCCCCAAGGAAGAAAGTATGTTGAGAAAACTGAAGCCGTATCAAGGAAACCCTTTTAGCCTAGCATACCTTCAAATCCTAACCTAACCAATGGCCAAGCTACACCCTGAAGAAAGCCCTCTTTTAGGTTTACAAGCAGTCATAATATCTGTTAAGTCAACACAAGCCAAGCTGTGGGACGACACCAGAACCCCATCTGGCCGGCTATGACGGAATCGACGTCTATGTCGTGGCTTTTGAAAAGATACATAAGATAAAAATATAAGCTCAAAGCAAGATAGACGTGGTGAAAACCTGAAAGGGCATTACGGGTAAAAACAGCGAGCTTATGCGGACCAGGTAAAAACCCGAAAGGGCGCTTGGGGTAAGAGAGCTAAACTCATGGACGTGGTGAAAATCCGAAAGGGCACTATGGGTAAAAAAGGAGATTAAAAAAAAAAAAAAAAAAGAGAGAGAGAGAGAGAGAGAAAGAAAAAAAAGGAAGATGTATGAGGAACCCTCTTGTTTGCTCTCCCTGTCCCCTATTTCCGATTGGGCCACTCATGCTAGTTCAAATCGGGCTTGTGCGGACCAGGTAAAAACTCGAAAGGGCATTACGGGTAAAAACAGCAAGCTTGTGCGGACCAGGTAAAAGCCCGAAAGGGCTCTTGGGTAAGAGAGCTAAACCCATGGACGTGGTGAAAATTCGAAAGGGCACCATGGGTAAAAAAGGAGATTAAAAAAAAAAAAAAGAGAGAGAAAGAAAAAAAAGGAAGAAAGGCTTGAAATGATTGATTGATGTTTGAGGAACCCTCTTGTTTGCTCTCCCTGTCCCCTATTTCTGGTTGGGCCGCTCATGCTAGTTCAAATCGGGTCCCAACCAAGTATGTCTTCAGAACTGCTTTGTCAAACGTATGACTCAAGGTAAGGAGAAAGGTTTGACTCAATCCGAAGGGATTGATTCCAGTCTTGGTAAATCTATTAAAACTCACCCAAGATCCGACTACTTAAAGCGGGTTCAATCATGCCCAGAAAGGAGACCCGAGTTCTCACCCTGTGATTAAGGCATCAAACCAAACAAAAAGAGAATAAAGAGCAGGGCGAAAAGCCCTCTTTGTTAAAGGGACCCATTAATCAAAAAAGAAGAAAAAGAACAAACAAAAAAAAAAAGGAAGAAGAGGAATCTTTGTATATATAATAGATTTTCCTTTTTCATTTACAGAATGCACCACTTACACCACATCCCGAAAAATAGTCGGTGTGATGTCCAACTCTCTTTCTTTCTTTCTTTTTACAAAAAAAAAAAACAACAAACATAAAGAAAATATATATACCAAAAAGTGTGTATCTCTAAAAGGGGTTTCTTGCACCCATTTTCTGTGTATCTGATCTGTGCAAAAAGTTGTGTGTATAGGAAGGAATCAGCGGCCTAGCTTGCGCTTCAAGGCACTAATCTCAACACGAAAATCATCTTCCCAGGCATTCCGCTTAGTCAACCAATGACCATGCAAGCTCTTATACCTCTTCCGAGAAGTATCAGCGGCTCCAAAGGCAACGCTTAAGGATCCTTTCAAACAAAGTACCTCTCCCTCTGCATTCTCTGCTCTGACCTTTTCCTGCGTTAAAAGCTTGTGCAGGGCCCTCTTCTCATCCACTAGTAGCTTAATGCGGGCTCGGAGTGCAGTCTCTTTCTTCAGCCAGGGGCCTCCAGTGTCAATACTTTCTGCTGAATCTAGACGATCAGCAACAGGCTGCTCAGCCAATAACTAGGCCTCATACTCAGGAGAAGACTGAACCAAGTTTCCCTGCTCCATATCGCACATCAACGTCGACTAACGTGTCTCCCAAAGAGCGGAGATCCGACCTATGTCCCCAGAGGACCCTCTAGAAAAGATCAAGTCACACAGAGGGGGTTGTGCCTCGCAAGGCACCTGTTGAGTGCAGTCGAACTGACGTAACACCCGAAATGGGAAGTAGAAGGTGTTGTCGATCAATCCCAGAAGGGTGATGCCCTCATGGTTTCTGGAACGAATCATAGGAAAGGTTCACTCTAGCCAAGGAAGTCTCCATATAAGATCCGCGCCAATCAGCCAAAGCTTCAATTCTGACAAATCTCCCTAGGGAATCATATGGCACTTGCCCAAAAAGCATCGAACCACCTCTCCTCGAGCGATAAAGAAAAGGATTTTTGAGATAAGGCCAAGAGAGAATGCTTTCACGTTGAAGATGTTCCGAGTCGGTAATTTCTAAAGACTTTCGTCACCAAAAAGTTCTTTCAGAAATTTCATCAAACACCTGGTGGGGCCCCCAATGAGACTTTTCTCATATTCATTCTTCTTCAAGCCCAAGGTAAGGTGAACAGTTTTGCCATAGCCTGGCTTCGGTACAATTCTGGCAATGCCCCTGTGAAGCCTCAAAGCTGACAAGTTAGACAATTCCTCAAGGGTAGGATTTATCTCTCGGTTCCCAAATCGAAACACATGGCCACTCGGGTTCCAAAAAGATGTGGCGGCATGAAGAAGGTCCCACCGTGGGGGAACCTCAAGAAAGGAAGGAAGGCGAGATAGCCCAAGGCGCTCCAAGTCAGCGAGCTCACTCTCATTCAAGCTCCCAACTCAACTTGTTAGAAATTTGGGTCCCATGCCCAAGGAAGGGGATAAATTGGTTTCGGGCCCTCCACGTAAGGGAGGGTTGGAAAGCGGGTCCATAGACATACAAAGATCTTTCAAGAAGATAAAAATCGATGAATGGTGATGGGCCCGCCTTTGAAAAGAAAGAACAAAAAGAAGCAGCCAAAAGACCAAGTCCAAAAGAAAAAAGAAGAGTTTTTGGACTGACTCGGGTATATGAGGACCCACTGCTCCCCAGGCTAAGGCTAGCGCAACTATTAGTTGCGCCAGTGCATTTTGTCCCAAACTTTAGTCTAGTGCAAGTAATAGTTGCGCCAGTACAATTTTTCCAAACTTTAGTCTAGCGCAACTAATAGTTGCGCCAGTACAATTTTTCCATAGGTTTAACCTGGCGCAATTAATAGTTGCGCCAGACTAAAGCTCCCTCCTCCTCAGCCATTTTGGGGGTTGATTGAGGGAATTTTGTTTGGTTCCAGCCCTTTAAAAAAAATCGGTCAAAACTGTTGGTAGTCATAAGCAACATTCACAAATCTTTAAAATGCCACTAACAGTTTAGAAACTACTTTATTTCTTTATATGCAGGATAGATCCTATATCAAAGCATGCAACCCAAAAGGTCGCTTTCTGAGAGTGCTTGGCAGACACATCCTGCAGAAAAACATATACAGTGCAAAGAAACCATGGCATGCAATCAAGACAAAAGCACTAAAATATTTCCAAAATAAAAAATCATCCACAAAGTGCTACATCATCCATCCCAAGCTGTCTAAAATTTCAAACCATCAATGCCAAGGGTACTATTATTTAAAAAAACAGAAGCCAAGGCCTATTCCTTGTCCGCGCCCTTTGATTTCTTCTGACGACGAGCGGAGCCCTGGTAAGTTTGCATATCCCCCACCCGGGACCAAGCTTGAGAAATCCGACTAAGTAAAGATCGCGACTCTTTGGCACGTGCACGCTGCAAGTCATGGCCAAAAGAAAAGATCAAGACCAATCAGGGGACACACACAAAAGGGGAAAAAGAGTTGAAACCCACAGGGAGAGCAGAGCAACAGAACACTCACCGTCTCCACATCCCGAAGCTCAGTGAGGTTACGATGATACGCCGCATACTCTATAGTCGAGTCAAAGTTCTACATTCAGAAAGATACAATGTCAGCTATCAGGACAATCATAAACACATGTGCAAAAGGAGGCCGGAACAAGAAAGAGATCGGTCGTCAGAAGACTTACCCCGGGGATCACCTCAAGAGGAGGGATGCGGGCCGGTTCAACGGAGAGACGTGCCTGCCTATCCACGACGGCACACTGACCCAAGAGAAAACTGTCATCAAGGCGTCGAAAGGTCTCGTAGACCACGGTCGGATAGCCCCCAGGGGCACTAGCCTGAGAAATACCCGACGGACCAATGCCGGAAGAACCCTCGCCGGAAGGACCCGCACCAGAAAGGCCAACGCCAGAAGGACCGGCCCCTAAAGTATCAGCTGTACCCGCCGCCGTCCCGCCTTCATCATCAGAGCCGTCCCCTGGAGCAAACTATAAATAAAATAAAAATCAGTTCAGAAAGAACAAAGGCCGAGATAGAACAAAGAGAGACTAATCAAAAAAGGGGAAAGGTAATTACCTGCCCACGGTGGCCGCCAAATACAAGGAAATTGACACTAGGTACAAATCGTGGCAGGATAAACCGATATGGCAGGCACTCGTACCAAGTGTGATAGTCTCCCGGCATATGAAGAGCATGGATAGAGAGCCCATTGTTGAGAAGGGCCGACGTGAGTTCCTCAATGCTGCCAACAGGATTCCAAATATCCGCAGGAGGATCCACGGGAATGGCATAGTAGCCCTGGTACTAGTGCATCACCCTCTCTCCCAAATAGTAAGCCTTGGCCCACACCCCATAAAAGAAAATGACATGGCGATTGTTAAACAAGCGAGAGGGGCCTACGGCTGCCTGATCCTAGAAAGGGGACGCGAGATACGGGTCGTGGAGGATCTGTCCAAGTCCAAAGGCGGTTAGTCAATTAAACAGGCAGTATACTAATCAAAAAGGATTTCCAAGCATGGGTAAATCAAGTTGTTAAGAGGGGCGGTACCTGCTCAGGAACCATCAAGTCAAGTTAGGACCTTAAGCCCATCTCCAGGTGCTTCATGCCCACATCACGGCGCCTGGCTTGGTTCCAGTTGCTAAAAAGAGGGTAAGTAAGTTCCTCCAAATGAAGAAGCGGGCGCCCAGGGTGAAAATGATGGTATCCCCATACATGAAAAGAGCAGTACACAAGAGCAGGTCAGTAGCATATAAAGATCATTCAAGGAAAATGGCGAAAGCGAAAGAATGAGGGATTACCTCCAAGGCGACCCAAAAACCAACATCAGCCAGGCATACCCAACCCCACCCCAGTCATACCTATGGACGTCACCCCAATTGTCCATGACACTCAGCAACGCTAAGCTGACTCGGCCACTGCTCGCATTGGTAAAAAGGGTCTTACCCAGCAGGATCAGAAGAGTAATGCAGGCCAAGATGATCGCCCGCTCGAGCATAATATAAAGCACCCTGTCTGGCTGCCCCAAGTCCACCAACTCGTCGGTCATGTAAAGCGCGGTAAGCCAGGTCATCTTGACCTTGGTACCATGAGTCTGCCCGCGAGGGGGATAGGTCCCTATCAGTCGGATGACGTCCTCCTTACTCGGTACCAAGAGGCCAGATATCGGTATCCCTCCCATCCTAATACTTGTAATCATTGCCTAGTCAACAGGCGTCAGGTTCATCTTGGCGTACGACATATGGAAGGTCATCGTCTCAGGGCGAAATCGTTCGATCAGGGCCTTCAAATAGGCAGCATCAGCCCTCATAGCAAGGTAGGTCAGGAACTCCCCAAAGCCCACCTGCGTTAGCAGAAACTTCACTACGGGGGGGACATAGAGGTAGAAGTCTTGGAAATCAAGCCACCCCCCGCGGAATACAATAGAGGGCAAGTCCTACATCAGAAGAGAAAAGTGCATCAGATCATGGAAAGAAAGAAAA
Source organism: Chloranthus sessilifolius (assembly GCA_021018995.1). Lineage (NCBI taxonomy): Eukaryota > Viridiplantae > Streptophyta > Magnoliopsida > Chloranthales > Chloranthaceae > Chloranthus > Chloranthus sessilifolius. The sequence continues at coordinate 18,179,987 of CM037591.1, read as the reverse complement.
AGCTGCACAAAAGAAAGAAATCTGAACCTTCTTTTACCTGGCCCGCTATACCAAAATTCGAAATATGGGTATGTTGTTGATGTAGGAGGCCGACTCGGGCAGCCTCGCCCTGCATTTCGAGCCATGAGCTCGCTTTCCGCTCTACCCAAAGGAACTGCTCCCCTCGTGGACCGTATACTATCTCAGGCCCCCCCTCCTGGCCCTCTGCGGGAATATGTTCATCATCACTCGACATTCTGGGGCAACAAAAGGCAATCACATCAGAGCAGACCAATAATAAAGAACCATGAAGTGTTATGCTACCATGGAAGGTAAGTATGCCCGCCCTTTCCTCTTTTACTTATTTTCATAAATAAATTATACATATGCACAAACAAAAAAAAAGAGATCCCTTTTAGATTGAAAATTAAAAACAAAAATCTTTTCTTCAAAAAAATATAACAAAATAATAATAAAACTTCCCCTTCCTATCTTTGAAGATAAAGGAAGTTAGAATCAAATAAAATCATTCCTTTATGTTTCTAAAAGAAAAAAAGAAGTGCAAAGACCTTCTTTTACAAAAAAATCCCTCCTTTATGTTTAGAAAAATAAAAGTAACAAACAAATCATCATGCTTCTAACAAAAAAAATCTTTCTCTTTTCCTTATGTTCAAAAGAAAAAAAACACAAACAATCATTTCTTCGTGTTCCTGAAAAAATATATATATAAAAACAAAAACGAAAAAATCCTTTATTTGCAAAATAAAAACAAGAACAAGAAAATCCCTTTACTTTATTGACAAAAATAAAATATAAATAAATAAATTCCTTTACTTTATTTGCAAAAATGAAAACCAAAAAACAAAAAATCCTTTTACTTTATTTGCAAAATAAAACCAAAAAAAATATAAAACAAAAAAATTCCTTTACTTTATTTGCAAAAATTTTTAAAAAAAAAACAAAAAGACACAAAAAAAAATCTTTTTACTTTATTGGCAAAAATAAAAACAAAAAACATCCCTTTCAATATGCACACATAAAAATAACAAAAATAATATATATATATATAATGCAAAACCCACAAAACAACAAAAATAGGGCATCATTCATAAGAAACCATCCACACACTATCAATAAACGTACATACCATAAAAGTAAACCATTACTCATCAAAGCATGCAAGATCATTATCATATTTGCAAGACAAAATAAGGAAAAAAAAAAAAAAGAGTTTTTAATGGTTACCTTGTGAAGAGGATGGGGTCTTTGATCTAACGCAGGTCGGCAATCGATCGACGCAAGCAAGCAACGGCAATGAGGCACACGTAGAGGCAATATAAAGGAACCCTAAGGAGGTAGTTTTTCAGTTTTAAGGAGAAAGGCGGGGGGGGATTTCGAAATAATGCCCTGCAGCCCGAACCCAGGCTGTTTAAATTACCCACAACCAAGCTTGGCGCAACTAATAGTTGCGCCAGGCAATTTTGGGCCAGGAAATTTTAGGGCCCCTGTTGGCCTGGTGTAACTAATAGTTGCGCCAGACACTTAGGTCGGGTCTTGGGCCTGGTACGGATCAGATATGTAACCCGACCCCCCCCCCCCTCTCTTCGTTTTGTTTACTCCCAGCATATGCAAGTACTCTCAAGTGGTATGTCAATCTTCATTCGACCTATCCAGCAAGCCATGCTAACAATAAAGTGGACCGAGAGCAATAGGCATCCAGATCCTACATAGAAAAAATATGAAAAGTCTAAAAAAAAAAAAAAAAAAATCCCCACAGAAAAGTCAAGAAGATAACTATAAAAAAAAGAACAAAAGACAATAACCTTGAAAAAGCCAAACAAACTATAAAATAATAAATTTAAAAATTCACATAAGATAATAACTTTTAAAAAAATCCAAAAAAATCACATAAAATGATAGAAAAATTACAAAAATAAAGCACATAATAACCTATTTGTGTTCCCCCACAGAGGTACGCACATGCGTGTTCCAATGCGGTAAAATATTAATATTTTATCAGCAACACCACTGTGCTATATTAAAGTCCTGAGAGTAAGGTTCTCCTCGGATCTTTGGATCCTGCTTTAAGGTAGGAGCAACGGTGTTAGTCCCGGTCAAATAGTCAATATTTCGATCGAGTCGACTCCACTGCTAAATCTTTGCGATGAGCGCTTTGTTTTGGATTCATATGAACTTAAGCGTCTTAAACTTCAAATTCTCCATTGGAAAAGGTCAATCGTTAGTTGTGACCAACCTGTTGAGAATGAGATTACGTATCAATCAAACTATGTGCAGCTATGCATCCAGAAGGGTTCATTTTTCCTTTATTTTATGCAGGCTTAAAACCTATATTAGCAGTGGTATCCCTGTAAAGTGTACGCCATGCATTTAGATATCCGTATGATGGTCGTTTGTTCCCATAAATTATATTCGGGCAGGTCTGGGTCGGGGCTTCTATCGCCTTTGTTGCTTATCGCCCCTAATGGGTGCATATTTATACATAGTTAAATTATGTTTATGATTATTATTGGCAGAAACCAGGATTGGATGTCCCTTTTGAGAGATGCCCAATGTTTGGTTAGATCTATTCAAGGTAGTTGAAGCTGGATGCTCTAGGTCATGTTGATCCGGGGCACATCTTCGAAAATAGCGCGTCCTCCCAAAAAGCGTTGTGACATCTTTTCATTTTGCTTGGGCAGTTATGCTAAATAAATTTCGGGATCGATGGGTTCGCACAAAGACCTCGAACCCTGCTTTCAGCAGGGAGACCCGCGAATAGTCAGATGAGACAATCAAATGCCTCGTAGGATTGGACGCAAACTGAGGAGCCTTGCGTATGTTTACTTCGCGCCTATCTTTGAATGTGGGTCGATCACCCCTCTTACTTACGAAGTTGTTGCATTCAGAATGAATCTTAAACATCAAATACCTTCAAATCATCTCGAGAAGCGAATGTTTGGCCTGACATACAGGGCTTTCACAACTCGTTCCACCTCGGTTATGTCCAGTAATATCGCTAAGCGCTTGGGGACCGATTACTTTGAGAAACGAATGTTTAGCCTGACATATAGGGCTTTAGTTTTCTCACCATGTTACTCATATGATATTTGAAGTTCATTCTGAATGCAACGGGCCCATCAGTAATGCCTTAGGCCTCTTCGGATGTCTCTTTTTTTTTACATTCGATCATTAGTGATCGAATACAAAAGAGGGGCATCTGTAGACACCCAAATTTGGCCCAAGGCCTGATTGAAATATATTTCGAGAGAGGCGCATTTCTGAGCTTTTGATGGTACATATGAAACCCTTAGGAATCACCCTAAACCCTTAGGAATCACCCTAGATCCCTTAGGAACCTATCCCGAACCTTTAGAAATCAATCCCGACCCTTATAACCCATTTCAAACCCTAAACCTAATCCTCTCGGGCAATGGATGAAGAGTGGTATATCAGGACCGGCTATGGCTTTCTACTACGATCAAATCTTACACCATTGAAAAGTAAGAGTCGTCAGCTTTCCAATGGTCTAGGAATCGCCCTAATCGAAGTTATACATCAAAAGATATGACGGTCTGAACCTGGAGAGTAAAAGTGTAATTTCAATTGGGGCCCCCTAGGGATTTGATGCAACTAATAGTTGCGCCAGTTACAATTTAGCCTAGCGCAACTATTAGTTGCGCCAAGCCACTTTCCTAGGATTTAAGTCTGGCGCAACTAATAATTACGCCACTATTAAAGTGGATCCCACCCCTCACGAAGCCAACTTCCAGGCTACTGTACAGAACTGTTTTACTGTACATTTGCCTGACGCAACTAATAGTTGCGCCAGACATATGAACAATGACCCTGGGTTTTTGTCCCGAAATTCGTGAGTGGGGTTTGACTTGTTGACCACCTGGGTCTTTGGGGTGTGTTTTGATAGTTCTGTTGCACCCTCTTACACCCTATTTGCAACCCATTAGGTGACTTAAAGCCCCCTCCTATCATCCACCATTGAATGACCTCTACACACATTTCAAGGCTCCAAAATCTTAGGAAACCTTAGATTAGAAATTACCTAATTGCTAAACCTAATTAGCATCTAAGTAGCCTCCTAATCCACCGATTTCCTATAAATAGAGCCCCCCTCCCCTTGGATTAAAGGTTGAAAATTTTTAACTAAGAGAGAAAGAGCTTAAAGTGAGAAGATCTTTCTCCCTTTGGTACACCATTGCTCATACAAATTTTAGAATTCCAAAACCTCCTTTGAGTGATATTTTCTATCTTAGATCCCCTAGTTTAGGTGTATGCTACCCATTTACCTTCCCTCTCTTCCCCTTAGCTAGCAAGCCTTAGAGCTTAGAACTCTTATTTCCGCCATACAAGCATTCAAGAGCCCATCAAAAGCAAGTCACGCAAGGCTCTCCTACGGTGCTACAAGGGGCCGAGAGCTCCGGCTCTCCCCTTTCTTCTCCTATCTCTTCTTTAGCTCTTCCCATCCTCCCATTTGTGCCGTTATGCCACCGAATTTTCGGTAGGAACGGGGGGACACAAATAGGATTTAAGGCTCATTTTAGCAAAAGGAAGCCATTTTCTTTTCTTTTACTTTATTTTTGTGTTGGCCATTAGTAGAGACCGCGTTAAGCGGGTTGATCGGGTGCCTAACACCTTCCCGATAGATAACTGAAGCCCCTACCCAAGAGCCTTTGGTGTGGACCGGATTAAGAGTTATATTTGTAGTGCTTCGGTGCTCATAAAAATGATATAGGTTTCCCGGAATACCAAAAGCTCCGGATGGTGACTCTATTTTTTTACTAGCGAGCGCATCGCCGCGATGGGATGGTCACAAATCCAACGGTTGCACAATATATTTCTTTATTTTTTTATTTGAGCCAGGTGCTGGATCAGTCCGAGTCACCACATGCTTAGCCTGGCCTGGTACTCGAGCCGGGTTAGCTTCGTAAAATATATCACTCTTTTTGGGCTGGGTGCGAGCCAAAATTGGAGCTGGCCCGGCCTATTGAGAGCGCTAGGTGTGGGTGGCAATTTTACGAGGTGGTGGATTGCGCAGACCACTTTCTCGACCTTTCCCTTCCATCTCACGCTGCTTGTGACCTTCACTAAACAGTGGAGTGGCGGTTGGCGCATTTAATCGGCGTCAGAGACATATGCCATAATTTGGATTAGGGAGTCATTACTTGCACCCGGAAATGTGGAGGTTCCACTAAAATTAGAGAAAGACTTTATATTTTAGGGATATGTGATATGTGAAAATATAATCTGAGCCGTCTGATTTAAAGTTCATGATCTATAGATCCTAAGTAGATAAAATTAGAGCAAAAGACAATATTTATCATATAATTTATTGTTGTCAATTGTTGAATCAAATAATAACCTTTGACTATATTTAGTTACATGATGAGGATTATATTTTGTGCTAATCTTTTGCATTTAATATCTTTAAATGACGGGCTCCAAATCAAACGGTTTAGACGGTGCTTTCATATAGCAAAGGCCGTCAAACTTATAAGATTTTGTTTTAAACTCGGTGCAAGGGCCAAGCTTATGAGCGCAAGTAATGGCTCCCATTCGATTATTTCTAATAAAGTCGGCTGTTAAGCTCAATTGACCATCTAATAGGTGCGTCATGGTCCCTTCTTTGAAATATTAAAGCGAAACGAGATCTCCATCATCTGATCCGAAGTAATCAATGATTTTGGGGTAGATGCCCCGAAAGATACCCTAGCCGCTATTAAAGCTACCCATAGGATTATGGAGGGCGGAAATTCTCTTGTGTACCTTTGTTTGCACTCACTCATTCTCTAAAAGCACCCACATCCCAAACCCTTTGAAAACCATTGATTGTTTGAGTTCAGATGTTGGAGGTCGTGTTTCACTCCGGTCTTCTACAAAATAGATCTTGAGATGATGGCACACCTATCAAACGACTAGTTTCTGATTCTATATGTCATAGATCCCCAAAAAATAGGCCTAAATTTAAGTTTGATCTCTATCATCTGATCCGGAGCAATCAATGGTTTTCGCGGGTCTAGGATGTGGGCACTGTTAGAGAATGAGTGAGAGCATACAGAGGTACCCAATCCGTTTACTGCTTGGAATTAGAGCCTTTTTCACTCTAATCTTTTACAAAATAGATTTTGAGACCATAAGCTTATCATAAGATGGTCACTTTTTTATTCCAGGTGGACAGTGGCCCTATATTTATATGGCATATATCATGCTCAAACGTGATTTTAAGGGTGTTGTTTTGGGATCGGTGATACGTTGAACCAACACTAACCGGCTGATCAATAGAAGGATCATGGTCTCAAGATACATTTCGTGGAAGATTGCAGTCTCCCATCGTCTGATTCCAAGTGTCGGATGAATTCAAAATATGACTGCTAAGAGTAACTCTGATAGTAAATGTTCAGACAGTCATTTGAAATTTATGAAATGAGATCTCTAGATTCAGATTAAGATACACAAAGAATTTACTCGAATTTCATACTGTATTGAAACTTTTTTACATTATTTTTTGGGGAATGGACCTTTGCCCCAATGGTGATACCCTCCTGCATGTAGCATTGAGATCAAGGGTTTAAGTCACATGCTTGCCTATTAAAATAAAAATAAAAAGTGAGTTTTATGTGCCCACCCTCTATTGTTGCTAGGTAGCGGCCATTACCGGCCCCTGAACCAAGGCCACAGACGCGGCTGCCTCGGGTCCCCGAAATTTAGGGGGCCGCAAATGTAGAATAGCGATTTTTTTAGTGATTTTTTCATTTGAAAATGTTTTTAAAGGGGCCCAAGTCCAGTTGATATGAGTCCCTCACAATGCAAATTAAGGTTGGGCCATTGGGCTTGATGGAATTAGGTGGGCCCACTTAAGCTTTAAGCCTTTAAATGAAAAAAATAAACGCCTACCCCTAGGGTTGTGCATTTTTTGGACCAAACCGACCGAACTGAACTGCCGAGTTTGATTCGGTTTGGGTTTGGTTTGGAAAAAGGAAAACCAAAAAGTTTGATTTGGTTTTGATTCTAAGCCTCCCCAAGCCGAAACCAAACCGACCCGAACCGAATGTAATTTGTAAGTATATATATATATATATATATATATATATATATATATGGGAGCCGGTTAGGTCTTCCAATGGAGGACAGTCACCGTCCTCCAAGATCCACGTGGCACTCAAAATACTTTTTGGGTGACACGTGGAACACGAGTGGATAATTTAGATCAATATTTAAAATATAAAAAAAATCAAAAAATAAATTTTAAACTCACAAGTCAAAGTTTGACAATTTTTATTAGTCTACATTTCACGATTCAAAATATACACGCTAGAGATGAATTTAAAATTATTATTTTTTTCACAAATGATCTAAGCATTGCACCCAAGGTCCATGTGGCACCCAAAAATAGTTTTGGGTGCCATGTGGAGCTCCACGTGAAAAGTTGGAGGACGGAGGCCTTTTCCTATATATATATGGGGTCTTGATTAATTTTAAAAGGCATTTGGGTAAAATACATATTTTTATATACAACTCTACCCTTGTCTTTAGCCTATTCCTAAATCCTAAAGCGGTAAAGTAGAACTTACAGGAAAACCGGTTGAGAAGTTGAAAATTTTTTGATGTGCAAGTAGAACTTATAAGAAAACTGAAATCAACCGAACCGAATCGAATCGAGTTGGTTTGGTTTAAGAGTTGGACGGTCTGGTTTGGTTTGAAAATTTAGAAATTGATTAGGACCGGTTTGGTTTGTAGTTTTGGTCAAAAACCGACCAAACCGAACCGAATACTCCCCTACCCACTCCTCTTTCAATCGCCCCCTATTCAGCTATTCTCATCTCTCTCTCTCTCTCTCTCTCTCTCTCTCTCCACACCACAATCGCGACCCCACCCACCATCTACCAACCCCAACACCGAAGGGAACATTGCATCTGACATCCCTAGGCCCCACCCTGGCACCCTCTTGAGGTTTTTTTTTTCTTTTTCTCTCTCTTAGTTTCTTTGATTTCATTTCTTTCTCTCTCTTAAATCTTGATGATTGAATGTATTTAATTAAATATTAATTTAATTTTTATCTTATTTAGTAATTAAGATTTTTTTAAGTTATGGGGGTGTGGCAGTGGAAGGTTCCTTATACACATGGCGATTTGAAACTCAAACTGCATATTTGCATTTTGCATTGTAGGGAGAGTTTGGTACTTATTTAATTTATAAACAATTAAAAAGGCTGATGTTACTACCACACAACTTCATATCACAGCCACCTCACTTTAACGAAGGAAAAAATCGTTGATTGCTTCAAATATGACGATGGAGATCGATTTTCATCATCCACACAGTAGATCTTGAGATCATGGGCCTACTATTAAACCGTCAAATTTTGATTCCACGTTGTACACATTAAGTGAATGTGAACTGCGTTTAACGGTAAGTGGTTCACGTTCACTTTTTGGGATGTTTGACATCTGACTGTTTTGTGGAAGGTTGGGGTGTAAAACAATCTTCATCGGCTAATTTAAAAAAAATCAACAGATTTTCCCTTTGCTTAAGTGAAGTGGCTATAATACATTTGTGAGAGTAACACAAGCCCTAAAACTTGCCTACTACCAACCCCTACCAATTTAATAAAGGATACCTTTAAATACACCTATCAAATCTTAAAATGTGCCCACGCTATTGATTGCTTTAAATCATGCAATGGAGATCGTATTTCACTCCAATCTTCAACACAAGGAATCTTCGGGCAATGAACTTATCATTAGACGAGTAGCTGTTTATTCCACAAGTCATAGATCTAAAAAATGTAGCCCTAAAGTCATGTTTAGGTGGGATATGTGCTTAGGATTTATGACATGTGAGATGTGAGATAAAAAACTAATTGTCTGATGGCACATTCATGGCCTCAAGATCCCTTGTGTGGATGATTGGAGTGAAACACGATCTCCATCGTATGATTTAAAGCAATCAGTGATTTTTGGGGTAGGCGTATTTCAAGGTTCGGTGGGTGAATTTAAAGGTACCCTTTAATATAGATAACCCTCACTAATCGTTGACGACATTAGACCGAATGACGAAGATAGTTCTATGGGCATATCATCGAATAGTCAGGTGACACACATGCAAAAAAAAAGTGACCCAAAGATACCGTGACCCACATAGGGCAATGGTCCAATCCAACTAGTTCATAGAAGTGAATCTTAACTTAAGTCATGATTCTCTTTCATCCAATGGCTGAAGATCTGGTTGAACACGAAATTAAGTTCAACCAGTAGATCAAAATTGATAGGTCATTTAAATGAATTATTTTAGGTAATTGTATAATATAAATAGTATTTTTATATTTATGTTTATATTTTTCTAAAATATAAGACCTTTCTTTTTTTCCTTTCGAATGCGGATGATAAATGAATTCTTTTAGGTAATTGTATATTATAAATAGTATTTTTACATTTATGTTTATATTTTTCTAAAACATAAAACCTTATTTTTTTTCTTTTCGAGTGTAGATGAACAATTCGGAGATGCCAAAGAGTTATCGTTTGGATTACTCGATCCATCGGGTACGTTCTACTATTTAGCTTTACTCTTTTTGTATTACATTTTCTTTTAATATATATACTTTCATTATATTATTAGTTCCATTTTTAAATTATACGTAGTTGAATGGAATATGGAGATATATCTAATTTAATTAGGAATACGAGTATTGTTTTATTTGTCAAAAAATAGTTATTGCGAATTTTTTTTTTCCAAATAATATCAAAGAGGGGCCTCAATTTAAGAACTCGCGTTGGATCCCTAAAATCTTAGGGCCGGCCCTGGTAGCGGCCCACAATCAAGAGATTGGGGTAGTTGAATTACATAAATGTGTTGTTGGAACCTTTTTGCAATCTTGAGTACTTATTGGAGGGGAGAACAAATATTCATTACAAGCCTTAGAATCAAATTTCTCTTGCTCTTTCTAAAAAAGTTAAATAAATAAATAAAAATCTTTTGCTCTTTTCTTTTGTCAATTTCAAGTTTAAACACTTTCCTAACAAAAATCAATTGGAAGTGTGAGAATATGAAGTAATGAAAAAGTACAGTTCTAATAAAAATGACTATATTTTGAGCTAGGGCGGCTCACCCCTAGGCAAGTTCGGCGGTTGCCTAGGGTTCTGTGGCCTCCAAAAACATATTTCCTATTACAAAGCCATATTAACTACGTGACATCTGTTGGAGAAATTGAAATGTTGATCCGAAATAATACAAGGAATCGGTTCGAGGCACGAGAAATATCGTTGTCTTTAAACCAATATTTTTCCCCACCACTTCGACAAAGTGGTCACCAACAGGTTATCGGCAAATTGGTTCCAGGATACAACGAACCGGCTATGTATTCTTGTGAAGGATTTGATGAATCCATTCACGCTATCTGAACACCAAATAATGCAAGAACGCTCTGATAAAGAGCTTTAAAGATATAACGAAAGAGAAGAAAGAATATTTTTTGTGGTATATAAAACAATGATATTAGATTCCTTAAATAGAAATCAAGTGGTGCATTAATGCACCCTTTTCCTATGAAAATGTGCAACACGTGTCCCTTGGGAAAAGACACACCACTTTCGAAAGACCCTTCATTTTCAAATCAATTGAAAAGACGCACCTCTTGGGAAAATACAAGTTTAATAAACTTTTAAATATCTAACAATCCCCCACTATTTAAAAGTTTAAATGTCCAACAATCCCCCACTATTTAAAATTTTGAAATTAGAGCAAAGCCTAAAATATATACATAAATGAAAATGTCTTACAGACTTGAATTTTCACTTTAGTGGAAATAACTCAAAGTTTGTCAAGATTTTTAGTGAAACTAAGTCTTGAACTAACAATCTTATATGACAAACCGAAACTATTCCACACATATATTTCATATATTTAGTGTTCAATAAATTGGTTGGTACATTTAGGCCATATGCTAGTACCCTGATTTTCATAAGTGTTTATGAAATAAAGTCATGTCTCATTGAAAGCGGCTCCACCCTCACACTTATATAGGTAGACCTATAAGAGATGCTCCTGTAACTTTAACATCTCAACACATTGTGTTATAACGTCTATTAAGAGCAATGCTCAATCTCCCCTTATCCATTACAGGTAAAACACTATCCTTCTTAGGATGTTTATGAGAATTTAATTCTCATTAATGTAGTGCCCCTTTGTCCGCCACGGATTTATGACTTATTCTTCCCTTTGAACCTAAACATTGACCAAACAAATATTAGGTAGGGTTCCCATCGTAAGTGATTGTTTGGGTAAATGACTTTAAACTCATCCCGATTATTCTTTTAGACTAATACTTTCCATAATTGCTTATAATTGCAATTATCAATACATAAAGTGTTTCTTCAGACATTTTTGCCTGAAATCATTTATCATTTATTTTCTTGTCATTGACAAGGAAACAAGTTTCATAGAGAACTTAGAAGTTTTTACTCAATCTTTGTTGGTACGTCTACCAATGAACCTTTAAGTCACTTCATTTCTCTACCTATTCTGATATACGCAACAAACTCAATGAGATTTATAGTTGCTCCTTAACATCTCTTGTGAGATCATGACTCCCTTTCTAAAAGAAAAATCATCGTCAAATGATTTAGATCTCAAAATTTAAATCTATTATCTTTCCTAATATAATTCAACTAGAATCATTTGATCATCTTCAAATGATTCTATAAATCTTCTAGCGACAACTCGATTTTGCCAAAAGATTATGACCATATGGTCATTGCTAAAGATTCCACCCATTTGATCATGCCCATTCGATCAAATCCAATTAATGGCCATGAAATGGTCTTAAAATTTAAGACACTTGATCATGGTTACCTATTGACTACATAATTGCATCCAATGAATCATGATAAGTCTAAGATCAATACCCTAATAATTTGGCTTACTCAAACACAATCGTTCAGTCATGTCCAAGCAATCACCAACAGATGGCAAGATCGCTAATCATAGTTACACGATCTTGAACACGCGCGCGATCTAATAGGTATCAAAGCCTTTCTCAAAAATAGCATTAGGTCCGTATAGATCCAAACTCAAACGATAATTACCCATAAACACATTATTTTATTTTGTTTGGAGAGCACCATACTTGGTACTTCGCCACATTTTAAGAAAACCCAACATTTGGTTCAGTGACAATGTGGAATCGACATAAAAAAATATAATAAAATAAAATAAATACTCTTTTTCATGTATTTGCCTAAACAACAATAAAGTTTTTTTTTTTTTTTTTATCTACAGTTGCTAGGACAACATGGTACTGCATGATCAACAATAAAGCTCATTTTCATGTATTTGCCTACCCTACCTTCCCATTGATATATATGAACAGAGATGAGAGATGTGGTGTCTCTATCTAAATTTTTCATTAAAATCAGATAAACGAAACCTTAATGCTTTCATTAATGGTGGATACTTAAGATATTTTAATTATTCATTCAAATATCCCCTGGTTTATTGATATACCTGGATTTGTTATGGATGGAGCCAATAGAGATGATGTCAAATGGATTAAATTCCACCCTGGTTAAAGAAAATCTGTCTCTATATAAATCGCCAAGGAGTCCTTTGAGTCCCAAAATCCCTAGAAGCGAGGTTCTGATCAATCTCCCAATGGAGGGCTGCGTGGACACATCTATCGAACGCCTATATATTAATGTTTGTGAGATGCATCGCTCTGGCGATGGTTCCCCATCAAGGCAGAGCTTTGGATCAGATGGTGAGGAGTCGATAATCGACTTAGACTTACGCCTCCTCGTTGGCGGAGAGATGAGATCCATGGAGATAATGGAAGAGGAGGAGAATGCTGAGAAGAAACACATTGGAGTTGATGTGGTCTCTATGAAGGATAATGGATCTTGTGACAGAAAGTCTGATAAAATTGGTAAGGGTACCCAATCTGTTGGAATGAAGTTTGTTTCTTCAAAACATTCAAAGAGATCATCCCGATTGAAATCGGGCCCTATGGGATCAGTGAAATTGAGAAGGCTCGACTATTCTATATACTTTGAAGGTGTATCGCTTCAAAACCCCGCCTAGCCTAAGGCGAGGGGTGAGACTGCTATAACGCCTCTTTTTTTTTTTTTAATAACGGCTCTTAAACTTCCTAAAAATGCCAAAAGTTTAAATTTTAAATAAAATAAAAAGAGCTACCATAAAAGCAAGCCTGATGTCAACGTGGGTTCTCTAAAATCATTTGCAATGAGGAATCTTTCTTTTATTTCCTTCTCTCAGAACTTCTTCAGTAACACCATATAATTTTGCCTCCAAATAATTTCACGATGCAGTTGAACTCCATGCGGCTTTGGACAACGAACTCATCCCACACACACCCCAAGCATCCACCCGAGGCCCACACGTCCACCCGATTTCTCACAAGGCAAATATTGGTTTAAAATTGTTGGAGAAATTGAAATGTTGATCCGAAATAATACATGGAACCGGTTCGAGGCACGAGAAATATCGTTGTCTTTAAACTAATATTTGCCCCCACCACTTCGACAAAGTGGTCACTAACAGGTTACTGGCAAATTGGTTCCAGGATACAACGAACCGGTTATGTATTCTTATGAAGGATTTGATGAATCCATTCACGCTATCCGAACACCAAATAATGCAAAAACGCTCTGATAAAGACCTTTAAAGATATAACGAAAGAGAAGAAAGAATATTTTTTATGGTGTATAAAACAATGATATTAGATTCCTTAAATAGAAATCAAGTGGTGCGTTAATACACCCTTTTCCTATGAAAAGGTGCAACACGTATCCCTTAGGAAAAGACACACCCCTTTGGAATGACCCTTCATTTTGAAAAGACACACCACTTTGGAAAGACCCTTCATTTTCAAAAAACACATCACTTTGGAAAGACACATCAATTGAAAAGACACACCTCTTAGGAAAATACAAGTTTAATAAATCTATATTTGCTATCATAATTATGAAGTTAGAATGTACAATTGTAAATAATATTATCCATCTGTTGGGTATTTGTGATCCACACAATAACATTACCCTTTTCCTATTTTAATTAAAACATGATTAACTAAAGACCTTGAGATTTCCTTGTTACGTGATTCCACTCCACGCAACTTAAGGAGTTGGTTTCAACTTTATTGGTTTGTGGTAAGTCAATCCCTATCTTCTAGTGATACACCTCTCCCTTGAATCCTTGATGGGTTAGGATTCAAGGGCATGCTATAAAAGAGGACAACGTCTCCTCTTCATCTCCACTCAATGAAATCACGCTCATCGTATAAAGGGAGATAGAAGCGAGATAGTATTGTCCTCAAGTTCTAGCGTGTGGCATATCGGAATCATCTATTGCGGATCATTCTCTCCGACGGCAAGGTATGTTCTACCCTTGCATCATATTATTTTGATTGAAATAAATTGCCTAATATATATTTGATCTAACAATTGGTATCAGCGCCCGGTTAGGGCATATTTATTTTCAATCAAAATAATAATAATAATTTTATTATTATTATAAATTTGTTGGCTGCCTGCAGCGCCATTCGGTACTTTCACCGGTGGCACCGACCAACGTCCGTGACGGACACTAAACATCGGTCCGGTGACCAAAAGGGCGGAGATTTGGAAGTTACTACAACTTACATAACAAAAAAAAAATGGCATTGTTGGCGGAGCATGTCCGTCAAGACATTCCGACCATCGGTTGCATGCAGGCCGACGGCGCCAGGTTGACGGATGGTGCACCGGACCGTAGGCCCGATGCCAGAAATCTTTGGTCAGTTAAGACCCAAAGGGCCCTATTCTTTGCAATATATATATATATATATATATATATATATATATATATATATATATATATATATATATATATTTCTTTGTACACTTTGGACCGATGGTCGAATTCTTGCTGGCACTGCCGTCGACGGCCGACGAATGGCGCCGAATGAGTAATGTGCCAGTCGAGTGCGGGTTAAGCCCAAAGGGGCTGCATGTTGCTTATGCAACAAAAAAAAAAAAAAAAAAAATTTAAGAAGAAGATGAATAGTAGGGGGGTTTAGGGTTTTCCTAGGGTCAGGTCGGGTCCGTTACCGGTTCACCTGACCCGGGTACCACGGCCCAGTGTCCGACCCGTGGATAATACCCAACCTACAGCCCAGTTCCATGTACCCGTTCACCTGACCCGACCTATGGACCCAGCCCGACCCATACGGTCCACCCCGGGCCTATACTTGACCCACCTGAATCGGGTCCTCTTCGGCCCAATGGCCCGACCCAGTGACCCGGCCCAATGACTAAGCCCATGACCCGTGTATTGACGCACGACCCAAACCACTTCTATTCAGATTTTATTTGCAACCCCTAAACTGCACTGCTTCTGCCGACTGCAGACAAAACTTTTAAACTCAGAACTTGTTTCCGCAACCAGAGGGAACTCTTTTCGGGCTCAAACTTTAAAATGCAATATCTTAAGATATACAACTCTGTTTCGCGCATATGACCTATCAATTTTGGTCTACTCGGCGAGATCTACACTTTGGATTAGTTTATGAGATTTTTTAACACTATTTTAGACATAAAAATTCCAGTCAAAGGTTGATAAATTTATTTTTATTCTAAATACATAATTGAACCTTTTTGAATATTCTGTATGAATACTCTTACACTATCATGTCATTGTTTATAGTTACTGCATGTAAATCTTCACTTTATGACTCTGTTTTTCCTAAACTCGGTATATGAATTTATTTAGGGTATGAAACATTGAACTAATGATATGATAGAATACCTAGGAATTTTAATTCTATCTATAAAGGGGTTTAAATAGAACGGTAAATCAATCGTTTCGGGATGCGTAGCCAAAGTAGGTTTGTAGTTTGCCCAAAGGTGACCGATCTATGGAGGACACGTTATCCTTAAATTTTAAAATCCAATTTCATTAAGATTACATATGCATTCGTCTATGTGAACTACTATTTCTGGCCAAAGCTGATTTAGAAAATTCATGTAGATAGAATGAGTAGAATAGTCATGTGTGTCTAGGTGAGAGAAGAGCGACACTTCTTGTCATGATCTGAATTTTATACCTTTGATACACCTAAAATATATGTATGTGTTTAATACCGTATTCCCCGCATACCTTGAGTTTTCAAAACGTTTTATCTAAAAATACATGTTTTAGTTTTTCAAGCTTTTATATTTATTTTCGTCATTAATGAATACAAGTTATGTGGTAGCCTATTGGTTAAAGGCTTTAAATTCTAGATAAGAGGTTTAGGGATCAAACCTTGTTATGTGTGCTTTAAACCTTTATAATCTCCAAAGTATGATAAATAAGTGTCTTACGGAGAACCCTAAATTATAAGCTCATTTAGAGTTCTTCTTAAGAATAGAGCCGTCAGAGACCCTAGAGACCTTAGAGAAAAAATTCTAGATCTATCTTCCTAGAACCCTTCTTTTGAAAGTGCGGTAAGACGTTGGCGTATATTCTCAAGCGGCCTTCACCTTCTTCTAAAATCATCATCATTGTTGGGATCTGAATCTAATCGTGGTGGTACGATCGATCTAGGTATGGAGAAATCATGCTTTCTATTGATCTTAAAATATTATTTTTTATTAATAGATGTTTATATAAATTAGCGATTTTATTTCATAGATAATGATGGAATGATTAAATGAATGCATGCTATGATTAATAGATTTTTAATGTTAATGATGTTGGGTTAAAAAGAAATCTGATTAAATTCCACCATGTGATTTGATGTATTTTGAGGCGTGCTCACGGATTGAAATCAATCGATTGACACTTAAAAGCAATTTTCGTGAATTCCCGCCAAACTTTGCATCAGATACTACCTCAGTATTTTGGCCATAACGTTTTGTCCTGAACTCGGATTGAAGCGATTCTTACGGCGTTGGAAATCTAACGATGAGCTCTACAACTTTTGTGTTTTAGCCAGTATCTAAATCTGACGTCTTGAAGGTCCAAATTGAGCTAAAAGTAGCACTAAGTTCCCGATGACCCAAAGTTGCTGTATTTTTATATTATTTTCGGAATTCTTGGGTTGTTTTGCGCACCATGATGGTATGATATGCACTGTAATATTTATGCACCATGATTGTATACACTTTGATATTTACGTACCATGATTAAATGCACTTAAATACATATATAGTATGATATCACTCTCATGCACTTTACATATCTCATGATGATCTATATAATTCAAAATCAAGATACGTAAAATACGATGAAATGTCAAGCAATGATTAATGAGCATTAGACCCAACATCTTGTACCCAATGGAGTCTAAAAAGGTATTAGACCTAACATCTTCTGTAAGATGGAGTCTAACTGAACAAGAGCATGATGAGCATGATTCAGCCCAACGTCTAGAGCGGGACGGAGTTTGACATGCAATAAATAACATGATTCATTAGACCCAACGTCTCGAGCATGACGGAGTCTAACTAACAAGTGATAAGCATGATTAAGACCCAACGTCTTGAGCGGGGCGGAGTCTAACGTGCATTAAATGACAAGAAAGATGAAATTAAAAGATATGATGCATTCATGTAATATTAATATATATGTTTACGTTCAGTTCATTTCAGCTTAGTGAGATTATACATGCCACATACGCACATACATGAAATATATCGAAATGTTATATGACTAGGATTGATATTTTATGCTTCAATGGATTGCATGTCTGGTGACCAGATGAGACAGGTGTTGCCAATGACAATGTATGGGTCTATGGCGATGAGACGGCACGTGGTGCTCAAGAAACTGGACTGAATGGCGTTGATGGCTTCGTGGCCTAATTAGCTATTTTCTTTTCTAGTTATTGGTAATTTTAAATAAATTGGACATTGATCAGTTAGTATTTTATCTAAACTATTTAAGCTTTAATTATGTTAGACTTGTTATTGGAATAAGAACATTATCGTGGGTTTTATTTAGATTAATTAATGTTTTAAAGAAATTTTATCTTCCGTTGTTTAAGGTGCTTTTATCGCCTTATTATGTTTCTATGGTTCTCGATACGATGGAATGGTCTAAGATCTTACAATTAAGAGGTTGTGAGATCTCGGGTCGCCACACTTCTGGCCTAAGCTAATGGATAGCTTCGATCAAACCAAAAATACATCTGACTAGGTTTGTGTGTTTCCTAAACACAACTTAGGGAGACTTACGATAAGTCAAAGCTTCTACCCAAAGGTGATGCTGAGACAATGAGTGAAGTCTGTCCCTCAGAGTGAATGTTCCTTTACACATGCTTGTTTACACTATGATTAATTCAACCTTGACCCCGGGTATGAATTTTATTTTATAAAATTCTAATTGAACAATGTGCTGATAGTTATTCCTTTTCATATCAGCTATGGACGGATCAATTTTACATCAACAGATGACCAATATTGAAAAACTTAATGGCACTAACTATAACTCTTGCGCGGATGGGTCTTGATTTGACCCTTGGATATATGGACTATGACTTTATTCTCTCGGAGGACAAGCCAACTTTATCGTCCAACGCCACTGAAATCCAAAAGGCCCAATATGCTCGTTAGGATAAGGCAAATCGTATGACGATGATTATCATACGCGCTTCTATTACTGAACCCATTCGAGGTAGTATTAAAACTACTGAAACAACCAAAGAATTGTTGAAGATCATCCAAGACCAGTTCGTTGGAACAGTAAAGTCCTTACAGTACGGCTACTTGGTGCAATTAGTCAATATGCGATATGATGGAACGGGAGTGTGCGAGAATTTATTCTTAAAATGTCCATGTTAGCTATGAAACTTAAAGAACAAGAAATTACAATCGAAGAAGATGTCGTAGTGCATTATCTAGTTGTCGCTTTTCTTCCTAAGCAATTTAATACCTTTAAAGTGAATTACAACGCTTAAAAGGATAAATGGGATTTAAATCAATTGATCCCGATGTGTGTAATTGAAGAAGAGAGGCTTCGAGAAAACTAAGTAGAGTCTGTTAATTTTGGCTACAATCCGGCTTATAAGCCAGCTCATAAGAAAATTTTTAAGAAGAAGGGTCAGAAGTAGAACTACCACAATGGTAAGAGAACAAATGAAGCATCCAATCTGAATGTTGTAAAGACTGACAACGATGATGGTTGTCACTTCTGTAAGAAGAAAGGTCATATCAAAAAAGATTGTTACTTATGAAAAAATATTATGAAGAAGAAGCAGCAAGGAGGGGCTAATCAGCAAGAGGAGCCCCAAGTTGAATGAAAAGTTATTCTTTGCCAATGAGGAAGAATTCTGGACAAATTTTATTTATTGAAAATAAATTTTATTGCTAATGTTAGACTTATTAGAGTTATTTATAGTTTTACTCCTCTAGGTGATAGTTTGACTATTACTTTGGATTCTATTAGTGTTGAATATAGTTTTCTAGTAAATAATTACAATCGTTGAAATTAGTTATATCAATTTTCTTGAAGATGAGACATTTAGTGGGAGTTAAGAATAAAGGACAATATCAAATTCACTAATGATCAGTATATCCATTTAAATTGAGGTGATCAGATTGAGAATATTAGAGTCTTTTGAGGACTTTATTTGAGTGGAAGCTTCTGTTTTCACAATGCTTTATCTTATTTTATGATATATTTATTGCATATATTATGCTTCATTTTATTGATGCTTTCATTTTGGTACCATCATTATTATTATTATTATTTGTACATATGCAATGCTATTGTCTGGGAGCATAAGTGCTTAAATAAGGTTGTTTGAGCTATCGTGATTAGGCACCACGTTTTGTATAGCTTTTGTCCTGATAGGTGAGTGATGATTTTCACATGGCGTATGCCTTAATATATTAGGACAACATACCTTAGGATATGAAGCAGGACAAATGAGGGGATATAC
This sequence comes from Chloranthus sessilifolius, assembly GCA_021018995.1. Classification (NCBI taxonomy): domain Eukaryota; kingdom Viridiplantae; phylum Streptophyta; class Magnoliopsida; order Chloranthales; family Chloranthaceae; genus Chloranthus; species Chloranthus sessilifolius. Next base: position 18,160,081 of record CM037591.1, on the reverse strand, counting down.
ACAAGAAGTTGCATTAAAGTGTATATTTTCTGGTATCACTAAAACCACAATGAGCTCTCCAATTTATTAATGATATTAGTGTCTTGACCATGAAACTGTCATGATGAGATTTGAAGAAATGATACATTATTGGCATTCATGATCCAACATCAAGATTGTTATTGAACTTGGGAGAATATGTGTTACATCAAAATCTTGAAAGTCAATGTTTTTACAAAACTTTAAAGGATGGCCATCCGTTTTGAACTAAGTCAATCATGACGTTTTTCATTTTTTTTTTGTTCTTTGTTTTATCAAAAAATATATATATTATTATTAAAGTTATTGTGTGGTTCAAGTGGGAGATTGTTGGGTATTTGTGACCCACACAATAACATTACCCTTTTCCTATTTTAATTAAAACATGATTGACTAAAGACCTTGAGATTTTCTTATTACGTGATTGCACTCCACGCAGCTTAAGGAGTTGGTTTCAACTTTATTAGTTTATGGTAAGCCAATTCCTATCTTCTAGTGATACACCTCTCCCTTGAATCCTTGATGGGTTAGGATTCAAGGGCATGCTATAAAAGAGGACAACTTCCCCTATTCATCTCCACTCAATGAAATCACGTCCATCGTATAGAGGGAGATAGAAGCGAGGTAGTATTGTCCTCAAGTTCTAGCGTGTGGCATATCGGAATCATCTATTGCAGATCATTCTCTCCGACGGCAAGGTATGTTCTACCCTTGCATCATATTATTTTGATTGAAATAAATTGTCTAATATATATTTGATCTAACACCATCATCATAAACTCCAATTACGCCTCATTCTTACCTACCTGGTTTTATCGCGAGAATACTTATTTCATTGAGACCAACCAAATCTTTAATTTCTAATTTTTATTCTCTCTCTCCAAAGGCACCTTAAGACCTTAATATCTCATAACAATACTTCTCGCGAGGCCCAATAATAATAACATTTGACTACATTTAATCAAGTGATAAAAATTATATTTCGGGCTAATCTTTTCCGTTAATATCTTTAAATCATGGCCTTCAAATCAAATGATTTTAGATAGTATTTTCATATAGTAGAGGTCACCAAACTTTCAAGTCTTTCTTTTAAATTTAGTGCAAGGGCTAAATTTCTGAGTAAGTACTGACTCCCTTTTTTAATCCTAAATAATAAATCTTTACTTTTTATCCTCTTGACCCAATTTTCTCACAAAACTTGATTACAAAAGATTTTTTCAATGCATTTGCATCTTTAAAAGTGTGTAGATTTCAAATAATATTATTTGGCAAAAGCAATTTTTGTTTTTTAACAAGGGTCTCTTGGGATACTTTTGCATAAGGCCTCAAACCATGTAGAGCCGGCCCTGCTTTGAACCCTTCAAAGCTTCCAATTCAAAAGCTAAAATTCAATGAGCTTACAAATTTATTTGATAAAACTCCAAAGGGAGCCATCAAGGATCAAAATTTCAGTTGAAATGACCGAAATTTCGGTCAAAATTATCAGTTTCGGTCCCCACCGAAATGATAATTTGGGACCAAAATTTTGGTCATATAATATATGGGAATGAAATTTTCGGTCAAATTATCGTCTGAAATTTCGGTTTCGGTCCCCTCCGAAACCGAAACGAAACCCGAAATTTTGATCCTTAGGAGCCATTACTTGCAAACGCTTTTCAAGTGATTGCACCGAATTAAAAAAAAAACTTGCAAGTTTGGCGACCTCTATTTTGTGAAAACTCCATCTAAGTCGTTTGATTTGAAGGTCATGATTTAAAGATATCAATTGCAAAAGATTAGAACAAAATATAATTTTCATCATTTGATTAAATGGAGTCAAAAGCTATTATATAATTCAACAATTGACTATAATAGATCATATGACAAGTATAGTGTTTTGCTCCAATTTTATCTGCCAGATATCTATTGAGAATGAACTTCAAATGAGACGGCCCATATTATATTTTTACATATCACATGTTCCTAAAATACTAAGTCTTTCTTTAAATTTGGTGCAATCACTTGAAAAACGAGTGCAAGCAATGACTCCCAAGTCCCAACTCCAAAACCTACAATCCTAAAGCTTCCATACTAAGTCAAACTGGGTACCACCAAATTCTAAACTTTAATCTAGAAGAAAATTGAAAATATCAAATACTCAAGGGAACCTTTTTTTTTAGCTCGATCGAGAAACTTTTTTTTTGCTGTTGAGGATGTCATATGGCATAGACAACTCCTATATAGTGTGTTGATGTGGTGCGACGCAATTGACTATAAGTGCAATGGGACTTAATTAATGTAAGTTGGTGCAGTCGCTCATATTACACCATGTCAGCCGCCTGCACTTTATCTTTAACAAATCTATTCTATGTTTATAATTTTCCTTGTCTTTTAACATCAGAACTCATTAACAATTTCAGGTGGCTAGGCTGATGGATCTTTCGATTGAAGTAGATGATAATATGAGGAAATATCATCTTTCTTTCTCTTTTTGCTGTTTCTGGACCTCTACCTGTCAGTGACGAGCGGAAACCAAAGCTTGGGGGGGTGCAATGGCCAGGATCACGCTATCAAGAAGTGCAGGTTATGAGTTCGAATCCACCCCTTGTTCACTACTCATAGGGATTTGTCTTTACTGACTGGTTCGGGTGTTGCACACAAGGTATCAAAAATCGGCCGATACCTATACATATCGATTTTCGGCCAAACCGATATGTATCGGTCTGATACGTATCAATATCACCGATATATATTCGGTATCAGCCGATACATCTCGATTTCGACCGAGACTTTTTTTCTTTTTTTTTAAATTGACCGATACGTATCGGTATCAGTCGGTACATATCGGCCGATACATATCAGCCAATTCATATCGGCCTCGGGCAAACCGATACCTGAGACTGATACCAGTTTTAATACCTTGGTTGCATGTACCCGGAGAACATTTTAAAAAAAAAGGTATTGCATCAAACCCCCCTGAGATATGCCGATATTGCATCAAACCCCCTGAGTTATGCGTATTTATTCTGCAGCCCTTACTTTTGTGTTTCTCTCTCATATACTCCCTTGCCATTAACAAGTCGTAAGTTTATGCACGAAGGGACTATTTTGCCCTTAATGAAACCAATATTCTAAAAATACCACCATTCTAAAAGGCCCTTCATTCATCTATATTTACAAGTCATGTCATTAAAGTTTACCACCATTCTAAAAGGCCGGTCACCTTTATTTACAAGTCATGCCATTATAGATTACCACCATTCTAAAAGGAGTACCTTTAAATCTACCCACAAAATTTTTGAATTCACCCATGTTGAAACACATCGACTGCATTGAATCTGACGATGGAGATTGTTTATCGTCCCAATCTTTCATGAGATCGATCTTTAGATCATGGGTTTATCATCAAGCGGTCGGTTTTTTATATTATATGGTATACACCCATAAAAGTGACCTTAAAATCAATTTTAAGCATACACGTGATGTTAAGGTCGCTTTTCTTCGATGTGTGCCACTTGAAATAAAACACTGACTGTCTGATGGTACGCCAATAATCTCAAGATCCATCGTGTGAAATATTAGGAGGATAAATGATCTCCATCGTTCGATTAAATTCAATCAACGTGCTTCAGTGTGGGTAAACTCAAAGAGTCGATGGGTGGATTTAAAGGTACTCTTCTAAAAAGCTCTTCATTTACCCATCAGATTCAAGACACATCAGATGGGTGATTCCCCCATTAAAGCATGTCAACATTTGGACCAATACTCAACAAATGAAGGATTTGTGGTAAACGATGCAATTATTCTTGTAAAGAAAACCTTCAATCTATCCAATCAAAATACTCGACACTCCAATTTTCTATATAATTCAAGACCCATCAGATGAAAGACCGATTGGTATTGACTGATACTTACCGATAAAAAAAAATTCTCGATATTGGCTGATACTTACGGATACAATTTTTTCTACATATTTAAAAAAAAAAGACCGATTTAATATTGGTGGTACCATATCCATATCAACCGATATGTATCGATGCAAGATGGACCAATACCTAATACCAAAACTAATACCCCGAGTGCAAGTCGGATTAGCCAAACCTTGATGCTTCTTGTATCTAGTCTTGCATTGCGGACAAGATGGGTTCTCATCTTTCAGGATTAGTCAAACATTGATGCTTCTTGTATTTGATTTGGCTAATCCAACCTGCACTCAGGGTATCAATATCTGTATCAGGTATTTGTTCACCTTGCACTAATACATATTGGTTGATATGGATACGATACCACAATACCAAATCAGTCTTTTTTTAACATGTAGAAAAAAAATTGTATTGGTAAGTATCAGCTAATACCAATCGGTCTTTCATCTGATGAGTCTTGAATCATATATCAAATTAGAGGGTCGGGTATTTTGAGTAAATAGATTGTAGGTTTTCTTTACAAGAATAATTGCATCGTTTGCCACAGATCCTTCATTTGTTGAGTATTCGTCCAAACGTTGGCATGCTTTAATGGGGGAATCACCCATCTGATGGGTCTTGAATCTGATGGGTGAATGAAGGGCCTTTTAGAAGAGTACATTTAAATCCACCCACCGAATCTTTGAGTTCACCCACGCTGAAACACGTTGATTGAATTGAATCGAAGGATGGAGATCATTTATCCTCCGAATATTTCACACGATGGATCTTGAGATTATCAGTGTACCATCAGACGGTCAGTGTTTTATTTCACGTGGCACATATCTAAGAAAAGTGACCTTAACATCACGTGCACACTTAAAATTGATTTTAAGGTCACTTTTATGGGTGTGTACCACATGAAATAAAAAATTGACCGTCTGATGGTACACCCATGATCTAAAGATCGATCTCATGAAATATTGGGACGATAAACAATCTCCATCGTCTGATTCAATGCAGTCGATGTGTTTCAACATGGGTGAACTCGAAAATTTTGTGAGTAGATTTAAAGGTACTCCTTTTAGAATGGTGGTAAGCTATAATGGCAGACTTGTAAATAAAGATGAATGAATGACCTTTTAGAATGGTGGTAAACTTTAATGGCATAACTTATAAATATAAATCAAAGAAAGGCCTTTTAGAATAGTGGTATTTTTAGAATATTGGTTTCATATGGGCAAAATAATCCTTCCGTCCATAAACTCGTGGCTAGTTAATGGCAAGGGGATATAGGAAACAAAAACACAAAAGCAAGGGCTGCAGAAAAAATACGCATAATTCAAAGGGTTTGAATGCAATATCAGTATTTCTCAAGGTCGGGGGGGAGGTTTATATGAAAAAAGAACCAAAAAAAACCGAAAAAAAGGGGTAGTTTATTTGGCATGCCATTAAAAAAAGTTGCTGCGAGAGCAACAACAATCTTATGTTATTGTCTTTCATGGCTTAGGATGATACACCCATGATGAGTGAGTGCAATAGTCTATTTGTATGCTTTCTACCTGCAACCATTGGTTAATGAGCATGGGATTGATGCCCTGCGCTGTCTAGATTCTAAGATTTGTGTGGATGGAATTGGGTATGGAATTTAAAACATTCTATCATTTAAAATAGATGGTGTTAGATCTTGTAATACAAATATTTGCGCAATTTGAGGTCAATTATTTTGCAGTTTATGCTTGAATTAGTCTAGGTGTGGGCTATTTAACCTATTAAAAGTCTTTTACCAATTAATTATGTCAAAATATGACTTCTGCATTTGGTGGCTATTCATTAAGCATCATAATTTTATAATCAGTATCATCATCAAAACCCTCATCCTTTATTCGGGGTCAGCTTTGGAAGTCCCTTTTCTCAGTTGTTTCTAAGTCTTCAAATGGTTTTGCTCCTCTTATTTTCTTATGCTTGTAACATTTCAACTCATTCTACAAGGTTTACTTCTTACCGGTGATAAATATATTCAAATCACCTCAAACATTATTCTATAAATATAAATAAATAATTTAATAAATGATCTATGATATAAGAATATGTCATTTCTTTTAGAACTAAGATAAGAAAATCAGTCATCAATTGAATACTGATGAAAATATAGCAATAAAAAAAATACACACAACAAGCAAAAATGTAAACACAAGATTTGTGTGATTCAACAATTTACCTGCTTCCACTAGTGATGCTGAGCCTTTTTAACTAATATGTGGAAACTAGGTGTACAAATCTCTCACATCTTACCTCTCTCACTGCAGAAATTGAGTTTCCTTAAATATAATTCTAGTCTATAATTAGAGTTTATATCTAATATAAAGTATAATTGCCCAATATAAAATATAACGAAAATGCCCTCAATAACATTAGAAAAATTCGGCTCGGGTGCTCAACCCTCAAACCCCCTGGCAGGAGGCATGTTACCCCCCTGCGACCCTCCAATGATCGAGCTCAATTTAGAGCTCGACCCGCACAGCTGTGACTGATCTTACAGTCCAATCCGTTGATCAGTACCGTTAATAAAATTCAAGACACAATTTCATCAAATAGATATTTCTATTGTTTCATTTAAAGTAGTTAAATATTTTTAGAATGGAATTTTATAATATATGCTTTAGAATCTGTTTTGAATATGAATTTTAAAGATATTTAGTGGTTATGAATTTTACGATTTGACTATCTCTATTGGCACCTATCAAAAATCTTAAAGCGCACGCCTAACCCTTCAAATAAATGATTTGACGGGTAAGGCCGTGTGAGTACTTTCAGAATTTTGTTATGTGACAATAGAGCTAACCTATGTTATATAATTATGGTGGCATGTGCCCACCCTCTTGATTACTCACAAGTAGGGCCCATTAGATTAATTCAAATGACTCCTTTGCATGCACAATTCTCTGAATCATTGCACATTTCAAACCCTAATATGGATAAGATCCACATATAAGACAAAACACCACATGTACTCCCATTCTCTCTTAACATCAATTGATAGCTCACTTTTTGAGGAGTGGTCTTGACCATAGGACCGATATATATTTAAACACTAAAATTATGTTAAAATGATCTTATCCTAATAAATTAGACTTTTTATATGACACCATTATAGTAAGTGTTTATAAATATATCATGCGAAACATATGATTAATCTAAATCGTCCAAGTGGCATTGGAATATGTCTCAATCAAAGAATCATATTTTTTATATCTTGTGAGATATATATTTATGACGATCCGAAATTCTACTCCATTTTAAGAGCTTAGAATTTTGTATTATAACTCGCACGCATCCCAGATACATTAAGCGGACGTATACATAATCAGAGTTCTCACATTAACATAGTTTTACAAAATTTGTAAATCAAATAATAAAATAATTACTAATCAATGAAAAAATAAAAGTCAATAATAAATTAAATGTATGAGGCTAACAATAAATACCTAATGATAAATAATAATATTACAAAATGACAGAATAACTCTCTAAACTGAAAGTCCTAATCTTTGTACTACAAAATACTATCAATAATCTGCATAAGGATCGTAGTTAGTACCCAAGCCCTCCTAGTGTCCTGCAGTATCGCCCTCCCAAGGCTCTTAATACTCAGCGCCCATGAGATCAACAAAATCAGTGTCCTTATGGTCGGAATAATCGGCATCCCACATCTGCTCCGTCGATAAAATCACCCGAACAGAATAAATGTCATGAGGGCTGAGTTGCTAAACAACGTGCAACTCAGTGGATGCACCACCAATTTACCTTACACTACTCAGGTGCATTGTGGATACATCTCGTGAGTAACAATAATAGTATGATAGTATATAAGAAATGAAGAATGTCAAAATCATGCGTATCATCAAAATCATATCTTATTTTATATGAAAGACCATGATTTAAATATACTTCAATCTTAACGTATCTCATCATACCTCATAACCGTAACATATCTTATTATTACGACACAAATGTCTGTACATCGCGTGAGCATATATTTTTACTTCTATTCCTAATACAATTTGTGCCAGAGTCAATGCTCGAGTTTACCATGTGAGGGTCACCATAGTAGCATACCACCATAACATACCGCTCTGCATAACATAACATATCATACACCTCATCCAATCTCAGAGGCGGTCAATAAGAACTCATATTGTCTTTTGAGAGACCCATCTCGACTGTAAATGTTGTAATCCTTACGGTGGCTATGTAAGAAGCGCTACGTACAGATTTAGTTTTTTAATCTTATGTTAGCCTATACAGCTATGTCTCATTATATTTGTATCTTATTTTATCTTATGTATTCTTTCTTATAATTTTCCTACAACCTAAATCTAGAGTAAGTCATGGTGCAACAAGCTTCACTAAATTACTCTTTTCTATGGACGAGTTTTATAGTAACTTGATTGTAGTTCGTGTGACAGCCTATACTCTTATAGAGGTATTGCATCCGTACATGAGTACCTACATTTCAAATTTCACGTGACCGTAAAAGAAACCTTACCATGACGAAAGCCTAAAGGTCGAGCGTCGTATCTTATTCCTCTTACTCTGTCATATTTAAAACGCAGTGTGATAGGATCACAGTATATAACAACGTATATGAGATTACACCGAATTCGTACTCACCCTACTCGTCATAATGTCTCATACCACCATGAGTTGTAAGATATAAATACTGTAGAATCTTCACTTCGATATCATCTCAGTGAGTCACCATGATAAAGCGTAGGCATGATCTCACACACTCGCGTACATGATCTATCATATCCATAAAATATACAACATAATAATGATGAAAATATAATCTTATTTTACTAGTGAATTGATTTAAATTCAAGGTTACGTTACGTATATACGTATATATTTATATAGCATACCAATACAAATTTATATCTATCATGACCTTCGATCGAAAACCTAATTTGATATAAGCATGAAATAGAAATTTTGGCCATAATACATCAGGAGTAGAGTACTCAATACCTCGTTAACGACATCAATGTTTTAGAACCCTAGATTCCAAATCGAGTATGAAATCGGAGTCCAAAACATCGCTGGTTGCTCGAGCTAGAACCAAAGTCACTCAAGCGGCTTAGCCCTTTGAATGTGCACTGGTTGCTCAAGTGACTTGCTGAAGCTTGAACGATTGATCATGTGGCGTTTTGGGTTGAAAAGATCGATGTCCAAAGCGTCGATTCGTCCAAGTTGTCTTCTCCTTCTTTCTCCTTCAATCTTGTAGGTGGTTGAGTGAGAGATTTGAGGGACGATTAGAGAGTTTTGGAAGATGAGTTAAGAGAGAGAAAACTCTCATACAATTTTGGTTGTAGAGAATAGAGAGCTCTTAAAGTTTTATTTATAATAATAGTAAAGTTTTAGGTTAATGCTAATTAGGGCTTTTCATAAAAGATTCAATAAAGTAGTATTTTTACACACCAGAAGGTTTTCAAAAGGTTTAGTTCCAGCACTTTGTATAGGCACCAAAGCAAATGATGTTTCTCTTTTGAAATTACAGTTATGCTCCTTAACTTATTTCATCTCTTACAACGGGTATAATTTTTTATATTCTTATCGAAATTCAATAAATTATATACCGTTGAAATTATATCGACGAACACTTAGGAATGAGTTCAAAATTGACAAATAAAAATGAACATAGGAAAATCAAAATTTTTCTAAAAGATGGTGGGTTTTGATATGGAGCGTTAACATTATGCACAATGTAGTACATCATCTAACACCGTCAAAATAGTCGAAATGTGTCAGATTGTTATAATATTTGACCAACCTTAATTGTCGAAGTGACAAGCCCTTGTTGGAACAGGTCTCAACCTGATCATAAATAGATATGAATCTCTCAATTAGGTGAACTTTAATAGCAACCATTATTAAAGTTCACATATCAGCTTGTCCCTAACTTTGAAACAACAATTTTTATCCCATTGTGCTTTAATATATGTTCTACCACTTTGATCGTAGATCTTACCCACATCTTAAACCATTAATAGTGTAATATCATTTAAACACCACTTTGGTGTTTAAATGACCATGTGCTGATAAATTTTGTTATTAGAAGGCACTTCTTAGTGCGGCTATCCATCTATTGATGTTGGTGATGCCCTATTAATTCATTCCCTTTAGAGTCCTTCAACCAAGGTATTAAAAATTGGTCGATAACAATACGTATCTGTGAGACGTATTGGTTTTTTGCTAAACCGATATGTATCGGCGTCGATACATATCAATTATCAACTCCGATTTATATATTGGTATCAGCCGATATGTATCGGGTATCGGCCGTTATGGAACCCGCATCAGCTAATATCTCCCAAATTTTATTTTATTTTTTTCTTTTAAATTTATCGAGTCAACTTGGTATCGGCCAATTCGTATTGATCCTCTCTGGACCGATACCAGTATCCGAGTTGACACCTTGCTATCAAGAATTCTCTTTTGAGAAGATTGATAGCGTAAAAAGCTTTTCATAAGCTTGATAATCTAATAAGTCATAATTTAATTAGCCAAAATCAGAACTTGATAAAAACCACTGGGGCTCTTCTATAAGGTGGTGTTTGGATAGGCACACAAGACGGACAATGTTGAAACGAAAACCATCTCCCCAAAAAAGGGCCTTAATGTTGAAAATGAAAACCATCTCCCCAAAAAAGGGCCTTTCCAATAAAATCTTAAAAGGGTTTCCATAAAAGGGTAAAAAAGAACCTCACGATGACGATGATCGATGGTAATGATGTTGACCATGAGGATGATGATGATGACAAAAATGCCCTTTCTCAGGGAATTCTACACTAGAAATACTTTCTTCAGGCATTTCAAAGGGGCTAGACTCTCCAAACACCAAAATGGTGTTTAAACGATCTTACACCACCAAGAGTTGAAGACGTGGGTAATCCACACCATCAAGTGATAGATTGTAAAGGGCAATGGGCCCAAAGATAAAACTTTTGAGAGATTTGAATCATTCGACTAGTTGACTATAAATCTAGAGTTTCTATAAAGTATCTATCTTATACAATTTTTGTTTATATATCAGTCCTTAATTTATGATACTTGATTACGCACCCATGATACAATACGAGTATGTTACCAAAAATGGAGTATTTGCGATTACTTGGATTTAAGCGAACAATGCTCTTTTCAAAAGTGTCAAACTAAAACTTCAATAATTTAACCTCAAAGGATTTGGCTTGATGGCTAGGTATCTGCCTCAGAGAGCAGAGACTTGAGTTAGCATCTTGTTACAAAATTATTCTAAACCTAGTTACAACTTTCGTTTTCGGAAATATTTAGGTAGGGGGTCACTTAGGTTCGTTTCCGATAAATTTCAGAAAGAAGTGGAAATAGGTTCGGGGAGTAGAAAAAAATTAAAATATAAAGCATATTTAATGTTTATAAAATTTTATTTTATTATTTTAAATGGCTAAATTTTAAAAGAAAAATCATTAAATTGGACAAAATTCCGTTAATTTGGCCAAAATTTCAGAGATTTTGGCGAAAGTTTCATCCAACCCCTATTTTAGTAAATTTAAGATATATTTGTCACTATGATTCTAATTCCAATTAGAAAAATAAATATATATAAAAAACAAAGACAATAATAAATAAATAAACAAAAAACTGATTTGCACTAGAATCACAAAACCCTTTAAACATGGGTGGTTGATCAAAATAAAGCATAATATAGTAGAGACAAAAAAAAATTGGCACACCATATATACATATTTGGAACTGGAACATGTCCCTCTCAAAAAAAAAAAAAAACTGAAAATATGTCGATGGGCATGAGTGATCTATATATATATATGAATGTGTATCAGTTGTTTGGAGGTGGGTCGTCACCATCTGGTCCATCTCCCCTGTTGCTTTCGCTACCACTTTCTCCTCCACCTATCTTTCTGACGAAATCTTTGTAGATGCCTCTCTTCACTTCTCCTCTCTTCGGTGGCAAACTTTTACGAGGCGGGTTGCGCCCACCAATTTTTTGACCCGCCCCCTCCATCTGACTCTCCTTTGGCTGTTGAGGTTCTTTTTATATGGCAGGAAACTTGGCAGCCAAGGCCCTCCAATATATATCTATATATATATATATATATATATATATATATATATATATATATATATATATATATATATTGCCTTATGACAAGTCACGTGTGTGATGTAAGAAAGACTGACGTTGGCTACAAGTGTAGTGAGGCAGTCAGTTATGTCACACCACGTCAGCCCCACTTGCACTTTGTTTGCACAAATCCTGCCTGCTATTTACAATTTTGCTTCCTATGTGAGAGCATAAATTGTAATTTGTAATATCAATCCTGTCAAATGTACCTTTTATTACAGAGACTCTATAGTTTCATCTTTACCCAAATTAACCCGTTGTGCGTCGAGTCATCTTCCGTCTTTAGGAAATATCGGATTTATTCATAATGTAATAAATAGTTGCCTTCACCAAACCCTTCACTGTTTACCTTTTTACTTTTTTACTTTTTCGTTCGAAGTCGGTGAAGAGGCGGTCGAGAGTCGCTAGCATTCCGTTCTTCAATCTTCAAGCTACCAAACATGTAAGTAGCTAGTAAATAATTAATTTTTGTTGATTTTTTTCTTCTTCTTTCGTCAGTGCACATTTTGTAGTAATTTTTATCGTTATCGATTATATAGACAATCGATATCGATTGTATATACAATCGATATTGATTTCGCTAAAATTTTCGTTTTCTTCTCAAAGGAACTGAAGAAGATCTGATTCTGGTGGTGGTGGTGGGTCCTCCCTTACAAGATCGAACTTGATTTTGTTATAGTAGGTTTTAAGGTATTTTATCGTCGTCGTTTGACATTGAAAAATATGGGGGCTGGTAGGGATAATAGGGATGATTCATTTGTTGCTGATGGTGGAAAATCATTTGCTGGTGATGGTTAGGGATAATAACGAAAGCGATTATTTGACACTTTTGACAATATGCAATCGCTTTCGTTATTATCCCTAACCATCACCAGCAAATGATTTTCCACCATCAGCAGCAAATGAATTATCCCTATTATCCCTACCAGCCCCCATATTTCCCAATGTCAAACGACGATAATAAAATACCTTAAAACCTACTATAACAAAATCAAATTCGATCTTATAAAGGAGGACCCAACACTACCACCAGAACCAGATCCTCTTCAGTTCCTTTGGGACAAAAACGATGAAGTAATGAAAATTTTGGCGAAGGAAGAAAAGAATAAGAAAAAGAAAAATAAGAAAAAAGAAAAAAGGAAAAGAAATTGGACAATTGTATACACTGTCGATTGTTAATGCGATCGGCATCGATTGATTCAACAGTCGATGACCATTGTATACACAATCGATGATGATTGTTTAGGGAATCAGCGAGTTTTTTTATCTAGCCTGATTATACCCTGATTATAAACATTCTCTTTCAATTTTATTACAGTTCATATACAGAAGTCGGCAAAATGGTTGTACAACGTGTTGTTGGCAAATGTTCTCCTACTGGCATTTCGAAGATCTACGAAGACGCTAGCCCGCAGGGAAGGAGATGCTAAGTGCATCAGTTTTCGGGAGAATATTCCAAATGCCAAAGGGTGTTAGTTTTGCTAGAGATATTGTGAATGTCATGTTAAGTTTTTGGGTTGAGAAGAACCACTTTCGAATCGGGAGGAGAGATGTCTATCTTCGGGAGATGGACGTTGCCTTAATTCTGGCCCTTGTAGTTGTTGAACCCCAAGAGTATTCCCCTTCCATTAAAGCACCTGAAGTAGAAACCATTCGATACAAATATTTTCGGGGACTACCGCCCAAGAAAATTCTGCGGTCTCATATTGATAGTGGATTGAGGCTAGCGCAAAGTGATGATGACTTCGTCAAGTTGGCTCTTCTTTTTGTTCTATGTACATTCCTTTTTCCCGAGTCCCATCTTCAATTGTCGGAAGCCCACGTTGAACTCATCGATGACGTAGAAAATTTTAAAAAAATCCTGTGGGGTCTCTACGTCTTCAAAGACTTGCTAGAGTATATAGAGAAGGGTGTGGCAAATAGAAAGACAGCCGACAACGATAAAGCCCTTAAGCCATATAATATTTATGGATGTATGTGTGTACTTTAGTGGTGGGCCTATGAGATGCTACCTGACGTCTCACCTCAAAGAACGTTAATGCTAAACCCTTTCCCCTGATTGTTGAAGTGGGCGGAGAAGTCCCAAACGGGGAATAAAGGCTACACTCTTGCGAAGATGGTCGACAGCAAGGTATGCTGTCGTTTTAACTAATTCAAATATGTAAAGATAAATTTGCAACAACTTTAAAGAGTAATCTGGAGGATTCCGATTACCAAATCAATCGATATCGATTGCCTACGTAGTCGAAAATGACTGACTACGGAATCGGATCGATTGATTAAGCAATCGTTATTGACGGCCTACACAGTCGGTGGCGATTGCCTACACAGTCGGTATCGACTTCCAACACTGTCGGTGTCGACTTCCTACACAATTAGGGTCGACTGCCTACACAATCGGGATCGACTACCTACACAATCGGGATCGATTACTTACACAATCAGGATCGATTACCTACACAATCGGGATCGACTGTAAATGGAATCAGTTTCCACTCTTTAAGCAGTCTTTAATTTAGAGTAATTTTTCAATTTCTGTAAATTTTTCTATGTTATTTTACAACCTATCCTTTTTGTAACAGATTAATGCTCCCCTCGAACCCGTTACCTTCGAGTTAGACATACCCCTCGTAAGGGATTATCAGCGGGTTTTAAAGGCTGTTGGGGGAGAAATTAGGGGGAAGAGGAAAGAGGTTGAGGAGGTCAAGAAAGCTGTGAAAGTTGATCTACGGCCCAAGAAGAAAAGAAATATTCCGGTCAAAGAAGTTGAAGAGGAAGAATTTGATGACGAAATAACGTCTGACGAAGGCTCTTCGTCAGATGAGGTCCAAGACCAATTAGACCGCCTAAAAGGGTCACCGCGAAGACAACCAGCAGTACACTAACCTCCTCTAATCAAGAGTTGTTAAGGAGGATTGATGGTTTGGAGTTGGATGACTTGAAACTCAACCAAAAAGCCAGCCATTTGGAAGAGTTAGTTAACCAATTGGTGGAAGGGAATAAGCGGCTGGTGGAGGAGAATATGCTCCTCCGGACACAATGCAACTCCTTTGAAGAACGGCTCACTTCAAGGGATGTTCAATTGCAAACGGCGGATCACTTTAACAAGTTGATCCGAAAAGAGCAAGGAAAAATTATAGAACTCCTTCAAACGATAATGAAGGTGACACCCAAGGTATGATTGGCAGTGTAGTCTGCTTTAATTCAATTTTTTATTTATTCGATTGTTTACCGATTGTATTTACAATTAATAACGATTACATTTACAATCGATAAAGATCGTATGTACAATCGATACCGATCGTATGTACAATCGATAACGATCGTATGTACAATCGATAACGATTGCATTTACAATCGATAACGATTGCATTTATAATCGATACCAATCGCATTTATAATCGATACCGATCGCATTTATAATCGATACTGATCGCATTTACAATCGATACCGATCATATGTGTAATCGGTACCGCTTGTAAATGCAATCGTTAGGTGATCGGTACCGAATGTAAATACGATCGGTATCGATTATAATTACGATCGGTTTAGATTCGGAATCGATTTATATTATTTTTAGAGGTTATTATGTTCTCAGTTTTTCTTATTTATCAATTTTATGTCTTTCTTTGTCCGAAAGTTGTCTCTCTCATCCGATATGGGACCAGAACCTGCTGGTCCAACCGACTAGGGTTTAGCAGATGTGACACCAGCTCCTCCCGCCCAAGAGGAGTTGGCAGCAGCTGATAACCAATCCCACGATGATGATGATAAGGGTGGTCCGGCTGGTGATGAGCAATTCGAGCAACCATTAGATGCTCACTTGAGGCCGAGGATTAAACCCAAACAAGTTGCCTCGAAGCCTAGGACAGGAAAAAAGCAGGCGATAAAAAAATCGCCAACCGAGACGATGCCCCCTCCTACGGTTGAGCTGACAGATGAGCAGAGGTTCATGAATGCCATCTGGACAGCTCCCGAAAAGGATGTCGAGTAAGTTACATATATTACGAATTTGTCCTTTTTTCTGATGATAGTAACAACTTAGTTAGAAGTAACTTTCGTTTTGAATTAAAACTTGGCCGTTATGTTTCATGCAGCATCTACGTAAGCTCATTGGGTGATTATACACTCTGGATGCATACGTTCAAATGTCTGTAAGGCACGGCATACTTAGACAATCTTGTAAGTACCCAAATCTCTCATATTCAATTTCCAAAGTTATTTTCTTTTCAAGTTTTTTACAAGTAACGACTGATTAAAAAAAGGGAACGATTGCCTAGATAGTCTAACTCGATTGTTTACACAATCGATGACAATTGTGTACACAGCCGATGCTGATTGTCTTAACAGTTGATAACGACTGTCTAGACAGTCGATACCGCCTCTCTACACAATCGTTAACGATTGTCTGAGCAATCGATACCGATTAGCGAGACAATCGTTAACTATTATCTGAACAGTCGATACCGATTATCTAGACAATCGTTAATAATTGTCTGAACAGTCGATACCAACTCTGCATTTACTGAAATTTGTTATCTTTCAGATCATGGGAGCCTACCTAAGACTTTTGGAAGTCATGGATGACGCTGCTCATTCTGAAGTTAGTGATAAATTCTTCCTGATGAGCCCCACCGGCTTGTTATATATCGCCATGGATTATAACGATTTCAGATTCTTTGTTAAAACTGAAAAACTCAACCAAAAACTGATGGCCACACAAATTGAACGGTGGGCTGCCCTTAAGGAAGAAACCAACCCAGGCAAGAAGATGCTCCAAAACTTCTTCTTCAATAGGTTGAGGAATCTGTGGGCTCACCAATGCAACACGGTACATTACACTCTCTGCAAACTTTATTTATAATTTTTACCATTGTGTCCTCTAATATATTATTCATTTCATATATTTGTCCCAGTCCATAGCGATTGTTTACATTGGGCCCTTGCGATCGTTAAGGTTTTAGAACAATCGGTAATGATCATTGATCCAATTTTGGATAGGCCCTCGAAGGACAAGTATCCCCTACAAATCAACATCCTGGTAAGAATTGTCCACACCTTCAAAATTGTCTAAACAATCGCTAACGATTGATTATACAATCAATAACGATTGATTATGCAATCGCTAACGATTGATTATGCAATCGTTATCGATTGTTTGGGCAATCGATCACACATATCTCTAGATATTTTTCTGCTTAAGTAGCTTATCTTATCAAACATTATCTGACATTACACTTTTTAAAACACACCAAATATCTTCCTGCGGTTTTACATGTACACGGAGACTCCACTGTATTAGAAGCTGCGACCTATCCGTGGTCAAGTTTTGATTGCAAGGTCAAATCCGTACCCCGACAGAGCAATGGTTGGGACTGTGGGGTATTTATTTTGAAGTACATAGAGTACTTCATGTTGGAGAAGAAATTCGACTTCAGCCAAGGCAATATGAGTCAGATCAGGGTAGAAATTGGCCAAGCCCTCGCTAAATTTACTGCCGATAGAGAAGTCGAGAGAGCCATGGATGAAGAACCTACTACTTATGCAGTAGCATCCTAGTTTATTTCTAAAGTTAAAATTGTATTAACTTCAAGGATTATTTGTAAACGAAATTTTTAAATTTTAATTGTAAAACAATCATTATTTTTTTTAATTTATAATATCAAGTATGTAAAATTTTTATATGGGCTGCTTAACTTAGGCGGGTTATGGGCTTGTCGCAGGCTTTATTAAAGTGTGCTCAAGCAGTCGATAGCATAATCAATCGATATCAATTGCATAAGCAATCGTTGTCGATTGCGTATAATCACGATTACGAAGCAATCATTGTCGGTTTATATTGTGATCGATATCAACGTATTCTGATCGATATCATTATACTGTGACAAAACGTTTGAAAATTCTTAAGAGTACAAAGTTTGCCTTAAATTCGAAAATCAAGTTGGATACAACCCCAATGAAGTTACAAGTCAAACTTAATTCTCACCAGGGCTATCTATCAATACTTCTTTACATTTTTGGAGGAATTTACATCTAGTGAGAAATTTAGCCGACTTCTTGTACTGTATCAACCCATGGGACCAATTGCCGTGCAACTCTGGCGATTGTGACCATACTCATTGTACCTGCCACACTGTAGGGCCCTAACATCACCTTTAGACTTTATCCTTCTCTTTCTCGGACGGCCGGCTTGCTTTCGACAATTGTAGGGTGGTCTTACTTTCATATTTTCTGACAGTTGCTCAGCTTGGAAGGCCTTTATCGAGGGTGGGAAGCCATTATTCTTCGTATGTTTGTCTAAAACAAACAGTGAAAAACCACTTCTCACAGAAGTTATGGTAATCGTAATTTCTCCGATTGATAGCTGCCATGGCATGAGAGCAAGGCAAGCCATGAATAAGCCAACGGCGGCAAGTACAGGTCTTGTATTCTAAGTCGACGTGATGAATGAAATTTTCAGAATTGACCTGAAATTGATTGTGCCCGTATGGTTGAGCTCTCTTCCTACCGGCCCATTGCAGTTCCTTCTTCATATGCTCGTCTGCTTTTGGACAGAGTATGGTGGTCCATTTCTTAGATATCTCTCTGTACTTTTGAAAATGATCGGCGACTTTCTCTCTAGTAGTTCTGATTAGGTCGATAATTGATCTCTCTCGAGCTATCTTTAGTACGCTGTTTAAGCTTTCGGCATTATTCGTAGTCAGAGAATCATATTGCCTTCCTTTCATATGTGCGTGTGCCCAATGCTTTGGGTCTATTTTCAAAATATACTCTACGGCCCGAGGATCAGCAGGATCTTCCTTCATTTTGTTAATAAAATAATCAAATTTCTCTATTAAATATGCACGCGCGGCGCACTACCATAAACCCTTCACATTGTTCTTGGGATACTTGTGTTGTAAATTTTGTATCATATGTCGCATGCAATAGTTGTGGTGTGCGTTAGGGAAGATATGTTTGACCGCCTTAATTAAACCCTTCGACCTATCTGTGATAAAAACGAAATCTTCAGTAAATTCACCGATTACGAATGCACCTACTCGTTCAAAAAACCACATCCACGTATCCTCTTTTTCTAATTCGACGACGGTAAATACTAACGGTAATATATGGCCATTACCGTCTTATCCCGAAGCAATAAGTAAGATCCCTTCATAACGTCCCCGTAGGTGTGTGCCATCTACAAGCAGTGTGTGACGAAGTGTACTACGGTAGCTTCCGATGCAGGGGCCGAAACTCCAAAAAAATCTTTGAAATTTACCGTCAACCGTTAGTTGAAAGGATGTTCGTACATTAGGATTTATCCTCTCCATCTCCCTCACGTAGGCTGGTAGATCCACAAATTATCGTTCCCAACTGCCTCTAATATCATTAAGGATAAGTTCTTTCCCCCTCCAAGCCTTAGCATATTAGATTTACACATTATAAGCTTTTACAATATCAAATATTATCGACGCCGGAGTATAGTCGAATCCTTCCATAAGTTTCTCCCGTACATAATTGGCTATGAACGAGATTGTTGTATTACAGTAATCGTGCAGTCCGATATTAGCGGCCCCGCATGTGTGAGTACTATTGAACGTCTTAATTTGGAAAGTGTTGAGCCCATTTAATTTAGTCGCATGTATTCGCCATGAACAACCGGTTTCGTAGCATGCAGTTGTCACTCGATAATTAGCGATTTTCAAAGGCCGAATTTGAAAGTTTTTTTCCACTGCGTGCTCTTTTAATGCTCTTTGAAATGTTTATTTATCTCTGAAGATCTCTCCAACTTCAAACGTCCAATTTCGATATTCGATTTCCACCTTTTGATCGGAAGACTCGTCCGATGTCTCTGACACTTCGTAAGCTCCATCTACTAATGGATTATCAATGCCCCTCGTAAAACATTTCGGATCCTCTTTTATAAACCCATTCGGTTCATTATCATAATCTTCGACGTTCTCTTCACCAGCAGTGTTTTGAGGTGGTTCACTAGATCCTTCTTCACCGAATGGGTTTTGATGTGGTTGACTAGGCCCTTCACGGAACGGATCATGACATGGCTGACTAAGCCCTTCACCGAACGGGTTCTGACATGATTGACTAGTCTCTTCACTGAAGGGGTGATTATATGTATGGAAATAGGGTTGAGCTCCTTCATTAATTCCCATCGATGGCATAGTAAAATATAATTCGTGAGTCATCCAAGTTGTGAATCCACCGGAAAAGATATGATGAAAATCGTCTTCATCCCCCACTCTTAGAGACGTGTAGTCTAATTCTTGACTACAATGTGTCCCATGCATATTTTGTAGTGGGTCATCATATGATTCAACTGGGGCATGATTTAGATCAATAGTTGTCTTCATGGCAGATATGTTTGCCGCAAAATCGCCGTCATCACCTAACTGAATAGTATCATATGTAAGTCCTTCCTCCTCAAACCTACATGAAGGAATGGTTACTCACAAAATCAGTCCCACCTAGAGGTACATGTTCAGCTTCGAATCAGAAGGAGGATGGTTCTTTAATGATGAATACCTTTATAATGTCCGACCCGAATTTATAAAACGAAAATAGGGTGGCCAAATCATCTGAATCCAAAACGTCGGCAAGCACAGGGGTGTTCACTATCTTCATAGAGAACTTTATGGAAATTGTTTCATCTGCTCTCACAAAACTGACAGCAGAAATTCGCCTTCTGAACCGTTCATAAGATACACCCGTCGAAATTGTAATAACCCTCCGGTGGCCACCTTTATACAAACCATCATTGTTTACAATATGGCCATCAAAGTGACAGAGAAGAGGAATTTTTACACCAGACATCGCCTCTTTAAGAAGGAGAAGAAAGGAGTCATAAGACGGATGAATATGACAAATTGGTAGCAAAACAACTGATATCCAATCAGTACCGATTGAGTATCCAATCGCTACCGATTGAGTTACCAATCGTTAACGATTGCGTATCCAATCGGCACCGATTTCAAATAAATGCAGGAGCTAGTCGATTGGATATCCAATCGATATCGATTGTTTATGAAGTCAATGCCGATTGGATAAGCAATCGGTAACGATTGGTAACTTAATCGGTGGCGATTGGATACGCAATCTTTAACGATTGGATAATCAATCGAAGTATATCTTACAATCGAGTAGCTCCTGCATTTATTTACAATTGATATCTATTCACCTTTTCCAAAAGTTATTTCGATATGGTTTACACTGGATCTAAACATACCTCGCGTCGGAATGGGAAACTGTAGGATCTTCAACTCCGAATGGCAAAATGCAGGAGCTTCTTCTCCCAAACTTCTATTTTCTTCTTCCAGTTAGCAGATCTGAGGCAGAAGACATCTTCGCCTTCACCACCTCTAACTTCTTGTAACTTTAGCGCAGATTAAAATGAGGAAAAAGGGAATGTATTTGGGTTAAAGAAAGTAAGAGAATGAGGTAATATGGACTTTTTATTCTCCTTATGGTCGACTCGGCTTGGAGCTGGTCGATTTGGGTAAAGGTGAAACTATAGGGTCTCTGCAGTAAAAGGTACATCTGACAGGGTCGGTTAGGTAAATTTCCCAAAACTAAAAGGTAGATTATGAATTTTTTATTTTTTTACCTTGTTTTGTCAGTTAGCATGCATCTGGCGTACTACAAAGTTAGCTACGCCTCTTTCGCAACCTATTTCCAAAAATGTGTGATTCAAAGGAAAAAATATTGGGTAAAAATCACATTTCATCTCTAATTAAAACTAGAACTGTTGGGTGAAAATTGCATGTACACTAGTGCAAAGTTAACCAATTTCACAATCGTTGGATAGAAGATAATCTTGACTTTCACAAATTTTATTTCCGTAGGATTACATATAGTCAAGATTCTCTTTTATCCAATGGCTGTAAAACCAATTGAATACGATATGTGGTTCAATTAGGTGGACCTGATCATTGCCCAATTTTAAAAGCACTTATTCAAGGTAGCGGGTTTGTTAGAAAAATTGTGAAATGTTGACCCTTAATAATATAGGAAATCAGTTTGAGGCACAAGAAATATCGTTGTCTTTAAATTAATATTTGCCCCTCCTCACTTCGACAAAGTAGTCAGCAGCAGGTTACCGACAAACTAGTTCCAGAATACAACGGATTGACTATGTATTCTTGTGAATGCTTTGGTAAATCCGTTCATGCTATCCGAATACAAAATATTGCAAGAACATCCCTTCAGAAAAGACACCACTTTGGAAAGACACTTCTTTTGAAAAAACACCACTTTAGAAAGACACTTTCATTGAAATGACGCATAACTTTGAAAAAACACACCTCTTTGAAAAGACATATCTCTTTGAAAAGGACATAAGTTTTAAAACTTTTAAATATCCAACAATCCCCCACTATTTAAAATTTTTAAATCAGAGTAGAGCTAGAAGTATATGCATAAATGAAAATATCTTAAAGACTTGAATTTTCACTTTAGTGGAAATAACTCAAAATTTTCCAAGGTCTTTAGTGAAACTAAGTCTTCAACTAACGATTTTATACAACAAATCGAAACGATTCTACACATATTTCATACATTTAGTGTTCAATAAATATGTTAGCACATTTAAGCCTTATGATAGTACCCTAATTTTCATAAGCGTTTATGAGATAAAGTCATGTCTCATTGAAGGCGGCTCTACCCTCACACTTATATAGGTAGACCTATAAGAGATGCCCCATTAATTTTAACATCTCAACATATAGTGTCATAGCGTCTATTAAGAATATTGTTCAACCCCCTTTTATCCATTACATGTAAAACACTATCCTTCCTGAGATGTTTATGAGAATTTAATTCTTATTAATATGGTGTCCCTTTGTTCGTCACAAATTTACGACTTGTTCTTTCCTTTGAACCTAAATATTGACTAAACAAATATTAGGTAGGATTCCCATCATAAGTGACTGTTTCGATAAATGACTTTAAACTTATCCCAATTCTTCTTTTAGACTAATACTTTTCATAATTGCTCATAATTACAATTATCAACATATAAACTGTTTCTTCAGATATTTCTGCCTGAAATCACATATCATTTATATTTTTGTTTATTGACAAGGAAACAAGTTTCATAGATAATCTAGAAGTTTTGACTTAATCCTTATTGATACGTCTACAAATAGACCCTTAAATCACTTCATTTCTCAACCTATTTCAATACAAGCAACATATTCAATAAGATTCATAATTACTTTTAACATCTCTTACAAAACCGTACAAACAACATACACAATAAGATTTATAGTTGTGAGTTCCTTTATTAAAGGGAAATCATCTTCAAATAATTTAGATTTTCAAATCTAAATCTAATATGTTCTTAATATAATTCTTAGCATTTTTTTTCAATTCACTTCTCAATGAACTCAATGCAATAGAACATTCATGTAATGAAAGATATCAGAGTTTCATGCATCCTTGAAATAAAATAATCATGTTCCTTAAAATAAATAATTAAGAAATCTATAAAATAAATATAATACTATAATCAAAATTATTTGAACATTTATAAATGATCTTTCCAATCCTTTTGGTAATAACTCGAATCATGGGCATTTGATCATTGCTAATGATTCAATGTCATGCCCAATCGATCAAGGCCATTCAATGACCATGGAGCTAAATCCGATTATTTGATTAAAATTGCACGTATGTAATCACTTTTAAACACATGAATGTTAAAGCTCATCTCAACAAAGATTTATCAAGTTTTGTGTCACTCATTCAATAAGCCAATAATAGGGGGACAATATTGATGTCCACTGTTAGCAACATGATATACATGTTAGATCTATCAAAGTAGTCCAACAATCATCCCATCATTGACATATTTGATTTATTTAAAATCATGTCATTGAATTCTAACCATCTTAATCATTAGGATTGTCATGAATCATAATAATGGAATGGTATGCCTCTATAATCCTTAAATTAATAAGAAATTTTATAAAACTTATATTTGAAAGAAGTACCATGATCCATGCTTCTTCAAACATCAAAATAAATCCTAACAAATGTAATTACATATATGTCTTGAAGATGGTATAATCAAATTAAAAATTAATAATAATAAATAAAGTGAAATTCTACTTACCCGTTGCTAAAAGTAAACATAAACCAACTTCATGAAATGATTTTTATCTCTTTGGCCAACTGCAACATTCCCACACTCTAGACTTCAACGCGTGGGAACTGGAGATAATAACGCCTCAAATCCAACAATACGCTCAGACTAGTCATCACCGATCTCAACTCCATGGCGTGCTTCTCTATATAAATTAGAGAATTTCAAATACAAAGATGATCTCTCTATTATAAAATGAGTGTGTCATTACAGTGCTTCGCAATAGATGTCGAAATCACGATTCTTTCGCTATAACTCATTTGAAATTAATAAATATTTGTTTAAATTATTAGAAAAATTATGAAATGTTGACCCACGCGAAATAATAAAGGAAATCTGTGACAGCCCGGATTTCGGCACCCCGCCGTGCCATCAGCACGATCATCTTGACCGTGCCCTTTAGCTAAGCACGGAACACTGGTATATCAAGCATCAAAAGTAAAATAAACGAACTTTCAAAATTTAAATATATATTAATTAACTCCCCAAAAGACAGTTCTACCCTCATACCTCTGTATGAATGGAGAACCGATCTGAACCATCGATGATAGCAATCATCACGGATGGTTCGTCCCAAAAGAGAAATCCCAACTCCTCATATACATGATTTTAAACAAAATAAAGGCTTGACATACCAAGCCGTACAAAAAAAAACCTCTCCAAGAATCTCTCAAAGTGGCACAACGGAGTCCTCTAGAAGAAGTCCTCTGGAGGTGGCTCCAACTCTTCACCGGCCGCAAGGTCCGACACGATCGCTCTCAAGCCTCCAGCTAGTAGTGGACCTGCGACGTATAGTCTATAGGGTGAGCTACATCCTAGCTCAATAGGGAACAAACACAGTTGAACATATAAATTATGACTCACATATATTCCATGATATGCCATGCACGATGTGTCTATGCAATTATTGATGAAACAGTTAAAAAGCATTTCGTTTTACTGTTGATTACATATGTTTTCATTTACTCATGAATGATGCTGAAAAGGCCTAAAGCAAAACTTAAACTTTCAACTTAAGTAATCCCCGAGCAATATAGCATCGAGCCCCGATGAGATACCCATCATCGTCATCTATATAGACAGTTTTAACCGTATTCCCTGGGAATACAAATAGTACCCAAGCCCCTTTCCCCTGGGGATTGGTGGCGGGGTTTCACTTGTCTCAATCAACACCCCTGGGGTGTGCTTACTATGTACGGATAAGCCTCCGCACTGGCCTACGGTTTCGCCGCCGTATCGGTCACGGATATCCTGCCGTGTCAGTCGTGGATATCCCGCCACGTCGGTGGGGTACCCTATCAAACCTCAAATAACAAAAATATCGGTGCCTTACATATAGTTATTCACCGTATAAATGTGCTATCTTATATCAGTTAGGCCCTATCGAACATGATTCAATCCTTGGATACATCCCTGGGATGTATCCATTTACTTGCATCACACTTGATGCCCTTATCTCTTTACTTCTTCATCCCCTGGGGATGGCTCATCATGATTACTCTTATGGATGTCACACTTTTCACAAATTCTTAAGAAATAAACATTTGAATTAAATTCTATATCACTACATACATGCTCTTGTAAAATAAAGTACATGTTCAAGGTGTTCCCTACCTCAAGTCTTCATTTGATCAATGCATCAAGGTCCCACGTGGCTCCTTGTGCACTAGTCCACACGTACCACCTATGGTACCACATAACAGGTGAAACACATCACAAAGGATGCTATAAAGAAGGTATAAGACCCTCCAAAAATCTTAAAGTCAAACCCAAAAGTCAACATAATTTATCTCAGTCGATTAATCGAATTCCAAAATCGATTAATCGAACCTGATTCGATTAATCGATTTCCAAAATCGATTAATCGAAGGTCAATATCAATTAATCAATTTCATTAATCGAAATTCTCTGTTCAAGGTCGATCCTCGCTCAATAAATGAGCTTTCATTCGATTAATCGAATCCAATTTCGATTAATTGAAATTCTCCTTTTCGCAAAGTCGATCCTCAGTTCGAACAGTCGAGTTTTCATTCGATTAATCGAATCCAATTTCGATTAATCGAAATTCTTCTTTTCGCAAAGTCGACCCTCAGTTCGAACAGTCGAGTTTTCATTCGATTAATCGAATCCAATTTCGATTAATCGAAATTCTTCTTTTCGCAAAGTCGAGCCTCAGTTCGAACAGTCGAGTTTCACAAGTTGATTAATCGATCCCAAATCGATTAATCGAAAACTAAAATTGATTAATCGAAATCCCATTTCGATTAGTCGATTTGTCCTCAAATCATTTCCTCCAACCCCTGGGGTCCACTGGAGGTTCTCAGTCGATTAATCGATCCCCAAATCGATTAATCGAAATCCAAAGTCGATTAATCGAACTCCAATTCGATTAATCGAAATCGGGTCTTCTGACTTTTCAACTTCCTGGCCAATTTCGATTAATCGAAACCCAATTTCGATTAATCGAAATTGTCAGATTCAGCCCCTTTCGAGCTGTTCTTCCCAATCTTCTTCCATACTTTTTCCTCTATTTTTCTAAGCCATTATCCTATGATTTTAACCCACATTCAACCATAACTTAACCCCTATAATCTATGCATTTTATTTATAAAAATTTTACCTTGAATAGATCTCAAGTTGATTTCAAATCAAATGGTTGGAAGGCTAGGGTTTCTAGCTTTGGCTCTAACAGATCCAAATCGGGTTGAATCCGGCTTTTATTGCTTGAATCCCCCCTCCAATTAGTTGCAATAACTCCTCTCTTACTTTTCTCTCTCTCTCTCTTCTTTACTCTCCTTCAACAACATCAAACCCTTATTTTTAGGGCTATTAAACCCTTTTATCCTCTTCCTCACTTGTGTGTTGAGCACATACACCGCGATAGGTGTATGCGACTACATCCCCACAACACACACCACATAGGCATTCTATTTATCACATCTCATCCGTTCATTACATCACATACTGACTGTTGGACTTCTATTTGGTCACACCTATGACCGATCGGGCACAGATCCCGAGGTCATAGTTTAGTGTGATTTTTTCGGGCTATTACAAAATCGGTCTAAGGAACGAGAAATATCGATGTCTTTAAACTAATATTTGCCCCCACTACTTCGACAAAGTGGTCACTGTTTGTTTGTTAAGCTATTATTGTACTTAACCTTAACCTATTTCAAGCGTACAATGAAAATTATAGCACTAGTATAGGATCGTTCCCACGAGGAACGTCAAAATTTTATACATTTTGTGTTTTGAAAACTTTTATTTGTCTTTTAAGAATATAATCTACTGGAAAAATAAGAATAAAAGAATGATTATTTAAACTAATTACAAGAAAAGTAAATCTAAATCCTCCTCCTTACAGATTATGGTCGTCAATCACAATTCTTATGTTCTCGGATGTTTACAAAAGGAAAGTACCGTTACACCGTATCTCAATCCTCTAGAATTTGAGTGTCAATAAAAACTAGATTTTCTCAACACAGATTTATACGAATTAACAATTTTTCTAAAATTTAGGCGTCAATCAAACTCAAGAAAACTGAAGATGAAAAATAAAAACCGTTACACTAATATCCTCAAGGAAAATCAAAGATCTTCCCAAAACTTAGGAGAAATCACTTTCGGCATAAACAAATAGAAAGAGCACCATAAAGAAAAATAATTAGAAATAGTAAGAATAATAAAAAGAAATTTTCATATATTAAACAAAATATTTACAAAGTACATGAAAAAGAAGTAAAAATACTAACATAAAATATTAAACCTAGGAAAAATCTAGACACAGGTTAACTACGACACCGACAGTAACGTCTGAGGCAAAAGATTTCTTTGATAAAGATCGGCCCTCGATTTCTTTCCAAAATTGATCAAAATCACATTCTTCCCCGCCTAAAGGAGTATCCACACCTTGGCGGAGTCAGTCCCCCTGTCTTCCAGATGTTTCCCCCAAACAGAGCGCACCACACACTTCCCTAGAAGAAATGCAATGCACTTGGGGAAGCACTTTGAAGAGTGGGAAGTGAATACACCGCTAGCCTCCCACAGCCTATATTCCTCCCCTGCAAAGAGTATGTGAAGAGAATGTAACGTAATTAGGAGGAGAGTATGGGCAATAGAGAGGGGTGGCAAGGGACGGCTCAACCCACCATCATTATAAAGGAACTCGCACTTAGGGTGGGTTGTAATGGTAAAATGGTTAAGAAGTGGGAGAAAATGGGTCATTGGAAAGGGATTTCAGATTCGGGTTATGTTTAGGAGAAATAGTAGTTTTCGTGGGCGATTCAACATCTGGTAGGGGTCAATGGCGCTTCAGTTTTTCTACTTTCTTTATTGCAGCTAGGAGCTCGACCCTATGTATCTCAAGAATTCTATCAAGTCTTTTACTAAAATCGCCTTGGTCAGGCTCTTTCGCCATAGGGCTAGGGTAAAGGAAGACAAAAGATATGGGATTTTCTTGGTAAAGGTATGATTTTATAGGGGAGGGCTAGGGCCTTGAACCGTCGCTTCGAATTAATTTTCGAAGACTAAGCATTAAAGCTCAGGTGGGTGGGGTAGGTTGGGGTGGCGGTCATAAGTGCGATACTTGTCTGCTTCCTTAACGATTTAAGTGGGTTTGAATTCCAAGGTAATCAATAAGACTGGTCACTGAATTTGCCTATTCCCTAGAATTGTACATTACGATTCTAGATCATAGTACTCCATTCGAACGGACTCTAAAACGACTGAATCGTAATCTCTACGATTCAGCAATGAGGACTCACAAGTGAACGCAAATCCTTGTGTCCACACCTGATTTTATTGCACAAGAGAAATCTTTACGATTGAGTGTGTTTTGGCACACTTTAGATTGTAGGGTATTCTCTAACAAGATTTCCTACTGGCGATATTTGTACATATGACACAGAATTTTACTACGTATAAGTTGATAGCATGACGGGTCCATAATGAACTTACTTTCGATCATTGATGTGCTTCCCATAAAGGTATGTCCTCTAGGGTTTTCAACTGGCCATGATGAAGAATAACTACTCTCACTCCTACCAATTAAGGTAGTTAGTTGCTCAACTTGAGCTTCTAGCTTAAAAATAGATTTCTAAAGGGTGAGGAGTGGCCTCGTTTGGTTCTAGTCATGCTGCTGGCAATTTTCACATGTCTGTAACATGGCATCCTTTATGGCAATAGTATGACCTTGATTTCTTGTGGGGCAAAAAGGTATAACAATGTACTGAGGATCTCCCTGAGATGGGCCATGGTGAGGACCACAAGCCTCTTCTCTTTGCGATGTTGGGTGCAATTTTATACCCATCTAGGACTGAATTTTTGTCTTCCAAAGTATTAAATTTGGGAGACAATTCATCATTGACTTTAATTTGTCTAGTCCTCCTCGCTTAGGAGGTATGCTTCTTAAAGTCTCCGAGTAAGTCTTATTCAATGCATGGTGTTGCACCGATTCCTCACTAAGGGTCTCAAAGAATTCTCAGGCATCCTCTGTAGTCAATGGTAGAAACATTCCTCCACAAGCAACATCAATCATGTGCTGGATTTGTTCATTAAGGCCTCCATAGAAATCAGATACTATTTGCTAGCGCAAGACTTCATGGTGAGGGAATTTCCTCATAGCGCAAGACATTTCCAGCTCTCCTAAAAAAACTCCTTCGAAAATTGATGAAACATTGTTATAACCTTCCGGATTCGATTCGTTTTGCTAATTGGGAAGTACCTTGTGATAAATGTGGTTTGCAACTCTTCCCAACTAGTAATTGAATTGTTGGGCAAAGAGTTCAGCCACTGTTTTGCCGTCTTTGAGGGAAAACGAGAAGAGTCTCAACTGAGTGTGTTCTTCCGATAAATTTTTAATTTTAACTATTGCACAGATTTCTAAAAAATTCATTAAGTGCATGTATGGATCCTCCTCACCAAACCCATAAAAGATAGGAAGTAATTGAAGGATAATGGATTTGATTTCAAAGGTTCCATCATCGGTCACCGGGGGTAAGCAGGTACATGGGGGGGGTGTAAGAGGAGTCAATGCATAATACTCCCCCAACGTTCTAGTCATAAATTGGCATTTTCCCGACATATTGATTTGACTTGAAGATAAGTCGGGTTGGCTAGAACAATTATTGTCAATATCTATTTTTATTTTTATTTGATCTAATTTTTATTTAGATAACAGGGAGAGAAAATAAATCTAAGCCTCTAGCTTCTATTGTCAGAAGAAGTGTCAAAACCTTTGATTCGCTGCTCCGAATAAACCTGCAAAAGATTAAGTAGTGAATAAAGAAAATAAAAATATAAAGAAAAATAAAAAGAGAAAGACAAATATTAGCTTTCAAAATAAAATTAAAATTTTTCGCTTCCCCGACAGCGGCACAAAAAACGTGTTCGTTTGTTAAGCTATTATTGTACTTAGCCTTAACCTATTGCAAGCACACAATAGAAATTGCAGCACTAGTATAGGATCGTTCCCATGAGGAAGGTCAAAATTTCATACGTTTTGTGTTGTGAAAACTTTTATTTATCTTTGAAGAATCTAATCTACTTGAGAAATAAGAATAAAAAATGATTATTTAAACTAATTACAAGAAAAGTAAATCTAAATCCTCCTCTTTCCAGATTATGGTCGTCAATCACAATCCTTCAGTTCTCGGATGCTTACAAAAGTAAAGTACCGTTACACTGTATCTCATTCCTCTAGAATTTGGGTGTCAATCAAAAACTAGATTTCCTCAACACAGATTTATACTAATTAACAATTTTTTCAAAATTTGGGCGTCAATCAAATTCGAGATAGAAAATAAAGACCGTTACACTAATATCCTCAAACTCTCAATTTTAGGCGTTAATTAAAATCAAGAAGAATTGAATGTTTACAAAGCAGTAAAGTATAATAAAAAAAAATCTAAACTAGAAAGCAAAAGTAGAACCATCCAAAAGGTCGATCTTTCAGCTTCTTCGATCTTGGTTGTAATTAGGCAAGATTTTCAGAGAACTGTGATTTTACTTGATAAAAATTACTCTACGGTGATCTTTCAGAATTCCAACCTCAGTTGTCAATTGATGTTGAAAATTTTTTGAATGATTTTTCTCCTATGTCGATCCCTTTTATTTATAAATCATAAGGGGTCGATTTACATTGTTTTAATTTTAATAAAAGAATAAAATTTTAGGATGATAAAAGTTTTATTCTTTTATTCTTTTAATAAAAGAATAAAAGTTTTCTAATATAACTCTAACTTCTACTTCTTATCTTCCTTGCTTTAGGATGATAGATGTGTGCAGGATTCTTCTCGGTGACTTCAATAGCAGAGATCCTTTATATCTTCGCCAATCTTCTCAGATCCGTGGGTTGTCAAACTTCTAATTCAAGTGATCTTCTAATTTTGTGCATGACGATGTATATCTCACGTGATCAATAGCAGCAGGAGCTTTAATTTTGACCAATCGTAATTTATGGTTGTTCTCTTCTTCAGTTTGATGCCTCCCTTTCGATCGATCGTATTTCTCCTTGTTTTGATGGAGGAGAAATAAAGGAAAATTGGGTGAACAACGATCTCCACTGCAATCAAAATATGACCATGCAATCAAAATATGAGCATTTGATGGAGGCCCATGATCTCCAAATCCATTGTGAGGAAAATTGGGTGAACAAAAATCTCCACTGTCTTATTTAAAACAATGAACGGTTTAAACACCTGAAATCCTCTCCATGCTTTATAATTTCAGTTTAAGACAAAATAGTTTGTGTCATTGTACCCAATTCGTAATCTGTTGGGTGATTGAACGAATTAACATAAGTACAGTCAGGGGCGGACGCACGTAGAGGCTAGGGGGTCCTAGGACCCCCCAAACTTTTATTTTTTTCTAAAAAAACTAGATTTCATTTTATAAAATTTGGGTCTTTCTAAAGACACCCCAATATTGATTTAGAGAGACCCCCCCCATATTCTGCCAGCTTTTAAGCTTCTTTAACTCTTATTCTCTATTTCTATTAAAGTACCACTCTCTCTCTCTCTCTCTAAAAACCCTAAGCACCCCGTAACCCCTTCTCACCCTCTCAGCTAAGGCTGAGATTCGTCGGCGATGCCACGACGGCAGCTGAGATTCGCCGGCAACGGCCCGGCCAGATACATCGAAGATCGAATCCACCCCTTTCATGCAGGCAAGGGCGAACGCAGGATTTACTTGATGGGGGGGCCCTAGTCGATATATATTATTTTAAAAAATTTACCTCTTATATTTAAATAGAGAAAAAATAAAAAATTTCCTCTTAAAATCATAAAATATAAAAAAAGATATATATCTATCCAAAAAGTCATTTTACTTTTATAATAAAGAGATCTTTTAAAATTTATAATTTTCCTCGACGGGGTTTCATCTTCTGAAAGCGTTGGAGAATATTCTCATTTTTTATGCTATCAAAAATGTCTCTCTCAATGTATGTGATCAAACAATCATTCATCCACTTATCTGTCATTCGGTTTCGAAGTCTATTTTTTATAATATGCATAGCAGAATATGCCCTCTCAACAGTAGCGGTGGCGACGGGTGGGGTTAATGCCAATTTTATGAGCAAGTAAACTTATAGATATAAAACATCTTTTTTCTTCTCAATCATTTTCTGAGCAAGCCCACTGATCCCTTCCACCTTTGAAAACTCACTTTTAGAGCGTACATCAAGAATGTAAGTCGCAAGCTGATTATCAAGAATCGCGAGAGACATTGTAGAGAATTCAATCGGATAAAATTCAGCAAGCCAAACTAATTTTTTCTTGCCAAAAGCTGAGAATGAATTGTTTTGATCTAGGCATGCCATACAAAGAAGTAATTCGGTATTCACTTCATTGAAACGGTTGTTAAGCTCTTGTAGTTGTTGATCAATAACAACATAAAATAATTCAACACGATAATGATGTAGATATGTTATTTCTTCAGCTCTGCGTCGCGGCTACCCTGGTTCTTCATACTTATCATTCATGTTAGGAACACTGATTTTATGTTTGTTGCAAAATAAAGATACTTCTTTGATGATAGAATCCTATCCAACATCTCTCATAAGTTGCAATCTCACCTTAGCAACTTTAATCAGATCTATGGCATTCACAATATCTTGTTCTTGTTTTTGTAATGCCTTTGATAGATTATCTGTGCTTCCCAATATTTTTTTCATTATATGAAAGGTGAATATAAACTTAAAAGAGCATATTAAGATTAATAGGCCCCTTGCTGCAGCTCTTTGATCATAATTTGAGTTATCTTCTTTGACAATCCTAAGTACATCAATCACAAAAGAGAATAGGACTCTGATGCTTATCAATGACTTATAGTGTGAGCCCCAACGTGTATCACCGGCGCATATTAACGTAGTCTCTTGATTCAAACCCTGCCCATTTGAAAGGTCTCTCCACTCTCAATTGCATTAATGACTGCAGCAGTTCGATTATCTCAAAGAATATCACGACGTTTGGTAGATGCTCAAACAATATTAATCACAGCAGAAACCACATTAAAGAGTGTCCCGATTTCAATGTTACGTTTTGCAACTCCAACAAGTGCCAATTGAAGTTGATGAGCAAAACAATGAATATAATAAGCATATTCATTCTTCTTCATTATGAGTGTCTTAAGTCCATTATATTAACCTTTCATATTACTGGCACCGACATAACCTTGTCCATGCAATTTCTTTATACTCAATCCATGCTTGGCAAATAATCCATCAATCGCATCCTTCAGTGCTACAGCGGTGGTTTTCGTAACATGTACTATTCCAAAGAATCGCTCAATTACTGTAACGACCCTAAAATTTTTAAACTAAATTTGTGGTGTTAGATTTATTTTACACCAAGCATGGTGTTAATGCTCTACACTGGAACCTACCCTAGTTGAGAAAATACATATTTTAATTTTTCAAAAGATTTTATATTTAAAATTGCCTTTATTTGACAAGTTGTGTGGTGGCCTAGTGGTTGAAAGGCTTTAGTTATAGACAAGAGGTCTAAGGATCAAACCTTGCTACGAGAGTTTTAAATCTCTATTTTAAACTTTGAAATAAAAGTCTATACACCCTTATTTGGTGCGACCGCTTAACACCGAATTAATACCCATATATTATAAATAAGAAAGTTATGGAGAACCCTAAATCATTATTATAAGAATTCTTCTTAAAAATCTTAGCCGTCACTCCATCTTCTTCTATAGCCACCCTTTTCTAAAAACACCAAAATTTCTTTTAAATCTCTTGTGTGTTCTTCCACAAAGAATACCGTGGTGTTTTTCTACAGTCAAATCGTGGTGGAAGAAGGCGGAGTAATCATGGACGGACCATCGTGTGAACGCCGATCTCTATCGCCCTAATCGTAGTCAATCCGCTGATCACGCTTCAAGAGGTGGGTATCCATCCATCTCGTCCTTCTCAGATCCCATCGCGTAGGATACGTTCGATCGCGTATCGATGGGCTATTTAAAATGAATCTAGATTTGTTTTATTATAAAATCGCTTTTAGGATTAAAATAATAATTAATCCTTATTTTATATTAATTTTGTGAATTTTTTTTATGTATTTTAAGATTTATTTTGGAACCATATTTCATTTTAAATTTCGACAGTTAATCGATTGAAACACACTTTTCAATCGATCGACTTTAAAACCGTAACAGAGAAGGTTTTAATTGCTTCCTTATTTAGGTTCAATCGATTGATTCACGCATTTCAATCGATTGATTTGAGCAATTTATTTTCAATAAGCAAAGGTACTTTAGCTGCTTCTGACATCTTTAATGAAAGGATGTCTCAATTGATTGATTTTATATATTCAATCGATTGAGGTTGTTTTGGTAATAAATAGTTTCATGTAATAGATTATTATAATACTCCTAACACTCACTACCCTTTTATTTTATTCGAATGTTGTGATATTTCAATCGATTGATATAATCAATCGATTGAGGTTGTGGGTAGTAAATAGGCAATTGGAATAGTGAATGGATTATTATATTATTAGTTTGTTTATTTGCTAAGAACTCAAAGCGTTATTTTAAATTATTCCTCAATCGATTGAGCTCCACTTCTCAATCAATTGACTCTGAATTGAACGGACTATGTACACTTATTTATTCCTCAATCGATTGAGCTCCACTTCTTAATCGATTGACTCTGAATTGAACCGACTGTGTACACTTACCTAAATTCAATCGATTGAGTTATACTTTTCAATCGATTGATCTTGAACTGAACTGATTAAGTGCTCCTATTTAAATTCAATCGATTGGGTTACACTTTTCAACCGATTGATTTGTGTCTGAACAAACAACTTTTATTATATTTGTTTTACCTTATAACTTCACTTGCACGATCAAAACCTAATACACTTAAAATCACTTTATGATTTTGATCGATGGTCGTGATGCACTCCACTTTAAATTGGACTGCCCATTTTTATTTGAGCATTTAATTATAGTATACTATATATGTATCATTTTATCGCTCTAATGCGACCACTTCGATAACACAAAGCGTTAGAACTTCGATGCCTTTATGAAATCGAACTCTGACCTTTACGATTATCGAAATCACACTTATAACCCTATTCTATAATTATATTGGTGTGGTATGTAAATAAATATAAATATAAGCATAATCAAAATCTTAAGTGTAAACCGTTCTGTATGTGTGATACTTTTGTATTTGCAATTTAATCAATTTATATAAGTTAAGGATATGTTAGATCATGAGTACGAGAGTGTATGAGATCATACCTACGCTTGGGCATGGTGATTCGCTGAGATGGTATCGAAGCGAGAAATATACCGTATTCACATGCCTTACAACTCATGGTGGAATGGGACTCATGACGAGTCAGGTGAGTGTGAATTCAATGTAACCTCTTATACGGTGGCATATACGGCGACCCAATAACCTCGAATTCAAATATGATAATATAAATTATGAGTTAAGTTATGAGGTTCGACCATAGGCATTAACTGTGGTGAGATTTCTTCTACGGTCACGTGAAACTCGAAATATTAGCGTCCATGTACGGATGCAACACCTCTATGGTAGTATAGATTATCACACGAAGTACATTCAGGTTATTACGGAACCTTTTCTTGGAAAACGTGAATTAGAAAAGTTACCTCATTATAGTTTGTCCTAAGATTAAGTATAAGAGTATGATAAGATATAAGTATGAGATAAAATAAGTTATGATACGAGTACGATAATAAGGCATCATTGTGTAGGCCAGCAAAAGATAAAGAACTTAAGTCTCTGTACGTGTCGTTCATTGTGTAGCCACCGTAGAGCAACAACGTCTTTCGGTCAAGATGGATGTCTCTAGGAGACATTATGAGTTATGAGTCGTCGGCCGCCCCTGTGACTGGATTGGGTGTATGATATGATATGATATGGAGGGCGTTATAATACTATGGTGACCCTCACATGGTAGCTCGAGCAGCGACTCTGACACAGGTCGTTTAGGATTTTATAAGTATATTAGTTACGCTCATACGATGTACAAACGAATGTGCGAGAATAATAAAATACGGTATGATATGATATGAGATATGGTAAGGTGCGTTAGGATATGAATGTCTAGATCATGGTCTTGCACTAATAATTAGGATATGAGCTTATAATATGCACTTGATCTTGTTATTCTGTTCTGATTTCTTTGAGATATTATATTTATCACTCACTTGATGCACCCACAATGCACCTGAGTAGTATGTGGTGGATTGGTTGTGTATTCACTGAGTTTACGTGACTGAGTAAACTCATCCCACGATAAATTAATAGCTGCAGGTGACTATACCGACGATGTGGACGTGGGTTTCTCTGATTCGATTGGTGCTGAGAACGTCAACCCAGTGGACGTTGATTACCAAGAGCCTTTGGAGGGTGACGTTGCCAGTTATCAGGAGGACTACAGTGTTGATTTTGATCCGAGCGTCGGATATTAATTTAGTAGACTCGGTATTGGATTTTGACTTATATTATTATCATTAACTCTATGCTTTCATTTTTATCGGATTTGTCTCCGATTTGACTTACATATTATTTGTGGATTTATAGTATTTTATCGCATTTTATAAGATTTATTCAACATTTATGATTGCTTTATATTCCACCATAGTATGTTAGCTTTCACGGATTTTGTGGAACTAGTTGTGCGCGAGAACTCTGATTAGGTGTATGTCCGCTTAGCATATCCGGGATATGTGCGGGTCATAACTCGAAATTCTAAGCCCTCGGAATGGGGTAGAATTTCGAGTCGTGACAATTACACATCCCCTCTTATCTACATAACGTAAAACACTGGCCATTTGCTCTTTAATAGATATATCACGAGATTTGTCAATCAAAATAACAGATACGGTATCTCCAAGATCCTCAATGATAGCTTTTGTGACTTCACCCGCAATTGCACTTACAATATCTTTCTAGATATGAGGTGCAATCGTTTTGAGATGGCCAGGAGCATTATTTAATGCGACCATGCTAATTTCTTCATTATGATCGGCTAGAAATTATATGAGTACACGAAAGTTTCCTTGATTGTTTGAAACATCTGATTCATTGTGCCCACGAAAAGGCAATCCTTGACGTCAAACGGATTCTATATTCTCTCGTGTCTTTATTATCTTGCTTAGAAAAAAGTATCTCAATGTGTTGATTTTGATTCAACAAATTTTGACACTTTTGATAAGCTAGGTTGTGAGCACTGTTAGGCCCTCCAACATGAGTCGCAAATTTATCAGACTTCTTTCAATTGTCAAACCCTTCAACCGTAAAACAGTCAGTACCCCCTTGCACCCATGTTGCTGTAGCTGGTCTAAAAAGATAGCAACATAAGCAAAATGCTTTTTCCTTTGATATGCTATATTCTAACTAACTTTCCATACATCTTAAACCACTTGGGTTGAAATCGTTGTGGTTTTCCTGATATTTTTTTCTGAAAAAATGTGTAATTATGAGGTTGGCATGGACCTTTTTGCAAATATGCTCTTCGAACTAATTCTTGATCATTAGGATGGTACACTGAAATTAGGATAGGTAATCCGGGATCTGCTGAAAGATTTGCTAAATCAACCTCTACATAACTTCGCTTTGAGCTAGATTGGACTTGTTCATGCTCATCATTTTCTAAGGCAGCAGATGTATCATCATTT
Organism: Chloranthus sessilifolius; assembly: GCA_021018995.1. Lineage (NCBI taxonomy): Eukaryota > Viridiplantae > Streptophyta > Magnoliopsida > Chloranthales > Chloranthaceae > Chloranthus > Chloranthus sessilifolius. Next base: position 18,121,685 of record CM037591.1, on the reverse strand, counting down.
TCTATATGAGTCCGCTTTGAGCTAGGGCCCCCTTGCTCAAGTTCATCATTTTTTAAACGAGTAGACATGCCATCATTTTCTACATGACTTCGCTTTGAGCCAAGTTTGATTTGCTCATGTTCATTATTTTCCAAGGCAATTGACATATCTTCATTTTCTAAGATGGAAGGGGGGTGAATAATAGCATGTTCTACAGTAGGAGGCATGATGTCAACATTTCTTCTAAAGTATCTATACATGATTGCTCCAATGGTCAAGAAGGAAGAATATGACCTACCGAAAATAAATGTCATGAGTGTATTAAAAAATAGTCTAAATATAAATAAATCTCAAGTAAATATTTAAAATAAATCTCAAACAATATCTAGTAAATGTTTCAAATAAAAAAAATACATCGCCTAAACCAGATTCTTCTCAAAATTTGAAACCAATAAAAAGATCAGTCTTTTTTTTATTTCTATTTAACAGTAAACATCATAACTTTCATTAAGAATAAAAATTACGGTAGATCTCAAGAGGGGCATAGCGAGGTGCTTGAATCAGAAAAAAGTGACGAAAGAAAGCAACTAAAAAAAAAACTCTTGATATTAAGAAAAATTGGATTGTTACAATTTCTATATATATTTTCAAAATTTATAAATTAGAAAGATGTTCAAAATATTTATTTAAAAAAATTTAAGAATAAATTACGGCTGAGACGCGAGGTAGATGGCGTGGGATAATGGAAGCACAATTAGGTGATAAAGTGGACAAACAAAGACAAAATGCATGTGCACTCAAATCTTTTTATTTATTTATTTATTTATTTATTTATTATTTGATAACTAAGGACTCAAATCTTGAGAAATTTTCTTTTAGAGTTTGTATCGTGTACAGGAGCCGTGTATCTAGTGCTCCCATGGCCTCCATCACCTTACAAAAATTTGAACACTTAAATCTGTGTGTCATCACGTCCGCTTATTTGACGGTGTGATGAGAAGATCAAACTCACTGTCTCCGTTTAAATGAATGATCTCTAAGCAACAACGAATGGTAGCACCAACTTGTTTAATCTATAAATAATTATTATCATTATCATCATAATTTTATCTCATTTATTTGAATAAGCTCTTTTAAAGAAGAGTAGTGTTATTATCACCCGTTAGAAAAATCGTTGATTGCTTTGAATTAGATGATGAAGATCATTTTTCATCCCCAATCTTCGACACAATAGATCTTGAGATCATTGCGCACCTATTAGATAGTGAGATCTTGATTCCACGTGACATACATCCCCAAAAGTGATTATCTGAAAAGTACGTCCATGATCATAATTACTTTTGGGAATGTGTTCCACATAGATTCAATGATTGTGGTCCCCTTTGAATTTCAAATGATATACAATTTGAGCCATCGAAGCTTAAATGTCCTTAATTAAGGTTTGAATCAGATGATCGAGATTGATTTTCATCTCAATCTTCGTGCATAGTCTTTATACCATGAACGTACCATCAAACCATTAGTTTTTTGTTCCAGGTGTAACAGAATCATCTCTAAGTGTGATGTGTCCTTCATGATTTTTGAGTCGCTTTTTGGGATTGAAATAAAAAATCGATGGTTTGATGGTTCACCCATGGCGTCAATATCAATCTTGTGGAAGATTAGGTTGAAAATCCTCTCCATCCTCTGATCGATTCAACAGTAAACAAGTTTACAAAGTAGGTATTGGATAGATGCGATGAGAGCTACCCTTGAGGCTTTTAAATTGACATCCATCGGTCAGCTAGATGGAATTTTTGATCTTTTTAAAGAAGGCTATCGACATATATCAGCCATATAACCGATATATATTAGGTCATATCAGCTGATCTTATGTCATATTAACCGATATGATATATTGGTCATATTAGTCGATATGAGCTGATATAGTACGAATATTTGTAGGGGTGCAAGTTTTGCTCTGAAAATCGGAACATGCTGAAAATTGGCCCACATAATTGGATTGAAACCGATCCAAAATAAATAAATAAAGTAATAAATGAACAGATTCTCAATCTATTTGGTTTGGATTTTGGCTGGTTAAAATGAAATTTTGATCAAAAAATTAAAAAGAAAAAACTGAAAATTTTATAAAATAACTGAAATCAAACTGAATTAATGCTGGATGAAATAGAGGTTGAAGGGTTGGAGGGAAGTTTGTTAAACCTATCATATTATACAAGGAGAATGTTGGGCTATGAAAAAGTAGATGGAAGAGCAAGCTACTCTCCAAAGGGGGAAGATTAATCTTAACCCAAACTGCGCTTAGTGCCCTCCCAACTTACTTTCTATCTATGTACAAATGCCCTTCCAAGGTTTGTAAGGAAATTAAAAGATTGGAGTGAAACTTTTTATGGGATAACCTCGATAACGACCGAAAAATTTACCTCATAAATTGGAGCACTATTATGAAACCTAAATGGGCAGGTGGATTAGGTATAAGACCCATAGATCAAATGAACAAAACTCTGCTCATGAGGTGGTGGTGGAGACTCAGGAATAATACTCAAAGTTGGTGGAAAGATATTGTCATCCAGAAGTATCGACTGTATGACAATGGCTGGAATGTTAAGCGAAGTAACTACTATAATTCTTCCTGGTGGTGGAACGACATTCTCTCTACTAGAGAGGATTACAACAAATACATCACCTTTCATATTGGAAGGAGAAACCATATTCACCTGTGGAATGATAAATGGGACAGCCTTGATCACCCTCTATCTCACAAACTACTAAAATTATTTTTCATATCCACTATTCAGTCGGCTACCCTTGCTAATATATTCAGATCGGATGACAGTTGGACTATCCAATTTAAGAGAAGATTAACTGATGAAGAGATTTTGGAGTATGACACCATCTCCAACACTCTGGACAACACAAATCTTACATCTTTCCAAGCAGACGAGTGTCTACGGTTGTGCAATAGCAAAGATATTTTCACTATCAAATCGGTGTTCATAGCTCTAAATTTCAGTTTCCAGCCGGTTGAATGGAAGTTCATTTGAGATCTCAAAATCCCCTCGAAAATTACCTTCTTCCTCTAGACGGTCATATGGAACAAAATCGCCACAATATTCAATCTTAATAAAAGAGGCATGGTCATTAATCATATGTGTTATTTTTGTGATTTAGCTGAAGAGGACTCTAATCACCTTTTCCTACATTGTCCCAATGCCCGACCTATTTGGAATAGATGTTTCCAAGCTTATGATGTTTCCTCATGTATCAATCAAGAAGTTAAAGGTTTCTTTTTGTATTGGAACATAACGATATATTCGGGACTCAAACAATGGATAAGGAAATATGTTCACATCTCCATCATATGGAATACGTAGCTCACCTGAAATAATATCAGATGCAAAGGGTCTCAATATTTTGAAGACAAACTGTTTAGAGACTCTATAGTCACTACTTACAATTGGACAGTTGCTGGATATAAAGAGACCTCCTCAACCAGCCTCTACAGCTTTGAAGCAGGGCACCTCACTGATGCTCTTAGAGTTTTGTAATCGGGCTTCATGATGGAATTTCACGGTATTCGGGAGGTTTTAGGAGTGCTCTGTTTTTGTACTCTTTGAGGTTTTTCCCGGTCTCTCCGATTTTCTCTTGATGTAGGTGTTTCCCTTATTTTCGAGTTTCCTACATCTGCCCTGGTAACTATCTTGGTTTTCTCTGCTCTGCGATTTTTCAGATAGCAATGCCAGTGGCGCATACATATGTTTTTCGGACATTCCGAGACATGTATTGCTTTTATATTGAATACAAATAATTTTCAAAAAAAATGAAAAAGCAAGAGGAAGATAGATTATATGGTCGAGATGCGTATGTTGAAATGGATGACATACAGTAAAAAGAGAGGATAAAATTCGAAAATAATACATCAGAGAAAATTTGAGAGTGACACCTAGAAAGGAAAAAAGTATAGAATGTCGCTTAAGATAGTTTGAACATGTTCAATGGAGGGACGGACCACACCCTATACAAAGGGTTGAAAAGCTATAACATAAAGATCAGGAAAAACTTGAAGGAAAGTCGTGAAAAAAGATATAAAGGATTGCGAAGTTACAAAGAGTTTAACCTTGATTAGAAATGAGTACAGAAATAAGGCTCTCAAAGCCGATCCCAAATGAGATAAGGTTGTGATTGTTAAAGTTTATGAGAGAGAGAGAGCACTATGAGCAGTGGCGGACTCAGGATTTTTCTCTATGAGGGTATAACATTAATTAATATTTAAAACTAAAAAATATAAATATATAAAATATATTTCGAATTCGCTTACGAAACAATGTGTCTCATTAAAATCATTGGTAGCTAAAAATCATTACATGCTTACTTGAATATTTTTTTAAAAAAAAGACAAGTGTCCAGCTCTGGTCCTGAGGTTTTGGTGGCCTATGTCGAGATTCCAAAATGGGGCCTACTTATATTAACAAAAAAAAATTAATAGTTCTTAGGATCAGTCCCAAGGATGTGTGTCACGTGAAATCAAGATCCAACCGTCTAATAGGTGCATCGTGATCTCAAGATCTATTGTGTGGACGATTGGGACGAAAAACAATCTGCATCGTCTAATTCAAGTAAGTAAACAATTTTTTACTATGGAAATGTGTGTGCTCTTCACCGGAAAAATGGGTGCCAAGGATGTGTGCCACGTGAAATCAAGATCTGACTGTCTGATAGGTGTATCGTGATCTCAAGATCTATTGTGTGGAAGATTGAGACGAAAAATGATCTACATCAATGATTTTTTATGGTGGAAATGTGTGTGTTCTTCACCGGAAAAATGAGTGCAAATAATGCCAACTTTTCTAGAATGCATGACATTATTTTAACTTTCAAATATTATATATATATATATATATATATATATATATATATATATATATATATATATATATATATGGATTAAAAATTTTATTTCTATACATAGCTAACTAAACCACTCTAGTGAGTGAATTGGCAGTTTGCGACCTTGGGATCTCGGTTCAAACCTTCTTTTTTTATATGGTTCTACTTTTAATTAATTTTACTAGAGCCTATACACCCTACCCGAGTGTGTTTAAACATACAAAAGCAGAACCTCTTGTGAGAGAAATCTTTCCATAAATTCTTTCCCAGAAGAATTTATTAGTCCTAAACTAAGGGAGAATAAGTGCGAAGGGGTTATTTCCTCCCCTTTTTGTGAATAAAACACACATTTAAACCCGTTGACTGCCATGAATCGGACGATGAAGATCACTTTTTGTCCTAATCTTCCACGCAATAGATCTTCCGATCATGGTTCCCCTATTAGACGGTCAGATCTTCAGATCGTTTTATTAGTAACCTAATTTTATTTCTTTTTCTTTTAAATGTACTATTTATTTATTATTATTATTATTATTGTAAGTCACCATGGGCATCTGCCCATGCTAAGCCTTAACTGAGTCCGCCAGTGACCCTGAAGATACATTATGATATTCTTGCTCGTTGTTTCATTCATAGAGAATACCTCTATAAATAAAATTTAGTACAACTCAAAAAAATTAATTACAATCTTTTAAGATATTCATCATTTAAAATATTTTTTAAAATAAATATAATCAAACATAATCTAATCTAATCTAATCAATCCATCTATTCACATGATGTGTATCTTATGGATATATTCTAGGGAAATTTCCCAAATCGACCCTGTCAGATTAACCTTTTTTGTCAGAGACCCTATAGTTTCACCTTTCACCAAACTGATCAGCTCTAAGCCAAGCCAATTCCAACTAGTACAAAAAGTCTCAAATACCCCTACTTACACTTTTTATCGTTCTACATAGTTTAAAATTTTAAAAATTGTACTTCTTTATATTTACGCGATGTGAAGCAACATCTATGATGTTTGATTTGAAAGCCACAATATAAAGGTCGATGGTGTCAAAGATTGACACGAAAAAAGGCGATATCACCCCTTTAACAAAAAATAAAAATGAAAAAACGACTATCTATACAGTCGAAAACGACTATCTATACAGTCGTTATCGACTACCTTAGACCGTCGTTATCGATTGTATAGACAGTCGTTATCAACTGTCTAGGACAGTAGATAACGATTGTATAAACAACTGGTAGCGACTGTCTATACAGTCGACAACAATGGTCTAGGACAGTCGATAGTGACTTTCTAGATAGTCTTTTTTTTCCATTTTTTTATTTTTTATTTTGTTAAAGAGTCGATATTGCCTTTTTACGTGTCAATCTTTGGTATCATCGATATTTAGATTGTGGCCTTTAAATCATACGACATAGATGTTGCTGCACATCACGTAAATATAAAAAAATATAAATTTTTAAATTTTTAAACTATGTAGAATGATAAAAATGTAAGAAGGGGTATTTGAGACTTTTCCTGCTAGCTGAAACTGGCTCGGCTTAAAGTTGATCGATTATGAGAAAGGTGAAACTATAAGGCCTCCGACGGAAAAGGTCAATTTGATCGGATCAATTTAGAAAATTTCCCTATATTCTAATAATGATGACGTAGGAAAAAATTGTAGGTGACCGACAATTTTTCGGCTTTCTTTGGAAGGTTGAAAAAACATTGATATTTAATCAGACCAATGGAAAAGCTAGCTGGAGTTTAATGTGCGTTCAAGCTTCAAGCCTTTCATTTTTTTATAAACTGTCAGGTCTCCTTATTTTATAAACTGTCAGGTCTCAAGGAGCCCAACTTACTTTTTCTAGTCAATATTTCATAACTTTTGGCACACTAGCTGTGTTGCACCATCAAAGATGATGGTGCCTTAATGGTCATGGCCATCTGATCAGTCAGTCGTTGACTGAATTATCATAACCATCCATTAATGGGATTTTTTCATAACCACCTAGAAACAAAAAATTGATGGGCTTTGACAATTGGCTCATCGATTGAATGGTCTCATGCAAGGGTACATCTAGATATTGTTGGTGGAGGAGGGTTCTAAAAGTTCTTTGAAGATGGTCAAATGAATAGACCATGAAGCAAAGTGACCGCAGCACTTTAACATGGACCCTAGGGCTGTCAACTGGTCGGGTCCGGTTGGGTTGGATTTTCGGTTTGCATGACTTCGTCGACCCGACCTTTGGTGGTGCTTCCTGACCCTGTCTTACCCGACCCAACAAGTCAAAGATGTTAGTTTATTTTTAAATTTTTTAAAATTTTCCCTTTTCCTCTTTTTTTATTCTATATTTTAAGGGAAAATTTGTATTTTCGGCCCTATAAATTTGCTTATTTACAGAAACAGCCTTAGAATTTGAAACTTTGTAGAATAGGCTAGCTCCAAGCCAAGCCAATTCCACGTCAGTACCAACCTATTTTTTCATTTTATATATATATATATATATATATATATATATATATATATATATATAATTTTTTTTTGAAAGAATTTTCTATTAGTTTTTTGTCGTCCCTTTTTCCACCTTTTTCTACACGATTATATTTGTAGTCTTATTAGAATATACTTTATTTGATAACTACCACATATCAGTTATCTCAACTAATCGTAATTATTTAAATCAATTGTAACCTATATTAAAATTTTAAAATACAGAAGAAGATAAAAAGAAGATGAAAGAGAAAAGAAGAAAATAGAAATATAGAATGAACCAAAGCAACAGCTAACTTAAGATAGGGAGCCGTTAACTTAAGATAGCGGGTCGCTATTTTAAAATAACGGTTGTATTAAAGTGTACCTTATTTAAAATAACAGTCGTATTAGAAGATAGAAATATAGAACAAACCAAAGCAGCCGCTACCTTAAATAAAATAGCAGTCGTATTAGAGTGTATCTTATTTAATAACTACCACACATCAGTTATCCCAACCAATGTTAAAATTCTAAAATACAGAAGGAAATAAAAAAGATGAAAGAAAATAGAAATATAGAACAAACAAAAGCGTCACTACCTTAAGATGGTTGGCTGCTACCTTAAAGTAGTGACCCGCTATCTTAAAATAGTGGCTCATCGTATCAGAGTATGTGATGAGTACTGAAAAATGAGGATATTTCACCCCTAAATACCTATATTTAGCTGTCCGATGAAGGCTATCTGATGAGATTGATTAGATTTGAAGTGTTTCAGGTAAATACAAGCCAAGTATAGAAAACAGTACAAGAATTCTGAATATAATGTCAAAACACTGCAACTTCGGGTAATCAAGAACTTGGTACGACTTGCGGCTAAATTTGGACCTTCAAGACGGTCGATTTACGAAATTGTCAAAACATGAAAGTTGTAGATCTTTTCGTCAACTTTCCAACGGCGCAAGAATCGTCTCAATCCGAGTTCGAGATAGAAAGTTATAGCCAAAATACCGAAACAGTGTCTGAACCAAGAAGAAGTGCTGAATTTCACGGATTTTTGGGGTCGATTAATCGAGCCAGAGTTTAAGTTTGACACGAATATGAAACTGTGAACCTGTTTTTTGGGACTCTCTGTCGGCTCGATGCATAGACATCCATTGGTCGATTAATCGACCCTAAAAAAGTGGCTTAGGAAATCTCCGCGCGACGGGTCTATTTAAAGCGACTCAAACACTTCGGGAAAAGAGATCTTTTCAGCATTAGAATAATGTAGGAGATTAGAATTAGAGTTTTTTTTTAGAGAGTTTTAGTTTTTAGTGTTCTTAGTTTTTAGCCGTTGTTTTTCATAGTTAGACCTAGAAATAGGGAAGTTTTATTATTTCTTTTTGAGAGCTTTGTTCCCTTTAATTTTTCAGTACTCATTCCTTCAGTTTATAATTTCTGTTCAAAGTTTATTTCTACATTTATTTCGTTTCTGAAGATCATCATCCGTGTGGATCAACGTAATTTATTTTGAAGTTTGAGGTAATCCTAATTAATGTTATTTTCCCGTCTTTATTTATTTATGTCATTTACTTACAATATGTGTGGCTAAATTTATAGGGATGGGGATCTAATGATTCCCATCCGAGGGATGTACTTTTAATAATATAAATTTAGGATTAAAACATGAGATTTTAATTTTATGGTTGTTGTGCTATCATGAACGGATGAAATCCCCGCCACTAATCGGGATCGCGTGTGCCGAGCCATGCCCGGGATCTCAGATCTGTGACGGTAATTTTACCCTATCATTGTTATGGTCTTTGTGTTTTTATTGTGTGGATCTAATTACGATTATGTTCTGGGATCGAGTGTGCCGAGCCATGCCCTGGATCTTGGTTCTGTAATGGTAATTTTATCTTAAATATCCCTAATCTGAATAAAGTGTGCCGAGCCATGCCCTTGATTTCAGATTTGTAAGTGGTATTCTTGTTAGAATTTTCACCCACTTTGGGGATGACTTTTATTTGAACCTGAGATCATGTGTGTCTAGCCGTGCCCTTGATCCCAGATCTATATATGAAAATCATCTAAGTCCTGATTGCAGGGATGCAACATGGAACCTATTAGGGTGTTGACCATTGATCTTCCATAAAAGATGTTTGCTACTAATGAAATATCTCATAATTTAATCCTTAGATTTATATTATAGGAAGAACGGACCAAAGATGGGAAGATTTAGTATCTTCATCTTTATCATCATCTTCACTTTTATTTGTGAATCATCAATTGAATTTTAGTTTGTAGTCATTAATTACCATCAACCGCTTAAATCATAAAACTGGTAGAATACTGTTAGATCTTCATAGGTTTCTAGAATTGCTTGTCTCTTTTAGATAGTTCAAAATTAATCCTCGTGGGAACGATCTCGTACTCCGCACCCACTATATACAAACCGATTCGTGCACTTGCGAGTAAAACATTACATTAAAAAATATTACATCAAGTTTTTGGCGCCGTTGCCGGGGATCAAATTGAGAAAATCTGAATTTTTGGTAAACAGTAAATTTTAGGAATTTTCGAGGATTAAAATAGTATTTCTGCTTAATTAAAAAAAAAAAAAAAAAAAAAATTCGAAAATTTCAAATTTAAAAAAAAAAAATATTAAAAAAAAAATAAAAAAATTCGAAAATTTCAAATTTAAAAATTTTCATTTAAAAAAATAATAATAATAATTTTTTGGAGTCGATGCATCGACCCCTATTGTCGATGCATCGATTTGGCCTCGATTGATCGAGTGTGACTCGATCAATCGATTTTTAGTAAAAAAAAAAAAATTGTTGAGGTTTTTCTGCCTGAAACCTCCACTCTGTGCATTATTTGCATGCACACTAGGTCTTCTAAAGAAAGAAATTTAGAATCGTTAAATTCTGAGATCGAACGTGCATGTCGGTCAAATCGTAAGGACGCTAGATCAAGGCAGAAATTTTTAAGTGAATCATCCACTGAAGTCAATATGACTGACAACATGAATGGGCAACTCGAACAAGAGGAAGAACCAACATTGAGAGAACTGTTTTCTCCGATAACTACAAATACCCCATCATGCATTGTATACCCCGCCACACCTGGTGGCCGGTTTGAAATTCGGACAAATGTCATCCAAATCCTTCCAATCTTTCATGGCATGGAGCGAGAAGATCCATACCAGCATGTTAAAGACTTCGTGAAATGTCGCTCATCTTTTACCAAAATTTCTGAAGAATCATTCGCTTATTTCCTTTCTCTATAAAGGATAAAGCAAAAGCATGGTTAAATTCTCTACCATCGGGATCCATAACCACCGGATCGATGGTCAAAAGTTTTGTCAAAGTTCTTCCCTATGGCGAAGACGAATGTCTTAGGACGTGAAATCACGGATTTCACGCAAGAGGAAGATGAGAGATTATATGAAGCTTGGGATAGATTCATGGATCTCTTACTCAAATGCCACCATGGATACTCAAAGTGAGATCGGTCCGGTGTTTCTACAATTGACTAAATCAACCAAATAGACATCTGTGGAGTCAATGAATGGCGGATTCCTAAGCCTTAAAGAAACCGAATCTTATGCTTTCTTAGAAAAGCTAGCTGAGGATTCTCAGCACTGGGATTTCACAAAGACTCGGGAACAAGCAGTCAAAGCCCGTGATCAAGCCGGGAGTTCAACCAAGAAAGGAGGACTATATGTAGTAAAGGATTCCCCAGATCTGATGGCTAAACTTGATTTCCTCACTCAACAAGTGGAGGAATTGAAAGTAAAGAAGAATGTGCATATGGTCAATACACAACTTGAGCCATGTTCAATTTGTGCAAGTCCAATGCATATGGCAGATGATTGTCCTTCAATGCGAACTATCATGAAGACACATCGAGCTTAAATGTTGTGAATAATTATGGGCGGAATCAAGGAAACGTTTTCAATGAGAATAACCCAAATAGCTGGAGATACCACCCAAATTTCTCATGGAAACAAGATAATCAAAGAATGCAGCCCAGGAAACAGGGGACGAACTTTTATCCCCAACAAAATTTCAATCAAGGACCGCAGAACTACGGTCAAGGGCAATTTCAGCGACAAGGTTCAATAACCGAATCAATTTCAATACAATCAAAATCAGGTTGGCCAGCCACGACAAATGATCCAGAATTTTGTTTACCTGACCAATGGGAGGTTATCAAAACCAACCACAACAAAATTTTGTGCCGACATTTCCACCACCTAGATTTAACAACCCACAGGGAACTCCTGCCCAACGTCCTCATACACAAACCCCTTCTACTGAGGATCTGATGAAACTCATCCATTCTCACACGTCCTCAATCTCTAAAATAGAGACCCAAATTGGGCAATTGGCATCCTTTCTCTGTGAGAGAGAAAAAGGTTCGTTTCCAAGCCAACCTGTTCCTAACCCAAGGGGCCAAATGGTTGTTGAACAAATATCAACTTCAACACAAGAGGAGAATCAACAACAAATTCGGGCGATCACAACGTTGAGATCTGGAAAGCAGGTCGATAACAAAGTAGTGTTGCCAGAGGAGGAGGAAGAGTCTGATGGAGAAAAGAAATCTGAAGAGAGAGAAGAAATTGATGACAAAGTACAAGCAAAAGAAATATCATATGACAAGAGTGAACAGAAGAAAAGTCTAGCTCCGAAAGCACCGTACCCGCAAAGATTGATGGCACCACTGAGAAATCGCGATGTGGAAGGAATAAATGAGATTTTCAAGCAATTAAAAATTAGTATTCCCTTTCTGGATGCCATCCGTCAAGTACCTGCTTATGCTAAATTTTTGAAGGAATTGGTCACAATCAAAAGAAAGACCAATATTTCGAAAAAGGCTTTCTTAGCCGAGCTGGTTAGTTCAGTGTTGCAAGCAAAGCTCCCAATCAAATACAAGGACCCAGGTTGTCCTACAATCTCGATCATTATCGGCGATAACCGTATTGATCAGGCCCTTTTGGACTTAGGAGCAAGTGTCAACTTGTTGCCTTATTCTGTGTATAAGGAGCTCGAATTGGGAGAACTTAAGACCACTGCGATGACCCTTCAGTTAGCTGATCGGTCCGTAAAGATCCCTCGAGGAATTGTAGAAGATGTCCTCATCAAGGTGGATTCTTTCTACTTTCCTGTAGATTTTGTTGTTCTAGACACTGAACCAACATCAAATTTGAAGAATAATATTCCAGTGATTCTAGGAAGACCATTCCTAGCAACCTCCAATGCGCTGATCAATTGTCGAAATGGGATCATGAATCTGTCATTCGGGAATATGACAGTGGAACTCAACATTTTTAATATTGCCAAGCAGCCCATGGAGGATGACGAACATGCACAAGCATGCATACTCGATGAAATTGTAGAGGAAATATTTAATGCATCTGAATCTGACGATCCTCTAGCAGCTTGTCTTGCGCATTTTGGAGAAAATTTCGATGTGGATCACCTAATCCAAGAAGTAAATCACATGTTGGATTCCACACCACGACTGGGTGAAGAACAGGAAATAGAGTGTGGAACTCAAATTGAATTAATCAAGGAAAAGCCGAAAGAGGAGGAGAAAGTGTCCTTAGAACTTAAACCTCTTCCGAAAAATCTCAAGTATGCCTACCTGGGGGAGAATGAAACTCAACCTGTTATTATATCATCAACACTGGATGCGAATCAGCAAGGCCAACTCATGAATGTACTCAAAGAGCACAAAAGTGCCCTCGGTTGGTCGATAAAATATATCAAAGGCATTAGTCCGACGGTGTGTATGCACCGAATCCATTTGGAAGACAATGCTAAGCCTTCTAGGGAACCACAGAGGAGACTGAACCCTATAATGCATGATGTGGTCCGAAATGAGGTAATCAAACTTTTAGATGCTGGAATCATATACCCCATCTCGGACGGTAAATGGGTCAGCCCCACACAAGTGGTCCCTAAGAAATCGGGAATCACAGTGGTTAAGAATGAAGAAAACATACTGGTCCCTACAAAAATTCAAACAGGGTGGAGAGTGTGCATTGATTATCGGAAGTTAAATTTGATGACGCGGAAAGATCACTTTCCACTTCCATTTATCGATCAGATGTTAGAAAGATTGGCCGGGCATGAGTACTATTGCTTTCTCGATGGCTATTCCGGGTATAACCAAATAGTCATTGCACCGGAGGATCAGGAGAAGACCACTTTCACATGTCCTTTTGGTACTTTCTCTCCAAGCGAATGCCGTTTGGGCTTTGTAATGCACCGACTACATTCCAAAGATGTATCTTTGAGTATTTTTTCGGATATGGTCGAGCGATTCTTGGAAGTCTCCATGGACGTCCTCTCGATACATGGAAACAGTTTTCCTGACTGTTTGAATCATTTGTCGCTAGTGCTTGCACGATGCCAGGAGAAGAATCTTGTTCTTAACTGAGAGAAATGTCACTTCATGGTTAAAGATGGCATTGTTTTGGGACATATCATATCGTCCCAGGGTATTGAGGTCGATAAGGCTAAAGTTGATTTAATTGCCGACCTACCACCGAGGGCGATTAAAAATCAGATCTTTTAAGGCCACGCTAGTTTCTGAGCGTTTTATTAAAGATTTCGAAGATATACGACCGCTCTGGCTTACTTTCCAAAGATGTCCCATTCATCTTTGATGATAAATGTTCTTGGCCTTTGAAACCATTAAGGCCGAATTAATAAAGCTCAATAATTCAATCTCCGGGCCTTCCGTTCAAATTATGTGCGACGCCTCTGATTATGCAATTGGAGCTGTTCTGGGCAACGAATAGAAAAATTACCGCATGTAATCTACTATGCGAGTCATACTCTCAACGATGCCCAATTGAACTACTCGACCACCGAAAAGGAACTTTTGGCAGTAGTTTTCGCGTTGGATAAATTTCGATCCTATTTATTAGGATCTAAAGTCGTGGTATTCACAAATCACACGCTTTCTGCGATATCTGTTCGCTAAGAAAGAGGCTAAGGCACGTTTAATTAGGTGGATCTTGTTGTTGCAAGAGTTCGATTTGGAGATCAAGGACAAGAAAGGTTCAGAAAATGTGGTGGCCGATCACTTGTCACGAATAATTATTGAGAAACCTGACGAGTCTGTTCCGATCTTGGAGCACTTCCGGATGAACATTGTTCGAGATTGATTGCCCACCTTGGTATGCGGATCTTGTCAATTTCCTAGTCAGAAATTACCTCACCATTGGTCAAAGAATGAGAAATCTATTTTCTTAGCTCGGGTGAAACACTATTTTTTCGAAGATCTGTACTTATTCAAATACTGTCCTGATCAAATCATACGACGATGTATTCCTGAATCTGAGCAACCACAAATCATCTCGTTCTGTCATGAGTTAGCTTGTGGAGGTCACTTTAGTTCCAAAAAGACTGCAGCTAAGATCTTTCAAAGTGGTTTTTACTGGCCGACGATATTTAAGGATTGCCATCAACATTGCAAATCCTGTCACAACTGTCAAATGCTAGGCCGAATCTCAAAGCGCAACATGATGCTCAATCCAATTTTAGAAGTTGAGTTATTTGATGTTTGGGGATCGATTTTATGGGTCCTTTCCGAATTCGTTTAGAAATACGTTCATTCTTGTCGGCGTTGACTATGTTTCGAAATGGGTAGAGGCCGTGGCTTGTAAATCTAATGATCACAGAGTAGTGATCAAATTTCTCAAGGATCAAGTGTTTTCACGTTTTGGCATTCCAAAGGCGATAATCAGTGATGGTGGAAAGCACTTTTGCAATAAAGTGTTCACCCAATTAATGAAGAAATATGGTGTTACACACAAAGTTGCTACACCATACCACCCTCGACAAGTGGCCAAGTTGAAGTCTCTAATCGAACTTAAGCGGATTTTAGAAAAGACAATCAATCAAACCGTAAAGATGGTGCGTTAAAAGTGAATAATGACTCTATGGGCGTATAGAAGCATTTAAAACTTGATTGGCATGTCGATCGGTTGGTCTTTGGTAAAGGGTGTCACCTCCAGTTGAATTGGAACATCGAGCATTTTTGGCCGTTAAGTCATTGAATTTCGATTTCAAATCTGCGTACCCAAAGGGTCTCCAAATAAATGAATTAGAGGAACTCCATCGATGCATATGGTATGCTAAATCGTATAAGGACCGTGTATGAAACGGGTTCATGATCAATCTATTCTGCGGAAATCGTTCTCGTTGTTGGTCAACTAGTTCTACTCTACAATTCCGACTTCATCTATTTCGGAAACTAAAACCCGTTAGTGGTCCTTTCAAAATCTCTCGAATACTCCCCAATGGGCGTTAGATATTATAAACCCGAAACACGGAATGTTTTTTGAGTTAACGGTCGTGATTGAAACGTTCCTTGAGAATGCGATTGCATTCTCGACACTATTCTTTGGGTGAGCCAGGCTCACCTGGCCGAGCAATTCCCAAGGTCGAGCTATCGACTTTAAACTAGCGCTCATTGGGAGGCAACCCAATTGTGTAGTTTTCGTTTGGTTTAGGATTTAGGATTTTTAGTTTTTTTCTTTCTTTTTGTTTTATTGTGTTTAGTTTGGATTGTTTTTAATTCCTCAATAGTGTAACCATATTCCCTTCAATATATTTTTTGTCATGTTCCAATTTGATACATATTCTCTTTTTGATCTTTGTGTTGAGCTACTTTTTCAAAGCAGGTTTGGGGTGCGCTACTTCTTTTCAGATCAATGAGGACATTGTCATCTTTAGGTTTGGGGTATGGTTAATTATTTTTCATTTATATGTTTTATCCGAAAAAAAAAAAAAATTATTATTTTGAAGTCATCATGCACATTATTTTCGATTGTTTTCAAACTTTAGTTGATGATGCATGTGAATTTAATTTTGAGAATACTAGTGTCATATTTTGATTACTTGTATCTAAGATGATGAAGCTTAATGTGATATGTTGTGGATAATTTTGATATTCATGCCTAGAATTTTTACACTTATACCAAGCTAAGACTTAGAAATCGATGAACTGTTTTGAATGTTGAATCTTAGGATTTCAGTGGAGACTAAACCCAGTGAGCTTTAGAGCTAATTTCCCGTCATTGATGAGTGAATATATAAACTGGAGTTTTCTTTGAATCGACTTATTTTGCATAATCTCATACACTTCATTTTGACTTGTGACTTTACATGAAATCAAATTCATATCATTATGTTAGAATGTACTGTATATCTACTCAAGACAAATAGGCAAAGTTACTATCTTTTAAGGACATGATTGAAGGCCATCTTTGGCTCGTTTGTGCTTAAAATGCCCCACCTCAAATAAATTTATCTTTCTAGTACCCCTTTGAGCCTATTGAAAATTTACCTTTATACATTCTTTGATAAGCCACGTTAACCTTTAACCCTTCACCATTTCTGAAAATTACTTTACCCTTCTTATTTAGAAATTAGGAGCGAGGATGAGAGTGAGCGAAAAGAGAGTAAGTGGAGAATCTTGAGTTGTGGTGTTTCGAGAGTGTATGGCAAAAAATAAAAAGAAAAGGAGAGAAAAGAAAAGAAAATTGTGAAAAATAATGAAAAATAAAAGTGCTTCAAGAAAAGGAAATTCAAAAGAAAAAGTGAGTTGAGAAAAATAGAAAAAATTGAGAGAGAGTAGAAAAGAAAAGAAGAGAAATAGAAAAAATCAAAAAGTTGTTTCTTTTCCAATTTCTCAGAAACTTTGAATCCCAACTTCCAATTCTTTCTTACCCTTTCCTGAGCCCCATTACAACCCTAAAAAGACCTTCATGATCTGATCTTGCATTAGTAACTGCCTTGTGGAGAGTAAATATGTGATACTTATGACACTTGATATGACATGCTTAGGATATACAAGTATCTTCTTATGAGATTTATTTTTGTTCATTGATTGCATCGTGTTTCATTTATCATGTGAGACCTTTTTATTTGCTTTGTATTGACCTCTCACATATGTGCGAAAACTTATCCACTATCGGTGTTTTTATATTTTGAGAGTATACCTAAAGTGAGGATTGAGTCAAAACAACAGATCCAACGGTTTTCCGTTTGAACTAGTTCTGAGATGAATGAATTTTGGTTTGGTTATGCACACACTTCACGTTTAGGCATGAATGGATGAGCTATCTAATGATTTGAGCATTAGACTAATTTGAATGGATATTAGTATGATTAGTATAACATTGTTATTTAAAATTGAGGATTCGCATGTTGAATTGATTAATGATTTTTGTTTTTGAATGGTATATATGTTATCAAAATCATGTTTTGAAAACTCAATTTTATCGATGATTTCAAAAATATATTGAAGTTTGTGGGTAACTTCACTGTAAACCCTCAGGAGACACAACTCCTCCACTAGGATCACCTAGGGGTTTAAAGGCTTGTTGCACATGCTAAGTGCAATCGTGTTCCCTACGAAAGTGGCATTTATTTTCTTTAGTTTGCTTTGCTCGAGGACTAGCAAAGTGTAGGTTTGGGGGTATGATGAGTACTGAAAAATGAGGATATTTCACCCCTAAATACTTATATTTAGCTGTCCGATGAAGGCTATCTGATGAGATTGATTAGATTTGAAGTGTTTCAGGTAAATACAAGCCAAGTATAGAAAACAGTACAAGAATTCTGAATATAATGTCAAAACACTGCAACTTCGGGTAATCAAGAACTTGGTACGACTTGCGGCTAAATTGGGACCTTTAAGACGGTCGAATTACGAAATTGTCAAAACATGAAAGTTGTAGATCTTTTCGTCAGCTTTCCAACGGCGCAAGAATCGTCTCAATCCGAGTTTGGAATAGAAAGTTATGGCCAAAATACCGAAGCAGTGTCTGAACCAAGAAGAAGTGCTGAATTTCACGGATTTCTGGGGTCGATTAATCGAGCCAGAGTTTAAGTTTGACACGAATATGACACTGTGAACCTGTTTTTTGGGACTCTCTGTCGGCTCGATGCATAGACATCCATTGGTCGATTAATCGACCCTAAAAAAGTGGCTTAGGAAATCTCCGCGCGACGGGTCTATTTAAAGCGACTCAAACACTTCGGGAAAAGAGATCTTTTCAGCATTAGAATAATGTAGGAGATTAGAATTAGAGTTTTTTTTTAGAGAGTTTTAGTTTTTAGTGTTCTTAGTTTTTAGCCGTTGTTTTTCATAGTTAGACCTAGAAATAGGGAAGTTTTATTATTTCTTTTTGAGAGCTTTGTTCCCTTTAATTTTTCAGTACTCATTCCTTCAGTTTATAATTTCTGTTCAAAGTTTATTTCTACATTTATTTCGTTTCTGAAGATCATCATCCGTGTGGATCAACGTAATTTATTTTGAAGTTTGAGGTAATTTTAATTAATGTTATTTTCCCGTCTTTATTTATTTATGTCATTTACTTACAATATGTGTGGCTAAATTTATAGGGATGGGGATCTAATGATTCCCATCCGAGGGATGTACTTTTAATAATATAAATTTAGGATTAAAACATGAGATTTTAATTTTATGGTTGTTGTGCTATCATGAACGGATGAAATCCGCCACTAATCGGGATCGCGTTAGAGCCATGCAGGGATCTCGAGATCTGTGTAATTTTACCCTATCATTGTTATGGTCTTTGTGTTTTTATTGTGTGGATCTAATTACGATTATGTTCGGGATCGAGTGTGCCATGCCACAGGATCTTGGTTACGTAATGGTAATTTTATCTTAAATATCCCTAATCTGAATAAAGTGTGCCGAGCCATGCCCTTGATTTCAGATTTGTAAGTGGTATTCTTGTTGGAATTTTCACCCACTTTGGGGATGACTTTTATTTGAACCTGAGATCATGTGTGTCTAGCCGTGCCCTTGATCCCAGATCTATATATGAAAATCATCTAAGTCCTGATTGCAAGGATGCAACATGGAACCTATTTGGGTGTTGACCATTGATCTTTCATAAAAGATGTTTGTTACTAATGAAATATCTCATAATTTAATCCTTAGATTTATATTATAGGAAGAACGGACCAAAGATGGGAAGATTTAGTATCTTCATCTTTATCATCATCTTCACTTTTATTTGTGAATCATCAATTGAATTTTAGTTTGTAGTCATTAATTACCATCAACCGCTTAAATCATAAAACTGGTAGAATACTGTTAGATCTTCATAGGTTTCTAGAATTGCTTGTCTCTTTTAGATAGTTCAAAATTAATCCTCGTGGGAACGATCTCGTACTCCGCACCCACTATATACAAACCGATTCGTGCACTTGCGAGTAAAACATTACATTAAAAAATATTACATCAGTATGCCTTATTTGATAACTATCAAATCAGTTATGTCAATCAATTGTAATTATCTAAATCAATTGTAACACATGTTCAAATTTTAAAATACAGAATAAAATAAAAAAGAAAATTAAAGAGAGAAGAAAAAGATAAAAATATAAAGCAAACAAAAGCGGCCGCTATCTTAAGATGGCGGAGCGACCGCTTTTGTTTGCTCTATATTTTTATCTTTTTCTCCTCTCTTGAGCGGCCGCTTTAGTTTGTTTTATCTTTTTCTTCTCTCTTTAATTTTATTTTTTATTTTTTCTGTATTTTAGAATTTTAACATGTTTTACAATTGATTTAGATAACTACAACTGGTTGAAATAACTAATGTATGGTAGTTATCGAATAAGGTACACTCTAATAAGATTACAAATATAACAATTACAATTGGTTTATCTAATTTTAGATTACCAGCTCTTGGTTGTCATTCACTAAGCTATCTACTGTAATCGGAACGGGAGAAACAATGGAAAATAAACACATATATAATTAAAAAATAGGTCAGTACTGATGTGAAAATGATTTGGCTTGGAGCCGGCCAATTCTATAAAGTTTCAAAGTATATGACCGTTTCTGCAAATAAGTAAACATATAGGGCCGAAAATGTAAATTTTCCTATTTTAAGTGTAATCACATTAGAAAGACAGAATTACTTCTTTATGATTATTATTGATCTTCACCTTCAAACTTTTGAGCCATCATTTCAGGATGCTCTAATCCTGTAGGGTCAAGTCAATTCACTTCGAAGAGAGAGAGAGAGAGAGAGAGAGAGAGCTCCACACCGCAAATCTCAGCTCTCAACCAACAATTATTAAGTCAAGTAAGGCCAGTTCAAAATCTCCTCTACCCCAATATTTTTATATAATATTATATAAAATAATATATTAGGTTGGGTCACCAAGATTATTTTTGGACCTGACCTAGTCGGATACTTATACTTACAGCCTCGTTCAGGTGTTCCTTGATTTTCTTAGAAAAGTCCAAAATCTTGAAAATTAAGATTCCTGTAGATTATTGGCAGACTCAAATTCCTGACTTTTCTTAAATGCGTTCTTAAGTTACCCTGATTCCTTATTCTTCTCCAAATAACTCAGAATCTTATGGTTTTTAAGTTCAACTTAAAAAAACTCAGAATCGGTTTAATGAATGATTGTGCTACAACCATATAAATGTTACTCAATCATCGGGTTATATGTCGTAATCAGATTTGATTGAAATTTTATTGGCTACTAATCCATGCGAGGTTGAACGTAGTTGACGGATTATTTTTTCAAATAAGATTTCATGAAAGGTAATTATCAAAACATCACATATACAGCGAATTTAATACAAAATTGATGAATTTAATAATTTTGATATTTTTTCTAGAAGGGTGACATTAAAAAATCATTCACTACCTTAAATTAGACGATCAAGATCATTTTTCTTCCCCATCTTCCACACAATAGATCTTAAGATTGTGATCACCTATCAAGTGACCGTGATCATGGGCATACCATGGGAAAGGGATCTCAAGTGTCACTTTGAGGGATGTGTGGCACGTGGAATCATGATCTGACCATTTGATAGGTGCGTCATGATCTCAAAATCTATCAGATATATCAAATATGTATCAACCTGGGACCCAACTAATATGCCTTATTTCGATTATCAATAATTATATATGTATTAAAAAAAATTAATAGTCTACACAAGTTTGTAAGTATTGTAGTGATTGAGTGATTGTTTAGTGCAACCTAGGTGCTAGGTTCAAACCTCTTTAGGTGGGCTCTTAAATTGTGTATGTCCGCAAGCAAGGTATAGCGCTCTCAACTCAGATTTTGAGTGAGTCTGAGCAATTTACTCGGACGAAAGGGGTTGCCGTCACTCATAAAATCTCAGAAAATGGTGGGACCCACCACATCTCACAAACAAGAAATTTACTCTGAAAAACTCAGAATTTATTACCTTTATGAGTTAAAACTCCGATTCTACGCAAATCTCAGCTCTCAAACGAGCCCTAAGTTAAAAATTGGTCTGATAACGGGCCAGCGAACCTATTGACTGTCCTATGATATGAACATCGTCCTATGCTCTACTCGTTTTTATTAGCATTAAGCTCTTTATAACTCGCAATTCTTCATATCTCTTCTCAAGACTTTCCTCTGCGTTCTTCCGTAGCGTCTCAACCCTCTAATGAACATGTCAAAATCATCTCTAGCAACATTTTATAATTTTTTTCATTTTGAATTTTATTCTTTGTTGTTACTCCACAGGACCATCTCAACTTATAGTCACATGAACTCTATCTACAAACAAACTAATACAGAAAATTTATAAATAAGAAAGAACAAAAAAAGAATGGAAGAGATTATTATTATTATTATTATTATTATTATGGCAATAGGGAGATCGGTTGCACAAGATGACCTTTGCAAGCAGTCTAACCACAAGATGACCCGTGCAAGCAGTCGTATTTTCACATGCCTCATGGTATGATCAATCCAAAACAACTCCCGTTTTCGGTTGATTAACTATGGGACATGTGGTTTGAAAAAAAAGATATATATTTTTTACTTTTTTACTTTCGACTTTCATTTGATTGGTCAAAGATATGATAGCGTCCCAAAAATTAAACTTTGACCACATTTTTAATAGTGAATATATATTATATTGTGCTCAAATTTTTTGTGTGGAAGTTAATCAATTTTATCCAAATTATCGAGTCACAAGATTGACACAATGGTCTGGGGAGCATGATTGCAGATATTTCTCTACAACGGGGTATAGTCCCTAGCATCTGTTATTATTATTATTATTATTATTATTATTTATTTATTTATTGCAAACGCCCAACAGCATCCCTATCATAGTTGGATGGCCAAGTCATACAAAAATAGAGGAGAGATTGCATGTGCGGAGAATCTAATCCACATACAAAGAAAATTTAGATCTTCTTTTCCACCATGTGTCAAAGACTCATGAGTTGGTGTTAGGTCTTAGTCATGCCTAGTCATGCCTATAAACTCACCAAAGATTCTTATCACTTTTGAACTTTACCAATTGACCAAATAACAAAACAAATATGATTGACCAAGTAAGCAATAAAAATGTATGTATTAATCCATATCTATCAGTAATTATAGCTAATCAATAATATAATTGGCTTTGCCCATAGATCCCAAGAATTATGAGACCGTGTAAGAATTTATAGAGATTCAGCCACGTGGGTTACCCTGTACCAACTCAAATTAAATTGGTACTTAAGGATGCAGATTTGATTTACCAAATTGAAATCGTAATTTCGATTATTGATTCGATTAGGCCTGAACTGAAACCAAATTGAAACAAATCTGTTCGATTCGGTTTCAGTTTTTATTTTATTCTGTTAAGCATTTTTTGGGTTTTCGATTTTTTTGTATTTTCCCTAATTTTTTTCGATTTTCTAACCTTACCTAACTAGTCTTTGGTTTCAGTCACCAAAACTGATACCGAACCGAATTGAAATCGTGCAGTTTCAGTTTCAAGTCGGCGTCGGTTTGGTTCAATTTGGCCGATTTTCGGGTCAAAACTTGAATCCCTAATTCCAAGTAATTGTTACGATTCCAAGTAATAAGGAATTAATGTACCGCTCCATCACGTGCCATAATATTTTTGGAGTATTGATTAGGACCTTAACAAATGGTATAAGAGCCACCACCACGTTTCGAGTTCGAGCCACGGAAGGGGCAACCGAGGAAAACGACTACCTGGGGGGCCTAAAAAGGGGTACCAGAGTGAATGCCACTAGAGAAAGGGCCTATATGAAGGCAACTTTAAAGAAGCTTAATGGAGGAGGTTTAAAATGGCATCTCTCTCTCTCTCTCTTCTTTCAAAAAAAACAAAGAAAGTTGCTCTAATCCCATCTGTATCTAGTATCTACCAAATACAATGGGTCAGTGTAAAAGATGTTGATTGTATAACCACCTATCCACAATTTTTTTTCCTGTTGATGATTGACCATATCCGATGGTGATAATTTTGCCTCGTGGCACCACTATCATATCTGATGGTTCTAAGCGCCATCATATAACAACTTTTTAGTTATGTGAGCGTTAATTCTTAACTAATTTTTTATAATGAGGGCTTTGGTCTAATCGGGTGAACTATATATACCTGGTTTTCAATGGAAAATTAAAACCTTGGATGGAAGAGAATTCAACGTGAAAGTCAAGATTCCTAACCTTATGGGCTTGTGTGATTGCCTCTAAGCCATCAACGCGCTAAGTTCATTTTACACATAAAGTTTGATAACAATATTGTCAAATGGTATGACTTTTAAAGCATCATTTGGCATAGCTCTTTATGAGCTCCATGCCAGAGCCCGATATACTTACTTTAGCAAGCCCCTTTTGTCCTTGTTAACTCCCTGAAATATAAGATTTACCTGCTCTAGCAGCTACCTCCCTGCTCTCCGCTAACTTTATATCGGAGCAAATAAAATCTGTTCTGACAAAGAGTGAGCAGAGAGCAACGGAGAACTGCTGAAGCAGATAAATCCTGTTATGCAAGGGGGTAGCAAGGAGAAAGGGAGTGTGCTAAAACAGGTAGTAGAGATTTAGCAAAGAAAAAGAGAACTTATTAAAGCATGTAAACCCTGCTATCGCAGAGAGCTATGCCAAACACATCCATCATTATAAGCGTAATTGGGGACAACGTGTAACAAGGTCATTTGAATACACAACCACATAACTTCACAAATGTAATATTAGTCACTAAGGGTCCGTTTGGTAACTTGTATTCTGCCTAAAATACAAGATTATGAAGGATTTTCTTGTAAAATTGTAGTAATCCACTGTTTAGTAATGTGGTGGGCCCCACAAAAACTTTTAACAATATTGGATTATGACTGCTTTTAGAATACAAAAAAAAATCTTTGATTTCATTCATAATACAGGATTCTTGCCATTGTATTATTTCTCGGGCAGTAAAGACTCCTTTCACCCATAATCCATCGTTTGATTTTCAAATGTAAGTAGTGAAATCTTGTATTTTGCACTTTACAGCTCAAAAATACTATTAAACAAACAACATTATAGAAATCTCATAAAGTGTATAATATAGGATTCTACTTTGCAAGCAAATACAGGATTTTGGAAGAATACTTGTATTCTTCATTCAAGTTACCAATCGGGCTCAACCTTTTTCCAAAGTCGACCTAATGGGAACTGCAAAAAGCCCAAATTTGCCTCCAAATTTCAGTCATCAATCCAAAGAATTCTAAATCAAACTACCATTTTTTTTCCCATCTTTAATGTACGATTTTTAATTTTTTAACAGTATCAGCTTATATATGATATGTTTTTAAATAAAACTACTGTCTGATAGGGTGAAATTACCGTTATAGGGCGCTCCTACCACATCACGCTCATGTTAATTTTTGAGAATTGATTTCTCTTTTTTTTCTTCTTGTTTGAAGTTTGGCTGAATTTTTTTCCATGCAATGGATTTGTTTCAAACATATACATATTAGATAGATATACATGATGGTTATAGCTAGAGAACGGTAGAAGCAGAGTAAGAAGAGAGGAGATTGAGGCGCTGTTCTGTAACTCTCTTCTACGAAGCAATTTTCACTTGAAAAAAGTTGGGTTAAAAGTACTTTTCACCCAAAGACTCAGTTACCTCTGGCTAAAACTGTTGCCTTGAGAAGCTGCTTAGTGTTGCTTCTAATAAAAAAACCATTTTTAGCTTGTGAGAGATCTTTTTGAGAAGCACCATTTGAGAGGCATCATGCGACACACCTCTTTACAACACTTGAAAAGTGCTTTTTGGAAAAGGCAAACAGGACCTGAGACTATGGCAGAATCGGCTTTTCACCTTTTCGTAATTAGCCTCTCATGTATATCTTCTATACATTTAACATTTTACAGATTACATGGATAACAATGAGCTCAAATTTTGAACCCAAAACATATAGTAAATATATAAAAGATGTACTAATTTAATTTTAAATTGTGGTGGTTTTCGATTGTTCTTAACACAGCTGACTGCAGGTAGTTGGGTTTCCTTGGCCATCGCACACGTTTAAATTTTGTTGGGTATGATCCCAAAGATTATCAGTAGATAATTTTTTATTATCTTGGCTGGATGAATAACTCAGGTGGGTCAGTTTTCTGTTGCCGTATTGTTGTATCAGTGCTTCAAGTTTCTATAGAATCCTTCTTGGTTGATTAGTTCAAGTTTGATCATTTTTCATTTTCCAAATACCAAAAATGGAGTCCCTCAAAACCCTGGTTAGTTGTGATTTCAGCATTGTGGTAAGGCCTTAAAGGGCCAACTTATAATTTGGTTTAACTGTTAGACCTCAAAATAAGGTTTTCTGATCCAAGATAACATATAGGGTCCAGGCCTAAATGTAAAATGCTAAAGTATTCATGTATAGATAACTCTGGTGGGAACACACACTTTGAGAGAAGTACTTATATTAGAAAGATATGGTAGAGGTGTATCAATAATGGTCGATCAAGCTGAGATAGTCAATCTCTACTTCTCGTGGGATTTTTGAAAAAATTTCTGCACCTTTCTAGAATTTATGAGATATACTCTACACATGGGCTGGCTGAGTCAAAAAAATTAACCATTGTTGTCAACCCTCTTAGCGCCGATTGAGCACGCAAAATTTGGTCCAAAATCGCCGCATATGCGGTGCCCGATTGCACCCTAATATATCAAAGGTTGCTGGTCTTCAACCAAACAGTAGAAAACATGGTTTCCTAGGATACTATGCTTACCAAACACATTTTTGCTTCCCTAGTCAACCAGGTATTCCTAGGAATCTCTCATATTCCTACCAACCCTACCCATTTGTACCCTCCTCTCCATTAAAATATTTAGAAAAGTCCTTAGCACAGCCCTTCACACTAGAAGAAAACCCTAGATCTTAGGTTCTCCACCCCCTACACTTAGAAAATCATCATCAAAGCCCCTTTATCAAGCCTCCAAGCACCCATGAATATGATTTAAGACTACCTCCATGTCTAACCTCTCTCTTTTCTTACGTTGCATTATATTTTTTAAATTTTTTCCTCAACCAAACAGTAGAAAACATGGTTTCCTAGGATACTATGCTTACCAAACACATTTTTGCTTCCCTAGTCAACCAGGTATTCCTAGGAATCTCTCATATTCCTACCAACCCTACCCATTTGTACCCTCCTCTCCATTAAAATATTTAGAAAAGTCCTTATCACAGCCCTTCACACTAGAAGAAAACCCTAGATCTTAGGTTCTCCACCCCCTACACTTAGAAAATCATCATCAAAGCCCCTTTATCAAGCCTCCAAGCACCCATGAATATGATTTAAGACTACCTCCATGTCTAACCTCTCTCTCTTTTCTTACGTTGCATTATATTTTTTTAATTTTTTCCTCTTCCTACCTATTGCATTACTCTGCCAAGTTCATCGCGGACATAGGGTTCGGGAATCAAAGGTTTGCCTTCAAGCAAGGGGAATTACTGTAATTAGGGCTTATTGTATTTATTTTTATTTTCTTTTTACCTTTGGCTTGATCGTCACTCTACCTGAATGGTTTGTCAGCAGCCTTAATAGTGATTAGATTATAGTCGGAAAGCCTTCGCAAAAGAACCTAGCAGTCTTTGGTTACTTGCTTTTGTAAGGACCCAATTTGAAACCAGTTCAGATATTTAATTTTATTTATTTATTTATTTATTTATTTAATGCATTTAGGATTTTTCAGTTTGTATTTAGGGGTCTTTTGGTAATTCAATAAATAGATGGGTATTTGGGACATTTAAGCGGTTGAAAGGAGGAGGCAAGTAGTGAGCATGATTGCAGATATGTATCTACAGTGATATATCACATAGGTTGTATGATAATCAAGATAATCAAATCACATATGCAGTCATGTAAGAGTAATAGCCTAGAAACCAACCATAACCATCTAACAATGAACTATTTTGTGGATCCGCATATTTTATTAGCCATCTAAAAACAAGCAATTGATAGAATGTTTTCTTTAGCATAGCCTATCAAAAGTTAGCCATCAGTTTGGTAGTACGCTCAAAAGATTCATGCCTAAATTATAAATGTATAAGTGTATAATGGGGGTCACCACAAATATGATGTTTCAAAGGCACCATCATATAAAAATTCCATGGATTGGTTCTACCAAGAAGCAGAGCCATGTTTCTGGTGCCTGAACCAACTACAGCAGTTCAAAACATAGTTGATTCTTTGTGCTGGATTCAATCTCAAACATGAGTAACTAGTTTGGATTAATTAATTCTGACGAAGTTTCATTTCTTGTTCTTTTACCTTCTGTTTCTTTACATGTTACTATTTCTCCTGCATCCTTCGAGGTAAATGCGCCATATAAGAGCATTGGGCTTAAGAGGCATGTGGCTGATCACTCTCTCTGCTTCCTTAAGAAATCCTTGTTTGCACAGCAAGTCCACCGCACAAACATAGTGATCGATATCTGGTTCAACCCCATAAACGTCTTTCATTTGCGCAAACAAACCCATCCCTTCCTCCACCAATCCACGGTATCGACATGCCGAAAGACCAGCAAAGAAAGAAATGCTATCCGGTTCGAAACTCTGCATTTGCATTTCTTTGAACCTTTTGAGCGCCTCCTCTACGTGCCCGTGAAGCCCAAGGGCAGAAACCAGAGCAGTCCAAGAGATTAGATTCTTCTCAGGCATCTCCTCAAATACTTTTAGAGAACTCTTGAGATCACCACACTTGGCGTACATGTATAACAACACATTGCATGCAAATGTGTCAAAGCAGCTCAAATTGATTTTGATGATATGACCATGAACTGCACTACCCAAAGCAAGGTTACAGATATTAGAACGGATGCTCAGGAGGCTTACGAAGGGGAAATTGTCTGGAAGAATTTGAGCAATTAGCATGTTCTTGAACAGTTGGAATGCATCCTTGTAGTCCTCATTGCGAGCACAGGCAACAATTAAAATGTTCCAAGATACAATATCTGGTTCTTTCAGTTGTAAATGTTGAATAAGGTTTAATCCCAACCACCGGTATCAATCGATTGAGGTGGGAAAATTAATCGATTGAGTTTGTGAAGTCAACTATCGGTGTCAATCAATTGAGATTGGAAAGTCAATCGATTGACTGATGAGCGGGTGCAGACCCGCAGGATTGACTGTTGAGTTGTGTCAATCGATTGAGGTTGGGATGTCAATCGATTGACTGATGGGCTGACATAGATCCGAAAGTTTTATATAATTGGCTATTTTCGGGAATCTCACTTTAGCCAAGGTTTCCTAAGTAATTAGGAGACTATTTTGGAAGTGTTTTGAATACTTACAACTCTTAGGAGATTTGAGAGATACGTATCCAAAAAGGGCTTTGAGCCTATTGGGAGAAAGTTCTCTTCTCTAGGGAAAGAGAGAGGTTGGTAAAAGTTTCATGTGAGAAATCTGTGAGAATACTTTTGAGAGAAAAAGTATTGAAGAATAGCTTGGGGATTGAAGATCCGATTGAAGTCGTTCTTGTATCGGAATCGTGATTATATTCCGGTAGATCTCTTCTCTATTATTTGAAGGAATGCGTCCTTGGTTTAACAACGGATTTGTTGTTGAAGATCGTGCTAGATCTTGATTGAGTTTGCACTAGAGAGAAGAGAGTGTGTGTGTGTTGTAAACATTCATAAAATAGTGCATATACTCCTGTGGACGTAGCCCTCGATTTGGTGAATGGCGTAAATCTTTGTGTTGTGCGTGTGATTAATTTTTGCCTGAATTTTCTTATTTTTCCGCATTCATCGCGATAGGAAGTTCGTAGAGTGGGTAGAATTCCTAACAAGTGGCATCAAAGCTAGCAAGTGGTATCAGTTCTAACAAGTGGTATCAGAGCTAGCAAGTGATATCAATTTTAACAAGTGGTATCAAAGCGAGGTTTACGCTACAATGACGATGAAGGTCTCGAATGCACGATTTGAGGTGAAGTTTTCTAGGAAGAATAACTTCGCTTTGTAACAAGTCAAGGTCACAGATCTCCTTGTCCAACAAGGCATTGATGATGCCCTATTTGGAAAAGTGATGGGGAAGAAGGCAGAGATGTCCGATGAAGAGTGAAACTCTATTGATAAGAGGGCCGTAAGCACTATCCGATTGTGCTTGTCCGATGAAGTTCTGTACAACGTTCTTCACGAGAGGACGACCGTGGATCTATGGAAGAAGATGGAATCTCTCTATATAACAAAGTCGTTGTCCAACCGACTCTTCATGAAGAAGCAACTCTACACCCTTTGTATAAAGGCCGGTACGCGTATTCATGACCATTTAAATTCGTTTAATAAAATAGTTAGTGAACTATTAAGCATTGAGGTGAAACTTGAAGAAGAAGATCTCGCACTTCTCTTGCTCACCTCATTGCCACCATCTTATGAGCACCTTGTTACCACATTAATTTATGGTAAAGATATTATTGCCGTCGAAGAAGTGACTGCTGCACTTCTTTCTGATGAATTGAGAAAACAGCCCAAATTTAACTCCGAAGGGATTAGTCTCTTAAGCGAAAGGGGTCGAAACCATGATCGCAAAAGAGACAAATTCAGAGGGGATAATAAAATCAACAAGAGGAAACAGCAGGTCCAAATATAGGGGTGACAGAAAGGATATTATCTGTTACTTCTGTAAGCAATTTGGACATATTCGCAAATATTGCAAGCAGAGATTGAATAATAATAAGGGTGATGAAGGGACTTCGCAACAGGCTAGTGTTGCTAAGTCAGATTCCGGTGAAGACCTATTGTGTGTATTATTAAGCTCCAGTCAATTTGATGATAGATGGATCCTAGATTCAGGGGCATCGTATCACATGTGTCCGTACAGGGATTGGTTTGACCAGTATAAGGTAGCCAATGGTGGGACGATTTTGATGGAGAATGACAGTGTATGTGAAGCAGTGGGTATCGGTTCGATCATAATCAAGATGTTTGATGGTTGTGTTCGCACTCTTACTAAGGTTAGGCATGTGCCTGATCTGAAGAAAAATTTGATCTCGTTGGGGGCATTGGATGAGATAGGATGTCGAGCCATTCTAAAATTCGGTAAACTAAAGGTTGTACGTGGTGCTATGACCTTAATGAAAGGTGAAAAGATGGGAAATCTGTATAGTTTAATAGGCAACACAATTAGCGGCAGTGGTGTTGCGGCTACAAAAGATTTCAAAGATCTCTCAGATTTGTGGTACAAAAGGCTTTGTCATATGAGTGAACGTGGGCTGACAGAGCTCATAAAGAATAAGGCGATTTTTGAAATTCAAACTTGTAAACTGAATTTTTGTGAAGATTGCATCTTTGGGAAACAGAAGAAAGTCAGTTTCTCTACTGAAAAATACTATTCAAAGGGGCTGATTGATTACATACATTCAGATGTATGAGGGTCGGCTAAAGTCACTTCGATAGGTGGAGCCAACTACTTTGTGTCATTTATAGATGACCACTCCAGGAAAGTTTGGGTGTATCCGATTAAAAATAAATCAGATGTGTTTCAGAAATTCAGGCAGTGGCAGAGTATGGTTGAAAAGCAAACAGATAGAAAGGTAAAGATTCTCATATCAGAAAATGGTGGAGAATACTTGTCATTAGAGTTCAAGACTTACTGTGAAAATCAATGGATTGTTAGGCACTTAACAATTCCTGGAAACCCTCAGCAAAATGGTATAGCAGAGAGGATGAACAGAATACTATTGAAAAAAGCGCGGTGTATGTTGAACCATTCCGGCTTAAGTCATGGGTTTTGGGCAGAGGCAGTGAACATGGCATGTTACTTGGTCAATCGGTCGCCTTCAGCAGCATTGAACTCGAAAACTGCAGATGAGGTTTGGTATGGAAGACACAGGAGTTACTCTCACTTGAGGGTGTTTGGATGTGCGGCTTATGCATTACTTCAGGGAAGTGAACGATTCAAGTTGGATCCAAAATCCAAAAAGTGTGTCTTGATTGGCTATGGTGAAGGAGTCAAGGGTTATCGTTTGTGGGATACACAATCTCACAAAGTAATAGTTGAAAGAGATGTTACTTTCAACAAAGATGAGTTTCCGATGAAAAAGGCGGAAGACAAACCTCAGTCATCTGGTGAACCTCAGGTACAAGTTAATGTTGAAAGGCATGAGCAAGATGAGAAAGATAATGAAGATGACACAATTTCTCAAGACTTGCAGTCTCAGGTACCGGTTCAGACTACCTTGAGAAGATTAAAGAGGATGAAGAAACGTCATGAAAAGTTTAAGGGCATGGTTTCGTTAACACTTGCACTTATGAAAGAGAATGCAGTGACCATATTGATTAAACCGGCTACACAGAAGAAATTTGGGCATTGCCTAAACTTGATTAACACTTGTTGAAGTCATTGATGCCCGTTGGGGTGGTGACGTGGTTGGAGATGAAACCTTGGTGGAGATTGTTGAATAAGGTTTAATCCCAACTACCGATATCAATCGATTGAGGTGGGAAAATCAATCGATTGAGTTTGTGAAGTCAACTACCGGTGTCAATCGATTGAGATTGGAAAGTCAGTCGATTGACTGATGAGCGGATGCAGACCCGCAGGATTGACTGTTGAGTTGTGTCAATCGATTGAGGTTGGGATGTCAATCGATTGACTGATGGGCTGACATAGATCCGAAAGTTTTATATAATTGGTTATTTTCGGGAATCTCACTTTAGCCAAGGTTTCCTAAGTTATTAGGAGACTATTTTAGAAGTGTTTTGAATACTTGCAACTCCTAGGAGATTTGAGAGATACGTATCCAAAAAGGACTTTGAGCCTATTGGGAGAAAGTTCTCTTCTCTAAGGAAAGAAAGAGGTTGGTAAAAGTTTCATATGAGAAATCTATGAGAATACTTTTGAGAGAAAAAGTATTGAAGAATAGCTTAGGGATTGAAGATCGGATTAAAGCCGTTCTTGTATTGGAGTCGTGATTATATTCCGGTAGATCTCTTCTCTATTATTTGAATGACTGCGTCCTTGGTTTAACAACAGATTTGTTATTGAAGATCGTGTTAGATCTTGATTGAGTTTGCACTAAAGAGAAGAGAGTGTG
The DNA here is from genome assembly GCA_021018995.1 of Chloranthus sessilifolius. Classification (NCBI taxonomy): domain Eukaryota; kingdom Viridiplantae; phylum Streptophyta; class Magnoliopsida; order Chloranthales; family Chloranthaceae; genus Chloranthus; species Chloranthus sessilifolius. Next base: position 18,088,975 of record CM037591.1, on the reverse strand, counting down.
TGTTGTAAACATTCATAAAATAGTGCATATACTCCCATGGACGTAGCCCTCGATTTGGTGAACCCACGTAAATCTTTGTGTTATGCGTGTAATTAATTTTTGCCTGAATCTTCTTATTTTTCCGCATTCATCGTGATAGGGAGTTCGTAGAGTGGGTAGAATTCATAACAAGTGATATCAACGCTAGCAAGTGATATCAGTTCTAACAAATGGTATCAGAGCCAGCAATTATATTGGAGGGCACAACAGATAGTGGAGTAACTGAAGTTGTAGCAAACATCAAGGCGCTAGGAATGAGACCATTGATCGCATACGAGGAAATGATGGAGCTCGTCACATACTCGTTATCATTGTAATTCATTCTCATTATCAGAGAATGTATCTGCTCCAATTCTAAAACTGCAGACGGTTTAAGAACAGCAGAAAACGTGAATTCATTGGGATAAATTCCCAAACGCAGCATTTCTCGCAGCAGATAAATCGAAATCTGACAACCCTTCATTGAGTAACCCGAAATCAAAGCATTCCGAGACACAATGTGTTTTTCAGGAATGTCGTCAAACATATTCGGTGCATCCTCTAGTTCATTGCATTTCACCATAGAAATCAACCAGGGCACTTCCAACAAAAACATCCGCTTCGAGATTGTTCTTAATGGTTTTCGCATGGATGAATTTACCATAATCAGAGACTTTTAAGCCAGCACAAGAACTAACTACACTCGCAAACGTGGTCTGGTTAGGCAAGAATTCATGCATAGGCATAATCAAGAACAGTTTCAAAGGTTTCTCTGGTCTCTCACTCTTTGAGTACGCCGCAATCATCGTGTTCCATGAAACCAACTCCTTAACGGGCATTTCCTCAAATACTTTCTCAGCAAGAGGCATGCTGGAGCATTTGGCGTACATATTGACGAGAGCATTTGCAACACCAGGATAAAAATCTGCACGAGTAAATGCGGATAGAATAGCCATCACAGAAATTTCTGACAGATGAATCTCTGTTCTAAGCAGCTCACGAAATAGAGCCATAGCTTCTTCAACAACCCTAGATTGCGCTAATCCCCCAATTGCAGAATTCCAAGTTACCACATTCTTACGAGGCATTTCTTCAAACAGTTTGAGAACATAATCTAATCTCCCATGCCTTCCAAACAGACCAAGCAATGCAGTCCCTGCAACCGCATCAGCGTAAAGCAGTCCAGCCTTCAGAATCAATGACAGCAATTGAAAGCCCTGAGAAAACGAAGACGAAGACAAAATGCTGCCCAAGGTGAATTGGGTCGGTCTCAATCCTTCATCCATCAATTGTAAGAAAGCCCGCCAAGCTTTTTTTACGTCTCTGTGCCGGTTGTAAGATGCAATAATCGAATTATTCGACACCACATTTCGTTCAGGCATTCTCTCGAACAGTTGTCGCGCGGTTGATAATTCGCCAATTGCAGCTTATGCAGTGATGAGATTGTTGTTGATGAAGACGCTTTAGTGGGGTGAGGAACCCATGGTGATGGTGAGGGCGTGTAGAGATTTGGTAGAGCGAGGGGATCGGGTTCTCGAGCATGCTTGAAGTAACAGAGGGAGCTCATGCTGTTGGGGATTTCTATGGACGTAGTGGTGGCAAGTTCCATAGAAGATGAAGAAGATGGAGGAGGAGCAAATTGAGAGGCGATTGTAGAGGAGAGAGAAGCGTCGAGGGCCGGTCCTAAGAATTTAGGGGCACAAAGGCGAGTTCCTAAAATGGGGCCCTCTTTGATATTACTTTGAAAAAAAAAATCCGCAACAATTATTTTTTGACAAATAAAATAATACTCGTATTCTTAATTAAATTAGATATAGTTTTATATTCCATTCAATTACATATAATTTGAAAATCCAACTAATAACATAATAAAGATATATATTGAAAGAAAATGTAATACAAAAAAAGTAAAGCTAAATAGTATAACATACCTGATGGGTCGAGTAATCCAAACAATAACTTTTTGGCATCTCTAAATTTGTTCATCTACACTCGAAAAGAAAAAAAAATAAGGTTTTATGTTTTAGAAAAATATAAACATAAATATAAAAATACTATTTATATTATACAATTACCTAAAAAAATTCATTTATCATCCACATTCGAAAGGAAAAAAAAATAAAGTTTTATGTTTTAGAAAAATATAAACATAAATGTAAAAATTCTATTTATATTATACAATTACCTAAAATATTTCATTTAAATGACTTATCAATTTTGATCTACTGGTTGAACTTAATTTCGTGTTCAACCAGATTTTCAGCCATTGGATGAAAGAGAATCATGGCTTAAGTCAAGATTCTCTTCTATGAACTAGTTGGACCAGACCATTGCCCCATGTGGGTCACGGTATCTTTGGGTAACTTTTTTTTGGCATGTGTATCACCTGACTGTTCGATAATATGCCCATAAAACTATTTTCGTCATTCGGTTTAATACCGTCAACGATTAGTGAGGGCTATCTAAATTAAAAGGTATCTTTAAATACGCTCACCGAACCTTGAAATGCACCCACCCCAAAAATCACTGATTGCTTTAAATCATACGATGGAGATAATGTTTCCCTCCAATTGTCCATACAAGGGATCTTGAGGCCATAAATGTGCCATCAGATAATTAGTTTTTTATCTCACATGTCATAAATCCTAAGCACACATCACACCCAAACATGACTTTAGGGCCACATTTTTTGCATCTATGACTTGTGAAATAAAAAGCTACCCGTCTAATGATAAGTTCATTGCCCGAAGATTCCTTGTGTTGAAGATTGGAGTGAAATACAATCTCCATTGCATGATTTAACGCAATCAATAGCGTGGGCACATTTTAAGATTCGATAGGTGTATTTAAAGGTATCCTTTATTAAATTGGTAGGAGTTGGTAGTAGGCAAGTTTTAGGGCTTGTGTTACTCCCACAAATATTTTATAGCCACCTCACTTAAACAAAGGGAAAATCTGTTTATTTTTTAAAATTAGCCAATGAAGGTTGTTTTACACCTCAACCTTCCACAAAACAGTCAGATGTCAAATATCCCAAAAAGTGAACGTGAACCACTTACCGTTAAACGCAATTCACATTCACTTAATGTGTACAACGTGGAATCAAAATTTGACGGTTTAATAGTAGGTCCATGATCTCAAGATCTACTGTGTGGATGATGAAAATCGATCTCCATCATCATATTTGAAGCAATCAACGATTTTTTCCTTCATTAAAGTGAGGTGGCTATGACATGAAGTTGTTTGGTAGTAATATCAGTTTTTTTAATTGTTTATGAATTAAATAAGTACCCAACTCTCCCTACAATGCAAAATGCAAAATGCAAATATGCAGTTTGGGTTTCAAATCGTCATGTGTATAAGGGGCCTTTCACTGCCACAACCCCTTAACTTAAAAAATTCTAATTACTAAATAAGATAAAAATTAAATTAATATTTAATTAAATACATTCAATCATCAAGATTTAAGAGAGAGAAAGAAATAGAATCAAAGAAACTAAAAGAGAGAAAAAGAAAAAAAAAAACTTAAAATCACAAAAACCTTAATTTAGGATTGACTGATGAAAGAGCCGAAGAGGGTGCCAGGGTGGGGCCCAGGGATGTTAGATGCAATGTTCCCTCCGGTGTTGGGGCCGGCCGATGGTGGGTGGGGTCGCGATGGTGGTGTGGAGCAGAGAGAGAGAGAGAGAGAGAGATGAGAATAGTTGAATAGGAGGCGACTGAAAGAGGGGTGGGTAGGGGTGTATTCAGTTCGGTTTGGTCGGTTTTTTACCAAAACTACAAACCAAACCGGTCCTAATCAATTTCTAGATTTTCAAACCAAACCAGACCGTCCAACTCTTAAACCAAACCAACTCAATTCGATTCGGTTCGGTTTGGTTCGGTCGATTTCAGTTTTCTTATAAGTTCTACTTGCACATCAAAATTTTCTCAACTTCTCAACCGGTTTTCCTATAAGTTCTATTTTACCGCTTTAGGATTTAGGAATAGGCTAAAGACAAGGGTAGGATTTTATATAAAAATATGCATTTTACTTAAATGCCCTTTAAAATTAATCAAGACCCCATATATATATATATATATATATATATATATATATATATATATATATAGGAAAAGGCCTCAGTCCTCCATGGGAGGACGGTCACCGTCCTCCAACTTTTCACGTGGAGCTCCACGTGACACCCAAAACACTTTTTGGGTGCCACATGGACCTTGGGTGCATTGCTTAGATCATCTTTGAAAAAAAAAAAAAATTAAATTCATCTCCACCGTGTATATTTTGAATCGTGAAATGTAGACTAATAAAAACTGTCAAACTTTCACTTGTGGGTTTAAAATTTATTTTTTGATATATATATATTTTTTAATATTGATTTAAATTACCCACTTGTGCTCCATGTGTCACCCAAAAAGTATTTTTGAGTGCCACGTGGAGCTCCACGTGGATCTTGGAGGACGGTCACCGTCCTCCATTGGAGGACCTAACCGGCTCCCATATATATATATATATACAAATTACATTTGATTCGGTTCGGTTTCGGCTTGGGGGGAGGCTTAGAACCGAAACCAAACCAAATTTTTCGATTTTCCTTTTTCCAAATCAAATCCAAACTGAACCTGTGACAGCCCGGATTTCGGCACCCCGAAACTCGTGCCATCAGCATGATCATCTTGACCGTGCCCTTTAGCTAAGCACGGAACACTGGTATATCAAGCATCCAAAAAGTATAATTAACGAAATTGCGGAATTTAAATCTATATTAATTAACTCCTCAAAAGACAGTTCTACCCTCATGCCTCTGCATGAATGGAGAACCGATCCGAACCATCGATGATAGAAATCATCACGGATGGTTTGTCCCAAAAGAATAATCTCAACTCCTTATATACATGGTTTTAAACAAATCAAGGCTTGACATACCAAGCCGTACAAAATCTCTCTAAAAGCCCTCAAAGCGGCACAACGGAGTCCTCTAGAAGAAGTCCTCAGGAGGTGGCTCCAATTCACGCAAGAAGGTCCCACTCACGGATCGGCCTCAAGCCTCGGCACTGCTAGTAGTGGACCCGGACGATAGTCTATAGGGTGAGCTACATCCTAGCTCAATAGGGAACAAACACGGTTGAACATATAAATTATAACTCACATATATTCCATGATATGCCATGCATGATTGTCTATGCTATATTATTGAAAACAGTTAAAAGCATTTCATTTTACTGTTCATTACTTATGTTTTCATTTATCATGAATGATGCTGAAAAGGCCTAAAGCAAAACTTAAACTTTCAACTTAAGTAATCCCCGAGCAATATAGCATCGAGCCCCGATGAGATACCCTTCATCGTCATCTATATAGACAGTTTTAACGTATTCCCTGGGAATACAATTATAGTACCCAAGCCCCTTTCCCCTGGGGATTGGTGGCGGGGTTTCACTTGTCTCAATCAACTCCCCTGGGGTGTGCTTACTATGTACGGATAAGCCTCCGCACTGGCCTACGGTTTCGCCGCCGTATCGGTCACGGATATCCTGCCGTGTCAGTCGTGGATATCCCGCCACGTCGGTGGGGTAACCTATCAAACCTCAAATAACAAAAATATCGGTGCCTTACATATAGTTATTCACCGTGTAAGTGTGCTATCTTATATCAGTTAGGCCCTATCAACATGATTTAATCTTGGATACATCCGTGGGATGCATTCATTTACTTGCATCACACCGGATGCTCTTATCTCTTTACTTCTTCATCCCCTGGGGATGGCTCATTTGAATTACTTCTTATGAATGTCACACGCACACACACTTTTCACAATCTTTAAGCAATTAAACATTTGAATTGAAATCTATATCACTACATACATGCTCTTGTAAAATAAAGTACATGTTCAAGGTGTTCCCTACCTCAAGTCTTCATTTGATCAATGCATCAAGGTCCCACGTGGCTCCTTGTGCACTAGTCCACACGTACCACCTATGGTACCATATAACAGGTGAAACACATCACAAAGGATGCAATAAAGAAGGTCTAAGACTCTCCAAGAATCTTAAAGTCAAACCCAAAAGTCAACATATTTTATCCCAGTCGATTAATCGAATCTGATTCGATTAATCGATTTCCAAAATCGATTAATCGAAAGTCAATATCGATTAATCGATTTTCAAATCGATTAATCAAGATTTTCATTCGATTAATCGAATCTCATTCGATTAATCAAAATTCTCTGTTTCGCAAAGTCGATTCTCAATTCGAGTAGTTCGATTTTCAAATCAATTAATCGAGATTTTCATTCGATTAATCGAAATTCTCTGTTTCGCAAAGTCGATTCTCAATTCGAGTAGTCGAGTTCCTAAAATCGATTAATCGAAAACTGAAATCGATTAATCGAAATCCCATTTCGATTAGTCGATTTTCCTCAAGCCATTTCCTCCAACCACGGGTCCTGGAGTTCCCTGATTAATCGACACTCAAATCGATTAATCGAATCCAAAAGTCGATTAATCGAACGAACTCAATTAGATTAATCGAAATCGAACCTCGACCTTTCAACTACAGCTAATTCGATTAATGAGCAATTTGATTAATAAAACCAATTTCGATGTCAAAATTGTGATTGACCCTTTCGGCAGTTCTTTAATCTTCTTCATACTTTTCCTCTATTTTTCTAAACCATTATCCTATGATTTAACCCACTTTCAACCATAACCTAGCCTCTACGATCTATGCATTTTATTCACAAAAATTTTACCTTAAATCAATCTCAAATTGATTTCAAATCAAATGGTTGGAAGGCTAGGGTTTCCAGCTTTGGCTCTAACAGATCCAAACCGTGTTGAATCCGGCTTTTATCGCTTGAATCCCCCCTCCAAATCAGTTGTAATAACTCCTCTCTTTACTTCCTCTCTCTCTCTCTCTCTCTCTCTCTCTTCTTTACTTCTCTCTCAACCACCAAAAACACACATTTAGGGTTATTAAACCCTTTTATTCCTTTCCTCACGTGTGTGTGTTGAGCACATACACCGCGATAGGTGTATGCGACTTCACAATTACAACACACACCACATAGACATTCAATTTGTCACATCTCATCCGTTCATCACACCTCATGCTAACTATTGGACTTCCATTTGGTCAAACCTATGACCGATCGGGCACGGATCCCGAGGTCATAGTTTAGCGTGATTTTTCGGGCTATTACAGAACCAAACCCGGCAGTTCGGTTCGGTCGGTTTGGTCCAAAAAATACAGTAGCCTTAGGGGTGGGTGTTTATTTTTTTCATTTAAAGGCTTAAAGCTTAAGTGGGCCCACCCGATTCCGTCAAGCCTAACAGCCTAACTTTAATTTGCATTGTGAGGGGCCCATGTTAACTGGGTTTGCGGCCCCTCTAAAAATATTTTCAAATGAAAAAATCACTTTAAAAAATTGCTATTCTACGTTTGGGGCCCCTTAAATTTCGAAGCCCGAGGCAGCCGCGTCTATGGCTTTGGTTCAGGTCCGGTAGTGAATTAGAGAGGTACTTAATATCAAATCATATTTAAAGACTCACAACTCTCTACACCTTTTATCATGCCTCAAATGGGCTTCACCCTATCTAAGAAATTATATGCCATGAACAAGCCGTTTTTGCCATGCTACACAAATAAGTTGGATTTTTTTTTTCTATCAAAAAACAAAGAGTAGGGTTTTTTTAATGCGTCGGGCCAAGCCTTAAATGGCCCAATTAATCATGTCTACATGGATTCGTGAAAGGTACTCCAAACCTTTATCCTACTTCAGAGTCCACGTGGAGGCGTGGAGCTCCATATAGCACCGGTGCCCCCACCAAGATACTGTTGTTTGATTTGTTTCTAAAAAAAATATAAACAACACAATCTAAGCAACATTTCGACTTCCTATTTTTAGGCTTAAAATTTGACAATTAAAGCACACTTAAAATTTGACTTGTAATGTTAAAATTTAGGAAAATTTATGTTTTCAAGTTTATAAGTTTGCTTATTTGCAAAAATAGCCTTCTAGTTTAAAACTTTGTAGAATGGGTTAGTTCCAAGCCAAACTGTTTCCACATCAACACCGACCTATTTTTTCATTATATCTGTTTATTTTTCATTATTTTTTGTTGCCCCTTTTTCTAGTTCCGACTTTAATAGGTAGCTCAGTGAACGATAACCAAGTGTTGATAATCTAAGATCAGATAAACTAATTATAACCGTTATATTTATAATCTTAGGAGAGTGTACATTATTTGATAACTACCGCATATCAGTTATCTCAACCAAAATCAATTATAACTCATATTAAAATTCTAAAATACAGAAGAAAATAAAAAAAAGATTAAAGAAAAGAGAAGAAGATAGAAATATAGAAGAAACAAAAGCGGCCGCTATCTTAGGATAGTTGTCGCTTTTGTTTGTTCAATATTTTTATTTTCTTTTGTATTTTAGAATTTTAACCTGTGTTACAATTGAGTTAGATAACTACAATTGGTTAAGATAACTGATATATGTTAGTTATCAAATAAAGTACACTCTAATACGATTGCTATTTTTATTTTAAGATAGCGTGCCGTTATTTTAAGTTAGCGCACTTTTGTTTGTTATATATTTCCATCTTCTTCTTGTCCCTTTCATCTTTTTTTTATCTGTTATAATTTATTTAGATAATTACAATTAGTTGAGATAATTGATGTGTGGTAGTTATCAAATAAGATACACTCTAATAAGATTATAAATATAATCGTGTACAATTACAATTGGTTGATTTAGATGACTACAATTGATTGTCGTTCACTGGACTACTTACTGGAGTCGAAACTGGCAAAAGGAACGACAAAAAATAATAAAAAAATAAATATATATCTAACGAAAAAATAGGTCGGTGCTGATATGGAATTGGCTTGGCTTGGAGCTGGCCTAGTCTATAAAGTTTCAAACTATATGGCCATTTATGCAAATAAGCAAATTAATAGGCCCAAAAATACAAATTTCCCTAAAAATTTAATTTTAAATTTTTTCTTTGAAAGTTGATTCATATAGCCTATTGAAGCTATACTAAAGATATTTTGGGAGCTTTGTTATATATTTCTATCTTCTTCTTGTCTCTTCTATCTTTTTTTTATCTGTTACAATTTATTTAGATAATTACAATTGGTTGAGATAATTGATGTGTGATAGTTATCAAATAAGGTACACTCTAATAAGATTATAAATATAATCGTGTACGATTACAATTAGTTGATTTAGATAACTACAATTGGTTATCGTTCACTGGACTACTTATTAGAGTCAGAACTGGAAAAAGGGACGACAAAAAATAATAAAATAATAAATATGTATCTAATGAAAAAATAGGTCGGTGCTGATATGGAATTGGCTTGACTTGAAGCTGGCCTATTCTATAAAGTTTTAAACTATAGGATCATTTATGCAAATAAGCAAATTAATAAGCTCAAAAATACAAAATTTCCTAAAATTTTAATTTAAAATTTTTTCTTTGAAAGTTGATTCATATAGCCTATTGAAGCTATACTAACGATATTTTGGGAGCTTCATGGAGCTCCAAATATTTTGAGTGGCTCCACATATTTTGGGTGTCGTGTGGGGTTTGTGGAGCCCCACTTGATCTTAGACTACTTATCACATGCACTGCATGGGAGTACACACCCCTTTTCCTGAGTCACGCATGAGTCGAGTGATTCTCGAGTCACATGATTATATTATATTATATTATATTATATATATATATATATATATATATATATATATATATATATATATATATGGCCATAAAGTGTCATCAAATTATGTAAATATGGCTTCACGCCACAAAATGGATTGAGGAATTAGGGACTTTTCCGATGCCAACAACAGTTCCATCCCGCTCAGTATAAAAATCCTATTTTTGATTTTCTAAGAAGTAAGATATATATATATATATATATATATATATATATATATATATATATATATATATATATATATATATCTTATATAGGAAAAGGCTTCTATCATCCATTGGTTCTACTTATTTTGGGGAAAACCCCAAATTGGCAGGACACCAAATTGATGACATAGAGTGCGGGGTGCATCGGTTAGATGATATTATAAATAAAAAAATCGAAAACTCATCACCAACATTTTTTTTTATCCTTGGAATTTGAATCGTTGAAATTAGTCAAACTTTGACAAAAGCATTAATTCATTAAAAAAAATTGATCTAAATCAACCATGTGCTCTGCATGAGACCCAAATAGTGCTTTGGGTGTCATGTGGAGCTCCACAAAATCTTGGAGGACGCTTGAGTGCCCTCCCATGAAGGATGAAATCAGCTCCCATATATATATATATATATATGGAAATAACCCTCCAGTGGAGGATGGTGAGCATCCTCGAAGATCCTACATGGAGCTCTATCTAGTGCTCGTAATACTATTTTGATACCACATAGAATCCAGGTGCATCGCTTAAATCATTTTGAAAAAAATAAATTGAAAACTAATCTTTACCATGTATTTCTTTAGTAATAAAGATTACTTTACCATGTATTTCTTTAGTAATAAAGATTAGTCCAAGTATGACTTGTGCTTTAAAAATAATTTTTTGAAATTATTTTATTTTAAAAATGATCTGAACAACGCACCTATACTTCAAGTGGTACCCAAAATATGTTTTGAATGTCACGTGAAGCTCTGCGTGTATCTTGGAAGACAATTATCGTCTTCCATTGGAAGACCTAACCAGCTCCCTATATATATAATTATCTTTTCACTTAAGTCATGTGATATAAGCCCATCCTCGAGCTTTTATTGGTTTCATGTCATTTCAGTTGACTTTTCAAGAGTAGTTGAAATGATATGCAACCAATGAGACTCGAGTCATGTATTTATATCCCATGACTCAAGTTAGATGAAAGTATATATAATCATCTTACTCAAGTCATGTGATATAAAATCATCACTCGAGCTTTCATTGGTTCCATGTCATTTAAGTGACTTTTCAAGAGTAGTTGAAATGACAAACAACCAATAGGACTTGAGTCATTAATTTATATCCCTTGGCTCAAGTTTGATGGAAATATATATAATCCTCTCACTCAAATCATGTGATATAAGCCCGTCACTCGAGCTCTCATTGGTTCCATGTCATTTCAGTTGGCTTTCAAGAATAGTTGAAATGATATGCAACTAATGAGACATTAGTCGTAATTTTTTATCTTTCTCTACAAATAAGCTCATGACTCGAACTATCATTAACTACAACAACTATCTTTGACTTTTTAAAGACACCTAATTTGACATTCAACTAATGGCACATCGAGTCATGGGCTTATTGAACGATGGTCCCACATCGCCTGGGTCAATGGCCTTGGGCTATATATAATAAACTTGGGTAAACCTCACCTTACAAGCTGATTTTGTGAGGTCGAGTTAGGCCCCATTGGATTTCTACATGGTATCAGAGCAGATAGCCACATGGATGTAGAGAGACACATTACTTGTGAGGGGCACGTGAACAATAGTCCCACATTGCCTAGGTCAATGGCCTTGGGCTATATATAAACTTGGGCAACCTCACCTTACAAGTCAGTTTTGTGGCCCATGAAATTCTACTTTTATGTCCCATGAATCGAGTGAGGAAATCATTTCCCATTTCATATCACCCTCTTACATTAAACATAAGTAGTACTCTGAGCTTAGGTAGGCCAAAAAATAACCAAAATTTAGTAGTGATCGCTGAAGACACTTTATATGAACTTTTTTTATAAGAGCACCTACTTATGCTTCACCATTTTTTATATAAAAAGCAACCACTCGAGGCACCCATGACTTCTTCTTCTTCTTCCTCCACTCTAGCAAGTCCACAATGATGACGACGATATCATTGAATCACCCTCTTATCTTCTTCTTCAACTTCGGCAAGTTGTAAAACAATCGAATTTGACAAAAAAACTCAAAAGAACATTCAATGACAGGGGTTCCCACTGTTAGTGTCACAAACAAGTTTATTTGCAATCTGATTCTGGGCACCCAACGTCAAATGTAAAAAATTGGATGCGGGTGCTCATTGAATTTTTTTTTTTTTCCATATTATAGTTGGTACCTGCTGTCATCATTTTTTCAAAATTTTTTTGTGAGAGTTGTTTGGTACTTCAATGATGTGATCATCATTATTGCGACTCGTTAGAGTTGAAGACGAAGAAGATAAAAAAGAAGACGAGGGTACTTTAGTGATGTTGTCACCGTTGCTACTCTTCAAAGAAGAAGAGGGTCCTTCAGTGATGTCGTCATCATCGGTGTGACTTTCCGTCGTTGAGGAGGAAGAAGTTGATGCTTGAGGTGGTTGTTCATATAACTTAAAATAAGAAGTGGGAATTTTCCATTATTGAAAAACATAACATATTTTGGCTGTGTTTGGATTAGCTCTTGTAAGAGCAAATTTAACTTCCCGTATAACTCTCCGCTAGAGCGGAGAGCAGTTTTATCACTTAAAACAGCTCCCCACTAGAAGAGATAAAGATGAGTAGCGGTGTTGTCAAACCTGAAAGTTATTCTTAGTCCGAGCCAAAGTACGAAAGAGCCGCTCTCTGACACGTGCCAATAGAAGTACCCAAACAACAATTGATTTACTAATAAGTCGTCTCTCATTTTTTTCAGTTATATAAACACCCTCTAATTCAAAGGTCCCCATTCCCAATAGGGCTGTGTATTTTTTGGACCGAACTGACCAAACCAACCTAATTGGACCGAACCGCCAAGTTTGGTCCGATTTAAGCTTGGTTTGAAAAAAAGGAAAACCAAAAAGTTTGATTTGATTTCGATTTCAAGCCTCTCCAAGCCAAAACTGATCGAAACGAATTGAATTTAGTTTGAAAGTAATTATATATATATATATATATATATATATATATATATATATATAGGCAGGGGTTCAAGTAAAATGCATATATTTAAAAGGCATTCAAGTAAAATGCATATTTTTATATAAAACCTTATCTGTGTCTTTAGTCTATTCTTAAATCCTAAAATGGTAAAGTAGAACTTATAGGAAAAACGGTTGAAAAAATTTGGATGTACAAATAAAACTTATAGGAAAATCGAGACCGGCCGAACAAAATTAAACCGAACCAAATCAAATCAAATTGGTTTGATTTAAGTGTTGGACGGTTTGTGGGTTTGGTCCAACATAAAAAGTTTGAAACTACTACCAAACGAAAGGAGAAGTGAAGAATTGAGGCGGCAAGCAATGAAAATAGAATGGAAGAAGAAGACGAGCGGCAACAAGCGTTCTCGATCCACCATCTCTGCCCACCCAAATCTCCCTTTCGACCAACCAAACGAACATGAGGAATCAGATGATAAAACCCTAAACCCTTCAGAGTCTTCTTCAAATCCCCATTTGCACCTCGCTGATTCCTTCCAATCTCAAGGAAATAAGCTTGCCGAGGTATTCATCTCTATAGCTTTTGAATTTATTTATATATTTTGTGTTCTTATCTTTGTTGTTTCAGTTCAAGAACTCTCTAAATTTGCATAGAATTTGCTGCATAAACACCAGAAATCGAACAATTAGTGAAAAAATCTGGAATATAAAACATTAATTTGTATTTTCATCGTAATAAGTCAATTTTTTTCTTATCTATGGGGCGCGATTAGACTAGATTAGGTAATTTAACAGTGTGAGGTCATTTTTTTATCCGTCAATAAAGTTTTGTCCATGTTGGTGAGGAAGAGTTTGCAGTATCAACACCAGATATCAAACAATTGGTGAAAGGGGTGGGTGATAAAACTTGAGTCTTGGGTATATAGGTGTATTTTCTTTATGATAAGTCTATTTTTTCTTATCTGTCACGCACGGATTAAATTAGATTAAGTAATTTAATAGTGTGCCCGTAAAATTTTGTCCATGTTGTGACAGAATAGATCGCCTCGTCTGATGTGAGCCGGATCAATATAAGATTCGTCGCGAGACTGGAGATTACCGATAACGTGAGCGTTTTTCTGTGAATGGATGTACACCTTGCTAACTTCGTAATATGTTTGAGATATTTTTGGTAGGCGGCGGTAAGCCCCTTTTTATGGGTGCGCAATGGATCTCGTAACGTTCGGATTTCTCAACGTTATAATGAAACTATTAATCCAAAGGGCCTAGAATTCTGTATTATGATACCGCACGCGATAAGCGGACAAACACATCAAATGTGTTAAGGCGACAAGCGGACAAACAAATCTTACTAAATTTTATATAAAATTGGGCTCTCAAAAATTGTGAACCAATTTTTCTTCTCACATTAAAATTCCCTTCATTAAGCTTACATTGAAATTTGAGTCCATTATTACAAATGACCAGAAATAAAGGTACGGTTAACTACTGTAAAGTCTTTTTAAATATTTAATACATAATTGACATCGTCTAACTGATTATCCACGCCGTCACCCTCATAAACCGTATCATCTACTGGTACATCAAGTCCACCGGGGTAGTGTAGTCCATATCTTCACCTGCAGCTGTTAGTTTTTGAGGGATGAGTTTACTCAGTCACGTAAACTCAGTGAGTTGCACAACCGATCCACCACAATCTACTCAGGTGATCGTGGGTCGAACCTCATGAGTAGAAGTGAATCTTTTAAAATTCTATATAAGCAACATAATAAAAGTTCTCATAAATATTATCTAACTATAAAGCTGAAAGAGCGTAACAATTTTGAATGCATATGATGCTTCAAATGCTTATCACTTTTCTTACTTGTTTTGTCAACTTAACTTACGTGACATATCTTAAATCTTATTGTAGCTCCATATGCCTATACAACGTACTTCGCATTATACTTAGTTTACATAAATGACCTGTGCCAGGGCCGCTGCTCGAGCCTATCACGCGAGGTCCAGATAACCACCTAACCTCCGTATTATATTGTATCCTGATGAGGTTGTGCTCATAAAAATCAGTGTCCCCTTATATCGGGACATTGTCATATCATATTGCCCTGAAGACCTGTCTTGGCTGTAGACATTGTACCCTTACAGTGGCTCGTAAGGTATGACACGTGTAGAATTTAATTCATATTTAGCTGACCTTCACAGCGTATCTTAACATATTCGTATCTTATCTTATTCATATCTTAATATAATTGTATTTTCTTATCATTTGCATACAACTTAAATTAGGGTGAGTCATGATGTGATAAACTTCACTAAACCACGCTTTCCACCGGACAAGTTGCGTAGTAACCTGGATGTACTTCGTGTGGCAGCCCATACTCCCATAGAGGTGTTGCATCCGTACATGGATGCTTACATTCTAAGTTCTACGTGACCGTGAAAGGAATCCCACCATGACGAATGCTTAAAAGTCGTGTATCATATCTTATTTCTTGTTAACCTACCATATACATGCCCTAATGTATCATCTAAGTGATGGATGTCAGACAATGCAGATGGAGCATATAATAAGAAAGCAACTGACCATAAGGGAGCTAATATTACTTGTAATGTTTCGAACTATGTTTCAAACAGACAAATCAATCATAAGGAGAGGTTAGTGAACTGATCTCAAGTCAATCACAAGTTATAGCATAAGTCAAACTTTGGCTTGTGGCGTTGGAAGCTTTGCATTTAATGATTAGATGTTACTAATTTATGATCAACCTTAAGACACTTCTTGAAGTGAGAATGGGTTAGTCTCATTGAATAAATCATCTTGATTTGATGAATTTGAGCTAATCGTAATAATTCTAAATGAAATTTAGACCATGTGTGGCTTTATTTCGTATAGATCATCAGATCCAAATTCACGGATATCGATGTAATTTATATTAAGTTTCAATTACTCTAATCTTATAAATACAATTATCATAAGATAATGTCAGGGGTTTTCTTTGATTTGGATTCTTGTAGGTCTGATTACACCATTAATCGAGCATTCCTCACTTCACGGTCACGATCATCTCATTGTACGATCATGGGATACCACATGCCTCATGTCATGGATAAATGATACATCAAATGTGTCCACTAAGACTTAGAAGGTGGGTTGTGCCCATCCTTGAATATTGGTCCTCCATTTCTCAAAACTCGCTTTTGACTACTTTGGGTATATGGGTCATTAAAGGTCTATAGGCTAGACGGCTCACCTAAGAAGGTCCACGAGCTGTGTGGTGATTGGGGTCTTGAATGACCCATATTATTGGTGGACCAGACCTTATGTGTATGGGTGATGTCCCAATTTTACTAAAGTAGTCTTATACCTACAAATTTTCTAATGGCACATCATGGCGATAAATCTAATAACTCACGAATCTTGAGATCCGTGAAAATGCTTAAAGCTAAATTTCTAGTGGACCTAGATTAGTGAAAATGAAGACTTTTTCATTTACTGAGATTTCCTAAATATGGAAAAATTTACATGAAATGACGATCCGAAGGTTTGGATTCCATCAATGCTTAAATTAAATTTGAGGTGCATTTAAGAGCTTAAATATATCGGTTATGCGATATCGGATTTGGTAACCACATAGTGTTCTAGAAAATAAGGTAGGATTTCCATTAGGGCTCCTCCCTAATTTGGTATTTTTTTTAAGGTCATAAAGGGGTTTAATGTTGGCCATTTTTCTAGTTTCCTAAGGATTATGAATTTTAGGAATTGTTAACAGTTAATAACTTTGATTGATAAGTTTTTCGGGCTATGCTATCCGTTGGATAAGAAGAGACCCAAAATTTAGTGGGGGTTCATCTTGATGCACCCTGGCCCAATTTGGCTCGAAACCTGAGATCAAAGAGGGTCAATATTTTTAAGCGAGCATTGCATCATTTAGATGGTACAAAAATCGAATTTCATCTTTTTGAGATGGAAATCTTCCCGTCAATTTGATAGATGGTTAGATGTTACTTAATTAGGTCTATGGGTGTCGCTCATGGGCTCATGCTTAGTTTTAATCAAGGGTCAAAGTTAGCCTCTTGGGCCCAGTTGTACAAAATTAATAAGCAGGAAATAACAAAAATAATCTATTTATATGTTTCATAGATTTCGGGGCCACCAAAAACACAGTATAACTTATATAAAAAGAAAAGTGCGCCATCAGATTGATTATAATCTAACAATTATTGGGGTTTCACGTACTGTTACCCATTTCGAAATGATTCATATCAAGGAGGTTTCTAAGGTCAAAGTTGACCCTTTAGCTAGTGTGCACAAATTTTCAGATGCATGAGCATAAAAGATTATAAGTGTTAATAGCATAGTTTTCACTGATTTTAGGGTGCTAATATTTATCAAAATATAAACAATCAGAGCAATGTGAACCGTTAGATGGTAATGAAGTCCAAAAGTAAAGAGGATCCATGCTTTGATCAAGGCTCCAATCTTCTCAAATCATCAAGATCCGAGTGGTCAAAATTGGACCTTCACCTTAGGTATACAAAAATCTGCACACAACTAGGCACCTTGTGTTCCATGTTTGAAGTCCTTAGGGGATGTTTTGCCGGCATAGTTTTGTGTCATAAGGAAGGGTATAGTACCCTCTAGTTCTCAGCCAATGGGTCCAACCTTAGGGTCAACCCTTTGACCATAATAATTTTGTGAATCCACACAAAACAATAAGAATAAGATATATAATCATCATAAATTCATCACATAAAAGGTGTAAGAGCGTAGATTTAGATTGATAAGAGGGCTCCCACTTCGGTATCGTTCCAATTTTATCGGATGTCTCTTAAAATTTTTTGGGCTTAGGTCCCCGCCCCGATTTTGTTTCTAGCATGGGCTTAAGTCCCAAAACACGTCATGACATGTAGCGTCCGCAATCACATAGCCGTCTTCGGCTTTGATACCAGTGATAGAATAGATCGCCTCATCGGATGTGAGCCGAATCAATATGAGATTCGTTGCGAGACTGGAGATCGTTGATAACGTGAGTATTTTCCCGTGAATGGATGTACAACTTGCTACCTTTGTAATATATTTGAGATATTTTTGGTAGGTGGCAGTAAGCCCCTTTTTATAGGTGCGCAAGGGATCTCGTAACGTTCGAATTTTTCAACGATATGGAGAAACTATTTCTCCTATTAATCTGGCGCACATCAAAAGTATCTCGAGTAAACGAGACTTTGTTTCCCATTTAGGTAGCGCACAACTTATGTGTCCCGAGTAAACGAGATTCTGTTTCCCACTTAGGTAGCGCACAACGGCTACATGACCACACATGCTAACATCTCCCACTTGGCCTTGCAAGCCGTTATATATTTATATATATATATAATATTTTCTCCTACTACTTTTAATGCACATTTTATGAAAGTATTCAAGTTATAAGGTTTTCCACGCTCTTGATGGTTATGCCCTTTACAACTAAAATTTAGATCATGAGATTTTTCACGCTAAAAAAAAAAAACGGATATGTTCTTCATGGTGAAATAGTAAGTGCTTTGTATTTTCATGATGCAGGCATCCCTAAGTCCCATTAAGCTAACATGCTTTGAAAAATATCTACACTAAGACTTTTAGTCAAAGGGTCAACAATCATATCGCTTGAAGGTAAATGACTTGCAGTCACTTCACCTTTCTTAACTACATCCTGAATGTAGTGATAATGCACTTCAATGCTTACCTTTGGAGCTATTTGACCCACTTTCAATCAGTCTAATTGCAGCTTTGTTATCACAAAATATGTGCATTGGCTTGTTGGCTATATCTAGATCCATATCAGCTATGAAGCTTTGTATCTAGACGGCGTAAGTACAAGCAATACTACAAGCTACATACTCAGTTTATTGAGTATGACAGACAACACAACCTTGTTTCTTACTAGACCAAGAAACAACATCACCACCAAAGAGAAAAATATAAGCTGAGGTAAATTTTCCGTCATCCTTATCCTCAACATGATCAACATCTAAATAGCTTTGAACCTTAAGTTCATTAGCTTGAAAACATAACTTAAGATGCTTTGTTCCTTTTAAGTATCTTAGTATTCGTTTTATTGCTTGCCAGTGCTTAAGACCAGGGTTACTTTGGTATCTACTAACCACACTTATTGCAAAACTAAGATCGGGTATAGCACACAACATAACATACATTAAGCTCCCAATAGTTTGAGCATAAGGAACATTCAATTTATTTTGTCCATCCGATGGACTATGAGTTTTACTTGACTTTAATCCTTTTTCTATGGGAGTTGACACGGGATGAGAGTTTTTCCATATTAAATCGTTTAAAATAGTTTCTATGTATCTTTCTTGGCTTAGGTATAACATTTTAGCTTCTCTGTCTCTAATTATTTTTATACCTAGAACAAATGATGCCTCTCCCATATCTTTCATCTCAAATTGAGAACTCAGTCATGATTTAGTTTTATCAATCATTTCCAAATCATTTTCAGCTATAAGAATGTCATCTACGTATAAGGACATTATTGTAAAAGTACTCACTTTTCAATACATATACACAAAGATCAATTTGATTAACTACATATCCCATTTTAAGGATTGCATTATGAAAAGTCAGGTACCACTGACGTGAGGACTGTTTTAACCCATATAAGGATCTTTTCAACTTATACACCTTATTCTCATGTCCTTCAATCTTGAAGTCTTCTGGTTGTTTCATATAAATAGTTTCCTTTAATTCTCCATTGAGGAATGCGGTTTTAACGTCCATTTGGAACAATTTGAGATCGAAATGAGCAACTAGCTAAGATGATCCTTATAGACACAAATTTTGTTATGGAGGAATGTGTCAATATAATCTATTCCCTCTTTTTTATTGAATCCTTTGGCTACTAACCTAGCCTTATATTTGTCTACAGACCCACCAGATTTAAATTTCCTTTTTAATATCCATTTGCAACCTATCGGTATTCTATCATCAGACATATCGCATAGTTCCTATACTTTATTCTTTTCAATTGAATTAATTTCATCATTTATAACATCTATTCATTCTTTGGATTCTTGTGAGTTGATCGCATCATTATAATCTAATGGATCATTCATTTCATCTAAATCTAAGTTTTTTCATAGCTCTTTACTCACATGAACATAAAAATCATCTAAAAGGACGGAGGAGCTGTAGTCCTCGTTTGTTCATACATGCGAGGAGGTTGTATTGATTCATCAATGAGATCATATCCTACAAGAGTTGATTGGTTTTCATCATTTATTATTGTTAAAGGATCATCAAAAGAGGCAGATGTATTTTCATCTCTGAGATTTTCAAGGAACGTAGCGTCCTTACTTTCTATTAGATCTTTATATTTATGATAAAATCTATAACCCTTAGAGCTTTCGGAATAACCAATAAAGTTACATTTGATAGTTTTTGCTTCTAATTTATCTCGAAATTGATATGGAATCAGTACATGCTCCACTGATCCTTACTTTCTAAGGTAACTAAGATCAAGTTCTCTACTTGTCCATAACTCATAAGGAGTCGAATGTATTATTTTAGTTGAGATTCTATTGAGGATATACATAACAGTATTTAATGCTTATCCCCAGAAAATTTTAGGCAAATCAGCATGAGACCTCATTGACCTTGTCATGCCCATGAGGGTCCTATTATGCCTCCTGGCTACACCATTTTATTGTGGTGTATAAGCCATCGTTGTTTGACGTTTGATACCATTTTCCCTACAAAAGGTGTTAAATTCATCTGAGGTGAATTCTCCTCCCCTATCGGTTCTAAGTACTTTTATATTCTACATAGTTGATTCTCGACTTTCCTTTTATATTCTTTGAAGGTTTCCAATGCATCCGATTTATTTCGAATTAGGTAAATGTGTCCAAACCTAGAGAAGTCGTCTATAAAAGTAATGAAATATTCCATATGCGTATGAGTTTTTAACACTTAGAAGTTCACAAATATCATACTGAATAACATTAAGCAATTTCGTTTTTCTTCTCCCTTTAGGAAAAGGTTTTCTAGTTATTTTACCAGATAAACAATGTTCACAAGTTTTAAAATCTATTTTGTCTAAGCTAGAGATTAATCTTTTATTAATTAATCTCATTATTTTATCCTTACCTATATGTGCTAATCTAAGATGTCATGTATAAGAATCAACTACATTGACACAAAAAATATAAGAAAAAGTAGAAATAACATTTTTATTGCCAACATTTTCGGTTACATCAAGAGCAAATAAGTTATGCTCAACAACCAAATGTCCCCATGCCAAAATACAACCATGCTTCCCGATAGAAACTATAGCCGATTGGAAGCATACATTAAAACCTTTGAGGATCAATAGAGATACAAACACAATGTTGCGCTTCATATTAGGGACAAAGTAAACATCTGTGAGAGCAAAATTAATTATTCTCATATTCAACCTACAGGTTCCCACAACCAACACATCAGAGTAGGTGTTATTTCTCATGTAGAACCTTTTTTTCTCGTGCTTTAATCTCCTTGAAATCCTCAAACAGTGCCTTAGAGCTTGCGACGTGACGGTTGACACCCGAATCCATCCACCAACCTTTAATATCTTGGTTAGCAAACAGACATTCCGAGACAACACAAATGATTTGACGCCTTCCACCTTTATTGCCACTTCCACTCCCATGGTCTTTTGCTTCAAGAGGGCAATCCACTTTGAAATGTCCAGGCTTCTCACAGTTGAAACAGTTTCCTTTGGGCGCAATAGGTTTAGCCTTATAATGAAACAGTTTCTTTCCTTTTCCTTTAAGATTTTTCTAAAATTTTTAAAATTTTCCCTTGAACTTATTCTGATTTTGAAATTTAGGTGGATCTTGAATTACCATTAATTCACTCTTTTTATTTTGGTTCAAGTGTTCCTGTTCAAGGGCTAATTTCAAAGGAAGATCCATCATGTTTAAAACAGTATCATTCAATCTTAAGGCGGTGGTGACCGTGGACCATGAGGGAGGTAGGCTACTAAGGATGTTTAAAATTTGCATTCTCTCATTAGTTGGGTTACCTACAGCAACAAGGTCTTGAGCCATTACTGTCATTTTATTGACATGCTCAACAATGTTATCTCCTTCTTTCATTTTATAAGAATTGTATTATTGAAGGAGCAATTGGATGTGGGCACCAGACACATCATCATATTTTTGGGCAATGACTTCCATCATGGTTTTGGTGGTATCATAAATCTCAAAGACTTTTACCAAATCATTTTGCATAAATGTTAAAATTGAAGTTTTTGCAATTAGATCATCTTGCACAAATTTATTAAACCTATTTCTACAAATTTATTAAACTTATTTCTATCTTCTCTAGATGGTCGATCACCGAGAACAAGGAAATCTAGGTTCAACACAGTGTATGCGCTCGTGGATTAAGAGGTATTCAATTTTACGGTTCCACATGTCATAACTTAAGCCGTTTAATTTTTCAATTTTAGAAAGTTCGCGAACGTCTATACTATGTCTCATTTTGTGTTAAAAGAAAATCGAAACCGTCTATTTAGCTTTTCAAATAGTAAATTAAGGGATAAGGGTTAGAGAAGGCTGACCAAATTGCGCTCCAAATAGATTACCGATCGAATGTGAAAATGACCCTTTTCTTATCCGATGGTATAACAACCTTTGAGTGTTGATTCAGTGATGTGGGTAGATACGTCTCAGTTACAGAACTCCGTAGGAGCAGATAGATCGTCAATCTGAGTTCTAACTAACAAGATATTGCCAAAAGATGCAAGACTATAATACTTATTTCAGTGTTTGTTAAAACACTAAATTAAAAGTAAATAACTAGTTGGCTGAGACGGCTTGATTTGGCTTGGCTGAGACGACTTTATTTGGCTTGAGCTTTAAAGCTGCTTGTATACACCAGAAGCAAAAACAAACAAAACACCATAGCAAATTGCCAAAAAGGAAATGGAATTGTTCTTAGAATATTCCCTTCATATGACAAAAGATGTCGATTTCCCACTTCTCTTCCCAAGACTTCTTTGGAAACGTCTTTCTTCTCAACTTTCTCTGCAACATGGAAGTTGCAAACGGGCGATTTTGGACGACTAGAAATCTGATGGCCATGTCAAACTGATGGCCATGTCTAACTTTGAATCTTACAATTGAATCTTTGGATAAGAGAAACTGAGAAAGTCAATTATACTTGCTTACATACCAGGAGAAAGCAACTCCCTATGTCATACTGCCATCGACCCTCCCAAACTCCCTTTCGCACGTGCATAACTGAAAAGTGTGAAAAGTGAAAACATGATTGATACTTGATAAAGTATAGTAATATTGAGTTGATAATTCATAAACTCAAGCAAATAACCAATAAACTAAATTATATTAATTATTACCTCTCAAGTTCAATTACTATTGCATCTTGTATCTTAGGATCCGACACAAGGCGGTCAGTCACATCAATACGACCTTCATTAACCTTTGTATCCATTTCAATATTGGGATCTTTATAATAATACACATGATTGAAATAGTAACCGGCAACATGCAAGGGGCGATGCATTTGAGCATCCCATCTCTTATCAATCAATGCCCAAAGCGGCTCATATAGCCTAGCCTTTTCATTAAGCGCTTTTTTGATCGATGTCTTCGCCACATCCATTGCCTCATAGAGGTACCCCATAGCCACATCCATTGCTTCTCTCCATCAACCAACCTCAACACCTTCACCAAGGGCCTTGATATTTTTAAAACATACTCCATATCGGACCAAAACTTCGGATTCAAGACTGTATCACATGATCTTTTACCATTTTGCGTGAGAGCCAACATACAAACATTTTTCTCAAAGCTTTCTTATGTAGATAAATGCTTTGAAGAGTGAGGAACGCGGTTGCAAAGCGTGTAACAGCTTGTCGCACTAGATCATGTTGTTTTGTATATTTCCTCATCATGTTGAGTATGTAAGAATGATTGTATAAAAATACGATCAGTGCGGAGGCTTTGTCAATGCACTTCTTCACCAATGGTAGTTTGCCAATGTCTTCTAAAATAAGATCAAGATAGTGAGCAGCACATGGAGTTCAAAACAAGTTCAATCTTTTTTGCATTAATATTCTTCCAACTGCAGCATAATTAACAGCGTTGTCTGTCACAACTTGAACTACATTTTTCTCCCCTATCTTCTCCACCATACCATCCAACATGGTAAACAGAGTATGAGCATCCTTCACGTATGATGACGCATCAATTTATTATAAAAAAACAGTTCCATCTGGACTATTCACCAAAATGTTTATAAGAGTCCTTCCCCTCTTATCTGTCCAACCATCGGACATTAAGGTGCACCCATATTGGCTCCAACTCTCTTTCTGCTTCTTCAATATACTCTTAGTAAATGTCACCTCCTTCAATATATTCACTCTCAACTCATGATATGATGGAGGCTTCATCCCAATACCAAATTGGCCCACTGCTTCCAAGGCCGTTGCGAAACTTCTTAAACGAGCAGTATTGAAAGGAATACTCGCTTGATAAAACCATCTACTTAATAATTGGCAAGTATTTTCTCTCTCTTCGTTTTTATATCTATCATTTATTGTCGTTTGTTTAGTTTTTTGTCTCCCTTCCATTGCTAAATTTGGTGATGTAGTTACAAACCCATCTATTGGGCCTCTTGTACGAGATTTTTTAGAGCCATTTTTCTTGGAAATGACTTCCTCAACGTCCATCTCCACAATTTCTGTATACTCTTCTTTTTCAACAACTCTACCAAGTATGTCACGCTCATCTAACTCGTCACATTCCATCATTTTCTTGATAACTTTATGTTTTTTTTATAAACCCAAAGTTTGTCTCATTTCTTCTCTCACATCGGGAGGACATTTAATGCACCCTAATGTATTTTTCCCTAGCCTAGCAAGATGTTGCTTGTGACGGGTTATTCCTCCCTTTGTGGTCTTCTTACAAAAAATACATGTCACATCATTTGTAATCTTTTCATCCTTAAGATGGGCATATTTCCAACCGGGATCTTTCCTTAAGTTCATAGAAGACGAACTTGTTGTTTCCTCCGTGTTCAGAATTTATATGCTAAAAGCCTATAAAAGAAACAAAAAAGTGATTGTCAATTATAATCCATCACCCATGAACAATTTAAATTGTCCTGTGGCTAATACAAAGTGGAAAAAAATAAAAAAACAGATTTTAAGGCACCTGTGGCTTAAAATCTGATTTTTTTTTTTTTTTTTTTTTCACTTTATATATATATATATATATATATATATATATATATATATATATGTTTTTATTTTTTTTTGCCACAGTTGCCTTATAAAAGTGGAAAATAAAAAATAAAAGAATGATTGTACAAAAAGCCTAAAAAGAATGATTGTACAAAAATACGATCAGTGCAGAAGCATTGTCAATGCACTTCTTCACCAATAGTAGTTTACCAATGTCTTCTAAAATAAGATCAAGACAATGAGCAGCACATGAAGTCCAAAACAAGTTCAATCATTTTTGTATTAATATTCTTCCAACTGCCATATAATTAGCAGCGTTGTCTGTCACAACTCGAACTACATTTTTCTCCCCTATCTTCTCCACCATACCATCCAACATGGTAAACAGAGTATGAACATCTTTCACGTATGATGACGCATCAATTTATTATAAAAAAACAGTTCCATCTGGACTATTCACCAAAAAGTTTATAAGAGTCCTTCCCCTCTTATCTGCCCAACCATCGGACATTAAGGTGTGCCCAAATTGGCTCCAACTCTCTTTTTCCCCAAAAAAAATAAAAACATATATATATATATATATATATATATATATATATATATATACACGACATCTGTGGCTAATATAAAGTTGAAAAAAATAAAAAAATCAGATTTTAAGGCACCTGTGGCTTAAAATCTGATTTTTTATTTTTTATTTTCACTTTATATATATATATATATATATATATATATATATATATACACACACACACACACACGCCACATGTGGCTAATATAAAGTGGAAAAAAAATAAAAAAACCAGAAAGGCACTTGTGGCTTAAAATCTGGTTTTTTTTTTCCCACTTTAAAATCTTATATATATATATATAAAATATAAGGCAGCTGTGTCAAAAAAAAAAAAAAAGATATATATATATATATATATATATATATATATATATATATATATATATATATATATATATATATTATAAGGCAGCTGTGGCAAAAAAAAATAAAAAAAAAAAATTTCAAGGCTAATTTTAGGGCATCTGTGGGTAATAAAGTAGGAAAAAAAAACACAAATTTCATGACAAATTTTAGGGCAAAAAAAAAAGTAAACAAAGTTTAGGGCTTTAGGGCTTACCGGTCTTTCTTCTTCTTCTTCTTCTTCTTTCTTTCTTCTTTTTTATTCTTTCTTCCTTAAGCTATCTCATCCTCCAGAAATAGAATGTCGAGGGTTTTCTTCTTCTTCTTCTTCTTTCTTTCTTCTTTTTTCTTCTTTCTTCCTTCAGCTATCTCGTCCTCCAGAAATAAAATGTCGAGGGTTTGTATATAAAATAAAACCCCCGCCAGCCATTTCCGACTTAAGTATTATAACTTATATTATAAGTATGATAACTTATAAAGTAAGAATAATTTATAAAGTTATAATTATATAATTTTTATATGGCGTGGCGTCGCCATTTCAAACTTTTCGCCATATCCACTGATATGGTGAATTTCATCGCCATTCGCCATGGCGATGCCTTGACTACCATGGTTGGGCCTATAAAGTTCAATCCCATCTTTCCCACAAAAGAAAGTTTTCTCCATGTTGGTGATAAAAGTAATTGTAGGGATACATCTATGGATGTTATGGTGGAGTGTGATAGGGACCCAAACAAATTTTTTTATTTTTTAGAACGGGGTATCCAGCCTCTTAGAGCACCCGACCTAGTACTTAAGCATTATTAGATCAGAAAGTATAGCACTTATCGTTTTGGGGTTATAACAAGCCACCACAATTTGTAGCTAACGTCCACAGCTGCCCACTATGTGGCGGCTTTCACTTTGGTACCTGTTTTGGGTGCTAAGGATCCCTTTCACCAACTCATCAGTAGTCGACTTCACTTTAGTACCTTTTGTGTTCCCCCAATTAACCCTTTTCAAAGGCCACCCCTTTGAAGGCTCAAAACCTGAGACGCAGTTCTGGCTCTGATACCAATTGATAGGGATATAACCATTACTCAAAACCACCTAGGTGTGATTTTGGAGCGAAAAGTTAAGCCCTTATGATTTTGGAGTCGTTCCAGAGTGACTATTTGGTAAAGTTTATCCCATTCCCAATGAATTGGAGAATCTTTCTCACAGTAGAGGTTGTTTTAGATTTTGTAGGTTAAAGGGGCATTATCTATCTAGGTCAAAGGATCAAAATATCGGTTTCGTAATTTGAAATTTCGGCCAAAATTTTGAGGGCCAGGCTGAAATTTCGGTTCCCAATTATTACTATTATTATTTTTTTTTAAAAGCCAAATTATCGAGATAGCAAAATATCGGCTAATAATTTGAAATTATTGGTCGATAATTTGCTACCTCTAAAACGAAACCGAGTTTTTGATAATTTCGTTTCGGATAGGACCGAAACCGATGCGTTTTGGCCATAATCTTCAGATTTCGGCTGGAATTTGAACCATGATCAAGATAATTAAGGCGGTGTGGCGAGGTCATGGCAAAGGGGCTCGCGACGCCATGGCAAGGCCATAGATTATTTTTTAAAAATATTTTTTATTTATATTTATTAAGCATTAATATATGTTTTTAATTTTTTACTATTTTTTAATTATATATTTTTTATAGAGGATAAAAAATTTCAACTAATTAAGATATATTAGTTGTAAGGAAGATTGGAACGACCATTTGATGATATTTTCATGATCTCAAAATCAGTTGTGGGAATGATTGGTGGTATTAAAGTTCTTAAAGAGAAACAGATAGAAAAATAGCAAAAAAAGGAGAAAAATATATATATGCATACATGTGGGCTTGAGAAGAACTTGAGCGTTGATTGATTGTGAAGGTGCTAATTGTATTTTAAAAAATGAGAGAGAAAGAGACGAGAGAAAGTACCGACAAAAAAAGAAAAGACTAGCGATGGGGGAGAGACCAAAGAGAGATTAAAAAAATACAAACCTGCGTTGAGAGAGATGAGAGAGAGTGTGGCTGCGAGCGAGACGAGAGAGAGATGAGCTGTGAGAGAGACTAGAGGGTTTCACTTAAACCCCTAAGTATGATGAGTATAACTTATCAAACATAAGTTATAAGCTATAAATATAACATATAGGTTTTATAATGTATAAGTTATAATTTATGAGGTTATAAGTTATAACTTATAGGTTATAAGGAAAAATTTCAAATAGCGGCTATGACGGCGCCATTGCGCCACTCCGCCATGGCACCTTCATGGCGTTGCCATATATGCATTCTCGCCATATAAGTTCATATGGCGATTTGCCTCACCATTCGCCATAACGACGCTATGACGATGCCATGGTCTTGCCTTGACAACCATGTTCTCTATTAGAATGTTTGATTTTGTCAAATCTCCGTAACGTATCTCTTGATTCCAAAAATTTCAGTTCCCATAAGAACGAGGTCACTATGAATCCATACCCCTATAGGGGATTACCTAGAAACAACAAAAAAAATTCACAGACAAATAGTAACTTAAGACAAGGAAACAATGCATCAAACGTTCTGGAAAACAAAGGACATACTATTTACTGAAATGTTAAGAGAAAAAAATCCAACTATGACACATGAACAATCCATCTTTACATGGTTTGTTAATGTGTGTCTCCATCCCCTATTAGCAGGAATCTTCTGCTCAGCATGCAGCTCCCACTTTGAAATACTCCTATAAAATAGCTTACTTTCAAGCCTTTAATGACGATCCCACTCCCAACCTACTATATACTTCCTGCCGCTTCTAGTAATTAAGCTCCATTCTTTGGTCAATTGTGGTGAACTTGTAGTTAAAACTGGTCAACCAATGCCCAAGCTTGTTAATTGTGGTGCGTGAAATTTTTGAGGTTGCTTCACAACAGTCTTTGGAGAGCATAATTTGCAACCAGGTACTGGTTTCACCATTAATGGGTGTATGGATATCTGTTCGAGCTGAGTTAACGTCTTATTGGAGTTACTTTAAAAAGAAATTACTATTTTAGCATTTTGTTTAAGGATCAAGTTCAGTGAAAGGAATAACGATATTTTACTTATTATCAAAAGAGTTCAGGTCTACTCTACTTCGATCGGATTGTTAGGATGAAAGGTACAATTGAGATTGATTTTATTTTATAATTAAAGGATCCTTTAAGGTATTGTAAACCATTTTTTTATATAAATTGTGATTAAACTTCCATCTTTGGAACAAGGGAAATGCATTTTCTTTGATATTAAGCTGTTACTTTCTCTTTCTCCCTTACAAGTTTTATTTAAATTGTTGTTTACATCAATTAGCATGAGAGCAAGTGCATCATGAAGGAAGCTATGAGTTGATATTTGAGATTAGGAAAGGTCTAAATTCCCAAAATGAAAATCACTGATTGGATTATGTACTGAAAGAAAACACTCCGAAAGCTAGGTTAACTCATGCATTTGATGATGTGTATAGGGAATTTGGTCAACAAAGGTAAGGATACAGCAAGATTCGAGAATCGAAAAATTAGTTCAAAGTGGATTTTCCCCGAAGAACAATAATGATACATGCAAATGTGGAGGCATGCTTTTAGTATTCTCTTTCTTTGTTGTTGATTGCCAAAGCTGAGGGGGAATATTCAATTGAATCTCTCTAATGCAAGTTCATGATAAATCCATAGAGAGATCATCATTTGTTAACTGCATAGATTTCTCGACACTGATCATTTCCCATGAGATCAACCACAAGTTGGAAAGATATGAGAAAAAGGAACACATTGAATGATGACAAAATCAGGCAAACGACTATGAGATCGAAGTGAATGTTAAAATCTTGCACACTTTTTTATTAATTGATGGACACTTTGTTTTGTTGAACTCAATGTCAAGCAATGTTGTCAAATTGCTTAAGCCATGCTAAGCGAATCGCTTAATCACTTAAGCTATGACATATATATATTTTTTTTTCAAAAAAAAATAAAAAAATAAAAAAATAAATTAACAAGAAGTATTCAAGTCTCTAGAAGGGAAAAATAGACATTCTTACATTTGAAAAAGTTTTGCATACTAATATTCAAAATTATAACTTTAGTTTTGATACTGAGTACCAGCAATGTTCTCTACACATTCATTTCTAATCCATCGTGGTACATCTCCTCCATCATCATCACTAGCGTTACCGCCGTCATCAGAATCATCTCCTTCTTCTACATACTCTTCTTCTTCCTCTGTTTCCTCTTCATCCAATTCCACTAGTATGGAATCTATATCATCTGACTGGCCATATTTCCAACCCAGATCATTCGATTTAGGTCTTAGAGAATCCGGGGTTGAAGATGTAGACATAATTAATTGGTGAATGATGATAGAAAATAGGAACTAGGAAAAGAAATTAGAGATTTAAATTTTTTGAAACAAAAATAATAAAATTCAAATGTCCTAAAAGGCTTGCTTGCTTGATCCGGGTCACTTGATTGATAGAAGACTAGAACTATAAGCTTGCTTCACTCTTGAATCTTGATCCTTGATCTTTCCCTTTGAGGCTTTGTAACACACTAACACTAAAGTTTACAATAATTTAATTCACTAAAAAAAGGATTACAAAGCATAAAAAGAAAAAAAACTAGATAGGAAAGATGGGAGGAGATTGGGAGTAAAGAATGGAGATTAGAGAGGAAGTTTAAGCCAAAATAGTTGTGTGAGGAGTAGATGATCAAACCCGCAATTTTATAGAGACAATGGAACCTCAAAAAGCAAAAAAAATAATATTTAAGTGCTTGGAGCATTTTGCGATTGCATAAGCCATAAGACATGACTTATGCGATCACATACTTAGTATATGATCGCATAAGCCATCATAGCTTATGCGATTTGGTGGCTTAAAATCGCTTAAGCGATCGCTTATGACAACAATAATGTCAAATTCTCTCCAACCCAAAGAGACTTGTGTAGGTAAAAGAACTGGGCTTGTAGTAATTCCTATTGCAGATATGGAGAAGGCTTATGACAGGGTGCATTGGGGCTTCCTGGACCCTAGTAGCAGGAACCTTCTACTTAGCATGCTGCTCCCACTTCGGAATCTTGCTCCCGCTCCAGCTCGCGCTCCCACTCCCACTTCCGACCATGAAACTATGCAATTTTAAACTTTTGAAGACGCTCCCGCTTCCAACCTACTACATGCTTCCTGCCGCTTCTTGCAACTAAGTCCTGGACTATACAATGGTGAAGTTCGGATTTGATGAGAAGTGAAGAAGATGGATAAGGGCATGTTACTCCCCACATTGGTTCTCGGTTCTCATTAATTGAGGAAACTCAAACGATAAGATTCCCTTAAACAAGTTAAAAGTAATGGATTGTGAATAATAAAAAAATATAATTCTTTTTATTGTAGTTGACTTGTGTATTGGGATATGGTCTTTTACTTCCTGTATCTTATTCTTTTTAGAGCTCTAGTTATTGTGATTATCACTGGGTTATTCTTCTTTTGTTTTAGCCATATTTATAAGTTTACTGGTTTATTAAATTACAATAAAATTATTTCCTAAATGATAGAATTAGCAAACCCATTGGCATAACATTTCAATGCTTTAACAAAAGGGTTAACGGGAGCACACCTTAGATAAAATCCTTCACCGTCCTGCTTTTTGGGCAGGTGGCAGACTTTTTGGCCAAACCAGATTGTCCAAGCGACTAAACATTATATGAAGATCTTGGCCAAACATAACATGCTCACCAGAGGGTTCAAACTGCTCGATATGTGAACTTTATATGGACTGTTATTCATATCCTACATTGGGTTCACATTGAAGTTATTGAATTCAATGGCTTTGATCTTCTCTACAGTTTAATTTTTTTAGCTTCACAAAGGTCATAAGCCGTTCTGCCACTTGGACAACTTGGATCAGTAAAAAACTGAAAATGTTACCCTATGGTGAGAATATGAGGGTTTATCCTTAGGCCTAACGTGAGGAGAGTCAGTTCCCTATCGAAAGGCTCTGTAATTCAAAGACATGATCTAATGAAAAAAATAGAAGTAATTCAAATACATGCATATATTATTCTATATGGTAATTGACACTAATATAATGATAGAGTGATGATTGTATGAAAAAACTAAATATGTATTAGCTTTGTGCCCTTGAAAAGTTTATGGATGTCTTGATTGCATATCCGTCACTCTGTAATCTGGATAAATATGTGCGATAGTAACATGTATCCTTGTCTTTGCGATATCGCTAAAACATGCCTCTTCTATCCTACAAACTTTGATGCTCATGACTTGCCAACAAACATATATATATATATATATATGAGAGAGAGAGAGAGAGAGAGGTAAGCATGGGATTATATATATGAGAGAGAGAGAGAGGTAAGCATGGGATTTGAACCCCTCCACCTCAATGCTACAGGCTTGAGGGCATCACCACTGGGGCAAAGATTCAATCCCTGCTAACGAGGATATCTTTGCTATGTTAGCATCTATGCTGAATATTGGTAGAGTCCAGCAAAAAATTTTATGCACTTTGCAGATCTGCACCTTTAACCATTTTGTTCTTTACACTTTTACTCTTAATTTTGAAGGATGGGCGATTCCGTGAAGCACTTGGAAAGTGGGAGGCTGCACTCACTCTGGTGCCTGAAAGAGCAGTTCTACATGAACAGAAGGCGCAAGTTTTGCTTGAGATTGGAGATGCTTGGAATGCTTTAAAAGCAGCAACTCGTGTGTACATGCTCTCTTCTTTAGTTCTTCTCGTTCATTTTAAGACATCAAATCAATTTCTCAGGGATGTTTTGTTCAAATATTTACGGCCGCCACTTGTGCCACTATAATGTGATGGAAACTTTGTTCTATTTTATTCTTTTGTATTAAACTTTACTTCAGTGTTACTTGACACTGCCGTAAATTTACTTCTAATCAGCGTGTGTGTGGTATGCATCGTGTGGTGCGCATGCATGCGTGTGGTGTGTGTGCATGTGCGCTCTCGCGTGGGGGTGTATGTGTGTGGGATACTCTATATTAATAAGAAAGACAAAAGGTACTAAGTCTATATACAATTGAATCGTATCAGAAGAGCATAATCCGGTTGAAAAAGAAAGGTACAGATGCATAAGCTACTCCTAAGACCTTTATACAATTACTCTCTGCTCAATGTGCATATGAAAATTGGCCGATACACCTTCATTTGCAAATTTGTTGGCCCTATGGTTCACTCCCCGCCCCGGTGAATATGTTTGCACCACCGGTCATCTAGTTCGCCCTATAATCGCGTCATTTCCTTAACTTCACAGACGCATTTCCAATGAGGACCAACACTTTTAAAAATCAATATATTATGATTAGTTCTCTCTCAATTCATAATCTAGTCAAGTGGGGTTGTGTGAGTAGGGAGAGACCGGTCCAAAACTCATGTATCTCAACTTCAATCGCATTGTTATGGGCCAACAGCCGTGCTTAGGACAGAAGCTTGTTACCATGCAGTCACTAAGTACGTCACTGTATCCAGTAGTTACCGGATTGACTTTGTTATGATCATCGAAATTTAATTTGATCCAACCTTGCTTCAAGCAATCCCATGAGTCTTATCGTCCTGGGACAAGGTGGAGTCGTCGTACAGGATACCATCTTCTATTCCCTTGGTATGTCCTGAAATGAAAAGCCGCGGAAGATTTGTAGCAAAGATGCCCTTTCTGATACCCCAACATAAACTTTTCTGACAATCCCTCTATCCTTATTCTCTTCCTCCATGAAAATATGATGTAACCCAAAGAATGACAAAGAAGACCACTCTCCATAACCAGATAGCCTTAAGATTACCCTTTAAATGAATGCCAAGCAATCCAAACTGATAGCTATTTTGGAAATTTCTCTTCTTCAGCTGTTATTCGCTTCTTTACTACTCTGAGCTTCCTGTGTCATGGTGCATTTTATGTTTTACCTCTATAGAGTGCACTACCTCTCTGCTCGTTCTTCTGTATATGTGTTTCTGGGATATATGACATTGAGCATACTAGCTATTGATGTTATGATCCCTTTAAATGAATGCCAAGCAATCCAAAATGATAGTTATTTTGGAAATTTCTCTTCTTCATCTGTTATTCGCTTCTTTACTACTCTGAGCTTCCTGTGTGATGGCGCATTTTATTTTTTACCTCTATAGAGTGCACTACCTCTCTGCTCGTTCTTCTGTATATGTGTTTCTGGGATATATGACATTGAGCATACTAGCTATTGATGTTATGATCCCTGTGTGCGCTAGCTTTGAATTTGTCGTCATGTAACCTTTCTTGAGCATGTTCCTTTTTAGACTTTACTCGCTCATTGTTCGTGGTCTTCTTCTCCTACATTATTGTCCTTTCTTGATCTCTATCTCAAGGCTTCATCTGAAACATCATCTCCCCCATCGACTTATGAGCCTTCTCCTACCTAACTAGTGTCTGCCCCGATTCCCCATCCTCGTCCTACTTCCACCCACATTACTACTGAGATGCATGTTCAGCATACCTACTTTCAATAACATCCATCTATCACTATGATGGCCACTCTTTTTCTTTCTTTTTTCCCCTTATGTGTAGCTGTTAATTCCTATTATGAGTTACTGTGAGGCCTACAAAATTCCTTATTGACAACCTGTCATGGCCATGGACTTTCTGCATTATCTTGGCATCTCATTCCTCTTCCCTGAGGGAAGAACTCTATCAACAACAAGTGGTACATAAAGTTAAGGCTTGCTTAGACACCTTGGACCATATAAGGGATGGCCAGTTGCATTTGGGTTCACTCAGCATTATGGTATTGACTATGAGATACCTTTATCCTTGTGGCTAAGAAGGCCTCACTTCGTACCTCAATTGATGTTGATGCCATTTGCAGCTCTTTCAATGAGATGTGATCATGTGACTAGTGCATTCTTCAGTGATTTAATTGACCAAGGAAGTCTATATGCAGCCATCTCGAAGCTTTTCTCATCGGCTGCATTATGTATTCCCTCTTCAACGGGCTATGGTATAAAGTAGGTTCCCTGAACTTGGTTTGAGAAATTTCATCCCTTATGTTTGTTACCGGCTATATTTGTAGCAGCATGATTTGACAATGTTTGTTTCTGCTTTACGTCACTGTCTCAGTCTTTTTCCTTTACATTGATGACATCATCATCGTTGTCGGTGATAATATGGCTCTAATTTCATTTATTAACTATATTTGTAGCAGCATGATTCGACAATGTTTGTTTCTACTTTACGTCACTGTCTCAGTCTTTTTCCTTTACATTGATGACATCATCATCCGTGTCAGTGATAATATGGCTCTAATTTCATTTATTAAGAAGTAGCTTAACCAAAAATTCCATATGAAAAACCTGAATCTTTTACAGTACTTGGGTTTTGACAGTGTGGCACTTCCTACTTTTGGGATTTTTGCTGTGCCGACACTTGGTGGCATTTGGACACTCAAACAGCACGAAACTTCTAGACATGCATGAAAATATTACATAATATCATCAAAATGCTCATCGTTTTGACAACGATAAAATGAACTTTGTTTTAAAAAGAAAAAAGGTGTAAAGTTTAGTAACTACTAAATAAAAGGCTTGAGTCGTTGAAAACAATTTTTCTAGTACAGTATAGTATACTTTTATTTAGGTTCATGACATATACTATATATCTTTTCATTAAGTATCTCAATTGGCTCTCTAAGATTTCCTTTTAAGTTTTATTTTTTCTATATATATTCTATTTATTTAATTTATATTTTTCTTAAGGCCATGCTGCTATATTAGAATCTTTAGAAATTGGCGTGCCAAACATCTATTGGCACGTTGACACTTGGCACCTGTGCCGCGTGTCTAGGTAACACTGGTTTTGAGGTACCTAATCACTTCGTTGTTATCTCGTCTGTCAGCTCCAGTATACTTCTTTGCTTTAGTGCCTTTGCATGATGACAGATACTCAAACTGCTAACACCGATGGGGCACCTCTTCCAGACCACCCGACTCCCCATATCTTTTAACATCTCGTTGGTAGCCTTATTTATTTGATTATACGAAGACCTTAAATTAAGTATATTGTCCATTTCGTGAGCAAATTTGTTGCTGCAACTCGCCGAGTTCAGTACACCATCCTTCTTCAAATACTTCATTCCTCAAGGCACATTGAAACATGCTGGCCTTCTTCATTCTTCATCTCAAAATGTTAATGCAGATTAGGCCAGTGATTTTATTATCCACCATTAACTGTTTACACTCTGTTAATCTAGTACGTAGGCACCGTCAATAATACTCTGATAAAAAAAATAAGATGGTCGTCAGGTTGTTGATCATCTATAATTCCTTACTGTTGAAATCTTCAAACTGTAAATCATCTGCAAGATGACAATCTAGAAGCTTCTTACAGCTGAAAATTTCATTGAATGTTAGATCATCTATAGTATGATGATCAGAACAGTTATTCATCGGATCATTGAGTCTACTAGATTATGTTTATAAATATTACTACCATCCAAATCTTCATCAAGTGATGATGAGCACCCTTCCTTGATTTCCTTAACAGTGTCATCATTGTAGATTGGCTCATCATGCTCTAACATTGGAGAAGATTCAATCAAATCTTCATCTTTAAATCCATCCACCAAAAGTAAGAATTTCAAGGACAGGCAAATTACCTTTGTGTGCCTCAAAATTTGAAGATTATCTGCTAATCAAATCTTCATCTTTAAATGCGCTTTTCATTGATAAAAAACTATCGAAGCAAGCTGCAGTTTGTGTCAGAAGTTCGCACCAATTGGTTTTTACTGCATTAGTTATTAGAATTTTTGCCTCATGATTTCAATACGTATTGGGTGAGCTCTGGCTAAACGATAGACGCGTACCAATTAAAGGCCCCATGGAATGCACAAATTTCAAGTATTGATAAATTGAAAACCAGTTTATTTAAGTTGATGACAGATAAGAGGAAGATTATGCTATAAATCTAAATAAAGTGGTTTTCAATTTTGCTTGCTTGTCTTTACTGAAGAGAGTACATGGATATCCTTATGAAAATAAGTATATTAAAAGGGAAATGATAAATCTTTCAGTCTTGTGTAACAAAGATAGGATAATGTGAAAAGGGAAGTGACAAATTAGTTCTCACAGTGTGTACTATCCTTAGGTTATTTGGTGGAAGAGTAGACATACATTTATAGGTTTTGACATCTTGGCTTATTCAATAGATATCTTTTGTTGTTTGATGTATGGACAATTGAATTTTAGATTCTTCTTTCTTTTGACAATATCATTCACTGATACCAATTACTTCGCAGGGGCTACGGAGTTGGAACCTTCATGGGCTGAGGTTTGTTATTTTTGTAGTCATATTTTTGTTCAGTTCAAAGCCAATCTGGTTACTTAAATGTCGTGATTCACGATTGTTTCTGTTCTCTTTTTTGTTGTTTCCTGTCACCATTTTCCTTTCCATCTATTAACTCATATATTGTGATGCTTGCTTTTGGAAGAGGGTTTGTGACTTAAGTTCCAAGAAAAGGATCAAAGTATTATTTTCTACCCCGACTTAAGTTACATTAGCTTTAATGAGAATCATGAGATACAAAATTACAGAACACTTGACCTTTGATACATTCACATTTAGATCAAATTTACTAAACTAGGATGAATAATTAATCTCTTCAACATTTTCCCTTAAACTGGAGAGTGGAAGTCAAACATTCAGCTTGATTGACTCTACTTGTACTGGTTTTTGACTTTTTTTTTTGTCCTTTTGAACATGTAAAGTATTATCAAGAACCTAAATTCTAAAAGAAAAAAAGATACAAATTAACAATGTAGGAAAGTTGAGGCTTACAACAGGTTAGGCCCATAAAAGAAAACAAGAAAAAAAATCTGAAAACAACAAAAGCAAACATGGACAAGTAATTTATTCAATCTATGCTGTCCTGGGATCCGTACATTCGCTAACTCGTCTGCCTTGAAATTACCCTCTCTATGGATGTGAGAGATCCTGACCTCACGAAACTTCCTAAGATATGATACATTTGCCTAAATTTAGGCTCGTGTTTAGGGAGGACTCAACTCCTTAACTATCTGATTTTCTGATTGTTTATGGCTTCCATTCCTACTGATCATTTATTGGATCATTTTATTTGCAAGTATTTTCAAATTTTTAGCTTGAACAATCATCTTTATTAGAGTTCCCACGTAAGAAATCTGAGGCCATGTGAAGCTGCTCATTATGGTTGGATGTGGCCTCACTTTTCTTCGAAACATATTTGTGTAATCTACTCTTTATTTTCTGTAACTTTAAGCAGTAATTTGAAGTTGTTGTATTTTTTTCTCACCTTTCACTGACCACCTAGGCTAACCAGCCTGATAGATCCCCTTTCGACAGACAAATCAGGTGCAGGTGTCATGATCAACAGCAAGGTCCCAACCAAGTCCTTGATTGAGGGTAACGTTACCTATCTGAGCTCTGACCTGCAAGCTAAGGAACTGGGCTGGCTATAGGCCAAAAAATACATGCACAAGCTCTGTCTACTAAGCTTGAGGGCCAACTTGGTCCATAGGGCCTATTGAATGTTAAAAAAATTTTGAGGGCCCCCTTTCTTTTTTCTCTTTTTTTTGGCCAAGCTCCTCGTTTGGCTGCTTTGATCTGCTGTAATTTTTGTTTTAATAAATGAAATTATGATGTTCTACCAATCAAAAAAAAAAATGTTAAACAATAACTAGGCCTGAGCCCCAGCCTGCTACCCAGTAGTTGCTACCTAATAAAGGCTTTATGCACTTGGGTAGCCTATTTTTCTTTCTAGAATGAGTTTTTAATTAGTTTTTGTGAGGGGACTGAAATGACTATAAAGAATAAAAATAGATAAATAAATTAATAAAATTGAGTTTTGATCCAAAACCATGACACTTGTTTCCAATTGAATAGTGAGAATTGAATTAATAATAAAATTCAGATCGTTAAAATAATAGTAATAAAATTGTTAAGGGTGAAAATTTATTAATGCGAGAAAGAAATGCAATACAAAATCCATAGGCCTGTACAAACATCTCGTGAGATGCAAAGGAGAACCCAAAGCCAGCTCATCACTCATCATCATAGCCTTATCCCATCTATTTGGGGTCGGCGTTGCAAGTCCTATTTCTCCACTCGTTTCTGATCAGCTCTAAGTTCTTTGTAACTTTGCAACCTTCATATAAACAAGCCAACTTATCACTAACCCGATAAAAAAGACAGCCAAATGGCTACAAACAGTGAAGAAACAATACACAACAGAGTGGACTGACTGACCTTAAGAGCACCAACTCAAAGTACTGCCTGAGAACGGGTCTGCAACAGGCAGGGCACTCATTCTCTTAAAAGAGACCGTAAGCAAGAGCCCCTTAATTAGCTATCCCTCTGATGATTGCTGCAAAATTTCCTAGAGTTGTGTTCCTTAGAAATACCCCAAAAAATAGCACGTGGGGCATTCCCCTGACGCTTGAGCTTAAAGGAGCCGTATCCCCAACCAGCCAGAATCTATTTACTTGTCACAGGGGCGCAAACTAACCGCCCATAAAATATAAGAATCTTATTTCATGTGGGGCAGCACACAAAGATTCGGATCTTCCTCCGAAAAAGCACTTTCCAAGTGCCAGCCCAAGATTGAGAAATGAGAGGCCATCGGTTTAGTGAATCATAGAATGACTGGATTGAGAAGTATCGTCTCTGCTTGGATCTGAATCATAGAATGACTGGATTGAGAAGTATCGTCTCTGCTTGGATCCACATTCATGGTCTCTAACAAGCTTGAATTCTGTACCTTCCCCATCATGTGGGTTTTCTAAATCTGATGTTCCATCGAATCTTATTTTCCAGTACGCAAATATAATCATTAATCTTAGCCTTCCCTATACAAGGTCAAAAGAAAGATACAGGTAAATACAGATTTGAGTTGAAAATTCCCTATCCACACATTTGTCCAAAATTTTATTGCATTACAGCAGCACACCTGTCATTTTCCCTGCTCAAACTCCTTTTTAATGCTGAAAATGGATTTCCATCACAACGATGCGTCAGCGTACAAGGCATTGTAAAGGTTCCATACATTTCTTCCAATCTGTTATTTAGCAGTTCAAACAAATCAAAGAGTCTTATAAAGCCTTTTCTTCCTCACACAATCTCCAAAGCATTATGCCAAGGGATGCATGGTACATTTCTCACGAGGTGGATCCGATTTAGTTGGGGCTGTGGCACTCGGATTCGATTCTAGGAGGACGATTGGGCGGAGTGCGGCCCCCTCAAGTCTTCTTTCCCGGACATCTTTAACATCTGCAAGAATCCTTAGGGGCTGATCACCGAGTTCGTCACAGAGACACTAGGAGGAAGGCTGTGGGATGTCACCATGCGCAGACTGCTTAGAGGTGATGAGGTGGCTTCCTTCTCTCGGCTGATGTCTTCCCTATACGAGTCGCCCAGGAATCCTCATTGCCTGGATGCGCGGGTCTGGACCATGGGTCAAAATACCGGAAAACCGGTACGTATCGTCCTGACCTCCAGGACGATACGTATCAGGTATCGTCCGATACATTCAATGTATCAGTTTGATACATTGAATTTTATTTTTTCAAAAAAATCCCAAAAAATACTA
The DNA here is from genome assembly GCA_021018995.1 of Chloranthus sessilifolius. NCBI lineage: Eukaryota > Viridiplantae > Streptophyta > Magnoliopsida > Chloranthales > Chloranthaceae > Chloranthus > Chloranthus sessilifolius. The sequence goes on along the minus strand of CM037591.1, from coordinate 18,048,284 downwards.
AAAAAATCAGAAAAATTAAATTTAATGATTTTCTATTTATTTCAACTTTTTTAAATTTATTTTAGGCTTATTTGATGCATATTTCATAATTTTATCAATGTAGAACCTAAATTACATTGTACATGACTCATTATCAAAATTAAAATGTATATTGTACATGAAAAACTTACTTTAAAGCAACATTGAATTTCGTGGTGGTTCTTCCTCTTCGTGATCATCATCATCGGTGCATGAACTTTCCCTGTAATGTTGGCCATATTGATACCCATGATCATACCCCCTTGAAACTGAGGCATTAGTGACGAATATGACTCAGTGTAATAAGTAAAGGTCAGCCCTCCAAAAATTTGACCAACGAAGTCATATGGCCCGGGGTAGGTTGGTTGAGGCCGGTAGTATGAGTTACTGGTTGTTGAATCTTCGGCGTTTTGCAAACTAAATCCCCCGAAACTAGAAGTCATATAACCCACATCATTTTGTGAACCTTGTGATGGTGATGGTGCTTGGTAAGATTCTGATACTCCTCTTCCTTCAATCCCTCCGCCTCTAAATGTAGGAGTGTCATACATTATTACAGGCTCATCATCCCATGAGGCAATACCTCCATAAGAATAAGAGGGATCAATATCATCTCCACCACTAGTGCCAACGTGGGTTTCATCGCCTCCACCATCATCCCCAACACCCCCATCATCGTCATTATCACTACCGGGCTGCGTTTCGTCATTAGATCCAACCACTGAATGACGATTCAATCTTCTTTTCCGCCTCGGTGATTGGGAAGCCTGCTCCTCTGCTACTCTTTCAACATTGTCTAGCCATGCAGTGCCCTTAGTATCCAACACTGACTCTTCTCTCTTCGATCCACTAATTCAAAGGGTCATCCTCCGTGAATATATAATTCAATTCAATGGGATCAAAATATTCACTATTTGTAAGGTAGAATATGATGGATGAAGTAGTGTATGCCTCATCAATTATATCAAATAAAAATTGTATGAACTAAGACTTCATATAATTACTTACCACGGTTGATCCTCTGCATATTCCTAACCCTTAATTGCATGTTGTAGTGACAGTAGACTAACTTTTCCAATCATTCCATAGTTAGTATATTCCTTGTCTTCGTGTGAATGAGAGAGGTGCTCCAATTCCGTTCACAGTTGGATGAGGAACATGTTTGCGATAAAACCCTCATTGTAATCCGCCTCAGTATCGGACTATCACCTCCATAGTGCATCCACCAATCAGCGGGTGTATCGTGCTTGATTTGGGATTGCATCAACGGGGTCCCAAATGACCCAAGTCTTTTACGGAACATGTCAATCTACAAAGATGGAATACAATAACTCACATATCAATATAATGTTCTTATGACATTTAACTTATTAGTTATAAGGTATGATTACTCACATCTTTTATTACTTGACCTTGGTCGGCCAACTCAGGGAGCATTCGTTGGATCACATTGAGCAAACCGTTGTACACTTCATCAGCCTCACTCAAGTCGAAGCGTCGCATATGCTGGAAGGTCGGATTCAAGTAGTGTGCTATACATCAAATATGAGCAATCTCACCAGTATATGGAAATAGTGAATAATATGAAAATAATAAATAAATAAAAATCACTACATAAGCAGCTTAACATGTTATACTTGCAGCATACAAGTACTGGTGGAATTGTGCATCCCACCTCTTGTCGATAATTGCCCAATATCGTTTATATTTTATAGGGCATTTTATTTTAATAGCCAATTTTGCCTTATCCATTGACTCATAAACATACCACATCGTTGCACCTCTTGTCGATAATTGTCCAATATCGTTTATATTTTATAGGGCATTTGATTTTAATAGTCAAATTTGCCTTATCCATTGACTCATAAACATACCACATCATTGGTTTTTCATCACCATCTACTAGCCTCAACACTTGCACCAACGGGGTAGTGACGGCGATCAGGTGGTCAACATCTGCCCAAAATTGGGGGCTGTAGATCTAGTCATCAACTTCATTCAAAGCAAGTCTCTTTGATCATGAGAGCTCTAACTCATATTTTCTCCATTCTTCGGAGTTGACCATGCTTTTAGCTTACGACTATATCTAGCAAAGCTCTGTAGGGCTAGAAATTGTATCGCAAATCGTGTAATCGTAGGTCGGAGCAGCTCGTTTTTAGTGAAGTCTCACATTAGATTCACCAACTTGTCACTGTTATATAGGTAGTAAGTAATCGTTCTTCCCTTTTGAATAGTTGTCTGTGCCTTGCTTTTCTTTCCCAAATCCTCAAGAATGTGGTCCACGCAATGAGCGGCACACGGAGTCCAGTACAAGTGACGTCTCTTCAACATTAACTGTCTTCCTGCGACTTTGTAATTGGTGGCATTGTCTGTTACCACCTGCACAACCCACTTCTCTCCAACCTCTTCAACTACCTTATCCATTAGTTGGAAGAGGTAATCAGCCGTTTTCGTGTGTTTAGAAGCGTCACTGATTTTAGAAATACTGTCTCGGCATCGCTGTAGACCAAAAAGTTGATCAAACTCTTCCTTGTGGGACCGGTCCATCCATCGCACATAATTGTGCAACCTCTCATCCCATACTTCATGGAAGCTGTCCACATAAGCTCCTATCTCCTTATACTCATCATCTAATAAGGGTCCAGATACCTCATATGTAGAAGGCTTTTTAACTTCTGGACCAGCTTCTGCACTTGTATCAATCATACTTTTAAAGTACGACGACTCTACAACTTGACTCGGAATGTGATTGTTGTATATCACGAACTTTGCAAACAATTTTCTAAGCCTCTTCTCTCATTTTTTCAGTGAAATTGCACTCAATTTGGTTTGTTTGGAGCTTTCTGTCCGATACATGAACGGATCCATGGGACCTGTAGTACAGCCTATACTAGACGGCCTGGACTCCTTTATTGATGCTAACTTACGCAATCTGGCAGTCTCATGAATACCCTCATAATCACAACAGCATGTGGCCTATGACTAGATCCACCACCAGCATCAGGAATGGATGGGCCCCTCAACCTGGACCGAAATCGATAATTGCCTTCTTCCTGATCTTGTCGCTATCGTGCTTCTCTAGCACTCTCCCTCATGACTCACTGTCTAGTCATCCTCATCCTCATCAGGTCCAGATGTAGGAAACTCTGGATCTCCCCTCCTTATTCTCTCATACATTTCTTTATCTCGGTCGGCTTCTGCTTTCTTCTTTCCCTTTACCGCCTGTAAACTGGGTCTGACAGCTTCTCTCACCTCTCTAGGTACATTGGGACATCCTTTTGTCTCTCCCTTACCATGACCAAAATGCTCCTTCAACAGTGTGATACCTCCTCCCAACAATTTTTTTCCACAAAACTTGCATTCTATTCGGAGTCTATCACCATCTATTGTTGTGTCGTATTGCCAGGCTGGATCTTGTCCATGTATCATATTTATTTATTTCACCTGCATGAATGAGCAAACGATTGGATTAAATTAAATCATTTAGATTGCACTTGAAAATAAAATTTATTTGATATTATTCTAATTTTAAAAAAATTTAGATTACATTTGAAAATTTATTTGATATTATTCTTATTTTAAAAATATTAGATTATATTTTACCAAATTTATTTGATATTATTCTTATGTTTAAAATATTATATTATATTTTACGAAATTTATTTGATATTATTCTTATTTTTAAAAATTTATTTGATATTATTCTTATTTTTAAAATATTAGATTATATTTTACCATATTTATTTCATATTATTCTAAAAATTTTGAAAATTTTAAAAATTTTAGATTACATTTGAAAATAGTATTTAGTTGATATTATTCTAAATTTGAAAATATTAGAAAATCATATTTATTTCAAAATCATATTTATTTGAAATTGATGTGTCACATGCATCATGGGGCATGTGTGACATGTGTAATTGATGTGTCACATGTACCACATACCCCATGACACATGCGACATATGTGTAATTGATGTGTCATGGGGTATGTGACACATCAATTACATGTGCCGTGGCACATGTGTCACATACCCCATGCCGCATGCGACACATGTGTGACACATCAATTACATGTGTCGCGACACATGTGTGACTCATGTGGCACATCAATTACATGTGTTATGGGGTATGTGCCACATGTGTGACACATGTGATACATCAATTACATGTGTCATAGGCAAGGGTCAAAATACCGGATTTCCGGTACGTATCGTCCTGACCTCCAGGACGATACGTACTGGGTATCGTCCGATACATTCAATGTATCGGCGATACATTGAATGTATCGGTTTGATACATTGAAAAAATCGGTTTTTTGAAAAAAAATCCCAAAAAAATCCCAGAAAATCCCAAAAAATCTGAAAAATGATATTTATTTATTTTGTATTTATTTCAACTATTTTTGCTTTTATTTTTGACTTATTTGATGCATTATTTAGATGAATATATAAGTAAGATGCCTATTTTGTAACTTAACTCAAGTCACATGCCTATTTTGTAACTTATTTTTGTCTTAAGATCACATTTTTGACTTAATGTAATAGATCTTCTAACATTATGTTCGACCAGCTGATCACATGCCTATTTTATTAACAATATTTCATAATTTGATCGACGCAGACACGCAGTCACGCATAAAGTAAATTACAATGTATATTGACAAAAATAAATTATATATTGTCAAAAATAATAGCTATGTTGATAAAAATAAATTTAATTGTACATGAAAAACTTACTTTAGAGCCACATTGAATTTCGTGGTGGTTCTTGGCCCTCATGATCATCGTCATCATCGGTGCGCGAGCTTTCCGGCCTTTGCCTATAATGTTGCCCATATTGATACCCATGATTATATGTGCCTCAAACCGAGGCTCAGTAGTAATGAAGGCCGGGTCCTCCAAAAATCACCAACGGGTCATATGGCAATCAATAGGTTTGTTGTGTGGTAGTAGTATGGGTTACTAGTACTAGTTGTCAATCTTCGTATTTTGCAAACCTAATCCCCGGTTGAAGTCATATAACCCATATCCGTATCATCTTGTGGTGGTGGTGGTGGTGTTTGATATGATCCCGATGCTCCTCTTCCTTCAACCCCTCCCATTCTAAATGTAGAGTGTCGAATCGCGTGTTAGCGTCGAGTCATCGTCCCATGCCGCCATATCTCTATAAGGATTAGAGGTACCAGCTTCCTCCCCTCCACCACTAGTGCCAACGTCCCCTCCACCATCATGCCCTCCACCATCATCCTCACCACTCCCATCATCACTCTGGGCTGCATTTCGTCATCGATCCAACCGAATGATGATTCAATCTTCTTTTCCGCCTTCGGTGGTTGGGAAGCTTCTTTGCTCACTTCTCTTTCGGCATTGTCCACCATTCGATTGCTCTCACTATCCAAGGCGGCTCTTCTCTCTCTTGATCCATTCATTCAAAGGGTCATCCTGGAATATATAATCCAACTGGATGGGATCAAAATAATCACCGACTGCAAGGTAGAATATGATAGATGAATTAGTATAATATGTAAGCAAGACTTCATATAATTGAGGATCTAAGACTTCATGTAATTGCTTACCACGGTTGGTCCTCTCGTATATTCCCCGACCCTTAATCGCATGTTGTAGTGGCAGTAGACTAACTTTTCCAATCGGTCCATAGTTAGTCTATTCCTTGTCTTAGTATGAATGAGAGAGAAAGTGCTCCAATTCCGCTCGCAGTTGGACGAGGAACACGTTTGCGACAATACCCTCATTGCTACCCGCCTCAATATGGACCATCACATCCATCATGCATCCACCAATCTCCGGGTTTGTCGTGTTTAATTTGGGATTGCGCCAACGGGGTCCCAAATGACCCATGTCTCTTGCGAAACATGTCAATCTATAAAGATGAAACACAGTAAGGCACATATCAATAAATAGATGATAATATCACATGACATTTGACTTATTACTTATAAGGTATGATACTATGATCACTCACATCTCTTATGGCTTGGCCTTGGTCCGCCAACTCAGGGAGCATTCTTTGGATTACATTGAGCAAACCGGTATACACTTCATCAGTGTCGCTCAGCTCGAAGCATCGCGTATACTGGAAGGCTGGATTCAAGTAGTGTGCTACACATCAAATATGAGCAATTTCATCAGTATATAAAAATAATGAATAAATAAATAAAAATCACTACATAATTGTGCAACATGTTATACCTGCTGCAAGTATCGTGAAATTCCTCTTGTTGATAATCACCCAGTATCGTTTATATTTTGTAGGGCATTTGGTTTTTATAGCCAATTTTGCCTTATCCATTGACTCATAAATGTATCCCATCGTTGGTTTCTCATCACCATCAACCAATCTCAGCACTTGCATCAACGGGGTAGTGATGGCGATCAGGTGGTCGACATCTGCCCAAAACTGCGTCAGAGATCAGTCAAGAACTTCAAGGCAAGCGTCTCTTCGCCGTGGGAGTCCTATTTCATGTTGATTCCATTCTTCCGACGACACCATGCTTTTCAAATCACACCTATATCTATCCAAACTCAGAGGGCTAAGAACTGTGCAAAACGTAATCGCAGGTCGAGCAACTCATTGTTCGTGAAGGCTCTCATTAAATTGACCAAATGTCATCAGTAGGAAGTAATCATTTTTCCCTTTTGAATAGTTGCTTGTGCCTTGCTTCTCTTTCCTAAATCCTCAAGAATGAGGTCCACGCAATGTGTGGCACACGGGGTCCAAAGATGTGACGCGTCTCTTAGCCATTAGTTTTAATCCAATGCTTTGTAGTTTGCCGCATTATGCATTACCACCGACAACCCGGCCGCTCTCCAACCTCATGAACTACCATATCCATTAGTTTAAAGAGGTAGTCGGTCTTTACGTGTCTAAGCATCAATGATTTCAAAAATCTTGTCCCGATCGTCAGAACCAAAAAGTTTATCAAACTCTTCTTTGTGGGACCAGTCCATCCATCGCACATAATTGTGCAACCTCTCTCATCCCATACATCCTCAAAGCTCTGTACATAGGCAGTTATCTCATTGTACTCATCTGTTAGTAAGGGCCCAGATATCTCATATGGAGAAGACTTTTTAACTCCTGGACCAACTTCTGCACTTGTATCAATCATGCTTTTGAAGTACGGCGAGTCTGTTACTTGGCTCGGAATGTGGTTGTATATAAAAAACTTGGCAATAGATTTTCCAAGCTTCTTCCCCATTTTTGCAAGTGAGATTGCACTCAATTTGGTTTGTTTGGAGCTTTCAGTGCGATACATGAATCGATCCATGGGTAATCTGACCTCTAAGTGAGACGACATATAATCCCTCCCAGATGTTGCCTGCATCTTACATCAACATCAACAACATGTGGCCTATGACTAAATCCACCACCCGAGTGCATGGATGGGCCTCAACTGACCAAACCGATAATTGGCTTCTTCCTGATCTCGCCGCTGTTGTGTTTCCCTAGCACTCTCTCTCATAGCTCTCGCTATCTGCTCATCCTCATCCTCATCCTCATCATCCTCAGGTGCACCTGATGTAAACTCTGGATCTGGCCTCCTGATTCTCTCATACACTTCCCTATCACGATCGGCTTCAGCTTTTTTCTTTCCCTTTACCGCTTGTAAACTAGCTCTGATATTTCTTTTACCTCTCTGGGTACACTAGGACACCCTCTTGTCTCTCCCTTTACATGAGCCAGATGCTCCTTTAATCGTGTGATACCTCCTCCCAGCAGTTTTTTTTCACAAAGATTACATTGAATCTGGAGTCTATTACCATCTATTGCTGTACCATATTACCACGCTGGATCTGTCAAACGTACCATATTTATTTATTTCACCTGCATGAATGAGCAAACGATTGAAAATAAACATCTAATTTACACTTGAAAATAAAATTTACAAGAGTAAACATCTAATTTACACTTGAAAATAAAATTTATTTTTTAATTATTGTTATTTTAAAAATATTAGATTATATTTTATCAAATTTATTTGATATTATTATAATTTTTGAATATTTATTTGATATTATTATAATTTATGAATGTTTATTTGATATTATTTTAATTTATGAATATTTATTTGATATTATTATAATTTTTGAATGTTTATTTCATATTATTTTAATTTTTGAATGTTTATTTGATATTATTTTAATTTTTGAATATTTATTTGATATTATTTTAATTTATGAATATTTATTTGATATTATTATAATGTTTAAAAATTTATTTGAAATTTATTCCATATTATTCTAATATTTTATGGGACATATCCCATAATATTAATTATTTTAATTATATGTGACGGTCACATATAATCAATATGGGTCACATATAATTAAATTTATTATTAAAATTAATATGGGTCACATATAATTTAATGTGTCCCATAAATTTAATTATATGTGACCCATATTAATTTTAAGTTTAAATTATATGTGACCCATATTGACCCCATTATTTTATTAATTATATGTGACCCATATGATATGTGACCCATATTGCTTACAGGTGACCCTTAATTATAATTATTTATATTATTTTTGACCCATCAATTTAAATATTTTAAATGGGGTCACATATAATTATTTTTGACCCATCATATTATTTTTGACCCATTATTTATATTATTTTTAATTAATTTAAATATTTTAAATATTTAAAATTATTTTTTCCTCTTCTTAATTTAAATATTTAAGTTATTTTAAATAATATTAATTATTTTAAATAATTTAAATATTTTAAATAATTTAAATAAGTGTAGATCTACCCTTAAATAAGGTAGATCTACACTTATTTAGGGTAGATCTACACTTATTTAGGGTAGATCTACACTTATTTAGTGTAGACCTACCTTATTTTATTATTTAAAATGAAATAAAACGGTAGTAAAATGATAAACACGTACCTTCCACGTTGATCCCGTGAGTTTTTGTGCGATTTGGCGCCGATTTAGGGTGTAGATACTCAACAAATGTGAGAGGAAGAAGAAGGAAGAAGAGAGGAAGAAGAGAGGAAGAAAGAAATGGGGAAAAAGGGGTAACCCGACTAAAAAAGTCCGGTCTATGGGTGGGGCCCACGAAAAAGTGAAATTATCGGACGATAATTTGAAATTATCGTTCGTATCGGACGATAATTTCAACTCTACGGGTTTTTTTAATTTCAGCCAAATTATCGGACGATAATTTGAAATTATCGGACGATAATTTCAAATTATCGTCCAATAATTTGAAATTATCGTCCGATACGGACGATATTTTGTCCGTATCGGACGATAAATTACTCATTTTAAGCTGGGTACGATACATAGGGTATGTATCGTACCGCTAACCCCTGAAACCGATACGTATCGTCCGATACGTACCGGTATCGGACGATATTTTGACCCATGGTCATAGGATATGTGACACGTGTAATTGATGTGTCACATACCCTATGACACATGTATTACTAACATATATTATTTATTAAGTATTTATAAATAACTTTATAAAATAAATAAATTAAGTTTTTATATTTTAAATAAATTAAGTTTATAATAAATAAATTAATTTTTAAGGGTAATTAAGTTTTTATATAATAAAAAAATACTTAATTTATTTTTAAAGCTTAATTTACTAACATAATTTATTTTTAAGTATTATATAAACAACTTAATTTTTTTAAGAGTTTGTTTACTAACACAAAAAAATTAAGTTTTAAAAACAAATTAAACCCTCAAATATGATAACCCCCCAAAATAAACCCCAAAATATGATAACATAGGTTCAAAAAGGGCGGACCAAAACCCTCAAATTCAGACCTAAAATTTTAAGATCTACCATATTTTTGGGTAAATCTACCCATAAGTTTTAAGGGTAATTAATTTTTTATATAATACAAAAATACTTAATTTATTTTTAAAACTTAAATTACTAACATAATTTATTTTTAAGTATTATATAAAAACTTAATTTACTAACACAAAAAAAAATCAAGTTTTAAAAACAAATTAAACCCCCAAATATGATAACCCCCCAAAATAAACCCCCAAATATGATAACATAGGCTTAAAAAGAGCGGACCAAACCCTCAAATTTAGACCTAAAATTTTAAGATCTACCATATTTTTGGGTAGATCTACCCATAAATATGGTAGATCTAGTGAAAAAAACTTAAAAAATGCAAGTAAATAGAGATAAAATAAGCTATTTGATGGAAAATAATATATTTTCTTAAATATCCGGCAAAAACGTGACAATCCCAAGCTTTCCGGGTGGTTGGTAGCCAAAATTTCGGTCTCCGATGGCTAAGAAAGAAGAAGAAAAGTTGAGGAAGAAGGTTGGCTGAGATAGATGAAGAAAACTACTGGGAAAGAAGAAGAAAAAGGGGAAAGAAAGAAGAAAAAGGGGCTGAATTCGCGGGTGAAAAGAGACTGGGCCCCAGTCTGATAATTTGAAATTATCGGACGATATGGGCGATAATTTGTCCTTATCGTTCGATAATTTGAAAGTTTTAATTGTACACCCTAAAACATCAAATTATCGGACGATACATTGAAATTATCATCCGATAATTTCAATTTATCATCCGATACGGGCGATAATTTGTCTGTATCGGACGATAAATTGACTATTTTGAAGGGTATACAATATAAAGCCCTTTTATCGTTCATGTCCAAAACTGATACGTATCGTCGGATACGTATCGGTATCGGATGATTTTTTGACCCATGGTCTGGACACCCAGCAAAGATGGCTGCTTCAGCAACAAATTTGTTCTACCGGATACTCTCGAGGCGACCGTTGATCAAATTTCAAGGGGCGAGTTTGTGGAAGGCAGCTATCCCCCCAAAGCAAAATTCTTTCCGTGGACTCTTTTCAAAGGAATGGTTCTTATGATCGACCAACTCATTCGCAGGGGGAAGGATCTTCCCAACCTATGTGTGATGTGCCTCAATGGGGAAAAATCCGCTGCGCACCTATTCCTCCATTGCGGGGTGGCACATAAGATTTGGAGTGTCATTCTAAAATCCTTTGATATGTCCTGGGTCACTCCCTCATCGACATACCAGCAATTTCTGGTATGGTCCTCAGTCAGATTGGAGGGGCAGCTGGGGGACTACTGGAAGGCGGGATTCTTTGCGGTGACCTGGAGTATTTGGCTTGAAATAAATGTGCGGATTTTTGAGCATATGCGTCAGCCTGTAGGGATGATTATGAGGACTATCAGAGACCTAATGTGGCTATGGGTCTCAAGGGGCTGTGCTGGTGTCAGAGGAGAGAACTCTCCCTGGGACCCGGGCTAGATGGGGTGCTGTCTCTGCTGGCTGCCCCTGCCTCTTTTGGGGAACGTCTGTATTTTTCTTTATTTCTGCCTTTTCTTTTGGTCGTTCTGTACTGTATTGGTGTTTCCTGTGTCTTGGTGGCTTTCAATATAATTTTCCTTTCCCGATAAATAAAAAAATAAAAAAATTCTAAGGCTTTTGATGCCTATGCCCCAATCTGCCAGTTAAGCCTATATGTTCCCATCCTGTGAAGTCTTCTCTACTATTTTCCACTATACAAATATAATCATTAATCTTAGCTTCATATCCAAGATCAAAAGAAAGATACCGGTAAAAACAGACTTGAGTGAAAATTCCCTATCCACACATTTGTCCAAAATTTCATTGCATTACATCAGGCCACCTTCTACCATAATCCCTGATCAAACTTCTTTTAATGCTGAAAATGCCTTTCCACCAGTCTGATGGGTTACCATATAAGGCGTTGAGAAGATTCCAGCCATTTCTTCCTATTTGTTATTTAGCAGTTAATACAAACCAAAGAGACTCAAAGAGCATTTGGTCTCTCCCCCAATCTCCAAAGCCATATGCCATGGAGGAATGCATGGTTCATTTCTTTAAGGCTTCTGATGCTGCCTAAGTCCTGATCGGCCTTTCCAAAATGGGCTACCTCCCAATTGGCTAAGTAATATTTCTTACCATTCTGGGTAAGGGATGTCAATGGGTTGGGTCGGCCTGTTACCTGACCCGCCCGGCCCAGTTTCAGGCATATAAACTTGATCTGTCAGGTTGAATTGGGTCGGGAGATTTTGGCCTGATTCGACCCGATTTTTCGCGTTGTGTCCGGTGCCCAAAGGGTCTGGTTGACCTAAATTTTCGCCTGACCTAGCCTGTTGGCAGCATATTCTCAGTACTGTGTCCTTTCGTGTTGGAATTGCTCTATCACGAGATCCCATAAGAATTTTTTTGGGTTAACCATTGAAAGAGGGAAGCGGAGATACGTAGAGGGGAGGAGTTCCGACTTACTTCCAAAGGTGGAGACCATAGTCGATATGATCTGATCTACCTGCATACCGAAAAGAGTAGTTTTCTTGACATTAACCATCTCCCCGAACACCGCCTCATAGCAGTGCAACCCTCTTTTGACTTCACCACTGTCTTGAGGTTGTTGCCATCATGAAGACGGGAGATCAGTCCCCCATTTTGAGTATTTGTGAAATCTTCAATCGACCTTTCAGCTGAGGCCCTAACCAACATAGCACTAAGTGCTTCCCTCATACAATTAAACAAGGGAGCGAGGGGTTCCCTTGCCTTACATCTCTGTTGCTTTTGAAAAGTCCCTGTGCGGAGGTCGGAGCGGAGTAACAAGGCGATGCACTTCCTCCTTTCGCTGAACCTAATTCTCTCTCTCTTACTCTCTCTTTCGTTTTATTTATTTATTTGTAATTAAGAGGGGTTGAAGAGTTCCCTCCTTATTAAAGGAAAGGAGAATTTACAATGTTCTCGACTTGAACCCTCTCCCCAATTTAGCACAATACATGATCTATCTTGCCACCTGATAACTGTTAAGGGTCCAACCCAATTCTGGCAAGGAACATGGTACGCTGGTTACTTTACTCTTTTGATATGATTAATAACTGTAATGAGTAAAGGATTTCACCAAGTTTATGATCTTGTTAATGAGAATGCCTGGGAGTGGATGTGTCTATAAGCAAGAGGACACTTATTAATGAAGCACAGTATATTTCTACTCTCTGTGCATTAATCTCCAAGGTCTGAGCTTCTTCAAGTCTAGCTTTAATTGCAGTGAGATGCAGGTCTAGAGATCCTTGAATTGTGAACGCTAGTGTAATGCTCATCATGGGTTTTGAGTATCTCACTGTAGCCTAAAAAAGCATCTTTGATGATAGCCAGTATTGATTTTCAGATTCCTTGGGATGAAGGGCAACCAGTGTACAAAAGGATTTGGTGAGTTGGTTCTAGCAGTTGTGTGGCTGATGGACGATCTAGAGAGCAGCCCCTCTTCGTTTTCTAACAGGTCATCCTCGTTATTGATGCCCTCCATGATAATAGGTTGAAGAAAATCTGTTTATTATGAGTGCTTGCACCATAAAATATCTGGAGATTCCTTTCTCACCAAATATCGTATGTAGTTGCTGAGAAATCCAACTTTATCGTTGTAGAAACGAACGATCTCATGGAGCTCTTAGACAGGCAAAATCGATGAGCACAATCAATATTGGAGATCTTGGAGTTTCTCCAATCCCAATCTAGAAACGATCCAGATCCACTTGAATAGCGGCAACTAAAATAAGATATGGTCATTTGTTTCAGATTCAGCCCAATGGAGGACTCAATGCAAAGGAATACAAAAACCTCTTTTGCATGGGTTCTCAATAGTTTTGTTTAGATCAAGAATGCCGCAGAAATTTTGACTTGTACTTTTGAATCCTCATAAAAACTCAATATATGACCCGAAAGCTCTGTATTGATGTGGTTGTAAGCCTCTCAATATCAATCTTATATATTACTTTAGGTAGACTAGACCAAGAAAATAGCTTAGTGGACCTCTACCATGAAAACTCAAATCATCATCAGAAATGGAGTTAAATTAAAAACTGTCCAACTTAGGATGCAGCCAACCCTCATCAGCATACTTTAAAAAAAACATAAAAAAATCAGCCATGGCTTAGCAATATTGCTATTCTTGTCAACCCAAACCCCATTGACCATTAGGTGCATGATGGAATTAGCCATTTGCTAGGCATTAATAATAAAATGAAGGAATTTTTGTATTCTTCTTCCCTCCTTACGCCACCTCAGTCTCGATTTCTGTTTCCAACAAATTTTCTCACCAAAAATATTATGGATGTAAAGTGCCTCTTCCTACATGCTTTGACGGGGACGCCGACATTGTAGACATCGGATATAGACCTTTTTGCGTGTACCGACGTCGGAAGAAGAGGAATGGAAATTAAAACTAGGCGAGAGAGGACATTTTGGAAACCGCAAGGAGAAGTGCCGCAGCAAGCCCTCGCTGGAGCGGTTATAATCCTCGCTCGAGCGGGCCCAGTGACAAAAATTTTCTTTTATTTGTTTTTTTTAGTCTTTTATTATTTTAGAACTCTTTTAGTGCAAGTTTTATTTCGTTTAGGGTTTTCTTAGCCTATATAAAGGCCTTGTAAACACTCTATTAAGGAGATTATTGATTATGAATGATAAGAGCTTTTGCTTATGTGTGCTTGAGATGAGCCTCTACGAAGAGTGAATCTTCTTCCCGAGAAGGGTTTGGTGCGAAGCCAAGGGTGTGAAGCCTACAATTCTATCTACCTCTTTTATCTTTGTTTGCGTGATTCTACAACCCTAAATCGACAATCTTCTTGTGAAATCCTAAACCCTAAATTTCTCTAAATCCTTGAATCGATCCGATTCAACAACCGTAGAGCCCAGTAGAGTTATTAAACCTTCCGCACCTAATATTCAGAGAAAATCAGTGATCCCATCATTGAATCGTGAGCACCCTAATCTGGAAAGAAACCTAGAGTTCTATCTCTAGGATCGATCTGCGCTGCAACCTAACGGATCTAGCGCCTGGGCTGAACCCTGCCTGAATTATACGTGATTCTCCCAAGGAATACTACGAGACCTTGAGGTATTCGTTATATTTTGCAAGTTTCATTGTTTAGTTTAATTCCAATTTAATTTCGGCAAAATTCAATCATATCATTCACGTAGTTTAGGGTGCGAATCGAGACCTAGGTTCTAGGTTAGGGCATACTGTGTGACATTGCATTCATTACACTTTATTTTCATCACATATTATTTCAGTTTGGCCAAAGTGTTCATCTTGCATTTCATTCTAGAGCCCGTCAGTAGTAAACTGTATCACCATGGACATGAGTGGGATTACCGAAGCTCTTAACAGCCTGAGGGCTGACCTAAAATCGATCAACGATCGAATGACTACCTTAGAGGCAGCCCAAAGGACTCTCGAAACATCCAATGAGAGATTGTTAGACCGAGCCAATCAGTTAGACGAGGGTGATGAGTACTTTGAACCACACCGTGAGCGTAATGGTCCACGTTTTGAACGAAATGGCTACCAACATAATCGGAGCCGGAATCATAGGTTTGATCATCATGGAGATGACTACGACCGGAAGGAGGCTCCTCAAAATGTCCGAGTTGAGTTCCCGACTTTCGATGGAAGGCTAGATCCTCAAGTCTTCCTTGACTGGTTATTCGATATGGACCAGTACTTTGTGTGGTTTGGCATGAGCGATGAGAGGTGTGTTAGACTTACTAAGATGAAGATCATAGGTCAAGCCCGACACTTTAGGGTCAACGTTGAACGATCGAGCGAATCTGGTTGTGCTCCCATTACCCATTGGGAGGACATGAAGGAACGATCTACAGAGAAGTATGTTCCTTCTTCATACTACCATTGTCTCCTTGACCAATGGCAAAATCTGCGCCAAGGTAGTATGCCCGTATCGGATTACATTGGCAAATTTGAAGAGTTCATGATGAGAGCCAAGGTATCCGAAGACCCCCAAGTCACTTTATCCAGATTTCGTACCGGATTGAGATTCGACTTGGAGAAAGAGTTAGTCTCCCACCCTCTTGAGACTCTCGCCGAGGCTTACACCGTCGCTCAAGACCTTGCACGATATTTGTAAATGACCGTGACTAGGCGGTCTGATTTTCACACTAGTCAATTCCATCTTGGCGAAGTGAAATCTAGTCTTTGAAACCAGCTAAACCCACACAACCCACATCTACCAATGTGAGGTTTGACAAAGGTAAGGTGTAGCCGAGAATCCTCGAAGAGTGGGTCTCATGTCAAATGCTATAAATGTCAAGGGTTGGGACACTTTTGCGCCCAATGCCCTATGAGAGACCCACAAAGGAATCTCCTCGTTGACGGGGAAGGAGAAGAGAGTGAAGGAGTTTATGAGGAAGAGGTCTTTGAGCCGAATGCCACACCTAGTGACGATGAAGGTGATAGCATGGGTCGCGCTCTAGTTGTGAGGTGTGCCTTTGCACAGCCTCAACGGGATGAAAAGGAGGATTGGCGAAGGGAGAACATCTTCCACACCTTTGCCACATGTGGGACAAAGAGTTGTAGGGTAATCGTGGATAGCAGAAGCTGCACCAATGTGGTGTCAGAACATACCGTCACCCGCTTAGGGCTTACACATGAAGCCCATCCGAGACCTTACAAAGTCGCATGGGTTGACTCTTCATCCATTTCCGTATCTCAGAGGTGTCGTGTACCCATACAGTTGGGTTCATACACTGACACCCTATGGTGCGATGTGGTACCAATGGATGTGGGCCACATTATCTTAGGGAGGCCATGGCTCTATGATTTGAACGTGACTATTTTTGGGCGATCTAACATTTGTACGTTCAATTACAAGGGCAACAAAATCACTCTTAACCCTTTGGCTCCCAAAGCACCATCAGTCAACAGAGTTGAGAAGGGAGGTCAATCCAAGGCCATCAATATTGTGACCCCTTCAGAGTTTGAGAGAGCATCGAAAGATGAGAGTGTTGTGTATGTCGTTGTTACTGTTGAGAGTACTTCTGAGTCAGTCTGTGAGTACCCCAAGCATGGATCAAAATATCGTCCGATACCGATACGTATCGGACGATACGTATCGGTATTGGACTCGAACGATACATTGAAATGTATTGAATGTATCGAACGATACATTCAATGTATCGAACGATACATTCAATGTATCGTCCGATACAGACCGGTACCGATATGTATCGTTTTGGAGCTCGGACGATACGTATCGGTAACCCGATATTTTAACCCATGACCCCAAGGAGGTAGAGCCCATCCTGAATGAATTTTTGGATGTCTTCCCCGAAGACTTACCTAGTGAGCTCCCTCCCATGCGTGACATTCAACACGCAATTGACTTAGTTCCCGGATCGACATTACCGAACCTGCCCCACTACAGGTTGAATCCGGTTGAGCATGCCGAGTTGACTCGGCAAGTCAGTGAGCTCCTACAAAAGGGGTTCATAAAAGAGAGTCTGAGCCCGTGTGCTGTACCAGCATTACTCACGCCTAAGAAAGATGGCACATGGCGCATGTGTGTGGATAGCCGAGCGATTAATAAGATCACTGTTAAATATCGGTTTCCCATACCGCGGTTCGATGACATGCTTGACATGATGGTTGGAGCCACTATCTTTTCCAAGATAGACCTTAAAAGTGGCTACTATCAGGTGCGTATTCGCCCTGGCGATGAATGGAAAACCGCCTTCAAGACCAAAGACGGTCTTTATGAGTGGATGGTCATGCCTTTTGGGCTTTCCAATGCCCCGAGCACATTTATGAGGCTCATGACCCAAGTGTTGAGGCCATTCCTTGGCAAATTCCTTGTCGTATACTTTGATGACATCTTGATTTACAACCTAGACAAGGAACAACACATCATCCACCTAAGGTTGGTTTGCGAAACCTTGAGGGGAGAGAAGTTATACGCGATTCTCAAGAAGTGTACCTTCATGCAGCATTCTGTTGTATTCTTGGGATTCATTGTCTCGGTAGACGGGATGGTTGCGGACCCTACGAAGGTTAAGGCCATTGTGGAGTGGCTCGAAACTCGGAATATTCATGAAGTTCGTAGCTTCCACGGTTTGGCCACATTTTACCGTCGCTTCATTCGAAAATTTAGCACCATCATGGCTCCCATTACCGATTGCATGAGAAAAGGGGAGTTCCTATGGAGCAAAGCCGCGACGAGGGCCTTTGCCGAGATAAAAGAGAAAATGGTTACTGCACCCGTCATGCGCCTACCAGACTTTTCTAAAGTCTTCGAAATAGCATGTGACGCATCGGGTGTAGGCATATGCGGAGTGCTTAGCCAAGAAGGCCACCCTGTGGCCTATTTTAGTGAGAAACTCAATGAGGCATAGCAGAAATACTCCACTTATGATAAGGAGTTTTATGCGGTCGTCCGATCTCTGTGGTATTGGAAACATTACCTGAGACCGCAAGAATTTGTGTTGTTTTCTGACCACGAAGCCTTATGTTTCCTTGCTTCCCAGAAAAAGTTGAACCCGAGGCACGCGAAGTGGGTCGAGTACCTTCAAGGGTTCACATTTGTTTTGAAGCATAAGGCTGGTGCCGAGAACAAGGCTGCTGATGCGCTTAGTCGTCGAGTCATGACTTTGCAGTCTATGAGCACCGAGGTCATCAGATTTGAGCAGTTGAAGCAAGATTATCCTGATTGCCCAGATTTCGGGGCAGAATACACTGCTTTCTTTGAAAATTTGAACAACAATAACTCCGAATATACCCTGCTGGATGGGTATTTGTTCAAAGGGAATCGTTTGTGCATCCCTCGCACTTCATTGCGTGACTTCCTCATCTGGGAGTTACATGCCGGAGGGATTGCCGGACATTTTGGGCGATAAAATCAAAGGCGCGGATAGGTTCTATTGGCCTAGCCTTGTGAGAGATGTCTCTAGGTCGTAAAACAATGTCTTACATGCCAAGTTCTGAAGCATATAAAACAAAATACGCTTGTACACCTTTACCCGTGCCACACACCCGTGGCAAGACATCTCCATGGATTTCGTGCTAGGACTTCCAAAGACTCAACGAAAGCACGATTCCATTTTTGTGGTAGTGGACCGCTTTTCTAAGATGGCCCACTTCATACCCTGCTCCAAAACCTCCGATGCGGCTCACATAGCCAAACTATTTTTCGGGGAGGTTGTGTGTCTATATGGTTTACCCTGCATTTATCAGGTGTGGATCGAGATGTGAGATTTACCAGTTACTTCTGGAAAACTTTATGGCACATGATGGGTACCATGCTCCAATTTTCTTCGGCCTATCATCCTCAAACAGATGGCCAAACGGAGTCCACCAATAGGAGCTTAGGTAATCTTCTCCGTTGTCTTGTTGGTGATCACCCTAGGACTTGGGATTCTATTTTGCCTTTAGCCGAGTTTGCATATAACAATTCAGCCAATAGGTCCCTAGGTATGAGTCCTTTTGAGGTCGTCCTTGGTCATAGGCCTAGAACACCAATTGATCTAATTCCCATGTCTGCATCTCATCGAGTTTCCGAGTCAGCCGATTCATTTGCACAGCATATACATGAATTGCATGCCGAAATTAGAAAAAGAATTAATGCTAGCAATGAACAATACAAAATATCTGCTGCGGATCGAGCGCTTCAAGGAATTCGAGTTGGAGATTACGTCATGGTTGGGTTAGGCAGGCGGTTCCCATTGGGAGCCATGAAAAGAAAATCAAGCAGTGTATGGGCCTTTAGAATTGTGGCAAGGCGGCCCTAATGCATATGTTCTCGAGCTTCCACGATATAGGGTCGACTCTACATTCAATGTGGAGGACTGGTTCCCTCTGTGGCCCATTACCACCCCTCACAACCCCTTCTGACGCCCAGCCCACATTCCAGCCCCACCTGCACCCTTACCCTTCCTTCCCCACACAACGCAGAGAGGAGATCGAAGGAATACTAGATGATATGGCGATATCCACCCATGATGGTGGAATTCAAAAGTACTTGGTCAAGTGGTTTGGAAAGCCGGACTCCGAGAACTCATGGGTAGCTGAAGACGAAGTTCGACGTTTGAACCCCGACATACTCGAGCGCTATCACGACGCCACTTCATCGGTGATGAAGCCTTTTCGGCCCGGGAGAATTGACGGGGACGCCGACATTGTAGACATCGGATATGGACCTTTTCGCGTGTACCGACGTCGGAAGAAGAGGAATGGAAATTAAAACTAGGCGAGAGAGGACATTCTGGAAACCGCAAGGAGAAGTGCCGCAGCAAGCCCTCGCTCGAGTGGTTATAATCCTCGCTCGAGCGGCCACTTAAGCTCGCTCGAGCGGTTATAATCCTCGCTCGAGCGGGCCCAGTGACAAAAATTTTTTTTTTTTTTTTTTTTAGTCTTTTATTATTTTAGAACTCTTTTAGTGCGAGTTTTATTTCGTTTAGGGTTTTCTTAGCCTATATAAAGGCCTTGTAAACACTCTATTAAGGAGATTATTGATTATGAATGAAAAGAGCTTTTGCTTATGTGTGCTTGAGATGAGCCTCTACGAAGAGTGAATCTTCTTCCCGAGAAGGGTTTGGTGCGAAGCCAAGGGTGTGAAGCCTACAATTCTATCTACCTCTTTTATCTTTGTTTGCGTGATTCTACAACCCTAAATCGACCATCTTCTTGTGAAATCCTAAACCCTAAATTTCTCTAAATCTTTGAATCGATCCGATTCAACAACCGTAGAGCCCAGTAGAGTTATTAAACCTTCCGCACCTGATATTCAGAGAAAATCAGTGATCCCATCATTGAATCGTGAGCACCCTAATCTGGAAAGAAACCTAGAGTTCTATCTCTAGGATCGATCTGCGCTGCAACCTAGCGGATCTAGCGCCTGGGCTGAACCCTGCCTGAATTATACGTGATTCTCCCAAGGAATACTACGAGATCCTGAGGTATTCGTTATATTTTGCAAGTTTCATTGTTTAGTTTAATTCCAATTTAATTTCGGCAAAATTCAATCATATCATTCACGTAGTTTAGGGTACCGTCCTGCGTCATGCTTCCTCCTCATTGATTGAAGAGACTTCTTTCTAATCAGTTGTTGCAATTTCGTTTAGCAGTTGGGCCGACCTTCTTTACCTGAACATTGTCAGATGTGACAACTGTACATTTCCCATTATGCCAGCCTCTCTCATTCTCCCCACTCGTGCTCGTGCACCTTTTTTTATGAAGGCTTCATCCTTCAGCAACATATTCTCCGACGGAAATGGATGTGGGCACCGTTCCTCCTCCAACTTAAATGCAAGCGATATTGGAGTAAAATTAGAAATAGGTCTCACTATACCTTCCATAGCCATATAAGGATTGCCTTTAAACATGATTCAGGTAATAACATTTGAACTGTGAGGAGTAGGATTCAACTCAATAAACCAAAATTGTAAGTTGTATGATTTTCAAAAATAAATTTTATATTCCAATTCTCATATTAGTTGACAGTGGTTTTTCACGTAGGAATAGTTTCCTTGTGGCTTCTGGATTGAGGTTTCATATGTTATGGGCATAAGTTCATCCAAATCAACTTCAAAATTTTCAGTGACCCTCTAGTTCTTACATCTAGATCCTCATCCAAAAAATGATCATTTGGATGAATTTTCCTTTTTGTAAATTTTTCCATTTTTACCAAGTATTTTTTACGAAGTTCACTATGACCCATCATTAACTGAACTAATCTAGAGAATTAGTTATCCAGTTTAAGGGATACATTTATTAATTCTATCGGGAAGATTAATGACTGCAAATTATGTAGATCAAACTGCCCATGAACCCAGCAATGCGTTTAAAATGGGAAAATATTACAGTAGCTTGCTTTGTGATAAATAAAACTACTGTTTGCATTTATAGTTCTATTTGTTTCAAAAATATGCGATATGCACATGGGTTTGGAATTTTCACAATTAACCTTCATTCTTAAAAGTAGAATTGGTGATAGATGATGGGCTCGGGCACTCATCTTACATCTGGCATCTGTCAATATATCAATCTAGATTGTCCACACGAAAACCCGCCATGTGGATTTGGCTAGGCTAAAAATTACACTCTGGATATATCCTAACCATTTGATCAATGCAACTTGATAGGGTCTAGATTTTTTTACTCCCTAAGGTTAAGTGGGTTCTAGTTCTGAGAAAGATGGGTATGGTATTTATTATATATATATATATGGCAATGCTAATCTCACCCACTTCATTGTGAGAATTAGCATTGTCCTTAGACAATCGCACCCTCTTATTAAAGGATATTTTCGTAAAATTACTAGGGACACTTTAGTAAAATTGAATTAGACAATAAATGAAGTGTTTCCAATAAATGAGGTTATTTCAATAAAATTCATAATCAATATTCTCAAATTATTACCGACATAGTTTGAGGTTGTTAGGAATTAGGTGTTGATAATTGAAAGAAGTATCGTCATGCTACTGATTGGGAACTGCTGTCCAGTCCTGTTCCCCCATTTCTTCCGATTTTTGAATTGGGTATTGGGTAACCAACCCGTTCCCAAAGTAGATTGTCAACGGGTCACTGATTTTTGACACAACACTATTTACCATCAAGCGTGCCACGTTATGCGAAGGACCCGATGTGAAGATATGCTGGATTGAAGATGACATCAAAAGCCATCTCCATCAGGTGATCCAAAGCGGTCAAACACCTTTGAAATGAATCAGTAAAATTGATTTAGGAGATTTACATTGTGACTGCCCAAATGCCTTTATAATTAATGGTTAAAATTGATTTTGGAGATTTACATGGTAACTGCTCATTTCAAAGGCAGGTGAGCGCTTTGAACCACATAACAGACTATGTTTTCGATACAATCTGAGACACCGCAGATCTTTAGATCGTGTTCTTTGCATCACTGACGAAAAATAGTATCATGTGTCCAAAAAAGTGAGCTGGTCACAATCTAGACTGGGTACTGGTCTGTTACCCTATACGAGCTCATTTATTCCACGGTTGGTCGCTTACTTTCAAAAGCTCTTAAAAGCGACTACTTGACGCTAGTTTCTTTCCTGATTCTGTGTTCTTTTCTTTGTGTATCTAGCAGGCCTGGGTAACACTTGCTAGAGCACAACTAAATTTTGGCGAGCCTGATGCATCAATCGAAAGCTTTGACAAGGCTTTAGCGATCAAGGTAAATCTAAGAACTTCTTTATGCAGACCATCCACAGCAACCTAATATTCAGTGATTAGATGATTTTAAGCTGTCAAATCAATTCACTTCCACACCTTTAATGTAAGACTGCCACTTAATTATAGAAGAGGTTTCCGCATATAACATGCAATAGTGCATCGGTGAGGCAGCTAGGATCATCTGGTTGGTGTGCATTTTGGGTTGTGGTCATTTCAAGGCAGCGCATATCATGTGGGCTGTCCACATTAACTGGATTCATGCCACATGACCCGTCCGACAGAGCACCATATCAGATAGAAGTTTTTATTGTTTTGTTTTTCCATTAGTTTTACGTGATCACTGGTGGATACAGCCCAATTCTGAGGCACGCGGGGACCGGGAAACTGCTTTACAACTTGTAAAGAGGAGAAAGCAACTTCATATATCTGGCACTACTACCACCGAAAGTCGTTACACGGTCAGAGACTCGTCAGAAATTTCATGACCGGATCGGGTACAGGATGAAAGCGAGAAACATGTTATAAAGTGTGTAAATTAAGGTGGGTCGACATTTGACCCCATCCCTTTACCTCATTGGAGTACAAGATTTTCTGGTCCATTGAAGAATAGGGAAGAGCATGAAGAAGACAGGTTCAAAGGCCAAATCAGGGAAAACTATAGTTGGGAATAGAGCTGTATATAAAAGGAGAGTTAATAGTGCTCCTTGGTCATGTCGGCCAAATTGGTGTGATACATTTTGTTGCATCTGTCCAAGGTATGTAGCATTAATTAGAAACCCCCCCCCCCCCCCCCCCCCCTCCTCCTCTCTCTCTCTCTCTCTCTCTCTCTCTCTCTCGTGTGCGCGCGCATGTCCAAATGAAGGTCCTGCCCCTCATCTCAATGTGACAAAAAATAGTAGAATGGTATGTTTTTTTTATTGAGTGTGACACGCGATTTGAAGATCACAAGTGATAGATTTGATAGGTCAGACTTAAATTGAACACAAAATCTCCATCTTGGGATTTAAAGTGGTCCACCAGTAAAAATGCTATTCAATTCATTTTAAAGGTGTTTGACTGCTTTGAATCAGATGATAGAAGTGTCTTTTCGATTCAATCTATCAGGTCTAGTAATCGTTAACTTGATATCAAAAGAAAAAAGAAAAAAGAGCCGGTTACAATATACCCATTCCCTTCGAAATGATTGTAGCTTCTGTAGTGACCAAATTTGCTGATATTTTGAAAATATTGTGAATAATTTGTGAATTTTTGAAATACGAATAAAATCTGAATTATTAGTGAATTTTCAAATAAAATCTGAATTTTTGAATAATTCGTGAATTATATAAGAAATTTACGACTTTTTTCTGGATTTTTCCCTTTTTTGGTCAAAATTTTGTTATTTTTCTTTAAATTTTTATATTTATAATTAATATAAATATAAATTTTCTTTTCTATTTTTCCAAAATTTTGGCTGAATTCTTCACAAATTTGATGAATTTTGCCAGATTTTTTCTATTTTCCAAGCCGATTTAATCCCCCCGACTTGGTGACTATGGTAATTGCTTCAATTTTATGATGGTACTGCTAGTTGCAATCGAAGATTTGGTAATTGCAACCAGGGTTTCCTCACGTTAAAACCATTGACTGGCTTAAATCAGACAATGGAGTTCGTTTTTCGACCCAATCTTTGTCGTGGCTCACTTAAGCCCGGTAATGTTGATTCCATGTGACACAATCCCCAAATATGTGAAATAAATGGGTCAAGAGATAACAGAATCGTCAAAATTTGTGACCGATAACTGCTGAGAATACTAACCAAAATCAGGGCTCAAGAATAAATCGACTTGGGAAAAATGTGTCAAATTAGGAAAACGTAAAAAAATTGGAAAACCTAAAAACAAAATTATAAAAAGATATTAATTAAAAATAATAACAATTGAGTAAAAGACTGAAAATTAGCAGTTTAAAAATAAAATTGATTTCATTGTTTATTGAAAAATCACAATTACATCGCCACTTTTTCAAAAAGTGGGAGAATTTAGTCACACTCCTGTTGAGAACAATTACGAAAACTCTTAAAACAGATAAAACTCTGAAGGCCTCAATTTTTTTCATTTTTATAGGTAACCATGGGATTTGAACCCTTGACCTCAACATATACGCTTTATGGGCATCACCATTAGGGAAAGGTCCAATTATAAGGCGTCAATTGTTTGGGTGCCACGTGGAGCACGCGCACACACACACACACTTATATATATATATATATATATATATATATATATATATATATATATATATATATATATATATATATATGAGATCCGGTTAGGTCCTCTAATGGAGGACGATGACCGTCCTCCGAGATACACATAGAGCTCCACATGCCACTCAAAATACTGTTTGGGTGTCACGTGGAGCACAAGTGGGAGGTATAGATCAATATTAAAAATTAAATTTAGAAAAAATCTTTTTAAACCCACAAGTCAAAGTTTGAGGGGTTTCATTGGTCCACATTTCACGGTTCAAAAAACATACGGTAGAGATGAGTTTTCAATTTTTTTTTTATAGATGATCTAAGCAATACACCCGAGCTCCACGTGACATCAAAACAATATTTTGGATGTCATATAGAGCTCCATATGAAAGCATGTATTTAAAGTGAGAAAATATAGATTTTGTTGATATCACGTAACCATCAACAGTCCCATTCCTAAGTGAATGGTTACCAGTAGGGGTAAATTTTCTCAAAAATATTAAAATTTATTAATAAAAAGGGATCTATTACTTGCACACACAAATTTGGCCCTTGCACAACTTTATAAGATATGGTACTTCTGTTTGCACCCGCGTATTTACTGAAAGCGCCCACGACAGAAACCCCTTAAAACCCACTGATTGAGTCGGATCAGATGATGGAGGTCGTGTTTCACTTTGATCTTCCACAAAGAATCTTGACATTATATCGCACCTATCAGACGATCAGTATTTTATTCTATATGTCACAGATCCCCAAAAAGTGGCCCTTGAATCAAATGGTACACATCACACTCAAACGTGATTTTAGGGATCTGTGACATGTGGAATAAAAAATTGACCGTCTGATAGGCGAGACATGATCTCAAAATCCTCTGTGTGGAAGATCTGTGTGAAGCACGATCTCCATCATCTGATTCGACCCAATCAATGGGTTTTAAGGTTTCCGACGTGGGCGCTTTCAGTAAACGCGTGGGCGTGAACAGAGGCACCCTATAAGAAAGTCTTAGTATTTTGAGGACCTATGTCATGTGGAAACACCCTCTAAACCATTTGATTTTGAAGGTGATGATTTAAAGATCTTTAGTGCCAAAAAAGTGGCACGAAACAGGGTCTCTATCATGTAATAGAATGTAGTCGATGGCCAGTCTGATTTGATCTAAAGATCTTTAATGCAAAAAAAAGAAAAAGGTACGAGACACGGTCTCTTATCATATAATAGAATGCAGCGATGTCCAATTTTGACTGCAATAAATCATATAATAGAGAATATGTTTTGTGCCAAATTTTTTGAATCAAAGATCTTTAGATAGTGGCCGTCAAATCAGACGGCTTAGATAGTATTTCCACATGACACAAGGTCCAATATAATGGTACCCTAATAAAAATTATATAAAAGGAGAAAGTCTCGGGAAAATGTAAGCCTAAAATTGTGATTTTCAAGATTTATTTGCGAAAAAAATGTGACAATTTGAAAAATTCAAAACTTTTTGAAGACGTCCCTAAATTGACGGTCATTTAATTGTTTACTGGGGAAGTCACTTTCCAAAAAGTGAATTTGATCACTATCGGTTAGCCGGGCAGGCTCGAAAGCCCGGCTAGCCTAGCTCTAAATCTTAGGTTTAGGGCAAAATGGGTAACAGGGCCAAGCTAGGGCCTCAAAATCATAAGTCTGCCATCCATCCAGGCCGGGTTAGGGCATCAAAATCAAAAGTCTACCATGCTGCGGGCCAAGTAAGATCTTAACAAATTAAAGCCTGTAAGCCCGGCCGGGCCGGGCCTGGCCTGTACATCACTTTCTATTTATATATTAACATCAGCTTACAAGATATATATTACACTCATGACAATCAAATTGTCAAAATAATAAAAAGAGAGGCTTAGAGTTTTATTTTACCTTATACAAAATTAAAAAAAAAAGCAATTAAAAATAAAGCCCGATGCCCGACACAAGCCCACCTCAGCTCGCCTATGTTAGGGTAGGGATATCAAAGCCCGCCTAAGTTCTAGGGCTTAGCCTTGGCCCCTGGGGCAAGGCTACGTTTTATGGGGCCCTAACCCGGCCTATTGACAGCCTAACTATGAGTTAGATCATATAATGACCAACAATCCTAGCCACTCATTAATGGAAACGATTAGGAAAACTCTTGAAATAAAATTCTTTTTATTGCTATAAATATATTTATTATGATGGATGACCATTTAATTTTCACCACTTAAATTCTTAGTCACATTTATGTAGTCTCTTAGAATTCTTATTCATTACTATGTAACTCTTTTGGAATTATGGCAAAGTGCATGTATCCTCCAAACCCTTCATATTCTCTCAACCTTTCATATTCTCATATTGTAATTCTATATAAGGGAGTCTTGTGAAAGTATAAGGATAACTTAAGTGAAGTGAATGATATAGAGTTCCTGAATAACTAGTTTCATAGATTGTAATATCTTTATTTTGTTTTCATTTTCTTTTGATTTTACAACATGTTATCAGCACGAAGTTCCGATCAATTCTTGGGTCTTTTATCTTTGACGTCAAAAGTTACTGGTTTAATATTCTTCATTAGCAGTATGCTTATTTATGACTTAGTAATCAAATTTGTTGATTATTATTCTCTTTTAATATTTATTTAAAGTAGTGAGAATTATATTATAATATGTGAATACATTTCATGTGATAATATGGATTAGAAAATTATCATATTAGTCGTAGAAATATTTGATAATTTTAGTTTGTTATATTTTAAATGACTCATCTATTTCTCTATATATTTTTGTCATAAAAAATGTCAAATGTTACAAAAATTGAGTTTATCGCTCTTGATGTTTCTAGTCACAATTACTTATCTCGGATCATTGATGATGAGATTCATCTTGAGACTATGAATCTTAAAAATACTATTAAGGAGAGAAATCAAGCATCCCAGCAGAAACTCACTAAAGTCATTTTTTTATTTATGAAGAATTAAAAACTTAGTACTTTACTGTAAAAGATCCATTCACTTTGTGAAATAGTTTAAGGGAGAGATACGAGAACTAAAAGACCGTAATTTCCTAAAAACTCATTATGACTGAATGCACCTGAGGTTGCAAAATTATAAGATTGTTAACGAGTACAACTCTGTACTCTTTAAAATCAACTCACAGTTAAAATTATGCGGAGAAAAAGTAACTCAAGAGGCTGTGTTAAAAAAAATATTTATCACTTTTCATATCTCGAATGTGCTCATGCAACAATAATATCGAGAGCATAAGTTTACAAATACTCTAAATTATAATCTTATCTTTTAGTGGTTGAACAAACTAATGAGATTTTAATAAAAAATCATCAATCAATCTAGTTCAACCAGTTCTACATCATTCCCTGAAGCAAATGAATCCCCATTTTATAGTTTTAAAGGAAATCAAAATCGAGGACATAGTAGAAAGAATTATCAATTTCAAGGGATGCTTACTTATAATTTTTCAAATAAAAAGACATCATACTAGAAGTGAAACCACAATGAGGGAAAATATGATGAAAATAAAAGTTTACAGAATAAACCTATAAAAAAATTATGAAGATAAATATTACAGAAGTGGTATGAAAAGACATTCATCGCGTATCTATTGTATACTTGAACATTTGGTGGAATTATATCAAACCTCTATAGAAAAAGAAGGGGGGGGGGATTTAAATGAATTTTATTGATTGCCGTGATCTAATAGATCCTACATTTTTCCTTGATAATCAAAATTGCGTGGATATAACTCATCTTGATGTTTTTGATTTCTTTATAGACTATGATTAGAAAACTTACCTTTTAATTTATAATGAATATGTTTACAATAACTTATGTCTTTTTGGATTCTATTATGTTTACATGCATTTTATTTTGTCTTTATTTTATTTTAAAGTAATAGAGTTTAATATCTTGATTTTTTCATATGTAAGGTGACATGATAATTAAATAATTTCAAGATGATTGATGAAGATATTTGTCTAGTAAATAGTTATATAACCTACACAATTCTTTAAAAAATAATAATAATAAAAAAATCAATATGTTGACATTAAATAAAGCTAATATCAATACCATATCGGGTTCATCGAAATTAATTGAAGGATATGAAAAGGCGATTATTATATTACCAAGAGGAACAAAGTTTTATATTAATGTTGCTTTGTATCTTAGTTTTGAAGATATTGATGATGCTTTATATTTTTATAATTTTTTCATGATGATTGTATTCTTTTAACTCTTCAAGAAACTTAGTTTTAAAAATATTTATCGTAATAGTTATCATGTTTAAACCATAAATGAAGATAGTAAGAAATATCTTTATATTACTTCAATAAATTTAGGTCAGAAGCTTATATTAGAAAAAATATATGTTTTCTGTTTTAGGCTATATTATATGATCACGAGAACAATTGAATCACACATTATGATGCATTAGAAGTGCTATGATCCAAAGGTCTTTATGCTTTGTCATGCTCGTCTTTGATATCCAAGATCAATTAGGATGTGTCGAATAATTAAGAACTTACATGGACATCCTATAAAAAACTAAAAGTTTCCTTTACCAAGTCATTATTATGTGTCGCTTGCTCATAATGTAAACTAATTATAGAACCATCATTTTCTAAAGTAGTTATTGAGTCTCCATCATTTTTATCAAGAATTTATGGAGATATATGTGGACCAGTACATCTACCATGTGGACCATTTAAATATTTTATGGTGTTAATTAATGCATTAATTAGGTGATCACATATTTGTCTCACTTCCATTCGTAATGTTGCATTTGCTAGAATTCTTGTCCAAATAGTTAGATTACGAGCACAATTTTGAAATAAAATAATATTTTTTAATATAATTCTCAATCGATCAACTATAGGCAATCGATTGATCGATTTAGACTCGAGAAAAACTTCAAAATTTTCTTAAATGATACGATCGATCAATTTGAGAATTGATCAATCGAGTTTTATATAAATACTAGTGTTGCCAGTATGCTTAACAAAATGTTTAAAAGATAATTCACTTGCAAAGTATTGTAAATCAATTACCGGATGCATTTACTAATAATAAGTAAATAGTAAAGTCTCACAAAAGTGAATGAATCTAAAACATGTCTGAAACGTGGAAGACCTATTGGTACAAAAGATAAGGTTCCCTAGAAGAGAAAAACACAAGCATATGATCGATGCACCTAAAGAGGTTATACCCACAGAACAGGCAACATAAATATTCGATCCATCCAAACTTTCTGCATAATATTCTCCTGAAAAAGAGTACCCTGAAGATTTTTCCCGTGAAGAAGAATCACTTGAAGAGTTTTCCTGTGAAAAGGAATCTCCTGAAGAGTTATCCTCTAAAGAGGAACAAGTACTTGAAAATAATAAAATCTCAATAAATTATATAAGTACAAGAAAAATATTAGAAAAAATCAAAATCGTTGTCAACAATGTTTTTAATTTAAAATTGCTTTTGACATTACCAAAAGTAATGATGAAATTGAACCACAAACCGCCGAAGAATGTCGATGTAGAAATGATTGGTCAATATGGAAAGAGGCAATTCAGACAGAATTGAACTCCTTAGCAAAACATGAAATATTTGGACCTGTAGTTCAAAAACCTTAAGATGTAACACCTGTTGGGTACAAGTGAGTATTTGTACAAAAGTGTAATGAGAATAATAAAATTGTAAAGTATAAAACATAACTTGCTACATAAGGTTTCTAATAGAGACCTGATATTGATTATGAAGAAACATATTCCTCCATAGTGGATGCAATTACATTCAGATTTTTTATTAGCTTGGTAATCACAGAAAGTTTAAATATGCATTTAATGGATGTAGTTACAACATAGTTATATGGATCACTAGATAATGACATATACATGAAAATCCCTGAAAGATATAAAATGTATGAAGCATATAATTTAAAATTCTAAAGTATTTATTCTATCAAACTTTAAAGATCTTTATACAAGTTAAAGAAATTCGGGTGCATGTGATACAATTGTCTCAGTGAATATTTATTGAAAGAAGGATTTGAGAATGATCCAATTTGTCCATGCGTTTTCATTAGGGCTCTTAATGGACCGGATTAAGGTCGGGTTGGGATTCAATCCGACCCTAACCTACCTGGGGCAGGTTCCCAATTTTTTCATCCGGGCCCTAACTCGGGCTACGATGTACTCAGCCCAAGCCCGGCCCCTACCGGGCCGGGCCGGGCTTGGGTGTTTTTCAGGGCTTTTTTTTTAATATTATTTTTTTTAATAAAATTTGGTTGGACTATTTTTTGGGGCTGCTTTTTCTAATAAAATTAGGTTGGGTTATTTTTTTTCTAATAAAATTTTGAAGAAGGTTAAAAATTTAATTAAATAATTATATTACCATTATAGAGGCTCATGTACATGATTTTATTCAAATATTTTATTTTAATTTGTTGCACAATGGTTATAACGGACAACGATTGCTTGAAAATCTATTAATAAGCCATCCAAGTTGTATAGCTAAAAAGTTATGCAACGGTTGCTTGAAAATAAATTAAGCCATCCACTTTGTCCAACCAAAAAAATATATGCACAAGGTTATAACTATTTTGACTTAAATGCTCCAAGTTTAAACCGTTCAACGATTTAATCTCTGGGCATTTAAGTAAACCATATTTAACTATATAAAAAAAATTATAATTTTAAAAAGATAAGTTATATATATATATATATAAAATCAAGGATCAAAATTTCTGGTTTCATTTCGATTTCTAAGGAGACCGAAAGTGAAAATTTGAACTGAAATTTCGGCCGATAATTTCAATCCCATACAAAAATATGACCAAAATTTCAATCCATACTATCGTTTCGGTGAGGATCGAAATCGATAATTTGGATCGAAATTTCGATCATTTTGGCCGAAATTTTGATCCTTGTATATAATATTTGGGTTGGGTGCGGGCTGGATGTTGCAACACTCAATCCAAGTTCGGACCGAATTTATCCGAGTTGCAACATGCTTAGCTCGGTCCAGATATCGGACCGGATTTGCTTAATAAAAAATATCACTTTTTTCGAGATGGGTGCGGGCCAAAATCTCGGATGGCCCGGCCCATTGAGAGCCATAATTTTCATACAAAAGTCTGAATCCAGATTTGTTATTATTGCGGTATATGTTGATGATTTAAATCTTATTGAAACATCAGAAGAGCTTTAAAAAATTGCTACTTATTTAAAGAATGAATTTGAGATGAAAGATCTTAGAAAAACCAAATTTTGCTTGGGCTTACAAATTGAATATTTTTCAAATGAAAATTTTATTCAACAATCAACATATACAAAAAGGTCATGAAACACTTTTATATGGATAAAACTTATTTTTTTAGCACTCTAATGGTTGTACGTTTACTTGATGTGAGAAATGATCATTTTCGCCCTCAAGAGAAGGATGAAGAAATCTTTAGTCCTGAAGTACCATATCTTAGTACAATCGATGCTCTAATATATCTTTCTAGAAGGTATTGTATTGTGGTAAAAAATGTTCTATGCTATCTTTGCGGAACAATTGATATGAATTATTTTATCTAAGTAGATCAAATTCAAAGTTAGTTGAATATGCAGACAGAGGCTATCTCTTGGATTCACATAAAGGTAGATTACAAACAAGATATATAATTACATGCGGTGATACAACTATCTCATGAAATCTGTGAAACAAACACTAGTTGCTACTTATTCAAATCATTCAGAGATCATTACAAGTCATGAAACAAGTCAGGAATATATTTGGCTAAGATCGATCATTCAACACATTCGAGAAAATTATGATTTATCTGCAATCAAAAATAGTTCGACAATATTATATGAAGATAGTGATGCTTGTATCACATAAATTAGAAGAGGCTACATCAAATGTGACAAAAATTAGACATATTTCACCAAGATTCTTTTATACAGAGCTCAAGAAGAGTGGAGATACTGATCTTAAACAGATACGATCAAATGATAATTTGACGGATTTGTTCACTAAAGCATTACCAACAACATTCAAGAAGTTTGTGCATAACATTGGAATGCGTCGACTCAGATCTTTTATCATAAACAATTGTGATTTGCATCCTTTGAGGGGGAGTAAATGATTAAGCGAATTGTACTCTTTTCCTTCGCTAAAGTTTTTTCCTATAAGATTTTGTTTTGCAAGGTTTTAATGAGGCAATCTTAAAACATTCACAGATACAAAACAATGTACTATTTTTCCTTCGCTACAAATTTTTTCCCATCGAATTTTCCTTAACTAGGTGTTAACGAGGCATATATTCTTTATGTATGATCATACAAGGGGAAGTGTTATAAATATATTTATTATAATGGATGATCATTTAGTTTTCATAACTTAAATTCTTAGCCACATTTATGTAGTCCCTTAAAATTCTTATCTATTATTATGTAACTCTTTTGGAATTATGATAAAATGCATATATCCTCCTAACCCTTTATATTCTCCCAACCTTCATATTCTCACATAATAATTTATATAAGGGAGTATTGTGAAACTTAAGTAAAATGAATGATACAGAGTTCCTGAAAAACTAATTTTATATATTGCAGTCTCTTTTTAAATTTTACAACACTTATAACTATTTTAGGATAAAATTATGCATACTGAATTGGTTGTTTACCTTGTATGGACAACAGGTCATCAAATTTTGTACACTTGGCACACTTAGTTCATCAATTGAGATGTCTAGGTTGCAGGCCAACATATATATAGAACTCGACCCAAAGTTCATGCTTGCCATAGCCCTAGGATCAAAATGTCGGATTTCGTTTCGATTTCGGGCATGGCTGAAATCGAAACCGAATTATAAAATTTCGGCTAAAATTTTGAATTACGCCCAAAATTTCCCCCATACCCAAAATCCCGAAATATTGGATTCCGGTTTCGGCCGGAATTTTGAACTATGCCATAGCCTCATGGGTGTTTCTAACCACCTGATCAAGGTACTTTTGGTATTGTAATGTGGATCATTGTCCATATGCTGTTTAATCATCCATTTTAAGAGCCCTCCTAAGGCTTTTGATCAAATGATTGAAATCATTAATTGGGGTGAATCTAATCTAAACTACGGCCATGCATACCACTTGCTATATAATTGATGAAAAATATATTCCACCTATATAGATTAGTGAACCATCCACCACAGGTGGTACACGGGCAACGCACCTAATACCAAGGACCAAAATTTCGGCCAAAATGTCTGAAATTCCGGTCCACATTATCGGTTTTGGTCCTCACTGAAACGATACTTTGGACCAAAATTTCAGTTCAAATATGTATGGGATTCATATTTTCAGTCAAATTATCGGCCAAAATTTCGGTTTCGGTCCCCTCCGAAACCGAAACAAAAACCGAAATTTTGGTCAAGTACAAAATAACGCCCCTTTTGGATTTTTAATATTATTTCAGTGACTTTTTTTTTTTATATTACAAGTTAGCGCCCCTGTAGCTTCCAAACGGGCTGTGTCGATGCACGGTGGAAATCTATGATGTAAGGAATTTACTGAATAGCCATGCCTAGTGAAATATGATTGAAGGTGCCCTCTTCCCTCTTCCTTCTTGGTAATAGGGTTCTCCACCGATCATCTCCTCCGACCTGGTTCGCCCGCCGGTCGTCTCCTCAGACAAGGTTCTCTGCCGGTCGTCTCTACAGAAGATAAAGAGACAGAGAGAGAAGAAACCACACACCAAAAGCAACAAATCTATAAAACTTGAATCAAACTTACAGATCTTGCTTTATGGATCAAAAACAGGACGATACGTATTGTGTATCGTTCGTTACATTCAATATATCGGCGATGTATCGTTTTGATACATTTTTTTTTCAAAAAAATACTCTAAAAATCAGATGACCAAATTATCATATGATAATTAAAATTTACCCGTATCATACGATAATTTGATTGTTTCAGGGGTACCCGATAAAAATCCTTTTTATCGTATCATCCCCCGTCTAAAACGATACGTATTGGTATTGTCCGATATTTTGATCCATGCTTGTTTTCCTTCTCTTTCTCGTTCCCCCACCCTAATCACCCGTTTCAGCTATGCCTGGGCGCTGTTTCATAATATAAAAGTGCGCAGGATTTTTTCGGGATAAAAACAGTCGCGGGGCGCCTTTATGTAAATAGCCCTTAATTTAAAGGAAGCCCAATACATCTAGGACTGTTAGGTACAAGCAAATATATGTGAGCCATTGATATGGGGGATCTGATGGCTGGGGTTGGTCGCACACATGGCTGAAAGTAAGGGTCAAACACTGTAGATTGGATTAGGCATCATATGAGATGCATTTACAGAGGAATGAACTGTGTATAATCCATCATAGATCAGGACGTCCGATTAGGATGGGGCCTAATAGATGGTCTTGATTCATGTACGTGTTGCCACATATATACTTGCTAGTAAAATTTAACGGTAGCATAAACACTATTTATCATGGTTCGGCATTTGAGCCTACAGCCACAATGAACGATGTCTCCTTAAATTAGGAGATGGAGTTTTCCTTCCTTTTATTATCCTCCTCAGTTACAATCACTCAGAAAAGCAACCAACTCTCGCGTTATATAACACGTCACGCTCCGATGATCAAGATCGATGACGATGATTGGCAATCACAGATTTAAACTTTTAAACAAGACTTAACTATAATTTCAGAACTACAAATAAATTGACCATTAGAACTGCACAGAAAAAGGAACCTGCTAAATCCGAAAAACAAATTATAAACAAAGAAAAGTGTCGTACAGACATACCTACAGATGCTCAATTGTCAACAACGCCACTTACAACTACTAGGCAGCCGTGTTAACTTGCTTGTTGAGATAAGCTTCGTAGATCTCCACCACAAGGCGCGGGTCTTTATCGACAAGCTCCCTATACTCATCTCTTTCGGTCAGTTTGTCCATATTGTCGGTTATCAACGATAGAGCCGCCTCGAGAAGATGCTTGGCATTGTGCCGATGCGCAAAGGCAAAAATCATGACGGCGCTGTCGTTGTTCACCTTGGACGTCATGAACTTCTCGCAAAAAGCCTTGAGATGCTTTACTTGGTATTTCTCTGCCAAGACCAAGAGGTCACAGGCCATCTGCTCATCAAGGAACACTTCTGCTGTGTACAAATAGTGGATGAAGGCACGAAGTGTGAGATAGGACACGTCACTGATCTTAATCGTCCCACTCCTGCTCTCTTCCATCTGGTTTTCCAACATTGCCTTAAAAACCGGTGACCTGCTAATCTGATTAAAAATAATGAATTGAAAAAGAAAAATAACAATTACGTGATTAGCTCATGGAACAAAAGATTAATTGAGAAACATATTTTTCCAGTGACCATGTTTATAGACCTGAATCAGAGTCCTCTGTTTCTGAGACTACGGTTTGAAGGAACTGATGGGTCTTCACAATTAGAGCTGCAAACAAGTCAAGACGAGCTGGGTCGGGGTCAGGGTCAACCAGATTACATTCTACCTCAACTGAAACCTGATGCGATTATTTGAGGTCTCAACCCGAACCCAACCCAACCCAATTAGCAAGCACTCAGGTCTGATCTGGTTGGACCAGGTTGGGTTAGGACATAAGGGGAGGAGTGGGGCAATGTTGGGTTCAGGGTCAAGAGCCCGGAACCCGAAACAAACCCATTTATAAATGGGTCGAGATTTTGGCCCAATCTGACCCATGAAGAGTCAGATTGCTCGACCCGTTGGGTCAACCGAACTCATTTCCGACCGTAGTCACAAATGTAACCTTTTTTGAAGCTTTTCCAGTGGGATACATATGTGTGTGTGTGTGTGTGTGTGTGTGTGTGTGTGTGTGCGTGCACGTGCGTGCGTGCGTGTGTGTGTGTGTGTGTGTGTGTGTGTGGACAATTTATTTTCTGCGTTTTTGTAATTCGGAAGCTTATTTCTGGGATGCAAACAGACAACACTTCATTTGAAGCAAAGTGCATGGAAACAAATCACATGTAAAAGGATTTCTTACATCTACTATGCAACAATGAAGGGGAAATAATCTCCCACCAAATTTCTCTATGCGAAACAATATAGCAGATATCATGTTGTTTACGAAGATTCTTCTGAATTGTGTTAATTCCACCTAATTCATAAAATTATAAGTCAACCCAAATATCACAAAAACTTTTCATTGAAAGCAAAAAATAACCTTATATGTTTTTGCAATTTCCACTTGCTCTACAACAACTACCATTAATTTAAAAAGCATAACCCTCAATTTACCAAAATTAGTCTTCTCTTCATTAAATCAGAAATCTTTAGGGGGAGAAAATTTTTAAAAAGGGTAAAGAGAAAAGGGAAAGCCTAAGTTA
Source organism: Chloranthus sessilifolius (assembly GCA_021018995.1). NCBI lineage: Eukaryota > Viridiplantae > Streptophyta > Magnoliopsida > Chloranthales > Chloranthaceae > Chloranthus > Chloranthus sessilifolius. The sequence continues at coordinate 18,010,645 of CM037591.1, read as the reverse complement.
GTGCAGTAGCCAAAGCAGGAATCAGAGACCAGTAACGTTCTGGAAAACTCCAAGGTTTCTGCAGATTGGCTTTTAGTCATTTTACAAAAAAATTGTGGCAACAACATAGCATTCACGGACAAAAATTTAAGACAAAGTAAATAACATAAATATGGTATGCTAAATTATATTTATTTGTTCGTAGTATTTCTTGGAGTCAATGTTTTTAGTATTGGCGTGTTTAGTTCATGTTATGTAATGTGGATAATATCTGATAGTGGGTACATATGTACGGGTAAGGGGAGGCTGGTACTAAGGACCAAGTAACTTACCTGGTCCCACATTAGTGGGCTGCCACGTGGTACCCAATCACAAGATCGGGTGCCACGTAAAGGAGCAGCTCGATTCTCATAACTATTGTAAAAAATAAATAAAAAATCAAAATAAGCAGTATAAAACCATGCGGTCAACAAAGTCAAATGCATGGAAAATGAACGGTAAAACCACATTTGGTTTCACTGTTCATTTTTTCTACGGTTGACACCATTGACCATACATTTTATATATTTTATTATTATTATTTTCACAATAGTTACGATCATCGAGCTGCTCCTTTACGTGGCATCCACTTCATGTGAGTGAGTGTCATGTGGCAGCAAACTAATGTGGGAGCAGGTAAGTTACCTGGTCATTAGTACCGGGCTATCTTTATCCTATAGTGTTATTTTGGTTAAAATAAAAACTAATGAGGAGCATTTTCATATTCTAACCCTAACTTCTTTAATCTCAAACCCTAACCTTACACCAACCTAAACCCTAATCCATCTTACCAAATGACTTTGATCGCTTACTCATGTTTGGTATCAAAGCAAGGTTACCTTGCTAGACCCATGCCAACTCATCACCCTTGCTGATGTCAGCACAACGTCTCGCTCTCTGGTTGACTTGAAATCACTGCAATCTGGATCGGTTTTCGTCTCTGAGCAATTTTTTGGTCTTGCATCAAAGCCATTGATGATTGGTTAGTGGAGTTTTGCAGCCTTTTTGTTGAAGTGGCTACTAATAATGACCAATAGGGTAGTTTCTCACCTTTTTGCATCCTATGACTCTACCCTCATGGATTGGTATTCTCTGGTTCAGATTCGTACTTCTATGAAATCCAGATACTATTATGTGATTGCTGCAACTTTTTTAGCAGTGATTAGTTGTGATTTATAGTATTAAACCTTTTGGTTTATTGGGTTCTTGCCATACTTGGTATTCTTTGTTCTCTAGTACTGTTCATGGATCAAAATACCGGAAAACCGATACGTATCGTCCGAGCCTAAAACCGGTACGTATCGGTATCGGACCGTACTGGACGATACATTGAATGTATTGTCCGGGTAAATGCATATATAAGAACGATACCCCCCTTTCAAAATACCGTATCGTTCGGGTCTAATACCGATACGTATCGTCCGATAGGTATCGGTATCGGACGAAATTTTGATCCATGGTACTGTTATCACTTATCAGTATTAGTTGTGGATTTTATTTTTATTTTCAGTCATTGTCAACCTATTTTTGCTGAGAAATTCTGCATTTGTAGCTGCTTGTGTACTTAAATACTTTCATCATTGGTGAGAAGTATATTTCTATGAGTTCTGAGAATCTCCCTTCTACGATAACTACCATCAAGCTAAATTATTCAAATTATCTTCAATGGAAAAGGTAAATGACATTGTATGTTCAAGGTAAAAAGAAAACAGGTCTTCTCATGTGTGGTTGATTCTTAAACCTAGACTTGGATACCCTGAACTTGTTGAGAGAGAGGCTGATAATGCCATCATCCTTGGCTGGTTGTTTAATTCTATGAATCAGAATATTTCTCGAACTTTTATGTTCTATGATTATGTTGCTCTATCGCGGAGAAAACTTGAAGAAACCTTTGCCTCAGCTGAACATAATACACGGACTTATCAGATTATGTGTGGTATTGCCGAGTGTAAGCAGGGTGGTATACTGGTATGTCTATGCATGAGTACTTTAGTGCACTTCAGAGTATGTGGGAGCTCAATCATTATAAGCCTAAATATCAGTTTGGTGAGGAGGTTGCTGCCACTCTTGCTCCACTCCCTATTCTTCTCCTTCTTCAACCCACAACCTCCATTACCGCCCCTTGTGACTGAAACACAAAAGTAAAAGAGAACAAAGAGAAAGAAGGAGAAAAAAATGAGAAAATGGTTGATTTTGTGCAACCTGAGGTACAGATCGGCACCAATCTGAATAATACAAGGTGGGTACCCTCGGATCTTGGCCAAACTAGGTTGGTAAGGCTTCAAAAGGCCATTAAAACACAATGGGATATGCCTTGTTGCTGAAAAATGAAATATCAAGGATTCGGAGTCAAAGATCTAACCGCATGCGTCAAACCTTGACTCTATACCCTATTTAATGATTGGAGACGATGTGGGACATCTCTTGGCACATTTTGGCTCGGGGGGAGATCTGGGACAAAATGGCCATAAGGCCTTTGAAAACGGGCCCAAAGCCGATCTGGGTTGGCAGAAGCAGTGATGCAGCACATGCGCGCCAGAAGCTCGGGACTAAGCTTCGCTTGAAGGCCTAAATGCAGGCGCCAACGTCAGCACGTAACCCAAGAGAGCGAGCACCAGTACCCAGCACCCATCAGTCAGTCCCACAATAATGCAAGGACTAGCCTCGCAAGCCGGGAGCCCCACGCTCATGCAAACACCTGCAGTGCATGTGCCTATACTGCTCAAGGCTCAACCCAACCGCGAAACTAACCTCGCAGTCAGGTTGCAATATTTTCAACCTTCCATTGGGCTATAGGCCTAACCCAAAGTTGAGACTGGGGAATTCATTAATAGTACCAAAGCAATGCTGTCATCCTCTCCAAAAGGCCAAATCCATTTCCATCCTTTGTGATGAATGAAGCCAGATTTCTCATTATTTGGTCCCAAAAACTCTAAATCAAAATTCCCTCCATCTTGGTTAGCCATTATTCTCCACCACCACTTACCTATCAAGGTAAGATTAAAATCCTTCAATCCTTTAATTCCCAAGCCTCTACCCAAATTTACCAAATGAACTTTCTTCTCCCTTTTGATGCCACTTCATAGGGAGTTCTTTTGAATTTGTTCCAAATTATTGACAACTCCAGAGGAGATCTTCTCCTTCAGTCTATGTTTGCTCCAAAAGTATGGAGAGAGAGAGAGAGAGAGAGAGAGAGAGAGAGAGAGAGAGAGAGATTTTAGCCTTTTTCATAGGCAGTGGTTCTTCTCAATATCTAGTGCAAAAACTATTACAGTGTGGCACAGTTTGGAGTTGGTTGGACTGGAAAATCTATTTTGGAAGGTGGCCCAAGTGGTTGTGATGTGGTCAATTTGGCTGGAAAGGAATGAGTGGATCTTTCAGAGGATCCGAAAAACTGTGGGGATGACAATCAAGCTTGCAAAAAACTTCATCATCAAATGGTTGTGGCAAATAAGGGTATAGCTTTGCTTCAAGGCTCAGATGTGGTGGACTTGTGGACATCCAGGTCAACCACCCAGGTTATCTTAACCTGTGTGCCGGTCATGTTGTATTTATGGGCACCGATCTGTGGTGTTGGTCTGTTTTGGGTTTTTTTTGAGGTCAATCTGTTCTTTATGGTATGTGTAACTAAAATGACTAGTGCTAGTCATTTTGGTGGCTTTTCTGGATCTGTCTGTGTGCTGCTTGTGGTTAACTACCTCTCTTAACCTGCCTGTTTTTTGTTGCTTTTCTTCTTTTAAACGTAACTCCAAAGGGGATCTTAAAAGGGATGTAAAGTAGATAGGATTGCAAGAAATGCAAACAAAGGAAAGGAGAGTTATTTCTTTCCCCAAGAGTTCAGCTTAGATTTGAATGCTGCACTATAAGTGCCCAGTTAGACTCATCCAACAGCACTAGTAGTGCACTACAAGTGCACCATCCTCACAACCCACAATCTCCGTTATTTCTCCCCCTAACGGAATTTTGAACACCAATTTACACAAAAAAAGAGTCTTAGACGAAACAGCTCGTGATTCAGACATGGGCAATACTGTTGTATACATCTGAAGTTGGTACTATGCATTTGATGCACAGTCGAACTGCGCATTCAAATTAGTTGGGCACTCCGTGGCACCCAACGAGGATATGAGTGCCACGACAATTTGCTTAAGGTCAATCAGGTACCCATCTAAAAAAATTTAAAAAGTTATTTATACACCGTTGGAATGTTGGTCAAAAGGTACACAATTTCAATGCACCGTGTTCCAGCAACAAGAAATTTTGACTTGTCAATCTGTGATTTGAGGGAGGGGGGGGGGGAAGATCCGTAAAACAATTAATTTCTAAAACACGAGGGAGCTGGGTGTACTCTTAAAGGATAGACGTAACTCGTGATCATGCACCTCCTGGCACATGATCTAGCATTCAAGTGCATTTGACTTGTCAACCTATGATTTGAGAGGGGGGGGGGGGTGAGATCCGTAAAACAATTAATTTCTAAAACACAAGGGAGCTGGGTGTACTCTTAAAGGATAGACATAACTCGTGATCATGCACCTCCTGGCACATGATCTAGCATTCAAGTGCATGATCACCGTCGTGCACTCGAATGCATTTACCCAAAACAACATGGTCTCGGATGAAGCACCTCGTGATTCAGACACGAGACAATCTCCGATGGGTAGGATATATTTCGGAAAGACATCCATTCATGAATCAATTACAACCCACATGTTTTTTTACCTCAAAGTAATAATGGACTAACTTTCCGTTCTACTAATGCCTAGGCATTTTTAGAGTATTGGTTAGGACCTTAACAAATGGTATCAAAGCTAACACCAAGTCTCAAGTTCGATTCACGGAAGGGGCAACTTGGGGACCCTAAAGAGGGGTACTAGAGTCCCAGAAGGGGTGGCCTGAAGAAAGGGCTACCCGGGACCCAAAGGGGGTTCCAGAGTGAGAGCCACCACAGAGTGGGTAACAGCAGGATGTCGACTGCAAAGCGTGGTGGTGTGTTATGACCACAAAGTAATATGTGATTAACTTTCTGCTCCACTGACGCCAAGGCATTTTTGAATCATTGGTTAGGACCTTATCACCACCCAACTTCTAAATTATGTAACCAAAAAATCTCTCCTAGGAATAAAATCAAAAACCTTAAGCTCATTATTAATAAATCCATAAAAACCATGTAAACCATAAACACAAAATTATATTACAGAAATGGGACATAAAGTAGATATCCCAGCGAGACCATCCCATTCACAAAATCAATTACCACCCACTTAACTTCTAAACAACATAACAAAAGATCTTCTCTTAGGAAAAAAAATCAAACACCTTAAGCTCATCAAACTAAACAAATGCCAAAATGAAAGAAAGGGAAATATGCGGTGGTACCAAGACGGCCTTGTGGGCGCGGACGGAGGGAGCACCTGCGCCGCAGTCCTCATCGGAGGCCTCGAGAACTACGTCGGTGAAGAAGGATGAGCGGTGGTCGATGGGAGAGCAAGCTTTGAGGAAGGCGATCTTGGCCTTGAGGTCTTCGATCTCTTTTTTGAGCTCTTCTTCCGTCTCGCTCGCCTCCTCGTAACACTCCTTGCACGTGCCGGCGTCCACTGCCTCGTACTCCTCCCGGCACGATATGCACCGCATCCCGGCTACGTATCGGGTGTGTCGGCCGTCCACCTCCACCCCTCTCACCCCTCTTTATCAGTTAGATCGATGGGCAGCACAGTTTACCAACATTTGGGGAAAGATTAATATCGGCTAGTGTTACCACTACACCAACTTATGTTATACGAACTTAAAGCATAGCAAAAATCTATTAAACTGCTTTGAATTAGACAAAGGGAAATGTTTTTCGTCATACTCATCCTCACAATAGATCTCGAGATCATGACCTATTACCAACTCACAATAGATCTCGAGAGATCATGACCTATTACCAACCAACCCTATTAACCAATAGCTCAACTGGTATCCTCTTCACCCGTAGCGTTTTAATCCTCAAGCCTAGTCTCGCCTTTTGTGCAGGTCCCTTCCCAATGTGTTATACATTAAATCACATGTGGACTCTAAGTGGCTTTTTAAGTTTAGTCCACAAATTATAGTCTGGCTTCTACTCTTATAATATCCTGAGCCCCTATACTCATTATCAATTGTTTGGAATTGGATGCACAAAATTTAACATGCCTTTTCCTATCCTATGTCCCTCAATTCAATTGTCCAAGTGATTTGATTTCATATGATATTTATAGACATATTTATCCTCTTATAACATTTTTGGCCCCTCGACTCAGCCATTAAATTGAAAAAATCTCTATAATCTAATTCATTGCCGTCTAACACCACGGTATGGTCATGGGCTTAAAAAGGGTTTATGCTAGTAAAGTAGGTTGGAGACCTAATCCTATCGGGAATTCACCTTGAAGCATTGATCAAAATCTCGGTTTCGGTTTCGGTTTCGGTCTTGACCCAAATCATAAATTGGTCAAATTTTCGATAAATTTCATATTTTTTTTTTAAATATGCTTCGAACTTTACCGAACTTTGTCGAACTTTATTTTATTGATTTTTTTTAACTCTTTAACATTGTTAGAATACATATTTACACTCGTGAAACTAATTTTCGATCACACAATGGATCTTGAGCTCATGCAAAACATATCAGGCGGTCAGATTTTGATTCTACATTGAATAAATCTCTAAAGTGACCCGAGAACCCTTCTCATGATATGCCCATGATCAAGGTCACTTTGGGGATGTATGTCACGTGAAATCAAGATCTGACCGTCTGCTAGTTGGACTATGATCTCAAGATCTACTGTGTGAAATATTGGATACCTCTATATATATAGGTACCTTTATTACTGCTCAAGCAATCTCTAAAAATGCTCATATATGCAACCCCTTTAAAATCATTGATTGCTTCGAAACAGTTGATGGAGATCGTGTTTCACTCTAATATTCCACACAATGGATCTTGAGATCATGTCACACCTATCATAGTCAATTTTTAATTCCACATGTCACAGATTCTCAAAAATTTTCATTGAATCCTATGACACACATCACGTTCAAACGTGATTTTAGGGCCAATTTTGGCAGATATGACATTTGAAAGAAAAAGCTAACCATCTCTCGAATATTGGGGTGAAACAAGATCTCCATCATCTGATTTGAAGCAATCATAATGATAAATCAAACTTTAATGATGTATAATAAAAAGTGAATTTTTAATGGCGTAAGATCATTTAAACACCATTTGACAAATCATAGGTGTGTGCTACATGGCATAATGATGAATCACACTTTAATAGTGTGGAATAAAAAGAGATATTTTAATGGTGTGAGATCATTTAAACATTGTCTAATCGATCATATATTGAAGGGTGGGCAGTGAATGTGAACCATCCGATTGATAAACTTTAATATCAGCCCTTAAAATTAAAACTAATGGTTGATATTATAGTCTACATGTCAGATGGCTTAAATATCCCTAAAAAATAATTTTGACGGTTCAGATCACTTACATAATATACACTTATGGTCTAAGATCATTTAAACACCATTCCAATGTGTATGTGAATGGCATGGGAGTTGGTCCCATTCTCTATATAAAATTCAAAACGCAATGGAAAAAAAGGGCAAGAAGAAGCAGACGAAGACAAAGAAGAAAGTGGCTGATTTCGAGCTACAGCAACTCAGATCCAGTCATCCAGGTAAGTCCTCCACTTTTTTCTTCTTCTTCTTCTTCTCCATGGGTTTTAAATCCCCCAAAAAAATTTCAAAACAAGGCAGCATAAATCGGCCGATAATTTGAAATTATCGGCCGACAATTTGAAATTATCGGCCGACAATTTGAAATTCCAAATTATCGGCCGATAATTTAAAATTATCGGCCAATAATATCAAATTACAGTCGATAATTTAGACTTTCCGGAGGGGGGCCAGTTTTTTTCATTTTTTCGGTTCGTTCTTGACCGAAAGCAAGACGTCTCAGCCGAAAATTTGAAATTTCGGCCGAGATTTTGATCCATGCCTTGAAGTCGAATGTTTGAGAGGAGATAGAAGCCAGTAATCATTACTTTTTTGGATGCTCTTATTTAGGTTGGGTTTGCCCGACTATAACAGGGAGACTCTCAAAATGAGCAAATATAATATTATTTATGGACAAAAAGAAAATGCGCTTGGCCGTAGAGATATCTCTACGCCAATTGATATGGGCGCGACATGTAGCATCCTTTTTGTGAAGTGATGGGTGACATGGGAACCACTTTACTAACTAGAGTTAAAATTTTAAAATATTTTAAAAGTTATATTTCTTTTCAACCGTCATTCTTGACGTTTTTAGAAGCCTTTTTAAACTCATTTTTTTTTCTCTCTTCTCTCTTTTTCTAAGAAAGTGTCATACTTACTCTTTCAGGTATGTTTTACAAAAAAAAATATGAGCGTTCTGTGACGGGGCCAATACTTGAGCTTGCAGAATGGTGCTTGGGGCACGACATGTGGTGCCAGGAGGGCACGCGACATGGGGCCAAGAGGGCTTGGCGACATGGTCGCGCTGCAAGGACGCGACACGGTCGCATGTGGGTAAGACGCAGGAGTGACACGGTTGCGACACGGACTCGACAGGGCCAAGCTAGGCTAGCGATGCGGAGGCGTTGCGGTATGTCAAACCAAGGGGTTGAGGTCCTCCTACCATTCTGACTGAATGATTGTTTTACCCTTGTATGTGGGAGAGTTGGTGGAGACTGCCTCCCACCCACACGGGGCCTTGCGTTGCCAGAGGGGGCGCAAGTGTCTCCTAGGCTTGAAAGGGTGGGCCTAGGACGTTGACGCAGTGATGCCGTATGACACTCAATGTGAGGTTGAAATTTGGCCCTGGACTATGCGTCACGGTGCATACGGCTGGGCAACCTTGCAAGAAGAAATGAGCGCTTCGTGAGACTCAGTTGAGCACGACAGCATGTGGGCCAATGATGAACGTGTGCTAGTAATTCAGAACGCACACGAAGACAGGCTGCGTGGGACTCAATTGAGCACGAGAGCATGAGGCACAAGGCTATGGGCTTGGTTCAGTATGTGAGCAAGACATGGTGGTATGGGGAGTTGCATGCCCAGACGGTTACGAAGCGAGATACTAGTGCAGTGCACAGGGTGAAGCTTGAGCAGGCTAAGTTTAGCATAGTGGTGCAAATGAGTGTCGTAAGGGGCATGATACACTGGGTGGTAGGCCGTAAAATAGAGATAACCATGTTGGGAGAGTTCCCATCCTCTAGGTGGGTGGTATCAGAGCTGATGTGTAGATGTATTAGCTTCGTTGCATGCGGTAGCGAAGCACCGCACGAGTTGAAAGCACGTCGAAGGACGCCCCGCGACAATTGGTATTAGAAGTAGGTTGACTTAGCGCTGGTTAGGTACCCTTGCGGGACTAAGGTTCTTTGAAGAGGGACACATCGGGGGTCACTCTTCTAGCGATGTCGACTGCGTGAACGCCCGTGCGCGCTAAGTCAGCCTATTTCTCTCAAATGAGGTACGTGATGCAGATTCTCAGATGCTACGAATGGGTGGAAGGCTTGTCCTACTCAAGCTTCAGCTCAACCTCTACATTCGGACTTCGCCCTATGAAGCAACGCAGCAGGTTAGAGCCGGTAACGATGATTGTTAAGGCAACAGGCAACGATGATCATAAGGCAATATGCAGCGACGATAGATATAGCGATAGGCAGCGACGAGCATATACCGAGCCCCCTCTGGGCTAGAACCCGCACCTCGAAGGTGGTTGGGAACCACCAACGCGATGGCCCTAGTACACGACTTAACTAGGACGACCACGCACCAAGCGTGGCCCGGATGCACGCACATAAGCCCACGAGGCTAGTGCACGTGTAGGGTCGGGGGACCCCAACTCATGTCCCCCTATATAAGGGTAAAACAGTAATTCAGGCGAAATGGCGGGAGGACATCAAACCCCTTGGTTTGTCATACTTTACTATTCACCTCGCAACGCCCCACAATGCCTCACAACGCCAGCCCAACTGACTAAGTCCCGACCGTGTCGCGACCAAGTCTTCACCCTCCACCCCAACGTGTCGTGATGCCATCGTGGCTCAGCCCAGTACATATGGTGCCGCCCTCATGGCCTTGACGCACCAGTGATACCCAAAACTTGGAGAGGAAAAGTGGTCTTACGGCTGACCCTGATGGCCACGCCGCGTGCCTCCGTCACATCCTCCTCCACTCAAAATCGTCAACGTCCTCGTTGACGCGAAGGCACACATTCTGAAGTTCAGTCTTGTATGTCACCTGCCACGGTTCCTCGACAGCACCCTGCCTTCACTCTCTGTAGCAAAACTGTACATGCCCAAAACTACACACTTCAAAATCTGTACACAGTTGGTGTCTGAGTCTTCCCACAGCCCACACCAACAAGACCGCGGTGTAGTCCTTTCTCAGCAGTCAATTAGTTGGAGCGCCCCTACTCTCACAACGGGCTCCTCATCATCAACCTTTTTCTTTCCTTTTTCCATGACCATCGTGTTCAAGGCGGCCTTCTCTGGACAATCTCGCACTAGATGTAGCCCATTACACAGGAAGCAGCCCTTCTTGCTCGGCCTTTCGTCTCTCTTCTTTTCATACATACTGCCTTTGTCCTGACCAAATCGCACATGTCCTGTATCATTCTGCTTCTTTCCCTGCTTGTCAGCATTGCCAGTGGATGCTTGGACTCTCTTCTCTTTCTCAAAGCGGTGTTCGATTAGCCGCTCCGCAGCAGCCAAATTCTCATCTAGGGTCTTTAACCCTCTATAAGTCAACTCCCGCTGTGCCCATGGCCCCAAGCCATCTATAAAGTAGAAGATCCGATCCTTCTCACTCATTTCATCAATGTCTAACATCAGGCTCGTAAAAGTCTTAATGTACTGGTGCAACAGTCCCGTATGCTTCAACGTCGATAATGCCTTTCGTGCTGACCATCCGACGTTGGTAGGTAGAAATTAAGCCCACAGCTCTTTCTTCAGATCGGCTCAAGAATCGACTGCACCATTCTCCATGCGCACCTCTGACACTCGGTGCCTCCACCATAACTTGGCATCGCCGACCAAGTATCTCGATGCAATTCTTAGCTTAACTTTAGCATCGAGGTTCCCCAGCGTTTCGAGGTACTCCTCCACGCCCCATATGAAGTTCTCGAGGTCCTTCGCCTTGCGAGAGCCCTTGAACGTCTCTGGCTCGAGGAACTTAGATCGAGGTGTCGGCGTCCCTGTTGGCACCCCAAGTGGCATTGTCAGGATGAGCTTTTTCAGCACGCTCATCTCGTCACGTACCTCCTCCAACGTGACCTTGATTTCTAGTACCTCTGCTGCCAATTGCTCTACGGTCTCAGCCACATCGGCATTGATCCTTTCATGCCTATTCAGTCGTTCTCCGTGTAGTGTCATTACCGATACCATCGACTCGAGCTGGTCCGATTGAGCTTCCAAACTATCTAGTCGTTCCCTTGTTGATCGTTCTCTTGTCCGTCGTCTTGCATCCTCGCTGGTCCCTTCCATCTCAGCCATCACTGTGGCTCTGATACCAAATGCCACGGGGTCACTCTTCTAGCAGTGTCAGCCCGTGCGGCACTTAACGCCCGCTGCACTAAGTCAGCCTATTTATCTCAAATGAGGCACGCGATACGGATTCCCAGATGCTACGAAGGGTGGAAGGCTTGTCCTACTCAAGCTTCACCTCAACCTCTATGTTCAGACTTCGCCCTGCGAAGCAACGAAGCAGGTTAGAGCCGGCAACGATGATTGTTAAGGCAACATGCAACGATGATTATAAGGCAACATGTAACGACGATAAATATAGCGATAGGCAGTGACGAGCATATATCGAGCCCCCTCTGGGCTAGAACCCGTACCTCGAAGGTGGTTGGAAACCACCAACGTGATGGCCCTAATACACGACGTAGCTAGGACAACCACACACCAAGCGTGGCCTGGATGCACGCACATAAGCCCATGAGGCTAGTGCACGTGTAGGGTCGGGGGACCCCAACTCATGTCCCCCTATATAAGGGTAAAATAGTAATTCAGGTGAAATGGCGGGATGACCTCAAACCCCTTGGTTTGTCATACTTTACTATTCACCCCGCAATGCCCCACAACGCCCCGCAGCGCCAGCCCAACTGACCAAGTCGCGTCCATGTCGCGACCGTGTCGCGACCAAGTCTTCACCCTCCACCCCAATGTGTCGCGACGCCATCGTGGCTCAGCCCAGTACATACGGTGCCGCCCTCATGGCCTTGACGCACCAGTGATACCCAAAACTTGGAGAGGAAAAGTGGTCCTACGGCTGACCCTGATGGCCACGCCGCATGCCTCCATCACAGACCCCATGACATTTAGGTATCAAAGTCAGGTTCGATCCAAAAGTGATGATGCTATTGAACAATTGGTGTCAGCTGAGGCACAGGATGTGGTGCCAAGAGGGCACGTGACATCCCTGAGCTAGTTAACAAGTGAGGGCCTTGTGATAGCAGAACCAAGTTGACCCGACAGGGGTGACGGTGGGGAGCTAGTGGGAAGGTGCGAACCTAAGAACTAGATATGAGATGCTAACAGGCTAGGAGGAGTTGACGGGGTCAGTTCACTGTGATCATACGTCAACGAGGATGTTGACATTATGGAGTGGTGGAGGATGTGACGGGGCCAATACTCGAGCTTGCAGCATGGTGTTTGGGGCACGACATGTGGTGCCAGGAGGGCACGCGACATGGGGCCAAGAGGGTCTGGCGATGTGGTCGCGCTGCGAGGATGCGACACGGTCACATGTGGGTAAGACGTGGGAGTGACACGGTCGCGACAAGGATGCGACAGGGCCAAGCTAGGCTAGCGATGTGGAGGCGTTGCGATATGTCAAACCAAGGGGTTTGAAGTTTTCCTGCCATTCTGGTTGAATGACTGTTTTATCCTTCTATATGGGAGAGTTGGTGGAGACTGCCTCCCACCCACACGGGGCCTTGCGTTGCCAGAGGGGGCACAAGTATCTCCTAGGTTTGAAAGGGTGGGCCTAGGACGTCGACGCAGCGATATCGTATGGCACCCAATGCGAGGTTGAAGTTTGGCCCCGGACTACGCATCGCGGTGCATACGGCTGGGCAACCTTACGAGAAGAAATGAGCGCTGCGTGGGACTCAGTTGAGCAGGACAACATGTGGGCCAAGGATGAACGGATGCTAGTAATTTGGAACACACACAATGGCAGGCTGCGTTGGACTCAATTGAGCACGCGAGCTTGAGGCACAAGGCTGTGGGCTTGGTTCAGTATGTAAGCAAGAAATGGTGGCATGGGGAGCTGCATGCCCAAACTGTTGTGAAGTGACGTACTAGTGCAGTGCACAGGGTGAAGCTTGAGCAGGCCAATTTTAGCATAGTGGTGCAAATGAGCATGTCGTAAGGGGCACGATACACTGGGTGGTAGGTAGCGAAACAGAGGTAACGACGTTGGGAGAGTTCTCGTCCTCTAGGCGGGTGGTATCAGAGCTGATGTGTAGATGGGTTGGGTTCATTGCATATGGTAGCGAAGTACCGCGCGGGTTGAAAGCGTGTCGAAGGACGCCCCGTGACAGTTGGTATCAGAAGTAGGCTGACTTAGCACAGTGGGCGTTAGGTGCCGCACAGGATTGAGGTTGTTGAAGAGCGACCCAGTGATAGTCCGTCGTCTGATAGTGAAGCGCTAGCACCTTTACAGAGAAGCGTTGACGCCTCATTTTAGGGGTGTCGGCCCTTCGTTTAGGGGCGTCGACACTTCAATTTAAACTTTTTTTTTATGAAAGCGCCAGCGCCCCTAGAACGAAGCATTAACACTTCGTTTAGGGGTGCCGGTTGTGACGGGGGCTCGCTGCGCAACCATCAAGGCTAGTCGCAGGGCCACATATGCCACTAGTACAACAGGAATTGGTGGATTGAAGGGTAAGACTTGGGAGTGACACGGCACGACACAGACGCGACATGGCTAGGTAGGCTAGTGATACAGGGCATTGCGGTGTGAATAGTAAAGTATGTCAAACTAAGGGGTTTAAGGTCCTTCCGTCATTTCGATTAAATTACTATTTTACCCTTATATAAGGGACATCAGTTGGGATCTCCCGACCCAACACGTGCGCTAGCCTTGTGGGCTTATGTGCGTACATCCGGCCCATGCTTGGAGCGTGGTCGTCCTAGCTACGTCGTGTACTAGGGTTATCGTGTTGAGGTGGTTTCCAACCACCTCCGCGGTGCAGGTCTTAGCCCAAAGGAGGCTCGATATATCCTCGTCGCTGCCTATCACTTTATCTATCGTGGTTGCCTATCGCATTATCTATCGTGGTTGCCTATCACATTATCTATCGTGGTTGTCTATCGCATTATCTATTGTGGTTGCCTATTGCATTCTCGGTCGTCGCCGCCGTCCCTGACCTGCTACGTTGCTTCGCAGGTGAAGTACTAACATAGAGGTCGAGTTGAAGCTTGAACAGGCCAGACATCATACTCTTCGTAACATCCAGGGATCCGCACTACGTTGCTCAGTTGTGAGTTTGAATTAAGTTGACTTAGCGCATCGGGTGTTGAGTGTCGCATGGGCTGACATTGTTGGACCCCGTGACATTTGGTATCAGGGCCATCAAGAATGGCAAACACAAAAGGGACCAGTGGTAAACGGACAACAAGAGAACGTTTGGACAACTTGAAAACTCAAGCGGATTCGGTGGTCGAGCTTATAACAGGCCATGGAGAATGGTTGAACAGGCTAGATGAAAATCATACCACATTAGCGGAGGACGTGGAGATCATCGCTGAGGACACGAGGGGACCGTGGAAGCTCTTCGTTTGCAGATAGAGGACCTGATGGCAAAGGTCAACGTCCTGATGAGGGCTATTGGTTCTGGGGAGGTGCCCCAATCTGAAGCCCCACAAAAGGTGAAGATACCAGAACCACGTTGCTATGGAGGATCTCGCAATCCGAAGGAATTGTAGAATTTCTTATGGGATATAGAATAGTATTTCCGTGTCGTTCCACCTGCTACAGAAGCTATGAAGGTAGTTACAACGACTATGTATCTCGAGGGTGATAAAAAATTATGGTGGCGTACGAGATACGAGGATATTTAGTGTGGACATTGCGTCGTCGACACATGGGAGGATCTGAAGAAAGAGTTGAAAGCTCAGTTCTTGCCCGAAAATGTCGACTTCATTGCTCGGCAGAAACTACCGAAATTGCAACACACGGGCACGGTGCAAGAATACGTGAGGTAGTTTTCTACCTTAATGTTGGACATCAGGGATATGTTTGAAAAGGACAAAGTGTTCTACTTCCTTGAAGGTCTGAAGCCATGGGTGCATACAGAATTGAACAGGAGAGGAGTACAAGATTTGGCAGCTTGCATAGCTGCAGCGGAATGTTTGACCGATTTTGGATCAATGGGCTAGAATGATAAAAAGCTGCAAGAGATCAAGGATGCTGAGAAGAACCAGACAAAGCCAACAAGGGAGGCAAGAATGGCTCATTCGACAAGAAGCAGCGTGGTAAAGAGTCTTACGCTAAGTCATTCGAGTCATCCAACAAGGCGCCAGAGTTAGGCTGCTTTCTATGTGGAGGGCCACATTGGGTGAGGGATTGTCCACAGAAACAATCTTTGAATCCTCTTATGATCACTTCGAGTACTTCATCAACTGATTCAGAGGAATCGAGAATAGGGGTCCTTAGGCTGTTGAATGCCATTGAGGGACAAGTTGTGGAAGAGAAAACAGCTAACCCCAAAGGTTTGATGTATGTCGACATGTTCATCAACGAGAAGAATACTCGTGCCATGGTTGACACAGGCACGACACATAACTTCATCTCGGGTAGTGAAGCTACTCGCCTGGGATTGAAACTGGAGCAAGACTCCAGCCATATGAAAATTGTGAATTCTGAAGCACGTCCCATCACTAGTATAGCAAAGGACGTATTTGTGAATCTTGGATCGTGGATATGAAAGTCCAATTTCATGGTCGTGCTGATGGACGGTTGTCAGGTGATCATTGGGTTAGAACTACAGCAGCTCGCGAAGGTTATACCCATGTCGTACCTCAATTCGGTATGCATCCTTGGGGAGGAGCCCATTTGCATGATTCTCAGTCCCTTTTAAAGATGAGTCATGACGGTAGTCTCAGGTTACTAAGCTTGGGGCAAGCTCACCGTCATTTATCAATTCAGAACAATCGAAAGAGATGAAGGGGAGACTACTTGCATGACGATAGCTACATTCTGTACACAGATGAAAGAGGACACAACAATAGGAATTTTATGAAAGTTTGTGCATCCAGGGTAGGACAGTGTTAGGATGGTTGATTGAGCAGAAGTCAATTTTTGAGTTTCGTCAAATATTACAAGCAGTTCATCTTAAGGCAATTGAAGATTTGAAACTGGTGGTCATGGGTGACCACGTGTTGAAACTATGCATCCACTCCGAGCCATTTTGTATATCGAGTGACAGTATTCAGTTCAAGAAAAGGTGAAAACTGCGACAATGCCAGCACAGTTAAGGGAGGGTGGCTCCTTGGATTCTATCTTTGTTTAGCCAAAAAGTTGGGGAGTTCGGGAACTTTCTTTCAGGCAGCTAAGAGAATCGATTTTTACACCTTCCTTCCAGTTAGCTTTGAGAGGTGCTTGAAGCCCGTCGACGGGGGCGTCAACAGAACTAGTGGGGGAAGATGTGATGGGGCCTCGTGGTGCAGCCATCCGGGCTAGCCGCAGGGCCACATGTGCCACTAGTGCATCAGGCATTGGTGGGTTGAAGGGTAAGACTTGGGAGTGACACGGCCGTGACATGGACGCAATATGGCCATGGTCCGATACAGCCGGGGATAAGATGATCTATTAGTAGACCCTTAGTTTTTGTATTTTTAGTATTCTTTGTAGCTGTAAATAATTGATACTGCTTATGTAATTTTGAATCTTTCTTGCAGATCTAGACAGCAGCAGAGAAGGACAGTGGACTGCATTTGGAGATTAGCTACCTCTGTTTGCAATTTTCTAACCTTTAAAACTCAGTCTAGTTTCTTTGAAAATTCCATAGCAGTTATTTAGTATAGTTGTAAATTTATGTTTTCTTAAGTAGCTGTAAATTTGTTAGATAAATTCTTTGAGTCAAGTGCAATGTGCCTACAAGGAGTTGTCCCTGCTGGTGGTGTGTTTGTATGCTAGGTAGGAGATCTCTTAGTCCTACTTTAGAGCCTTTCAACCCTGAGCTAGAAAGGGGTAGAAGACTTAGAAGGAACAGGCACACCACAGTAGAACCCCCAATTGAATCTGAGACAGTAGCCATGGGTGAAGAACAACCCAGAACTCTCAAGGAGTTGAATGCTCCGGATGACTATAACTCTCCATTTAGCATTCAATTCCCTGATGTTCAAGGGAATTATGAAATTAAAACTTCAATCATCCAGATGATGCCCTCTTTCCATGCAAGGAAACCCTTACAAGCACATTGACCAGTTCTTGGCCTTGTGCACCACATTCAATATCGTTGGTTTGGGACCAGAGGCCACTAGACTTAGGCTCTTTCCCTTCTCTCTGAAGGATAGGGCTAGTACCTGGTTGGCTACTCTTCCCAACAATGGCATCACTTCGTGGAAAGACCTACAGACCAAGTTCCTGACAAAGTTCTTCCATGAGACCAAAACTAGCCAGTTGAGGAAGGAAATTCTTGCTTTTGCCCAATCCTCAACTGAGGATTTTAATCAAGCCTGGGATAGGTTTAAGGAAATGCTCAAACAATGCCCTCACCACAAGATCCAATACTGGCAGCTTGTACAAAGCTTCTACAATGGGATTGATGAGAAAAATAGAGATATGGTTGATGCCTCTTGTGATGAAACCTACATACACAAGACTGCTGATGAGGCATGGGAATTGTTTGAAGTAATAAGTGAAAATACTTTTCAAAAGCTAATCAGAGTCATGTCAAAAGTGGGGCCTGCTGCATTGTCAAGAGGAAAAGTTTATGAGGTGTCTGGGAACAATGATCTGCAGCTGCAGATGGCAAACCTCTCAGAGAAGTTTGACAAATTATTGACTGTGATGCAACCCAGAAGGGCTGCTCAAGTGGTGGAGGCATGTCTGATATGCCAGTCCCCACAGTACACAGTAGAGGAATGTCCATCTGCAGGGCAATATCCTAAATTGGTATTGGAACATACTGCTGCTGCGCAATCTTTTGACCAAAGAATAACTGGTGGCTAGCAACAGACAAATTTGGATACTGACACCAAAATGTCAAGTTACCAATGGAGAGACCACCCAAATCTAAGGTGGAGGCAAGACAATTATATGCAGCCCCAAAGGCCACAACAGCAGTTCAATCAGGGATATACCCCTAGGTCCAATTTACAACACCAGCATCAGCCCCATCAGTAACAAAATCAATTGGTCTTACCCCCATCTCAACCCAGAAATACTTCTTTCGAGGACCAGGTCTTGACCTCACTGCAAAACCTGGTCTGTGGCTCAGACTGTAAATTCTCATGGTCAGAGCATAAAGAAGATGAAAGAGCAGATTGGCCAACTAGCGAATGCCTTAGCTAAAAGAGAGGAGGGGAGGTTGCCTAGTCAGCCAGTGGTTAATCCCAAGGGCCAATTTTTGATTGGTGAAGGATCCTCAAACCTTGAGGGGCAGGGGGAACTTTCATTAAATTGATTCACAGAACTATGCATTGTGTATGTTATGTATTTTAGTATGGTTCATTTTTTTTTTATGTTTATAGGAATTTCTAGTGATCTTGTCGGAGTCTAAGTGTATATGACCTAAAAATTCCTCTGCCTGCTTTGCTTCTTGTCCCCTTTGAATTGATGATTTTGACTGAATGAATGATGATTATACTGTTTTGATAATGAGAATGCTTTTTTTTTTTTTTAGATATGAGGTTTTGATTAAATGCTTTTTGAGTAATTGCATGATTAATTGTTGGGAAAGCATGGAGAGTCCTGTTTAGAATGACTAAGGGTGTCCCTGGAAAAGAGAATGTGAGAGAATCCACCCACAAAACAAAGGAAAATGACAGACTAATGGGTGTGTGATCCTTGTCTCCGTTTAGCTGTCGCGACGTTCTGAAAAATAGGCGTGGTTTCTTCTCGCGCAGTTCATAAGATGTTATCCTGCTAAGCTGTCACGAGATTCAATACAATTATGTGGACTCTCTCGCGCGATCCAAATAAAAGTCCAATCTTGCGACCCACTCCTTCCCATCTAGCGAGCAGACATTTTCAAAGCGCGCCAAGCCTCGCGATATATATAATCCAACCCCTTGCTGCTTTCCTTTTCTGTTTTCTCTTTCTTCTCCAGCCAGCGAAACCCTAGCTCTGACTCCCATTAATCTCTCTCCTCCAACATCCATTTTATAGTCCATCATTCACCTTCTAATTCTGGGGATTTGTTCCTAAAGCCTCCATCACCAGTTGCCCTCTGATAGGAGCTCTCGTGGTCTTTCGTGCATCAGATTGAACAGAACCCTAAGTTTTAGGGTAAGACTCAGCTCTCAACCTTTTCTTTTCATTTTTCAAACTACACATTCACAGAGGAGAAGTTCAATGGCCCCTAAGGGCGCACCTGTGAAAAGAGCAAGGGATAAGGCTCCCGTGGAGCCCGCTCCCAAGAAGGCCAAGTCCTCAACAGCGCCACAAAAAGGGAAAGAAGTGGTTCAGGAAGTGGCTGAACTAACACCTGATTACTCTACACCCTCTGAGCTCCTGACTCCCATTCCCTTGGAGCCTGAAGCTGTTTTTGACTTATCTTTCTTTGAAACGGAACCTCTGTCAGCTCCTGCCATTGAGTTCATGCGCAAGGCTGGTTTGACCCCCCTACTGCAAACTATCCCTGCACTAGCCTACCCTAGACTAGTGCAACTTTTTTACCAGCACATTAGGGCTAGACCAGACCAACGTGGGCAGCCAGGCCTCCTTGTGTTAGTTGACAATTTTGACAGGTTGATTCTTTGAAGTGATGGGCATCCCTGCTATCTTTGACCCCAACTGTGGATATGGCCCCCCTGTGAGTGCCCCCATTGATACCATTGCACAGGCCCTTACCAGAGGAGTGAAGGCCACAGGGGATTCCATCAGGAGAAGAGACTTGGATCCTAAACTTCTGTTCATTGATCAAATTCTGTGAAAGAACATTTATTGTGCCGGCCATCAGCAGGAGAGGAGGACCCCAATTGCTGATGCTGTCTATTCCTTCTCTCTGGGCCATGGATTCCATGCTGCCTGGTTGATTTTTGAGGCCATGAAGGATATAATGGTGAAGCTAGGGTAGAAAAAGAAGCTCCACACTCTCTCCTATGCAAGGCTCATCACCAGACTACTCTTGAGGTGAGGGTACAAGATACTAGTGGGAGAATTAACTGATAACCTCACCCCTACAACTTTTACAAAGAGGCAATGGGGGATTAGCAGGAGTCTAATGGATCCCCAAAAGAAGAAGAAGAAGGCTGAGGCTCAGGTTGCTTCTGAGCAAGGAGAGGGGACTGCTGTTATAAAGGCCACCCCTGCTCCTAAAAAGGTGGCTAAAGCTCCTGCTCCCAAGAAGGTGGTGCAAGCTCCTGTCACTACTGATTTTGCAGCAATACCTCCATCCACCACACCTGTCCCTCCATCAGTTCCTTTGCCTATTCTATCTTTCCCTTTTCCTCTTTTGTCTCCCTTATCCATACCCTCACGTTTCCCTGTGATTAGTACTGTTGAGGACATTGACCCCCATGACAGCCCTCCCCTGATATCCTATATTAAAAAGAAAACCTCTCACACAACCCCTGCCATATCCTTACCTAAACCAACCACCCCTATCATTCCCACAGAAACCCCACATATTGTCAGACCATCCCTACTTCACCTCCACTGACAGACCTTGACTTTAACCTCGCCACTACTTCCGGATATCAGGCCTTCATGACTACATTGCTTGACACCATGCCAACCCATGATATCCCTCTCCTAGATTCCCCACTTCCTTCCCTACATCACTCACCAGACCCTCCATCTCCTCCTCCTACAACCTTCCATCATGCCCTTACTTCCCCTTTTCAACCTGTTCCCTCTTCTTCTCATACTCCACCCAAACCAAACTCAGACACACTTACCCATATCCTTTCCTTAATACATGACATTCAGACCCAATTATCAACCACAACACATACCCAAGACCAAATGCAGACTGACATCACCAACATCAACTCCACCCTTCAAACATTGACAAAACCACCCATCTCTGTACAAACACCTCCTACCCCACAAATCCAGTCCCCTTCCACCTCTGACTCCACAGTGCAACCAGATCATCCCCCCATTGACTTAACTACAACCCTCACCCTCCAAGACACCATACCCCACCACTCCTTCCCCACTTTACTTATCCTTCCCCCACTCATTTTACTCCCACCACAATTTACCAACCAATCAACCCAAACAGACCCCATTCCTTTCCCATTCACATTTTCCATCCACCCACACACACTTTTTGCCCCACAAGCTCCTTTCATCCCATTCACTATCCCCTATTACCCTTCCTTAGCTCCACCCACTTCCACTGCATCCACTTCATTTTCTTTTCCACCCATGCCCTCCATTCCACCTCTCATATTACCTCCTCCTAGATTCTCTGACAACTTGACTCAAACAGACCTAGAACTTTTTGCCCAGCCCCCACATGTGAATGTCCTCCCTACCACTTTACCCCCACAGGACCAATCACCTCCTATTTCTTCCACTCCCTTTCTACCTGTCCTACCAAGACATTCCTATTACACCCCTCCTTACTTCACCCTCCTCCATGCCATGAGGGACAATGCCTATATCAAGAGGGATGTTCTCAGGGGAATGGCACAACTTCGACAATCCATTGAATCTCCTTTGCTGCAGAAATTGAGTGACTTGAAGCTTGCTCACAGATAGCAGCTGCGAGATATTTCAAAGGAGTGGGAGAAAATTTTGGAGACCCTCAATGAGAAAAAGTCTGCGGCAACTTACTACAAACTGAATGCGGAGATGGAGAAAGCCAATGCCGAACTGGAGCAAAAGAGAGCCCGGATGTATGAAAAGAAACTTAACAATGCTCAGGAGATCCACAGGCTCACTAAGGGGCTTTCTGATGCCAAACTCCTCTATGCTGAAAAGCAGATTGAAATTTTGTAAAAAAGAATTGCATCTCTGTTAGGCCAACCAATTCAGGCCACCCCTCTTACTACCGAACCCCCTGAGGCCCCACCTTCCACACACCCCGGGCCATCTTCTTCCATTCCCCCTGCTCCTACATCTACATCTCCTACTCCTCCACCTCCTACTCAAGTACCTCCACCACCTCTTGCTCCAGTACCTCCCCCTGCTAAATCTCCTGCACCCAAGAGAAATAGGGCTGCTTCCATGAAACCTTCTCCCTCCAAAAGAGCCACTGCTGCCCAAAAAGGGAAAAAGCCTGCACCTCCATCCCCACCCCCAAAGGTCACCAGAGCTTCTGCTCAGGATGACCCCCATGGTCGGTTATTTTCCAAAGATGAACGCAGAAAGGCTGCTGCAGCCCTTTGATTGGATCCCACTGCCCTTTTCCCTTCTGATTCAGAGTCTGACTCTGCACCACCTGTGGATCCAAGTGCTAAAAGCCCTGTTGCTCCTCCTTCATCAGACCCTGCTGAGCAAACTTATCCTCAGAGAATGAAAGTTACAGCTAAGAGGACTACTCACACAGCTGCCTCTATAAAAATTGGAAGAGAACAATCTACCCAGTCTGAGGAGGCACCACCACTGAACCAGTAAAATAAAGGCAAGAGCCTGGTTGTCCCTCCTGAGCCAAAAAAAGCAAAATCTCCTCTTATTCCCCCTCAGACTCAGCAAGGGAAGGGCTCAAAAGGGAAGAGTCCCAAAGGAAAAAATCCTATCAAATCGTCTGAGCAAACCACAGACAAATCCCCAGTGATCCCTCCTGCACTAAAGGCCCCCAAAATGAGGGTGAGGGCCCAAAAGCTCCAACCATGCCCAAAACTGCAGCCCAAAGAAAGGAAGAGAGGGAACGAAAGAAAAAAGAGGAAGAGGCTCTCCTTCGAGAGCATGCCAAGAAGATGGGTTGGGACTGGGTTTGATTCAGGCTCCGATTAGCTTGTACCTAGGATTTTCCTGTTTCTGCATTTTCTTTTTCTCCTGTTATTTTTCATTTTGTATATCTCTCTCTTATAATAGATCTTCTTATTTTGTCATTGCTATTTTTCTTTGTCTTGTGTCTGTTTTGCTCCATGTTATTTCCATTTATTTTGCCATTAATAAATCTGCTGCACACCCACCTTTGAACCAGTGAGGACACTACTCCTCATAGGTTTGGGGGTGTGTCAGGTCTCTGCCAATGGAATAGTTAACCTAAGTGCAGCAGAATCTTGTGAGTAATATAGAAATGGAACCATGTTCATCTAAGAATCATGAAAAATAAGGAATTTAAACTTTTGCCAGAACTTTAGACAGTATAAACTTTTAAAATTTCATATTTCCATGATGAGATCACCAAGGAAACTCACTTGTATCAGCACTTAGTGAATCATTAGAGAGAGAAAAAGGTAAGGACATACTTAAGAATTCAAAGGAAGACCATAACCAGTGAGATTTAGACCTATACAAAAAAATTTTCCTTGAAGAGTAACTAAGGCAAAATTCTTCTAGCTCTAAGGACTAGCTGAGTCACTGTGCTCACTAGAAGTTAGGCAACTCCAAGTTGAAACAACTGACATCACTCATGAGACTTAGGAAAGGATCAAGGCCTTCTCTTAGACAGTTTGAGCCTAAATAGACCAACCTTAAGCAACTGCCCTTGTCCATACCCCCTTTGAGCTTTAGATCCTAAATTTCTTCAAAATGCACTTGAGTACTTGTACCTGAACCTATGAACTTGATTCAGCCTACCCTCACTCTGAGAATTCAGAAGGTAAAGGAAAAAGAGTTGAAGATGGACTAGCTATGGTCAACACTAGGTGAATGGAGAAAAAGTATCTCAAAATTCTGGCAGTATGGTAACTGAGAAAATGGTGGCATTTCAGAAAAGCAAAAACAAAATAAAAAGAAGAAAAATACATAAAAAAGAAACAAAAACAATAATGAAGAGGAGTAAGAGAGGAGTCAAGAGAGAACTTTCATTGGAAAAATCGAAATCAAGAAGAGAAACTGATCACTTCAAATCTGAAAACCTCAAAGAAGATGAAAGGAGCTGAATTAAAGAAGGTGAAGTCATGAATCACCTCCTTCACCTACTGATTTCTCAATTTTGCACCCCTTTTCAACCTTCCATTCTTTTTAACCCCACTCCATAAGCCACATTACAGCCCAGTTAAAGCCCTTGTGATCCAAAGTTGAGTGAGTTGTCATGTGGAGATAAAGAGTTATCCAATCTATGGTGAGGATCTGTCAATGATGCCAGAACTTCAGAGCTATGCCTATGCTCATGCTTACAGACCCATTTGGGGGATGTAACTGCTCTTGAGCTTGAGAGAAAATGAAACCCTCAAAAGTTCTTTATGGGAGTATGCCCTGGAGAGTTTTGGGTATGATCTTGGATGCATTAAGTGTGACCTATAACCTAGTTTTTGATCCAGTGATGAGCTCAATGTTGATACACCTGTGTAGTATCTCTGGTGTAAACTGATTGGAAATGCTGTGCTTTCATGAGAAGCTTATACTGTTTAAATTTCTGTGCAGCCAAGGTGTTTGAATTTCTTATATCTCTTACTGATTTAAGGGTGAACTAACTCTGTTTCTTGACTGCTCACTTGATAATAATGCACTTTTATTAACTGTCTCATTGAGAAGTTTGTGGGTGTCTTCACTGAAAACCCTCAGGAGACTTCACTCCTCCACTAGGGATCACCTAGGGGTTTAAAAGGCTTGGTACATATGCTAAATATATCCGTGCTCCCTACGAAAGTGGCATTTAATTTCTGTAGTTATTTTAGTGTAGCTTTGCTAAGGGACTAGCAAAGATTAGGTTTGGGGGTGTGTTAAGACCTGAAAAGTACCACTTTTCACCCCTTAACTTAGCCTTTGATTAGACCCTTAGCCATCTAATAAAGGTTTGTTAAGTGTTTTCTGTAAGCAATAAACAGCAGTACAATAAGGCCAGGTATCCTGTTAAGGAACCCATGATTGGCACCAGAAGTCCCTCAGAAGAATGAGCCATGAATCCAGACCTGAGCTAAGCCTCGCGTAGCTAACAAAGCTCCAAAGGATTTAGGAATTTAGGCTTCGCGTAGTCCTTGCTACATTCCCCAAGACTTCACAAGAAGTTCTCGCGCAGTGGAGTGACAGAAGAGCTTCAGAAGCCTTGAGTCGCGCAGCTCTCGCGAAGTTTAGAAGTTAAAGGTCGCGCAGTCTCGCACAGTTCAAGAGAGCTTCAGGAAAGTTGTCGCGCAGCCACCGCCCAGTTGCTGCGAGATACAAAGCATCAAAGGAGCTGTCGCACAGTTCAGAAAAGCCTCAAAGCTATCGCGAGGATCCTCGCGAAGATCTATCAAGAAATGGACTCTCGCGTAGCTCAGAAACTATTAAAGCCTCGCGAGGATCCTCGAGAAGATCCATTAGAGTGATGCTCGCGCAGTTCCTGTGCTATTCCAACCCAACCTCGCGAAGCTCAATCCAGCGAGAACGCACCAACCTCGCGACAGCTGAAGCTTCAGAGTTAAACTCAACCACGCGAAGAACAGAGCTATCACGCGACGAGCCTGGGAAATGATGGCTACCTAGCGAAGCTCTGAACTTTAACCTTCCATCGCTTCAGTAGAGGACTTTCTGGGAATTTTCAAGGATTAGGGCACGCACTCCCACTCTTAAATCTCCGTGCACGCTCCCTGAGGTATCCAAGGAACAGTATTCGGCCACGTGGCATCGTTAATATTAGGGTTTCCTAACCCTAATGCGCCGCCACACCACTGCTATATAAACCCAAACTTGGTTTAGGTTTAAGTGTCCAGACTTTATCACTGATACGAGATTTGAGATCATTTTCTTTTTTATTCTTCTGTAGTTGTAAGTAGTTTTCCTTTTTCTTTTTCTTTCTCTCCATAGTCCAGCACTTGCTGGCTATGCCTTTGTATGTATTTTTAGAACTAGTTTAATGGATGTTTTGTAATAGGATATGTACTTTTATGGGATGTGTGCGAATGAGAGTTGCTCTGTGCAAGGTTGCTGCCTTGTGATCCACCATTGCTTTGGCTGTGATTCAAAGCAATAGAGGACTGATTCTAAGGATCCATTCAGATCTAAGTGACCTGTGTGTCAGGGCTATCATGGTTCGATACAGCCTTAGCACCACCACAGGACCCACTAGATTTGAAATCCCCATGGGAGTCTGAGCTGGTAGCCTTGTGACCATGGTGGTGGCGAATATTATCGCATTTTGGACTCTATGAGGAGGATAGCCTGCAGGATAGTCTCGTGACCATTCAAGTGGATAGGCTATAGCCTTAGGGTGAAGCCAATCAGGGATCCAAGATGGATTCTTCTTCTCTACACATGTGCTTGTAGCCTTGTACAGGCGCACTCCCTATATTTGTATAGACCCGCCATCAGATGTTAGATCTGATCTGGTTATGGAGATTGTAGGCTTGTGATTGGACCATTGTAGTCCCACTCAAGCAATGGACAGCTAGATCGAAAGTTGTACTCAATCCCTTGCTGGTTCTATGTGTCTGGGCTAACATGGTCCTATACAGCCCTAGCCCCACACATAGAGCTTTAGAGGTTGATTTCCCTATGGATTCTTGAGCTTGTAGCCTGGATGAAGTAGTGCCTACAATGGTTAACTTGTTTTGACCCATCTCTGGACTGTGGTTCCCCTATGGGATAGTCTGTGACCATTTGAGTGGACAGGTTATAGCCTTAAGGGATTGGATCATGGCACAGAGATGGGTTGGATTCTTTCTCCTCAGTGGTGATAATGTAGCCATTGGACAGGATTTCTATAACATCAGATCTGAATCTGAGTTACAAAACTCCTCTGATCTAGACCCAATAGCATACTTCTCACCCTTTTATATTTATTTTCCCACACTCCATCCATCTTCTCAACCCTTTCTGTAGTTAATTCATTAGGCTACCTTAGGATATTTAGAATAAGTGACCCTAAACTCCCTTCCTTTTAGGACTGCCAGATCTGTAGTTAGATCTGGAGGGACTACTAGAGATGGCTCCCTTGGAGCCGTAGATCACTTTTCCCTGTGGGACAAACTCTTACTTATCAAAACTTACTACAAATGGACCCTGTATCTTGCAGGTCTAGGATTTCTCAGTTGTGCTAATTTCATCCCCTATTTTACTTTAATTTTAAATTGCTTTTACCACCAACAAATAAAGTAAGCACACTGAGATTCGCAACAGGCCACATGTGCCACTAGTGCATCAGGCATTGGTGGGTTGAAGGGTAAGACTTGAGAGTGACATGGCCGTGACATGGATGCGACATGGCCAGGTAGGCTAGCGATGCGGGGTGTTGCGGTGTGAATAGTAAAGTATGTCAAACCAAGGGATTTGAGGTCCTCCCGTTATTTCGGTTGAATTACTGTTTTACCCTTATATAGGGGGACATGAGTTGGGGTCTCTCGACCCAACACGTGCACAAGCCCCGTGGGCTTATGTGCGTGCATTCGGGCCATACTTAGAGCGTGGTCGTCCTAGCTACGTCGTGTACTAGGGCCATCATGTTGGAGTGGTTTCCAACCACCTCCGCGGTGCGGGTCTTAGCCCAAAGGAGGCTCAATATATCCTCGTCGCTGCCTATCGCTTTATCTATCATGGTTGCTTATCACATTTTCTATCGTGATTGCCTATCGCATTATCTATCGTGGATGCCTATTGCATTCTTGGTCGTCGCCGCCATCCCTGACCTACTGCGTTGCTTCGCAGGTGAAGTACTAACGTAGAGGTTAAGTTGAAGCTTGAACAGGCTAGGCATCATACTCTTCGTAGCATCCGAGGATCCGTACTACGTTACTCAGTTGTGAGTTTGAATTAGGCTAACTTAGCGCATTGGGCGTTGAGTGCCGCCCGGGCTGACATTGCTGGACGAGTGACCTCATGACACGGTGTTTCAATTATTTATTTATTATTATTATAATTTTTTTTATGGAAGTGTCAATGCCCCTAAACGAAGAGTTGGCGCTTTGTTTTAGGGGTGCCAGCGCTTCGATAAATTTTATTTTATTTTTTTCAAAGATCCAACGCCTCTAAAACGAGGCACTGACATTTCGTTTCAGGGGCGTCAGTGTTTCGTTTCGAGATAGTGACTCTTCGCTCTCCGAGGTGCTAGCGCTTTGCTACCGAGCGCCACTTTTTTTGAGTAAAATATGCATGAAAAAATAAGTCTGACACTTTTTTGTTAAAATAGAGAAAAGAAAGAGACTTTAAAAAAGTCAAGAATGATGGTTGGAAGGATATTTATGTGAAGACCCAAAAATTGACCTTTGATCAGTATGTCTCGATGTGTGTGCCGATTGGTCGTACACCGAATAAGATAGAATAATAAAATAATGATGTGAGTTAGTCAACCTAGTTCGGGGATGAGGAAGGAAAAGAATAGTGTGTGTGTGTGTGTGTGTGAACCTATGAGGAAGTAGTGTACACTGAGGCACGGTGTATGTGCTTAACATGGAAACCATGAACCTTTAAGTATAAAAGACAAATACTAGGGGAAATTAATGCCCTTGCTTTTGGTTGGTGTGAGTGAGTAAATGAGAAGAGAGAGGGAGTGTGGGCTTTGAATGTGGGTGAGTGCGTGCGCGATCTGCCCTTGAGTGTGAAGATAAGGAGGTTTTGATTGGAGAAGAATCCGAGTTCCACCTCGTGAAACCCTAACTTGAGCTGGAAAAGAGGATCGAGGAATTAGATCAATTTGAGATAAGAAATTTGTGTTAAGTTGTGAATTAGTGTTAGGTAAGTCTTCATTTATAATATGATTGGAAAATTATAAAGGGAAGATCATAGAATTGAAAAGAATGGAAGTGAAATGAGAAAACCAAGTGACAGAGGAGATCTGTTGAATTCGATCGATCGAACCAGTGACAGAGGAGATCTGTTGAATTCGATCGATCGAAATTGGGTTCGATCGATCGAATTCGACTTAAGAGAGTGAAATACGATTTCTGAGGAAACTTGTTCGATCGAGATAAAATTTGACCGAATGAAATGTGTTTCAATTGAACGAGTTGTACACTTGATCGATCAAAAGATATATAACAGGGAATGTTCAAACTTTTCTGATGAAATTCGACCGATCAAAATACATTTCAATCCATCAAATTTGGAATCTGATCGACCGGATTATAAATCGATCGATCGAAGTTGTGGTGCCAGAAGTTTGGCTCCTGAGGGAATCGACCAATCGAAATAGTTTCGATCGATCGAATTTGAAAATTGATCGATCAAATTAGGGAATTGATCGATCGAATTGGCCAGATTCAAGATTTTGTTGTGTTTTGTCTAAAGGATTTTTGAGAGATCTTATATTTGTCCTTTTCGCGTCATTTCTGACGTATGAGCTATGAATTTATGTGTTAGGTGGAACTTATGTGTATGTGAGAGAAAGGCTAATTCAGGTTGAAGGACTTCGCTTGTGACTTTGTGCTTGACGTAGGAAAATCCTTATACAATGTGTATTTGATACAACTAGCATGTGTGTTATGTTGTTATATGTTTGTCATCGAATAAACATTAATTGGTTTAAGATTTAAGATGTGAACGCGTGAGTGTGCGTGTGTGAATGAAGAATGTGTTTTGATGAGAAAAACCTATTGAACTTTGTTTTTGACAATGTGATACAATGTGGAATCCCTCGAGATTCATCCCGATAAATGTGGGTGAAAGAATGCGTTTCAACTTTTAAACTTACTTATAATTATTACATCTCACGGCGATAAGCTATATGTACTGCACGGTGATTTAAGGTTTATGTGTGAATACCCGGCCGACGCGACGGTATATCCACGACTGACTCGGTGGGATATCTGCGACCAGTACGGCATGATATCCATACAACCCTTCATGATATTGTGAATCCTACCGGACAACAGTAATTGTGTTCAACACAAGTGTCCACTACTTTGGGACCTTGGGCACCTTATGTGAATGTTTCATATAAACGATGATGGTGGGTATTCCATCGGGGGTTCGATGCTATACATGCTTGAGGGACTATTTAAGTGAAACACTTTAAGTTTACTTCCTTGTGTTATGAGAGTTAGCAACAGAGTATATGATAGTCTCCCAAGTTAAGAAAATTCTTTGCTTCACCCACTCATCTTTGAAATGTGCATCACTTACTTACTTTATTCATTTTATTGCTTTTGAATTGGGCTTCTCAGAAAAGAAAAATCATGTTTTCAATTATGTCATGAGATATATGTGTTTTGTTGAGATATGCATGTTATTGTTTTTCCCTATTGGGCTTAGATGAAGCTCACTCCTTGACTATACGTCACAGGTTCAGGTGAGGATCTTGGTACAAAGGACCAGGATAAAAAAGACTCCGAATACATACCTTTGGAGGAGGAAATAGGGCCTCATCCAGAGGATTATTTTCTGTGTGCAAAGCACGGGTAGGTCCGGCTTTGGAGAGATGAGTTTAGTTGATGGTTTGAGATGTAATGAATATATTTCTTTTGGATAATTATTGTATTATTATTTTGTGAACCATGTTTCGGCGATGGTCGGCCATCACCGATGGTTCTTCTCGGTTCTTCTGCCCATGAGCTTTATATGGGATTAGAACCGTTATTTTAATCTTTTGAGATATGAATTTGGAGATTTAATTTTTGCATATGATAGTTATGTCTGTTAGCTATGGTTTCCGCTTTACATGTGGATGTGCCCAGTGTTCCATTCGGGGATTGGCCTTAACGTCAATCCGATGGTCCAGTTTTCGCGGCTAGGAAATCCAGGCTGTCACAGTTGGTATCAAAGCTTAGGCTTTATAAATTTCTAAAAAGCCTTAGATTTGAATAGAAATTTAAGATTTTGTTGGAGTATAGGGACTTTTGTTAATGGAACTTTTGTTTCATTGAAACAGATAAAGATGGATCAGAGAGGTAAAGGACGCCCTAGAGGCGGCCGTCATAGAAATTTGAGAAGTATAGATGATATCCCCGAGGGTACTAGTAGATAATAGAGACACCTTCCTGGTGAGAGAGATTAGAGGGATGAAGCAGCTGTTAGGATGGCGCAGGCCATGGAGACAATGGTCGCTGCCATACCCCAACAGACTCAACAGACTACATTGTTGGCTGAGCAGACGACAGTACTAGCTACCAATAACTTGAACCATCAGCAGCCACCACCACCACCTCCTCCAGCACTACTACCCTCATCATTTGTGGACTTTAGGAGATTGAGACCTCCTAGTTTCTACGGGCAGACTAATCCGCTTGAAGTGGAAAAGTGGTTAAATCAAATAGAGAAGCTCCTATAAAGATTATAGAGTACTGAAAATGAGAAGGTTGGTTGGACTTTCTTCCAACTTGAGGGTGATGCCGATCCATAGTAAAAAATCGGTACTGAGAAAGAGAGAGGTCAAAAATCCTCACGGCCTATAGACTTGGACAGAGTTTGTTGCGGCGTTCAACAAAGAATATTTCCCCAAGCAAGTGAGGAATCAGTTAGAGAAAGATTTTTTGAATTTGGAACAAGGAAGCATGATCGTACAAGAGTATGGTAATGAATTTATAAGATTATCTAGGTTTGCAGCAGAATTAGTGGGCGCTAAAGAAATGAAGGCCAATAAATTTGAAGAAGGCTTGAGGCCAAACATACGAGATCGGGTTTCAGTATTTAACTGGAGACCTATGCCAAGGTGATAGGCAAGGTGATTGTGGCTAAGAGAGACATAAACAATATGTATAAGAGGCATGATCTATAGAACAAAAATAAGGCAGGCCAAGGGAGAGAAAGTGACTACGACTCTGGGAACAAAAAGCCGAGGCTTGTAGCACCAGCCCCAGTTTCAAGACAACCTGCCTACCCAAATTATTCTAGGCCACTAGTATCTACTCCTGTGAGGCAATTCTGTATTGAGGGCTCTGCTCAGACTTAGACATCGAGAGCATCAGTTACTCAGGGGTTCTCACGAGCAGCATCTTCAAGTCCCCAGGTTACGTGTACCCATTGCGAAAATCTCATAAGACTTCAGATTACAGACGGGGCACCGAGGAATGCTTTAAATGCGGAAAGATGGACCATATGATCCGAGATTACCCAGAATTGAGGAAAGAAGGTACGGTGTCAACTGCTACTGTGCAAAGGCCTATACGATCTATGAGACCCACCATACAAAGCCGTGCTTTTGTAGTGACTGCCGAAGATGCACAGGCGAGCAATGACGTTATTCAGGGTATGATCATCTATCTATGTTTATATTAGTACATTAGTTAAAGGCATTTTAGATGAAGAAGGTGCATAAATAAGGATGATCTACTAGGGTTTTACTTTATGATTATGAGTGTTTAACTTTGCCATGCATGTTTAATTATTTACTATATGTATCAAATAGGTACCTTATAACTATATCAAGAAAACGACAGTGATCGTTGTGATGCATGAGTTCTGATAGACCCAGTGTCTACCCACTTATTTTTTACTCCGAAATTTGTGGGGAGATTGAAAGTCGTTCCCAAGGCATTGGAGTTCATTTTAGACGTGTCAGTTCCTACAGGAAGTATAGTGACTACAAACACGTGTTGCCGATCTATTATTATACAAGTTGAAGATCAAGAGACGATGACAGATCACATATTGTTGAATATGAAAGGATTTAATGTGCTCCTCAGCATGAATTGTCTATCCACTTATCATACAAGTGTTGATTGCCTACGAAAAGTCGTTACTTTTCATCCACCGAAGCAGAAGTCATTCCGATTTGTTGGTGATAAAGGCAAGATTATACCAATCATCTTCGCGGTACGAGCTGAACGAATTATGAAGAATGGGTGCAAAGGATACCTAACATTTTTGCAAGAGCAGCGGGAAGTGAAAAATGTCATCAATGATATTTCGATTGCGTGTGAATTTTCAAATGTGTTTTCTGAGAAATTGTCGGGATTGCCACTTGATCGTGAAGTGGAGTTCGCGATTGACTTAGCACCAGGCAAAGAGCCGATATCTAAAGCTCCTTATCAAATGGCTCCTGTCGAGTTGAAAGAGTTGAAGGAGCAATTACAAGAGCTGTTGGACAAGGGATTCATAAGACCTAGTGTGTCTCCTTAGGGAGCACTGATCTTATTCATTAAAAAGAAGGACGGGTCGATGAGGCTGTGCATCGACTATCATCAATTGAACAAGTTGACAATCAAGAATAAGTACCCCTTACCTAGGATTGATGACCTCTTTGACCAATTACAAGGGGCAAAATTCTTTATAAAGATTGACTTGAGATCGGGGTATCATCAGCTGAAAGTGAAGGTCAAAGATGCTCAGAAGGCTGCATTCATAACCATATATAGACATTACGAGTTTCTGGTGATGCATTTTGGATTGACGAATGCACCGGCTTCGTTTATGGATCTTATGAATAGGGTGTTTAACCAACATTGTGATACATGCATAGTTGTGTACGTGGACGATATCCTCATTTATTCGAAATCTAGGGAAGAGCACGAGCAATACTTACGCATTGCACTATAGATGCTACGTGAGCATCAGTTATATGCGAAACTCAGCAAGTGTGAGTTCTGGTTGGAGAAAGTGAGCTTTCTAGGCCACGTAGTCTCAAAAGCAGGTGTGACAGTTGATCCAGCAAAGATTGAGGCAGTGGTAGATTGGGAACAACTGAAGACGGTGATTGAAATTCACAGTTTCCTCGGTCTGGTTGGGTATTACCGAAGATTTGTAGAAGGATTCTCTAAGATTTCATGACCATTCACACGACTCACAAGAAAAGATGTTAAATTTGAGTGGACTAGTGAATGCGAAGAGAGCTTCCAAGAACTTAAGAAACGACTTACCTCTGCATCAGTATTAGCTATTCCATCAGGTAGTGGGGGATTCACTGTTTATAGTGATGCTTCGTACAATGATTTGGGTTATGTGCTCAATCAGAATAAGAACGTCATCGCTTACGAATCGAGACAGTTGAAAGAGCATGAGAAGAATTATCCGACGCACGATCTCGACTTAGCCGTGGTGATCTTTGTATTAAAGATATGGAGACATTATTTGTACGGTGAAACCTTTGAGATTTTCACACATAACTACGACTGCTCTATTTAGTATCACCCAAGTAAAGCTAACGTCGTGGCAGATGCTTTGAGTGGAAAGAACTCGGCTCAGTTAGTTGGCCTTATTGTGGGACTCCGTCAATGGAAACTTTTGGAAGACCTTTCCTTATATGATAAAAATATTAAGGTCAAAGTTTCTGGTGCATTGTTGGCCAACATTAGGATCAGACCAATAATTTTTAATCGAATTTATGAGCTTCAGATGAAAGATGCAGAGCTCTTGAAGATTAGACAGAGTGTGACAGACGGCATTAGCGTAGACTTTTCTATTAAGGAAGATGGAGCGTTACAATTCAGGGGACGTCTATGCATACCGATTGACACGGATCTACGACAAACTATATTGGACGAAGCCCATAAGTTCAAGTATGCTATTCATCTTGGTGGTACCAAGATGTACTAGGATTCGAAAAGAAGCTATTGGTGGAGAGGTTTGAAGAAAGATATCGTTGAGTATGTTTCTAACTGCTTGGTGTGTCAGTAAGTAAAGGTGGATCATAGACATCCAGCTGGTCTATTGCAACCTCTACCAATACCCGTATGGAAATGGGAGTCAATTTTCATGGACTTCATAGTAGGATTACCAAGGACGGCGAAGCGCCACAATGCTATATGGGTAGTCGTTGATCGACTAACAAAATCAGCACATTTCCTATCCTACAACACCACATATACAACAAGCAAATTGGTAAATCTGTATATGAAAGAGATCGTCCGATTATACGGTATTCCGACGAGCATTGTTTCGGATCGTGACCCATTATATACCTCAATATTTTGGCAAAGGTTCCAAGAAGGCATGGGCACGGGGTTAGATTTCAATTCAACATTTCATCCACAGACCGATGGTCAGACTGAGAGAGTCAATCAAATCATTGAAGATATGCTCAGAGCCTGCACGATTGATTTTCAGGGATCATGGGATCAACATCTACCATTGATTGAGTTTACGTATAATAACAGCTTTCAGCATAGCATTGGGATGGCTTCATATGAAGCGCTGTATGGCCGAAGATGTAGATCTCCGATAAATTGGGAAGAATCTGGCAAAAAGTTTATATTGGGTCCGAAAATGATAAAGAGAAATACATAAATTGTTCGTATCATTCGAGAAATGATTAAAACAGCTCAAAGTCGGTGGAAGAGTTACGCAGATATCAAGAGAACTAGCGTGAACTTTTAAGTTGGAGATCATGTGTTTGTAAAGATTTCACCAATAAAGAGTGTGATGCGCTTCGGAAAGTGTGGGAAGTTAAGTCTCCGCTACATTGGACCTTTTGAAGTGTTAGGAAGAGTCGGTGAAGTTGCATATAGGGCCGTATTACCCCCGCAACTTGATAGAGTACATGATATATTTCACGTTTCCATGCTACGAAAGTACGTGAGGGATCTGACTCATATACTTGATGCACCACCGGTGGAAGTCTACAAAGATTTGATAGTTGTAGAAGAGTTAAATGCAAATTTTAGATCGAACTGAACAGGTGTTGTGTACGAAACGGATTCCCTTGGTGCTAGTCAAATGGAAGAACCATTCTAAAGAGGAAGCTACTTGGGAGCGCAAAGCTGAGATTCGCGACCAATACCCTTAATTATTTCAATGAGTGCAGAGAGAAAGTGAAGTGTAAAAGTCCTTTTGTGACTGTTTCTACATGTAAAATAGCTCTATTAATTAATGAATAAAATCATTGAAGAGTTTAAGAGTTGCTATCAAAGAAGAAATTGCAAAAATACAAATTTCAAGTGTTTCTGTCAAATTCGACCGATCAAAATTAAATTCGATCCATCGAATTATAAATCGATCGATCGAAGTGGGAACCAATCGATCAAAACCACCAAACAAGGAGTATTTTCACACTAAGGTAAAGTATACTAAATTTGACCGATTGAAAATTAAATCATTCGATCGAATTTGAAAATCGTTCAATCGAATTCGTAAATCGTTCGATCAAAAATTTTAAGTGCCAAAGTTAGCCAGAGAAATTCGACCGATAAAAAATAAACTCGTTTGATCAAATTCGAAAACTCGACCGATCGAAATTAAATTTGATCGATCGAAATCGTGGACCACATTAGTTTAAGTTGATTTCGATCGATCGATATTGAATTTGATCGATCAAATCGTGCAGTATATAAATGATTCAACCATTTTAAAAATCAAAAAGGAGAAAATTTTTGGGGCTTTTCTTGGGTTTTCTTTTGTGCTTGTTCTTAGAGATCAGGGAACGCGAGGATTCTTTATGGAATCGAATCCAAACCTCCCCAACAAGGTAAAGCCCTAAAGTCTCGAGAACTTTGCATTCAATTCAACTATTCTGTTTAGATGATAGAAACCCTAGATCCTAATTAGATACCTATGACTCCTAAGACGAGACAATCGTCTAAGACCCCCACATCGAAGAAACCCAAATCTCAAGCGGGTTCTTTGCAACCACCACCAATTTCTTCACAACAACCAATACCACCACCTACTTCACAGCCACCACCACATGAACAACATAAGGAATGGTGTGCTGAAAAAGGGTTTGCTTATAAGTATAAGATCGATCGTTGAAACACCCAACATGTCGGGTATTGATGGATGGGCACTCGATTACCTAGGGAAGACCAGATTAGAACCCCTTCATCAATACTCCCTCGCCTTGTGTGATTATTTTACCAAAATAGTACGACGGTAAGAATCCTAATACCGTTTGTACTAAAATCGATGGAAGAGACTATGTTTTCACCCATGACCTCGCAAGTAAGTCCTTAGAGTGCTACAACAATTGTGGCCCTGGTATTGACTTGTTACCCCCAAACCCCAAACCAAATACCTTGTCTCGTGATAGTTGAGCAAATGACTCGAGGTCGACTTGGATCTGGCCTAGTAATTAATCGGGCCGATTTGCCAAGCTATATGTGGATGCTAGACACCATTTTCAAATGCAACTTGTACCCCTTGCGCCATAAAACTGAGAGACTAGGAGTAATAATGCAGGTGTTGTTTTTAGCGTTTAAGGGGCAATGGTTTAACACTGCTAAAGTGGTATTTAAGGGCATGAAACATGCCAAGGGTAAAATGTTGGAGGGTGTAGACAGATCGGAAGAGTACATACCGTACGCAAGATTTCCACCCGTGAGCCCAAATCTTCTGATAACATGAAACTATATACTTTTAAGCACTAGAAGAAGACATACAATCGGTTAAAGCTGCACCTCCTACCAGGTGGACAAGCACCACCTTCTCCGATTGCTCCCCAAGCCCAAGAACAACCTGCCCAGGACTCCCCAGAACAAGAACAACCAGCCCATGGTGAGCCCGTTGAAGAACAGCCAGAAATCATACCTCTCGCTCCACAATATGTTCACATTCCCATGCCTCCACCACATCAGCAAGCTGTAGGCATGATCAATGATGAGCTAGCAGCCCTCATCGCGGAGAGTAACCATCGGTTGAATCGTCGCCTCGATCACCACAAGTTAATATTGGAGGATACCATGCATTACATGTATCCGACGAACTACCTCCAATGGATGGCGGTGATGCAGTCCTGTACGTCCGACGCTTCTACTTTGGGAGTAGATGCTGACGACTTATAAGCTGACGGGACGTACGAAGCTAATGACCCTACTGGAGTAGAGGGGGCGGTTGACGACTGAAGTAGTCGATTGGATGAATTTTTACGTTTTGGAAATTCTTTTTGAAGGATAGTATTTTCTTTTTGGGGATAAATGTATAATTCTCTATAACTATTGTGGCATGGTTGTCACGGCTTTAAATTATTTTGGATATCACAAACTATGGGTCTCATTTTGGACAGTTCATAGTTGTGAATCGTAACTCTGACTTGTAAATGGTAAGTATGATTGCACAACCTTCTGTTTTGTGTATGGGTACATGCATATCTTTAGCAATTGTGGCATTAGCATGTGCAAACTGTTTTCTGCAAGATGATGATGGGCTTATAGACCCAAATGGTAGTGGATAATTCCACTACTCATGGTATTAGAATTGTATTTTCTTGTAGGGTGTAAATCACTGTTGTGGGTGATTTTCTATGTGTAGATATTAAATTAAGTGAATTGCTTGTTTAGCAATGTGTGGTACCTTTGGAGGTCCCCTTTTTGGTGTCTTATCTTCGTAGTTAAACCCATTTTCGAGGCTGAAAATTCCTAAGGTGGGGAGAATGTGAAGACTCAAAAATTGACCTTTTATCAGTACGTCTCGATGTACGTGTCGATTGGTCGCACATCAAATAAGATAGAATAATAAAATAATTATGTGAGTTAGTCAACCTAGTTTGGGGATGAGGAAGGAAAAGAATAGTGTGTGTGTGTGTGTGAACCTATGAGGAAGTAGTGTACACCGAGGCATGGTGTATGTGCTTAACGTGGAAACCATGAACCTTTAAGTATAAAAGACAAATACTAGGAGAAATTAATGCCCTTGCTTTTGGTTGGTGTGAGAGAGTAAATGAGAAGAGAGAGGGAGTGTGGGCTTTGAATGCGTGTGCGATCCGCCCTTGAGTGTGAAGTTAAGGAGGCTTTGATTGGAGAAGAATCCGAGTTCCACCTCGTGAAACCCTAACTTGAGCTGGAAAAGAGGATCGAGGAATTAGATCAATTCGAGGTAAGAAATTTGTGTTAAGTTGTGAATTAGTGTTAGGTAAGTCTTCATTTATAATATGATTGGAAAATTATAAAGGGAAGATGATAGAATTGAAAAAGAATGGAAGTGAAATGAGAAAACCAAGTGACAGAGGAGATCTGTCAAATTCGATCGATCGAAATTGGGTTCGATCGATTGAATTCGACTTAAGAGAGTAAAATACGATTTCTGAGGAAACTCGTTCGATCGAGATAAAATTCGACCGAATTAAATGTATTTCGATCGAACAAGTTGTACACTCGATCGATCAAAAGATATATAACAGGGAATGTTCGAACTTTTCTGATGAAATTCAACCGATTAAAATACATTTTGATCGATTGAATTTGAAATCCGATCGATCGGATTATAAATCGATCGATCAAAGTTGTGGTGCTAGAAGTTTGGCTCCTGAGGGAATCGACCGATCGAAATAGTTTCGATCGATCGAATTTGAAAATTGATCGATCGAATTAGGGAATCGATCAATCGAATTGGCCAGATTCAGGATTTTATTGTGTTTTGTCTAAGGGATTTTGAGAGACCTTATATTTGTCCTTTTCGCGTCATTTCTGACGTATGAGTTTTGAATTTATGTGTTAGGTTGAACTTATGCGTATGTGAGAGAAAGGCTAATTCAGGTTGAAGGACTTCGCTTGTGACTACGTGTTTGAGATAGGGAAATCCTTATACTATGTGTACTTGATACAACTAGCATGTGTGATATGATGTTATATGTTTGTCATCGAATAAGCGTGAATTGGTATAAGATTTAAGACGTGAACGCGTGAGTGTGCGTGTGTGAATGAAGAATGTGTTTTGATGAGAAAAACCTATTGAACTTTGTTTTTGACAATGTGATACAATGTGGAATCCTTCGAATTCATCCTGATAAATGTGTGTGAAAGAATGCATTTCAAAATTTAAACTTATAATTATCACGTCTCACGGTGACAAGCTATATGTATTATACGGTGATTTAAGGTTTATGTGAATACCCGGCTAACACGGCGGTATATCCGCGACCGACGCGGCGGGATAATCGCGACCGGTACGACGGGATATCCGTATAACCCTTCGTGATATTGTGAATCTTACCGGTCAATGGTAATTATGTTCGGCACAAGTGTCCACTACTTTAAGACCTTGGGCACCTTATGTGAATGATTCATATGAACGACGATGGTGGGTACTCCATCGGGGGCTCGATGCTATACATGCTTGAGGGACTATTTAAGTGAAACACTTTAAGTTTACTTCCTTGTGTTATGAGAGTTAGTAGCAGAGTATATGATAGTCTCCCAAGTTAAGAAAATGCTTTGCTTCACCCAGTCATCTTTGAAATGTGCATCAGCTACTTACTTTATTCATTATATTGCTTTTGAATTGGGCTTTTCAAAAAAGAAAAATTATCTTTTCAATTATGTCATGAGATATATGTGTTTTGTTGAGATATGCATGTTATTATTTTTCCCTATTGAGCTTAGATGAAGCTCACCCCTCGACTATACGTCACAAGTTCATGTGAGGATCTTGGTACATAGGACCAGGATAAAGAGGACTCCGAATAAGTACCTTTGGAGGAGGAAATAGGGCCTTATCCAGAGGATTGTTTTGTGTGCAAAGCACGGGTAGGTCCGGCTTTGGAGAGATGCATTTAGTTGATGGTTTTAGATGTAATGAATATATTTCTTTTGGATAATTATTGTATTATTATTTTGTGAATCATGTTTCGGTGATGATCGGCCATCACCGGTGGTTCTTCTCGGTTCTTCTGCCCATGAGGTTTACATGGGATTAGAATCGTTATTTTGAGCTTTTGAGATATAGATTTGGAGAGTTAATTTTTGCATATGATAATTATGTATGTTTGCTATGGTTTCCACTTTGTTTCCGCTTTGCGTGTGGATGTGCCAAGTTTTTCGTTCGGAGATCGGCCTTAGCGTCGATCTGATGATCCGGGTTTCGCGGTTAGGAAATCTGGGCTGTCACAATTTAACTTTTAAAAGTATAACCCTAGTTAGTAAAGTGGGCCCCATGATACCCATTACTTCACAAAAAGAGCACTACGTGTCACGCTCATATCAATTGACATAGAGATATCACTACGCCCCAATGCATATCCCCGAGCCTCATTATATATATATATATATATATATATATATATATATATATATATATATATATATATATATATATATATATAGGGAGCCGGCTAGGTTCTCCATGGGAGGACGGTCACCGTCCTCCAAAGTCCACGTGGAGGTAAACAGAGCACCCAAAATACTCTTTGTTTGTCACGTGGAGAACAGGTGGATGCTTTAGATCAATTTAAAAAAAAGGAATTTCGAAAAAAACTTTTTAAAGGCACAAGTCAATGTTTGACTAGTTTCAATCGTCTACATTTCACGGCTCAAAAAGCACATGGTGGAGATGAGTTTTCAAAATTATATTTTTTTAAAATGATCCAAGCAATGCACCCGAGGTCCATGTGGCATTGAAATAATGTTTTGGATGCCACGTGGACCTCCACCTGGAACCTTGGAGGACAGTGACCTTTTCCATATATATATATAAAGAGAATATATTTCTCAAAATTTTTAGTTGCATAGTTAGCATCAAGGTGTCAAAATTCGGCCGATACCGATACGTATCGGTTTTCGGCCAAACCGATATGTATCGGTATCTCGTATCGGTATCGGCGATATGTATCGACCGATACGGACCCGTATCTGCCGATACGTATCGGGTATCGGCCGATACGCCTCGGTTTCGACCGAGACTTTTTATTTTATTTTAATAAAATTGACCGACACGTATCGGTATCGGCCGATTCATATCGGCCTCGGGCAAACCGATACCTGAGACCATTATTGATTTTAATACCTCGATTAGCATGGTCCAATTTTCATATTTCCGATAATGTCCCCCATATCAATAGTCATATATGATTTTTCTTTCAATTTTGCCCCTCCAAAGTCTTTTAAATGACAACAATAGGTGTGCATGGATTTATTTAGGTATGAATGAATTTATTGCGATTTTCATATTCCCAATAATGCCCCTCACATCAATAGCCATATACGATTTCCTTCTAATTTTGTTCCTCCAAAGTCTTTTAAATAACAACAGTAGGTGTGAATACATTTATTGTAATTTTTATATTCCCAATAATGCCCCTCATATCAATAGCCATATACGATTTTCCTTCTAATTTTGCCCCTCCAAAATCTTTTAAATGACAAAAGTAGGTGTGAATACATTTATTGCAAGAAAAAATTGCTAGGATGCCTTTATTTT
Source organism: Chloranthus sessilifolius (assembly GCA_021018995.1). NCBI lineage: Eukaryota > Viridiplantae > Streptophyta > Magnoliopsida > Chloranthales > Chloranthaceae > Chloranthus > Chloranthus sessilifolius. Next base: position 17,968,429 of record CM037591.1, on the reverse strand, counting down.
CAATCCAAAATTCTTTTTTCTCAACTAAAGTTTCAAAATATGCTAGGGTGCATATTATCTGCTAGATCTACTGTGGAAAAGGGGACTATCTGGAGGGTTGAAAATGGTGAACTTATATCAATTTAGAGGGACAAGTGGATTCCTAGGCCTACCACTTTCAAAGTTATCACTCTTTCAGCCAAAGTTGATGAAAAAGTGTCGAGCCTAATTCTCAAGGATCCTATTAGGTGGGACGAGTCTAAAATTAGAAATCTGTTTTATGAGGAAGATGCTAAAATTATTTTTTCTATTCCTCTTCCCATATCCGATAAACAAGACAGATTGGCATGGGCCTTCTCTAAGGACAATTCTTTTTATGTCAAAAGTGCATATGGTGTAGCCCGGGAGCTTGTTGAAAATAATGATAGGAGAGTGTTGTGGAATTCTAGTGTGCTGATTTATGGTGTAAAAATTAAGAGAAAACAGAGATGGATTCAGCACAGCTAAAAGATCCTAGGCCTGCAAGATACAGGGTCCTTTGTAGCATGCTTTAAAAGAATGGTGAGTAAGGGAATGTCCACAGGGAGGCTGGTTAGAAATAGGATAAATCTTCAGATCTATAAGAGATCTGATACCCTAGCTATCTCTACTTTAGTTAAAAGACAGGGGAGAGTTTTGAAATGAGTTGTCACTTAAACTAAACTACAAATAAAATGCAGATTGTTTTGGATCGAATTTGGAGCTTCAGATCTTGCAGATGGAAGGTTTAAAAACTCAGAAAAATGGAGAAGTACAACTTGGAGATTGTTTTCACTACAATCAGGTTGAGCTAAGCATGTCACAGGGGTTCAAAAGCACATAAGTCCTCACCGCCACAGTGCCCGTAAACACAACAAGTAGGCAAAACTTCCACTTCAAATCACAGGATCCACCTGGCCTTAAGGCTATGATCTGTCCACTTTAATGGTCACAGACCATCCTATAGGCTTATCGAATCCATGGATTGCAGTAGATAAATCCAATTGAGGCCTGAGCTCAGATTTACCTTAAGGTTATGATCTGTCCACTTTAATGGTCACAGACTATCCTAGAGATCTCCTACAAAGCTAGGGCCTCAATTAGAACAATTAAAACCACTACAGATGCTGCAATTTCTAGGTCACAGACACAGGAAATTACAGGGATATCAGATCCAAGGAATTCAGATGATATCCAAGAGGTCTACCAGTTAAGTGGGTGAGCTGATCAAGCAACTCCTTTACACAAATCCGATCGAGCACCAAGAGTAATCAAAGAGCTTTAGATCTAATTAAAACATTGAAAACAACATTTACATTGCAAACTAGGTCACTCTTATAATAGAATGCTCTTAGATCTATAGTCTATGCAACAATTAACCCCCAACAACACTCTTAACCTTACTCAATTACAGATCTAACTCACTCCTCGTTGCTCCAAGGGGTTTAGCCAACCATGGTTGGGCTAAAGGAGGGAAAAGGGAATCTTGCTGCAAGCTCTGATCTCTGGAAAATTGCTCAGAAATTCGATCCTCCCCAATGGTAATTGGGGGTTCTAATATATAGCTTTCCTTCTCTATTTTTTCTGCCAAAAATCCCTTCTAGAAGGTTGTTAGAGTTTGTTAGAGTTTTGTTAGAGCATGTGGGTTGGTTAGGGTTTCCTAGGGCATCTTCTAGAACGTCGTGCCGGTCACCAAAGTGCCTCAGTTTGTATGCAACAGGTCACCAAGTCTCAGCGTGTGCATAGCATGGTTTCTGAGAAGTTCAGCACACGATTTCGACAGGTTGAAGAAGCTTCCGACAGGTTGAAAGTAAGCTTGTAGTTCCTTTCGATAGGTTCCCTGGTCTCTTCGATAGGTTCCGATAGGTTGGGTTTAGATGTTTTAGCTTCACTGCACTTGATCTGGGGCTTTCGACAGGTTGGAAGAGTGATTCGATAGGTTGAATATTTACATTTTATCGCTTCGATCGGATGATCTTTGTTCATATCGAAAAGTTCAGATCATTCTGCGATAGATGCTGTCTCAACATTTCTATTTCGATAGGTTCAGTGAACCATTCGATAGGTTCAATGAACCTTCCGATAGGTCTCCTCTTTCCCTCAGCTAGCTTTCGATAGGTTGAATTCTCTTTCTCTTTCAACTGCTCGATAGGGTCTTGGATCCTGTCGAACTCTTCACTTCTGCGCGAATTCTTCCTTTTGCTGCTTTCTGATCCTGTCGAACCCTTCAGGTGACTAATCGATAGGACGTTATCAACCTATTCTCACTTCCTTCACCTTATTATGTTGCTGGGTCTGCATGGTGCAGAGAGCTGACTTCTTTGTGGGTATTTTTAAGTGGTTTGCTACATTATTACCAGATTTTCCTGCTAGCTACAAAATGCACTCAACAGAGGCTTATTAGTGTGCTTACAGGTCCATGAAAGGTCAGGTTAAAGGGTGCAAAGTTGCATTTTTCACCACTTAACAGAGAGCCTGTTCCAGCTTCTCTCCTTTGTGCCCTCTTTGGAAGGCCCAAATCTTAAATAAAATTAAAATCTTTGTATGGAGAGCGTGCTCCAACATCCTTCCTGTGAAGAAACTCCTCCATAAAAGAATTCAAAATACTCTACTTATGTGTGACGTTTGTGACAACCTTGTAGAATCTGTGGAACATGCTCTTAGAGATTGTCCAAAAGCAGTGGTTACGTGGTTTAGTTTCCCTTAGGTATTAGGCCCCACCTTCTTAGCCATCTTAGCTTCAAAGAGTGGGTTATGGAGCTTCTGTCTATGGCAAACCCTTCTCACTTGGATCTCTTCCTTACTCTGGCCTGAGCATTATGGAATGAAAGGAATAGAATCCTCTATGGAGAAAAACCGAGGGAGCCCTAGTCCATTATTTGTCTAGCAACAAACCATATATCTGACTTCCAATTGCTTGTTGTGAAGCCGCTATTGTGTCAACTGTCCCGGTCAGGGTTAGCACCAGAACCTGGTCTCCGCTAACCATGGGTACGTACAAGGTTAATTTTGATGGTGCGTGGTGCTCCCAAAATGGGGCGGCTGGTATAGGTGTTATCATCAGAGATGACTTGGGGCGTGTGATGGGTGCCCTAGCAAAGAATTGTAAGAACGTCTCTTCGATTGATCATTGTGAGGCTATTGGTCTACTTGAAGCAGTTCAGTTTGCTGTTGATATGGGATTTAGAAGTCATTGTCGAAGGTGCCTCTTCTAGGATTGTTCATGGTGTTGATGGTCAGGGCGATGACTTATCGGAACTCGCAAATCTTTTCGATAATATCAAAAGTGTTTCCACAATATTTTCGGCATGCTCTTGGATGTTGGTGAATAGATCAACAAATGGTGTTGCCGATGTATTAGCCAAACTAGGTCTTAATGATGGATGTAATGAGGTCTGGCTGGAGGATGCCCCTCCCCAGGTCTTTGATATTGTTATTTCTGATTTTCCATGATTAAATAAAATGCTATCTTCTTCTATCCAAAAAAAAAAACTGAAGTTTCACATGCTTAAATTATAATTACTTTGTATCAGATGGTAGATCATTTTTCATCCCAATTTTCTTCATAACATATTTTGAGATCAAATTTCTATCATCGGGCGACCAAATTTTGAATTCAGGAGGAACACATTCCAAAAAAGTGATAAGAGAACCACTAATCATGTATGCCATGATCTTGTTGCTTTTTGTAATGTTTACCCATGGTATCAAAATCTGTCTGTTTAATGGTATGCCTATAATCTCAAGATCTATCGTGTCAAATTTTGGGAAGAAATATTTCTTCATCGTATGATTCAAAGCAGTCAATAGCCTAAAGCACGTGAAACCTGAGTCGAAAAGAAAGAATCATTGATTGTAAAGAAATATACCCTAATTACCGCATGGCCGATCACAATGTATTTATGACAAGGGAACCTTAATTTGCATAATCGAATTAGAAGAAGAATCTTTGGTTGTAAATAAAGGGGCCCTCTACACTGAAAATCATTGAATGGATCCGACGCTAGAGTTTTTCATCCCAATTAATCTTCCACTAGCATTAGGTAGTCAGTTTTTATTTGGTGTGACATAAATACCAAAAAGTGATTTGGACATCACGTTTGAGCGTGATGTGTGTCACTTGAATTTTGGGTTAATTTTGTAGTATCAGTAAATAGACCGTCTGATAGTATGTCCGTGATATCAAGATAATTTGTCTCAAAGATTGAAATGAAAATGATCTCCAGGGTATGATTCAAATCACCCAATAGTTTTAAGCGTAGGTGCCCTCCAAGATTTGGTAGATGCAAAAATAAAGGGTACCCTTGGGACCATAGTGACCAAACCCACATTTTTTTTTTAAAAACGAAAAAAATATTTTTTTTCGAAAAATTCCCGTTTAAAAAAAAAATGCGTTTTAAACCCCCTTTTTTTTTTTTTTTTTTCTTTCGAAAAATACATTTAAACCCCATTTTCCTGTTTAAAACTCTTGTTTGGTCTAAGCATGTATATTTTTTATTTTTTATAATTATTAATATATTTTTTAATTTTGTAATTTTCTCACTTTTTTCCCTAAATTACCCAAATTTACCTTTTTTTAGTATATTTTCGGAGCCGTTTTATTCTCGTGCCTATACTTGTTCACTATGCTTATGACAACTATTGCGAGAAGACGAAATAGTCCTATTGTCCAATGGTAACTCTATTTACAACCCAAGATTTTTCCTTCTTAACCTGAGTTTTATCTGCTTTAACTATTGGTTGCTTTAAATGAGATGATGAATATTGTTTTTCTTTCGAATCTTCCACACAATTGATCTTGAGATCATGAGCCTACCATTGGACAATCGGATTTTTATTCCAGATGGCACATATCCTAAAAAGTTAACATAATCATGAGCGCATATCAACATGGTTCTTAGACCACTTTCTGAGATATGTGTAATATGGAATCAAAATTTAATATGTTATCACGTGCCACTAGTATATATATATGGATGTATATATATGGCCTAAGTTATGGGTTCAATGGACTTATTGAGTCCATGGGTTAGAGTCAGTTGAAGGCCATGTGACATCCATCCGAGGAATCGGGTTCTACAACAATTTGTCCAAGGACGATCAGAGGCCACCCAAAAAAATTGGGCATGATCCGATACAAATACAATGTTCAAATTATTATCAAAGGGGAAAAAATAAATGCACCAAGATGTGTAACCATCAAAAAAACTTTTTTTTTTGAATTTTATGCTATAGATCACATGCAACATGCCACATAATCCAAAGTGGGTGTTGTTTTGGAATCACAAGTGATTTGAGGTTATATTCCACGGCTCCCAATATGGGCTCAAACCCATTCTACAACATGTTGGTGGCACTTGACCATGTGTCACATGAAAAGTATTTGATGACCACCTTAACACAAATTCTACCAAAAAAAATGGGATCCGACTCTCCTGATGTGACAGCATGGATTTTCCCAACACTATTTTTTTTTTCAACTGTAAATCAACTGGGAAAGCCTGAACCGTCGCGTCACAAAACACGATCCAAATTACAGTGTACTTGGTACATCCACACAATGCAGAATTTAAAGCAATTAATACATATGACAGTAATAAAAGATTCTATCTTTATACAAAATACTGTCTAACAATTTAAAATCATCGGTGATTGCTGACCATCACTTAAACAGTGGTGTATAAGTAGAGAAATACAAATTCTGTTATATACCAAGTCTGAAGATCCATGACGGAACCCAAAAGTCTCTACACCGAGCCCAAAATTATAGTCTACCGGGTCCTCTTCAAGCCTGATCCAGGTCTTAGTCAGTGCCTGCACCTGTGACGTATAGTCGGGGTGAGCTAACAGTCCAAACTCAGTAGAGAAAAGTTAATACCAATGGACATCTTATCAAATCGATGCATAAATTCAATGACTATAATTAAAAGGTATTTTCAAATCACAACTAGAAACATTTCCGAATCAAAACAGAATACTGAATTTTAGGAGCACTTTTCATATCAAAGCAGGGACAAATCTTTAAAACATTTTTGAATTCAGAAACTGACTAAAATCCGAAGACATTTCAAATCAAGACAGAATCCAAGTTCCAATGGCATCGTTATTTTCAAAATCGAATTCTTAAGATCTTAACTTCAAAATCATAGTAAAAACGGAGTTCTCAATTTAGAATTCGATGTCAGAGTTCTAGTTCGTAGTTCAATGTCAGGTTCAAGATCAGGGTTCCATTCGATTTCAGAGTTCTAATTTCAGATTTACTTATTCAGAGTACTAAGTTCTCGGAGTTCGTATTCAAGTTTCAAGTTTACATTCAGGTTCTTATATGGAATTCACGTTTAGTGTTCGTATGATTCAAATACCAGGTTCACATCATTCACAATTTACATATTCAATTTAACAGTTTTCATATGATTCAAAGTTCAAAGTTTCGAAAGTGGTGCATGGTATAACCTGCCGTGCCGGTCCAGTATCCAATGCAGATGCATGGTATAACCTGCCATGCCGGTCCAGTTCAGATGCAGATGCATGGTATAACCCGCCATGCCGGTCCAGTGTTGACTATTCGGAGTCTTATTCAGAGTCTAATACAAAAATTCAGAGTTCACATAATTTACCTTCAAGGTTCAGATTCAGAGTTCATATATTGAGTTCTTATTCAAATTCAAGGTTCAGATTCATAGTTCCAAAGATTCAATGTGTAGGTTCAAGACCAGATCCAAAGTTCACAAATTCGATACAATGGTTACTATTTCAAATCAAAGATTGTATAAACATTTGATACTTCAAGTTCAAGGGTTGAAATTCGAGGTCCAAATTCAACATCGGAGTCGGGATTCTGAATTTAAAGACTCTATATATCAATATGCCAAGAACAAGATGCTATGGTCATGAGAAAAATGTCAAATTCTCAATCATTCTAAAGTTTCACACATGCATGTACAACACAGTGGAAAAACATGAGTTCGTTCAATGTCTATATCAGAAATCATGATTTGCGACAAAATATAATTGGTATTGAGATTTTTGTTTCCTACAGATATTTTCCAAAATTCGATACTTTAAAAGCTTAGAGGTTAATATCCAAAAATCCATTTTCAACAGGTCAAATTTCAAGATTCACATTTAGTCATATCATAGAATCTACGAATCGAAGATCAAATGAAATTGAGTAGCGAACTTTTCCCTACATTACTCCGAAGTCACACGAAAGCTATGCAACATCCTAATCGATGGTCTGATTCCTTCCTCTACATCACATAAACGATGATGCATTAGGGATTGCTTAAATTACTAATAACTTTGGTTTTTCTTAAGTGTTTTCTCAAAATTGGGGTGGAAATGGGCAAGTTTGCGCTAACTTAGAACTTGACCCAACTTCCCGCCAAATTTTGACCTTCAATACATTTCATTTATGCAATGGTTATTTTATACAAGTTATAAGTCTCGTTGTTCTCTTTCCAACACCGTGAGAATCGCTTCGATCTGAATTTGGAGCTAAAAGTTATGGTTGAAATATCGATCCTGTGTCGGAAGTTCGCCCGGCGAGTTCAGAAGTTGCCCGGGCAAGTTCATCAGACTACATGTGGCACCTACAAGTAGCCTGGGCAACATTTGCCGAAAATTTTTTGCCCGGAAAACTCGCCCAGGCGAGTTTTGCACACACTCGATTCTTCACGTTCTGAAGGCAGCTCGCCTCGACAAGTTTAAAGTAGCCCGGGCAAGTTCGACAAGTTCAGAACTCGATTCTTCTTCTTCTCCAAATTGAAAATTCCCAAAATTATTTGTACCAGTCCTCAAATCATGCTTTATCTTTCACTAAATTGTTCCTACTTCATCCAGAACCTATCTTCATGATTTATGCATACAATAATTTTCATGCAAAAATTTCGAGCATCGGCAACCAGAACTATCAGTGTTTACGTTTCCGACGCTTCTGGTCTCTGAAACCTTTGCATGTCGGTCGATCACACATGATCCTAGGCCTAAAATTCTGAAATGAGATGTGCATGATGATGTCAGGACAATTACCTCTGTAGATTTCGCTCATGTGAAGCCCGCAATCGTTTGGATCGAAGGAAACTTTACGCCGACGAGTAACTTTGGTTCGAAGTTCCAATCTCTACCGCTTTTCGATCAATCGATGTCGAAATCGGCGCTCTTGAGGCACAAAACAGGGTAACGGAGTCCCTAGAGTGAAAAGAGTGACTTGAGGAGCTGAGATAAATGGCTGGGACCTCAGTAGGGCAACATGCACGGAGGAGAGGAGGGTTCCTCCTCTCGCTTCTCTCTTCTTTCTTCTTAAAGAATTTTCAAATGGTTTAGTTTCTACGTGAGTTCTCTCTTTTGTACTAAAGGGGGCTAACTCGGTGTGAAGCTGCACACTGTGAATCGGTGGGCATGCTTTTTCTCCTATGGTCCAAAATATTGTCTAAAATGCACCCAACAGGTTTTGACCCCTAGACCTTTTGTGTGAAAACCAAGTTCTTAACTGTTGGTGCTCTCACAAAGCTTGTGTAACTATTTACATAATTTAATATATATAATACTTATTATAAAGATATGTGTGTGTGTGTGTGTGTGTGTATATATATATATATATATATATATATATATATATATATATATATATATAATTAAAATAATTCCAAGAATCCTAGGTATGCATTGTATGCCTCACCGAGTACGTACACCTAGTTAGGTGTACCGGCTCAAAATTCTAGGACGTATACCGATACATATAACCTATATATGTTTGGGTTATCAAGCTTAGACTAGGGTCATGCCTAAGGCGCACATGATCACCCTTGATCACGCACACGTCGTCCTTCTCGTGTTAAATTATCTATTAATCCTAACTAAACTCACATGTTCTAATTATAATGCCCGAGACATGGGATCGAACTTGGTCCGATCCCGGGTTTCGAGTCGGGTGCAACACACATTTCTCATAAAGGTTCGAGTTTAAATCTAGTGGTCGAATCAGGGATTGGTTTCAGGTTTGTGAATCGGGTGCATTTACCCATTTTAATATCGATGGGCCAGAGACCGCATAGCAGTCATCAAAAGTTTTGACCAAAGTCAAACTTATCAAAGCGGTCGTATCATCGTCAAAGGTCAATGATTCAACGTTAGTAAAAATCGGGGATGTTACATTCTACCCCCCTTAAAAGAATTTTCGTCCTCGAAAATTGACGTATGTCATTCGAAGAGATGATGACACTTGATAAACCTGGACAAGAGTAGTTGTATTCTCCTTGAGAGTTAACGATTCATCATCAACGAGAATTAGGGTCATTACGTTCTCCCCTCCTTTAAGGAAATTTCATCCTCGAAAATTCATGACGTGACTTTCGGTGTGTCCATTATAGTGGATGTTTGTTATCAAAGTTAAATACGTTGACAATACTTGAAGATTTCATTGGTTCGTCTCGCGAATCGTTCATCAATTTCATTTAATATTGAAAGTTAGTAACCATTGCAATGTCTAACTGTGTAAAAATCACATTCACCGCTAATAGAACATATCCACAACTAGTTTGATGTTCTGCCAACTATCAAAGCATTACACACATCGATAATCAATCGGTATATCCACAACTAACCGGTAAGAGATCTCCACAGCTTCTTAGGAGGGCTTATCCATAACAAATCAGACAATTATATCCCCAAGTAATCGATGTAAGTGTTGTAGACTTTCAACCATCATCAAAGTTCATTAACTGAATATCGAGAATGGACAACCAACGAAGATTTAATGCAAGGCCTCCACAACTAAACTGCCCAAAGTGTAATATAAAGCATGCATGATTTATCTTCAATCATCCACAATTAAACTATTCAAGGCTTAATGCACACCATTTTACATATAGCAGTAAAGACGCTAACGTCCATTCAATTGTTACCACTGAACTGCGAATAATTGTTGACATATACCAAGCCAGAACCAATCAGTGTAAGGTTCTAACATTTCTAGTACTGACGAGGGTAATTTGAACACACATTCTAACCCACGCGTGTCATTATCATTAACAAGGTTTAAATTATTCATCAAAGGACATCATTACTATCAAGTTCAAATCAATAACTAACCACCTAAAGCATTAACCCAAAGGTGTCTCATTACTAGAATGAAATCCAAACCAGCTTCTAACAATCTTATCCATCAATCTATAATATGCGATTTTCATAAGAGCAAAATTTAACCCTTAACTACCAAGGTTAACCATGAATCAAATATACCATTACGACAACAAAATTTTTAAACTATTAAACAAGAAAGGTTAACCATCACTTAAAATATATCATCACTATAGCCAAAAATTTAAACAGTTCACCAACCTTCAAAACATCCATCGCGATGGTCAAAATATAACTATTTATTATCCGATCAGCATCACCAAATAAAAGTTTTGAAATGTCCCTAGAGCTTTCAGGATCCATTGAAGATACTCAAATTTTTCGAGATAAAATATATTTAAAATTTTTACTCGAAGTCTACTATTTTGTCTAAGCATCGATACTTCTTCTAAGATTCCGTTGCAAGAAATTTGCCCTTATTGCTTCTCATTGACCTTGAAAACTTACTTGGAAACTTTGCAATTTAATATAAAGTCAAAGATAATCATATACTTCACAATCAGAATTCGTTTCAACTAAGTTGTTCTTATAGACGTCATCTTTTCGTTTTCAATAACCTCGACTCTATCATCTAAGTGTCCTCAATCAGGATGATAACCTATCGGTAAACCATGTATGTGTTCAGTGTCTATCAAGGCACCTGGCTTGTATAGACAGATATTACTACCTAGCTACAGGTGTAGGGTATCGAAGTTTCATGCAGGAGATTTTAGTTGAGAGTGTACACATGGTTGTCTTGTGACGGTCATGAATCGAAATCAATTTCAAAGATGCTCATCAATCAGAATTTTTGTAACTATTGACAATCAATAAGGAATTTATACCTTGAATGACTTCGTTGGTTGGTCGGGCAGCACATGCCGAGATGGCAAAAGCACGACTCTACCCTGAAGGGCAAGAGGGCCTCCGCATAGCTATCGTTGTTGTCGTCCCCTCCTTTGGTTCAGGATAATCTTTTACCCAATGTCCTTGCGCACTACACTTGAGGCATGCACCTGTGGCCCATCTACACACCTTCGTTTGATGCTGCCTCCCGCATCTTAAGCATGATTTAATCGGTGCAGACGATGAGGCGCGTTAAGCTCGTAGAGCCTTTAATGCTCCCGTTGTTGTGGGGTTCGAAGGGTGGATGAGTCTTGGTTGTGTAGTAGGAGTAGCAGGCTGGGCGGTGGCATTAAGAATCTAGGCCTTTTGCTGGCCTGCTCCGAGTTATGTGGTTGGGTTCTACTTCGGCGATGAGTGTCAGTCTTATAACTTGTGCGTAGGTCGTTGCCTTAAACAGAGAGATCCGCTCTTTGATAATCGACTTCAGGCCATGCTCAAACCTTTCGGCCTTCATCAGTTTTGTGGCCACTAGCAATGGTGTGAACCTAGAGAGCCTTGCGAACTCGGCCTCATATTCGTGTACGATCATCGATCCTTGCTCCAGAGTTGCGAACTTGATCTCCATTTGCCGTTGGTTAGGTGAGGGGAAGTAGTTCTCATTGAATACTTCTGTGAATTCGTCCCATGTCCAAGGTGTCCCTGCTGTTCGGGTCCTTTCGATGGATTTCCACCATGGATCTGCCTCTCCTTCGAGTTGGAATGAGGCCCAACCTACTTTCTCTTCCTCAGTGCACCTGACTCTTTGGAGGATCTTCTCTATTTGATTCAACCATTGCTATGCCTCAAACGGATCGGTCTAACCATTGAAGCTAGGAGGCCTTATCCTCCTGAACTCCTAAAAACTCGTCGGCTGGCGTCTCTCTGCCAGTATCGCCATGGTTTCTAGCAGCTGCTGGTTGTTCCCCGTATAGTCCCCTACTCCTAAGGTATGGCTGTTGTTGTTATTGTTGCCTATAGGGATCGCATTTGATCCAATGGCTACACCTTCACCATTGGTGGTACCTCTAGTATTCATGGTCCTTGATCTCCCTCTTCTTCGCAGCATGTTGACCTATCACAATCAAACAAACTTAATCCGTATGCTCGTAAGACTTTAGCCTAAGGTCCGATGGAATTTAACGCCATCGCGTTTGAGTCCCAATAAGACCTAAGGCCTAAAGCTTTGAAACCAACTGTGACAGCCCAGATTTTCCCAACATTATTTTTTTTTGTTCAACTGGAAACCAACTGGGAAAACCTGAACCGTCGGGTCGCAGAACATGATCCAAATTACAGTGTACTTGGTACATCCACACAATGCGGAATTTAAAATAATTAATACATATGCCAGGAATAGAAGATTCTATCTTCATACAAAATACTATTTAACAATATAAAACCACCGATGATGGCCGACCATCACCAAAATAGTGGTGTACAAGTAGAGAAATACAAATTTTGTTGTCTACCAAGTCCGAAGATCCAAGACGGAACCCAAAAGTCTCTACACCGAGCCTAAAATTATAGTCTATCGGGTCCTCTTCAAGCCTGATTCAAGTCTTGGTCAGTGCCTGTACTTGTGATTTGATGTATTCTGAGGTGTGCTCACAGATTGGAATCAATCGATTGATTTTACATATGTATTCTGAGGCGTGCTCACGGATTGGAATCAATCGATTGAGCTTGACCGATACTAATAAATAAAATGGTTTGAGAATGCACAGTGTGAAATCAATCGATTGAGTTTGTACAGGAATGCTTTAAATACCCTCTGACAGAAATCAATAGATTAATTTTGGGAAAATCAATAGATTGATTTAGGAAAATCAATAGATTGAGTTGGAAATCAATAGATTGATGTTGGGAAAATCAATAGATGAATTCAGGAAAATCAATAGATTAATTATAGAAAAATTAATCGATTGAATCTAAACAGAGAAATATTTTAAATACTCACAGAACGAAATCAATCGATCGATTATGGGAATTCAATCGACCGATTCTGAGCAGTCAGAATTTACATTTAGTTCGTTTCACAAAAAGGTATGATTAAATGTTAATGTTTATATGTCATGTTTATACTCATATGTTCTTCAATGCTACATACCATGATTATATTGCACACACTTTAAATGTTATATGCCTTAATTGTATTCATATGCATCCCAATGTCTCATGATGATCCACACAATATACAAATGAGACACGTAAAATACGAAATGATAAGTAAGGATTAATGAAACATTAGACCCAACATCTTGTGCATGATGGAATCTAAGAAGGTATTAGACCCAACATCTTGTACTTGATGGAGTCTAACTAAATATGATTAAGAAGAATTAGACCCAACATCTTGTACCTGATGGAGTCTAAGAACGTATTAGACCCAACGCCTTCTGTAAGATAGAGTCTAACTAAACACGAACATGATGAGCATGATTAAATCCAACGCCTTGGGCGGGACAGAGTTTGACGTGCATTAAATGATATGATTGATTAGACTTAACGTCTTGAACATGACAGAGTCTAACTAAATAAGTGATAAGCATGATTACGACCCAACATCTTGAGCGAGACGGAGTCTAATGTGCATTAAATAATAAGAAAGATAAAATTAAAAGAAATGATGCATTCATGCAATATTTATGTTTAATTTATTCCAGTTTATTGAGATTATACATCCTACAAGCACCCACACTTGAAGTATATAGAAATGTTCACATGGTTATGATTGATATTTTATACTTTAATGGATTGTATGTCTGATTTATACAAGTGTAAACTTACATCCCTTGTTGATGTGAGTGGCCAGATAAGACAGGTGTAGCTAACGACAACGTATGAGTCTATGGTGATGAGACAGCACGTGATGCCCAGGAACTTGAAATGAATAGCGATGATGGCTTCGTAGCCTAATTATCTATTTTCCTTTCTAACTATTATTATTGATTTTAAATAAATGAGACATTGATCAGTTAGTATGTTATTAAGACTGTTTAAGCTTTAATCATGTTGGACTTGTTATTGGAATAAAAATATTATCATAGGTTTTATTTTGATTAATTAATGTTTTAAAAAAAATTTATCTTCCGTTGTTTAAGGCGCTTTTAGTGCCTTATTATGTTTTTGGTTCATAACATTGAAGGTACGACCTAAGATCTTACAATTAGGTGGTTGTGAGATTTCGGGTCGCTATAGGAACTTTACGCCGACGCGTAGCTGTGGTTCGGAGTTCTGATCGCTACTTCTTTTCGATCAATCCTCTTAAAGAATTTAAAGAATTTTTGAATGGTTTAGTTTCTGCATGAGTTTTCTCTTTTGTACTAAAGGGGGGCTGACTCGGTGTGAAGCTGCACCTGTGAATCAGTGTACAGGCTCTTATCCTATGATCCAAAATAGTGTCTGAAATGCACTCAACAGGTTTTGACCTCTAGACCTTTAGTGTGAAAATCAAGTTCTTAACTGTTGTTGCTATCACGAAGTTTGTGTAACTATTTACATAATTTAATATATAATCCCTATTATAAAGATATGTGTATATATATATATATATATATATATCCTTAATTAAAATAATTCCAAGAATCCTAGGGTAGGAATTGTATGCCTCACCCAACACATACACCAATTCGGGTGTACCGGCTTAAAAATCTAGGACGTATACCGCTACATGTAACCTATATCTATCTGGGCTATCAAGCTCAGACTATGGTCAGGCCTAAGGCGCACATGATCGCCTTTGATCACGCACACGCCGTCCTTTTCGTGTCAAATTATCTATTAGTCCTAAGTCACATGTTCTAATTATAGTGCCCGAAACATGGGAACGAACTTGGTCCAATCTCGGGTTTTGAGTCGGGTGCAACACACATTTCTCATAAAGGTTCAAGTTTAAATCTAGTGCTCGAATTAGGGATTGATTTTAGGTTTGTGAATCGGGTGCATTTACCCATTTTAAGATCGATGGGCCAGAGACCGCGTCGCAGTCATCAAAAGCTTTGACCAAAGTCAAACCTATCAATGTGGTCGTATCATTGTCGAAGGTCAACGATTCAATGTTAGTAAAAATCGGAGTTGTTACTCCTGAAATGGTGTTTAAATGATCTTACACCATTAAGGGATAGAGCTCTGTGTAACCCACACCGTCAAAGTGATACACATACAATGAAAGGTAACGTCAAAAATCGAACTTTTGAGAGAATTGAATCATCCAATCTGTTGATTAGAATATCAACCCTTGTTATTAAGTTTAACGGGTGATATTAAAGTTTATCCATCGGATGGTTCACATCCACTAATAAAGATATTTCTTTGGGCAAAAGTATGTTCCAATGATGGATTGTCACTTGGACAATTTGTATTGGTTAAAATCTGTGCCACATGACTTAATGATGAAATGTCGATCAGGAGCCATTATCCAAAAAATGTTATTAGGTGACAAATCACCAACAAATTAAAAAAAATTAAAAAAAGTTGCTTGAAAAGGTCATGAGTGATTGAAAAATCATGAAATGGCTACAATTTGCCGCAAAATTTGTGACTTTTTCATAACTGTTGATTTTCAAATCAAAATTAATTCATAATTTATTTGGTATACAAAAAATTAGTAACTTAACCCTGACTTTCAGAAAATCAACAATTTTGGTAAGGGATAATAGCTCTTAACCGACATTTAAACACACCAAAATAGTGCTTAATTAATTAAATGATCTTGCACAATTAAAATGATATTTCTTACCTGATAACATTGAAGTGTGATTTATCATTTTGCCATTTGACACACATACCAACCTAAACTCTTCAAGTGTCAATACATCAGTGGAACATATCTAAACCAAAGAAACATGCCTATAAGTTGATGTGATGAACTTTATTCTTAGCCATTAAAATTAAAAATAACGATTAATCTATGATGGATTGACTTTGGGTCCCTTGCTCTTCAATCCATGATATATCACTTGATTGTATGGATCACCAAATATTCAATCATTTAAACACTATTTTCATGTTCATTTAAATGACATCAGGAGAGTTGGATCCTTTGCTAATCATCTCATGTCCCAACTAAAATTTTACAATTTTCACCTCTTCTTTGGTTTTCAACCATTTTGATCAAAGATAACTGATCTTATAAATCTAATGAACTTCAATTGCAAAATAATTCTCTATTTTATTCAATCTTGATCTCCAAACTTATAAATCACAATATCTTAACTTTGAAATGCTTTATATTTACTTCTTTTAATTTTTCTTTATTTTTTTTGTAACGTGAATAATGTCACGTATTCATTGATGTATTCGGTAGTATGATACTATACTACCATAGAGGGGTTGCATCCGTACATGAATGCCTACATTCTAAGTTCCACGTGACCGTGAAAGAAATCCCACCGTGGCGAAACTACCATAGAGGGGTTGCATCCATACATGGATGCCTACATTCCAAGCTCCACGTGACCGTGAAAGAAACCCCACTGTGACGAAGGCTTATGTCATGTGTCATATCTTATTCTTAACTTATATGCGTATGTTCTATCGTGATTTTTTATATGATGAATGTCATATAATAATGGTGAACATATATAAGAATGAACTAGAACATAAAACTTAAGCATTTTATATTTTTGAAGAAAATTAATAAAGAGCATAACACACGGAATATTAAAATAAAACAGAAAATAGGAAATATTTAACTACATTTATTTTACAATAGAGTTGAAAATATACTTCATTAGGGTTAATTGTATTCATGAAATTTGGTGATTGACTGGTATAGCGATCCGATATATTTTAAAATTCTAAATGAGCACATGTGTCTATTCAAGGATTGTATGAGGCTTAAAAGAGATAATAGAATGGTAAGTATTAAAAAACGTTAATATTTGACCCCTTAAACTTATAAATTGTTATTCGATGCAAGCTATTTAATATATTTTGTATAATTTCAGTGATTTATAAGTTTGGAGATAAGTTGAGCATAAGGTAGCCCAAGAGTTTAAAAGAATACTGTCAAACCCGTGCAACCTTGGATCATCTAAAACGTATCCCGACTTGCAGCTCAATTTTGACCTTAAAAATATTAGATTCGTAAAATTACTATTTCAGATAAAGTTGTAGATCTCGTTGTCTTCTTTCCAATGCCTTAAGAATTATATCAATCCTAGTTCGGAGTAAAAAATTATGGCTAAAATATCGAGGCTGTGTCTGTTGAAGAGTTTGGCCGAATTTCACGAAAATCTGGGAAAAACGATCCTATCGATTTTGGGCCGAATTTTTATATTTTTAAGACCCGAAATTTATCAAAATTTAAGAAAATTTTAGGGTTTTCATTTTAAGAAATAACTGAATAATTTAAGATGGATGTAGAGGCACCCACCTGTTGAAACGTAATTTGAATCCTACGATAATTTGGATTGACGGAGATCAAATTCGAGAGACGATATGCCCGAGTCTTTTCACAAGAATTCCTTTCTTACGATAGATCGATCGCGACGATAAGAAACTTTGATGGTGTAAGATTCTCTTATAAGATCAAAAATCGATGGAGATCCAACGAGAAATGGTGAAAGATGGCACTATCGGAGCTTTTGCAGAGAAGAGAGAATAGAGAGAGACAACTGAGAGAAGAAGTAAATATATTTGTAATTCTCTATCTAGGTTAACTCTAATTAAGACTTTCCGTACAAGATTTAATAAAATTGTAGTTTTTCCACGCAAGTAGAATTCATACGTGACTTGAATAGCTTGAGAAGAGGTTTTGTTCCAATGCTTTGTGTAAGCACCAAAGCAAAAGGTGATTCTCTCCCGAAATTACAGTTGTGCCCCATTAACCTGCTTTACTTTTCAAATGGGCATAACTTTTTATATTCTTGTCAAAAATCGATAAATTATATATCGTTAGAATCGTATCGGTGAGTACTTCGTAATGAGTCTAATATTGATATATAAAAAATCTGACTATTTTTAAAATAGGTAAGTTCTGGTGTGGAGAGTTAGCACTATGCACTGTGTGGTACATCATCTAATACCGTTAAATAAAGTTTAAAAAAATCTGGGTTGTTACATTCTCTCCCCCTTATAATATTTTCATCATTGAAAATTACGTAAATGAGAGAATGAGCTCGAGATACTTCTCCCTAATCTCAGCTTCTCATCTAAAGTCAAAGGTACAACGATAATAAAAAAAATCATCAGGGTCGCTACATTCTCCCCCTAAAAAAAAATTCATCCCCGAAAATTACGTGCCGGTTATTCAAAAAGCTTAGGATGGTTTTCTTTAATGTCATCTTCATTCTCCCAGGTCGCTTCCTTTGGCGTGTGATGCTGCCATTGGACCAACACTAATCTCATAGTTTTGTTCTTGAAGACTTGAACTTTGTGGTCAAGGATCTTGATCGGTCTCGCTATGGTAGTGAGATCCTCCTTTATATCGACGGGTTCGATCTCCACTATGTGTGATGGATCATAAATGTATCTCTTCAGTATTGATACGTGAAAAACGTCATGGATTCCCGTATATTGTGGCGGTAGAGCGATTTTATACGCAACCTCGCCCACACGTTTTGTGACTTGGAAAGGCCCTACATATCTGGGGCTTAGTTTCCCTCGCTTCCCAAAGCGCATGACTCCTTTGGTCGGAGAGACGCGAATGAAAACTCGTTCGCCAACCTATTAAAAGATTTTAGTGATTAACCACGAACACAATTTGTAAAGAAATTTAAAGTTTAAAATTTTAAAAGTGTTACCTCGAACTCTAAATTACGACGGTGAGAGTCGGTAGTACTTTTCTCCCATTTATCCCGGTTATCTTAAGTCGATCGCTTTGACTTTCTCAGTCGTAGTTTGGACTCGTTCGGGTCCAAGCATCTTCCTAACTCCAACTTCGTCCCAACACAACGGCGTTATGCAACTTCTGTCATATAAAGCTTCGAAAGGGGACATTCCTATACTTGCCTGGTAGCTATTATTGTAAGAGAACTCGATCAGCGGGAGGTGATCGTCCCAGTTCCCTCGAAAGTCGAGCATACACGCTCGTAACATATCTTCAATTACTTGATTCACTCTTTCAGTCTCGCCGTCCGTCTGTGGGTGGAAGGCAGTACTAAAATCTAATTGATTACCCAGAGCTTTTTAGAAGGTTGTCCAGTATTTTAAAGTAAATTTTAAGTCTCGGTCAGAGACAATGCTGACTGGGACCCCATGTAATTTGACAATTTTATTCAGATATGTTTCGGCAAGCTTATTCCTCTCTGTGGTAGTCTTGAATGGTAAGAAATGTGCTGACTTAGTCAATCTATCAACTATCACCCAAATTGCATCGTTATTCTTCATCGTCTTTGGTAGACCTATGATGAAGTCCATAGATATGTTTTCCCACTTTCATTCCGGGATGGGTAGGGGTTGTATAAGTCTGGCCAATTTCTGATGTTCTGCTTTGACTTGTTGACACAGTAAACATTTCGACACGTATTCGGCTATTTCCCTTTTCATATTCGGCCACCAATACCAATTTCTCAGATTTCGATACATCTTAGTACTGCCTGGATGTACTGAGTATCCTGATTTGTGACCTTCATCAAGTATCTCTTTTGTCACTTGAGGGTCATTGGGTATGCACAGTCTTTGTCTGAAGAGTAACATCCCATCCATCCTTAGGCTAAAATCGGGTTTCGATCCTATGGTTTCAATGATTTTGAGGATCTTCGGTCTCAGACGTTGTATTTCGATTTTGTCTAAATGAACTGACTCATCACAATTGTGCCAAATATACACCATCACAATCTCTTGAGGTAAATGTCTTCTTCATGAAGTTCATTGAAGGGCTTCCAAATTTTAACTGCTAATAATGTCAAGATTTTCTACTAAGTGCATCAGCGACGACATTAGCTTTTCCGGAGTGGTAATTTATGGAGCAGTCGTAATCTTTCATGTATTCCATCAATCTACGTTATTTCAAATTCAGGTCCTTTTGTGAGAAAAGGTACTTGAGACTTTTGTGATCTGTATAAATCTTGAACATCTCGTCGTAGAGATAGTGTCGCCATAGTTTGAGGACGAAGATAACTACAGCCAGTTCCAAGTCATGAATTGGATAGTTCTTTTCATGAGGTTTGAACTGTCTTAACCTATAAGCGACAACTTTCTTACTTTATTCAAGAACACAACCAAGTCCCTGGCGAGATGCATCTATGAATATTTCAAATTCACTAGCACTTGAAGTGGAAGGTAGGGTAAGGATTGGTGCAGTAGTAAGCCTCTTCTTCAGTTCTAGAAAACTTGCTTTACATTCATCGGTCCACACAAATTTAACATTCTTCCGTGTGAGGCAGGTGAGCGGTAGAGCAATGCGTGAAAATCCTTTAACAAAGCGACGCTAGTAACCTGCCAATCCGAGGAAACTCATAACTTCGGTGACACTCGTCGGTGCTTTCCACTCTGTAACTGCTTCGATCTTAGAAGGATCAATGGTCACTCCTTCTGCTGATACAACGTGGCCAAGGAATGTCACTTGTTTAAGCCAAAACTCACACTAAGTTTAGCATACAACTGGTGATCTCGGAGTGCCTGAAGTGCAAGACGAAGGTGTTCCTCATGTTCTTCCACTCTTTATAATCCTTAACTTTTCAAAAATTAAATTCTCATAGTTTCTTAAATTATTTATTCGAAATATACTCACTTCTCAACATCAATTACTTCTAACACTCCGTCGTAGGCTATCATTATTATTATATCTCGTTGACCATAAAGTAATTCAAATAAATCTGAGATTGATGATAATAATTTATTCTTTCATCTGAACTCACTTCTAATAAGTTATTCTTATAGTCAACATCTCAACTTATAATGAAAATTTAAACCATCAAATCAGTTAGGATTTATCTTTTCTAATTATTCCCCAATAAATCTTCTAATTGCTTTTCAATTTTCAAAGATTCTTCTCAATTTCTCTCATATGCTCCTAACTCATATAAGTTTTTATCAAACAGATCTTTAAATCCTTAATTGAACCTTTAAATCTTATGTCATTGATCATCACACTTTATTAAAATCCTTCAGTCCACAAAAGATCTAAAGCTTAGGATCTATCAAAATCATTATCACATCATCACCATAGTGTACTTACATGAGCCACACAGTCCTCGAGGAAGTAAAGCCCAGGCTCTGATACCATCTCTGTCACAACCCAGAATTCTTACCCGATATCGAGGGCCTAGAATTTCGTATTATGACACCGCACGCTGGTTAAGGGATAAGCGGACATACACATAATCTATAAATTGAGTTAGCATATGGATTGAGGCATTTAAGATAACATTAAAAATAATTGACTCATAAATTAATAGCGGGAATCATAAAAGACAATAAAAAGATAAATCCTAACCATGCATCTAAGATAGAAAATAAAACAAGTTTTACGTAGGATAAAATAGTCCTAAACATGAACTCACAAAAATATTAAAATAACTAGAATATGTCTCTCAAAGAATAAAGTCTAAAGCAAAAGGACTCTCAAGGCTCGTAGAAATCTGTCGGATCTACGCTCCCCTCCGGATGATAGCCAACGTCTCCATCTACGTAAGCCGCCTATGGAATAGCAGCTCTTGCGTCATCATGAATAGGATAAATAGAATCTTCACTTGAAACTGTTTGATTTGGGAGTAGGGTGAGTTTACTCAGTCGCATAGACTCAGCGGGTTGCACAATCGATCCACCATAACTTACTCAGGTGATCGTGTGTGCAATCGTTTGAGTTGCAGTATATTTTGAAACTAAAAGTAGCATTTAAATAAAATGACTAAATTATTCATAACTCATAATATATCATAATCCAACTGAAAAACATATTATAACATGAAGGGTACATGATGCTTCTAATTTTCTTATCTCTTTTCCTATTTGTCTCATCAACTTAGCATACGTGACATATCGTAAGTCTTATTAATTACTTTATACTCCTACACAACGTACTTCGCATCTTATCTTATTTAAACGATCTGTGTCAGGATTACTGCTCGAGCCTATCACGCGAGGTCCACGTGTAGATAATCACCTAACCTCTATATCATAACATAAACTACCATCCAGCCAGATGAGGTTGTCGGCATAGTAACCACGATGTTCCCTTAGTTCGAGACAAGACTATAATGTCCTTAAGACCCGTCTTGGCTACAGACGTTAGGCCCTTACGGTGGCTGGTAAGGTATGACACGTATAAAAACTTAATTAATGTTTAGCTGACCTTCACAGCGTATCTTAACATATCATAACATTTATTCGGTTCTGGGCTTAGGTCCCCGCCCCGATTTCATATTTACATGGGCTTAAGTACCCACTTTCTTAACATACATGTGTCTTAACATATTCTTTTCTTATTTTTTTCTTAAAACTTAGTTAGAATGGGTCATGGTACGATAGGCTTCACTAAACCACGTTTTCCAAGGGACATGTTCCGTAGTAACCTGACTGTACTTCGTGTGGTATCCCATGCTACCATAGAGGGGTTGCATCCGTACATGGATGCCTATATTCCAAGTTTCACGTGATTGTGAAAGAAACCCCCCGTGACGAAGGCTTATGTCATGTGTCATATCTTATTTTTAACTTATATGCGTATGCCCTATCGCGATTTTCTATATGATAAATGTCATATGATAATGGTGAATATATATAAGAATGAACTATAACATAGACCTTAGGCATTTCATATTTTTGAAGAAAATTAATAAATAGCATAACACACGAAATATTAAAGTAAAACAGAAAATAAGAAATATTTAATTACATTTATTTTACAATAGAGTTGAAAATATACTTCATTAGGGTTAATTGTATTCATGAAATTTGGTGATTGACTGGTATAGCAATCCGATATATTTTAAAATTCTAAATGAGCATATGTGTCCATTCAAGGATTGTATGAAGCTTAAAAGAGGTAATAGAATGGTAAGTATTAAAAAACGTTAATATTTGACCCCTTAAACTTATAAATTGTTATTTGATACAAGATATTTAATATATTTTATGTAATTTTAACGATTTATAAGTCTGAAGATAAGTTGAGCATAAGGTAGCCCAAGAGTTTAAAAAAATACTGTCAAACCCGTGCAACCTTCGATCATCTAAAATGTATCCCGACTTGCAGCTCAATTTTAACCTTAAAAATATTTGATTCGTAAAATTGTTATTTCACACAAAGTTGTAGATCTCGTTGTCTTCTTTCTAATGTCATAAGAATCACATCAGTCCGAGTTCGGAGTAAAAAGCTATGGCTAAAATACCGAGGCTGTGTCTGTTGAAGAGTTTGATCGAATTTCACAAAAATTTGGGAAAAACAATCCTATCGATTTTGAGCCGAATTTTTATGTTTTTAAGACCCGAAATTTATCAAAATTTAAGAAAAATTTAGGATTTTCTTTTTAAGAAATAACTGAATAATTTAAGATGGATTTAGAGGCACTCACCTGTTGAAACGTAATTCGAATCCTATGATGATTTCGGTTGATGGAGATCAGATTCGAGAGACGATATGTCCGAGTCTTTTCGCGAGAATTCCTTTCTTACGATAGGTTGGTCGCGACGATGAGAAACTTTGATGATGTAAGATTCTCTGATAAGATCAAAAATCGATGGAGATCCGACGAGAAATTGTGAAAGATGGCACTGTCGGAGCTTTTGCAGAGAAGAGAAAATAGAGAGAGACAACTGAGAGAAGAAGTAAATATATTTGTAATTCTCTATCTAGGTTAACTCTAATTAAGACTTTTCGTACAAGATTTAATAAAATAGTAGTTTTTCCACGCAAGTAGAATTCATACGTGACTTGAATAGCTTGAGAAGTAGTTTTGTTCCAGTGCTTTGTGTAAGCACCAAAGCAAAAGGTGATTCTCTCCCGAAATTACTGTTGTGCTCCATTAACTTGCTTTACTTTTCAAATGGGCATAATTTTTTATATTCTTGTCAAAAATCGAAAAATTATATATCGTTGGAATCGTATCGGCGAGTACTTCGTAATGAGTCTAATATTGATATAAAAAAATTAGACTATTTCTAAAATAGATAGATTCTGGTGTGGAGCGTTAGCACTATGCACTGTGTGGTACATCATCTAATATCGTTAAATAAAGTTAAAAAAATCTGGGTTGTTACAGTTTTGGAAGAGAGAAAGCCTGGGTTCCAAACGTTTTCATTTACCATTGTTGCATACACAATCAAGGATACTGTTATATGGTGGACAGATTTTTTGAACACAAAGTGCAAAGCGCTGATGTAGCGCGACATAATTGGCTGCAACTGCAGTGTGACTCAATTAATGCTGATCGGTGTAGTCAATCACACCGTGCCAGGTCAGCCGCCTACACTTTCAAGGACACTGTTATATGGTGGACGGATTTTTTACACACAAAGTGCAAGCGATTGATGTAGCGCAACACAATTGGCTGTAACTGCAGTGTGACTCAATTAATGCTGATCGGTATAGTCAATCACACCGTGCTAGGTCAGCCGCCTACACTTTCAAGGACACTGATATATGGCGGACGGATTTTTTGCACACAAAGTGCAAGCGGCTGATGTAGCGCGACATAATTGGCTGCAATTGCAGTGTGACTCAATTAATACCTATCAGTGAAGTCAATCACACCGTGCTAAGTCAGCCGCCTATACTTTCTGCATCAAATCTATCGACTGTTTGCAACTTTCCCACTGTCAATATAGCTAGGTATCTCATTCACATGCATATTTGATTTTCTCGGATCCCAAATTGGAGAATATTAAAGAGATGGGACCCACAAAAAGTCAACTATTTAGGAGTATCTTAGAAATAAATAAATAATTAACCTATATAAAACAAATAATGTACAATCTATAGAAATGTCTGATTGAGATCAAAATCAACAAAGAAAAGTCAAAGTCCCTCGTAGACTTACAAGGATGTTTCCCATCAACCATAGTCCATCACGACTCCTCTCTCTCTTTCTCTCTCTAGATCGATATCTCTCAAGCCATCTCGACCTGCATCATGCACTTGAACTCTTCAAAATCGAGCAGCCCATTCGAGTCCCTATCGAATGCGCAAATCATCTTCTTGCAATCATGGCCGTCGATGTCCTCCCACAACCCCAGGCTCGATAGCACGCTTTGCAGCTCCTCGCAAGATATGAACCCATCATCATTTCTATCAAACACCTTGAAAGCTTCAAAGAGGTCGCGATCCAAGTCGGTAACATCGCTACCTTCTCTCGCCCTAGTTATGGACTCATAAAAGAAGATGAACTCATTAATGTCCAAACTTTTGACCCCTATGATGCTTTCGAGTTCATCGGAGGGTGTTGCGGCGCCAACCCCGCTGAGGAGCCAGCTAAACTCGTCGATGCTTACGTGGCCGTCGCCGTTCCGGTCGAGTTTCGCAAAAATCCGATGCAAATCAGAGGAGGTGAGAATGGCCATGGCTGCTTTGGCATTGGCAGCAAGGCAATAGTGGACATGAAAAATGAAGTCTCGTACTAAGAATAATAGGTGACACCTATATATGGAAGGAAAGAGACTTATTTGGTAACCATTTAGGAAGTTGCCTATGAAACTTCTCCCATTGAATATTCCAGGTGCAATGTATATATTAATACATAGAAAGTTTACCGAGTAGACGGATTTCAGACAGTGATTGGGTCAATCTCTATCTCCCAATATAGTTAAGCCTCGCTGCCCAAAAAACTCTTGGACATGGTATCAAGTATCGGCCGATACTGTTACGTATCGGTATCTTGGCCAACTGATACCGATACAACCCCGATACAATACTATTGGGATTGTATCGGTATTGGCCGATACCTTCATTATTTGAATTTTTTTTTAAAATGAAGATGTATTGATATCGACTGATTTATATCAGTCCTCCATGAACCGATACCAGTTACCGATTCCCCACCCCAGTTGACACCTTGCTGTTGGGGCCTTAGGCTATATATTAAGATTTGGTGGTCGCTTTTTTAGAGGGGTGGTATTAATTTCATCAAGAGTACATGCCTTGTGATTTGTAGACCATGATCTATGACGGAAAATATTTGGACAGACAAACGTCACCACTGGTTATAATTATGAGCTTTTGTCAAATAATAATTTTAAAACTAAAGGCAACCAGGTAAGTCTCAAAAATAGTTTTAGCCGTTCATTTAAATAAGTTTAACTAATTTAAATCACATGATAGATTATATATATATATATATATATATATATATATATATATATATATATATATATAAATCTTAATCTTCATCAAAATATACTTTTAGGTGAAGATTTTTAAATCATATGACACACTTGATAATATCACATCTTACGTGTCCAAAAGAATGACCCGATTTCAAGTCTATGATGATCGGGGCAATTATGGGATACCAACTCAAATTAATTGGTCTGATTTACCGGCACTGGTCCAACAGACAAGTGGGGCCGAATTCCATTTTGTACGATATACAAACCTTTATGACACTACGGAGGGTATTCATTATTGCGAATTTGTATTTATAATCCAAGATTCTTCCTGTCCAAATCAGTATTTTGCATGTTTAAATTATTGATTGTTTTGAATCAAACGATAGAAATTATTTTAGTATCATTCATCGTGAGGCTACCATCAGACGCTCTGAATCAAAATCTTATTGTCTTATATACGGCCTAACTATTGTTTGACAGATTGGGGTCGAAAATAATCTCTATTAATTAATTTAAAGTAATTAATGATTTTCGCATGCAAAACAATTGATTCAAAGCATTCAATGGTCTCCGCACGCAAAATTCATGTTGAAAAGGACAAATACTGCATTGAAAATAAAGGTACCCTCAACTGTTTTCCACTCCGAATTTGAAATGGGAATATAAAACAGGTAAGCCGTCCTAGTTGGTGCCTGTTTGTGACACTATTGCTGGAGCTGGTATTAGCAGATCGACCGGTATAGAATTTTAGATTAAGACACGATTTTGATCATTGCCACCAAAGATTTAAAATATCTTTAATTTCGGTGAAATTAATAAAATTTTGTAGAAATTAATATTTAAAAAAAAAATTGACTATTTTTTTATCATATAAATACTATCTATAGAAATATTATATAATTTTATTAATATATTTTTTAACTCTCCAAATTTTCTTGAATATTTTTCTCAAAATGAGCCAAAATGACACTACAAAAAATAAGACTATTAGCGATAATTTTTTGCACCAAAAAATTTTCTTGAATATATATATAGTCATAGCGGTTGGGTTCCAAGCCGATACAGATCTAATATATATATATTAGATATGTATCGGTTAAATTGGGCAATATTTAAGTGCCTTTTTTTATTTTAAAATATTAAAGATTTAAAATATAAAAAATTGTAAAAAAGACATTTTTGGTATTTCGTTCTATTCATTTTGTATGCACATCGGCTGAAATGGGACAATATTTGACTTGTTTGAACCAATATTCAATCAAGGGTGGATATTGTTTTAGATGGGGCCCAACCTGCCTAACCTGACACATGTCATCCAATATGTATCGGGTAGGGCTGACATTTAAAACCATGCTCGTGGATGAAAAGTAGATGACGGTTGGGTAAACCATGCCAAAGACTATCGAAAATGCATCTCTATTAAGAAAATTCAAATGAGTATTTTTTTATTTTAATATATCTATACTAATTTATGAAGTGAATTGAGTATTTAAGAATTTCGTTTTGCCAACTTTTAAAATAGCTAAAATATCCTTGTTCTTATTTAGTTATTCTCACAATTCAAAAGTATTTTATTGAGGGTTTTAAAAGAATATGATGCTGAATTGTAAATTAAAAATAATATATTTTATGTTATTTATAAGTTAAATCAGTCAATTTTCAAGTATGTATCGATTGTTTTTAAGCTACAACAATGCTTTTGTATCCCTTCTTTGAACTTATTGTTAGAGTAGATAATTGTGTGTATAACAATTTTTGAGGCTTGCCTTATGGTTAGTAGTGCTTTCACTTCACACATTATCAAAATTATTCATCATTACTGATTTTTATAATACCCAATGCATCCCTACTTTGTAAAATCTTGAAGGCAGTGTCTCTGATTGTCCTTTCAGTAATTTAAAACATGTATAAAGTTAAAGAGAAAACTCATTTAACAAAGCGCCATTGCGTGTAGGAAAGGGTTACGTTTTTTTTTTTTTAATTTTTATTCTTTCTCTTATAGGTATTTGTATTTTTAGTTGAAGATTTGGTCTCCGCAGCACGGAATGGAAACTTTATGTTGGAACCCTTGGCTGCACAGATGAATATTTGGCTGCAAATATTGATACCCATTTTATATAGTTACAACCACGGAAGGGGATTGCGTCTGACGCATGTAGGTACAGACCTGATGTAAACTTAAGTGAAGATTGTTCTCACCCACGCTTTTACCTAAAGCACTCATTAATTAAGGCGAATCGGATGATGGAGATATTCAACACAAAGGATCTTGAGGTCATCTAACACCATTTAGACGATCAATTGTTTATTACACATATCACATATCCCCAAAATATGACCCTAAAATGACGTTTGAGAGTGATGTGTACCATATGATTCAAGGGCCATTTTTGGAGATTTGTTGCACATGGAATAAAAAACTGACCGTCTGATAAGTGCGACAGGATCTCAAGATCCTTTGTGTGGAAGATATGGGTGAAACACAATCTCCATCATCAGATCTCACCTAATCAATGGGTTTTAAGGGTTTCTAACATGGGCGCTTTTAGTAAAGTGTGCGCGCCATCAGAGGTAACCCTTTTTTCTTATTTGTTATTGGGCTTTCTTAGTGCGCAAGTTTAAAACTCTGTGCCAACCTGCAATGTTACACATTTTTCTTCTTTTCTATTTCTTAGACCTCTTCTTGACCGGTCTAATTTTTTAAAGCTTACATAAATGTAAAACCTCCTCTCTTTCCTTGTCTTTATGAACACTCTCCAACAGGCCATGAATTTTCTTAAACCAGCGCAGGTGTGCATGACTCTATGTTTGTTTTCCATTTTGTAATATATTGCTGCTTTTGAACTTTTTAACTGGATTTGGTTTCAAGGTGATTGTTCTAGCCTAATATTTATCACTTTCCTCCTTTCATTCGTGAGATTAAGATTTTATTTTTCTGTTGGTTATTTATTTATCTTTTTATTTCTTGTTAAAAGTGGCTTATTAATTGTTTTACTCATTTATTCTTTTCTTAATTCCATTATATAATAAGCCCCTGAAATGGAAGTGAACTAAATGAAGTGATTTTTAATGACTTTGTCTCTCAATCATCCTTTGTTTCTTGTTATAGTAGTAGATAGGGGTTTTTTCCTCTTGCTTTTTTTGTTATAGATTAATTTATTAATTTCAAGAAAGCACAAAAGAAGAAGAAGAAGAAGATGATGATGATGGAGTGAGAGGAGGAATAAGTTCTGATGCTTTAAGTTTCATTTCTCAACAGTTTTTTTGGTTGTTGATTTGTAGAAAATGCAACTATGCCATCTTATCTCATTCTTGGGACTTTATGTTTTATAATTTCTTCTTTCCACTTCATTTTATAGATCAGATTTAACAGTTGGTTGATTCTTTGGGTTATTGGAGCCACGTCGGTGGAACACATAATTAGAAGAAGACTA
Source organism: Chloranthus sessilifolius (assembly GCA_021018995.1). Classification (NCBI taxonomy): domain Eukaryota; kingdom Viridiplantae; phylum Streptophyta; class Magnoliopsida; order Chloranthales; family Chloranthaceae; genus Chloranthus; species Chloranthus sessilifolius. The sequence continues at coordinate 17,938,784 of CM037591.1, read as the reverse complement.
CGGTTGTTACCATGGGTCAAAATTTCGTCTGATACTGATACGTATCGGATGATATGTATCGGTATTGGACCAGGATGATACGGACATTCAATGTACAGTATCCATGGGTCAAAATTTCGTCCTATACCGATACGTATCGAACGATACGTATCGGTTTTGGACTGGGACGATACGGTACATTGAATAAACAATTGCCATTTTGTATGCATATACCCAGACGATACATTCAATGTATCGTCCGATATTTTACTATTCCGATACGTATCGGTTTTGAGCTCGGACGATACGTATCCGATACTCGGTATTTTGACCCATGACAATATCGTTCATTTCATATAAAAATGCTCGGACGATACATTGTATCGTCCGATAAATTATTGTTCCGATACGTATTGTCCGATACATATCGGTTTGAAGCTCGGACGATACGTATTGGATACCCGAGATTTTGACCCTTGGTTGTTACTTAATCTGACTATTTTCAATTTTTAGTTTTAATAAAGCTTAAAAAGAAGGTAGCATGTGATTCCAAGTGAACTTCCCGAGTCATGAATCTATACAACTCTATAAGCTATTGAGTTGCATGGGCCAGGAGTCAAACAGAGCAAGGCTGTGATCGGTTTGAGCTTTAACTAAATGTCCTTTAAGAAATGACATCTCTATTATATTGGTGTTTAGCTACCCATCTTTCACACAAAGGATTGTGAGACTATGCACGAACGTACCATTGATCGGTCAATTTGTTATTACACTTGGCACATATCCTAAAAAATATGTGCCAAACATCAATCTGTGAGAAATTCCTCGAGGAGAGGTCGCGTGGTCTACTCATGGTGTAACACAATTGGTCCATGGCATATGTTGACGGTATGTGATTTGGAAACTCTTCTGAATTGATTTCTCTTTTTCTAATTTTTAAATCCCATCACATTTTATTATTCCTCTAAGCAATGAAAACTGAAAAGATACAAATTCCCATAGATTACAAAATGTTATTCATTTACTTTTTTTAATTTTAGAGCAAAAGATACAAATCCCTTATGCACTTAAAAACAAACTCATGTTCTTAAACGATTCGGACTTCAATTTTTTTCATCGTTTTAGAGATGATTGATACATGACTAGACTAATTTTGCCATTTCTTCCTTTGGCCACTTTGTGAAGGGTAGTAGCTGTATTCGCACCCACCCAATTAATAAGGTTCATATGCTAAAATCAAGTGATTGGTTTCAATAAGATAATAGAGATCGATTTTCATCCCAATCTTTCACATGATAGATTGTGAGACCAGGGGCATACCACGACACGGTTAGTTTTTTATTACACGTGGCACATTTCCTAGAAATGACTCAAAAAATCCGTGCACATATAATCCTCAATTGTGATTTTAGGGTCACTTTTTGGTACCTGTTCCACATGGAAACAAAAATTTATTGTCTGATGTAATCCCATGGTCTAAAATCCATTGTATGAAAGATGGGGATGAAAATTGATCTCCATCGTATGATTCAAAGCAGTCAATGAGTTTTCAGCATAGGAGCCCTTGTTTATTGGGTTGGCACCAATAGAGGTACCCCTTCTCAATGGACGTAGTTAAAATTAGTTTATTTTTTACAATTGTGTGTGTTAGTGCTATAAAGGTATGTGAGGTGTACGAGATGTCAACTAGACATAGGGGAATGAGACAGGTTTTTAGGGGTATTATGGTGGAGCTAGCCCATCATATTATCAAAACTGGCATGCTATTTTTAGTACATAAGAAAATCAAAGGATTGAGCTTTGTCGTTTTGAGTAGCAAATAGGATTTCAATTTGGAGAATATACTTTTAATAGTATATGCACAACGAGAAATAATAAACACTCATCTTATTCTTTCTAACTTGTGTTCTAATAAGATTCCAACATCTCTCGGTTTATAAGAACATCTCCATATGTATTAGCAAGAAGTTCAGCTTCACAGTGAAGGTCACCAATTGGGGACATAATTGAACGACCGTACAGCTGCCTCAGTTCCGTAAAATCTGAATCGTTGATCAATATCCTACCGTCACTTGATTGGCGAGGGAAGAACTGTTAGGCTAGTGATCGCTTTGATTCATTGTGAATTTCCCACAAACATCTATCACTTGATCTTTGGCTTTAATGCCCTTGGATTCTTTGTAGATGCTTTACCACACCTTACATCTATGTACACAAATGGGGTGTTAAACTATATATATATAGAGTACTCGGATATATCCGTCAATGCTTGAGGAGAAAAAGCTTTCTTTTTAATCACGAAATGGTCGGTCATTAATCACTTTCATGAAATTGACTAATAGTCAATAGAATTTTAATCTCCTTTTTATGAGGTCTTATGGCAATCTATAGCAAATTGAAAATCATATATAAATAAGTAAACAAATAATTGTAAAAAAATTTGTAGTTTAAAGAGATGATACGGTGTATATCCTTTAGAGTGATTTAATATGTACCTTGAGTTATAACAATTTTTTAAGCTTTGAAAAAGTGTGATCTACTAAAAATGTGGGAGGAGCATTCTAATATAGTGGAACAAAGCATGCACAGAGAATATTCTTAGCAAATTACACCACTACCCATCTTTCTCAGCAAATTACACCACTACCCATCTTTCTTAGCAAATTACATTACTACAATCTTGCTTAGCAAATTACAACCCCTCTTTCTTAGCAAATTACATTACTACCCTCTTGCTTAGCAAATTACATCACTACCCCTCTTTCTCAGCAAATTACATCACTGTCCCTCTTTCTTAGAAAATTATACCACTACCCTCTTTCTTAACAAATTTCATCACTATCCTTATTCCTTAGCAAATTACACCACTACCCTCTTTCTTAACAAATTTCATCACCATCACTATCCCTCTTTCTCAGCAAATTACATCACTACCCATCACAAATTACACCACTACCCTCTTTCTTAACAAATTTCATCACTATCCTTATTCCATAGCAAATTACATCACTACCCCTCGATGGGCGATGGACATTGAGTAACAAATACTGTTACAATAATATATATATATCCGAATATCCAAAAGAGATGAATAATACTATTTTGGAAAATATCATCCCAATAATAGAACGATCTACACTATTAATTCAAGATTCAAAATAGAGAACAAAATTGAAACCTCTGAAACACTAAACTAAATTGAACCATTCCATTGTGCAAACATTGGGTTTGAGCTTGCTCCTGCTCACTTTTGACAATATTTTAGCAGCCTCCTATATAGTACAAGTATAATTGAAGGTATTTAGGGTTGTATATGAGTGACAGAGTACATCAATTACTATTAACAATTGCATTTAACTTGCATTGGTCTATCTGAGCTTGCTAATCTGAAAGTGCTACGAACATTTTATCTTACTTAACTGCTTCATATAAACTCCAAATACATAGTAATTCCTCTACATTTGCAATTTGCTCTATATTGCTATATTTCTAAAGGTCATGAATATAAACTCTATAATCATCATATAGGGGACAAATTTAATTCACCTACTTCATCAATTATCATAATCTCAAACTTAAGTGTTGGACGTGCAAAGCACGTACATTTAACTAGTATATATACATATATAATGTCATACGGTATAGACAGCACAAATATAGTACATGTGCAAACTCCGCACAAAGAGGATTAGTACATGTGCAAACTATACAAATAGAGGAGTTGATTCGACGCAACACACTAGGAGGAGACTTGCAAAATGAGCTTGGGGGGAATAGAACCCACATAGCGTTGCTTCTACAAGGAAAGAGTTTTAGTCAAGGGTCAAAATCTCGCGTTTCCAATACGTATCGTCCGAGCTCCAAACCGATACGTATCGGACGATACGTATCGGAATGGTAACTTACCGGACGATACATTGAATGTATCGTCCGAGCCTTCCCATACAAATTGGATTATACGGTACATCAATGTACCATATTGTCCTAGTCCAATACCGATACGTATCGTCCGATACGTACCGGTATCGGACGATATTTTGATCCATAGTCATTCAATTTTTTTTACATTTGACACGATATAAATGTATCATTATTTGCATCCATCAATTGGTCAATTGGATGAAAAATGTGGAATATAAATTCTACATACCTACTGTCATCTATATATATAAATATATATATAGAGAGAGAAAGATTGAGTTAATATCAGATACACTGCTGATATGTAACTGATGCTCAAGTCATTTTTGGGATTTATGCCACTCATGGCCGCCTCACCCCCTAGGCAAGTTACGTGGTTGCCTAGGGCCTCTAAAAAAGATCATGCCTGAACAGACACAATGGATCAAGTTTATAAGACCAACTCAGTCAAAAGTCTTGGTTGGGCAGGGTGTTAGGTTTGTGGGCCTGACATTTCGGGTTAGATGGTTTGTCGGGCGAAGCCTGACGTATTTGCTGGTTTCGCCACCTTTTCGCAGGTGCTTTTTATTTGGCCTTTGAAAAACAGATTTCGCTCATTGGATGGATCAACTTAATTATGTCTTGGGATGCATGTTTCATCAAACAGTTGCGGATAATTCCAAGTTTAGGGTTTCACTATATATTCATAGTTATTTGTCTTGAGTGGGGTGAGTGAGGGGCTGTAAAAACCCCCTCAAGGTCCTAGGTTCAAGCCCAACTTATGAATCAATAAAAAAAGAGGGGGTGTAAAAACCCAATTTTTCCTTTTGCCTTTGAACTAGTGGATTCCGTGTGGCGTGTGCTACTGTTAAGGGTTTTCTTACCCTTGAGGGAATCCCACATAAAATCTGTGTCTTGCTCAGTTATCTTCTTTTTTTGCTTACGTAGAGTGGTGCTATTTCCTGTTTAAAACCCCTACACTTGGTTGGGCGGGTTGTATATGGGGCACTTTTAGAAAACAATGCCTCAAAAATAAATGTTTTAGCAAAAAAGATTGGATCTGAAATATTTTAGAAAAATGGTGTTTTTACAGACTTTAAAACTTTAGAAAATCGTGAAAACACCGTTTTTAAAAATAAATAAAAAACAGTACTTTCATGATTTTCTAAAATTCTAAAATCCGCAAAAGCATGTTTTTCTAAAACATTTGAGGTCCAATCTTTAATTTTTGCTAAAAAAGTTTATTTTTGGGGCATGTTTCTCTAATTATCCCTTGTATTATACGTTCACCACCCTACACATTAACAACTCTAGCCCCATTGTAATTTTTTGGCCTACCTAGCAAATGGACTGGAATTGGGCCCAAAGTCCCTATCAAAAATCCTGGCCGCCTTTGAAGATTTTTGACAGCCCAATACGCACGTCTGAAGATTTTTTTTTTTTTTGGAAGTATCAAATGGATAGCCACGATTGAAGATTGACTACGAGTAGTTGCATAGGCAACTTTCTGGGTGATCAAATAAATTTATATGTTGGGCTCCAATGCCTTGCCAACAGGGCCGGCTCAAAGATTTTGGGGGCCCAAGGCGAGTTCCTAAAATGAGGCCCCTCTTTCATATTAATTTTTAAAAAATTGTCATAATTTATTTTTCTTTGACAAATGAAACAATAATCATTGCATTTTTATTACAAGTATCTCCATATTCCATCTATTGTTTATAATTTGAAAATGCTACTAACAAATTAACAAAAGTCTACATTAAAAAAAATGCAACACAAAAGGAGAAAAACTAAATAGTAAAACGTACTCGATGGATCGCGTAACTCAACCAATAACATTTTAACATTTTTAATTACTTTAACTGCCATTAAATCTTTCACTCTCATTTTTTAGTACTTTAACAGTCTTAAAAAATTCCAAAACTAGATTCATTGGATAAGTTTCGTTGAATAGATCAAAATTGACAAGTCATTTGCAAAAAAATGGAACTGTAACGAGCTTGAAATCGCTATTTAAGTTAGGGTCATTTAATAAGAAAATTATATATATATATAAGGGTACCTCTAAACGCGCCCACATCCCAGACCCCTTGAAAATCATTGAATACTTCGAATCATATGATGGAGATCGTTTTTCACCCAAAATTTTCACTCAATAGATCTTGAGATCTTGGTGCACCTATCAGACAGTCGGTTTGTGATTCAATGTGTCATAGATAAAAAATAATGACCATAAAAGCACATTTGAGTGTGATGTGTGTCATATGATTCAAGACAATTTTTTGGGGATTTGTGACACATGGAATAAAAATTGACCGTCTGAAAGGTGGGTCATGACCTGAAGATCTATTTTGTGAAAGATGAGTCTGATAAGTGATTTCCATCATCTCATTCGAATGAATCAATGGTTTTCAAGGGATCTGGGACATGTGCACTTTCGAAGAACGCGTGGGCGCGGTTAGGGGTACCCTATACATAAAGGATTTGGTCAAACAAATCTAGTACGGTCAAAAATTGGGCTAGAAAATCTACTAGGTCAATATCTGTGATAATCCTGGCATAGTGAAGAGTTGAACCCACATTGGATAAAAAGTAAAACAACACTAGTCACTTAACCAACTAAACAATGAGATCATTTCAATCCATTTATACATTAAAAATTATGTTAAGCAACTAGATGGTAAAGAGTAAAAATTTTCAGGATTTGAGGCCCTTAAATATTTGGGGGCCCGAGGTGGCTGCCTCGTGGGCCTTGGCCTAAGGCCGGCCTTGCTTGCCAACGTGGCCATTCTCAATTCTTCCGATTTGCGTCGGATTTTCGCCAGATGGCTGCCTGAGCACCAACGAGTTGAGCTGGACCCTCAATCGGTTCGGGGCTACCACGTCCCCCGAGGAATTCAAACGACTCATCGGGCTCAAAAGCTTAGGCCTTGTAGAGTTCGTTTTCTTTTATGAAACCATAATGGCAGCAAGGGACAGTGGTGATGCTATCGACGAGGACTGCGACCTTATCGAAGCTTTCAAGGTGTTCGATCAAAATGGCGACGGGTTTATTTCTTCTGCAAAGCGTGCTATCGAGTTTCGGGATGTGGGAGGGAATCGACGGCACAGATTGCAAGAAGATGATTTGCGCGTTTGACAGGGACTCTAACGGGCTGCTAGATTTAGAAGAGTTCAAGAGCATGATGTTTTCTAATCAGAAACAAGTCGAGAAATAGGATTCAACCCAAATAGATGAAATAAGGCTGTGATGCTGATGAGTAACGAGTGAAGAAATAGGACCCGACCCAAATAGATGGGATAAAGTTGTGATGATGAGCATGAGGCTGCTACAGAGAGAATGATTTATTTGGAAGCCTTTCATTCATCTGTCAAGATTTTGATCTCGGTTAGATATTTTCAAAGAGAAGCACATTGATTGACATTTTTATTGGGTGCCGGTATTTGCAACCAAAGATTCTGTGTCGTCAACTCATGATTTCACTATTAACACGGTTAACTGGCATGAATGAGACAATGGAAATCTTTTTATCGTCCCAAACTTTTTCTAAACTAGATCATGAGATCACAGTCCACTTCTCATGGTATCCCATGATCACGGTCAACTGTATTAGCGGTGAAACCAATGGTTGTGGAGACCGAATGTTCAATTGCAAATACCCATATTATTTTTATTTTGCGTAGAGAAAGCAATCAGGATGCTCCCAAGCCATGAAAAGCAGCGAAGTCTAGTGAATGATCAAAATTTCGGTCCAAATTATCAGCTTCGGTCCTCACCGACACGATAATTTGGACCGAAAATTCAATCATATTTTTGTATGGGATTGAAATTTCGGCTGAAATTTCGGTTCAAATTTTCGGTTAGAGTCCCCTCCGAAACTGAAATGAGGGACCGAAACCGTAATGAAATCCGAAATTTTGATCCTTGATTGTATCTCCTCTAGCCTTTATTGTTTTGTTTGGGCTAGCTATTATAAGAGCACAAGTGGCTCTTTCCCTGCTCTTTGTCAGAGCAGATAAAATATGCTCTGGAAGAGAGCAAACAAAGTTTCTGAATAAATTGAACACCATAATCCTACTAGTGTAGGAATCCCTCTAAGTGGTCAACAAGGGGTGGGATTCATGGATCAAAATTTCGTCCGATATTGATACATATCGGACGATATATCGGTATCGGTGATCACCGATACCGTACATAGAATGTACCATATCGATGGTTTTTATGGTATATACCAGACGATATATTCAATGTATTGTCCGATATAGTCCGATACCGATACGTATCAGTTTTAAGCTCGGACGATACGTATCGATTTTCTTGCATTTTGATCCATGGTGGTATTCAAACTCGGAACTTCCTCTTCTTAAGGCCTGTTGTATGTAATGGCCCCAAGAGTCATGTGCTTGCATATGCTACGAAAATTGTGCTACATTTACAAAATCATTGATTCATTTATATTGTATGTGTTGACTATCCTATATAAAACATATAATCCATAACAAAAAGAAGAGTCTTAGAGAAAATCCTTCCACATATATTTTGCGCATAACACAGTCTCGTCGAGATGTCTCGATTTGAGGCTTATCAACTTTCAAGGTATAAAATTATGGGTAGATGTAGAGATAATAATAAAAATTATATAATTTAAGAAAATTATTTAGAATACCTAAATTCAAAATATACACAAATTATTCTTATTTTATATATATATATATATATATATATATATATATATATATATATATATATATATATATATATATATATATATGGGAGCCGGTTCCGTCCTCTAAGGTCTACGTGCAGTTGCGGAATCAGAATTTTCATCTAAGCAGGGTGTAAAATGAATTAGATATAAATTTTGAAGTGTAACTAGCCCAAAAATTGAAGACTTAAATCTTCCGATCATGTAAATACTAAATAATATATATGTGTGTGTGTGTGTGTTTGTGTACTCCCCGAATTTTTTTTGAATTTTTCTCAAAATTTATCCGAAATTAATCGAAACGACTCCTACCGAAAACGAAAATTGTGATTGATGGATACTGGGTAGTGATGAAAATGCAAAACTCGGGTTAGATATCTAGTCGACCTGACCAGTTGACAACCCTATCACCTACTTAATGTAGCTGATCCTGCATCTAAACAACAAACCATATCTTCTTCTTCTATTTAATAAGTTTACTTATTGATTAATAATGATGTAATTTACAAGAGTAATATTAAATATTTAGGGCACGTTCACTTCGCTGTAATCCAATTACATGTAATGATCCCTTTACATGTAATAAAGTATATTTTTTTTACTTGTAAAAGGTACACTTTCGGTGTAATATGGTTGCTCAATTCACTGTAAAATAAAGGTGTAAAATTTACTTTATGGGCTACTATTCACTTTACGGCAAAGTGAACGATTTCTGTAATTTTTTGCATATACTTTTGACTCTATGAAATCGTCATGTTCGCTCATTTTATATCTCTTCATTGGCCATTGAAAAAGTGTCTGTTTCGTATGAAAATTTAGGGGAGTGTCATCCATCCCTGTTCAAGTCAATCTACCGGTTCACATTTACCCATGTCATTATAAAAAACAAAGAGCTCACAGAGAATGTGAATCAAATCACACTACTTATAATCCACCCAAATACACCAATTTGATCTTCTTCTACCCTACAAGTGACACATGCCACGCTAAACAGAGTTGAACACCGTTAGATGCAAGCTCTTGTTTGGACACTGTGGGATCCTTAGAATGATTGGGCCCACACATAAGTAACATGTGCATTTTTTTGTGGTGAGAAATCAAGACACACTTTTAACTAGTGTGTGGCGATGTACTGAAACATAATTTCTGCAAGATTATTAATATTTCTAGCCAAGTATTAGGCTCAAAATCGTCACCTTGTGCTCACATACATGCCGTCTGATGTGTGAATGCACAGATCATGCACCTCAAAATCTAATGATCATGCGGTCCTTTTTTGAAGAAAAGAAGTAGTAGAAGCAGCGGAAGAAATCAGGGCCGCATGATCATTGGATCCAATGTTGGTTCAAGATCGTACGGCCCCAAAACCCTCAAAACCCCAACACCACTACCCAAATCACCACCTCTTTGAACTCCAAAACCCTCAAAACCCTATCACCCCAAATCGTATGTTTCAAAACCATTAGTTCATATGGTGAAAAAAAACAAAAACAATGGAGCGATCTCTTCAGCAACGGATACAAGCAGATCTCGCTCATCTCGTGGTATATAGGGAGGGAGATAGCAAGGGATGATCAGATCTAGGGCATTGGTTCATTCAGTTGAGAGATCTGATCGAAGGTTTGGGGATTTTTCCTCGGATTGTCTGAAATCGTAAACTCTGTTTTATGGTGCTCGTTTTGGTTGTTGAAGAAGACGATGAATGATACGCTGCACTGGTTTTAAGTAGGGTGTATCGCCAGAAGAAGAAGAAGAAGAAGAATGATACACTACGCTTACTTCTCATTTTAGTAGGGTGTAATGCCTCAAGGAGAATTTATTTGACCGTTGCCATTTTACCTGCAATAAATCGACATTACGAGCGCTAATGGGATTGCACGTAACATTGCTGTTTTATAGCGAAGTGAACGTGCCCTTAGGCATTACATCAAACAGTTGACGATGCTGATTGAAAGCCACTTGACAATACTTACCGACTTTTGGTTCAAGCATTTCAACAAACAGGTGATCTGCATTTCATCCTTTCCTTTAATCCCACTCTACATTATTACCGTTCTTTACATTTACAGTAAAATCAAGTAATAAATAAAACAAAGTAGCTACTGATCATGACGAGATTACACAGTTATAGATTGATGCTTATATCAACTATACTTTAATCGATGGAAAATATTTTTTAGATTGTGGATGGAGATAGTTTGCAAGCTTAATTGATGGACAAATTCAACTTAAATAATTAGATATTTAATCTTTCGAGATTCGAAAACTAAATATCATGATCACTTAATAAACATCTTAATTGCATATTAAATAAGAAGAATAAAAAGAGGAGAAGAAGATGGAGACCCTACCGACGGGATGGCGGTGGCCGATAGCCAGTGGCGGTGGGAGTGAGCGGCGGGAGTGAGCGGCTGCGACAGCCAGCAGGAGAGGGCGGCAGTGGTAGCCTAGAAGGAGAGTGCTTCGGCTGGCGTCACTGGCGTCGGGTTCAGGCGGTGGGGTTTGGAGGTTTTAGAGAGAAAAGAGAAAGGGTGCGCCGCAGGCCGCCCGGGGTTTTAGAGAGAGAAAAGAGGCGCCGGCCGTCGGGGGTTTTAGAGAGAGAAAAGGAGGGTGCTCGTTTAGGGAGTTAAGTTTTATAATAAAAAAATCTCTATAAGAGGTTTTTGGGGTTTGAGTGCAGGCGCTCGCCAACAGTCATCTAAACGTGGTTCCGCTACTACGTGGACTCACACACATGACATTCAAAACACTCTTTGGTTGTCATGTGGAGCATGAATGGATGGTTTAGATCAATTTTTTTAAAAAAATTTCTAAAGAAACTTTTTAAAAGCATAAGTCAATGTTTGACTAATTTCAATAGTCTATATTTCAAGGCTCAAAAAATATATAGTGGAGATGAATTTTCAAAATTATACATTGTTTTTAATATGATCTAAGCAATGCACCCGAGATCCATGTGGCATTGAAACAATGTTTTGAATACCACGTAAACCTCCCACCTGAAACCTTGGAGGACGGTGACCCATGGAGGACGGGCACCTTTTCCTATATATATATATATATATATATATATATATATATATATGGAAAAGGTATTCGTCCTTCATGGGAGGACGGTCACCGTCCTCCAAGCTTCCATGTGGCACCCAAAATATTGTTTCAATGTAACGTGGAGCTCGGATGCATTGCTTAGATCATCTTTGAAAAAAATAATAATTAAAACTCATCTCCACCGTGTGTTTTTTGAACTGTAAAATGTTGATCAACGAAATCTGTCAAACTTTGATTTTTGGGTTAAAAATTTTAATTTTTTTTTTAATTTTAAATATTGATCTAAACCGTCCACCTGTGCTCCACGTAGCACCTAAACAGTGTTTTGGGTGCCACGTACTACTCTATGTGTATCTTAGAGGTCGATCACTGCCCTCCATTGAAGGACCTAACCGGCTCCTTATATATACATATAAAAAATATCATTAAATATACTCAATAATGAAACATTACCATAAAAGTTGCGCATTACCAAAAAAAAAAAAATTGATATTAGGTACCTGATCAAGTGCTGACAATCTTGGTGTTCGGGTCACTTTTGGCACACAAACCATGTGGATTTATGTGTTTCGTGTAATTTAATGCCATTGATGTAGTCCCCAACCCCCTAAACCCCACCCTGGCACCCCAACAAAAATAAGTAAATATATAGAAGAATTTCGAAAATATATAGGAAGGGGTTACTTACACCTTGTTTACCCTGCACTGCCTTGAATCAGACAATGGAGATCATTTTTTATCCCAATCTTTCATACAATAAATCTTTAGATAATGATGCACCTATTAGTTAATCACATGTTGATTCCATGTGATACACGTGCTCAAAAGTGACCATGATCAAGGGAGTACCTATGTAGATTCCTGTTACAAATGAGCACTTATCAAGTAAATCTATAGTTAAATTTGGTTTTTTTAAAAACCAATACAATTATTTGACGGGCCGTGACAGGCAAACATAAGAACAGGTTTTATTTATTTATTTATTTTTTTCAGATTGGTAAGTTGGGCTTGAGCTTGCGACCTTGAGGTTGTAATGTGGCCAACCTTCCATTGTACTACAGGCCCAATTGCTCTTGTTTTGCTTGAATTAGACTGCCTTCAAAGCATGTAGCTTCTTTTAGCAAAAAAAGTTTCACCAATAATTATGCAAGTATATCACAGGCAAAATAACAAATTATCGTCTTGAAATTAAACATTAGGACGATGTAAAAAACCAAATAAGTTCCATCAAAAGAAAAAAACACTTTAAAAGTTTAATCTTTGAAGAAGTAAAAAACTACCTTGCAAAACATTAAAATTAACTAACAGCGAAAATTGCAATGGAGATGTCACGACCCGAAATTCTACCCCATCCCGAGGGCCTAGAATTCCGAGTTATGACCCGCACATATCCCGGATATGCTAAGCGGACATATACCTAATCAGAGTTCTTGCGCAATAATGGTTTCACAAAATCCGTGAGATCTAACAAATAGGGTGGAATATGAATGTAATCATAAATGTTGAATAAGTGTGATAAAATCACAATCCACCAATAAAATATAAATCCAGTCAGAGACAAATCCGATAAAATAAACTATAAAATCCGCAATACTAGTATCAATAAAACTCAATACCAAGTCCACAATGATCAGTAACCGGCACTCGAATCAAGATCAGCACCGTAGTCCTCCTGATAACCGGCTGCGTCACCCTCCAAGGGCCCCTGATAATCAACGTCCGCGGAATCAATGAAATCAGCGTCGGCAAGATCTAAATGGCCAGCATCTACTCCACCAGCGTAATCACCTGCAACTGTTAGATTATCGTGGGATGAGTTTACTCAATCACGTAAACTCAGTGGATACACCATCAATCCACCCCATACTACTCAGGTGTATTGTGGGTGCATCTGGTGAGTGATAAACATAATATCTCAAAGCAGATAACAAAAGGAAGACAAAATCACGTGCATATCGTAAAACTCATATCATATCATAAATGCAAGACTATGATCTAGACACTCGTATCCACGTCTTACCATATCTCATAACATATTATATCATGTCTTATTATCATTCTCGCACATACGTCTGTACATCGCATGAGCGTAACTAACATACTAGTGAAATCCTAAACGACACTGTGCCGGTCATTGCTCGAACTACTATGGGAATATCATACCACCATATTATAACGCCTCGTGTCATACTCCTACTCCACCACCAAAGAAATGGGGAGACATAATGGCCAAACTCACTCATAACGCACTCATACTCATAATCTCTCCCGAGATCCGTCTTGGTGAAAGACGCGTTCTTCACTGGCTATACAAGGAACGACACGTACAGAGACTTAAGTTCTTTATTTTTTGCTGGCCTATACAGCGATGTCTTATTATCATACTCATATCTTATCATACTCTTATATTTAATCCTATGACAAACTATAGTGAGGCAACCTTCCTAATTCACGCTTCCCAAGAAAAAGGTTCCGTAGTAACCTGGATGTACTTCGTGTGATAGTTTATACTACCATAGAGGTATTGCATCCGTACATGGACGCCAATATTCTGAGTTTCACGTGACCGTAAAAGAAACCTTACCACAGCTAAAGGCCCAACGCCCGATTCTCGTATCATATTTCATATCTTATCCTCTTGTATTAAAACTCGGGGTGATAGGATCACTGTATATGCCACCGTGTACGAAGTTAGACTGAATTCACACTCACCCGACTCGTCATGGGTCTCATTCCACCATGAGTTATAAGGCATGTGAATACAGTGTATTCCTCGCTTCGATACCATCTCAGCGAACCACCACGCTCAAGCGTAGGCATGATCTCATACACTCTCGTACTCATGATCTAACATATTCTTAGCTCGTATAAATTGATTAAGTTGCAAATACAAAAGTATCACACATAGAGAACGGTTTATACTTAGATTTTGATTATGCTTATATTTGTGCTTATTTATATACCACACCAATATAATTATTGAATAGAGTTATAAGTGTGATTTCGATAATCGTAAAAGTCAGAGTTCGATTTCATAAAGACATCGAAGTTCTAACACTTTGTATTATCGAAGAGGTCGCGTTGAAGCGATAAAATTGATATATATATATAATAATTAGATAATTAAATTAAATAATATTTATACTTATTAAGTTATGATTTATCATGACCATCGATCGAAAGACCTTAAGATATAATATACACAGGAACTTTGGTCATGAGAATTAGAAAATAATCTTAAATTCGAATAGCCTTGATTCATTCAAAATTGAACCCGAATTGTTGCTCTATTTTGACCTCTAAAAAGTCAGATTCGTGAAATGGCTATTTCACACAAAGTTGTAAAGCTTGCTGTCTTCTTTCCAATGCCGCAAGAATCGCATTAATCCGAGGTCGGACTAAAAAGTTATGACCAAAATACCGGGACAGGTGTATCAATGGTCGCGAGCTCGGGTTCATGGACGTGAATTCGGGTTCGTAGCCGCAAGTTCGGACCCGAAACTTTAAGTTGGTGCAATCTATTATTTATTTAAATAAAATAAAAATATAATTTAATTTTTGGGCTTAATTAATTTTAAATAAATAATAATATAAACTTGCAACAATAATATATATTATTATAGTCTTAGTAGAAAGATAAATTTATACTATATAGATTTAGAAATAAATAATATTAATATGATATTATGTCAATTAAGTCAATCTATCAAATTTATAAGTATTAAAATTTAATTAATTTTACAGACATAAAAGAGAAAGTAAACATATTAAATATACAGATCTAATATAAGGTAAAATATTAATGGCTCAAACAAAAGGAATTTTTGAAAAGAAAAGAGAAATAACATATAAACTCAATTTACAAAATATATAACTTTCAAGGGAAAGCATATATTAAATATATAGATCTATTAATTTATGAGATATTTGGGTTCAAATAAGATTTTTAAACCCGTCGATGCGCGATCGAACGCATCCTACGCTGAAGAACAAGATGGATTGATGGGTACCCACCTCTTGAAGCGTGAACGGAAGATCAACGGCGATTCAGTTGAAAAGGTCGATTCCCAAGGCATCGGCTCGCCTAAGTCTCGAGAGAATAATTTCTTATTATAGAGAGAGAGAGCTTTTAAAGTTTTATTTATAATGGTATAAAATTTTAGGTCAACTCTAATTAACACTTTTCTGAGATTTAATAGAATAGGAGATTTTTACACGGAATAAGAATTCATACGTAACTTGGATAGCTTGAGAAAAGGTTTCGTTCCAGCGTTTTGCATAAGCACCAAACCAATTGGTGTTTCTTTCCCGAAATTACAATTATACCTTTTGACTTGCTTGATCAGTTAAAATGGGCATAACTTTTTATATTCTTGTCAGAAGTCGTCAAATTATATATCGTTGGAATCGTATCGACGAGCACTTCGCAATGAGTCTAATTTTGATATGAAAAAAATTAGAAATTTTCTATTTTAAAAGGTGGGTTTCGATTCTGATATGGAGCGTTAGCACAGTACATAGTATGGTGCATCATCTAACACCGTTAAAATAAAATCTAAAAATCCGGGTTGTTACAGGAGATGTATCTGTTGCTTGTATTCTCCTTCATCATTCACTGTAAAATAAATTTCAAACAGAGGAACACTAGCTGTATGTGTATTGAGCTGCCTGAGAAAGGTCAGTAAACGTCACTGCTTCACAACCTACATAAAGGATACTCTCTACTCATATATTAGCATATAGAGCAAAAGGATTCACTGCTTCCTCGTAAGTTGTAACTGAAAATAAATCTGTTTCATGTACCCAAAATTTCAAACCTGAAATAAATCTGATCAGAAGAGCGATTAGAAATTTGAACATTGATAAGAGAGAACTACATCCGCATAAAATGCTCACAACAAGATGGCCTAATATGCATAAGAAAAAAACAACTACTAAAGGATCTCCTCCCATAGTCAAACCATATTCGTAGAAGTAGAACTTCATTGAGAAATAAGTGAAAACCAGGGTACCCTTCACAATGCTACTAAGTACTAACTAAAAGAAGATTTGTAGAAAATTGTGAGACATGAAGAACATGAGAAAGAGACTAAGAGGGTGAGATGTGAATGGTTCCTACTCCCAGAATAGGAGTGAAGGAGCCATCAGCAATGTGAACCGGGGCTAGAGAAGAGGAAGGAGAGTATGTAAAGTATCCCTAAGACTCACCTGTCATATGATCCTTGGCCCCTCAATGACCCAATTGGGAGCAGAATTAATAGTGGTTGCAGTGAAAGCCCATGAATCGGAAGTTACTAGTGGCCATGAAGTAGATGCAGATGGCCCTAGATGATCTGAAGACGGAGACTGTGCAACACAAAGCTCAGCTTGATCAACTCTATCATCTGGAATCGAAGGGAGCTCATAAGATCATTAGTAGTAGTCGTAGATGTAGCAGTAGTAGCAGTATGGGCAGATCCATACGTATTTTAACTTTCAGGACAGCCATTTAAGGCTAGCAATGATCGTGGTCAATGCCTGATGAGACCACAATGAGAGCATGTAATGCTGGAGCGACCTCCTCAACCATCCAGACTTGACAACCACCTATATCACTCTCCCTACCTCTCTGCCTCCAAGAACGAGTATCAGAAGCAAATGCAATACACTTTGATAGAATAGAAAGAGCAGGAGCACTAGTCCTCCCCCTTGGGGGAAGTTCGATTATTGTTGTTGTTATTTGAACTTGTCACGACCCTAAATTCACGCACCTGGATTTCGAGTCGTGATCCAGACAGATTAGAAGAAAGCACTACATCTGAATAAAAATTTATAACCCAGGAATTAAAACCAGATAGTCAGGTAACCAGATTTAGAAGTTATAGGTACATTAACTAAACACTACGTACTAGTCACAGAGATCTGTACCAGATAATATTGCAAAATTTTCGCCAATTGATCTTTTATCAATCCCTTTCCTTCATCTGCAGGGTGGTTAAAATCACCATAAGAGCTAATCCACATGCTCCACAAATAACCATTCTAATACATATTGACAAAACCACTAACAAGCCTAGAGTTTTGAATTATCAAAATGTCACTCCAATGTCTCATTTTCTTTGTCAAACTAATCAAATAATTCAGTCACAATCATGACTATATGTGGTTCAAAACAAATCTTGTCCACAAGTAAATATCACCGACAAATACGAATCTAGGAGCGATTACATGGTGCTTTTCTTAGAGAACAGATATCAAATTCAGAGCAGATAACAGAATTATCAGATAACAGAAACAATTTAGATAATAGAATTCTCAGATCATACAGATGCATCAGACAGATACGCCCATACCAGACAGATAAATCAAACAAGTCAAATAGATATTCCCAAATCATACAGATAAATCAGTCAGATATACCTAGACCAGACAGATATGCTCAGACCATATAGATAAATCAGACAGTCATTTCTAGATCAAACCGATAACTTTGAAGCTTACACTTAAATTAGCACAACAGACTTATCATTGTTGGGAGTTATTTTATAGCTAATAGCAAGAATACCAAGTACTTTCCTCAACTCAGCTGTTAGTTGAGATCAGATAACAGATAACAGAGGAGAGCAGATATCAAATTTATGACCTGACCAGGGTCTTACGCTTGTCCACTACGGACTCAGAGGTATCATCTCATTACCTTTTAGATATTATGGTATTCAAATTCGATGCAGAAATATCAGAAAATGTCAGAAGACAGAAATTTATGTCCCAAAACTCCATCGGTCTTAGAACAGATCTAACCACTCATAACACATCAATTTATGCATGCTGCATATGCAAGTCTACCACAGTACAGATTCAGTTAGCAAATATCTATATAACCAGGTGTATAGGTATAATATATTCAGTTACCAAATGTTTACACAGTTAAGTGTAACCAGTATCACATATTCAATCACCAAATTTTTATACAATCAGGTGTAACCGATATACAATATGCAGTTATCACATTTGTATACAATCAGGTGTAACCGGTATAACATATTCAGACCAAATTATTATACCAACAGGTGTAACCGGTATAATATATTCAGTTATCAAATTTTTACACAAGCAAGTATAACCGAAATAACATATTCAGTTACCAAATTTTATACTACCCTTTCAGGTGTCACCAATTCAGATAACAATTATTTATATTAGTTAGGTGTAGCATACACAAATAAAAATTATTTACACTTTTAGGTGCTACCGATTCAGGTAATAAATATTTATACTTTCAGGTGTAGCCTACACAGATAATAAGGAATTACAATTTCAGGTGTAACCTACACAGATAACAACTAATTACACTTTCAGGTGTTACCGATTCAGGTAAAAAATATTTACACTTTCAGGTGTAACTGATTTGGCTGATTTTTGATTATACAGTGTTCATAAAACTCACATATCAGACCATATGAAGCCCTTCATATGCCTCAGAGGGTACAACATCAACACATCAATCTAGCTATCATCACATAATCCAACATTAATACGTCAATGAATGTATAAATTGTAATACTAAGTCTTCTTATACAGGTATAACAGGTAGCACATAGATGTATAATTCAAAATATACAAGACGTTACAAAGTTTGATTTCTAATAAATATCGATTTCTAATCGATGAATCAATATAGGTATAACCTAAATAGGGGTTTAAATAAATATGTTAGAATAGGTACTTGCCTTGATGAGTGATGAAATATGATCATATTTCACCCCTTTAAGCCTACATTTAGCCATCCGATGAGTGCAATCTGATATATTTGTGAAGCTTTAATTATTTCAGAAAGATTTGCCCATTAGATATATTTGGAAGCATAAAAGAGCATAAGAAGAACAAACGCCTGAATATTGGAGCAAAGGAGTTGATGGTCCCTGAAATTTAAAATTTAAATTTGATTTTTAAATTTCAAATATGGAACTAAGACCCTATTTAAGCAAACTTAAGAATTAGTTTTGGGGGTCTCTCCATTTGGAGAGCCTTTTATTTTCCTTAGCATTTTTAGTTTTTAGCTTTTCCCTTTCCTTTTTCAAGCATTGTTCTTTTCATTTCTTAGTTTTAGGTCATAGATTAGTTTAATTTCTGCATTTAAAGAACTATTGTATTCGCTGGATTAAAAGTTGGATGAAAGTTTTCGTTGGATTTGTTGAGGTATTTTATAATATTTTAATTATGTCATTTATTTATATCATGTATGGCTAGTTTCATTAGAGATGGGGATCTAATGAATCCCATCCAAGGTATTCATTCATAATAATACAAGTCTACAGGTTAAGATGTGAGATTATTTTAATGACCCACCCTGATATTATTATCGATATGGATATAATCTGGTTGCCATCTAAGATCTGGGAGCTAATCATGCCCTATGATCTCAGATCAGAAATGGTGATTTTATCCTAATCATTGCTCATCCCAAGGTCAAGTCTTATTATCATCTTAGGTATAAGTGTTAATCATACACTCATGGGATGTTAATCATGCATCTCCACGATCTCAGATTGGTAATGTGGAATTTATCCCAGGGATTAAGTTCTGATTGTCATCTAACGTGTGAGTGTTAATCATATACTCATGGGATGTTAATCATACATCTCCGTGATCTCAGAATGACAATATAGAATTTATGGGAGTTCGGGTCAGTGCTTGCATGTAGTATATCTTTTGATCATCTCATATCTCAATCCAAAGATTTGTATTATATGAATGATAAACCTACGATGGGAGATTTAGTATCTCAATCCTTATTTTTTATAAATTGTTTAAACTTTATCTTATTGCCTAGTTTTTATCCTATCTGTCAAACTCTCAGAATCATAAAACTAGTTCAAATATTGTGCTAGATCTGTTGTAGTTCCTTTGTTAATTAATATGTCCTCTTTTAAATTTTTTAGCCAATCCTTGTGGAAACGATCTCGTACTCCACATCCACTGACTATATCTTGATTCGTGCGCTTGTGAGTAAAACACAATTAAAATTACAACAAATTTTTAACGCTACTGTCGGGGATTAGATTTAGAAATTCTAAAAATTTTAGAAAATTGATAGTTAATTTTAGGAATTTCTTTAGATTTAAATCAATATTTTTACTAGTTAAAAAGAAAATAAAATTTTGAAATTTTACATTTTGAATTTTGAAATTTTAAATTTTAAATTTTGAATTTTGAATTTTAAAATTTGAATTATTTCAAAATTTTGAAATTTTGGATTTGTAATATTTTTTTTCTTTTTAGGATTGGTAGCATTTTTAGGATTTATAGTTTAGGATCTTTAGTTTATTGCCTTTTAGGATTTGTAAAATTTTTAGGATTTGTAGGATTTGTAGGTTCCTTTTATGCTATTGCCTTTTAGTTATTTGTAGGATTTTGTGGACTTGTAGGATTTGTAAGGTTTTATTTTCAGGTTATTTCCTTTTAGCTTATTGCCTTTTAAGGATTTTAGGATTTGGAGGATTTGTAGGTATCTTTTAGTTTATTACTTTTTAGTTCATTACCTTTTTAGGATTTGAATTTTGAATTTTAAAATTTGAATTTCAATCTGAATTTGAATTTTGATTTTGAATTTTAAATTTTAAATTTGAATTTAAATCTGAATTTGAATTTGAATTTTAAATTGAAATTTTAAATTTGAATTTGAATTTGAACTTTGATTTTGAATTTTAAAATTTGAATTTGAATTTTGAAAAAAATAAAAATAAATAAATAAATAAATTTAAAAATTGAAATTAAAAAAATATATATTAAAAGATTAAATTTTTTTTTTGAAATTTGAAAAAAAAAAAATTAAAAAAAGTTTGAAATTTGAAATTAATTTTTTTTTTTTTTTTTTTTAAGTTTGAAATTTGAAATTAAAAAAAAAAAAAAATTAATTTGAAATTTGAAAAAAAAAGAAAAAAATTTGAATTTTTTTTTTTGAAATTTGAAAAAAAATAATAAATAAAAAAAATTGGTGTTATCAGTAAAATCATGTCAATGAATGAATTCTATTTAGAATCATGTGCTATTTATGGAAACCCGATGCACATTACACCTATGTGTCCCTTGAATAACCCAAATAATTTCCCTAAGCAAGTCCACCCCAATTATGTTTGGAACACCCATGACTGGCAGAGTCAACCCAATGGCATGTGTGGGTTTAATCAATCTCCAATGTGTAATATGATGCTTTACTCTGATCAAAGTTACTGACAAATCCAACCCAATGACATGTGTGGATTTAATCAACCTCTAATATGTGATATAATGCCTAACGATGATTAAAATTCTTATCCTGATAATGTCCCATATGAGTTTTCACAGCAAACTCAATACTTTCAAGACACAAAACCATATGAATAAACCCAAATTTCTTCTTACTCCAATGAAGATTTAAAAAGTTTGATGCACACTATGAATCAATCACTTTTTAAGATACAATCTCAAGTTAGTCAGATGATCAAGTTCTTACAAATTAAAGATGAAATAGAAGAGTCTTTTATTGATACCGATCGGAATGAAGAACATCTTCAAGAGGACCCCTCTGATTTCATTCAGAAATATGAGGACCAATTGGTCACTACGCTTGAGAGTGGCATAACGAATGTTGAGATGGTGCGAGTGCGAGGAGAAGAGGAAATGGAATGGAGCGATTTTGATGTCGTTGAGGAAATTGAGAATCATATTGAGACGAGAGAGGAAAAAAATGGCACCCTTACAGCACCTGATAAGGGAGACATAATCTTTTCCAATGCATGTGAATTCGGCTTGGGAGAGAGAGAAATTTCTAACCTGTTGTCCATTTATTGAATACATACACATTCAACAGCAGAGTCAAAAAAGGTTAATGGGTTTGAATCAGGAGTGCGATCATGGGGATACAAAGTACAAGGTAGAGATTTTAAGGGTAGAGATAGACCATAATAGTGAAACTTGGGCACATCATGGGGGTGTAACCAAGTCCCTAATAATGAAAATGCAGGGACAATTAAATAAATCACTGGTCCTGCTTAAAAAAAATTTCATGAAGATTTGGGATCCTGGTGGACTCGGAATGAGTTTATACCTTGTAGATTACGTTCGCAATTTTTCTTTCAACAAAAAAACGAATAAATTTTTTTTTTTTAAAAAATGCTTAGATACACTCATTTTTATGGTTGATTGTGATTTTGATAGTGTTATTCGAGTAAGCATTTTGTTAGTTTTGATAATCTCCTCACTATTATTGACATTTTTTTCATGTGGTGAGGATGCTTGGATAGACTGGTATATTTTCATACAGGTTTGGGGGAGGATATTTTCTACCTCTCCCCTTTTCATGTGCTACCACGAGTCTCAAATCATTACTCCAGGTATATTTTCTCACTTTAATCTAATATTTTATTTATTGTCAATAATGAGGACAATGTTTTGTTCATGTTTGGGGGTGTAATTTGTGTGATTTTATTATTTTGATACCCCTAAAAAAACAAAACTTTGAAATCATGACACATGTTATTTTGCAATAGTTTTCAAACTTTAGTCAATGATGCTTGTCAATTATATTTTGAGAATATCGATGTCATATTTTGATTACTTTTATCGATGATAAAATTTAATATAATAATTTGAGGATAATCCTGAAATTCATGCCTAGACACTTTGTGCACGTATACCAAGCTTAAGATCTAGAAATTAAGGAACTATTTTGAACTTTGAATCTTAGGATCTTAGTCGTACTGAATCGGGTGAGCTTTAGAGCCAATTTCTCGTCCTTGATGAGTGCTTACACAAACTCGGAGTTATCTTTGAATACAAATTGTTTTGCATAATCTCATACATTTTGCTTTGACTTGTGACTTTGCATGACATTAAATTCATATCATTGTGTTAGAACGTATCATATGTTTGCTCAAGATAAATACATAAGGTTACCATCTTTTGAGGACATGATTGAAGGCCATCTTCTGCTCGTTTTTGCTTAAAATATCACACCTCATATAAATTTATCCTTCTAGTACCCATTTGAGCTTATTGAAAAATTTGCTTTTATATGTTCTTTGATAAGTCACGTTAATCTTTACCCCTTCACCATTTATGAAAATTCAGCCTTACCCTTCTTATTTTAAAAAAATTAGGAACGAGGGATGAGAATGAACGAAAAGAGAGTAAGCAGAGAGATACCGAGTTGTGATGTTTACTCAGAGTGTATAGAAGAAATATAGAAAAAAAAAGAAGATTTTTTTTTTTTGAAAAAGAATGAAAAATATGAGTGCTTCAAAAAAATAAAATTCAAAAGAAGAAAAAAGACTGAGAAAGGAAAAGAAAGTTGAGAAAGAGAGGAAAATATTGAGAAAAATAGTGAGAGATTAGAAAAGAAGAAGAGAAATAGAAAAATCAGAAGTTAATTTATTTTTTAATTTCTCAGAAATTTTGAATCCCAACTTTCCTTTCTTTCTTACCCTTACCTGAGCCCCATTATAATCTTAAAAAGACCTTCATAATCCGATCTTGCATTGATAACTGCCTTGTGGAGAGTGAATATATAATACCTATGGTGCTTGATATGACATGCATATGATATACAAGTATCTTTCTTATGAGATTTATTTTTGTTCATTGATTGCATCGTGTTTCATTTATCATGTGAGATTTTTTTGTTTGCTTTGTATTGATCTCTCACATATGAGTAGAAATAAATCCATCATCGGTGTGTTTCTATTTTGAGAGTATATCTATTGTGATGATTGAGTCGAAACATGAGATCTAATGGTTTACTGTTGGGACTGGTTCCGAGATAAATGAATATTAGCATTGGTGTACATGCACTTTACATTTTTGCATGAATAGATGGGTTATCTAACTATTTGAGCATTAGACTAATCTGAATGGATATTATTATGATTAGTATAACATTGTTATTTGAAGTTGAGAATTCGCATGTTGAATTGATTAATGATTTTGAGTATTGAAGTTAAATATATATAAAAATCATGTTTTGAAAATTTAATTTTATCGATGGTTTCAAAAATGTATTGAAGTTTATGGGTAACTTCACTGAAAACCCTTAGGAGACAAAACTCCTCCACTAGGGATCACCTAGTGGTTTAAAGGCTTGTTGTATGCACTAAATGCAATCGTGATCCTTACGAAAGTGGCATTAGAATGTTAGTTTATTTTCTCCTTTGTTCGAGAACTAGCAAAGTGTGGGTTTGTGGGTGTGATGAGTGATGAAATATGATCATATTTCACCCCTTTAAGCCTACATTTAGCCATCCGATGAGGGCAATCTGATATATATGTGAAGCTCTAATTATTTTAGAAAGATTTGCCCATTAAATACATTTAGAGGCGTAAAAGAGCATAAGAACAACAAACACAGGAATATTGGAGCAAAAGAGTTGATGGTCCCTGAAATTTAAAATTCAAATTTGATTTTTGAATTTCAAATTTGAAACTGAGACCCTAGTTAAGCAAACTTGAGAATTAGTTTTGGGGGTCTCTCCCTTTGGGGAGCCTTTTATTTTCCTTAGCATTTTTAGTTTTTCCCTTTCCTTTTCCAAGCATTGTTCTTTTCATTTCTTAGTTTTAAGTCATAGATTAGTTTAATTTTTGCATTTGAAGAACTATTGTACTCGTTGGACTAAAAGTTGGATGAAAGTTTTCGTTGGATTTGTTGAGGCATTTTATAATATTTTAATGTCATCTTTTAGTTTTATTTTAATTATGTTATTTATTTATATCATGTGTGGCTAGTTTCATTGGGGATGGGGATCTAATGAACCCCATCTGAGGTATTCATTCATAATAATAATAATCTATAAGTTGAGATGTGAGATTGTTTTAATGACCCTGATGTTATTATCAATATGGATATAATCCGATTGCCATCTAAGATCTGGGAGCTAATCATGCCCTATGATCTCAGATTAGCAATGGTGATTTTATCCTAATCATTGCTCATCCCAAGGTCAAGTCCTATTACCATTTACGGTATGAGTGTTAATCATACACTCAGGGGATGTTAATCATACATCTCCACGATCTCAGATTGATAATGTGGAATTTATCCAGGGATTAAGTTCTGATTGTCATCTAAGGTGTGAGTGTTAATCATACACTCCTGAGATGTTAATCATACATCTCCAAAATCTCAGATTGGTAATGTGAAATTTATTCCAGGGATTAAGTTCTGATTGACATCTGAGTGTGAGTGTTAATCATACACTCAGGGGATATTAATCATACATCTCCGTGATCTCAGATTGGCAATATAAAATTTATAGGAGTTCGGGTCAGTGCTTGCATGTAATACATCTTTTGATAATCTTATATCTCAATCCACAAATTTGTATTGTATGAATGATAAACCTACGATGGGAGATTTAGTATCCCAATCCTTATTTTTTATAAATTGTTTAAACTTTATCTTATTGCCTAGTTTTTACCCTATTTGCCAAACTCTCAGAATCATAAAACTAGTTCAAATATTGTGTTAGATTTGTGATAGTTCCTTTGTTGATTAATGTTTCTTCTTTTAAATTTTCTGGCCAATCCTCGTGAGAACGATCTCGTACTCCGCACCCATTTACTACATCTCAATTCGTAAACTTGCGAGTAAAACACAATTAAAATCACAACATGCCTCACAAGAAACGAGCAACTATGGAGTCCACCATCGTTGTGAACAACCACTTTCTCTCTCTCTTTCTTCCTCTCTCCTTCTCTTTCTTTCTCTCTTTCCTTCTGTCTTTCTTTCTTTTTCTTCTTTTTTTTTTTTTTTCTCCTTCTCTCTTTCTTTTTCTTTCTTTTCTTTCTTTCTCTGGCTCTCAGCTACTTCTCAGGCTCTCTACTTCTCAGGCTCCCTCTCTCTTCTCTCTTTCTATTTCTTCCTTTCTTTTTGGTTTTGGCATGTAGCTGCCACAAAGCCATGCCCACAACTCTTGCCTTCTTGAAATGCCTAGAAACCCCTTTTTTTTGTTCTTATTCTATTCTATTCTATTACTATTATATTAAATAAGTGTTATTAGTATAGTATATGATTATCAAATATTCTATTTATATTAGCTCAAGATCAAAACTGCCCCTGGTATATCTTAAAGCACCTTCACGTTAATTGGGTCAATGGATTAGGTCCCTCTCTTGGTGCTAATCAAACTACTGGCAGAAACCCATGTCTAACATATGGTGACTGCCCCTAATCACATGATGGTGACCTAATTTCGGTTCGATCCTTCGGACAATACAGATCCTGAGATCATCGCCTTACTATCAGATGGTTAGTTTGTGCTTACTGATCCGATCACATGGTATAGAGCCCATCCAATGGGTCATAGTGTCACGTAGCACACATCCCCAAAACTGATTTTCATGGTCAGATCTAACAAAGTTAATGGTTTAACATATTTTTGTGCCCTGTAAAAATGTCATGCCTATCAGTGGACGTGACCCACCCATTTAATATACTTTAATATCGGCCATTAAATAAACACAGAAACAAATGATCTCATGCAAAATCAAGTTGGGTCGGGTTTGTACAAATATGGTCCTTACAAATCAGGTCGGGTTCGTACAAAATCAGGTCGGGTTGGTACAAAGCAGGCCGGGTCCGTACAGAAGTCGAACTAACCCTTCGATCACACTCGATTAAAGATATGGAGCCCCTTTCTTAAGTAGACCAATGCTACCAACTTGAACAACAGATAAAGCAATTGCCCTTCTTGCTAGATTGGTTGTAAGGAATAGAATGGATCGTTACCCCCCTTAATCCCTCTCAGGGGAAGATGCTCTTCTCTTTCTTAACTGTTCGCCTCAATCGTCGGCTGGGCTATTCCCTCAAGTGGAAAGGCCTTGGTTACACCCGGTCCTCTCTCTATTGAGGGCTTAAGACAAGGGTCTTTTCCATTCATCTTATGTGATAGAAGAACAATTAAGGACATAATTTTTAGACGTTGCTCCTCAGTAAAAAAGAGGGAAGAGGCCCCATGGCGAGAATCTGAGTACGTGTTTACTTGTATTTGGATTGAAGGCCCCAAGCAATTTATAGATCTGATCATGCTCTAAGCGTTTAGCCAACTTGGTCCCAACCTCTAAAAGTGCTTCATAATTATTGAGCTCTTCCCACATGCTTTGAAGGGAGCTATATTATTCTCTAATGGAAGAATCCCCTTGCCTTACACTCAGCAATCATATTCTTGAGTTGATAGATAAGAGTGACATGATCATATGGAGCAAAAGTGTCCTCCATCTTGCTCCATAGCTTGGCAAAAATTTGGAGAACATATAGGTTCGGTAAATGGAGTGATCCATAGAGTTAAACGGTCATCCAAGTATAATAGCATTATCCACATCCCATTTCTCACCATCACTAGCATTAGTTATAGGCCTTGGGGTGGTTCCCATTAATAATCTCATCTTCATATGACCCTGGACATAAGAGGAAAATAGCTATTTTCCATCTCAAATAATTGTTGGAAAACAACTTTATAGAGGTGATACTGGAGGGCAGATTTTCACTGCTCATATTCTTATAATTAAGGCGACCCAAATACAAACACAAGACTAACAATTGAAGGTTGTTAAACCAGAAAAACAACAACAAATAGAACCAATCCGGCGGTAGAAGATAAGAGCAACCACGAAATAATGAACAAGTAACACGATAAAAAAAAAAAATAAAGATTATCTGATAGAACCAGCCCAAGCAATAACATCCATAGATCAGAGTACCAAAGAAAAACAACGAAAAATTTGTCCACTTACATGCAAATTTTTTGTTGATATTACACTGAACCAGACAGAGGGAGAAGAAGACCATCGGGTTTGCAAACAAAAAAAAAAGGCAGAGGCTGAAAAATGTTGTTCTTCACAAAGAACCTCAAAATATCATCATAGTAAACGCATCTAAATTCACTGTCGTTGGAACCAAAATTATCCACAATTAGGAGGAATTTTCAGGCTCTGTGCACCTCGAAAACCGAGAGCTGGGTTGTGAAAACCCTCGACAAAGACACCTTTGAAAACCTCCTTAAAGCATCTCCAGCAAGGAGAGTTAAATTTGAGTAGCTAAACACCAATTTAGCTACTGCTATAGTATTTTAGCTACTGTTATAGTTAAAATCACTCCAGCAGACACTCTATTTTAGCTACTTTATTATTTAAAATATTATTTTTCATTCTTGTTTTATTATATTTTACTACCAACACTCAACTTTTAAAAATTCAAATTCTCTAACGGCTATATTTTTACAACGGTCATATTTTCGAACGCAAGGTGTCAAATTGATATCGGTCTCAAGTATCGGTATGTCGGGGGCTGATACGAATCGACCGATACCGATACGTATCGGCTAATTATTTTTTTTTAAAAAAATACAAGCCTCGGTCGAAACCGAGACGTATCAGCCGATACCGAGTTGGATATTGATACGTATTGGTAGCGGCCAATTTTTGATGCCATATTTAAACGGTCATATTTTTTTTGTAACGACTATATTTTTCCAACGGTCATATTTTCCTGTAACGGCTATATTTTTCCAACGGTCATATTATCTTTTTAACAGCTATATTTTTCCAACGGTCATATTCTCTTAATAGAAATCAGATTGGTCTATAAATATGTCAATCTATTTTAGTGTTCCAAACAATAAAATATTATCTCTTTTTCACAAATTTGTACACTAATTTTCTACATCATTCATTTTTCACTTTCGCTCAAATGTCTAAGAATTCTGTATATCAAATGCTATTTGAAGATTTTGACTCCGATGATGAGTTGATATTAACTACTGCAATTGTTAAGGCACATGAGCTTTTTCATGGAGAGGGAGGGAGCAGAGCATGCCATGATTTTGTTCTAAGGCGTGTGTTCATTGATTGTGATACTATGCAAGGTCACTAGAGGCTTTTTCAAGATTATTTTACTGATTCACCAGTATATCCTCCGAAATTATTTTGAAGGCGACTTCGGATGAAACGCTCTCTTTTCTTTCATATTCTATCTGCGGTAGAAGCTTATGATCCATACTTTACCGAAAAAAATTGTGTTGAAACTATTGTCTTATCTTTCCTTCAAAAGATGACAGTCGTAGTTAGAATGCTAGCTTATGGAGTTATAGCTGACTATGTGGATAAGTATGTGAGGATTGGAGAATCTTCTACAATTGAGTCTCTGAAATATTTTGTTATAACGATGATTACAATTTTTTTAGACACGTACTTAAGGTCACCAAATAGCAATGATGTCTCTAAATTACTAAAAGTTGGCGAACAATGTGGCTTTCCAGGGATGCTAGGTAGCATTGATTGTATGCATTAGAAGTGAAAGAATTGCCCGGCCGGGTTGAAAGGGCAATTTTCTGGTCATTCCCATGAACCAACGATTATTTTGGAAGCAGTGGTTTCATATGATCTATGGATATGACATACATTTTTTAGGCTACCCGGTTCACACAATGACATCAATGTATTAAGGCGATCTTTTGTGTTTTCTGCGCTTGCTAAAGGGCGTGCTCCTCTTGCCAATTACTCAATAAATAATCATGACTACACAATATGATACTACCTCACTGATGGTATATATCCACGGTGGTCGACCTTTGTGAAGACAATTTCTCGTCCACGAGGAAGGAAGGCAAAACATTTTGCTGCTGCACAAGAGTTAGCAAGAAAGGATGTTGAACGTGCATTCGGGGTGCTTCAAGCACGTTTTGCAATAGTTTGTGGACCTGCACGTGGATGGAACCGTCAAACACTAAAATTAATTATGAAAACATGTATAATATTATATAACATGATCATCGAAGACGAGTGAAATAGTGATAATGTTGTTGACTTTGACTATGAACAAGTCGATATGCTACAATTGTTGCATTATTTTTTTTACTTTTTGAAGTTTAATGTTTAATGTTCGACGTTTAATATTTTTATAGCAATATTTTACTTTAATGTTCATTTACCTACTAATTTTTTTTCAAGCATATCATCTTTTAAAAGATGACAACCATCAAAGAACACCTTACCACCTCATAAACTTCAATCATAGCATGAAATAACTACTAAAGCATGAATTAGGATATGAAATTCTCTAATTGTCTTATACAAAAAACTAAACACAACGTAGAAAGTTAACTTGGTGATTGTCTTAAACAAGCAAAAAAGGCCCTAGGGCTAACTATTAAATCTAGACACAACCAGTTAGGCCAAACTATTCATCTTTGAGACTTGTCAATGATTTTCATTTGTCGAATACGAAAGTATTCTTTTTGGAGATCCGACAATCCACTTATATCCATCATCATAATTTTATTTTCCTTAATACATAGTTTACTTTGTTGAATTCCAAGTCTTGCTTCCTCTCGAGCATCCGCTTTTCGTAAAAGTTCTAGTTTTTCCTTCCTTGAAGTATCCACGCTTTCTTTCATCACTGTTAGTAACCACATAAAACTTTCTTTATCAAGCCCATCTATGCTTTTGTTTAGTCATTTATACTTTTGCAGCCTTCCTCCCCATAGGTCTCTCCAATTCTACAAAGTTGCTGGTGGAGATATTTGTAGACACCCCTATTTTGCCCTCTTGAAATATACAAACCTGTTTGATCAACCTTTGACCTTGCCCACGATCTCTGGAAAAGAACTAACCTTCTCTGAAGACTTTAAAACCTTATACGGGAACCATGCACTGAAACAATAGTACATGGTTGAGACCCAGGCTGAAACAATAGCTCTGTGGCTTAGACCCGGCTCAAGCCCAGGAAAATCTTGAATTATGTGTCCTGTCTAGCGCACGTAATTAGATTGTACGCCCCATGGCTAGCACACAATTGGTCCCTCTTGGACCAGGATTTCACTTCCTGAGGATCGTCTTAGACCTTGATTATGCGCCCCGCTAGGCGCGCGCAATCATATTGCACGCTTTATACCAAGCGCGTAATTAGTCCGTTTTGGACTGACCTTGTACCCTTCTAGAAACCACCTAAGACATGATTGTACGTCCTATTTAGAGTGTGCAATCGTATTATACGCCTCTACACAAGCGCATAATTGGTTCCTAAGCGAACATGGTCTCTAACTCCCTAGACCACCGAAAATTTCTTATTAAGCTCATGTATTCAGGCGTTTAATTGATTGAGCGCACTAATCAGGGCGCACATTTGGCCTAATTAGACTAGGATTGGGATACCTGGTTGAGCCAGTCCGCTGATCACTCACTGAGTCAGTCATCGACTCAAAGTGATTGTGTGCTTGAAACAGGGCACATATTTCAATTGAGCGCACCAGACAGGGCGCATAATTAAAATTCACCGACCAATTGTGCGCACTCCATAGGGCCCGCAATTTGTCAAATATCTATAAATAGACCCTACCACCATGACACAAAAAATAACAATTGAATACGACTTTATTCCTCTTTCAAGTTCCTCGCTTTCAAGCTTAGGATTTCGAGATCCCTCTTTGCAGCCTTGGCCTCAGGTATACTTTCCTTCTAATTTTTAATTCTTCTAGTTCATAGTTCTTGGTTCTAGATCTTAGGTTTTAGGCCCTTAATTTCTATTTCTAAACTTTTAATTCTAGATTTCTTCCGATTCATAATTTTTTCCTTTTTCCTCTGGTTCTAGTTCTTAATTACTAGAACCAGTCCTTAGTTTTAGCTTTTAGGTTTCCATTTTGTCTATTTCGACTTTTAAGTTTTAGAACTTAATTCGTAGTTTCAATCCTATTTTAAGCCCTAAACTTTGTTTTTAATTTTTAGAGTGTAGGTTTTGATTTCAAATCTTAATCTCTAAGTCCTAGATTTTAATTTCAGTTTCAGTCCTAAATCACTAGTTTTGATTTCGTAATTCTAGTTTATAGTTTTCAATCCCAATCCTTTAATTCCTTTATAATTTATAATTTTGATCTTTAAATCTGTAATTTCTAAATTAAAAAATAGGTTTTCAATCCCTAGCCATCTGATTTGCCTAAGGGATCTTACGGAGGGTACCTAGGAACGAGGCCGATCCTCCTTAATATAGCGGGCCAACATCCTTTTTTTTTTTAGATTTTCAGTAAAATTAGTATATTTTCTTTAATTAGAGTTTCAATAAAATTAGTATATTCCTAATTAGTTTCAGTAGGATTAACATATTTGCATTCCTAGTAGAAGTAGGAGACATTTTTTAATTAGACTCTTAGTAGACTTAGGAGACCTTTTTTTAACCAGACTCCCAGTAGGACTAATAAGCCAAGTCAATTAGAACCCTAGCAGGATTAGAAAAAATGAAATTACTTACGCTATAGGCAACCCACAGCTGCTGACGTTGGCAGGCCGACGATTCAGTAAAGGAGTTCAACCTGCAAGGCCCCCGCTTCCCTTTAAAGTGTGATCAGTGACGTGTTGCAACGTCGATAAATATCTGCAGTTGGCGATCGCATCACCCAGGTACTTTTCATTTAATATTCACCTATTTAATTTCAATAATTTAATATTTTCTATTTTATTACTCCATCATTGCCTTTTCCAGAGTCCACTCTGACCAAATTGGGCCTCTCTTTTCGGAGACTGAAAGGAACCCAGAAAAAGCCCGTACCAACAGACTGGCGATCGCGATAGGACTCTTTTTCGCTAAGGTTGTCCCAGTTTAATTAATTTGGTTTTCTATTTTCTTGCATTATTTAATTTATCTTTTTATTATTTTCTTCGCTTTACTTTATCACTTTTTACACACACTCACTTGCATACTCAGTTTTTTACAAAAAGAAAACACAAAAAAAGTAATTTTTTTTTAAATGGCCGGCAACAGAAAATTAAACTTTAATGATATCGACCCACCCTCTTGGGGCCTTCCTAGCGATCCTAAGTATAATATCAGGCCGTTTCCCTGCACAACCCAACGTCATCCTCGAGTAAATACGATCAGTGAGAGCGAAAAATACCCCTTCGCTCCACGAAACGCAAATCATAACAACAATATCGGAGAAAGTGACGACAGACAGAACTCCACGACTAGTCAAGTTATTGACCACACTGCCAGTGCACTCACAAAAGGAGGAAAAGAAACTGCCACATTGCTCCAGTCCCAAAAACAAGTTACTCCGAGGAACAGACAAGAGGAAAGGACGCTGACTCCTCCACATGCTCCGACTCTCCCGATACATAACACATATACCTTTCACACCTTCTATAGCAACAACTATCGAGAACCCTCTCCTGAGACACTTAGAAAAGACACCACCATAAACATAAACAACCTCCACCAACTTTTACATGGCTAAGAAAGAACGCTCTAACCAATTTTGTGCGTTCGACAAAGTTTGCCAAGACATCTACTTCACTGTACCCTTCGGGTTCAAACCACCCAAATTCAACAAATATACCGGTACAGGAAACCCAAAGCACCACTTGGCCCTATTCTGTAATGACTGTCGACCAATCCGCACCAATCATGGGCTCCTGATCCATTACTTTTAGAGATCGCTAGAAGGAGAAGCCCTTAACTGGTTCACTGATCAATTTTAAATTGTACCCTTACAAGTGCACAAGATCTATCATAGCACGGTGAAATCAAGGGTGTCGAACCCATAGGGAAGCGTAAAATTTAATTAATTTTTATAGAGAAAAAGATGTCCAAGGAAGTATCAAGGGAGAGAAATTCGATTCACTAAACTGTTACCACACTATGCTAGAGCAATAAACGTAAATTAATCTAAGCAAGAACAAACGATGACAAAGAAAATGACAATTTAGGAAATGATCAAGGAGTTTGCTAACCCTGAATTCATAACTTCTCTATAATTAAATTCACAATTTCATACCATATCAAAATACCATCATTTATCAAGAATAAAAATGAATTGTGAAGAACGTGACTATTGATCCGTCATAGCCTATCTAAAAACTATGACTCAGCCTATCACTGCTGTATGAATCATGTAAAAAGCATAGCGTATCTCAAAATTTAAAATCACAACATTAAGGACACAATCACTCTGCAGCCTAGATCGGCTTGCAGGAACAAATCTAGATGGAATGACCCTTTTATAGTCGTTGATAACCAAGATCAACGGCAATAAATGAGCTTTTGATAATTTTCAATTAAACACACTTTTAGCAGAATGATTCCATGACAATGCTAAGAAATTATAAAATTAATGGCAAAGCAGTTACTTATCTAGGGGTCACTTCATCATTGAATAAGGGGTTTTAACCGCTCATCCTCTGTGTATAAGCCTGTTGTAAACCAGAAGCCATCTTCTTAAACATGCACTTTTATTTATTAAAAGATCTCTCCTTATAATGCTTTGTTCCTAATACAAACTATTATTCAAAAGAAACTGTAAAGAAAAGCTATGAAAGCCTAGGTACAATCTACAAAGAGAAGAAGAACCTAAAGGAAAAATAGAGAACTAGCTGAGCCCTTAACCCTAAGCCGTAGCTTTTATTTTATAGGGAGCGGGCAAGACAATTTCCATAATAGGCTCAATCGATTGAGAATGGATTTTCAATTGATTGAGTTCAAATTCTCTTTTTAGTGAATTATTCAAATTTGAATTTCATTCGATTGAGTTCAAATCTCAATCAATTGAATTACTTCAATTCTAAAATAGAGGGAAAAAATTTGTCTTTCTTGTCAATCAATTAAGATTTGGTCTTCAATCGATTGACACATAGGGGTAAGATCTGCATTCTCCTGGTGGATGCTGGGTCAATCAATTATTTTCATAGATTTCGATACTTTTGTTGACTTCTTGTTCCATTGTTCTTGTGTAACATTTAATTATCCTCTTTTATGCTCTTTAAAGATCCAATGGTCAGAAACACCTAAAATCACTAAAACTAGACAACAACCATCATAAAGCTTTCATCGGATAGCTAAATGTTGGTATTAAAGTGCGAAATATAGTCACATTTTGGCACGGATCATTCGCTGCCTTACCTCTAGCCGAAATCGAGACATTTGAAGACTTAGCCTACAGATTCCTAGACCAATACCAACACTTAACTCACGAAGAGGTCAGTCTCACTGACTTGCTGCACATAAGATAGGAGGACGACGAAGAATTCATGACATTTGTCAACCGCTAGAGAAGGCTCGCCGTTTGAATGGGAAATCAAATAAAAGAAAGCGATGCGATAGAAATCATGATTAGTAATACCCGAGAGCCTCTTCAGAGCGTTCTCATCCTAAGCGACTACTCTAATTTCTCTAGCCTCTGAGAATGCACTTCACGCATAGAGCGTCGCCTGAAGAATGGGAGCCTTAATCTCTCTACACTAACATCTGAAGGACCCTCCTCCGACAACCCTAGAGCAAATACCCTAAACGAGACTCTATGCACCGAACAAGTCAACACGAACCAAGAACAAAACTAAACAAACTCTCAACCATACCACCCATATGGCCATGCTCAAGATCTATACCTAAACCTATACTCTGGCCAAAACCAACCACTATACACCAACCAATACACAAACCCATACTATGACCAAAACCAGTGCCCCAATGACACGCAAACTGACATCGCCTATTACAACCCATTATTAGATCAAACTCAACCCCATACGAGACCGTACACTCATTCACTCCTACTCCGTTCCACCCAGCTAGCCTAATCTGTGGGATTGAACCTCCCTCGAAGCATGTCCATACCATTCACTCACAACCAACTAACCTTATCCCACGTACCTGTAAACGCGAAGTTACCTTTCGCCCAGAACCGGTCACTAAGATCACTAAAATTCAAACTACCACTGAATCCACCCCTAAACTAACTCAAACCATCACGAAACTCATCACCAAGCTCAACGCACTTATCTCCGAACCAACTCAACCTACCCTTGAATCCGATAACCTACCAATATACGAATCAATTCCCACACCTCTTGAATAGGTGCCCAAACCAATGATGCAAACTACCCCGAACATGCTCATGTTGCAATCCTAGAAGTAATTTTCGAACCAATCAATCGGTATTATACAACACCATTCAAACTTAAACCGATCACAAAACTAAACTTTAAATCGAAGCCCATAATCCAATGTACCCCCGAAATCCCTAGCCCTCTCGCTTCCGAATCAACTCCGAAACTAACCCCCGATACAGAACACATTGCCCCATCAATCTCAAAAGCAGTCCTTGAATCAATTCCTACACCTGCTTTAAAATATGAACTCAACAACAAACACATCACTCCACTAACCTCAGAATCAACTCTCAAATTAACTTCTACTCTCACTTCAAAATCTAAACTAACTACCACCTCACCAACTTCAAAACAAAATCTCGAACCCGAATCTGTTACCAAACATGCCCCCGAACCACCCACTCCAGAATCACTCGTTGGGCTAATTTCGGAACCAACTCATGAATCAACCCCTACAGAACTCACCACTGAATTTATCATCCCCCCAATTCCGAAACAAAAACTTAAATCCACTATTGAACTTACCGTTCCACCAACCACGAAACTAAACCCCAAACTCAAACCTATTATAAAACCTAAACTTATCATCAACCCTAAACCTACTATCAAAACTAAGCCTATTATCGAATCTAAACCTATTATCGAATCTAAACCTATCACCAAACCTAAACCCATGATCGAACTTGAACCTGTCATTAGACATGAAACCAAACCGATCATTGAACCAATCATCAAACCTAGACCCGAACCCACCATCAAAGGCGAGCCCGCCATCAAACCCAAACCCATTGTCAAACCTGAACCTGGTGTAAAACTCGAGTCTGTTATCGAACATGAACTCGTCAATAAAACCAAATCTATTTCTACAACACCAACTCCACTCACCTTTGAGCCAACCAACGAACCTATCTAGGAGCCGATCATCGCTCCCACTTTCGAAATCAAAACGGACTTAAATCCTATGACCTTGATCAACATCCAAATTGGCATATCACCAAACTCTCAAATCCCACCACAACACAAAATCGACATCATAACTCAGACCGATTCTAACCATCGGATCCAGATTTTCGTAATCCTCATAATCAAAACCTTCACAGAACACCAACCGGCAACGAAACTGCTACATCAAACAGTTGACACTAAACCTCCTCCAAAAATTACAAATAAAACTTTAAAATAACCTCACAACAAACCCAAAGTGCAAATCAAACAAAACAAGCATAATCAGACAAAACCAAACCACCCCACACGAAAGGAAGGTCCACCTTGGCCTATGCCCTCGTGTCTCCTCCCACTCTACCTCTGCCTTATCCTCTCACTACCTTTACAACACCACGTTCCCTCTCAACACATACTGCTCCAACTTCACCCACGAACAACTTTCCAACAACCCATAAATAATTCTGAAAAACTCTCTAACAACTTTACGCTCCAACTCTATGAGAGGCCTCCCTCCCTCAAAAAACTGAAGAAGGTCCCTCCCGACAAAGAGGCCTCGACCATAAAAGACTCATCAAAAGAAGTTAAAAGATGTCACACCTATTTCGACAAATCTCACATCATCCGAACCACGAATGCAAACATGACCTCTCTCATCCCAGATTGACCAAATCGAGAGGGATCGAGGACCCTGAAATAAACTATCCATCTGTCAGTTTGCCCATCTGACCTCCTAAGTCAGACTCTGCTTAAGGAACTGATGTTGTACCATAACATAAAAATATAAATATATATATATATATATATACAAAAGAAAAAAAATATATATATACACATATGTCATTTGCCCAACAATATCTCTGACTTATAACTCTTACTTGACTGAGAACTTGAAGTCAAGGAGCTAGTGCTAAGGAGACCATGCCTACCCAACCGCCTCGCTTGGAGGAAATCAAAACCCCACATGGGAAGTACTTTCACTATTTTGGCAACATGCCCAAGAAATAACTACAAGGGAAAGACTTCCTAACCCTTGGAATCACGACTCAATGATCATCATATCTCGTAGCCTAAACAGGCATACTTATATACTTATCATCTTCGCAGTCCTCATAAGGCATTCGCTAGTCGTAGGTCATTATTTTTAAAACCATTTTGGGTATCATCTGACTCATTGACCACTCTCCTATTCAGGCAAGTTGATCGAAAGGACTAGTGGATCATGAAACTCTCTTTCTGAAATATAGAAAACTCTGGATTCTCATACACCCTCTTCAGCCATTGAGCGGAAACAAAATGAAAATGTAAGGTTCCATCAAATCTCATAATTCTTGCGTCAGCAGGATGTTTCAAAGAAATATACATAGATGCTTCAAAAAAAAAAAAGAGAAAAAAGAGAGAAAAGAAGCACAATCGAGTGAGAGTAATATGACGAATGAACAGTCCAAGAATTTAGGGAAGCATAAGCAAATTGTGAGGACATTCCTGGTAGTCTTATTAGGGAAGTATAAGCAAGCCACAAGGGCATTCCTGACATCTTCACACTATTAGATGTCGTACGGTGGCGGGAGGAAGACAAAACTCCTACTAACCATAAAATCTGATGATTTGATGGTACTGCACCATGACGGAGAGCTCAATTATGGCACCTCATTACTCACCCAAGAAGAAAGTAGTTGACTACTATTTTAAAATTTGGTTGAATAAGAAGCTACCCTCAGATTAATAAACCTTACCTCCTCTTCACTCTTAATTTTCTTTTTGGGCAATGAGTCAAATGACTTTCAAAATCTCTTTCAGAATAAAATAGAAAACTCTCGAATGACAAGTAATGCAAATCACCCATTACCTATCGTTCACCTTAATCTTGTTAAAAGCTACCATACATGATGATTGTTCAGCACTTACGAAACCGAGCCCGGCATGTGGCCAAAATAATCAAACTACCTCCCAACGTGGGATCATCACAAATAGACTCCAGGACATCTGTGAGACAGTTAAAAGTCTCACTGTCACTTGATACTGGGGCATTTAATTTTAAAGAGCGCTAGCACCTTGATAGCGATACTCAGGTCACAAGACTAATACCCCAAATTGGGGCATTTTTTTAAATTTTCAATTTAGTTCTTATTTTTTTCATCGTGAATACCCCAAACTGGGGCATTTTTTATATTTTCAGTTTAGTTCTTACTTTTCTGCCGCGGGACCTCAAAATGAACACCTGAAACAGGACAACGAAGATACACCCAAAAAATAAATATCATACTCTAACACTACCCACTCTCCCTCCAACATAACCCAAGAAATACACCACAGCTAAACATGAACAAATAGAAACTAAATGAACACAATGAATAAAACACCTCTTTATTCATAACTTAAAATTTTATAGGTGTCACTGGAGGCATACCTCCTGAATATACAACCCAAAACGAAAACCTAAAATCCTAACCTACAACCTCAAACAAAAATCGAACCCAAAACGGACACAAAGCCCGAGTACGGAGCGTCCAATCAGAAGCAACAGAGGGCGAAGGGAAGGATTGGTTGGTGAACACCCCTTTCCATCCATTTGGAGGACTTCCCTTCCGCCACCTTCACCTTCTAACAATAATGAAGGGTGTATCAATCGCCTTATTTCCAATACCGTCCATCCTCAGAGTCATATCATTATCGTCGAGCATCACATCGGGTTGAAGATCACGTGAAATCATAAATATAGGAAGAAACAACATCACAATCGGACAATTGGATCACAAGATATCACTAAAATACAAAAATTAGAGTAAAATAGGAAAAAATAAACAAAAATGAAAGGAACTCGGATATATATAGAAACCCACCTAATTATGTGCCCGACACACTGTGTGCAACTAAATTATGCGCATGGACAAGCACAACCCCAATCATGCGTAGTGCCGCGCTCGCGCAATTGAACTTCTTCCCGCCCACAAGACCCACTACTCCAATTCCACGCTAACAATATTGTGCACAATCGAATCACGCTTCCTCCATCCAACGTGGAATTCGAAAAGTCACTTGGTGACGCCCCAATCACGCGCTCTTCCCACAACGCATTATACGCTCACGTAGCCACGCAGAATCCGAAGAGCCATCCAAATATCTCCCCTTACTAACCTGTCGACACTTCGATTATGCGCATCTTAACCTGCACACAATTGGATTATGCACTTCAATACAGACGTGCAATAATGCCATCACCCTGCCAATCACGCGTAGCCTCGCCCTCGCGTAATTGAATCTTGCTCCCTTGTCCAGGCGCATAATTCTAAATCTCACAACCTTCACTTAAACACACAATCTATAAACTTGAAAAAAAAAAACAACTCTTCCTATACACATGCTCACCCTTGAAAAATGATCACTCAAACCAAGTAGATCTACTCTTCAGACCATTTCGAATGCATAAATCGAGAGATCCCCTATAGTCTCATTGCAACCAAGTGACCCCTTGATAACTTGCACATCCCATCACGATCAGAATCCCTCTTTCTCTTCCGTCCCATTGCGTAGCCTTACAGGCCGTTTAGAGAGAGAGGGAGCCATTGATCACATTCTGTCCCATCGCGGCCAGACACATTAGCATAAATTAGCCATATCCTACCACGACGTTAAAACCATGCCACGCTACCAAGCCTGAAGATAGATCTCGTCGCACTCTCAAACACCATTCAAACTGACTCCAACCCATTACGTAACCAAGATCTGCCAAAGAAAGAAACACCATCATTGTCTCATCACGACATTGAGACAACTAAGGAATCATCAACCGTGCACATCTCCCCCCGTTGCGATGCAACTACAACTTGATCTTATCAAAAACCTATCTCATCACGACATTACTACCCAAGACGCTCGGACAGATCCCGTCATGATGCACCAACAGAAGGGAAGGCTTAGTTAATTTCAAAGAGCCGAACCTCCCAAATCCCATCGCGAAACCATAGAGCCCACTTCCCAAACCTCTTGTCACGCAGTAATCATCAGATTCCACATCAACCGAAACAAGCGCTAGCTGGCGGTAGAAGAGGATAGGCCCTCCACCATCCCATCACGCGATAATCAGCGAACCCCCTACCATTACAGAAATCAGGAGAAGAGAGGAAGCTCTCTGACATCCCATCGCACCCATACTATGTTCTAACGCGAGCATCTCATCAGAGTTTCCCACAGATCCCATTGCGCCTACCACCAGTGGGACTTAGCGTAGCACACAACCATAAGGGGAGGACCACCATGTCCCATCGTGAACCTCACCTCTCCAAGACATCCTACCACATCGGTGACCATCAGGTCCCGCTGCAGTAAAAGTAAAGAGAGGAAACCCTCTTATGTCCTATTGCGACTCCACTACGACAACCACCGAGTTCCATCGCATACAAAAGCCCCATCAGGCAACAATTCAGGTAAGTATCACCCCTTCTCTTTACTCGATATTTTCATAAATATAATTAGTTAATATTAAATTAAATGTTTTTAAAACCTGTCTCTCTCTATCCGTGAATCACTGTAGTCCTCCCATAAGTGACAATCATCAGTATTCATGAGAAGGTTAGACGGAACATCCAGCATGCCAAGTGTCATCTTGACAACCACATAAACGGTTGGGTTCACAAATCCCTCACTGGTGGATCTGCTCAGCGATATCTCGGAAGCCACATTTTTCAAAGATTTTCAATTGAATTGATCTTAAGTTAAATTCTCAAATTTTTAAAAAAATAAAAAATAGTAAATAAACCCTTTATCTATAAAAAATTCTCCTCTCATCACTCCAATCCATTCTTTCCCCTGAGAAATCGAACACTAAATATGCTCAACTTTGATAAATCACAAATGTCCACTAGAAAAGGGACACCTGACGCACAATAGTGTGAGCAATGACACCGCTGGTCTGACATGACTTGCAAAATCCTTCGCCATTATATAATATTTCATCTTATTATTATCGGTCTCTGAACATTCGTATGACGCCTCCCGGTACCTCGATTGTGTCGGATATCCCTCTGTTTGATTGCCCCTTGCACCTACAGATCAGGATATCGACTCTCCTACCGTTTGACTGCCCCTTGCAACAAGTTACAATATGCGGTGGGATGCCCCTTACACCCACTGATTAGGTTATGCCTCTTTTCCCCCATTGGCTGCTACTAGTAGCAGGTCGTGATATACGGCGGGATGTCACTCGCATCCATGACATGAAATACGCATTTCGACATCTACCACTGGGCCCCCGAATGCTCCATTTTAACTTGTTCTGATAGATAAGAAAGTCAAGCATCTCATGTTAGCATCTCTGGTTTACATTTGTGATTTCCCAAGAAAAATGAGAAGGCGCATCGGATGAGAGGTGTCTAGTTCTTCGATGCGTTCTTATTCCACAAGAATGCGCCGAAGAGGGTCATTTGTAGACACTCCTATTTTACCCTCTCGGAATATACAAACCTGTTCGATCAACCTTTGACCTTGCTCATGATCTCCGGAAAAGGACTAATCTTCTCTAAAGACTTTAAAACCTTATATGGGAATCATGCACTAAAACAATAGCACATGGTTGAGACCTAGGTTGAAACAGTAGCTCCGTGGCTCGGACCCGACTCAAACCCAGGAAAATATCGAATTATGTGCCCTGTCAAGCGCACATAATTAGATTGTACGCGCCATGGCTGGCGTACAATTGGTCCCTCTTGGACCAGGATTTCACTTCCTGAGGACTGCCTTAGACCTTGATTATGCGTCCTGCTAGGCGCGCACAATCATATTGCATGCTTTATACCCAACGCGTAATTAGTCCGTTTTGGACTGGCCTTGTACCCTTCTAGAAACCACCTACGACATGATTGTACACCCTATCCGGAGCGTGCACTACGTGAAAATGGGGAATAAAAAACACCTGTTGCTTAAAAATGATCACAGTTTTTGGCTGTTGTAAAGAAATTAACCAATACAACGGCTCAAAACTAAGGTGTATGTGATACAATGACCCAATTGAATCTTGTTTTTGCATATATGAGGGTTCGAACCTGGGACCTTTGTTTTCTAAATGATATTGGCGCGCAAATATAAATTGCTAAAATGAAACCTGGTGGGATCCCTAATCTTCTTCGTCTTATTCTACCCACCGCAAATAAAAACTTTTCATCTTCTTCTTCCCACCAGAAAATCAGAAATAAGAGCTCTCTCCCTCTCCCTCTCCCTCTCTGAAGCATGACACACATTACGAAACCTCTCTCTTTCTCTCTCTCCATACGAGACGAGCGATTGTTGCTCCTCTCCTCTAGTGGGCGATGCTATTGCTCCTCTGGTCTTCCCTGAATCCCTATGATTGAAGAACTTCTGCTTCAAGGTACCTTCTCTTAATTTATTTATTGGTTCATTAATATATATATATATATATATATAATTCTTGATTTTGTTTTTTTTCTATTTAGTATTTAATATTTTAGTCTATGTCACATTTTTAGGGTTTTGTGGTTTCCTGAAAAATTAGGATTTCTTTTGTAGGTCTTGTTCTCATACGATTATTTGAGGCGATTTTGTTTTTATTTGTTTTATATATTTGATGTGTATTTAGTTCTAGTGTTTACTACCGACCTAAGGAAAGGGTTTAGAGTTTGATATGGATTAGGGTTTCAAATAGCTTGATTTATGGTGACCGTAGAGAGAGAAACAGGTGGAACTGAATGTAGGTGATCGTAGAGAGAAATGAGTTGTACCTTTATATTGATAGAGCCAACATGCTGCAATCTGCATCACCATTTTCATCTCTCTCTCTCACTCTCTCTCTTCTTAGGTTTCTAGAGTGAATAAGATAAAAAACCACTTCTATTTCCTCTGAGGCTATGATGGGGATGCAAATTTGGTGTACCAATCGAACCAAAACCCAATTTTTCGATTTTCAGTTCGGGTGACTATAAACTCATTCCGCACCGAAATGAAATTGGTTTCGGTTTCCCTGCGCCGAATTCTAAACTTCCACAATTGAAACCAAACCGAAACTTTCGATTTTGGCTTTTTTTTTTTTTTCCATTTTTCATCCTACCCAGCCCTTTCAGTTTTTGGTTCTTGCCACTCAAAATCGAAACCTAACCAGAGTCGGTTATGTTTGAATCAGTCCGAATCAGTTTTCGGGCCTATTGGGACCGGTTTGTTTCGGGCTTTGGGTCAAAGCTTGCATCCCTATGACCATATACAAATTTGTGTGAGGGTGCCTCTTTTCGCGCTTACAGGTTTAGTG
Organism: Chloranthus sessilifolius; assembly: GCA_021018995.1. Lineage (NCBI taxonomy): Eukaryota > Viridiplantae > Streptophyta > Magnoliopsida > Chloranthales > Chloranthaceae > Chloranthus > Chloranthus sessilifolius. Next base: position 17,894,069 of record CM037591.1, on the reverse strand, counting down.
AAAAATGCCTACATCTAAAATGTAATATCTTGAAAAATTGAGCGTTGAACTTTGACCTCGAGATCCGTGCCTGATTGGTCGTAGGTTTGACCAAGTGATGTTCAAACATTGAATACATGAAGTGATGGACTGATGTGATGCAAATGTTACCTAAGTGTAGTGAATGGTATTAGTTTAGAGCTACATACACCTATCTCTGGTGAATACGCTTAGCACCGAAATAGGAAGGAAGATATAAGGGTTTAATAACCCTAAAATTCCTTTTGTTTGGTTGTTAAAGAGAGAGTTAAGAAGAGAGAGAGAGAGAGAGAGAGAGAGAGAGGAACCAAGAGGAGTTATGGAGGCTAGGAGTTAATGCAAATCAAGAGGAGATTAGAGCATTGAATGTTGATTCAAACACTTGAGGAGCCGTTGAAGCGAAAAGATGGAACCCTAACCATCAAACCCAACAAATCAACCCTTTGAAGGATTTATTGAGGTACGTGTTATTAGGTTTCAATGCCTAGAGAATTGATGGGTTAAATTCTGTCTAGCATGTTTAATATGATAGATTAAAGACTTAGAAAAAGAAAGAAAAAGAAAAAGAATGAATTTTAGAAGAACAGCCTGAAAGGGGGCTGAATTTGGCCAAATCAATTAATCAAAATAGAGGTTTGATTAATCAATTTTGGCCCATAAGTTGAAAAGTCAAGGATGCCTGATTTCGATTAATCGAATTGGATTTCGATTAATTGATTTGGAAGGTCGATTAATCGATTTGGAAATCGACTACTCGACTGGGTACCTCCAGTGGCTGGAAAAACAAGACCTGGGGAAATTGACTAATCGAGTTGGGAAATCGATTAATCAATTTTTAATTTTCGATTAATCGATTTGGGATCGACTAATCGATTTCAAATTTTCGACCACTCGATTTGAGAATCGACCTCACTATGTTAGAGATTTCGATTAATCGATTTGGGATCGATTAATTGAAATTGAATCTTGATTAATCGATTTTGGGAATCGATTAATCGATTTGAGTTTCGATTAATCAATTTTGGAAATCGATTAATCGATTTGAGTTTCGATTAATCGATTTTGGGAATCGATTAATCGATTTTGGCAGTTTTACTTAACTTTCTAGTTTTACTTTGAGATTCATGGAGGGTCTAGGACCTTCTCTATTACATCTTTAGTGATGTGTTACATGTGTTGTAATGTACCATAGGTGATACGTGTGAAAGCGAGCACAAGGAGCCGCGTGGGACCTTAATGCTTGGACCTTCAAAGACCTGAGGTAGGGAACACCTTGAACATATACTTTAATTGTAAGAGCATGTATGTAGTGATATATTTATCAGAATTGAAATTGTTTTAACTATGAAAAGGCTTTGTGAAAATGGTTGTGTGTGTGACACCAAGAACGTGATAAAGGCATCGGTGTGATGCGAGTAATTGAGATTAAGAGAGCAAATGAAAATGAGACATCCTCAGGAGATGAGAAAGTAATAAAAGCATCAGTGTGATGCAAGTAAATTAGACATCCCAGGGATGTATATATGATTGAATAATTACTGTTGAGGCCTAACTGATATAAGATAGTATTTTACACGGTGAACAACTATATGTAAAGTACATGTTATTTTTGTTATTTGAAGTTTGTTTAGAATACCCCACCGACGTGGTGGGATACCCACGACTGACGCGATATGATATCTGTGACCGGTACGGCGGCCAATCCGTACACCAGTGCGGAGGTCTATCTGTACACAGTAAGCACATCCTAGGGATGTTGAGTTGAGATTTAACCCCGCCGCCTATTGAGAAAGGAGCTTGGGTAGTATTCCCAGGGAATACATATAACAATTGTCTATTTAGGCGACGATGGTGGGTACTCCATCGGGGCTCGATGCTATATTGCTCGGGGATTACTTAAGTTGAAGATTTAAGTTTTGCTTTAGGCCTGTTCAGTGTCATTCATGATAAGTCAACAGTAAAGTAAGACATACAAAGTACCAGTAAACTTGAATGCAAATAATCAGCTTTTAAACTATTTTTCTAGCAAATGCATAGACACATCATGCTTAGAATATCATGGAATATATGTGAGATTTTGATTTATATGTTCATTGTGTAGTTCCCTATTAAGCTAGGATGTAGCTCACCCCTTTTGACTATACGTCGCAGGTCCATTGTTAGCAGTGGCTGAGGCTTTGGGAGATGTATATCCGGGTGATTCGGATTACGTGCCTGGGGACGAGTTGGAGCCTCCTCCCGAGGACTTCTTCTAGGAGACTCCGTTGAGTACTTTGAGAGAGTTTTTGTGAGTAGATTGTACGGTTTGGTATGTCAAGCCTTTATTTTATCAAACAATGTAATTAGATGGATAATTCTTTTGGGTGAACCATCTGGGGTGATCATTTTATCACCGATGGTTCAAATCGGTTCTCTGTTTATGCAGTGACATGAAAGTAGAACTGTCTTTTGTTTATGCCAGATGGGCATGTTACCTTTTTCGCTTTATGTAATTTTTTTTACTTTATTTATTTGTCATTGCTTGTTATACCAATGTTTCGTGCATAGTTTTGAGGCACGGTCTGAAGGATCGTGCTGATGGAACGGGTTTCGAGGTGCCGAAATCCGGGCTGTCACACAAAATCCCATCAAATACATTGAATGATTGGAATCACATGATGGAGATAATTTTCAACCCCAATCTTTCACGCAATAAATATTTAGATCATAATCTTAGTGTTAGATGGAAAGTTCTATAGTTTAGGACATCTTTTAAAGATGTGTCCCACATAATGATCACTGTTCATAGCGAGCAATTTGCCCCACATAATGACCACTGTTCATAGCGAGCAATTTGCTGCACATAATGATCACTGTGATTTCAAGTTGATTATGATGTGGGGTAAATTGATTGATATGAATAGAATATGATAGTTGTACTTTCAGTATTTTCACTTAGAGGCAACACCATTAATTTAATTTAATTAGATTTTTTGTCCAAATGAGTTTATTCTAAAATTAGGAGCTATTTTATTTTCTAAATTCTATAACCAATTAGGACCACAAATCAAGGTAAGAAGTTATTTATATAACTATCTTGAACTTCCTCCAAGTTCATTTCATTGTGGTGTCCCCGGGATTAGTTCGCTTGAAAAATGTGAAGGGTAATGGAAACTCTATAAATACCTAAGACGGGTGGCACAATAAACAATTACTATATGTTTTGTTTAAATGTGAAGGGTAATGGAAACTCTATAATTTACCCATGTCTTTAAAGAAGCATAAAATGCGGATACGAGGGGTTTGAATTTCTGTCATTTGTCATTTCTATGCTTTCAACATACCCCTAAACCACTGATGTTTTAAGAAGTAGGATATTACTCTTCTCATCCAAATACAATTGCAACTATCATGTGTTAGGATATGATGGTCTAGCATGATCAGATTATAGTGCTCCTCTCTCAATAAACCATTACTATATATTTTGTTTAATATTTTATATATAATGGTGCTTAGCATCATTAGAAAAAACTAATCATCCTGTCTTTACTAGCCATTATTGTATATTCCATTTATCTAATCAAATCAATGAAGCATACCTACAAGTTTGATACATGTCCAATTTCTCACAGATGATTGTTCGAGATGCGCTAAACTCTGCACTTGATGAGGAAATGTCTGTTTATCCAAAAGTTTCTTCATGGGTGAAGAGGTAATGAAGGAATGATTATGGAAGAACATATTGCTGAGCCTATTTCTTTTTAAGCTTTGTTCTTACAGTTGATTTCACATACAGGTTGGAGAATACCAGGGTGCATATAAGGTTAGAAAAGCTCAGCGAAATGAGATTTAAAATTTTGTTACATGTTCAGGATTATATGTGAATTTGTTTTTTCTACACAGCTGAGTGTACCTATACAATTCGCTTCTTGGGTAGATTTCAAAAGGTCTTTTGGAGAAGTATGGCCCTGAAAAGGTTCTTGATACTCCAATCACAGAGGTTCCTCCCAACACTTTGAAATATTTTCCTGCAACACTAGAGTGGATACTCTTTCTTGCAATCTTTCTATTAATAAATATGGTCATGGGAAATGCTTCGATTCGGGTATGATCCCCCTTATACTTAATCTTTGGTTTTCACCTTTGCACTATCTATAATTGTTTTAATTTCTCCATGTGAATATAGAAAGGGACCGTTGTTGATAAACTGGTAGAAGAGACGACAAAGGATATCCATCATCTGGGACACTTGATCAATATTTGTGAAGGTATGGTAGAGAATTGCTTAACACTAGTTGTGATTGTTTAACTTATCTTGAGGCCATGTAGTTGTACATTATAGCTATTACTGATTTATAGTTGTAGATGTATCTGCTGAGTTTAATCCCTTTCTCTAGAACTTGTATAAGAACTTCTGAAGGGCTCATTTGAGTGCATTTATAACATGATCTTTATATAAGCCCCAGGTCTATAAGAAATTCCATTAAATTCTAACCAAACAAAGCCAACTGACCATCATTAAGTCTTGGAGTCCAATAAATCAAGAGTTCTCTTAGTTTATCTTGTCCCTAATGTTATGCAACAATCTTATCCTAGATTTCGTTTGAAAAAAAAATTCTTGTCATAGACCTGTTTTTACCATCGACTGGGTGTTGATTCCTTTTATTCCAAAAGTTAAGCTAAGGTTGCTGAGGTCCTCGCCTCTCAATTACAGCTCCAAAAATATAATGGCAGAAGAGAATAAAAAGAATTAAAATCTATTTCTTTTCACACAATTAAAGCTCTCATAGACTTGCACTTATTAGATTGGAAAGATAAAGGGTTAGATATCTAATTCTTTTCACACGATTTTCAGAGAAAAGCATATGCTGTGATCGTTGTAGAGAAACTATAGGAATGCTGGTGCAACCCTCCCTTTTATGCGCCTCTGCACAAGCGCATAATTGGTTCCTAAGCGAACCTGGTCTCTAACTCCCTAAACCACCTGAAATTCCCTATTAAGCGCATGTATTCAGGTGCTTAATTGATTGAGCGTATTAATCAGGGCGCGCAATTGATCTAATTAGACTAGGACTGGGATACCCGGCTGAGCTAGTCAGCCTGTCACTCACTGAGTCAGTCATCAACTCAAAGTGATTGTGTGTTTGAACCAGGGCGCATAATTCATTTGAGCGCACCTGACAGGGCGCATAATTGAAATTTCTCGACCAATTGTGCGCAAGGAACAGGGCGCGCAATTGGCCAAATACCTATAAATAGACCCCACTACCTCGACACAAAAAACAACAATCGAATACAACTTTCTTCCTCTTTCGAGTTCCTCGCTTTCAAGCTTAGGATTTCGAGATCCCTCTCTGCGGCCCTGGCCTCAGGTTTATTTTCCTTCTAGTTTTTAATTCTTCTAGTTTATAGTTCTTAGTTCTAGATCTTAGGTTCTAGGCTCTTAATTTCTAATTCTAATAATTCTAGATTTCTTTCGATTCGTAATTTTTACCTTTTTCCTTTGGTTCTAGTTCTTAATTACTAGAACCAGTCCTTAGTTTTAGCTTTTAGTTTTCCCTTTTGTCTATTTCAAGTTTTAAGTTTTAGATCTTAATTTGTAGTTTCAATCCTATTTTACGCCCTAAACTTCATTTAAAATTTTTAGAGTTTAGGTTGTCATTTCGAATCTTAATCTCTAAGTCCTAGATTTTAATTTCAGTTTCAGTCCTAAAGTCACTAGTTTTGATTTCATAATTCTAGTTTATAGTTTTAAATCCCAATCCTTTAATTCCTTTATAATTCATAATTTTGATCTTTAAATCTATAATTTCTAAATTAAAAAATAGGTTTTCAATCCCTAGCCATCTGATTTGCCCAAGGGAGCTTACGGAGGGTACCCAGGAATGGGGCCAATCCTCCTTGGCACAACGGGCCAAATTTTTTTTAGATTTTTAGTCAAATTAGTGTAGACACCCAAATTTGGCTCAAGGCCCGATCGAAACACCTTTCGAGAGAAGTGCAATTCTGAGCTTTTGACGGTATGAATGGAACCCTTAGAAACCTACCCCGAACCTTTAAGAACCTACCCCAAACCTTTAGAAACCAACCTCGACCCTTAGAACCCTTTCCGAACCCTAAACCTAACCTTCCCAGGCAATAAGGAGGAGGGGTGCACCGGAACTAGCTACGATCCTCTGCAGTGACCAACTCCTATACCTTTGAAGAGTAGAGGTCGTCAGCTTTTCAACGGTCTAAGAATCGCCCCAATCGGAGGTACACGTCAAAAGATATGGTAAATCGAGCCCCAGTGGCAAAAAAAGGTAAAAACATGTGGGCCCCCTAGGGATTTGGCGTAACTAATAGTTGCGCTAGGCCATTTCTCCCCAGAAATGGCCTGGCACAACTAATAGTTACGTCAGGTATAACCTTCCTAGGATTTTAGCCTGGCGCAACTAATAGTTGCGCCAGGTTTAATTAAAGAAGCCCCACCCATGAGCTCACTTCCAGTGCAACGTTTTTCACTATTTTATCAGACATTTGCACCGGTGCAACTATTAGTTGCGCCAGGCATATGAACAGTAACTATGAGATTTTACCCCGAATTTCGTGTTTGAGGTTTGACTTGTTGACCACCTCGACCTTTGGGGTGTGTTTTGATAGTTCTGTTGCACCCATTCCTTACCTATTTGCAACCCTCCAAGTGGCCTAAAGCCTCACCCCATCATCCACCATTAGAACCACCTTCACACCTTTCCAAGCTCTCAAAATCCTAGGAAACCTTAGATTTTGGATCACCTAATTGCTAACCTCAATTAGCATCTAAGTGGCCTCCTAACCCACCCTTTTCCTATAAATAGAGCCCCCCACCCCTTAGTTTAGGGGTTGAGAAATTTGCTTAAGAGAGAAAGAGCTCAAAGTGAGAAGTTCTTCCTCCCTTTTGTACACTATTTTCATCCAAATTTCAGAACCTCCCAACCTCAATTCAAGCTTATTCTTGCATAAAAAACCCTTAGCCTAGGTGTGTGTGATCCCCTAGCCTCCATCCCCTACCTCTTAGCTTCAAGTCCTAGGAGTTAGAACCCCATTTTCCACCATACAAAGCCTTCAAGAGCTCATCAAAGCAAACCAAGCAAGGCTCTCCTACGGTGCTACAAGGGCCCGAGGGCTCCGGCTCTCCCCTTTTTTCTCCTATCTCTTTTCAGCATTCCCTACTCTTTCATTGGTGCCGTTACGCCGCCGAATTTTCGGTAGGAACGGAGGGGCACAAATAGGATTGGAGGCCCATTTGGGCAAGAGGGAACCGTTTCCTTGTCTTTTACATTATTTTATTTTTAGCCATAAGTAGAGACTACGTTAAGCGGGTTGATCGGGCGTCTAACACCTTCCCGATCGATAACCGAAGCCCCTACCCAAGAGCCTTTGGTGTGGACCGGATTCAGAGTCATATTTTTAGTAGTTAGGTGCTCATAAAAATGAACTAGGTATCCCGAGACACCGAAAGCTCCAGGTGGCGACTCTATATTTCATCGTTAGAGAGCGCATCGTCGTGACGGGATCGTATCTATTTTCATGGTTGCACAGATGGCAACTCTGTTGGGGAGTAGCTTGTAGAGCTTCCCCTTGAACTTGGCTTTTTTTTTTATTTTTACTAACATATTATTACTATTTTTAGTGTATTTTTGCTATTTTTATTTTACTCACCCCTCTCATTACGTAATTTACTTACCCCTACGTTTCGGCTTTAAATTTTAGCAATTTTTGCCTAGTCACTTGACTGGCATTGTAATATCCCAAAAATTTCACGTTAAACATTGACCTCAGGATCCGTGCCCGACTGGTCATAGGTTGACCATGCAGGAGTTCACTAGTTGACGTAGGATATGATGAATAGATGAGATGTGAGAATTTAAGTGAATGTGTGGAGGGTGAGATTAATCTGGAGTCACATACACCTATTTTTGGTGCATGTGCTCAATACACAAGTTAGAGGGGAGATAAAAGGGTTTAATAGCCCTAGTTTCTCTTTTGTTTGGTTGTTGAGAGAGAGAGAGAAGGAGAGCATAGTTAATGCAAGGAGTTAATGCCAGTTGAGGAAGGGGATTCAAGCAATTAACGCCGGATTCGATGCGAGAGATTCGCTAGAACCAAAGCTGGAACCCTAGCCTTTCCAACCCCTTGACCTAATCAATTTGAGATTGATTGAAGGTAAAATTTTGTAAATTAAATGCATAGGTTATAGAGGTTTAAATTCAGTCAAGAATGTTTAAAATGATAGATTAAGTGCTTAGAAAAATAGAGGAAAAAGAGTAGGAAAAGATTTGGAAGATCAGCCCAAAAGGGGGCTGAATCTGGCCAAATCGATTAATCGAAATTAGGTTTCAATTAATCGATTTTCGCCAAGAAGTTGAAAAGTCAAATAACCCGAACTCGATTAATCGAGCTGAGTTTCGATTAATCGACTGTGGATTTCGACTAATCGATTTAGGTGTCGATTAATCGACTGGGGACCTCCATTGGTTGGAGGAATGTAGTTTGGGGAAATCGACTAATCGAAATGGGATTTCGATTAATCGATTTTGGATTTCGATTAATCGATTTGAGATCGATTAATCGATTTTGGGAATTCGATTACTCGAATTGAGAACCGAATTGAAAGAGTGGAGAATTTCGATTAATCGATTTGGAATCGATTAATCGATTGGGAACCTCGATTAATCGATTTTGAGAATCGATTAATCGATTTGGAATCTCGATTAATCGATTTTGGGAATCGATTAATCGAATTAGATTCGATTAATCGACTTTGGAGTTCGATTAATCGGCTGACTTAATTTTTATTGACTTTTTAGTTTGACTTCAAGATTCTCGGAGGGTCTTGGACCTTCCTTGTTGCATCTTTAATGATGTGTTGCATGTGTTATATTGTACCATAGGTGGTACGTATGATCATGGGCACAAGGAGCCACGTGGGACCTTGATGCGTGATTTATTAGAGACTTGAGGTAGGGAACTCCTTGAACATATACTTTAATTTGCAAGAGCATGTATGTAGTGATATAGAACTCAATTTAAAACTATTTATTGCTTAAGGTTTTCGTGAAAAGGAAGTGTGTGTGTGTGACATCTATAAGAGTAATCATAATGAGCCATCCCCAGGGGATGAGGAAGTAAAGTAATAAGAGCATCAGGTGTGATGCAAGTGAATGGATACATCCTAGGGATGTATCCAAGATTGAATAATGTCTGATAAGGCCTAACTGATATAAGATAGCACACTTACACGGTGAATAACTATATGTAAAGCACCTGATATTTTTGTTATTTGAGGTTTGATAGGATACCCCACCGACGTGGCGGGATATCCACGACTGATGCGGCAGGATATCCGTGACCGATACGGCGGCGAAATCGTAAGCCAGTGCGGAGGCTTATCCGTACACAGTAAGCATACCCCAGGGGTGTTGAATTGGGATATGTTTGAAACCCCGCCACCGATCCCCAGGGGAAAGGGGTTTGGGTACTAATTGTATTCCCAGGAAATACGTTTAAAACTGTCTATATAGATGACGATGAAGGGTATCTCATCGGGGCTCGATGCTATATTGCTCGAGGATTACTTAAGTTGAAAGGTTAAGTTTTGCTTTAGGCCTATTCGGTGTCATTCATGATTAATTAAAAGACATGTGTAAACTACCAGTAAAATGTGATTCTTTTCAACTGTCTTCTCAGTAACTGCATAGATACATCATGCATGGCATATCATGGAATATATGTGAGTTTTAATTTATATGTTCACTGTATTTTGTTTCCTATTGAGCTAGGATGTAGCTCACCCTTTAGACTATACGTCGCAGGTCCACTATTAGCAGCTGTTGAGGACTTCTTCTAGAGGACTCCGTTGTGCATCTTTGAGAGTTTTTGTGAGCTTATTTGGTACGGCTTGGTATGTCAAGCCTTGTTCTATTAAACAATAAAATTAAACGTTGGAATTATTCTTTTGGGCGAACCATCCTTGATCAGCTATCATCGATGGTTCGGATCGGTTCTCCATTCATGCAGAGGCATGAAGGTAGAACTGTCTTTTGAGTAATATTTAAATGGTGATTTATTTTCGCAGTTTTATTTATTGTTCAGTTCATTATTGTTGCTTGATATATCAGTGTTCCGTGCTTAGTTAAGGGGCACGGTCAAGATGACGTGCTGATGGCACGGGTTTTGAGGTGTCAAAAATCGGGCTGTCACAGGCACCTTTTTTACTTACCCCTACGTTTCGGCTTTAAATTTCAGTAATTTTTGCCTAGTCACTTGACTGGCACCTTTCTTGCTTACCTACGTTTCGGCTTTAAATTTCAGCAATTTTTACCTAGTCACTTGACTGGCACCTCTTTTACTTACCCCTACGTTTCGGCTTTAAATTTCAGCAATTTTTGCCTAGTCACTTGACTGACACCTTTTTTACTTACCTTTACGATTCGGTTTTAAATTTCAGCACTTTATATTTCCCGCCTAGTCGCTTGACTAGCCCTGTCATTTTTTTTATTTATTTCTTGTCATATCCTAACAGTGGACGCCGGCCCGTAGTGGCGGCACGGGATAATCACCCCCGGTCTTTGAACTAAAAAAAAGAGAAAAGCTTTGAAAAAAAAATTAAAATTAAACTAAGTTAGGGAGCTTAATTAATTTGTTTTGCGGGTTAGATTTTCAAAGGGGTTGGGCTAGGTACACATACAAATACCCGGGTCTTAGTATGGCGGCAGCCCCTAGTAGTGATGATCCAGAAAAGTCTCAGCCCACCTAGTATCTGAGAAAGCACTTGCGCTAGAGGTATATCGGGTGGGTTCCCATTCCGAAGCTTAAAACCCTTGGAGAGCACGTTAGCGAGTTATACCGGACTCAAACCTGTTAGGTGTGGTGAGGAGCGAATCGATCACTAAAGAATAGCTCAGTTCCTAGAAGCCTAGCTTCCATAAAAACCAAAAAAGAGACTCATTCCAGGCATCAGTGGCTGCCATTTTTTGTTCTGGAGAAGCAGTTTTTGCCTGGCCCATGTATTAGTTGCGCCGTGTAAAAACACTGGAATTTATAGCTGGTGCAACTAATAGTTGCGCCAACTTTAAAAACCAAGATTTTACCTTGGCGCAACTAATAGTTGCGCCAGTGTAAAATTGCTCCCTTGCAACCTGGGCGCAAGTATTAGTTGCGCCAGGTCTGTTTACAGCACCCTAGCCTAAATCTGTGGCTTTCTTCACCTCTTGAGTCCCCCGATTAGTGTGTTTAGTACCTTGTTTGGACCCCGCCATCTCCGACACCCAATACGCCCCTGCCGGTCAAAAGAGGGCAACTTCTTTTTGGCTCATTCTGGGGGATTGGGTTGTTTGCCTCAATTTCCATGCCTTTAATAGATCGAAGGTTCTCCTTCGATTCTTCCGAAGTGCCTCGGAGTCTTAGCCGCGGGTCTTGAATTAAGGTACGAGAGCCTCCCGAAAAGGGAATTCCAAGGCCTTGGAACCTTTATTTTTCAAAAAATTTCATAAAATTCAAAAAATATATATAATCAAAACCCAAAAAAATATATATATAGTTTGTGGTGCCGACACAACGATATCATCTTGCCCTCCGCCGTCCCGTAGGGGAAGGAGGAGGATTTTTGGGCCTTATCCAAGGCACCCTTACCCGACCCGCTCCCAAAGAATGTCGTGGGTAGTGGACCCGGCCTACGCCGATCCCGACTCATCCCCGCCACATTCTCCAACCCACTCCCATTCGGGAGAATTCTTTTCCACCATCCCCCTCACCCAACCCCCTTTTACCGTTACCGGCCCATTTGGCGCCCCCATTTTCCCAACCACTACCCCCCAAAATATCTAAAATCCAAACCCCCATTCTCCATCTTTTGCCCAAACCATGCCAAGTCCAACTCATCTCCCATCCACATCCATACAAAACCCAAACCCATTTTCCTAATCCACATCCATGCCCCAATTCCCATCATCCCCCTATAGACCCGATCCACCCACATTCATATACACCACTTCCGCCCTATCCAACCCTCTGCAAAGTCCCCCATCCATCCGGGTCATGCCCATTTTTACCGGGGCCATGGCCAACTTTCCTCATCCCTCCTCATCATGCCCCCCATCATCCCAAAACATACTCAATACGTCCCCTTATCCACCCCATGCCCCCCACCTACCATGGCCATGCCCAATTTTTCCACATCCTCCATCCCATCTATACCCCTTCACCCCTTAAATCCCCCATCTCCCTCCAACCCTTCCTCCATGACCATGATGGAGGAGATGTTCCAAGCCTACTCCTTATGAACGGCTTCTCAAAACACCCCCCCTCTTTCACACCTCATGCCCATGAACCCATCCCATACCCTAGCTAATCTCCATGCCTCACTCTCCCATGGCCCCCATCAACCCCCCATAATCCACACCACCCAAACCCCCATTACCCACTTACCCCAAGGCCCCATGGCCCAATCTCCAAACTCCCACATACCCCAAGGCCCATTGGCCCAAACCCCCTTTTCCCACATATCCTAGGACCCCATGACCCAATACCCCACCACCCAAGCTTACCAAGGGTCCATGGCCTAGACCCACCAAGGGTCCATGGCCCAAACCCACCAAGGGCCTATGGCTCAGGGTCCATGGCCTAGACCCACTAAGGGCCCATGGCCCAAACCCACTAAGGGCCCATGGACCAGACCCACAAAGGGCCCATGGACCATACCCATCAAGGCCCATGACCTAAACCCACCAAGGGCCCATGGCCCAGACCCCTCAAGGCCCATTAGGCCAGATCCACCAAGGGCCCATGGGCCAGACCCATCAAGGGCCCTTGGCCCAAACCTACCCAGGCCCACTGGCCCACACCCACCAAGGGTCCATGGCCCAAGCCTATCAATGGCCTGTGGCCCAAAATGGCCAAGGGTTCATGGCCCAAACCCAAACCCCACACTCATACCATCCACAATACCCCCAACATTTAACCCAACCTTCACAGCCGGGTCAAAGTCATGCCTTACCTCAAACCCAATTCTCCCATGGCCCCACACCCCAAGGCCATCTCCAAACCTTCCCCCATACCCAATGGCCCTATCAGGCCCCGTCTCAAAACCAAATTCCCATCACCCAACAAATATTTCCTCACCCCCAATGGGCTCACCCAACCCCTACTCATGTCATTCACATCCAACCCATGCAGCAACAGGTTGAGAATCCCGTCCTCACTGCACCCTACATAGATCAGCAGTATGAGGAGAACGAGATCAGAAACAGTGAGGCCTATACTGGGGCTTTGACCAGCCTCAACCCCCCTCCCATAATTGCCCATCCCCTGATGGCCCAGAGTGAAGTCCAACTGACGACCGAGAAAGCGACCCCTGTATCAAAAAAGTCATAGCAGCTGAAAGAACAGCTAGACAAAATACAAAAATAGCTGATGAAAATGGGTGGTGCTGAAATCCACGCCACGGACTTCACAGACTTATGCCTGTTCGCTGAGGTCCCCCTGCCCCCCAAATTCAAAATGCCAGTCTTTGACAAATATAATGGCACGGGCAATCCTATTGCGCACCTGAAGTCCTACTGCGAGGACATGTGCCAATACGGGGAAGACGAAAGACTACTGATAAAAGTCTTTCAAACGAGTCTGACTGGGCTAGCTTTGAGATGGTTCACATCATTAGATCCATCTATGATGAAAACATGGAGGGACTTGACGCATCTCTTTCAAGAACAGTATGTCTACAATATAGACATTGAGCCACGTAAGTCCGACTTGGCGTATTTGAAGCAGAATCAGAATGAGACCTTTAGTGACTACTTGGGGCGATAGAGAGCATTGGCAGCTCAGGTCAGGAACAGAATACCTAATGATGAACAGATAGAGATGATTTCAAAGAACACTCTGCCAGTGATTTCAGACTTTTTGGTATATCAGCAGCAAATCAGCTTTGCTGATCTGGTGAGAAATGCCAACCAATGCGAGGACGCCATCAGGGAGGGGCGTCTGAATAAGAACGTACCAAGTGGACTCAGTGGGGTTAGAAGATTTTCAGAACAGAGGAACGAGAAGAGAACAGGGGGCGATGCCCAGAACATAGTCAACACCAAGACCAATAATAACACTACCCGGTTTCAATTTTTGGCAGCCCCATCAGCTCCTGTTAGGCCTGAGCAGATGCAAAGAATGGGGAATGGGCAAGGAATGCAAATGACCCTGGAATAGAGGAGAGCCTGCTATGACCGAGTCTTCACACCTCTTGGGCAATCTTTGAGCGTATTTTTTCCCCTGTTAGTAGAAAAGGGATTAGTGGCTATCTGCCAACCACAACCTCCTCCTCACTCGATCCCAAAGAACTATGACCCAAATACCCACTGCAATTTTCATCAGGGTCTGGGTCACCCTACTGATTGCTGCTTCCCATTGAAGCACGCCATCCAGGATTTGATCGATGCCAGGAAAATCATTCCCCCGGCACCTTCTCAGCATGCTAATATTCATCAAGTACCACTACCCCCACATCCTACCGGAGGAGCAGGTCCCAGACCCACTATCGAAATGATAGAAGATGAGGAGGAGTTTGAATTTGACCCAATATCAGTGTTGGGGGAATTATGTGGCACCATGGCTGAGGAATGATGAAGAAAGGAATGTTGGGGTAATTGAACCCCTAAATTTGTCTGAATATTTCCCCAACCCAACCCCATAATTTGAACTTTTGGATCTCCGGGCATACTTTCCGTCCACCACACCCATCAATTATATAAATATCAATACATACCAACCATACACCACAACCCCCATCAATTACCCTATAAACTCCCATGCCCCCAATCCTACACCCGCACCCACCAGTCATCAATGGCCTGCGTCCGCCCATTTCAACTACCACCATACACCACAACCCCCATTGATTACCCTTTAAGCCACCAGGCCCCCAATCCAACACCCGCACCCATCAATTATCAATGGCCTGCGCCCACTCTACCCAGTTCACCCCCACCACAATAATTCCACCACCGTCAATTACCTATGAACCCGGACCCCCATCTGCCGCCAACACCCGCCAGCTATCAATGGCCTACTTTTACCTCCTTCCCTTCAATGCCACCGCCCTCAAGCTTCACCACCCTCATTTGGCCCAATCTTTCCACCCAACCTGCTGCCACCGAAGTGAATCAAGTATTGCCTACACCTCCTGAGCCGACAGTACAAGTACCTTAAGAACCGGCAGCCATACCCTTTCAGCTCTCGGGACCGACATATGATCCTCATCAGGTCCTGCTAAGCTACGAACAAACAGATATCAATGCCAGAAGTAGCAGTAGAGAAGGGGCAGTAGATTTTGTTACCAGATCAGGGAGGATATCAAAGCAACGAAATAGCACAGAACCGAAGAAGACGAGAACATATACTGGAGACTCAGCTGAGAAGAATGCCTGCCCATATCACTATATGGGATCTATTAATGACATCCCTACTCCATTTTCAAGCATTAATGGGGGCGTTAAAAAATACGCATGTATCACTCCAAGTTAGCTTAGATGAAGTCGAGCAGATAATTGGTCAAGTGATGGCCCCAAATGCCATATCTTTTTCTAATGCTGATTTACCTGAGGAAGGAGGTAGCCACTCAAAATCTTTGAATATAACTACTGAGTCCGAAAATATGATTATCCCCTTGGTACTAATTGATAATGGGTCTGCATTGAATATATGCCCGTTGAGAACCGCCACCAAGATTGGGGTTGATCCGTGCATGTTAAGGCCCACCAGAACCAGCGCTAGAGGCTTTAACAATACCAGGAGAGAAATAATGAGAGAAGTTGATCTTAAGCTGTTGATAGGGCTAATGACCTTTTCCATCTTGTTTCAAGTCATGGATATCAAATCCTCATTTAATCTATTGTTGGGGCACCCGTGGCTACATGATGTCGGAGCCATATCTTTCACGTTGCATTAGAAACTCAAATTTATATCTGGGCATAAGATTATCATGATCATTGGAGAGGGGCACAGTGAGAAAGAAAATGCCACCAATAGTGTTGAAAAATCCAATATGCTGGATGTACCACACATCGCTGAGGACGTCGACCTCCACAGTTTTGAGTATGAGGTGTCAGCTATACTCCCAAAACCCATTGAGGGCATCATGTCTAAAACAGGAGGCGGTATGGTAGCGGCAGTGGCAATGCTCCAAAAGTGGACTATCAGAAAGGAAAGGGTCTAGGACCCAAATTACAAGGCAGAGGAGAGCTAGTTGTGGCTAAGGGACAAAAGTAAGATTCGGGCTAGGATATAAGCCCACAAAGCAAGAGGTCCGAGAGGCCAAAGAGAAAACCAGGGTCGCCGCGGCCGCAAGAGCTCGAGGAATCATCATAAAGGAGAAACCTCGCCCTAGGCCACACATCAGGGATTCCTTTGTCAGCGCAGGGTTCGTAAAGATCGATCGAAATGGGGCAACCCATTTGACCCCACACAGACCTATAGCCCTAGTCCATCCCACCAATCCCCAGATATCCCTTCCCAGCTTGGAGATAGATTTGGCCGCATTGTCCCTTTTCGAGGAACAACGGTCGGTACCTGAACAAACTCCCCCTGTGGTGAATCACCACAAAGCCGTGTTAACATTTGAGAATATCATCTCAGACGAAATGGGGATTAACATGATGGAAACTGACTCCAAGGAGCCATATCAGTCAGCACCCTCCATCCAATCAGGTAAAGGAGCAACCCCTCAGGTACGCAACTGGGCATCTTTGCCCCAAACCCTGGAAGCGGGGAGTGGCCTAACATTTGGCACCCGTTTCCCAAAAAAAAAACAACCTATAAAAAGTGAGATAAGCCTTTGGCAGGCAATACCTTGTGTATATAGCAACCCGCCTTGCCAAGGGTCCGTCTCCGAAGAAAACAAAAATCTCAAAAACATGGAAAAATATAAAATCCTAAAAACATTGAAAAAATCCAAAGTCCAAAAATATTGTCATTTAAAATTCTAGAAAATGTCATACAAAAGGATGCCTTAATCAAAATACCCATCCCACGTGAAATCGACCCCTTTCTTGTAAAAATACAAGAAGAGGTAGGGATCACGAGTCTGGACGAGGATGTCCCCTTCTAGGAGCTCCCTGATGAGAACCTTGA
Organism: Chloranthus sessilifolius; assembly: GCA_021018995.1. Lineage (NCBI taxonomy): Eukaryota > Viridiplantae > Streptophyta > Magnoliopsida > Chloranthales > Chloranthaceae > Chloranthus > Chloranthus sessilifolius. Next base: position 17,876,930 of record CM037591.1, on the reverse strand, counting down.
TCGATTTGCCGACTTTGAGCACGACCCTACCCCCATATTCGAAGAAACCGAAGACGTCAATCTAGGAACTGAGGAGGTTCCCAGGATAACCAAAATCGGAACGTCACTGTCTCCTGAGGAAAGAAAAAGCATGATCGACTTCCTTCGGTCATACCAAGACATTTTGCACAGTAAATGCGAGGGCATGCACTGCGGATCTTGATTTGGTTGAGCATGAGTTGCCCCTCTACCCGGATATGAAGCCAGTCAAGCAGAAGTTGAGACGTCTCAGACCCGAATGGATGCTGAAAGTCAAAGATGAGGTCATCAAGCAGTATGACGCAGGGTTTCTCATGGTATCCAAATACCCACAATAGCTAGCCAATATCGTACCTATGCCAAAGAAGAATGGAAAGGTCCGCATGTGTATCGATTTTCGCAATTTGAACAGAGCAAGCCCAAAGGACGATTTTCCACTACGACACATTGACATCTTAGTTGATAACACAGCTAAGCATGGGATGCTTTCGTTTATGGATGGATTCTCAAGATACAATCAGATCAAAATGGCAGAGGTTGATCTCGAGAAGACATCGTTCATTACCCCCTGGGGAACCTTGTGCTATCGAGTCATGCCATTTGGGCTGAAGAATGTCGGTGTAACGTACCAGAGAGCTATGACTGCACTATTTTATGACATGATGCACCGAGAGATTGAAGTGTATGTTGACGACATGATAGCCAAGTCACCGGAGCGAAGCGACCATCTGGTAAACCTTCAGAAGCTATTTGAAAGGCTGAGGAAGTATCGGCTACGACCGAATCCACAGAAGTGCGAATTTGGTGCTATGTCAGGGAAACTTCTAGGGTTCAGCGTCAGCAGGAGGGGGATTGAGGTCGACCCAATCAAAGTTAAAGCCATCATTGAAATTCCACCGCTGTCTACCGAGAAAGAGGTTAAAGGTTTCTGGGCAAAATACAGTATATCAGTCGATTCATTACACAGCTAACTCCAATCTGCACACTAATCTTCAAGTTACTAAAGAAGAATTCGCCCGTTGAATGGAATGATGATTGTCAGGCAGCGTTCGAAAAAATAAAAAGCTACCTCCTTAATCCACCAGTTTTGGTACCACCTGAGCCAGGGAGACTACTCTTGATGTATCTCTCCACGACGAAAGTTTTGATGGGATGTGTCTTGGGGCAGCACGATGAAACAGGAAGAAGAGAGCAGGCCATTTACTATCTGAGTAAGAAGTTTACTGATTATGAGACGCGCTACTCTCATTTAGAGAAAACATGCCTGGCTCTTGTATGGGCTAGTCAAAGGCTCCGCCACTACTTGCTATCTCAAGCCGTTCTGCTTTTAGCCCGAGTGGACCCATTAAAATACCTATTTGAAAAGCCAGCTCTCACTGGACGAACCGCACGATGGCAACTTTTATTATCTGAATTCGGCATCACGTACGTCACTCAGAAATTGATCAAGGGGCAAGCACTTGCTGATCATCTTGCTGATAATCCTTTACCTGACTATGCGCCGTTAAGAATCGAATTCCCAGATGAAGATATCTTATTCACGATGGAAGATGATACAGAAGAAGCAGAAGAATCATGGGTAATGCATTTTGACGGGACAGCAAATGTAGAGGGCCAAGGAGTTGGCGCCATCCTGATTTCACCAAAAGGATCCCATGTACCGGTCTCTATTAAGCTCAACTTCTCTTGCACTAACAATATGGCTGAGTATGAAGCTTGCGTCGCTGGTTTGCAAGAAGCTCTCGATTTGAATGTAACTCACCTTTGAGTATTTGGTGATTCACAGTTAATCATATGCCAGACGAATGGTGACTGGAAGATGAAAGAGGAGAAATTGATCCCCTGTCATGAACACCTCAAAGATCTGATAGCCTGCTTCCAAGATGTGACTTTCTCATACGTCCCCCGAATAAGGAATCGCTTTACCGACGCATTAGCAACTTTGGCGTCAATGATTGAAATCCCCTATGGTGTTGAGATGAAGCCGATCATGATCGAGCAGAGGAATGAGCTAGCCTTCTGCCTTCAGATTGAGGAACCTACAAAGCCTGATGATGAGCTACCTTAGTTCTCAGATATCAAGAATTTTCTCGAGACCCTAACTTTCCCAGAGGGTACATCCAAGACAGACCGACGAACCATTCAACGTTTAGCGGCAGGTTACGTCATTTGCGGGGAATGTCTCTACAAGTGATCATACAATAACATCTTACTCAGGTGCCTCACTGAAAGTGAAGTGGTCAATATTATGAAAGAAAGCCATGAGGGAGTGTGCGGAGCCCACGTCAGCGGTCATATGCTCGCTAAAAAAATCCTACGGCAGGGATACTTTTGGACCACTATGGAATTGGATTGTTGCAAACATGTTCAAAAATGCTACAAGTGTCAAGAACACTCCAGTCTGATACACGCTCTTGCCATTGATCTTCACTGCATGACCACTCCTTGGCCATTTGCTACCTGGGGCCTTGACGTTGTTGAAATGATTAATCTGAAAGCATCAAACAGACATCGGTTCATCCTCGTCGCTATTGAATACTTCACCAAGTGGGTAGAAGCGGCGTCATATGCCAATATCACTGTCAGTCACGTCGAGAAGTTTCTCAAGAATAATATTCTGTACCGATTTGGAGTACCTAAAGATATCATCACGGATAACGGCACAAACTTTGCGAATAAGCGCTTCCGAGACTTCTGCGAGCAATACAAGATCAAGCACCATCGCTCATCCCCTTATCTGCCTCAAACTAATGAAGCCGTGGAAGACGCGAACAAGACAGTCATCTGCATCCTTGAGAAAATGATTGTCACTTATCGAGATTGGAGCGAAATCCTGCCATTTGCTTTGTGGGCCTACCGAACGTCGATCCGTACCGTTACAGGGGTAACACCATTCTCCCTTGTGTATGGAACCGAGGCCGTCCTCCCACTGGAGGTTGAAGTACCCTCGCTCCGAATCCTCATAGAATCAGGCTTACCCGAAGCAGAGAAAAAGAGAGATCACGCTTTGATCAGCTGAACTTATTGGACGAGAAGAGACTCCTAGCCTTGTGTCACACTCAAGTTTACCAGGGGCGAATTGCACGCGCTTACAATAAACGTGTCCGCGGTCGAGATCTAAAGGTAGGAGACATTGTGCTGAAGAAGATCTTTCCATCCCTCCATTTCGATCCAAGAGGAAAATTTAAGCCGAACTGGGAAGGACCATACGTCATTCGAGAAGTGCTGTCGGGATACGCCATCCGCCTCGCCACCATGGACGGAGATCATCTTCTTGAGCCCATCAACGCTAGATACGTCCGACGGTTCTACTCTTAGCCTATCGCGATAAGTTAAGTATTGATAAAAGAGATACGTGACTGCTTAAGAACCACCCAAAAGAGGCCATCATTCCAAGCACAGTAGCCCAAAAACATCCCTAAAAATGATGATATCCTTTGCTATCCCATTTGAGCCTGGGCCTTTCTTTCAAGAAACCCATTCCCCCCAAAAAAATATATACGTGTACATATACCAATAAAAAGAGAGAAAAGATGAAGTAGAGTTACTATCAAAATTAAAAAAAAAAATCGAAAAAGTAAAACCTCAAAAAGAGATTGCTTGAAATGAAACAAAAAGAACAAAAAAAATGTAGAAGAATCACGGGGCATTTACAGTAAAACCCCCAAGGAAGAAAGTATGTTGAGAAAACTGAAGTCGTATCAAGAAAATCCTTTTAACCCAGCATACCTTCAAATCCTAACCTAACCCAGGGCCAAGCTACACCCAGAAGGAAGCCCTCTTTGTAGGTTCGCAAGCAGTCATAATATCTGTTAAGTCAACATGAGCCGAGTCGTGAGATGACACCAGAACCCCATCTAGCCGGCTATGATGGAATCGACATCTATGTCGTGGCTCTTAAAAAATATATATATATAATAATAAAAAGAATAAAAAATAAAATTAAAATACAAGCTCAAAGCAAGATAGACGTAGTGAAAACCCGAAAGGGCATTACGGGTAAAAACAGCGGGCTTGTGCGGACCAGGTGAAAACTCGAAAGGGCGCTTGGGGTAAGAGAGCTAAACCCATGGACGTGGTGAAAACCCGAAAGGGTGCCACGGGTAAAAAAGGGGGGGAGATAAAAAAAAAGAAAAAAAAAAGAGAAAAAGATTGACAAAGAAAGGTTTGAACTGATTGAGAAGATTGACGTTTGAGGAACCCTTTTGTTACTCTTCCTGTACCCTCTTGTTTGACTTGGCCACTCATGCTAGTTCAAATCGGGTCACGACCATAATTGCCTTTGTGAAACCCGCACTGTCAAACGTACGACTCGAGGCAAGGAGAAAGGTTTGACTCAATCAAAGGGATCAATATTCCGGCCGTGGTAAAATCAGGAAATCCACCCAGGACCGACTCCAAAGACAGGGTTCGACCAAGCTCAAAGGTGGACCCAGGGTTTCCCAAAGTATCACCCAATGATTAAGGCAAAAGAAAAAAAAAATATAATATATATAAACCAAAAATAGATCTATATAGATGTATATAACTGCTTTTTGTATCACTTATACCACATCCCAAAAAATAGTTGGTGTGATGACTAACGTGTTTTCCTTTTTACAAGTATAAAGCAAAAACAACAAAAACATAAAGAAAATATGTATACCAAAAATGTGTGAGTATCTGTAAAGGGGTTTTCTACGCCCCTTTTTTCTGTGTATATGATCTGTACACAAAGGTTTTGTGTGCAGGAAGGAGTTAATGGCCCAGCTCGCACTTCAAAGCGCTAATCTCAGCATAAAGGTCATCCTCTCGGACATTCCTCTCAGTCAGCCAACAACCATGCAGGCTCTTGAACCTCTTACGAGAAGAGTCGGCAGCTCCAAAAGCAACGCTCAGTGATCCCTTCAAACGGAGAACCTCGCTCTCCGCTGTGTCTGCTATAACCCTCTCGCATGCCAAGAGTTCTTGCAGGACCCTCTTCTCATCCACCAATAGCTCGATACGGGTTCAGAGCACCGCCTCTTTCTTTGGCCAGGGGCCTCTAGTATCAATGATCTCTAACAAATCTGGGCCATCAGCGGTAAGCCGCTCAGTCAACAGCCAAGCCTCGTACTCAGGAGAAGTTCTAACTGAGTCTCTCTGCTCAAAATCACACATCAGTGTCGACTGACACGTCTCCCAAAGAGCAGCAATCCGATCTATGTCCCCAGAGGATCCACTAGAAAAAATCAAATCACATAAAGGGGGTCTGGCGTCACAAGGCACCTGCTGAGGGCAGCCGAACTGACGCAACACCCGAAATGGGAAGTAGAAGGTGCTGCCAGTCAGTCCTAGGAGGGTGATGCCCTCATGGTCACTAGAATGAATCACTGGGAAGGCCCGGTCCAACCAAGGAAGCCTCCATGTCAGCTCAGCATCGACCAACCAAAGTCTCAGAGCCGACACATCACCTTGGGGAAGCAAGTGACATCTATCAAAAAAACATTGGGCCACCTTGCCTCGAGCAACATAAAAGCGGGGCACAAGCCCCAAAACGGCAAAATACTCACCCAGTCAGACCTGGAGCAACAAGGGGCATCCCCGAAGGCTCTCCACCTTGCCCAAGGCAAAAGAATCAAGGCTTCGGTATAGCTCGACAAGCACCAAGTGCATCATGGACCGGCCCACCTCCAGCTCCATCAAAATATCGCATACTACCAATGAGAAGCTCTCTTCCCTGGTGTAGAAGAGGATTTTAGAGATGAGACCAAGTGCTAGAGCTTTCACGTTAAAGACACTCCTAACCGGCAATCTTTGGAGGCTTTCATCACCGAAAAGTTCTTTGAGGAATTTCAGCGAACACCTTGTGGGCCCCCCGATGAGGCTCTTCTCATACTCAGATTTCTTCAAACCGAGAGTAAAGTGAACAGATCTGAAATACCCTGGCCTAGGCATAACTCTTGCAAGGTCCTTGTGAAGCTTTAGGCCAGACAGATTGGATAGCTCCTCGAGGGTTGGGGTCAGCTCCCGCTTCCCAAAATGGAATACATGGAGGTTCACATCCCAGCACGAAGCGGCGGCATGAAGGAGTTCCCACCGAAGAGGAATCTCTAGGAATGAAGGAAGGCGAGATAGCTCAAGGCGCTCCAAGTCGGCGAGCTCACTCTCGTTCAGACTCTTAAACCAAGCCGCCAGGACTTGGGCCCCAGGCCCAACAAAGAGGATAAATTGGCTCCGGGCCCTCCATGTAAGGGAGGGTTAGGAAGCGGATCCATGAACGTACAAGGATCTTTTGGGAAGATAAGAATCAATGTAGGGTGATGGACCCACCTTGGAAAAACAAGAGAAAAAGAGGCCGGCCAAAGGAGCCAAGTCAAACAAAAAAGAAATAATTTCTGAGCCAACTCGGGCATATAAGGCCCCACTGCCCCCTGGTCAAACCTGGCGCAACTAATTGTTGCGTCAGTGCATTGTTTTCCCGGTTTGGCCTGGCGCAACTATTAGTTGCGCTAGTGTAATTTCCTTGGAATTTTAGCCTACAACCATCTCAGGACCTAATTGAGGAGGGGATTTCTGCCCTTTTTGTTGGTTTTACATATATTTGCACTTCTGACCATTGATGGTTTGAGAATTACTTTGCTATATGCAGGATTGATCCTACGTTGAGGCATGCGACCCAAAAGGCCACTCTCTAAAAAGGCATTGAGCAGGCACATCCTGCAGAGAAACAGATTTGATACCAAGCAATCCGGGCGTAAAATCAAAGCAAGACCATCTCCCAAATGATAATAAAAATCAAACTTATTTCCAAAGTACCACACCAACCATTCTCCAAATTGTTTAAAATAGATCTAAAACAAATTCCAAAACAAAAAAAAATGTTGAAGGAAACTAATAGCCTATTCCTTGCTTGCCCCCTTGAACTTCTTACGACGGCGAGAGGAGCTCTGATAGGTCCTCCTATCCCCCACTCTAGACCACGCATGAGAAATCCTACTGAGCAGGGAACACGACTCCTTAGCTCGGGCACGCTGCAAGGTACAGTCAAAGACAAGATCAGTAAGGGCCAATGATAATGAAAAGAATGAGAGGAGTCGAGTAGCCATGTACTCACCGTCTCCACCTCCCAAAGCTCTGCTAGATGATGATGGTACTCCGCATATTCCATGGCCGAGTTGAAGTCCTACGATACAATATTCAATTGTTAGAACACCCCTGAAAGCATGTACCAAAGGAAACCAAAATAAAGGAGAAGTGGCTCATCAGAAAACTTGCCCCAGGGACCACCTCAGGAGGAGGGACGCGGGTCGCCTCAGCAAAGAGCTGTGCCTGTCGATCTACGTAGGCACAGAGGTCTGAGAGGAAGCCATCGTCAAGACGCCGAAAGGTCCCATAAGCTACAGATGGACCCCCACCAGGGACACCCGCCTGAGAGGTACCCGACGGACCAGCACCTGATGAACCCTCGCCCGAGGGACCTGCACCAGAAGGACCAGCACCAGAGGGATCTACCCCTCACATGTCAGCAACACTCGGCCCACCTTCACCGTCCGAACCATCCCCCGGAGCAAACTATGAACCAGACAAGAATCTATTCAGATGAGACCAAGGCCGAGTAAAAGTGAAAGAGAAACTAATCCAAGCTGAGAAGGAGTTACCTGACCAAGTGGGCCCTCGAACGCAAGGAAATTAGCGCTAGGGATAAAACGCGGCAGGATGAACCGGTAGGGTAGGCACTCATACCAGGCATGATAATCCCCAGGCACATGGAGAGCGTGAATGGGGATTGTTGAAGAAGGCCGTCGTCAGCTCCTCAATACTACCAGCAGGACTCCAAACGTCAACCGAGGGGTCCACGAGTATGGCATAGTAGCCCTGAAACTGGTGCACCACTCGCTACCCCAGATAGTAGCATCTGGCCCCCGCTCCATAGAAGAAGACGATGCGACGATTGTTGAATAGGCGGGAGGCACCCACGGCCGCTCGGTCCCAGAAGGGGGATGTCAGATACGGATCAGGGAGGATCTGCTCAAAGACAAAAGGCGAGAGAGACCAAGTAAGCAACACCTCAATCAAAATAAATGTCCAAGCTGAAAGTAAACAAAGGTTGAAAAATTATCACCTGCTCGGGGACCATCAAGTCAAGCTAGGACCTTATGCCCATTTCCAGGTGCTTTAAGCCCACGTCATGGCGTCGGGCCTGATGACAGTTGCTGAGGAGGGGATAGGTGAGCACCTCCGAGAAAAGGAGTGGGCGTCCAGGGTGGAAATGCTCACCTCCGAGAAAAGGAGCGGGCGCCCAGGGTGGAAATGGTGATATCCCCATACCTAAAAAAGGGGCATTGCACAAGATCGGGTCAGTAGCACATATGGATCAGTCAAAAAATGATGATAAATAAATGATAGTGATGGCAAAAGCAAAGGAAAGAAGAATTACCTCCAGGGTGGCCCAAAATCCCACGGCGGACTTCGAATCCCCGGTCGTAACCCGAGATAAGTTGTACATCAGCCAGGCGTATCCCGCCCCTCCCCAGTCATGCTTGGGAATGTCGCCCCAATTATCCATCACGCTCAACAAGGCCAGGCTGACTCGTCCCCCGCTGGAATTTGTAAAAAGGGTCTTGCCCAGTAGGAGTAGGAGGGTGATGCAAGCTAAAACGATCGCCCTCTCTGGTGCGATGTAAAGCACCCGGTCTGGCTGGCCCAGGTCCACCAACTCATCAACAAAAAAGAGGGAGGTCAGCCAGGACATCTTGACCTCTGTGCCATGGGTCTGCCCACGAGGAGGATAGGCCCCGATCAACCGAATAATGTCCTCCCGGCTCGGTACCGCCAAAGTAGATATCGGGACTCCCCCTATCCTAATGCCAGTAATCATGGCCCAGATCCAAGGCGTCGGCCAACAGACGCAAGATGTGGAACATCATGGTCTCGGGACGAAAGCTCTCGATGAGGGCCTTCAGATAGGCGCGGCCCTCATGGCGAAGCGGAGACAAGAACTCCCCAAAGCCCACCTGCTCCAACAAGACTTTCACCACAGGGGAGACATAAAGGTAGAACTCGTGGAAGTCGAGTCACCCCCCGCGGAACACAATGTTGGGCAGCTCCTGCACCCAAAGAAATACACATCAGATGACAGAGGTCAAGAAAAAAATTGCGCAAAGGAAAGAAATTGAACCTATCTTTTACCTTGCCCGCTATTCTGAAATTTGAGATATGGGTGTACTACTGATACAAGAGGCCAACCCGGGCAGCCTCGCCCTGCATCTCAAGCTAGGGGCCTGCTCTCCGCTCCACCCAGACGAACTGCTCCCCCCGCGGGCCATACACTATCTCGGGCCCCTCCTCGTGGCCCTCCTCAGGAATATGCTCACCCTCACCCGACATGCTAGGGCAACAAAATAGTCACATCAAAATAGAATAGTGATAAAAGAACCATTTATGTGCTACAGGCCAGGGAAAAGTAAGTATGCTCATCCATTCTCTATTATTTTCAAAAAAAAGATACACACACATAAACAAAAAAAAGAATCCCTTTTTAATAGAAGGAAAACGCAAAAAATTCCCCTCCCTTTTGTCCTCAAAAATAATGAAAATAAAACAATTATCCCCCTCTCTATCTTTGAAAATAAAAATAAAAATAAAAATAAAAATAAAAAGAGAGAAGAAAACACAACAACAAAAAAATCTTTTTATTATGCCCCTAAAAAAAAAAAAAAAGAGGAAGTCCTTTTATGTTTGAAAAAAAAAACTAACTAAAAAAAAAAACCCTTTCTCTTAGGCCCATAAAAAATATATATATATAATAATAATAATCCAACACAAAAGTAAATAAATAAAAATAATAAATCAATTCCTCAGAGAAAGACGACCGAGGCCCACAGGCATCTCGGTCCTACATAAAAAAAAAAACAACAACAAAAACAACAAAAAAAAAAACCAAAAAAAAATGAACCTCTTTTTCCTTAGTTAATTTGCAAAAAACAAAAAAAAAATCATTTTCGTTAATTAAATTTCCAAAAAAAATAGAAACCAAAAATCCCTTTTTCCTAATAAATGTTAAAAAAAAAAAAACCTTGCAAATGGAACAAAACAAACAAACACAAAATAAAATCTCTTCCATGTGCACAAATAAAAACAGTATATATATATATATATATATATATATATATATATATATATATATATATATATATATATACATTAGGCACCAATAAAATCCATAAGATAACAAAAGTAAGGCATCATTTGTAAAATACCACCAACACATCATCAATAAACATGTGTACAATAAAAAATAATAATAAATAATAAACCATTACTCATTAAAAAAAAAATGCAAGGTCATGATCATATTTGCATGAAAAAGCAAGAAAAATCAAGAAAAAGGAGTTTCAAATGGTTACCTTGTGAAGAAGGAGTCTTTGCTCTAGCGTGAGCCTGCGATCGATCCGCAAGCGAAACAACGGCAATGGGCATGCGTAGAGGCAAAGTAAGGAACCCTAAGGGGGGGAGCGATTTTCGGTTTCAAAGAGGAAGAGAGGGGGGAAGAATTCGAAATGATGCCCCATAGCCCGAGTTCGGGCAGTTTTAACTACCCAACCAAACCTGGCGCAACTAATAGTTGCGCCAAGCAAATATTTGCCTTCCTTTGGCTTGGCGCAACTATTAGTTGCGCCAGGCTATCTTTGCTCAGAGTGGCTGGCGCAATTAATAATATGGCACTTAGGTCGTTCCGTGTCTGCACGGCGGATGGGAAAATCGGTTACCCCACCTTTTGTTGTTTGATCTATCACTCCCGTCAGATGCACGCGCCCCCAAGATGGCGTTTCGATCATCCTTCGACTTGCCAAGGAAGCCGTGCTAAAATAACGGTGGACCGGGGTCCACAGGCACCTCGTTCCTACATAAAAAAAAAAATCAAATCAAAAAATCCCTACAGAGAAGTCAGAAGTATTCACAAAACTTCACATAATTCCAAAAAAATTCACATAATTCCAAAAAATTTACATAATTCCAAAAGGTTCACATAAAATAATAGCTTTTAAATTCCAAAAAAAATAAATAATAATAGCTTTTAAATTCCAAGAAATAATAGCTTTTAATTTCCAAAAATTCACATAAAATAGAAACTTCAAAAAAAAAAAAAAAAAATCATCACACAAAATAACAGTCAGAAAATTCAAAAAAAAAAATCACATAAAATGATAGAAAAACCAAAACAAAAAATATTTACATTCCCCACAATGCGCACAAGCATAAAGCGGTAAAATGTCAATATGTTATCAGCAATGTAGCTGTGCCACATTAAAGTCTTGAGTCGGAGGTTTGCCTCGAATCATTGGATCCTGCCTTAAGGCAGGAGCAACGGTGTCGGTCTCGGTCAAACAATCAATGTTTCGATCGAGTCAACTCCACTGCTAAATCTTTGCAACGAGCGCTTTGTTTTGGACTCACATGAATTTAAGCGTCTTAAAGATTCGGATTCTTCGTTGAAGAAGGTCAATCGTTGGTTGAAACCAACCTGTTAAGAAAGAGATTACATATCAATCAAACTATGTGCAACCATGCATTCAGAAGGGTTCATTTCCCTTTTATTTTCTGCAGGCTTAAAACCTGTATGGGCAGCGATATCCCTATAAAGTGTACGCCATGCATCTGTGTATCTGTATGATGGTCGTTTGTCCTCGTAAATTATACCCGGGCGGGTCTGGGTTGGGGCTTCCATCGCCTTTATTGTTGCTTATTACCCCTGATGGGTGCATGATTATGTATAGTTAATTGATGATTATGATCATTATCAACAGAGGTCAGGATTGGATGCCCCCTTTTGGGAGGTGCCCAATGTTTGGCTAGATCTGTTCAAGGAAGTAGAAACTGGATACTCTAGGTTATGCTGAGTTGAGGCATGCTTTCAGAAAAATAGCACGTACTCCTAAAAAGCATTGTGACATCTATTCACTTCACTCGGGGGGTCATGCTAAATAAACTTTGGGATCGATGGGTTCGCCCAAAGATCTCGAACCCTGCTTTCAGCAGAGGCACCCGCGAGTAATCCAATGAGGTCATCAAATGCCTTGTAGGATTGGACGCAAACTTTGGAGCCTTGCGTATGTTTACTTCGCTCCTATCTTTGAATGTGGGTCGATCACCCCTCTTACTTACGAAACTGTTGTATTCAGAATAAATCTCAAACATCAATCACCTTCAAATCATCTTGAGAAGCGAACGTTTTTTTCGACTAACGGGTTTTCGCAACTCGAGAGGCAAACGTTTTTCCCAGCTATTGAGCGTTCGCAACTCATTCCACCTCGGTTTTGCCCAGTAATGTCGCTAAGAGCTTGATAACCGATTACCTCGAGAAACGAATGATTAGCCTTACACTCCAGGGCTTTCGTTTGCTCACCATGTTACTCACCTGATGTTTGAAGTTCGTTCTGAATACAGCGGACCCGCCAGTAATGCCTTGGGCCTCTTCGGATGTCTCTTTTCTTTGACATACGATCATTAGTGATCGGATACCAAAGAGGGGCATCTGTAGACACCCAAATTTGGCCCAAGGCCCGATCGAAACACCTTTCGAGAGAGGTGCAATTATGAGCTTTTAATAGTATGAATGGAATCCTTAGAAACCTACCTTGAACCTTTAAGAACCTACCTCGAACCTTTAGAAATCAACCCCGACCCTTAGAACCCTTTCTGAACCCTAAACCTAACCTTCCCAGGCAATAAGGAGGAGGGGTGCATCGAAACTGGTTATGACCCTCTGCAACAACCAACTACTATACCTTTGAAGATTAGAGGTCGTCAGCTTTCCAACGGTCCAAGAATCGCCCCAATCGGAGGTGCACGTCAAAAGATATGGCAAACCGAGCCCCAGGGGCAAAAAAGGTAAAAACATGTGGGCCCCCTAGGGATTTGGAGCAACTAATAGTTGCGCCAGGTTCAACAGTAGTCCCCACCCCCGCTAGCTCACTTCCAGGCACTGTTCTTTACTATTTTACTGTACATTTGCCTTGTGCAACTATTAGTTGCGCCAGGTATATGAACAGTAACTATGAGATTTTGCTCAGAATTTCATGTTTGGGGTTTGACTTGTTGACCACCCCGACCTTTGGAGTGTGTTTTGATAGTTCTGTTGCACCCATTCCTTACCTATTTGCAACCCTCTAAGTGGCCTAAAGCCTCACCCCATCATCCACCATTAGAACCACCTTCACACCTTTCCAAGCTCTCAAAATCCTAGGAAACCTTAGATTTGAGATCACCTAATTGCTAACCTCAATTAGCATCTAAGTGGCCTCCTAAAAATAGAGCCCCCCACCCCTTGGTTTAGGGGTTGAGAAATTTGCTTAAGAGAGAAAGAGCTCAAAGTGAGAAGTTCTTCCTCCCTTTTGTGCACTATTTTCACCCAAATTTCAGAACCTCCCAACCTCATTTAGAGCTTGTTCTTGCATCCAAAACCCTTAGCCTAGGTGTGTGTGATCCCCTAGCCTCCATCCCCTACCTCTTAGCTTCAAGTCCTAGGAGTTAGAACCCCATTTTCAACCATACAAAGTCTTCAAGAGCTCATCAAAGCAAGCCACACAAGGCTCTCTTACGGTGCTACAAGGGCTCAAGGGCTCCGGCTCTCCCCTTTCTTCTCCTATCTCTTTTCGGCATTCCCTACTCTTTCATTGGTGCCGTTACGCCGCCGAATTTTTTGTAGGAACAGAGGGGCACAAATAGGATTGGAGGCCCATTTGGGCAAGAGGGAACCGTTTCCTTGTCTTTTACATCATTTTATTTTTGGCCATAAGTAGAGACCGCGTTAAACGGGTTGATCGGGTGCCTAACACCTTCCCGATCAATAACCGAAGCCCCTACCCAAGAGCCTTTGGTGTGGACTAGATTCAGAGTCATATTTTTAGCACTTAGGTGCTCATAAAAATGAACTAGGTATCCCGGGACACCGAATGCACCGGGTGACAACTCTATATTTTATCGTTAGAGAACGCATCATCGCAACGGGATTGTATCGATTCCCACGATTGCACAATTAGTATATTTACTTTAATTAGAGTTTCAATAGAATTAATATATTCCTAATTAGTTTCAGTAGGATTAACATATTTGCATTCCTAGTAGAAGTAGGAGACCCTTTTTAATTAGACTCTTAGTAGAATTAGGAGACCTTTTTTTTAACCAGATTCCTAGTAGGACTAATAAGCCAAGCCAATTAGAACCCCAGCAGGATTAGAAAAAACCAAACTAGTTACGCTATAAGCAACTCACAGCTGCTGACGTTAGCTGGCCAACGATTCAGTAAAGGAGTTCAACCTGCAAGCCCCCCGCTTCCCTTTAAAGCGTGATCAATAACATGTTACAACGTAGATAAATATCTGCAGCTGGCGATCGCATCACCCATTTACTTTCCATTTAATATTCACCTATTTAATTTCAGTAATTTAATATTTCCTAATTTATTACTCCATCATCGCCTTTGCCAAAGTCCACTTGGACCAAATTGGGCCACTCTTTCCCGAGACCGAAAGGAATAAAAAAAAATGCATACCAACAATATTGTCCTCCCCTAGATTGACTGCAGGTTGAGTAAACTCCGAACACGGTGTAGGAATCGATTTCCTACCCGAATTTTCCCTCTCTTCCAACAACTTTGGACATTCCTTCAAAATCGTCCAACAATGTTTGAATTGAAAAGAGACTTTATTCTTTGCGTTATATAACTCTTTTGTTTCAGCAATCTATGTGATTAAAAGGTATACATTAAATATATAAAATAACAAGTGATGAAAATTTAGATACACAATACATGAACTCAAACCCAAGAGTCAATAGAGATTTTACCTTGTCTGCTTGAGTCAACCCACTTTGATGCACCAACTCAATTTGAGCCAAACATTCATAACTTATTGACCACCTTCTGAATTGTTTGCCAATGATTACTTAGTGATACTTGATTGCATGATGTATCAAAGTCCTCTTTAGCGTGGTAGTTAGAATAAATTCTAGACCAATATGCACTCTTTGATTGTTCAGTTCCTCGTATAATGCTTGTAGAAGTATTTACCCACGCATCTACTAGGAGTATATCTTCTTTCATGCTGAAACTTCTAGTTCGTGTTTTCTTTGCACTAGATTGTTGTTCAACTCTAGGGTCAGACGGACTATCGTTTCGGTATGGAGATCTCAATGATTCATTATCAGCGTAGGAACCCTCATTTAAGAGATTGGTTAAAGACATGTTCTCTTCCATTTGTGATTCCATTCAACTTTTAGATTTTCATTAACATCTCAACCTGGAATAAATAAAACAAAAAAGCACAACATATCAAATAAAGATATGCCATTTATCAAACAAATAACCCAATGGATTAGCCTTCAAAACCAAAAACCTTATCAAACACATAACCCAATTGAGCAAGCCATTCAAAACCCAAAATCAAGCAAACAAAGATTTTCCATTTATCAAACAAGTAAATGGAATTAGGGCTCCTGGTGTAGTAGCTAGGCTTATGGGTTTAGATTCCTTGCCTACTTCCAGCATTATTGAACAACCGATGGTGAAGGTAATGGAATTGGGACAACTGATGGTGAAGGGAATGGAATTAGGGTTCCTCGAATTAGACTATATTCTTCTTCAATTCATGATGATGAATTATATAAAATGAGACTAGCATATCTCTGGTTTCAAGTTTGGAAGAAGAAAACAAATTATAAGCAAACAAAACTCGAATAAGAGTATTTGGGACCCATGATTTGAAATTTTGATTTTTCTTATATATGGCCATTACTGAGATCGTTTCATAACATTTCAGGCATGGAAGGCTTGCATCAAGCAAGATACATGTAAATTGCAATCTTGACGTTCAAATAGTTACGTACCAAAAAACAAAATACTGTAGTAATGTAGACACCCAAAATTGGCCCAAGGTATGATTGAAACATACTTCAAGAAAGGCGCACCCCCGAGCTTCCGAAAGCATTCCCCAAATCCTTAGGAGTCATCCCAAAACCCTTAGGAGTAATCTCAAAACCCTTAGGAATCTTGCTGAACCATTAGGAATCAACCCTAGCCTTCCCAGATCCATTAGAACCCTTCTCGGACCAGTTTTAAACCCTCCTGAACAACGACTAGAAAGAAGAGTTCCAAAGTTTTTATAGATAGTTTTCTAAACTAAGGCCTATACTATTAGAAAGTAAAGTTTCCCATCTTTCCAACGAGCTAAGAATATCTTAATTTGGAGTTGTACATCAAAAGTTATGGCGAAATGAAGATCGCAAATTTGTTCAGGAAATTACAAAATCAGACCCATATAGTGCTAGTTTCTAACTAATCAAAATAGCTGATGAAAAGAGGAATATCACAGTTTTTATAAATAGTTGTCTAACTTAAGGCCTACATCATTAGAAAGTAGAGGTTCCTACCTTTCCAACGAGCTAAGAATCGCCTAATTCAAAGTTGTATATCAAAAGTTATGGTGAAATGAAGATCGCAAATTTGTGCAGGAAATTGCAAAATCGGGCTGGGCCCCTGAGGGTCTTCAACTTCTAACAGTTTGGGCCTGATTTTCCTTCAAAAAATGGTTAAAATTGACATTGAGGGTTTGACTTGTGGACCATTCCAAAGTCTGGGGTGTGTTTCTTTAGGACCCTAGTGACCCTATTAGCTTAAGTTATCACCCTTTCGCCATTCAAGTCACCACCCTATCATCTACCATTAAACCCAAATCCCTCTTCTCAAAGCTTTAAAAAATCTTAAAAACCTTAGATTGCCCATTACCTAATTTCTAAACCTATTAGTGACTTAACACTTCACTAATTACCCATTCCTCTATAAATAGAGAGCCACCCCCCCTTGTTGAGGGCTGGAAAAAAAACTCTAAAGGAGAGAAAAGATTAGAGTGCCCTCCCTTTTAGCATTTCACACACAAAATTCCAGAACTGAGATTCATCCTCTACCATCCATTTTCACCATAAATCCTTTAGATTTAACTAGGTCTACCCCCTAGCCTTCTTCTCCTACCTCTTAGCCACCAAGCCTTAGAGATTAGAACCCTTCCCGCGACCATCAAAGCTATCGAAAGCTCATCAAGCGCAATCAAGCGAAAGTCCACATCAGTGCTACAAGGGCCTGAGAGCTTTGGCTTTCCCCTCTATTCCTCTACCTTCTTGCTTTTCCTCTATCCTAGAATTAAACTGTTACGCTGCTCAAATTTCAGCAAGCGGGAAGGGCTCAATAGGATCAGTATGCCTTCGGGCAAGGGGAAGTGTCGCTCATTTTCTTATCTTTTTATATATACAATTATATAAATATAAATATATGTATATATATATATATATATATATATATATATATATATATATATATATACACACACACACACACACACATCCAAATAGCCATAGTAGAGACCGCTTAAGAGTGGGTGGGTTGGGTGCCTAATACCTTTCCGATCGATAACTGAAGCCCCTACCCAAGAGCCTTTGGCGTAGACCGGAATCAGAATCATATTTTTGACACTTCAGTGCTTATAATATTGATTTAGGTTTCTCGGGACACCAAAAGCTCCGGGTGGTGACTCTAGTTTTATTACGAGCGCATCGTCGCGACGGATCATAAAAAATCCACGGTTGCACAGATTGCGACTCTGATGGGGAGAATAGAGCTTCTACTTAAAGTTGACCCTTTTTGCATGTGTTTTTCTTCTCTTTTCTAACCTTTTTGCTTTCTTTATTATTTTATACTTACCCCTACTTTTTTGTCATTTACACGCCTTAGCCGATCGGCGGGCCTACTGGAGCATTATTTTTACTTACCCCTACTTTTATGTCATTTACACGCCTTTACCGATTGGCAGGCTTACTTGAGCTCTTTATCACCTTAGGGGATTAGCGGGTTACTTGATAGTTTAGTTTCTTTTTTGTCATTTAAACGCCTTAGCCCTTTGACGGGCTTACTTGCGCATTTACATTTCTTTCAATCATATTCCATCAGTGGACATCGGCCTGTAGAGGCAGCACGAGATCATCACAACCCGTTTTTGAACGATAAGCAAACTCTCTTTTTAAATTGAATTTAAAATTAAACCTTAAAAATGAATTAAGGGACTTAAATCAATTTTTTGAGGGGGTAGATTTTAAAGCGTTGGGAATTTAGGCAAAGATACAAACGTCCTGATTCTTAGTACGGTGGCAGCCCCTATTGGTGATGATCTCGAAAAGAACCACTCCATCTAGTATCTGAGAAGGTGCTTGCACTGGAGGTATATCGGGTGGGTGACTGAGTAGGTTACAAAGCTTAAAACCCATGGGGAGTACATTTAGTTGCCCCGAATCAACCTTGTATCCCTAGGATCGGAGAGGAAGGACCCGTTACAACAAGGAAATCAGTCCCCGGAAGCATCGCTTCCAGAAAACCAGAAAAAGAGACTAATTTCGGGCTTGCTGTCTTGCTGTCAATATAGGCATATACTTTGTTTGTGCTTGGCGTATGTAAAATACACGCCAAGCCACTTTTTTCCAGTAGTGTTCTAGCGTGTATATTACACACGCCAAGGCCTTTTCTTTCTAGAACTACCCTGGCGTGTATAATATGCACACCAAGCCAAAATCTTCATATTTTGGCCTGGCACATGTAATACACACGCCAAACCTGTTCTGGGCTAGGCAACTCGAATCTGAGACCTTTCTCACATCCCTGAGTCCCCCGCTTAGCGGTTTAGCATCTCTAATAAATCTCGCACTCTTCGACGCCCAATATGCGCTCGCCGATCAAAAGATGTCACCCTCTTATTGACTTTTTCCGAGGGATCGGGTTATCACGTGGATTCTCGTGCCTTCACATAGATCAAGGGGTTTTCTCTTTGATTCTTCTGAAGTGTATCGGGATCCCACCGCGGGAAATATTTGGGGTGCGAACGCCGCCTGAAAAAGGAATTCCAAAGGCCTCAAAACTCAATTTATAAAGGTTCATTTGCTTTATCCAAAAACTAAAAAAATCAAAATCAAAATCCAAAAAGGACTTGTGGTGCTGGCACAACAGCATCGCCTTACCCTTCGCCATCCCGTAAGGGAAGGAGAAGACGGGTTTTTGGTCCTCACCCGAGGAACCCGTATCCAACCCGCCAACAAACCATGTCGTGGGCGGTTGATCCGGCTTATGCCGATCCCGATTCATCCCCTCCATGTTCCCCAACTCACTCCCACATGGAGGAAATCCCCATTTCTGATTTTCCCACCCAATCCCGATTCGATGTCACTAGACCCTTCGGTGCACCCGTTTTTCCATCCACACCGATCCAAAATTTGCCTATCTTTCCATGCACCCAAAAATCCATCCACATCTACCCCACATCCACCTCAATTTTCACCCCATTTCCCTTCAAATCCAAACAATCCTAATTTTCCTCCCTCCACCATCACTCAAAATCCATCCCATCTTTCTTCCACCGCCACTAAAAATTTATCCCATTCCCCCTCATTTACCCAAGCCATGCCCCATTTTCCCTCCACTTCAAATCCAACCACACCTCATTTTCCTCCCATATCCACTACTCATACACCCCAACTTCCCTCCACATCCAATCCAAATTTTTCCTCCACATCCAATCCCAGCAACCCCCATTTTCCTACATACACCCAAGCAATGCCCAATTCTCCCCAATCCCCTCAAAGTATACCACATTTTCTCCCATTCACATCCAATCCAATGCCCACCTTTACCTGAGTCATGCCCAATTTTCCCTCCACCCAAATCATGCCCATTTTTTCTTCCACTCCAAATGCACCACAATCTCCCCCTACAAATCCCAATTCACCCTGCTTTCCTTCCACATCCAACATACCCGATTTTCTCCCATCCTCACAAACCATGTACAATTTCCTCACCTCTACCTGGGTCATGCCTAATTTTTCCCAATCTATCCAAACAATGCTCATCATTCCCTCATCAACCATGCACAATTTTTCTACCTCTACCCAGATCATGCCTATTTTCTCCCATACATTCCCTCATTAGGTGAGCCATCCACTTTCAACCCCATACCCGACCCCATGTCCATGATGGAGGACATGGTGAAAGCCTACACCATTTGGAAAGCCTTCCAAAGCCATCCTCATCCACCCCAAATATCCAATCCCCAACAAACCCTTCAAAATCTCAATCTCGACACCCCATTCTCTCAAAATCCTTATCAACCTTCCATTGTCCATACCATCCAAGGAACCCATCAACCATGGGGCCATTTGAGTGGGTCTCAAGGCCCTGCACCCTATACCCAAGCCCACCAAGGCCCAATGGCCCAAACCCACCAAGGCTCAATGGCCCAAACCCATCAAGGTCCAATGGGCCAGACCTACCAAGGCCCAATGCCCATTGCCCTATAACCAAGCCTATCAAGGCCCAACATCCCAAGCCCACCAAGACCCAAACCTGGGAGCTCCATTTCCAAATCCTTCATCATTCCCCCAATATCCCACATTTACCTATACCCAACAGGCCCCCATTCCCCTTCAGATAATACACCCTCTCTTCCAATCCCTCAATCTTGCTTGGGCCCTGCTTATCCACATTCTTCACACCTAACTCAATATGAGAATCCATCCCATACATTCAACCATCCCCAATATACTCATCCAGTCACTCCCCAACTAAATCCTCATAATATCCAAAATATACAATGGCCTCTTCAGGCACCTACCCAAAATCCACCATTCACTCATCTCGTCACCCCACTAGCCACTCATCAAAGTTTCCCCCAACCCCAATGGCCTCATCAAGCACCTGCCCAATACATTCAGAATCAGCAGGATAACCTCACCCTTTCTCCACCGTATGTTGATCAACAATACGAGGAAGAAGAGGTCAGAAATAGTGGGGCCTATGTACAGGCATTCGTCAACTTTAATCCCCCACCACCCACACATACCAATCCCCAGGACATCCAAAATGAGGGGAGACAACATCTTGAGGGAACAGCCCTAGCCCCACCATCCAGAGAATCCAAGTAGCTGAAAGAACAAATGAATAAAATCCAGAGGCAGCTAATGAAGTTAGGGGAAATCGAGATTCATGCCACAGATTTCTCATATTTGTGTTTATTTTCCGAGGTGCCTTTGCCACCTAAATTTAAAGTATCGTCATTTGACAAATATAACGGCACCGGCAACCCCATCGCACACTTCAAGTCCTACTGTGGAGATATATGCCAGTATGGGGGAGACGAACGACTCCTTATCAAAGTGTTCCAGAAGAGTCTTATGAGCCTGACCTTAAGGTGGTTCACTTCGTTGGAACCTTCAATGATCAAAACTTGGAAGGATCTGACCCACTTATTTCAAGAGCAATATATCTACAACATAGACATTGAACCCAAAAAATCGGACCCGACCCGACTAAAGTAGAAGCCCGATGAAGCATTCAGTAATTATCTTGGGCGGTGGAGGGCACTGGCATCTCAGGTCAGGAACAAAATATCCGATGATTAGCAGATCAAGATAATCTCAAAAAACACCCTTCCAGTCATCTCAGATTTTTAGTATACCAACAACAGTCCAACTTTACTGACTTGGTAAGGAATACTAATAGTTGTGAGGACGCAATTAAAGAACGATGTTTGAGCAAGAATGTGTCCAATGGGGCCAGTGGGATCTGAAAGTTCGTCGAACAGAAGACTGAGAGAGGAGCAGGGGCAAAGGTATAAAATATAATGAACATACAACCCAA
This sequence comes from Chloranthus sessilifolius, assembly GCA_021018995.1. Taxonomy (NCBI): domain Eukaryota; kingdom Viridiplantae; phylum Streptophyta; class Magnoliopsida; order Chloranthales; family Chloranthaceae; genus Chloranthus; species Chloranthus sessilifolius. The sequence goes on along the minus strand of CM037591.1, from coordinate 17,855,224 downwards.
CACCAACATGGTCCCCTTCTAGTTTGCGGCAGCACCAATAAATTCAGTTTGCGGCAACACCAGCACTAATAAATTCAGCTCAAAGGCAGAACAATGTCCCTTGGGGGCAAATGACCCCTGAGCAGAGAGGGGCCCGATATAATCGAATATTCACTCCCTTGAGGCAATCCTTGAATGTCCTTTTACCTTTGTTGGACAAAAAAGTTTTGGTCACCATACTCCAACCACAAACTTCGTTGAATCTGCCCCCTAGAGGTTACGATCCCAGCACACATTGGAATTACCACTAGGAACCTGGGCACCCAACTGATCGATGCTATCCGTTAACGCATGCGATACAAGATCTCATTGAGGTAGGAAACTCATTCCCCTGGCACCTTGTCAAGCAAACCTGCACACCAATATCATGCAGGCACCATTACAATAGCACCTGCAGTGAGGAATGAGCCCAAGGGCCACCATTAACATGTTGGAGGAAGGGATGAAAGAATTTGATCCCTCAGAATCCATCACTGAAAGAGAGAGTTTCATGCCACCCGAGCAACAAGGTCATAAGAATGAGATCATAGGGGTGATCAAGCCATTAAATTTAGTCGATTATTTCCCAAACCCTACACCGCAAGTAGCAACCCTGGATTTGAGGATGTATTTCCCTACACTCGGGCTTGTCAACCATGTGGAGCCCAATTTTTACTCACCCCCGATATATCAGCCATTCCGAACACCAATAGCCGATCATTATGTATCACCCAATCCATTGCCAACACCAATCCAATGCAGCTGGCCCAATTTTTCTCCACCCCCAATCAATCCACCTCTAGTACCACTCCATTACAATGGGCCTAATTTTTTCGTACTCCCACCAGTATATCCATCTCTGGCACCAGTCAACGAGGTCTGGCCCAGTTTTGCCACGCCGTCACTCCAGGCATCTCCGATAACCTCACCCACCCATTTTGGATCCCAGGGCCGACCTACGACCCCTATTAATGACATCTCCGCTCCATTTCCAGGCTCAGATGGGACCACAAAAAGATGTACATGTGTCCATCCAATTAACCCCTGATGAGGTGGGATAAATAATTGGGCAAGTTTTAGCCCCCAACACCATCTCATTTTCAGATGACGACCTGCCATGTGAAGGAAACAACCATTCCAAACCCCTCAATATCATGGTGGAATCAAAGGACTTAATAATCCCTTTGGTGATGATAGACAATGGTTCAATATTGAATATATGCCCCCTCAGAACTACAACCAAAACAGGGGTTGATCCCTCCACATTCAAGCCAGCAAGAACAAGTGAAAGAGGGTTTGATAATACTAGGAGGGAGGTGATAGGAGAAGTCGATCTTGAGCTCACCATTAGGTCAATGACCTTCTCAATCCCATTTCAAGTCATGGACATCAAGTCTTCCTTCAACCTGCTACTAGGACGCTTGTGGCCACATGAAATCGGGGTGGTGCCCTCCACTCTACACCAACAGCTCAAATTCATATCAGACCAAAAGGTCATAACAATAATGGTTGAAGGGCCCACAACATCGAAAATCTCAAGGTGTTGGATGTACCTCATACAACTGAAGACAGATCTTCACAGCTTCCAGTATGATGTGTCAACATTGGGGCCATAACCTATTAGAAAGGAAAAGGGTTGGGTCCCCGTTTGCAAGGCAAGAGAGACCCGGTCAGAGTGAAAGGTGGCCAACATGTCAGATTTGGGTTAGGTTACAAGCCCACTAAGAAAGAGGTTCAGGAAGCCAAGGAGAATGCCCGAACCATAGCAGCTGCCAAAGCCAGACGGATAGATCCGGAGGATGAACCCCACCCGAGACCTCACATCCGAACCACATTTGTGAGCGCATGGGTCATTAAAATTGACCAAAATGGGGCAACGTAGTTGATACCATATAAGCATGTGGCCATCCACCAAACCAATCCTCAAATCATCCCTCCAGAAGTTGAAATAGACTTCGCCTCATTATCACTTTTTGAGGAGGAGATACCCATGCCTGTACAGCCACCCATCTTGAACCATTCCAAACCAGTGTTAACCTTTGAGGATCAGGTTCAAGATGAGCCAATGATAAGCATGATGGAGGCCGACTCCCAAAAGCCATCTCAATCAGCCTCCTCCACAAGGCTAGGTAAAAGGGCGGCACCGCAAGTGAGGACTTTGGCGTTAATGCTCCTAACTCTGAAAGCATTAAATGGCCGCAAATACTGCACCGACTTCCCAAAAAGAAATAACCTTTAAAAAAGCAAGGTTAGCCTTTAGCAGACAATATCATGTGTATATAGGGACCCACCTTGCCAAGGGCCCAATTTCTGAAAAATAGAAAATTCCTAAAAAAAATATAAAAAATATAAAATATAAAAATTATCTTTTAAAATTCTCGATAAAATCAAGAAAAAAGATGTCTTAACTGAGAAACCCATCCCACGTGAAGTCAACCCCTTTCCTATAGAAATACAAGAAGAGGTTGAAGTTACGAGTCTGGACAAGAAAAACCCTGCTAAGGAGCTTCCCAATGAGCTCCTTGAACGGTACGCTGATTTTGAGCATGATCCTACGCCGATTGTGGAAGAAACAGAGGACGTCAATCTAGGGATCGAGGAGATTCCTAGAATCACCAAGATTGAAACGTTGCTATCTCCTGAGAAAAGAAAAAACATGATTAATTTCCTTCGATCATACCAAAACGTCTTCGCATGGTCATATGAGGAGATGCCTAGTTTAGACACCGATTTGGTCGAGCATGAGCTGTCGCTATATCCAGATATTAAGCCGGTCAAGCAGAAGTTGAGACTCCTAAGGCCAGAATGGAGGATGAAAATGAAGGATGAGGTTATCAAATAGTATGACGCGGGATTTCTCATAGTCTCCAGGTACCCTCAATGGTTAGCCAATATCGTCTCGGTACCGAAGAAAGATAGAAAGGTTCATATATTGCATTGACTTCAGAAATCTGAACAAGGCGAGCCTAAAGATGACTTTCCATTGCCACACATCGACATCTTGGTCGATAACACTGCTAGGCATGGGATGCTGTCATTCATGGACGAATTTTCTAGATATAATTAGATCAAGATGGCTGAAGCAGACCGAGAGAAGGCAGCATTCATTACTCCATGATAAATTTTTTATTACCGAGGCAAGCCATTTAGGTTGAAGAATGTTGGGGTGACATACCAAAGGGCGATGACGACACGCTGATCCGAGAGAGAAATTCCAGCCCAACTAGGAGGGACTTTACATCATCCAAGAAGTACTCCCTGGATACGCACTCCGCCTCGCCACCATGGATGGAGATCACTTTCCTGAGTCAATCAACACTGGATACATCTGACAATTCTATTCCAAAGTCTCTCACAGCAAGGTAAGAACTGATAAAAATGGATACATGAGTGCTTAAGGATACTTTAAAAAAGAGGTCATCATTTCAAAGCCAAGTAGCTAAAAAGTGTCCCTGAATGATCATACCCTTTGCTACACTCGTTGAGCCATTCGCCTTTCTTTCATAAACCCCTTCCGAGAAAAGAAGAAGGAAAAAGTGTATATAGCAAACAAAAAAGGGGAGAAAAAGAGTTACCATCAAATCCTTTACAAAAAAATATTAGAAAAGTAAAATCCCAAAAAAAAAATGTCTGAAAAAAAACAAAAACAAGAGAAAAAATGGGACATGTACAATTAAAATCCCCCAAGGAAGAAGTGTATTATGACTGTTGGAACCCAATCTGTGACAGCCCGGATTTCAGCACCCCGAAACTCGTGCCATCAGCATGATCATCTTGACCGTGCCCCTTAGCTATACACGGAACATTGATATATCAAGCAATGAACTGAACTGAAATAATAAATAAAGCTACAGAATTAAATTATCATTTAAATGTTTCTCAAAAGATAGTTCTGCCTTCATGCCTCTATATGAATGGAGAACCGATCCGAACCATCGATGATCGCTGATCATCAATGATGGTTCGCCCCAAAAATAATCTCATGACTTAATTTCATTGTTTAACGAAAATAAGGCTTGACATACCAAGCCGCACAAAACAAGCTCACAAAAACTCTCAAAGCTGCACAACGGAGTCCTCTAGAAGAAGTCCTCAGGAGGTGGCTCTAACTCGTCACCAGGTGCAGGGTCTGACTCACCAGGGTCAACATCCCCTGAAGCATCAATAGCTGCTAACAATGGACCTGCGACGTATAGTCTAAAGGGTGAGCTATATCCTAGCTCAATAGGAAATAAAACACAGTGAACATATAAATTAAAACTCACATATATTCCATGATATGTCATGCATGATGTATCTATGCAATTACTGAGAAAAACAGTCGAAAAGCATCACATTTTACTGGTAATTTACACATATCTTTTAATTACTCATGAATGATACTAACTAGGCCTAAAGCAAAACTTAACCTTTCAACTTAAGTAATCCCCGAGCAATATAGCATCGAGCCCTGATGAGATACCCTTCATCGTCATCTATATAGACAGTTTTAAACGTATTCCCTAGGAATACAATTAGTACCCAAGCCCCTTTCCCCTGGGGATCGGTGGCAGGGTTTCAACTTATTTCAATTCAATACCCCTGGGGTGTGCTTCTGTAATGGATATGCCTCCTTGGCTTACGGTTTCATAGTATCGAGGTCACGGATATCCTGTCGTCGTCGGTGGGATATCCTATCAAACCTCAAATAACAAAAATATCAGGTGGTTTATATATAGTTATTCACCGTGTAAGTGTGGTATCTTATATCAGTTAGGCCCTATCAGACATTATTCAATCCTAGATACATCCCTGGGATGTATCTATTCACTTGCATCACACCTGATGCTCTTATTAAATCACTTCCTCATCCCCTGAGGATGGCTCATCATTATATACTCTTATTGGTGTCACTCACACATACTTTTCACAAAACTTTAAGCAATAAAAAAGTTTTCAATTTGATTCTATATCACTACATACATGCTCTTGCAAATTAAAGTACATGTTCAAGGTGTTTCCTACCTCAAATCTCTGATAAATCACGCATCAAGGTCCCACGTGGCTCCTTGTGCCCATGATCATACGTACCACCTATGGTACAACATAACACATGCAACACATCATTTAAGATGCAATAAGGAAGGTCCAAGACCCCCCGAGAATCTTGAAGTCAAACTAAAAAGTCAACAAATTTTATATCAGTCGATTAATCGAATTCAAAGATCGATTAATCGAAACTGATTCGATTAATCGATTCCTAAAATCGATTAATCGAAATTTAAAATCGATTCCCAAAATCGATTAATCGAGATCCCCATTCGATTAATCGAATCCCACATCGATTAATTGAATTTCTCTAATCCATTGATTCGATTCTCATTTCGAGTAATCGAATTCCCAAAATCGATTAATCGATCCCAAATCGATTAATCGACATTCTAAATCGATTAATCGAAATCCCATTTCGACTAGCCGATTTTCCCAAGTCACCTTCCTCCAGACACTGGAGGTTCCCAGTCGATTAATCGACACCAAAATCGATTAATCGAAATCCAAAGTCGATTAATTAAAACTTAATTCGATTAATCGAATTCAGGTTCTTTGACTCTTCAACTTCTTGGCGAAAATCGATTAATCGAAATCTGATTTTGATTAATCGATTTGGCCAGATTCAGCCCCCCCTTTGGGCTGTTCTTCCAAATCTTTCCCTATTTTTATTCCCTCATTTTTCTAAGTACTCAATTCTTCATTTAAAATATTTTTGACTGAATTTAAACCTCTATAACCTATGCATATAATTCACAAAAATTTACCTTTTATCAATCTCAAATTGATTAACTCAAGTGGTTGGAAAGGCTAGGGTTCCAGCTTTGCTTCTAACGGATTCCCCGCATCGAATCCGATGTTAAATGCTCAAATCCCCCCTTCCAATCAGTTGATCACCCACCTTCTTTACTTCTCTCTCTGTCTCTTCTTTACTTCTCTCTCAACAACCAAACATCTATTTTAGGGTTATTAAACCCTTTTATCTCCCCTCTACTTTGCGTGTTGAGAACATGCACCGTAATAGGTGTATGTGACTTCAGATTTACATCACGCTCCACATATTCACTCGAATTCTCACATCTCATCCGTTCATCACACCCTATGCCAACTATCGGACTCCTATTTGGTCAAACCTATGACCAATCGGATACGGATCCCGAGGTCACTGTTTAACGTGATTTTTTTGGGATATTACACAATCAAGGAAACCTTTAAAAACCCAGAATACCTTCAAAATTCCTAACCTATCCCTTTCAAACCCATGGCCAAGATACATCCCCTGAAGAAAGCCCTCCTTAAAAGTCTATAAGCAGTCATAGTATCCTTTGAGTCGGCATGAGCCAAGCTAAGAGACGACAAAAGAATTCCATACAGCTGGCTATGACGAAGTCGATGTCCATGTCGTGATCTTTGAAAGAAAAAAAGAAAGAAAGAAAAAGAAAATACAAGCTCAAAGTAAAATGGACGTGGTGAAAGCCCGCAAGGGCGCCACGGGTAAAAACAACGAACTTGTGCGGACCAGGTGAAAACCTGAAAAGGCCCCTGGGGTAAAAATACATACCCATGGACATAGTGAAAACCTGAAAGGGCGCTACGGGTAAAAAAGAGGTGATAACGGGCACGGCTAAAACCCATCTTAGGTGTTGTGAGTAAAAAAGGTTGAAAAAGAAAAATATAAGAGAGAAGAAAACTCTTTCAGCTAATCCTTCGATTACATTTTTTATTTATTTGGTCGCCAATTGGGCCGCTCATGTTTGCTGTAAATCGAATCTTGATCAAGTATATTTACAGACTATACCGTCAAACGTATGACTTGAGGTAAGGATAAAGGGTTAATTCGATCCGAAGGGATGGATATTCCAACCTCGAAAAAATTTTAAACCTCACTCATGCTCGACCACATTAACGGGCTCGACTATGCTCGAAATGAGACCCGTTACTTCGCCTCATTATTAAGGCATCAAGCAAAACAAAAAAGAAGAAGAAAAAAAGCAAAAAAAAAAAGAACATAAAAAAAATTAAGAAAAATCTAAATACAGAAAATGTATATATTTCTACTCTTATCCATGTACATATGTGCAACATCATACTTCCATCTCAAAATGAAGAAAAAAAATAAAAAATCTAAAAACAAAAATCCAAAAACTATATAAAACTTGAAAAAGGAAAAAGTATAAGTAAAAGTTTGTTTCTCCTATTATTTAGGATGTATATTATTATATAAATAAAAAAGGGACTGACGTTTTCTCAAGAATGTGCAGGAACATCAAATGGTCCAAAGCCTTGAAGCCGGCGATCTCTCGGCGATGGATAAATCGGATGAAACATCTCACCACTAATGTCCAATTTATTAAAAAAAAAGGAAGAAAAATCGAAAAAACAATCATTTGAAAAAGAAAAAATAGCTTAGTTTTCATGGTACTTTTTTGTTACGCACATGCGTGCTCCAATGCGGTAAAATGTCAATATTTTATCGGCAACGCAACTATGCTGCATTAACGTCCTGAGTCTAAGGTTCGCCTTGGATCTTTGGATTCTACTTTAAAATAAGGAGCAATAGTGTCAATCCCGATCAAACGATCAATGTTTTGATTAAGTTGATTCCACTGCTAAATCCTTGCGCCAAGCGCTCAATTTTTGGATTCACGTGAACTTAAGTGTCGTAAGCTTCAAATTCCTCAGAAAAAGGTCAATTATTGGTTAAAACTAACCTATCAAAGAGGAAATTACCTATCGAACGACTATGTTCAAATATGCATTTCGAAGGGCTCATTTTAGGGTGCAGGCTTAAAATCTGCATTTAAACGGTATCCCTGTAAAGTGTACACCTTACGTCTGGGTATTCGTTGGGTGATCATTTGTTCTCGTAAATTATACTCGGACGGGCTCTAGGTCTGTACTTCCATTCCCCTTTGTTTTTATCTACCCCTGGTGAGTGCATGTTTTTACATAATTATTCGATAAATAAGATCATCATTGACAGAGACTAAGATTTAGTGCCTCCTTCGGTAGGCACCCAATTTTGGTCGGATCTGTCCAGTATTATTTGAAGTTGAGTACTCTAGGTCATATTGATTCAGGACACACTATTAAAAATAGCACACACTCTAAAAAAGCATTGCGACATCAATATTCGCTCCGCTCAGGTAGTTATGCTAAATTAACTTCAGGATCGATGGGTTCACCCAAAGATCTACCCTGCCTCGTGTAGGAGAACTCGTGACCGATCAAATGGGACAATCAATTCCTCGTATGATTGGACACTAGCTATGGACCTTCGCGCATTTGTCTCGCACCTATCTTTAAGTATGGGTCGATCACCCTCTCACTCACAGAGTTGTTTTATTCAGAATGAAATTTGAGCATCAAACATCTTCAATCATCTCGAGAAGCGGATATTTTTCTCAGCATATTGAACTTTCAGAAATCACACCATCTCGGTTATACTCAGTAATGTTGCTAAACGCTTGGGGATCGATAGCCTTGAGGATCGGGCATTTTTCTTGACATATCGGGCTTCCATTTACCCACCATGTTACCCACCTGATATTTGAGGTTTGTTCTGAATACACCAAACCAGTCAGTGTTGCCTTGGGCCTCTTCAGATGTCTTTTATCTTTGGCATTAGATCATTAGTGATCGGATACCAAAGAGGAGCATCTGTAGATACACAAAAGTGGCCCAAAGCCCGATTGAAACATACTTCTAGAAGGGCGTACCCCGGAGCTTCTGAAAGCATTCCCAAAACCCTTAGGAGTCATCCTAAAACCTTTGGATTCATTTCAAAACCCTTACGAATCTTTTCAAACCATTAGGACTCAACCCTAGCCTTCCCAGACCCATTAGAACCCTTCTCGGCCCAGTTTTGAACCCTCTTAAACAGCGGTTAGAAAGAGGAGTGTTAAAGTTTTTATAGATAGTTTCCCAACCTAAGGCCTATACCATTGGAAAGTATAGTTTCCCAAATTTCTAACGAGCTAAGAATCTCCTAATTTAGAGTTGTACATCAAAACTTATGGCGAAATGAAGATCGTAGATTTGTGCAGGAATTTACAAAATCAGACCCATATAGAACCAGCTTCTAACTAACCAAAATAGCTGATGAAAAGAGGAGTGCCACAGTTTTTATAAATATTTTTTTAACTTGAGGCCTCAATCATTGGAAAGTAGAGGTTCCCAGCTTTCCAACGAGCTAAGAATCGCCTAATTCGGAGTTGTACATCAAAAGTTATTGTGAAATGCAGATCGCGAATTTGTGCAGGAAATTGCAAAACCGGGCTGGGCCCCTGCGGGTCTTCAACTTCCAACAGTTTGGGCCTAGTTTTCCTTCAAAAAATGGTCAAAATTGATATTGGGGGTTTGACTTGTGGACCATCCCAAAGTCTGGGGTGTGTTTCTTTAGGACTCTAGTGACCCTATTAGCTTAAGTTTTCACCCTTTTACCATTCAAGTCACCACCCTATCATCTACTATTAAACCCAAATCCCTCTTCTCAAAGCTCTAGAAAACCCTAAAAGCCTTAGATTGCGCATTACCTAATTTCTAAACCTACTAGTGACTTAACCCTTCACTAATTACTTCTTCCTCTTCAAATAGAGAGCTAGCCACCCCCCCTTGTTGAGTGCTAAAAAAAAATTTTAAAGGAGAGAAAAGATTAGAGTGCCCTCCCTTTTAGCATCTCACCCACAAAATTTCAAAACTAAGATTCATCCTCTACCATCCATTTTCCATCATAAATCCTTTAGATTTAACTAGGTCTACCCCCTAGCCTTCTTCTCCTACCTCTTAGCCACCAAGCCTTAGAGATTAGAACCCTTCTCGCAACCATCAAAGATATCGAAAGCTCATTAGACACAGCCACACAAAGGTCCACATCGGCACTATAAGGGCTTGAGAGCTCCGGCTCTCCCCTCTATTCTTCTACCTTCTTGCTTTTCCTTTATCCTAGAATTGAGTCGTTACACTGCCCAAATTTTAACAAGCGGGAAGGGCTCAATAGGATTGGTGTGCCTTCGGGCCAGGAGAAGTGCCGCTCATTTCTTTTCTTTATATATATATATATAATTTTATATATATATACACATCCAAACAACCATAGTAGAGACCGCTTACGAGCGGGTTGGTCGGGTGCTTAACACCTTCTCGATCAATAACCGAAGCCCCTACCCAAGAGCGTTTGGTGTAGACCGGAATCAAAGTCATATTTTTGGCACTTCGATGCTTATAATATTGATTTAGGTTTCTCGGCACACCAAAAGCTCTGGGTGGCGACTCTAGTTTTATTATGAGCGAATCATCGCGACGGAGAGTAAAAAATCTACGGTTGCACAAGTAATTAAATGTGTAATCTTCCTTTCAAGGGGTAAAATTCAATTAAAAATTCTATGAAAAAATACTAGTCATCCCCAAAAACCAAAAACCCACCTTTAAATTACAGTAATAGAAAGAAGGTGTCAAGGAACATAGCAATTAGTAAACAAGCCCAAAATAAAAAGAAAGCCAAACAAAAAATAAATCAAACACCTTAGCCTGACTACCAATAATCAAAACCCAATTCAACACCAACCAATAATCTAAAGACCAACAAATATAACACCCCCCAACCAAAAACAAAACAAAAAACCTAAATTTAAAAAAGAAGACCCAATAAAAAATTAAAAAAAAATCAAACCCTCTGTCAAACTCACCAATTATCATTTTTCAACTCAAACATAACAATAACCCATTGAACACATCCTAAAATTTCAAACAACCCAATGACTATTTATAGCAATCAAATACCTTGAGCTCATTAGCGCATTATCCTCACACTTTAATATACATCTTGCTGCAATAACAGTTAAATTGAGCTATTACTGTAGCAAAAGGTAAAGAATAAAATATAATAAAACTCTATAAAGCTTTTCTCTCTCCTGTGTTTCTCTCCCTCTATTTCTCTCCTCTTTCTCTAGGTCTGGAACAAGAAGAACCCACTCCAATTTCCACCAAAATCTCTCTCCTCTATTTCCTCCAACAGATTTATTTCTTTCTAACCATAAGAAGAACAACATTTGATTAACTTCTAGAGAGAGATAAGGATGTGAAATCCTTCACACCCTTATCTTCTCTCTCTCTAAAGTTTCAGATTTGTTGTTGGTGTTTGTGGTTATGAATTATAAATAAATCTCTCTTGTTGGATCTTTTCGTCGATATCATGGAGAGTTTTTGGACGGGAAATTGGGTTTGTGATTGTGGGGTTCTCATTGGGATAAGGGGTTTGAAGTATGACGAGAGAGGAAGATGATTTTAGGGTTTTAGGATTAGGGGTTTGGTATTCTTGGTTTTGTTGAATTTGAGAGTTTGAGGTTGATTGATATTGCTGGAAGTAACGAGGTTAATGTGGCCAATGGAGCCAAGGTATTTGATTTTATTTGATTTTTTGTTTTATATTTTTATTTTTGAAATTTTAGATGGTGTTCTTTAGGTTATTGGGTTAAGTGTTTGAATTGGGCTTGATTATTGGTAGTTCGGCCGAGGGGTTTGATTTTTTTTAATTTTTTATTGGGTCTTGTTTTCTAAATTTGGGTTTTTTGTTTTGTTTTTGGTTGGGGGATGTTATATTTATTGGTCTTTAGATTATTTGTTGGTGTTGAATTGGGTTTTGATTATTGGTAGTTAGGCCAAGGTGTTTGATTTATTTTTTGTTTGGCTTTCTTTTTCTTTTGGGTTTGTTTACTAATTGCTCTGTTCATTTACACCTTCTCTCTGTTACTGTAATTTAAAGGTGGGTTTTTGGTTTTTGGGGATGACTAGTATTTTTTCATGGAATTTTTAATTGAATTTTACCCCTTGAAAGGAAGATTACACATTTAATTACTATAGTATTTTGTTTTTTGGTAAGTAACAAAATTGAAATTTCAAATCATGGGTCCCAAATACTCTTATTCGAGTTTTGTTTGCTTATAATTTATTTTCTTCTTCCAAACTCGAAACCAGAGATATGTTAGTCTCATTTTATATAATTCATGGTCCTGAATTGAAGATGAATATAGTCTAATTCAAGGAGCTCCAATTCCATTTCCTTCACCATCAGTTGTTTAAAAATGCTGGAAGTAGGCAAGGAATCCACCATATGCCTAGCTACTACACTAGGAGCCCTAATTCCATTTACTTGTTTGATAAATGGAAAATCTGTATTTGTTTGATTTTGGGTTTTGAATGGCTTGCTCAATTGGGTTGTGTATGATAAGGTTTTTGGCTTTGAAGGTTGATTCCATTGGGATATTTGTTTGATAAATGGCATATCTTTATTTGATATGTTGTGCTTTTTTTTTTATTTGTTTCAGGTTGAGATGTTAATGAAAATCTAAACATTGAATTGAATCGCAAATGGAAGAGAACATGTCTTTCACCAATCTCTTAAACGAGGGTTCCTACACTGACAATGAATCAATGAGATCTCTATACCGAAACGATAGTCCGTCTGACCCTAGAGTTGAAAACAATCTAGCACAAAGAAAACATGGACTGAAAATTTCAACGTGAAAGAAGATATGCTCCTAGTAGATGCGTGGGCAAATACTTCTACAAGCATTATACGAGGAACTAAACAATCAAAGAGTACATATTGGTCTAGAATTTATTCTAACTACCACGCTAATAAGGACTTTGATACATCACGCAATCAAGTATCACTAAGTAATTGTTGGCAAACAATTCAGAAGGTGGTCAATAAATTTTATGGATGTTTGGATCAAATTGAGTTGGTGCATCAAAGTAGGTTGACTCAAGTAGACAAGGTAGAATCTCTATTGACTCTTGAGTTGGATTTCATGTATTGTATATCTAAATTTTCATTACTTGTTATTTTGTATATTTAATACATATCTTTTAATCACACAGATTGCTCAAACAAAAGAATTGTATAAGGCAGACAATAAAGTTTCTTTTCAATTCGAACATTGTTGGATGATTTCGAAGGAATGTCCAAAGTGATTGGAAGAGAGGGAAGATTCGGGTAGGAAATCGGTTCCTACACCGTGTTCGGAGTTTACTCAACCTGCGATCAATCTAGGGAAGGACAATATCTCCACCAGTAACTTTGTAGAATTGGAGAGACTTATGGGGAGGAAGGCTGTAAAAATGAAAGAGCACAGATGGGCTTGATAAAGAAAGTTTTATGCGGTTACTAACAGAGATGAAAGAAAGCGTGGATACTTCAAGGAAGGAAAAATTAGAACTTTTGTGAAAAGCAGATGCTCGAGACGAAGTAAGACTTGGAATTCAACAAAGTAATCTATGTATCGAGAAAGATAAAATTATGATAACGGATACAAGTGAATTGTCAGATCTCCAAAAAGAATACTTTCGTATCCGACAAATGAAAATCATTAACAAGTCTCAAAGATGAATAGTTTGGCCTAAATGGTTGTGTCTAGATTTAATAGTTAGCCCTAGGGCCTTTTTGTTTGCTTAAGGCAATCACCAAGTTAACTTTCTACGTTGTGTTTGATTTTTTTGTATAAGACAATTGGAGAGTTTCATATCCTAATTCATGCTTTGATAGTTATTTCATGCTATGATTGAAGTTTATGAGGTGGTAAGGTGTCCTTTGATAGCCGTCGTCTTTTGAAGAGATGATATACTTGAAAACAAAACTAGTAGGTAAATGAACATTAAAGTAAAAATATTGTTATAAAAATATTAAACGTCGAACATTGAATATTAAACTTTAAAAAGTAGAAAAAAAGGAATACAATAATTGCAGCATATTATTTCTTTAGTTTTGGCCATGTAGTTGCCATAGGTGCTCGATGAGATCCAATTGCAGCTGGGAATGAGTTTCACTATCTCGAATGCTCAAATTTCTTTGAATAAATTTCGTTAATTCAACAGTGCGTATACGTAAAACTTCTACATTTGAAGTGTCATCGACTTGCTCATAGTCAAAGTCAACAGCATCATGACTATTTCGCTCGTCTTCGATGATCATGTTATGTAATATTATGTATGTTTTCATAATCAATTTTAGTGTTTGACGGTTCCATCCATGTGCAGGTCTACGAACTATTGCAAAACGTGCTTGAAGCACCCCAAATGCACATTTAACATCCTTTCTTGCTGACTCTTGTGCAGCAGCAAAATGTTTTGCCTTCCTTCCTTGTGGACGAGGAATTATCTTCACAAAGGTCGACCACCGTGAGTATATACCATCAGCGAGGTAGTATCCTACTGTGTAGTCATGACTATTTCTTGAGTAATTGACAGGAGGAGCACACCCTTCAGCAAGCGCAGAAAACACAAAAGATCGCTCTAATACATTGATGTCATTGTGTGAATCGGGTAGCCCAAAAAATGCATGCCATATCCATAGATCATATGAAGTCGCTGCTTCCAAAATAATCGTTGGTTCATGGGAATGACCAGAAAATTGCCCCTTCAACCCGACTGAGCAATTCTTCCACTTCCAGTGTATACAATCAATGCTACCTAGTATTCCTGGAAAGCCACGTTGTTCGCCAACTTCTAGCAATTTAGAGACATCATTGCTATTTGGTGACCTTATGTACGTGTCTGAAAAAATTATAATCACCACTATAACAAAATGTTCTAGAGACTCAATTGTGGTAGATTCTCCAGTCCTCACATACTCATCCATGTAGTCAGCCGCTACTCCATAAGCTAGCATTCTAAGTATGACTGTCATCTTTTAAAGGAAAGATAAGCCAATAGTTTCAACACAATTTTTTTTGGGTAAAGTATGGATCATAAGCTTCTACCACAGATAGAATACGAAAGAAAAGAGAGCGTTTCATCTGAAACCGTCTTCAAAATTATTTTGGAAGATATACTGCTGAATCAATAAAATAATCATGAAAAAGCCTCTAGTGGCCTTGCATAGTATCACGATCAATGAACACATGCCTTAAAACAAAATCATGGCATGCTCTGCTCCCTCCCTCTCCATGAAAAAGAACACGTGCCTTAACAATCGTGGTAGTTAATACCAACTCATCATTGGAGTCAGAATCTTCAAGTAACATTTGATATACAGAATCCTTAGACATATGAGTGAAAGTGAAAATTGAATGATGTAGAGAATTAGTGTACGAACTTGTAAAAAAGAGATAATATTGTATTGTTTGAAACACTAGAATAGATTGACATATTTATAGACCAATCTGATTTCTATTAAGAGAATATGACCGTTGAAAAAATATAGCCATTATAAGAGAATATGACCGTTTGAAAATATGACTATTGGAAAAATATAGCCGTTATAAGAGAATATGACCATTTGAAAATATGACCGCTAGAAAAATATAGCCGTTACAAAAAAATATGACCATTGGAAAAATATAGCCGTTATAGAAAATTTTGACTGTTTGAACATTATATCAAAAATCGGCCGCTATCGATACGTATCGGTATCCAACTCGGTATTGGCCGATACGTCTCTGTTTCGACTGAGGCTTGTATTTTTTTTAAATAATTGACCGATACATATCGATATCGGCTGATTCGTATCGGCCCCCGACATACCAATACTCGAGACTGATATCGATTTGACACTTGCGTTCGAAAATATGACCGTTGTAAAAATATAGCCGTTAGAGAATTTGAACGTTTAAAAGTTGAGTGTTGGTAGTAAAATATAATAAAACAAGAATAAAAATTAATATTTTAAATAATAGAGTAGCTAAAATAGAGTGTCTGCTGGAGTGATTTTTACTGTTGTAGTAGCTAAAATATTGTAACAGTAGCTAAATTGGTGTTTAGCTACTCAAATTTAGCTCTCCTTGCTGGAGATGCTCTTAGGGTTCTAAGATCAAAATTTTGTTAAAAAGAAAAATATCCCCCTTGAAATTTTGACTCAAGTGGTGGTATTTTCGAGGTGTTTCGGGCCAATAGTTTGACTAAGCTGACGTCAACCTAATATTAGGCAAAGGGGAGAGCAGCAAGTTCAGGGATGGCTCTAATACCAGGATGTAATCTGGGTTAATGGTTTTAGGGTTAGGTGAGTGGCATTAGGTTTAGGGTCAGTGGATAGAAAAGGAAGAGAAGAAGAGAGAAGAAAGAATTAATGAGAAGGCTTAGTGAGTTAGGAGTCCCTTAGTAGCATTTACACTAAGTGATAAAGTTACAACGACACACCCAATATGCTACATGCGCACCAACACAACTAATGCTACAAACACTACCAACAAGTTTCACATGAATCCTGAGATCTGCTGAGAGAAATCTGATCCACATCCCTTCTCGTTCACCTTGGGATATTGCTCTATGCTCACCTTCTACACAAGAATTAGATATTACATTGTGCTTCTTACTTTTCCATGTGACCAGATTGCCTCAAGGAAGGTGCATAACCAGTGGTGGATTTTCTCACTTAGGGATTAAACAATGAAGTGACCATATCACTGTATAATAAGACTTTGCTAGATTGCCCTTCAAAAATCTTAGGATTTTGTACACAATATTTTGGTCAATAGTATGAAGTGGGTGCATATTATGAAGTGGGTGCATGTGCTGGCTCACTAAACTCACAATAGACTATGTCAGGACATACCATAGTGAGATTTATGAGCTCTCCTACAAGCCTTTGATACATGCCAGCATCCTTGAGAGGTTCACCATCTTCGGCATTAATTCTATTTTGATTGAGAGGAGAGTCAATATGCTTACGTGCTAACTTCCATGTTCTCTTTAGAAGATCAAGAACTTTCTCTAGCAAATATAAATGCCCTTCTTTGATTTAGCAACCTCAATTCCAAGAAAATATTTTAGGGCCCAAGCCCATAATATCAAACATTCAAATCATACATTGTTTTAATATCATAATCTCTTCTTCAGCATCACTTATGACAATGTCGTCATCCATATAAACAATTAGAGCAGTGAGTAGGGTTGTGAACAGGTCGGGTCGGGTCAAAATTTTGGCTACCTGATAAAAAATCTGCAAGGCCTAACCCGATCCGACCTGATAGTGCACCCGACTCAACCTGACCCGACTCGATAAAAAAAAACAACCCTATTTTCTTTAATTTTCAAGTACAAAATAGCAGGTTAGTTCGACAGAACCTTTAGGTTGACCCGACCCCAAGGTCAGATGCCTCATGCCCGACCCGACCCGAGAAGACAACTTTATGTACCCAACCCAGTCAAATATCAGGTCAGGTATTGTAATATCCCGAAAAAATTGAGCGTTGAACTTTGACCTTGGGATTTGTGCCCGACTGGTCGTAGGGTTGACCAAGTGATGGCCAAACAGCGAACTCATGAAGTGATGAATGAATGTGAAGTCAATATGACTTAAGTGTAGTGTATAGTGTGAGTTAGTGTTACGTACACCTATCTCTGTGTATGTGTTTAACACACAAGCAGGAAAGGGGGTAAGAAGGTTTAATAAACCTAGGTATCATTTATTTGGTTGTTGAAGAGAGAGTTAAGAAGAGAAAGAGAGAGGGAGTAAGGAGGAGTTATCGAGGCTATGAGTTAATGCAAATAAAGAGGAGATTAGAGCATTGAATGATGATTCAACACTTGAGAAGCCGTTGAAGCGAAAAGATGGAACCCTAGCCATCAACCCAACAAATCAACCCTTTAAAGGATTTATTGAGGTATGTTGTATTAGATTTCAATACCTAGAGAATTGATGAGTTAAATTCAGTCTAACATAGTTAATATGGTAGATTAAAGACTTAGAAAAGAAAGAAAAATATAAAAGGAAAAGATTTGGAAGAACAGCCCGAAAGGAGGCTGAATCTGGCCAAGTCGATTAATCGAAATTGGGATTCGATTAATCGATTTTGGTCTAAAAGTTAAAAAGTCAGGAATACCCGATTTCGATTAATCGATTTGGAAATCGATTAATCGAAGTTGAAGGTCGATTAATCGATTTAGGAATCGACTAATCGATTGGGTACCTCCAGTGGCTGGAGAAACAAGACCTGGGGAAATTGACTAATCGAGTTTAGAAATCGATTAATAGATTTTGGATTTCGATTAATCGATTTGGAATCGACCAATCGATTTTGGACTTTCGACTACTCGATTTGATAATCGACTTTACAATGCTAGGAATTTCGATTAATCGATTTGGGATCGATTAATCGATTTTAGATTTCGATTAATCGATTTTGGGAATCGATTAATCGATTTGGATTTTGATTAATCGATTTTGGGAATCGATTAATTGACTTTGGCAGTTTTACTTGACTTTCTAGTTGGACTTTGAGATTCATGGAGGGTCTAGGACCTTTTCTATTGCATCTTTAGTGATGTGTTATATGTGTTGTAATGTAGCATAGGTGGTACGTGTGAAAGCGAGCACAAGGAGTCGCGTGGGACCTTGATACTTGGACCATCAGAGACCTGACGTAGGGAATACCTTGAACATATACTTTAATTGCAAGAGCATGTATGTAGTGATATAGAACTCAAACTGAAAATATTTTATCTATGTAAATCTTTGTGAAAAGGGTGCGTGTGTGACACCAAGAATGTGATAAAAGCATTTGTGTGATGTGAGTAACTAAGACCAAGTAATCAAATGAGAATGAGACATCCTCAGGGAATGAGAAAGTAATAAAGGCATCAGTATGATGTGAGTAAATTAGACATCCCATGGATGTATATATGATTAAATAATAATTGTTGAGGTCTAACTAATATAAGATAGCACTTTACACGGTGAACAACTATATGTAAAACACATATTATTTTTGTTATTTGAGGTTTGATTAGAATACCCCACCGATGTGGCGGGATGCCCACGACTGACGCGGCAGGATATCCGTGACCGGTACGACGGCCAATCCGTACACCAGTGCGGAGGTCTATTCGTACATAGTAAGCACATCCCAGAGATATTGAAACGAGATTTAACCCCGCCGCCTATTGAGAAAGGGGTTTGGGTAATATTCCCAGGGAATACATTTTTAACAACTGTCTATTTAGGCGACGATGGTGGGTATTCCATCGGGGCTCGATGCTATATTGCTCGGGGATTACTTAAGTTGAAGATTTAAGTTTTGCTTTAGGCCTGTTCAGTGTCATTCATGATAAGTCAACAGTAAAATAAGACATGCAAATTACCAGTAAACTTGAATGTAATTCATCATTTTTTAAACTGTTTTCTAGCAAATGCATAGACACATCATGCTTAGAATATCATGGAATATATGTGAGATTTTGATTTATATGTTCATTGTGTTGTTTCCTATTAAGCTAGGATGTAGCTCACCCTTTAGACTATACGTCGTAGGTCCATTGTTAGCAGCGGCTGAGGCTTTGGGAGATGTAGATCCGGGTGATTCGGATTACATACCTAGGGACGAGTTGGAGCCTCCTCCCGAGGACTTCTTCTAGGAGACTCTGCTGTGTACTTTGACAGAGAGTAGTTTTGAGAGCAGATTATACGGCTTGATATGCCAAGCCTTTATTTTGATAAACATTGTAGTTAAATTGATTAGTTCTTTTGACGAACCATCTGGGGTGATCTGTTTATCACCGATGGCTCGGATCGGTTCTCTGTTCATGTAGTGGCATGAAAGTAGAACTGTCTTTTATTTGTGCCAGATGGGCATGTTACTTTTTCATTTTATATAAGTATTTGCTTTATTTATTTATCTTTGCTTGTTATACCAATGTTCCGTGCATAATTTTGAGGCACGGTCTGAAGGATCATGCTGATGGCACGGGTTTCGGAGTGTCGAAATCCGGGCTGTCATAGGTATCGGGTCAACACAACCCATTGACAGCCCTATAACAGTGAGTGGAACACCTGTTTTCACAAATAAGGTGTGATCATAATGGCTTCTCTGATAGTCAAACTTGACAATAGCATCTCCAAACTTTTGGAATCATGCTCTTTGCAACTACTTTAACCCATGCATTGCCTCTCTGAGCTGACATAATTGTCCCTTCTCCCCCTCACAAATGAAGCCAGGAGGAAATGTCATATAAATCTCCTCCTTAAGATCTCCATAGAGGAATGCATTCTTAATATCAAACTGATAGAGAGCCCACTTCTGATGAGCAGCAATGGATAAGAAGACGCCATAAAATTTAACATAGTAACTGGGGAACATATATCCTAATAATCAACTCCAAAAGTTTGTGTATACCCTCAACTACCAATCATGCATTATACCTTTTAATTGAACCATTTGGTCGATACTTTACAATATAGACCCACTTACAACCAACTACTATTATTCCTTCAAGTAATATTGTCACTTCCCAAGTATTGTTATGCTCCAGAGGCATCATGTCTTCAATCATAGCTTCCTTCCACTAAGATGAGACAAAGCTTCAGTAACACTAGAAGGGATCGAAACAAAATCAAAGCTCAGATAATCTATATCTATTAAAGTAAAGCAACAAGAGGCTGATGAGGTGGCACAACAAATTTTACAAAGGCTTAATATTTAAAAAAATGCTTGAAAAAATCGCAACATTTGGACCTTTCGTTCCAAGGGTTGTTTCACGTTTTTGAAGAGTTGTTAACTGCTAAAACACACACACACACACACACACACACACACACACATATATATATATATATATATATATATATATATATATATATATGGCCATCACATTGTTCCAAGATGAGATTCTTTCCTAAATTTTCTCTTTTTTTTTTCCTAGAATTTCTCTTTCCTTTATATCCTAAGGGAAAATTATAATGAGCAGACCTCAAACAGCACACCAACAATGGACATGGTGATAGAGGTTTCCATGGATGTGTTTCCATCTCCGATGCCATAACATCCGTTCTTTATCACGTAGCCATGGACTCCTTTACCCAATTGCAGAGCACCCGAGTGGCTGGCTGCCAGAACAAGGCTTTTAAAAATATCAGCCCTAGGTTTCAAATATGCAATCTGCATTCTACGAAACAATCTGATTGCTTCATTAAAGAAACCGTTCTCAACATACCCGGGTATCATAACACTCCAAGAAACACTAGTTTTCTCTGGGAATTCCTCTAACAATCGAGTCAAGACCGCCACTTCTCCGCATTTAGCATAAAAATCTACTAGGGAAGTCTGAAAGATCATATCACTTAGCCCTTTCTTTACTGCATAACCATGTATTATTTTACCTAGAAGGAGATCTCTAGCCTTGGCGAAGGCAGATGTCACAAAGGCCAATGTTTCAATGGTAGGGATCAGTTCAATCCTCATTTCATCAAAGCTCTTGGCTACTTTCATCAGTTCTCCTTTTGAGGAAAACCCCTAAATCATGATGTTCCAAGAAACATCCCTTTCCCCAAGTCTTTTAAACAAAAATTCCGCGTCTTCGAAGCCACCCATTTTATTATACATTGTTAAGATCGAATTACCCACAGATATATGATGTTTGAATCCTTTCTTGATCAAGAAGCCGTGTAATTGTCTCCCTTGAACCAAATTTTCAGTAAGAGAACACACTTGCAACATGATCACCATCGTCACAGAATTGGGTTCAAAATCCGCCATTCTCATTTCACTAAACAATTTAAACGAATCTATAATTATTTTATTACGAACATACACCGAAATTATGGAGGTCCACGAGACAAGATCTCTCACATACATTTCATCGAACACCCACTGAGCGAAATCAATACAACCATATTTTCCATACATTTCAATCAACGTATTGCAAAAATAGATATTTGATCCAAAACCCATTCGTATTGTGAGACAATGGATTGATTTCCCATCTGTGAACCCCTCCGGGGTCATGGAAATCGCTCTATTTATGACCGGAAATGTGAAATTGTCAGGCAAAACACAAGCTTCTCGCATTCGGGTGTAAATTGCGAATACGTCATCAAAGTTACGGGAATCAACACGGGCTTTTATAATTAAATTCCAATGCAGAGTTTAAAATTCCGTAGATCTACTATAACAGCCTGAAAATTTTGACTTTGAATAGTGTATCCCGGGATGTATGCCGGACTTTGAACAGAGTACCTCGGTGTGCGTGCCCGACTGGTCACGTGCTCGATTTTATGAAATTACTTACGTAAGTTAAATTGGGTTGGTCTTGAGTGGAAAAAGACCGATTTAGATTGTGTGTTGAGCATTAGGTGGTTTCTTATGCACCAAGCTTTGGTATATGGGCTCAACACCGGGTCCGATTAGTGGATGGTTTGGGTGTGTAGGCCCACACCTAATCAAAGAAAACTATTTTATTATGAGATAACACCTAAATAGGTACGTTCGTTTCACACGGGAGCTAGATCCTTAGATGAGAACTAATACGCCCAAAGACAAGTATATGTGTTTTGTATGGGAACCGATCCCATTTAGTTAAAGAAGGCAATTCCTTCTTTTGGGAGCTAACACTTTGCACAAGGTTTTTAGGTTTTGGGTTTTGAGGAGAGAAGGAAGAGAGAGAGGAGATGAAATGAACGTGTTGAATCCATGCGCCGAGCCTTAGATTTGCTGAAAAATATTTGTGAGATCGTCTGGGAAGATCGTCAGTCGATTTCGACGTTTGGTTGTGGTTTTATGGGTTTTGGAGCCGTTTGGGGTTTTGAAACCCTCTCTGCCAAGAGATCGTGGGTTTTGATCCGCAAATCGTAGCGTGAGTTTGCGTGAAGTGGTGGAAGGATTGCAGATTAATTTCGTGGGTTTGGTTGTGATCTTGGAGCACGAGATGATCGAGGTGGGTTTAGAAACCTTTTTGTTTAACGAAGAAAGCGGTCGATCTACGTAGATCGCCGATTTAAAGAGGTAAATAATGCAATTCTTCCATGTATTTAATTAAATATATTGCTTAGATGATGCGAAAAGATTAGGATCAAAAGGATTGAATTTTGATGAAAAAAAAAATGGGTTTCAAGGTTCAAACCCGAGAAGTGCTCAGAAACTGCCAAAATCGATTAATCGATTTTGAAACTCGATTAATCAATTTTTGACAAGAGATAAATTCAAGAAGAACTCCACGAAATCGATTAATCGGAGAGAATTTCGATTAATCGATTTTGAAATTCGATTGATCGATTTTGAAAATCGATTAATCGAGTTTGCCTGGGCTTACTGACACTACCGTAGTATTTTCGCCATAACTTTTTGTGCCGAATTCGGATTGACATGATTCTTATTGCGTTGGAAAGAAGACATCAAGCCCTACAACTTTCATGAATTGACCAACTTGTGAATCAATCGTTTTAAAGGTCAAAATTTAGTAATAAGTTAGGTAAATTTCTGATTTTTGTCGAGAAACGAAACCGATTAATCGAGTAAAATCGATTAATCGATTTTTGAATTTCGATTAATCGAAATTGGGTCGATTAATCGACTGGTCTCAAATAGTGAAAAATATTTTTGGCTCTTTGAAAATTGATCAATCGAGATAAAATCGATCAATCGACTTTGGAAAATCGATTAATCGATTTTGAAAATCGATTAGTCGATTTTGTCCGAGTTGCCAGTACTGCTTTAGTATTTTGACCATAACTTTCTACTCCAACCTCCGATTGATGCGATTCTTGAGGCGTTGGAAAGATAATAAAGAGATCTACAATGTTTGTGTTTTGACTAACTTATGAATCTAAATTTTTAAAGGTAAAAATTTAGGAGAAAGGTTACCTCAATTTCTGTGTTGGCGCGAACTTGCCCGTTCCGACTCGATTTTTTTAGAAAACACTTAAATAGTCTAAGTTATTAGTGGTTGGGGTTAATCCTTGATGCATCATTGTGTGCTTGTGATGTAGATTAAGGGTGGACGGCCATCGATAGGACCTTGCTTGCTTCGAGGTTAAGGTAGGGGAAATTTAATATTTGATTATATTTTTGAAATTGATTTATAGATGCCTTGATTTAATTAAATGAAAATGATAAGTGTGATTTGAAGTTTTGTTATTTAAAATCGATGCTTGAATCTAACTGGACGTGTAGGGGAACTTCAACACAAACTTACATGTTTAACTTTGATTCATTGTTTCTTTGAGGTATTTATATGAAAAAAATGATAAGTTTTCTCGATGTATTTTGATGTTAGTTTGATAGATATTTGAATTATAACTTGAACTCCTTGCAAAATAGAAATTTAAAATCCGTGAGTCGAAAATGGTGAATTTTGAACTGTGAACTTAACCTAGAATTTGTACTATGGTATTCAATTTTTAAACTTGATTTTTAAATGGTGAGTTTTAAAACCTTTTAAGCAAGAATGTGAGCTTTGGATTGTGATTTAGAAATTTGAACTAGAATGTGAACTCGAAATCTTTGAGTCTTGTAGATTTGTGAGAAGGTACACCCTTGGACCGCTGTGGCGGGATTTATGTATACCCTTGGACCACTGTGGCGGGATTTATGTACGCCCTTGGACCGTTTTTACGGAATTTTACGTACACCCTTGGACTTGTGCTCATGTACGCCCTTGGACCGTTTTTACGGGATTTTATGTACACCTTTGGACTTGTTATGCTCATGTACGCCCTTGGACCGTTTTTACGGGATTTTACGTACACCCTCGGACTCGTTGTGCTCATGTGCGCCTTTTGACCTGTTTTTTTACGGATTTTACGACACCCTCGGACTCGCTCATGTACGCTCTTTGACCGCCATGGATCTTACGCACTTTGGACATCGCAGAGTCATGTACGCTTGAACCGCTTTTACGGGATTTACGTACACCCTTGGATTTCGATGTAGTCATGTACGCCCTTGGACCGCTAAAGATTTTATGTACTCTTTGGATTATATCAGAAATCAAACCATAAGTCGTGAGATTAAAGTGGACCGCTATGGGCGGATATTGTGTATGTGGACCGCTATGGGCGATTATATGTATATGGACGTGCGGATTATGCTTATCGTGGACCGCTATGGGGAGTGCAAGTGTTATGTGGGCGGAAGGATTTGAAATCGCTTTTAAGGATAAATAAATATTTTGAAATCACTTTTGTGTGTAAAAAGGAAATCGCTTTGAAATCAGTTTTGTATGATAAGGAAATCACTTTTGAATCGGTTTTATGTGAAAAGGAAGTCTTTTGAAATCACCATGTGATAAGAAACAAGATTTGAAATCGATCTTTGTTGATAAGAAAAGTACCTTTGAAACGAGTTTCAGCTTTTAAATAAGAAAAGGTTTGATTGTGACATTGAATCTATGTTTCCTTATGATAAGATGTGAATGAGTATTGAAATTTCCTCTCATCGAGCTAGGATGTAGCTCACCCCTTCGACTATACGTCACAGGTATAGCTTCTACGTGGACACCAGACTTGCAGATTGAGGAATTGAGGAGGGCTATGATATTCGGGGTCGTAGATTGAGTACTTTGTGGAGATTGGTGAGTTCAAACTTGGTACCCTTTGAACTCGTATATAATTTTATACACCACTGTTTGGTGACGTTGGTACATCACTGGTGGCCATTGTTAGTTATTGTAATATTAGATGTTAGAATTAGAGATTTATTCATGTCATATGTATTATCTGCTTTGATTTCTGCATGCTAGGTTTTGTACCAAACATTCTGTGTTCGGAACGTGTTCTACGACCCGACGGTCCGGGTTTTCCCATTCGTGTTTGAAAAAAAAAAAAAAAAAAAAAATATGTCTCAAAATTCAGGTTGGGAAAATTCGGGTTGTCACATCTACGAAGAATAATAGGTATTCAATTAACTCTGATTAATCTAGTATTTACATAAAAGTACGCCAACAATTACCACAACACAAGCAATTACGTGGAAACCCAATCTCTAGGAAAAACCATGGGACCTAAGTCCACAAGCCAAATCTACTATGAAGATGAAGAAAATTACAATGAGTTCGAATGATATACCGACAAATGCGCATGCCTGATCGATTTAGAATGTAACCCTTGCAAGTGCACAAGATCTATTGCAGTATGGCAAGAACAGGGGTGTCGAACCCACAGGGAAACGTGAATTTTTAATTAATTTTTTTAGAGATTTTAAAAACGTCCCTAAGGAAGTACCAAAGGGCAGATTCAATTTTACCAAAAACTTAACACACTTTTCCTAAATGCAGAAAAATAAATTAATCTAAACAATTAATTACTGATAAATCTACGAACAATATTAAAATGAGATCAAGGAATATGCTACCCCAGATTCGTACCCCTTTTTCTATCATTAAAACCCACAGTTTCATTAAATCATCATTCACACCATCATTCATCTAGAAAAATGACTTGAAATAAAATATGATCATCAATCCGGCATACCCTATCTAAAAACAATGACTCAGCCTAACATTGCGGTATGAGTCATGTAAAAAGTAACAGATCTCATGATATTTAGATCACGACAATCGACATAATCGCTCTCGACCTAGATCGACTGCGGGTCCAGATCTAGCGATTACTACGGCTGATAATCCGCAATCAACGGTCATAACAAAGCATTTAAAATATTTTCAATCACACAAACTTTGAGCAAAACGATTCCATGATAACAATAATAGACTGTGGTATTAATCATAAACATAGGTACTTATCTGGGGATCGATCTTCCCTCGATCATCGATTTAGCCATCTTTGGTGTTTGATCTCCTTTTCTTTCAAAGTCATTCCTCTTTATTTCTTCCAAAAGATATTTGCAATTGTTTTTCCTAAATACAATCTATGAATTTCTCGAGAAAAATAATGCAAATCCTAGGTACAATCTACCTAATAAACCCTAGAAGAAGGAGAGAAGAAGACTTGAAAAGATGAAGAAAATATTCCCCAAAGTGAAGAGCCCTAAAACTAAAAAGAAAGAATGAATAATATTCTAATTGCAAAAATAATCCTAAGAAACTCGTGGCTTCCTTTTATAATAGCCTAACCCTAATACCTCTCTCGATTGACATCTAAGAGTAATTTTCGTGAATTCTGCCTAGCTTTGCATCAGACACTGCCTCGGTATTTTGCTCATAATTTTCTGTACCGAACTCGGATTGAGGTGATTCTTGAGGTGTTGGAAAGCTGACGACGAGCTCTACAACTTTTATGTTTTAGCCATTTCCTGAATCTGACGTCTTGAAGGTCCAAATTGAGCTGCAAGTCGCACTAAGTTCTCAATGACCCAAAATAGCAGGTTTTGACATTATTTTCGGGATTCTGTTTTAGAAACTTGGACAGATGTTACTGAAACACTTCAAATCTAGCAAATCTCATCAGATAGCCTTCATCGGACGCTAAATATAGGTATTTAGTGAAATATCATCATATTTCACTACTCATCACACCAAACCTACACTTTGCTAGTCCTCGAGCAAAGAGAATGATAGAAATATAAAGCAAATCAAACTAACATCCTAAAATTTAAATGCCACTTTAAGTAGGAACACGATTGCACTTAGCATGTGCAACAAGCCTTTAAACCCCTAGGTGATCCCTAGTGGAGGAGTTGTGTCTCTGAGGGTTTGCGTGAAGTTACCCACAAACTTTCAAAATTTCAAACCATCGGTAAAATTTAGTTTTCAAAATCTGATTTTCATAACATAGATTAAACTTCAAAGCTCAAAATCAATAATCAATTCAACATGCAAATTCTCAATTTTAAATAACAATGTTACACTAATCATACCAATATCCATTCAAATTAGTCTAATGCTCTAAATCGTTAGATAACTCATCCATTCATGCTTAAACGTGTAGTGTGCATACCAAAACCAAGATTCATCCATCTCTAACTAGTCCAAACGGAAATCATCGGATCTGTTGTCTTGACTCAATCCTCACTTTAGGTATACTCTCAAAATAAAATCACTCCGATGATTGGTAAGTTTTCACACATGTGAGAGATCAATACAAAGCAAATAAAAGGTCTCACATGATAAATGAAACACGATGCCAATCAATGAACAAAATAAATCTCATAAGACGAGATACTTGTATATCCTAAGCATGTCATATCAAGTGTCATAAGTATTATATATTGACTTCCACAAGACAGTTACCAATGCAAGATCGGATCATGAAGGTCTTTTGTAGGGTTGTAATGGGGCTCAGGTAAGGGTAAGAAAGAAAGGGAATTGTGATTCAAAATTTCTGAGAAATTGGAAAAGGAACTAACTTCTGATTTTTTTTATTTTATTTTTTTTTTATTTC
This sequence comes from Chloranthus sessilifolius, assembly GCA_021018995.1. Lineage (NCBI taxonomy): Eukaryota > Viridiplantae > Streptophyta > Magnoliopsida > Chloranthales > Chloranthaceae > Chloranthus > Chloranthus sessilifolius. The sequence continues at coordinate 17,827,134 of CM037591.1, read as the reverse complement.
TCTTCTTTTCTTTTTTTTTTCTTTTCTAATTTCTCACCATTTTTTTTTTTTTCAATATTTTTCTTTTCTCATTCTTTCTTCTCTTTTGAATTTCCTTTTCTTGAAGCACCTCATTTTTCATTCCTTTTTTTTTTTTTTCTTTTTCTCTCCCCTTTTTTTCTTTTTATATTTGCCATACACTCTCAGTAAACACCATAACTCATTATCTCTCCACTTACTCTCTTTTCGCCATTTTCATCCTCGTTCCTAATTTCTAAATAAGAAGGTAAAGCTAAATTTTCAGAAATTGTGAAGGGTTAAAGTTAACGTGGCTTATCAAAGAATGTATAAGGGTAAATTTTTCTATAGGCTCAAAGGTACTAGAAGGATAAATTTATATGAGGTGGGGCATTTTAAGCACAAACGAGCCAAAGATGGCCTTCAATCATTTCCTTAAAAGATGGTAACCTTGCCTATTTGTCTTGAGTAGATATACAGTACGCTCTAACACAATAATATGAATTTGATATCATGCAAAGTCACAAGCCAAAATAAAATGTATGAGATTATGCAAAATAATTCGTATTCAAAGAAAACTCCGAGTTTATATATTCACTCATCAATGACGGGAAATTAGCTCTAAAGCTTACTGGGTTTAGTCTCCACTAAGAACCTAAGATTCAACGTTCAAAATAGTTCATCGATTTCTAAGTCTTAGCTTGGTATAAGTGCAAAAATTCTAAGCATGAATTTCAGAGTCATCCACAAATTATCACATTAAGCTTCATCATCCTAGATACAAGTATTCAAAATATGACATCAATATTCTCAAAATTAAATTCACATGCATCATCAACTAAAGTTTGAAAACTATTGCAAAGTAAATCATGTATGATGGTTCCAAAAAATTAGTTTTTTTTCAAAGAAAATCAAAATAAGTGATGAAAGATAGATAATCATACATACCCCAAACCTAAAAATGACAATGTCCTCATTGTTTGCATTAAGTAGGCACCCCCAATCCTGTTGAAAAGTACCTCAACACAAAGATGAGGTGCAGAGAATATGGGCATCAAATTAGAACATGTCCAAAAATAGATTGAAGGTAATGTGGCTACACTAATTTGGAAATTAAAAATAACCTAAACTAAACTAAAACTAATATTCTAGAACTAAACATACGAAAAGAGAAATAAATCCTAAATCCTAAACTAAACCTGTGTCCAACTCCTAAATAAAACACACTGGGTTGCCTCCCAGGAAGCGCTGAGTTTAAGTGTCGCCAGCTCGACCTCTTCATTGATCAAGAATCTGGATCACTAAGGTGCATCGCCTCAATCTTAAACTGGGTCATCGGCTCAAACATTGGTTTGAGTCTTTGCCCATTCACTTTGAAAACTCGATTGTCCTGAAGGCTTTGAATTTCAATTGCACCGTGCTCACTAATGGAAACAACCTGAAACGGGCCTTCCCATCTAGATTTCAATTTCCCAGGATGAAGCTTAAGTCGGGAATTGAATAACCAAACTTTTTGGCCAACATGAAACTCCTTCCGAGAAATTAATTGATCGTGCAACTTTTTGTACCTTTCCTTGTACATCTTTGAATTTTCATACGCATCGTAGCGTAACCCCTCTAATTCACTCAATCAGAACCTTCGATTCGACCTCGCTTGCATATCGAAATTAAAGCGATTGATCGCCCAGAATGCCTTATGCTCCAATTCGACAGGAAGATGACATGCCTTCCCGTAGACAATTCTGAAGGGAGACATTCCGATCGGTGTCTTGAATGCAGTACGATAGGCCCACAAAGCATCAGATAGCCGGTTTGACCAATCTCTTCTATCCGGTCGTACCGTCTTTTCTAGAATTCGCATGATTTCCGGTTAGACACTTCCACGACCACTAGTACGTGGATGGTACGTAGCGACTTTGTGAGTGACGTCGTGACATTCTTCATTAAAGTGGCAAAATGGCTATTGCAAAAATGCTGAACCGCCATCGCGATGATTGCTCTTGGGATCCCGAATCGGTTAAACACATGTTCTCGTAAATTTGACCACAACCTTGTGATCATTTGATCGGTTGCTACGCTTCAATCCATTTGGAGACATAGTCAACAGCCACCAGAATATATGAATACCCAAAGGATGGTCGAAAAGGACCCTTTCAGTCAATCCCACAAACATCGAATATTTCAACAATCTAAATTGGATTAAGGGCATCATATTTCGTCAGGAAATATTGCCAATTTGACACCGCTGGCATTCCTTGCGATTGAGCAGCGTCACGAAAGATTGAGGGCCAGTAGAATCCGCTTTGAAGGATTTTCTGTGCGGTCTTCTGTCCTCCGAAATGGCCTCCACAGGCCCTAGCATGGAAAAAATATAGGACGCTTAGTTGCTCGTCTTCTGGCACGCATCTCCTAATAATCTGATCCGAGCAGAATTTAAACAAATATGGTTCATCCCAGAAATAGTATTTTATTTGGGAGAAAAAGAGATTCTTATCATTCTTACCCCACTCAGTGGGAATTCTGCTAGTGACCAGATAATTCACGATGTTAGCAAACCACGGAACTTTTGCACCAGCTACATCAATTGCCATCAAATGTTCATCCGAAAATGTGTCACGGATGGTCTCAGGTATAGATGATTCTTCAGGCAGAATTCTAGACAGATGATCAGCCACAACGTTCTCAACCCCCTTTTTATCTTTAATCTCAAAGTTGAATTCCTGGAGAAGCAGGATCCAACGGATCAGCCTTGGTTTCGCATCCTTCTTTGCTAAAAGATATTTCAAAGCAGAGTGGTCTGAAAAGACCACTATTTTCGATCCAAGCAAATAGGAATTTGTCGAGCATACACCACGCCTAATAATTCCTTCTGGTGGTGGTGTAATTGATTGGGCATCAATTAATGTCTTGCTAGCATAATAAATTACGTGAGGTAATTTATTCACCCTTTGCCCTAAGACATCCGATCGCATAATCGGATGCATCACACATGAGTTCGAATGGTAAAGAATAATCCGTGGTTGGATTATTGGTGCATTTGATAAGAGTTCGCAATTTTAGGAATGCCTTTATGCAATCCTCATCAAAATCAAAAGGAACATCTTTGCCAAGCAAAGTGCACAATGGTTTAACCACCTTGCTAAAATCCTTAATGAATCTTCTATAAAATCCAATACGCCCCAAAAATGATCGAATTTGTCGAACACTTTTAGGAGGTGGTAAATTTGCAATTAAGTCGACCTTCGCCTTATCAACTTCAATTCCTTTCGTTGAAACAATATGCCCCAACACAATTCCTTGTTGAACCATAAAATGGCTCTTTCCCACCGAGAACAAGTTTGGAATCTACACAACGTTACAACACTGTGAAAGATGATTCAAACAAGAATCAAATGTTTTTCCAAAAACCGAGAAGTCGTCCATGAAGACTTCGATGAATTTGTCGATCATGTCCGAGAATATGGCCAACATACATCGTTGAAACGTGGCCGGAGCATTACATAAGCCGAATGGCATCCTTCGATATGCAAACGTACCATATGGACACGTGAATGTTGTCTTCTCTTGATCAATTTGGAAAAGCGGGCGCACTTGATTGTATCGAATAACCATCAAGAAAGCAATAAAACTCTTGCCCACTAACTTCTCGAATTTGATCAATGAACGGAAGGAAATGATCTTTCCGGTGGTATGTTCAATTTTCGATAATCAATGCACACACGCCATCCAGTAGTTTCACGAGTGGGCACCAATTCTCCCTCCGTAGTTTCTTTCACTGTAATTCCAGACTTTTTCGGAACGATTTGTACTGGACTAACCCATTCACTATCAGAGATCGGATAGATGATTCCAGCATCGAGGAGTTTAATGATTTCCTTTAAGACGACTTCTTGCATGTTCGGATTAAGTCGCCTCTGTGGTTCCCTCGATGGTTTACTCTCATCCTCGATGTATTTTATGCATACATACTGATGGGTCAATCCCCTTGAGATCAGCTAAGGTCCATCCGATGGCCTCCTTGTGCTCTTTCAGCACCTTCAACAAATCATTCTCTTGTTCTTCCGATAATGTGGATGAAATTATCACTGGAAGTGTTTCTCGAGGTCCCAGAAAAGCATATTTGAGGGACTCAGGCAATTGTTTCAATTCCACAGTTGGTGGCTGCTCAATTGATGGAGTCAGCACATCCTTTACCTCAGTAGGTAGTGGTTCTACCTTAGTCACAACTTCACATAAGTTATCATCTTGACATGATGAATTTGACTTTTTCTCTTCTGACTGCTTCCTTTCAAGCCCTTTGTCCTCATAGATGGCTACCACAGCAGTTCCAAATTCCTCTTTGGTGAGCACTGATGGTAATTCCTCATCCACCCCTTCGACCATCTGATCGATGTAAAAACATCCGACCCCATCCTCACTAGGGAAATGGTTCATCGCATGGAATATGTTAAGCCTGACTTTCATGTTTCCAAAAGAAACGCCCATGACTCCCGTGCGACAATTAATGCAAGCGTTGGCAGTGGCGAGAAACGGACGTCCAAGAATAATTGGGACTTGATTGATTGATTTCGCAGGTGGTTCCATGTCTAAGACAACGAAGTCCACTGGAAAGACAAACTTGTCTATTCCAACCAAAACATCCTCGATAACACCCTCGGTCTTCTTTTCGATCTATCTCGCGGTTGGAGTGTGACCATCGGGTTTCAATTCACCCAATCCGAGTTTCTCGTCCATTGAGTATGGGATCAGATTAACACTTGCTCCCAAATCCAATAACGCTTTCCAATTGGTTGCCCACCAATGACACATGGAACAGTTGGGACCTGTGGTCTTTCGGTTCGTGGGGTTTCCAATCGCAATATCGAATCGACTTGATTTGTTAGAACACTTTCTTTGAAACGTGAGTACGTGCCTTTCTCTTCCGAGTGTACAAATCTTTGAAAAACTTGGCGACTCAGAACTTGTTTGATTGTTTCAAGTAATGGAAGATTTATCTTTACTTGCTTGAATGTTTCAAAATTTCTTCCATTTTTCCCTTTCCCATTCTAGATGGAGGAGTTAGGCATTGAGGAATGGTGCCTTTGGGACATAAGGTGATTCCATTTCGATTCTTTTTCACGTCCTTGTTGGACGGTTGAAGGAAACTCTTCCTCTAATACTTTTTCTTTTCCTTTCTCTCTTCCTTGCTCTTGCACTTTTCTTATCTCCGCTCTTTGTCTCTTTCTTTCTCTTTTCCTTTTCCTTTCTCTTCCTTTTCCTTTCTCCTTTCTTTTCTCCGATTCTTTTCCTCTCATCGCTTCTTTCTTCATCGCCTTCTAGTGCATTTTCACTTGATTATCAACCTCTCGTCCACTTTCAAAGACCGTAATGACTTTCAACCGTTGACTATTCGATGGTCTGCTCAGATGGTGCTTGGCCTCGAGGATTATTGATGGGTTGGTGGGGAGCCTACCTTCCTCTCGTTGACTCGCTTGATTGGCCAATTGATTGACTTGGTCCATTATCATCAGAAAAGATTGCATGCCAGATAAGCTTTTCTTCCGCATCGTAATCTTCAAATCGGCATGAGATTGATTAAGATTACGATTGAAATTGATTTTTTAGAGTCGAATTTGGATGATAATACTGAGCATTCTGGAAATTGGAATTCGCTGGAAATTAGAATTCTGGAAATTCGTTGTGGACGAAAATTTTGTTGAAAATTTGGTTGAAAAGGTTGTTGTCCACCCATTGTGTTGGCTCTATGTTGTGGTTTACAGCGGTTTAGTTCGATTCACCCCATCCTAAGTTGGGGTGATTTTTCCATTCCGGATTGTAGGTATTGGAGTACATGTTTCTACCCTGCCGCTGATAAGATTGAGTCACATTTACCTGCTCTTGAGGATTAGGTTCATCAGGGAAGAATGACAAGGTAGTAGGGCACTCATTAGCCATATGACCGGGGTGGTCACAAATTGAACACCGTGGGGTGATGGGAGCTTTAGCTTGCTTGGTAGCATAACAACATGTTCATCTGCTTTGGACAAGATGTCAAACTTTGTTGAGAGATTCGAGGCATTATTGTTGACATCGCATAATCCGCCTTTTGTCAACACATGAGATTTAGGTGCTGTTCAAGTTGGTTCGCCTGTTGTCTCACTTTGTATCGAAGTTTGATATAACTTTTCAAACAATGCCCACAATTCGTCAGCTTCTTTCGTGGCACAAGATCCACCACAAGATGCATCAACCATGCGTCTCTTCAGGAATCAGTCCATTGTAAAAACTTTGGACTTGTTGCCACCTTGGAACTTGATGATTTGGGCAACTTCGATCAATTCCTTAAACGCTCCCAACATTCATGGAATGTTTCGAGGTTGTTGGGAAAAGAACGATCTTCCGACGCAATTCAATGGCCTTAGTCATGGGAAAATATTTTTAAGGCTGGCGATGCACTCGCCCAACTCGAATAGATTGTGGTTCTAAGGAATAGAACCGTTTCTTTGCTTTATCTCTTAAAGAGAACGGAAAGAGTCGGAGCTTCGCTATCTCATCAGTGACATTGTGGACTCTGAACATTTTGCATACCCCAGTGAATTCATTTAAGTGAACGTGCGGATTTTCATTTGCTAACCCATGGAAAATTGGTAGCATTTGAATCATTGCTGATTTGAATTCATAGTGGTTCCCTGGAATGGGAGCATGCATAATACATTCCTGATCCTCGTAAAAACCAGGATCGTTATAATACTCCAGTGTTCTAGGGCCCTCATCAAAATTATTGTTCCTATTATTTCCATTATTGACATTCCCATTGTTGTTATTCTCATCTCTCTCTTGCCTTTGGTCTGCCATGGTCTCAGTTTGTTGATATTGATTCCTCTGGACTCTTCGATTCTCTCTACAAGCTCTTTCGATCTCAAGATTAAACGGTAGCAGATGTGGGTGATGAGAACGAGTAAAGCTCATACACCAACACTCACAAACAGGGTTGAAGAATCCACAACAAACCCACAAAATTCTGCTTCAAACGATTTAAACAAAGATGATAAACATTAGCCAATATCAGCAGGAAAGATTTCTTCTAAAATTAAAATTAAAATTTAAATTAATTAATAGATTAATTAAATTTTTTTTTTTTTTTTTTTTTTTTTTTTTTTTTTTTTTTTTTTTTTTTTTTTTTAAATTCGAATTAAATTTTTAAATTTTTTTTTTAATTTTAATTTTTTTTTTTTTTTTTTATTAAATTCGAAAATTAAAAATTAAAATTGAAAATCCTATAAAATCTTTCCTAAAAGAGAAAAATAAGGAGAAGAATGAAAGATTCCTAAAAATCCTAAAACAAAAGTCCCACAAAAGTTAATGACTAAATTTAGAAAATCCTAAAAATATCTAAAAGAGGAAAATAAGGAAAAAGAGTCCTACCAAATCTAAAATAAGAAGTCCTAAAAATCTCTACTTCCTAAATTTCCTAAGGAAGGTATCCTAAAAATCTAAACTTCCTAAAAAGACTCCACAAAATCTTATCAAAGAGAGAAAAATAAGGGAAATAAATTTTAATAATTATTATTTTTTTTATTTTTATTTTTTAAACACTCAAAGCAGAAAAATCCTATCCTAATTAATCAAAATTTCACCGATTTCCAAGTGACGCAAAAACTTGATCGATTTAGAATGTAACCTTGCAAGTGCACAAGATCTATCAAGATGGCAAGAATAGGTGTCGAACCCACAGGAAACGTGAATTTTAATTAATTTTTAGAGATTTTAAAACGTCCCTAAGGAAGTACCAAAGGCGTATTCAATTTTACCAAAACTTAACACACTTTTCCTAAATGCGAAAAAATAAATTAATCTAAACAATTAATTAATCGATAAATCTACGAACAATATTAAAATGAGATCAAGGAATATGCTACCCTGCATTCGCACTTTTTCTATCATTAAAACCCACAGGTTCATTAAATCATCATTCACACCATCATTCATCTAGAAAATGACTTGAAATAAAATATGATCATCAATCAAGATACCCTATCTAAAAACAATGACTCAAATTCTAACATTGCGGTATGAGTCATGTAAAAAGCATAAGCGTATCTCATGATATTTAGATCACGCATAATCAAGACATAATCGCTCATTTAGATCACTGCGGTCCGGATCTAGCGATTACGACCGTTGATACGCGTAATCAACGGCCATAACAAGCATTTAAAATATTTTCAATCACACAAACTTTGAGCAAAACGATTCCATGATAACAATAATAGACCGTGGTATTAATCATAAACATAGGTACTTATCTGGGATCGATCTTCCCCGATTCATCGATGCCATCTTTGGTGTTTGATCTCCTTTTTCTTTCAAAGTCATTCCTCTTTATTTCTTCCAAAAGATATTGCAATTGTTTTTCCTAAATACAATCTATGAATTTCTCAGGGAAAAATAATGCAAATCCTAGGTACAATCTACCCTGAATAAACCCTAGAAGAAGGAGAGAAGAAGACTTGAAAAGATGAAGAAAATATTCCCCCAAAGTGAAGAGCCCTAAAAACTAAAAAGAAAGAATGAATAATATTCTAATTGCAAAAAATAATCCTAAGAAACTCGTGGCTTCCCTTTTTATAATAGCCTAACCCTAATACCTCTCTCGATTGACATCTAAGAGTAATTTTCGTGAATTCCCGCCTAGCTTTGCATCAGACACTGCCTCGGTATTTTGCTCATAATTTTCTGTACCGAACTCGGATTGAGGTGATTCTTGAGGTGTTGGAAAGCTGACGACGAGCTCTACAACTTTTATGTTTTAGCCATTTCCTGAATCTGACGTCTTGAAGGTCCAAATTGAGCTGGAAGTCGCACTAAGTTCTCAATGACCCAAAATAGCAGTGTTTTGACATTATTTTCGGGATTCTTGGGCTGTTTTAGAAACTTGGACTGTATTTACCTGAAACACTTCAAATCTAGCAAATCTCATCAGATAGCCTTCATCGGACGGCTAAATATAGGTATTTAGGGGTGAAATATCATCATATTTCACTACTCATCAATGCCCTATCAAACCCCAATGCAAAATCACATCCCTTCTCGGGTCACCTTGATAGCTTCAGATTCGAACGCTAGTCTTTCTCGTTGATGATCACACAACGAAACACCTTGAAATCCACAAGGTTATCTAACACACCCTAATCTCTATGGATGAAAACAACACTCAAACACACTTAAGCAAAATGAGTTAAAATGATGGTGAAGAAAAAATACCTCTCTTTGAGTAAAAGTTTTTTTACATAACCCTCAAAAGGAATCAAAGAGAAAGGAAGAAGATGATCAAAGGTTTTGGCTCAAAAGAGGGAAGAAGCTCTAGCTTGCTTTCTTGCTAATTTTTTTCAAAAATAAGCTTTTATATTAAAACCACAAAACCCTAAAAATAAGAAGGAAAGACAAAAAATACCTTTTAGCAAGTTGTGATTCATATCACAACAAGTTGTGACATACATCACATACATACAGCCGGTGTAGGACAAAGATACAACAGCAGTAAGGTTCAATCTTATTTTTTATGTTTTTTAACTCAGTTTAAAGGGCAGGTCAAAACTAAAAAAAAGATAACCTTTATCCAACCAAGAAGTACACCACCATCTTGGCACACACATGTCCTAAGGAGATCAACACGGAGTTTGGAGTAGAGTGTGACAAATAGGTTCTCACAATCTCCTCCTTTGTCACATTCTACGAAAAAAGCGTGTTTACATCAAGATAAATTACAACTCATCAAATAAGTCCCACTAACCTATACATTGATCTATATGCGATAAAGACATAAGCAAGTATACATGGACACACGATCTCCCCCTAACTCTATGCCTATCCTAAGCCAAGATGAGTCACCAATCATCACAAACCATCACCTACAAAACAGATAACCAATACCATGCATCCACAAATAATATAAACATGGTCACCACATTAGATGAAACTCTCTCCCCCTTTTTGTCAGAATGGACAAAGGGAGGCACAATTTCTATGCACACCGGTACGATATGGCCCACCAAATCAGTAAAGTAAAGACAGAACACATCCACCAACAAGGCAATCAACCGAAAGATAGTTATTAACAGGAATAAACAAACCATCAATTCAAAAGACTACATGCCAAAATATTCATAAAACAATAAACCAACTATCCAGAACCAAATATCCTTCATAGTATTCAAACAATCGAAACTAAATGGATAAGAGATAAGAAATACTTCCCTAATCATTAGGGTGGTGCAGCACCAAGCCCAGCATCTTCCTCATCATACGTAGCCATGATGGCCCTCATAAGATCATACTCATACGCCAAGGTATCCACCGACAATCGCAAAATACCTAAATCAGCCTGAACCACCCGAATAGACCAATCGACGGAGTCGAACTGAGAGATAACCAAATTTTAAAACTCAAGGGTCGAGAGAGCTCGATCATGCACCGAAGCCGACGAGGAAGCAGCCACGACGAAAGTAGGCGCAGAAGGAGGACCGGCTGGCTCATTGTGATTCTTTCACGTGGTCTCAAGAGTGTTAAGATAAGTTTTTAGAAAATCAGTGCATTGAAGGGTGATAGGAGAATGAACCGGAACACCCATGTAGGAATCAAGAATTTTGGACACAATGATGGGGAACGGAATGGCAGAGTGATCACGTGGCTTGATGCACTGACCACGTTTCAACTGCCAAATGGCGGTGCAAGCACAAACCGGACGATCGATGTCGATCAACCATATAAGATAAACTTCAGGGAGACGAACCTCATTTAGATTACCGGTCTTCGGCCAGAGGATGCCGAAGATCAGGATACGCAAGACATAAAAACGGCGTTTGAGGAACTTCGCAGGAATAACAGTTTGTGGGTTAATGTCGGGAAGAATACAGACATAATCAACAAGGTCTTGCCAGACGAAATCAGAGAGCAAGGCGGGGGCAGTCGTCGGATCACAGGGAAAAAGAACCGTGTTAGGAACGAGTGGGATTCCGAGAATGCGGGAAATAAGCGCGGGGGTGACCGTGACCTTCACGCCATTAACAAAAGACACCAACCATCACTCATCTTCGGAGGAAACACTAGAGGCGGGATCATAGTTGGCGTAGAAGAATGGCACCAAATCCTTCTAAGCCGAACCACGAATGGAGGAGAGAGGGCCCCAACCACGAGAAAAGATCTTACCGCAGAAGGAGTATTCCTCAAAGCAACTAAGATCAAAGTGCCGCTCCGTAGCAAAGGGGTGGCCCTGAAGAAAAGTTAAGTTTTGCTCGGCATCCGGCCATCGAAAGAGATCCGAGGGAACGACACTAGAAGAGGAGCCCTTAGTCGTTTGCTTCTTAGAGGGAGCCATGCACGATGAGAGGAGCAAGAATAAGAGCAAAGAGACGGAGAGAGAAGAGAAGGAAGGGAGGGAGATGAACCAAGGAGGAAAAGAGAAGGAGAGGAGAGAAGACAGAATGAAGGAGAAGAAAAGAAAAGAAAAAAAAAAGAGTTTTAAAACAAAAGGACCGCGGCGCGCCGTGGACAAGATGACAGCACGCTGTCATAAATGGAGTAACTACTCCGCTGGAAAACAGTTCGAAAATGGCCTCGAAAAGTGAAACCGCCAATAGCGGCGCGCTGTGAGGATAACCACGGTGCGTTGCCAAGATGACAATCAATCAAGCGACAGAGACAACGGCGCGCTGTGGATAGGAAAACGGTGTGCCGTCACAGTGAAACCAAATGCACAGTTGATATAAAATATAACAATGACGGCGTGCTGTGACAGATCCACAGCGCACCCCCAAGGAGAAAAAAAAAAGAAAACGAAAATAAAAACTCAGACCCAGCACATGGGCGGCGTGCTGCACCAGAACCGCGACATGTTGTATTAGGGAGAAGATTTTTACAGCCGCAGCGCGCTGTGGAGTGTACACAGCACGCTATCAATGTAGACACGAAAAGAAAAACAATGCCAGATAAAAACAAAGCAGCGCACTGTGGATAACCACGGCGTGCCGTCAATCTTTTTTTTTTTTTTTTTGTTTTAAAAATAAACAACACAAAAGATGCCCATAGAGAGATATCCGAGTTAGAGGTTATGCCACTGTTACAACACTTATTCACAACCAAGGAGCATCCAGAGTCAGAAACAGAGCAAAATCAGTAAGAGGGTCACAAAGCTACAAGCATGATTGTGGCAACCAAAAAAAAAATCTCATGAAGAGCCAACAAACTCCCATTGTCACACATACAAGTTTAGCCGTAAACAAACACTAAGAAGGAACACTAACCAAAGCATTGCTCAGAGGTGGATTAAGGACGAAAGACAAAACAGCCAGATACATGTTGCCCTTGCTTCTCCTACAAGACGCGAATATAGGCACAGTGCTTACGTGGGTAAGACGCTCGGCAAGGCCGTCCATCCTGCTCGCAGTGGGTAGCTCTCACAATGTAACACAAAAAAAAACACACAAGGAGTGTACCCCTTAAAATATCTTCACCACAAGACAACCAAGAGACAGAAGATCCAAAATAAGAAGACCACAATTTGGACAAAAGAATAAAATTCACAACATACTTCTTTAGCAATTTTAACTCGTCCAGACCAATGAAAGGTATCTCACACAACCTGCGAAGTGATACGCTAACTTACACTAACTAGGTGCGTATTGTGACCACCACACAGTAAGGAGAACTTCACATATCCACATGAGATACAAGGGTCAGGAAGTCACCCTAAGTGAATACCAACAGAGAAACTGAACAAGGATAGACAATGGGAGAGCAAGTCTTCGTGAGACATCAATAACAAGAACACACAATCATATGCAGTAAAGCAACCAAAAAACATCAACAGCGAGGTTCAAACAACAGCGATACCACACAAGTCATTATAGGTAATGTAACAAGAGCATAACATCCAACACAAATTTCATCAAAAGTAATGAAGAATATAGGCAACAACAAGAAAAGGAAGATCAGAAAAGCAATATAGAGAAACAAAAGCAAAACAAAAAAATAAAATAAAATAAAATAGAAGAAAATAAATAACACACAAGCCCTACTTGAGACAACACAGACCAATAGATTTGCGAAGATATTCAAAACAAGCAACATCTAGAGGTTTGGTAAGAATATCAGCAAGTTGATGGTCAGTGTCAATATGAGTCAGGGAGATGACCTTGTCCTCAACAAGCTCACGAATGAAATAAAACCGAATGTCAATATGCTTAGTGCGAGAATGTAGAACCGGATTTTCATAAATTCAAATGGCACTAGTATTATCACAATGGAGAGTAATCACATCTTGATCAATCCTATAATCTTGAAGCATTTGCTTCATCCATAAAATCTGAGTACAGCAACTCCCAGCAGTAATATACTCGGCCTCAGCAGTAGATTGAGAGATAGAGGATTGTTTCTTGCTAAATCAAGACACAAGGCAATTTCCAATGTAAAAGCAACCGCCACTGGTGCTCTTACGATCATTCGCATTTCCAGCCCAATCGGCATCCGAAAAGCAGGCAACAGAAGATGAAGTATCAAAAGGGTACCAGAGACCCAACCCAGAAGATCCGTTCACATAACGAATGACACGCTTAACACACTTCAAATGAGACTCACAAGGTGAAGTCTGATAACGCGCACACAACCCAACACTAAAAGCAATATTAAGACGAGTGGCAGTCAGATAGAGCAGACTCTCGATCATACTCCGATACAAGGTGTTGTCGACTTCCACTCCCACAACATCTTTAGAGAGTTTAGAGGTAGTTCTCATGGGAGTCCGAACATGCTTACAATGTATAAGACCAAATTTCTTAACCAGCTCACACACATACTTGGTTTGAGAGATGAAAATGCCAGAAGAGCATTGCTTAATTTGTAACCCAAGAAAGCATGTGAGCTTGCCAAAAAGACTCATTTTAAACTCAGATTTCATCAAGTTGGAAAATCATTCAGTTTTGGGCTTATGTGTGGATCCAAACACAATATCATCTACATAAATTTGTGCCACAGTCAGGGCACCATCATCTCTTAGGATGAAAAGAGTTTTATCAACTCCCCCTCTATCAAAGCCATTTGATACGAGGAACATCGTCAAACGTTCGTACCAAGCACGAGGCGCTTGCTTTAACCCATAGAGGGCCTTCTTCAACTTATAGACATAAAGGAGAAAGTGAGGGTCCTCAAAACCTTTCTGTTGCTCAACGTACACTTCCTCATTCAACAAGCCATTTAGAAAGGCACTTTTAACATCCATTTAAAAAAGTTTAAAACCAAGATTGCAAACAATAGACAGCATCATTCTAATTTGATTTGGGCAAAAGTTTCATGAAAATCAATACCCACAACTTGGTTATAGCCTTGGGCAACCAACCTAGCCTTATTTTTAATGACACTCCCTTTTTCATCCGTTTTGTTCTTAAAGACCCACTTTATCCCAATGACGCGAGTGTTAGGCGGACGAATAACAAGATCCCACACATCATTTCTAGCAAATTGAAGTAACCCATCTTGCATGGCTAAAATCCATTTTTCATTAAGAAGAGCTTCCTTCACGTTTTTTGGCTTAATTTTAGAAGTGTAGCAAACATTGTAAATTGCGTTAGCAACTTGCTTCAAACTACGACCGGTTTGAAGACCAGCAGTAGGATCACCCAAAATATCACTAGAGGAGTGACTTTTCATATCCCTAGCATAAGACAGGTGCTTCCTCCTAACACAAAGGGGTTCCTCCACACTAGAAGTAGGAAGATCATTGGTCACAGCGGTAGAAGGACCCTCGTCAATAGGAGTAGAAGGAGAACAAGAGTCAGAAGAGCGATGAGGAAATAGACTGTCATCACCAATATCAATAACATGACTAGAACTAGCAAGATCATCAATAACCATATTATATGATTCCATCATAGACTGAGTCCTCAAATTGAAGACACGAAAAGTTCGGCTATTTTGAGCATAGCCAAGAAATATTCCAAGGTCACTCTTAGGATCAAATTTTCCCAAGTTGTCCCGATCATTCAAGATATAGCATTGACTCTCAAATGTCCTAAAATGACTCACTTTAGGCTTCTTCTCATTCCAAATCTCATAGGGTGTCTGTATAGTACCGGGACGCACAAACACCCTGTTGAAAATATGACAAGCAGTCGAGACGGCTTCAGCCCAAAAGTGTTAGGCCAAATCCTTGGCATTTAACATGACACGAGCCATTTCTTGAAGCACACGATTTTTCCTTTCAGCAATACCATTTTGCTGAAGAGTGTGAGGTGAGGAGAACTCTTGCATAATTCCCAGAGAAAGACAAAAATCATCAAATTTGGAGTTACTAAACTCACCACCTCTATCACTTCTGATACGTTTAACATTAAAACTTTTCTTTACTTGGCATCGTCAAACAATAATGACAAATTCATCAAAGGCATTTGACTTTTCTCTCAAAAAGACAATCCAAGCATACCAAGAAAATCATCGACCATAACTAAGAAATATCGCTTGCCTCCAATACTACTAACTTTCATAGGTCCGACAAGATCAAAGTGAATGAGATCAAGAACCTTAGAAGTAGAAGTAGTGGAGAGTTTCTTATGAGGCGCTCAATTCTATTTGCCCAATTGACAGACACCACAGACCGATTCAAATATCTTTCTTAGTTTATGAAGGCCCTTGACAATTTCGTCATTAGCAATTTTCACAAGGTCCTTAGTATTCATGTGACCAAGGCGACAATGCCGCAACTCAAGCTCACCACTCAAGGTCAATAGGCAAGTGGGTTCAGATAGCACATGAAAAGTATAACAATTATCAGATGATCTAATTCCACTTAAGAAATTTTTTTCAGATTTATCAAAAACAGAACATCCTGACTTGGTGAAGGTGATGTTCATTCCTTCATCACATAATTGACTAACACTAATAAGATTTGCTTTTAATCCATCAACATATAAAACATCAGAGAGTTTAGGACACCCAGGAGCATCAACCACTCCTTTTCTAATAATTTTTAAACAACCCCCATTTCCAAAGGTGACAGAACCAGATTCACACTTCTCAAGTGAAGAGAAATAAGACTTGTTTCCAGTCATGTGTTTTGAACAACCAATGTCAAGAAACCACTTAGATGGCTCAAAAGCTTGCAGAGCAGTGTGTGCAACCAACACATTGTCAGACAGTTTCTTCACCCATTTTCACTTCATCAAATTCTCAAGACTCCTCAATCGATAGATCACAGTAGTGTCATGCTTTTGGCGAAACAGATCCATTTTTCTAACAGGACACGATAAATTTATGTATCCTTTTCTTCCACAATAGAAACAGATAGGACCTCTTCCGCCACTAGTCAATCTACCATGGGAAGGAGTGGGCAAGAGAGGAGGTAGAGTAGATGAAGAACCATAGTTAAAACTACTTTGAAGTTTGGGAACAAAAATTATTTTTTCTTCCTTTTTATTTTTTATAGGATATGAGTGATTTAATTCCATAAAACTCAAACCAGTTTTATCACCCCAACTCCTGCAAGCCTCCCAAGCTTTTTGAGAATCCACCCTTGCATTTTATAACTTCCCTAAAATAATTTTTTCATTAGAGAGTTCATTTCTCAGCCTATTATTTTCAACAATCAAATCATTATATTTTGAACAATACTTGGCTCCTTCAAATTCTAAAAACTTAATTTTATCCCTTAAGTTTTTTATCCCATCTTTCAAAGATTTAGAATTTTCAATCAAAAAAATATTCTCAACATCTTTAACAACACAAGATGACGTTAGGAATGACACATCATTAACCAACAAGATAGAGCTCATCATAAACTTCAAAAATGTCAACATCATCCTCCTCATCATCCAAGTCAACAGAATAGGGATGAGAAACACCACGAGCATCCTCATGGATAGAGGCAACAAATGCTCGAAAACTATGAGAGACATAAGACTCATCAGAGGAGTTTCCATCACTGATGTCATCCTCTTTTGCCACAACCATGGCTTTTGATTTCCCAAGATGTTTCTTCTTGTTGGGACATTCATGAGCAAAGTGCCCATAGTTGCGGCATTTAAAGCATTGAGTTTCCTCATATGACTCCTTGTGAGGCTTTGATGTGGGAGTCTTAGGTTTCTCATAAGACTTGCCACCATTTTATTTATTTTTGAAGAATTTCTTAAATTTCTTTGCAAACAAGGCAAGATCCTCATCATCACCGCTTTCCCCATCCTCATCATCAATCTTTTTCTTAGAGGACCGGAAGGCCACACTTTTTTGCTTCTGGTCGACCTAAATCTCAGATTCATAAGTTTGAAGAGATCCCACAAGTTCATCAATGTTGATCTTGTGAATGTTCTTGCTCTCAGAGATAGCAGTCACCTTAGGTCTAAACCTTTCAGATAAGGATCTCAGAACTTTCCTGACAATTTTATAAGATGGTATCTCTTCACCAAGGTAGAAAGACTCATTGACAATATCATTCAATTTTGTATAGAAGTTCGTGAACTTCTCATCATCATTCATCCTAATATTTTCAAACTGTGTTGTTAACATTTGCAGTTTGTTAATCTTAACTTGTAGAGTCCCTTCAAAAGTGGTCTCAAGAATCAACTAGGCATCCCTAGCCACCTCACAATTACACACTCTTTTAAACTCAGAAGCTATTACAACTCCAAAAATGGCATACAAAGCCCTAGAATTATCATTAGCAGCATGCTTTTCTTCATCATTGTAACAATTTGCAGGTTTAATGATTATTTTTTTGATTCCATCAAGATGGACCATTTCATTAGGTGGAGACCAACCAGTTTCAACAGCAGACCAGACCATGATATCCATGGATCTAAGAAAGGCCCTCATCCGAGCCTTCCAATAGGGGTAATTAGAACCATCAAACAATGGAGGTCGTGTTGTGGAAATGCCCTCCATAAGTAAATCAGAACTTCCCGAATAAGCCATAGATGCTCAATTCAGAAAGAATCAGTACGAGCGAATCTGCTCTGATACCAATTGAAATTCCGTAGATCTACGGAGAATAATGGGTATTCGATTAACTCTGATTAATCTAGTGATTACATAAAAGTACGCCAACAATTACCATAACACAAGCAATTACGTGGAAACCCAATCTCTGGGAAAAATCACTGGACCTAAGTCCACAAGCCAAATCCACTATGAAGATGAAGAAAATTACAATGAGTTTGAATAATATACCGACAAATGAGCATACCCTATCAAACCCCAATGCAAAACCACATCCCTTCTCGGGTCACCTTGATAGCTTCATATTCGAACGCTAGTCTTTCTCGTTGATGATCACACAACGAAACACCTTGAAATCCAGAAGGTTATCTAACACATACCCTAATCTCTAGGGATGAAAACAACACTTAAACACACTTGAGCAAGATGAGTTAAAATGATGGTGAAGAAAAAATAACTCTCTTTGAGTAAAAGTCTTTTTACATAACCCTCAAAAGGAATCAAAGAGAAAGGAAGAAGATGATTAAAGGTTTTTGCTCAAAAGAGGGAAGAAGCTCTAGCTAGCTTTCTTGCTAATTTTTTTCAAAAATAAGCTTTTATATTAAAACCACAAAACCCTAAAAATAAGAAGGAAAGACAAAAAATACCTTTTAGCAAGAAGCACGAAGTGTTGTCCGGAGAACGACAACGCACAGATTCATGTCACAACAAGACCGTGACATACATCACAAATATCATCACTACACAGACAAGTATCACAAATACAATGCCATGTAGGACAACATACAACAGCAGTAAGGTTCAATCTTGTTTTTTATGATTTTTTAACTCAGTTTAAAGGACAGGTCAAAACTAAAAACATGGAGTTTGGAGTAGAGTGTGACAAATAGGTTCTTACAGAGTTGTCGATTTCGATAAGGCGTTGAACATGGAGACTGCAATTTTGATCTTGTCAAATTCGGGGTAGATGTTTATAAGTTGATGGTGATTTGTTGGTGATGTTTGTGAAATAGAATAACATGTCTAGGGATAAAGAAGTGAGGAAGGAGAGGATGGTGTAATAAAGAGGAGAAGAGTGAGTAGCCATAGTAGTAGCTTTTAAGAAGAAGAGACGAAATATCGATTGGGAAGAAGAAATAGTAGAACGCTCACAATAGCTTTAAAAATATAGGTGAGGTTTAAAAAAGAGGACCGTTAGAGCAAAGCACAGTTTTTATATGGTGTGTGTTTGAGGGAGAGTATACTCACCAGGGACTCAGATTCTGGCAATTCCTAAAAATTTTAGTCGGAAATGGGAAAGCGCAGGAAAACTCGGGAACTGACGCTTCATAGCTGATTTTCGAGCAGAAAACAGCTATTCGAATGAGGCCAAGGGTTTCAGGTTTTGTTGTTGCCGCCCAGAGAGACACGGGTTTTGGTATGGCTATCAAGGGATTAGGTCAACCCGATACCCGATGCATGTTCCGAACCGACCAGATACTCGATCTGAACCGACCCAACATTTTTCTAGGTCTGACCCATAAAGTTGACCCAATACGTCGAGACCGGGACAGGTTAGGCCGATTAAGGGGTTGGGTCAAGTTGGGAAAATCAAGTCGGGTTGGGTCACCCAAACCCCATATTTTATATGTAAAAAATATGAAAAATAAGGAGGTTATTGTGACAACCCAACCCAACAATATTGTTCGATTCTACCACACTAGGTTCCACGAAAATGCATCATATCTGCAAGAGAAGAGGTTCATTTATAACCCAACACAAACATGAATGCCTCTCTAGAGCATTTACTAATGCCCCGAGGTCGTGACCCTATTTTTACTATGGGATGCTCTATTTCCACCTACTAGGATGTATTAGTCTAATATTGGTTGCTAACTTGGCAGGATCTTGGGCTGTAATTGAGTCTCTTCCCTTTCAAGTATGACACATTTTGAAATGGTGGAGCCTAGTGTAGTAGAATCGAGCAATATCATACTGGGTCGGGTTGAGTTGTCCAAAACGGTATTATAGTTGACAATGACTTTGTAATCAAGTGGGAGAGGATTAAAGGCTCCGGAGAGGAATATAGACCCAAGGGTTGTGAATATATTCTCGCTAAGGGTTGTTTTTCTCACATAATGGGATGCTTTAGTCTTATATTGATTCCAAACTTGTCCTGAACATGCGCTATTAGTGAGCCCCCTCCCTTTCCAGATATGGCGCACTTTAAAAATTGAGAGCTTAGTATTGCAAAATTGGACAATATCATACCAGGTCGAATTGAGTCATCAATGTTATATCGGGTCGGGTGGTTGACAACCCTAGGTTTAGGGTTCGTTTCAGTCATGGTAATGCCTTGTAAATTCACTTTACATGTTAAAAAAAGTATATTTTTTATTTATAAAATTAGCCAAAATTTGGCAATAATCGGAATAATTGACAACGCTAATCCTACATTCAACACATAAGGATCATGACCAATAATTTTTGTATGCCTAAAAAGGATCCATGGAATGCATACTCAACTCTGCATCCACCATGTAGAACCTGTAAGCCCTACTCCTCATATGTTTCATATGTCCTTAAAGATTTTTAGAAAAAAGGGAAAAATAAACAATAAATATACTACCACGATCTATCAGTTGTAACGCCCCGCCCTCGTCTCGGCACCTGCATATGTGCAATACTCCGATAAGCGGGAGGTCATTAACCGAACCTAATAAACATTTCGAAAATACAACTTTAGCCTTAAGATATTTTTTATGAGCTTCATATTTCTACCGTGCACATGAACGTAGTGGCTCATTCAAAAAAGTGTGAAGTCTAGTGTTCCCCTGAAAACATAGCACATATAAAAAGGCAAGGTTTTTCTTATCATAAATTTTCAGGGCTAGCTCTCAAAAAGTTCATCCCAAGATTAGGGTCACCACTAGACTCAAAAAGACTGAGACCCTCTAGGGCCATATTGGACCTTTTCAGGAAATTTTAGATTACATGTCCATCCAAAAGATTCCTAAGAAAAAAGAAACTTATAATAACAAAGAAAGACATCCAATCATGTTTCCACCCAATTCCTTAGCAAAAAGAGAAAAACTGTCGTTTGATTCCCGAGAGGGGGACTGTTGCTGATTCCACGCTACTGCCGCCTACTGTGTCGAGTGCTGAGACTCTATGGAGTTTATTAATAAAATGAGCTATGAAGTCCAGTAGAGAAAATAACTAGTTCTACAAAAAGCTTGTAATATATATATATATATATATATATATATATCATAATTTGCAAAAATATCCACCTTCTTAAACATATGTAAGAACATTATTCTTAGCGAGCATGTCAGTCATTTCGATGGAAACAGAGTAAAAGAAAACATAAAGATTTATACCTGCAGAGGTCAATGAAATAATTTCGACTATTATACAAAGGTTACTTATTGTTTTAATGATTCGAAGAGTTTTCATTTGCCCAACCATAATTTCATGTCATAGTTGTCTAAGTTTTCTTACATATTTTATTTTATTGTTGATACAAAGCATTGACCATGGTTTCAAATGAATACTCCATCCTTATCATCCCAAGGAGGTACCTCTACCAGCGCAAAAGCAGAGGCGTGGACACTTCTCACACGAATGGTCCTTAGACCCTTTATGTCCCTTAGGACTATCACTGTATTGCAAAGGCCCATACTAGGCAATCCCAAACTGGGCCGCTCTTTGGCAGTGTACTGAATATCTCAAACAGTTCAACAAAAAGGTCACAAATGGTATCTTCTTCCACTTATTTACATTTTACTATGAGTCTCTAGGGAGGGTTCTTTAAATGATCTATCGTTCGAAAGTTTTCAGTTAAATATATAATTTATCTAAGTCCATAACAGGAACTTGATTCACGATTATAAATAGCATTTCTAATTTCTCAAGGTCAGCCATAAAAAAATAATCAATATTGGGTGACTTGGGCAAAATCCAAATGCACATTCATAAATTTACACAAAGGTCAATATTCATCTACCTAACCTAAGTGTGTGTTTTCAACCCATAACCTGGCCAGAGAGTACATTTTTCTAATCACATAATAATAAGATTGGCATAAGTAAGAAATTAATTAGTTGACCAATATACTTTCTTATGCTCTAAAAAGATGATAACTATATAGACATGCTATGGGCAATGTATGGTTGCACATATTGGTCATCATATAAATACAATGGAGATATATAATATATGGGCAAGACATCGATAAAGGACGAGCAATGATTTAAGATGATGGTGTTTTACTCGGTAACATAAAGGTGAAAGCGAGGTACGAGCAACAAGCGAACCAATTGGAGTGGAAATAATATACGTATATGGACTTGCTAAGGAAAAATGGTAGCTGAGATCGAAAACTGTTGGATTTCAGCTTTAGATGGGCGGCATAGTACCTAAAGAGAATGGCTATGTCTCAAGTTCAAACTCAGTTTTAGGTGGTTGCATATTGCCTAAAGAAACGGCTGCGTTTCAGGTTCGAACTCAGGTTTTGTTGGCTGCACAGTACCTAAAAAGATCAGCTGGGGTTTCGGGTTTAATTTCAGGTTTAAGTGGGTTTGTACAACACCTAAAAAAGGTCAGCTGGAAATTCAGGGTCGGCCTTAGTTTTAAGCTCAGGTGGCTGCATAGAACTATAAGGACACTGAGATTTCAGATCTCGTTTCAGGTTTAAACACAAGTGGGCGGCATAAAACTAAGGAACGCGTTGGGTTTCATATAAAACTAATGGACTACGTCAATGCTAATGGGCAGATTGAACTAATGGGTCACATAAGATTGGGTCGCTAAGATTAATGGATTACATAGATTAGTTGGTCACATGTGACTGGGCGCTTAAACTAGTGGGCCTCAATACTAAATTGGGTCCCAACCGTGACTCAGGCTCAACCAGACCTAACATTTGATTGGAGAGACCCGACCCATCGCAATCGTTGGAGCTAAAAAAAAATATTGGGTTCAATATACAGCATGAGACAGAATTTCTAGTTGGTCATCAAGGCATGCTTCAAATTTCATATAACAGAACCTAAATCTAGATTTAATCAGGATCGACAACTTCCTTATCAAAGTGGATTAGCATTGATCCAATACTAACCCCAGATTTGTTTATCACATTAACTCCCTAGCCAAACTGTTGGAGATGGAATAATTGAATTTAAGCTAAAATACAATGTTAATGCAACATCAGTCCATCATTAATTTGGTTAGAATCCAGATCTCACTAACAGTACCCAACCTCAAGATTTACGCTCCCATTAAAGTCCTAGATAGTCTTGTTCAGTAAGGAGTAAACTGGGTCATAAACTGGGTTACCCAATCCAACAAAGCAGAGCCTTTGAAGTCCTGTTGGCTAATGGAAATAAACTTCAATGCAGAGAAGTTTGTCGTGTGGTTAGCATTCAGCTCGAGTATTTCTCCTTTAGGTCCACGATGCCTGTGCACGTTGGGTTCAATTACTTGGAACCTCAACGCCCTCACGATGGCTTTCAAATATCTTAACCAGCATTATTTATTGCATGGAATTAATGGCGCAGATGTTCATTCCATTGATCATTCCATTGATCATGGTTCAATGCTACGGTTATTAAGGCACAGCTTGGGGTCATTGTCGCCCAATTAACTGCAGCAAAAAGTGAATGAGAGAAGGAACTGCTACCCACAAATCTTCATGAATTGTTGAGACAATTCAATCATGTCTTTGAATCACTTAGTTCTTTACTGCCCCTCGACACTCACATCATTTTTTTTTTTAAAAGATGGGACACAGTCAACAAATGATAGACCTTACCGCTACCCAAACCCAACATCAAGATTTGATCACCCATTAGAACAACATGCCAACCAGGTCATCAGTTTTGAAGAAAACATTGAAGATTTTTTAAAATGACATGCAACGAGGTCTTAGATAGATCAGAATACTCGCAATTAATAGTATTTGAATAGGCATCATACATGCAGCTGGTTCAGGAATTTCCACAAACAGGTCATGGGCATCATACTAGTAACCCTATTATAATTTGAATGGTAATAATCAATTTGGGTGATTGGTAATCGCAACTCACAGAGAATGCTAAAAACACAAAACTACACTAGAATAATATTATATGATGCTATAATTCCAATCACATGTTTTAATCGTATGGTGATTAGGAAACTAACGATTTCACATTTGTTTTCGGTAGTATTTTCAAACAATATATAGACAGGTATGAGAGATTTTTGGTAGAGCTAGTTGTGTCTAGCTCTATTTTTCTCGAAATTTTTGCGACGTCTAGCGTTTGGATTACTTCTTTTCACATGCACTCGATGACTGAGATGCTGAAGAAGGGGCTCCAAATCACCAGTCCCCTTTGCTCCTAGCATTTAAATCGGCAAGGGTTGGAGGAGGGAGCTCGGTTTAAATGAAGAGGGTGAGTGTTTGTCCGTATTGGAGGTTCTATTTATAGCCCTATGATGCATGCAGCCCATGAATCGGTGCCGTGTAGTCACCTTTCTTCCCCAAATCGTACTAACAAGCCTGAGATAGCCACCTTCATGTTTCAGTTTTCTTCAAACATCAGGTTGGAGCAACTTTGGGGATCGATTCATGCCCAATCCTCCATGCAAGGGTACCATTCCAACCATTGTTCTCAGCTTTTCTGAATCGATCAACCTCTAAAACTCTAGAGTCTACGTCCCTATTTTATTTCAAATTCTCATTTGTCTTCTTTTGCACTCAAAACAAGACAAGTAGCAGCTCCTCTATGAGTTATCAATGGAGGGCCTCACGCGGGTGAGGGATGGTAGCTAGGGTGTGTTGTTGGGTTGGGATTGTATATGTTAGACGCCTTCTAAATGGTTCGAGATGAAGTTAGAAAATCTAAGGTGTTTGGGTTAAAGTCTCATTCTTTGTGTACGACGGTTTAGATTTGTTAGAACTAAAGACAATCCCAACCCACCGGACTGGTGACCAACTTAGTTTATATACTACAGACCCGACTAACATAGTCTTGACCATAACTCACAGGGCTCGCTTTATTTCCGTTTGAACTGAGTTGGCCTATTAGACCAGTCTAGCCCGCCAAAATTAACAAGGAATTGGGTCTGGATCCATCTTGGACCCATCCTGTCCCAAATCATAGTTTTGGGAAAACTCGACCCTCCTGTTTCAACATATTTAATTGATCATATATTTATTACTAAAGGGTCATGGGTTGTGAGTCGTGGCCAACCATGTAAACCCTGACAAATTTTATTTTATTTATTCATTTTATTTATTTTATATTTTTTATAGATGGCGACGCACATGTTCGTTCAAATGTTCATACCTTTGAGAATTGTAAATATGTGTTAGGATAGTTGAGGGTGTTACATCAGTGTGAAGAGTGAACAATGATTTTATGTTGCATCTCAATGTTCATTTTAATAGCTATTGATCATTTCACTATTCATGTAATAATTATTAATCCTTTCCATTGATCACAATTACTACTAATTTTTTTATTTTTTTTTGTAATTAGATTAATCTTGTGCACATTCATGTGGTACCCAACTAACAATATTGTTGAAATATGAGAATAGTCCTAGGCCGTGTTTGGGTATTTCCCCAATTATCCCAGAAAAGCTCAAATTTCTAACAATTCAGTTTCCTGGCTAACTCAGATTCCTGGCTTTTTCCAAGTGTGTTCTTTTAGACCTCAGGAAAGCTCTGATTCTTGATATTTCACATAAACGAAGGATTTTTTGTGTTCTTTTAATTATTTCAGAAAAGCACAGAGTCGGTCTACTTTAGGGATATCGTATGACCATAGGAATGACGGTAGAATATCCGATACCATGATATATTTATTTAAAGGTCATGTTTGGCTGATGCATAATCCATGAGAAGTTGAACACTTTTGTCAGTGTAATTGTGCAATCAAAGATCATTTTTCATTCTAATATTTACCATAATAAATCTTGAAATCGTTGACAACGTATGTAACATCCTAAAAATTTCAACTTTAAAGAGTGTACCTCAGGATGCATGCCCGACTTTGAATAGTATACCTCGAGATGCGTGCTCGTCTGGTCATTTATTTGATCAAGTGAAAATAAACTTGATGAGTTAAATTAGATTAGGTTTGAGGTGAAAGTGCGCATGTGTGTGTTCTATACCCAAGTTTATTTTCACTTGATCAAATAAATGACCAGACGGGCACGCATCAATGTGTATGTGTGTTCTATACCCAAGTTTGGATTATAATAAAAGCTTAAGAGAAGTTATCCCCTTATGCTTAATGTGGGTTGTTAGGAGTTTAAGAAGGGAGAGAGAGAGAGAGGTTAGAGAGAGAGAAGAGGAGATGCTTGGGAGTAAATGCAAAAGATTTGTGCGTGGGATTTGCAGATTTAAGACCGTACAGGAGCTTTAAATTCCAACAGAATCCCACGTGGGATCTCGTGGAGTTGAGGCTAGGAATCCTAGCTCTAGATTCAAGCCCTTGAATCACTCATACGTTGGAATTGAGGTAAGGTTTTGTTAATGATGATATGTGTGATGTTGAACTTTAAATTAATGTATAGATGTTGGATTAAAAGGGGGAAAAGAAGAAAAAAATGGAGAAAAGGTTGGAAGAGAGATGTACAGCCAGAAAGGGCTATTTTTCTATCAAAATCGATTAATCGATTTTTACTAGAAGGTAAAATCAGGAAACTACAGCTCAAAATCGATTAATCGAATTAAATTCGATTAATCGATTTTTGAATTTTGATTAATCGATTTGAAATCCATTAATCGGCTGGGTACTTCTAGTGGCTGAAAAAAGGTGGAGTTTGGGAAAACCGATTAATCTATTAATCGATTTTGGAATTTCGATTAATCGATATTAAGATTGATTAATCAATTTTGACTGTGCTTGCCGACGCTGCTTCGGTATTTCGACCGTAACTTTTTACTCCGAACTCTAATTGACGCAATTCTTACTGCTTTGGAAAGATGACAACGAACTCTACAACTTTTATGATTTAACTATTTTGTGAATCCAAAGATTTAAAGGTTAAAATTTAGGAAGAAAGTTGTATCAAACTCTATATTATCATGAACTTGTCAATTTCTACCTCATTTTTTAGAAACACTTAAATAAGTCTAAGTTTTTAGTGAGTAGAGTTAATCCTTGATGCATCATTGTGTGTTTGTGATGTAGATTAAGGGCGGTGGCCATCGATAGGACTTTGCTTGGTTTTGCGTAACTTCAAGGGTTAAGGTAGGGAAAATTTAATATCCTATTATATTTTTGAAATTGATTCATAGATACCTTGATTTAATCAAATGAAAATGATAAGTGTGATTTGAAGTGTTGCCATTTAAAATCGATGCTTGAATCTAATTAGACGTATAGAAGAACTTCAATATAAACTTACAT
Source organism: Chloranthus sessilifolius (assembly GCA_021018995.1). NCBI lineage: Eukaryota > Viridiplantae > Streptophyta > Magnoliopsida > Chloranthales > Chloranthaceae > Chloranthus > Chloranthus sessilifolius. The sequence goes on along the minus strand of CM037591.1, from coordinate 17,799,793 downwards.
GTTTGACTGCGATTCATAGTCTTTGATGTGTTTAGTTCTTTATATGTCTATATGAAAAATGATAAGTTTGACTGTGATTTGAACTAGAACTTGAACTCCTTGTAAATTAGAATTTGAAATCTTTTGAGTCCGAAATGTGAATTTTGAACTATGAACCTAAATCAGGAATTTTACTATGGTATTCAAATTTTAAATTGATCTTTAAATGGTGAGTTTTAAATCTTTTGAACCATGAATGTGAACTTTGAACCGTGATTTAAGAAGCTGAACGTGAATGTGAATTTTGAAGCCTTTGAGTCTCTTAGAATGGTGTGAATGTACGCCCTTGGACCGCTTTTGCGGGATTTACGTACACCTTTGGACTTCGTTATATTATGTACACCCTTTGACCGCTTTGGCGGGATTCATGTACGCCCTTGGACCGCTTTTGTGGGATTTATGTACACCCTTGGACTTTGTTGTATTTATGTACACCCTTGGACCGCTTTGGCGGGATTCATGAATGCCCTTGAACCGCTTTTGCAAGATTTTACGTACTCTTCAAATTAAACTTCGAGAATCAAGCCGTCAGTCATGAGATTAAAGTCGACCGCTATGGGCGGATTATGGGTATGTGGAGCTATGGGCGGATTATGTGTATATGGACCGCTATGGGCGGAGTATAAGTACTAAGTGGGCTGCTGGGGCGAAGTATTTTTATAAGAATGAGTTAATGTGTGTGTTAAGGAAGTGTTTTAAGGCGAAGTATTTTTATAAGAAAATGTCTTGAAATCAATTTTGGTGTGATGAGGAAGTGTCATTATAATCAGTTTTGTGTAATCAGGAAGTATTTTCAAAATCAGTTTTGTGAAATAAGGATGTGTGTATGAAATCAGTTTTGCATAATAAGGAAGTGATTTGAAATCAGTTGTGTGATAATAAAAAGTATTTGAAATCAGTTCTGTTTGATAAGAAAACTGCCTTGGAAGTTAGCTTCAGTTTTAATATGAAAACATTTAATTTTGGTATTGAATCTATGTTTCCTTATGATAAGATGTGAAGTAGTATTGAATTTTCCTCTGATGAGCTAGGATGTAGCTCACCCTTCGACTATACGTCATAGGCATAGCTTCAATTTGGACACCGGACTTGCAGATTGGGGAATTGAGGAGTGCTATGATGTTCCGGCCCGTAGATTGAGTACTTTGTGGAGTTTGGTGAGTTCGGACTTGGTACCCTTTGTACTCGTATATAATTTTATACACCACTGTTTAGTGATGGTTGGCCATCACCTGTGATTTGTTTGAGTTATGTAATATTGGATATTAGAATTGGAGATTTATTTATGCCATATTTTTGTACCACGTAATTCTGTATCGGATTGTGATCTACGATCTGGCGGTCCAAGTATTCCTATTTGGTTTTGGTGTAAAGTTAAAGAAGAAAATATATATATATATCTCTCGAAAAAATTTAGGTTGGAAAAATCCGAACTGTCACAGTTGGTATCAGAGCTTAGGCATTAGGTCTTGTTGGGACCCAAAAATTTATGACTCAATTGCAATGGCATTAGATTATGTTGAAATTTAGGAGGGGTTCGCAATCCCTATTCTGAAATCTTCTAGAAATTCAGAGCCATGCCTCTCAATGACATTAGGCTGTCGAGTCCTAGGCGTGAAGTCTCCCATGAGACTATGAGTCTTAGTTATGTGTGCGGAGCGTGACTGTAAGTTCAAAGATGTGACATTAAATTTTGTCAGAGTATAAGTTGTGAGCTTTTGAAAGTCCTTTCTGAGTATAATAATCGATTGCTAATTGAAACTTTTATTTTATTATTATAACAGATCATTATGTCTGGTAGAGGTAGACGATCCAGAGATGGTCGAGGTTCCCAGTCAAATGCAAATGAGAGTGAACGAGAAGAAAGACAAAGGAAGATGCAGACCATGTAAGTCATGGAAAATGTTATGGCTCAACAAGCAGCAGTGTTAGCATCTAATAATGAGAATAACCATCAGTAGCCACCTCCACCACAGCCGTCAACATTTATAGAATTTCGGAGGATGCGTCCTCCAAATTTCTCAGAACAAGCAGATCCAATGGAAGCTGAGAACTGGCTCAATGAGATGGAAAAGATATTCAGTGTGCTTGCATGCACTGAAGATGAGAGAGTCAGATGTGCGACTTTCATGTTGGATGGTGAGGCGGGTCCATGGTGGAAATCTGTGTATAGGACTAGGGCACAGGAGACTCCAGGTGTATTATGGACCTGGGATGAGTTCATAGAGGAGTTTAGCAAGCAATACTTCCCTAATGTAGCGCGCAATCAAATGGAGGTTCAATTCCTTCAACTTGTACAAGGGAAGATGACGGTGAGAGAATATGGGGTAGAGTTCATGCAACTTTCACTTTTTGCTCCTGAGTTTGTGGCCTCGAATCTAATGAAATCCAAGAAATTTTAACGTGGCTTAAGGCCAGATATCAGGGGAAAAGTTGCTGCTTTTGAGTTGGAAACTTATGGCGTAGTAATGAGCAAAGCTCTTGTGGTGGAAGAAGACATGGAAGAAATGTATAAGAAAAGGGATCAACAGCGTAGAGAAAGAGCAAGTCAAATGCAGTCATATGCCCATGAGCAGGCACCCGAGATACCAAGACTCTTATTGCCAGCACCCCCTCAATCTACTCAGACCGTTTATGTAAGACCACCTACGTTTGTGCCTGCAGTGACCTTTCGTCTTTCGAATCTTTTGATAACTGGAGTGCCACAAACACAACAGGCTCCACCCACCTCGTTATTTGCAGCTAGTAGATCATGCCCAAGATGCGGGGGACGACATCGAGCAGCCAAGTGTAAGTGGACCATGGGTGCATGTTTTAATTGTGGTCAAATGGGGCATCCGATAAGGGACTGTCCAGAATCGAAGAAGGGTAGGACACCTTTGGTGTGAGAAATTAGCGATCAATACGAGTGTTGTATGTATCTTGTTCTTGTGTGTTTAATCTCAAAAAAAAAAATGTCAATCTTTGTATTTTGGGTATCGGATTGATGCTATTAGATCCTCTTTTCGACTAATGTATGTGAGAATCGTTAATACAATTAATGTTGGACATTAACGATTTCAAAGTCTTTCTTTTCTTTTATGACAATGTTCAAGCTTTATTATGGCACAAATTTTACTCGTTGTGGCCCTGATTTTTACCTTGGTGGGCATGTTCGTGCTAGTTGATATTATAGAAATGTAGTTTAACAAATAATTACCTTATTAGATAATCGGTGGTACGCCGATCTAGTGATATGTAGATTTTCATGCAGGATGATGGATCATTTGGTTGGAAAACTTCAGTCTTTCGTTGTGAGCTCAATGTGGATAGTTAATTGAATAATTATAAGAAATTCATTTCTTCGTTTAGGGTGCGTGCGTCGTTTCATCATTATGGGTCAGTTCTTGTCAATCGGAATCGTTGTTAGTGAGTTAGCGTTCGAAAGTGTCGTCGTCAATTTTCGAGGATGAAAATTCTATGGAGGGAAGAATGTAACAACCCCAAATTTATTTTGTGTATAAATCGATTCATATCGGGACGTGAGTGTTCAACTTGATATGCATGGTAAGACCTGATTACTTAGGGTAATTTTTTAGGACGAAAATTTTATAAGGTGAAAAGAATGTAACATCCTAAAAATTTTGGCTTTAAAGAATACCTCGGGATGCATGCCTGACTTTGAATTATATACCTCAGGATGCTTGTCCGTCTGATCATTTGTTTGATCAAGTGAATATAAACTTGATGAGTTAGGTTAGATTAAGTTTGAGGTGAAAATACACGTGTGTATGTGGTGTTAGATCTGTTAGTAAGGTCATATGCACCTATCAATGTGTATGTGTTCTATACCCAAGTTTAGGTTATAACAGAAGCTTAAGAGAAGCTATCCCCTTATGTTTAATGTGGGTTGTTAGGAGTTTAAGAAGGGAGAGAGAGGTTAGAGAGAAAGAAGAGGAGATGCTTGGGAGTAAATGCAAAAGATTTGTGCGTAGGATTTACAGATTTAAGACCGTACACGAGCTTTAAATTCCGACGGAATTGCACGTGGGATCTCGTGGAGTTGAGGCTAGGAACCCTAGCTCTAGATCCAAGCCCTTGAATTACTCATACGTTGAAATTGAGGTAAGGTTTTGTTAATTGATGATATGTGTGATGTTGAGCATTAAATTAATGTATGGATGTTGGATTAAAAGGGAGAAAAGAAGAAAAAAATGGAGAAAAGGTTGAAAGAGAGATGTATAGCCAGAAAGGACTGTTTTGTATCAAAATTGATTAATCGATTTTAAAATCGATTAATCGATTTTTATTAGAAGGTAAAATCATAAAACTACAGCTCGAAATCGACTAATTGAATTTAATTCGATTAATCGATTTTGACTATGCTTGCCGACGCTGCTTCGGTGTTTTAGCCTTAATTGTTTACTTTGAACTCCAATTGACGCAATTCTTGCGGCATTAGAAAAATGACAACGAACTCTACAACTTTTGTAATTTAACCATTTCATGAATCCAAAGATTTAAAGGTTAAAATTTAGGAGAAAAGTTACGTCAAACTCTATATTATCATGAACTTGCCCATTTCTGCCTTGTTTTTGAGAAACACTTAAATAAGTCTAGCTTTTTAGTGAGTAGAGTTAATCCTTGATGCATCATTATATGCTTGTGATGTAGATTAAGGGCGGTGGCCATCGATAGGACTTTGCTTGATTACGCGTAACTTTAAGAGTTAAGGTAGGAGAAATTTAATATTTGTATTGCATTTTTGAAATTGATTCATAGATGCCTTGATTTAATCAAATGAAAATGATAAGTGTGATTTGAAGTGTTGCCATTTAAAATCGATGCTTGAATCTAATTGGACGTGTAGGGGAACTTCAATATAAACTGACATGTTTGAATTCGATTCATAGTCTTTGATGTGTCTATATGAAAAATGATAAGTTTGACTGTGATTTGAACTAGAACTTGAACTCCTTGTAAATTAGAATTTGAAATCTTTTGAGTCCGAAATGTGAATTTTAAACTATGAATATAAATCGAAAATTTTACTATGGTATTCAAATTTAAAATTGATCTTTAAATGGTGAGTTTTAAATCTTTTGAACCATGAATGTGAACTTTGAACCGTGATTTAAGAAGCTGAACGTGAATGTGAATTTTGAAGCCTTTGAGTCTCTTAGAATGGTGTGAATGTACGCCTTTGGACCGCTTTTGCGGGATTTACGTACACCCTTGGACTTCGTTGTAATTATGTACACCCTTGAACCGCTTTAGCGGGATTCATGTACGCCCTTGGACAATTTTTGTGGGATTTATGTACACCCTTAGACTTCATTGTGTTTATGTACACCCTTGGACCGCTTTGGCGGGATTCATGTACGCCCTTGGACCGCTTTTGCATGATTTACGTACACCCTTGGACTTCGTTGTGATTATGTACACCCTTAGACCGCTTATGCGGGATTCATGTACGCCCTTGGACTGCTTTTGCGAGATTTTACGTACTCTTCGAATTATACTTCGAGAATCAAGTCATCAGTCATGAAATTAAAGTGGACCGCTATGGGCGAATTATGTGTATGTGGACCGCTATGGGCGGATTATACGTGTTACAAGCTGCTATGGGCGGAGTATAAGTACTAAGTGGGCCACTGGGGCGAAAATCGAATCAATTAATGCGTGTGTTAAGAAAGTGTTTTGAGGTGAAGTGTTTTTATAAGAAAATGTCTTGAAATTAGTTTTGGTGTGAAGAGGAAGTGTCTTTATAATCAGTTTTGTGTAATCAGGAAGTGCTTTCAAAATCAGTTTTGTGAAATAAGGATGTGTGTATGAAATCAATTTTGCGTAACAAGGAAGTGGTTTGAAATCAATTGTGTGATACGGAAATGTATTTGAAATCAGTTCTGTTTGATAAGAAAAGTGCCTTGGAAGTTAGTTTCAGCTTTAATATGAAAACGTTTGATTTTGACATTGAATCTATGTTTCCTTATGATAAGATGTGAAGTAGTATTGAATTTTCCTCTGTTGAGCTAGGATGTAGCTCACCCTTCGACTATACGTCACAGGTATAACTTCAATTTGGACATTGGACTTGCAGAATGGGGAATTGAGGAGTGCTATGATGTTCGGAGTCGTAGATTAAGTACTTTGTGGAATTTGGTGAGTTCAAATTTGATACCTTTGTACTCGTATATAATTTTGTACACCATTGTTTGGTGATGGTTGACCATCACCGGTGGTTTATTTGAGTTATGTAATATTGGATATTTGAATTGAAGATTTATTTATGCCATATTTTTGTACCAAGTAATTCTGTATCAGATTGTGATCTACGATCTGGCAGTCTAGATTTTCCTATTTGGTTTTGGTTTAAAGTTAAAGAAGAAAAAAATATATATATCTCAGAAAAATTCAGGTTGGGAAAATCCGGGCTGTCACAACGTATCAGACAATTATATTTTGATTCCACCTAGCGCAACTCACCAAAAGTTACCATGAGCATGACATACCATCAGAAGAGCTCTCAAGTAATTATTTGGGATGTTTTCTATGCCGAATCAAAATCTAATCGTCTTATGAGTGAGACTTGATCTCAAGATATTGGGTGAAATAGTTGGTCGTATATTGAAATAATTGGTCCGACCAGGCCCGATTAGTAAACGGATTGGTTATGAGCTAGTTCTAAAAGCCCAATTAAAAATTAACCCATTTAAATCTCGGCCCAGACCCGTCCAGTCCCAGCCCATTGAGACCCGTAGAATTAAAAAGTATATGCGTTTCACAGGGTATCCCATCCCCCATTCTACATCTCTAGTAACAAACTAGAAGTAACCTGAATGAACAAGATTTTTCCAAAAGTATATGCGTTTCACAGGGTATCCCATCCCCTATTCTACATCTCTAGTAATAAACTAGAAGTAATCTGAAAGAACCAGATTTCTCCATTTCTTCTTTTATACATAAGGAGATTGAACAGGAGAAAGAAAAAGGTATGGATTTCATAAAAAAACCCTTTCGATCTATAAACCCTCATCCACATAACCCCACATTTTTTTTTGCGTTATGACTTATAACAAAACTCTAACATTAATACCTTTTTTCTCCAATGATAGCTTTTGACCAAAACCCCCAAATCTTTCTCTTTAATTAATAGTCTATTTCTTCTTCTTCTCAACACCACCCACTATTTTCGAAGAAGCTAATGGCGATAAGCAACTCCTCCTGAGCGCATATACGTTTTTTTATCTTCTCATCGAAATTTGAATTTGGTATTTTCATTTTTCTCGTTTAATCTCTGTTTAGGTTTAATTTGTGGTCTTTGTTTTAATTTTTCCATTTGGGAATAACACAAGCTACAACAGAAGTAGCCGTTAGAAGATAGAGTTGTTGGTTTTTATATGTGATAGCGATAGTAAGAGAGTATACTCACAACCTGAGTTTTTTTTGCTCGGAAATGGCAAGCCGGCTGAACCTCGGGAACCGTCGCTTTCGATGTGGGTCCCAACTTCATTGCCGAACGCAAGAAAGCCTCTGAATCTGCAAAAAAAACTTACTTTCCGAGTTGTGCTCGATTTCCTCTCTCAGAAACTCTATTCAAACATGGCCTTAGGCTCTCAACACCTAAAAATTTAATAGTCTTTTCCGATTAAATAAACGAGTCTTATTGAAATCTATGAAGACATAATAATTTTTCATAATTAGAAAAAAGAAAAATAAATAAAAATTTATCACTACCTTATTGCAGGTTATGTCATATCCATTTAGTACACCACATGTTTTTGAGCAATTCAAGTCATCATAAAATAAATTAAAGTGACCGAAAAAAAACACATTGGTAGACTTGGACCGTCTGATCTTTGCACTCCAAAATAGATAATAGTTCATATGTTTTTATTGTCGAAATTAAAGTGCACCGGTCATTAAAATACTCGAATAGACATAATTGTTTTGATTGAGAGGTTTTGATGATGGGCTGCTACTTTGATTAATCATACATATGCACCACGTAGTAGCGAAAGAGTGGATGCTCATGAAAAAATATAATAGCAGTCATAAGAGTCACTGTAGAGAAAATAAGCATAATAGATTATTAGAGCCACTAAAGTTTGTATTTCATTTTTCTAATTTTACTAGTTTTAGGAATTTGGATTTGGGTCCCCGAATTTCAAATGCAGCGTTTGGATGATAAGCATTCTGGAGTGGATTTGGATTTCATAAATCCAACGTCATTTCAAATCCACTGCGACTATGTAAAGTTGGAGACTTCTAAATGACACCTCTGAGACGTTATTTCAAATCTATCGAGGTGCACTCTTCTCAAATTTCCTCAGGTAAAAAACAAAACCCTAAACTATGCTCCTCTCCCTTTGTTCCATTTCCCTATGCATAAAGGCTAGGGTTTGATCATCCCCTTTGTTTTTCGTTGTAAAATAGTTAGAGTTTGATGATCTCCTCGTATCCACAACAGTCGGCATCATCGTTTGATCAGATTTCAGAATCATCCAGTTTTGGTCGATCTCCTCTTCTCAACAACAACCGTTCAGTCCAATTAGATTGCTAAAAAAGTTAGGGTTTGATCGATCTCTACAACTTGTGGCATCAACCTCATCTCTGTTATCTGATCGTTTGCTCAAGGTAAACAAATATTTGTTTGATTGATTTTTTGGTTTTGAATCCTCTTTTGCAATTGTTTTGTTGTTTTTTTTAATATATTTCAGACCTATAAATCAGTTATAGCTAAGCAATCACACTTATATATACACTTTAATTGATAAATGGATATAACTATTACATGTTCAATAAAATGTTTGGAAGAAGTTATATACTGCTATGTATATCTAGTGTTTTACTGTGGACCAAGTGTTCGATAAAATGCTTGAGAGAAGTAGAGCCTGAGGCACACTCCCTTATCAAACAATTATCGTATTTTTTTATATCCCTCGAAGTTTTATACGCATCGAAGCTGTAGCTCGGTACTTTCTCCCATCCAACGTTGCAAAAGAAAAGCGTCGTACCCCAGAAATTAATTTTAAATGACCAAGTAAATTCACCTCCGTCGGGTATGACATGGTAACGGAGATCATCATCTCTGGATTTGCAATGAAGGCTCATGTTAGGACCTCCGCCAAATCGATTTTGGACATGGACATGGGTTCTTCCGAGAACAAGAGAGCTTAACATAGTGAAAACCAGCAGAACAGTTTGTAGGTAAACACAAAGCTTCATGTTGGTTGTTGGGTCCTCTAATCACCTCCCAAGAGAGAATAAATGGCCTAGTTTTCTATCCCATTCGTTTCTATAGCCTCTAACCCAAGCTAAAGAATGAAGTTTAAAGGTTAATGCTAAGGGAAAATGGAAACTTGTGAGTAGATCTTAGGAATATGCCTTTTTGCATGCATATAAACACGATCTTTCTTCGGAATTCACGAGGTAAATATTTTCTTGCAATATTTGGAAATTGAGTAACTAATTTTTCTCTAGAAAAAAGTAGAGATAAAGGTTGGCTTAAAATAGAAAAATAGAGTAATATTCCAAAAGGATACCTTTATTTACAAAGCAGGATTCTTTATTTTCAACCCGGGTTTCACATGCTTTGAATCAGCTGATGGAGATTACATTTCATCTCAATCTTTAACAAAATATATCTTGAGGTCATGGGCCTACCATCAAACGGTCAGATTTTGATATCACGTGGTGCACATCACAAAAAATGAATACCATCAAGGCCATACATCAAAGGTGGTTCTCGGATAGGATATATGCCGTGTGGAATCAAAATCTGACCTTTTGATTGTAGGACCATGATCTCATCAAGAACTGTTGTGTCGAAGATTAGGATGAAAAATGATCTCCATTGTTTGATTCAAAGCAGTCAACGATTTAATTAAGTTGAGAGGGAAGACTCTTAGGTTGAAAATAAAGGTTTCCTTATGAACTTATACTAAAATGTGGCATTTTTTTAATGGAGCAATTACTTGCACACATGAGATTTATATGGTTGCACATAATTTAAAATAAAGGCTTGCTATTTTATACTAAAATGTGGCATGTGCAACATCATCTTAGCCTTTTGACTTGAAGGTCATAAATGATGTAAAGATTCTTGGTGCGCAAGATTGGCACAAATTAAACATGGTTCAAATCAGACTTCTGCCAGTGGCATAGGACCCAAAAATATCAAATTTTCCTTTTAAACTGTGGGAACGGTACGAAGGTTATGTGCAAGTTGTGGCTCCCTTGCTTACATCTAGTTTACATAAGTGGCAGTTGGGCTCCTCATCTCTCTCTACTTTCATAGGCCTCTCTTATTTGAAATCACAAGAACAAAGCTTGTCGCTAGATAGATCGATGGTTCAGAATCGCAAATCGAGAGTAACTGTTTTGGAGAACAAAGCAATTCCTCTATTTTAATGGAGCAAGTGAGCTCATTCTAAGTGGTGTAAATGGCCATGGATTCTCTAGAGATGAAATGGGTATGCTCCTCACACTGCCTCTGGTTCAATTCTGTGCCAACCCTAATCGTAGGGCCTGGATTTGGATTTAGATTTGGATAATTGGATAATTGGATTTAGAGGTTGATTTGGAGGTAGGTAGAGGTTTTGCTGGGTTCTTGGATCGTCATTGGTGGCTACAAATTATGAGAAGCTGACATTCACATATAGCGTTGCCGGCTTCTCTTCTTAGGGGGCCAAGTTATGGTATTTAATTGGAGTAAATGAGTTAAATGTTATATATTAGTATTACCTAAACGACACGAGCCCCACACAACTTTTTACTCCAGTGAAGGCCTTTCATCAAATTGAATCGGATGGTGGAGATCACTTTCATTCTAATTTAAAAAAAATAAAAATAAATAAATAATAAAATTGCATAGTACTTTCAATATTGGATTTAGTAGACAACAGATCATGGGTCCTTCTTATTCTCTTTTTTTTTTAGTTTTTGTGCTATACTTTTTCTATTGACTTGTTCAATTTCCCATAGCTACTATCCCACACTAGCTTTCACTATCAACCACAACTACCAAGTCTGTTTTTCTTTATTTTTTTAAGACCCTTGATATGTTCTTCATATTATGCATTACACATATATTAATACGTTTATGTATCTTTTTTTATATATTATATATATATATATTTTTTAAAACACAACTGATTCATTTTATATATTATTTTTAATAGCAATGTCTAGTGATGAGACTACTTTGCGTTTACAACTAAAGCGGGCAAGAGAGGAAGAGGAGAGGCTCGAGGAAGAGGAAACCGAAATTATAGTAATTTTTGTAGGTTTCCTTATAGCGGCTGTAGGAGCATGGTATCATCAAAAGTGCATGCTTAAAGAACCATCAACTAGTAGAGATGATTCTAGGAGAGCTTGGTTGAACACCTTAATCAATGGTAATGAATTTACATGCATTCAACAGTTGTGTGTTACTCAATCAGGGTTTAGAAGACTGTGCACCATTTTGAGAGATAAGGGGGAGTTGGTGGCCTTGAGAAATGTTACAATTGAAGAAATTGTTGCCCTTTTTTTACATATTCTTGCTCACAACCTGAAAAATAGCACGGTCAAAACTTGTTTTGGTCGTTCAGGTGAAACAATAAGTAGACAATTTCATGTTGTGTTGCAAGCGGTTCTTCGATTAGGCAAAGATTTTCTTAGATTACATGAAACAACTCTTGATGAGCGAGAGACAGAGAAATGGGGATGGTTCCAGGTACTAATTCAATAACAACATCATGTTTATATATTTTACTTGTCGTTGCATAAGACTAATAACAATTTAATGGTTTTTTGTATAGAACGCCCTTGGAGCACTTGATGGGACACACATAGAATTAACAGTTCCATTGGTAGACCAACCTAGATATTGAAATTGAAAGAACGACATAACTACAAATGTCTTAGGAGTGTGTGATGCCAATTTAAAATTTATATATGTGTTACCCGGTTGGGAGGGATCCAGTTCTGACTCTTGGGTGCTGCGAGATGCTTTATTCAGGCGCAATTACCTTACGATCCCATTGGGTATGACCTCAATTTTTTTATATTATTATTTACTTTATATCATTAGAGTTTAAATAATGCAACTAAATTATTACTATTTTAATTATTGTAGGTAAATATTATCTCGTTGACGCAGGGTATAGTAATGCACAAGGATTTTTAGCACCTTATAGAGGAACTCGATACCATCTTAAGGAGTGGAAGGGTAACACTCCTACCAACTATAAGGAGTTATTTAATCTTCAACACTCATCTGCAAGGAACTCGATTGAAAGAGCGTTTGGATTATTGAAGAAGAGATGGGCTATATTGCGGACCGCGAGTTTCTATAGTGTCAAAACACAAGTTAGGATCATCAATGCTTGTTTCATCCTTCATAACTTTATACGAGATGACATTCCAAATGAGTCATTGTTGGATGATGTTGATCGCGAGTTAGAATCCGCTCCCGTGGAGGATCAGAATGAGGATCATGAACGTATCACGGTCATACAAGCCACACCTGAATGAATGGAATTTCGAGAAACTTTAGCAAGGAATATGTTTGATGAGTATCAGGCTCGTCGATCACTATCTTAGACTACGCATGTTTAAATTTGATTTAGATGTAAATGCTAAAATATTATCTCTTTGATGCTTATGAAAATTGATGGATGTGTTGCTAGATGTTATCATATTATGCCTCTTTGATGCTTATAAAAATTGATGGATGTGTTGGTAGATGTTATCATATTGTGTTCCTTTGATGCTTATAAAAATTGATGGATGTGTTGGTAGATGTTATCATATTCTATCTCTTTGATGCTTATGAAAATTGATAGATGTGTTAGTAGATATTATCATATTGTGTATCTTTGATGTTTATAAAAATTGATGGATGTGTTGGTAGATGTTATCATATTCTATCTCTTTGATGCATATGGAAATTGATGGATGTGTTGGTAGATGTTTTCATATTATGTCTCTTAAATTGATAGATTTATTTGAATTTATCATATATTGTGTATTATTAACTACATTTTGATATAGATATATTTAACTGAACATGATTAGAAAAGACAAACAGTCGCAGTCACAATCGCAAGCCGACTCAGATGGAAACAAAGGAAGGGGATATTTTAAATGGAGCCTCTCTATGGAGAAAATGTTAATAAATATATTGCATGAGCAATTGAATTTGGGTATGAGGGGGGACAATGGTTTTAAATCTCAAGCAATCCAAGCTGCGATCGATGCGATAAATGGGCAATTCAATAATAAGGTAGAAGAAAAACATGTCCGAAATAAAATGAAAAATTGGAAGACACAACACTCAATTGTAACTGATATCATCTCCCAGAGTGGCTTTACATGGGATAACGAAAAACATATGATAATAGTGGAAGATGAATTTGTATGGCAGGCTTATTGTGAGGTAAGAAAATTTTATTTTTTAGGATGTTTATTGATGAATTTAATACTAATATGAGATATATGATTGCTTTCTTTTATAGGCAAATGAAAAAGCAGCCAATTACAAAAACAAAACGATAGAGTATTGGGATGATTTTGTGGTGTTGTTCGGGACTGATAGAGCCACTGGGGTGGGTGCAGAACACTACAATGATGCTAATGAAGCTATGAGAAATGAAAATTTAGATGAGATTGATGAAATAAGGAGATTGATTGGGCTTCAAGATTTGAGTGATGATAATAATGACAGCACCACATCATCACGAGCACGACCACGAACATCAACACACTCTACTCAATGTGGCCCAAACCAAAAGAAGGTTAGGAAAGATCATCTAGCTAATGCAGTTTACGAGGTGGCTAATTCAATCAATGACTTCTTAGCAAGGAAATCGACACAACCTACTGCGACTCAAGTGTTAGATTTGATCTCATCTGTGTCAGGCCTCTTTGATGAAGAGGAATTCAAAGCACACGAAAGGCTCCTAAATGCCGATCCTAGGACTATCGAGATGTTGTCTACTTTTGGCGATGATAAAAAGAAGCGGTGGATACAATTACTCTTCTCTAATCCACCTAATTGAAAAGGTAAAGAAAAGACGTGTTTCTTATGAATTGATTCATTTTTTTTTTTTAATAATAATGCTTAGTTTTTATATGTAACTTGGTCTTCACATGATTTCTCTTGGACTGATTGCGAGGCGCAGTTCCAACTTCTTGAGATATGAGATCTCCTTCAAACACCTCTCCGACAAATCGCAATTCCCCTGCTCCATTCTCCCCCAGTGCATTGCTGATTTGCCAGTTCTTGTAGGTCAAAAAATCGGAAATTCATGTTTAAGTCTTTGGTCTTCTCATTTCGGCACTCCATGATCTGGATTTGTTTTGTGACCACATGTTAGGTTCTTGATCGTGTGTTCTACATAGCAACTCCATTTGCCTGATCTCCTATTTTTTCGGGAGGAGATCGGCTCGTGATGTCTGGCATGGTCATGGTTGTTTTTGAATTCATCTGTTTGAATTCATGTTGTTTTGAGTTTGAGAAAGTGTTTAGAATACTAACTTAATATTTTCTAAGGTTTAGAATTGCTTTTTTATTTTTTTGGTTTAGGCCACATTTGCTATGGCATTTTTATGCTTGGTTGTTTCTTCCTAAGAATGAGCTTAGTCGCTTTAGCATCTTAGTCAGGATGCCCTGTCTTGTGCACCTAAGAGCTATCTAATATTTGAGCGTCTATCCTTTTAATAATAGCATATTTGCATTTGTCATTCTCCTTTTCGTTTCGTTGCAATGATCATGACCGTGATTCCGATTTGGAGATTTTCTTTTTTGTTTCTCATTTTTCATTCTTGGCTTTTAAACATTCATCTGGTTTCCTTTTTTTTTTTTTGTTATTTAAAAGGCTAATAGATCCTAAGAATAATTGATAATAACAAAAAGGGTGCACAAACCCGTTTGGTTTTGTCAGCAGAGTCAGCCTCTTTATATTTAAGGTGCCATCTAATGTATCATGTATTACTGTTACCGTTGCTTTTTGTGAGCAGATGATGAAACAGAGGCACAAGGGGGAGAGAGAAGAAAATATCGGCGAGGAAGTTGGATGGTCGAAAAACAGAGAAGTAGCCAAAGTTAGTTCGAAACTTGCAGCAATGAACAAGAAGTTCGGAATGATCCACGGGTTGTCTTCGCTTGCCAATATTATGTCGTTCGGTAGCCTTGCCATGCATTCGTGGTAGTTGGCAGGTAAAATTCAACTGTAGGCTTTGAACCTCTGATGTTTACGGATCACGGAGGATGTTTCCTAGCTGTTGTAGAGCTTACATCCAGTCAGTAGATGGAGAAAGTTTCTTGCTTTCATCAGTGGGTAAGCTCTTACTCTTGTAGCATGGTGCTCTTCATCTCTGCATCTGTAAGATTGAACATTGTTCTGAAATAACCAGTTATTCTCCCATGTGCTAGACGGCATAGTATTAAATTTTATAGGCATAACGGACGCCTCTGATCTGTCTTTTGCCCTTGATAACATATATGAACTTTTTTTTTCTTTCTCTATTTCTAAATTTCAAAAGATATATCTTGTGTAAATTGCCTTTATTTTATTTTATTTTTGAAGTTTTTGGATTTGGCTCTGCGATTACTATTAGGATACCTTTATTAGAGCCCACCAGTTACTGGTGGGTGCCTAGGCTAAAACCATCGATTCCTTAAATTAGAGGATGGAGACAATTTTTCACCCCAATCTTCGACACAATGGATCTTGATATCATAGTGCACCTATTAGACGATCAAGGTTTTGTTCCACGTGGTACAAATCTCAAAACGTGGTCCTATGATACTATCACATTGACCAATGTTTTGGAATCTGTGCCACATGAAATTAAACCTTTGGCCGACTGATAGCCTTGGTGCACTAAAACAATCTCCATCATCTGATTTCAAGCAGTTGATGGGTTTTAACATAGGCGCCCACCATTAAACCGGTGGGCTCATGTAGAGGTACCTGTACTCTTATTATATATATTAATAACATGGGTGGACTATGATTATGTGATTATTGTTACAGTAGACCAGTGAGGTGAAATGGTGTTGAATCTCAACATTCAGCACTTCAGTTCCCTGTATAACATAGAGGCCCGGTAGGGCTGGGCCATGCTTGGCACCTTTCCCGGCCATAGGCAGGGGCTGCCAATGGGTCAGCCCTGACCTGGACCATCATGTACTTAGCAATGGCCTGGCCCTAAGCCAGGCCGCGGGCCACTCCTACCTCTCTCATCGGACTTATATGATGGCACATTTTACTAAACAACCGTCAGATTGGTCCTTTGATAGTCCTATCGTGACAGCTGCCTGGTCAACCTGAGGGCTGCATTCCAACCAAGGGTCAAAATACCGGAAATCCGGTATGTATCGTCCTGACCTCCAGGACGATGCGTACCGGGTATCGTCCGATACATTGAATGTGTCGGCGATACATTGAATGTATCGGTTTGATACATTCAAAAAATCGATTTTTTGAAAAAAAAATCCCAAAAAAATCTCAGAAAATTTCAAAAATTTTGAAAAATTATATTTATTTATTTTGTATTTATTTCAACTATTTTTGCTTTTATTTTTTACTTATTTGATGCATTATTTAGATGAATATATAAGTAAAATGCCTATTTTGTAACTTATTTTTGACTTAAGATCACATTTTTGACTTAATGTAATAGATCTTCTAACATTATGTTCGATCAGCTGATCACATGCCTATTTTATTAACAATATTTCATAATTTGATCGACGCAGACACGCAGTCACGCATAAACTAAATTACAATGTATATTGACAAAAATAAATTATATATTGTCAAAATAATAGTTATGTTGAAAAAAATAAATTTAATTGTACATGAAAAACTTACTTTAGAGCTACATTGAATTTCATGGTGATTCTTGGCCCTCATGATCATCACATCATCTGAGCTTTCCTACTTTTGCCTATAATGTTGCCCATATTGATACCCATGATTATATGTGTCCCCTTGAAACTGAGGCTGTAGCAACGAATATGGCTCAGTGTAGTACGTAAGGGCCGGTCCTCCAAAAATCTGACCAACGAAGTCATATGGCACCGGGTAAGTTTGTTGTGGCTGGTAGTATGGGTTACTAGTTGCTGAATTTTCGGTATTTTGCAAACTGAATCCCCCGAAGCTAGAAGTCATATAACCCATATCCGTATCATCTTGTGGTGGTGGTGGTGGTGTTTGATATGATCCCGATGCTCCTCTTCCTTCAACCCCTCCCATTCTAAATGTAGGAGTGTCGAATCGCAGCAGCGTCAGTCATCGTCCCATGCCGTCATATCTCTATAAGGATCAGAGGTACCAGCATCCTCCCCTCCACCACTAGTGTCAACGTCCCCTCCACCATCATGCCCTCCACCATCATCCTCACCACTCCCATCATCACTATCGGGCTGCGTTTCGTCATCAGATCCAACCACTGAATGACGATTCAATCTTCTTTTTCGCCTCAGTGGTTGAAAAGCCTGCTGCTCCGCTACTCTTTCAGCATTGTCCAACCATTCAGTGCTCTCAGTATCCAAGATTGGGTCTTCTCTCTCTTCGATCCATTCATTCAAAGGGTCATCTTCCTCGAATATATAATCCAACTGGATGGGATCAAAATAATCACCGTCTGTAAGGTAGAATATGATAGATGAATTAGTATAATATGTAAGACTTCATATAATTGAGGATCTAAGACTTCATGTAATTGCTTATCACGGTTGGTCCTCTGTATATTCCTGACCCTTAATCGCATGTTGTAGTGGCAGTAGACTAACTTTTCCAATCGGTCCATAGTTAGTCTATTCCTTATCTTAGTATGAATGAGAGAGAAAGTGCTCCAATTCCGCTTGCAGTTGGACGAGGAATACGTTTGCGACAATATCCTCATTACTATCCGCCTCAATATCGGACCATCACCTTCATAATGCATCCACCAATCAGCGGGTTTGTCGTGTTTAATTTGGGATTGCGCCAACGGGCTCCCAAATGACCCATGTCTCTTGCGAAATATGTCAATCTATAAAGATGAAACACAGTAAGGCACATATCAAGAAATAGATGATAATATCCCATGACATTTGACTTATTACTTATAAGGTATGATACTATGATCACTCACATCTCTTATGGCTTGGCCTTGGTCCGCCAACTCAAGGAGCATTCTTTGGATTACATTGAGCAAATCGGTATACACTTCATCAAAGGTCACCAGCCACGATATCGGAAGGTTGGATTCAAGTAGTGTGCTACACATCAAATATGAGCAATTTCATCAGTATATGAAAATAATGAATAAATAAATAAAAATCACTACATAATTGTGTAACATGTTATACCTGCTGCATGCAAGTACTGGTGAACTTGTGCATCCCATCTCTTGTCGATAATCGCTCAATATCGTTTATATTTTGTAGGCCATTTGGTTTTTATAGCCAATTTTGCCTTATCCATTGACTCATAAACGTACCCCATCGTTGGTTTGTCATCACCATCAACCAATCTCAACACTTGCACCAACGGTAGTGAGCCATCGTGTGGTCGAGATCCGCCCAAATCGCGGTTGTAGATCAAAGTCAAGAATCTCAGCAAGCTAGTCTCTTCGCTCGTGAGAGTCCTATTTCATGTTGATTCCATTCTTCCGACGACACCATGCTTTTCAGCTCACGCCTATATCTAGCCTAACTCTGTAGGGCTAAGAACTGTGTTGCAAAATGTGTAATCGCAGGTCGGAGCAACTCATTGTTCGTAAAGGCTCTCCTTAAATTGACCAGCTTGTCACTGTTGTACAGGTAGGAAGTAATCGTTCTTCCCTTTTGAATAGTTGCCTGTGTCTTACTTCTCTTTCCTAAATCCTCAAGAATGAGGTCCACGCAATGTGCGACACACGGGGTCCAGTACAGGTGACGTCTCTTCGCCATTAGTTTTAATCTAGCGGCTTTGTAGTTTGCCGCATTGTTTGTTACCACTTGCACAACCCGCTGCTCTCCAACCTCATGAACTACCATATCCATTAGTTGAAAGAGGTAGTCAGCAGTCTTTACGTGTCTAGAAGCATCAACTGATTTCAAAAATATTGTCCCGGCATCGCTGTAAACCAAAAAGTTTATCAAACTCTTCTTTATGGGACCAGTCCATCCATCGCACATAATTGTGCAACCTCTCTCATCTCATACATTCTCAAAGCTTTGTACATAGGCAGTTATCTCATCGTACTCATCTGTTAGTAAGGGCCCAAATATCTCGTATGGAGAAGGCTTTTTAACTCCTGGACCAACTTCTGCACTTGTATCAATCATGCTTTTGAAGTACGGCGAGTCTGCTACTTGGCTCGGAATGTGGTTGTATATAAAAAATTTGGCAATGAATTTTTCAAGCTTCTTCCCCATTTTTATAAGTGAGATTGCACTCAATTTGGTTTGTTTGGAGCTTTCAGCGCGATGCATGAATTGATCCATGGGGGCTGTAGTACGGCCTCTAGTAGACGGCCTATAATTCCTCCCAGATGCTGACCTACGCAACCCGACAGTCTGCTCAACATCCTCATCATCCTCAACAACATGTGGCTTATGACTAGATCCACCACCGGTAGCAGGCATGGATGGGCCCCTCAACTTGGACCAAAGGCTTCTTCCCCGATCTCGCCAGCAGGCTTCCGCACTCTCTCTCATAGCTCTCGCTATCTGCTCATCTTCATCCTCATCATCCTCAGGTGCAGCTGATGTAAACTCTGGATCTGGCCTCCTAATTCTCTCATACATTTCCCTATCACGATCGGCTTCAGCTTTTTTCTTTCCTTTTGCCGCTTATAAACTAGCTCTGATATTTTCTTTTACCTCTCTGGGTACACTGGGACACCCTCGTCTCTCCCTTTACATGAGCCAGATGCTCCTTTAACCGTGTGATACCTCCTCTCAGCAGTTTTTTTCCACAAAGCTTACATTGTATCTGGAGTCTATTACCATCTATTATCAGATACAATACCGGATCCGCTTAACGTATCATATTTATTTATTTCACTTGCATGAATGAGCAAACGATTGCATTAAAGTAAACATCTAATTTACACTTGAAAATAAAATTTATTTTTTAATTATTGCTATTTTAAAAATATTAGATTATATTTTATTAAATTTATATGATATTATTCTAATTTTTATAAAATTTAGATTACATTTGAATTTTTATTTTATATTATTCTAATTTTTAAAAGATTGGATTATATTTTATCAAATTTATTTGATATTATTATAATTTATGAATATTTATTTGATATTATTATAATTTATGAATGTTTATTTGATATTTTTTTAATTTATGAATATTTATTTGATATTATTATAATTTATGAATGTTTATTTGATATTATTATAATTTTTGAATGTTTATTTCATATTATTTTAATTTTTGAATATTTATTTGATATTATTTTAATTTATGAATATTTATTTGATATTATTATAATTTTTAAAAATTTATTTGAAATTTATTTCATATTATTCTAATATTTTATGGGACATATCCCATAATATTAATTATTTTAATTATATCTGACGGTCACATATAATCAATATGGGTCACATATAATTAAATTTATTATTAAAATTAATATGGGTCACATATAATTTAATATGTGACCCATAAATTTAATTATATGTGACCCATATTAATTTTAATAATAAATTTAATTATATGTGACCCATATTGACCCTATTATTTTATTAATTATATGTGACGGTCACATATAATCAATATGGGTCACATATAATTAAATTTATTATTAAAATTAATATGGGTCACATATAATTTAATATGTGCCCCATAAATTTAATTATATGTGACCCATATTAATTTTAAGTTTAAATTATATGTGACCCATATTGTCCCCATTATTTTTTTAATGATATGTGACCCATATTATATGTGATCCATATTAATTACATGTGACCCTTAATTATAATTATTTATATTATTTTTTACCCATCAATTTAAATATTTTAAATGGGGTCACATATAATTATTTTTGACCCATCATATTATTTTTGACTCATTATTTATATTATTTTTAATTAATTTAAATATTTTAAATATTTTAAATTATTTTTCCCCTCTTCTTAATTTAAATAATTTAAATATTTTGATTATTTTAAATAATTTTAATAATTTAAATAATTATAATAATTATAATAATTAATATTATAGATAAATGATAAAATTTAAAGGTAGATCTACACTTATTTAAGGTAGATCTACCCTTAAATAAGGTAGATCTACCTAATTTAAGGGTAGATCTACCTTAAATAAGTATAGATCTACCTTAAATAAGTGTAGATCTACCTTATTTTAGTATTTAAAATGAAATAAAATGATGATAAATAATAAACACGTACCTTTCACGTTGATCCCGTGATTTTTTGTGCGATTTGGCGCCGATTTAGGGTGTAAATAACCCAAAAATGAGAGAGGAAGAAGAAAGGAAGAAAATGGGGAAAAAAAAGGGAAACCCGACCCTTTAGTCGGGTCAAAGGGTGGGGCCCACCGATAATTCGAAATTATCGTTCGTATTGGACGATAATTTCATCCTTTTTTTTATTTTATATTTTTAACCAAATTATCGTCCGATACGGATGATACGGACGATATTTTGTCCGTATCGGGCGATAATTTATCTATTTTACATAATGTACGATACATATCCTATATATCGTACCGCTGACCTCCAAAACCGATACGTATCGTCCGATACGTATCGGTATCGGACGATATTTTGACCCATGATTCCAACCAGTTGGGTGCTACGATCTGAGGGGCAATATCTGAGCACTTTTTTTCACAAAGCTCTAGAGACACTGGTGAACCTTTAGAGGGACTAGTGCCAAGGGGAACACATGCCACATGGCACATGATCTGGCTTTCAAATGAATCTTCTCATATATTTATACTACTAAAAGGATAGGTTATTTTTATTTTCGAAGACTTATTTTATCCACTTGAAAACCATCCATAGAGCATACATTAGAACCCACTACTTTCCGTGGGTTCGAACTAGTTTGGTTGTCATGTGGCACCCAACTGCAAGAACACGTGCGAAGTCGATAGGTCTAAGGTCGATCATCCATGATCTAAGGATTATTTTCCACAATTGGATTTGAGTCAAAGGGTAAAATATTTTAAGGGTTCATGTTTGAGCAGTGGGGCAATATCTGATCTTAGACCCTTAAAAGTAATATCTTGTTCCCAAACGCAGCCTTAGAGAATTTGTTGGAGTACATCATGCGCCACTTGACATGTGATCAACAATCCAATGCATGGATCACTCCTTGCGTTCGAGCAAGTTGGGTGCCACGTGGTACCCAATCAAAAGGTCAAGTGCCACGCCAACATGCCCATGATTGATTAATGACTTGGGACAAAAATTCCAAGAACCAAGTTTTGGCATACCAAGATCTTGGCCGGTGATTTAAAGAGAAAATCTGTTTTTATTTTAATAAAAAAAAGGAAATTTTGCATATACCTCTCTAACATATATAATATTTACACTCCACCCTTCGTGTTTCACCTATTTATACTGTGGTCCTTGCTTTTGTGTTTCTTTTACGTTTTGCTTGCCCCTATAGTGACGAATTATTCGTTGACTATTATAAAACTAAACTTTGACTGTTTGGAATTAGATGATGGAGATTAATTTTATGGAAGATTAGGCAAAAAACGATCTCCATCGTCCGATAAATTCCATTAGCCAAAAAAATAAAATAAAGAAATTTATTGGCGACTATAAATTATTAGTAAATTTTGTTAACCAATATTTTTGAGTTGTCAGTGGGTAGGGTTGGTCCAAAATTTTTGCTATCCAATGAGAAAATTAAGCTTGACTCGACCCGTCGCCTAACTAAAAAACTCTATTTTTCATTATCTTTATATAAAAATATTGGGTAAAGTTGATTCGACCCAACCAGACACGCAACCTGACCTAATCTCTGTCGAATCGGGTGGGTCAGGTATTGGGTTGAGTACCAATCTACAATCCTAATTATGACTACCAATCTACAATCCTAATTATGATTCATGTATGCTAAAATTTGGGTTAGTAGAATCTAAATCTTATAAATGCTAAGGATAAATTCAAATACACCCCTTAAGCATCCAAACAAGAGATTTTTAAATCCAAGTATTTCAAATTCTGGATTTGAAATGCTTAGATTTGAAATGCTTGAATTTGAAATTCTCAAATGCAAATGCTTGTTCCCAAACGCAGCCTAATAGGTTGCGTTTGACACGGTGGATTTGGATTTGGGTTTGGATTTGAATCTCCTGAATTCAAATTTATTGTTTGGCTCCATTTTTTTGTGTTTAGATTTGGTAAATCTACATAAATTTAGAAATCAATATCTGTATTATAAAAAAGTGGATTCGTAAGTAACTCCTAAGTTTTATTTGAAAATCCAAATTTTACACCTGCATATAACTTATATGACTATGTTTAGTGGATAAAAAGTTGTTACTCAGTGTTATTATAAGTACGGTTTGACCTGATACTCGACCTGGAGGCGAGTATTTTTAAGCTTGATCGATCTGGTTGGGTTGGGCATGAGGCAATCCGAATTAAACCGAACCGAATCGAGCTAAATCGGTGGTAAATGGACCGGATTGAACATGTACCAGACCGAACCAGACTCAACCTGACCCGATCCAACCTGAACTGACCCAACCCAAGCTTAAGTAGTTACTGCAACGGCTAGTTTGTTGTGCTGCAATGGCTAGTTGCACCCATTTTTGATTTTTTTTAAACCCAAATCGAAGCAAATTGAATCGAACCGAACATCGAAACATTCGGTTTCGGTTCACGAACAGTTTGTGTTAGAGGAATTCGGTGCACCGAAATCGAAATTTTCAGTGTTCGGTTCGGTTTGGGCTTGAAAAAAAAAATTGCTGGTTGCACCCATTTTCGATTTTTTTCCCTTCTAAATCCAAACCGAAATGAACCGAATCGAACACCGAAAAATTTGGTTTCGGTTCGAGAACGATTTATATGATGGAGGAATTCGGTGCATCAAAACCGATATATTTTGGTTCGGTTTCGATTTGTGGCGTACCGAACCGAAAACCGAAAAAATTGGATTTGGTTCGGTTTAGTATACCGAACTTGCATCCCTATTTTTATAGAATATATGAAAGAAACTAATGAAATATAATTTTTTTTATAAAAAAATTAGTCAAAAAAATATCTATAAATCATTAGGCCAAATCTTAAGGGATTGATTAAACATCCAAACAAGAGATTTGCAAATTTAAATATTTCAAATTTCGAATTTGAAATGTCTGAATTTGAAATACTTGAATTTGAAATCCCTAAATCCAAATTCACGTTCTCAAGCCCTTATCATTTTTCTTTATAAAGCCACTCTCCTTACCTTACACCTAAACTCAAATACTCATCGTCCTGCTTTTAGATAGCTAGTGCCACATGGCACATAATTTTTAAAATGGAAGAAGATCTTACTACTTTTTTGCGACTCAAAATTTTTTGTCATTGGAGGATCTCTACTATCAGAGTCAAGTAGTCAAGTACATTTAAATATGAGCAATGATTCGTATTAAATTTCTTCTATTGCACAATTTGAATCCTCAAATGTCATATGACCTATAAGGGACCGGAGAAGACTATTTTAACCCTAAGGAGAGCTCCCATTAATCCTACTCTTTTTAAGGGTTGGTGGGAGCTCATTGTAGGTCTAAGATATAGTCTTCACCATTCCATTTTTTCACATACATGACAGCCTTCTTGGCCAATTCTAATCAACCAATTGGCTAAACATATGAAAAATATGTTCAACAAAGGATTCAAAATTATTTGATGTAAGGAAGTTTAATAAAGACTATTGTTCAAACCTAACGTCCGGTTCAAATGTTTGGATTTGATCGGGTTTATATTGAAATGCTTGGATTTGATAGTGTAAATTCTTCACTGGACAAATACTGTCTATAACTTGGATCAATAAAATTATTTAGTTATGTGGCATTATATAACTTCAAATTGAGAAGGTGAGGGTTTTATCTTATGTAGCAGGTGAGGAGTTAGCCCATTTCTTTAGAAGTGATTTATCATAGGACTTATCTATTTTTATTTCAAAAGATTTAACGCACTTGCTAATGTATAATAATGTAGGGTTTTATGACTATTAGTGATAGTATTACAACCCTCAAAGTAACAAGGGTTTGATGACTATCCGTGATAGTGTTACAACCCTCAAAGTAACAAGGGTTTAACCTTCCGTTCCACTAACGCCTTAGTATTTTTGAAATATTTGTTACTACCTTAGCAAATGGTGTAAGAGCCACAACCTCATCTCAAGTTTGAGTTACGAAAGGGACGACCTGGAACAGGGCCAATTAGGGGCCCCAAAAAGAGGGATCAAATGGAAATATGCTAGGGAGTGGGTTGCCGTGGAGTCCTGAATGGGAAGACTCGAGGAAAGGGATACCTGGGGACCCTAAATAGGGCTATCAATGGGTAAGGTCGACTAGATAGCCGACTTGCCCAACCTAGATTTTATATCGGGTCGAGCATATAAACTTGACTCATTGGATCAGGTGAGTGGGCATTGGGCATCTGACCCGACCTTCGGGTTTGGTCGGGTTGGCCAAATATTGGGTCGAGTCTAGTTGACCCGACTTGACTTGATAATCTATATATTTATCCCGCCGGACCTAGATTTTATATCAGGTCGAGCATATAAACTTGACTCATTGGATCAAGTGAGTGGGCATTAGGCATCCAACCCGACCTTCGAGTTTGGTCAGGTTTGCCAATTATTAGGTCGAGTCTAGCTGACTCGGCCTAAATTGATTATATATATAAAGTTGTAGAAAATCATGAGTTTTTATTAGGTTTCGAATTGGGCGTCGAGTTAGGTTGGTTTTAGAAGCAGGTCGGGAACATACCCTTGATTCAACGGGTCAGGTCGGGTTGGACATATGCCATTTCTCATTGGGTAGCAAAACCTTTTTCCATACTCGACCTAACCGATTAACTACCCTACCCCAAAGGTAAGTATCAAAGTGAGAGCCGCCATAGAATAGACTCGCCACATATACCGACTACTGTGGATGATTGTAGCGACCTGAGTCCTCACAATCCTTGATTGTGAGATCTTAGGTTGTACTATCAAGTACCATAGTTCAAAGCTTTCAAAAGAATAATACAAGAGAGCATTTAAGCAACGGATAAAAAAAACCCATAGTTCCATCAATAGTCCAATAACATGTTCATGATTTGAAAATAAATGATTAGGTTGCACAGCCCTCGTCAATATCCCTGTCCAATCCTCGAGCATCGCGTTCGGTCTCATCACCATACACCCATACTCTGTTATCAGTTGTACCTGTCTCATCTAGCCACCCACATTAAATGGTATAAGTTACACTTGTATGGACTAAACATACATTCTTTTAAAATATTAAAGACATTTATAATAGCATCGTAATTTATTTTATAACTTGTGTGTGTGCATATGACAAATATAATCTCAATAATCTGAATGAGAAAATTAATCATAACACGAAAATCAACTTTACAGAGATTTCCTACTAGGCCATTAGAATATGTCAACATTTCTATAATTATTGTAATCGACAATATCTTTCATACTAAGTATTATGGGTTCATTATAACATCGATCTCATGAATTCATTTTCTCATTTAAGTTCGACTTTTATATGTCTCTCTCAAGACGTTGACTTTTAGACTTTGTCTCTATCAAGACGGTTAAGTCCAATGGGTCCTTATTCCAGTATTATTAGACTATGTCCCTATCAAGATGTTGGGTTCAATTAATCATATTATTCATTACTCATTAGATTACGTCCCTATCAAGATATTGGGGTTAATCTAGCAAGATCTTAGTTTAGCATTTTACCGTATTCTTATAATTTTTATCATTCAAAATCTTAGATCATCCTAAAATTTTAAAGTGTATAAAGATACAATTGTTGCGTGGAGACTCTCAAATTAACTTAACAATCTCAACCTCTTTAATTCATTATAGAGAAACTAGTCGAAAACACGAACGTTCATTACGAATCCACGAACGTCTATTAAAAGTAACACTTTCTGGACAGACCCTTCGAAAAACATCGACGTCCTTTACGAAGCCACAGACGTCCGTCCTAAAGACAATGGAGGTCTGTGATCTAACTCGCTCAATGAGAATTAGTCTAGATTAGAGCCATATACAACATCAACATGGGGGAGTATCTTAGCAAGTATTAAAATTAATCATAATCATTCATTTTACGTGTAACAAAACATATTATTTGATATAAATATTAAATTTAATCAGTAATTAAATTTTTTTTAAATGCATGATTTTCCCATACCTAGATCTAATAAAAAAATGAATCTTCCAATCCCAAATAGGTTCCGTACCACGTAGATGAATCTTAACGGATAATAAAATAGCTTGAAAAATTGATACGAAGGTTTGAACTTGTAACCTCTAGTCTCAAAACCAAGCCTCTAACCACTAGGCTACCACATAATTTGTGTCAATTATTTACATAAGTAAATATAAAAGTTTAAAAGTAAAACTGATATTTTCAATTAAAACTTTTGAAAATTTTAAGCATGCGGGATATACACTATTAACCATATACACATAAATAAGGTGTATAAAGGACATAAAATTTTATATCACTACAATGATGGTGTGTTATGACCCTCAAAAGTATATTGGCCATCAAAATAGAGTACCTTTAAATTCACTCGCCTAATCTTTGATGGCGCCTACGTAGACACATGCAAGCCAAAAAATGAATCCTTTGTAAGTGCTATCAAAGACTAGTAATCATAGGAAGAGCACCCACTTTATGTGGGAGTTGTGGGAGCTCTTCTTCTTCTTCCTCCTCCATTATGGCGAGTAGTATAACTCCATTTTGGCGACTTGTACAACCATGTTTTGACAAGTCCTCCATTCCAGCGAGTCGTATAGCCTCACGAAACCCTCTTACACCCACTTCTTCTCCTTACTATAGAATAAGATCCATTAAACCCATTGGAATGAAATCCAAACCCTTTTGAAACCCACTTCTTCTTCTTCCTCCTCTAGAATGGGACCTATGAAACCCATTGGAACGAAACCCTCTTGAAACCACTTCTTCTTCCATTAGAAAGCCCTCGAAATCCTAAAAAGAAGAAGATGAAGAAGATGAAGGAAGTGATTGAATGCATGATGGTGGGTGCCCAATGTCAATTTTTTAAAACTAACATTGGGTACCAACCATCAATTTTAAATCACTGACGGAGGATACCCACCGCCATACATACAGTCGCTTCTTCTTTGTTCTTATTCTAAAAGATTGAAGAGTTCCATAGATTTCTCAAGAGAAATATACGAGCTTTGTGGTCTTCTTTTCTTTTTCTTTTTAGAATCCCAAGAGAGTTTTATGTGCTTCTTCTTCTTCAGTGTCGTTGACATCATTAACTATCATTGACACCGTTGTGACTAGCTTGAGAAGACGAAGACCACCGGAACACCCACTTACGTGAGTTCTTTTCAAAAAAATTATGTGGATGCCTTTCAAGATTGACCCATTGACCATTCTTTAGTGAATTTAAAGGTACTCATAAAAACAGTAAGGACTTAATTTTTCGCTTTAGAATTTTTGAAGTATTCATTAGGACCTTAAGACGAACATGATATTTTAAGGGAGCCACTACTTGCACACAATTTTTTTATATAAAAAAAAGGTTATTTAAGGACTTATGCCATGTGAAAACATGTCTAAGCGGTCTAATCCAAAGTTCATGATCTAAATGCCTTTGATGCAAAAGATTGGTCTAAAACATGAGTTATATGATATGATTTAACCTAGTAAAAGGCCATCATTTGATTCAATTGTTGACTGCTTTGAATCATATAATACAGACCGCGATTCGTGTCAATATTTTGCACCAACAATCTTTAGATCATAGCATTTAAATCAGACAACTTAGATGGTTTTTCCGCATGACACAAGTTCCCAAAACCCAACCTTGTGTTTGCAAATAATGGCTCCCTATCTTAATTATTTTTTAAGGGAGCCTCTCTCGGCGCCTATGCGATTTCAAAGGGCGTCTACATTCAAAACCCACTGGAGCTTGTGGACTGCTTAGACTCAAATTCCAGAGATAGTTTTTCACCCCAATCTTTCATACAACGAACCTTGAGACCGTAGGCATAACATCATAAGGTCAATTCTTGATTTCACGTGTCACATATTCCCAGAAATTGCTCTAAAATTACATGACACACATCAAGCTTAAATGAGACATTGGCCATGTGAAATAAAAAATAGACCGTCTAATGGTAAAATCACGGTCTCAAGATCCATCATGCTGAATATTGGGGTGAAAAACTATCTCCATTGTTTGATTGAAGCCGTCAACGATTTTTTGTGGATTTTGAATGTAGGTGCACTCTGAAATCGGGTAGGGACAAAAGATAACAGTCATTGAAGCGTTGAACTGCGAACTGCAGCACTCTGGTCCCTACACAAGAATAATGAAGCAACACTGGACTCGTGGATATTATTCGTTCACCTAATACCATTGCCTAGTCCATAATATCTATTTGGAGAGCTGCAGTTTGGTAGTAGAAGATTAACTCGTACTCCACGCTTTATGTGCGCATTACACGCAATGGTCTATAATCTACTCGCTTAAGGTCTCTAAGATTTTTTAGAGGGAGAACTCTCTATTCCTTAAGAAAGACTCAAATAAGATTATGATTTAGATATTTCTCGTGCATACCAAGGCTTGAACTTCTAACCTCTAATCTCTAAACCAAGCCTCTAACTAGTAGGCTACCACATAACTTGCGTCAATTATATGCAGAAATAAATATAAAAGTTTAAGAGTAAAATTGATATTTTCAATTAAAATTTTAGAAATTTTCCAGCATGTGGGATATCCACTATTAAGGATATACACAAAGACAAGGTGTATCAAGGACATAAATTTTCATAACACTACATTGGTGGTGTGTTACGACCCTCAAATAAAACACCTTTAAATTCACTCACCGAATCTTTGATGGCGCCTATGTAGACACATGAAGCCAAAAAATGAGTCCTTTGTGGGTGTCATCAAAGACTTGTAGTCATAGGATGGGCACCCACTTTATGTGTGTGTTGTGGGTGCTCTTCTTCTTCTTCTTCTTCCTTCTTCATTATAGAGTCGTATAACTCCATTTTGGCGAGTTGTACAACCCTATTTTGGCAAGTCCTTTGTTCCGGCGAATCATATAGACTCACGAAACCCTCTTACACCCACTTTTTCTCCTTACTAAAGAATAAGATCCATTAAACCCATTTGAATGAAATCCGAACCCTTTGGAAACCCACTTCTTCTTCCTCTAGAATGAGACCTATGAATCCCGTTGAAATGAAACCCTCTGGAAACCACTTCTTCCTTTAGAATGCGTCCCTCTTTTAAATTCATGAAAGTCCCTTGAAATCCTAAAAAGAAGACGAAACATAAAGATAAGAAGAAGAGGAAGAAGAAGGAAGTGATTGAATGCATGATGGTGGGTGCCCACTGTCAAAATTTTAAAACTAACATTGGGTACCCACCGTCAGTTTGACACCCACCGTCATACATACAGTCACATCTTTTTTCTTATTCTTACAAATTGAAGACGGTTCCACGAACTTTTCAAGAGAAGTACACGGACTTTGTGGTCTTCTTTTCTTTTTCTTCTTAGAATCTTAATAGGGTTTCATGTGCTTCTTCTTCTTCAATATCGCTGACATCATTAACATATCATCGACACCGTTGCTGTAGACACCCCGTTTTCACCCCCTTGGAGTATATAAAATGTTAGGTTAACCATTGACCTCATCCATGATTTCTGGATAGGCCAGGCCTCTTGAAAAATCTTAAACCCCATAGTTCGGGAATTATATGCTGGTGCAACAATATATAATTGAATTATGCGCTGGGCTCCCAGCACACAATTCGAACCCAACCCGATCCGGTACTCCCAAATTCCCCCGGATTATGCGCTGGGCTCCCAGCGCATATTCAGTCCAATTTGGGTTGGGTTTCTCTTTCTCAACCACTCCGATTTCCTTGATTATGCGTTATGATCATAGCACATAATTGCTGGAACTCCTACTTGGACTCCACCTTGGAGGCCCTTCCGGTCACCCAATCACTTGACCGAGGCAATTGGTTTGTCTTTTCTTATAATTTAGATAATTTAATTTTTCATTTATTTCCCGTTATTATTATAGTTCTGGTCAGTTTAGACTTCCCTGATTATGTTATGAATTTAGTTATATGGATTTATTCTAATCCTATTAAGAGTCTAGTTAATTTTTACTATTCCTATCCTTATTGAAAGTCTAAGTAATTAAGTGTCCTGATCCCATCAGAAGTCCGGTTAATTTTAGTCTCCTGATCCCATTAGAAGTCTGATTGTGATCAGGTTTCCTAATTGTACTAGGAGTGCACATACAGTAGTTCTGGTGAAACTTTAATTAAATCAAGCATGTTAGTTGTATTAAGATTCTAAGTAGAGCAAGTATACTAGTTGTATTTGAATTCTAATTAAAACAAATATAACGACCTTACTAGAATTCTAATTAAAATAGAGAACTAATTTTACTAAAACTCTAATTTAACCAATGAATTAATCTGACTAAAATTCTAATTAAAGCAAGAAAGTAACCAATTAAAATCTGATTTAGAGAAATTAATCAATCATACTAAAATCCAATTAACTTAATTAATTGATTATGCTAAAATAAAATTGATCTACTAGTTAACTATACTAAAACGATAAGAAAAAGCAATTAATTGATTCTAGAATTCTTAAAAAAAAAAGGGTTTTGGGCCCACTATGCCAAGGAGGATTGATCTCGTTCTCGAGTATCCTCCGTAAGCTCCCTTGAGCAAATCGAGTGGCTGAGATTAAAGATAAATTGGATTCGTTATGATGAAATAGTATTTTTGTGGATTTTTCAGAGTTGATTTCGAAATAATAATTATGAATTAAATTATGAATTAGAATTATGGAAACTGAATTTAATATTTAGAATTTTTAGAAATATTAAACTAAGGAATTAAAATTAAAATATAAATTTCTAGGATTGAATTCGGGTCCGAAATTAGAAAATCAAATCGTATGATTAAGGACTGATTCTAGAGTTTAAGACCCAGAACCAGAAATTAATGATAGGACTGTAGATTAAGATTTTAGAACGGAATTAAAGTCTAGAGTCGGTAAATTAGACCGTCGGATTAAGGATTGGTTCTGAATTTGGAGAATTAGAACCAGATATAAAGACTAGAAGTTAGGGTGCTACGGTCTTGGACTGAAAATTAAAACCTATAGAATTCCTAAATCTAGAGACTAGAAGTTATGGTCGTGAATGAAAAATTAAATTCTTACCTAGGCTCGAGGTTGCGGAGAGAAATCTCGAAGGTTCGGCGCTTGAATTTCAAAATCATGATTAGGTTGTTCTATGTGTTCATTCTCGGAATTCTCTAGTTTCGGAATCCCAAAAAAATTCGTTCTCTCTCGAAAATTGCCAACCTCTCCTTGTTCTCTTAGGTTGAAATTAAAAAAAAAGCTTTTATAGGTTTTTTTCTAATTAAACGCCATATTTCAGGCGTTTAATCGAATTACGCGCTAGTCTCTCGACGCTTAATCGCTTTGAGTCGGTCACCGACTCAGTGAGCAACCGACTAACTTGCTCAGCGAGTTTCCTAGTCTAAATAGCGTTAGAACTAATTGCGTGCCCATTTTGGGGTACGTAATCCAATTAACAGCCACTCTCGAAGCGTTTAATTGAGGAAACTTAGGGTCAAGGACAGTGAGGCTAGGTCGGGCGTAGGCCAATTGCGTGCTGGTGGTGGGGCGCTCAATCTGATCGCGCGTCCGGTGTCAGGCGCGTGATCGAGTCTCGAGTTAGTCTGGGGAAAGGAAGTCTGGTCTGCGAAGGGACTAATTGTGCGCTTGTGATTTGGCGTACAATCGAATTGAGCACGTGGTTTTAGGCGCCTAATTCGGGGTTGTCCAGGTCTGGGTCGGGCTTGAAATGTTAGGCTATTGTTTCAGCTTATATTTTAATTATATACTATTATTTCAGTATATAGTCTCCCTACATCGGGATTTGTGCCACAGAGCTATTGTTTCAACCTATGTTCAGCTATGTACTATTATTTCAGTGCATGGTTCCCACGTCGGGGGTATGGGGCATGAGCCACAGAACTATTATTTCAGCCTGTGTTCAGTCATATTCTACTGTTTCAGCATATAGTCCCACATCATGGTTATGAGGTCAAAGGTTGATCGAACAAATTTATATATTCCGAGAGGACAAAATGGGGGTGTCTACAGCAAGGTAGAGGGTTAAGCTTTTACGCGTGCAAGAGCTGCGCGAATGAATTTCTGGAGCTCTCTCTCCTCTTGAGTTGCGCGAGAGCTGCGTGAGCTTTCTTGACTCTTTTGTGCATATTAGTCTCACGAGACTGCACACGTGGCTGATATAAGACTTGATCCCCGCGAGAACTTCATGAGTTGGATTTCTGAAGGTTTAATGCGCGATTATTGCGCAAAGTCTTGGAGTGCTGAAAGCAGATCAAACGTGCGACTACTGCGTGATGCAGTTCTCTGAGGTTCATTCCTCCCCTGGGCGCATGAGTTCTTCACGAGTTCATTTATGCTGCATGTAACAGTTGCGCGAGGAAGCTTTACTGTGGATTTAGACACGAGATGTAGGATCTCTAACTGCGCGAGAAAATGACTCTGTTGCTCTGCTGCAATGCATATGTTGCTATTGCAGCTTCCTCCACTCTCACCTATACTTCTCTCATCTACTGAACTTCTTTGGTTCACCTTGACATGCAAACTAGTCACCATGGTGTGTACCACCATGGTGTTCCATCAGTCCTTGGCTCAGCAGTCCTCTCTGGCTTTAATTCTTTCTCTTTTGGGCACCAAAGGCATGCACTTTGTATCAAGCTACACAATTATTACTAACTACAAAATAAGTTAAACAAAGAGTTATTAGTCAGCTTCAAGGTGTAGCAAAGGCTAGGTTAAGAGGTGAAAAGTGGTACTTTTCAGTGAATAATAAGAAGCACGACAGTGAAGAGATCAGGAAGATGCTGATTATCGATTTCGGTCCAGCTTGAGGGGCACATCTTTACGTTTTGTTGTTGATGGGTCTAGTCAGAGGCTACATGTTGATGATGATGGGGATATTCAGGAGACTGCGGGATTGCGTAGGTAGCAACCGTGAGGGAGACTAGGACGTCTACTACAGGTTGTACTACATGTCTCATTGATCCGTTTATGTATCAGATAGAAAGCTTAAAACAAACTAAATTGAGTGCAACCTCACAGAAAAAATGGGGGAAGAGGCTTGGAAAATCTATTGCAAAGTTCGTGATATACAACCACATTTTGAGTCAGGTTATGGAGTCGCCATACTTCAAAAGTATGATTGATACTAATACAAAAGTTGGTCAAGGAGTTAAAAAGCCTTCTGCATACGAGGCATCTGGGCCCCTACTAGATGATGAGTACGCAGAGATAAGAGCTTATGCGCAGAGCTTTGAGGAAGTATGAGATGAGAGAGGTTGCACAATTACGTGCGATGGATGGACTGGTTTTATAAAGAAGAGTTTGATAAACTTTTTGCTCTACAGCGATGTCGGAATAGTATTTCTGAAATCAGTTGATGCTTCTAAGCACGCGAAGACGACTGATTACATCTTTCAACTAATGGATAAGGTAGTTGAAGAGGTTGGAGAGAAGCGGGTTGTGCAGGTGGTAACAAATAATGCTGCCAATTATAAAGCCGCTGGAAGGCAGTTAATGTTGAAAAAACTTCACTTGTACTAGACTCCGTGTGCCGCTCATTGCATAGACCTCATTCTTGAGGATTTGGGAAAGAGAAGCAAGGCATAGGCAACTATTCAGAAGAGAAGAACGATTACTTCTTTTCCATATAACAATGACAAGTTAGTGAATTTAATGAGAGAGTTCTCTAAGAACGAGCTACTCTGACCTGTGATTATACGGTTTGCGACATAATTTCTAGCCCTACAGAGCTTTGCTAGATATAGGCATGAGTTGAAAAGCATGGTGTCGTCTGAAGCATAAAAAAAATATGAATTAGAACTCCCATGATCAAAAAGACCTGCTTGCATTGAAGTTACTGACCTAATCTATAACACCCAATTTTGGGCAGATATTGACCACCTGATCGCTATCATTACCCCGTTCGTGTAAGTGTTAAGATTGGTAAATGGTGATGAGAAACCAACAATGAGTATGTTTATGAGTCAATGGACAATGCAAAATTGATTATTAAAATCAAATATCCTAAAAAATATAAACGATGTTGGGCGATTGTCAACAAGAGGTGGGATGCACAATTCCACCAATACTTGCATGCTGCAGGTAAAACATGCTAATTGCTTATATAGTGATTTATATTTATTTATTATTTTTTATATTATTCACTGTTTTCATATGCTGATGAAATTGCTTATATTTTATATATAGCACACTACTTGAATTCGACCTTCCAGTATACGCGATACTTCGAGTTGAGTCAGGCCGATGAAGTGTACAATGGTTTGCTCAATGTGATCCAACGAATGCTCCTTGAGTTGGCGGACCAGAATCAAGCCATAAGAGGCATGAGTAGTCATAACTTATAACTTATAAGTCAAATGTCATATGATATATTTATTGATATGTGGGTTATTATATTCCATCTTTGTAGTTTAACATGTTCCGTAAGGAATATGAGTCATTTTGGACGAGGTTAGCGCAATCCCAAATCCAATAAGATAATTACTGATTGGTGGATGCACTATGGACATGATGGTCCGATATTGAGGCAGATTATAATGCGCATTTTATCGCAAACATGTTCCTCATCCAACTATGAGCGAAATTGGAGTACCTTCTCTTTCATTCATACGAAGATAAGGAATAAGTTAACTATGGATTGATTGAAAAAGTTAGTCTACTGCCACTACAACATGCGATTAAGGGTTACGAATATGCAGAGGACCAACCATGGTAAGCAATTATTTGAAGTCTTAGTTCATATCATTTTTATTTGATATAATTGATGAGTTATATACTAATCTATCTATTATATTCTACCTTACAGATAGTGAATATTTTAATCTCATTGAGTTAGATTATATATTCACGGAGAATAATCCTTTGAATCAGTGAATTGAAGAGAGAGAAGAGACAGTGTTAGACAGTGAGAGCACTGCATGACTGGACAATGCGGAAAGAATAGCGGAGGAGTATTTTTTCCAACAACCTAGGCGAAAAAAAAAATTAAATCGCCATTCAGTGATTGGATCTGATGATGAAATGCAATCTGATAGTGATAAGGGGGATGATGATGATGGTGGGAGTGATGGTGGAGGCGATGAAACCCACGTTGACACTAGTGGCGGAGGGGATGATGTTGATCTCATTCTTATGGAGGTATTGCCGTATGGGATGATGAACCGGTAACAATGTTTGACACTCCTACTTTTAAAGGTGGAGGGGTTGAAGGAAGATGAGCATCAAAATCTTAACAAATACCACCACAATGTTCACAAGATGATTTGGGTTACATGACTTCTAGCTTCAGGAGATTTAGTTTGTAAAGCACCAAAGATTCAGCAATCAGTAACCCATACCGGCTTTAACCAACCTACCCCGAGCCATATGACTTCGTTGGTCAAATTTTTGGAGGACCATCCTTTACCTATTACACTGAGCCATATTCGTTGCTAATGCCTCAGTTTCAAGGGGGCACATATAATCATGGGTATCAATATGACCAATACTATAGGTAAAGCTCGCACACTGATGATAATGATCACGAGGGCTAAGAACCACCATAAAATTTAATGTGACTTTAAAGTAAATTTTTTATGTATAATGTACCTTTTAATTTTGATCATGAGTCATGTACAATATAATTTAGGTTTTACGTTGATAGAATTCTCAAATATGCATCAAATAAGCCTTAAATATATATTTTTTTTAAATAAAATAAATAGAAAATCATTAAATATAATTTTTAAAGTATTTTTTGAGATTTTTTTGAAAAAAAGAGAGTATCAAAACGATACATTCAATGTATCGCCGATACATTCAATGTATCGGATGATACGCGATACGTAACGTCTTGGAGGTTTGGACGATGCATATCGGAATTCTGGTATTTTGATCCATGTTTGCTACAATATGAATTCGTCTTGTTCTCTGATCACAAAGCCCTGTAATTTTTGAATTCCCAAAAAAAGTTTAATCCGCGACATGCAAAATGGGTTGAATAACTTCAAGGATTCACCTTTGTGCTGAAACATAGGGCTGATATAGAGAATCGAGCCGCTGACACGCTTAGCCATAGAATGGCAACATTGCACTCATTAAGCGTAGAGGTAACCAAATTCGATCGCCTCGTGAAAGATTATCCCACATGTCTGGATTTTGGTGAAGAATATACCTTGCTTATAAGTGGACAATATGCCAGAGAAAGTAAGTATACCCTACAGGAGGGGTACTTGTTTCTAAAACACTGATCATGCATTCCCCGCACATCTTTACGAGACTTTCTCGTTTGGGAATTACACCCTGGAGGGGCTGCTGGCCACTTTGGTCGTAATAAAACTATGGCATTGGTTGAAGACTGCTTCTATTGGCCCAATCTCACCCGAGACGTTGCCAAAGCTATCAGCCAGTATCATGTTTGCCAACTGGAAAAACAAAAGAGGCAAAACACCGAATTGTACATGCCTTTATCGTTGCCACATATCCCATGGCAAGACCTGTTTATGGATTTCGTGTTAAGCCTCCCCAAAACCCTCCGAAGGCATAACCCGGTGTTCATTTTTGTGGACCGATTCTCAAAAATGGCCCACATTTTTATTTGTTCGAGATGCAAGTAACATTGCTACTATTTTCTTTAACACGGTCATTCGTCTACATGGTTTGCCCAAAACTATAGTGTCTGACCACGATGTTAATTTTTAATTATTTTTAAAAGCACTGTGGCACAAAATGGGGACACGACTCTAATTTTCATTTGCGTATCATCCCCAAACTGATGGGCAAACCGAGGTTGTCAATAGGAGTTTAAACAATTTGTTACGATGTCTAGTAGGTGAGCACATTAGGAGTTTGGATTCCACCTTACCTGTCACTGAGTTTACATATAACAATTCGATTAATAGAACCACAATCATGAGTCTGTTCCGAATTGTGCATGGGTATAAGCCTAGAACATCCGTAGATGTCATTCCAATGTCCATTCGTCAAAGGTCATCAAAGTCTGCATCCACATTTGCGCATCGCATTTATGAGTTGCATACTGAGATTAAGAAAAGAATTAATGCGAACAATAAAAAATACAAGTTTTTTGCAGATTCTCATAGACGGTTTAAAGAATTCCAAAAAGGTAATTTTATGATGGTTCGAAATACACCCGAACTATTCCCGCAATAAATTGCAAAGAAGTTACAAGCTCATGGTGATGGACCCTATCAGACCTTAAAGCATGTCGATTCTAATGCTTACATCTTAGATCTTTCGCCGAAATTAAAGATTAGCACGACTTTCAATGTGGAAGACCTCGTTCCATTCTATTGCCCCTCAATCATCTCACCTAACCCTTTGAACCTTCTACATCTGATACCCCAATTATTTTCCTTCCCACACCATTACCTCCACCTACTCGGCAAAATTGTGAGATAATCTAAGATGTGCTGGAAGATCAGATTATGTCCACCAATCAAGGGGGACTTCATAAGTATTTGGTCCAGTGGAAAAACAAAATTGATTCAGAGAATGCGTGGATTACCAAGGAAGAGTTTCAACAGATTGATCTGGATCTTTTGGACCTCTATCACAACTAGTACTCATCAGGAATGAATTTGTCAAACCCGAGGAGAGTTGATGGGGACATCAGATTCAAGCAAATGCCAGTGGCGTATCGAAGGTAGAAAAAGATCGACCAATAATGCGAATTTTGGCAGAAGTTGATTTTTTTGGCCGAAAGTTTCCATTTTGTGTTTTATTTTCATTATGACTCTTCTAATTTCATATAAGGGTTATGGTTAGCCTATTGAAAGGCTTGTAAACAACTTTATTATTAGTTTTTAGTTAATTAAAATCACTTTTGCAAATTAGAGAGTTCTAAACTTTCATGAGGGTATGATTCTCTCAAAATGGAGAGCGATTCTTCGATCCTACTTGCGATTTGGTGCGAGGCTAACTCTCCTTCAATCTCTATCTTCTTCAGATCTACGATTTGCGTAAGTAGCTTAACCCTATTTAATTATTTATCAATTAAATCTCAGATTTAGCGTATTTATCCATAAAAATCTAAAATCAAATTACCCGTTTTTCGTTAAATCATTATTTACCTTTTAATTTTTTACTGAGTCCAGAGAACTTGGTTGCGAGTTCGTTCGACGCCCTTAAACTATCAAAGATCTAGTTGTTCATAACAACCCTAGTCTTCCAGATCCGATAGGGAATGTACACGAAAAGTAATGCTATTATGGGCCGAAATTTAATTATCTAATTGAATTTATCGAACATTTATGTGATAATCGTGTGGATAAATTGTTATTTTAAATTGTTTGAATTAATTTTAATTTTAATTTCAACCCTAGCATTGCATTTAGAGGCACCAACACCCCTAAAATGAGGCACCAATATCGCAGCGTCGGGTGCCAACACTTCGCTACCGAGGTGCCAATGCCTGGCTATCGGAGTGTCAATGCCTGGCTATCGGAGTGTCGATGCTTCTCTATCGGGGTGCCGGCGCTTCGATACCGAGCTGCTAGTGCTTTACTATAGAGCGCCCACATTTTTTGAGTAAAATATACCTAAAAAAGTAAGTCTGATACTTTCTTGAAAAAAGATAGAGTAGAGAGAAAAGAAAAAGACTTTTAAAAAGTCAAGAATGACGGTTGGAAGTGTATAATTTTTAAAATATTTTAAAAGTTTAACCCTAGTTAGTAAAGTGGGCCCCATGCCACTCATCGCTTAACAAAAATGTGCTACGTGTTCCGCCCACATCAATAGGTGCAGAGATATTTCTACGTATGGATACATATCCCGGCCCTTATATATATATATAGGGAAAAGGCGTCTGTCCTCCATGGGAGGACGGTCACCGTCCTCCAAGCTTCCACGTGGCACTCAAAATATTGTTTCGATGCCACGTGAAGCTCGGGTGCATTGCTTAGATCATCTTTGAAAAACAAAAAAATTGAAAACTCATCTCCACCGTCTGTTTTTTGAATCGTGAAATGTGAACCAATGAAACCCGTCAAACTTTGACTTGTGGGTTTAAAAAGTTTCTTTTTATTTTTTTATTTTAATATTGATCTATACCGTTCACGTGTGCTCCACGTGGATCTTGGAGGACAGTGACCGTCCTCCAATGGAGGACCAAACCGGCTCCCTATATATATATATATATATATATATATTGGAAAAGGGATCCGTCCTCAATGGGAGGACGGTCACCGTCCTCCAACTTTCCACGTGGAGCTCCACGTGGCACCCAAAATATTATTTCAGTGCCACCTGAGCCTTGGGTGCATTGCTTAGATCATCTTTGAAAAAAAACTATCTCCACCGTATATTTTTTGAATCGTAAAATGTGGACCAATGAAAATCATCAAACTTTGACTTATGAATTAAAAAAAAAAAAATCGATTTTTTTTAAAATATTGATCTAATTAATATATATATATATATATATATATATATATATATATATATATATATAGGAAAAGGCCTCCGTCCTCTATGGGAGGATAGTCACCGTCCTCCAACCTTTCACATGGAGCTCCACGTGACACCCAAAACACTCTTTGGGTGCCACGTGGACCTTGGGTGTATTGCTTAGATTTTCTTTGAAAAAAAAATATATTTAACTCATCTCCACTGTGTATATTTTGAACCGTGAAATGTGGATCAATGAAAACCGTCAAACTTTGACTTGTGAGTTTAAAATTTTTTTTTCAAATTTTTTTTTTTTAATATTGATCTAAACAGTCCACCTGTACTCCACGTAACACCCAAAAAGTGTTTTGGGTGCCACGTGGAGCTCCACATAAATCTTGGAGGACGGTCACCGTCCTCCATTAGAGGACCTAACCGACTCGCATATATATATATATATATATATATATATATATATATATATATATATATATATATATATATATATATATAATTTAGAGAGAGAGCCCGACTTTTACACTAGCGCAATCTTTGCTCGATCCAAATAATTCAATAAGCATGCCAACATCGGCATGTCTCCGCCAAAGAATAAGTCAATTAGAGCTTTGGATACATTTGATCGGTGCACTGTTGAAAGGAAATATACAACTCTCTATATTAGAGTGTGTGAGTTGGACAATTCAAATGTTCTTTGAGCCTCTGATAGGTTCAAATATCAGCTAAATTGGGTTGCTAAAAATATAAGCTACTTGGGTTATATTAGAGTGCATAGTTTAGATGGTTCAATTTCTCCTAAGAGGGTTATCTTTGGGCCTAAATAGCTTACAATATAAGCTAAATTGATTTCTAAAAAGATAAGCCACTTGACTTAAAATTTGATCCGTGATGCCTCATAAGTCTATCTATATTAGAGTGCAAAGATTGGACGATTCAGATCCTCCAATGAGGGTGATCTGTGGGCATTATAGCTTCCACTATGAGCTTGGGATTGTTAAAACGATAAGCCAATTGGCTCAAAAATTGGAGCGGTCTGTGCCACAATGGTCCATGTGGAGCTCCATGTGGCACCGTAAGATTGACACGACTCACCATTTTTTTTATTTTTGAAAATTGACGCTCAGCATTCGGGCCGTGACACACTCATCAATTCATTTGATGTATAGCAGTCATGGAGCCATTTTAAGCACCAGATGGATGGAGACACAGCATATGGCTCTAACCCGCCAAAAACATGCTTTAATCTGATGGCTAGGATTTTCTGATCAGATGGAGAGAGGGGGGGAGGGGGGCGGGGGGAGCAAATTCCAACCCTTAATCTGTGTGGTGATGATGGCAGGTGAGACCCACGACACCTATCAGAGGAAAACTTAGGAGGGGTATCTGAACATGGTTCCTTTCAGCAATCAAAATCGGTTTAGAATTAGATGAGAAGAAGGATTTGTGGCCACTTCACTGTGGCAATAAACTAAAAGGAGTTGGTATAGATTAACCGATCCGCCACTCTGAGTATAGTAGGGCTGTCAATTGGTTACGTCGACCCGATTAACCAGGGTTGGGCACATGAAGTGGACCCCTCAGGTTGGCCATGAAGCATCCGACCTGACCTTTAGGTCAGGCCATCCTAATAACTTTTCTACATAATATAGATGGATTGGAGGAGTTGGGTTGGGTCAACCTGATATTTTTATGTAATGCATTTGGGGTTAGCTCTTTCGGGCCAATGAGTAGCTCTTTCGTTCTTTGGCTCAAGCGAGGAGTTGCTTTTATTTTTGGTAATACAGTTCCTCGCCCCATTCTCTTTGGCAGGGATCTGTTTTAAGTGAAAAATCTGTTGTGACAGAGAGAAAGCAAAGAGCTATGTCTACTCTAAGGCTGACCTTGAGATTTTAGGGGCCCAAGGCGAGTTCATAAAATGGGGCCCCTCTTTTATATTACTTTGAAAAAAAAAAATATTCGCAACAACTATTTTTTGACAAATAAAACAATACTCATATACCTAAATTAGATATATTAGATTATTCTATTCAACTACGTATAATTTGAAAATGCAACTAACAATATAATGAAAGTATATATTAAAAGAAAATGTAATATAAAAAGAGTAAAGCTAAATAGTAGAACGTACCCGATAGATTGAGTAACCCAAGCAATAACTTTTTGGCATCTCCGAACTTGTTCATCTATATTCGAAAAGAAAAAAATAATGTCTTATGTTCTAGAAAAATATAAATATAAATGTAAAAATATTATTTATATTATAAAATTACCTAAACAAATTCATTAAGTATTTCTCTTCTCGCATTTTTAGCGGCAAAATCGCTGATTAAAGTATGGAACCCAATTTATTCTACTCCAAAAAAGAACTCTCATAAGCTTTATTAATAAAAAATTATAATATTTCATCAAAAAAAAAAAATTATAATATTTGTTAATCAACGATCAATAGATCCAATAAAAAATTATAATATTAGATTACAGATATAGCTTTCTACTTTCTAGGCATACATTTGCATCACTATATGCATAAATTGCCCAATGTCACACCCCCTTAAAAAGCCCTAATTATTAAATAATAAGATAAAAATTAAATCAATATTCAATTAAATAAATTCAATCATTGTGGGGCTTTGCTAATTTTTTGATGTGCAAGTAGAATTAGACGATGGAGACCATATTTTTCCAATATTTCATACAATATATCTTGAGATCATGAATCACCTAACAGACAGTCAAATTTTGATTCAATGTGGCACACTTCTCCAAACGTAACACTTGAGAACCTTTTGAAATGGTACCCTCACGATCAAACTCTAAGCGTTTGATAGTTGAGCCATGATCTCAAAAATCTGTTGTGTGAAATATTGGGATGAAAAACGATCTCCATCGTCCAATTCAAAGCACTCAAAGGTCTATTATAGTGGAAATGTGACTTCTTCCCTAAAAAAATGGGTGCAAATAACGTAACCCTTTGTATAAATACACTTATATACTACCTCTCTCCTCTCTATATATCCTCTTTCATTTTAGCAGGCAGAGGGTTTGTAAGCTTCTCTTTTTCTCCATTTGCCATTCTAAGTGTCTTCAAATTAGCTAAAGTGGTGACTGAGGATTCAGTTATGGTAGTTATTAGAGCATCTCGCCCTTTCAAGGAATCAGTTATGGCAATTATCAGATCAAGGAAGTTTCACTGCCACAGCCTCTTAAAAAGCCTTAATTGCTAAATAATAAGATAAAAATTAAATCAATATTTAATTAAATAAATTCAATCATTGTGGGGCTTTGCTAATTACAAATATTAAGAAAGAAACTAAGACTAAGAGAGAGAGAGAAAGAATACCTCAAAACCATAAAACCCTAATTTGAGATTTGTCGGTGAAAGAACCGAAGAGGGTGGAGCCCGAGGATGCCAGATGCGATCATGTAATATGCCCGTGGGGCTGATGAAGGGTGGGGCCTTGGTTGTGTGTGTGTATATGCGTGTGTGTGTGTGTGTGTGTGTGTGTGTGAGAGAGAGAGAGAGAGAGAGAGAGAGAGAGAGAGAGAGAGCTGAGAATCGGGGAGGGGCGATTGACAGTCGAAAGGGGTAGGGTTTGTTTTTGTTTTTCGTTTAAGTGTTTAATGCACAAGTGGGCCACCCGATTCAGTCAGGCTCAACCTGCATTATGAGGGCCCCTCTTTAAAAAAAAAAAAACACAAAATCCTATTGAAAAAATGCTCTTCTAGATTTGGGGACCCCCAAAATTTCAGGGGCTCAAGGCAGCTGCCTCTTGGGCCTTGGTCCAGGGCCTGTACTGGTCTGCTCTTATAAGAGCTAACCCAAACACAGGTTTAGAGCATTTTGAATCAGGTTGAGTTGGGTGCAATCTTAGGATGAATCTGATCTACATGATTGGCC
Organism: Chloranthus sessilifolius; assembly: GCA_021018995.1. Classification (NCBI taxonomy): domain Eukaryota; kingdom Viridiplantae; phylum Streptophyta; class Magnoliopsida; order Chloranthales; family Chloranthaceae; genus Chloranthus; species Chloranthus sessilifolius. Next base: position 17,755,094 of record CM037591.1, on the reverse strand, counting down.
CATACACCATGTGGCACCAAAATGGTCTAAATACATGATGATCATGTTAATTTGATGGTGATACATGCATTATCATACATGTACTCTCAAGTAGCCATTCGCCTGATGCACAACTATCTTTATAACTAATTTTCATTTCTTTTGGTGTTTATTCTTAATCACTTAAAAAAACAATCATGCATATTTGAAACACATAGCCCCAGTTTCACTTGTTTCCCATGTCCCATACCTGCAGTCATAACCAAATACGGTTGATTAAGGGTTAAAAACTATCATATAGCATCATTGAAGCCCCATTTTTAGGCAACATGGCACGTGTTTTTGAATAATTCAAGTCATTAAAGTGATAGCTCATGATAGGTAATTTGAATCATCTGATCTATACACTGTAATATGGATGATTATGCATAGTTTTTTAAATGGTCAATATATTTTTTTTTATGGATTTTAAATGGTCAATATTAAAAGTGTTCCAATATGATTCCTATTCTCTTGCATATTTGTCCAATCCAACGACAGCCTTTCCAATTTTACTTTTTATAAAAAGTAACAAAGGTCTTGGTATAGGGTAGCAGACCAATCCACCCTAAAATGCAAACAGGGTTAATCTCATTCTAAAATGCTCAAATCTGGGGAAGTGCAAAGTAAAAAAAAATTGGATTTTATTTGCGAAATTTGCGAGTTTTGAAAATTTTGCGATTTAATTGTCAACTGAAATGATCGCGATTAGTATGCAACTTTTTCAAAAAAACATCAGCGAATTCGGTGACAGTGTTGGATCATGAGGGTGGTTCTGAGACAGGGTCATGGTTCAATACCGAGCTAGACTGGAATCCTCATGGTTCTGAAAGCGTCGAGCATTACTTATGCAACAAACAAGCAGAGCTGTCGTACTTGCGTTGCTTCTCAGTGATATGATGTCCATGAGATAACCACAGAATAGTTCAAAAATCGAATTACTGCTTTCGACTATTTTTAATTGGAAAAGAAAAAAAATGGATTAATGGCTTAAATATTTCGATGTTACGATCTTCATCATCAAAGAAGAGCATTGAATTATATGGCACCCCTGTCCTCTTTTTTTTTTTCCTTGGTAACGACACGAAATTATATTAAAAATCAGCAAGGCACTCAGAAAAAATAAAAACAAACCATCCCGACTAGAGGCCTCTCACGCCACCAAAATGGCCGCGGAGCAGGAAAAATAACAAAAGAAAAAGCAAAAAACAAAAAGAGGGGAGGGGGGATAGATGGAGGACCCTGAGGAGCTAAACCCGGGTCCCACATAAGAGGGCCCCCACCATCCAACTTCTTGTCCAAAACCGCCCAGTAGCATATAAGGTCTGGAATATTCTTCAAAACCTCCCCGACAAGACACCGCGCCGTCTCTTATTAAAACTGCGAGTCTTTCTCTCGAGCCAGATGCTTCATAGCACGACAACAAAACTAACCCCCGTCTCTCCCTCCAAGCTGACTTCGAACCAAGCCAAAAATTGTTGTGAGACACTGCCCGAGGTAACCCACACCATGTCGAAAGATTTGAAGATAACCCCCCAGATCATGGCAACCACCCAACAATGTAAGAAAAGATGTAAGGACGTTTCTTCCGCTTGAAGACACATGGCGCATACATTAGGGAGGACTTTCCCCCTCCTAATTAATTGATCGATCGTAAGGATCCTCTCTCTCATCAAGGTCCATGAGAAAAAATGAACTTTAGGGGGCACCGGTGCGTTGCATATCCCAACCCAACTCCATCTAATTATGCCCCGGCTCGACAAAACCATAAAAGACGACTTCACAGTAAAATCTCCCTTTTGGCTAGGGATCCAAAACCGATCATCGACCCGATGCGCTCTTCTCACCGCACCATCAAGCAAATTCAGCACCCGATGATACAGGGAAATCTCCTCCTCCCTTAGATGCCTATGGATAGCCATATTCCAAACCAGCCCCCCATCCCCCTCAGAGAAAAAACAGGCCACGAAATCGTGAGGAAGAACAACAATTCGAAAGATCCCTGAGAAAATATCCTTGAGAGGTTTGACATCCACCAAAGGTTCATCCCAAAAATAGATTCGAGACCCATCTCCCTAAGAGTACCGAATCCATCGGGAGAAAAAAAGTTAGGTCCTACACATGCCCCTCCACCACGGCGAGAATGCAGTAGTAATATTCACATTAATACCCCAGCCGTCATCCATCCACCCATATGTATCCGCCAAAACAAACACCCACAAGCTATCATTTTCACTCCCCAAACCGGCGCGCCAAAACCATTTCCCTAGCAGAGCTATGTTCATCATATTCAGGTTACAAACTCCCAACCGGCCACCACTGAGAGGGAGCTGACACGTGTCCCAGTTTAAAAGGTGAAACTTTTTGTCCAAATCCGCCCCCTCCCACAAGAAATTTCGTTGAATGCACCTGCGTCTCCGAACAACCCCCAAGAGGGCATTTGAACATAGACATAAAAAAGATAGGGAGGGAAGATAGGACGGTTTCGACAAGTAGAAGTCAACCCCCGCTACTAAGAAACTCCCCTTCCACGTGGCCAGTCTTCTTTCAAACCTTATAATAACAGGGTCCCATGTCGTTGCAGCTAGCTTTTTGAAGCCTATCAGAAGCCCCAAATAGGAGATGGGAAGTTCCACTCTCCCACTCCACCACCTCAGCTATCTGAATCAGAAGCCCCTCATCAACCCCAATGCCAGACATTGCCGATTTGTGCAAATTGATATGTTGCTGCGAAACCGCTTCATAGACGGAGAGGACCCAGGTAAAATGGCGAAACTCAACCACATCTGCCTTACCAAAAAGAACAGTGTCGTCTGCATACTGGAGATGTGTGATGTGTCGACCCATCGGCCCCACTTGGATACCAGAGATAAAATTTAGCTACTGAGCACTAGTTAACAGGCTATGCAGGGCTTCACCCACCATATTGAACAAAAAGGGGGACAAGTGATCTCCATGACGAACTCCTCTGGAGCTTTTGAAATTTCTCGCCGGCGAGCCATTAACCATAACCAAATACCATGCAGACAAGTAACACGCTCTCATCCAACCCCTCCATCTCTCCCCAAATCTAAATCTGCTCATCATGTAGTCTAAACATCCCCAATTAATGCGATCATAGGCCTTTTCCATGTCAGTCTTCCACAAAGTAGTGGGGTTGCGGGCGTGGTAAGCACAATGAAACACCTCCTGAGCCACGGCCACCGTATCAACCAATTGTCTCCCCGACACAAAAGCTCCCTGATTAGTTGAGATAACAAGGGCCATTAAGAGCTTGATATGATTAGCCAAAACCTTGGAGAATATCTTGTAGATACAATTGAGCAAACTGATAAGCCGAATATCCTTCAGATCCACCGCACCTTCAATCTTCGGGATATAAGCGAAATAAAGGTAGAGTTCATGTTGTGACCAATAGAGATGCTGCCACAAAACTCATGAAAGATGGCCATATTCTCGACCTTAAGCAGGCCCCATAAACTACAATAGAATTCCATCGTAAATCCGTCAAGGCCGGGGCTTTGTTCTTTCCACTACCCTTGATTACCAGCAAACCCCGCCCTCCTCAAACGGGCACTCCACTATCGCCTGGTCCCCAACCGAGATGGTTAGAAACGACATTTCATCTAGGTACGGTCGAGACCCCTCCTCCTCAGTATAGAGATCTTTGTAAAAATCGACCACTTGAAGTTTGATCTGCTCCGGATCAGTGAAGATCGAAACCTGAACAAAAATTTGTCCTAAGAATTTAATTTTGTCTCGAGCATTAGCCACTAAATGAAAATACTTGGTATTGTGGTCCCCTTCCTTAAGCCAATGCACCTTAGACTTTTGTTTCAAAAAAATCTCTTCGGCCAAACATTTTTCATTAAAATCCATCCTCAACTTGAGCCTATCATCTAACTCCAAAATAGTCAAAACACTGAGCTCTTCGAGCGCATCTAGCACCCTCGGCTGCTCTAGAATCGATTCTTTGGCCACATGCACAAGTCTGAAACCTCCCGATTCCAAATCCTTTTATGACTCTTGACATGACTCAACTTGGAGATGAATCTGAAGGCCACAGTCCCAACAGGATTCACACTCATTCCACCAAACAAACATATAATTTTGGAAATCCTCATTGAGAAGCCACAATTTCTCGAAGCGGAAAGGGTAGGGGCCCTTCCTCTGGATTCACACTGAAGTAGAAGCGGGCAGTGATTGGAGACCGCCCAAGCAAAACCATGAAGAATAGCTGCAAGGAACAAATCTAGCCACTCCGCGGAGCACAGGAAACGGTCCAGCTACAGAGGGTGGGCACTCCTGAAAGCTGGACCACGTGAATCGTGCACCCACCATGGGGAAATCAATTAGCTCCCAATCATGAATGAGAGCATTGAAACCCCTCAGAACCATCGTATCTGCGTCCCCCCCCCCCCACCTTCTCGTGGGGCCATCATATAGTGTTAAAATCTCCACCGAAGCAGATCGGAAATTCCCATCGGGCCGCCACAGTCGCTAACTCGAACTAGAAATATACCCGACTGTCGTCGGCGGTAGGCCCGTACACACAAGAGAAACTCCATTTTTTCCCGTTGTCCTTATTCTGCAGCACCATTGATGCCGAATACACACCTACCTCTTCATCCATCTTATCGAACAAGAGAGGGTTCCAAGCAACAATGATTCCCCCAGATGTGCCCTCCGAATCGGTCCCAATCCAACTCCACCGATTCCACCCTAACACAGAAGCAGCCTTACCCTGATCACAGCTGCCCCACTTAGTCTCTTGGAAGGAGACGACCGCAGGATTGTGCATTGTTATGATTTTCTTAACCCCAATATTCTTTTTAGGGTTGCAATACCCCTCACATTCCAAGAAAACAACTTCATATAGGAAACCGAAAGAAATCCCACCCACTCGAAACACCACAGCAATTAGACTCCCGCAGAGCCTTTACCATCTGACATCCCCCGTTGCAACTATGCTAGCTCTCTAGATTTGGACCTTTTCTTTCGCTTCCCGAATGCCTTGCTATGGTTAATAAAAATGGACTTAAAAACCTTCTGTAGACCCTCATCGGAGCCTTGGAAAAACATTCCCAATTCACGATCGAAGCGGATAAGCCTATCAATGGCATCAACGTCAGGGGGTCCCATCATACCATTAGCCCCATACTCGGTAGCAAAACGAGAGGAACTAAAGGAACACTGGGCCCATTCCCCTGGATCATGGTTTCTGATAGATCTAATGGGGACAATCTCATCTGTTACCGACACCATCGAAGAAAGGGAGTCAGGCAACGAAGAGGACGCAAAGAGCAAGGAGTTGGAATCAGACGAAGCCTCAAGAGTTAGAGGAGCTGCAGACGAGGACCCCTTGAATTCTACCTGCGGTTGATTACTCCATGTGCTAGCTACTGTGCATGAGGATAGACTGGTTGTTGCTTGTTTACCAGCAAGACCAAAATCTCTCCCTTCGTCAAAACCCAGACCCTTTTGATCTCCCAAGTCGAAACCAACCATTAACGAGCCTGCGGCCCATCGAAATCCAAACCGTTAAGGCCAATCCCCCAGCCCGTCCCTTATCGTCTTAAAATATGACCTTGCAAGTACACAAGTCTGAATGTATTAGGGCAAGTACAAGGGTGTCGAACCACAAGGATTTGTTGTTTGTCTCTTATTCAATTTCTATGTTACAAAGAATCTTGTAGCATTAGATTTCCTACATTAGTCTGAAACAAATAAAAAAAATCTACATAGTTTTGGAAATAAGAAAGGGGAAGGCAAACTGGAACCCCTCTTGGATTCCAGATTTGTACATAATAAATCCTATTTATTTTCTATTGTGGATCTCAGGTACCCCCGCTCCTGGCTACAAGCTCAGTCAGATCGTATATGAATTAGATAGATCTAATCGCGGGTTAGATAAACCTAATCGTCAAAGAACCATTGCATGAACCAACAAAACTATCCTACAAGGTCTAATCCATCAGTGAATATCCTATCTAGACTAACCCCCATCCCTACAAGGCCACTGGAATTAAACTGAATAAGATTGCAGCATTGCCATCGCATTTCCGATCTAGTCGGAACCTCGAACATGCAATCGTACCAATAATAGAATTCACAAATAGAAAAAGAAACGGAAATATATTAAAATACTTATCCAGAATTTACAACAGATCCCGCCCAAAGCTTTAAGCATGCATCTACTCAGAGACCTTCATCATCATTGATGCAAGCTCTAATCGATGATTACATCCAATCTTCCTCCATTCCAGATACTAACCTAAAACTATGGAAACCCATGTCAGAGCCTTCTAAAAAAGTTTCGGCATGTGAGTCCCCTAAAATCTAACCCTAGGGTCCTTATTTATAGATTTACAAGGCCCTAGAACAAATATACACGACAAGTAATCTCTAGATACTAAAAATCCTCCAAGAAGATGAATCTGGAAGTAAATCCGCATGATTTAGAGTTATCTAGCTTGTTGAAGAGATTCCCGGAGAAGATCTTAGCGTTCGAAGATATCCACAGCTATTCAGGCCTTATTTTTCACTCAGGAACGCTGTTGTGACCGATCGGGATTGGAGAACCGATCGGCCGAGTTTAGTTTCCTTCTCCAGGTAGAAGACGATTCATAAAGGCTTCTCTTTGCTTTAATTAACAGACTAGTCGAATTAGGCATGACCGGTCGAGAAATTCTTCAAAATTTTTTGCATTCTGTTTATTGCATTTTCGACCGGTCGGTTGAGTCCTGACCAGTCTCACCTTTTGTTCCTGAAGCTTACAGCGTCGTGATCGGTCAACTAAGTCCTTCGATAGGTCCATTTAGGCTCAGTTCTCTTCCTCTTCACATCTACTCTATTGTGCTATCCTGACCGATCGAATTTGTAATTTCGACCAGTCCATTTAACCTTGAAAGCACTCCTTTCAGCTGCGTCTCCTTGGATTCTTGCCGTTTGCTTGGGTTTCTTCTTAACTTCGCTCTTTTAACTCTTTTTACATATTACCAGCTTCTACACCTATTGCAGCAGAACAAGAACTAAAAGTAAACATTAGTGGTTAATTGAGGATTAACTAAGCCAAGATTTGGGGATAACTTATACAACTTTTGAGTCTGATCAGTCCCTCAGGCCCACGAAAGGCAAGCCAGTAGCTTCACGAATAGTGGCCCATACCACGTGTCTTCTAATCCATGAGCCCAACCCATGTGCCTTCGTACCATCTAAACCTTTGCAAACCACTAGACCTCCTCCCAAATATCTGATAAAAACCATGGGCGGGGGCTAAGACCTCTTACATGCAACACCTCCAGCTCAGACAGACTGTCATGTGTCACAATCCATCTCCCCAAAAGGAAGCTTCTCGGTCCACACAAAATAGATTGGCAGTAGATATGCCTCCATCAAATCGTGCCTAGAGTAGGTTGGCAACCTCCTCAAAAGAACTAACAACTAACAAGCCACATGTCCACTAGCTCAGCATCAGGTCCTCTCCAAATATCCAAAACCACTTGGAAGTCAGCTAATCCCCGACAGTCGATTTGACATTCAAAGGAAAACCCCTTCCATCTTCATCAGTCGATCGGGGCATCCGAGCTGTTGAACCAATCGATGGTCAGAGATCTGAGTGAGTGTTAGGTCATCGACTATAGTCGCCACCCGAAAGCGACCGACAACCTCTGTCGGTCAAGAACTCGCATCGAAAGAATCGAAATAAGGTTCCACCTCCCCCTCCTCAACCTCACGAGAGTCTCCATCATGGCTCCTCGTATCTGATTCGACGAGGTCGATCCCCACTGCTGCAATATCGGCACAGACACACCCTTCTAAGAGGATCCTTTCCCCGTCCGGCCACCCAAGTCTACCCCGTCTCGTAGTGGGTTGATGAGCGTCATGAGTTCTTCGCCAGAGCCAGCGAATACCCGTTCCTTACGTCTGACTGCCCCCAAAGAGTCCTGCTCTAGATGCCTCGGGAGGAGAGCCCTCTCACCCAACTCCACTTCTATGAAGACCCGAAAGCGTTGGCCGTTGACAATGACGATGCAGCAACACGGAATGGTCTCCATGCCGTCAGCGACAATCAGGATCCGAGTGAAACTAGTTTCCCACAAATCTTCCATGCTCTGATCTACGAGGATGAGAGAGCCGCAGAGAGCCTCGATCTTAGTGAAGACCTCAGGGGTACAAGCGTGGAGCGGAAGGCCAAAGAGACAGAGTTAGAATCCTCCCTCGCAATTTTTCACCATGGCATCTTTAGCGTTTGAATCCCAACGACGATAGGCGACCGGTACTCCATCTATCTGGAAATCTTTTCGAGAGAGGAAACTATCGACAACCTCCTCATCAGGGAAGTAGAGTAAACAGCTGGTAGTAGTAAATGTAGAAACGAATGGATGTTCATGAAATGCCCATCTATTGTGTAACCAACGAAAAATCTGAATGGGGAGGAGGGATTTCTTAGGGAAATGTATAGCGACACAAAAAGAAGGTAGGTTTGATGCAATAGGCCCAAACTAGTTGTGGCTAAATTCCAAAACCGGTGGCCACCGATAACACCCCCCCCCCCCAATGTCTCCCCTTTCAAAGAGTGGACAGTGTCATCGAAAGGGTAGCCATGAAGCACCACCTTAGCAAACGACACCTCCAGACAAACATTCCTGAACTTGGCTGACAGCTGGCCCCCACCACCATGCATTGTTCTTGAGGTTCTGTGCGATTTCTTATCCGTAATAGACCATCCATTCTTAATATTACGAATCTGGCTGCCATTAAGGAATCTCTGACCTTTTGATGAAGCTTGAGAGATAAGAACTTCATTACCTTTCATCGGGATTCCCGCTGCCCTACCTACCTCATGCCCACGACGGTGGTAAAAGGATCTTCTTCGAAAGTTCACGTTACAACATTCGGGACAAATCCAATCACCCTCAAGGAGAACCTGAGGAGGAGCAACCATCACTGACAATCGGATTATATTGATTTTGAATTAACTCATATGAAACTCATTCATGTCACTGACAACACTAAACTCATTTTACCCAATTCCCCACACACGCATTTCGTCAAACACCTCTCGTGCCCAACTAAACACCCTCCATAGGTTTTGCTAGCTCGTTGGAGCCATAGGATTGTCTCAGGCTCCTCCTTAGAGAAACAACCTCCCTTGTTGTGTTGCACCTGCAAGTTGGTTCAAACCTCTCTTGAGTTCGACACCCCTATCCTCCTATGTATTCTCTGAAAATGCTTTGTTTTGTGGGTCTAGCTGGAGAAGATCTCATCCATCAATGACACTATAAATGATAATATATGGATAAAAAGGGCGTTGGTATCTGCATCATGGTTCCAAATTTTGGAGGTCACCGATTTGATACATTGAAAGTATGACGCCCATCTATATTGGTATGTAATCGGCCAATACATACCAAATGTATTATCCAAACTGATACCTATAATCTGATATGTCTCAGTTTTGGAGATAACCGATATGTACCAAAAATTGATATTTGTAACCTTTATCTGCATGCCCAAAAATAATTTACTAATTGGCTGATCCAGGGCCTACAAAGGAATGGTTAGAGACTATAGTTAGTAGACTGCATTAATGTGCAAGAGTGGCATCACTATATGATAGGGAATGTCTATATGTTATGTTAAGTGTGTTTCCTTTTCTTGGTTGTCGCTAATACACGTGGCATTCCACCAAATGGATGATAAAGAAACTGCAATAGAAATTGACCTGAGGATCACCATCTACGTCGCTAGGTAAGATCCAAGAGTTAAAAACAAGGGAACATACTAATTAAAGTTTAAAATCACAAATCTGACAGCAATACCACACTGGAAATCATAGCAACCAAGTTCAGGTTCGGCAATCATTTGGTGAGGTGTCAATTCGGATGAATGCTAGAAAGATTCGAGAAAAAATTCAGGGACTCTAAATGTAACGACCCGAAACTTCTTGCGAAAAAATTTAGAATATCGAGCCATTAATTTCGTGACTTGAAATTGCAAGGCATCTAATCCTAAGTTTGATGGCAACATTCTTCATAAAATATGAGTCCTTTATATATTTATTTATTTATTTATTGATAACTCATACGAAAAATAAGAATATCCTAAAGATTAGTCTTTTCATAAGAGTAATATTATTTATCACACAAAATAAACATTTAACTAACCATTTAACCATCTACACTTGTTGTCTTGTCTATTTACTACAAAATATTAACCATGTGTCTCATAACTCTAGTATCATTCTTCCATAACAAAAACGAGACAGTAACTGATATCATCAAAATAGTAACCCCTAACACCCATAAGGAGAAGAACATGAATCCTACAGGTATAAATCTTCTGATTGGGCTTCCGCTTCTCCAGGAAAATATTCTTGATCCTCTTCCTTGGCTTCTCTGGTCTCCTAAAGCTCAGAATCAATATAATCTATGACCCAAAGTGTAGGGATAAGCATAAAATATCTACGGTTCTTAGTAGGGAGGCATTAATTACCCTTCATGCCTTGAAACATTTAACCAATAAGTATGCATGTAATACTTATTATTCAACTAATATAATAACGATCTTAAGATAGAAATTTTATGATAAAATATAATCATTCTTGTGAAAGCAGTTGATTTATAATCATGAAATAAATACTTATGAGAAATTATATTCTTATTATTTTATTCATTATATTCAAGGCTTGAATCTTGTATATTTAATGAAACATGCACATGAACGGTTATCTTGTTTTTGCGTCATATGTCTTGAAATTCTTACATGACTTAAATTTAGCTTAAAATATTTTTCGCACATACATAGGTGTCAGTGCTCTAATACTTATATATATATATATATATATATATATATATATATATATATATATATATATATATATATCAATGGGAATCCCATCGATCCATCGTCACTCATGGACAATTTTCTTGATTAGCCGTAACCCCTGCTAAGTAAGGTGGCTCATGCTTGGTCCGTGTCTTGTCTTGTCATGATGGGATCCTTTAAATATCATAAATCATTCATGCATAGAGTCAATTGCCTTCTTAGCGTATAAATAATAATAGTACTTGTCTTGTCTTACCATAAATTCATGTAATATCTTAGCGTATAAATAATAATAGTCCATGCATTGTATTGCCATAAATTCATGTTATGTCTTTTCTTATTCTTCCATATATATTTATTCATGTCTTGAAATTTTTTGGACTTATTAAACCCTTGACCATTTCATGTCAAGAATTTCTTGCAATAATCATATGTGGATAGCCATGATTCGATAGTGTTATCAATCACATTGAACTCAGTGCTATGAGACCATCACGAAGAAGCTGCTACCAATGGCGTCCCATACCACCATAGCTTTCACAACTCACGATGGGCCCATGACAAGGGTTCAGTGTGATTCGCAATAATACTGAATCATGCCAAAGGGGTATCTTGTCTTGTTATCATATTTTCTTAAATTTTTTATACATTCTTCAACAATTATATTATGTAATATCTTAACCAATGAAACATAAGTATTATGCATGCACACCCACCTTGATATAAGTGTTAGACATTAAGTCTAAATGTCAGGCGTAAACTTATACAATATAAATTTTCGAACACTACAATATAAATGTCAGGTATAAACTTTACAAAATGAATATTTGATTGGATCGAATATATCAAAATATATGTTTCTTACATTTAACTAAATGAATAACTAATAGTGCAATAAGAATAAAAGAAATATTCACAACTTGTCAGAATTGTCATGACCCCATCATAGGAAAATGAGGCCTACATGTACATAAAATAATTTTGAAATTATAATGCAATCTGACCGAATTATGACTTAATTAGTCAAAAATTTAAGTTTTATAATTCATGTAAGAACCGAACGAATTCAACAGTCAGCTATGAAGATCACTAAAAGTTGTGAGGGGTTGACCGTACTAAAAGTTTCTTGATTCCACTTATATGGGTTTCGGATCAAAGGTCAAAAGTACGTTTACAAAACACTTAGACAGAAATCAGGTGCATAAATTTATTGTGCAGAGTTTTAAGTAGGCATCTTTGGTCAATTTTTGAAATGACTAGAGAATGATCTAGCCTTAGATGTAAGAATAGGTTTGGTAGAAGGCACTGCCATCTACATTACCTCTTTAGCAGTTCGTCCATTGGAGGTCTATAAAAGTTTATATGGTTAAATGAAATAAGGGAAAAACTCAAATTGGTTAGAGATAAAATTTTAGTAGTTACCACTAATCTACATGCTAAATCACATTGCCAAAGGCATGACTGGCATAATAAAATATCATAAATATGAATTAACATACATGTCCTAGTACACAAAATTAATAATTATAAAATACGAAATAGGAATCAATGAAGGTAATTTATTCATACATGATTAGTTAAATAAGTGGGTTAAAAGTAGGAGATGATGAATTAAAGGATAGTTTCTTATTCATATGCTACTAATTAGTTAAATGAATCAATCAAGGAATAAATAATTAAATTTCCCCGACCTCGGGTCCTAATGTCGCAATAGATTGACGTAACTATTCCAATTGTTTGATCGAATGATCCGAATTTTATATCGCTGATTCATCTCCTTCTTTTATGCATAACTATAATCCACACTGAAACCTGTGATTAATCTTGTCAATAAAATATACAAATATTAAATAAAGTGCAAGGTGGTTGAGATCCTGAGATATTTTAGTACAAGAAGAGAAATTAGGGGTTTATGAAATAGATTTTAGAGAAATATGAAGAAAAAGAAGATGATGACCTACCTATTTCGGTGAAAGTTTACACGATTTAAGTAATCTGTTAAGAGTGGAGAGCTAAGAGATTTATGGTTGTCTCAGAGAGAAAATAGGAGGGATAACATTGAGGTGAGTTGGCTTGACGATTGTAGTTGTGAGATGCTTAGGGTCGAAGGAAAGATTGTGTACCACGTGAAGAGAGAAATGAAGCATGTGTGCCATGTGAAGAAAGGGATGGAGAATGTTTGCCACGTGGGGTGTAAAATCGAGGATATGTGCCACGTAAAATGAGGAATGAAGTTGTGTGTCACATGGAGTCTTTGTATGCAAGATTTCCAAGAACGTTGGAGGTTTGGGAATGTAACATCCCAAAAATTTGGACTTTGAATAGTGTACCTCAGAATATGTGCCCGTCAGGTCACTAATTTTGAGTAGGTAAAAGTCAACTTGATGACTTAGATTGGATTAATTTTGGTGTGAAAAGTGCACACCCGTATGGTGTTAGATCATTTTATAGGGTCTTATACACCTGTTGTGGCATGTATGTATTTTACACGTGAATCGCGCTTTTAAGTATAAGAGAGGGAGGGGCTTCATTTAGAATCCATAACCGGTTGCAAAGATTTGTGGGTTTTTGTGAGTTAGAGAGAGAGAGAAAGGAAAGAGAAGGGTTTTTGTGAAGGATTGTCTACGATTGTGTTGGCTTGATCGTGTGCGTGGAGCTCATAGTAGATCAATGTGGGTTTTGAAAACCCATTTTCCTTGCAAAGAGAATGGTGTATTTTGATCGGCTAAATCGTAGTGAGGATTGTACGAAGTGTGTGTGGATGATCACCTAACGATCGTGTCAAAATTGTGGAAATCGTGGAGCTTGGAAAGATCAACAGGGGTTTGGAAACCCATTTTCTTGCTAGGAAGAAGACGATTCGATTGGGGAGAAAATCGTTAGATTAAAGGTAAAAATTTTGATTTAAGTTGTGATTTGTATATAGATTAATCCTTAGTTAGATTATGAGTGGGAGATTTGAAGAAAATGGGTTAAGATTTAAAGAAAAAAATGAGTTAGAAATGCTTGAACCCGATTTTGGGTGAAATCTGACGAAACCGTTCGATCGGTTTTGAAAACCGTTCGAACGAAATTAGTTTTGGGTGAAATTTGATGAAACCGTTCGATCGAAATTAAAAATCGATCGAACGATTTCGTCAAGAGTGAAATCTGAAGGTTTCTGGTCGGTTTGGAAACCATTCGATCGGTTTTGAAAATCGTTCGAACGAAATTAGAAACCGTTCGATCGATTTTGAAAATCGTTCAAACGAAATTAGAAACCGTTCGATCAATTTTGAAAATCGTTCAAACGAAATTCGAAACCGTTCGATCGATTTTAAATCGTTCGAACGATTTTGACTGGGCTCGCCGATACTATTTCAATATTTTGGCCGTAACGTTTTACCCTGAACTCCGATTGATACAATTCTTACGGCGTTGGAAAGAGGACGACGAGCTCTACAACTTTTGTGTTTTAACTAACTCATAAATCTAAATTTTTAAAGGTCAAAATTTAGGGAAAATGTTGCATCAAATTCTATATTAGCATGAATTTATCCGTTTCAACCTTGGTTTTGAGAAAATACTTAAATGCATATAATTTATTTGTGAGTAGAGTTGATCTTTGATGCACTATTGTGTGCTTGTGATATAGATTGAGGCGGAAGGCCATGGTTAGGACCTTGCTTGGCTTCACGCAACCTCAAGATTAAGGTAGGGGAAACTCGACCTAAATTTATATATTTGACTTGATTCATAGTATTAGATGTGTTTGCATGAATATGATGAGTTGATCGGAGTTGGATATGTTAGAATTGGAGTCTTATGATTTGGAATATGAACTCGTGAAATCGTGATTATGCATGTGATAATGTTCAATTCCAGATAACCTTTGATATTCTTGAGCTTGACTCGTGTTTTGAAAGTAAGATCTTGAGATCGCTGGTGACACTCGTGAATCATTTTGACACCCTTGGAACTGTGATTTACTCAACGACGCTTGGACTTTTGACATTTGCATTTGCATTATGAATCCTTTGGATTCTTTGATCATCCTTGGGCCGATACACCTATCCGTCACGATTCATACATATACCGTGACATGCATCCCTTGCATCCCTTGGACATCATTGCATCCCTTGGACACCTTGGAATCATTGGACACCTTTAGACATCACTGCATCCCTTAGACACTTTGGAAATATTGAACACACTTTGGAAACATTGAACACCCTTGGACACCTTGGAATCATTGAGCACCTTTGGACACCCTTGGACATGATTGCATCCCTTGGACACTATGGAATCATTGGACACCTTTGGATACCATTAAACATCGTTGCATCCCTTGGACATTTTGGAAACATTGAACACCCTTAGACACCTTGGAATCATTGAGCACCTTTGGACACCCTTGGACATGATTGCATCCCTTGGACACTATGGAATCATTGGACACCTTTGGATACCATTAAACATCGTTGCATCCCTTGGACACTTTGGAAACATTGAACACCCTTGGAAACTTGGAACACCCTTGGATACCCTTGTGTTGTTTGAGTTTGTGTTTATAAATTCGACGTTATTTGGAATGTGTGTAAAATCTCGGATATTTTTGGATAAGTCCAATTATTTTAAGATTTTTTTTATATGTGTACTTTTGGATGGAATATCATGGTAAAGTTAAATGTTTAAGGTTGAGTTTTGAAATAGAAGAAATTTATGAATGCTTTAAAAAATGTGTTTGAAAAGAAAAGGAATGATTAAGTTTTGGAAGCAGAAATTAAATGATGGCTTTGACTCTTGATTGAAACTATGTTTTCAAATGTTAAATGTAAATTTATATTTTTTATCCTCTACTGAGCTTAATTGTTAGCTCACCCCGACTATACGTCATAGGTGTAGGTTTGGGAGGGCCCAGATTACATACTAAAAGAAGGGAGCTTTCGCACAAGAATTTGTACTTTATTCAGGGATCTTAGAATTGTGCTTTGTGGATTTGGTGAGTTAAGTTTTGGTACATTCGTACTAGTGTACACCATTGTTAGGTGATGGTTGGTCATCACTAGTGTTTATTTAGTTTTGTTCTTGTTGGATTTTTTATCTGGAGGTTTTAATTATGCTATATGTAATAATTGCTTTGATTTCTGTTCATTTATGGATGTGCCAAGTATTCTGTATCAGATTGTGGTCTACGATCTGACGATCCAGATTTTCCCATTGGGTTTAGGATAAAAAAAAATATATCTCAAGAAATTTTAGATTGGGAAAATCCGGGCTGTCATAGGGAAGAGTAGTGTGAATCATTACCATCCATATAGAATCACACTTGAACTTTATCGTCTCTCCTTGATGGGTGTGCATGATTTAGCATATACAAATAAAAGAAATTCCCGCTAAAGAGATCTGTTCGGATTTCTAAGAAGTTTAGAGATTTGGGAAGAGTGGTGTGAATCATTACCATCCATACAGAGTCACACTTGGACTTTACTGTATCTCTTTGATGTGTGTACCAGATTTAGCAGGTGCAAATAAAAGAAATTCTCGCTAGTGGTTCTAATTTTTAATTTATCATGAGAAAATGAGGGTTAATATTGTAATTAGAGAGAGAATACATGGGAGAGAAAGTAGAAAAGCTCCTACAATTTGTGCGCACAATAAATTTTTTTCAATCTTTTCTTCTCTCTATGAGTTCTCCTAGGATGTTAAGCACATAAAATGTATGTTTTTGATACCTCAACCTCTAAGGTAACACCAAGACTCTTAACCACTAAGCTAACCTATAAATTACGAAATTCTTCACAAATAATAATGTATATTTTCTATTAAACTTATGTATTCAAAAAATGTTATTATTTAAAATCATATATGTTTTGATACATTATAGAAATCCCTGTTAGTCTAAATTAAGGTACTAATGCAATCTCTTGAGTTATTCCTAAGTCTTAACATGTGAATGATCTTTAATAAGAAATTTGTACCAGAGTGATCTAGAGTCTGAGCTGATCGAAAGCTAAGAAAATACTTATACCTAGAAGAGAAAAATCAATGAGAAAAGAAGAGTCAAAGATTGGTCAAAGATCTCAACTTTTGATGGATATCATATGATTGCATAAATCATAACCCACGATGGATCGTGAGGATCAGGATTGAAGAGAAGTAAGTTTGTGATTGATCGTGACCTTGGATGACTGTAAGAGAAGTAAAAATATATACTCCAAAGAAGAAAGCTCGATCAATCGTGATTTGCCATTGCACAAAATTATAGCCACGATTGATCGTGATAAGCAATAAATGAAATATAAAGTTTCCAAAGAAGATGACCCTTGAAATCGTGAATCATGACTTATCGTGAAAAGTCACGATTGTATCAAATTGTGATATTTGCATTGAAGATATGGAGGAACTACTTGTATGGAGAAATCTTTAAGATCTTCATGGATCACAAGAGCCTCAGATACCTGTTTGCGCATAAGGAACTAAACATGAGGCAATGGAGATGGATTAAATTTCTCAAGGATTACAATTGCTCCATTCAGTATCACCCAGGCAAGGCGAATGTTATAGCAAATGTTTTAAGTTGAAAAAGTTCGGCTCTATTGTCTAGCCTTGTCATGGGGATCCGTAGATGGAAACTTCTAGAAGATCTTTCTTTGTATGATACAAAGATTGAGGTAAAAGCTTCAGGAGCCTTGTTGGCAAACATCACAATTTGATCGATGATCTTTATCACATTTATGAGTTACAGATGAAAGATGTAGAGTTAGTGAAGATCAGACAGGGTGTGATTGATGGTAGTAGATCAGATCTCTCCATCAAGGAAGATGGATCACTATTGTTCAGGGGACATCTATGTATACTGATTGATGCGAACCCTCGGCAAACTATTCTAGACGAAGCCCACAAGTCGAAGTATACTATTCATCTTGGTGGTACCAAGATGTACTAGGATCTGAAGAAGAACTATTGGTGGAGAGGTTTGAAACAGGATGTCGCCGAATACGTTTCTACGTGTCTGGTATGTCAGCAAGTGAAGGTGGATCATAGACATCCATCAGGCTTATTACAACCTTTGCCAATGCCAGAGTGAAAATGAGAGTCAATCTCTATGGATTTCATTTTGGGATTATCACGGACTGCAAAGTGGCATAATGTCATTTGGGTGGTTGTTGATAGACTAACCAAATCAGCTCACTTCTTGCCATACAACACAGTGTATATAGTAGGCAGACTTGCATAGTTGTAATGAAGGAAATCGTCCGATTACATGGTATTCCAGTGAGCATTGTATCAGATCGTGACCAGTTATATACCTCAAAGTTTTGGCAAAAGTTTCAAGAAGGAATGGGTACGCGATTAGACTTCAGTTTAACATTTCACCCACAAACGGATGGACAAATCGGGCGGGTGAATCAGATTATTGAAGATATGTTCAAAGCGTATATGCTTGAATTTTAGGGATCATGGGATCAACACTTACCATTGATCGAGTTCGCGTATAATAACAACTTTCAAACAAGCATCGGTATGGCACCTTATGAGACACTATATGGATGGCGATGTAGATCACCGATTAATTGGGAAGAGATCGGAGAAAAGTTTATATTGGGTCCGAAAGTTATTGAGAATAATGCCGAAGTTGTTCGTCTGATTCGTGAAAGGATCAAGACAGCTCAAAGTAGACAGAAAAGTTATGTCGATATAAAGAGGACAAGCGTCGATTTTCAAGTTGGCAATCATGTGTTCGTCAAGATTTCACCTATGAAATGTGTGATGTGTTTTGGAAAGCGGGGAAAGCTAATCCCACGCTACATAGGACCTTTTGAAATTTTGGGTCGGGTTGGAGAAGTTGTATACAGAGTTGCTCTATCCTCGCAACTTGATTGGGTGCACAATGTATTTCACATATCGATGCTAAGGAAGTACGTGAGGGACTCGACTCACATCTTCGACGATCAATCGATCAAGATTTATGAGGATTTGACCGTGAGAGATGAGCCGGTTCAGATACTTGATCGGAAGGAACAGGTATTGCGCACAAAATGTATTCTATTAGTACTTGTTAAGTGGTAGAATCATTCAGCAGAAGAAGCCACTTAGGAGCGCGAAGTCGAGATCCGCGATCAATACCCACATTTGTTTCAATGAGAGTCAAGAGAAATTTTGAAATTGTAAATTTTAATGAGATTACACACTCAGTGTTATAATGTATTTAGTGTGGCTTGTTGAAGTCATAAAGAACTACCTTAGTAGAATTTTTTTAAAAAAGAGTTGCAGTTAATGGAGGGTGAAACACACAAATTTTAAGGTTTTCTGTCAAAATCGACCAATAGAAATACAAATCGATCGATCGATTTGATAGAACAGAGACACAGGCTTTTTCTGTGAAAACTGATCGATCAAAATTAAAATTGATCTATCGAATTTTGAATTCGATCAATCAATTTTGAAACCGATCGATCATTTTGAAGTCGATCGATCGAAATGCGCACTGATCGATCAATATGAAAAACAAAGAACAACCAAAGAGACATAAAAAATTGATGAAAATCGATCGATCAAAATGAAAACCGATTGATCGAGTTTGGAAACGGATCAATCGAAATTAAAATCGATCGATCGATATTATCAAGCGGCAAGGTTAATATGAAAACCGACCGATCGATTTTGAAAATCGATCGATCAAATTGGACAATATATAAGGGAATAGGGTTTTTTCTTATTCGAAAAATTCAGAAAAAATTTGGGTTTTCTTTGGGGTTTGCTTATGCTTGTTCTTGGAGATTAAAAAGTTCCATTTTCAACCATCTTTCACACATTGATTCTTCAAGAGATTAAATCCAAATCTCTTAAAAGGTAAGCCCTAACTTTTGTGGAGATTTGATTTCAAGTTCAAGCCTACTTTTACCAGCCCTAGTTTTATTTAATTAGAAGCCTAATGGCTCCTAAAACATGACAATCATCTAAACCTTCGGGGTCAAAGGAACCTACTTCACGGCCGGGTTCTTCACAGCCACCACCACCACCACTGGAACGACCTAATGCGTGGTGGGCGGCTAAAGGTTTTGAGATAGAATATATAATTGATCAAGCGCTCTTCCGAGAGCAGGGAGTACAAGGTATGACAAATTGGGCCTTTCAATACCTTGGCAAGGCCAGATTAGAGAGCCTACTACAGCCATTTAACGACTACTACTACCCTCGTTTGGTTAAACTGTTTTACCAAAATATGTACGTCGGTGATAAACCAAACACCGTTTCTACTCAAATCTATGGTAGGGTGTATGAGTTCAGTCATGACTATGTTGCCAACGCACTCAAGTGCTATGTCGAGTATGGTATCGGGATCGATTTAGTAGAGCCAAATCATAAACCAGTTGATTTTCACATTGTCATAGAGAGAATGACCCAGGGAAGGCAAGGGTCAGGCCAGGCAATTAGGAGAGTAGATTTTCCCAGTCATCTTTGGATGTTAGATATCATCTTTAAGTGCAACCTTTACCCTATAAGACACAAGACCGAGCGGGCCGGGGTTTTACAGGAGGCAATATTTTCGGCATTTCGGGCTAGTGGTTTAGTGCCCCAGAGGTTGTTTTGAGGGCATCGAGTATGCCAAGGGAAAAATGCTGGAAGGAGGAGCGAAACCTGTAGATGAGATTTCGTATGCTCGCCTTATCTCCAGTATGATTGAGGATTATCAGGGAGGTGACGAGTATACGATTTTGGATGACGAGCCGAAATTGAACGATAATGTGAAGCTCTACTCTCTCAAGGACTGGAATAAAACTTATAATCAATTACAGAAGAGCCTGCGGACGGAAGAACAAGTAGCACATGCGCCTGATGCTCCTCAAGATCAAGAGCACCATGTACCTGTTGCACCAGATCAGTGTTAGAAAAAATGGTTCGGGTTACAAGAAAAGATAAAGATTGGAATGAACAGATACGCAGATCCGGTTCGAGGCACGTTGAATATCGTTGTCTTTAAACCGAGATTTTCCCCTACCACTATGATCAAGTGGTCACCGATAGGTTACCGACAAATCGATTGTAGGATACAACGAACCGACAGCATATTCGTGTGACCAGATCTAGTGAATCTAATCACGCAACCAGAACACCAAATAGCACAGAACGAGACTCTAAAACTATCTTTAAAATGGGGCAAAAGAAGTGTAAAAGTGCAGTGGAAACAAAGAGGGTCTCAGGTCAATTATATAGAACTCAAAGGGTGCACACGCACCATTTCGGATATGGCATATCCATTTAGAATAACTGAACAGACACAAATAACTGAATACATCAATTGTAAATCAATAAGTTTAAAATTTAAATGAAGTTGAGAAATTACGGTTACTTTTTTGTCCAAAAAATTAATTAAATGCACCACACCGCATCGCCACGTCACGTACATGTGCTCGTGCCCGTCCCGGCTCGGCTCGGCTCAACGCGTGTGTGTGACAAATGGGGTGCATGGCGGTGGAAGGTATAAAATTCGGTGCCCCTTGGTTCAGACTACAAGCCTTGAGCCAAGACAACAAATTATAATCCAAATCCTAAAAAGTGTTTTACACGGTATGGGACTATTTTCAATAGTCCAAAAGGCTAAAATATTTAAAATATCCAACAATCCCCCACAATTTTAAAATATTCAAAATCCCACACTATTTTAAAGATCTAAAAAATAGACTAAAGCCAGAAATATGTGCATAAATGAAAATGTCTTACAGACTTGAATTTTCATTTTAGTAAAATAATTCAAGATTTGTCAAGGTCTTTAGTGAAACTAAATCTTGAACTAACGATCTTATACGATAAATCAGAACTATGTCACACACATATTTTACATATTTGGTATTCAATAAAGAGGTTAGCACATTTAGGCCTTATGCTAATACCCTAATTTTCGTAAGTGTTTATGAGAGAAAGTCATATCTCATTAAAAGTGGCTCCACTCTCACACTTATATAGGTAGACCTATAAGAGATATATATGAGAATAATTTCTCATTAATGTAGTGCCCTTTAGCTATCATGTATTTACGACTGATTTTTTCCTTTCAACCTAAATATTGATTAAAAAAATATTAGGTAGGGTTCCCATCATAAGTGGTTGTTTAGGTTTAGTGGCTTTAAACCCATCCCGATTGATGTCTTGTAAATTCCATCTCTGTCAAGGCTTTTAGTAAACGGATCTGTCAGATTTTTCGCAGACCTAGCCCCAATTACTGTGATTATTCAATCTCTAAGTAATTATTTTACATAGCTATGTCTTAGACCAATGCGCCTATTTTTTGCAGTATACGTTTAACTATAAGCCACTAATAGTGTTGCTTCACTATCACAATGGATAGAGATAGCCGGTAATTGTTTCATCATTATTGGAATTTTGATTAATAAATTCCTTAATCATTCCGCTTCTTTTCCACTTGCCGCCAAGGCAATAAATTCTGATTCCATAATGGAATGTGTGATGCAAGTTTTCTTTTTTGAGATCGCAGCACCTCCAAAAGTGAATATCCATCTACTTGTGGGCTTTGATTCTTCCGAAGTAGATATCCAACTTACACCACTATATCCTTCTAACACTTGAAGATATCTCGAAAAATGCAAGCCATAATCAGTAGTACCTTTTAAATATCTAAAAATATGAGAAATAGCATTCCAATGAACAGACCTATGGTTACTTGTAAATCTACTTAACTTACTTACGGCAAATGCAATGTCCGATCTTGTACAAAGAATTACATACATAAGGCTACCAATAACCTTGAAATATTCTAACTGTTGCGTACATCTTCCATCATTTTTAGTTAATTTAATATTAATATCTAAAGGTGCATTGGCAGGTTTCAAATCAAAATAATTGAATCTTTTCAAAATCTTTTCAATATAATAAGATTGAGTTAAACTTAACGTATTTTCATTTCTTACAATTTTAATTTTCAAAATGGCATCTGCCTGTCTCATGTCTTTCATGCTAAAAGAACTTTAAAAAAAAAATTGTTTCCAAAATAACTGTTAAATTAGTTTCAAAAATAAGCAAATTATCTACACAAAGATATATTATAACACCATGATTATTAGAAAATTTATAATATATACATTTATCTGCTTCATTAGTTTTGAAACTAAATTTAGTAATTGTATTATCAAACTTTTCATGCCATTATTTTGGTGCTTGTTTTAACCCATATAGAGATTTAATAAGTTTACAGACTTTCTTTTCTTATCCAGGTAAAATAAATCTTTTTGGTTGTTCCATATAGACCTCTTCTTTTAAATCACCATTTAAGAAGTGGTTTTAATATCCATTTGATGGATTTTTAACTTGTGTATATAAGCTAAGGCAATGAGAAATCTTATAGTAGAAATTCTAGCAATTGGTGCATAAGTGTCAAAATAATCAATACCTTTTTGTCTATATCCTTTGACAATCAATCTTGTCTTAAATTTCTCTATAATTTCATATGTTCTAAGTTTTTTTTTTAAATATCCATCTACACCCTATGGGTTTTGATCCTTCAGATAAGTCTACCAATTTTCATATTTTGTTTCTCATTATTGAATCTATTTCATCATTGATAGCTTCTTTCCAAAAGGCACTATCTCTAGAATTCATAATATCGTTAAAAGTGATAGAATTATCATCTACACTTAGACATAAATGTTTCTTAGTACTTTTGTTCTTATTTCATTCACTCAAATAGATATAATAGTCTTTTGAAAGACTAGTTTCAAATCATTGACGTTTACTTTGTTGAGGTTTAATGATGACCTCTTCATCACTCGAAGATTCAATAACTTCTTTAGATTTAGAAGATTCTCCATCTTCATAAGTTTGACTTTTAATATTTAATTTATTAGATTGAGTAGTAAACTTAGATTCATAGAATATAGTATCTCTTGATTCTACTATAGCATTTTTATCTATATTATCATTAGATTCCATAACTAGAAATCTGTAAGTTTTATTATTTTGTGTATAGCCAACAAATGCACACTCAATAGTTCTAAAGTCTATCTTAGGTCTTTTAGGATCGACTAATCTAACAAGTGCCCAACTCCCCCACACTTTAAAATAGGTTAGACTAGGTTTTCTATTCTTCCAAAGTTCATATGGTGTAGTTAAAGTTTTCTTACGTGGAATTCTATTCAAAATATGAGTAGCAGTTAACAAAGCTTCACCCCATAAATTTTTATCTGAATTAGCATTGACCAACATGGCATTAGTCATTTCTACTAAGGTTCTATTTTTTCTTTCGGCAACTCCATTTTGTTGTGGCATGTAAGGGGCCGTTATCTCATTACGAATTCCATGAATTTCACAGAAATCGGAGAACTCATTTGACATGTATTCTCCACCCTGATCAGATCTAATGGCTTTTATTCTTTTATTTAATTGATTTTCTACTAATGCTTTATAAACTTTAAATTTGTCAAAGGCCTCATTTTTAGTGTTTAATAATAGATATGAGCATATTTTGAAAAATTATTTATAAAAATAATAAAATATCTTTTCCCTCCTCTAGTAGAAATATTATTTAAATCACAGATATCATTGTATATTAGATTTAATAAACATGAATTTCTTATTATACTAGGAAATGGCTTTCTAGTAATCTTAGTCTTAGCACATACACTACAAGCATTGCAATCAAAATATTCATATTTAAGAATTAAATCTAAATTAGCCATGGATTTCATAGATCGATAATTAACATGTCCTAATCTATCATGTCATAAATTAGAAAGAGAGACCGAGTAAGAAGAAGAAGAAATTTTATTGATTGTTTAATTTGAATATGCCTCCAAGGGCATATCCTTTCCCAACAAATTCACCATTCTTGGATAAAATAAACTTATTCGATTCAAATATAAGTTTGAAATCATGCTTGATTAGTAAACCACTCGATGCAAGATTCTTGCGAATGTCGGGTACATGGAGCACATCAGTAAGTGTCACGACTTTTTCGGATGTGAAATTCAATTTCACTTTTCCACGCCCTATAATTTTTGTCGTAGATGAGTTCCCCATGAAGAGATCTTGATCATCGTCAGCTTTTCTATATATCACGATTATTACAGACATGTTTTGTGGCACCCGTGTCGATCCACCATTCATTGATGTCACTAATCAGATTAACTTCCAAGAGAACGGCTACGAAGTTGCTTTTCTCTTCCATTGCATTCGCTTGATTCTTCAATTTCTTGAAGAGGCGACAACCTTGTTTGAAGTGTCCGAGCTTCTCACGGTAATAGCATCCACCACTCTTTGGTATCATGGTCTTAGCAAATTTCTTATTCTCCTTGGATTGAGAATATCCTCTCTTCTTCTTCTTTGACGGTTCACTGACAACCTTAGACTCAACCAAGTGTGCTTTTGATGTCATATCAATATGATATTCGGTTTTGTCCCTAACTCAAGATTCTTCCTCAATACATAAATAAATGAGAAGATTTTTTATAAAAATCTTCTCATTATTACGCTTAATGATTTTTAATAATCTTTCCAAGATAGAGACAACTTTGCAATTACTGCACCAACCAAAAAATCTTTATCGAAATGAGAACCATTAGCTATCATGTAATTTATAACCACTTGAAAATCATACACTTGGCTAAGAATCGATTCATCATCGACCATCTTAAAATTAAAAAATTGACTGATTATGTAAGAATTATACCCTGCAACTCCAGTTTTGTATTTCTTCTCGAATGCGTCCCAGAGTTCCTTCGCCGTGTTGTTGGCGCGGTAGACGTTGAACAACGAATCCGATAATACATTCAAAATGTAGCCCTTACAAGTGTAGTCATCTTCTTCCCATTTTTATTTTTTTCGGCCTTCATTGAGTGTTGATGATTAGGTAACAGTTGGGCAAGGATTTGTGATAACATACACAACTTTCAACACAGTCAACAGAAAATGTAATTTTTGTTGCCATCGTTTGAAGTTTAAACCATCAAAATTGTCCAACTTGTGGATGTTGTTGGACAGTGCGAGATGGATTTTGTCGGTCAGTATGGAAGAAGACGAGGACTGGGTATGGGCCATCTCGGTTCAAAATTGTTAGAAAAAATGATTCGGGTTGCAAGAAAAGATAAAGATTGGAATGAAGAGATACGCAGATCCAGTTCGAGGCACGTTGAATATCGTTGTCTTTAAACCGAGATTTGCCCCAACCACTATGATCAAGTGGTCACCAATAGGTTACCGACAAATTAGTTCCAGGATACAACGAACCGACAGCGTATTCGTGTGATCAGATCTGTTGAATCTAATCACGCAACCAGAACACCAAATAGTGCAGAACGAGACTCTGAAACTACCTTCAAAATGGGGCAAAAGAAGTGTGAAAATGCAATGAAAACAAAGAGGATCTCGGGTCCCTTATATAGAACTCAAAGGGTGCAAACGCACCATTTCGGATAAGACATATCCGTTTAAAATAACTGAACGGACACAAATAACCGAACAGACACAAATAACTGAATACATCGGTTATAAATCAATAAGTTTAAAATTTAAATAAAGTTGAAAAATTACGATTAC
This sequence comes from Chloranthus sessilifolius, assembly GCA_021018995.1. Classification (NCBI taxonomy): domain Eukaryota; kingdom Viridiplantae; phylum Streptophyta; class Magnoliopsida; order Chloranthales; family Chloranthaceae; genus Chloranthus; species Chloranthus sessilifolius. The sequence continues at coordinate 17,728,715 of CM037591.1, read as the reverse complement.
ACTTTTGTCCAAAAAATTAACTAAATACACCGCACCGCATTGTCATGCCACGTACACGTACACGTGCTCCTGCACATTCCCATCCTGACCCGGCCTGACTCGGCTTGGCGTGCGCGCGTGTGTGTGGCAGATGGGGAGCATGGCGATGAAAGGTACAAAATTCGATGCTCACTGGGTGAAGGCTACAAGCCTTGAGCCAAGACAACAAATTATAATCCAAACCCCAAAAAGTGTTTTACATGGTATGGGACTATTCTCAATAGTCCAAAAGGCTAAAATATTTAAAATATCCAACAATCAGGACCAGCCAGTACCTACAGCTCCACCTCAGCAGTGTGCTCCGATCCGTGTACCCTCACCACCTCAGCACGTGCCTGCGGCTTCGATTGATTAGTGCTCAAACCAATCTACCGGTTTGAGCACTGATCGATCGGATTGTAAAAACAGTGAGCGTGTTAGGAGTTTCTGGAGAAATCAATCAATCGAAATAGAATTTGAACGATCGATTTGGAAACCGATCGATCGATTTAGGAACCGATCGATCGGATTGTGGCACCAAAAGTATGTGGTTTTATGAAGGAACCGATTGATCAAAATAGAATTCGATTGATCAATTTGAGAACTGATCGATCAGATTGTGACATGAGAGATGTGTAGATTTTCTGGAGAAATAGATCGATCGAAATGGATTTCGATCAATCGATTTGGACAAATTCAAAGATTTGATCTGTTTTTCGTAAGGGAATTGGGAAAGGCTTTAGACCTTCCCGTTTTACATCTCTTTTTACGTATGGAATGTAAATGATTGTGCTCTAGGTGTGATCATGAGTATGTGTTAGAAGGGCTAGCTTAGAACAAAAAAATCTTCGTGTTAGCTCCGCTTTGAGGTAGGGAAAACTCTGTAACATGTGCATTTGATTACAACTAGAATGAATATTGTGATATGATAAAACTATGTATGATTTATGAATTTTGTCATCAATTAAGCATAAATTTTGTAAATGCTTTCAAATATGAAAACGTGTGTGTGTGTGCACTCAGACAGGTTTATATGTGTGTGTGTGAAATCAGATATGTGTGTGTGTGGAAATTAGAAAAATATGAATACGTGTGCGTGTGTAATCTTTGAGATTTAAAACTCCAAATCTAGTTATAAATTACCATATTACACTGTGATAAACTATATGTCACAACCTCAGATTTTTGAGATGAGTGCACGGCATGCATTACACATAGGTATATGTGTTTCACAAGGAGACCAAAACGAACCAAAGACACTAAGTGTGTACGTGGGAAACACACTAGTATATCCCTAATTTATAGATATAAAAGTGAAAGAGAGAGAGAGGAACCCTTACGTAAGTCTATTCTGACCTAAATAGAGAGAAGGAGAATATAGAGAGAAAGAAGAGAAGAGCCTAGTAGAGAACTAGGGTTCGTTGGGACTCAAGTCAGCAAAGGAGATTAGAGGAAGAGACTGGAGGAAGAACCTTGGAGGCTTGTTAGCCTAGTAGATTTTCGAATCGTAAATCGAACTTGTGCATGACTCATCGTCAGAGGTACGTTAAAGACATGATAGATGCCTAGGAATGTTTTAAATAGTAGGAAGAATGTTGGCTGAATGTTTCTTTTTATGAGATTAAGGTAAAATGAAGGAAGGAAGCCTGTTCTCGATCCGATCGAGGAACAAAATCATCGTTCCTCGCTCGAGCGGTCTAAAAGGCTCGCTCGAGCGAGGATGAACAGAGGAAAATATAACTCTGGGCTCGCTCGAGCGGTCCCCAAAACTAAAGGGAAGCTCGCTCGAGCGAGGGTCCACAGTAATACTCTGATGGCTCGATTTAACCGCTTGAGCGAGGTCAAGAGACCGCTCGAGCGAGGTCTGGTGACCACTCGGATCTTGGTTTTTCGAATACAAGAAACTTGGGGGTCTTACACCCCAATAATGCTAGTGATTGTTCTAAACCTATTTTTGAAATGTAGGTTGATGCATTATAACCCTCTACGAGCAGGCGTGCCTTGAGATTCGTCGAGGTAGGGAATATTCTTGAAACATGTGCATTATCCCGTGAACTCATATGCGTAGTATAATCTATTTAAATAGTCACATATTTCATGAACCCTCAAGATAAGGGTGTGTGTGTGTTATAACGAGAAAACCTTGAGGTCCCCAGGGGACGAAAAATCATATAGTTCAATCAAAGAAGGATGCAACAGAAGTATGGGGCATCCCAGGGATGTAGATGAAAACTAACAGAGAAACGAAGGTAATGTGATAAGGCCTAATGTAATATAATTAGCACAATCACGGTGAATAACTATATGTAAAGCACATTGATATTTTTATCATTTAAGGTTGATTAGAATACCCCACCGACGTGGCGGGATACCCACGACTGACTCGGCAGGAAATCCGTGACCGGTACGGCGGCCAATCCGTACATTTATAACACATCCCAGGGATGTAGATTGAGAATAGACCCCGCCACCTATGAGAAAGGGGCTCGGACAGTATTCCCAGGGAATACATATAACAACTGTCTAGTTAGACGATGATGGCGGGTATTCCATCGGGGCTCGATGCTATATTGCTCGAGGATTACTTAAGTTAAGATTTAAGTGATTAGGCCAAATTCACAACTAAACTAATAAGGAGACTAAACAAAACCATGCTAAGTAACGACCAAAATCATTGGGTTATTTCCTGTTATTCAAATTGTTGTCCATAAGTGATTACTTATAATTCTATGCTTGTTAAATTACTGACATATGTGTGAAGGTTGATCTATATGTTCTTTTTGTTTTCCCTACGGAGCTAGGATGTAGCTCACCCCCCTTAGACTATACATCGCAGGTCCAGGACTAGCGGCACCAAAGACTCCGGAAGAAGCTGATCCAAGGGCTTCGGTTTTCGTGCCCACAGAAGAGTCAGAACCTCCTCCTGAGGAATTCTTCTAGGAAACCCGCTACATACCTTGAGAGTGAGTTGAGAGAGTATTATGTATGGCTTGGTATATCAAGCCTCTTTATTTTGAATATGTTAATTTCCATTCCTTGACAGAACGCCTAGGATGGACTGTTATTACTAAAACATTTGGGTAAGTTCTTATGTCCATGAATTGGCATGGGACAAGGACTGCCTTGCGACACCTTGATTATTTTGTTGAGTTTTTGCGTAGCTAGGAGTGCTTCAATTACAGTTTTGGATTGTATATACCGGTGTTTCGTAAGGAACACCGGGGCACGGCCTCGAAGGCCGTGCTGATGGCACGGATTTTGGGGTTACGAAATTCGGGCTGTCACAGTTGGTATCAAAGCGTTTTCTTTCCAGGTTCTGACTATCATATCGTCAGAATATAGGGACCTCTGCTAACGAGATTGTGGATTCTCATGCAGACCGTTATGTTTCCTAGAGGGAGAGGCCGACCCAGGGGTGGTCATGATAGGAATTTCTTGCAGAGAGATGGGTTCTCACCTACAAAAGCAGTGCCATTGGGAAACAGAGATTCCCAGAGCAAAGGGCGAGAAAACCAAAATCAAGCAGAGGAGCAAGATCTAGATAGACAGGATCGAGATCAGAGGGAACAAGATAGGGTGAGAGAGAGAAATGAAGAAAGAGAAGAGCGTCAGAGAATGATGCACACAATGGAGACCATGGCAACTGCCATGGCACAGCAAGCAGCGTCCTTGGCAGCGCATACAGTACCAGAAACACAACGAACACCTACCCCTCCAGTAGGACTTACACCTTCAGTGGCTTCAGCATTTACCGAGTTCAGAAGAATGAGACCTCCAAACTTTTCAGGACAGGCAGACACAATGGCCGCCGAAAACTGGTTGGGGGAAATGGAGAAGGTGTTTAGCGTACTGACATGCACGGAGGATGAGAGCGTCCGTTGGGCGGCATATATGTTAGATGGAGAAGCTGGACCTTGGTGGAAATCCGTTTCGCGAACAAGAGCACAAGAAACTCCAGATATGCCGTGGACTTGGGACGAATTTGTAGAAGAATTCAATAAACAATATTTTCCTGAAGTTGTGAGAAATCAGATGGAGACCCAATTTTTACAACTAGAGCAGGGAAGAATGACCGTGAGAGAGTATGGAGTGGAATTCATGAGACTGCTCGTCATTTCGTGATGAAAGCGAAGAGGTTCAGCAGGGCTTAAGGTCGGACATCCGAGGAGGTTGCGCCTTCCAACCTATGGAGAACTAATGAGTAAGGCATTGGTGGTCAAGAAGAAAACAATAACCGATACCTCAAAGGAACCACAAGGTAGAAAGCATTGATCCAAGCAGGACGGGGAGTTATGAATCGGTATATAAGAAACCGAGGTTTGTGGCACCGAATCAGAGACAATCGTTCCAGACAGGGTATGGGAGAGCTGCACATCAAGCTACTCATCAAAGTTATCCGTTGCTGGCATCAGGGAGACCAATGAAGTATCAAGGTCCTGCTTTTTCCAGCAGGGCTACAACTACACAGGTTTTTCGAGAGCTGCTACTTCATCACCAAGGGAAATTTGTGCTAAGCGTGGCAAGTCCCACAAAACAACGGAGTGTAGGCAGGGAATGCGAGGCTGTTTCAAGTGCGGCAAGATAGGCCACATGATTAGAGATTGCCCTGAGACAGTTAAAGAAAAGACGGCCCCAACTTCCATGCCACAACCTATTCAATCTAGAAAGCCTGTTATTCGAGGGAGAGCCTACGCAGTTACCGCCCAGGAAGCAGGGAGTGTACACGACATCATCCAAGGTGAGATTTCTTTTAAATAAAGAATTTCGGTTACAATACAATTCTAGAAAGAGAATGGGCTTCCATTAGGATAAATATATATACAACCGTTGTTGTACATTAGAACAAAAAAAAAAAAAAAGAGGGGGGGAAATTTTTATATAGTATATGTTAAGTACGTATATGTATGCTTTATAGGTACGTTACAAATCTATGAGAAAGGGTGCTACGTAGCACATGACGCACGAGTGTTGATAGACCCAGGGTCTACCCACTCCTTCATCACCCCTAGATTTGCAAAGAAGATGAAGATTGTTCCGGAGGCACTGGACTTTGTGTTATCAGTGTCCATCCCAACAGGAGAATTAGTGGACACAGAGTTAGTCTGCAAATCGGTAGTAGTAAGCATTCGCGATCACGTTGTCCACGAATTAGACGCAAATCTAATATGGTTGGACATGCAAGGATTCGATGTAATCCTTGGCATGGATTGGATGTCCCATCACTGCGCAACAGTGGATTGCAAGGATAAAGTTGTTGTTTTCCGTCCTAACACGAGGAGATCGTTTCGATTTCAAGGGGAGAGATCGACTCAGGTACCACTCATATCTGCGATCGAAAGCGTAACGCGTTTAATCAGAAAGGGGTGTAGCGGTTATTTGGCGTTCTTGAAAGAAGATAAGGAAGAAAAGAATGTTATCTCCGAGATAGCAGTGGTGCGAGAATTCCCAGATGTATTTCCAGAAGAATTACCAGGATTACCTCCAGAAAGAGAAGTGGAATTTGCGATAGACGTAGCACCAGGAACGGAACCCGTTTCAAAGGCACCTTATAGGATGGCCCCTGCAGAGTTGAAGGAGTTGAAAGAACAATTGCAAGAGCTCATGGACAAGGGATTCATACAACCAAGCGTGTCTCCATGGGGAGCACCAGTGTTATTCGTGAAAAAGAAAGATGGGTCGATGCGGTTGTGCATCGACTACCGCCAATTGAACAAAGTCACGGTGAAGAATCGATATCCGTTGCCAAGAATAGATGACTTATTCGATCAGTTGCAGGGAGCAAAACATTTTTCCAAGATCGACCTAAGATCTGGTTACCATCAGTTAAGAGTCAGGGCCGAGGACATTCAGAAAACGACTTTCAGAACACGGTATGGACACTATGAATTTTTGGTGATGCCATTCGGACTGACGAATGCACCGGCGTCGTTTATGGACTTGAGGAATCGAGTGTTTAAACCACACCTAGACTCCTGCGTTGTAGTGTTTGTTGATGACATCCTAATCTACTCAAAATCGAAAACGGAGCATGAAGAACACTTACGTGTCGCTCTACGAACCTTGCGAGAACATTAATCACGCCAAACTCAAAGAAATGTGAGTTTTGGCTAGAAGAGGTTAACTTTTTGGGGCATGTCGTCTCCAAGCATGGCGTCACTGTAGATCCCGCTAAGATCGAGGCAGGAATCGAACAACCAAAAACCGTGATGTACATCCAAGTTTCCTCGGTGGCAGGTTATTATCGACGCTTCGTAGAAGGATTTTCAAAAATATCAGGACCTCTTACGAGGCTTACAAGAAAGGACTCAAGATTTGAGTGGAGTGAGGCGTGTGAGAAGAGTTTTCGAGAACTCAAGAAGAGACTCACCTCAGCTCCAGTGTTAGCCATTCCATCAGGCAATGGAGGATTCGCAGTTTATAGTGATGCTTCGTATAACGGGTTGGGTTGTGTGCTAAATCAATATAAAAAGGTAATAGCTTACGGCTCCAGACAGTTAAAAGAGCACGAAAAGAACTACCCAACACACGATCCGAACTAATATTCGCATTAAAGATATGGCGACATTATTTATACGGAGAAACATTTGAAATTTTCACTGATCATAAGAGCCTCAGATACCTGTTTACACAGAAGGAACTGAATATGAGGCAGCGTAGGTGGATGGAATTCCTCAAAGATTACGACTGTTCCATACAGTACCATCCAGGCAAAGCTAACGTAGTGGCCGACGCCTTGAGTCGAAAAAGTTCGGCCCAGCTGACTAGTCTAATTTCGGGTATACATCGATGGAAGTTGTGGGAGGATCTAGCGTTATGTGGCGCAGACATACAACCACAAGCCACAGGAGCCTTCTTAGCCAACATATCAGTGAAACCAATGATATTCGAACATATACGAGAACTACAGATGAAAGACCCGATTCTAACAAAGATACATCAAAATGTAACTGAAGGTATTACATCTGAGTTTTCAATCAAGGAAGACGGTTCCTTAATATTCAAGGGGCGACTTTGCATTCCGGACAATGCCGAGTTACGGCGAACGATTCTTGATGAATCTCACAGGTCAAGCTATGCGATCCACCCGGGAAGCACGAAGATGTATCAGGATCTGAAAAAGAATTACTGGTGGAGAGGTTTGAAACAAGATGTGGCAGAGTACGTGTCACGATGTTTGACGTGCCAACAAGTGAAAATCGATCATAGACACCCCGCAGGCCTATTACAGCCTTTACCCATACCGGAATGGAAGTGGGAAGCTATCTTAATGGATTTCATAGTCGGTCTACCGCGAATTGCAAGGAGGCATAACGCCATTTGGGTGGTAGTCGATCGATTGACTAAGTCGGCACACTTCTTGCCGTACAATATGATGTACACGGCGGGAAGATTAGCAGAACTCTATATGAAAGAGATCGTCCGTTTACATGGGATTCCAAGTAGCATTGTTTCAGACCGGGACCCATTATATACATCAAAGTTTTGGAGGAAATTCCAAGAAGGAATGGGAACTAAGTTAGATTTTAGTACGGCGTTTCACCCACAAACAGACGGACAGACTGAGAGGGTCAACCAAGTCATTGAAGACATGCTTAGGGCATGTATGTTAGAATTGCAAGGGTCATGGGATCAACATCTACCATTGATTGAGTTCGCTTATAATAATAGTTTTCAGACGAGCATTGGAATGGCACCGTATGAAGCCTTGTACGGAAGACGATGTAAGTCGCCAATCAATTGGGAGGAAATCGGCGAGAAATTTGTTTTGGGACCTGAGCTACTTGAAGATAATGCTGCTATTGTTCACATGATCAGGGAAAGACTAAAGGCGGCTCAAAGCGCATGTAAAAGCTATGCTGACATCAAGCGGACGAGTGTAGACTTTAAAGTGGGTGAACATGTGTTCGTGAAAGTATCACCGATGAAGGGAGTGATGAGATTTGAGAAGAGAGGGAAACTAAGTCCCCGCTATCTTGGACCATTTGAAGTTTTGGGTCGAGTGGGAGAAGTAGCCTACCGTATTGGTTTGCCACCATTGTTTGATCAGGTACACAATGTATTCCACGTGTTGATGCTCAGAAAATATATGAATGACCCTAATCACGTGATGAGCGGCCAATCATTCGAAATGCATGAAGATATGACCATGATTGAAGAGCCGGTAGAAATTGTAGATCGAAAGGAACAGGTGTTGCGAACAAAAGTTATTCCCTTAGTGCTTGTCCGATGGAAGAACCATCCGATCGAAGAGGCAACATGGGAACGTGAGGCGGATGTTAGAGAACAATATCCCAAATTGTTGGAAATTGCCAACTGAATGGTTTTATTCTTTTGAGAATATGTGATTTCGGGTACTATGAAGGCTATGTATATTTTCCTTTTAAAAATATGTTGACTCCAAACAAGGATTGAACCACGTTGTCGTTGAAATCTTATTTAATGGAACTAGTGATGAGAATTGAAACCGAAAACGAGCAAGGATACCGGAGAAATGTTTCTGGTCTCGCTCGAGCGACCACTTATGTTCGCTCGAGCGAACTACATAAAATCACATTTCCTCTCGCTCGAGCGATAACTATTCCTCGCTCGAGCGAGGCATTTTGACCGCTCGAGCGACGCATTATAACCGCTCGAGCGAGGCTATAATATATAATAAAACTATTTCTGTTCTCGCTCGAGCGAGAACTAGTGACCGCTCGAGCGAGGCGGAACTATATATATGGCGGAGGCCAAAGCGCCTGTTCATCTTCAAGCGAAAGGGAGAAGGGTCGAGCGAGGGGTTAGGGCAAGCGATTCCCAATATTTTCCGTCCGATTCTTGCCGGATTTGAACAATCTGATCCGTTAAGACGACTCTCCTAGGTAAAATCTACCTATTTCTGAAATCTTTCCTTCCTTTTTTAAACCTTGCTTATACTAAATGGCCTCGAGCCCAAACCCCCAACCTAAGAAACGGATGGCGATTCGGTCGCCACCGCGCGCAACAAAGCCGCCAAAACCTCCCAACCATCATCAAACCCGCCTTCCACCCAATCACACCGATGATTGGTGGGGAGCAAAGACCTTTTGAAGCCGAATGGGAAATACATCCTCATAGCCGGGGATCCGACGTCCCACCCAAAGGGACATCGGACTTTCTCACTAACAACCATCTCAAGACCGCTATGCCTGCTCGGGGATCGGTATTACCCGAGGCTAGTGAAATTGTTTTATCAAACCCTAAACATGAACGTCGATGAGGACGCCATACTCGTTACCATCGATGGTAATGAGCTAATTTTCAGATGTGCCGACATTTCCTCAATCATGAAATGTCCCCACATCTACACCCCTAGCCCACTCATTCTACCACCTTTTTATGGGAACGTAGATTTCCCAACGATCATCTCCGATATCATCATGATATGTCCGCCTCGGGACAATCTATTACCCGATCACAACTACCGCCGCGCATGTGGCTTTTAGATATAATCTTTAAAAAGAATCTACACCCAACCGGACATGATCAAGAACGCCGAGATGCGTTTCTGCGAGCCCTACACAACGCATTTCATAATAGGTGGATCAATGCACCTATGGTCATCATAAAAGGCATGGCGCATGCCTACAAAAGAAATGTAAGGGGTGCTGTTCCTCCACCCATCAACCGACATCAGATGCTCGGTTGATTTCCCGACTCTTAGACTCACGGAATGGGCAGGGAGGGTTTAAGATCCGGGAGGACGAGTTGTTCCTCACTGATAACGTCGTCCCCTACCTTGCCCAAGACTGGAGCCGAAACCTTAAGAGCCTGCAAACCAGCGTCAACAAGAAGAGAGACCGTCAAGTCTCCCGATCAACCACCCATCAGGCACCGGTAGAACCGACCACTCCCTCTACCTCAGTTCCACAGCCCATACCCACTACCGACACGGGCATGATGCGGGAGATCAGGTTGCATCAGAGGTTCCAGGAGGCACTACTTATCGACCTCATGGGCCAGGCATACCCACAGTCTTACATGCAGCGCGTCGGTGCGATGAGGGATGCTATTTTTGGAGCATCAAGCTCCGACCCGGCTACAAGGAGTGCCACCGCGGGTACCACAGCCGTCACGGTGGACGATGAGGATGGGGATGGCGAGGACGACGACGACAACTACGAGGAGGATGAGGATTAGATAGTAACGTAAATTTTGAACACATTACATGTAATATTTTGAGGCATTTGTAAGGAGGTGGGTTCTTGGTCAAAATCTTTTCAAACTATCGTGACATGAATGTCACAAAGTTGTTTTTTTTGTGAATGATAAATATATATGGAATGAGTATAGCGATAATGACACCTTTCATTTATGTGAAACATTCTTCTTAAATCGACAACCGTTTAATTCTGATTTTGGATTGTATATGCGAGTCGTATAACAGAAGTGGTACCTGTTTAAGAAAATAACATCGATTTTCGAGGACGAAAATCTTATAAGTTGGGGTGATTTTCACAACCTCAGATTTTTGAGATGAGTGCACGGCATGCATTACACATAGGTATATGTGTTTCACAAGGAGACCAAAACGAACCAAAGACACTAAGTGTGTACATGGGAAACACACTAGTATATCCTTAATTTATAGATATAAAAGTGAAAGAGAGAGAGAGGAACCCTTACGTAAGTCTATTCTAACCTAAATAGAGAGAAGGAGAATATAGAGAGAAAGAAGAGAAGAGCCTAGTAGAGAACTAGGGTTCGTTGGGACTCAAGTCAGCAAAGGAGATTAGAGGAAGAGACTGGAGGAAGAACCTTGGAGGCTCATAGCCTAGTAGATTTTCGAATCGTAAATCGAACTTGTGCATGACTCATCGTCAGAGGTACGTTAAAGACATGATAGATGCCTAGGAATGTTTTAAATAGTAGGAAGAATGTTGGCTGAATGTTTCTTTTTATGAGATTAAGGTAAAATGAAGGAAGGAAGCCTGTTCTCGATCCGATCGAGGAACAAAATCATCGTTCCTCGCTCGAGCGGTCTAAAAGGCTCGCTCGAGCGAGGATGAACAGAGGAAAATATAACTCTGGGCTCGCTCGAGCGGTCCCCAAAACTAAAGGGAAGCTCGCTCGAGCGAGGGTCCACAGTAATACTCCGATGACTCGATTTAACCGCTCGAGCGAGGTCAAGAGACCGCTCGAGCGAGGTCAAGTGACCGCTCGAGCGAGGTCAAGTGGCCACTCGAGCGAGGTCTGGTGACCACTCGGATCTTGGTTTTTCGAATACAAGAAACTTGGGGGTCTTACACCCCAATAATGCTAGTGATTGTTCTAAACCTATTTTTGAAATGTAGGTTGATGCATTATAACCCTCTACGAGCAGGCGTGCCTTGAGATTCGTCGAGGTAGGGAATATTCTTGAAACATGTGCATTATCCCGTGAACTCATATGCGTAGTATAATCTATTTAAATAGTCACATATTTCATGAACCCTCAAGATAAGGGTGTGTGTGTGTTATAACGAGAAAACCTTGAGGTCCCCAGGGGACGAAAAATCATGTAGTTCAATCAAAGAAGGATGCAACAGAAGTATGGGGCATCCCAGGGATGCAGATGAAAACTAACAGAGAAACGAAGGTAATGTGATAAGGCCTAATGTAATATAATTAGCACAATCACGGTGAATAACTATATGTAAAGCACATTGATATTTTTATCATTTAAGGTTGATTAGAATACCCCACCGACGTGGCGAGATACCTACGACTGACTCGGCAGGATATCCGTGACCGGTACGACGGCCAATCCGTACATTTATAACACATCCCAGGGATGTAGATTGAGAATAGACCCCGCCACCTATGAGAAAGGGGCAAGATTCTGTGGAATACATATAACAACTGTCTAGTTAGACGACGATGGCGGGTATTCCATCGGGGCTCGATGCTATATTGCTCGAGGATTACTTAAGTTAAGATTTAAGTGATTAGGCCAAATTCACAACTAAACTAATAAGGAGACTAAACAAAACCATGCTAAGTAACGACCAAAATCATTGGGTTATTTCCTGTTATTCAAATTGTTGTCCATAAGTGATTACTTATAATTCTATGCTTGTTAAATTACTGACATATGTGTGAAGGTTGATCTATATGTTCTTTTTATTTTCCCTACGGAGCTAGGATGTAGCTCACCCCCCTTAGACTATACGTCGCAGGTCCAGGACTAGCGGCAGCAAAGACTCCGGAAGAAGCTGATCCAAGGGCTTCGGTTTTCGTGCCCACAGAAGAGTCAGAACCTCCTCCTGAGGAATTCTTCTAGGAAACCCGCTGCATACCTTGAGAGTGAGTTGAGAGAGTATTATGTATGGCTTGGTATATCAAGCCTCTTTATTTCGAATGTGTTAATTTCCATTCCTTGATAGAACGCCTAGGATGGACTGTTATTACTAAAATATTTGGGTAAGTTCTTATGTCCATGAATTGGCATGGGACAAGGACTGCCTTGCGACACCTTGATTATTTTGTTGAGTTTTTGTGTAGCTAGGAGTGCTTCAATTACAGTTTTGGATTGTATATACCGGTGTTTCGTAAGGAACACCGGGGCACGGCCTCGAAGGCCGTGCTGATGGCACGGATTTCGGGGTTACGAAATTCGGGCTGTCACACTATAAGTTAGACTTCGCACTTTGATTTAAGAATTCATGCTAAACGAGCCTCTTATGCTCCGGTACGGCGGGATATCTTTCTTTGTTCACCGATCTACGGTAATAAAAACTTCGTTCAGCATAAGTTTTCTTCATTTGAAGGGGTTTAAGCATTGTGAAAATGATTCATTGAACGATGATGGTTGGGGTTCCCATCGGTATATGTGTGGCTCTCGATACTATATATGCTCGAGATTGCATTTAAGTGATTGATTTTAGTTTCTTGTGTTGTGTGAAAAGGTTTAGAAAATCATATGAACTAGCTTTGAAATTTGCTTTTTATATCAGTTATGTGTCAATTTAAATACTTTTAAATTGTGAATATTTATAAGAAAAGCATGTTTTGGATTATGTCATTAGATATATGTGTGATGTGAAGATCTGCATATTAGTTATGTTTTCCTATTGAGCTTAGATGTTAGCTCACCCATCGACTATACATCACAGGTACAGGTGTAAATGAGGGTACTGAGGACATTGATCCTGAGGACCCAGAGTACATACCAGAGGAGGAGACTGAGCCCCCTCCTGACGAGTTCTTCTAGTGGGCTAAGCTGCAAGAGTTAGTTTTGAGATTTATCTGTGTAAGGCTTGGTACATCCAACCATCTTTGTTTGTATATTAGATTCAGTACGTAACTTGTGTGTTATTTTGTGAACCATTGTTTAGGTGATGGTCGGCCATCACCGGTGGTTCAGTTCGATTCTATTTTTCATGTGTCTTGCATGGAATTAGAACTGTCTTTTGTCATGTTTAGTGATGGAGTCATATATAGAATTGGAGATTTAAATTCCTTATGATGAATCTATCTGCTTAGTTAGAAAGTATGCTTTGTTTTCACTTTGTATGTGGATGTACCAAGTATTCAGTGAGTTCGGGGATTGCCTTAACGGCGGTCTGACGACACGGGTTTCTAGGTTTGAAAATCCGGGCCGTCACTGGATACGAATAGATCTAAAACTTTTTAACAGATTCAATATTACGACAAGAAATGGACCGTCCATTATGGGTTTGGGCCTATAGCACAATGGAAGGTTGACAATATTGCAACCTCTAGGTCGCGGATTAAAAATAAAATCGTGACCTAAGTATGTAGATGACAAGATGATCTTTTGCAGGCCGTCAGTTGTTTTCAAGTGAAACAACAAAGTTGGTCGTTGGATGAGGGGGACCTCGGGGATGAGAAAGGTGGCTAGATGCAATCCCAAGTTTTTGGTTGTGGTTATTGAAAGAATGGAAGTGAATGAGTAGTGAGGACTCTCTGCATTATAGACTTTGGTTGTGCCCATGGAATGTTATCATAACCGTACTGGAACCACTAGCGAGCTACATAGAAGGGCGTGGGAGCTCAAGCCCCCATTTGATTCTTAATTTTGCGGTGGCTTTGTATAAGATATGCATTTTATACAACTAATTTTGTGTATAAGACCCCAGATCCATGGTGTACAAGCCCCCCAATCGTCGGTAAAATAACTATTAAGATCTATGAAATCATGTTAGCCCCCACCCATAGAAAATTCTGGCTACACCCTTTACTGGAATTGTAGTCTAACTTTAGTTCACTAGGTCCACCGGTCCGGTATTGAATAGTCTACCCATATCAAGAGCAAGTTTGAATTGCTATTTTAAAGAGACCCAAATTCAGTTGGTTCACTTTCCGAAATAGGTAAAAGCACTTACAACCAAACATAGTCTCATACTAAAGTGCTCTGCGCCAGAGCAGTTGGCTACTCTTTGCCTCCAAAGAGAAATCCCAAACATAGAATTAATAGAATAACTAGGCAACAAACATCAGGAGATAAAAACCTACAATTACAGGCATGGAACAAAACAACAGCTTAAAAGGGATAAAGGAACAATTATCTCCTTTTTAAGGTCCATACAAGAATATAGTGTTGGAGGGTTACACAATAAATGATAGAAATAGATCAGAAATAGCTTCAAGGCATGATTAGATCATTGTCTTTAAGACAATATTTACCCCCTCTATGCAATGGGATAATGACAAATTCGCCTCTAGGATACAATGAAGCCTCGGTGATGCACCAATCTGTCATACACTACGTTGCATTGTAGTATGTGACCCAACGAAAAGAAAACACAAAATTGCTCTGGTTGGCACACAAATTTGAAGGTCACATATTAGGATTCGAGATTTGCAAGTGAATCAAAACCCCTCCTCTGGCCTATATTTATAATGTTGGATGCACCTTTTCAAGGGTGATTGTATCCGTTGGTTCCTTGGAATCGAGGGCCCTAATCGATCCGATCAATGGTTTCAAGGATCCAATGGTGCACACCGAACGGTTACATCGTTTGGTTGTTCAACAGTTAGTAACTGCATTATCCGAACCATTATCATGAATGATCAAAAACCGCCTAATGCACACATGCGGTGTACATGTGTGAAGGGAATCTGTGTTCGGTCAATAAGTCAACCGATCGGACTATCCTAGATCAAATAAGAAAGGCTCCTCACAACGATGCGCACGTGTGAAGTACAAAGTGTGTTTTAAAAGCGTCAATTACACCATTCGCACATCGCACACGCGCACGTGCACGTTGCAGCAAACTGTTGCTATGAGCAATATTTCCACTTTTAAGCCAAACAATATAAAAGGTAAGTTTTCATATGTAGCGACCCGAAATCTCACAACCTCTTATTGTAAGATTTTAGGCCGTACATTCGTATATTATGAACCACAAAAAAATATTATAAGGCACTAAGAGAGCCTTAAACAGCGAAAGGAAAGTTTCAATAAGCGTAAATGAATCGAAATAAAACTCATGACAATCTTCTTATTCCAAATTATAAAGTCTGACATGTCCAAATGCTTAAAACATTCTTAATAAACTACTAGACAAACATTGTCTCGCTCATTGAAAACAATAATAGTCAAAGGAAGTAAATAGCTAGGCTATGAAATCTTCATCGCCATCCATCTCAGGTTCCTAAACACCACGTGCAGTCTTCTCACCATAAGCCCATACGTTGTCCTCAGCTACACCTATCTCATCTAGCCACCCACATCAACAAGGGGTGTAAGTTTATACTTGTATGGACTAGACATACAATCTATTAAAACATAAAATATCAATCATTGCAATGTAAATATTTCTATAATTCATGAGTGTGAACTTGTGACATGCATATTTTAAAAACCTAAAAGGAACTGAACAAACATGGATTTTAATGCCGCACGAGTCTATCTTTTCTTTTAAGTTCATCTTTTACTCATCCCTCTCAAGACGTTGACTTTTAGACTTCGTCCCTCTCAAGACGTTGGATCTAATAAGATCTGATTCATTTAATTATTCGTCCCTCTCAAGATGTTGATTCTAATAAGCCCCTTATTCATTTAATTATTGGTCCCTCTCAAAACTTTGACGTTTAGACTCCGTCCCTCTCAAGACGTTGGGTCTAATAAGCCATTATTCTTATTTAGTTATCCGTCTCTCTCAAGACGTTGACCTTTAGACTCCATCCCTCTCAAGAGTTGGGTCTAATAAGTCCCTAATTCATGTAATTATCCGTCCCTCTCAAGACGTTGACTTTCAGACTCCGTCCCTCTCAAGACTTTGGGTCTAATGCGTCCTTATTCTTGTTTAATTAGGCTCCGTCTCTCTCAAGACGTTGGGTCTAACTATTCTTGTTATTCAGTGTTAGTTAGACTCCGTCCCTCTCAAGATGTTGGGTCTAATCAAACATGATCATGGCTTAACGTTTTATCATATTCATGTATCTTAATCATGCAATTTGTGAATCATTATAAAACATTGAAGTACATGTGAATATAATCATTGTGCATAAACCATAACATTATAATCATAGACCTTGTCTGCCTAGAATCGATCGATCGATTTCCAAGCTCGATTGGTCAATATCACTTCAAGAATTTCAAACCAGTATTAGTCATAATCGATCGATCGATTTCAACCCGTGAGAAGTCCATTAAATATTATCCATAAATCGAGTGATCGATTTCCAAACTCGATTGATTGATTTCTTTCTGTGAGCATACCTTGAAGTATCATCTAAAAATTGATCGATCGATTAACTAAACTTGATAGATCGATTAAGACCTGTGAGCATTCCTCAAAGTGTATCAAATTTCATGAAGGGATTTTAACCCGATTTTAACCAAAAACATCAACATTAAAAAGCATAAATCATAGCATGCATCATATTTAATCATACAATTTATTATTTATGCAACAAAAACACTTATTAACATAAAACTCATATTTAAATTGATATTTTAAGTTTCAAGGGAAAACATGATTTCTCCATACCTAGATAGATCGTACCTATAAGGTAATATATATAGAGCTAATATTTTGCGAACCATCTTGGGTGATTAGAAGACATCACCGATAGTTCTGTTTGGTTCTTATTCCATGCAGTTGGCATGGGAGTTAGAACCGTCTTTTGGACTATGAATTAGGTGTGATCATGATGATAGAAGGGACCTCCCTATGATCTCTTTACATCGTATTTCTTTGATATTATCTCCGCTCTGTGTGTGTTAATTAGTACCACATTTTCTGCTGATGTGTTCGAGCACGGCCTTGTAGATCGTGCTGACGGCCCGGGTTTCGAGACTTTGAAATTTAGGCTGTCACAGATTATGATTTAGAGTTTTCCTCGTAACACACCTTTATAACTTATTAGGGAAACACCCGATGCTATACTAATATACCAAAGAAGGACGTATAGTTTTTTACTTTAACGTTCAAAATAAAGGTTTAAAACGTATATACTAAGGTTCGATCATCAAACCTTTTGTTCAAACCCAAGCTTCTAACCAGTAGGCTGTCAATTAAGGACAGAAATAAATATAAGAGTTTGAAAAATCAAAACATGTATTTTTCATTAAAACATTTAAAAATTCAAAGCATGCGGTGGATAAAATATTAAGCACATATAAATAATATAGGTGTACCAAAGACATGAAATTTGAATCACTGCACAATGTATATGGCAAGAAACTTTCTTGTAAATTAGAGATGTTGGACTAACTTTCTACAATACTTTCAAGTTTTGGTGGGAATAATTTCCCTCCAATACTTTTCAAAATTCAAATCACTTTTGACTTGACAGTTATAGGTTCAAGTATTGGCAAAAGTATCTTTTCCACATGAAACTTATTTAAAGTTAAGCAAAAACTTTAAACCATAGTATATAATAAATAAATATTATTAATTTAATAATAAATATTTATTTTGTTAAATATCCAACATTCCTCCCCTATTTACAAAATAAAGATAATTAGAGTCGATATTAAATCTGATAACCAAAGATAGTATATATATATATACCAAATATTTCTTGAGCACTTCTTGACTACTGTATGCATAAATGAAGGTGCCATAAAGAATTGAACCTTTACTTAGTGATAATACATCAAGATTGATAAAGAACTTTAGTAATCTAACTTCTAGAACTAATTTTCTTGTATAATCAACCGGATATATCACACACAAGCAATTTAAGTTTCATTTCATTCCTACAACCATCACATTTTATGGCCTGGTGCTTATACCAAGGATTCATGAGTTTTATTCAAGAAAAGCCTTTATGTATCTTGGAAGCAGCAACTCATATAGGCTTGTTTTATCAAAAATACCTTTGTAACTTAGACATTTCAACATAATATATTATTGACTGATTAAGAGACCATAGCACCTCCAAGAGTAAATACCCATCCACTTGTAGACCTTGATTCATCTAAATCATTATTCCAACTAGCGTCTGTGTATCCTTCAAGTACTATAGGCTAACCAATATAATGCAATGCATAATCTTTAGTTTTATTACGATAATTTAATACTCTACCAATTGCTTTCCAATGTTCATGACTAGGAATACTAGTATATTAACTTAATTTTTCTACTGCATAAGTAATATCGGGTATAGTGCAATAAGTAGCATACATCAAACTACCAATTATTCTAGAATATTCTAATTGTGATACACTTCTGCTATCATTAGATTTTAATTTTACACTTGAATCAAAAGGTATTGCTGCTAATTTGCCATTATGTTTAAATTTTTTTAACATCTTTTTTATATAGTGTGACTAAGATAAAATAATATTATTATCTCGCTTAAATAATTTTATTCTAAGAATTACATCGACTTCACCCATATCTTTCATATCAAATTTTGAAATAGAAATTTTTTTTATATTTTGGATCATCTGAAGACGGAGACTGTGCAGCACAAAGCTCAGCTTGATCAACTTTATCATCTGGAATCGAGTATCAGAGCATGTAATGGTGGTGCGACCTCCTCGACCATCCGGATCCAACAACCACCTATATCATTCTCCGTCTACCTCTGCCTCCAGGGAACGAGTATCAGAAGCAAATGTAGTACACTCCAGTAGAATAGAAAGAGCAGGAGCATTGGCCCTCCCCTTGGGGGGAGTTCAGTTACTGTTGTTGTTATCTAACTCGAACTAACCCCTCGGTCACACTCGACTAAAGATAAGAAGCCCCTTTCCTTAGTAGACCAACGCTACCAACTCGAACAATAAATAAAGCAATTGTCCTTCTCACTAGATCGGTTGTAAAGAATAGAATGGATCGTTACTCCCCTTAATACCCCTCAGGGGAAGAAGCTCCTCTTTCTTAACTGCTCGCCTCAGTTGCCGACTGGGCTATTCCCTCAAGCGGCAAGGCTTGGTTACACCCGCTCCTCTCTCTATTAAGGGCTTAAGACAAGGGCCTTTTCCTATCATCTTATGTGATAGAAGAACGATTAAGGACATAATTGTTAGACGTTGCTCATAAGTAAAAAAAGAGGGAAGAGGCCTCGTGGCGAGAATCTAAGTACGTGTTTGCTTGTAGTTGGATTGAAGGCCCTAAGCAATTTATAGATCTGATCACGCTGAAAGTGTTTATCCAGCTTGGCCCCAACTTCTTCACCAACCTCTGAAAGTGGCTCATAATTATTGAGCTCTTCCTGCATGCTTTGAAGGGAGCTATACTCTCTAATGGAAGAATCCCTTTTCTTTACACTCAATAGTCATTTTCTTGAGTTGATAGAAAAGAGTGACATGATCATATAGAGCCAGCCCAAGCAATA
Source organism: Chloranthus sessilifolius (assembly GCA_021018995.1). Taxonomy (NCBI): domain Eukaryota; kingdom Viridiplantae; phylum Streptophyta; class Magnoliopsida; order Chloranthales; family Chloranthaceae; genus Chloranthus; species Chloranthus sessilifolius. The sequence continues at coordinate 17,708,942 of CM037591.1, read as the reverse complement.
ACACGATCAACTTTGATAATAAAAAAATTAAGGAATATCCGATAGAGCCAACCCAAGCAATAACATCCATAGATCAGAGTACCAAAGATAAACAAGGACAAATTTGTCCACTTAGATGCAGATTTATTGTTGATCTTACACTAAACAAGACAGGGAGAAGAAAACCATCGGGTTCGCAAACAAAAAAAAAGGCAGAGCCTGAAAAATGTTTTTCTCCACAAAGAACCTCAAAAAATCATCACAGTAAATGCAACTAAATTCACTGTTGCTAGAACCAAAAGTTTTCACAATTAGGAGGAATTCTCGGGCTCTGTGCAACACGAAAACCGAGATCTGGGTTGTGAAAACCCTCGACAAAGAAACCTTCAAAAACCTCCTTAGGGTTCTAAGATCAAAATTTTGTTGAAAAGAAAAATATCCCCCTTGAAATTCTGATTCAAGTGGTGGTATTTTCGAGGTGTTTCGGGCCAGCAGTTTGACCAAGCTAACGTCAATCTGACATTAGCCAAAGGGGAGAGCAGCACAAGTTCAAGGGTGGCTCACGATGTCTGGGTTGATGGTTTTTGGGTTAGGTGAGTGGTATTAGGTTTAGGGTCAGAGAATAGAAAAGGAAGAGAAGAAGAGAGAAGAAATAAATAATGAGAAGGCTAAGTGAGTTAGGAGTCCCTTAGTAGCATTGACACTAAGTGATGAAGTTACAGCGACACACCCAATATGCTACATGCGCACAACCACAATTAATGCTACAAACACAACAAACAAGTTTTACATGAATCTTAAGATCTGCTGAGAGAAATCTGATCCACATCCCTTCTTGTGCACCCTGGGATTTTTCTCTATGCTCACCTTCTACACGAGAATTGGATATTACATTGTGCTTCTTACTTTTCCATGTGACCAAATTGCCTCAAGGAAGGTGCATAGTCTGTGGTGGATCTTCTATCACTTAGGGATTAAACATTGAAGTGACCATATCACTGTATAATAAGACTTTACTGGATTTCCCTTTGGAAATCTCAGGATTCTGTACACAATATTTTGGTCAATAGTATGAAGTGGGTGCATGTGCTGGCTCACTAAACTCACAATAGACTATGTCAAGACATATCATAGTAAGATTTATGAGCTCTCCTACAAGCCTTTGATACATACCAACATCCTTGAGAGCCTCACCATCTTCAGCATTAATTCTATTTTGATCGAGAGGAGAGTTGATATGCTTATGCCCTAACATCCATGTTCTCTCTAGATGATCAAGAACCTTCTCTGGCAAATACAAATGCCCTTCTTATATTTAGCAACCTCAATTCCAAGAAACTATTTTAGAGGGCCCAAGCCCATAATATCAAACATTAAAATCATACATTGTTTTAATATCATAATCTCTTCTTCAACATCACTTATGACAATGTCGTCATCCATATAAACAATTAGTGCAATGAGTAGGGCTGTGAACGGGTCAGGTTAGGTCAGGTCAAAATTTTGGCTGCCAGATAAAAAATTTGCAAGGCTTGACCCGACCCTACCTGATAGTGCTGACTCAACCCGACCCAACCCGGTAAAAAAAAACCTACTTTCTATAATTTTGAAGTACAAATTGCAGGTTGGGTCGACAAAACCTTTAGGTCGACCCGAACCGAAGGTCAGATGTCTCATGCCCGACCCAACCGGACAAGTCAACTTTATGCACCCAACTTGGTCAACAAGGGTTGTATAGAGACCTGACAGGATCACATTGATTCAAGCTCTTGATCAGTTAAGGATAAATGAATATGAGAACCAACCATGGGTGTAATTTTGTCCATCAACTCTGCTTGGTCAGTTATTAAAGAGACGAGAAGGTTGGTTGAGTGGGATCGCTTTGTATAGAATGCACAAAATATGTCAAAGCACTGACGATCCAACACAAACCATTGACCATGACCATTGACCATGGACGATTTTTGTAAATGAGTCATGACGATTCCCTCAAGATGTGTGCTTTGTTGGATTCATGGGGAGGATACTATTTTTCTATTTGGATATGAAGATCTATTAGGAATAAATTGGGTTTTAAGAATGTTGATACTAAAACCTCCTTTAAGGGGACAACTCTAGTGTCCACAAAAAATATGGCTGGTAGGCAGACTCATTTAATCTGTATGGCTTTTGCAGCAACTATGTGGATGATTAACCTCGAGGGGTTAGGCGAGCTGGCCAGGTACCTACTTTCAAAAGCAGGAGACCTGAGTTCGAATCTCCTCCCCCCCTGAGGCCACCCTGGGGATTTATATCCTGTGGTGACCCGACATATGTTGAATTTGGGGATCGCATGTGCCCGTGGGATTAGGCGGGTGCTCTAAGAGGTCCGGATACCCAGGTTATCAAAAAAAATAAAAAAATTATGTGGATGATTATCCAAAAAGTGTGTTCATAAGGGTTGACAAGTAAAATATTAAAGCAGGGGTAGGTTTGGATTGCTCAACCGAGCAAGGGTGGTTTAAGCTGGATGTTGAAGTCGTTCAATGGGAAAAAATATGGCTCGTATTTGAGGGACTTTTATGTCATAATAAAGGGAAATTTCATCATATTTTGCCCTCGAGACTTTTAAGTCATAAATAATAAAGAACATAAAATCTCACTTTATTCCCCTCTCTCTCTCTCTCTCTCTCTCTCTCTCTCTCTCTCTCTCTCTTATAGTCTCACTGTTAAGCTTGGAGTCAAGAGGGTCCGTTCCTCTTTGAGCAAATGAGGAGTAGAAATTATATAAAGGAAAATTATAAACAGAGGGGCAGATATATTGAGGACAAAGTGGAGGCGGCTGACGTGGCGCGATGTGATTGGCTGCATCAACTTGCATTAATTGAGTCCCATCACCCATACAACCAATTGCATCAAGCCACATCAACTGCCTGTACTTTTTCTGCTTAAAATATGTCTTCCATATAACACTTTCCTTACATAAATTCGTTGTTATTAAGTTTGGAACTTGGTAATTGGGCTTCTCTCTCTCTCTCTCTGAGTGTGCGGCACGTAGATACATGTGTTTTCTTTTATCTAGTATATTTAATGTTAAGAAGGAGCTAGTCAAATATACATGAAAGCTATTTTTGCTTAACATATTGCTTAATAGGGGTTTGGTCAGGAAGTAGGACCCTAAACCGGGTTCTACTTTATCTCTAACCATCCAACATAGAAGAGATATGACCTTGGGATTAATCTTGGAAACCAATAAATGTTTGTTAGAGAAATTAAAGGAGTAAGAGAGAGAAAGTGATATGGAGGAGAGAGAAAGGAGATATCCACCGGCTTGGTTAAATGTGTTGGGGTTAATTCGTGGAAACCAATCAATCGATGAGAGAGAAATTAAAGGAGTAAGAGAGAGAAATTGATGAAGAGGAGAGAAAGTAAAAAAAATCCGACCGTCTCTCAAAATATATTTTGGGTAAGATTTTAGGCAAAAAAATAAATTAAATTTTGGGTAGATTATGATAAAAAATAAATTAAATTTTTCTTCTTCATTCTAATGAAATAGCCGCCTTATTTTAGGTAAGATTTTAGGCATAAAAAAATACCGATTATTATATTTCAATGAAATTTCGGTAATTTTCTTTTAATATTTAATTTTTTTATTATTTAAATATGTTAGTAATTTTTTTAGAAAGTATTAAATATATTTTATCTTATACTTTTAATCCCCAAAATTTTCCCGAATTTTTTCCGAAAGGTATCGAAATTAATCTGAAATGTACCGAAAGGACTCTCCACCAAAAAGTTACCGAAAAAAAAAAAAAAAAAGGTTAGAAAGAGGGACAAATTTTTACCGAAAGTAAAACAAGATTTTTCTTTATAATTTTTCTCAAAATATAATAGTCGGTATTTTTTTTTTTTGCCTAAAATATTACCTAAAATAAGGCTGCTATTTCGTTCGAATGAAGAAGACAAATTAAATTTATGTTTTTGCCTAAAATCTTACCCAAAATATGGTTTGAGAGTCAGGTTAGATTTTTTTTACTTTCTCTTTCCTCTTCATCAGTTTCTCTCTCTTACTCCTTTAATTTTTCTCCCACCGATTGATTGGTTTCCACGAATTAACCCCAACGCATTTAACCAAATGGGTGGATACCTCATTTCTCTATCCCCCATATCACTTTCTCTCTCTTACTCCTTTAATTTCTCCAGCAGGCTGCTATTGGGTTCCACGATTAACCCCAAGGTAATATCTCCTCTGTTGGATGACTAGAGATAAAGAAGTACCCGATTTAGGGTCCTACTTGGTAGGACCTGACGAAACCCCTGCTTAATAAACTAGATAAAAATCACTCAATCTATGGCATGCCTAATAATTGATTGCGAGGGAAGATAAAATCACTTGGGTGCGTTTGGGAACAAACATTTGCATTTGAGAGTTTCAAATCCAAGCATTTCAAATCTAGGCATTTCAAATTCAAAATTTAAAATATTTAGATTTACAAATCTCTTGTTTGGATGTTTAAGCATTGCCTTAGGATTTGGCCCAAGGATTGATAGATACTTCGTTTGGCTATTTTTTTTATAAAAAAAAAAATTATATTTCATTAGTTTCCTTCATTCTAGGTAGGGGTGGAAGTTCGATGACCCGAACCAAAATCAAAACTAAAAATTTTGGTTTCGGTGTCAGTTCCCCTAAAATCGGATCCAAACTGAATTGTTTTGAGTTCGGTTAACCGAACTCCCCACCTTCTAAACCGAAATAGAGCAGATATGTTTTCATTTTTTTTCAATTTTTTTTTTTGGTTTTTCAACTTAGGGTTGGTTTTCATTCCCTACTCAACCGATTTTCGGATTTTGGCACCCAAAATCGAAACCGAACTGATCCATCGGTTTCAATTTGGTTTCGGTTCGATTTCTTCGATTTTTTATTTTTTATTTTTCCACCCGTAATTCTACGTAGGGATACCAATGTGTCAAGCCAAAATTTTGGTTGCCTAATAGGCCAAAATGATAAATGTTTGACGGACGCAACCCAACTAGATGGTGCACTCTCCATAGGGCTGTCAATGGGCCGGATTTCAACCCAAGCCTCAGACCCATTTTTTTTGTACCTTTAATAAACGGGCTAGGCCGGGCTAAGCCTGGATAAGAAACCGGGCCGGGTTCGGCCTACAAAGTGTAAGGCTCGGCCCAGCCCGAAAAAATTAGGACTTTAAAAAAAAAATCTTAAAAAAACTCTTAAAAATTATTAGAAATCCGGCCCGAACCCGGCCCGGCCCGGATAGCTAACCGGCCCAGGTTCGGGCCACAACATTTCAAAACCAGGCTAGGTCCGGCCCAATTAGCTATCGTGTCAAGCCCGGGCCCTTTTTTTTTTAAGGCCCGGGTGGAAAACCCGGCCCGGCCCGTTTACAGCCGTAACTCTACCTAACCCAACCTGAAAACCCTACCCGACCCAATAAAAAAATAACATATTTTCTACCTTTTATGTATAAATTATCGGATTTACCATACCCAAAAATCAGGTCGGATATCTTATGTCTGACTTGACATGATGCGTCAAATTTATGTACCCAACCCACGTAAACTATTTGATTGAGTCAGGCCTAAACTTTGGCTGCCCAATGGGAAATCGGCATATGCCTAACATGGCCGAATGGTGCAACCGACTATGCCCGATCAGACTCGATACTCGATCCGAAAACATGACCCAATCAAGTTAAAAACCCCTTATTTTCGTTGATATTATATAAAATATTGGGTCAGGTCAACCCAACCGAACCCGCGAGTCAGGCGGATGCCTCATGCTCAACCCAACTAGATCGGTCAAGCTTAAAAATACTTGGCTCAGGTGGGTCGAGTATCAAGTCGAACCGTACCTATGATAGCACTTATAATAATTTTTTATTCACTAAACATATCTAATTTTATATTGGTGTAAGATTCGGATATTCAAATATCGCCTAGGAGGAGTTATTTACAGATATACTTTTTTACGATACAAATATAAAATTTTAAATTCCGATAGATTTACCAAATTCAAATATGAACACAAAAAGATAGACCAAAACGATGGATTTGGATTTAGCATATCCAAATCCAAAACCCCAAATCCAAATCAACGTTCCCAAACGTAGCCTTTAAAGCAAAAGTGATTAGGGTTTGTCGTTTCGAGGATTCAATTTTTAACTTCCATGTACATATCTTTTACGATATTTTGGGCCCACTATATTTGCAAATGAAATCGTGTTTTTATCTCATTCACTAACTATTAACATTAAATTAGTCGTAGGTGTTTGGCCCTCATCTCTTCTCTCACAACTGAAGGTAAACTTTGACTAACTCTTTTGATGAGTGTAAACAAAAATACTCTGACCAACCTTTAATTGTTAAATATGACTCGGCTTGCTGAGAAAAGTCATGTATGTGGATCTGACAAAAATGTGTTCAAATCTATGGTTTACCTAGATGGGGCCCTACTTTTCCGAACTTTTTTACACCATGAATGATTTAAGTGATAGATTATCGATTGAAGTGCAACAGGAGCCAAAACATCGGATCTGTATATTATAATTTTAATCATTGTTTTTTCATATATAACTTTTTAATGAATACAAATAATTTAAAAAAAAAAATCATTATTTTTTAGTTTTAATGTCTGATAGTAACGTTCATCAATGAGAAGGATAGGTTTGTACACTAACTAAATTAACTAAGGTGGTCATCACAGAGTCGTTATGATTTTTTAAAATTATCAATCTTTTATCCTTATTTTCTATTATAACAGTTATCCTTACTTAGAACTTTAATAATTTCAATTCATAATAAGCAGGAGACATATGCATTAGTGAAAAGTTTATTCTTCATAAAATTTTCTAAACTGCAGATTTATAAAATACTTTCATTCAAAAACTCACTATTGACATACTCTCAAAAAGATATCGAAACTTTTTGGGTCTCTCAATATTATTTCAGAAAAATTCAGTCAAAGATAAAATTGTCAATCTCATAGAAAAGGATAATCTACTTTATTCATATGAATCCCTGTGTAATTCATAATATCTATTTTTTCATATTTCTACTAGGCTTGTACTTTTACAAATCGTAAATCAAAAAGGTCTTTCCTTCGGCTTGTAATCGGGTTTTCGGGTTTCAGAATGTGTCAAAGAAAGGTAGAAAATGATTCAAAATTTTTCTGAGAATTTAGCTATTCTTTCTCTTATCTTTTCATCTTTTTCTTCTTTTCTTTAGTAAATATCCATAAATTGGATAACTTCTTCTCAAATTTTTTTTTCTTATATTGTAAATCTCATTTTTTTCAATTGTAAAATCATATTTTACAATTTTTCTTCTCTTTGAAAGCTTTTTTTTTTTTTTAAATCATTCTTCTTTTTCAAAAATCGTTCTTCATGATTTTCATTCTTTTCCATATTTTTCTTTTGATTTCTTCAGTTGTACCCTTCTTTGCATTTCCCTTTTTCTGTTTTTGCTTTTTACTCCTTCCACTCCCTCTTCTTTCCTTTTTTTGCATTCTAAAGTCTCAAAAAATATATGGGTTAAAGGTTGGAAGATTTGGGTAGTACATATGGTTGAGGGTTTATCTTATCTTTGGTATAAAGAAATTCAATTTTAGGCTTCTAATATGAGTTTAATGGATAAAATTTATTCTGGAATTTTGAATTTTTGGCTCAGATTTAACAAAAGATGGCCTTTGATCATCTTTACGATTTACTAGCATAGCTGTCTTATTATTTTGATATTTCTAATAAATAGTTCTAGAAAAAAAATCAATTATCATATTCATAGAATATTTTCGATTCTAAATTCACTAGTATGAGATTTCATATCAGTATAGAAGTTCAAGGAAAATTTTATGATTAAATAGAAACAGCCTCTCTCTGAATAAACGATGAAAATTGGCTCAAAAGCTCATTGGTTTATAATTTTTGAAACTATAGTCTAAAATTTTACAGTTTAGATCAATCTATTGTTTCAAACATTCATTCTAATACAGTGTTCAACGAGCTAGGCATAAACTGTACGGTTCTGTTTTTGATTATTGAATTCCTATATAATGGACTGTAAGTTTTCAACATTTGTAATTTTTTTTATCATAATTCCTTTGTAATGATCAACTAAAAAAACTAAAAAATTCGAAAAAATTTCTACAAAAACAAAATAACTAAAACTAAAACTAAATGATTTACTGTTATATACAGAAATTGTGTATTCCCCCAAACTTAAATCAGACAATGCCCTCATTGGCACAAAAACAGGGGATACTAAAATTCTTTTCCTAAAAATGATTGATATCTCTAATTGCTTATCGGCTGTGAAAAAAAATTATGTAAAGAATATTCTCCCAAACTTGAGGAAAACACAATGATTTTACTTCTCAGAGACAAAAATAATAAATTGTTAGAGAAGTTAGTAATAATTACAAAAAAAAAAGTTAGTAAAAAAGAAAGACCTTTTTATATATTATTGAATATTTACAATGATCATGAAAAGAAAATATAAAGAATTAAAATATTAGAAACTAATTACATAAAAGTAAACAATCCTAAAAAAAATCTAGACACACACTATGTTAGATATCGGCAGTAACGTCCGAGAGGATGTCTTCGATAAAGATCGGTCCAAAATTGTGCTACCCAAAAAGGTTTGCCCTCCCTTGAGTAGGTGGGTCCAATAGAAAATAAAAACGTTAAGAAGATGGGGAAGGTGAAGATGGAGAAGACTGGTGGTGGTTGGGGGAGGAAGGGGGATTTTTGGTTATCGATTCTGGAATGAGAGAAGAGAAGAGGACAACAATTTCACTGATTAATCGCCCCCTTTCTTCTAACAGCATGGTGACTTCGTCTTCATGGCGTTGGATGAGGCATGAAAATGCCTCTGTAATCTCCAACCAACTTTGTTATCCTAATAAATTCTAAGGGACGTAGCTGCATAGAGTGAATCGTGACGACGTCTTTGGTATCCAAAGTAGTGCTTTTTTTATAACCATTGCGTTATCTGGACAAAACATCTTCTCAGCAATAATAGAACCACTACGATTTAATGCACCACGAAACATGTAGACATACCTTACTATTATATATATAATATACATAAATTTGATTCAGATGAATCGGTAGCTCGACGGTGCCCATGAGTTGATCAGTTATATTTTGGGTCCTTTAATGCCATTGTGGTCACCGTCCCTTTTTCTTCTAAAGATACCATCAATTTAAGTCTACGTCCATTAATCTTAAAAATACAATTTTCTTTGGGATCTTGAATGGTTACGGCCCCATGAGGGAATGCATCTACCACATTATATGGTTCGTCCCAATGACTTCGTACTTTTCTTGGGAATAGTTTCAACCTTGAATTATATAGCCAAACTTTTTGACCCGACTCAAACCTTTTTCTTAGAATGTGTTTATCATGAAATGTCTTGGTTTTGCTTTATAGATTCAAGCATTTTGGTATACATCATTTCAAATTTCCTCGAGTTCATTGAGTTCAAGTTTTCGTTACTCACTAGATGCATTCAGCTCAAAATTTAATGCTTTGATGGCCCATAGAGCTCTATGTTCTAATTCCACAAGCAAGTGACAAGCTTTTTCATACACTAATCGGAAAGGAGACATGCCAATGGGAGTTTTATAAGTCATTCTATACGCCCATAGAGCGTCATTCAATCTTATGGACCAGTCTTTTCTATCAGGTCGATCCGTTCTTTCCAGTATCTTCTTTATTTCATTATTGGAAACCTCAACCTGTCCACTAGTTTCTGGGTAGTAGGGGATTGCGATTTTATGCGTAATACCATATTTCTTGAGCAAAGTTTCGAAATACCTGTTACAAAAATGGCTCCCTCCATCACTTATAATAGCCCGTGGGGTTCCAAACCGTACAAATATACTTTCCCTGATGAAAGAATCTACCACCTTGTAGTCATTTGTTCGTGTAGCGTTGCTTCTACCCATTTTAACACATAGTCAACGGCTATAAGTATGTATATAAATCCAAACGACAGTGGAAAGAGACCCATAAAGTTAGTGCCCCATACATCAAAGGGTTCTGCGACCAGAATCGGTTGAAGGGGCATCATGTTCCTTCGGGACATGACTCCTGACTTTTGACACTGGTTGTAGGCCTGACAGAAATTTTGGGCATCCTTAAATAATGGTGGCCAATAAAACCCAGATTGTAATACTTTGGCAGCTGTTTTCCTTCCACCGAAGTAGCCCTCACATGCATATGTATGACAGAATTATAAGATATTGTGAGTGTCATTGTCGGGCACACATTTCCTAATTATTTGGTCTGGACATATTTTAAATAAGTCTAGATTCTCCCAAATATAGTATTTTACGTTAGCAAAGAAAGTATATTGGTCTTGATTAGACCGGGTTGGCAGAATCTTACCTGTTGTCAAATAATTTACGATATTTGCATACCATGAAGCTGCTGCTTGGATGGAAAAAAGCTACTCATCCATAAAGGTGTCGTACAGAGATTCTTTACTGATGATCTCAGGCATTTCTATCCTGGACAGGTGATCAGCCACCACGTTCTCAACTCCCTTCTTGTCTTTGATCTCTAAGTTGAATTCCTGCAAAAGAAGGATCCACCTGATTAGTCTTGGTTTGACATCCTTTTTAGATAGTAAGTATTTTAGTGCAGAATTATCAGAAAAGATTATGATTTTAGATCCCAATAGGTACGGTCGAAATTTATCTAACGCGAAGACTACAACAAGAAGCTCTTTCTGAGTGGTGGTATAGTTAACCTGAGCTTCGATCAAGGTTCGACTTGCGTAATAAATTACATGAGGAACCTTTTTTTTTGCTATCCTGAGACGATACCTATTGCGTAATCAGAAGCATCGCACATTACTTCGAAAGGGAGTGAATAGTCGGGGGGTTTGAATAATTAGGGTGGATGAGAGAAGTGCCTTAAGCTTGTTAAATGCGTCAAGACGAGAATCGTCGAAGTAAAAAGGTACATCATTTGCTAATAGGTGACATAATGGTCTCGAGATTTTTGAAAATCTCTGATAAATCGCCAATAGAAGCCGGCATGACCAAGAAAAGATCGAATCTACCATACTGAAGTTGGTGGTGGTAGATTCGATATTACATCGATCTTAGCTTTGTCAACTTCTATACCCCTTTTAGAGAAAATATGCCCTAAGACTATGTCTTCTTGAACCATGAAATGGTTCTTCTCCCAACTTAGCACTAAGTTGGTTTCTTTGCATCTTTCTAAGACAAGGGCAAGATGATCAAGACAAGAATCGAAAGTTCTGTCAAACACCGAAAAGTCGTCCATGAATACTTCAAGAAACTTGTCTATCATATCAGAAAAGATTGCTATCATGCATCTTTGAAATATTGCATGCGCATTGTATAACTCAAAGGGAAATGGCATGCGACGATAAGCAAACGTCCCAAAAGGACACGTGAAAATAGTCTTTCTTGATCTTCTGGGTAGATCAAAACTTGGTGGCACCCTGAATATCTGTCTAGAAATCAAAAATATTCCTGATCCGTAAGTTTTTCCAAAATTTAATCAATGAAAGGTAGCGGAAAATGATCCTTGCGAGTCATTAAATTTAGCTTCCAATAGTCAATGCATACACGCCACCCTGTGCTTTCGGGTAATGACACCAACTCATCAGCCGTATTTTCTTTTACAGTAATCTTAGATTTCTTTGGGATTACCTGAATGGGACTCACCCACTCACTGTCAAAAATCGGGTAAATAATAACTGCGTCTAGTAGTTTTACGATTTCCTTTTGATCAACTTCCCTTATATTTAGATTTAACCATCATTGGCTTTCTCGTGAAGTTATGGTATTGTCCTCTAAATGCATACGATGCATACATATCAAGGGGTAAAGCCCGTTAAGGTCAGCAACAGTCCATTATATTGCATGCTTATATTTGATGACTGTGGCCAGTAACCTACTCTCTTATTCCTTATTAAAAGCGGATGAAATAATTACTAGACGAGTTTTGTTAGGCCCAAAAAAAGTGTACTGAAGGGTATCAGGAAGTAGTTTCAAATCTAAGGATGGTGCTTTTTGGATAGATGATTGTAACAGTTCATTGTAAATAACGAGTAGAGGTTGTATCAATGGTTTCCAAGTCTTGGATTGGAGTTCACAAATTGAATTATCCATCTAATGAATCGCCTCTTTTAATTGGTGGTCAGGCTCCTCCAAGTCCGTGTACCATAATGTAGTTTGAAGTGCATCCTTTGATGAGATTAAAGGTAATGCTTCCTTTACTAATTCTTCAATTTCATCTATGCTGAAGCATTCCTCGTCGTCTATTGAAGCCATTTGGTTGGCTGCGGTCATGACATTTAATTGGATTCGTATATCTCCAAAAGAAACTTCCATTACCCCGATTTTATAATTTATACACGCATTGGTCGTGGCCAAGAATGATCTACTGAATATAACGAGAATTTGTGTTAGAGATTTCGAACATGGTTCCATGTCTAGCACCAAAAAGTTGGCAGGGAAAATAAATTTATCGACTCTAACCATTACATCTTCAATAATTCCTACTGGCCTTCTTTCTGATTGATCGGCTAGCTGAAAAGTTACCAATGTAGGCCTTATATCTCCTAGTTCCAATTTTTCGTAAACAGAGTATCGTAGCAGATTTACACTTGCTCCCATATCCAGAAGTACTTTGTTTATTGCATGATTACCTATGATACATGGAATTGTAGGCATCCCAGGATCCTTAAGCTTAGGCGGAGTTCTATCTTGCAAGACTGAGCTTACTTGCTCTGTCAAAGAAACTTTTTGCGAGACATTATTTTGCCGTTTTCGTTTCTGCGTACACATCTCTTTTAGGAATCATGCATAGGTTGGGACTTGTTCAATTGCCTCTAAGAAGCAAGTTGATCTTCACTTCCTTGAAGATCTCAATGATTTCTTCTAATTTTTTTGAATTTTTGTCAAAAGGGGAGGGTGCACCAAAAGCGTTTGGAAACGGTAACTTTGGCACATAAGGTGCCTTGCCCACATGTTTAGGTGCACTCTTCTCTTTGTTTTCTATTTTTTTTCTATTTTTCATTTTCTAATTGTTTTAGCTTTTCTTATGGGGGGGGGGGGTCTCTTCTTTGACTTCATTCTCTTTTTCGATGATCGTAGGGATAACTACTGGGGTAGGCATATTTATTTTATTGTTAATAGTCCTGCCACTCCTTAAAGTCTAAACAGCCTAAACTGTGGGAATTAATGTTTGTGGGCTCACTTGGTTACACTCTCTTTCCTCCCACTGTGAGGCTAGTTGCCCGATTTGAGTTTCTAGATTTGCAATGGACTAAGTACAAGAGAGTAAATTTTTAGAGATTTGAGACAATTGGGTTAATTCCCTAGATCGATAGTGTGCATGATGTTGCAAGTCCTGAAGGATTTGGATTATAGTAACACCATCATTTTCGTTTTGAGGATATGGTTGTTGCGCAAAGGATTGGTATGGATTATAAGACTGTTGAGAATTCAGAGAATGTGGGGGTATGCATAAGAAAATTCTTATTGATTTACCCTTGGGAAGCCATATGAATTGTTCCACTAAGGATTATAAGGGTTCTCAACACTACCCCACTGAGAGGCAAATGTCTGCTCTGTCTCCAACATAGTTGGATACCATGGAGTAGTTGGGAATTCCACTGGGGGGTAAGTTATGTTGAAATTCGGCCAAGATGTGTCGTTACGGCCTTGCATCTCAGACACTATATACTATAAATATTAAATATTTATATATATATATATATATATATATATATATATATAGAAAGTAGGGAGAGAGACAAATCTGAGCCTCTAGTTTCTGTGGCCAACAGAAGTATTGAAACCTTCAATTCGCTACTCTGAATAATTCTGCAAAAACTTAAGAAGTGATAAAAGAAAATTGAAAATATAAAGAAATATAAAAAGAGAAAGATAAATACTTATTTTCTTAAATTAATACAAATCACCTATCCCCGGCAGCGGTGCCCAAAACTTGTTCATGCTACTTTTATGTATATTTAATCAAGTCTTAACCTATTGCAAGCGCACAATGAAAATTGTAGAGCTAGTATAGGATCGTTCCCACGAAGACATGATTTTTCTATATTAACCTAATTTTTCTAAAAACTTATATTTATCTTGTGAACTCTAAAAGTACCAGAGAAATATGAATAAAGAATTATTTTTAATCTAAATTACAAAAAATAAATCCTAATCTTCCTTCTTCAGATTATAGTCGTCAATTACAATATTCAGCTATAGGATATTTATAAATTTCAACAGTACCGTTACACTATATTTCACTCTTCTAGAATTTGGGCATCAATAAAAAACTAGCTTCATTCAATATAGATTTAATCTAATCAACAATCTTCTAAAACTTGAGCGTCAATCAAATCCTAGAAAACTGAAGATGGAAAAGTGAAAATCGTTACACTAATTTGCAAACCTCAATCTGAGTCGCCAATTCAAATTAAAATATGAAGATATTTACAGAGCAAGAAATTATAATAAAATAAATCTAAACTAGAAAGCAATAAAATTATATCTTTCACCCCTCAGCTGCAATCGTCAATTGCTTATGAGAAACTACAGATATCTACACTAATCTTCAGCTCTCAATTGCAGTCGTCAATTGCTCTTGAGAAATCTTGGATATCTAATCTACAAAGCAATAAAACTCTACTCTAAATTTAATCGGAAGAAAACCCAACCTCAGTCGTCATTTGATACTGAGAATTTCTTCGATGATTTATTCCTACACCGAGCTCTCTTATTTATAGATAATAAGGAATCAATTTACAAGACTTCTAATTCTAATAAAAGAAATAATTAAAACAAAACTATCCTAATATAACTCTAATTCTAACTTTATATTTCCATGCTTTCCTTTTGTTGATGCGCTTTTGGATTGTTAAGTAGTAGAGATCTTGGAGTCTATCTTTATCAATCTTCTCAAATCCGTGGTATGCCAAACTTCTACTTCAAGAGTTCTTCTAATTCAATGCATGACGATGTAAATCTTCAAGTGATCATCAGCAGTAATATCAGCAACGAGAAACTTTTCTGTAAAATAGTAAATTATGATTTTCTTTCTTCTATTATCGTTTTCTTTAGAAAATCGTAAATCATGATTTTCTATTTCTCACACAGCTTTCTCTTAGTTGACGATTCTCTAGATTACGATTGATCATTTTCTTCTTTGTATCGCCTTTACTTTTGAGCGTCTTTCGGAGAATCGTAAATTACGATTTCTCCTTTCTCTCTTTTGACTTCAGCGCTTAATTGTAAAACACGATTTCTTGTCTTTTCGCATATGACAAATTGTCATTTTCGTTCTATCGTCTTTTTACTGTTCTTTTGAGATTATTTTGAAAAATATTAACACTTTGGCTTTCTTTTACTGATTTTTCTTAATATCTGCACATCATTAACTTATTAGTAGCAAACTAAGTCCTAGCATCACTGAATTAAGGGTAGTAAAATGATATATTATATAACTGATCACAATACATAGCGATTTCATTCAGAATCGATACTGATACAGGCTTGTATAGGATGATACTGTCTCGGAATTGATTGATACTAACCTACAGAAGTATTTTTTTTTATTTTTACAATATTTTTTCAAAAAGAAACATATTCACTGCTACAATATCGGCTGATACGTATCGGTTCAAGACGAACCGATACCACCCATTAATAAATTTTAATATAATTCATTAAAAAATGAACTAAATAAATCTCGTTCCAAATAGGAGTCTAGGACCTAATACCCACAAACATAGTAACAGTATAAGTGCGAGAATAAAATGGCTCCGAAAATAAATGAAAAACAGTGATAAATTTTGGTAATTTCAAGAAAAAAGAAGGAAATTTTAAAATTTTAAAAATATTAATCATTATAAATGGGAAAAGAATGGGTTTACAATGTGTTTTTTTTTGGAAAAAGTTGAGTTTAAAAAGTGATATTTTTTTTAAAAAAAGTGAAATTTTTGCTAAATTTTTTTTAATTTTTTGTAATTATTTTTTATATTAATTATAGTTTTACCTGATCCTTTGACATCTTTTATGAGCTTGTGAGCGACTTTATATGCACTTTTATAGGATTCCTTTCTTATCATAGGTTCAGGCGAGTTTGTCTTTAGTCCTCCGAGAGGAAATAGAGATATACAAAATTGCATTAACATCTATATCATGAAACATATTCTGGACCATTTCTTCATTCCATCTTTTAGAATCATTCATTAGCAGCTCGGACATATGGATCACTGAATCGGGTTTGATCGGCATAATAACTTTTTAGGTAGACACCCTAGGAATCCACATATCTTCCTACACTTTAATTGAATTTCTGTTGCCCACCCTCCATATTAAGCCATTTTCAATTATATTTTTTACAGATATGATACTTGCCCAAGAGTAAGAGGCATTTCTACCAACCTATGCGTCAAGGAAATTCGCTCTTAGGGAAAAATCGCTTTTGGGAAATAATTGCTTCAAAGATGCAGCTTGGGAGAGCAGTTGGATTAGGAAGGATCCTTGAACCCTTTTTAGCAAGCCTAGCTCCATTAAACGCATATATCTTGATAAAACCCATCCCACCATGCTCCTCAAGTTTACACATTTGACCCCAATTTTTTCAGTGTATGCCTTTACCAAACCCAGCTCAGTTCAATTCCCATAATTCCCCTTATCTCTGTATATTTTGCATATAAATTTTTTTGTCAACCTAACCTTTAAATGATTCATGCTCGAATTTGATCTGAGAGGTCAAATTCATATGCTTGACCTGGTTAAAAATTTGAGTCAAACATTGAAATCAAATTAGCCTGATAATATTTTGGTTGGAGTTATCGGCACATCACTTTATGTTATAGCCACTACATTCAATGAATAAAAATTATTGAAAAAGAGTGGACATCCAAAGTTCAAAATGTGGTTAAACGATAAAAAATTCAATGTGCTATGATGTGTGAGGCAATACCCAAACTTTGGCTAAAATTTAGACCACAAAAAAAATTAATTTTTTTAATAGATGACATGCGATATTGCACATGATCCCCAAAAAGGCATTATCTTGGAATCAGGTGTCACGTGACATATGATCTAAGGTTTGAATGTATAAGTTTATCTATACATTAGAACCGATAGACCTTTTCCATTTTATAAATTTATTATTATTTTTATGATTTTATAGAGCAACACGTGCAAAGCATGTGCATGTTTACTAGTGGAGTTTAAAAAGAACCTGAGGAGATTGGGGAATTGGAGTTCAAGGCTTTCCATGTTTAAGGAGAACTAGTAAAAGTGCATGTGCTTTGTACATCTTTATATAAATGTGGAGACACCATCGAATTCATCCGATTTAATTAAATGTCACATTCTAAAGATCTTCAATCTCTAGCATATGACTTAACACAATAACTGGTCATCATCTCATCCATATTTGACTGCTTTGAATCATATAATAGAGGTTTTATTTTATACCAATCTTTTGCATTAAACATCTTTAGAACATGACCTTCAAATTTGATGGTTAAAATGAAGTTTCCACTTGCCTAAGTCTTCCAAATATCAAGTCTTTCCTTTAAAGGATAGCTCTAATTATACCAAGAAGATCTCTAAGTGCACTATATTCGAAAAATCATTAACTGATGTGAACCAGATGATGGAGATCAATTTTCTTTTCAAGCTTTCACATATTGGAGCTTGAGATCAATGGTCTAACATCAAACGGTCAATTTATGGATATCTTGTAACTCGAGCTTAGTATTTTTCCTTAACCTAACCCAACCATACCTATAGATTGTGTCTGACACCTCATACCTAACTTACTCCAATAGGTCAACTTTAGTGCCTAGCCTAATAAAAAAGCCGTCCTGAGCAAGTCGAGTATCAAGTCTACCCAATATGTTAAGATCCCTATGTAGAAGTATCATATGCTTGTCCAAGTCAAATAAAGTTAAGTGCTCGCCTAAGTCCTATGACCAACCATACGTATGAGTGTAAGTTTTGAACCGAAATTCGAACTCAACCCGAAAATCTAACTAATTGAACCAACCCTAATCGATCGGAAAATCAGTTAAGACCGAACCAATTCGAGTTTGGTCTGATTTCGATTTTATGTGGGAAAAGTCGAAAATCGATTAGGGAAGATGAGAAAATTTGATCAGGGTACATTAATCGAGGCTCAAAAGTTTCAACTTTTCAGTAAATTATTATTTGGGTAGCTTAACACCCGCGAAATCTTAGAGGGCACTTATGCCACCTATGCCAAAATTCATCGACTCTTTGTATTAGTTGATAGAGATTGTTTCTATGGCCCAATCTTCCACAGAAGGAAACTTGATATCAAAGCAAGTCAAATATTAAATGGCAAAATTGTAAATTCTCGTAACTTTATAGGTTTCTTTGAAGATGCTAAAAATAAGGAAGGAAAGAGAACTTTTATGACAAAAGTGTTAATTATGCTAACTTTGTGAGTTTCTTTGAAGGTTCTAAAAATAAGGAAGGAAAAAGAACTTATTTGGGTACCATTATAAAAAATCCCAACCTTTAGACCTTTCGTTGGGAGGGTTGTTTCATGTTTTTGAAGAGTTGTTAACTACTATAATATCTCTATATATCTCATACGGCCATCACATTGTTACAAGATGAGATTCTTTCCTAAATTTTCTATGTTTTTTTTTTCTTAGAATTTCTCTTTCCTTTATATCCTTTGGGGAAAATTTTAATAAGCAGACTTCAAACATCATTCCAACAATAGACTGCTTAGCTAGCGCGATGCAAGTAGTTGGCCCGACCTGCATTGTTGGGACTCACTGCGCTTGCATCATGCCATGTAAGCGATCCGTTGAATGGTCTATTGTTTGCGGCCCTCATATATTAGTGTCCTATCATATGATTGGCATACCATCAAATGGTGAGATTTGTAGGGATTACAACAGTTTCTTTCTACGCGCATAGCATGTGTCGCTCCTAAGCCTGTTGCCTGTTGCATTAGCTGGGTTAGGCCTCGTTAGTAATTGTAACATAAGATGAAAGAACCCAATTGTATCAAAAGTTGTTTCCAAAGAGTTGTGCGATTATATATATATATATATGTATCACACGGCCAGTAGGTTGGTACACGGCCAGTAGGTTGGTAAAAAGGAACAATTTGAAATCTTCCCTGTTCTTTCCAAACTTTTCTCCTAAAAAATCTCTCCTTACGCTTCTCTCTTAGGCGCATAAAGGGAGAAAAAAATTTGAAACACAAGGGTTAGTCTTAAATTTTTAAGTTGGCTACAAAGTTTTTGTAACCGAAAATTCAGTCTTCGTAACTGATGGTTTCACCGTTGACTACCTTGAATCAGGTGGAGGAGATAGCTTTTCATCCCAACGTTTCACATAATAGATCTTTTGATCATAACTAATAAAATAGATAGTCAGTTGTCGATTCCACATGGCACACATTCCCAAAGTGATCGCGATCATAGCATCTCATGAGGAGTTCTTCGATTACTTTTGGCGATGTGTTCCAAGTGAAATCAACATCCAATCGTCTAATAGGTGGGCCATGATCTCAAGATATATTATAAACAAATTGAAAAGAAAAACCGATCTCCATTGTCTTATTCAAAGTAATCAACGGTGTTAACATTTGAATCATTAGCCGCGGAGACCGAATATTTGGTTGCAAAAACCGGTATCTTGTTACCGATTATATCATTAAAAAAGATAGAAGTATTTATAAACCAAGATTCTTTTGTGCAATGGATGGTTCCACCATTAATACTGGTGACTTTGTTGAATGAGAGGAGAGAGATGGTATTTTGCCCCAATATTTCGGACAATAGATCTTGAGATCATATCCCTCCTACCATAAGGTCAGATGTTGATTTCACGAGGAACACATCCAAAAGTGACATAAAAACCCTTCTCATGGTACCGTGATCACAGATTTGTGCGACGCGGAATCTGATATGATACAAAATTGATGCAAAATTGCTAGTAGGATGAGACGTGCATGATTGAGTTCCCATACATAATGCAATGGGCATGTTCATATCAGAAACTTGAGGAGGTTCACTTGCTTGTGACTAGCTTTTAGGTCTTGAAGTTTGGTTCGTATATGAGAGAGTGGTCTTGTTCTTCTTCAATGTTTCTAGAGTAAAGACTTGACAGAACTCCTCTTATATGCTTTTGTTTGTCCTTCCTTTAGCACAACTGCATGCACATTTTCTTCCAAATTTAGTTGTACTCTTTTTTGGCAGAAACAGGTATTCAATCTGAGAAGATGCCGCTCGGGATACGGTAGAGGCACAATGCTCTTTTCCTTGCTGCTCTCCCCTTGAAGAGGGGAATGACCATGCGATTGAGTAACTTGCACGGATTTTCAATGTATACAAATTCGTGCAAAGTCATTAAGTGATAAGGGCATGTGGACACTTAGGGCACGTTCACTTTGTTGTAATCCAATTACTTGTAATAATCGTTTTACATGTAATAAAGTACACTTTTTTACTTGTAAAAAAGTACACCTTCGGTGTAATATGGTTGTTTAATTCACTGTAAAATGAAGGTGTAAAATCTAATTTATGGGCTACTATTCACTTTAAGGCGAAGTGAATGATTTATGTAATTTTTTGCATGTACTCTTGACTATTTGAAATCGTCATGTCCGCTCATTTTATAACTTTTCATCGGCCATTGTAAAGGTGTCTGTTTCGCATGAAAATTTAGGGGAGTGTCACTCATCCCCGTTCAAGTCAATCTACCGGTTCACATTTACCCATGTTATTATAAAAACGAAGAGCTCATGCAGAATATGAATCAAATCACTCTCTTCTACTAGTTCACATTTAGCGTGAAATGAGCATGCACTGTGTAATATAAAGGGACAACACATTAATCTTAGTAGGCAATCCTCACTTCCAATATTCTACTTTTCTATCTCTTATTTCTCATTTCTCTTATCTTCTCTCACCTCATCTTCATCTCATCAGCTGTCGCCTCCCTATCTCTCTCTCTCTCTCTCTCTCTCTACACCAATTCTACGATAACCCATCTGAAGATCATCAACAAAAACTCAGACTTCCTTGCATCTTCCTCTCTAATTAGAGCCCATCACCTAAAAAATCCCCAAGCTACCCATAAACTCACCACAACCCCATTATACCCACACGCCTATGGGGGCTACTCCATCTCTCTAAATTTCGGAACCCCTCTCCAAACCATCGGCTGCAAAAACCCTGAATGCAACAGCTGGATCCACAACTCAGATTCAATCTCCAGATGCCAAAACTGCCCTAGAGATTCGTGTAATTGTTCTCAGATCTGCTCTTCTTACATTGTGATCTACGGCTCTGATGAGTTTTGGTGAGTAATTGCACTAGAAAACTAGGGGTTTTCCGACGATTCACTGGATGATTGGTGCCGGAAAATGAGAGGAAGGGGATTGAGTGACAAATTGGAAAAGATGGTTTCGATTTTTATAGTGTAGGAGTGTGGAGTGGTTGCATCTCAGCCACAACTTTCAGCGACTCATCCCCAAATTCCGGTGACTTGTCCCTCAAATCTTACGTAGTCGTTGCCTATTTTACCTGTAATAAATGAATATTACGAGCTCCAGCCTCATAAGTCAAAATTATTGCATGTAAAATTTAGTAACACAAAACCTAAAAAATTACACCCAAATGAATAATTAAAGTTATATTTTTTATAATAAAATATAAGAATTGCGCGTGATATTACGGGCTTATAGTAAAGTGAACGTGCCCTTATTGTAGACTAACTCTCGTACTAATGGGTAATGCTAACTCATTTTACCTTTGTGCCCCAATATTCTCACTAGTGTAAGGAGGACCACTCAATCTTCATTCCATGCCATCTAAATTAAACACCGTTTTCGTAAGCCCTCATTATGACCCCAAAAACTTTAAATAAAAGGAAAGTTACCTAGCAGGGTCTAATCTACGTTTTATTATTTGAGTGATACCCTCTTCTGTGTTTTTTTGCTTTGTTTTTTATTTGTTTGTTTGTTTGAGAATGCCATACCAGACCAGATGTAGACCTTCTATTTATCCTGTTTGATCACTTTCAAAAGGCAGAAATATCTTTTAATTAAGAGCACATGCACATTTTTTTTCGGTCCTATATAAAACGATAACCAATCTGTCTAATACAAGAGCACGTCGGGCCAATCTCATATGAGACTGCAACGATTTCTGTCTCATATGAGACTCGATCGAATTTTTGGGAATAATTACCAGCCTTAAATATTTTTTCATGCCAAAAATACTAGACCATGCTCAATCGCTCACACACAATATTGATCGGTTGGTTGCAATACGGATTGATCGCAGTCTCATATGAGACTGCTGATCTCAATTAAAAACAAATGCGCACGTGTTTTTAATTAAATTGTATTTTCTCACATAAACATTTTTTTTAAAAAAATAGAAGGTCTCGGACCCTACCAATTAATAAGCAAAAATTAGAATTCTTTCACGTTTTAAAGTAAAAGTTTGGGACCTCTCAGGTAAAAAAATCCTCAAAACAACTGAGTTTCATAGCTACAATTACCACTATTTCAATTGGGTATTTTTCCCTTAACAAGCAGTGTTTACTCGTTTGAAAATTGTTGATCATTTTGAATAAGATGATAGAGATCGTTTTTGTCCCAATCTTCCATAGTAGATCTTGAGATCATCGACGTATCATTAATTAAATTTTGATTTCAAAAGGTGGAATCATAGGCGTTTGAGATGAGTCCTTCTCATGATCTCAAAATCTGTTGTGTGGAAGATTGAGATGAAAAGATGAAGCAATAGGAGCCATTACTTGCACACAAGAAGTTGTCTCTTGCACATGATTTAAAAGAAAGACTTGGTATTTTGAGAATGAGAGCTACAACTTGCACATGAGAGTTGTACAATGGCACGTTCTTTAAAAGAAAAACTTTGTAATTTATTAAAATGTGTCACGTGGAACATCTAAGCCGTTTGATTTGAAGACCATGGTAGAAAGATCTTTGAGGCCAAAGATTGGAAAGAAAAGTGATGATTTCTATCACCTGATTGAATACAGTCAAAGGCTATCATTTGATTCAATGGGTGACTCTGAGAAGTTAGATGAGGTCATGTTTCGCGCTAATTTTTGGTTTCAAAGCTCCTTACACAATGGTCTTCAAATTATACGGTTTAGATGGTTTCCACATGACACCAATCCCAAAAATAACAAAATCTTTCTTTTTAATCATGTGCCACAGTATAAATTTTGTGTGTAAGTTATAACTCCCTTGGAGGAGTTTTGTCATGTAAAAACATAATCTAAGGCGTCTGATTTAAAGGCCATCATCTAAAGTTCTTAAGCCAAAAAAAATTGGCACCAAATATAATCTTTAACATATGATTCAATGCAATCAAAGGCCGTCATTGGATTCAACAATTGACTTTATGCTGAATCATATAATAGAAGTAGTTTTGTGCCCATCATTTGTGCCATAAATCTTTGGATGATGGCCTTTGAATCTGATGGTTTAGACGGTGTTTTCACGTGGCACATATCCCTAAATTACCAAGACTTATGTTTTAAACTATGTGCAAGGGTCAATTTCTTGTGTGGCTCCTAAAAAAGGGAGCTAAAACTTGCACACGAGATTTTGTGTAGTATCAAATTTAGGGCAAAAAATTGGTAAAAAACATGATTTGTATCATATGATTTGAGAGTCAACCATTGAATCATATGATGGTCTTTGACTATATTCAACCAAATGATAGAGTTTGCATTTGGTGCTATTCTTTGGCCAGAAAGGTCTCTCTGTTAGGATCTTCAAATTAGACTACTCAGATGGCGTTGCACAGGGCATAGATCCCAAAAATACAAAAGTGTATCTTTTCAAGCATGTGCTGTCGTACAAATCTATGTGCAAGTTGTAGCTCCCGGAGAAAAAAAGGTACCTACGTTTCGAAATCGGTTGCAACCCCTTGACTTTATGGTTGAACGATGGAGACTGTTGCTCACCCCATTCTTTCACGCAATGGATCTGGAGACAATTATTCTATCATCAGATGGTCAGTTATTAATTTCACATAGCAAAAAATCATTTAAAAAATAGCTCTAAAATTATGTTTGAGCTTCAGTATATAACATATGATTTTAGAGCCACTTTTTAGGATTTGAAAAAACAAAACTAACGCTCTAAAATTAGGTTGGCGCTTTCAGTAAAACTGTAGGCACGAATAGAGTTAACCCAAGAAAAATCTCTTCTGATTTAGCGTCCTCACACGTGGAAACAGTTATGAAGAAAAAATCTTTTCACACGTGTAAAATCCGGTGCGAGGAAGAATATCTCTGGTTGCGGATAATGTTACCCCGAAGATACTCATACTTCCCACTTTCTCATTTCTGAAACCACTCACTGGTAAGGCAGTGACCAGAATCACTCCCTGCTCTCTCTCTCTCCCGCACCACAAATCAAAACAATGCAGGCTACCAACGAAGGGCCGCCGCGCAAAGAGTCAAACGAGGTAGCAGAGTGGGAGAGGGTCTACGAAGCGTACAACGAGCTCCACGGCCTCGCCCAAGAGTTCTCGACCCCATTCGAGGCGCCCGCAGTGCTCGTCGTGGGCCACCAGACCGACGGCAAGAGCGCGCTCGTCGAAGCCCTAATGGGGTTCCAATTCAACCACGTTGGCGGGGGTACTAAGACCAGGAGACCCATTACTCTTCACATGAAGTACGACCCCGAATGCGACACCCCGCTCTGCCGCCTCCTCGACGACGCAGACCCCATGCTTCTCCAAGAGAAAACCCTAGAAGAGATTCAGGTAAAAATTATTATTATAGCATAGTGACAAATTTCGTTTTGGCAATATTTCGGTAGAGGGTCAATGCGGTTCATTTCGGATGAATTTCGGGAAAAATTTGGAGTACAAAAAATATATAAAAAAGTTATATTTAATATGTATAAAAATATTATTTATTTTTAAAAATTGAGAAAAAAAAATCATTAATTTGGATGAAATTTTGTTAATTTCCCCAATATTAAGGAAGTTTTTGTGATGAATTTGGCTGAAAGTTTCGTCCGACCCCTGTTTCGGTGAATTTAGGAGAAATGTGTCACTATGATTAGTAGTCAATTTTCTCCTCTTTTTTCTTATTTTTCTTTTGTTTCTGCTTATGTTTCGGTTTATTGTAGAGTTCGACACACCAAATTTTTCTACAAGCACACCAACATTGACAAAATTTGAAGCTGAAAAGTAATTTTGCTTCTTACTCTTCCAAGAAACTAGATCCCCCTCCCCGCTAAGAAAATGCAATACCCTGAGTTTAATCTCATATCCAAATTGAGTTACAACACAAATAAACCGTCTATATATGTCATCAATAATCATATAATATCCAAGAAATACTTATAAAAAATGATATCCAAGAAATGATGAAATCGGCAAGTGAACATAAGAGAAAATTTGAGAGACGCACCTAAAAAGGAAAAAATCACGTAATATTGCTTGAGGGTGGTTGGACATGTTTGTCAGAGGCACAAAGCAGATCTTGTACGAAAGATTGAGACTCTACAAGCACAAGGAAGTAGGAGAAGAGGAAGAACAGTGAAGACCTGGAGAGAAGCTGTGAGAAGGGATGTGAAGGATTGTGAAGTTATAGAGAGCATAGCGCTGATCAGAAATGAGTAGAGAAATAGGACTTGCAAAATAGATGGAATAAGGCTATCTTGATGATGATGAAAATATCAATGATATGCATAAATAATATCCCGTCATTGGGAAGTTTGAGTAAACTTTAGTATGCCACAGTACTTACAACATAAGCAATATTTGCTCGAATAATGGTTAAGGCCCTGTTTGTCAATTCTCTTCCAAAAAGCACTTTCCAAGAGAAAGTATGTTGGATGAGAAGCACATTTCACCTAAAGACATGATCACCTCTAACTGAAAATGGTGTTGTATTTAGAAGCTGCTCAATGCTGCTTCTCCTACAACGCCATTTTCAACATGTGACAAACTTTTTTGAAAAAGTGATTTAAGAAGTAGCATGTAAACCACCTCTTCACAACACCTGGAAAGTGCTTTTTGGAGAAGGTTTGCCAAACAAGGCTTAAATATATTAGCTTCCTGGCCATGGGTCAAAATCTTGGGTTACTGATACGTATCGTCCGAGCTCCAAAACGATACGTATTGGTATCGTCCGATATCGAACGATACATTTTTATCGTTCGGTATCTGCCATACAACTGAACGATACGGTACATTGAATGTACCGTATCGTTCAGCTCCGATACCGATACGTATCGTCCGATATGTATCGGTATCGGACGAAATTTTGATCCATGTTCCTGGCCGATGTTTTAAAAATCGGACTGGACACCTAACTGGCAAGGGCACTGGTCCAGTCAAACTAACAGGGCTGGTTCAATAATTTTTTAAAATAGTAATGTTATGCCATTTATAATAAGTAATAGCGGATATGCACGAGAGGATTACATAAGTTTAGATTGATTAGTTAAGATTATAGTGATAATGATTAGATTTCGCAAGTAGGATAGAATTAGAGTTTGATTAGGATTTTAATTATAATCTCGTCTATAGGGAGATGCAGCCTTTTAATGAAATAAAGTTAAGATTGGTGCAATGTAGTCTCACGCAGTCTCTCTCTCTCTCTCTCTCTCTCTCCTCATCGCCTTCTTCTTCCTCTTTTCGCTAGTTTTACAAAAAGTTTTTAAAATATATATTAAAAATAATGTTTCTTTTAAATATAACAAGTACATTAGAATATTAGCTAGGACTTAGGACCATGGTGTTTTACTTAATAAGTTTTGAGTTTGAATCCCCTCCCATAAGCATGTTGGCTTTTAAAGAATTAAAAGAATAAACAATATAAGTTGAACCAAACAGATTCACAGTAAACCGGATGAATCGGCCAATTTAAGAGAAAAATTGATTAACTGGTCGGACCCTAAAAGATCTTTTTCTTCTTTTGGGTTTTTAATTGGACTGAACTGGCTAGGTCCCCGACTCCAGTCAAACCAGAATGGAATCGGCCGGTCTAGTCTGGTTTCCAAATCATTGTTCCTGACCAACACTTACCTCTCCAAATTTTGTGGAGTCCAATTGATGTTTTTTTTTTCTCAATGGGGGAGTTCATTTGTTTTACTCAGAACTTACTTGTCATGCAGAGATCTTAAGCATATTTTCTTTTGGAAAATAAAGATATTCGATTTGAGAACTCTAATTCCTAAGAAATACTAGAATACCCCTAGTCTTTTCTCAAAAACCTAACTCAAGTATTATTTCAAAACCGCTGACTAACAGGATAAATATCGTCTCTAAACAAAAGGATATTAGTTACATCTTACTTGACAAACAATGTTTTTCTTACATCTTAAGAAGCAAAAGTTGATCATAACAGAACTGATCCTTCAAACCATGCCTAATTGCGTAAGATATCAAAGGGTCTTTT
The DNA here is from genome assembly GCA_021018995.1 of Chloranthus sessilifolius. Taxonomy (NCBI): domain Eukaryota; kingdom Viridiplantae; phylum Streptophyta; class Magnoliopsida; order Chloranthales; family Chloranthaceae; genus Chloranthus; species Chloranthus sessilifolius. The sequence goes on along the minus strand of CM037591.1, from coordinate 17,681,499 downwards.
TTGATTCACTCGCTTTATGTTCCTACTCCTTAGCATGAAAACTTGGTGGTGAGCGGTGGCATCCATATAGGCTTCTTGTAGAGACATGTAGAAAACCATCTTTAATATCCAATTGATGAAGTGTCCAACTAACAAATTTAGATGCCTTCATTTCAGTAAGAAGTCATGAGCTACGTCCCATTATCAACCTTGAAAATGTTCACCTCAACATCAAACTGATTCTCCACTGTTGTATCAAACGTTTAACATTATATAATAGTTCATCTTGAGATTTCATAATGCTATGTTTGGATTGGGGGAAACAAAAGGAAATTGATGGAATAGAAAAGAAAATCAGATGGTTTCTAGTGTTCGGCAGAAAAAATAGGACGCAGAAAATCTGTTCGTTTCTGCGACATCGGAAACCGTCAAATCCTCCTAAAGCAGGAGGATTTCGCCATTTCCGAAGGAAAATGGTGGACGATTTGGGTTCCTGATGAAGCAGTTCCCTTTCAAACTCTTCTATGCAAAATATTTGGAAAGGTCTCTCTCTCTCTAAACACTCTTTCTCACAATCTCTCTCGCTCTCTCTCTACACAATCTATCTCGCTCACTCTTTTTCTCTCGGTCTCTCTCTCTATCTAAGCAATCTCTTTAGCTCTCTCTAAATAATCTCTCTTGCGCTGCCCTTTCTTTGTAAACATCTCCTCTCTCTCTAAACAATCTCTCTTCATAAACATTTCTCTCTCTCTAAACAATCTCCATACCAGTTCTCTCTCTCAAGCTCTCATGCTCTTTCTCTCTAAACAATCTCCATACACAGTCAGTTTCTCATAATCTCTCTCTCTCTCTCTCTCTCTCTCTTTCTCTCTCTCTCTCTCTCTCTCTCTCCCCCATACACAGTCTCCGGTCCTTTCTCTTTGTTTGGTTTAATGTGTCTCATGTACACCAATAATGGCGTTCTCATTCTATTTTCAATGTGCTATTAAACAATCCAAACACTAAAAAACAATGAATTCCTGTTGATTCCAAAAGGGTTGGAATCCATTGGATCTTTAAATTCATTTCCACGTTTCCCCTCCAAAGCATCCAAACAGACCCCATGAATAATAATCATCAAAAAACAAGGTAGAATATCAATTATCAATACCTAAACACGGATGGCACATATGCAGGTCCCATACATCGTATTCAACAAGCATACAAGGAGAGTCATAACCCTTAACTTATACTAGGCAAAGAAGAGTTTGACAATATATTATTCCATATAGGTTTTGAATATCCATCTCTAAAGCCATCTTCAAACCGCTTAATATTCAGCAATTTATAGGTTAAACTGAAGTTCCATAATGCATTGCTTAATCAAAGAGAGATGCGCCCAAGAAAGAGCCTGAATAGGAGGGTGCTCAGTTGAGTTGCTAGCTGAAAACATTATATTTCTGTCCTCACTAAGCCTTTGAATGATTGTGAAAATGGTAGGTTTAAGTTATTTTGATAGCCAGCACATACTTACTAGGTATGTGTCACATGCTGATACGTGTTGACATTGATACCCGTTTCAAAATGTACTGATTTGCAATCTTATCTGTTTTGGGATTGAGTGAGAGACTGTTATTTACTTCATCGTCTTTGGAGTTTTCTCTTCGGGCTTGGGGAGAAAATAAGTTTTCTTTTTTCTTCATTCTCTTCCTTCTTTTATGTTTTATTCTTTGTTGTTGTTAAGATTTTACCATTTAGAGAGCGATTTCAATCTCTCCCTAGTCAAGAAACATTGGGTTTTTCTCTACAATACAGACCATCATATGTAAAACACGTGTTGCTGTAAGTTGTAGCTATGGTCACTACCACATAGGATGCATCCTGAAAATTAAGAATCATCATTACTGGATAATATGTAAAACACGGGCTCGCTCGCCTAAGAGTTCTCGATAGTCGATACCTTTTGAGGAACCGGTAGTGCTCGTTGTGGGTGATGCAGGACAAACGCTAAAACCCTTAGGGCCTGTTTGGATATAGGGAAAATGTGGTAAAATGTGGTATGGTAAAATGTTTTACCATAAATTCAGTTGTTTGGGCATTGTTAAGGGTGGTAACTAGATTATCCCTCTTTACCACAAAACTCCAAAATAGATTACGACTCCCCCTTGAGAATTGGCAAGAAATGAAGTGGTAAATCTCTCTTTCTCTCTCTCTCTCTCTCTCTCCATTGCAGCTATGCTGCAATTTTTTTTAGATGGGTGGCTGGGTCATCTCTCTCTCTCTCTCTCTCATTTGTAAAATCCTATTTTTTTAGATGGGGGTATAATCAGGGACGTAGCCAGGTGTGGTCGAGTGTAGGCAGATGCCTTCACTCAACTTTGATTTATTTTTTTATTATATCTCTCTATTAATTTTTTATATATATACCAAACCTATGCTAAGCCTGTTTGGCAGGTTGTGAATAAGAAAAACTTTATTTTTTTCATTAAAAAAAAACCCTAATCCCCTCCGGATCCATCTCTCATCCCTCATCTCTCTTTTATAGTCTTTGTAGAGTCCATCTCAAGGATGGACTCTATCCAAAATCATTCCTTCCTTTGCTATGAAGAATCCATCTCAGAGATGGACTCTTCCCAAAACAATTCCTTCTTTCTCTCTAGTGATTTCAAAATGGGTACACTATTCTCACCGGTTTTCGGAGCAAGGACCACAGTTTTTCATGGACGAAAACCATTGACTGATTTGAATAAGAGGATGGAGATTTTTTTCTCCCTTTTACCGTGTTTTCCAGACTTCTATCCAAGCATTGGATTTTGAATACTCTTGCATTTCTCACATAGATAAACTGCTATCTAAACAATGATAAGTGCAGTAAAACATAGGATTCCTCCATATTACTGCAAGTTAGGAATACATGGTAAAATGGAGTAAAAAATCAACAACTTTACTCCAATTCACCAGGTTCTATCCAAACAGGCCCTAAGTATGCGAATGGAGATTGATTTAAGATTTAATTAAGCAGCGGATATTTAAGAAAACCTTTCCAATCGCATAAAAATATTCAATAATTTTACTAAGACAATTTGGTTAATCCGATTTAGCGTCTGCTAGCATATGATTTTCCCGATCTAAAAAAATAAGCTCCTATTAATAAAATTCAAATTTTTACTGTAGTCTAGGGCACCAAGCAACTATCAAGATGATGTCTCTTGACTCCTTGCTAGGGTTTGAATAATTTAAAGCCCGAAGGGTTTAAATCTTTCAAAGGAAAACAACGGATTAGACTAGAGAATTAGAGATCAAAATCCCAACAACAATAACTAAGAGAAAAACTATATAGAAGGAACCACTAAATAAGTTACCTAACAATAACCAAAAGATAAATACAAAAGAGATAGAAGTTCCAAGGCTTCGCACCAAGGAGATAATTGGCTTCACACTAAACCATATGCGGAAGAAGAATCACTCTTCGAGTGAAAGAATCACTCTTTCGATTGAAATTTTTTTACAAGTTCTCGAGAAGTTGCATATAAAGCAAGTCAGTCATTAATTCATCATAAAAAAACTTCTTAAATTGTCTTTACAATGCCTTTATATAGGCTAAGAAACCCCACTAAGCATATAATTCGAAATAGAAACTCGTAAGTTAAGTAAAACTCTAAAGAAGACAATTTTAGTCTCAAAATTCGTGTAGTCGCATAGTTTTAAAGTTTTCCCCGTGAACTCACTTGAGTGAATTTGGTTCTTGCTCGAGCGAGATTGATGTCTCGTCTAGGCACACCTTTCTGGTTGAACTCGCTCGAGCGAGATTGAATAGAAAATTCTTTTCTCTTTTTCTCGTCTCGTAGCTTTGAACCTTCTCTTCTTTTCCCACATGCATGCCTTCCCGTAATGGAGATTTCTCACGTCATGCACTCGCGCATATGGGTCTACAAATTTCCGAAGCTTTGAGTCTTCTTCTTGCGCTTTTGATACATGGCGTATTGGTTGATGTCTCCATCAATTCTCCCAGGGTAGGAGAAACTCATCTCTAATGAATTGTAGAACCTACCATTGCAAACACCTGCTGCTCAACTTTCAGCTTTCCTTTCCACTCTATGGGGTACTCTTGATGCTTTTGGTGTTCCTTTACCTTGATAACAAAATTGGGATCTTCCAACACTTTTCCATCTAATCCTTTCTGATATTGTTTAGGAATTATTTAGGGAATAAATTGGTAGATAGGATTGGGGTCAAATGTATAGACAATAAGGAATGGGTCATGGGGTTTTATTCCTGGATCGAGAAAAGGCGTAGGATCCTCCAACTTAATCATTGCATTAGTACCCACGTCTAGAGGAAAATCTAGACTATCGCAATGGCCCATTTTAAAGATTGAAAATGTTCAACATTGCAAGTTTGCAATCATTTCGCAATTTCTTGCAGGATTTGCTATGGTCTAAACAAAACCGTCACAAATTCACCTGTTGCAAAACCATTAAATAAATTGTGCATTGGAAAAAATTTCCATGCTTCCTTTGCTCGATATAACCTTTTTATTTATTTCATGCAATTCATGATGATGATATGCTCTTACTGACTCTAACGACTCATGCGTTTTGGAGTTTGGACACAAGACCATCCTTGTCATTGGAACTACAAACTTTTCTTAACACGACCTAGACTCTTTCCGACCACTTCATCTTCTTCATCACTCAGAATTTCAGGCTCATAAACTTCTTCAATTGCCCCTTCTCTGTCTTTTACCTCTTTAATAATCATAACTTTTGGATGTCGGAGTTATGCAGGACTTCAATTCCTTTATTTCTAATTGGGGGCTAATGGATGTTCTGTTAACGGGGGTGCGATTCACGTGGCCGAACCTCCAAGATAACCCTTCCTTTAGTAGGCTGGATAGGTTCCTCTGTAATTTCGAATGGATAGATTTATTCCCGGGTGCTAGGTTGGAAGCCCTAGCTCGGGCTGTCTCTAATCACCGGCCCTTGGTGCTGATGTGTGAGTCTAAGGGGAAGGGGCCGTCTCCGTTTCGATTTGAAAATATGTGGTTGTTGGATGAGTCCTTTCGGAAGAAAGTTTCGGTGTGGTGGCGAGAACCGGTAGCTTCGGGGATTGTTGCCTATAGATTCATATCTAAACTCCATCGGCTGAAAGACAAGATTAAGGTGTGGAATTAGGATGTGTATGGGCTGGTTCATGTTAAGAAGGAGATTTTACTAAAGAGATTGAATGAGTTGGACAACTTGGAAGAGGATAGAGCCCTTACAATGGAAGAAAGAGAAGAAAGGTTTGTAAAAAACTGGAGTTCAACAACACGTGCAGGGTCGAGGAGGTTAAGTGGAATAAAAAAGCCAAGGTTAGATGGCTCAACGAGGGGGATTCTAACACTAAATACTTTCATGCAGTTGCCAACGCCCGGTTCAAATCAAAGTATTTGAGGAGCATCGTGGTTGATGGGGTGACGTATGTGGGTGAGGATCAGGTCCGTGAGAATAACGACGCGTTCTATGAACGAATGTATACGAATGATGGTTTTTCGCGCCCACAGTTGGATGGGTTACCTTTCATTGCTATCTCGGAGGAGGAAAGTATGGGGCTGGAGCAGCAGTTTAACGAGGAGGAGGTGTGGTGTGTGATCAGGTTTGGTGGACAGAATAAGGCGCCGTGACGCAGGACGGTACCCTAAACTACGTGAATGATATGATTGATTTTGCCGAAATTAAATTGGAATTAAACTAAACAATGAAACTTGCAAAATATAACGAATACCTCAGGGTTTCGTAGTATTCCTTGGGAGAATCACGTATAATTCAGGCAGGGTTTAGTCCGAGCGCTAGATCCGTTAGGTTGCAGCGCAGATCGATCCTAGAGATAGAACTCTAGGTTTCTTTCCAGATTAGGGTGCTCACGATTCAATGATGGGATCACTGATTTTCTCTGAATATCAGGTGCGGAAGGTTTAATAACTCTACTGGGCTCTACGGTTGTTGAATCGGATCGATTCAAGGATTTAGAGAAATTTAGGGTTTAGGATTTCACAAGAAGATGGTCGATTTAGGGTTGTAGAATCACGCAAACAAAGATAAAAGAGGTAGATAGAATTGTAGGCTTCACACCCTTGGCTTCGCACCAAACCCTTCTCGGGAAGAAGATTCACTCTTCGTAGAGGCTCATCTCAAGCACACATAAGCAAAAGCTCTTTTCACTCATAATCAATAATCTCCTTAATAGAGTGTTTACAAAGCCTTTATATAGGCTAAGAAAATCCTAAAACGAAATAAAACTTGTACTAAAAGAGTTCTAAAATAATAAAAGACTAAAAAAAAAAAAAAAAAGAAAATTTTCGTCACTGGGCCCACTCGAGCGAGGATTATAACCGCTCGAGCGAGGGCTCGCTCGAGCGAGCTTAAGTGGCTGCTCGAGCGAGGGCTCGCTCGAGTGAGGATTATAACCGCTCGAGCGAGGGTTTGCTGCGGCATTTCTCCTTGCGGTTTCCAGAATATCCTCTCTCGCCTAGTTTTGATTTCCATTCCGCTTCTTCCGACGTCGGTACACGCGAAAAGGTCCATATCCGATGCCTACGATGTCGGCGTCCCCGTCACGCCGGGTCCGGATGGGTTTACCATGGAGTTCTTCCAGTCTTTTTGGGAGGCTATAAAGGGGGAGCTGATGGAGGTTATGTCTGAATTTCATACTTCTGGATTCATTAGCAGGGCTCTAAACTCCACTTTTATCACCCTCATTCCTAAGCGTGATGGAGCGGAGGATATTTCCGACTACCGCTCGATTAGTCTCACAAACTGCCTTTACAAGATTATAGCTAAGGTGCTAGCAAATAGACTGAAGCTGGTGATGAGTAAGATTATCTCGGGTAATCAGGGGGCTTTTGTGTGAGGTAGACAATTAGTGGACCTGGTTGCCGTGGCTCATGAGACCATCCAGTCGGCTCACAACCATCGTTGCCCGACTGCGATTTGGAAGGTGGATATGGAAAAAGCGTATGATCGGGTAAGCTAGGATGGTCTTGATTATATGCTCGTTAGGTTGGGGTTCGGTGTTATCTGGAGGAAATGGATGCGTGGGTGTTACTCTTCGTCGTGGTTTTCGGTTCTAATTAATGACACTCCGATTGGGTATTTTAAGAGCTCTAGGGGTATCCGGCAGGGGGACCCGCTGTCCCCTTTTTTTCAATATACTGGGCGATACGTTATTTGGGCTGATCGTGCGTGCCAGGGAGTGCAATCTTATTACCGGTATCCAGGTTGGAACAAATGGCAGATTCATATCGCACTTACAATACGTAGATGACACGATCTTGGGAAAGCTGATGCTACGGAGTTCAGTGTCTTAGTGGACGTGCTTTCGGTGTATGAGGCGGTATCGGGTCAGTGTATCAATTTTCTCAAATCCGCGATCACGGGAATTGGGGTTGAGGAGTCTGTCTTGGCGGAGCTTGTGTGCACTGTGAGCTGTGGTATTGAGAAGTTGCCTATTAGATATCACGGTCTGCCACTTGGCCTTAGATAACCCATGTTTCACAAATGGCAACCTGTGGTGCAAAGGTTCGAGCAGCAGTTGTCGTCGTGGAAAGGAAAGTTACTGAGTAGTGGGGGTAGGTTGGTTCTTGCTAAGGCGGTCATTTCGTCGATGCCTATCTTCTATATGTCGATGTTTAAGTGTCCGGCGAAGGTTATCAATCGGCTTGAGCAGATCCAACGCTCTTTTTTATGAGAGGGTTCAGGGATGGATAGAAGATATCACCTTGTTAAGTAGGATACTTGTCAATTGCCTGCCGATGGTGGAGGGTTGGGGATTCGCAGTCTGAGACGGACCAATTTGGCGCTTCTTGGGAAATGGTTCTGGAGAGCGGGGAGGGTGGAAGAGAGGGATAGCCTCTGGCACTTGGTGTTGGTCGAGAAATACGGGCAATCCATTGATAGCTGGGGGATCTGCTCTACGACCCACATGGGGACTTTCGCTTGGTGGAGAGGTATTTGTAGCTTGTGGCCGAGTTTTGCTAGAGGATTGCGGTTCAGTTGAGGGTGTGGCACTTGTATCAGGTTTTGGGACGATGTTTGGCTGGATAATAGCACACTTAGGTCCTCCTTCCCGGGTATCTATGCTATTTCTTTGAATCCGGATGGGAGGATTGACGAGTTTGTCTCGCATACTAATGGCGATACGGTATGGGATGCTGCTACCAGAAGGTCTCCGAGGGATAGTGAGATGACCGAGTTCTCCATTCTTATTCAGAAATTATGAGGTGTAGCGGAATTCTAACGTTATGATATGAGGATATGGGCCCCTAGTAGCGATGGTAACTTTAGTGTTAAAAGTTTTTTTAAACTGTTGTTGTGGCGTCCACTTATCACCTTTGAAGGTAAATGGTTGTGGAAACAACATATACCATCGAAAATTAAGTTTTTTGGGTGGACGCTTTGTAAGGAGAGAATCCTTAAGAGAGATCAGCTTATTCGTAGGGGGAAGGATATTACAAATGGCTGCGTCATGTGTTCTGACGCAGCCATTTGGTCTATGAGATTTGGTCTATAGTCTTTAAATCTTTTGGTTTGAGTTGGGTTATGGCGGAAATGCCATATCGACACTTGATGAGCTGGTTATCAGGGATGGTTGAGGGCGGAGTCGGGAGTACTAGAGGACATCCTTGTTCGCCGTTTTTTTGTGTCTATGGCGTGAGAGGAATGAGGATTTTCGAGTATAAATGTAGGCCGGTGGGGATGATCATAAAATCCATTACGAACCTGGTGGGGTTTTGGGTGGCTAGAGGCAGAGAGGGGCATGGTCACTCTCGGTATATTTGGGATCCGGGCTAAGTTGGTCGATATTGTCTGCTGTGCTGAGAGTTGTGTACTTTCCTCTTTTCTTTCTTGTTTTTCCTTTTTTTTGTTCGTTGCTGTATTATTTTTCAGCGTCTTGCTGCGTTTCAATATAATTCCTTTTACCGATCAAAAAAAAAAAAACTTTTGTAGGACATTGAGCAGCAAAATGTCCAAACCCTTGACACTTATAATATTGGGATTGACTACTCTTAGAACCCTCAATTAATTTTCCCTTGCCCTTGTCAACCTGGGAATTCACGGGTTTTGAAGGTTGACCATAGGAATTATTCACCTTCTCAGTGGGGATAATCTGACTTTTAGGATTGGAGGAACTAGAGTGCCGTGCCCGCTGCTCGGGGTTTCTATATCCCTCTCCAACTCTTGCACTCTTGCATAACACTCCTCAAGATCATTCACAGTGTGCGAAATAAGTTCCCTTTAAAAATCCAGGCGAAGGCCCGTCTTAAACCTAGATAGGGCGACTTCTTCAAGTTCCGACACATCGACGCGCAACATATGTTCCTCAAATTTATTGATGTATTCCGAGACTGACATACCTCCCTCGCAGAGAACTTGCCATTGGTCCAAGAGAAGTTGATTATAAGCCAAGGAAACATACTTCTCATGCAAGTCAGCCCAAGTGGCAATGGGATCGCTACCAAGGGTACAAGGACAACATTCCACACCTGCCCAATAAAGCCTTGCCTGACCGTCAAGCTTCATCTTATAGCAAACTGGACCTTACGCTCTTCCGACATCTTATACCAATCAAAGAGGTGTCCATGTCAGATATCCAATCAAGGAATACTTTGGGTTCTCTCTTCCCATCATAGGTTGAATCCTTGATCTTAACAGATTTCAAAATTTTGTCATTCGGATTGGGTTGGGCATCACGTCATGGAGGATCTCTTCTCCAATCGTTATCTATAACATAATCATCCTCACGTGTCCTATTCATATTCTGAACTTGGCCCGACAACGCTTGGTATTAGGTGTTCAGTGTATCGAACTTAGCTTGGACACTTTTTATGAAAGCCTCTATCTGTTCCCAATTCATGGTGATCACATAACAAAATAAAACGCAAAAGAAAACTATATGCAATGAAGGATATGAAACCTAGAATGAACATAAACCCTAGTCCAACCTGTCTCTGATACCAAGTTGATGCAGGACAAACACTAAAACCCTAAGAATGCAAATGGAGGTTGATTTAGATTTATTAAGCATCGACTATTTAATAAAACCTTTCCAAACACATAAAAGTATCCAATAATTTTACTAAGACAATTTGTTTTTTCTTATTTAGCGTCTTTTAGCATATGATTTTCTTGATCTAGAAAAATAAGGTCCTATTAATAGAACTTAGATTTTCACTCTAGTCTAGGGCACCAAACGACTATCAAGATGTTGTTTCTTGACTCCTTGCTAGGGTTTGAATAATTTAAGGTCCAAAGGGTTTAAATCATTCGAAGGAAAACAACGGATTTGAGATCAAAATCCTAACAACAATAACTAAGAGAAAAACTACTTAGGTTTTATGGTCTATCAATAGAAGGAACCACTAAAGAAGTTACCTAACAATAACCAAAAGAGATAGAAGTTCCAAGGCTTCGCACCAAGGAGATAGTTGGCTTCACACCAAACCGCACGCGAAAGAAGAATCACTCTTCGGGTGAAAGAATCACTCTTTCGATTGAAAATGTTTCACAAGTTCTCGAGAAGTCGCATAAAGCAAATCAGTCATTAATTCATCATCAAAAACTTCTTAAATTTTCTTTACGATGCCTTTATATAGGCTAAGAAACCTTAACTAAGCATAAAATTTGAAATAGAAATTCCTAAGCCAAGTAAAACTCTAAAGAACGCAACTTTGGTCTCAAAATTCGTGTAGCCACATAGGTTGGCAAAGCTTTCCGCGTGAACTCGCTCGAGCATATTTGGTTCTTGCTCAAGCGAGATTGACGTCTCGTCCATGCACACCTTTCTGGTTGAACTCGCTCTAGCGAATTTTGTTCCTGCTCAAGCGAGATTGAACATACAACTCTTTTCCTTTCTTTTTCTCGCCTCATAGCTTTGAACCTTCTCTTCCTTCTTTTCCCACATGCATGCCTTCCCTTAATGGGGTCTTCTCACGTGATGCACACGCTCACATGGGTCTACGAAATGCTCCGAAGCTTTGAATCTTCTTCTTGTGCTTTCTATACATTTCTATACATGGTATATTACTTGATGTCCCCATTAGTGGGCTAGACCGAGGATGGCAAGAGTGCGCTCGTCGAATCTCTATGGGGTTCCAGTTTAATCATCTCGGCGGGGGAACTGAGACCAGGAGACGCATTACTCTTCACTTGAAGTATTATCCCGACTGTGACACCACACTCTGCTGCCTCCTCGACGACACTGACCCATGCTTCTCCAAGAGAAAGCCCTCCAAGGGATTCAAGTGAAAATAATATTAAAACACTTGTTGCTGTAAATTGTAGCAATGGTTACGACCACATAGGATGCATCCTGAAAATTAAGAATCGTCATTAATAGATGGAAATGACAGGATTCCTCAACTTCTTTGAGTTGGCATAATTTGTGGCTATAATTATTATTGCATAATATTATTGTTATTTTGTATATGCTTTACTAGCATTTACACCTATGGAGAAATTCCTAAAATTTCCCTTTACCTCTTTAAAATCACAATATTTTTGTCTTTATTCAGAAGTACCATTTAATTCTTCGTAAATAAATATGCTTTACCAATTTAAAAAACAAAAGTGTCTCCTTCAAACCCATATATGCCCATGCACATCGATATCTATATATATATATATATATATATATATATATATATATATATATCTATATATATATATATATATATATATATATATATATATATATGGAAGTCTACGTTCATCCGTTGACAATGACATTTCTAAACTTTTAGTGGGTGCTGTTTCTGACTTTTGTATCCATGCCTGCAAGTTGTAGGTCCTCGCTTACTTACCAAAAAGAAAAGGAATGAATGCAGAAAGAAAAAAGAACTAGGGCTAATGAAAGAAGAAAATGAAAAGAAATATAGAGAGGGATGCACATGTGACTCTAAACCATGTCGAAGTGGAAGTTATTGGGGTTTTAGGAAATTAGGTAATGAGAGAATAGAGACAGGTTAGGTTCTGGTACCCCATCCCAGCATTACCGAATTTGCTATATACCCTTCTCTGAATAGCAATCTGGTTCTTGGTTTGGTTCGCTTTACTACTTTATTTAACTTAAATTTTATAAAATAAGAAAAGGGTGGTAAGAGGAATTGAAGCTGCATCTATTTTTTTTTTTGATCGGTAAAGAAAGGTATATTGAAAACGGCAAGACGCTGAAGGACAATACAAAGACACGATCGAAAAAATATATAATAACGGAAAAGAAAAGAAACAAATACAGGCCCAGCCATGGACAGAACCAGCCCCGACCCCGGCACCCGCAAGCAAGTCAGCTCAGCCAGGATCCCATAACAGATGCTCCACATAATCTCCCCCCTCGCTCGCCACCCATAACCATACAAGGTCTCTCACAGCTCTCATGATCATCCCCACCGGCCTGCTCTGTTGCTAAAAAATTCTCAGGTTCCTCTCCCCCCATATGGACCACAACACCGCAAAGAACGCATCCAATACCCACTGCAATGATCCTCGACCACGGCAGGCTTCCATATAACCCATTGACAGTAGGGAGTGGGAGGGGTAACCCAGGCTATACTAAACGCCTTCAGCACAATGGACCACAATCCCCTAGCCACCTCGCATCACAGAAACAGATGAGACGCGTTCTCCTCGGCCTCGCTATACATGACGCACCAGTTTGGGCTGGCCATCCCCCTCCTCATCAGTTGGTCATAAGTCAGGATCTTCTCGCGGAACAATGTCCACGCAAAGAACCGGATCTTGGGATGAATAGGCTCCTTCCACAAGCTCGCACTAGCGTACCGAAACAGGGGACGTCTAGTGAGCATGCGATAATAGGACCTGACGCTAAAAAGACCATTGATGTTATGAATCCATAGCATCTGATCCAGCCCATGATGGTTCTGTTTAGCTTCGTAGAGCATCCGCAACAGCTTAGCAAACGCAGTTATCCCTCCTCATCCCGTAGGTATCTCCTAGTGACAACATCCCACTGCCCACCACCCTCCGAATCCGAAACGAACTCCTCAATCATACCATGCGGGTTTACCTGGAGATATGATAGATATTTGGGAAGATATCTTTGAGCGGTCGCAGGTCAGCCCAAGCATCCTCCCAGAACCGGATGCGAGAACCATATCCCCAACTAAATCGCAGGCCTCTGGCGAATAGATCCCAGGTGTCGCAAATACCTTTCCACCAACTAGATCCCCCTCTGACCCCCATGATATTTATCCCCCAGCTGTCGGAGGACGCCTCATACTTCTCCACCAGCACGCGATGCCATAGGTTGGCTCTTTCCTCCACCTTCCCAGCTCGCCATAGCCACTTTCCCAACAGAGCTACATTGGTTGCTTGCAGGCTGTGAATGCCCAGCCCACCACACCCCCTCGGTAGCTGGCAAATGTCCCAGTTAACAAGGTGGAAGCGTTTCTCCAGACCCGATCCTTCCCATAAGAAGTCCCGTTGGATTTGTTCAAGGCGCTTGATCACCCTTTTAGGGCACATGAACATCGACATGTAGAAAATTGGCAGCGAAGCAAGGACAGTTTTAACCAACAACAGTCTGCCACCACTATTGAGCAGCTTCCCTTTCCACGAGGATAGTCTTCTCTCGAACCTTTGCACCACCGGATCCCACGCTCTAGCTTTAGGATATCGTAGACCGAGGGGCAGCCCCAGATACTTGATAGGAAACTCTTCCATAGCGCACCCAACAGTTGATGCTAAATCGTCCAACAGGCTCACATCAGTCTCAATACCCGTGATAGAGGATTTGGAGAAATTTATCCTTTGACCCGACACCGCCTCATAAATAGATAAGACCTCGACCATAGTACTAAACTCCGACACATCCGCATTCCCAAACAACATAGTATCATCAACAAATTGGAGGTGTGTTATGTATGTTCCAGAGCTGCCTACCTTGATACCTGAAATTAAATTCAGCTGTTTGGCCTACACCATAAGTCCCGACTGCGCCTCCCCCACAATGTTAAAGAGGAACGAGGATAGGGGATCCCCTTTGTGTAACCCTTTAGAGCTGGAGAAGTAGCCAGCCGAAGTACCATTAACTAGAACCGAGAACCAGGCCGAAGAATAACACCCCCTCATCCATTTCCTCCACGTCGTGCCAAACCCCATTCTGTCCATCAAGTAATCCAGGTAGTCCCAGCTTACCTGGTCATAGGCTTTCTCCATGTCAACCTTCCACAAGGCCGCCGGACGGTGATCCTTGTGTGCCGAGTGTATAGTCTCCTGTGCAACTACCACCACATCAACTAACTATCGACCCCTAACAAAAGCACCGTGGTTCTCAGAAATAATCGTGGGCATCATCGGGATAAGTCTATTCACAAGAACCTTAGAGATGATCTTATATAGACAGATCGTGAGGCTAATAGGTTTAAACTCCGAGATATCCTCCGCCCCATCCCTCTTGGGGATGAGCGTGATAAAAGTGGAATTAAGACTCCGCCCAATGTGACCCGACGCATGGAACTCACGCAGGACTGCCGACAGATCCGCTTTAATGGCATGCCAAAAGAAGCGGGAAAATTCCATAGTGAACCCATCTGGTCCAAGTGCTTTGTTTTTGGCCCCAAAACGAACAACGCACCACACCTCTTCTTCACTGAACGAACATTCCAAGCCTTGTCGTTGCTCCGCATCGATACGGCGAAATGGAACCCCATCCAGCTGGGGGCGAGGAAAGCCGTCATCCTGATACAGCTCCTTGTAAAATGCCACAATATTCTCCCGAATCAGGCTCTGGTCCGAGTAGCTCATCCCCCCCACCGAAATGGTACCGATGTAGTTCAATTTATTCCTCGCATTGGCCACGCCATGGAAATATTTGGTATTGGCATCGCCCTCATGGAGCCATCTAACCTTAGCCTTTTGTTTCCAACTTATCTCCTTGGCCAAGCAGACACTGCCGAATTCCGCCTTCTTTCGAAATCTGTCCTCCCGTTCAACATCCGGTAACTGTCTAGTCTCTTCCAGATCGTCCAATACTTGCAACCCCGCAAGAATAGCCTCTTTCTTGATCAGAAACCTGCCATACACCTCCTTGTTCCAAACTTTGGACTTGGCTTTAACCCGCTGAAGCTTGGAGATAAAGATAAAGATGGCGGAGCCTGCAGGCGTCGGTTTATCCCACCACCCCGGAACCAGCCACTGAAAATTTCTATCCCGCAGACACATATTTTCAAAGCGGAAAGGGCTGGGACCAGTATCACGCTTATCACAAAGCACAATAACAGGTCGGTGATCCGAGACGGCCTGAGCCATACATTCTAACCTCGCATCCGGGAAAGTATCCATCCATTCGACATTGCAAAGAAGCGGTCAAGTCTACACAAAGTCGGGACAGATTGCATACTAAACTAGGTGAACTTTGCTTCGGTGAGTGGGACGCCAAGCAGTTCCCAGTCTGCAATAAAAGTATTGAAACTGCGCATAACCGCGACATCAGGTGGCCCTCCCTGTTTCTTGATAGCATTAAAGTCGCCTCCCATGCAAAGAGGCAGGTCCCATCTAGCCGCAATAGCCGTCAACTCAAACCAAAAGTCAGGCTGTTCTTGATCAGCAGTAGGTCTGTAAATCCCGACAAACATCCATACCTTCCCCGAATCCTTGTTGCGCAGCACCACCGACGCCGAGAACAGGCTCACCTCTTCCTCCAATTTGTCAAACAACCTACTGTTCCAGGCGACGAGGATACCGCTCGACGCACCCGCGGAATCAACACCCGTCCATCCCCAATGAGTACCACCTAGAACCGACCCCACCTTTCTGCAATCACAGCTGCCCCATTTGGTTTCTTGGAGTGTGATAACGTCTGGCTTAACGGTGCTGATGAGACGCTTAACTCCAGCCCGTTTGCTCAAATCGCACAACCCCCTAACATTCCATGGCAGCATCTTCATAGAAAATCAAGTCAGATCCCACCCAAAGTCCTAAGACCAGACCTAAACCCCTCCCGGACCACTCCCATCCGACATGCCCCATTGTAATCTGGCAAGCTCACGAGCACCCCTTCGCCGTTTGAACTTGTTTTGTTTATGACCGCTTAGGATGGAGCGAAAGACCTTCCAGAGGTCATTGTCTGACCCTTTGAAAGACATCCCTAAATCGCGTCCGACCCGAATGAGGCGATCGATGTCGGCCGCCAATCGTTGCTCCCCCTGTTCCCCTTGAAATTCGAGACTAAGATTCTAATCAGAATCGTCCCCAACACTTCCACCACTACTGCTCCGCTCTTCCATCAGGAAGCCCCCAATTTCTGCCCCCAAGTTTGCCAGAGTCGTGGTATCAACCGTACGATAAACTCCCACCTCCCATTTGTTCATGTTCCCCTCCAATTCTTGATTAGGATAGCATACCGGAATAGCAGAGCCAGGACTCAAAGCTCTAATTCCATTCCTCTGATCCACAGAACTCCCCCTCCCAGTCCCATTTAAATCAGACCCCTCCCAGTCCCATTTAAATCAGACTGGGTCTCGATGGGCCATAGGCTCAGACCCGTCGTAATTGGATCAGCTGACACCTGGGCCATCAAAGGCGAGGACCCAGAGCACATCAGCACCGACAACCCACATGGGTCATAATTTACGCACCTTAGACCCGCCAGGTGACTTCCACTATCACTCTTCCACGTGCATAAGACGTCGGTTGCCCCCCTCATGTGACCCAACCAAGTTAAATCCCCGAAGTCAACACAGACTCCATCCGACACCCCACTTCCAGAAGACTCCGAAGCTGCACCACATGTCAGCATCCTAGCAAGTCAACGTCTGCGCCATCCTATAAAGGCTTTTCCTCTTCGGTGATAAACCCTAAGGCCCCTTTTAGCACCTGCAAATTTGAGCCCGATAGAGGAGATCGAAGCTTCTATCGCCATCAAATCCTAGGTACAACGACACACCTTGTACCTTTGCTTTGAAAAGTTCCCATCCTTACCAACCCCCGTACGAGGCAGGTGTACTTGGTCGGCGTCGAAAAACGAGGAAATCCCCACAGTAGGATGCTTCAACGGTGAAAGATCAAGGTTTGGGGCGTGGTGGGCCTCAAGCCCCGTGAAGGTGAACATCGCCGGAGTGTCGTTAACGGCAATCGGTGGTGGCAAGCCTTACGATAGACCCTCTGGCAACCCTAGCTCCACCTTATCCAGTCCTTCAACACCCGCCATCCATCCATCAGCCAACCATGACACAGAACTCTCTGGAACCACCTCCCCTTCTTCTAGGTCCTCCGGCACCACAGAAACCCCGAGTGGAAAACGATGAGGCAAACATCCACTCGTGGCCGAGGGCGTGAGGAAGAACATCGGCGCTGTAGAAGACCCTACCTTGAGATCACCGCAGAAGCCTTCTCCGCCGCCCTGCAAGCCCAAAGGCAAGCTCGAGAACGAGCACGGCCTTGGATGGAACGTCGAGACCGAGGCACTCCCTGCGGCCGATCCATCCTGTGAGGTCTGTCTCGGTTGCAACATGGGCCCTGGTTCCCTGTGCCGGAGTGGTTCGATCTCCGACGAGACTTCTTCTGTGGTACCACCGAGTACGTGTATGTCGGGAAATTGGACCTCTCGGATTCTTGATGCGTCTGAGCCGGAAGGAGAACCCGCTCCACGAGTTCCACTTCTACGAAGATAGTGAATTCCTGGCCGTTGAGGCAGAGCTAGCACGCTCTAGGAATGTTCTCCCAATCGATGGTTCTGACCAAGACACGGACATACGGTGTCTTCCACACGTCCTCGGTACTTCGATCAATGAGGATGCATCCCCCACACTTATCAGCAACCCCCTGGAGGACCTCAGTGGTCCAGGCCTGGAGGGGGAGACCAAATAGTCGGATCCAAATGCCCCCCATGAAGCGGTGAACTTGCAAGAGATTGGCGTCTGGCCCCCAATGAGTACACGAGACAGGTTTGCCATCAATGGTGGTCACCTTTTTGGCGAGGATCTCATTGGCCGTTTGGCTCGACGGACACCTCAAGAGGAATTTTGTATCGGATAAAAACGAAACCATCGGTCTGTTAAGAAGGCTCCATTGCTGTAGCCAGCTGTTAATATGCCCCAACTGTAAAGTGTCCTTGACGAAATGAATGATAAGCCAGTAGTCTTTGATGTTGTTAGCTACCGAATTAAAAGCAGAGTCACGAAAAGAGAGGGGACTCCCCCCCCTCCCCTCCTCTAAACCTGGAGGACAACGATGCATACACAAGGGTCTCCCACGGGAATCAGCAATAGACCACCCTTGCACTAAATCCCTTACCTGTTCATCGTTAACGATAGCCTGATGCCTCGTAGAAACCGGCCCTTGATCCTCCCGGGCACCTTTGATCAACTTCCCCTGAGCTCGCTCAGAGGTGCACCCCCTCCGATGGCACCGGGCTCTCCATTTGAAGTTAATATTCCGACAACGAGAGCAAACCCAATCCCCCTGCCGCAAGACAATAGTCCTCATCAGATCCAAGTTGCTATTAGACTAGTATATTCATTTTTTATAATTCAAAAAACTTGAAGCTGCATCTATTTTTTGTCAAATATTTTATAGCCAAATACTTGAAGCTGCATCTATTTTATAGCCTGTTTGTTAAATATTTACTTGACAAAAAATAGATGCAGCAAACAGGCTATAAAGAGTTTATCTTGTTAGTAATTTTTTATAAGTTCTCATTTTGGCTGGTATTTTGTATTGCTTTACTGCTTAACTAATTAGACGGGAACTTCCAATATACGTGAAATTCAAATGATGCTTGATTTTATTATTCCATGGTTCAATTGATTTGATTTTTTTATTCATTGTGTTCTGACATTGTTCAATTTTCTGCAGGCTTATATTGAAGCTGAAAACATGAGGCTGGAGCAAGAGCCTTGTCATTTCTGGGCAAAGGAAATAATTATTAGAATAGAATATAAATACTGTCCAAATCTTACCATAATAGACACACCAGGTCTTATCGCCCCTGCCCCAGGTCGGAAAAATAGGATTTTGCAGGTGTGTTACGAACAAGTTTTGTCTAGTTAATTATATATATCACCACAATTTGTTGAGCCATTTAATATTCTTTCCTTTTCTATTAAGATGGAAAGTTTGGTAGTTTGTCTGGCTCTCAAATATTCTATATCTTAATAAAATGCTTATCCTTTATATATATAAGACTTGCCTTTTTTGTTCCCAAGTGTTTATGGAAACTCCTGTAGTTGTGCAGCTTGGTGAAACGATCCACTTGACATGAGAGTTGATTTTAGATAAGGAATTATTTGCATTTGTGGGAATCTCTATTCTCTTCCATGTCCTTTAAATGTGCATTTGTTTCTGGAATCAAGATCTTCAAGAAGATAAATTCATTGGTCTGCTTGCATCTCTGATCATTTCCGTATTCCAAAATTTAATTCTTTCAACAGAAAATAGGAATAGATTATGGCATTTGCTTGAGAAAATTTTGATCTGCAGGCCCGTAGTTGATAGGTGTTGGATACAATTTATTGATGCCAATTTCATGTGGTTCAAATTTACCTCGACTCCCAACTCATTACTTTTGCGAAGGATATAGTAGTATGGTGAACCCCTTAACTGTTTTCTACCACCAATCCATTGTAATAACCACTTTAAGCTATATTTGTTTCTCTTCTTATCACATCATGTGATGTTCCCAAATTTAAAAACTAAAACGCTGAAAACATGGTAAAAGAAATAATACCCATGTAGGGTTTATGGGAGAAAAAGAGATGGAGAAGAAGAGGAGGGGGAGAGGGGAGAGAGAGAGAGCCTAAAGAGAATACATTTCTATTAATTTTTTATTTTTTTTTCAAAGTAACATGAGATGTGCTCCTTATATAGAGGAGCAACCCCAATTATTTAAGGACACACCACAAACACTAATAACACTCATTTACTTACATATGGACTCTACACACGACACTAACACTATTACTTCCTACACACTATATATATAATTACTATCTCCAACACCCAACACTTCGCTACAGAGGTCAATAGACTCAATACCCATATCACACTTGTCGATACAGACATATGCTTCAAACATATTGATACGCATTGTGACACCTAAGAAAGTAATTTAGCAGTGTCCCCTGATTTTTTATATTTTTGACATGCCAAGGTGAAGTGTAACCAGATGACACTGCATAATGTAGTTGGACTTGCCATTTATTATAAAACAATGTTTCTTCTTCTTTTTCTTAATTGTATACTACAAATATTGAACATGTTATCTAGGCATTGGATTGAGCAAGGGAGAGTTCTCATCTTTTTGTTTTTTATTTTTTGTTAATTTTAGGATAATAATAACTAGGTTTGTCAACAAACCAGATATTTTTCAGAATAAAAGTGAGGCTTGAGCCCGACATCCGATCCGAATAAACTCCTCGGTACTAATCGGGCCAAAACTTGGGGCGGGCGGGCCTTTTGTGATTTTTGCCTTACAATTTTTTCCATTCGGGGCAGTGATAATCCCTGTCCGGTACTAATTGGGCCAGAACTCGGGCCGGGCAAGCATTTTATGAGTTTTGCCTAGGGAGAGAGAGAGAGAGAGAGAGAGAGAGAGAGAGAGAGAGAGAGGCTGGGAGAGAAAAAAAGCAGAGAGAGAGGGCTGGGTTGGGAATGAGATTGGGAGCATGGGAGAGAGAGAGAGAGAGAGAGAGAGAGAGAGAGAGAGAGAGAGAGAAAAGCTAGGAAAGAGAGGGAAGTAGGGAGAGAGACGCCGGGAGAGAGAGGGTTGCGCCTGCGCAGGCACTTGGAATGGCTGTTTGGGAGTTGGGGTTGCGTATGACACAAGGAGTTTGGGGGAGAGGGAGAGAGAGAGAGAGAGAGAGAGAGAGAGAGAGAGAGAGAGAGAGAAGCCTGTGCCGTTGCGGAGGGGCGACGATGAGAGATCGTTGATGAATTGAGAAAAAACCCGAAGTTTCTCTTATATAGGGTAGTAAAGAGAGGGGAAATTACGAATTTACACCCCTTATTAATCTATTGAACGGTAATAAGAGGGCTAAAATTGTAACTATGAATGGGCCGGGCTTACACGCCCGATAATTTTAACAAATATAACGGCGCGCTTATTTTACACATCAAAGCCTGAACCCGAAACCGTTTATATTCGGGCTTAGCCCAACCCAACCCGTTTACAAAAAACTTATAAGTTCCATCCTGGCCGGGCCGGGCCCGGACCTGCCCCGTTGACAGCCCTAATAATAACCCTATAAAAAGTTTTAAGTAAAAATTTCCTTTCCTTCAAGTATTGTGGTATTTTCGACTTTATGTTAGCTAAAAACAAAAAGGGTAGATGCATCGAAAATTGGTGGTGGGTTTAAGGGAGCAACTACTTGTATGGAGAAGATGTGTTAGTGAGTAACACTAGTTACACTAGTAAGAGGAGTGCATAGTGGGTTTTTAGTCCCACATTGGGTAGAAATGTAATAGGTCTTTGTGTGGCCCTCTATATAAAGGGTATCTCTCTTATAATCGCCTTAAATAGCAGCAGTGTAGTCTTTTAGTGTCTACTCTCTCCTCCTCCTCCTCCTCCTCCTTCTCCCTCTCTCTGATAAACCCTTAATGAGTATTTCTCCTCTTTAGTTATTAGCTTCTTTATTTCTACATGGTATCAGAGTGGGTCGATCCCATGTGTCTTATCTGAGGGTTTCGTCTAACGTATGCTCTGCACCTCGCCACTTTGTTGGATCTATGTGCATCAGAAATGAAGGTATAGAACAACATGGTTTTCATGCACGAGTTCTTTGAATCATGTCTTGCGAGTTTTGGTTTGGTATTATGAAAGACATACAAGTTCTCTTGGAAGTCATCTACTCTGTTTCTGGTTTGGACTTCAGCTTCTCTTCCCTTTATTATTCTAGATCTCTTAGATCTCTGAATCTGATGTTTGGGCACTGTTCTTTTTATTTATCTGCTGGAATGATTAGAAATTTATATGGTTTATGGCTGCTGGGGTGTGAGTTGGTCATTGATTTGTTGAATGAAGGGTTAAACCCAATTCTAAACATATCATAAACGCTGTATAACGATAGTTCTTTATCTTTTTTCTATTGCTGCATCTATTAAGGAAAGAATAGATGAAGGTACTGATATGATTTTTGGTAGGGAGGATGGAGCTTTGGCGTGTGGGATAGTGCCTTTTGGTAAAAAAATTGTGTTTACATTTTTACATATTCCTGCACACTAGCTGTTTGTGGAAATGTTTGAGAACCTATCAAAGATAATTTTGGAAATATTATTTTGGATCGGATGGTGTTTGTGCTGCTGGAACTGTTTATTTTACTGCCTTGAGATACGTATTGTTTCTACCTCGTGACCCGTGAAATCTTGAGATAAGTGCTGTCTGTGGAGATATTTGATGAAGAGATACTTGAAGATCCTTGTTTTGGCTGAGGACACATGAAGAGATATTTTGGCTGAGGTTTTCTGTTATATGAATGAAGATTTGTGGTATGTTTGATGTATATTTTCTATGAGATATTGTTGCTTATGGAGACTGCATGATAGATGTTCATGAAAATGTCTGTTTGAAGGTTGATAGTGTTAATGCTGCTGGTGCTACTGTTGCCTCGAGATATGTTAAGACCAATGTTCTATGTTGCTCACTCTCTATTGGACTGCTTCAATCTCTTCCACCTCTTCTATTTTGTGTAATGCTGATGTATGTTTATGTGGTGGTTTTAACCCATACTCTTTTGCTACCTGTTGTCACTCCTACACTGATTATGAGTGGCTTCTTTGCTGTTGTTTAATACAACCATTTTATCTGCCTTATGGCCTTCTGTTGCTACTATAAAAAGTAGCTCTTTATTTACCTTATGGTCTCCCTTGTTTTTGCCCTATCAATGTAAAGGGGAGGTGGTTCAGGAGCTCTCTTTTTTATCATTGGCTAGTTGAGCATCGATGATTACTCAACTTGAGGGGGAGTGTTAGAGATTTAATGTATGGAGAATATGTGTTAGATACTAGTAAGAGGTGCATAGTGGGTTTTTAGTCTCACATTGGGTAGAAGTGTGATAGGTCTTTATGTAGCCCTCTACATAAAGGGCATCTCTCTTATAACGCAAATCACCTTGAATAGCAACAATGTAGTCTTTTAGTGTCTACTCTCTCCTTCCTCTCTCTAATAAACTCTAAATGGGTATTTCTCCTCTTTAGTTATTAGCTTCTTTATTTCTACATGGTATCAAAGCGGGTCGATCCCATGCGTCTTATCTGCGTGCTTCGTCTAACGTATGCTCTGCACCTCGCCACTTTGTCGGATCTATGTGCATCAGAAATGATGGTATTGAACAACATGGTTTTCATGTAGGAGTTCTTTGAATCATGTCTTGTGAGTTTTGGTTTAGTAATGTGAAAGATATACAAGTTCTCGTGGAAGTCATCTACTGTGTTTCTGGTTTGGGCTTTGAGCTTCTCTTCCCTTTATTATTCTAGATCTCTTAGATCTCTGAATCTGATGTTTGGGCACTGTTCTTTTTATTTATCTGCTGTAATGATTAGAAATTTATATGGTTTATGGCTGCTGTGGTGTGAGTTGGTCATTGATTTGTTGAATGAAGGGTTTAACCCAATTCTAAACATATCATAAACGTTGTATAACGGTAGTTCTTTATCTTTTTTCTATTACTGCATCTATTAAGGAAAGAATAGATGAAGGTACTGATATGATTTTTGGTAGGGAGGATGGAGCTTTGGCGTGTGGGATAGTGCCTTGTGCTAAAAAATTTGTATTTACAATTTTACATATTCCTGCACACTAGCTGTTTGTGGAAATGTTTGAGAACCTATCAAAGATAATTTTGGAAATATTATTTTGGATCAGATGGTGTTTGTGCTGCTGGAACTGTTTATTTTACTGCCTTGAGATACGTATTGTTTCTACCTCGTGATCCGCGAAATCTTGAGATAGGTGCTGTCTGTGGAGATATTTTATGAAGAGATGCTTGAAGGTCCTTGTTTTGGTTGAGGATACATGAAGAGATATTTTGTCTGAGGTTTTCTGTTATATGGATTAAGATTTGTGGCATGTTTGATGTATATTTTCTATGAGATATTGTCACTTATGGAGACTGCATGATAGTTGTTCATGAAAATGTCTATTTGAAGGTTGATAGTGTTAACGTTGCTGGTGCTACTGTTGCCTCGAGATATGTGAAGACCAATATTCTATGGTGATCACTCTCTATTGGACTGCTTCAATCTCTTCCACCTCTTCTATTTTGTGTAATGCTGATGTATGTTTTTGTGGTAGTTTTAACCCGTACTCTTTTGCTACCTGCTGTCACTCCTACACTGATGATGAGTGGCTTCTTTGCTGTTGTTAAATGCAACCATTTATCCACCATATGTCCTGTTACTACGATAAAAAGTAGCTCTTTATTGACCTTATGGTCTCCCTTGTTTTTTCCCTATCAATGTAAAGGGAAGATGGTTCAGGAGCTCTATTTTTATCATTGGCTAGGTGAGCATCGATGATGCTCAACGTGAGGGGGAGTGTTAGAGATGTAATGTATGGAGAAGATGTGTTTAGATACTAGTAAGAGGTGCATAGTGGGTTTTTAGTCCCACATTAGGTAGAAGAGGTCTTTATGTAGCCCTCTATATAAAGGGCATCTCTCTTATAACACAAATTACCTTGAGTAGCAACAATGTAGTCTTTTAGTGTCTACTCTCTCATTCTCCCTCTTTCTAATAAACCCTAAATGGGCATTTCTCCTTTTTAGTTATTGGCTTCTTTATTTCTACAACTTGCACACAAGATATGTGTCTTGGCACATAGTTTAAAAAGAAAGATGATATTTTTGGGACCTGTGCCACGTAGAACACCACCTAAGCTGTCTGATTTGAAGACCATGATGTAAAGATCCTTGGTGCCAAAGATTGGCATGAAACATGATCTCTTTTACCTGATTCAAAAGATACTTGGTGCCAAAGATTGGCATGAAACACAATCTCTATCGTTTGATTCAACACAGTCAAACCCAAACTAGGACTCCATGAATGCACAACAAATTTGATCTGACAATCAGACTAGTAGCAATAACTCATTCATTGGCTAACTGGTCAACCCATAGATTGCCTTCTTCATGTATGTGGGGGGTACATTTAAAATTTTCCAAACCTTGTAGACTTTGGTTCATCTCTTTTAACATAGTTACGAACTTCCAACGGGATTGAGTGATGGAAAAACTAAGAAAGCATATTACTAAAAACCCTTCAGAGTTTAGTAGCATAAACATTGATAACTAGGTCAACACCGTCCAAGTAGCATGCCTTATTGTCAATTGCAGTGGCTCTCCCAATCGGTCTCGAAAACATTAGCCCAAGCCTGGCCCATGGTAAGTTAGGCCCAACAGGCAAACAATGGAGCAAAAGTGTTAGCTTATGCCTGACACTTGGTATGCTAGGGCTGGTAGCCCAACTAAGCCCATTTCCATGAGAAAGAATCGACATTACACCATCCCTTGGTTAACAAGTTAATGC
Source organism: Chloranthus sessilifolius (assembly GCA_021018995.1). NCBI lineage: Eukaryota > Viridiplantae > Streptophyta > Magnoliopsida > Chloranthales > Chloranthaceae > Chloranthus > Chloranthus sessilifolius. The sequence goes on along the minus strand of CM037591.1, from coordinate 17,656,027 downwards.
GGTATCTAGAGACACATGGCTTCCTTGTGAATTTTGTGGGTAATTTGGTTAAGTATTTTGTTTGTTTTTATAGCGCGTTAGTTTAAATTAATTAGACATAAATTTATATTTTAGATATTGAATACGAGTTAAACTGATAAAAATTCACGTGTAGTAGGATTCTTTATTTTAAGTAGGAGTCAGATTTATATTTAGATTAGGATAGTTGCTTTGATTGAAAGTTGGATTTTTAAGATGCGTAAAACATAACCATAGGGGATGTCACAAAACAATAAAAAAATAAAGCCATAGGGGATGTCTACATGCTTGATTGAAATATTGAATTGTTCTTTGTTTTTCAAGATTTTAAGCTTCACTCTTTTATCTTTTCTTTAGTTACTTTCTACATAGATTTTGTGAATTCCTGGCTTTGGTAGTAATTGTTTACATGATTTTCTCTCTTTCGAAAATTATTTTTATATAACTTATAATTTTTAAAATTTTTATTCTCTTATTTTTTGCTGTCTCATTTGAGATTCAGCGTGGCTGCTTAGTACATGAGTGACTTGGCTAGTAGGATTCCTCCAAGACCTCTATGGTCTAAGCCAAGCTCGATATTTTACTACTTCTTAGAATGGAGACAGATCATAACTTAAGGTATTTTTTTTGGTATAAATAGAGTGCCAACTTCAATGAAAGGACAAAAAGGCCCTCCACTTGTTGAGAATAATCATTACCCAGGAATAATAATATATCGCCCATTGAGATTGATATCCCCTCATCCGTACATCATACTTGGGTTCATGACAACTCAAAAGTCAACCTGTAATGGTGGCATCTGTTTCCAAATCATGTTACATTCTGCTATGCTATGCATATTGTTGTAATATTTTAAAAATTTAGAAAAGGCTCTTTGGTTTAGTCCCACATCGGTTGGGGGTTTGAAGCCACTAAGTATATTAATGACTTTGTTGGTTCAAGGCTTGTAGCCTTCTGACAGGGACGCCGATATCGTAGACATCGGATATGAACCTTTTCGCATGTACCGACGGCGGAAGAAGCGGAACGGACATTAGAACTAGGCGAAAGAGGCAAAAGATGAAATAAAGATGAAATTGGAGGAACACAACAAATTCGATCGATCGAACTTTGCAAGGAAAACACATGTTCAGGAGTATATAATTCGATCGATCGAATTATATACTTGATCGCTCGAATTTCCATTCGATTGATCGAGTTTCAATTTCGATCGATCGAATTTCAGCGACGAAGTATTGACATATGTTTTTCGATCGATCAAGTTTCACTTTTGATCGATCAAATTTAAATTTTGATCGATCGAACTTCACTTTCGATCGATCGAAATTGCGCAGTTTTTTTATTTTTTATTATTTTATTTTGGTATTTTAATTTCGAACTTAATTTTCAGGGGCATTCTTGTCCTTTTGGTATTTGTTTAGGGTTTTATTTTTGTTGGAAAGGACTCCTATATAAGGTCCTTAAGATAAACAATGTAATTAGTTACTGATTATTAAATGAATGAGCTTTTGCTTTTGGAACTTGAGATGAGTTTCTCCGAAGAGTGATTCTTCTTCCCGAGAAGGGTTTGGTGTGAAGCCCACAATCTATCCTTACTGTTTATCCTTTTAATCGATCTTCCCTGCTTAATTCAAACAACCCAAATTGCCATCTCCCATCCAAATACCCGACTCCCAAAACCCTAGCTTTTCCCTCATCCATTGATTCGACTCGATCCCGTAAACCATAGAAGGACCAGAGATTCCATCATTGAATTGTGAGTGCCCTAATCTGGGAAAACCTAGAATTCTATCTCTAGGAACGATTCGCGCTGCAACTTAACGGATCAGCGCAAAGGCTGAACCCTACTCAAATCGAACTTGATCTTTTCACATGGAGTACTACGAACGACTAAGGTATTCATTATATTTTGAGAGTTTTATTGTTTAATGTAATTCAATTTAATTTCGGCAAACAATCAATCATTGCATTCACGTAGTTTAGGGTATTGCCCTGTGTCACCTTCATACAGGGTTCCACGTTTTCGGTTCTTCCCCCACTATGCACTTTGAACCATGGTAGTCAAGGTGACGCCATGGCAAATGACGATAGAATTCGTCATATGAACAGAAATGACGGGAATGGTGAAATGGCAACGCCATGGTGACGCCATAGCTGAATGGCGTCATGACGTCGCTATGGGCGCTATTTATAAAAGTGATATAATAGCTTATATTATAATAAGTAATATAATAATAAATGATAATACTTGTAAATTACCTTATAAGTTACAATACTTATAACTCATACTTCATAAGTTATAGTTATAACTTATATTTGATAAGGTATCACTTATATATATATATATAAGAGTTTTTTAGGGTTTGGAGACAAAATTTCCTCTTTGTCATCCTCTAACTCTCTTACACAGCTCTTCCCTTCCACATCTCTCTTTATCTTGTGTCCATCTCACGCAGTCCCCCCCAAAAAATTATAGGTACGCTATTTTTTTGATTCTCTATCGTCTATCTCTCAGCCCCTTTCTTGCTCGCAACCCCTTTCTCTCTCGCAATCTCAGTCCCTTTCTCTCGCGGCCCCCTTTTTTTTATATCAGTAATGGAAATTATATTGATAACCAGCAAGGCGCTGAAAAGATCAATACAACAAAGTGACCAAAAAAAGCAAAAAAAGTACAAAGAGAAACAAAATCTCCCCCCCCCCCCCCCGATTAGCTTAGCCAGGATCCCATGTGGAGGAGTCGCCTCTACATGCATCTCCGCCTCTAGTTCCCCAAAACGACACCAGGTCTTTGACCGACTTCATGATCATCCCCAACGGACTACTTTTATTCTAGAAGATCCGCTTATTTCTCTCGCACCATATACACCAATAGACTGCAAATAGGGCTGCCATCCAGTAGTCCCCTAGCTGACCTTCCAATTTAACGGACGACCATATCAGGAATTGAAGGTAAGGCGTTGCTAGCGTAACCCAACTCATACCAAAGGATTTTATGACGACGCTCCAAATCTCATACGCCACCTTGCATTGTAGAAAGAGATGCGAAGCGGTCTCCTCCCCATTGGTACACATCGTGCAGTGATTGGGGATATCCTTCCCCCTCCGAATAAGTTGGTCCAACGTTAGAATTTTCTCTTTGAATAGAGTCCACGTAAAGAACTTAATTTTGAATGGAATGGCAGCCTTCCACAGCTTAGCACCTTAGAATTTGATCAGCGGGCGGCTCGAAAGCATCCTGTAGTAGGATTTGACGTTGAAGTTTCCATCTCTGCTCGGGATCCATATTCGCTGGTCTTGATAGTAAGGGTGCCGCTGCACCTCGTAGAGCTTGTGGAGCATATTCGCGAACTAGGCCACCTCTTCATCCCTTAGAAACCTTTTGGTGGTGACTTCTCATAGTTTGCCTCCGTGAGTTTCAGATACAAAATCCTCGATCATCCCTAGGGGTTCAAGGATATGGCGTAGATATCTGGGAAAGAGGACTTGAGAGACTCACCTTCCACCCAAGCGTCTTCCCAGAATCGAATACGGGTGCCACAACCCGAGATGAACCGCTGTCCTCTAGAATGGAGAGCTCATGTGTTGCAAATATTTCTCCACCAAGCTGAAGTACCTTTGTGAGTTGTGGTGCAGATACCCCAATTACCAGTGGACTGCCCGTACTTTTCTATCATCACCACACGCCAAAGACTATCCCTTTCCTCCACCTTCCCCGCTTGCCAGAACCATTTTCCAAGAAGTGCGATGTTGGTCCACCGCAAGTTGCGAATGTCAGGCCACCACAACTGACCGACAGCTGCCAAGAGTCCCAATTAACTAGGTGGTATCGTTTGTCCGAGCCCGACCCCTCCAACATAATATTCCGTCGGATTTGCTCTAGACGGTTAATGACTCCTATTGGACATTTGAACATCGACATGTAGAAGATGAGTAGCGACGATAAGACCGCTTTAACTAGCACGAGTCAACCTCCACTACTGAGGAGTTTACCTTTCCATGAAGACATCCTTTGTTCAAACCTTTGAATAACCGGTTCCCATGCTCTGGCTGTAGGATGTCTGAGGCCGAGAGGCAGTCCCAGGTATTTGATTGGAAGTTTCTCGATCATGCAATTCACCGTTTGCGCTAATTCTGCCATCCTAAGGTCATCGGTACCAATACCCGTGATAGCGAACTTGTGAAGGTTGATGCGCTGTCCCGAAATGGCCCCATGCACCGAAAGCACCTCAACCAATGATCGGAACTCTGCAACGTCGGCATTCCCGAAAATTATGGTATCATTCGCGTATTGCAGATGTGAGATGTATCGACCTTGAGTTCCCACCTGAATTCCAGTTATGAGATTCAGCTGCCGTACCCTCGCAACCCCTTCTTTCACAGCCCCTCTCTCTCTTTCAACGCTGTACATCTCTCAGCCCCTTTTCTCTCTCTCTCTCAGTTGGCTATTTTTTATTATTATTATACCTTCGCAAGCTCAATTTCTTCGCCTCCGCAATCCCTAAACTTTTTTTATAGGTTTCTTGCAACCTCTATCATGAATTGAGCAATGGCCGACACTCCAATATGTGTCGCTATGTACTTCAATATTTCATATCTTTTAATCTTTCTATATTGATTGATATTTCATATTATATTTTATTTATACTTGCTCATGTTGCGATTTTATTGATGTTTCATATCATAAATAGTTTTCTCTCTCTATTTATTACTTTTTATTTATGCCTGATTAATTAGTTGAGTTTTTTTGTCCTTTATAAAAATATAAAAACAAAAAAATAGATATTAATATTAATATATAAAAATAAAAATTATAAAAAAATAAAAAAAAGTAAATGGCCATGCCGCCTTAACTATCTTGCTTTGAACCACACTATACTAAAACACACATACGCGGGCACGCCACGCCGCGCCATGCCGGGTCGAGCTCGGGCACGTGTACGTGTGCGCACACAACGATTATTTTCTTTTGGACAAGATTCATTTCGTTTCGGTAACCGATTCATAACGGGAATATTGTCAGTTGCCGAATGTTGTTATAAAACCATTGTCTATCTGAAAAGATACAACGGATACGTGTTGGATTCAGACATGATCGTTTAAGGATATTTTCAGCCGTTGATTTGTGATTGTCCATCTAAGACCGTAGGTCAACAGATGCGTTGGTTACAATTCAAGTCTTTATCTAGACCCCTTCTTAACCGAGAAAATACATGTCTTTCTTTTCGCTTTTACACACCATTTTACTAAGCATATATTGAGATAAGAGTGTTCTGGACAGTGTTTCAACACAGCAAGTTGTACACTACCAATCTAGTTTGATTGTGATCGTTGTATCCTGGGATCATGTTTACTGGGCTTGATTGCTGATCACTGTGTGGGGACGAACAGTGATTTAAAGACGGTGTCTATTACACGTCTCGATCACAGTCAACGATCCATCGCCATATCCATTTGATTTTTTGTTTTTCTCCGCACCCATTACAACAATTTTAAATCACTGTTTTTTGTCCGAATGGCTTCAACTTCAAACCAAAATCAGATAAATCAGATCAGCCACTCACTTCCTCGTCTCAAAAGTTTCGATGGTACAAATTTGAGACGCTAGCAACAAAAACTTCATTTTCTATTGATGACACTTAAAGTCGCTCATGTGCTCATCACCGAGTTCCCCGTTGTCACACCAACTTCAACCGCTGCTGAGATTCAAACGAAAGAGAAATGGGAGGCTGATGATTACTCATGTCGCAGTCACATTCTGAACTCGCTCGCAGACACACTAATTGATGTGTACCAGTCTATCAAAACGGCCAAAGAATTATGGGACGCTCTAGGGAAGAAGTACGGAACCGAGGTTGCGGGTTATCAAGCATACATTGTAAGTCAAAGTTTTAATTTTCATATGGTTGATGGAAAGCCTATACTCGATCAAGTTCGCGAGTTTCAGGTTATCATTAACAACGTGATTGCCGAAGGATCAAAGTTTGATGAATGGTTTCTTGTTGGTGTGGTAACTGCTAAATTACCACCATTGTGGAAGGATTATAGAGATATCCTTAAACACAATAATACGATGGTGACGATGGAAGATCTCTTCCAACATCTTCGCATTGAAGAAGTAAAACGGAGGAACAAGGCGAACATATTTTCAAGGCACATCTTATTGAAACTAATGATACCGGAAAAAAGTTTCATGACAAAAATTGAAAGGCCAAGAGTTATCCAAATCAAGACAAGAACACCAAGAAGAAACCAAAGAAAGGGTCTTGTTACCATTGTGGTAAAGCAGGGCATTTTAAGAATGATTCCAGGCACTTTTACAAGACTCAAGCAAATCTGGTTGAAAGCAATGACAAGGATTTTATTGCGGTTCTTTCCGAAATCAACATGGTGGGGGATGATAGATGTTGTAATGGGTGTGGAGAAAAACCAAAAATCAGATGGATATGGCAATGGATCATTGACCGTGATCAAGGCATGTAATTAACACTGTCTTTATATCATTGTTCGTTCCCACACAGTGGTCAACAATCAGGCCCAACGAACATGATCGCATAATACAATGATCACATTCAAATTAGATTGGCGGTGCACAACTTGCTGTGTTGAAACACTGCCCAAAACACTCTTATCTCAATATATGCTCAGTAAAGTGGATGTGTAAAAGCGAAAAGAAAGATGTGTATTTTCTCTGTTAAGAAGAGGTGTAAAGATTTGAAGTGGAGCTGACGCATCTGTTAACCTACGGTCTTAGGTGGACAATTACAGATCAACGACTGAAAATATCCTAAAACGGTCATGTCTGAAACTGACACTTATCCGTTGTACCTTTTCAGATAAAGACAACGGTTTTATAACAATGTTCGGCAACTGACAATATTCCCGTTATGAATCGGTTACAAAAACGAAATGAATCTTGTTCAAAAGAAAATGTCCGTTGCATATACACACATGCCCGAGCCCGGCTCGGCAAGGCGTGGTACGTGTGTGTTTAAGCATATTGTGGTTCAAAGTGCATAGTAGGAGGTGAACTGAAACCTTGGATGCCCCATGTATGAAGGCTAAGCCAACAAAGTCACTAATATACTTAGTGGCTTTCGACCCCTACCAATGTGGGACTAAGGCAAAGAGCCTTTTCAAAAATTTTAAAATATTACAACAATCCCCCACTATTGTAAATATATATTTTTTTAAATGATTATAATACTGAGCATAAAGGAAAATAGTCTTTCAGTAATAGTGGCATAGTCACAAAGTCGGGAGCCGACAATAAACCGAAAGGGGTCTAAGTTGGGAATAATTGGTCAAAGTTGGAAAAAATTTGGGAAAGTAATTTAATATATATATATATATATATATATATATATATATATATATATCTTAATATATTTCAAGTTAAAACTAGTACACAATAGGCAAAAAGAAGAAGAGCAGTGAGCTTTGAGACTAGCATGCAACAAAGAGGGTGATAGCCCTAAAGTTTTTTTTTTCTTTTACTTTAAGTAAAACAAAGAAATTGGACAACCTCACAACATTGCCGATTGATCGGCCGAGTTGCCGACTCGGACCATTAATCGGCGATGTAGTCGGGATGACTGCAAGTCGCCAACTTTTTTGATTTTTTTGGAAAAGTCAGAGACTTTTGTGACTATTATCCATAGATGATTTGCAATACCAAAATATTTCTTTGAAGATAAATTTGTGACTGCTCCAGGAAAGATATTTTACTGCTACAGCATGTTATTACTATTGTTTTATTATTGAATGTTACCTTTAACAGGGGCATGCTCATGCAGTGGAGGCCCTAGTCCGGGCTAAAATGCAGCACAAGGAGTTCATCATATTATGCCTCGAAGATTGCAGTGATTGGAGTAATGCAACCACACGCAGGGTAGTAATGCAAGTATGTGTGACTTTTTTATTGAGAGATAATCAGTTTCTTGATTTCTGATCAGGCAGTCGCCCTGTCAAAATGGTATTATTTTCATTATCAGATTTGATATTTTAATTATCAGAAATCGGGTATGGTAAGAGAGATCTGCTACTTCCACACCATATAGTTATGGCCCACCAATTAATGAAATTACTTCTCACACATTAATTAAAACTAAACTGCAGTAGGCATATTCCTAATGACATCTCTATTAATACTATGTGCACAGCAATTAATACAAGCCTTTTTTAGATGGTATACAATGGGTAAATCATGGTGTGGAAATAGCAACTCTAATGTAATTTCAACTTTATAATATTTTGATTTTGTTTTGCTATTGAGTAAATGCAGATTGATCCTGAGCTTTCAAGGACTGTCATTGTCTCTACAAAACTTGACACGAAAATACCCCAATTTGCACGGTCTTCAGATGTGGAAGTTTTCCTTAAGCCACCTGCTTGTACACTTGATGGCTGCATATTGGGCAACTCACCTTTCTTTACATCTGTGCCCTCGGGAAGAGTTGGCTCTGGGCACGAATCAGTTTATAGATCGAATGAAGAATTTAAACAGGTTTTCTTTGCTATTCTTCTTATTCTGTATTTGTTTGATAGTCAAATTCTACCAAAACATTGGAAAAATGATACTGTTCCAATGGCTGGAGTTCATAATTTGGTTGTGATTTGCTTCTTTTTCAGCTATGATCCTTGTTTTGACTATTAGCTCTCCCATAGTCATAATTTTATACCTGATAGCTACTGTTTCCGATGTTGGTATGTTTCATTAATGAATTCTGGCCTAGAAATAAAGTGATTTCCAAGAAATTTGGAGAAGAATAAAATGTTTCACGAATTTAGAGGTTGGTTCAGGGCGACTTGAGCCATTGAAACTAGGGTAATCATGATTGTATACGAGATACTTGCTGTTTCTGAGGTTGGTATATTTCATTCATGAATTCCGGCCAAGAAATAGGTGATTTCCAAGAGCTTTGGTGAAGAATAAGGTGTTTCATGAATCTGGAGGCTGGCGACTTGAGCCACTGAACTAGGGTTTAAGGATCCTAAAAGGAGTTATAAAGGACTGTATGATCTTTTCTTTTTTAGCAAAGCTCTGTGTGCTGCACTTTTTTACCTTCTTCTTTTAACAAAGTTTTGGTATCGATACAAGGGTATTTTCCAGCAGAATCTTTTATTAATGATAAAAAAGTGATCACTGTGACGACTCCAAATCTTACCGCTGCTAATCGTAAGATCTTAGCATCATTCACCATTAATTCATACATTAGCATGGCATCATATCGCGCACTTATCAAAGTAATCCATCCCTTAATTCCGACCATAAATTAAAGTGCATAACGCGAAAACTAAATAATAATCTCCAATCCTTGCGTAGGCCCTAATATCGAAAAACATTAAATAACATTGAAGTCTAACAATTCACCAATAAATTCATAATTAACTAAGAAATTAATAATCATGTTCCCAATAATATAGGGTACCTCTGTTCGCACTCACCGTTTTACTGAAAGCGCCTACATAAGTCACGTGGGAAAAGGTAAAAAGCGAATTTTTTTTGCTCCGGTTCGAAAGAGCGCACCCACGGTCTTTTTACTTCGTGGGCACCCACATATATATATATATATATATATATATATATATATATATATATTTTTTTTTTTTTTTTTTTTTTTTTTTTTCAGTCTTCCTTTTTCTTCTTATTCTTCTTCTTCAACTCTGGCAATCACAATGAGATGTTAGCATTAACAAATCACCCTCTTCTTTTTTCTTTTTCTTTCTCCTCAGCTCCGGGGACTCGCAATAACGACGCCGACTTCACCCTTGTTTCTTCATCCTCAACTCCGGCAACTCGGAACGATGATGCCGACTTCATCGAAACACCCCCTTCTTCTTTTCCTTCTTCCTCGAATATGAAGAAAACTTCAAAAATCCTACAAAGACGAAGAATAAAACATAGAAAAGGAAAAAAAAACCCTAAAATCTGAAAAAAAAAACTTTGAAACTCGTGACGGTGGGAACCTACTGTCAGATTAAAATACTGGCAGTGGGTGCTCACCTTCGATTTTTACAACTGACAGTGGGTACCCACCGTCACGAATTCAGATTTTATTTTTTAGGGTTCGAGATTTTTTCTTTCTTTTTTTAGGTTTTCTTCATTTTAATAGGGTTTTTTTAGGTTTGATCGGAGTGATGTCGGTGGTGCCGACATAATCATTTCGACTTGCCAAATTTGAGGAAGAAGATAAAGAAAGAAAGAAGAAGAAGAAGAGGAAGAAGAAGAAGAAAAGGAAAAAAAAGAAGGTTTTCTTCTTTGTTTTTATAGGGTTTTTAAAGATTTGATCGGAGTGATCTCGGTGGTGCCGACATAATCATTTCGACTTGCCAGATTTGAGGAAGAAGATAAAGAAATGAAAGAAGAAGTGGAAGAAGAAGAAGAGGAAGAGGAAGAAGAAAAGGAAAAAGAAGAAGAAAAGAAAGAAAAAAGAAGAAAGATGGTGCTTTGGAGATGCCGTTGAGCGATCGCCGACGAAGAAGAAGAGGAAGAGGAAGAAGAAGAAAAGGAAAAAAAAAGAGGAAAAGGAAGAAAAAAGAAGAAAGATGTGATGCCGTCGAGCGATCGCTGGAGAAGAAGAAGAAGGATGGTGGGTGCTTTCAGAAAACATAAATCCATAACATTCTCATAAGCTTATGGCTCAAGTCCATCATCTCCATCCATCGACCGATCATTGAAAACGACATCATCGTATACCCAAAATCTACCATCTCTGTTACATGACTCGTCTAGCCACCCATAGAGAAGGGTGTGGGACATAATCTCGTATGAACCAGACATGTAATCCCGCTCAACATTCTATACATCCACCAATGCATATACATATTTAGGGAAAAGTGCATGTGTGTGCAACATGCCAAGAGTGTGCATATAATATCATGATCAAAAGAAAAAAATGAGAAGCTATGCAAGTCTATATATATGAGGCATTGTGACGATGTAGTAATCATGAAATAAAAATCATGTCCATTGTCCTAATCCATGTTCATCAATCATAGCTTTATAATTCACTACTTTTCACGTATAGTGTTCAAGATTCAATGCAATGCATGTTCAAGCATGAACATTATGACCTGCATGTACATATCATAAGATCTTCCCCTCATGGCTGAGATCTCTAGTCACTCATTAGATTCGGGCTGGTTACGGCGTGCAGTGAATGACAGCATGAGTTCATGTCCTTTTGAATGCTCTTGATGCATGCATATCTTTTCTTTCTTTCATTTCTTTCATCATTCATGGTATCATCATGACTTGAATAACCTTGCGCATGAGCTTTCATCATACTCATGTTTTCGTGAATCATCATTCTTTCCTCTTTTTATAACATGCAATGACATGTGCACTCTCATGATGCTAACCAATCATACATGCAATTATCAAACTTTAAATCTTTCATTAGTTATGAGGTTTACATCATGGTTTCATATTCTACATGTTTAAATAAAATTGCATGTCAACTATATGTGTACAAAATAGCATTGGAACAAAATATGAAAAGAATAAATATAAAACATAAATATGAAAACAATAGAGCATCAGATCATAGTCATCATTAATTCAATTTTGGTCATTAGTAATGATCATTGTTACATATTTAAAATATTAATGCAAGGAAAACATGATTTTATCATACCTATATCTCTAGAGAATCGTGTTCGAAATGATTTGATCGAATGTTCACAATCCAATCGGTAATCACAACCTACATAAATATTCTTTTCCATTTAATAAGAGTTTTTAATAAATAAAATACCCTTATGTACCGTCAAACCACAAAAATACATAAAAAATAAAAAAACCATTAACACATTAAGGAGAATTGAAAAACTCTTTTTTTAATAAAATAGCTTTTAATAATGATTTAAACCAAAAATAAATTTAAATCTAATCAAAATAAAATTAATTTATTTAAGCCTAAAGAGATTTAAATCTAGTCCTTTTTAATTATTTTAAAAGAAAAAATATTAAATACATACATTTTGAAGAGAATAAAATACCCGATTGAAATTAGCTGTCTACACTCCCAAATCCTCGAGAAAATTTAAGTCTTTAATGACTTCTTAAAAATGTCTCTTCTTTTCTCAAAAAAAAAAAAAATCTCTTCTTAAAATTTTAATGCAAAAAGGTAGAAAATAATTCTTATAACGCAAATGGTAAAGATGTACTTCTAAAAGGAAAAAGTCTATAAGACAAAAGTTTAGAGTTTCTATTATTATTATATTCAATTCCACCACTGTATTATACTTTCTACTCTAATTAATTTTGTAGGATAATATCTTATATTAGGCTAGTATCATATAATAGGGTTTTTAAGCTTAAGCGACAAAAGTTCTTATAATATTTTATTTCACTATTCTACTACCCTATCTCAATTTTCTATTCTTGAAAACTATTGTTATGATAGTATACTATGTTACACACAAACGCTAAATAATAGTATATATAAGCTTATGAGATAAATATTAAAAATAAATCAGAGATGCTCCTACCAAGGTTTGAACGTCTAACCTCTTACTCTACAACCAATGCTCCTAGCCACTTGGTCTACCTTTCACATGTGTTAAAATAATGTAATATCTATTATTAATATATGAATTGGTGGTAAACTCATTAATTAAATTACTTAATCATTAAGTATCATAAATTAATATAGAATAAAAAATATATTACAAAGCATGCATACGCTAATTATCCTATATAAGTGAAAAATAAATCAGGTCTTTACAATCACACTTCTATATCTGCACGGTATAAATATTTCTTAAAACCCCAGGATACCTGGCTGAAACCGCACATTTTCTGTCCCAAAATCAACAGTTCTTTGGAAATCTACTGAATAGATCAACTCGTCCATTTTTTACAAAATCAGCCATCCATGATTCACTCATCAATTTTTTAAAAATTAGAATTTTTTTCCAATTTCATGAGACTGATACTTGATTAGGGAAAAATCTGAACAAAATGCTGATTGTTTTAACACTGGCTTTAGTTGTCATGCAAACTTCACTGTTTATTTAATTGACTGATGCTTATTTGTTTCATATTAGGCATGTGTATGCATCTTACATCTATTGGATGGATATTTCATCCTTACGTATACGCATCTTACATCTATGGCTTGGTAAATCATTTCTTGGTATGCTACGTGTGTTTGTCGACTTGCTGCTTCCAATTTTTTATCGATCAAACTTAGATTACTCTCACCAACTTAGGTGGTTTGATTTATGGGGTACCTGGTTCGTGGTGAGTTGACCTTCATACCTGTAAAATTTACAGGAAAATCTGCTGAAGTAGTTAAATAGTTTGCTAAATCAGCTCGCAGTATGCAAGGATTTGGAGAGAATAATTTTAGTGTGATTTGATGTAAGGAACAGGTTGAGTTATGTTGCCCCTGCCTGTTTGGGTTTAACCTATTTTCAGGAACTACTGAAGGTTTATTTGATCCACTTTTTGATGCACAATATAAGAATCATTGATTTTCTAAATAGTATTAAATCTTTTTTTTTTAAAGTACTGTCACTCTGAACATCAAATATATCTAACATTTTCAAGTAACTCAAATGAACAACATTCGCCAACATATGGTGAACGATGAAATGATCAAGTCTCAGTTAGAAGGCTACTATCCAGTGTTCTCAGTTACTGTATTCAACAAATGTTGAAAATGAAGAGCTGTCTTTTTGTATTGGCATGTGACCACAAAATCGAAAGTAGGTTTACTTGGATGCTTCTAGACCACTGAAAAAAATGTAAAATGTTCGCTAATGAGGATAGCAAGTTTTCAGCTGCGTCTGTTCATTATAATCCTGTTAAAGGTTGAGAGCAAGGTTGTAAGTGTCAGCTGATACCGTTACCCTAGGGATTCTCAAGGTAACAGTCGCTACCTACCAATATCAGTAGGTATTGAGCAATACCTGCACAATATCGCCAATACGTATTGCTCTAGGGATCCCCTAAGTATTCGGCCGATACCTGTTGGTGCCAGCGGATATCAGCTGCCACTTTCATTATGTATCGCCTAAATAAAGGATTTGGTACCCTTTGCTATATGTCAATATTTATCAGTATTGGTGCTATGTACCTCCGTGGAGGTTAGCTGATACAGTATCTGATAGAGTTCTTCAACCTCGGTTTCATTTTCCCCTTTTTGCTAGTGCAGGCTGTTTCTTCGAGAGAGTTGGAAGATATTGCATCTTTGGAAGAAAAGTTGAGTAGGCCTCTGTCAAAGGAAGAGAGAAGTAGAATAGGTGTAAGAAGCCTGAGGATATTTTTGGAAGAATTGCTTCGGAAAAGGTAGACCAATTCCTTTGTTTCCTCTGATCAGGTAATAATCACTTACATTTTCTTTTCTCTAAAGCAAATTTGGTGTGTAAAACTTTGCGAAAAGGTATATGGAGAGCATTCCTCTAATCATTCCACTTCTCGAGAAGGAATACCGCAGCACGACAAGAAAGCTACATGAAATAAATGAGGAACTTGGGTCAGTTGTTGCTTATGTTTCTTTTTATTTATTTATTCATGTTAGGGTGACTCTAGGACCTGAAAATTCCATATGCACTTATGAGTAATAAATAATTCCTTCATCTGAAGCATTTCGATTATCTGTAGGTTGTGTGAGGCTTCGGATGGACCCTTTTTTTGCCTTTAATATTTAGAATCTCTATCTAGTTCCCGGTTGAAAGGATAAAAAAAGTTAGAAGCTCTATTCTAGTGTTTCTCTTCGATTTATTTGCATGAGATTTTGATCTACAACTGTAACCATAAAACGATGAATGAGAAAGCTTAGTAATCTGATATGGTTCGCATTTGGATATTAAACTGATCCTTAGTTTTGCTTGTGTGATGTTCGTTTATTATATCCAGTGATTTGGATGAAGTTAAACTAAAGGAGAAGGGACGCACATTTCACGATTCATTCTTGACCAAGGTTTTTATTGGTTAGAGCAGTTTTGCTTGCAGAATACCAATTACAATTGCTTATTTAACGTCTATATGATACTTGCAAGTATTCCAACTAGGTTGATCTACGCATTTAAGTTTTTTATGCTCTAAGATAGAAGTCCTTTCTTACTTGTGATACTTGTAATATTAGTGATAGCTCTTTGTTTTTGTTTGGATTTATGCTTACTATAGCGTTTTTTTTTTTCTTTTCGCCAGCTGTCATTGTTATTGAAAGGGACAGTGGTAGCACCTCCTGATAAATTTGGTAAAATTATTTTGATGTCATATAGTATTTACAAGTTATAACTGGTGGTAGATGGATGATGTCTCTTGATTATGTTGTTAAATATACAGCCAATTGAATCTCTTTGTTTGTGGATTAATGGAATATGACAACCTTTTTTACAGATTAGGCCATGATCGTCCCACTTGTAGGCCACATGTCACAAGTCTTGGGCAATCCAAGTCACTAGAAATAGATAGCTCATATTGGGAGCTACCCTGTGCCCAAAGAGCACATTGATTGGGGAATTGAACTGTCTGATCTATGCACTCTAATATGGACGGTTGTGCTTATTTTTTTAATGGTTGTTATAAAAGTGCACTGATCGGATTGTTCTGCTCCTCTGATGGCGAGGATTTTTCTGGCTGAGACATGTGCCAATGATGAGCAGCCAGGTGGACTGCCTGGATTGATAAAAGATGCACACCGTGGCACATGAGTGGGCGGTCATGGCCCTATCCGTCCTTTAAGCACTGTCAGCAGAGTCCGTCCTTTTTCTTATTCACAGTTGAGCAAAACTTGGTCATGTAATTCCCTTTGATTTATTTGCAGGTGAAACGCTACAAGATGAGAGAATAAATGGTGGGGCATTCATAGGCACTGATGGTGTTCAGTTTCCGTACAAGTTAATGCCAGTAAGTTACAACCAGAACACCGTGCATGCAGCACCATGGTTTAAAATACCGGTTTTCCAGTAAGTATCATCCAGCTCCCAAACCGATCCGTATCTGTTCTGGACGATACATTGGTACGTATTGCCCGATACATACCTATAGTATATGTAATGCACTGTTACGATACATTCAAAGTTTCGTACCGGTGAGCTCCGAAACAGATACGTAACGGTTTCGTCCGAAATTTTGAACCATGTGCATCACTGTGGATATTGAATGCACCAGGTGCAGCATTATAAGTGATTTCAAAACTTCTTTGGGCTTTTATCTTTATCTTAGCTGTTGCATGTTAAAAAAAATTATGTACCAAATTTTTCTTCGAAGTTAACCCTCAAAACCTGTTGAGAATCATACAGAATTTATAAATTTTTAGAAATACTAGAAATTTATAAAAACACACAATAGTGGGTGTGTATGTTCTAGGGATATTTGTCCTTAATCATTAATATATTTGCTAGTAGGGCTCTCTAATCGTAACCAAGCCCTTGCTAATCTCTCTCTCTTTCTCTCTCCACCCTCATCTCTAACTCATATTCTTTTTCTCTACTAACCTAACCTTAACATCTAACTCATTCATCTTCTTCATTCTGCCCTAATACTCTCTCTTGGTATCAGAGCCAAACTGCCACATCACCATTGTTGACGTCATGCTGATGCCAATGTGGTCAAATTTTGACCTCACATAGAGACAAACTAACTGAGGATGGGTTTTTTAAGTTAGCTAACCCTCTCGGGATCGCCACCCTTTGTCCCGGCCATTGTAGCACGTGTGTCACCTAGGGTATAAGGGGCATGATGACTTGACATCATCTCCACCTAATTTCTCTTCAGCACCAAATTGATTTGAAGCCTCCTGGTATGATTCAAAGGGATTGCAGTGGCTGTGCTTCAAACCCTCGATTCACTTTTTATGAGTTTCCGACAATCGTGTCACCTGGAGCTCTGGAAGGGACAGTGGATTTGCATTGGTTTGGCTACATGGATCTTTGCACATGGTTTTGTCAACTATCGTTGCAATTTAAAGGAGTTCTCTCGTGCTTTTGGGCAGCAATGTTGTACGGTATGCTGTATTTCACCACTTGTCATTCTGTCTTCTCAACATCTGAACCCTAATGACCTGCGATCTTGACTGGTGAATCTTGGTGATGGTAAAGATATTTTGTTTCTTTTATTTGGGGGTGGTTGAAATTGATTTTCACATCTATTCTTGGTGGAACTGATTGTGGATGCACTTTCCCTTATCAATCTCTTTTGTTGATGCTATTTCCACAACTTTAAATTGAAATATTTCGACTGCCTGCCCTGTTTTCTTATTTATGGAGCGAAAACACCAACTATTAGTGGATCTGTGGATCCTAACCCTCTCACGGCATTACTATTGTCAACGGTGATGATGGATGGTGACAATTTGATCAACTATGATGATGATGACAGTGATAATTAAGATGACGACAGATGATGATGCAGATGTTGACATTAGTGTCAATGATGGAAACAATGATGAGATTGACATGATGGTGGTGAGAGTAATGATAACAAATAGGTTACTGGTGTCGGTGATTGCAGATGAAGATGAAAACGACACAAAGAATGATAACAATAGAATTGTTGCCGATAGCGATGATGAATAGTGAAGATGTCCGTGATGGTGGTGACAATAATTAGTTCAACAATGACGACGATGATGATGATTGATGAAGATGACATTGATCATTTCATCGTCGACACATGCTAACATGGATGCCAATGATGACATCAGGGTCGATGGTGATAAACATTAGATCAATAGTGACAACGATGAGGGATAATAAATATGACAATGATGACGATTAAGATGACATTAATGATGATGCACATGCTGAAAGTGACATTAGCTATGAAGACAACAAAGACATCAAGGTTGATGGTGATTATGAATGATGATGATGATGATAGTGCTTGTGATGCAATTTTTTTTTTTTGATCGGTATTAAGAAATATATTAAAAGCCAGCAAGGTGCTGAAGAAGACAAAAACACCGATACAAAAACAGCAACAAAAAACAAGCGCAAAGCGCAGCAACAGTGACGTAACCCACTAGTCCTAACCCGGATCCTAAGGAGCCACCTCATCCCCGTCAGTCTCACTTCGGCTAGAGGCCCACAGATACATACAGTCCCTTACAGACTAGATAATCATCCCCACCGGACACGACTTATTTTCGAAGATTCTATCATTCCTTTCTAGCTATAAGCTCCAGCATATTGTGAAGAACGCTAACTTCCAGTAGTTCCGAAACTGATCTTCAAACGAAACCGAAGTCCAGGCCAGGAAATGCTGGGAAATGGTTGAAGGGGTGATCCAGGCTATGCCGAAAAAACTAAGGATCGCTCCCCAGACCTGGTAGGCCGTCTGACAGTGGAGAAATAGGTGCCCAGCTGATTCTTCCTGTTGATGGCACATTACACAAGTATTGGGAATCTCCTTTCCCCTCCGGATGAGCTGATCGATGGTTAGGACTTTCCCTTTAAGCAGTGTCCAAGCGAAGAATCTAACCTTAGGAGGAATTCCCAACTTCCACAACTTAGCTCCATGAAATTTGATAAGCGGATGACGTGAGAGCATCCGATAGTACGTCTTCACACTGAAACTGTCGTCTTTGCCTCCGGCCCAAAACCTCTGGTCTTGACTCTGCCCATTCGGGGGACTATTATAGATCCAGGACAGCAGCTTAGTAAAGGAGGCCATCTCCTCACACCTTAGAGATCTACGGGTGGAGACCTCCTATAACCTACCCCCACTGGAATCTGAGACAAAATCACAGATCCAACCCCCCTGGTTCTTGGAAATGGCATAGATAGCCGGAAAAGCCATTTTAAGACGGACCCCATCCACCCAAGTATCATCCCAAAACCGAATCCGAGAGCCACAACCCCACTTGAACCTAATCCATTTAGCATACAAGAACCAGGTTCCATAGATAGCCTTCCACCAAGCCGAAGAACCTCTGTGTATAGTCATATTGATTCCCCAATTCCCACTCGACTGCCCATACTTCTCAGCCAGCACCACTCTCCAAAGACTTCCTCTCTCACTCTCCAAACCAGCACGCCAGAACCATTTCCCTAGTAAAGCAACATTGGATTCCTTTAGGCTTCGAATACCCAAACCACCACAAGACATTGGGAGCTGGCAGGTCTCCCAGTTCACCAGGTGGTAGCGTTTCCCTAGACCCGCGCCTTCCCAAAGAAAATTTCTTTGAATTTGCTCAAGACGGTGGATAACCCCTGCCGGGCAAAGAAACATAGACATGAAGAAAATGGGCATGCTTGAGAGCACAAATTTAACCAAAAGAAGTCGGCCCCCACTACTTAACAATTTGCCTTTCCACGTAGACAGCCGCTGTTCGAACCGTTGAACTACCGGATCCCAAGCCCGCACAGAAAGTTTCTTGATACCCAAAGGCAACCCCAGATATTTTATAGGAAGCTTCTCAATAGGACAATTAACCGTAGCTGATAATATCTCCATCTGTTGATCCCTAATACAATTCCTGCAATAGCCGCTTTGTGAAGGTTAACCCGTTGGCCTGAAACAACCTCATAAACAACAAGAATATCTGTAAGATTACTAAACTCCACCTCAGCGTGCCCAAATAAAATGGTATCATTTGCATATTGCAGGTGCGAGATGGCCCGGCCCTGAGATCCCACCATCGCCCTCGATATAAGTTGAATCTGCTTTGCGCGAACAATAAGGCCAGCTAGGGCTTCGCCTACGATGTTGAATAGGAAAGGAGATAACGGGTCTATGGAAATATCCTGTTGTTGTGCCATTGATAAGGACCGAAAACCATACCGATGAGACACAGGCACACATCCATTTCCTCTAGATCATCTCGAACCCAAATCTGCCAAGCATATAGTCAAGGCAGTCCCAACTAACTCCGTCATAGGCTTTCTCCATATCCACCTTCCATAAGGCCGTAGGACGATGAGATAGGTGAGCCGAATGTATCACCTCATGAGCTACCGTGACCAGATCGGCCAGTTGTCTTCCCTGAACAAAAGCTCCCTGGTTATCCGAAATAATCTTACCCATAACCGACTTAATTTTGTTGGTAAGAACTTTGGAAATAATTTTATACTGGCAGTTGAGGAGACTAATCGGCCTGAAATCAGATATGTCCTCAACTCCACTTTTCTTCTTTATTAGCATTAAGAAAGAAGAGTTTAGACACTGACCAATGAAACCATTCGTGTGGAACTCAGCGAAATTTCCATCATATCCGATTTTAGAATCGACCAGAAGGCACGATAGAATTCTAGCGTAAATCCATTCGGACCAGGGGATTTATTTTTCCCGCTGCACCTGATTGGCCTCCAAACATCTTCCTCGCTGAACGTCTTCTCCATCTTAGTACTCTCAACCTCAAAAATGGTGTTGAAAGAAATCCCATCCAGTACCGGCCAGATCAAACCATCGTCCGTGTAAAGATTAGAGTAATATCTCACCACTTCCCCCCGAATCTGCTCAAGCTCAGAGTAATGAACCCCGTCAACCACAACACTACTCATGAAATTGGATTTGTACCTCACATTTGCCACCGCATGAAAGTTCCTTGTATTCTGATCCCCCTCTCGCAACCACCGAACTTTAGATTTTTGCTGCCAGTGCACCTCTTCAGTTCTGCATTTATCGTTGAAATCTTGCTTTTTAAAGGCCACTCCCTTTTTTCCTCCTCCGAGAGGACCCTCATCTCCTCGATATTATCTATCTCTTTCAGCCGAAGGAGTAAGAGACAAAACTATAATTTAGAGTTAGGGTTTAATAATATAGAGAGGAGGAAGAAGAAGAGGGAGATATTAGGGTTGAGTCAATGTGACTCAAATCCCAATGCAAAATACTATATATATATCATCTTAGCATATTCACGTATTATATGGTTCCCGAGTTAAGTGAATTGTACAACTTAAAATTCACTTAACTACACACACACCCAAAATTACTTACTACACACCCATACAATAGAAATAACATCACCAACACTCCCCCTCAAGTTGGAGTATAGATGTCGTTCATACCCAACTTGAAGGAGATGTCATAAAGTCTCTTGCCACCAACACCTTTAGTCAAGATGTCGGCAAGTTGATCCTCAGTTATAACTTGAGGAATACTGATTTCTTTGGACTCGACCTTCTCACAAATATAGTGACAGTCCACCTCAATGTGTTTTGTCCTTTCATGAAAGACAGGATTCTCTGTAATATGATGGGCGACTTCATTGTCACCATACAAGATAATTGGAGAGGATACATCAACTCCCAAGTCTGCTAAGATGAATTTAAGCCACATGCCTTCTCTCGCACCTTGGGACATGGCACGGTACTCCCCCTCGGCACTGAAGTTTGATACTACATGTTGCTTCTTAGATTTTCATGTGACCAAATTATCCCTCAAGAAGGTGCAATACCCGATAGTTGATCTTCTGTCATCCAGAGATCTGGCCCAATCGGCATCAATAAATATCTCTACATCCAAATGACCACGTTTTTTATAGAGAAGCCCTTTGCCAGGACTTCCTTTCAAGTACCTCAGAATCCTGTGAACAACCTCCAAATGTATTGTCCTTGGTGAGTGCATTTATTGACTCACCACACTTACTGCATAAGCAATGTTTGGACGGGTCATGGTTAGATAGATTAGTGACGGGGATGCCACCTACATGGGCATTGGATTCGGATCGCATCGTTTCTACCGGCGTAGAAAGAAGTAGCGTTATGGAAGTCAAAGCTAAGGAAAGATAGAAAGATGGAAATTCTGGAGAAAGAATAAAGAAATTTCGATTTGAAATTTCGATCGATCGAACTGACATTTCGATCGATCGAATTTCGACGACGATTTTCATAGAAATATGAAATTTCGATTGATCGATTTTCAATTCGATCGATCGATCGAATTCTAAATTCGATCGATCGATCGAATTCTAAATTCGATTGATCGAAATCGCGCCGAGAATTTTAGTTATTTTAGGAGTTTAATTTTGAACTTTTGTTTCAAGGGTTTATTTGTCTTTTATTTAATATTCGTTTTAGGGTTTTCTTTTATTGTAAGACCTCCTATGTAAGGTCTTTAAACAATGTAATTAAGGGAGGAGTTTGATTATTGAATGAGAGCTTATGCTTCGTGAAGAGAGAGTCTTCTTCCCCGCGATGGGTTTGGTGTGAGACCAAGGGAGTGATTCCCATATATTTTCCTTATTGTTGTCATTGCTTTGCGTGGTTTGCTTGATTATATTTGCTATCTAAATCTCTGCGTGCTTCTCTAGCCATAGCCTAAATCCTTCCTTGTGATCCCTGAAACCCTAAACCCGTTTTGAAGCCTAAATCACACAAGCTCATACCCGTTCCAAACCATACACCGATCCGAAAACCATAAACGTATTGCAAACCGCAAATCCCTTTCACAACCCAACTTGGGAATCCGTGAATCTACATCGGACTGAAGACGAGCGCCTAAACCTGGGAAAAGCTAGAGTCCTATCTCTAGGCCGATCTCGCCTCGACTCTAAAAGTACTTGCGCATCGGACTGGACCCTATCTGGATCTCGTGTGATCTACCCATCAAAATTCTGCAAACCCTAAAGGTATCAAAGATAATTTTGCGATTAAACTTGATTTAATTTCATTAATTTTGGCAAAATCTGCAAAAAAATCACATTCCGCATTTTAGGGTTATCGTCTCTCGTCAATTAGTTTACCAATTAATCTCTGATAGGCATGTGGATCCTTGAGAGGATCACCTTCTTCACCATTTAATCGGTAATTTTGTTTAATAGGGGTCACAGCCGGCCTACACCCCTAAAACCCGTATCATGAAGGAGGTCTATGGTATACTTTCGCTAGGATAATGAGATGCCCTTCTTAGATCTCGCCATTTCAATGCCAAGGAAATATTTCAAGTTTCCCAAGTCTTTGACTTCAAACACTGCTCAAATACTCCTTCAGTTTAAGAATCTCATGACTATCATCTCCAGTAATGATGATATCATCAACATAGACAAGTATGACAGTCATCTTGATTCCCCTTTTTACAAATAGAGTATGATCATAATGACTTCTTCAGTACCCAAATCTCATCATAGCATCACTAAATTTTTGAAACCAAGCCCTTGGGGATTGTTTTAATCCATAGATAGATTTCTTCAATCTACATACTTTTCCCTTCTCCCCTTCTTTTACAAATCCAGGAGGAAGGTCCATGTAAACTTCTTCATTGAGATCACCATGAAGAAATGCATTCTTCATATCAAGTTGAGAGAGCGGCCAGTCTTTGTGGGCAGCCAGAGATAACAATACCCTAATTGTATTGGACTTGGCTACAGGTGCAAAAGTATCCTGATAATCAACTCCTTGTGTTTGAGTGTACCCCTTTGCTACAAGCCTTGCTTTATATCTTTCAACAGTACCATTAGGTCTACACTTAACTTTATACACTCATTTGCAAGCAACAACTCTCTTTCCTTTTGGGAGTTCAACAATTTCCAATGTTTGATTATGTTCCAGAGCATTCATCTCCTGAATCATAGCATCCTTCCATTTTGGTTGCAATAAGGCATCAGAAGCAGTAGAAGGAAGGGTGATAGAATCAAGAGAATAAATAAAACCATAATGAGATGATGAGAGATTGTGATATGACACATACTTACTGATGGGATGACGAGTACACGATCTAGAAAGTTTTTGACGGGGAACGCCAAGTTCGGGAGCCTTGGATTTGGGGCCACAACAGATTATCGGCGTCGAAAGAAGAAAGGGAGCCCGAGTCCGAGTACAACATACGTGTTTCATCGGTGATGAAACATTTTGAGTGGAGGAGAATGACGGGGAACGTCAAGATCGAAAGTATTAAAGTTGAACCGCAATAGAATTTCAACTTCAGAGAAAAAAAAAAAGTTACTGTTCACATGAACAGTGACGGACGTCCGTGATTTTGCCCCTTCACTGTCCGTAGGTCACGGACGTCCGTGGGGCACTATGGACGTCCGTGAACGTCGTGACAGACTTCCGAATTATGAGTTTTTTTGGCGAAAACTTGCCTTTTTTGTGTTTTATTTCTATTAGAACTCTTTATTTCGAATTTTAATTATTGGTGGCCTATATATAGAGGCTTGTAAAGACTTTTTAATTAGTTATTGAATATTTTGAATGCTTTTATGTTTGAATATTCTTTGCCTGAGATGGGTTTGGTGTGAGGCCAATGGAGTGATTCCCAAAAGCCATTGTTATTTTCTCTATTATCTGTCACTGTCTTCTTTGGATTTTTGCCTTATTGATCCCTGCTTGTTTCTCCTACATCTTAACCTATTGATTTCTTGATCCCTAAAATCATAAATCCCTTTCAGAATCCCAAATCAAACAGAGCCCAAAATCCTTTTCTAAGCCATAAATCAAACCATAAGCCAATTACAAAATCATACACCTATTTCTAAAGCCCTAGTTAGAGCCTGCGAATTTACATCGGATCGAAGACGAACGCCCAAGCCTGGAAAAAGCTAGAGTTCTATCTCTAAGCCGATCTCGCCTCAAATCTAAAAGTACTTGCGCATCGGACTGGACCCTACTTGGATCTCGTGTGATCTACTCATCAAAATTCTCCAACCCTAAGGTATCTTAAGATAGTTTTGTGATTAAACTTGAATTACTTTATTTAATTTCGGCCAAATTGCATAAAAAAATCATATTCTGCATTTTAGGGTTATCGTCCCGCGTCAGTTTTGGTATCAGAGCCCTAGGTTTTCTAGGTTAGGGCATATTGTGTGTCACTTTAATTTTCATAGCATCTTCCTTCAGATTTTATGTGTGCACGTCATGTGTTTGACAAAATTACTCATCCATTATGGTTCATGTTTACATGTCATTTAGCACCTGTGTTAGTAAGTCGTGTTCACTATGAGCATGAGCGAGATTGTCGATGCCCTTAGGGACATTAAAGCTCAAATGTGTGCAATTAATAATAGGAGCCGTTGCACACTAAATTCTTGGCAAAGTCTCAACAGTCGTGATGAGACTAGAGTTAGGGGATACCCTCATCATCGTGAACCCGAGTACGATCCTGCCGATAGGTTTCTAAAATCTATTCGGAATGAAGTCCCAGATTTTGAGGGTACGACAAACCACAAAACCTTTGTGGAGTGGTTGTCGAGTGTAGAAGAGTATTTTGATTGGTATGGCGTACCGAATAAGTACAAAGTTAGGTTAGTAAAAACAAAGTTGGAGGGTAATGCCAAATTTTTTTGGACTCGCTTAGAACGTCGTACTGAGTCTCTTCGGAATAAAGTCATCTCCACATGGGAGGACATGAAGGTGGAACTTATCGAACAATATGTTCCTTTCACACACCGTCACCTTCTACAGAGTTTGAGAACTAAGACAAATAAGTGCCCTGATTGTCTAAAGTGTCAAGGGTTTGGACACTTTGCATACCAATGCCCACAAAATTTCCCACTCCGAATTTATTGCCCAAAAGAGTGAATCCTAAGGAGCCTGAGAATAGGAAAGTGGAAGAAGTGTACGACCCTCGTATCGTAATGAGTGAAGAGGAGATGGAAAAAGTTGACGAAAGTCTAGTTTGTGTTGAAACGACCTCTATTTCCCTTGTGAGTAGTGATGTTGAGTCTCCCATACGTGAGTCAACCGAGTCACCCACACAAGAATCTACTGAGTCGCATATGCATGATGTGTTGGTGCCCATAGAACCCGGTGTGCACGAGTCCTTGTCAGTGGTCGAGTCGCATGCACATGAGAGTATCGAATCCATAGATACACTCACACATCATAGTCTCGAGTTGCATTCCGCTTTACATTCCGAGTCTTGTTGTGAGTCAAGTTTTGAGTTTCATTTTGCATTGCATGCCGAAATTAAACACAAGATTAATTCAAGCAACAATCACTACAAATTATCTCGATACTTACTTTATCGAGAGTATATGGACCAATGATGAAAGAGCTTGCCATTTGAGTTCTCGTCATCCCAACCGATATCGCGATCACATTTCATCGGAGATGAATTCCTTCAGGTTCGGGAGAGTTGATGAGAAGCTTCAAAAATATTTGGTAGAGTGGGTTGGCAAGCCGAGTTATTTGGTTCATCAAGGAGAGGATTACCGTGTGCGTCCCGCCACAATCAACCAAGATGCGGATCATACATCAGCAGGAGCTGAGATTGTTTGGGCTAATTGCAAGGAGTTCCACCGTGCGAGTCATGATACACTTGATCAGTATCATGTGCGTGTTTCATCGGTGATGAAACATTTTGAGCGGAAGAGAATGACGGGGAACGCCAAGTTCGGGAGCCTTGGATTTGGGGCCACAACAGATTATCGGCGTCGAAAGAAGAAAGGGAGCCCGAGTCCGAGTACAACATACGTGTTTCATCGGTGATGAAACATTTTGAGTGGAGGAGAATGACGGGGAACGTCAAGATCGAAAGTATTGAAGTTGAACCGCAATAGAATTTCAACTTCAGAGAAAAAAAAAAAAAAAAAAGTTACTGTTCACATGAACAGTGACGGACGTCCGTGATTTTGCCCCTTCACTATCCGTATGTCACGGACGCCCGTGGGGCACTACGGACGTCCATGAACGTCGTGACGGGCTTCCGAATTATGAGTTTTTTTGGCGAAAACTTGCCTTTTTTGTGTTTTATTTCTATTAGAACTCTTTATTTCGAATTTTAATTATTGGTGGCCTATATATAGAGGCTTGTAAAGACTTTTTAATTAGTTATTGAATATTTTGAATGCTTTTATGCTTGAATATTCTTTGCCTGAGATGGGTTTGGTGTGAGGCCAAGGGAGTGATTCCCAAAAGCCATTGTTATTTTCTCTATTATCTGTCATTGTCTTCTTTGGATTTTTGCCTTATTGATCCCTGCTTGTTTCTCCTACATCTTAACCTATTGATTTCTTGATCCCTAAAATCATAAATCCCTTTCAGAATCCCAATTCAAACAGAGCCCAAAACCCTTTTCTAAGCCATAAATCAAACCATAAGCCAATTACAAAATCATACACCTATTTCCAAAGCCCTAGTTAGAGCCTGCGAATTTACATCGGATCGAAGACGAACGCCCAAGCCTGGAAAGAGCTAGAGTTCTATCTCTAGGCCGATCTCGCCTCAAATCTAAAAGTACTTGCGCATCGGACTGGACCCTACTTGGATCTAGTGTGATCTACTCATCAAAATTCTCCAACCCTAAGGTATCTTAAGATAGTTTTGTGATTAAACTTGAATTACTTTATTTAATTTCGGCCAAATTGCATAAAAAAATCATATTCCGCATTTTAGGGTTATCGTCCCGCGTTAGTTTTCTATGAGCAATTGGTAGATAAAGATCAGAAACAAGAGGACCCTCTTCGGGCAAGGGATCCTGGTTGGCATTCTGAGAAGGAGACTCATCTACATTCTCATGCGCAGTAGCTTCAACGATACTTTTCTTGTTTCTTCGCACATACATCTTTCTCTTTCCATATTTATCAAAGGTGAGTTGTTCGCTCTGCTGTGGCTCAATAGCTTCATCATCCACTTCTTCACAATCTTCACTATCTCCCATAGGTAAAACTCTAAACATCTCAGAGTGCTCTTCATTTTTAAGTTGTTTCTCCCCCTGAAGAGGACTCAGAGGATTGGAAAAATGAGTGCCCTCAAAAAATGTGACATCCATGGTGACTATGACACGACGAGTGAGAGGGTCAAAGCACTTGTATCCTTTCTGAGAGGAGGGATACCCAATAAAAATACACTTGGTAGCTTTGGAATCAAGTTTACTCCGCTGAATATTAGGGATATGTGAAACACAAAGAACCAAAGATGCATGGTGGCACCAAGAACAAAGGTTGATTAGGAAACACAAGTTGGAAGGGAGAATGTCCTTCCAGAATAGGCGTATGCATTTGATTGATGAGGTAGGCAGTTGTGAGGACGGCTTCACCCCAGAGATGTTTAGGAACCTTCATATAAAATACCAGAGATCGAGCAACCTCCAAAAGATGCCTATTTTCCCTCTCGGCAACCCTATTTTGTCGGGGGGTATAAGGACAAGTAGTTTGCTACACAATTCCGTGAGAATGAAGATAAGATTGGAGAATGTGAGAAGAATATTCCCCCCATTATCCGATCGGAGAACCTTAATATGCCCATGAAATTGTGTGCTACCTAGTCTGTGAAACAGAGGAAAAATAGAGGCAACTTTATCTTTGGTGCGCATAAGAAAGAGCATAGTGAGTCTAGTACAATCATTAATAAAAGTAACAAAATAACGATAGTCATGCAAAGCAGTTTGGGAAGGGTCCCCATACATCAGAGTGAATCACTTCAAAAGGAATAGCACATTTACTGCCACTCAAGGGATAAGAATTTCAAACATGTTTAGAGAATTGAAAAATCTCACAATTAAACAAACGACTATCAAATCCATGAAATTTTTCTAGAAATAAAAGTTTCAAATGACTAATATGAGGATGGCCGCAACAGGAGTGTCACAATTTTACTTCAACAACAGAAACCATCATAGCTGCAGGAGGAGATGCACCACATAAATCTTGAAAGAGGTAGAGTCCCTTCTCTTCAGTGCCATGACTAAGGAAAACACAATATGAAGGAAAGAATGTCACACTACAATGTAAGGAATTGGTAATCTTACTGACAGATAATAGATTCATAGGCATGTTAGGAATCAAAAGAATAGAGTCAAGAGACAAGGTGCCTAATTGAACACTGACGCATGACGATTCGCGTGCTAACCCTAAAATAGCATAATCCCGCGGGGATTTAGGGTCTTTGATCCTCTGATTAAAATAAAATAAAAAGAAGAATAAGGTAGGAGAACTCTAGATTCGCTCTAGAGAGGCTTGTCGGCTTCGCACCAACGGGTTTCCAAGGCTTCCCACCAAGGATGTACTTCGGCCTCACACCAAGTCGTACGAGAAACAACTGCTCACTCCTCAGGTTTTGAAAAAATCACTCATTCGATCGAAAACTTTTCACAAGCTCTCTAGGGTTTGCACAAAAGCAACTCTCTTTTCATTCATCAAAAACTGTTTATTACAAAGCTATAAAGACCTTTATATAGTAGGTCATTAAACAATAGAAA
Source organism: Chloranthus sessilifolius (assembly GCA_021018995.1). NCBI lineage: Eukaryota > Viridiplantae > Streptophyta > Magnoliopsida > Chloranthales > Chloranthaceae > Chloranthus > Chloranthus sessilifolius. The sequence goes on along the minus strand of CM037591.1, from coordinate 17,626,977 downwards.
ACCCTAAAAACAATTAAATAAGAAAAGACAGATTTAACCCCGAAACTGAAATTCGAAATTAAAATAAAACTACTCTACACGATTTCGATCGATCGAAATGGACACTCGATCGATCGATCGAAATCCTCGATCGATAGACTGAGACAGCCGCTAATCTCTGCTTCAGGGCCGTTTGAAAGTCCATTCATGGGTCCACTTCTTCCTTGCTGATTTTCCTCGATTGGCTCGGCCACGATCCGAATATGCGGATCTAAATTCCCCATCAAACACTCTCTTTGCCCTTTACAGGAACAAGGGATCCATTAGCAATTCGAACATGAATAAAATCAGAAGGGCTTGACACAGATGAAAATAAATTAGTCATACCGGACATGTGATCCGTAGCCCCAGAATCGATGATCCATGAGGACTGAGAGGAGGTCAGATGTGTTGACCCATAGGTACCTGACCCAGCTATGGAGGAGGAAGATGCATGTCCTTGTGTCACCGTCATGCACTGAAGGCGGCCCTGGAGCTCCTGAAGCGCTCTCTGTAAGCTCTGAAAATCAGTTGGGTTACTCTGACCACCGACTGGATGAGAAGGTTCTTCAGTAAAGGACTGGAATGCACGACCCAGAAGGAATTTCGGTTTCTCATGTAATTCCCAACATCTTTCTCTGGTATGACCCTTCTTACCACAATGAAAGCACAATAATTTCTCTTTCTTCACGTGAGAGGGCCCCACGACCTCCACGACCACTACCTCTACCACCAGATTTGCCTCCACCACGACCAAAAGGAGTGAAAGATGGTATGGCAGATCTCTCAGAAACATCAACACCAGGAATCTGCATAAACTGTTGCCTACTCTCCTCATGTTGAAGGAGGGCATACACGATACCAAGTGGAGGATACTCCTCTCTTCCTAGAATGTTTGATTTAACATTCTCATATTCAGGTCTAACCCCATTTAGGAAGTCAAACACTCTTCTCCTTTCAGTATTTTTACTAGCCTTCCTGGCACACGAGCTGCATAGTTCTTCGTGATACTGGGCTAGTTCATCCTATAAACTTCTCATTTGAGTGTAATACTCTCCAATAGTCTTATCACCTTGCTTCATGGTATTAATTTTGTGACTAACTTGAAATATTTTTGCAAGATTTTATTTCTGCGAGAATGCATCCCGCACAGCCTCCCATAATTGCTTAGCATCAGTGGCATACATAAAAGAATCACTAATATCTGGTTGCATTGAGTGTAGTAGCCATGTCATGACAGTTAGATTGTTACTTTCCCAATCAACATACTTAGGGTCATCTTCTTTGGGTTTAGGAATAGTCCCATAAATGTAACCCACTTTTTTCTTCATCCTTAAGTACATAGCAGCTGACCGTGACCACGAAAAATAATTGGCCTCATTCAATTTCTTCGTAGTAATTTGTAAGTTATGAGAGATATCTCCCCCACCAACGATCCCGGATTTATTCTCGTCCATGATCAAAAGATACTGAGGTCAAAAGATACCAGGTCTGGTTTCAGGCAACAATTCTGACAATTGAAAGATGCTTACAATGCACCAACAATACAAATTAATTAATTTCACCGGAGAAGAATACTCGTCTCTTCACAGCTATATAGCATCACACACCTCACAAAATAAGCTCTAATGGCTGCAGTCAACATGGCTATCATGTTCATAACCATGGAGAACCAAAAAATTTATCGGAAAGCACCAATCTAAGTTGTAGCTGTCTATATAGCAGTTGACCATGAAAAATATCACAAAAAACGTTTAGAAGACTATTACCAACAATCTGGAGTTACAGAGGATCAATCTGACATTGATTCGAAGATTTCCGGCGAGAAATAACATCTCCGACGACGTGTTCAGTTTCCAGCAGCCTTGTAACATCCAAAAACACTACATCACTTCAGAAGAGGCATCAAAATGAGTTTCTGGGTAGATTTCGATGCCTCACATCAGATCTGGGAGGAACCTAGCTTTGTGTAATTGCTGTGATGGAGGTGAACCAAGGGTGAAGACGAAGTAGGTTCTCCCTCTTCCAGTGCTCGGATGAAGATGATGTAGAAGGGAAAGTTGCTCAGAATAAAAAACCGAGCAAGTTCCCGACAATTTTGATGGATTCCGGTAGGGTTCCGGCAACAGCTGATGTCAGTATGACATCATCGCTGACATCAGCAGATTTCTGGTGACGCCAGCAGCAACAAGGAAAAAAAAATTGAGGCGGAGATGATCGGTTCCTTGCTTTGATACCAAGACAAAACTCTAATTTAGAGTTAGGGTTTAATAATAGAGAGGAAGAAGAAGAAGAAGAAAAGGGAGTTATTAGGGTTGAGTCAATGTGACTCAAATCCCAATGCAAAATAATATATATATCATCTTAGCATATTCACGTATTACATGGTTCCCGAGTTAAGTAAATTGTACAACTTCAAATTCACTTAACTACACACACACCCAAAGTTACTTACTACACACCCATACAATAGAAATAACATCACCAACAGTAAGTCCTCCTTAGCAGTCTGCACCAACCCGTAAACCTCTCGATTCCAAACCTTGATGCGCCCCTTTAGAAGTTGAAGTTTGGAAGTGAAACTAAACAAAGCCGTACCAGTAGGCACCAGTTCATTCCACCACAAAGGGACCAAAAGTTTGAATTATTCATCCAATAGCCACATATTCTCGAATCGGAACGGGGCCGGACCTCTCCCCCTAATCTCACATGTCAATAGGATTGGACAATGGTCCGACACTGCTCTAGCAAGGCCTTCAACTCTGGCTGTCGGGAAAAGATCCATCCATTCCGTGGTACAAAGGAAACGGTCCAGCCAGCTAAATGAGGGACTATCCTGAAGATTCGGCCAGGTGAAATTTGCTCCCGTCAGAGGTAAATCCATCAACTCCCCCTCAGAAATAAAATTGTTAAAATCTCTCATCACCCCCCTATCTGGTAGACCCCCACTTTTCACATGAGCGCGTTGAAATCCCCCCCCCCCCCTAAAGCAATGGGGGAACTCCCATCTAGCCGAAACAGCCGCCAATTCAAACCAAAAATCGCCACGCAGTCTTATCATTTGAAGGCCCATATATACCGGAGAATGCCCACACCTTGCCAGTGTCCCTAATCAGGAGCACAACCGAGACCGAAAATTGACCCACCTCATCTTCTAATTTGTCGAACAGGCCGGAATCCCAAGCTACCAGAATTCCACCCGAAGCCCCCATAGAATCAGTTCCTATCCAGTCCCATCAATGCCCTCCAAGCACCGCTGCGACTTTAAACTTATCACAACATCCCCATTTGGTTTCTTGAAGAGTAATGACCGCCGGGTTAATGAGCGAGATGACCTGTTTTACCCTGACCCGCTTGAATCGATCACTGATACCTCACACGTTCCATGACAAAATCTTCATATGAAATCAGCGAAATGCCCACCCGTCGAAACCTGAGGAGAGTTAATCATCCCCACCTCCCTTACCGTCTGACATCCCCCACTGAAGTAGCACAAGCTCCCTGGGGATATCATGATGCTTCTTCTTGCTGCTATTGTGCCTATTAGTGAGAATAGAACTGAAAGCATCCCTGAGTTTCTCATCGAGACCTTTGAAAGACATTACCAAATCACCCCCCACTCCGATCAGACGATCAACCTCGTTCAAAAAGCCACGACTTTCGCCAAGCCCTAGAATCAACATTATAGTCTGAGTCCCTCTGTAGACGTGCAATCTGGGAATCTAAAGGTATCGCCATTGGATAAGTACTCTCAGCAGGAGCAGAATCGCCCCTTGCTGGAGGTTAGAGATGATGTAATCTCTCATATAATCCCCTCCCCTCGGGGTCATATAATCCCCTCCCTCGGGGCAAACCTGATCTTGGATCTAAGGCCTCGAGTGTAACGTGCTCGAAAATTTCAGAACACAGATCGAAACGAGTCCATCGCCCAATCTCATACAGAGACCCCCAATATCCGATCCATCTAAGGTCCACCGGAAAGCCCCTGCCAGCTGTCGCTTGTCACCATCACGAAGGACACGTGTCTTCGAAGGATAGCCTCCAAGCTTCTCACAGACCGTAGGCCCTAGGTAGCAACAAGAAACTCTATGTAGTGCCAGGTCAGCAGTATCAGAGTCGCCACGCGTCACTATGGCAGAACATCCCCAGGTTACCGTGCTCGAATCTCGAGGCAAGAAAGGAGTAACCGTGCCAGGGTCGCCACGTTGCCCAACACCATCACAAAAGTCAAACCTCGCAATTGAAACCCTTCCATAGTTTCCAGAGACCAAGTAGTGATTTTCTAAAACCACTGACGAGCCACGTGTCACGATCTCCACCCGCCTCGAAGCCCTCCTCCCTCTGCTTCTCCACTTCCTTCTATAAAAGACCCCTTTTTTATCTCCTATAGTCGCCTTCCTCTTTAGGCCATTCAGCCTCTCTGCCACCATCGGATCTCACCGACAAGGCGCCTCATCTTCCTTCCCCTTTTTTATCTCCTTGTGATGCAAAATTAGCTCACTGGTGATGATGATAATGGGTGATGGAGATGACAATGAATGATGAAAATGACGGCAATGATGAAGATGCTAACAATAACGTCAAGGGTGCTAATAATAGTGACATCTTGGTCAGTGGTGGTGATGGATGGTGTTGATGATGTCAACAATTAAATTAAGTATGACGATAATGATGAATGTTGATGATGATGGAAACGTAGGTGGTTGATTGCAAGGTTTCATAGGGTATCAAACATTTCTTTCAAAAAAACTTGTCATTTGAAAAAAATAAAAACAATCAGCAACCTTCCATGTAATGCCTGTGAGGTTGCTCTAGGGATGCAATGACAATGACCTCCAAGCACGCAACTGAGAAGTGCCAAGGTTTTACAGGAAAATGGTCACAAGGACCACCAAAAAGATCTAAAGCCTTATTGCCTTACTTTGGTTCTTTCGTAGTTATTGCAATTGTAATGCTTTGATTTTTAAATCATTATGTTAAGTGTTAAAGTTAATGTACTAGTCAAATTCCATTTCTTTGTCTAACTCTAAGATGTTCTTGTTTAATTAAGCAATGACTTGAAATGCTTAGTTCTTAGACAAGTCTTTTTCCATTGAACCGTTGCAAACTCAAGAAAAAATGTGGTTTCTACATAAGGCACTTTGGATGCTTGAACATTTTCATGTACTCTGGCTGTGTATTATGCAGATTGCTATATCTCTTTTGAAAGGAACTTATAAGCATTTCTAGGTATGCCGAAAATTTTGAGTTTAACTGAACAATATCGACCATACTAGTTCTAACTTCTAAACCATTTGCTATATCAACACTCTGTTTGAATAAGTTCGTTTGGTAGTTGTGTCAGTTATGCATGTAGCGTGGTACACACTTTTTACTTGTCGTGTGGTAATGGTTGACTCATCCTAAGTCGCATGGGCATGAAATTCCATTGATTGAATTCTCTCTCTCTCTCTCTCTCTCTCTCTCTCTCTCTCTATATATATATATATATATATATATATATATATATAACAAGGATTGGGACTCCAGCTAAATGATAGGAAAGTTCCATGATAGTGTCATGTGGCACCCAAACACAAGTTTGGGTAAGACAGACTTGGGGCACAAGGTCGATCCATTGCTGTTCAAAACAAAAAAGTTTAACCCGCTGTCAATCTAATGGTGGCCAATGGCTTAAAAAATTATTCGAAGTAGGACTAGTCTAGCTCTGGTAATGTTTGACTCATTTCTAAGTCACATGGGCATGAAATTACATTCATTGACCTCTCTCTCTCTCTCTCTCTCTCTCTCTCTCTCTTTCTCCCACTGTTTCTTTCTCTCTCTCTCTCTCATATATATATATATATATATATATATATATATATATATATATATATATATATATATGAATATCAGTACTTTGGGCTGAAAAAAATGGTAGGCACGGTACCCAAACACAAGTTTGGGTGCAACAGACTTGGGCACAAAGTCAATCCATTACTGTTCATAATGAAAACTTCTAAAAGCATTGCCCACCGCCGATCTAAAGGTGGTCAATGGTTTAAGAAAATGAGCGGTGAAAAATTCACCATTCTGCTGCCTGGAGCGAATCCAGCATTCCTTTTTGGGAGGGGGCAGGCTTGGGGTGAAGGTATCATCTGGTAAGTTGGGAGGTTTGTCAGTTGCCAATTGCTTGTAGTGGACTAGGTATACGCAGCCTTAGGCAAACCAACCGCGCACTTCTTGGGAAATGGTTTTGAACAGCTGGTAGGGATGTGGATAGAGGGAATTTGGAGAAAGGTGCTGGTTGAGAAGTATGGCCAAGCATTGGGCAACTGGGGTATTTGTCCGATCGCACGCAACGGCTCTTTGGCATGGTGGAAAGGGCTGTGTGGGTTTGGTCCAGCTTTGCCAAAGGACTGCGATTCAGTTGGGGGTGCGGTACCAGAATTCGATTTTGGGAGGACGTCTGGTTGGCCTCCTACCCTCTGAAATCCACTTTCTTTGATATCTATGCTTTATCTGTCAACCCGGGGGGAACGATTGATCAGTCTGTATCGATTGACAATGGGGATGTGGTCTGCAATGTTCATACCTGCAGATCATTGAATGATTGTGAGATGGTGGAGTTTGCTAATCTGCTACAGCTGCTGTATGCTGAGCAGCGGAACCAGTGGGGGGCTGATCAGCGGGTGTGGGCTCCTAGTCGGGATGGCTTCTTTACGGTCAAAAGTTTATATAAGTTGGAGACTTGTCGTCCGCTGCTGCTGTTCGAGGGGCGATGGCTGTGGAAAGTTTATATTTCTTATAAGATCAGATTTTTCGTTTGAACTCTTTGCAAGGATAGAATTTTACGCGGGACCGGCTAATACGTAGGGGGAAAGATGTTGCGTCTAACTGTGTCATGTGCACTGATGGGGACGAGACTACGACACACCTATTCCTTCATTGTCGGATGGCCTACTCGGTTTGGAATGTGGTACTCAGATCCTTGGGCCTGAGCTGGGCTATGACGGAGACCCCATACAAGCATCTCCTTAGTTGGGCTCCAGGGATGGGGGACGCTGACAGACGGACACAGTCTAGATATGTGGTTTTCACGGTTTTTTGGTGCCTATGGCTTGATCGCAACTCCAAAATTTTTGAGAATACTAGCAGGTCCACGGGGTTCATTGTCAAATCGGTCATGGACCTAGTGGGTTTTTGGATGGGGGAAGTTGCGGTGGGGAGGGGGCAAACTTATGTTATGTGGGATCCAGGCTAGGTTGCTGTCCGGCGCTATGTCGGTTTTTATCTTTTTTCTTTTCTCTTGTTACCTTATTCGGGGCAGTTGTTTTGTCAGTTTTTTATGTTGTATTGGGTTCTCAGCGCCTTGCTGTGTTTCAATATACTGCTTTTTATAGATAAAAAAAAGGATATATATATATATATATATATATATATATATATAATTTTTGCCCTAAACACCCTCGGGAGGGGTGAACGCCAAGGGGATGTGCGCCACATGGAACCTGAAAATGGGCACTTGCTCAGCATTTAAACTCTGGGCAAGTTCCCAGATCTCCCTTTTCCTCTCTCTCTCTCTCTCTCTCTCTCTATATATATATATATATATAGAGAGAGAGAGAGAGAGAGTTAATAAAAATAGAAAATAATAATATTAAATAAATCTGAAAAATAATATATGACCAAATCTTCCATAATCTATCATACATGATTAACATCTATACTACAAAGTATGGTTAAATTCTAACCAATCAAAGCAGAATGCAGATTTATACTACATAAAGTCTCTTCCAAACCAAAATAAGTTCAACCTCTGATTTAAATGTTCCAAAAGTCTACAAAATATTAAATGTATGAAAATGTTAAATCTCTTTCTTTTTTTTTTGATAATTAATTGGGGTTGGAGGGGGTCCCCACCCTTTTATTAGAAAAAAGGAGAAGATTACAAACGCAATGAATTACAAATCAAATCTTCTCAGATGCGAGAGTGAAGAAAGAAAGGAATAGAAGAAGCATCTGTCTATCGAATAACTGAAAATGAGTCTTGTCTAATCTTTGTGAGCAGATCAGCACTATAGTTCATCTCTCTCCAAATGTGATTGAAGGATATCTAGTGGAAAGAGAGAGCTAAAAGTTTAATTCTTCGAGTAGTGAAGATATAAGGCCACAGCGTTTTATGTTGTCCATTAATACAACTGATTGCAACTAGAGAATCTGACTCAACTTCCATGTCAGTGTAGTTTTGATCAATGGAGAATTGCATGCCATATTCAAGCGCCTGCAATTCAGCATGAGTTATATCATAACATCTCTCAGTGGGGCCATGGAAACTAGCTTCATGTTGTCCTTGCGAATTTCTGAAGAGACCTCCAATGATAAATTTTCCTTCTCTAAAAGTTGCATCTGTATTTAATTTTAGGAATGGATCTTGAGGGGGTTTCGATTGACAGACCCTGGGAGTGGGAGGAAGATCTTTTGAAGGTCGCCAATCAATGTTGATTGTAGAAGGTATAAGATGATCTTCCATCGAGTTGAGCATAGTGATATTTACTTCTTCCACAATATTATGAAGAACAATCCTTTTATGATTTGATTTATTTTCAAATATTCTGGCATTTTTTTCTCGCCATAGGTGCCAAATAGAAGCAGCGAATACAAGCTTGATTAAGGTGGCATGCTTCCAGTTGCCTTTACTTTTTTCCATGCAGTAGGACAACTCATCAGCAAGGGTACCAATAGAGTTCTTGTTTATATTAAGTCGCCTGCATAAAGATCTCCATATCCAATTAGAATACGAACATCTAAAGAAGAGATGATTGTGATCTTCCGAGTCGTACCAACAAAGCACACATCTCGAAGGTATAAATAAACCTCTTTTAGTAAGGTTGTCCAAAGTAAGCAGTTTATTTTGGATAGCTAACTAGGAACAAACAAGATGTTTCGGAATATACCTAGAGTGCCAGAGAAATTTGTGCCATAAAACCTTCTCAAAAGAATGCTTAAAGCAAGACCAAGCCGATTTAGTTGTGAATTCACCTGAAGGTTCAAGTTTCCATATATAAGCATCTTCATCTTAAATATTGAAGGGAATAGGATGAGTACGGATTTTTGCCCATGCCTCTTCCATTTTCCGCGATGTAGGAATTGGTAAGTTCCATTCTCCATTAATAACAACTTCATTAACATGGCTACTCTTGTCGATACCAGATTGTAGCATCATTCTACGTCCATAGTCATTAATTAGGGTACCCTCCTCAAGCCAAGGATCATGCCAAAAATTTGTGCTAGCTCCATTGCCAATGATCATCCAAATTTTTGATTTTATAGTATCTCTAACCCTCATAATGCCTCTCCAGACCCATGAGAAATTATTAGGGAGATTACAATTCCAAACATATCCTGGGTGAATGTATCTAGCAGTGCACCAGGTGGACCAAAGAGATTTGTTAGAGACCAAATTCCAGAAGAGTTTAGAAAGACCAACATTGTTTCAATCAATAATACACCTAATTCCAAGGCCCCCTTCATCCTTGGATTTGCAAATTTTCTTCCAGCTGATAGGGTGCATCGATTGGTCTAAAGATGGGCCCCTCCAAAGGAACCTTGAGTACATTGTTTCCATTTTACCAATAATCTTCCTTGGGAGATAGAAGGCACCAGATCAATAGATTTGAAAGCTATTTAACACTGATTTAATGAGTTCCAATCTTCCAGCATAAGAGAGAAGATTACCTTTCCAGCTTTCAAGGCGACCTTGAATTTTCTTGAGAAGAGGTTGCAAAGATTATATGTGAGATGACCAGAGAAGAGGAGTAGACCCAAATATTTAATCGGGAGCTCTCCTTCAGAAAATCTTAGAGCATTTTTCAGAGCAGAGTTTGTATTGCAAGCAGCACTGCATATAATGGTACTTTTAGAATCATTCACTTTAAGACCTGAAATAAGATGGAAGCGATCTAGCATATCTCCTAGCTCTTTAGCTGAAGCAATGTCTTCTTTCACCATAATAAATAAATCATCAGCAAAGATGAGATGGGACACGGTCGGGCAATTTGCAACCTGAAGTAGTTTGATAGTATCTTGAGCAATTTTTTCTTCAAGTAAGCACGTGAATTCTTCCATGATAAGAGTGAATAGAAGCGGTGATAACGGATCCCCCTGTCTTATACCACAAGAACTTGGAAAATAGCCATGAGGAGAGCCATTAATAAGGATTGAAAACATAGGGGTTGTGATACACTCACTAATCCATTGGGTCCAAGTTCCATCAAACCCCAATTGATGGAGAATAGAAAGAACGTAGTCCCACCGCACCTTATCGAAAGCCCTTTGAAGATCAATTTTAGCACAGAAGGCTTTAGGCCCAGATTTAAGGTGAAAATTTCGGACAAGTTCATGGGCAAGCAGAACATTTTCAGTGATTTTTCTTCCCTTAACAAAGGTAGATTGGTTCCAACTTATAAGAGAAAGAAGGACTTTAGCTAGGCTTTTCGATAAAATTTTTGTGATAACTTTATAGAGAAAGTTACACAAGGCAATGGGCCTGAATTTATCAATCATATTGGCACCTCTTTCTTTAGGGATAAGCTTGAGAAAAGTGGAATTTAAAGATTTTGGTAATTCCTTCTTAAGAAAAATATAGCGTACCAATTTTTAAGTATCTTGCCCGACGATATTCCAAAAGGTCTGAAAGAATTCTGCAGAGAAGCCATCTGGGCCTGGTGCTTTATTCTTTGAAGAGTTAAAAATAACATTCTTGATTTCTTCATCAGAGACATCTTGAGATAAAAGAGCAGCCTGAGTAGATGTTAATTTGTACTTAAAAGGAAGATCCGGGATCTCTTGATTTCAGGAAGGAGAAAAAATATCCTCGTAGTACTGGGTAGCTAAGATTCCTATCGCTGCTGGTTCTACAATCCTTTCTCCTGTGGGAAGAATCAACTCGAATAAGGAATATGTAGAGATTCTAGAGTTCACCATAGAGTGGAAAAATTTTGTATTGGAATCCCCAGCCTGCAGCCATTGAACTCTAGCTTTCTGTCTGATAAAATTTTCTTCAATGAGAGAGATTCCCGACGAAAAGTAATTGATGCTTGTCTTTCGGCTAAATGGAGAAGCTTGTTAGTAGGGTCAACATGAACCTTGGCTTGGATTTCTAGAAGCTGTTTTCTGGCACTGTCTGATCTCTCCTTTACAGATCTGAAAGAAGAAGAGTTCCAACTGTAGATATCATTTCTCAAGAGCTTGAGTTTTTGTTGCATTGAATATATTGGATTGCCATCAATTTTAGTTTCCCATCTGCAGAGAATGAGATCTCTAAAGCCATGTTGTGAGGACCAAACCTCATAGTATTTAAACGGTTTAGGCCCAAATGATCTATCATCTCTGAAGGATACGAGAAGGGAGGAGTGATCAGAAATATTTGGTTCTATGTAATTAACAGCCAAGTTAGGAAAAATATTTTTCCACTCAGTGTTAACTAATACTCGATCAAGTTACAAGTCACTAAGTTTGAAAATATAGATCAGAAGACAACAAAATGAACTGAATCTGAACATGTACTGATGTGCTTGAAAATGTTAAAGAAGTGCTGAAAATTCTGCATAAGAGCCCTTGATTTCAAATCTTCAATTTAAATCAAATCCCCATGAAACCCCTGCCGAACATCATGGATGTATTAACTTTTATGGATCAGTTTATTACAAGGACTTCCAGATTTTTAACATAAAATAATATTGTTTTTACAAAACTGCCCCGACCAAACTGTTAAAGAGGAATTATTTGATCGAGTCTCTCAAGTCTCAATTGAGTTTCTTAGAGTATTAAAGGTTTGGTTGAATTGACTTGAAATGTCACTGACTCGAGTTGATTCGGTCAATTTTGGATTCATTTGGGAAAGTTCTTAAATTGTGCTAAATGCATTCTAGGGTCAATATTATTGTCAACCTTGTCCACTATATCTCAGAAACTACTATATGTATTTTAGCTTCTCTTGGCTCATAAATTAGAATTTATGCCTTCTTACTTCTAATTTTATTTCCATTCAGTTCTGAATTTATTAGTATATATGTAACTAGAATATTTTTTGTGGTTAGAATGCTGGAATGCGTCTTTATGGGGGTGCCCAGTATCATCGTGCGATGGCAGAATTTCGTTTTGTGGTAGGAGGAATCAAGTGTCCTCCAATTACACGGGAAGAGATTGTAAATGCATGTGGAGTTGAAGATATCCATGATGGAACAAATTATTCTAGGTAACTATAACTTCTGAAGTTCATTTGATTTTAGATTTTATATAATCATTCATTTCGAAGTCACTTTAATTGTATATTTTTGAAATTTTGACAACCTAGGACTGCTTGTGTGATTGCTGTTGCAAAGGCTCGCGATACATTTGAACCTTTTCTTCATCAGGTGAAACAATCGGCATTATTTCTTAATACATGCATGCACTTTAAAGTTATGGTACTTCTGTTATTTGCTGTGAAATTTATTGAGAGGCAGTAAACTGTTTTATAGTGTTCAGTTGGCATCTAAAATTTTACATATGGGAAATTTTGATTTTTTCCATAATTTTGTTGGTACTTGATGGGATTTATTAATTTATGATAAATTATATCCTACATGCCCCACAGTTTAGATAAGTTCTTTTTTGTCTAGAAACATATGTTGTACCTGTACTCCTCTCTAGTTGGTAAAATGGAAAATTAGGGAAAAAGAAGAAAAGTCATTGTCATTCGAGGTTTGCATCTGTATTTATGTAATTCTATTGCTTTATAACCTCCTTGCTTGTATGGCAAGCTTGCTATATGTATATATATATTTTAAAATTTCTGCATTAAATCCCTTATTAATCAATAAAAAATAAATGAATAAACTCCCTTTAGTATAATTATTTGTCATCTTGTTTGGACAAAAAATAAATGAATAAACTCCCTTACATATAATTATTTGTCTTCTTGTTTGGACTTTCACATACGTTACCTATAAACTTTAGCGTCTTTATTTTACATTGATCCACGACAGCCGATCCCAGAATGATACAATTTTAGGCATATGAAACGATACATAGATCCCCAACAATAATAGTGTGGTCTCAAAACTATAATCTGCCATAAATAATAACACTCTTTTCATGCAACAGTTGGGACATAGACTCCTGCATATTTTGAAGAGGTTGCTTCCAATCTCTGTCTATTTACTGCGGGTATGGTCTTTGATTTCTATTTGTATTCTCCACTATTGTAAAGTTAATTGTGGTCTTCATTTCCTGGAATACTTTTTAACTATCCTTATCTGATTTTCAACAGAAAGATGGTGAGTATCTAAGTGGCCATGAGGTATTTCTGAGGCGTGTTGGGACTGCTTTCAACAATTTTGCAGAATCTACTGAACGGGCTTGTCGTGAAAAGTTAGTCATCTTCTCTGATGTTCAACCATTTGCAATTTATAAATAGGATTTGGAAGTTGTTGCTTGTTTAAATATGGTGTGATCTATATTCCAGATTATATCCCTACAAATGCCCTTTTTTTCAGTGAACTCACCTTTTATTTTTTGTGTTTTTTGCTACAAAATGATTGAATTCGTTCCAACCTTATGTAACTCCTTTTTTTTCTTTAAAATTTTGCGAGAAATGCTTTTGTGCCCTTGAATTTTCATGCTGAAACATTGCTAGCCTTAGAATGTTCTTGTCATAATTTAAGGGTAAACTACTTTGTACTTATTGTCAGAGTTCATTTTGTTCATATCATCAGTTGGCTAATCGTTGATGACTATTTACTACTTGATACGTATAAAAATCTCTTCTTCTCTATAAATTTTGTTGCAGATGTATGGAGGATTTAGTGAGCACCACCCGATATGTCACCTGGTCTCTCCACAATAAGGTTATAGTTCCTTGCACAACAAACATGCTTGCCGTTCTATATTTTCCCTGATTTCTGTTTCTCATCGAACTTCTACTATTACTTAATCATTTAAAAATGGATCTGCAGAATCGGGCTGGATTACGGCATTTCTTAGACTCATATGCTGGTACAGAACAATCTACTAATGGGCAATCTATTGTTGGGGCTGTGTCTCAAGAATCTGCCAACGGGACATTTACAAATGATAACAAGCATGAAAATAAGCCGAGAGCAGATGTAAAGCTTAACCATATTACTTCAGGCATTGACTCAACCACATGTATTCAGACAACGGAGACTAGACTGGTTGATATTTTAGATAACACACTTTGGAACCGGAGGCTTGCTCCTTCATCCGAAAGGATTGTATATGCTTTGGTTCAGCAGATTTTCCAGGGCATAAGAGAACACTTTTTGGCATCTGCAGAATTGAAAGTACGTATCCTTATTGGCTACTTTCCTTGATTAGTTTGCATATACAAACTTGATTTGAAATTAGTTTAACCCTTTCTTTGGAATATCAGACAAAAGTCTCTTGACTTTAAAAAAAAATTGCGTTTTAATTGCAATTTATTCATTGAACGAATAAAATCTCAAATAAATCACGTCTTATTCAAAAGTCGCGACTTTTTAATTAAAATATGTCAATCTTTCCCTTACTTCTACTACTTTTTCTGAAATTTTTTCCTTGCCAGCTTATTCCCGAACTCCAATTTTAATTTATTTATTTATTTTTATTTTTTGAAAAGTGAGATATATCAATCTTTCCCCACACCTTCTAACTGAGAGAAATCCCTTGCCAACTTTAGCATTAGTGTTGTTTAATTAAAGGCTTCTCTATACTGAATCTCATTCTCATTCCTGGTTCACTGCCTGCATTTTATTCTTTTCTCTTTTTTGTTCTTGCATTTTGTAGTTCAACTGCTTTCTTCTAATGCCGGTGGTAGACAAGCTGCCGGCACTCCTGCGAGAAGACCTAGAGTCTGCATTCGAAGATGACTTGGACAATGTTTTTGACATCACTCACTTGCAAAATTCTCTCGGACAGCGGAAGCTGGAATTGGAGATTGAGCTGAAACGGGTATGTTCCTCTGATCTAAAGGAAAGTGGAATCAATGAGATTTGAAAGAATTTATAAAACCCTGTCTCACCTTTGTCGGGTCCCCTCGTTTTGCAGATACAAAAGCTCAAAGAGAAGTTCCGAAAGATACATGAGCAGTTGAGTTCCCCCCATTTCTTGGGAGAGTTATCGTCGGTGTCTCTAACTCACTGATGACACAAGGAAAAGAAGCAATCACGACACATGGCTTATAGAGCTTTTGATCAGAGAGGTGAACCTAATAGCCGTCTCGTTCTTTGATTTTAGTACAGAAAACAGTTTACTTTCTTTTTGTTTGCTACAGGGTACTATTTATTCATGCCATGCAACTTTTTTTTGCTCAAATTATTGTCATAACCTTGCAGTAAGAAATGCGTCACGTAAACATCTACCTTTAAAGCCCCCATCAATAACTTTCTTGGCAAGTCAAAATCTGTGAACTCGTTAGCTGACCTAGAATGATGGGATTCTAGGCATAGGATTGGATGATCAAGCTTGAATTAATAGTACTCAATTATAAAATTTCACCTTCCTTCAAGATACCCATTCAATGCTTCCCTAAGAAAAGTAGAAAAAGTAAACAAAATGTTTATATATATATATATATATATATATATATATATATATATATATATATATATATGGAGGGCCGGGGATATGCGCCCGGGCGTAGAGATATCTCTACGCATATTGGTAGGATCTCGACACGTAGCGCCTCTGTCGTTGATGCGACACTCTCATTTTTCTCATTTTACCCTGCTTTAACCATAGTTACCACTAACATAATCAAAAAGGCAAAGCGTGGCGATGCGCTGGGGATACGTGTCTGACATCGTGATATTGTCATAATGATATTCAAAAAGACATACGAGAAGACCACCTGATTCGAAGCGCTTATGCTTCTATAAAGGAGGCGATTGCGCTTCCTATACGGTGTGCTATCGCGACATCTGATGTAATATCATTAATTAACTTCACCACAAAGGCAACGCATGATATCGTGGTTTTCAATGGTTATCATTACATCGGGGAGATCACTTGCGCTCCTTGCGCTTACGCTTCGGTACGAAGAGCTTGCACTTTGTATAAGACGAACAAACGCTTCTTTACCGGGCACTTGAGCGACTATGTCGATTCATTTGCGCTCCGTTTGTGAAATGGAAGATGCTTTCCGTATGACACGTAATGCGTCCGACCTTACTTCATTTATTACTATCGTCAGAACATTAAATTAGAAGCGGAGCACAACTTCGTAATTCTCAATGGTAATCATTATCATTTGAATTGATTGTTTGAGAGACTTTCGAGCACTCCTTCTGGGAGACCATTTATTAGTCGAATGTTGATCATTAATGACGCTTCTATCAGAGGAAGTTTAGCTCCCCCTGAGAAGCACTAACGCCGAGGTAAGAAGCGTCAACGTTGTCTTCTATTAGCGCTTGCGCGACAAAAAGAAAGCGTTAGCGCTTCGTACATGATACGAAGCGCCCTAAATTTTGACACGTAGCACCATTTTGTGTGAAACAATGCTCCATCGTATTTCATTTATCACCATTGTCAGAACATTAAATGAGGAGCGCGGTGAGGCGAACGGGATTACGACTTCTGACATCGTGCTGTGCAATGGTCATAATTCTCATTCGAGAAAAATATTTATGGCGGGAATTTTGTGAATTACAAATTCACAAATTACTTTTCACCTTTGCCCTTTTAATTTTCATCTTCTCAGAGCGCAATAAAAAACATCAAAGCGACGAAACTCTATTTCTGTATCTAGTAACAAGGTGAGTGTCATTTTATTTTCGTCCCGTTTTTAAAATGCCAAATAGAAGCGTCATCCCTTCTATTCTATAGATGAAGCATTTGCGCCTTATATATGGGCGGGGGTGTCTCACCGCTCTAGTTTTTGGAACGTTGGCGCTCCAACATTTGAGGCACTTGCGCTTGTACATGGAAGCGCGCCGCTCTTATTATTAGTACATTCTTTTCTAAAGTTCTTTTTCTGTTTCACATATTTTGAAGATGGTTCTCAAGACTCCAGCAGCTAAGTGCATCATCCGAAAGTGTCAGGTCATTTGTGACACGACATTTAAGGGGAGGAAAAATCTGCATAAAAATTCGGTCTTCGGTGTATTCTTTGTGGCTTCAAAGGGCGTGATAAGCATCAACAGCCTCCTGGATGCAATCATCAAGTTCTGAGACCATGACAACGTTTGAAATATTGGAACTGGCAAGTCTGACATTATCAAATTTTGGGCCCTTAATTTTGCCTTGATAACTGGTCTTCAAATGACCGACCCCCCTCGTTATCCTGCGAAAGTTGAGATTCCTAAAGAACATACCTTTAGATATAGGTTTTTCAGGGGCCTCAAAGATGTAAGTAGGAGACACATCTTTGATGTCATTGAGAGTCTCAACCAGGATGCTGACAATGACTTTCTGAAACTCTGTCTGTTCGTCCTCTCCATTGTCCTCTTTCTAAACACAAAATATACCCTCGAGAACCCCCACCTCGACCTCGTTGATGATCTCCCCATTTCAACGAATATCCATGGGGCCATTTCGCATACAATCACCTTTTAATGTGGGTGGACAAAGCAAAGCGGATGAGGGGTATAACTGAGAAAGCAAAGGCAGCGCAAGATTACAATATTTACAGCTACACTATTACCTTGCAAGTAATGTCGTCTCCTAGAATGTCATGTTTTATTTCCTACGAAGCGCTTACGATTACGAAAGTCATCAATTATTTATTTTATTTTTCTCATATTTGGGCGTAAGAGATTAATGACAGGTGTGCCCCACCGAAGGTTGCTGGCGACGTCCACTTCCCAAGGTTGCTGAAATGGGAAACAAACAATAAAACGAGGAAGCCATATATTGCGGACTTCGAGTGCAAGGTAAATTCGATACGAGGCGATATCTCATCCAAGTATAAGCGATGTCGCTACAATGAAGAAGCGCAACCGCTTCCAAATGAAGCGATGACGCCTCTAACATAAGCGCAATCGCTTCAAAATAAAGTGATGGTGCCTCTAGCATGAGCATAATCGCTTCTTAAGGAAGTGGTCGCGTTTTCCCAAAGTCTTTATCAGTTGAAAATAATGTGGAATATTTATCATCTTGTATGTCGTCCACATTCGAGAACTGGAGGCCACAATCTATGAAAGGACTCTGCTTGTGATAGAAGCCTTATTGGGAATAGGGCAGAGACCTGCGGAAGCGGGTGAAAGACAACCAATCCCTCCCATTACTGTGCAGAGGAAGAAAATAGACATTGATGTTATTAGCGTGTCGGACGAGGAAGAAACAAAGGAGGAAGAAGAACTCAAATCTCGTTTATCTACGAAACAACTGATTAATAAAAAAATGGAAGCAGTCTGGTGAATCAAGAATTGCAGACTGTGAGAGGACAATCAGAGAGCGGAGCAAAGGCTTCGACGACCTCCGTGTAAAGGTTTCTCAGCTGGAACAAGAAAACTAGAAACTGAAGGTAAAGGTTCTTCAGTTGGAATAGGAGAATTAGAAAGTCAAAGGTCAGAATGTCATGATCTTGAAGGAACAGGGTTATATTAAGAATCGGTTCGCCCTCTTTCGGAATGAGCAGGCATGTCTATCGGAGGTATACTTCTATACTATGTCGGATAAATGTTGAACTTGAGAAAATCCAATGACGAAGCGTCGACGATTCGGATGTGAGGCGCCAATGCCTTCGCATGATGTGTCAGCGCTTTGGATATGAAGCGCGAACGCTTCTACATGTTTAATTATTGATTAAACATTAACTGATATTCTTATCATATTGCAGGCCTGTAGTATGGCGGGAAGTCCGCTGGGGCACATTGGAAATTATCAGAGATTTGTCCCCCTTCGCCAAAGGTCTGCCTCGCCTCGAACCTGGAGCGACTTGCATCGCCTACCCAAAGGGAAGCGACTCCCCCGAGCCCCAACCCCAACCCCACCCCCAGCCCCACCCACAACCACATCCACATCCACATCCTTAACCCCAACCTCAATCCTAGCCCCAACCATAACCCCAACCACAACCCCAGCCCCAACCCTAACTACAATGACAACCATAGCCTTAGCCTTAACCATAGCCCCAGCCCCAACCACCGACCAAGCCCTAGCCCCAACGACAACCACAGCCTCAACCACAACCACAATTAGACTCCTAGCCCCACCCAAACCCCATCATCCTACTCCCTCCAAAATCGAAGCCCTTACCCAATCGAAAGTTTTGCCTCCACCACAGTACAAAACCCAACCTCCTACAAAGGAGAAATCTCATCCCCAACCACAATATCTACCTCTACCACCACCACCACCTACTGCATCTCATATCAGAGGTCCTGAGATGCTCCTTACACAATCATGCATCGAGGAGAGGTCTTTTGTGCGAGAGGAAGAAGAAGAGGAGGGCGAAGTCCCATTCATCTTCAGGAGAAGTGAGAGGAACCAGGCTAAAGGCTTCACGATTCCTCCCTCGGAAACTCACTCTAAAAGAAAGGGAGAGTTAGTCTCCCAAACCCGCAAAAAGAAGGCCAAAGCGGTGGGGGCCCCAGCCGGTGATGCATCACCTCAGGCCTATATGAATGCTAATTGGAAAAAGCCCAACAGAGAGAACGAGTAAGTATATTCCCTCCATACAATTTTTAACATGCCTTTCGAAGTGTCAACACGTCATTGTCGAAGCGTCGTCGCCTTTAGGTGAGAGCTTCAGCGCTTTGTATACTAAGTGCTAGCGCGTCTACTTCAAAGCGGTAGAGGCTGATCCACTTGTGTCTTAATTTGAATGTAGAGTTGTCATCTTGACCGTTGAGTCCCGGCGTATTACTGTCGAGTTGATGCACTGCCTGCGATCAAAACAGGAAATATAAGACCCAATAAGTATTAATCCCTATTCAACCCCATCGCTTCCCTGATCCCATATTGATATTTACACTTTCGTATACAGATAATGACCGCGTATTTTAAGCCATGGACAAGCGGGAGAACATTGAGAAGAAGAGGAAGACTTTTCGGATGACCACCATTAGACTAAAATGCATGAGTACAGATTTTAGAGATTTTGAGCAGTACATTGAACAAAATGGAAAATACGCGCCCTCCGACATTGCAGGATAGAGCAGATACTACCTCGACCATTTTTTGGCGCATCATGACACGCAGCCGTTGTAGCGTTTTGTCATAAATAAAAATCTCGCCTTGACTGCGATGGAGTGAAGAAATTTATATTTCGATTCACATCAACGAGCCACGACACTGGGCGCTTGCTGTGGGGATCCCCTCAGCTCATAAAATCGTTGTCCTTGACCTCTTCCCAGATTGTCCTCTGGAAATCAAATTTGACGAGGCGATAAGGACACTGGTAAGCTAAGCTTGAATACTGTCAAAAGTGATGCCAGAATCGCTTATGGCTCTTAGCGGAAGCATTGCCACGTTTAATATGGGGCACCAGCGCTTTGACAATTGAGCGTCTCCGCTTTGACAATGGGGCGTCAGCATTTTGAAAATGGGGCATTAGTGTGTCAGCGCTTTGAAATTAGGGCGTCAGCGCTTTGACATTGAGGCGTCAACACTTTGAAATGGGGCGTCAACCCTCCATTCTATTTTCTAAATGCATGTGTAACTTATATTTTACTTTTTTTATTGATATATGCATTACCTCTCAGCCCTGTTTCATATGTACAACAGTGTGACTTCCATTTTTGACAAATGGCCTTGGGTCAGTGAGGGTGTTGATGCGCCGCGCCAAACAAACGATTATGACTGCGAGGTTTTCGTGAAGAAACACGTGTTCATACATAGATTATTTAAGCAGGGAACTCCAGCTAGATTTCAAGCAGGAAGACATCGAAACTTTCAAGGCCAAGACTGGGCATGCCATCGGTACGCACCAGGAAGAGAATTGTGATGTCAGTGACGATGTGGAATCGCTTATATAAATTTTTTGTTATACATTTATTGATATACATAGTATTGTACTGAAGATTATATATACACAAGACTACTTAGAATATATATACAATGTACACTGATCATATTACACGGAAATTTTTTAATACACGAGATTTATTCACAGGATATATTGTTAATCTGCTATTGTGAAGCGCTGACGCTTTTTGTAGACGTGTCGACGCCTCTATGATGAGAACAGTTGATATTGTATTCATATAAACGAAAAAATATATGCTATGTTCTCCCTCTTCATGAAATTAAACGAGAAAATTTTGTATTCATATAAACTGAGACTAATTATAAAAATACAGTGTACAAGAAGGAAAAGAAAAGCTAGGATAAAACTACACAGACAAATGAGAAAAGTTGTCCGTCGTCTTCAAACTTTATCCCGCCAAAAACAATGCCTCCCCTGCCTCTAGGATGTCATCATCTTGCCGTCTTCGTAGAGGAAGTGGAGATCGGGAGGGTAGGAGTAGGTAAAGATGGGGAAGACGGTGGAGAGTTAGGATGGGCCGTAGGGCGAGGGGGGGTTGTGGTAGACGACTCAACGACGTCTTGAATGCGGCGTTATTGGCGCAACTGCCTCTCCTCGGTCAAAAGCGCTTGAAGCTCGGCCTTTTGCCTTTGAATCAGCCTCTCCTTCGCCATAAGAACAAAAATCTTGTACTTCTCCCTTTCGATAAGACAATTAAGGGTTTTACTTTTCTCGGACCAGTTGAGTTGTTCCGCCATGGTGGGGTTGTTACGCCATGGTTTAGAGTGTATGGTTAAGGGATTAAGGTTTAGGGTTTAGAAAAAGGGGTTTCGAAGACGGAAGGCAAAAGATAAAGTTTAGGATTTTATTTATTGAGATACGAACCGTTGCTGCAATAAATAATATTGAAAAAATGTTGCGTGAAAAGACAACACACTCCATAATTTCAAAGTCCTCCAAATTCGTAATAAACGAAACACCGCTTACGTCAAGAAGCGCCACCTCCCGTAATTGAAGCAATGACACTTCAAATTAGAATCGATGACGCTTCGACCACCGTCTTACTGAAGCGCCGACACTTCTAACAACAAGCGCCATGGGTAACATCAAACAGCGACATGCTTCTTATCGTAATTCGAGCCAAGAACGTGGAATATGCTACCTGCCATTGACTCTCGAAATTTATCTCGAAGTGCGTTTCAAACCCTAGCCTTTTTCCCTATAAAGCCACGTCCTGTCACAAACCCTTCCCATTCCAAACCCAGCCATGGGTAACATCAAACGACGACACGCTTCTTATCGTAATTCGAGCCAAGAACGTGGAATACGCTACCTGCCACCAACCTTCGAAATTTATTTTGAAGTGACGTTTCAAACCCCTTTGTTCCGTATAAAGCCACGTCCCGTCACAAACCCTTCTCATTCCAAACCCATATTCTTTCTCTGTCTCCTAGCCCTTACCCCATGGTGGAAGAACCAGACAATGACGAGCTAAGTAAAAGGCTTGATCGAATCCTTGAAAAGCAAAGGGCCGAACTTCTGACTGCAATAAAGAGATTAGAAAAGTTGAAGCGTCAGCGACCCATTCCAGACGTTGAATCATCTACCGAGACCCTCCGTTGCCATATACCTCGTCCTAAACCAACCCAGTTTTCCAACTTCTCACCTTCCCCCACTTCTTAACAATCTCACCAATCTCACTATCAAATGTTGAATCCTCAGTGCGAGTTCCTCAATGAGGACGGTGGGTTGAAAATTTACAGCTAGAGGGAGCCATCTCTCTTGACAAAGCCAAAAATTTGAAGACATCGAGACCGATCTCTATCGCAAACTTTACCATGTCAGTCCTTATCTAGATTTTTCCTAGGTTTATCTTTTATGTAATTAGCTTCTTGATTAATCTCTGTAAATATTTCTTTTCATATTAATAGAAATTTTCTTTTTATTTATCTCAAAAGTTACAGATTTTAAACAGTCACTGCAACAAATACGAATTGTAAATAGATTGGACCAATTAGGGCACAGTTAATTGAAGTGTTGGCGCTTCAATTAAAAAATAATGATGCTTCAAGTTATAATCGACGATGCAACGTTTTCGAAGTGATGACGCTTCGACTTCGAAATGATAACGCTTCGAGTTCCAAGCGATGGCACGTCTAATTGAAGCGAGCTGATGCTTCCACTTAGAGTCGATGAGGTGTCTAATTGAGGCGTCATGAATAGGGTTAGCTGTGGCACTCCCGCTTCAAACAATAAGAAGACATGGTGAAAGGGGTTTGGTTTGGGGACGGAAGGCAAGAAAGGATATCAAGTGACCCTTAAACTGACAGAAGGCTAAATGACATTTTTATTAGGATACGAACTGCCGCTGCATTAAATAATGTTGGAAAAGATTGCACGAAAAGATAACACACTCCACAATTTCAAAGTCCTCGAAATTCGTAAAAAACGAAACCTCGCTTACGTCAAGAAGTATTATCACCCGTAATTGAAGCAGTTACAGTTCAACTTAGAAGCGATGACGCTTTGAAAATCGTCTTATTGGATCGTCTTATTGGAGCGCCGACACTTCTAACAACAAACACCATGGGTAATATCAAACAGTGACGCGCTTCTTTATCGTAATTCGAGTGAGAGAGTGGTGGAAATATGCATCGCGTTCATGACCGTCACTTGCCACCGACCTAGCTTAAGGGTTCGATCAAGAAGAAGATTGTGTTAATTGAAATGAGAAAAGGTGTTCGATATTCTCCCTCTGCAAGAAATGTAACGAAAATATTGTATTCTTTTAACATGAGACTACTTACACAGCAGAACACTGTACAAGAAAGAAAAGAAAACTAGAAAAAATCTACAAATAGACATCAGCATAGTCGCCTGAGACGCCATCAAGAGGGTCTAGAACCATCAATTGGGGTAGACGACTCCCCTATTCGGATTGCGTCGTAGTTCGCGCAACCGCCTCTCCAACCTGGGAGATATCTCTTCAATCGCGGCCATCTCCCTTTCAATCACGTCCATCAAACTTGGAAACCGCCTTTTTTTTATGGGCTAGAAGGATGAGATGTAGCTCAATATCCTCGGCATTCTCCCTTTCAAGGGTTGGATCAAGAAGAAGAAACGATTTGCTAATCTCGGACAACAAGTTGGGTTTTTCCCCCATGGTGAAGGGGGTTTGGTTTCGGGACGAAAGGCAAAAGAAATGGTATGGAATGAAGATTAAACTAAAGGAAGGCTAAAAGATGTTTTTATTAAGATACGAACAATTGTTGCAATAAATAATGTTTATCTTGAGGACGTCCACGTGCAGATATATTTGCCACGTATTTATTGGGATATTTATGCCTACGTCAAGAAGCTTCATCGCCTTTAATTGAAGCATCATCATTGATCGATTGAGGGAATGACGCTTTGGGTTAGAAGCGATGACTCGTCTTTTTAAAGTGCGCAGAATATTAGGGCTGGCGCTTCGGCATAACGCCCTGAATACTAGTGCTAGATGAGGCGCTGCCGCTTCAAACACTAAGCGACATGCTATCCAGAATCACCGCCCTACACTGTTTCACCGTCTCCCGTTAACTCTTTTTTCAGGTAATTAATTTTGAATGTAATGTATATATTTCGTTTGCTCACTTGGAGATAGCATATTATTTTCTTGTTATTCTTATCAATCTCTTCAACCTAGCAGCTTGATTATTAGGGCTAGCTGAGGCACTGCTGCTTCTAGCAATAAGCAATATGTGTCTTCGTCCAGAACGAGAAAAGCAGAGGTTGTGTTAACGTAAACGAGAAAAATTGGTCGACGTTCTCCCTCTTCACGAAATCAAACGAAAGAAAGATATTGTATTCATATATTACAAAAATAACATACTGTTCAAGACCCAGAAAAAAAAAACTAATAAAAATCTACAGAGAGACATCAGCACAACCGCCTGAAAAGCCGTCAATTTGGGTGGAGAATTAGCAAGGGGTATGGAGCCATCATTTTGGGGTAGACGACTCCCCCTTCGGATAGTGTTGTAGTTCGCACAGCCGCCCCTCAAACTTGGCAGAAATATCATCAATCGCGGACACATCCACTTCAATCTCGTGCATCACCATTTGAAACTGCGCCTTCGTCTGTGTCAGAAGCGCGAGCTATTGCTCCAAAGCCTCCTCCTTCTCCCTTTCATTGAAACGGTCGAGGAATCTGACGGCTTGGCTCATCTCGGAGTTGGGTTGTTCCGCCAATGTGACGGGGGTTTGGTTTGGGGACGAAATGCAAAAGAAAGGATATGGTTAAATGATTAAATCAACGGAAGGCTAAAAGTCTTTTATTTTTATATTTTTGTTTTGAGAAAAAAAGTATTTTTATTGAGATACGAACAGCCGCTGCAATAATTAATGTTGGAAAAGACCGCTCGAAAAGACAACATACTCCACAATTTCAAACACCTCGAAATTCGTCATAAATGAAGCGCCAATTACCTTCAAGAAACGTTATCGCCCTTAATTGAAGCACAGATGCTTCAATTTAGAAGCGAAAAAGCATCAATGTAAAAGTGATGACGCTACAATTTAAAATGCGATGACGCTTCGAGGATGTCCTTTTGAAGCACTGGCACTTCTAATAATAAGCGTCATGGGTAGCATCAAACAACGACGCATTCTTATCATAATTCGAGAGAGAGAGTGGTGGGGGCAGAAAGATTTACGAAATCACTTTGGCGACAGTGCACTGCACCATAATGACTACAACAATCTATTTAATGAAGTTGCATGACAAATTGCTATTTAAAAGGAATCATAAGGCTCAATTTTTTTCATCTTCTGTTATTCCTTGGATTAAATGTTTCATCTTCCTCGGCCGATACCGAAATGCGTTATAACGGTTTGAGAAGGAGCCACCGGCTAAGGCGCCAACGTTTTATCAGTTCCTACGATGGTTCGGTTATCAACATTTCTGACAACAACGAGTTGGTTGTCGTCCCCAACAACGAGCATGTTGTTCCCCCCTGAAGAAGTTATCGTCATTTCGGGCGATGACAACCTTCCCGTTATGCTGCTAGGATGGGAGACCCAAAGCCCCTTCTTCTCCCGGCTCCGGAGCCGGTGCTTCTTCTCCCGGCTCCGCAACCTGTTCTTCTTCCACCACCATTTCTTCATCTTCCACCCCAGCCACAACTACCGCTACCATCTCTAACTCAACTTCCTCATCCACAACCGCCAGCATAACAAACTCTCCACATCCGCCTACACCTCTACCTCCATTTCCGCCATCATTTCCTCCTCTATCTCTACTACTACCTCCTCCACTTCCGCCTCCACCATCACCTCCCCCACCGTTTGCACCACCGCCTCGTCGACCCGTGACCCATCCCTCGCCACCACCTCCATAAAATGTTGCATCCTCCTCCAACCAACCATCGCCATCACCATATCCACTCATCTACCATATTCTCTTCCTCGCTCCTCCCTTCATTCTCTTTCCTTCTTTCGCCTCGGCCTCAGCCTCAAGCTTCTTATCTCCACTGTCTCGGCGTATCTTTTGTGGTATTTTGTCGACAGTGTAATCCTTACGATGACCTCATCAATGGCTGAATCAAGGTTCGCTAGATCGTCCAATACATCAAAACTATGTTCAATTTCATCAGACTCATTTACGATAAAGAAAGACAGTGTAAAGAAAGACAATGTAAAGAAAAATTATGTATAGAAATAATTTTGATGTAAAGAAATAATTTGTAAGTGCTACTTTTCCTAACGCTGAAACCAACTTTCTTAGCGTATTAATTATAGAAGTTATATGTCTCATCTTCATATTTGAATTTCAAGACGTTGCATGGTTTCCATTCCTCGCTGGTATTCTCGGACCCTACACAACCATCCAACATTTTCATATCATTATCACAATCAAATGAAACTCCTAAAGAAACCGTTTTAGGGGTGAGATTTAAATCAGCACCACCTACATTGAATCGTCCAATAGAGTCCATTACAGACCTTGTATTCGATGAAAAAAAAAATCAACTACAGGCTATTATGGAAACCGATTCATAAGGAAGTGATGGCGCGACCATAAAAAGCACCAACGCTTCAATATGAAAGCGATTGCGCTTCTCATTCGCAACGTCGTCACTTCTATGTTGAAGTGTCGTCCCTTCCTATCGCTTGACATAAGAAGTATATGCCTTTACGTCGATTATGATTTATTTTTCGAATGTTTATAATTTTTTTATTTCCACCTTGTAAATAAGTGAAGAGATTCATCAACTACGAGCAGATGAGAAAATTGCTTCACACGAAGCGATGTCGCACACTATGTCAAAGCGCTGCCGCCCGGGAGCAGAAGCGTTTGCACATCTATAACATATATATTTGAATATTTATAATTTTATAATTTGTAAGCTGAAAATAATACACAGAAACGTTTCCAAACTTACCTCAAATGTCACTCTTTTGCGCTTTTATCCAGTACGAACTCCAGAAAAAAAAAGAAAAAGTTGTCTCTTTTGTGCTTCTATCCAGTACGAGCTCCAGAAAAAAAAAAAGATAAAGTTGTCTCTTCTGCGCTTCTATCCAATACGAGTTTCAGAAGAAAGATAAAAATATCTCTTCTGCACTTTTATCCAGTACGAGCTCTAAAAGAAAAATAAAGTTATCTCTTATGCACTTCTATCTAGTACGAGCTCCAGAAAAAAAGAGAAATTTGCCTCTTTTGCGCTTCTATATAGTTCAAGTTTCAGAAAAAAGAGAAAGTTGTCTTTTCTGCGCTTCTATCCAGTAAGAGAGAGAAAGTTGTGCGCTTCTGCGCTTCTGTCCAGACCGTAATCTAGTGAGAGAGAGACTGTGCAGAGAGTGCAAGCGAGAGAAAGGAAATAAAACGTGGGAGACAAAAAACCTGCAGAGGGAGGGAAAGGGAAGGAAGCTTACGTATTTTTTAAAATTGTTTTCCCGCCATATCATGACAAAACCTTTCCCTTGGGGCCTGTGCTTCCTTCCTTCATCCGACAGGTATAGCCTCCTGTACGTACCTACCGTCTACTCTACCTACCACTGACACTAGGAAAATCCCGCTGTGACTAACCCGGGTTAGTACAAAAGTACTTTCTACGTGTCCGCTCGCCAATGGGAGAGCGTAGAGAAATCTCTATCCTCAAACACATTTTACCCTTTGCCATATATATATATATATATATATATATATATATATATATATATATATATATATATATATATATATATATATGTTGCACCCGGTGATAATGTAGTCTCACACCATTGACGGCTTTGATCATGTTGAGCGCGATGTATGCCACGTGATTTTAGGTCACTTTTTTAAGATGAGTGCCACGCGAAATAAAAAATTGTCTAATGATACATGCACCCATGATCTCAAGGTCCGTTGTGTAGAGCTGTGTAGAAGAACGCAATCATTTTTCACCTTTGCAAATAATGATACCCTATATATAGGTAATGATCACTTAACCGTGACTCGAGCATCGGCTGCAGCTCTACCACATGGATCCATTGGATGCTAGTGTGAGGCCGTGACTTGAATCATATGATCATTTTTCATATATATGCCGTCAATTGGAGAGGGACTGCTATTTGTTAGAAGCAACTTGATGATTTGATTCTTCCCATTTTTTTTAAGAAAAAAACCTTAGATGATTTGATTCTGTCAAAAGTTCACCTTCAAATAGTTTTAGGGGTCTAACATATGTAAATGTCAACTTTTGATGGGATTTTTGCCATCAAAACGTGCTTCAAAGTGCTACTATCTATTGATGTTGGTGATGCCCCATTAGGTAAGAAATAGTCTTTGGGTCTTCATGACCAAGGTAACAAAATTGATATCGGTCCTTGAAGGATTGATATGACTCGGCCGATACTTATTAGCCTATTTAAAAAGAGAAAAAAATATATATAGGTATTGGCCAGCACCTGATATAGGCTCGTATCGGCCGATACCAATACCAAATTGGGATACCGATACGTATCGATTTGCCGAAAAACTGATACATATTAGTATCGGCCGATATTTGATACTATGTTAATGGCCCTTTGATGTGTTGGTGATCTCTTGGATCAAAGGCTGCAAATGTTTTCTTGCTCCTGCACAACCGCCGCTCTATTCCCTTTCCTCCGTTACTAATATATCTTAGGGGGCACCACTATTGTTATGACTTAGTGCGTATAAACTCTTATATTTTATTTTAGGGTCGCATTATTTGCACCCGTTTTTCATGTCTCTTATGGTAACGTGAAGTAAGATGTCAAGAGCTGTGATTGGATCATGGTCTCACAGAAATGAGTACATAGTCCTATATAAGCTTAAAATTGTCCACGAATAAGGGCGAGGTAAGGCAGCTCATCATTCAGGTTGTCTCATGTTAGAGACCACCTATGGTTAGAAATTTTGTTTTCGGCAATATTTAGGTGGGGTTGTTTGGATTTATTTCATATGAATTTTGAGAAAAATTCAACAAACGAATTTGGGGAGTGAAATTTTATTTATTTTT
This sequence comes from Chloranthus sessilifolius, assembly GCA_021018995.1. Classification (NCBI taxonomy): domain Eukaryota; kingdom Viridiplantae; phylum Streptophyta; class Magnoliopsida; order Chloranthales; family Chloranthaceae; genus Chloranthus; species Chloranthus sessilifolius. Next base: position 17,597,526 of record CM037591.1, on the reverse strand, counting down.
ATAATGGGACCGAATCTCCAGACTGTCATTTAAACACCCTCGTGTTTAATGATCTTATACCATTTATTGGCTTATGATCTTGGAAATTCATACCATCAAAGTAATATATAATCAATTGAAGGGCAATGAGTCCAAAAAACATTTTTCAGGAGATTCCAAACATCCCATCTGTGCACTCTAATGCTAACAGTTGTTCTTAATTTTGATTGTTGATATTAAAGTTCACCGATCAGATGGTTTACATCTACTTCGAAGCATGATCCTTTGGCTGGGACATGTTCCAACGATGGATTGCCACTTGAAAATTTTAGATTGTCCATAGATGTGTGCCACATGGCACAATGATAAATCACACTTCAAAGTTCACTGAACGGATGGCACAATGATGGCTGATACTAAAGTTCACTGATCGGATGGTTTACATCCGCTTATAAGCATGATCTTTTGGTTGCTACTTGTTTTAGCCATGGATTGCCACTTAGGAAATTTAGTTTGATCATAGATTTGTGCCACATGGCACAATGATAAATCACACTTCAATGGTGTGAGATTAAAAAAATGGCATTTTAATGGTGAGGGATCACTTAAACACCACTTGGTGCTTAAATGTTGGTCAGAGCCATTATCCCATAAAAAAAGCCAAAATTTTGAGAATTTCTGGAAAGTTTTAAAATTTCAGTAAAATCACCGAAATGCTGTGTGAAGGAACTTTAGTTCGACCCTTATTCCAGCGAATTTCTTGGAAATTTGTGACTATGGTTTTAACAGTGGCTGGTTTGGGTTGACCTTATTATATGTGGGAGTGTGTATTGTACAAATTGGACGTGTTAACACCACTATGCACTTTGAAAATTTACTATCTTCATTGTGGTTAGAGATCTGCATGGATGAGAATGATTCCATGGAGGAGTACCAATATAGTGAACAATTTTCACATATTAATCTCAATTTAATTTTTTTGCATGATCAATAGTTTGATATGCATGGATCTTATTGTCATCCCAATGGAAGAGAGGGAGGGGGAGCAGTTGAAAACAAATATATTTATCTATAGGAATAATAGCTCCTGACTGACATTTAAATACCATTTTGGTATTTAAAATGATCTTACACCATTAAAATTAAGTTTTTTTATCTGACATCATTGAAGTTTGATTTATTATTATGTCATATGATCCATTCTAAATTGTCCAAGTGACAATCCATCATTGAAACATGTCTCAGCCCAAAGAAATGTGTGTATAACTAGAAGTGAATCATCCGATTGATGAACTTTAATATCAACCATTAAAACTGAAAACAACAGATGACATTATAGTCCACAGATCGTATGGTCTAAATCTCACTAAAACATCATTTTTGGGGTTTTTCTACCTCAATTTATGATCTTTCACTTTGATGGTATAGATCACTCATATATTATTAATCGTGCAAGATCATTTAAACACCATTTTGGTGTTTATATGACGGTCAAGAGAGTCGGGTTCTAACCTATAATAGGGGATACTTGGTTGAAGGCTGTTATATTAGGGCTATATAGTTAAAGGTTGGTGCCCCCATTCTTTTTTATTTTTTCAACGGGATTCCATATGATATTGACAACCCAGATATAGTGCTTGTGCAAACTTGCACATAGAGAGGATTCATTTTTTACCATGCAGGGAGGAGACCTACACAAAGGGCGGGAGTAGGCGTGAGAATTAAAATCCACGACCTGTTGTTTCTACAAAGAAAGAGGATACCAACCAGTCCATTCTACTTATTATGGCATAGCTATCTGCTTTAGCAGGTACCCCTTCTCCTTGGTAACTCTTTGCATAACAAGATTTACTTGTTCAGGAGTTCTACCCTCCTCTCTACTCACTCCTGATCAGAGTAGATTTTATTTGCTCTACTAGGGAGTTAGTAGAGAGCAAGGAGGTTGCTGCTAGACCTCTGAAGATACCCATTTGGTTCTCGTATTTACTTCCTCTGAAGTTATACTGGATCACCTGGGACTCGCTTCCTCTGAAGATACCCATCTGGTTCATCCATTGGCTTTCCTCTGAAGCCACGCTGGATCTTAGTCCAACCATTCGTCACTCACGGACATTGTGCCTTATCGTCACACAAGGCAACGAGCTTCTGACCCCTACTCTGGTTCAGCCTAGCTCAAATCAGTTCTCGCGATAGCTCGCTTAACTGTATCATCGATCCTGGGCCCTCGCAACATATTGATCTTTACATTGCCGCATACCAGCGGTCCAGACCCTCATGTCATATGCCAGTGACCGATTTCAAAATCTCAGCTTCTCAAGTGAGACTGGAGCATCCAACCTGCTCCTTGCCATCCATGGCAACAGTGCTCTTAGCACCAACGTGATCCAACGTCTCATGTTGGTGATCACTAGCATTCATCCGTCTCGGACCGACCCGCTACTTCAACGTGTGGCACTCGCAGCCAACAAGTTGTTACATGTGAATGGAGCATCCTACTTGCTCCTTGTCATCCATGGCAATGGTGCTCTTAGCACCAACGTGACCCAACATCTCATGTTGGAAATCACTAGCGTTCATCCATCCTGGACCGACCCGCTATCGCAACGTATAGCCCTCATAGGCAACAACCATCACGAAATTAGAACGGAGCATCGCCCGTGCTCCATGCCGACATGGCAACGGTGCTCTCAGCACCTGTGTGACTCAACGTTTCAAGTTGAAAGTCACCAGCGTTCATCCACCTCGAACCGGCCCGCTAACTCAACGCGTGGCTCACATGACCAACTAGCGTCGAGTTCCTTTTTCGCGACAAGTAACCCAGCAGTACCGTCCCTCTGCGTGCGACTCATTCGCGTCTCAATCACAGATGTGCAACTCTACTGCACCCAAGTAACTCTGGTTGTCACAAAATTAGAGCGCACCTCATCGCTCTAGCTTACCAAAGTAGTCACAATCGGAACGATCTGACTCTGATACCAACTGTCACGGGGTAACTTTTTTTTTCGACGCTCATGCGGCGCCTCGCTGCCGCTATAGCGAGGCCAACCTAACTCAGATACCAGTTTGTCACAAAGCATAACCTAACATTGGTTATCACGCTCATGCAACATCTCGTTGCCGCACACAGCGAGACCTCATATCCAACCATCCTCCTTTGCAGATAATTAGAAAAGAGACCACCTAAAATTAAAGTTGGTGAACTCTAAGCTGTCATACACAACTTATATCCTCTCTAAACCCCATTTTATCTCTTTATGACTACCTTTAAGTATATTTGCTACGACCCTCTACTTTTGCTGTCATACACAACTTATATCCTCTGGAAACCTCTGGAAACCCCATTTTATCTCTTATGACTACCTTTAAGTATATTTGTTATGACCTGCTTTTTGGCCACGTGGCACGTATGTTTGATAAATTAAAGTTGTCCAATTACCTGCACTTTTTTGGGACATGTCCCACCCCAAAAATTACTTCTATGAAAGGGCTTGTACCATCCCATTTGGTGCATTTTAATTTTGACCATTAAAAAAATATACAAAAAATACCATCCATTACTTTAGAGTGCATGAATCGACTGATTCGGATCTACCATTGTGCATGATATTTTGGCCACTTTAATTTAATATATAAAGAGTTAGCATGATGGCTCTTGGATTTGCTAAAGCAAGAACGACCCTTTGTTTCTGTCAATTTTGTGTTTTCATACTCTAGGTACAAAATACTCCTTTATATCATATATACTTCTAAAATATCTTATATACTTTTAATTTTCCTAAATTAAGTATAACTTTAGATTGTCAATGAAACCAAATCTCTTTATTAAATACAAATTTCTCCTAAATTATAGGATCTAGATGAATTTTTTCCTACTTTTTACCTCTAAAATTTTCCTATTTTTTCTCCCTCTAAAATACATTTCTCAACACGCAAAATTTTCCTATTTTTTCTCCCTCTAAAACATATTTCTCAACACGCCTCTTCTCTTGATAGCAACGACTAATTTTCTCTTATTAAATCACGGCTCCTTTATTTATGAATTCCGCTCGGGTCGGATTGAGTAATCATAAATGCTTGACCGATCGAACTCCAATAGTGTACTCAAGCCAATTCGACTCAACGCCTGACCCAAAAACCTGACCCAACTCGATAAAATACTCTTATTTTTTATGGGTAACTTTAGTAACACTCACGGAATCTTGTTGGGCACCTATACCAAAAATCATTGACCGCTTTGAATGAGATGATGAAGGTTGTTTTTCGCCTCAATCTTCGATGCAATAAATTTTGAGATCATGAGCTTACTATTAAACGGTCAGTTTTTTAATTCATGTGGCGCAAAAAAAAAAATGGCCTTAAAATCTCGGGTCGACTAGACCTAACATAACCCAATCCAATACCTCATCTTACTCCAATTGTGGGAATCTGATAGTCGATGCTTGGAAGTTCGTGCACGCTACACAATTACACTAACATGTAGATTGATTTACCCCCCATGATGAGTGAACATCCATTGTAGACTAACTCTTTGAAACAATTATCCCTCATAAGAAATCATTTCACTTCAAATTGATCAATATAAATTGATTATGATTAAATGATCAACAAGAATTTACTATACATTAAAAATACGAAAAATATAATAACTTTAATTTATTTGTGAAGCTCCTTCAAAATATATAGATCGTTACTTTATTCTTTATTTATATATTAATATTAAATTTTAATCGTAGAATACCAAATATTTTATATTTTAGTAGTACATTCAATAAAAAATTAAAAACATTTAATAAAGTGAAATAATAAATAACTTCAAGATTAATTTAAACATGTGAAATAATAAGTAATAGAACTTGCGAGTCAAATGTGATCCGTGAACCACATATGATGTACGCCCGTGATCATGTTCATATTTCGGGATGTGTGTCATGTGGATCAAAATATGACTGTCTGCTGGTAGAACTATAATCCCAAGTTCTATTATGATGAAGATCAATATCTTTTGTCTTAAATATTGTGATGAAAAATGATCTCCACTGTCAAGTCAAAGCAGTCAACGGTTTAATCATATGAAATCTAAGTTGAATCAGACGACAGAGAATATGTTCATCCAAATCTTTAACATAATAGAACTTGGGATCATTAGTCTACAAGCATGATCATGGGCGTACATCAAATATGGTTCACAGATCACTTTTTTGAGCGGTTTGTCACATGAAATCAAATCTTGTACGTATGATGGTAGGACCATGCATGATATCAAGACTTATTTTGTCTCATTAAAATAAAAAAAATGATTATTTGCAGAATTATCTATAGTGCTCATAAAAATATTTAAAAAGAAAAAATCATATATATATATATATATATATATATATATAGGAAAAAGTGTTTGTCCTCCAAGATTAGGGAAAACCTCTAATTGGCAGCATAACGCCAAATTGATTACACACAGAGCATAGGTGCATTGCTTAGGTCATATTTAGCAAAAAAAAAGTTAAAAACTCATTTCCACCATGTATTTTTTGAGCTTTGAAATTTAAACCATTAAAATTAGTCAAACTTTGACAGAGGCCTTAAATTTTTTTTTTTGAAATCTCTTTTTCGGAAATTATATAAGTCTATTCCCGTATGGTCCCATGTTTTGGATGCCACATTGATCTTCACGAGATCTTGGAGGACGCTTGAGCATCCTCCCATAGGACGGAACCAACTCCCATATATATATTTTGGGTGGCACGTGGAGCTCCACGTGGAAGCTTTGAGGACGGTGACCGTCCTCCCATGGAGGACGGACACCTTTTCCATATATATATATACTAGTGGACCCTGCACGTGCAATGCACGTGAGAGCCATTTATTTGGAGAATGAATCGTTACAATATAAAATTTGAAAATATTTTTACATTTAAAACAAAATTTATTGGGCACCGAAATTTCGGTTTGGTTAGGGCTGAAACCAAATCCGGTATGTTCACAAAAATTTTGGGATTTCGGGTGAACATCCTGGACGAAATTTCAGCCGAAATGTGGTGGGGCAGGCCGAAGTTTCGGTGCTCATACTTTTTTTTGTTTTAAAATAAAAAATTATCGGCCTTCAAAATATTAGCCAATAATTTGGCCAACAAACCTAATCTGGTATGCTCACTAAAATTTCGCGATTTCGGCTGAACATCTCGGATGAAATTTCGACCGAAATATGGTGGGCCTGGCCGAAGTTTCGGTGCTCATACTTTTTTTTTTTTTTTAAACAAAAAATTATCAGCTTTCGAAATATTAGCTAATAATTTGGCCAACAAACCGAATCTGGTATGCTCACTGAAATTTCACGATTTCAACTGAACATCTCGGATGAAATTTCGACCGAAATATGGTGGGCCAGGCCGAAGTTTCGGTGCTCATACTTTTTTTTTTTTTTTTAAATAAAAAATTATCGGCCTTCAAAATATTGGCCAATAATTTGTTGATTAGCAAATTATCGACCGATAACTTCAAATTATCGGTCATAAATTTGAAGGCCACAATTTTTGACCAAAAATTTCGGGATTTTATTTCGGTGCGGTTCGAAATTGATGTGTTTCGGCCGAAATTTTGATCATTGACCCCAACTAAAATGAAGTCTTTATCATTTGTGATGAAGGTAGCAAACTCGGTATCGGCTTTGGGTATCGATCTACGGAGGACCAATACGAATCGGCCGATACGTATTGGCCCTTTTAAAAAAAAAAAAAAAAGCGCAAGGTCTCGGCGCAAACCAATATGTATTGACCGATACAAACCTGTATAAGCCGATACCGATCGATAATTTGAAGTTATTTGCTGATGATTTGCTAATCATCAAATTATCGGTCGATATTAAATTATCATATATATTATTGGCCGATAATTGTGGGGTTTATTTTAAAAAAAATTGGCATCGAAATTTCGGCCTGGACCACAAGATTTTGGCTGAAATATCGTCTCGGATTTTCGGCCGAAATCTCGACATTTCGGTGGGGTTCGAAACCGATTTATTTCGGCCAAAATTTTGATCCTTGTTATAAGGTATGACATCTTGGGCGATACTGATACATAACGGCGATACGTATCGGTTTTTCAACAAACCGATACGTATCGGTTCTGATACTTCTCAGTCCTCCAACTCGGTATCAGTATCGGCTGATACAAGCCCCTTTCAGCCGATATGTATCAGTTTGCGTCAAGACCTTAGTTTTTTTTTCACAGGGGCCGATACGTATCGGTCCTCCATGGATTGATACCTGATACCGAGTTTGGCACCTCGATCCCAAACGATAAACACTTCATTTTAGTTGGGGTCATAGATCAAAATTTCGGTTGATAACTTCAAATTAGCGGTCGATAATTTTAGGTTTTTTAAAAAAGACAATTTGGGCACCGAAATTTTGGCCTGAACCACAAGATTTCGATTGATAATTTGATGATTAGCAAATTATTGGCCAATAACTTCAAATTATAGACCGAGAATTTGAAAGCCATGATTTTTTATCCAAAATTTTGGGATATCGGCCAAAAATCTCGGACGAAATTTCGGTCGAAATCTTGTGGTCCAGGTCAAAATTTTGATGCCCAAATATTTTTTTTTTTTTTTTTAAATCCAAAATTATTGGCCGAAAAAAAAAACTCAAAATGATCGGCCAATCTCATTATATTGGCAATTAATTTGATGATTAGCAAATGATTGGCCGATTAGTTCAAATTATTGGCCGATAATTTTGGGTTTTAAAAAAAAATCATAGGGCACCAAAATTTCGGTGGAAATTTATGTGACACACCCAAAAAAGTGACCTTAAGATCAATTTTGAGCGTGCACATGATGTTCAGGTCACTTTTTCAAAGATGTGTGTTATGTGAAATAACACACTGATCGGCCGATAGTACTCGCATGATCTCAAGAGCCATCATGCGAAAGATTGGGAAGATAAACGATGTCCATCGTCTGATTCAACGCAGCCCATGTGTTTCAGCATGGGTAAACTCAATGATTCGGTGGGTGAATTTAAAGAAACCAAAAATCAAAAGTAGAAGGGGAGATTTAGTCTCTTTGCTTTCCTTTTTGAGAGTTTGACAAATATAAATGGTGGAGGCTTGCTAACATAAACGGGAAACCAATAATAAATTGCTTTGATTTTTTAAGATTTGCTAATATAAATTATGAGGGTTTGCTAATATAAATCATTGGTTTTGTTTTGTAGCAATAGAACCGAAAGACCAATAAAACCTAATTTTATCCTCTAGCTTTCCATTATATATATATATAAAAGATGAGCTCTTTTGTCTTTAGTGATAGAAAGGAATCTAAATAAGATACCCTTCTCGTTTTTTCTTTTATATATATATATATATATATATATATATATATATATATATATATATATATATATATATATATATATAACACGTGCATTTTTACTATACTGCTATGAAAAACAAAAATAAGAGTTAGACCGTTTTTGTCAATTTAGCACTTTTATTTTAAAAACTATCCTAAACTAACCTTAGCTACCCCTAAATCACTCTGTTTATCCTTATATTTTATATTTAGAATTTATATCTAATTTATGATAAGAACCATCATAAAAATCTAACTCTTATATATACAAATAGGACTTCTTTTACTCATACGGTTCAGAATATCTCTAGGTCAATTCAACTTAGGTTAGTTTTTGCAACTGAAGTTTCTTTCAATGCAACCGAATGTTCTTGAATCAGATAATAAAGATCATTTTACATTACAATATTTTAAATAATAGATCTTGAGATTATGGTTTCCATACTAGACGGTCAAATATTGATTCCACTTGGCACACATCTCAAAGTGATTGCTATCATGAGTGTTCTATGAGACAATGAAGATCATTGAAACAAAAATCAATCCATCTATAAAACCTATGATGGTATACTTCAGTCATTGACTTTCGACTATGTTGCCCTTAGAGATCTGGTTGGTGTAGATATAGTTATCCTTTAAAAGAAAGTTTTGGTATTTTGGGGACTTATGTTACGTGGAAACACCATCTAAGCCATCTAATTAGAAGGTCGTGATCTAAACATCTCTAATACAAAAGATTGGCATGAAACATAATCTCTAATATATGATTCAAAGCGGTCAACTATTGAATCTGATGATGATAGTTATTCATTGTGTTGAATCATATGATAGAGATTTAAATGTAGTCTCTCCATATTTAAATCAACACGTGCAATGCACTCACACTTTGACTAGTATGTTTAAAAGGTGGTTGCCCGCTCTAAATATGTAATGAGTGGGTTACCACATATGAGCGTCATGTCACGGGATCACTTTTTGCAATGTGCACCTGGTGCGGCACGTAGCACCCGACACGCTACGTCAGCCTAATCCATCATGCAAACAACTGAAGGTAACCTCATCTTTCGCTGACTTAGTTCTCACCATGGATCAAAATTTCGTATATCGGTATTGGACCCCGAACGATACGGTATATTGAAAGTATTGTATCGTTCATTTGTATGTATATGGCTGGACGATACATTCAATTAATGTATCGTCCAATATTTTATTGTTCAAATATGTATTGTCTGATACGTACCAGTTTTGAACTCGGATGATACATATCGGTTTAACGAGTTTTTGACCCATGGTTCTCACTTCTCAAAGACCACTGTCAGACACTACAGCGTCCTACATGAGATGTATGGCATTAGCACAATACATGAGATGTGGTCGCAGCTGGAGCCTCTACCTGCGCCACACGCACAGTGCCGATGTGGCACTGTCATTGCCCCATAGTGAAAGAGACAAGGAGACACTAGAAGCGTCCTCCAAGGCAACTAGGCCTGCATTTATGCACCCTCGCTGTCACCTGGGCTAGATATGCATGAGTACAACGATATCGGATGTACTGGGCTTCTCTATGATTAATAAGGAAGAAATAACATATCTTGCTGAATAGCGGGAGAACTTGAAAGTGTTTGATTTGACATACTTTTGAGGTATTGTTAGATTGGCCTTTGCTACGCCCACATGCATTCCCAACGCTACACCATTTCGTGCCCTACGTCCGCACTGTCCACACTAAGACGCAGCAATGTCTCAAGAGTCAAGTCCTCATGCCACCTCGATGTAGGCTCTCATGGCCAACGACTATCACCCTTAGTCTCTACAGCAAAACCCTTATGACTTGATAACGTGCCTAATGATTCCTCAATCTCACCACCCTCCTCTCCCTTCACGGCTGTAGCATGAGGGGCCAGTGGCCTTACGACTGGCAAGATGGCTGAGCCGCGTACCCACATCACAATAGTTACCAAGGCAGAGTTCGCCAATAAGTTGAGAAGAAGAGAATTCAAAAAAAAAATGGAAAGCACGAGAAGAAGAAGTCAGGAAAAATCAAGAAAGAAATTAATAATTTTTGAAAAAATAAAATTAAGGATACCTCTATTAGTGCCCATGCAATCTTTGAAAGCACTCACGTGCGCAAACCTTTAAAATTAGGGTTTTTTGCAAATATCCCCCTGAGTTATGCTGATATTATAAATAAACCCCCAAGTTATAGCTATTTGCTTTAAACTCCCTGAGTTATTATTTTGGTGTTTATAAAACACCCTCTTTAATGGATGCTACTTTAAATGGTTAATCAGCCGTTAAAGAATAGCCTAAATACCATATTTATCCTTTTTAAATTTAAATTACTAAATTACCACCCTCTACACGTGGTAAGAGTAATTTTAAATTCACCCCTCCACTTGCAAAAAAAAGGTAGTTTTAAATCCACCCATCAAATATTTGAGTTCATCCACGCTGAAAAACATTGACTACATTAAATCGGATGATGGAAATCGTTTATCGTCCCAACCTTTCACACGATGGATCTTGAGATCACGGCGGCACCATTAGACGGTTGACTGCATTGAAATGGATGACAGAGAACATTTATCGTCCCAACCTTTCACACGATGTATCTTAAGATCATGGTGGCACCATTAGACAGTTGACTGCATTGAATTGGATGATGGAGGTCGTTTATCGTCCCAACCATTCACACGAAGGATCTTGAGATCATGGTTGCACCATCAAACGGTTGATTGCATTGAATCGGACGATGGAGATTGTTTATCGTCCCAACCTTTCACACGATGGATCTTGAGATCATGGTAGCACCATTAGATGGTTGATTTTTTATTTCATGTGGTACACACCCAAAAAAATTACCTTAAAATTAATCTTAACCGTATACGTGATGTTAAGGTCACTTTTCTGAGATGTGTGTCACGAAATAAAACACTGATCGTCTAATGGTATGCCTAAATGATCTCCATCATCTTATTCAATGCAATCAATGTGTTTTAGCGTAGGTGAACTCAAAGATTCGGTGGATGGAAGCAGACACGGTTAGGCAATCCAATTCCTAAAAATAGGTCTTGAATCATATAGGAAATTGGAGGGACTAGTATTTTGAGTGGAACATATAGATTGAAGGTTTTCTTTTCAAGAATAATTGCATTGTTTGCCACAAATCTTCCATTGGTTGAGTATTCGTCCAAACGTTAGCATGCTTTAATGGGGGAATCACCCATCTGATGAGTCTTGAATCTGATGGGTGAATGAAGGGCCTTTTAGAAGAGTACCTTTAAATCCACCCTCTGAATCTTTAAGTTCACCCACGCTAAAACACGTTGATTGAATTGAATCGAAAGAAAGAGATCATTTATCCTCCCATTCTTTCACATGATGGATCTTGAGATCATGATCATACCATCAGACGATCAGTGTTTTATTTCACGTGGCACACATCTCAGAAAAGTGACCTTAACATCACATGCATGCTTAAAATTGATATTAAGGTCACTTTTACGGGTGTGTACCACATGAAATAAAAAATCAACTGTCTGATGGTACACCCATGATCTAAAGATCGATCTCATGAAAGATTGGGATGATAAAAAATCTCCATCATTTGATTCAATGCAGTCGATGTGTTTCAGCGTGGGTGAACTCAAAGATTTTGTGGGTGGATTTAAAGGTACTCCTTTTAGAATAGTGATAAATTATAATGGCATGACTTGTAAATAAAGGTGAATGAAGGGCCTTTTAGAATGGTGATACACTTTAATGGCATGACTTGTAAATATAGATGAATGAATGGCTTTTTAGAATAGTGGTATTTTTAAAATATTGGTTTCATTAAGGGCAAAATAGGCTTTCCGTCCATAAACTCACGGCTAGTTAATGGCAGGGGGTTATATGAAACATAAATACAAAAGTAGGGGTTGAAGAATAAATACCCATAATTCAGGGGGTTTCTTATAATATTAGCATAACACGGGGGGGTATATGCAAAAAACCCTTAAAATTATTTATTGCGTCGGATCAGATGATAGAGATCGTGTTTTACCCCGATCTTGTGGAAGATCATGTTTCACCCTAATCTTTTCCACAATGGATCTTGAGATCATGTCGCACTTATTAGATGGTCTATTTTTGATTCCATGTGTCACATATCTCAAAAAATGGCCCTGAAATTAGGTTTGTGCTTTATGTGTGTCATAAAATTCACGGGTCATTTTTTGGAGTATTTGTAACATGTGAAATCAAAAAAATGACCGTTTAATAGATGAGACATGATCTTAAGATCTATTGTGTAGAAGATTGGGATGAAAAACGATCTCCATCATCTGAACTAAAGCAATCAATGGTTTTGAAGAGGTTGTACACATGGGTGCTTACAGAGATTGCTTAGGCGCTAATAGAAGTACCCTGAAATTACATGTTTGAAAATATAAAAAATTGAAAAAATAGCGGCTTATTGAAAAAATCGCTAATTATTTGTAGTAGTGATTTAAACTTGGACCGAACCGGGCTGTCCAACCCGATTAGACCGGAACTTGGAGTCTACCCGGTTCGGTCCGATAAAAAGTCGGAGAATTTAGTAATTGCTCATATGAGCTGTGGTGGAGATCAACAGATGAGTGGCTATAGAGGAAACTAGTGCAGTGCCAACCCCTTCTCTCATCTCGCTCTCTGCCTCCATGGCAACTCTGATTCTCCCTCTCACTCGTCTTTCTCGCCTTCTTCTACATTTCTCGTCTCCTGTTTCCCGTTCTTGCTTTCTGGGCCCGGTTTCACTTGCGCAGCAGCCCCAACGTAGTTTCCGTCACCGCAGCCGGAGCCTCTTCTCCCACACTTATCTCCCTCAACGGAGCCTCACCGTTGTCGCTTCTAGCACCAAAGGTAGTCTCTCGTTACTCTTTTTTATTGACATTTCAATATGTTTACGTAAAACAAATTTATATACCAACTTAATTGGGTAAGAATCATAGTGGCAAATTTCTCCGCAATTCACCGAAACAGGGGTCGGACGAAACTTTTGGCAAAATTTCGGTATTTTGGATGGGGTCGGACGAAACTTTATGCCAAATTTCGGTGATTTTTCCAAAATCGCCGAAATTAACGAATTGCTTTTTAATTTTACCCATTTAAAAATAATAAATAATTTTCTATAAATATTAAATATAATTTACATATATATGTTTTTTGCACTCCCTGAAAATTTCCTGAAACTTTTCAATTATTTCCCTAAATTTACCGGAGAAGAACCTAAAGGACCCCCTTCCGAAATATTGCAGAAAAACGAAATTTGTCAGTAAGATTAATCTTGGAGTTGCAAGAAGTTTATTTTAATTTGTGATCATATTCATTATCAACTTGTCTCATATATGTCCTCTCCTACTCATGGATCAAAATCTCGGTTTTTTGGTTTTGTTCACCACCCAAACCGTAAGTTGGTCAAATTTCGATCAAATTTTCGGTAATTTTCAAAAATATGCTCCAAACTTTGCCGAGCTTTATTTTTTTGGTTTTTTTAAACTCTTTCACATTATTGGAAGACATATTTGAACTATTGAGGATAATTTTCGATCATTTAAAGTAATATATGTCTACTATTATAAAATTTTGAACATAAAGTAAACAAATAAAGGACTTTGTTACCTGAACTCAAAAAGCTAACTACTCAAAGCCACATAGAGTTTCTAGTGGGTTCCTCCTCTTTGTCAGCTTCCCGAGCATCATTAGGTTGTCGTGACCTATAATATTGTCTGTATTTATAGCCATATGCCCCATGCTGAGATGGTTTCGGCGGTTGATCATGTTGGGGATAATAGTATGCATACGATCCACCAAATATTTGTGAAATGGAACTCTCATTTCCTGGGTTGCTTGGCCGATGATACTTTGGGTTGATGTAAGATTAGTCGGTAGCTTGAAACTCAAACCCACCAAAGTTACTAATTATAGAGTTAATGGCGTCTTGATCATGTTGAGTTTGGTAGGACTCTGATGCTCCTCTTTCTTCCAGCCCTCCGCGTCTAAATGTTGGAGTGTCACACATAGTCATGTCATCATCAGTCCACTGTGCAACTTGGCCTGAAGACTTCCTGTAGAAAGTAACGACCACTCCTCCATCACCACTGTATGTGTCACCCCCCACTCTGTGCCCTCACCACCGCCACCGTCATCACCCCCAACCCCATCATCACCACCACCACCACCTCTCTCATCGTCATCTCCAGGAGGTGATCCTCGACGACGAAGCCTTTGCTTTCTACGAGATTGCGAGGGTTGGTCTTTGGCAGCTCTTTTAGCTTGATTCTAACAATTTCGTGTCCTCACTATCTAAAAGTGGAGCTTCTCTCTCTTCAATCTATTCTCTCAAATGGTTATCTTCCTAGAAAATGTCTTTCAATTTGATCAAATTAAAATATTCCTCATTTACATAAGATGCACACAAAACTAATTAATATGTCTTATTAAACATTATAATTAAAATTTTCGGGTCACTTTAAAAGTAAATTTGGTTTTATTAAATATTCTTACCACGACTCACTCTCTTGATGTTTCTGACCTCAACCTCATATTATAGTGGACATAGACTAAATGTTCTAATCTCTCCATGGTTAGTCTATTCCTGGTCTTTGTATGGATAAGAGAAATACTTCAATTTCGCTCGCAATTAGAGGAGGATTTAGTTTGACTTAACACTCGAATTGTTATCGTCCTTAAATTGGGGGCCTTCTTCACATCACCGAAGTGCATCCACCATTCGACTGCATTGAACTATATAAATACATCAAATTTAATGGACTATAAAGTCGTAAGAGCATGGTTTTAAAACACGGAAACTCGACTCGACCCGAAAATCATCTGAGTAGAGTCAACTCGGAAACTCGGTCCGACTCGACTCACTCTGACTCGGGTTATTTAAAATATATATAAAATTGTGTACCAATAATCTAACATTAAGTGGGAATGATATTAATAATTTGATATATGAATATAAAGTGGAAAAAAAAACAGATTTTAAGGCACATGTGGCTTAAAATCTGTTTTTTTTTTTCCACTTTATAGGGCTTAAAAAAAAAAAAGCCCAATTATAGGGCATCGTGGCTAATAAAGTAGGAAAAAGAAAACAGATTTTAAAGCAAATTTAGGGCATCTGTGGCTTAAAATCTGGGTTTTTTTTCCACTTTATAGGGCATCTGTGGCTAAAAAAAAAAACAAGTTATAGGGCATCATGGCTAATAAAGTTGGGAAAAAAAAATCGATTTAGGGCAAATTTTAGGGCATATGTGGCTTAAAAACTGATTCTTTTTCCACTTTATAGGGTATTTGTGGCTAAAAAAAGAAAAACCAACAAATTATAGGGCATCATGGCTAATAAAGTAGGAAAAAAAAAAAAACAGATTTTAGGGCATCTGTGGCTTACCGGTATTTCTTCTTCTTCTTCTTCTTCTTCTTCTTCTTTCTTTCTTTCTTCTTCTTTCTTTCTTCTTCTTCTTCTTCTTCTTCTTCTTCGTCTTCTTTCTTTCTTCTTCTTTTTCTTCTTTCTTTCTTCTCTCTTCTTCTTTCAGATTTCTCGTCGACTTTCTGTCGAGGGTTAGTATATAAAGGGCTGAAATGGGGCAGATTACAAGTATGCCCCTCAAATCATTTAAAAACCTCCCCGCCAGCCATTAAATGTATTTCCTACTTAAGTGACTCGCCGAGTCGACAAACTCAACCGAGTTTTCGAGTCGACTCGGCGAGTCGACCGAGTCTAAGCCCAGATCGAGTGCATCGACGAGTCGACCCGAAATTGGGTCGAGTTGAGTCGACTCGCCCGAGTTTCGAGTCAACTCGTCGAGTTTTAATGCCATGCGTAAAAGTACAAAAAAAATCCAATTTACCTAGCTTCTCATTATAGATCTCAGATAATGTTAGGAAAGTTCAAAAATAGCCAATTTTATTCTGAAAGAACTCAATCTACACATTATTGTCAAATAGGGAAGACCAACTTTCACATATAGAAGGAACAATGAGTTTAATAATTTTACGAAAAAAATAAGTATTTGTTACCTCTCGTATTGCCTTCCCTTGAATGGTGATGCCTGACTCCATCTTTTGAATAACGCTAAATAAGCCGGTATAGACCTTATCATCTATACTAAAATTTCAACTGTATTGGTAAATCGGGTTCAAGAAATGCCTCATTGAATTGTCCTAATTAATTAGAACAATATAGATGAATCTAACCCAAAAGTTGATTCTCAATTAATTACCTGCTGCATGTAAATTTTTATCGATCACCTTCCAAAATTTCTTGTAACTCTTGGGGTACTTATCTCTAATAGCTAACTTTACTTTGTCCATGGCCTCATAGATGTACTCCATAGTGGATTTGCCATCCCCATCTACCAATCTTAGTACGTGCACTAGTGGCTCAACGACATTCACAACATATTCGACAATGTCCCAAATTGCGAAGTTAAAAAACAATATCAGACACTTTGTTGGCCATTGGTTGTTTTACCTTTGAAAGGTTGACTTCATAACTTGCCCACTGATGAGATGTAGCCAGACTCTTCGAGTCTGCCATGTACTTATATAAACTTTGAAGGACAACAAAATGGATGGCAAACCGAGTGATTGCAGACCTCATAATGATCCTTTGGCCCGTGAATGTTTTCATCAAGTTAAGGATACTTTGATAGATGAAACTGGTTATTATTTTACAGTTTTGTATAAGTGCATGCACACTTTCCAACTTCCCTGGGTCGGTGAGAATCAAATCAATTTCAGTGGACTGCACACGGGGTCCAGTAGATGTGTTGATATTTCATCATAAGTTTGTTGCCAGTTGCCTTATAGTTTGTTGCGTTATCGGTGATGATTTGCACGACTTGTTGTGGCCCAACCGTTCAATCAACCTCATCCACAAATCCAAACAGATAGTTGACATTTATTGTCTCATTTGAGGCATCAACATACTTCATGAAAATTATCCCCTTGTCACTATACACTAAGAAGTTGATTATGATATTCTTAGTAATACTTGTCTAACCATTGCAAATAATTGTGCAGCCTTTCTCATCCCACACTTTCTCGAAGCTCTTTACGTATTCTCTTACATCGGCCACTTCATCATCTAAATACGAGCCAACTATCTCATAAACGGAAGGAATTTTTATTCTAGGCCCTGCCTCGCCACTAGTGTCCAACTTGGTCTTAAAGTACGTTGATTAGGTCACTTGAGTTGGAATATAATTGTGCACAACAAACTTCGTTATTGCTTTACCTAATTTTTTACCCCAGGTCTTCAGCAACGTTGCGCTTAGCTTCGACTGTTTAGACCTCTTTTATCTGTATAAAAAGGAATCTATAGGTCCCACTGGACATGTACCACTACCAAAACTAGAACCACCCTCTCGTAAAGTAGATGACCTCTGCAAACCCTTGTCTCCATAGGTTTGGGTACGACTAGACCCTCCCCCAGCTGATGTCGTAGATTGTCCATGCAAATCAGACAAGAATCTCCGATATGCATTCTTTCCGTCCTATTGTCTTCTCCTTTCATTTAGACTCTGCCTCATTACCCTCCTAAGCTGACTCTCCTCGTCACCTTCATCATCATCATCTAAGTTTACTGGAATTGTACGACGTTGAGACTGCGATATGGTTTTCATAAATTATTTATTCGTTCTCTCGTTCTCCACTCTCTTACCGTTTGCGGTCTTAATTTATTTTTTTACTTTCTCCCTAATTTCCTTGAGCATGCTAGTGCATGGCTGCATGTCACCCTGTATGACAGCTAAGTGTTTTTTAAGTCTGCTGACATCGTCACCCTTCAACTCTTTATGACAAAAGTGGCATGTAGCCTCTTAGGCCCCAAAGGAGTGGCATACTCCCATGTAGGATCGAGTTCGCGAACCTTCTCTATATCTCAAATTCTTGAATCTGTATAAGATAAAAAATTGATAGCAATTTGGGGTTAAAATAATAATTTACAGAATTGTTTGATCATTTTATGTTACAATTTTTATGATAATTAGGGAATAGGGACGTTAATTTAAATATATCCCATAAAAATAAAGATTAGTTCAGATATATATATATATATATATATATATATATATATATATATATCATAAAAAATATATTCCATAAAAATAATATCCCATAAAAATAAATGTATCTTTGAATAAGCCATATCAAGTTAAATATGTAATATATATATATAAAGCCAAATATATATGCATATTAAGCAAGATATGGGTAATAAAAAATTTGAATAAGCCATATTTATATATATAATAAATATTATGTAACTAATAATTATCCCAATATTATAAAAATTAATGATTAATTTGGATTTTAAAGAAATAAATAAAATAAGGGTAAGGTACCTTCTTGTATAAACGTTGAAGATCCCACAAGATATTGGCAATATCCGATGAAATCCGGCAAAATTCGACAAGATCTTGCGAGAATACGGCTACATGCGGCAAAAATCGGCAAGATTTTGCGAGTTCCAGTTAGATAAGGCAAGACCCGGCAAGATTCGGTAAGTTATGGTAAATTGGAGCGAGAATCCGTAAAAATCGGCGAGATTCAGCCAAAATCCGGCTGGAAACCGGCTAGATCCGGTGAAAACCGGCAAGATTCGGTGAGAAACCGGCAAGATTTGGTTATATTTCGGTGAGATGTGGAAGAGGGAGAGAGAAGAGGAGGAAAAAAATAAACCAAAAGAAGCTTGTAAAAGGGTGGGTCTCGGGTTGCATAAGAAATCTTGGCAATAATTTCAAATTCTCAGCCGAGATTTTGATATTATCGAATTATAGGCCGAAAATTCGAATTTTGGGCAGATAATTTGGCAATTTCAGCCCATCCCTAATTTTCGTTTCGGCTGGGCCCGGGTCCGAATCGATTTAGCCGAAATTTTGATCCATGCTCCCACTACCCTTTATGCCTTTTTATTATTATTATTTTTTAAATTTAGCTATTTATAGTTTACTCTCAAGTTCAACATAAAGAGAAGAGGAACCTATTATTGTCCATCGACAGCGAGTGTTGTTTGAGTAGTCCACTGGACGAGATAGGAGATAGCCCCCCATGTGTTGGCCCACAAATTTAATACTACCTCCCTATTAATTAAATTCATCCTCTTAAAGGAGATTTAAGAAAGTATGTAATTAAATTATCAAATTGTAATAGATAAGTAATACAATTGAATCCCTTGGGAGCCGGGTTAAGGGGGGCCTGTTTGGTAGAGTGATGTGAGTGTGGGTTGTGCTTGAGTGTGGGGGTTATTTGTTTTGTCCTTAGTGGGTGTTCTCCTTTTTTGATCTATGTCACTTGATTGTATACGGCTTCAGCGCCTTGCTGGTTTTTCTATATAATCTTCTATTACTGATCAAAAAAAAAAAAAAAAAAAAAAGTAATACAATTGAATCGCTATGTTATTGTGTATATCGGTACTAGCGACCGCTGTATACAAATTTAAGAAAAATTTGCAACTGCGATAGATACTTACAAACGGTTGGATGATTTGCATCGGGAGCAACTGCAACGACATTGGCTGGATGATCCTCTGTCATTGGATTGACGATGGTCATTAGGAGCAACTAGAATGACCTCGGCTGGATGATTCTGGCATTCAATGGTGGAAGGATTTGCAGTGGGAGCAACTGCAATGCCCTTGGGTGGATGGTTCTCAACTTCATTGGATCGAGGATTCTGGTTGGGAGCAACTGTGATGACCTGGGTAGTGGCGTTAAGGCCTTCATCTACATCCAATTTGTCTCTTAATCGGTACAAACATCAACAGAGCAAGTTGACAGTAAATTTGCTCTATTGTTGTTTTTGTATCGATTAAGAGACAAATTAGCTGTAGATGAAGGCTTTAACGCCATTACTCAGATCATCGCAGTTTCTACCACCGAGGATCCTCGATCCAATGAAATTGAGAACCATCCACTCGAGGTCATTGCAGTTTCTCCCGATGCAAATCCTCCCGCCATTGAACTCCAGAATCATCTAGCCGAGGTCATTCTAGTTGATGCCATTCCAGTTGCTCGCGACGAGAATCCTCGATCCAATGAAGTCCAGGATCATCCAACCAACGTCATTGCAGTTGCTCCAGACGCATATCATCCAACCGCTTTGTAAGTATCTATCGCAGTTTCAGATTTTTCTTGAACTTTTATACAGTGATTGTAAGTATCGATATATTCACAAACCGGTCATTTCAGTTTCGAACATGACTTCCTCCATCCTACCTCATTTGGATCAAAGCAACTTTCGTCTGTCATTAAAACAAAGCTCAAATCGAACCCACCGTAAATAAAAAGCTTCAATTTTGACAAAAAGAAAGAAAGATTGTTGCCATCCAAATCATTGGCTCCGGAATAAAAGACGTCACTCTTGGGTTAAGAGGGAAAAAAACCAAACCCTAATTCATTTTTGTCCTTACGTAAAAGGAGATGTCATTTTTGGCTCTCCAGTGGATATATTGCTTCCATGGTTTGCCCTCGATTTTGGGAAGCTTGTAGGCTCTAGGTGGTCCCTAAGTGGCTGGGTGGAAGCCCATAAATTTGGACAAGAGTATAGGGCTAGGTCATCTTAAGCAGTTGACTTTTAGGTGCTAGATAACATATAACATCCTAAGCAGGACCCGAAGTCTAATATGGAAATATGGTTATTTTGCTTGGTTGTTATTATAACATTGGTTGAATTTACCATATTTGTTTGCTTGAAAATGACTTGTGTAATGTGTTTATGTAACATGCTTTCTTGTATTAGTACTCACCATGTTCTAAGGTTTTATGGTGATTTTATTTTCATAATGATCTGTTTTATTCTCTCTTGTAACAATTTGTAGGCTTTTGTGAAGATAGGAATTTTATTATTATTATTATTATTTTTTTTTTTCTAGTGGCATACATATTTTTTTTACTTTTTCCTTTTTATAGATTGGAGAACTCTTGTTGAAGATTTTGAAGAAAGATATGACGTCATTGTGGTGGGAGGAGGACATGCCGGCTGTGAAGCTGCTCTTGCATCTGCTCGCCTTGGTGCAAAGACTCTCCTTCTCACACTCAACATTGATCGTATTGCATGGCAGGTTTACCTTTTGAACTCTGGTAATACTTTAGCCTTTAATATAGGAAAATTTCTATCATGCCATTATAATTTACCGAAATTAACATCCTTGCCCATGGTCATCGCCTTGGCCCATATATTTGGGGTCGGCTAATATCCTTGCCCTCTAGTTTGAACAATTGCATTCTGTCCTTAAATTTCGAGTAAATGTCATTGTCATCGTTGTGTTGATTAACCAACCTATATTTGGCAGAAAATGATTAACTTACCCTTAGTTGTTTGATTTTTCGTTTTAAAATTACTTAAAATAATAACAACGAATATAGTAGCTATACAAACAATTTAAGCAAACCTTCTAACAAGGAAGGATTAGCATGATGGTAATCCACATGGAGTTTAGAATTGCCTTTTTTGTCTGCTTTTTCTTTTGTAATATTTTCTATGTTACTAAGGATAATTGTGTAGTTTATATTGAATGTGGGCTGATTGGTGAAAGCAAGGGCACCAATGTTCTTTATTTTGAAATTGAAAAACATTAATTATTATCATTCCTGGAGAGAACCTTATGATGCAACATAGGTTAATAGTTTTGGACTTTCTGATTAAGAGCCAAGTAACTAAATGATGACAAAGGATCATCCAAAAATAAAATGGTGGGAATGAAAATGAGGGAAAATAATAACTTTTAAAGGGAAGATGAGTGACCGATAAGTATGGTGGTGGGAAGGGGATCTAATAAGATTTGGAAACAAATGGCGCAATGCCTTACACAAGTTGCTAAAGAGGTACTCGGGAAAATTAAAGGAAGAAAATGTGTACAAAAAGAATGATGGTGGTGGAATGCTGACACATTCAAAGTCACTTGCTGAGAAGGAAACGCGTTATAAAGAATGACAAAGAACAAGAAATATAAATGATCTTGAAACATATAAGATCGCCAAAAGAGAAGCTAAGAAAGCCATGAGTAAAGTAAAATATGAAGCATATGACAATTTAGACAGTAGATTAGGAATGAAAGGAGAGAAAGAAATTTATAAACGCAACAAAGGCAAAAGTAGAAATAGATTATGTGAAAGTAACACAAAGTTGATTAAGGTGCTTGTTATGATTCGTTGCTCTAGCATAAGTAATCTAATAAGAGGATGAAGTAGAAGGTGCTAGGATGATACCCTGCAGAGTTGACTGAGTGGGACTCTTTGAGAATTTTTTTTTGGTGGATCAATTCCCTTATAGGCTTTAAAGAGAACGTATAAGAAATTCTCTGAAATAAGAACTCTGGGTGTCTAAGAGGTTCGAATGATTTGACCTCCTCTTGTAGCTTCCACAATATTCGCTAAAGATATGCACAATTGGCTTTATGGTCAATTATGAGGGGGAGGAACCCTGCAAGTATCAATCAACCATGTGACTTTTTCCTGAACCCAACAAGATCAGGTTGATGAACCCAACTGGAGGGGGAGGAACCCTGCAAGTATCAATCAACCATGTGACTTTTTCCCTTGCAACAAGATCAGGTTGATGAACCCAACTGGAAGGTACCCTGTGACCCCAACCTTGAGACCATAGGTTTAATCCCAACATGCCTACGAAGATAAAACATTTGCTAGACTGTTTTCAACTACCCAGGAATGACAGAGTGATATGATTTTTCATCAAGAAGTTGGATCGGCTTGAATTGCGCTCTAAACAGAGTTCAAATAATTTATCGCTGCATTTTTCCTCTCATGGATTTCGCCAAAATGAGAGGCTTTTGCAAGACAAAAAGCCTGGGTTAGATGGCTAAATGAGGGAGATACGAATATTAATTTTTTCTCCACATTGTGTCTAATAGTATTAGTGTGTTAGGAAACGAAAATGGGGAGGAAACCTGAGATTACAAGTACGTTGGTAGGATGGTGTTAACCTATTTTCGAAACATTTTTAAATCCATAATGTTCTTGACAGCATGGAGATTCCTTTTAAAAATAAGTTGTCTAGAGAGCAAATCGATAGCCTTACTCTTCCCATCACTTCTGATGAAATTAAGAAGGTGGTTTTTGGATCCCCAAAAAGTAAGGCTCCTGGTCCGGATGGGTTCTGGCTGAATTATTCACATCCTTTTGGGAAATTTTGGGTAATGACGTGTTGCGGGTGGTCCACACTTTTTTTTTGAGTGGCAAAATCCTTCGTGAGGTAAATGCCACAAATATCACACTCATTAAATATCACACCTATTCCTCAGAGGCCCGGAGTGAAGACGCAGGATAAATTTTGGCTAGTTTCTCACTGCAATTTTATTTACAAGATTTTGGCTAACCGGCTTTCCAAGGTCGGTCCTTCTATTATTAGCCAAAACCAGTCTGCTTTCATCAAAGGGAGGATGGTCAATGAAAATATTCTTCTTGCACATGAGATGGTTCGAGGGTTAGCTGGATGTTTATTATTTCTCTATTAAAGCAAATTGGGTGCAATAGTTTGTGGATTACAGAATGCTTGACTACTCCAAGGTTTTTGGTTATTACAAATGGCACAACGCATGGGTATTTTCCAAGTGAATGTGAACTTCGACAAGGAGACCTGCTCTCTCTTTTACTCTAGTCATGGAAGCATTTACTTGCATCCTAGAGGGACAAATCTCAAGAGGTGGCATTTTGGTACCTTCTTTCCCAAACGCACTTACTGTTTTCCATTTGCCTTTTGCAGATGACATTTTTTTTTTTCAAATAACCCCATTGAATCAGCTAGAGGCATTAGAAAACTACTTGATGATTTCTACAAAAGCGAAATTATTGATGGCTTGAAATTCACCGAAGGAACTTTGCCCATTTGATACTTCGGGATGCCCCTATTCTCAAGCAGGATGATGTACTCTGCCAACCGCCGCATGGAAGTCACATTTCCTAGCGTATGCTGGTCGTGTCGAGTTGATCAAATCAGTCTTGAATATCTTCCAGCTCTAGTGGAGTGCATACGTCTTCCTCCCCAGATGGGTCATAAAGAAGATTGAAAATATTTTTTCTAGATTCTTATGGAACTGACCTGTTGCAAGCTCAATGCACCCATTAGTTGGAACCAGGTATGTAGGCCAATTGAAGAAGGTCGAATAGGGCTTCGAAGAATAAAAGATTGGAACAATACAAGTTTAGTAAAGCTGTCTTGGCATCTTGCTGCTGCAAATGATTCCTATGGGCTAGTTGGACCAAAGCTAGATATATGGGAAACGGAGACTTGCGAAGCTGTGCAAAACCAACCGATACCTCTCCTGGAATGGAATACTCAAAGTGTGCGGATGCAATGAAACATGTCCATGCCATTATTGGGGATGGAAATCTATCTACTTTTGGCGAGACCCTTGGATAAAAGGGGGCCCACTCATTGGTCAACATGGATTTCAAACTATTCACCAGTTTGATAGTAACCCAAATATCAAAGCGTTCGAAATGGTGGAAGGAAATGTTTGGAAAAAAACACTCTTAATCATAACCAGAATGCAGCCAGTATGGGAAAAAAATAGAGGCCGAAACTATCCCTTGTGGAGGGAAGGAAAATCAATTGATACGGGAAACTTCATCAATTTCAAAAGCGCGTGAATGTTATGAGAATTCACCATGAGAAATTCAAATAGAAGGATTTAATTTGGCAGAAGAATGGAATATGTCACTCCTTTATAGCTTGGCTGGCTATAAACTGGAAATTTCTTACGATTGAAAACTTGATCAAACGTGGAATGATACTGCCATCTAGATGTGTGCTATGCTGGTCCGAAAGTGAAGAGAATGACCATTTTTTTTTTTAAAATGTGCATCTTGAGTTGGGTATGGCGTCCGGTTCTCACAAGGCGCAACATTACGGTAAACGGTTTGGTATTTGAAGAAGCTGATCGTGTTTGTGGATTTCATGGTAATAGGATTATAAAGGGTATAATCCGATCAGCCTTTAACAGCACGATGTACTATTTGTGGCATGAACGAAATCAAAGAAGCTGATCGTATTTACGCCTCGCCATGATCCTTAGATCTTGCTACCACTTTTTGGAGTTCATTTTGTGTAGTGGTTTTGGTTTTCTTTGGGTAGAGGGGGGGCCTCCTCTGGGGGTGATAGCAATGCCGAAGCTCCTATAAGGATGACTCCGACCTGTGTCCCTTTTGTACATTTTGTTTTTTTTCTTCCATTGTATACTGTTTTCCCCACTTTTTAGCGCTTAATGAATTGGATAGCCCTAGAAACCTCAATGCTTACCTATAAAAAAAAAAGGAGATATGTATTTTTTTACAGGTAGGTCTTTTGTAGACAAATTTCCCTGTTGGAAATTTGTGACGTCCCCAGTTTCATAACAACTTATCAATATACTATAACCGGAGGCATCACACCGCGTCCATTTAGTCCTCAAATATAAAGATATGCTATTGAATAATCCTTACTCAGTGGGCATAAAATTCATTTACTTTAATCTATGTTTATCATGTAGTTCATCTAATTAAGCAAACAAATTTTAACATTCTGCATGTAGGTCGCACTAATGCAAATAACCAAATAACCATAAGTCATAAATAATAGAGAATGAATACAATAAAATTTAATCATAAAATAAAAGTCCTTCATAAGAGTTCTAATTAAAAACTCAACATTAATAATTTATTTTGTAATACTCGTCTTATTACATCACCTTATTAAACTATGGTCTCAAAGGATCACAGAAATTCAACTCCTTCCTTTCTCTCAAAAGCTCGATCACGTATGCCTTAAAGAAAATACCTTCTCTGCTCCTGCGGCCACACACATGTAAACATATGGATGCAAGATAACTCCGTATGAAACCAGTCATGAGAAATCAAACCCATCAATCAACGTATAAATGCTTTGAAAACATAAGGTCATTATTCATCGTAAAAGGAAGACACTAAAAGTGAGATGGAGCATAGTGCATGAGTGTGTGTAAAAGCATCGTAAAAAGAGAAACTTTGTTTAAACTTTTTTAAAAAATAAAATGACATGCCCTATTCGTGATCATGTGCATAAGGAAAACAAGCTTAAACAACATAAAAGGTAAACTTTGTTTAAGATGAAAGAAACTACTAAATTGGACTTATAATATTCATGTGAAAGAACTTGTGAAACACCTTTTTACGATTTTCATTAATGCATTCATGTTTCATTAACTTGACTTATTCTTTATCTTGTTTAATGCAATTACGTAACATGCAACATGACTTGCCCTGATCTTGCAATGATTGCGATTCCCCCCCCCCCGCCCCGGTAGGAGCTAGAACTGTTAGTCAAACACTGGATCCGGGCTGGTTACGGCGTGCAGTAGAATGACCCTTTCTTGTACTTGCACTTGGTATGCATGTGATGCATGCATTACATCTTATCTTGTTCATATTTTCTCTTGTTGATCTTATATCTTAAACATACATGAGTCTTGCTTCTTGAATTTACATATCTTAATTATAAAAAGAAAGTAAAACTCTAACATTCATATGATTAGGAATTTTAGATCTTTTCTCTTGTATGCATGAGTGCATGAGAATACGTATGATGGAATTCAAACATAGATGCAATTATCATTACTTAATAAAGAATCTTAAAACACATGACTCATACTAGAAACATAATGTGGAATCATAAATTTGACAATAGCATCATAAAGTAAAATTAAAACAACATATATATATATATATATATATATATATATATATATATATATATATATATATATATATATATATATATATATATATATATATATAAACCTTCAAGTCATTCAATCGAATTCACACAGAAACGAATTCTGCACTGTGAATTCCTGCACTACATCCTCTTTCGCGTCGAATCGACATAGTTTCGATCCAAACTCCCATAAAAGGTCTTAAATTAATCTCAAACAATATTAAAATATCATGTATCAAATCTCACTCTACTTTTGATTGATCTCTTTGTCAAAAGCCTTAAAAATCACATCTTGAATATGCTATAATCATTAGTATTCATAGTTATGCTTTAAAAACGAAGACCCTTGATCGTTAATCTTTAGAAATCATATGATATCTTTACGAAGTAAACTTAAACTTTTTAAAACAAAGATTCGTGCCCTCAATCTCAAAGAAACTCATTTTAACTCAATGTAATTTCATGAAAGAGATTTTAAATACATAAACCATTATCAATTTTCAAAAAAGAAAACCCATAATTATTGATAATAAAAACTCTAGGGTAAGATCCCATGATTTCTTCATACCTCAATGTCGAAGCCTCGTTGATGTCCTAGATTCCTTCGAGTTCTTCGAATCTTTGTACCGAAAATTCTAGGATTCTCCTTCTAGTCTTCTTCTAGTTTTCCTTCTAGAATTCCCTCTCTTTTTCTCTCTAGGGTTCTAAAATTTTGTAAATTAATCTTGCTAATCTTCCATATTTATAAGGATCTAAGTTTTGTTATTTAAATCTAACTCTAAATAGAATTTCCTACATGAGTCTTTATTAATCCCATGGGCCTTTAAATTACTAATGGGCCTTACTAATGGTGTTTACTAACTTATCCTTTCCATTGGGCTTTATTAATTAGCTCATGGGTCCTAAAGGTCCATTACTTAAAAATACTAATGGCACACGAAATTTACTAACATTTAATTAAAAGTTCTTAAGGTCCATTAATTAGATTAAATAACTATCATAAGCCATAATTAAATAAAACAAACATGTAATAATTAATCAATTGCATCAAAACTAATCACAATGATTTAATTTAAATTAAATAATTAAGGTTTAATTAAGCATGAAAATCTCGGTCGTTACAAAATTGGAACATAATTAGGTGTTGCTAAGTTGATAGATTTTTGAGTAATGCTCTTTGTACACAATTCAGCCTAATGGCATTCATGAATATCAAGTTAGAGCTGAAATCTAGTTCCATGGAGTTAATGAGCCAGAACATAAACTGGTCCATTCAGAATATCGAGGATAATCTGAAGGCAGAGGTTTAGCAGCTTTTTTTATCGAAATCTTCCTAATTGTCACACATTCTTCTTATTTCAGTATAACTTGCTTCATTTTGTCCCTGTTCGTGTATAACACTGCTCTAGGTTGGTCTTAGCATGTTCCATGACAAGTGTAATCAGTAATGCCACGATTAATGCTCAACTTCCATTGGTCAGAAAGCTAAGTGCATGCTAATGCTGAATATGGAAGCGGAAGTGTCTTTGACCACTTGTTTTGGGGAGGCTGCTTTTATTCCTCTATGGCGTATAACATAAAAGTGCTGAAAGATGTCGTATGTAGTTGATTGAAATTACTCTCTTTATGATATGCAGCCTTGCAATCCGGCAGTTGGCGGCCCTGCAAAATCTCAACTGGTGCATGAAGTAGATGCTCTTGGTGGGGAAATTGGAAAAATAGCAGATAAGTAATACCTCAAGAACCATATTATTTTTCTGAATGTTTTTTTGGACTAATTCTCATATGAAAGTGACTGACATTATTTACGCTACAAGTAAAAATCTCAACTGGTCACGTGTAAAATCTTACCAATGTGTCAGTCATGACCAATATGCATTTTTCCATTGTCTACAAGTTTGTTAGTTTAGCTTATATAACTGATGATTCTATCCAACCTCTTTATTGTAGATGTTACTTACAAAAGCGTGTTCTCAACCTCTCAAAAGGCCCTGCCGTTCGGGCACTGCGTGCTCAAACAGATAAGAGGGAATATGCAATGGAAATGAAACGAGCGGTTGAAAGGCAAGTGTAAATGGCTAATAATTCAGTATGGTTTGACTTACTATTTCAGTTATCGATCTCACATTGGGATAGCCTACAAGCATTGCATTATTTTATTCTCACGTTTGCAGTTGGAATATGACACGTAGATGCATGTTCAAGATAATTATATAATCAATAATGCATAGTTGAACTAGTACAAGGCAATACCCAATAGTGAAAGCATAGTGGTTGGTGGAGACTTATTGGATACATGTAGGATATCGAGGATAGGGTTTCGGTGAAAGGAATGAGATGGGGAAAGCTATCCTTGATTTTGGAGTAACTTTTAACCTGGTTATAGCAAATGCCTTTTATAAGAAAAGAGAAGAACATCTTATAACTTTCAAGAGTGGAGCAAATAGAAATCAAATAGAGTATCTCTTATAAAGACGAGAGTGAGCAAGCTGCAAGGATTGCAAGGCCATACTAGGAGAGTCTTACGAGGGAATGTAGATAATTTTCGATTTTCTTATCAAAAGCCACATGACTGACAAGATGACAAAGGATCACCCAAAATAAAATGGTGGGATTTAAAGGAGATGGAGTTATGTATGGGGAGATGGTCGAGTTCCCTATTGGGTCTACCTTGAGCCCTTATGTGTTTGTCCTAATCATTGATGCATTTACCATAGACATTTAAGAAGAGATTCTATGGTACATGTGATGTGATACTAGAAGAGGTTTAGGGTTTAGAGAAAGATGGTTTAGGTGAGTGGATTTGGGATTAGAGAGGTGGTATTAGGGTTAGGTTAGTGTCTTTATCTTTAGGGTTTGAAGAGAGAAGAAAGGAGAATATTATAAGAAATGATAAAAATGAGAAGGCTTAGTGAGTAGAGTGGCCCTCACTATTATTTATGTTAAAAGAGATATTACATACACATCCAAAGTCACTTCATGCATACCACATTCTGATACTTTCACATCCAAAATTACTTCACACGTGCCACATTATTCATAGTAATAATACAGACACCAGCACGCACATACATTCTAACACTTCCTCTCAAGCTAGAGCATAAATATCATGCATGCCCAGCTTAGCAGAAATGTCCTAAAGAAGCATAGGCCCAGCCGCCTTAGTGAGGATATCGTCCAACTTCTGGGAGGAGAACACATCCACAAGCTCCACAGTATGATCCCAAACCTTTTCTCTGATAAAATAATTGTCAACTTCAATGTTTTTTATACGTTCGTGTAACGCAAAGTCAGAAGAAAATTTTCCAGCTGCTTCGGTATCACAATGTATGGGCATAGGGCCACTATCGAAAACCAATCTCCGAAGAGAACGAAGCCACGAAAGTTCACATGCTCCATGTGCAATCACGTGACACTCAGCCTCTACACTAGAATTGGGGACAACAGGCTGCTTTTTACTCTTCCATAAAACAAGGTTGTCTCCAAGTAAAGCACAATACTTAGATGTAGAGCAACGGTGGGTAGTTGAGCCAGCCCAATCAACATCTGTATATTTAAATATATGAAAATGAGCATGAGAGTGATAAAGATTCCCAAACCAACACTGGCCTTAATGAATTTGAGAATGCGATGAACATCGGCTAAATGAGGAGTACAAGGAGATCGAATAAACTGACTAATAAGGCTGACTGCAAACGTATTGTCTAGCCAGGTAAGTGTCTGATAGATCAACTGACCCACAAGGCATTGATACTCGCGGGGTAACTTCCCTCACTGTCATGAAGAGAGTGCTTAGAATCCATAGGTAAGGAAGTAGGCTTGCAACCAAGCAATACCCATGTCGCTCAGGAGAGAACTAGCGCATACTTCATTTGAGAAAGAAAGATCCCCTTCGATGATCTAGCTACCTCCAAACCCAGGAAATATTTGAGGCTGCTCAAGTCCTTCACTTCAAAAATATGATTGAGCTCGCCTTCACATGAGATATAAAGGAAAAATCCTTTCCAGGAATTACTATGTCATCACATAGAACCACCAATATAGTGCGATCAGCAAGACCAGAATCATAAAAGACAGTATGCTTTGAGTGGCATCTTTGAAATCTCATACCAATAATCAACTCTGCTAAAACCAAGCACGAGGCAACTGCTTCAAACCATATGTAGACTTCCTAACCTTGCAAATTTCCCGTTTCCCCCTAAAGCAGGAAGCTAGGTGGAGGATCCATGTAATCTCCTCTGTGAGATCATTATTCAGGAAAATATTTTTCACATCTACTTGATAAGGGGCCAATTCTGATGAACGCAATAGAGATGAGAACATGCATCGAGGTCAAGTTAGCCACAGGGGAAAATGTGGCATCATAAGCAACCCCATAAATCTGAGTATATCCCCAAGCAATAAGACGTTTCTTATATCGAGCAACACTGTCATCTGAGTAATGTTTGACAGCAAAAACCTATTTTCATCCCATAATCTCCTTACCATGAGGAAGGGGGACCATTTCCCAAATGTGGTTACTCTCAAAGGCATTCATATCATCCACCTTAGCAACCTTCCGCACAGGATGAGAAAGAGCAGCATGGATGGTATGAGGCATAGTAACAATTTCAACCTCTAAATGAAAAGCCCTATAAGAAGAAGACGGTGCCTGGTAGCACATATACTTAACTAGAAGATGAGGGTAACAGATGAACGATTGCAAAGAGCAATAGTTAAGTCAGATTAGAAGTACCAGCTGGTGTGGAAGCGAAGTAGTGGGAGAATCCTCTACAGATTAGTGGGAGGATGCAAGGGGGTAAAACTCTCAGCTGGATCTACCTGGACAGAGGGCTGAGAATGAGGCCTGATAGAGAATGTCTCATGCTCATGTCTAGAACATATGTGTGATACTGCTTGCGCTGCCGTAAAGGAAACCTAATAGGTAAAGGCGACTGAACAAGTGTGGCAATGGAAGCTGAATAGTAGCAGTAGAAGGAGAGGGGGAAGCAGTCACTATAGGCTGAAGGGAAAGAGGAGCTAAAATGACATGTGCAGGCCTAAGAGTAGACTTATACTGGTGAGGAGAAAAATGGGCACATGCTGAAAAAAGGTCACATTCATCAACGTAAAGAAAAAACTGGCATGCTTTGAGATCCTGACAATGATATCCCTTAGATACACTTGTAACCAACATAAGTGCATTTAATCGAGTGATCGTCAAATTTGTATCTATTAGGACGAAGTACCTAAACAAATCAAGAGCACAAAAAACTCTAGCTTCAATAGGAAACATGGGATCATTAGGACTTAGACTGAGAAAGGAGTGTGACCTTCAAGAATTTTCGAAGAGTACGATTAATCAAGAACCAAGAAGGCCATTGACCAGTTGGTGTTAGGCACATGTCATACCCCTCAATAAAGACCGAGTTACTCTAATAAGACGTCTATGTTTGTGTCCAGTAACTAAATTTTGTTGAGGAGTATATGGACACGAAAACTGATGAACAATCCCTTAATCTTGAAGATATTGAGTAAGTAAAGTGTACTTCCTCATTAGTTGAACAAAGGCTTTAATGGTTCATAGAGTCTGGAATCCATGGAATGGACCTCTTGAAGCCTGGAGAATACTTCATCTTTAGATTTCATGAGGTGAACCCAAGTAACACGGCTGTAATTATCAATGAAAACAACATAATAGAGAAATCCCTCAAGAGAAGTAATAGGAGATGAAACCCTAACATTGGAATGAACCAACTCAAAAGGAGAGTTGCACCTGTGTATGGGGGAAGGATAAACATTTCTAACTTGTTTAGGAAGGGCACTTTTTTTTATTCGGTAAAATAATTACATATATATGGGTCGTAAGAGGCTCAAAGCCTTGACCTGTATAGAAGGCCTCCACCACTATTATAACTTACCATCCTGTTTAGGAAGGGCACATATCTCACATTGAAACTTAGAAGATATGCAACAATTTTAAAACAAGAAATCAAAGAGCACAAAGTCTAAAATCCGAAATGCCCTAATTTTCCATGTCATAGAGAAAGGTTATCTAGATTGGCATTGGTGGGTAAAGAAAAACAAAATGAAAGATCAAGGGAAGAAGTAGCAACAACAGTAGAAGCAGAAGAACTATTATCTTCAACATCCAAATAGTATAGTTGATGGGGACATCCGATTCAAGCATCCTCCAGTGACATACTAAAGGCAGAAGAAGAACATCAGAAGCGGAAGAAAAGAAACAATTCAAATTCGGGAAATTGAAAAATGCTCAGTTGGTCGATCGACTCCAGGCTTCGATTGATCTAGAGTGGGTAGTGGACAAATATTCTGAGGCCAAGCTATATTGCTCAATTGATCGATTGAGCAGGAAATGTCGATCAATCGATTTAAATTTGTGGCGTCAAATGATTTAATTACTTTCTCAGTCAATCGATCGACCCCCAGACTTGATCGATCAACCAATTGCGCGAATTTTGACGGAAGTTTATTTTTTTGGTCAAAAGTTTTCATTTTGTGTTTTATTTGCATTAGGACTTCTAATTTCGTATTAGGGTTTTGGTTAGCCTATTTAAAGGCTTGTAAACAACTTTATTATTAGTTTTTGGTGAATTAAAATTGCTATTGCAAATTAGAAAGTTCTAAACTTTCGTGAGGGTGTGATTCTCTCAAAACGGAGAGCAATTCTTTGATCCTGCGTGCGGTTTGGTGCGAGGCCAACTCTTCTTCCATCTCTATCTTCTTTAAATCTATGATTTGCGTAAGTTGCGTAACCCTAATTAGTTATTCCTCAATTAAATCCTAGATCTAGCCTATTTATCTCATAAAATCCAAAATAAACCTACCTATCTTCATTAAATCATTGATTAGCTTTTTTATTTTGTACAGTATCGAGAGAACCCGCTTGTGAGTTCGCTCAACGCCCTAAGACTATCGGAGATCTAGCCGTTCGTAGGAACCTTAGTCTTCTAAATCCGATAGGGAACGTACACAAAAAGTAACGCTATTGGGAACTGGAATTAAATTACTTAATTGAATTATTTATTATTTTCTTTGAAAATTTGGCTAGAAATATTGTTATTTTATTTGTTTAAATTAAATCCAATTTAATCTCAGCCCTAGCTTTGCATTTAGTAAGTTCCCGCATCAATAGTCCTCTTTCAATGCCCTTACCAACAGTTCTCTTAGAAGATAGATTGTGAAGAAGGTAACGAGAAGGATAAAAAGTAACGGAACGGTTGAAATTGTTTTGCAAGACTGTTAACAGACAACAAATTAGTAGATAGATGAGGATACAAATTACATGAGACAAAGAGAGGGAAGATGATACTGGAATGGTTTCAACTCCTATAACAGGAGTAGAGGATTTGTCAGCCAAGCGAACATCAGAAGATCATTACAGAGGAGAATGAGTAGAATCACCTTGAGAACTCTAGTCATGTGGTCAGTAGTCCCGGAGTCAATCACCCAGTGAGAAGACAATGTAAAAGTGGCTGCCAAGACAGATGGACATGCAATGATGTAACAGAGGTTACACTAAAAAACGAAGCCATCATTACCATAAAGAAAAACACTATGCAAAGCATCCCTCAAATCAAGAGAGCAAAGGCTCAATCCCTATGCAAATATCATACGATACCACAAATTCTGTCATAAACCATATGCAGCCCCAAAAATACTGTTGGCCACTAACTAATAAGTCATGAAAAGGCTTGTCATAACCGTCCATCATTAACAAATGACACTCCACCTACAACAAATATGTCGACTATCATTCCAACCATATAGCAGGCCTCAAAAAAAGAACAAATGGGGTCAAAAAGAGGAGAAACCAAACAAGCAAGCTTCTTAGAACAGAGTTACTTCAGTCATATCAGGCATATCAGACCTAAGTGTCTTCTTCATCAAGTAACACATCACAAACCATAAAAAAACTGAACACAACCATTCACAATGTATTTTGATCTCGCAGAAAATCCCAGCAGCAGAAATCAGCTCAGAAATTGAGCTCAAAACTGCCATATGCGATGACCATCTCTTATTCAATGATTTAAGCGTTCCTCAGATGACTGAATCCATAGAACACGAGAATCAGAACTTCATCAAACAAAGAAAATCCACAGCAACAACACCATCAACGGAGGCCATGATTACAAATTCCCCGGCAGAATATACAACACCTTAGGCAGAGGCCACAATCAACAGAGACCACATAGTAACAGCACCAGGCGAGAATAACACAGTTGAGAGTGCATGTGTAACGACCGAGACTTTCATGCATTATTAGGCTGTAATTGTTTTGGTTAGATTTGTTATTGTGATTAGTTAGATTGATTTGATGCATGTAATTAGTTGTTATACATGAATATATACTTACTTTATTTAAATATGACTTATAATGATTAATTAATCTAATTGATAGACCTTATAAGCCTTTACATAGATGTTAGTAAATTTTGGGTGCGTTTATGGACTTTTAAAATATGTTAGTAAATTAACTAAAGACCCAATAATTAATTAAAGACCCATTAACTAATTAAAGACCCAATAACTAATCAAATATCCAATAAGTAATTAAAGGCCTATAGAGTCACTTAAGACCCATGTAGGAAATTCTAAATAGAGTTAGATCTTAAATAGGAAACCTTAAAGTATTATAAATATAGGTATTAGGTTTAATTTACAAAATTTACAGAACTTTTAACAACCTTAGAGTCTTAGAGAAAGTGAATAGTGAGTTCTAGAGAGAGAAAGTGAGTTTTAGAAGAAGAAGAAAGAAAGGGAAAATAAATTGATAAAGATGAGATTAAAGGTAAATTTTATATTTCTTAAATATCAAGAATCACGATTTTAAAAAAAGATTTTTTCTTTGTCTCTTAAATTATCCAAAATTTGATAGATCTTCAACATCCTCAATAATCTTCTGAAAATTTTAACAAACCTTTAAGAGAAGACCCTTTTTATTAATTTTAAGGCTTACAAGTTTATCTTTAAGGCTTTTTAAAATAAGGCTTTTTCAAGAGACTTTCAAGACTTTGAGAAAACTTTTCAAGATTTCCTTTTCATGACAGGACTGAGAAGCATCAATAATTCCAATACCCTAGAAAAAGACTTTTTAAAAAGACATTTTGCAAGAATTCCTTTTACGAATCAAGATTTTAGAGTTTTTTTTAGAATCCTTATTTTAAGGCTTTTTTAATCTTTATTTTAAGGGTTTTTTTAGAATTTTTTTTGTGAAGGTTTTTTTATAGAATCTTTTAAAGGATTTTTTAAATAATTCTAATTTTCCTAAGGTTTTTCAAAAGGATTATCAAGTAGGCATCTTCAAGATTCATTAAAGCCTTTCAAGAAGTAGAAAATACAAATCAAGAAAATCAACAAACCATAAGGTAGGGAAAAATCATAGGGTTTTTAATGCTAGGATGAGATTAATTCCTTTTCAAATATTGAAAGAGCGTGTTTATTTTATTTTGTTTTATTTAATCACCATCTGCCTTAATGATCAATTATTGAATCACATGATTTATACCATTGTTCCTTAGCAATTTCACATGTTATTTATTATGCTTATGCCATGTCACTCTCATATGAAAGTTATGTTAATGTTCATATTACTTGATTTCTACAGATGTGAATTTAATAAATTTGAGAGCATGATAATAGAACATGCTATTGACAAAGTGGAATATTGCATGACATTTTTACCTAGGTTTTTGCATCATATTTATTGTACATTTCATAGCATATGAAAGTGGTAAGATTCACGATTCTCACAAAACTAAACCATGATATGATGAATGAATTAGACACCATGAACGTTATGAGTAGATTTACATCTACTATTTAAAGTGAATTATATGATATGATAAAAATGATATGAAAAACATGACTTAATGAAGACATAATAATGCATACCAACATTAATGAATATGTTAAAAGATTATCGTTGCATGCCGTAACCAGCTTGGATCCAATGGACAAGGAATCTAAGATATGAGATGGTGACTATGTGTGTCTAAGAAAAGAAGACCATGTAGAAGATTTGTACCCAATTGATGTACAATAAGGATAAAGACTGGGACGACTGACCAAAGATGAAGAATGATCATGATGGATGAGATTCATGTTGCATTGCATTTAATATTAATAATGAAAATTACCGCACAAAAAACTAGGAAGAGACATGAACAAGTCACATGTTATGTATTAATGCTTATTCTTAGTTATTGCTTTACATTGCTCATATACATGTCATGATCTCACTGCTTTTGTTTCACATTGTTTATCATTGGACTATTTATCATTATTTTTCGTATAAGGCTTGCATACGGATTTCTTGTATTAGCGATCCTATGACTGGCCCATTAGGAGTTCTTTAGACTCACATCTTTATTGTTTACAATGGGATGGCCAGGAGATGAGTTGATAATAAGATACAAGGATACTGATGTGGAGATCCATGACGCAAATTGATATTTGAACAAAGACGGTTTTGAGCGTTAGGAGTTTATTTATTTTGAGAGTTAGACTTTTATTTTAGATTTTATTTAGAGCTTTATTTGCGATTGTTGAGACCTTTTTAGTTGAGTTATTATGGATTATTGATTTCATTATTTATGGGCAGTTAATTGATTAATTTTAATTCAATTCAATTTTTAATAGCTCATATCACTTATGAATGAATAGAGATTTATTTTATTGTTTATATTCTGTTGTGCTATAGTTCGGATCCTTATGTTACTATTATATTTTATCTTTTGTCGCTAGTTATGTATGTTACGTAGTGCGGCACATAGATCCGGTGTGTGATTTTAGGGATGTCACAGTTGGTATCAGAGCGAAGTCTAGGTACATATCTATGTATTTTAGATTAGGTCAAGGACTAATGTAGGGATTTTATAATTTTAGATGGTTTTTCAAAGGCAAAGTGATAGATTGGCTGATGCAATCACTAGGGCGATCAATGAGGCGAGAGCACCGACACCAAGGAATGACGTTGAAGA
Organism: Chloranthus sessilifolius; assembly: GCA_021018995.1. Classification (NCBI taxonomy): domain Eukaryota; kingdom Viridiplantae; phylum Streptophyta; class Magnoliopsida; order Chloranthales; family Chloranthaceae; genus Chloranthus; species Chloranthus sessilifolius. The sequence goes on along the minus strand of CM037591.1, from coordinate 17,559,498 downwards.
GTTTAGGAAGAACGACCCACGGTTTTTCAACGGAACGGGTGATGCCTTGGAGGCCCATACGTGGGTTAAGCATATTGAGAAAATTTTCGGAGTGATGCAGTGCCCTGAAGCCGGTAAGGTGAGGTTGGCATCCTATAAATTGGAAGATGCAACAGACCATTGGTGGACCAAGTTAATGAAGCAGCATTGGCAGAGAACCCGGAACACATATGGACTTGGGTAGAATTTGTAAGGGTGTTTCATGATAAGTACTCTGCCCAGAGTATTCGGGAAGGGAAGATTAATGAATTTTTGAAGTTAGAACAGGGGAGTACGATGGTGGAAGCTTATTATAAGGCGTTCTCCGAATTGGGGAGATTTGTACCCAATATGGTGGCGGATGAGACGTTTCGCATTCGGAGATTTGAGCAGGGACTAAGGCCCCAGATTAGGACTTTGGTTGTGGGTGATAGGTGTAGTACCTTCAGAGATTTGTTGGATATATCCTATGTTGTGGAGAGAGATGTGACTTAAACGAACCAAGGAAGAAATTTTGGCCAGCAAACGCAGAGTGGACGCCAATTCAATGGACGAGATCGAGTGATGGGGAAGCAGAACAACCATCGGGGGATGAGGTTTACCCCTTATGCGAAGCCGCAACAAAACCAGGAGGAAAGTTAGACTTCTACAACGATGATGTCGAAGGACACCCAATTGTGTGAGTCTTACGGAAGGAGTCATGTTGGGAAGTGTCTGAAAGGAACGAATGTGTGCTACAACTGTGGGAAGCCAGAACATCGAGCTGTAGAGTGTAAAGAATTGAGGAAGACTTAGTTGGGAGCTGCACCTACGACCATCTCGGCTCACGAGAGAGCCTACGCTTTGACCGAGACGGATGTTAAAGCTTCTGACGATGTGATACATGGTATGTTTTAAATATTTGTTTTCTTTTATTGTACATAAAATGATGTGCATAGACGATGTTGTTTTGTGTTTGATGTGATGTTGTGTAGTTTTATATATGAGAATTATTTTCAATAAATACAAATTACGCAAGCATGAAACGCTAATTAAAACACATTAAATTTTCGAGTGAGAATTTAAGTTAAAACATGATTTTTAAGTACAACCCTTGATGATGGATAGTGTATGTATAAAACTATTTTCATTACTAATAATTGATGTGAATCAAACATGAGACGTTAATTAAAATACAAATTTTTTTTTTTGAAGTGAAACTTAAATTTAAGGCTCAATTTTTAATTAAGAACCCTTAGTGATGAAGAATGTATGTGTAATTTCAAGGACCCTTCGCATGTGATTGATTTAGAACTTATAGAGATCGAGAAGGACATGACGATGATTGAAGAGTTGATTGCAATTCTAGATCGAAAGGAGCAGACGCTATGAAATAAGAAGATTTCATTGATTTAGTCAACTGGAAGCACCATTCACGAGAGGAAGCTTAATGGGAGCATGAGGGCGATATGAGGAAGGGATCTCCACACCTATTTCTTCAGGTACTAGCTAATTTCGAGGGCTAAATTTTCAATGAGGGGAAAATATAACGATCGAGACTTCTTGCAATATTAGACTGTAATTGTTTTGCTTAGATTTGTGATTGTGATTAGTTAGATTGATTTGATGCATGTAATTAGTTGTCATACATGAATATATGCTTACTTTATTTAAATATGACTTATAATGATTAATAAATCTAATTGATAGACCTAATAAACCTTTAAATAGATGTTAGTAAATTTTTGGTACATTTAGTAATGTTTAATGGACTTTCAAAATATGTTAGTAAATTAACTAAAGACCTAATGACTAATTAAAGCTCCATTAACTAATTAAAGGCCCAATAACTGCCGATGAACCCATCCAAGTGAGGAGCAAACAGCAAGTGGTTCTACGTTCATCCTAGATCAGGGACCTTCAGGAGGGATGGTCTATTGCGGCGAAATCTTTCCGAGGGGCGTTTGTACCCACATCTGGGGATACCAGCGACCACAACCATCGTTGTCCTCGGGCTATGGTGTCTGGTTTGGTTGGAACCACAAAGCCAGGGGAGACCGATGCCCCCAGGATCATCGTCCATAAAGGAACTGATATGGAGGGTGGCCTGGATTTCCCTTCTCACCAGTTTGGCGCTTTGGCTACGAATCTCAAGCAGTATTGGGTAGTACTAAATTGCATTAAGGATACTATGTCACTATTCCATTTACATAGATAGCTACAAGGTGTCTGGCCGTTATCGGAGAGACCTACACTATCTACAATCACTCATACAAAATATCTTCTAAGTTTTCCTATGGAGAAGGGTGCTTTGGAGCTCTGTCGCAAAAAAGCCTTTCGTATTGATGAAGCACCGGTGGAATGCGAAGCTTCGGAACCGTCGGTGGGTGATCTTCAGTTACAGTGGTGGGGAGGAGTCTGGATCAAGGTTGGCTTCCTATCCATGCTTGGAACACTGAAGTCCTGAAGGGAATCGGTGATCACTATGGACGCTTCATTCTCGCTGAATGTAGCTCCATCAACCTCTGGGATACCAGCGTCGTGCGTATCCTGGTGGCGGTGGACTCTTGGATGATGAACATTCCTTGTTCGTGCGAGGTCTGCCTCGGTGCCCAGAAATTTCGGGTCTTCATAGAATTAGCGCTCATGGATCATGTGGTCGTCTCGAAGCAACCGGGCGATGAAACCCCAGGAACCTGGAACGCCGGAGTAAACTTACTCGATCGTTCCACAGAAGAAATCGCTACCGGGCGATCGCATCACCGTGACGGGTAGAGCGCCCTAAGGGATGTACCATGGGCACCTGAGGGGGCTTGCCCTCAGATTCGACGAGCGGCGGTGTACACCGGTGGTCTTCCACAGCGCCGGGGGCTACTATTTCCTCGTTGGGTAGGCGGATCCATCAGGTGAGAGGGAGCGAGAAGAAGGCGAGATCGACGATGATGATCGGCCGGACTTGGAGGTTGCCTCAATGAGAGTCAACGGTGTTGAGGGCAACTACGGTGAGGAGTTCAAGGCTAGGGAGCATGGGACCACGGCTACTGGACGGAGCTGCAGATGATAGCAGGGCTGAGGGGAGGATCTCGTACCGTTGATGTTCCATACGGTTCAGATCACATCGTACTCATCGCACGACAAAGGACGCCTGCAGCGGATGGAGGTTGATGAGACGTCGGGGATGTCGGAGGGGGAAGAGACTGACAGTGATCGTACCTGGGATCCGATGGCGATGGAAACTTCGCTCCATTTCGTATGGAACAAACTTGCAAGAGAGAAAAGAGGCTTTAGGGTTTATCATCGAAGGGGAAAACTATTTAAGGGCTAGCGCAGAAGGAGAATAGACGAGATGTTGACATGTCATATCCTCTGGGGTTCTTCTGGAAGCCTGGCGTCGGAAGGGACCCTAGTTGACTTTGGGGGTCAGATACGAGAGGGTCACGTGGGGGAAGCACATGATACCACGTGCACGTGGAGGAATAAAAGTGGTGGGGGTTCTAGTGGGGGCCAGCTGGCAGGTATGAATCTCTGGACCTTTGCCTGTGTCGACCCGTGGGGAATCTTGATGTTGATGTGGCATGGAACTTCTGGGCTGGTAACCCGAGTCTCGGTAGACCTGGTTATGATGGGCCTAAGTCTATGGGCCCATGGGGCAAGAATGGAATCGCATGGGATTGGGAGGGGGAGGGGAGTTACTGAGGGAAAGGGGAGGAGACCCCTGATACAAAATTTTACCTTTCCTTCATGCACTAAGACCCATGGTTTGGAGATTATGACTGCAAGGAATGAGGGACCATATCTGAGGGCCGATACCGACGTTTCGACAACTTTGGGGGTAGTGGTAGGGAGTAATGGGATGGAAGGAGGCCCCAGTGGTGGCTTTGTAATGGGCGACACAACACAGAACCACTTCATACTATCTCTAGGTGAAGGGGAACAGGGGGAGTTACGAATGTCAGTTGACATTGACCGACTCATTCGGGTTGGACGTGTTCTCGAGATGTCATTCAAAGGGTCTGATGAAGACCTCCGGTTGATCTTCCGCTCCATCTTGAGTAGTCATAAAGAAAGCAAGATGAGGCGGTGAGGTGGAGCCCGGGAGCTTGCAAGATTACAATGGGGAATGTCCGATGGGAAGGGGGGGGGGCTAAGCCCAGCTCCTGGTCTATGGGCGGGATTGAGATTGGTTATCTATGAAGATGATGTCTTGGAATGTCAGGGTCTATGTGATATAAGTAAACGGGCTGGGGTCAAATGACTTATCAATACTCTTAAGCCGACTGTTATCACCCTTCAAGAAACCAAATGGGGTAGCAGTGATAGGAGGAAGGTGGCTTCGGTGCTAGGGGGTAATCATTGGGGGTGGACGGGTGTTGATTCTGAGGGTGCGTCAAGCGGTATCCTTGTCGCCTGGAATACTAGGTTGTTTGACAATCTGGAGGAAGAAGTGGGGATGTATTTGGCGTCAGTTGTGCTGCGGAATAGGGATTTTGGGAAGGTCTGGATGTTTGCTGGGATCTATGGCCCGACGGCTGATCGTGAACAACCTACTTTCTGGATGGAATTGGCGGCTCTCGCGGCCAGATGGGACCTGCCTTACTGCCTGGGAGGTGACTTTAATGCGATTAGATGGGGGTTCAAGAAACAAGGGGGCGCCCGATGTCGCTGTTATGCGAGAGTTCAATTCGTTCATCTCTGACTGGGAACTGTTGGATGTCCCACTCGCCGGTGCGCGGTTCACTTGGTCAAGTCTCCAAGCTGTCCCGACTATGAGTAGGTTAGACCGTTTCCTATGCAATATCGATTGGTTGGATACCTTCCCAGTCGCAAGGTTGGAATGCCTGGTCCGCACTGTCTCGGATCATCGACCTCTACTCATGGACTGTGATAGGCGTGATACAGGTCCCAGCCCGTTCCATTTCGAAAACATGTGGCTGTTGGATATCGAGTTTCAGGGGTTGGTTCCGGTGTGGTGGAACGAACCGACGCCGCGGGATTGGCAGCCTATATTTTCATTTCTAAGCTTCAGCGGGTTAAAGCAAAATCTAAACTATGGAATAAAGATGTGTATGGCAGGGCTCAAGTCAAGAAAGAGGCTCTCCTAGCGCGTTTGAAGGTTTTGAATGATTTGGAGGAAGTTAGACAGCTGTCGGCTGTTGAGCGAGAGGAAAGATATCGCAAGAAATCGGAATTCAGCAGTGTCTGCTTAGCTGAGGAGCTAAGCTGGAAGCAAAAGGTTAAGGTCAGATGGCTCCAACAGGGCGATGCCAATACTAAATATTTCCATGCGGTGGTCAATGCGAAAAACAAAACGAACTATATGGGTGCCATTGCTGTGGGAGGGGTTACCTACACGGATCAGGTCTAGATCCAGGAGAATATTGTGGCGTTCTATAAGGAGATGTATAGGGATGACGGACTGCCACGCCCTCAACTAGACGGAATATCCTTCCGGTCTATTGCGGCGGATGAATGGCTGGGCTTGGAACGTTTGTTCAGCGAGGAGGAGGTGTGGCGTGTCGTTCGGTTTGGGGCTAAAAATAAAGCTTCGGGACCCGACGGTTTCACCCTGGAATTCTTCCGATTTTTTTGGCAAACCATAAAGGCGGACCTGCTGGCGGTTCTGCATGAGTTTCACGCGTCGGGGTTCATTGGTCGGAGCCTAAATTCCACTTTCATTACTCATCCCCAAGCGCAAAGGGGCTGAGGATATTTCAGAGTTTCAGCCAATCAGCCTCACGAATTGTCTCTACAAGATTATCTCCAAGGTTCTTGCGAATAGACTAATTCCGGTGATGGCTGTGATCATTTCCGATAATCAGTGTGCTTTCGTAAGAGGCAGGCAGTTGGTGGACCTGGTTGCGGTAGCGTAAGAGACCATCCATTCAGCCCACAATGATCGCCGATCGGTGGCCCTTTGGAATGTTGATATGGAGAAAGCTTATGATCAAGTTAGTTGGGAATGTTTGGATTACATGATGAGCAGGATGGGTTTGGCACGACATGGAGAAGATGGATGAGGGAGTGTTATTCATCAGCTTGGTTCTCGGTCTTGGGTAATGGCACTCCGGCTGGCTACTTCAACAGCTCTAGAGGGATATGCCAAGGGGATCCCTTATCCCCATTCTTATTCAATATGGTGGGAGAGGCTTTGTCGGGGCTTCTAGCGCATGCCAAACAGTTGAATCTTATATCCGGTATTAAGGTGGGCAACCTTGGGACTCACATATCGCACCTTCAATTTGCTGATGACACCATGTTATTTGGGAAGGCGGACGTGTCAGAATTCAGCACCCTGATGGATGTCCTATCTGTTTACGAGGCTGTCTCGGGTCAACGGATCAACTTATCCAAATCGTCTATCATTGGTATCGGGACGAATGAGCGTCTGTTGGAGGATTTGGCGCGCACAGTGGGATGTGCAGTTGAAAAGTTTCCAATTAAGTATCTGGGGCTGCCCCTCGGCCTAAGATATCCTAACGCTAGGGCCTGGGATCCGGTTGTGCAACGGTTTGAGCGAAGACTGTCCTCGTGGAAAGGGAAGCTGCTCAGTAGTGGTAGTCGGCTTATGCTGGTTAAAACTATCCTTGCGTCACTGCCCATCTTCTACATGTCGATGTTCAAGTGCCCAAAAGGGGTGATCAACCGCCTTGAACAAATCCAACGGAATTTCTTATGGGAAGGATCGGGTTTAGAGAAACGCTTCCACCTGGTCAATTGGGACACTTGCCAGCTCCCAGTCGGGTGTGGTGGGCTGGGAATCCGCAGTCTGAAATGGACCAATATCGCACTGATGGGAAAGTGGTTCTGGCGTGCGGGGAGGGTGGAGGAGAGGGAGAACCTTTGGCACAAGGTGCTAGTAGAGAAGTATGGGGCCTCTTTGGGTAACTGGGGTATAAATGTCTTGGTGAATAGAGGAGGGTCCACCTGGTGGAAAAATATATGCAGCACGTGGGGCCTTTTTCACCAGAGGACTGCGTTTCAGTTGGGGTCGTGGCACTCGTATTCGCTTCTAGGAGGATGCATGGGTGGACCTAAGACCTCTCAAAGCTGCCTTCCCAAAAATCTATGACATCTCTATAAATTCGCTTGGCAGGATTGAGGAGTTTGTTTCGGATACGGATGGAGGTGGGCTGTGGGCTGTTGTTTCTAGGAGATAGCTAAGGGATGAGGAGGTGGTGTCGTTCGCTAAGCTCATGTTGATGCTGTCCGAAGCCAAGCAGAACACTTACGGCCAAGACCGGATGTTTTGGACTCCAAGCAGCAATGGTCTCTTCAGTGTCAGGACCTACTACAACATGCTTACTCGGCGACCCCTAATCCGGTACCCTGGTGCAAGCCTTTGGAAGGAATCCATCCCTCCCAAGATTCGGTTCTTTGCGTGGACCCTATTCCGAGGGAAAATCCTCACCTTTGATCTGCTTATGCGAAGGGGGATGGATGGCCCGAACTGTTGTGTTATGTGCAAAAGGGAGGAGGGGAATGCGCCACATCTGATTTTGCACTGTGAGGTGGCTTGGGAGCTGTGGTCCATTGGGCTAAAATCTTTTAGCATGTGTTGGGTTACGCCGTCGTCTCTCTACTGCCAGTGGCTGATGTGGTCGTCAGCCCCTGTGGAGGATCAATGTAGAGGCGATTGGAAGGCTGCTTTCTTCGCGGTGTTGTGGACCATATGGGGGGAGAGGAATTTGCAAATCTTCAAGCAGCAGAGTAGGCCAGTGGGGATGATCATGAAAGCCGTTAGAGATGGTTTTGGGTGGCTAGGGGGGGGGTGGGAACTATGGGGAGCACTACTTGTGGGACCCTGGTTGATATGACCTGGTTTATTAGGGCCGGGTCTGGGGTCCGAGTTTTTCTAGTTTTGCCTTGTACTTTTTCTGTTTTTTGGTCGTGTCTTTGTATTGCTCTTTCAGCACCTTGCTGTTTTCAATATAATTCCTTTTATCGATAAAATAAAAATAAAATCCAATAAGTAATTAAAGGCCCCTGTAATCACTTAAGACCGATGTAGGAAATTCTAAATAGAGTTCAAATCTTAAATAGGAAACCTTAAAGTGTTAGAGAGAGAATAGGTATTAGGTTTAATTTACAGAATTTACAGAACTTTTGTGAACCTTAAGAGTGTTAGAGAGAGAATAGTGAGTTCTAGAGTGAGTGAGTTTTTAGAAGAAGAAAGAAAGAAGGAAAGAAGAAGAAAGAGAAGAAGAAGAAAGAAAGAAAGGGAAAAGAAATTGATAACGAAGAGATTAAAGGTAAATTCTATATTTCTTAAATTCCAAGAATCACTATTTTAAAAAAGAAAAAAAGACTTTTTCTTTGTTTCTTAAATTATCCAAAATTTGATAGATCTTCAACATCCTCATAATCTTCACAAAACTTTAACAAACCTTTAAGAAGGCCCTTTTTATTAATTTTAAGGCTTACAACTTTATCTTCAAGGTTTTTTAAAATATGGCTTTTTCAAGAGACTTTCAAGACTTTAAGAAGACTTTTCAAGATTTCCTTTTCAAGGTACGACTAAGAAGCATCAATAATTCCACTCCCTAGGAAAAGACTTTTTAAAAAGATCTTTTTCAAGAATTACTTTCATGAATCAAGATTTCAGAGCGTTTTTTTAGAATCTTTATTTTAATGCTTTTTTAGAATCTTTATTTTAAGGCTATTTTTCAGAATTTTTTTTAAACTTTTTTTTTAAAGAAAATTTTGAAGGCATTTTTTTAAATAATTCTGATTTTCCCAAGGCTTTTCAAAAGGATTATCAAGTAGACATCTTCAAGATTCATTAAAGTCCTTCAAGAAGTAGAGAATACAAATCAAGAAACCATAAGGTATGGAAAAATCATAGGGCTTTTAATGCTAGGAATAGGTATCATGCTAGGATGAGACTAATTCATTTTCAAATATTGAAAGAGCATGTTTATTTTATTTTATTTAATCACCATATGCCTTAATGATCAATTATTGAATCACATGATTCATACCATTGTTCCTTATCAATTTCGCATCTTATTTATTATGCTTATGCCATGTCACTCTCATATGAAAGTTATGTTAATGTTCATATTACTTAGTTGATTCCTACACGTGAATTTAATAAATTTGAGACCATGATAATAGACCATGCTATTGACTAATAAAGTGGAATATTGCATGACATTTTTACCGAGGTTTTTTGCATTATATTTATTTTACATTTCATAACATATGAAAGTGTTAAGATTCACGATTCTCACAAAACTAAACCATGGTACCATGAATGAATTAGACACCATGAACGCTATGAGTAGATTTACATCTACTATTTAGAGGGAATAATATGATATGATGAAAAAGACATGAAAAGCATAACTTAATGAAGACATAATGCATACTCGCATTAATGAATATGTTAAGAGATTACCGTTGCATGTCGTAACTAGCTTGGATCCAATGGGCAAGTAATCTAAGATATGAGATGGTGACTATGTGTGTTTAAGAAAAGAAGACCATGTAGAAGCCCCGTACCTAATTTATGTATGATAAGGGTAAAGATTGGGACGACGGACCCAAGATGAAAAATGATCATGATGAATGAGATTCATGTTGCATTGCATTTAATATTAATAATGAAAATTAGCACACGGAAAACTAAGAAGAGACATGAACAAGTCACATGTTATGTATCAATGCTTATTCTCAGTTATTGTTTTATATTGCTCATGTACATGCCATGATCTCATTGCTTTTGTTTTAGATTGTTTATCATTAGACTATTTATCATTATTTGTTCGTACAAGGCTTGCATACAGATTTCTTGTATTAGTTATCCTATGACTGGCCCATACAGAGTTTTTTTAGACTCACATCTTCATTGTTTACAATGAGATGACCAAGAGATGAGTTGATCACAGGATACGAGGATACTAATGTGGAGATATATGACGCAAACCGGGATTTGGGTGAAAACGGTTTTGAGCGTTAGGAGTTTATTTATTTTGAGAGTTACACTTTTATTTTAGATTTTATTTATAGCTTTATTTGAGATTGTTGATACCTTGTTTGAGTTAGTTTTGATTATTGATTTCATTATTTATGGGTAGTTAATTGATTAATTTTAATTCAATTCAGTTTTAATAGCTTATATTACTTATGAATGAATGACGATTTATTTTATTGTTTATATTCCGTTGTGCTATTGTTGGGATTATTATATTAGGATTATATTTTATCTTTTGTTTCTAGTTTTGTATTGTACATAGTGCGGCGTCTCCAGATGAGCACATAGATCCGGTGTGTGACTTTGGGGACGTCACAACATGTATCCTCAATCCTAAACAAAATGATAAAAAATCAAATTCCTGAAGTTATGATGATTTTGATGCATTACCTAGTATCTGACATAACCCCGAAGCCTTTTAGAGATCTGAGAGCTCGAAATCCAAGAATCAAGTCGAAAACTCAGTCATAAGATACTTTTTGAAACAACACTATATGGGCTCCAAATCCGAAAGTTGCAAGAGGAAACGATAATCTACATAATAAATCGATCCTAGTGAAAGAGCTTTTGTGTCAAACCTAGGTCAATGATTTGACCTAGCTGACGTCAGCATGAGGTAGTGTGAGTGACGTAAAAAAAATTGTTCGGCGTCCCACTCTGATGCGAAGAAGAGGTTTAGGTGAGTGGATTTACGGTTAGAGAGGTGGTATTAAGGTTTGATTAGTGGGTTTAGGTTTACGGTTTAGAGAGAAGTGGAGATAAAGTATTAGAATAGATGATAAAAATGAGAAGACCTAGTTAGTTGAGAGGCTTTTACTAGCATTTATGTTAAGAGAAAGATATTACTGGCACAATCAGAGTTACTCCACACACACCATATTTATATTAATAATACACATGCACTGAGACACACACACACACACATTCCGACAGTACTAATCGCCGAAACAAGGAAACAAAAAATGATAAGTTAATATTTTGAAGAAGGCGTTAAGAGTTAAGAGGTTTGAAAATTAGTATAATAGAGACGAAATATATAGAGTGCAAATATAGTGGACATGATAGCCTGGAGAAGGATTTAGTTCAAATAGAAAACCATCTAGTGCTACATTTCCATAGATTTCATTCAAAAGGTTGGTATTGTATGAAAGATCAAAGAGGGTTTTTTAACAAGTTGCAAGTGGGAACCGGGAAAAAAAAACACAAAAAAAATAAATAATAGATAAAAAACAACTAGAAACTTTAAACAAAAAAAGATAAATGAGAATTAGTAAGTTCAATTCACAATACTTGTCTTTGTTTCAAGTACGAAAGATCATCAATCCAAGCAATGTTGGTAAGGTAATTATTTTTATTGTCTATTGTTATTTATTTTTTTTTGATCGGTAATAAGCAATATATTGAAAACCAACAAGGCTTTAAAGGACTAATACAAAGACACAATTAAAACCAAGAGAGCGAACAAAGAAAGAGACAGGAAAAACAAAAATGAGGGATTCAGCCACTGGGAACTGAATACGGCTTCACTCCTACCCAAGGTCCCAAGGAGCAATCTCTCCCCAAACACCATCGCTGCTTCTAGTGACCCAAAACCACATGAAATCCCTGTCAGGCTTGATAATCATCCTAGTTGGCTGACGTTTATTATCGAACGTTCACCCATTTCTCTCGAGCCATATACTCCAACTGACAGCGAAAAAAGCCACCTTCCAGTAGTCTCCCAGCGGCTGCTCAAGAGTGACCGGCGATCATGTCAGAAATTGATGGTATGTAGTGGAAGGGGTGGCCCATGACATGCTAAAAGTAGTACGAATAACACTCCAGATCTTGTGGGCCACCTGGCAGTAGAGGAAGAGATGTGCAGCGGATTCTTCCTCTTGAAGGCACATTACACATTGGTTGGAAATATCCTTTCCCCGTCGGATGAGCTGATCGATAGTTAGGATTTTCCCTTTGAGCAAAGTCCACGCAAAGAATCTAACTTTGGGTGGGATGGACATCTTCCACAACCTCGCTCCTTAGAATCTGATCAGAGGATGACTCGTAAGCATCCGGTAATACGACTTGACGTTGAAGCTGTTGTCTTTGCTTGGAGCCCATACCCGTTGGTCTTGACGTTGAGGATTTGGGAGCAGACCATAGATTGTGGACAACAGCCTAGTGAAGGAGGCCATCTCATCACTTCTCAGGATCCTACGAGTGGTGACATCCCACGATCTTCCCCCAATGGATTCCGAGACGAATTCAGTGATCAGCCCCACCTGATTGGTGGATATGGCATAAATGTCCGGGAACGACAATTTAAGTTGGTCGCCCTCTACCCAAGCGTCCTCCCATAACCGTATCCGGGTTCTGCAACCCCAATTGAATCAGATCCATCTAGCGTACAAAGGCCAAGTTCCGTAGATGCCTTTCCACTAAGCCGATGTGCCTCTGTAGAATGTGGTGTTGATGCCCCAATTCCCAGTCGATTGCCCATACTTATCAACGCACCAGTTAAGCCGGCGACCTCTTTTCTTTCATGAACCGATGCAAGCCATTTCCCTAGAAGTGCAACATTTGTGCACCTCAAACTTCGAATGCCAAGGCCGCCACAAGACATGGGGAACTGGTAGGTGTCCCAGTTCACAAGATGATAACGTTTGTCTAGACCCGAACCTTCCCAAAGAAAGTTTTTTTGGATTTGCTCAAACCAATTGATGACCCCAATCGAGCAAATGAACATCGACATGTAGAAGATGGGCAGACTGGAGAGGACGGATTTAATCAGGAGAATGCGACCTCCACTGCTAAGGAGTTTACCTTTCCACGAAGACAATCGTTGCTCAAGTCTTTGAATAATCGGCTCCCACGCCCGCACTGATGGTTTTTTTAGCCGTAGAGGGAGGCCCAGATACTTGATGGGGAGCTTCTCGATCGTACAATTGACGGTAGTCACTAATTCATCCATCTGCTGGTCGTTGGTCCCGATTCCCGTAATCGCTGATTTGTGAAAATTAATGTGTTGACCAAAAACAGCCTCATATACGGAAATGATGTCTGTTAGATTGTTGAACTCCTCTATGTCGGCATGCCCAAATAGGATGGTGTCATCGGCGTATTGGAGATGCAAGATGGATCGGCCCTACGATCCCACCGTAATCCCCGATATGAGCTGCTTCTGTCTCGCACGCGTGATGAGACCAGCCAGAGCTTCACCCACCATGTTGAATAAGAAGGGGGATAGCGGGTCTCCTTAGCGGATTCCTCTAGAGCTTTTGAAGTACCCAGTGGGCGTGCCATTGATCAATACTGAAAACCAGGCCAAAGAGTAACAGGCACGCATCCAACTCTTCTAGGTAAACCTGAACCCAAATCTGCCAAGCAAGTAGTCTAAGCAGTCCCAACTAACAAGGTCATATGCCTTCTCCATATCCATCTTCCAAAGGGCAGTAGGCTGATGAGCTGGATGGGCCGAGCGTATCACCTCTTGGGCCATTGCAACTAGGTCCACCAATTGTCCTTCCTGAACGAACGCACCCTAATTGCCTGAAATGATCTTGCCCATTAGCGGTTTGATTCCATTGGCCAGTACTTTGGAGATGATCTTATACAGGCAATTGATAAGACAAATCGGCCGGAACTTAGATATATCCTCAGCCCCACTTCTTTTGGGAATGAGCATTATAAAGGTAGAGTTAAGGCTTCGGCCAATGAATCCAGTGGCGTGGAACTCACAAAACACCTCCATCAATTCCATCTTAAGGATCGGCCAAAAGGAACGATAGAATTCCATTGTGAAGCCGTCAGGCCGGGGATTTGTTTTTCCCGCTGAACCTGATGGCCTGCCACACCTCATCTTCGCTAAATGCTTGCTCCACATCGGTGCGCTCATCCTTCGAGATAAAATTAAACACTAGCTCATCCAGCTCTGGCCGAGCAAGACCCTCGTCGGAGTACAAGTTAGGATAGTAGTTGACGACGTAATTTCGGATCTGCTCCTGATCGGAATATAGAACACCGTCAACAACAATATTACCCATGTAATTGGTCTTGTTGCGCGCGTTGGCTACCATGTGGAAGAACTTGGTGTTGTGATCCCCCTTAGAAGTGCTTAGGAACCGATCCAGCCGACTTAACGAGGGGATTTCCTGAAGATTGGACTAGGTGTATCTAGATCCGGTGAGCGGAATGTCCATCAACTCCCAATCCGAAATGAAGGAGTTGAAATCTCTCATCACCGCCATGTCCGACAGCCCTCCCTTCTTTTCATGAGCCCATCTTATGGCGTTAAAATCACCCCCAAGCATAGAGGGTAGTCCCATCTAGCCGAAATGGCTACAAGTTCGAACCAGAAATCGCCATGTTGTCTATATCCGTCGGTCCATAAATCCCGGAAAATGACCACACTTTTCCTGTGTCTCTGTTTCGAAGCACAACAGAAGCCAAGTATAAGCCCACCTCGTCGTCCACTTTCTCGAACAAAACTGAATTTCAGGCAACGAGAATACCACCCGAGGAACCATCGGAATTGACTCCAATCCATTCCTATCGGTTCCCTCCGAGCACAGACACGACTTTGAACTTGTTGCAACTTCCCCATTTGGTTTCTTGAAGCGTAATGACAGCCGGGTTGATGGACGCAATGACCCACTTGACACCAGCACGCTTAAACCTGTCGCAGATACCTCACATTCCAAGAGAACATCTTCATGATTAAACAGTGCGAAGCCCGCCCGCAAATGACAGAGGATGATTAGACACCCCCGTCTCCCTTTCCATCTGACATTCCCCACTATAATCGAGCGAGCTCCCGAGATATGACGTTGCGCTTCTTCTTGTTGTTGTTCTGTCGGCTAACAAGAATGGATCGAAACACCTCCCTGAGGGTCTGTTCAGGTCCTTTGAATGTCATCCCAAGGTCATCGCCAACACTGATAAGGCGATCGACTTCATTCACATCTCCAGGACAGTCACTGCTATCATAGACCCCAGTAGCGTAAGTGTTGTCCAAACTCGCCGGCAGAGAGGATGCAGAGGAGGCAGAGATTGGGCATAAGAGCTTGGAACAATCGATTAGGCATGTAGCAGTTGCCGATTCCAGGGTAGAGACGACATGCTCGCTCGGGTCCCCAACGGAGTCCATGCAATCCCAGCTTCCAGTTCCTAATGGGTCTTGGGTCCGTGGCCTCAAACATGACAGTGAAGGGCCCGATAGCTTCAGGACATAAGTCGTGGCGGGTCCAATCCCCAATCTCATAGAGAAAACCAAGGTTTGAAACCCACGTATGGCTCAATGAACGACCCCTACGATGAGGCGAGTTCGCGGACGAGCACCCCTCCGAGCGTCGCGACGATGGCTGATCGGGCCTTTCCACCCAGTCCCTGATTGGTTCGATCTCCGGCGAGACTTTTTATGGTGCGACGGAGTACATCTAAGTCGGGGTTCTGGGACCCCTCGGATTCATCGCCCGACTGATGAGGGACGAGCACCCTCTCCAGCAACTCCATTTCTATGAAGACCCTATGTTTCTGGCCACTGACGTAGACCTCGCAGCATCTAGAAATGCACTCCAATCTATTGACAACGACGAGAATCCGGGCGGAACCAATTTCCCAGAGATCGTCTGTGCATCCGTTAACAAGGATGAACTTGCCACACCGGTCTCCTATCCCCTTGAGCAGTTCGGGGGACCATGCATGGAGCGGAGACCAAGTAATCAAATCCAAACACCTCCCCTCCACTAGTGTAGATGTAGGTCTCCAGCTAACGGATCTCAAGTCCCGCACTCGACCGGAATACCATCAATATGGAAGGTTTTTTTAACGCAGATAGCCATGGTTGCCTCTTCCGACCGAAATCGCAAAAGAAATTTTGTTTTAGTGAGAGCTGATAGAGCAAGCCTATTTGTGAATTCCCATGAATTTTGTATCCATCTATGTAAATGAAACAATGCTAAGGAGTCTTTGTTTGTGTAAAGCACCACCCAGTAGTGTTGTAGGTTTCTGGCGAGAGAGAGAAACTGAGGCGAGTGAAAATGGAGTAGATCAGTTTTATTCCCCAGTTCTGGTGGGTTAGAAACGATCCGTTCGACGGAGGCAGAAGAGTTGCCTTGCTCCCCAGTATCCCTCCCCTCCCCGCAATCTCAGCGTAGGAGATCCCGTTACGTTGGCTAGCCGGATTCGGGATCACAGCATTTACCTAGTTGATTTTTTTGCCCGCAATAGACCATCCCTGACGTAGATCGCACATTTGTGCCCTGTTAATGACCGTTTGATGATTGCTTCCCGATCGGGGTATACGGTCATTAGCAGACTTGACCGTCACTCCCTCAGCTCTGGTCGAGGCACACCCATGCCAATGGAAAATCGACCGACGCTGGAAGTTGACATTGCGGCAACTCATGCAAAGCCAATCACCCGCTCTGAGCAACAGAGCGGGGTGTCACGGGGTCGCTCTTCAACAACCTCGATTAAGATGCGCACTTAACGCCGCTTGCGCTAAGTCACCTACCGCCGATACCAATCATCTTCTCATCAACTCTGATACCACCCGCCTATAGGACGAGAACTCCACCAATGTGGTTACCTCTGTTTCGCGGCCTACCACCCAGTGTATCGTGCCCCTTACGACACGCTCGCTTGCACCACTGTGCTAAACTTGGCCGGCTCAAGCTTCACCCTGTGCACTGCACTAGTACCTCGCTTTGCAACAGTCTTGGCATGCAGCTCCCCATGCCATCATGTCTTGCCCACATACCGAACCAAGCCCATAGTCTTATGCCTACTCGTGCTGCCGTGCTCAACGGAGTCCCACGCAGCCCTTGTGCTAGCGTGCTCTACTGAGTCCCACGCAGCGCTCGTGTTCTCGCGAGGTTGCCCACATGCACCGAACCTCACCTTGGGTGCCACACGGCATCGCTGCGTCGATGTCCTAGGCCCACCCTTTCAGGCCTAGGAGACTTGCGCCCCCTCTGGCAACGCAAGGCCTCGTGTGGGTGGAAGGCAACTCTCCAACTCCTCTCCCACATAGAAGGGTAAAACAGTCATTCAGCTAGAATGGCAGGAGAAGCTCAAACCCCTTGGTTTGACATACCGCAACGCCTTCTCATCGCTAGCCCAGCTTGGCCCTATCAAGTCCGTGTCGCGACCGTGCCACTCCCGCGTCTTACCCACATGCGACCGTGTTGCGTCCTCGCAGCGCGACCACGTCGCCAAGCCCTCTTGGCCCCATGTCGCGTGCCCTCCTGGCACCACATGTCGTGCCCCAAGCACCATACTGCAAGCTCGAGTATTGGCCCTGTCACAGGGGGCTCCCATTAGATCTTTTCCTTTAGGTACTTACTTTTCTTCTCTCCCCTACCTCTGTGATTCCACTAGATACCAAATTGTTACCTGCAAAAAAAACTTCGTCTATTGTTATTAATATCTATGTGACGCCATAAACAAGCCCTGTATGGAGGGTTGAGACTCTACAAGCACAAGGAAGCAGAAGAAAAGGAAGACCAGTGAGACCTAGAGAAATGCAATGAGAAGGGACATGAATGTTTGTGATATTCAAGTGTGAAGGATCAATCCTAACAATGATAGTAAGTTCATTTGATTGCTTATTCGTTCCACCTCATGTAAAATAAGGGGCTTGGGGCTGGAGCACGATGGAAGGTTGACAGTATTCAACCTCAAGGTCCCACGTTCGAGCCTAGCTTACCCTAGAAAAAAAATATTATGGAGAGCTTAGCATTAATCAGAAACGAGTAGACAAATAGGACTTGCAAACCCGACCCCAAATAGATGGGCCCCATCATGATGATGATTTCTATTCTTAATACCTTAGTTTCTCTTGAGAAAAAATGTTTTAAAATAGTATTCAAGTTGTAGTTCTTGTACATTTTTCCTACTTTAATCATTGTAAAGTCGTTGTAAGAGAGCTATATATGATGGGTATGTGCATTGTTGGTACTGTGTCAAAAATCAAGGAAGGATTTTTAAGAAGATCAAACTAGGAACCAAAAATGTTGGTTCTGTATGAAATCAAAGAATGTTTTTCATTAAGTTCTAAGTGGGAACCGAAAAAATATAATTTTTTATTGTTTCAAGTGCGAAAGATCAATCCTAACATTAGTGAGTTCATTTACTTATTTATATGGTGCTTCATTTGAACCGTAGTTATTTTGAACTTTGAACACTGAAAATCTGGGAGCCGGAGCGGGATGTTGTGTTTAGACATAAAGTAGTTGTATAGTAATATAGTTCAATTGTATAGTTGATCCTTGGTTATTATTTCATTCTTAGTTTTTGCTGATTAGTTTTAAATGCATTATTAAGTCAAAGAATGTTTATTTGTTTGTGTTTTTCCTACTCATAGTTGTATATAGAGCTGAATGTGGATGTAATTTCGATTCTCTCTTCTAAGCAATGATGAAACTTTACTTCCATTTCAGCACCCCGAATCTTTCTATTAGAGAAGCTATGGTAACTGAGATTTTAGTAGGCAAGAATGACAGTGTGGAAGGCGTTCGAACGTTTTTTGGAGTAACCTTTTATGCTCCTTCTGTTATACTCACAACCGGCACTTTTATGAGCGGTAAAATTTGGGTTGGTAAGGCTTCCATGCCTGCTGGGAGAGCTGGCGAGTCAGCTTCTCACGGACTTACGGAAAACTTACAACATCTGGGATTTGAAACTGATCGGTTAAAGACTGGAACTCCTGCACGTGTTGACTGTCGAAGTGTAGATTTCTCTGGATTAGAACCACAACATGGTGATGAAGAGGTCCTATTAAATTTCTTGTATAAGCTGAAACAATTTAATTATACATGATGTAAACAATTTGTGTTTGAAATTTTATTATCCTAATATAATTGTTGTTCTTTATATTGGTGATAATATGTTCTCTTTATACCCTTTGATGATTAGTATCTTTTGATTTCATATAAAAAGAGAGTCATTGAGCATGTGCATCATTGGGCACTGTACAATATGCTTCGTGGTTAAACTTTTTAATGGAAATATCTTTTGATGAATAATTTTAAAATATAATATTCTGAAATTTTGTTTTGGCTCAATGAATTGTACAATTTTTTTGGGATCATGTATTCCTGCCTCAGTGCATATAAAGCTATCCCAACCAATATGGATGTGTAAAATTTTGGTTCCAGGCATTTTGTCGGAGATAATAATTTGAAGAATAGCTGATTCTCAGTACATTAATTTTGAATGTGTGATTTCATTAGTGCAAGAATATAGACCATTGTTTTCCAAAAAGTAGGTTTTGTGATGTTCTCGTTAATTTTAGAGGATTTAGGTTCAAAGTGGAGAGAAAAAAGAGGTGGTGATTTGGGAGCCAAAAGTGTGTGGTAAACTCTTCTACTTAATTTGTTACTCATCTTTAATTACGTTAATGCCCTTTATAGAAATGACTAAACTACTCTTCTTATAAGATTACATAAAAAAGGCATAAACTGTTCCTCAATTTTTTGTTGGCCTTTAGACAAACATACTACGGAACTAAATGATGTCTGATCCTATCCATTTCACTTGATAAGCATCTAATATCCATTTCACCTGATAAGCACCTAACTTCCGTTCTAGGCATACAAACTATATTTCTGACTTTTCAGTTTATGCCCCTCAATATGAACCCTAGCAAGACATTTTCTCATGAATGCATCATGAGATAAACATTAATACAAGTTTGTATCTGCTGATAGATTTCGGTTTTTGGTTGGCTGTGAGATTTCTGATAGTGATACTTTAGTACATGATACAACAAAACGGGGCTGGGTCCGTAGCTCAACTAGAAGGTTGACAATATTTTAACCTTGAGGTCACAGATTCAAGTCCCAGGTTCACTACATACCCTCACAGTGGATATTTTTTCCATTTGTCACCACTTTTGATGATGTGAAGTATACCTCAATGTGCCCAGTCCTCTAATGTAACAGTGGATCATTTCCAGGGGTAGATGAACCTTGAGGTTTGAATAGAACTTTCAGCCGCAGCAATTCACTTGTTTTGTGACGTACTCTACCGATGTTAGTCCCACGCCAGATGAAAGAGAAGAAAATCAGCGTTCGGTTGACAAACGGCTATAAAAATTCCATCAAATCCCTATGGCTAGTCATGTTGGTGTGTCAATAGGTTTTATCCTTAATTTGGTGGGTGGGTGTGTAGTTATGTTACTCTCCTTTATGTTTGTATGGGTGTGTTTATATTAATGTGGGTGTTAATAACTTGTAAGTGATATAAATACAAAAAGGGTATGTGACTATCTAACTCATAACCCTAACTTTGCATCCATTTTTCTTTATCTTCCTCTTCTTTCTTATCCAACCAAACCCTAATTCACCCTAATTTAACTTGGTATTAGAGCAACTATCACTGGAATCCATCGTTTTTTCACTGACGTCACCCTACCCTTCCTGACCTCACATTGACATCAGCAAGGTCAAAACATTGACCTCGGTTTGTGAAGATGATGATGGGGTTTTTATCTGTTTTTCCCCTCTCCAACTTTTTCTTCTGTCGCTTCTTCATTTGGTGACTGGTTCAATGTCTTCCGTAGGGATTTTTTGTGGAAATCCTTAGAAGCTACATTTCACCGATCTGAGGTAGAGGAGACCATTTGCTCCCCAATCTGGACTAGGAAGGGTCGAAATCCATCCATGGGCATGTGTGAGAAGTATTTTGAAGTTTGATTTTGATTTGGATGTTCAAATCTCCTATTTTTTCTTTTTCTATCGAAAACCCGTGTTTCACGGTTTTCTGTGATTCTGAGCATGATACGTTGAATCTGGTGCTGCAAATGGTGAGGATTTGGATGATTTTTCCCACCATATTAGTTTGGCTATGGTCTTATGGTTTTTGGATGACTATTCAAGGAGTTGGGACATCTTTTTGTGTTGGAAAATGTTGTTTCCAGCACTATGTATATCGGGTTTGTGGGATATTAAGCCATAGTTCTCTGTTCTTTGTTGTTGAAATCTGTGAAAGGTCGTCAACCATTGAAAAGGGGGGTGTAGAACCCTTTGTTTAGAACTGTGGGCTGCATGGGTGCTGGAATTAGTGTGCAATGATTGTGCTGTTGAAGGTGCTGATTGTGTAACTAGTTGTTATTCTGTGGCTGTTTTTTGTGTGAGAACAAGCCCTCTTTGTATTGTTACCCTTCTTCTCTATGAATCCAGTAGTTAGTACAGCTGCACCCTTCGTGGGTGTCAGTGTTCGCCTCGAAAAGATCACCCTATTCAGTACCAAAGATGGCATATTGGCTGGAGGTATATCAGTAGGTGACTGGTCTGCGAGACCCTTGAACCCTTGTTATTTGAAGTGCTTGCTTTCTTGGTTTCGTTGTGTTTGCAAGACTGGTTTGTTTGTTATTGTTCTGGACAATTATTGTTTGTTGAGGGGGTACTTTGGCTGTGTGCACACCAGGTG
This sequence comes from Chloranthus sessilifolius, assembly GCA_021018995.1. Lineage (NCBI taxonomy): Eukaryota > Viridiplantae > Streptophyta > Magnoliopsida > Chloranthales > Chloranthaceae > Chloranthus > Chloranthus sessilifolius. Next base: position 17,538,116 of record CM037591.1, on the reverse strand, counting down.
TTTGTTTTTTATCTCTGTGCGGACTGTTGTTGGTTGGGAGAGGTATCTAAGTGATGGACAAAAAACAACAGTTTTATAACACTTACACAGAGGAAATACCAAGACCTCTTGCAACGGGTCTCGGGTACCAGGGCTCCTCCACTCATCTTGCCTAGTCGGATGTTGTTGGTACTGCCCACACTTCATCTACATCTCAGTCGCTCTAGATCATCGATTTATGAGCGACAGATCATATGACCGGTGTGTCATTCTTATTTGACAAGATTATGCCCTTATCTTCTTCGAGCAACATCCAAGTTGTTGAAGGTTATCTGGTTCCAGCAATAGGAGAAGGAAATGTGCATGTTGGTGGTTTGTCTCTTAACTCTATACTGCTTATCTCAAAGATGCCGACAAGTCTTCTATCTGTCCATAAAATTACCAAGTCTATGAACTGTAGTGTGGCGTTTTTTCCCTCATATTGTGTTTTTAAGTACTTGTCAATGGGGGAAAATATTTGGACGTGGTCGTGAGGAGAGGGCCTCTGTATTTTTTATGAAGAGAAAGGATTCCAAGGGTGGTTGTTGTTGTTGTTCTATTGGAAACAACACATTTAGGGCACATCGTATGGGTTACCTTCCATGACCTCGTCTATATCTCCTGTGTCTAAACCCGTTTAGTCAATCTGACTATTAAGACTTTTAGTGTGAAGCGTGTCACCTTTTTAAGCATTGTTGTACCTCTTACCCAGTAAGTCATAATAAGCTACCATTCCCTTCCATATTGTTTACTCTGATGTTGGGGTTCTTCCCTAGTGGTTGGTATATGTGGATTAAGGTATTTTGTTACATTTATTGATGAATTCACCTTTTGTGCTACTGTATATTTGATGCAAACTAAAGATGAAGTTAGTTTGATTTTTCTGATTTATTATAAGATTGTCGAAACTTCATTCCAAGCAGGAGTGAGGATCATAAGATCAGATAGTAGGGGAGAGTACTCCCAGCATCTCCAATCTTACCTACGGTCTCATGGATTCGAGTGGCAAACCTCATATCCATATATTTCACAGCAAAATGGAGTGACCGAACGAAAAAATTGACACCTTCTCAAGGTTGCTCGTTCGCTTCTTCTTTGTATGAATGTTCTGTAACGTCTAGGGAGTCAAGATGTTCTTATTACCATTTACCATCAAAACGCGTAGAGAGGGGATCTCTACCTCGATCGGGAGGACGGCCTCTACCTTATCAATCACATGTCTTCTCTTGTCTTGGGGTTGGTCCTTTTAAAATTGTGTTTCCTAATGGTAGTCTCTTTCCTGTTACACATCCGGTCTTTGGGTGTCTCTGTTTTTCTCATATTTCCTTCATCCATTGTGATAAACTTTCTCCTAAAGCTGCCTAAATGTGTTTTTATTGGGTACCCTCTACCTCAAAAGGGAACAAGTGTTATGACCCTATAACTTGGAAGCGTTTTATTACCTTGGATGTCACATTGTTCAAGTCCACCCAGTTCTATGCCCATCCTCAATGCCCTCTTCAGGGGGAGAAGTGTCCAAGTAGTGAAGAGATCTCCAAGAATCAGAATCAGAATCCTTTACCTCTTCCTTGCATGGGAGAGGATGATGTTGAAGGTATTGGAGTATTGGAAAATTCCAGTGATCCAAAAGTAGTTGAAGCCTTGAAGGAGATTGGATTTAGTTTGAGAAAGGAAAATACTTTGAAAGGAGGAAAATAAGAGTTCAGAAGGAGCCTCCCCCACTGACTCAAGACACAAATCAAAAGTCAACCCCGGAAGTTGGTCTAGTTGTTAATCCACCTCTTCAAGTTTCAGATTTGGATCTTTAGTTGCCCTTCACAAGGGAACAAGACACCCTATCAATAAGTTGGTATCCTACTAGAAATGTTCGGCTTCTCACATGTCTCATGTATCCTCATTAGATTCTACTACCATTCCGACAAGTATTTCAGAGGTTCTTTCACAGTCATAGTGGAAGGAAACCATGATGCAAGAAATGAATGCCCTTGAATACAATCAAACTTGGGATATTGTTTAGCTTCCTGCACGAAAAGGCAGTTGGAAGTAAGTGGGTCTACACTATAAAGTATAGACCTGGTGGTTCTATAGAGAGATGCAACAAGGCTAGTTGCAAGACGCTTTACGCAAACACAAGGGGTTGACTATCAGAATACCTTTGCTTCAATTGCCAAGTCCAATATTATTCGATCCCCGTATCCTTGGCTGCATGAAAAGATTGGCCCCTATATCAGCTTGCATGAAGAATGTCTTCCTTCTAGAGATTTAAAGGGAGGTATATATGTCCTTCCCTCCTGGCTTCTTCCTTCAGGGGGAGAAAGGGAAAGTTTTGAAATTGACTAAGTCCATCTATAGGTTGAAGCAATCTCCTAAAGCATGGCTCCAAAAGTTTTTCTTTATAGGTAAGTTGGGCTCAAATCTGCGACCTTGAGGTTGTAATATTGTCAACCTTATGGTTCCAGAAGTTCAGTGAAATTGTTATGGAGTTTGGTTATAGAAGTAGCCACTATGACCATACTCTATTTGCAAACAAAGGTACTCATATCACAGCTCTTGCTTTATACGTCGATGATATCATTGTCACTGGGGATAATAGTGAGGAAATACTACGACTGAAATGCTGCTTGAGTAAGGCCTTTCATATGAACGAATTGGGTCCTCTCAAGTATTTCCTAGGAATTGATGTGGCAGAGCAAAAAAGGGATTGCGAGATACCCTTGATGTGTTAAAGGAACTGGTATGTTGGGGTGTACCCATAGAGAAAAATCACAGGCTTAGTGGCTACTGACCATGACTCGTCCAAACATAGCATATGCGGTGAGTGTCGGTCCGTACCACATGCATTCTCCGAGTAGCACACACTTGAGTGTTGTGGATACGATTCTAAGGTATTTGAAAGGGAGTTCAGGTAGGGGTCTCCTTATGGTAATCATGGGCATCTAGACATTGAGATGTTTACTGATTATTTGGGCCTATTCCTTAAGTGACAGGAGGTCCACTACCAATTATTATATTTTCCTAGGTGGGAACTTAGTGACTTGGAAGCGTAAAAAACAGTTGTCTTCTCCAACTCAAGCGCTGAAGGAGAATATAGAACTATATCCCAAGATGCTCGTGACGGAATATGGCTTAGATTCATCTTGGCTGATTTTGATGTGGATATCAAACTACCTATGATCTTGTATGGGGACAACAACAATTCATACAGAAGAAAATCTAGTGATCATGAGAGGATGAAACGTATTAAATTTGACTATCATTTCATCCATGAGAAAATCGAGTCATAAGAGTTTTCCATTCCTCAATTGAGATCTGAAGATAAGTTGGCAAAAATATTGACGAAGGTTGGGGGAAAACGATGGTATGACATCATGTGACGTCCCCAAATTCACACACCAGATCAATGATCATAATTATGTCAATTAATCCATAAACATATGCATATTAAACGCAATGGAAAAATAAGTATTAAAAGCGCACGCATAAATTTTCTTTTTCCCATCAATATGAGAACAATACTAAAATATGAGATAACAAACTATTATACCAAATTCTATGCCTACTCTTTATAATTAAATATAAAAAAACTGAAATCATGCATATTCCATCATTAACATAAACTTGTTCATAAAAAAATAAATATGAAATAAATGTCTTAAAATCTTTCCTAATGCATAAAGAAAAGCCTAATCAACTAAGCTTCAAATCCTTCTTCGCTCAAATCTGGATTTCTATCAATCAATGATGCGTCTACATCATCCACTCCATGTATAGTTGTACTCCCTGAAATCCTAAACAATGGGTCAGTTTACCAAGTAAACCGGTATGGACCAAAGATGATGAGGCTAATAGAAAAGGTTCATAACTCAAACCAACTCATATAATTATTCAATAACAAAGATATAACGTATGACATAAATAATGAGTAAAACAACAGAATGAAATTGAAATATAACATTAAATCTAAATAAACATTGTGGCTAAGTAAACAAGATGACATTATAGTCCACAGATCGTATGGTCTAAATCTCACTAAAACATCATTTTTGGGTTTTTCTACCTCAATTTTTGATCTATCACTTTGATGGTATAGATTACCCATATACTATTAATCGTGCAAGATGATTTAAACACCATTTTGCTGCCGCTTTCCCGTGATGCTGCCTATACTACTCCTTGTGATGGGGAGATGGATGGAAACAATTTGTGCTTCTCAAACTCCATTTTTACATCTATGGCTAGAAATATTACAGACTATTGGCTTATCTTTCATTACATTAAGGATAGTCTACAACCTATACATATTTACGTCTGGTTACAACAATGGAGCTTACAAAACAGGCCTACGGTTTCGACTATCGGCTATCACTGGCACCAAGTTTCTTCTGCGGTGTCCCTCGAGCAAAACGGCTTCGAAATTATCAGCAAAAAGGTATCCTCCATTAACGGCAAACCGGTTTCTTGCCATCGGTGGGCACCGGACGCTAACCTCTTTCAGCAGCACCGATGGATGGGGGGCATCTGGGTCTACCTATTTGGTCTCCCCCTTCATGCTTGGACCACGGAGGTCCTCCTGGGGATTGCTAATTGGTGCGGGAGTTGTATTCTCATCGATCGAAGCACTGATGACCTATGGGAGACTCGCTACGCGCACATTTTGGTGAGATCCGATAGCTAGGAGGATATCCCCCGCATTTGTTTGATCTCTCTCAACGGTAAAAAAATCACTGTCTTCATAGAAGTGGAGCTTGTGGAGAGGGTGATCCTCCCGTGGCAGGCGTACCATGAATCTGAGCGGTCCGGGATTCCCGAGGTAAACGTATTCTGTGGTGCCACAGAAGAAGTCCCGTCGGAGGTCTACCCATTCCGGGGAACCAGGGGCCATGTTGCATTCTATGAAATCCTCGAAGGGTGGCACCGCCGCGGACACGGGGCTCCTTCGATAGGCGCCCTTGACGTCGGGATTCCCAGGCTGAGGAAAAAAATCCCATGGGAATGACGAGACGGGGCTCCCGAGCTCGAGGCTGCGCACGGCCGTGGTTGGCCGAGGTATGACGTTTGACAAAGGACATGGTGAAGGGAGCCGGCGAGTGGAGGAGATGGAAGAAGGGGAGGTGGCGGTGGACTACCAGTCGTCTTCGGAGTTGGTTTTTGGAAACCGGCTACCGCCGACAAAGCTTACGCCGGAGTTGAAGCTTCCCCTGGAGTTTCAGTTTCTGCCGGGGATGGATCTGGAGCAGTCTTGGTGTTCTACGGTTGAGATGGTGCCGTACTCTGGAGCTGACGAGTTTGAGTTCCTGGACGAGGTGGTAGGTGAGGTGAGGGAGACAGATGAGACCACGTGGCCACCGGCGATGTCTGTTCACATCGGCTGTCGTACCTGGGATCCCATGGTGCTTGAGGGGGCTGATATCCTTTGGTGTAAGCGAAATACCAGGATCTTAAAAGGGTTTAGGGTTTATCATCGAAAGGGAAAGGATTATAAGGGGGCTTCGGTTTCGAGGTGCAGTGGGACGGTGACATGTGGTAAAGCGTCTACGATCTCTGGAAACTTCTGTCAACCGCCTATTGTCGGTTGCCAAGCCACTCACTTGACACATGTGGGGGCCCTTCCCAGTGCAATACAGCTGGCGGAAGGTTCTAAGAGGGGTTATAGGGTTTACCTGCATAAGAAACAGGTTCATTTTGGGCTCGAGGTTTTGCGGGACTTTGGGAGGATGACACGTCCACAGTCTTCGGATGAACGTGACATCTCCCCTATGACCCAGGTCAGTGGTGACGTGGACGGGACGTGGCAGAACTTTTCCAGCATGGGTACCATTTGGAGCCAGTTGTTGGGCTCTTATGTGCGAGCCGGGATAAGCTCGGACTTAGGAGGTTTTTGTGTGCGTTTGGGTATGGGGCCACTTCTAATATTGGACCATGTCTATTTGGGGCCGGAGCAGCTGCAAATGAGTCCGCCAATTTCTAGAAGTGGAGGTGAATGGAAGTCAGGGATGGATAGGGAGAAGTTTGGGAGGGATGATGACGGGGACATGCTTCTTTTCTCGTCTGACTTGAGCATTGAGTTTAATTCTAGCAAGGAGGGTGAGATATATGCTCAAAACAATGTGTTGACTCGTGATTTCGAAGCTGTGACGCCATTCTCTTGTTTGGAGAAGATGACAGAGGTGTCGCGTAGGTGTACTCAGGTGGAATCTGGTACTCTGAGTGGGGGTGATGTTCCTGGGACCAACAGGAAGGATAATTTGATTGTGGCAATGGGTGATGGAGTTAATGGTGAGACGGATCTGATGGAAGATATCAACTGTTTGATTCGTGTGGGGCGTGATCTCGGGATGTCTTTCAAAGGATCCTCCAACGAGCCCCGGAATGTGTTCTGGTCTATATTGGTGATTTGTTCGATGAATAGACGGAGGCGCTGAGGACGGGCGCGGGAACTCGCTCGATTACAGTGGGGAATGTCGAATGGGAAGGGAGTGGGGGGGCCATAGTCCCCACAGTCTGGTCTCGTATGGGCGGGCTTTTGTAAGGTGGTCATGAAGATGCTATCCTGGAATGTTAGGGGGATATGTGGTGCAGCAAAAGGGTCGGGGTAAAGCGGGTAATCGCACACTCTCAGGCCGGTTGTTATTTCGTTGTAGGAAACCAAATGGGGCTGTTGCGATAGAAGGAAAGTTGGGTTGGTGTTGGGAGGAAAATACTGGGAATGGACGGGGGTTGACTCGGAGGGAGCCTCTGCGGGTATCCTAGTAGCCTGGGATAGCCGACATTTCGATAAATTGGATGAAGAAGTGGGGCTTTTTTCGGCTGTTGTGGTTCTTCGTAACAAACTTTCAGGGCAAGAGTGGATGCTTGTGGGAATCTATGGTCCGATTGCTGACCGGGACCGTCCGGATTTCTGGATGGAGTTGGCTGCCTTGGTGCGCAGATGGGACCTACCTTTTTGCTTGGGGGGAGATTTTAATGCTATAAGGTGAGGGTGCGAGAAGCAGGTGGGCCGCCAGACGCTGCTGTGATGCGGGATTTTAATTCCTTCTCTGACTGGGGTTTGTTGGATGTGCCTTTAACTGGATCGCGCTTCACGTGGTCGAATCTTCAGGATTTCCCATCTTTGAGCAGGTTGGACAGGTTTGTTTGCAATGTGGAATGGATGGGCATTTATCCGGGTGCTAGGTTAGAGTGTATGGCTAAGGCCGTTTCTGATCACCGACCCCTTGTGCTCACGTGTGATTCTCACCAAAGAGGGTCGTCCCCCTTTCGGTTCGAAAACATGTGGCTGATGGATGAGAGTTTTCGGGCAAGGGTGCCGTTGTGGTGGAATGAATCGTCTTTTTCCGGGACGGCTGTTTTTGGGTTCATATCCCAACTTCAACGGGTTAAAGACAATATCAGAATTTGGAATAAGGAAGAGTATGGGGTGGTTCAAGTGAAAAAGATGCTCTTTTAACTCGGATGAATGAATTGGATAATGTGGAGGAATCGAGAAACCTTACGGCGGAGGAGCCTCAAGAGCGATACTTAAAGAAAATGGAGTTCAACAATGCTTGCTTGGTGGAAGAAGTGTGCTGGAAGCAAAAGTCCAAGGTGAAATGGCTCTTGGAGGGGGATGCTAATACCAAATATTTCCATGTGATTGCCAATGTGCGGAATAAGGCAAATTTCTTGGGCAATATTGTGGTAGATGGGGTGGCTTATAGTGAGGAGGAGCAGGTTAGAGAGAATATTGTGGGTTACTATAAGAAGATGAATTCGAATGAAGGCCTACGGTGTCCTGACCTGGATGGGATTCCTTTCCAATCTATTGCTGCCGATGATCAGGTGAGGTTGGAGCAGCCTTTTAAAGAAGAGGAGGTTTGGCAGGTTATTAGTTATGGAGCTAAGAATAAAGCTCCGGGGCCTGATGGGTTCACAATGGAATTCTTCAGGTGTTTCTGGTTGACTATCAAGGAGGATCTGTTGGGGGTGATGCAGGGAGTTCCATGCTTCGGGGTTTATAGGGCGCAGCCTTAACTCTACTTTCATCACCCTCATTCCCAAGAGGGATGGGGCGGATGATATTGCTGATTTTAGACCTATAGTCTCACCAATTGCCTTTATAAAATTATTGCCAAGGTCCTTGCGAATCGACTTAAACCAGTTATGGGTTCTATTATATCGGATAATCAGGGTGCCTCTGTGACGGGTCGCCAGCTTCTCGATCAGGTTGTGCTGGCTCATGAGACAATCCATTCGGCTCATCATGATTGCAGGCCAGTTGCCCTGTGGAAGGTGGATATGGAGAAAGCTTATGATCGAGTGAACTGGGAGTGTCTTGATTATATGCTTCGCAGGATGGGTTTTGGTTTGACTTGGAGGAGATGAATGAGGGGCTGCTATTCTTCGGCTTGGTTCTCGATTCTTGTCAATGGTTCTCCTGCTGGCTATTTCAAGAGTTCTTGTGGTCTCCGTCAAGGGGATCCACTATCCCCTTTCCTACTTAATATAGTGGGTGAAGCTGTATCGGGGCCGCTTACTAGGGCCAAGCTTTATAATATCATATCTGGAATTAGGGTGGGATCTCAAGGCAGATACATGACGCATCTTCAATTTGCGGATGACACCTTAATCTTTGGACAAGCCGATGTTCAAGAATTCAAATCTTTAGCTGATATTCTCTCCATTTATGAGGCGGTCTCGGGCCAACGAATCAATTTGTCTAAGTCAGTGATAACAGGAATTGGCATTGGTGATGGTCTTTTAGAAGAGTTGGCACAAACTGTGAATTGTGTAGGTGGCAAACTCCCTATTCGTTATTTGGGGATCCCCCTTGGTCTAAGATCTCCCACAGCTAGAGAGTGGGATCCGGTTGTGCAGAGGTTCGAGCAAAGGCTGTCGACCTAGAAAGGTAAATTGCTAAGCAGTGGGGGGGTGCCTTTTGTTGCTTAAATCGATTTTATCATCGCTGCCTATTTTTTACATGTCTATGTTTAAATGTTCGATGAAAATTATCAAGCACCTTGAACAAATTCAAAGACTCTTATTGTGGGAGGGGTCGGGGTTTATCCAGACGGTATCATCTGGTCAATTGGGATATCGTTGTACTGCTGGTTTGTTGTGGGGGCTTGGGTATCCGTAGTTTGAAGTGGAACAACGTTACGCTGCTTGGGAGGTGGTTTTGGCGGGCAGGGAGGGTTGAGGATATGAATAGTCTATGGCGTGTGGTGTTGAGCCAAAAGTACGGCAATTCGGTCGGTAATTGATCTCTGCCTCAGGTCACAGGGGATTTTCGGCTTGGTGGAAATCTATTGCAGCACGCGAGGTTGTTTTACCAGAGGCTTGCATTACAGTTGGGGGTGTGGTACTCGGATTCGCTTTTGGGAGGATGTCTGGGTGGATCACGAGCCTCTCAACTCTTCCTTTCCAGATATTTATGCCATTTCGGTGAATCCTCATGGCATGATCGACGAGTCTGTCTCTAAGACCAAGGGGGGTAGATTGTGAACTGTTAGTACCATAGATCAAAATCTCGGCTTCGTTTTTGGTTTCGTTCATGACCTGAACCGTAAATTGGTCAAAATTTCGGTAAAATTCGGTCAAAATTTCGGTAAATTTCGGATTTTTTTAAAAAAATGCTCCGAACTTTATTTTATTGAATTTTTAAAATTATTTAACATTGTTAGAATACATAGTTACACTAGTGAAGCTAATTTTCGATCACACAAGGGATCTTGAGCTAATGCAAAACATATCAGACGGTCAAATTTTAATTCCACATTGAATAAATCTCAAAAGTTACCCACGAAATAAAAGTCATGTGAAATAAAAACCGACGGTGGATGATAAGAGCATGATATCAAGATGCATCATGTGAAAGATTGAGATGGAAAACGACCTGCATCGCCGTATTCAAAGCAGTCAATGGGTTTTAACGTAGGTGAACTCAAAGATTCAGTGGGTGGATATAAAGGCACTCTTATTTTATTAAGGGAGCCATTACTTAAAAAGCATGTGCAAGTAATGACTCCCTTTAGGGACATGTGACATGTGAAAACGCAATTTAGGCCGCCTGATTTAAAGTTCGTGATCTATAGATTCTTTTTTTTTTTTATCAGTAAAAGGATTATATAAAAAACCATCAAGGCGCTGAAGCCGTATACAATCACAATAATCAAAAAGAAAAACAAACAGGCGCACACCGACAACAAACAGCAAGGGCTGCGAGAGACACTCAAAAGGTCCCAAATAGTCCCCTCATGGAGCCTTCCTTACCCAGGGTCCCACCTGAAGCAGGATCTGTTGGCCCCAATCCCTCCACTCGTACCCCATAGCGTGACAAGATCCGAAACCACCCTGAGAATCACACGAGCAGGTTTAGATTTTCCTTCAAAAATTCTGTTATTCCGCTCACGCCATAGGCACCACAGCACTGCAAACAGAGTAGCCCTCCACGCAACCATATCCCCATGTTTCGCCACAGCTGCCTCCCAGTTGATTAAGAGCGAGTGAGGAGACTGAGGCATCGTCCATGCCAAACCACAGTGAAGAAGCAGATGAGCCGCCGACTCCTCCTCTAAGCACATAACGCAGACTGTGGAGACGTCCTTCCCCCTTCGACATAACTGATCCCTGGTAAGAATGTTCTCCTTGCAAACCGTCCACACAAAAAATCTTATCTTTAACGGGATAGATTCCTTCCACAGCCATCTCCCATCGAACCTGATGAGCGGTTTGCCAGTGAATGTTGAACTCCCCCTTGCGATTGAAGTTCCATAACCGGAGATCGGTCCTTATACTGTTCCTCTGCACCGACAGAAACACATTCAGCAAGCCCACATAGCTGCCCACCTCGCTATCCCTGAGACGACGTCTGACAACAACCTCCCAAACAATCCTATCGTTGGTGAGGGAAACGAACTAGTCAATCCTACCCCCCTGGTTGGGGGAGAGGGCGTAGATCTGCGGAAACAGATCACGGAGCAGGCCCTTATCCAACCACGGATCTTGCCAAAACCGAATACGAGACCCGCAGCCCCAACTGAACCTAACCCCTTTAGCCATACCCTCCCAAGTACGAGATATGTCTCTCCACCACGGCGAGGTAGACCTTTGGGTCGCCAACCGAATCCCCCAGCCTTCCGACGACAAACCATATTTATCGCGCAAGACCAGCCACCACAAACTGCCCCTCTCCTCCTCCCTTCCCGCTCTCCAAATCCACTTCCCGAGCAAGGCCAAGTTGGATCGCCTGATACTTCGAATACCCAGCCCCCCATAAGCAAATGGCAGCTGGCAAGTATCCCAATTTACAAGGTGGTATCGCCTATTGTGACCCGCCCCTTCCCACAAGAAGGATCGTTGAATCCGTTCTAATCGAGCAGTAATAGAAGCGGGACACCTGAACATCGATAAGAAAAAGATGGGGATCGCCGAAAGTACAGCTTTAATCAAAGCAGGCAGCCTCCGTCGTGACCTACCTTTCCAAGACGACAGTCTCATCTCAAATTTTTGCACAACCGGCAGCCAATCACGGATCTTGAGCCTTCTGACAGTAAGAGGCAAACCCAAGTATGTAATAGGCAGACCTTCGATGCGGCAGCCAACGGATCCGGCCATGGAAACCAGCAGATCCTCGTCCACCCGAATTCCCGATACCGACGACTTAAGGAGGTTAACCCGCTGACCCGACACTGCCTCATAAACGGAGAGAACATCAGCCATAGCACAAATCTCTGATAGCTCAGCTTTCCCAAATAATATTGTATCATCCGCATACTGAAGGTGCGTGATGCATCTCCCCTGTGGACCTACTCTAATACCATTAATCTGACCCAACATCCTAGCACGGTCGAGTAATCCAGATAACGCTTCCCCCACAATATTAAACAGGAAGGGAGATAAAGGATCCCCCTGCCTGAGGCCCCTAGAGCTTTTAAAATACCCCGCCGCAGTCCCATTAATCAACACCGAGAACCAAGGGGAGGAATAAACCCGCACATCCATTTCCTCCAAGTATCCCCAAACCCCAACCTTCCCATCATATAATCTAAGTTATCCCAGCTGACCCGGTCATAAGCCTTCTCCATATCCACCTTCTAGACGACGGCCGGGGTATGGAGCTCATAGGCGGAGTGAATGGTCTCATTTGCCACAACGACGAGGTCTAGAAGCTGCCTCCCGCGAACAAACGCCCCTTGATTGCCCGTAATGATGGTAGCCATAACCCACTTTAACCTGTTGGCCAAGACCTTCGCAATGATCTTGTAGACGCAGTTAATGAGACTGATCGGACGGTAGTCGGAGATGTCGTCAGCCCCATGCAGCTTGGGAATGAGGGTCAGAAAGGTAGAGTTGAGTGCTCTCCCAATAAAACCCGAGGAATGGAACTCGTGGAAGACCTCGATCAGGTCCGCTTTAATAGTCTCCCAGAAGACGCGGTAGAACTCCATGGTAAACCCATCCGGCCCCGGAGATTTGTTGCGACCGACAAATCTGATCGCAGCCCACACTTCATCCTCAGTAAAGGGGGCCTCAAGCCCCCTACTAGTGTCATCCGAGATAGAAGGGAAATGCAGCTGATCCAACTCCGGTCGCAATAGACCCTCATCGGAGTATAGGCGTTGGTAAAAGTTGACGATATTGTCCTGCACATCATTGTGACCTGTGTACGCCACCCCATCAACAGTGATAGTCCCTAAAAACTTCGCTTTATTACGGGCATTCGCAATAGCGTGGAAAAACTTGGTGTTCGCATCCCCTTCTTTGAACCAGTGAACTTTCGCTTTCTATCTCCACATGTTTTCTTCAGCCTTACAGATCTCCCTGAAGTCTACCTTTACTTGGTTGCAAGCCGCTCTCTCCTCCGCGGAGAGGTCCCTGATTTCCTCTAGCTTCTCTAAGGTTTCCATTTTGGCGAGCAACACCTCCTTTTTAGCCTGCACGTTGCCAAACTCCTCCCTGTTCCAGCTTTTGATTCTTTCCTTAGACCGGCGCAGCTTATTCAAAAACCGATATTCAGCAGTCCCATTCGACACCGGTTCTGCCCACCACCCCCGAACCTTATCCCGAAACGCCTCGTCCAATAACCACATATTTTCAAACCGAAAAGGGGCTGGACCCCTACCCCTAGACTCGCACGTGAGCACAATCGGCCAGTGACCTGAGATGGCACGAGCATGGGCCTCCAAGCGGGCTCTCGGAAAAAGATCAAGCCACTCATTAGTACAGAGAAATCTGTCAAGCCGACAAAGCGTCGGTACCTCTTGAAGGCTGGACCACGTGAACCTGGCCCCCAACATCTGTAAGTTCAGTAAACCCCAGTCCGCGATGAAGGAGTTAAAGTCACGCATAACCCGAACATTGGCCGGACCACCCCTTTTCTCAAAATCCCATCGGATTGCGTTGAAGTCACCAGCCAAGCAAAGAGGATACTCCCATCTGGCAGCAAGTGCATTCAACTCAAACCAGAAATCCCCTTTCTCTCGATCGGACGCAGGTCCGTAGACGCCCGCAAATGTCCACACATTACCTGAAGCTTTATCCCGCAGGGCCACCGAAGCCGAAAAAGCTCCCAATTCCTCATCAATTTTGTCAAACAAAACCGACGACCAGGCCACCAAAATGCCACTGGAGGCGCCGATCGAGTCGACACCGATCCAGTCCCAGTTGCCCCTTCCCAAAATAGAAGCCACTTTCCTACCATCGCAGCTGCCCCACTTCGTCTCTTGGAGAGTAATCACAACAGGTTTAAAAGACTTGATCGCCTGCTGAACTCCAACCCGTTTCCCCTGATCACTAGTGCCTCTAACATTCCAAGGTAGCATCTTCATTAACGAACCTTGAATATCCCGCTCCAAGACAGCCAGCCGTCAAGCGCCCCCCTCTTGCTTCCCATCTGACATTCCCCACTGTAGCCTTGCAAGCTCCCGACCTCCACCCCGCCTCCTCCGCTTACTCGACTGACGGCATGCGATGACTGAACCGAACACTTTCCATAAATCCGCCTGAGATCCCTTAAATGTCATTCCGAGATTTCGGCCAACCTCGATGAGCCTGTCGATTTCGGCCATCATGTTCGGCTCGGTTCCCCTTTGTAGCATCAATTCAGTCCCAGCATCATCCTCCACCCGATCGTATAAATCCTCCTCCCCAGGGATAGGCTGTTCCTGCACCAAGTCGCCGGAGTCGCAGATGGTATTTCTCCCAGAGCTTACGAACTCGCGTAAAGCTTACAATCTCCGACTTGAAAAGGAAGGGAACCGATAATCGGAAGAACCCACTTTCGGGTGGCCATTGGAAGCCAATAGCCCATTCGAAGTACACTGGGCCAGAAGAGGAAGGGAACCAAACCGATGAATCCCCATGGTCTTCGTGATGATCCCATTGACCTGCCCGTCAGTCCCAGTATCAATTCCAGACCCGACAGTAGAAGCGAATAGGGTGCCACGTGTCCCCTCCCTAAAATCCTTTATAAAGCCCCCCAATATCGTCAATACGGAGAGGAACTAGTGCAGACCTTCCAGCGTCTTCCGAAGCCAGGCCACGTATCGTCTTCCCAATTCGTCTCGCACCCCGAGGTAGCAGCCTTCCCCTTCTTCTTATATAAAACCTAAGGGACTTTCGGCATTGCGAGAAAGCGTTCGGCCGGTAAAAACCACCTCGATCTCCATAGGATCCGGTACATCTCCCAACCTCGTCAGAGCACAACCTTTTGACCTCAGTCTCACCTACTTCACATGCATGCGGTTATGCGATGATCGGATCGACATATAAAGCGGTCAAGGCCGATCTGTAGGAAGGCCTGGAGGAACCAGGAAGCTCATCGGACGTCACCTCCCAGCCCCATTGTCCAATCACACATCCGGGATGAGCGTCTGAGGATGAAGCCGTCCGGATCGTTCGGAGTCAGGGTCGAGCACCCCTCAGCGCTTCCAGATATCCCATCCGTGGAGCCCATCCATGTCATATGTCCAACACCGGTTGAACTACTATTATTGGAGGCTCTACGACGCCAGAATAAGAGGGCATGAGCCTAGCCCTTCGGCCGGTGATCTTTGGAAGATCGTCCTCTTCGTCGGCGAGCTCTACACCGGTGGCGGTTGCAGATTAACAACGACGTCGATGGTCAGGGTATCCGCTCGGCGATACGAGAATCCGAATATGAGACGAAATCCAGAGATCCACTGAACGCCTATCAACCCGGATGAAGCGGCCACATCGGTTCCCAATCCTTCGAAACATCTCCGGGGACCAAACGTGGATCGGGAGGCCTAAAACATGTAGCCAGATACCGTCCTCCTCCTCAAGAGGTAGAGATTCTCCCATGCTAGGTTCCCATCGCCGGATAACCACCGAACAACCCGCAATGAGACAAAGGTTATCAATGTAAAAAGCCGCCGCAACGTCCTCCGACCCGAAACGCAGAAGGAACGACGAGGAGGAAAGGGTAGAAACAATAGGTCTATCCGGTAGTAACCACTTGTAATTAACCCATCTGTTAATAGAAAAAAGAGATAGAATATCGCTTTGTGTTTCTAAAACCACCTTGTAATGTCGTAAATTAGCAGCAAGCGAGCAAAGGTGAGTGTAAATGGCCGAGAGGCCCGAGACGATGCAGTGCGACCACGAGACAGGGGCCTTCGGAGGCATGACACGAGTCCCCTGCGACAACAACATTCAGGGCGGTGATCAGGCAATAGCTTCGGGTGTTAACGGTCTATTATTCTTAGCATGATAGACCACCCCCGATGAACATCGCGAACCTGAGACTCATTCAAATAAATTTGCCTCTTACCAAAGCGCGCCGTCGGTGGAAGGCGTCACATTGATGCGATTTTGCCTCACGTGCTGCGGAGTCTTGAAACACGAGGCATCTTATGCAACGAACAGCCTTGGGAAGTTAACATTCAAAGCCAGTCCCCAGCCCAGAGCACAAGAGGACGACTCATTTTTGCCTTTGGCAAGTTAGCATCTGATCTATAGATTCTTAGTAGATAAGATTGGAGCAAAACACGATATTTATCATATGATCTATTGTTGTCAACCGTTCAATCAAATAATAGCCTTTGACTATATTTAATCACACGATGAAAATAATATTTCGTGCCAATCTTATCTACTAAGGATCTATAGATCATGAACTTTAAATCAAACGGCCAGATTGTGTTTTCATATGTCACATGGCCTTAAAATACAGGGTTATTTTTTTAACTTGGGTGCAATCACTTAAAAAACGAGTGCAAGTAATGGTTGCAATTACTCAAAAAGTGTTTGCAAATAAGGACTCCCATCCCATTTATTAAAAAGGCAACTATTAAAGGCTAAACGCATTCACTGTTTTGCACTTTTTGCAAGAAAAAACGAGAATAGAGGAGAGAAGAAGAAGAAGAAGAAGAAAAAGAAAGGGAGGGGAAAAAAAAGGGGGATTTTTGCAGGTTAGGGCACATTTAGGTAGCTCCTCCTTTTTTTTTTTTTCCCTTTCTTCATCTTCTCCTCCATGTTTTTTATTTATTTGGGATTAAAGGAGCAAGCAAGATAAAAAATGGATGAGTGAAGAAGAAAGTGGAAAAAAATTGGGATTTTTTATGCAAAAACTGGGTTTAAACCCTTTTTTTTTTTAATGTGTGATCTCGGAAATTATCGGCCGATAATTTCTAATTACAGCCGATAATATGTTTTTTCCAGAGGGGGGGCGATAAATAGCATTTTAGCGTCTCGGTTCAGGCTGAAACCGAGACAACTCGGCCGAAAATTTGAAATTTCGGCCGAGATTTTGATCCATGGTCAGTACTAGAAGAATGTTGAGGGATGAAGAAGTATCGTTCTCTAACCTGATGCATTTGATCTATGAGTCTCAGTGCTATCAGTCTGGCTGCAACCAGCTTAGGTGGAACCCGAGTAAAGAAGGTTTGTTCTCGGTTAAGTCCTATTATAAGTTGCTGTCAAGTCGGCCCTTGATCAGGTTTGCCGGTGCTGGTTTGTGGAAGGAAGCCATTCCGGCTAAAATCAAGTTCTTTACGTGGACCCTGTTCAAAGATAGAATTTTAACGATAGACCAGCTCATTCGGCGGGGAAAGGGATCCAGAATAGGTGCGTTATGTGTAATGATGAGGAGTCCGCTGCGCATCTTCTGCTTCACTGTAAGGTGGCCCATGAGATCTGGTGTATTATAGTTAAATCTTTTGGAATGTGTTGGGTGAAGCCGGCGCTGCCCTATTGTCAGTTCCTAATGTGGGAGTCCGTTAGATTGGAGTGTCTCATGTCTGATTACTGGAGGGTTGCCCCATTCGCTGTATTTTGGAGTGTGTGGTGCGAAAGAAATCGCCGGATTTTTGAGAGTACAAACCACTCGGTGGGGATGATCATGAAGCAGGTCTGTGACCTGATGTGGCTTTGGGTTGCTAAATGTGGGGTGTGGTCAGGGGGGGATGTTTACGTGTGGGATCCGGGCTAATTTTGTGGGATTTGTGACTGGTTGTAGTTTTTGTTTTGGCTGTTGTCTTTTCTGTTTTTTGGTCGTGTCCTTGTGTATTGGTTTTGGTCAGCGCCTTGCTGTTTATCAATATATCTTTTCATTACCGATCAAAAAAAAAAAACAAACATATAATCTCTATCGATTTCTACTTGTTTTATGTTGTGTAAATCAAACATCCTAGGTTGCATGGATCCTAAGCAATAAAAAATTAAGAATAAACATAAATAAATATTTAAGCATCATGATTAAACATAGGCAATATTTGAATTGAAATATAAATTCATTGCTTGCATCCTGGACAGATTCTAAAATTCTGGACAGATTTTGGAATTTTGACAGTTATGAATTCTGGAATTCTTGTTTATGCACAGAATTTTGTGATCAATCACGTAACCCTGTGTACCATCGAAAACCCACGATTAAGCATTAAAATTTAACAATTTAACATGAAGAATATTCATTAAATGAAATAAACCATAATTCCTATTGTATTTTTGTGTTATCTACATTTCCGATTAATCTCAACATGATTGCTCCATACCTCTAGTCTTCGCGTAAAACTGACGTAACTCCTCTCCCTTGATCCAATCCGAAGCTCTAATCCGAAATCTAGTCACGTCGTAGGCTTCTCTCACATTCTTGTAAGCCTTCAAACCGCAAACTCTTGGGTTTCTCTTCTAGTTCTCCTTCTCTAAAATTTCTCTATTCTCTCTTTAACACTCTAGGGTTCTCAAAAGTTTTGTAAATTAAACCTAATACCTATATTTATGATACTTTAAGGTTTCATATTTAAGATCTAACTCTATTTAGAATTTTCTATATGGTCTATGGGCCTTTAATTACTTATTGGGTCTTTAATTAGTTAATGGATCTTTAGTTAATTGACTAACATATTTTAAAGGTTTATTAAACATTACTAAGCGCACCCCAATTATTACTAGCATATATTTAAAGGCTTTTAAGGTCTATTAATTAGATTAATTAATTATCATGGGCCATTATTTAATAAATTAGACTTTATGTATGTGTAATAACTAATTAAGTGTATCAAATCAATCAAACAAAATCATAATCACAATTTAAAGTAAATAATTAATATCTAAATAAGCGAAAAATCTCGGGCGTTACATGTCACCTCCAAGTTGGGCTTGAGAAATATCTATGCACCAACTTGAGGACTCGGGCGCTGAAGGAGAATATAGAACTATGTCCCAAGATGCCCGTGAAGGAATGTAGCTTAGATTTGTTTTGGCTGATTTAGATGTAGATATAAAACTACCTATGATCTTGTATGGGGACAATGTAGCAATACTGCATATGGAAGAAAATCTAGTGATCATAAGAGGACGAAACATTTAAATTTGAATTTCATTTCATCCACGAGAAAATTGAGTCATAAGAGTTTTCCATTCCTCAAGTGAAATCTGAAGATCAGTTGGCGGACATATTGACAAAGGCTGTTGGGGGAAAACGGTGGTATGACATCACCTCCAAGTTAGGCATGATAGATATCAATGCACCAACTTAAGGGGCAGTGTTGGTGTGTCAATAGATTTTATCACTAAGTCAGTGTGTCTGCGTATAGTTATGTTACTCTCTTTATGTAAGTGTGGGTGTGTTTAGATTAATCTGGGTGTCAATACCAACTTATAAGTGATATAAATACTAATGATAAGACGGGTATGAGACCCGAACTTTTCCTCCATTCTTCTTCTTCCTCCTCTTTCTTCTCCAACCAAGCCCTAACCCTAATTCTACATAGCCCTAATTTGAACTAGTCAGATTATAAATCCGCGTGAAGCTAGGTTATTCGCAATAAGCGACACGCTAAAGCAAAGTTGGTTGTAGTGAGACATTGACAAAGGTTGGCTAGCATATCTCATGTGATCTACGAGCAAGAAGGACAGCCAATTGGTGTCAATAGTAGGCAAGCATTACATATATAAATAGGTGCAGATAAGGAAGTTGGTCTGAAAGTATGTCTTATGTCTTGGAACAAGGGTACATTGATTGGGAAGAGCACCAACTTGGTGCATATTATGAGTAGGATATATAGCAAGCTTAAAAGAGACGAAGGTTGTGTTTGGCGTAGTTCTTTGTCAGCTCCCTGCCAGATCTGGATATAAATATGTTTTAGCTGGGCCCCCTTCTCCTTGCTAACTCCTTGCAAAGCAGGATATACCTGCTTTAATAGCTACTTCCCTACTCTCTACTAACTCCCTACTAGAGCAAATAAAAATTTGCTCTAGTAGGGAGTTAGCAGAGAGCATGGGAGAACTGTTGGGGCAGGTAAATCCTGCTATGCATGGAGTTAGCAAGGAAAAGGGGGACCTGCTAAAGCAGGTAGCAGGGATTTATCAAAGAGAAAGGGAACTCGCTAAATTAGGCAAACCTTGCTCTGGCAGGGAGCTAGCGGAGAGCTTTGCCAAGCACAACCGAAGTAGAAGGGGGAGAAATGTAGAGACCTAGGGGATGGATTTTAGCTTTTCTACTTTAGAAACTTATTCTTAAAATGGGGTAGACTTTTTTATCTATGGAGATGTGAAGTTAAAGATCTTACAATCCAAGTGAAGAAATTATAGGATTATATAATTAATGTGAAGATCACTAAATTTATATAAGAAAATGAGAAAATAAAATGAACGAAACATGAACATGTACTGATATGCTTGAAAACTGAAAATTCTGCGTAGAGCCTAAGAATCCAAAATCTTCATTTTAAGTCAAATTAACATGAAAATCATGCCATACATCCTACCATCTTGGAAGTTCTAACTTTTATGTAGAAAGTTTAAGTTACTACCTTTAAGATTTTAATATGAAATTTATTTGTTTTATAAGAGACTCTTCCAACAAAAGAAACCAAATTAATTAAATAACAAATATTTTTTGGGGATTTTAAATGGCACGCAATCAAATTGTACGATTCAAGTGGGCAACAATTCATACATGTGATATGAACCATTTTCCACATGATTCAATTTGAATTGTAGGATTTTGACAACTATGTATGTTTATAGCATGCAGGATTCGCCGTCTCTCAGTAGGTTGGACAGATTTCTATGTTCTACCGAGTGGCTTGACATCTTCCCGGGTGGATTAGGCGTTACATCACGAGTCGCACTTCATAACCTCGGTCCGTATGCGGCACTTAACGCCCTGCTAAGTCCTGCTTCGATACCAACATGGGCGTCCTTCGACGCGCTTTCAACCCGCGCAGTGCTTCGCTACCGCGTGCAATGAAGCCAACCCATCTACACATCAGCTCTGATACCACCCGCCTAGAGGACGGGAACTCCCCCAACGTGGTTACCTCTATTTCGCGGCCTACCACCCAGCTTATTGTGCCCCTTTACGACACGCTCGCTTGCACCACTGTGCTAAACTTTGCCTGCTCAAGCTTCACCACATGCCACTAGTACCGCTTGCCGCATGCAACTCCCCATGCCATCATGTCATGCTCACATACCGAACCAAACCCACAGCCTTGTGCCTCGTCGCTCACGTGCTCAACTGAGTCCCACGCAGCTTGCCTTCGTGTGCGTTCTGAATTACTAGCACCCGTTCATCCTTGGCCCATGTGCTGTCGTGCTCAACTGAGTCCCACGCAGCACTCTGGTGTTCTCACGAGGTTGCCCAGCCGTATGCACCGTGACGCGTAGTCCGGAGCCATACATCAACCTCCCTTGGGTGCCACACGGCATCGCTGCGTTGACGTCCTAGGCCCACCCTTTCAGGCCTAGGAGACACTTACGCCCCCTCTGACAATGCAAGGCCCCGTGTGGGTGGGAAGCACTCTCCACCAACTCTCCCACATAGAAGGGTAAAACAGTCATTCAGCCAGAATGGCGGGAGGACCTCAAACCCCTTGGTTTGACATACCGCAACGCCTCCTGCATCGCTAGCCCACCTTGGCTGTGTCGCGTCCGTGTCGCGACCATGTCGCTCCCGCGTTTTCCCCCCCATGCAACCGTATCGCATCCATGCAGTGCGACCATGTCACAAGGCCCTCTTGGCCCCCATGTCGCGTGCCCTCTTGGCACCACATATCGTGCCCCAAGCACCATGCTGCAAGATCGAGTATTGGCCCCGTCACATCCTCCACCACTCCATAAATGTCAACGTCCTCGTTGACGCATTATCACAGTGAACTGACCCCGCCAACTCCTCCCAACCTATGAGCATCACATTTCTAGTTCTTAGGTCCGCACCTTCACACTAGCTCCCCACCGTCACCCCGGCCAGGTCAACTTGGTTCTGCTGTCACAAGGCCCTCACCTATTAACTAGCTCAGGGATGTCGCGTGCTCTCTTGACACCACACCGCGTGTCACTTGCTGACACCAATTTGCTCATGGATGTCGCGTGCCCTCTTGACACCACATCTCGTGCCTCCGCACCAATTTGTTCAATAGCATCATCGCTTCTGGATCGAACTTGGCTCTGATACCAAAATGTCACGGGGTCGCACTTCCGCAACCTCAGTTCCGTGCGACACTTAACGCCCACTGCGCTAAGTCAGCCTACTTCTGATACCAACAGTCACAGGGCGTCCTTCGACGCGCTTTCAACCCGCATGGTGCTTCGCTACCGCGCGCAACGAAGCCAACCCATCTACACATCAGCTCTGATACCACCCGCCTAGAGGACGGGAACTCCCCCAACGTGGTTACCTCTGTTTTGTGGCCTACCACCCAGCTTATCGTGCCCCTTTACGACACGCTCGCTTGCACCACTGTGCTAAACTTGGCCTGCTCAAGCTTCACCCTGTGCATTGCACTAGTACCTCGCTTCGCAACAGTCTTGGCATGCAGCTCCCCATGCCATCATGTCATGCTCACATATTGAACCAAGCCCACAGCCTTGTGTCTCGTCGCTCAAGTGCTCAACTGAGTCCCACGCAGCTTGCCTTCGTGTGCGTTTCGAATTACTAGCACCCGTTCATCCTTGGCCCATGTGTTGTCATGCTCAACTGAGTCCCACGCAGCACTCTGGTGTTCTCACGAGGTTGCCCAGCCGTATGCACCGTGACGCGTAGTCCGGAGCCATACATCAACCTCCCTTGGGTACCACACGACATCACTGCATCGACATCCCAGGCCCACCCTTTCAGGCCTAGGAGACACTTGCGCCCCCTCTGGCAACGCAAGGCCCCGTGTGGGTGGGAAGCAGTCTCCACCAACTCTCCCACATAGAAGGGTAAAACAATCATTCAGCCAGAATGGCGGGAGGACCTCAAACCCCTTGGTTTGACATACCGCAACGCCTCCTGCATCGCTAGCCCACCTTGGCTATGTCGCGTCCGTGTCACGACCGTGTCGCTCCCGTGTCTTCCCCCTCATGCGACCGTGTCGCGTCCCCTCAGCGCGACCACGTCACAAGGCCCTCTTGGCGCCCATGTCGCGTGCCCTTCTGGCAACACATGTCGTGCCCCAAGCACCATGTTGCAAGCTCGAGTATTGGCCCCGTCACAGTTCGCTCGAGCTATTTCGGGCCATCGGCCTATTGTTCTCACGTGCGAGTCCTGTGAAATGGGACCGTCCTCTTTCCGCTTTGAGAATATGTGGCTATTGGACGACTTGTTTCGGGAGAAGGTTCGGGGGTGGTGGGCGGAACCGATGCCGAATGGAACGACTGCTTATCGGTTCATCACTAAGCTTCGTCGATCAAAGGACAGAATTAAGGTCAGGAATAGGGATGAGTATGGAAAGGTGCATGTTAGAAAGGAGGATTTGCTCTCAAAGCTGTAAGTGTTAGATAATTTGGAGGAGACCAGAAATCTTTCAGCGGTCGAGAGGGAGTCTAGAATGCAAATAAAGGCAGAGTTCAGTGAGACTTGTAGGGCGGAGGAAGTTTTTTGGATACAGAAAGCGAAGGCTCGGTGATTTAAAGAAGGGGATGCCAACACGAAGTATTTTCATGCGGTTGCGAATGCCCGCAACAAATCAAAGTATTTGGGGAATATCATTGTGGATGGAGTGGCGTATTCGGGTCATGATGAGGTGCGGGATAATATCATGGATTTTTATGCGCGACTGTACACTGATGAGGGTCTCCCAAGGCTGGCTTTGGATGGGCTGCAGCTCACATCCATTTCGGACGAGATTAGTAGGGGGCTGGAAGGTACATTTACGGAAGACAAAGTGTGGACCGTGATTAGATTTGGGGGCAGCAATAAATCACCGGGGCCGGATGGGTTTACTATGGAATTCTACCATGCGTTTTGGGAGATTATTAAGGCGGATCTGATGGAGGTTTTCCATGAGTTTCATTCCACTGGTTTTATTGGGAGAGCACTAAATTCTACCTTTATTACCCTCATCCTCAAGATACACGGGGCTGAGAATATTTTCGACTACCGATCGATCAGCCTGATCAACTGCGCCTACAAGATTATTGTGAAGGTGTTGGCCAACAGGCTTAAGGGGGTGATGGGCACCATCATATCCGGCAATCAGGGGGACTTTCGTCCGTGGTAGACAGCTTATGGACCTTGTGGCAGTTGCTAATGAGACCATTCACTCGGCCTATACTCTCTGAAGGGCGGCTGTGGTCTGGAAGGTGAACATGGAGAAGGCTTATAACCGGGTCAGCTAGGGGAATTTAGAGTATATGCTTCAAAGGTTGGGGTTTGGTGCCACTTGGAGGAAGTGCATGCGCGGATGCTACTCCTCTCCGTGGTTCTCAGTGCTGATAAATGGGACATCGGCAAGGTATTTTAAGAGTTCCAGGGGTCTCAGGCAGGGTGATCCTTTATCCCCCTTTTTAATATGGTGGGGGAGGCTTTATCCGGATTGATCGGGCAGGCGAGGGTATTGGGCATGCTTACTGCCATCAAAGTTGGCGATCAGGGGAGATTTATTACACACCTTCAGTATGCAGACGATACGATCTTATTTGGGAAGGCTGATGTGACGGAACTCCACGCTATGGCTGATGTTCTCTCGGTTTATGAGGCGGTGTCGGGCCAGCGGGTTAATCTCCTTAAATCTACTGTATCGGGTATTATGGTGGAGGATGATTCGCTAGCTTCCATGGCTAGTTCGGTTGGGTGCTGCATTGAGGGGCTGCCCATTAGATACCTGAGATTGCCTCTCGGGATCAGAAAGCCCACATGTCGCGACTGGCTCCCAGTGGTGCAGAAATTTGAGCAGCAGTTGTCGTCATGGAAAGGTAGGTTGCTGAGTAGTGGGGGAAGGCTGCTCTTGGTTAAAGTGGTGCTCTCGTCGATCCCATTTTCTTCTTGTTCATGTTTAGATGCCCCACTAAAATTCTTGATCGATTGGAGCGTATTCAAAGGTCGTTTCTGTGGGAGGGGGCAGGTTTGAACAGGCAGTATCACCTCGTCAATTGGGACATGTGCCAGCTGCCGTTTGCCTATGGGGGGTTGGGGATCCAAAATCTCAAGAGAACCAACTTGGCGATGCTCGGAAAGTGGATTTGGAGAGCGGAAAGGAAGGATGAGAGGGGTAGTCTCTGGTGGTTAGTTTTGTGTGACATGTATGGTCTTTCCTGGGGGAGCTGGGGGATTGGTCTGTCTACCCACAAGAATACCTCGCCTTGGTGGAGAGATATTTCCTGCACTTGGGAGGGTTTGGCTAAAGGAGTGCGATACAGCTGGGGGTGTGGATCCCGCATTCGCTTTTGGGAAGATCCGTGGTTGGATGTGGATCCGCTCAGAGCTACTTTCCCGGATATCTATGCCCTTTCATCGAACCCGAGTGGTAGGATTGATGAGTTCGTTTCTTTCGATAGTGGGAGGAGTATATGGGATGTAGTCATCAGAAGGCGCCTCAGGGACAGCGAGGTGGGGAGCTATTTGGACTTGCTAAGTAGGCTATATAGGGCGGAGCAGAACAATTTAAGGGCTGATCAGAAAATTTGGGATCTGAATCGAGAGGGGAAGTTCAGCGTCAAAGCTCTATACGGTTGGTATTCGCACCGCCCGCTTATCCAGTTTGATGGTAAATGGTTGTGGAAGGAACCCATCCCTCTCAAGATTAGGTTCTTCGTTTGGACGGTGTGTAAGGATAAAATACTTATCAGGGACCAGCTGATTCGGAGGGGAATTGACGTCCCGACTGCGTGTGTTATGTGTTCCGACGGGGAGGAGTCCGCTGCCCATCTCTTCCTTCATTGCCGTGCGGCCGATTAGGTGTGGGGAGCCATATTAAAAGCTCTTGAGATGTCTTGGACAATGCCTCAGTCCCCTTACCTACTAGGGTTGTGCAGAAACCGACCCGAACCGACCAAACCGACCCGAATTTCGGTTCAGTTTCGGTTTTGGGACATATCAGTTCGGTTTCGGTTTCGAAAAATAGAAACCGATAGTTATCGGTTCAGTTTCGGTTTTAACGTTAAAAAACCGAAACCGAATCGATAAGAAACCGATAGTGGTGCTACTCAGCTACATAAGTGCATAGTGCATACAAAACCTAAGTTGCAAACAAAAAAGTTTGTTTTTCCCCTTTGAAATCTTATATTCTCATGTGTTTTTATGTTGTTGGAAGAATCATTTAAGTTATAGGCTTTGGGGAGTGGTAATGGGTTTAAAGGATGTGTATTTATGGGGTTTTAAGACCCCATTTTGTTTAATTGTGATTTCTGTATAGTGTATTTGAATTTGTGATTTTGGGTTTTCTTAGGACTCCCTTTATAGTTTGTATTTGTGTTGATTTGGGTTTTGGGGTTTTGCATTTGGGATTTTGGTTTCCTGAATTGTTCTCTAATGATATGTTTGTCATTTTTTATTTTAAACAAAATTATATAGAAAATGCCCATCGATCTAGACTATCCAATTGGTGCATTAATTTCTTGGAAATGTTTTTAGCCATTTGATCAATCACTTACTTTTAGATGGTTAATAGCGAAGTAGCGATATGGGGAATAACCTACAGAGTCTTCAGTGATCTGACCCTTATGAATTGACAATGGCTTCCTAATAAAATAAAAATGAAAATTGAGGTTTAGAAACTGAAAACCGACCAAACCGACCGAACCGATAACTATCGGTTCGGTTTCGGTTTCATAAAATAGAAACCGATAGTTATCGGTTCAGTTTCGATTTTGCCCCAAAACTGACCCGAACCGACCCGATAACACCCCTATTACCTGCTCATGTTGAGCTGGGAAGCGGCGAAGGTGAAGGGGGGGGATAGGGGGTTGTGGAGGGCGACGATGTTCGCCGTTTTGTGGTGTTTATGGTGCAAGAGGAACCGCAGAATTTTCGAAGGCAAAACCAAACCTGTCGGGATGGTTGTTAGGGCGGTCTCGGAGTTCGTTTCTCTCTGGGGCGTGTGTGGAGGGGATGGGGACAGCAGCTGCAATTTTCTGTGGGACCCGGGTTAAGGGGATATGCTCGTAGGGACCTGTGTCGTGTTTGTTGTTTGTTTTGTTGTCTGCTGTTTTTTCCTTGATTCGGTGTCGCAATATTGTATACGGTTTCAGCGCCTTGCTGGTTTTTATATAATCTTTATTACTGATAAAATATATATATATATATATATATATATATATATATATATAATTATCATATTAATATTTTATTTATTTCTAAAAAAAATTCATAGAAAAGGACAATGGCACCATATCACTACCTATACATATTGGTCCCTAGAGGGGAATGGTATAGCCACCAATATTGAGGTTTCCAAACTTGGAGTCAAATCACTGCACCAACAGGTGTCTATCAAAGAAATAGGAAGCAATGGTCCATTGACTACTTGGACCCATGTACTCTGATTTCATTTCTTATTAAGTTCCCATGTCTTACCCCTCATTCATGTTCTTGGAGGAAATATATAATTACAGACGTTAGCTGATGCCAAATTTATAATCTAGGTTTACTGTTTTTATGTTTGCTATGAAACTATATCTTCTATTTTCTGTATCTTATTTGCTGCTGCTCATAAACAGGTGAGCTGGTTTAGTTTTGATCCTGACTTCCACATAGAAAGAGAACAGATGTGCTGCTATTTGACACGTACCACACAAAGCACCCATCAGCTAATCAAAGATAACTTGCGTGAAACCCCAACGTATGGAGGTTGGGTTGAAGCTAAGGGGCCTAGGTACTGCCCATCCATTGAAGATAAGGTATGCATCATACTTCAAATCTTGTATATGCTACCTACTTATGGGTTCAATGATGCCTCTTGATATCATTCTGTTTCAAAGCTCGACATGAATGGATACGAGGAAAAACAGTAGTGCATACCTATTTGTTGTGAGGTGCTATGCTATTGTAGAATTTTTACTTAAAAATTTATTCGTCACTATTATATAGTGATTTTCTTGCCCTTTCAGTTTCACCATTATTGAACCTGTCTTTTTCTTGGAACCTTGATGAGTTTGATACTAGCATCTTGCATTGCTGTTTTGACCCCTGAAACATTAACAAACTATGCATTTGTTAATATAAGGACAAAAGGTTTCTTAGTAGCGTAGACAATCATTCTGAAAGTTCTTCTTGGAATGATCTTTCATTTGTCTCTATTCAATGTATTATGAATTCCATAATTAAGCTTGAAATTGTTATTGTTTGATTATCCATAAAACCCAGAAGTATTTCTGAACTTCTGCATTTGTTGGTAGGTAATTGATGTTTTAAGGATATTGAAAATTTAGATGATCCATGAAATCGTTTGGATGAGTTTTTATCACTATGGATGCCACATTCTTCGAGTCTACTACCTTCTCTCCTCCCCAATGCCCTCTTCAAAAGGAGAGTTCTAACTATGAAAGCACTATTTGATTGCCCTATCTTGATACATTTGACATGTTTAGCAATGGGAAAACATTTACAAGAAGAAAGAAATGAGAGCCTCTTCCTTGGACCACAGATCAAGATTCATCCCCTGAGATAAGTTCACAAAGTACTTGACGGGGACGCCAACATCGTGGGGCTATGGACCATATCACTTGTATCGGCGTCAAAAGAAACAGAATGTAAACCAGAACCAGGCCTAAAGGAGCACAGCATAATCAAAGGAGCACAACATAGTCGATCGATCAATCCCAGGCAATCGATCAATCAATTGAGGACAAAGAGCTGTCTTTTAGCGTATTAAATTCTCTCAGTCGATCGATCGGATCCAATTTTTCGATCGATCGATTGAGGATTGTGACTTCGGAGAAATTTATTATTTCTCATTTGATCGATCGATCGAGTGAGTCCGCCAAAAGACGAAATTTCGTTTTTTTCTTTTATTTCGAGTACTTTAGGGTAGTTTCGTAAATTTTCTGTTTCAGGGCTTTATGTTTTGAGACTCCTATATAAGGTCATTAATAAGCATTGTAATTATTGATTGATTATGAATGAAAAGCAAATTGCTTCAAGTTTGAGATGAGCTTCTTCAAATAGTGAATCTTCTTCCCGCGAAGGGTTTGGTGTGAAGCCAAGGGTGCAAAGCCCACAATCTCTATCTAATATCTTTATCTCTTTGGTTTATTTATTCTCTTCTTTATTTTGATCCCTTGAAACCCTATTTCATTCCATTTTAAATTGAACCACCCAAATTCCAAAACCTTAGTTTTCATCTGAACCGTTGAATCGACCCAATTCAATAAACCATAGATCTCACCTGAGCCATTAAACCATTCTGAATCAAAACTCCCTGGGAGAACTAGTAATTCTACCTTGAATCTGCAAGCGATTGCCCTAATCTGGAAGCGGCTAGAGTTCTATCTCTAGGATCCTCCTTCTGCGAGGCTAACGGATCTAGCGCAACGGACTGGACCCTACCCGAACCAACACGATCATCCAAGCGGAAAACTATGAGCCTTAAGGTATCTTGATCATACGTTGATTTTTGCTTGATTAATTTAGTTTAATTTCGGCAAATAGCATTTCATCTTCATTCACGTGGTTTAGGGTCGTTATCCCGCGTCAATACTGACCTAAATATTCTCATTGCTTTGTTCAATGATCCCAGGTCCTGTACTCGCCATCTCATCAGTAAGTTTGTGCCATATCAAGCTCTTTCAGCATCACAATTATCTTTTATTTCTTCGGTCTACTTTGTTTTTATTCCTGCTAGTATATTTGATGCCTTGTCTCAGCACAATGGAAGGAAGCTATGAT
The DNA here is from genome assembly GCA_021018995.1 of Chloranthus sessilifolius. NCBI lineage: Eukaryota > Viridiplantae > Streptophyta > Magnoliopsida > Chloranthales > Chloranthaceae > Chloranthus > Chloranthus sessilifolius. Next base: position 17,508,568 of record CM037591.1, on the reverse strand, counting down.
GCAGGAAATGAAAGCTTTGGAACAAAACAATACTATGGATGTTGTAGAACTCCCTGAAGGAAAGAAGGTTAGTCAATTGCAAGTGGTCTATTGTAAAGTACATAGACCGGATGACTATAGAAACGTGTAAGGTCAGGCTGGCTGCCAAGGGGTTCACATAGATACATTGCATCGACTATAAGGACACATTTGCCCCTTAGCTAATCAAACATTATTCGGGTGTTTCTTTCCAATGCCAGTTGAATGTAAAAAATGTTCTCGTACATGTTAATTTGAAAGAAGAGATTTACATGGCTCATCCACCTGGATTTTCTCTTCAAGGGAAGAAAGGCAAAGCTTGTAGATTGAAAATGCTATCTACAAATTGAAATAATCCTCTTGATCTTGATTCAAAAAATTCTGTGACGTTATGAAGTTTGGGTTCCAAAAGAGTCCTTATTTACAATACATTGTTTGTGAACATCTCATAACACTGAGTGTGTATGTTGATGACAATTGTTATGAGGGATGACAACAAGGAAATAATGAAAGTATTACCTGAGTCAAGTCTTTGATGTCACAGATTTCAGCCCACTCAAATAAAAATTTGGCATTGAAGTGGCAAGATCAAGGAGGGGGATAGCTCTGTCCCAACGAATATAAACATTCGATGTTTTGAAGCAACCCGGAATGTTAGGACGTGAACCTATTGTGATCTACATGGAGCAAAATCATCGAGTTAGAATGTACCAACCGCCTGTACTGAAACTTGGACGTTTTGATATTGTGCATGTCGTGAGCGTGGTGAGTCAACATATGCATGCACCGAGGGCTACTCACATAGATGTTATGTATACATTTCTGAGCTATCTGAAAGGCAATCTAGGGAGAGGTTGTCTCGACTGTGCATCAACCATAGGCACTTCGATAATGAGGTCTTTACTGATGCCGATTGGGCTGGATTTCAGTGATGGGAGATTTACTTTGGATTACTGTACTTTCCTTGGTGTGAACTTAGTCAAATGGAATAGTAAGAAATAACATGTTGTTTCAAACTCTAGTGTGAAAGGAAAGTACCGATCCATTTCCCAGGGTGCGCATTAGGGGATGGGGCTTAGATGCATCTTGTTTAATCCCGGAATCAATGTGAAGCTTCCCATGACACTCTATGGAGATAAGGAGGTCTCACTTTATATAGCTAATAACCCAATATGCCACAAAGCACCAGGCATGCTAAAGTGGAATGTCATTTTATACGAGAAAATTTGAGTCAAACATATTTTGTACACCTCAATTACGCTTAGAAGATCAATTGGCTATTTACTCATTAAAGTTGTGGGAAGAAATCGATTGTATGACATCACCTCCAAGTTGGGCATGATAGATATCTATGCCCTCACTTGAGAGGGAGTGTTGGTGTGTCTACAATGTTAGTTGGTGTGTCTTCAGCATATGAGTGTGTGTTAGTGGTATACATGGGATTCCCTTTTTCAAGCGCTATATAAATAATAATGAAGGGTGCCATAGCATCTAATTCACAACCCTAGTTTCCTTCTCCCTGTCTTCGCTTTTTCATCTCATCTTCTCCTCTAAAACCCTAATACAAATTCATTAAACCGTAACTGTTCAACCATTAATATCAATTCTCCCCATTCATATAGTAACAAAGTTTGATTTCGGCTATATTTCGGTGGGGGGTCATTTCAGTTCAATTCGGATATATTTGGGAAAGATTCGAAAAAATTTCGGAGATCGTAAAATTATAAAAAATTATCTAAATTATTTAAGACTACAACATCGTACAGTAACCTATTTAAAGTTGAAAATGATATATTAAGCAATAAAATAGGTACATTATATAGTCCGCAATCCCATGCATAACAAACCGAAAATCATAAAAGGACAATACAAGTAAACCATGAATCCAACTTCGTAAGTTATAAAATTCCAAAATTATTGGCGAAATTTAGGAAAATTTCAGCGAAATTCAAAAAAATTCAGCCATTCTCTCTTAAATAGGTGAAATTTCAGAGAAAGTTTTGGTGGACCTCCATTTCAGTGAAATTCGGAGAAATTTGAGAGCATGCCTGCTTATAGGCATGGATCAATATTTCGTCCAATTCCGATAGGTATCGGACGATACGTATCGGTATTGGAGGTGGACGATATGGTACATTAAATGTACCTTATCGCCCTTTTGTGAATGTATCGTCCGGTATTTTACTGTTCCGGTACGTATCGTCCGATACGAACCGGTTTTCTGGCATTTTGATCCATGCTTATAGGACAAGTATCTCATTAACAATGCTACTCAAAACAAGTGATTGTTGCGCTCATCACAATATCGCAATATATTGTAATAGCCCGAAAAATCACGCTAAACTATGACCTCGGGATCCGTGCCCGATCGGTCACAGGTTTGACCAATTAGGAGTTCGATAGTTAGCATTGAGTGTGATGAGCGATTGAGATGTGATGGGTTGAATGTCTATGTGGTGTGTGTTGTAAATGAGAAGTCGCATACACCTATCGCGGTGTATGTGCTCAACACACAAGAGAGGAAAGAGATAAAAGGGTTTAATAACCCTAAAATCTGTAATTGGTTGTTGAGAGAGGAGTAAAGAAGAGAGAGAGAGGAGTAAAGAGATTAAACAAGAGTTATTGGGTGATTGGAGGGGGGGATTCAAGCATTAAAGAGACCGATTCAACGCAAGGAATCCGTTCAAGCAAAGGCTGGAACCCTAGCCTTTCCAACCACTCGATTGAAATCAATTTGAGATTGATTGAAGGTAAGATTTTTGTAATTTAAATGCATAGATTAGAAGGGTGAATAGTGGCTAGAAATGTTGTGAAATGTAGAACAAAGGTTTGGAAAAATGAGAGGAAAAAGTGTGGAAAAAGATTGAGAAGAACAGCCAAAAGGGGGCTGAATCTGACAATTTCGATTAATCGAAATTGGGTTTCGATTAATCAAAATTGGCCAGGAAGCTGAAAAGTCAGTGGACCCGATTTCGATTAATCGAATTGGAGTTCGATTAATCGACTTGGGATTTCGATTAATCGATTTAGGTATCGATTAATCGACTGGGAACCTCCAGTGGACCCCAGGGGCTGGAGGAAATGACTTGGGAAAAATCGACTAATCGAAATGGGATTTCGATTAATCGATTTCAATTTTCGATTAATCGATTTGGGATCGATTTTAGGAACTCGATTACTCGAATTGAGAATCGACTTGGCTGAACAGTGAATTTCGATTAATCGAATTAGGATTCGATTAATCGAATGAGAATCTCGATTAATCGATTTTAGAATCGATTAATCGATATTGACTTTCGATTAATCGATTTTGGAAATCGATTAATCGAATCAGACTCGATTAATCGATTTTGGAGTTCGATTAATCGACTGAGATAAATAATGTTAACTTTTGAGTTTGACTTTAAGATTCTTGGAGGGTCTTGGACCTTCTTTATTGCATCCTTTGTGATGTGTTTCACCTGTTATGTGGTACCATAGGTGGTACGTGTGAACTTGAGCACAAGGAGCCACGTGGGACCTTGATGCTTTGAGCAAATAAGACTTGAGGTAGGGAACACCTTGAACATGTACTTTATTTTACAAGAGCATGTATGTAGTGATATAGAATTCAATTCAAACGTTTATTTGCTTAAGAATTGTGAAAAGTGTGTGTGCGTGTGACATCAATAAGAGTAATTATAATGAGCCATCCCCAGGGGATGAAGAAGTAAAGAGATGAGAGCATCAGGTGTGATGCAAGTGAATGGATACATCCCAGGGATGTATCCAAGATTGAATTATGTTTGATAGGGCCTAACTGATATAAGATAGCACACTTACACGGTGAATAACTATATGTAAGGCGCCGATATTTTTGTTATTTGAGGTTTGATAGGGTACCCCACCGACGTGGCGGGATATCCACGACTGACACAGCAGGATATTCGTGACCGACACGGCGGCGAAATCGTAGGCCAGTGCGGAGGCTTATCCGTACACAGTAAGCACACCCCAGGGGTGTTGATTGAGACATGTGAAACCCCGCCACCAATCCCCAGGGGAAAGGGGCTTGGGTACTATATTTGTATTCCCAGGGAATACGTTAAAAGTGTCTATATAGATGACGATGAAGGGTATCTCATCGGGGCTCGATGCTATATTGCTCGGGGATTACTTAAGTTGAAAGTTTAAGTTTTGCTTTAGGCCTTTTCAGCATCATTCATGAGTAAATGAAAACATAAGTAATCAACAGTAATGAAATGCTTTTTAACCTGCTTTTCATCAATAAGCGCATACACATCATGCATGGCATATCATGGAATATATGTGAGTTATAATTTATATGTTCAACCGTGTTTGTTCCCTATTGAGCTAGGATATAGCTCACCCTATAGACTATCGTCAGTCCACTACTAGCAAGCCGAGGCTTGGAGACGCCACCTTGGTGAGCCTGACCAAAGAGTTGGAGCCACCTCCTGAGGACTTCTTCTAGAGGACTCCGTTGTGCCACTTTGAGGGCTTTTTGAGAGAGTTTTGTATGGCTTGGTATGTCAAGCTTTGATTTTGTTTAAACCATGTATATAAGGAGTTGGGATTATTCTTTTGGGACGAACCATCCGTGATGATTGCTATCATCGATGGTTCGGATCGGTTCTCCATTCATGCAGAGGCATGAGGGTAGAACTGTCTTTTGGGGAGTTGCTTAGTATAGATTTAAATTCCGAAATTTCGTTTATTATTCTATTGCATGCTTGATATACCAGTGTTCCGTGCTTAGCAAAGGGGCACGGTCAAGATGATCGTGCTGATGGCACGGGTTTCAGGGTGCCGAAATCCGGGCTGTCACATATATACACTGATTCAATTGAACTCAGACCTAGAATCATAAACTCATAACAAATGGCATCTGATATTGGAATGGTCATGGTTAAATGCACAAAATGGGTGCATAAAGTGAGAAATGTTTTCTAAAAAGTAGTCTCCTACTTCTCGGAGTGTTTCTGCCTACGTGAAAAATAACACATCAGAACAAATGAAGTTTTATCCTAATTTCAGGTGAGAAATTCATTATATCCCCTTGTCAACCAAACACTAGTTTCACATGTTGTAACTTGCCACGAATAGTTGAAAACCATAGCGCCCGTGCCCTCAGTTGTAAGCCATGCATAAAAGTATGTAAAGTGCTGCTGGTATGATATTAATGAACTTCAAAAATAGTTAAGTGCAAAAATTCGTCCGAATAATACATCAGCTAGTTTATTAATGATAATAAAGTTGATTACCTCATAAGCAACCCTTTTGAACGTCACACAATTCATACACTCACTACTCTCTTGAATGAGCCCTAAGGCTTATAGCTGATCATGTCATAGCCCATAAAGGAGTCAATTATGCACAAGATAAGGAAAGATAATTAACACGCTTCCATGGGATGGGAGACGCTGACAGACGGGCGCAGTCTAGATTTGTGGTCTTCGCGGTTTATTGGAGTCTATGGCTTGAGCGCAACTCCAGAGTTTTTGAGAATATTAGCAGGTCCACGGGGTTTATAATCAAATTGGTCATGGACCTTGTTGATTTTTGGGAGGGGGGAGCTGCGGAGGGGAGAGGGCAAACTTCTTTGCTGTGGGATCCGGGCTAGGTGCTGGCCGGGGCTGAGTTTCTTTCTCTTTTATTTTTTATCTTTTCTTGTTGTTGGGGTTCCCCTGTTTGTTTTGATCATGTTGTGGTGTCTGTTGTATTGGGTTCTCAACGCCTTGCAGTGTTGCAATATAATGCTTTTTTACTGATAAAAAAACAAAAAAATTAACACGCTTCCCTGTTAAGCCCTATGCCCATGGAGTCCCTCCACACATAAAAAATGACAATTATCTTCCCATGGAAATACCAGGGAGTAATGTAGAGTTTCATAAACCCATAATAAAATTAAAATAAGCCTGATGCATGGATTTAGAGCTTCCTAGCCACTGGTTGTAAAGATAAGAAGCAATCCCATATGGACCCTTCATGGAATGTTAGACCGTGTGGCAGACCCGAGTCTATCAAACCATGCTTGAACTATGTGATTCCACATGAAACGCTATGCCATTGGAATCCATCCATGGAAAAGTGACAGGGATGCCGAATACGTGGACATCGGTTTTGGACCACATCGCTTATACCAGCGTCGGAAGAAACGAAGAGGAGGCCCAAGTGCTACAGCTTCAGGAGAAAAATGGAGGCAAGAGACGTCATCAGGCGACGAACATCTGTAGGATATTGACGGACGTCCGTGATCTCCAGTACGGACGTCCGTGAAGATGTTCCGCCCCGGGACGAAACTTCTAATTTTGCAAAAGCTTACTTGTTTTTAGTCTTTTAATTGTTTTAGGACTCTTTTTTTCGTGTTATTATTTGATAGACTATATAAGGAGGCTTGTAAATACAATTATTTAGTTTTTATGAATATTGATTGAGCTTTTGCTTGAATAGAGAGTCTTCTTTCCCGTGATGGGTTTGGTGTGAGGCCAAGGGAGTGATTCCCAAAGTTATCTTTTCTATTCCCTATCTTTATTTTCCCCTATTATCTTTTATCTAATTCATCCATCTTTTCTGAAGCCCTAAATCAACTTAAAAAAACCCTAGCTTTAATCTGAGCCATCAAATCTATCTGAATTCACAACCCTAGTGAGAACTAGTAAATCTACATCGGATCGACAACGAACGCCCGAGCCTGGAAAAGCTAGAGTACTATCTGTAGGTCCGATCCCGCCTTAATGCTAACGGGACTTGCGCATCGGATTGGACCCTAGCCGGATCTCGCGTGATATACCTATTTGAATTCTCAGAACCCGAGGTATCATGATAGTTTTGAGATTAAGATTGAATTACTTTATTTCATTTCGGCAAAATTGCATTAAATCATTAATCACACATTTTAGGGTTACCGTCCCGCGTCAGTTTTGGTATCAGAGAGACATGTTTCTAGGTTGTCATATTTATTTTTGTTACATTATTTTCGTGAGTCCATATTGCATTCCATACTAGAACCCTAATAGACATCTGTCACCATGGCTTTGAATGAGATTCTCGATACTCTTAGAGCTATGCGAGAAGAGTTGGGTGCAATTAGCGTGCGACTGAATACCATAGAGCAAGCCCAGACAACTGTAGGGACTTCTAACGGTAACTTGCATGATCGAATCAACCAGTTAGATGGGTTTGATGAGCACCATGATCAGCGCTAAGAGCGTGAAGGTCCATGCTTTGAACGTAATGGTCACCAAGATGATCGGAATCGGAACTGTAGAGATCATCGTAGAGATGACTACGACACCGAAGTTCAACTCCTCAAGAATGTCCGAGTTGACATTCCAACCTTCGATGGAAGAATGAACCCTGCAGTCTTCCTCGATTGGCTTTCCGACATGGACCAATATTTTGATTGGTATGGCATGAATGACGACCGTTGTGTCAGGCTCGCAAAAATGAAATTAATCGGGCATGCTCGACTTGTTTGGGTCAATGTTGAGCACATAAGGGTGAATGTGGGTTGCCCTCCCATTACCCGTTGAGACAATATGAAGGAAAAACTTACTGAGAAGAATGTTCCTTTATCATACCACCAACGCCTCCTCGACTAGTGGCGAAACTTACGCCAAGGTGGCATGCCCGTGACCGAGTACATTGGCAAATTTGAAGAGTTCATGATGGGGCCAAGGTATCGGAAGACCCTGAAATCACTCTCTAGATTCCGTACTGGATTGCGACTTGCGTTGCAATAAGAGTTGATTTCTGACCTTGTGGAAACTCTTGAAAGATGTTATGCCGTTGTGCAAGATCTCAAACGGTATTTGAAACATCAGTGGTGAAGCGAATTGAGCCACAACACAGTGGTTATCGCTTCGGTGAGGGACGATTTAATGTTGGAAACCCTCCTCCCAAACTTACACAACCTGCCCTTACCAAAGCAAGGTTTGAAAAGGGAAAAGGTGTAGTCAAAGAATCCTCAAGGGGCAACTCTCACGTTCAATGCTATAAATGTCATAAGATGGGACACTTTACTGTCCAATGCCCTACAAAAGAACCCCAAAGGAATCTCTTCATTGAGGAAGAGGAGGATGAAGGTGATATAGTGGTTGAAGAGGAAATGTTTGAGCCGGGCAGCACACCTAGTGATGAGGAGGGTGATGCTAGTGGCCATGCTTTAGTTGTGAGGTGTGCCCTTGCACAACTTCAACGGGATGAGAGGGATGACTGGCGAAAGGAGAACATCTTCCACACCTTTGTCAGATTGGGTGAAAAGAGTTGTAATGTCATCGTGGATAGTGGTAGTTGCACCAATGTAGTGTCAACTCACACCATACGCCGCTTGGGGCTTACACCCGAAGCCCATCCGAGACCCGATAAAGTTGCATGGGTAGACTCTTTATCCATTCCCGTGTCGAAAAGGTGTCGTGTACCGATTCAATTGGGTTCTTATTCGGACACCTTATAGTGTGATGTTGTGCCGATGGATGTGGGCCATATCATTTTGGGAAGGTCGTGGCTCTACAACATAGACGTGACTCTCTTTGGTTGATCAAACATATGCACGTTCATGCATAAGGGCAAAAAGATCACTCTACACCCTTTGCCTCCCAAAACACCATTGACCAACAAACTTGAGAATAAGGGTGAGACATCTAAATCCATCAATATTTTGAGCCCTTCGAAATTTGAAAAGGCTTTTTTGGATGAGAATGTGGTCTATGTTGTCATCACTATTGAGAAAGCTCTCGAGTCTATAGGCGAACACCCCAAGGAGGTTGAGCTGATTTTAAAAGAATTTGCAGATGTCTTCCCTGAAGACTTACCAAACAAACTCCCTTCTATGACATTCAACATGCCATAGACTTAGTTCGCGGATCCACCTTACTGAACCTGCCCCAGTACAGGTTGAATCCGGCTGAGCATGCCGAGTTAACACGGCAAATTAATGATCTTCTTCAAAAGGGGCTCATTCAAGAGAGCATGAGCCATTGCGTCGTACCCGCGCTACTCACACCTTAGAAGGATGGAAGTTGGCGAATGTGTGTGGATAGCCAGGTGATTAACAAGATTACGGTCAAGTATCAGTTTCCCATACCGAAGTTCAATGACATGCTAGATATGATGGTTAGTGCCACTATCTTTTCAAAGATAGACCTCAAAAGTGGCTACCATCAAGTCTGGATCCGCCCCGGAGATGAGTGGAAAACCGCCTTTAAGACCAAGGATGGTCTTTATGAGTGGACGGTCATGCCATTTGGGCTTTGTAACACCCCGACTACTTTCATGAGACTCATGACCCAAGTGTTGAGGCCATTTCTAGGCAAGTTCCTTGTTGTGTATTTCGATGACATCTTGATTTATAGTCATACAAGGGTCAGCACTTGAACCACCTTAGGCTGGTTTGTGAGACCCTAAAGGGTGAGAAGTTGTTTCCAAACCTCAAGATGTGCACCTTCATGCAATGTTCCGTTATCTTCTTGGGATTCATTATCTCGGCCGATGGAATGATCGCAAAGCCCGAAAAGGTTAAAGCCATTGTGGAGTGGCCCGAACCTAAGAACATACACGATGTTCGCAGCTTCCATGGCTTGGCTGCTTTTTATCGTCGCTTCATCAAAAGCTTTAGCACCATCATGATCCCAATCACTGATTGCATGAAAAGGGGACTTTCAATGGGGCAAAGCGACGACGAAAGTCTTTGTCGAGATCAAACAACAGATGAGTAGTGCACCCGTCATGCGCTTGCCGGACTCTTCCAAAGTCTTCGAAGTCGCATGCGACGCATCGGGTGTGGGCATAGGAGTGCTTAGCCAAAAGGGTCACCCAGTGACCTATTTTAGTGAAAAGCTTAATGAGACAAAGCAAAAATACTTCACCTATGACAAGGAGTTCTATGCGGTCGTTCGTTCCTTATGGTATTAGAAACATTACCTTAGGCCGCAAGAATTTGTGTTGTTGTCCGACTATGAAGCCTTAAGCTTCTTAGCATCTTAGAAGAAGCTAAATCCGAGGCACGTGAAATGGGTTGAATACCTCCAAGGGTTCACCTTCGTGTTAAAGCATATGGCCGGTGTTGAAAACAGGGCTGCTAATGCGCTTAGTCGTCGAGTGGTGACTTTGCACTCTATAAGCACCGAGGTCGTCGGGTTCGAACGATTAAAGGAAGGGTATCCCAAGTGCCCAGATTTTGGGGTAAAGTACACTGCTCTCCTTAGTGGCCCGACCAGCACACTCTGTGTACACCATCCAGGATGAGTACTTGTTCAAAGGCACTCGCCTTTGCATCCCTCGCACTTCATTGCTTGACTTCATCATTTGGGAGTTACATGTCGGAGGGTTAGCCGGACATTTTTGGCCGTAATAAGACTGTTGCACTCGTAGAGGGTTAGCCGGCTTGTACACCCCATTACCCGTGCCACACACACCGTGGCAAGACCTCTCAATGGATTTCGTGCTTGGACTTCCCAAAACTCCAAGGAAGCACGATTCCATCTTTGTCGTAGTGGACCGATTTTCCAAAATGGCCCACTTCATACGTTGTTCTAAGACCTCCGATGCTTCCCACATTGCTAAATTATTTTTCGCAGAGGTCCTACGTCTTCAAGGGTTGCCCAAAACCATCGTGTCTGATAGAGATGTCAAGTTCACTAGATATTTTTGGAAGACACTTTGGCACATGATGGGCAATGCTTCAATTTTCGACGGCCTATCACGCTCAAACGGATGGCCGAACTGAGAGTACCAATAGGAGTTTAGGGAATCTCCTTTATAGTCTTATCGGTGATAATGCTAGGACCTAGGATACCATTTTGTCCATAGCTGAGTTTGCCTATAATAATTATGTCAATAGGTCCATAGGCATGAGTCCCTTTGAGGTTGTACATGGTCATAGACGTAGGACACCTTTAGATTTAAATCCCCATGTCAGCATCACATAGAGTATCTGAGTCTGCCGATGCATTTGCACAACACATTCATAGCTTGCATGGCGAAATTATACAAAAGATTAATTCAAACATCAATATAAATTATCTATTGATACTCACAGGCGTTTTAAGGAATATTAGGTGAGTGATCAAGTGATGGTCCGAATTAGGCCTGAGCGGTTCCATCAGGATCTGTAAAAAAACTCCAATCTCGAGGCGCTGGACCTTTTAGAATTTTGACTAGGAGTGGTCCTAATGCATGCATGCTTGAGCTTCCTCCAGGTACGGGGGTTAGTTCAACATTCAATGTCAAGGACCTGGTTCCTTACCTGGGTTCAACCCCACCTCCTGCAAATCCTTTCCAGCCCTCCCATAGTCTCAACCTCACCCAAACCTTGAACCCAATACCTCTCCCTTCTCCAAGCAAAAAGCAACAAGCAACAAGATGTGATTGAGGATATCTTAAATGATCATGTTGTATCCACACGCGACGGAGGATTTCAGAAGTACTTAGTGAAATGGGTTGGTAAACCGGAGTCTAAGAACACATGGATCCATGAGAATGAAGTTCGCCGCTTGAAACCCGACCTGATCGATATCTACGACAAGCATGTTTCATTGGTGATGAAACCTATTTAGTCCGGGGGAATTGACGAGGACGCTGAATACGTGGACATCGGTTTTGGACTACACCGCTTCTACCGGCGTCGGAAGAAATGAAGAGGAAGCTCGAGTGCTACAGCTTCAGGAGAAAAACGGAGGCAAGAGATGTCATCAGGCGACGGGCGTCCGTAGGATATTGACGAACACCGAGAAATAAGGAACCCCACTGCTTTGAGGGACGGATGTCCGTGGACCATCACGAACGTCCATGGTGTTGGTGACGGACGTCCGTAACCTCCAGTACGGACGACCGTGGAGACGTTCCGCCCCGCGACGAAACTTCTAATTTTGCGAAAACTTATTTTTAGTCTTTTAATTGTTTTAGGACTCTTTATTTCGTGTTATTATTTGGCTGCCTATATAAGGAGGTTTGTAAACACAATTATTTAATTTTTATGAATATTGATTGAGCTTTTGCTTGAATGGAGAGTGAGTCTTCCCCGTGCTGGGTTTGGTGTGAGGCCAAGGGAGTGATTACCAAAGTTATCTTTTTATCTTTTCTATTCCCTATCTTTATATTCCCATATTATCTTTTATTTAATCCGTCCATCTTTTCTGAAGCCTTAAATCAACTTTAAAAAACCCTAGCTTTAATATGAGCCATCAAATCAATATGAATTCACAACCCTAGTGAGAACCAGTAAATCTACATCGGATCAACGATGAACGCCCAAGCCTGGAAAAGCTAGAGTTCTATCTCTACGCCCAATCCTACCTCGAAGCTAACAGGACTTACGCATCGAATTGGACCCTAGCCGGATCTCGCGTGATATACCTATTTGAATTCTTAGAACCCAAGGTATCGTGATAATTTTGAGATTAAGATTGAATTACTTTATTTAATTTCGACAAAATTGCATTAAATCATTAATCACGCATTTTAGGGTTACCATCCCGCGTCAAAAAGAATGGCAGTAGGTCCTGTTGAAATATTAAGTAAATCATTTTGGGCCACTACATGTGCGTGGACCAGGGCCTCACTCTTTTTGGGTCTTTGACCTCATCTTTGACTCAGCAAACAAGAGTTTAGTTATTGTAGTTTTGAATTTTACAATGTTTTTATGGTTTGGGTTTATGCGATTTCATAGGAAAATGAAAAGGTGTCTAGGGATGAGAAAGGTTTCTTTAGGGAAGTGAAAAGTCTCCTTGAAATGTGAAATTCGTTCTTGTACTTAGCTATATATTTTGAACACTTATATCTCATCAAATATGAAGTTTTTTACTGAAATTTGAAGCCTTGCATATATTATTACATTTTAATCTCCGTTTTTGTGGGTTTTATGCTCAAGAGAAGAAAATAGAGAACAATTTTCTTCTCTTGAAAGGTTGCATCTATTTTTCACCCAAATATGGTTTATTCTCAACAAAATAGTATCAGACCCTTGTTTATGTCCATGGCTTCCAACAACAATTTGTTGCAACCTTAACTCCTTCGATTCAATGGGAAAGATTACAACTATTGGAGCATCCAACGAAAGTATTATATGGTCCCAAGATCTATGGGATATTGTTGAATCCGGTTATGTTGAACTGCAAGATCAAACGACACTCTCTATATAACAACTGAATGAGTTGAAGGAGAATCATAAGGACTAGAAAACATTATTGTTTATGTATCAAGCGGTGGATGAAGTCATCTTTGCGCGGATGTCATCAGTGACAACGGCAAAGCAAACATGGGACACTCTTTATACATCCTATAAATGTGAAGATAAAGTTGAAATGCTACGTCTTCAGACTCTTCGAAGTGATAAGGATGAAAGATTCCGAGACGGTTGAAGATTAGTTCAATCATGTATTTGCTCTTGTTAATCAATAAAGAGTGAATGGCGAAAAACTTGAAGATCAAAGGATTGTAGAGAAAATCCTTAGAAGCTTGACTCGCATATTCAAGTATATTGTGGTTGCAATTGAAAAATCTAAAGATTTGTCTACGTTAGTTATTGAGAATTTATTGGGATCTCTTCACTCCCAATGAACTTCGCATAAAGCAATTTTATTCTTCTCCTCTAAAGCAAGCTTCCCAAACTCAAGTTTCCTCAAAGGAAAGATTTAGAGAGATGGAAGAGGAAGATATTCTAATCGTGTGCGAGGAAGGCATAATGGAGGAAGAAATCAAGCAAATGAAACAGATGAGTATGAGTCATCTACTTCATCAAGAGGTAGAGGTAGAGGAAGAGGAAGAGGTTGCTCTTCTCTTTCTAATTTCACTGTTACCATTGTCAAAAATATGGGAACACCATTAAGTATTGAAAAAAAATTGGCGGAAGAAAACAAAAAGGAATCAATTTTATGCCCGAAAATGAGGAAAGGAAGATGATACTCTCTTTCTTGCTTGTAATGTTCAAGAAGTTTCACTCATTGAGGACTGATATCTTGATAGTGGTTGCAGTAACCACATGATGAGAAGCAAAGGCGCATTTGTTACTTTGGATAAATCTATTCAAAGTTAAATACTAGCCGACAATGATAAGACTTTCCGGTAAGGAAAGTGGTGATATTCTTGTCAAGACGAATAAGGGTGTCAAATGTATTCCTAATGTTGTCAATGTTCCGGCCCTCAAACATAATCATCAAGTGTTGGACAGCTTCCATTGAAGGGTCATAATGTTCATTTCAAGGAAGCGGCATGTGAAATCTAGGACGAGAACAATGTTCTTCTCGCAAACGTGAAGATGAAATCTAACAAGATGTTTTCCATATAGTTTCAAAGTGGAGCACTTCCATGTTTGAGTACCATCATCAAAGGTAATTCATGATTATGACATCTCCGCTCTGGCCACTTGAGTTTTAACCCCTTGTCTCTCATGTGCAAGATGCATATGGTATGAGGCATTCCTAACATCAATCATCAAGATCAAGTTTGTGAAGCTTGTGCACTTGGAAAGCATCAAAGGAATTCTTTTCCGATTGGGAAAGCTTGGAGGGCATCAAACCCTCTTGAGCTTGTTCATTCGGATTTACGCAGGCCTATGCATGCTCTTCAATTGGAGGTAAACGATACTTTTTCATCTTCGTCGATGATTATAGTAGAAAGACATAGGTTTATTTTTTAAAAGAAAAATCAGAGGTATTTGCATACTTCAACTCTTTTAAGGTCTTAGTTGAAAAGCAAAGTGGTTTCATGTTGAAGACTTTACGTTCCGATCAAGGTGATGAATATGTCTCTCATGAATTTGAAAATTTTCTCAAAGAAAATGGCATTCGACATCAATTTACTACGCGCTACTCACCTCAACAAAGCGAGGTGGCTGAAAGGAAGAATCAGACAATCATGGAATTGGCTAGAAGCAAGTTCAAAGCCAAAGGGATGCCCAATACATTTTGAGTAGAAGTCGTTGCATGTGCCTTCTATCTTTTGAATCGTGTCTCATCCAAAAGCGTCCAAGGCATGACTCCTCAAGAAGCTTGGAGTGGATATAAACCATGCGTTTCTCATATGAGAGTATTTGGTAATATTGCCTACTCTCATGTGCCGGATGAGAGAACAAGCAAGCTAGATGCTAAATCTGAAAAATGTATCCTTGTTGGATATAGCGAAAATTTAAAGGCATACAAGTTGTTTAGTCCCATCACTAAGAAAATTATCATAAGTAGAGATGTAATATTCAATGAAGAAGAAGCTTGAGATTGGAACGGAAATGAGACGAAGCAACAATCCACATTGCTAGATATGGAATCGGAAAAAGAAAATTAAGTCACAAGCCCTCAATTCTCACCATCTATAGGGAATGAAGAACATATCAATGATAATGAAGAATCGCCTCAACCACCATTAAGGAGATCTAGCCAGCCACATCAACCTTCCAAAAGGGACCCATCAAGTGATTTTGCCTTATTTGCGTATGCAGATCCAATCTCTTTTGAAGAAGCATGTCATGAGGAAAAATGAAAGCATGCATGGATCAAGAAATTGATTCCATTGAAAAAAATGATACGTGGGAGCTAACGGAGTTCCAAATGGGTAAATTGAAAAATACAAAGCTCGTTTAGTGGTCAAAGGCGTAAGCAACAAATATGGCATTGATTATAATGAAGTTTTTGCTCCCATTGCTCATCTTGAGACTATTCAAATGGTCTTAGCATTAACCGCTCAAAGAAATTGGAAAGTGCATCAAATGAGCGTCAAATGAACCTACTTGAATGACTCTTGAAGAAGAGGTCTATGTTGATCAACCACACGATTATGTGAATAAAGGTGAAAAACATAAGGTGTGTCGATTAAAGAAAGCACTTTATAGGTTGAAGCAAGCTCCAAGAGCTTGGTGTAGTCACATAGACGGATATTTTTTGAAAAGTGGTTTCAAAAGATGTCCTTTTGAGCGTACAATCCACATCAAAGTAAATGCGCAACGTGAGTTTTTAGTAGTATGCTCATATGTTGATGATTTAATTTTCACTAGCAATAGTCCAAGTCTATGTTCAAGTGCCCGATCGGGGTTATCAACCGGCTTAAACAAATTCAGAGAAACTTTCTTTGGGAGGGTTCTGGCATAGACAAACGATATCATCTCGTGAACTAGGAAACCTGTCAGTTACCCATGAGTTGTTGTGGCTTTGGCATCCGTAGGCTAAGGGAAACGAATATTTCTTTGCTAGGGAAATGGTTTTGGAAAGCTGGTTCGGAAAGCGATAGGGAGTCTCTGGTGAAAGGTACTGGTGGAAAAGTATGGGCAGTCCGTAGGCAACTGGGGCATCAACATAATGGTTCACAGAGGCACATCGAATTGGTGGAAAAACATTTGCGGGACGTGGCCTCTTTTTGCCAGATGGGTCTGATTCAGCTGGGGGTGTGGAACCCGGATTCGATTCTAGGAGGATGCTTGGGTGGAGGGTTTTCAGCCCAAAGCGGTATTCTCGGATATTTTTGCCATGTCCACTAATCAGTTGGGCCTGATTACGGAGTTCCTTTTGGGCCCCAATGGGGGAAGGTTGTGGGATGTCTGCACCCACGAATTCCTGAGAATCGACGAGATGGCCTCATTCACTAGACTTCTGTCCACGATCTATGGACAGCTCCTAAATCATCAAGGTCAAGACCAGCGGACATGGGATACCAGTAAAGATGGAAGATTCAGCGTCAAGTCATATTACCAGATTCTTACATGTCGCTCGCTCATCAGATTCCAAGGAACAAGGTTGTGGAAGACAGCAATTCCTCCAAAAGTTAGATTCTTCGCTTGGACTATGTTCAAAGGAAAAGTTCTAACTATCGATCAGCTTACTCGATGGGGGAGGACATTTCCAATCAATGTGTAATGTGCCTACAAGAAGAGTCTGCTGCTCACTTATTCCTACATTGTCGGGTGGCTCATCAGATCTGGAGTACTATTCTTACGTCGTTCGGAATGTATTGGGTCACCCCTTCAACCCCCTATCAACAGTTCCTAGCTTGGTCGTCTACCTTCCTTGAGGACACTATCATAGATTATTGGAAGGTGGCTTTCTTCGTTGTTAATTGGAGCATTTGGCTCGAGAGAAATGGCCAGATTTTCAACAATAAATGCTGGCCGATGGGGATGATTATCAAGTCGGTCAGGGACTTCATGTGGCTTTGGGTCGCTAGAAGTATTGATGCGGGGCTTAGACCGTCTTCCTCGGGACCCGGTAGGAGTGGGGCTAGTTATTTGTCGCTGTTTTAGAGTTTTTTACTTTTGCTTTTTCCTTTTGCATTACTTATTTTTGGTCGAGTCTTTGTATTTTTCCTTTCAGTGTCTTGCTGGCTTTCAATATATTGCTTATTACCGATCAAAAAAAAAGAAGTCCAAGTCTATGTCAAAAATTTAGAAGTGCTATGATGCATGAGTTTTTAATGATCGATATGGGACTTCATTTTTCTTTACATTGAAGTTGAACAAAATGAAGATGGAATTTTCATTTCTCAAAAAGAGGTATGCGAATGATTTGTTGAAAGTTTTATAATAGAATGTGCTAAACCCGTTAGCAGTGTTACCTGGACACGCAGCCCAGGGGCCAAGTCTCAAGGTGCCAATAGATGTTTGGCACGCCAATTTCTAAAATTTCAATACAGCGGCACGACCTAAAGAAAAATGTAATAAATAAGTAGAACATATATAAAGAAAATTTTAAGGGAAATCTTTGAGAACCAATTTATATATATAATGAAATGATTCATAGCATATGTCATGAACCTAAATAAAAGTATATTATAGTATAAAATTGCTTTCGATGGCCCAAACCTTTTTTTTTAGTGGTTACTTGTGACTGTTGGCTTGAAATCTCGTGGCCACGACCCAGAGTTCGTGGCCACAAGTTCACCAGCTGAATTTCTTGGGTTCATGTTCGTGGCCACGAACTTGAGCTCGTGCCCACAACTTCATGGGGCTTCCAACTTGCGAATTGATCTATTCTGGGGTCCATTGATGGGTATTTTCGTCACATGCGTTTTAGGCTTTTATACTTGTATAACATTAACCCACTTAGGGTTATGATGTGAGTGAGTTCTCTAGAGAGGGAAAATTGGTGAATACTTTTGGAAGACAAAGGTATTGAAGAATAGCTTGGGGATTGAAGCATCCGATTGAAGTTGTTCTTGTGTGGGAATCGTCATTATATTTCAGCGGATCTCTTCTCTGTGTCGAATGATTAAGTCCTTGTTTGTTCAGCGTGTTGGCTGTTGAAGATCGTATGAGATCTTATTTGAGAGTGCACTAGAGAAGAGAGTGTGCGTTGTAAACGTTCCGAAATATAGTGTATATACTCCGCGGTCATAGCCTAGATTTGGTGAACCACGTAAATTCTTGGGTTGTGTGTAATTGCTCTTGCTTTCTCTTATTTTACCATATTCATCGCGATAGAGTTCGATGTCTCGAATTTCTAACAGTTACTAAACTTTATACTTTTGTTTAAACAAAGTTCATTTTGTAGTTATCAAAATGATGAACATGTTAATAGTAATATGTGGTTTTTCATATATGTATAGAAGTTTCGTGTCGTTTGAGGAGTGTCCAAGTGTCGGCACGTGTGCCAAGTGCCACCAAGTGTTGGCATGACAAAAAACCCAGAGAATGCCTCACCGACTTGATGAGAAGGACAACGCGGCTGAAATTGATAACCTAATCCGGGTTGGACGCCAACTAGGTATGACTTTCAAAGGCCCCGAGGAGGCACTACGGGATGTTTTCCGATCTATTGTGGTGGCTCGCAGTGATAATAGGAAAAAACAGCGGACGGGTGCTCGAGAATTGGCACGATTGGAATGGGGTATGACGGACGGTAGGGGGATGGGGGTTGACTGAACCCTAGCTGCTTTCTTGGGTGGGTGATCATTGCTTTCTCTTATGAAGATGCTATCATGGAATGTGTGGGGTATTTGCGATGGAGCTAAGCATGTTGGGGTCAAGAGACTTATTCGTTCGATTCATCCGGCGGTTATCACACTACAAGAGACAAAATGGGGTTCGTGTGATGAACGCAAAGTCGCTTCGATACTATCAGGGAAGAACTGGGAGTGGACTGGAGTCAATTCGGTTGGAGCTTCGAGAGTCATACTGGTGGCTTGGAGACCGTCCTTGTTCGAGAAGACTGACGAAGAGGTGGGGATTTTCTCTGCTTCGGTGGTCCTCCAGAACAAAGATAACTGGAAACAATGGACTTTCGCTGGCATTTATGGGCCGACGGACAACTCATCCCGCGGGGATTTCTGGGATGAATTGGATGTGATTATTGCCAGGTGGGAGTACCCGATTTGCCTGGGAGGAGACTTCAATGCAATCAGATGGGGGTATGAAAAACAAGGGGGACCGCCAGATGTGGCGGTGATGGTGATGTTCAATACTTGGATTTCTGACTAGGCGATGGAGGACGTCCCACTTACCGGCTCTCGGTTCACCTGGTCTAACCTTCAAGATCAGCCCTCTCTCAGCAGATTGGATCGATTTTTATGCCACGCTGAATGGATGGAGATGTTCCCGGCTGCCAGGCTGGAATGCTTAGCAAGGGCTACCTCCGACCATCGGCCGGTGCTGCTGACTTGTGACGCGAGAGGGAAAGGATCGAGTCCGTTTCAGTTCGAGAACATGTGGTTGTTGGATGACCGTTTCTGCCGCGGAGTGGTGGAGAGAATTTAATCCTAGCGGAACGGCTGCCTATAGGTTCATATCGAAATTAAACTGGACCAAAAAAAGAGCCATTGAGTGGAATAGAGAGATGTTCGGAGATCTGCAAACCAATAAAGATGCCATGCTCTTGCGGTTGAGGGAGCTCGACGATTTGGAGGAAACCAGGGAACTTTCAGTCAATGAACGTGAAGAACGTGCTCAGAATAAACAGAACTTCAATTCTATTGCTAGAGCTGAAGAGGTTGCTTGGAACCAAAAGGCGAAGGTTCGGTGGTTGAAAGAGGGTGACCTAAATACAAAATACTTTCACGCCATTGCCAACGCGAGAAATAAAAGGAACTACTTGGGCTCGGTGACTGTGGAGGGGGTGACGTCGGTTGGTTTTGACCAAATACGCGATCAGGTTGTGTTTTTACTCGAAACTGTATGAGGATGAAGGCATGCTGCGGCCAGAGCTGGATGGGGTGCCGTTAAATTCGATTGCGGCTGAAGATGGGGTTGAGATTGAAAGGCAGTTCCAAGTGGAGGAGGTATGGACTGCCATTAAGAAAGGGGGGAGGAACAAGTCTCCGGGACCAGATGGTTTTACATTCGAATTCTTCTGGGTGTTCTGGCCGGTACTCAAAGACGAGCTAATGGAAGTTTTCCATGAATTCCACAATAATGCTTTTATTGGGCGCAACCTCAATTCCACGTTCATCACTCTCATTCCTAAGAAAGACGGGGCCCAGGATCTCATTGATTTTCGTCTGATTTGCCTCATTAACAGCCTATATAAGATCCTAGCTAAGGTGCTTTCTAATAGGTTAAGCCCCTTAATGGGGAAACTAATCTCCGACTCATAGGGGGCTTTTGTGAAGGGGAAACAACTGGTGGACCAGGTTGCAGTGGCCCACGAGATTATCCATTCTGCTCACTCCGCCCGAATACCGACAGCTCTTTGGAAGGTTGATATGGAAAAGGCGTATGACCGTATTTCTTGGTGTGGTCTCGATTACATGCTAAGCAGGTTCGGTTTCGTAGTTAAATGGAGGAACTGGATGCGGGGGTGCTACTCAACTCCTTGGTTCTTCGTGCTAATTAATGGCTCTCCGGCGGGCTATTTCAAAAGCTCGTGTGGCATCCGTCAGGGAGACCCTCTCTCCCCCTTCCTCTACAATCTGATGGGGGAAGCCCTTACGGGGCTTATTTCTCGTGCAAGATACCTGAACCTCATCTTGGGGATCAGAGTGGGAGCTCATGATTGAACCATCGCGATTCTCCAGTACGCTGATGACACTATCCTTTTTGGTAAGGCTAATGTGGAGGAGTTCAAGAACCTGGCGGATGTGCTTACCGTGTTTGAGGCAATTTTGGGGCAGCGCATTAACTTCCACAAATCCAAATTGATGGGCATCGGGACTGATAATGCAATAGTACAGGAATTTGCGCGCACAATCAATTGCGGCAACCAAGACCTGCCTATCAAGTATCTTGGGCTGCCTTTGGGATTGCGGAAACCGACGGCCAGCTCTTGGGAGCCGGTAATACAACGCTTTCAGCAGAGGTTATCTACTTGGAGAGGCAAATTCCTCAGCAGCGGTGGCAGGCTAATTCTGCTCAAGGTTGTTCTTTCTAGCCTTCCAATCTTCTACATGTCGATGTTCAAGTGCCCTGCTGCCATCTTACTTCGGATCGAACAAATCCAACGGAATTTCCTATGGGAAGGGGCAGGCTTGGAGAGAAAGTACCATCTTGTTAATTGGGACATTTGTCAACTACCGATGAGTGGTGGACTGGGAATCTGCAGTATGAAGTCGACCAACATAGCCTTGCTTGGCAAGTGGTTCTGGCGTGCAGGAAACGAGGATGAAGCGGACAGTTTATGGCTGAAGGTGTTGGTGGAGAAATATGGTCCGTCTGATTACAACTAGGGCATCAATTCTTCAGTTACTAGAGGTACCTCTACCTGGTGGAAAAACATCTGCGGTACTTGGATGCATTTCTCTAAGGGAATTCGGTTCAGCTGGGGTTGTGGCACCCGAATACAGTTCTAGGAGGATAATTGGGCAGAGGAGGGGAAGCTTAGTCAGATATTCCAACGTGTTTACTCCATAACTCGGAACCCCAATAGGACGGATTATTGATTTTCTCTCGGAGTCCAATGGAGCTAGAGTGTGGGAAGTGGGCACCCGGCGAAATCTGCGCACTGATGAAGAAGAAGATTTTGCAAGACTCCTTCAGATGTTGTACGAAATGAACCTGAATTCGCATAACCAAGATCGGCAGAGATGGGCCCCGAGTAAAGATGGTATGTTCAGTGTCAAATCGTACTACCGGCTGTTGGCGCGCCGGCCGCTTATCAAATTCCAAGGGGCTATACTGTGGAAGACTAAAATCCCATTAAAGATCAAGTTCTTCGCCTGGTCTTCGTTCAAAGAGAGAGTACTCACAATGGATTTGCTCATTTCTAGGGGAAAGAATATCACGAACCGCTGCGTCATGTGTAATAGGGAGGAGGAATCGGTCGCGCATTTATTCATCCATTGCGCGGTAGCCTTTGAGATCTGGGGTATAGTATTAAATCTTTTCCAGATGAAGTGGGCCATGACCGCTAAGCCATATGATCTTTACCTCTGCCGGATCAATGTTGACATGGGCAACCTGATTAGGAATAATTGGAGAGTGTCCTTCGTTGTAATATGGAGTATTTGGAAAGAGAGGAACTTGCGGATTTTTGAGCAAAAGAATAAACCTGTGGGGTTTATTGTGAAGGAGGCCATGGATCTAACTACTCTATGGCTATCAGCAGGAGCTGAGATGACTTCGGAACCTTGGGATCTGAGAAAACTACATTGTGGTGCTCTTGCGGATACGAAGTATCCCTTGCATGGGCGGGGTGCTTCGGTTTTCTCTCTTTTTTCTCGTTTCTTGTATGTTGTTTTCGCTTTTCGGTCGTGTTGTCCTGTATTGGTCCTCCAGCACCTTGCTGGCTTTCAATATAATTTTCATTACCGATCAAAAAAAAAAAAAAAAGTAGCAAGGTAAAACTGCCCGTTAGCACTCCAATGGAAGCATGATTAAATATAAGCAAACATGGTGTTGAAGGAAAGGTTGATGAGACTCTTTATAGAAGTATAGTTAGTAGTCTCATATATTGGACGGTTACAAGACCAGATCTCATGTTTGCTATTAGTATGATTAGCTGATTCATGGAATCACCCAAAAGAAGTCATTGGGAAGCATGTAAAGGAATTTTGATATATGTAAGTGGTACTGTTGGTCATGGTATACACTTTGGAAGAGTTCAAGATTCAAGCTTAGTTGGCTATTGTGATAGTAACTGGGGTGGATGTATAGGATGATAACAAAAGTACTTTCGGTTATGCTTTCAATATTGGTTCGGGTGTAGTTTCATGGGCATCAAAGTAACAAACCATTGTAGCTCTTTCTCCGGGTGAGGCGGAGTATATTTCATTAGCATCAGCAAGTTGTCAAACACTATGGTTGAAATGAATTTTAGAAGAATTAAAGGATCCTCAAGGTGAAGCCACAAAATTATTTTGCGACAACAGTTCTGCTATTGCACTTTCAAAGAACCTGGTTTTCCACAATCGAAGCAAGCACATTCGGAGCAAATATCACTTCATTTGTGATCTAGTCAAGGATGGCGAAATCGACTTCAAGTATTGCAAGACGGAAGATCAAATGGCAGATATCTTTACCAAAGCATTGAAGCACGCAACATTCATCAAAATGAAGGAGAAGCTTGGCATAGTTAAAGTCTAGCTTAAGGGGGGCTGTTGAAATATTAAGCTAGACCATTTTGGGCTACTACATGTGCATGGACTGTGGGCCTCACTCTTTTTTGGTCTTTGATTTCATCTTAGAAGTTTGACTCAGTAGTTAAGAGTTTTAGCTATTGTCGCTTTGAACTTTGCAATGCTTTTATGTTTTGGGTTTATGTGATTTCATAGGAGAATGAAAAGGTGTCTTAGGGAAGAGAAAGGTCACATAGGAATATGAAAAGTTTTCTTTAAGAAGTGAAAAGTTTCCTTGAAATGTGAAATTCGTTCTTGTACTTAGCTATATATTTTGAACTCTTGTAGCTCATCAAATATGAAGGCTTTTTAGTGAAATTTGAAGCCTTCCATATATTATTACATATTGGTTTTCGTTTTTGAGGATTTTTATGCTCAAGAGAACAACTTTCTTCTCTTCAAAAGTTGCATTAACTTTTCATCCGAATTAGGTTTATGCTCAACAGGCCCCCCTCTCATTGGGAAACATAATATTGGTGCTTCGGTTCTAGAGCCCTATAGTAAAAGAAATGAATAAATAATCTGCTTTCAAATGTTTGGAGGGTTTAATTATTATAAGCTAACACGTGGAATTTGGCCTTGATACCCTTCACTAGGCCTCACAGGTCCAATTCTTTTCCTCTGTATTCTCAATGCCTATCTTGCGAGAATAGGGAAGGATGCTGACCAAAGAAGCTTCTGTAGAGACCATGAACAGAAAATGTATGGCCCTCTCATTTTTGGAAGGCATTTTGTAAATAGGATGAATAATTAGTATCTAAAAGAAATGACCAGCTTCACTGTGACTAGCAATTATCCTTTCATCACTCCCTCACAGCTGGAACACATTCTTTGTCAAACTGTATACTTCTTTTATAGCTGATACAGTTATATCTCTAAACTGTTTTCTCGATTTGTATCAGTTCCCCAAACGTTAAGTTGCGAGATAATAACATTATTGAAAATTGTTTGTTTTCATGGCTCCAAAGCAGTAAATATAAGCTAACCCATGTCATTAGAATAATAGAAAGTGAGTATGAAAGTATTCTAATTTAATATTTTTCTTGAACAGGCACCAATTTCGCTACAGAGGCTCACTGCTGAAACTGTTATAATGCCCTTTTCATGGAAGAACTCAAACCTTAGTTACTTAGGATTTTCAAGAAATATTACAAATCATTTGAACACATGCAAATTGAATTTGGAACTTAAATAAAACTCGTGCATGTTGAAGCTGACTTCTGTCAATAAGTGGTATTTGGTTTTTGCTGGTCTTCCTCATGTGCTTGATCTGTGTTTATAGTCATCCACCGTGACTCCTTTATCGTATATTTGAATGCATGTCTGAAAATATAATGTAGTAATGAAATACCGGTCTATGGAGTTATGTTGCAGGCTACACATACCATAGTTTTCTCATATTAGACAAGCTCAAATTGATGAGCTGATCCCTACTAATATTTTTTCCTTATGTATATATTGAAAAAGAAATATAGTGACGACAAACGCTAAAATTATGCGATTTGGGATTAACTTTAGATTAGATTGAATAACGGAAATATTCAAAATCACCCAAACACAAAATAGTACAATAAATTTAATTAAAAACAATTAGATTAACTCGATTTAGCGCTCGCAATGCGTAAGATTTCCCGATCTAGAAAAACGGATCTGATATAGGATTCGAGTTTCGATCTAGTTTAAGGCATCAAGCGACAATTATGGTGTCGTCTCTTGACTCCTCAAGGTTTGAAAAAACGAAGGCTCAAGGGATTAAATTAGCCAAAAGGGGTAGATCAAATAATGTAAATTTTTAGATTTGGGGTTAAGGAATTTATCAAAGCAAGGGAAGATATTACCAGATAATAAATAGAGAAATAGGATAGAAGAGGAAGATAGAGGTCCAAGGCTTCACACCAAGGATTCCAAGGCTTCTCACCAAGTCACACGAGAAATGATCGCTCACTCCTCAAGTTTCGAAAGCGTCGCTCCTTTGATCGAAAACTCTTCACAAGTCTTATGGGGTTTGCACAAAAGCAAGCTCTCAATTTTTCATTTAATAATCAACTGCCTCCAAAAGGCTTACAAAAGATGTTTTTATAGCAGCCATAAGTAAACAAACCCTCAAACAGAAAAGTTACGAAACTACCCTAAAACAATTACATTTGAATCAAAAGAAAAACAAAAAAAAAAAGACAAAAAACGTCATTGTTCGACATAAACTCGCTCGAGTGACAACCGATGCTCGCTCGAGCGACTTATCCCAGAGAAAATATTATGTGCTCTTCGATGTCTTGCTCGAGCGACTTTTGGCCAAAATTTTGACCTTATTCCTAAAGCCTGCTCGCTCGAGCGGAAATAGGCAGTGAGCCTCTTGGCCGCTCTTTAAGGCTCTTTTTGAAGCTGTTATACTCTTCTTTCTCTCTTGTTTCCTCTTTGCACTTTTCATTTGTCTTTTTGTGTGGGATGTCCCCATCATATAGGCTCCACGTTTCATATGTTGTTGCTTGCATTTTGATGATTGTTAACAAGAAAACAGATGCAATGGCTTAGAATTCATTGTCATCATCATCACAAGAAAACAGATGCAATGGCCTAGAATTGTGTCATTTATTATCACAATGTTAGTTGTGTTTATTTCATTTGTTAACTTGGAAAATGCGTTAATAAAATTATTTTGCTTGTTAAATGATCATAACAATTCCTTAAATGATTAATTGGTTTTCAGATAGTACGTTTTCAAGATAAAGAATCTCATCAAATTTTTCTCGAACCTGAAGGTCGAAATGTACCTGAACTTTATGTGCAGGTGAGTCTTAGAACTCTGATTACATGCTTTATATATACTATATTCGTGATTTTAGTATATATATATATATATATATATATAATCCATTCAGAGTAGAACATGTTGGTCTTTGCTTTTTATTTGTTTACTCATATATCAGCAAGGACTATATAAATGAAAGGTACTATCCTAGACTATTGTGAGTAGCAGTGGCTGTAAAGTTTTTGTTAGATATTATGTTGCACATTCTGTAATTTGTCTGTAAGGGTGGTATAATCTTAGTTGCAGAGTTTTTCATCTCCTTTGTCTATATATACAATTCATTCATGGATTTTTCAGATAAATTGACTCATGGATTCATAATTGTTATAACATTAATATGACTTCATTCTGGAACGAGAAAAGCTTTACATGGTGTTAGAACTGATACAAGTAGATATCTTTCATTGAATTAAGTTCTTTCAAACTTTATTCATAAAAATATCTTGAATTAAGATGTTGTAGAATTTGTGTTGTTTTATTGTACTTTTAGCATTTTTTTCCTTCCCCCTTCCTTTTGTTCCTATCCATATGGCTGATGTTAACACCTCAAAACTTGTGGGGAGTTGGGATAGACAGTGTAAGGCCTCGACTCCACATGTCGAGATATTGTCCTCTTTGGGTGGCTCCACTTGGTCCCACCAGCTTTCCCTAGTCCCACCAGCAGCCCTTTCCTCTCAAGGTTTTGTTTTTTGTATGGGGTCGTTGCTTCCACCCAAAATGCGTCTTACATGTGAGGGGGGAGGCCTTAGTTATGTCCCAAGGTCAGGACAGCTTCCTACACGATGTGGGACTTTACAATCACGCCATCTTGTAAAAGAGCCGCCATCGGCTTTGATACCATTTTGTAACGCCCCAACTCCACATGTCAAGATATTGTCCTCTTTGGGTGGCTCCACTTAGTCCCACCAGCCTTCCCTGGTTCCACCAGCAGCCCTTTCCCTTCAAGGTTTTGTTTTTGGTATGGGCCGCTGCTTCCACCTAAAACATGTCTTACATGTGAGGGGAGACCTTACTTTTGGCCCAAGGTTAGGACAGCTTCCTACACAATGTGGGACTTTACAATTGACAATGAAGTTCCTTATTAGGATTGGTCTGTGTCATTGGTTTTCTTTGAGTTCTTGTTTGCTTGGATTGTTTATAAATGCAAAGTCAGTAGAAATACAAGATGAGGTCCCATGGTGTATGCTATTTCGGGATGATTTGGTGCTAATTTTGGGGACAAAGAAATAAGTAAATGATAAGTTGAAAACACGAGAGCCAGGAGGATGATTTGATCAAAATAGAAAACCATCTTGTGCTACAATGTCATAAATGTTGGTATTTTGGGCTCTGATACCATGTAGAATCCTATGAGCCTAACTCAACCTCACAAAACTGGCTTGTAAGGTGAGGTTTGCTCTAGGAATAAATTACCATTTTACCCTTCCCCTTTTTATCAAAATTGCCGTATTGTCCATAGGGGAAAATACCAAAATGACCAGAAAAATCTTGAACTGTTTTTAACTTTAAATTCGGAAAGGAAAACACCTTTTTATCCTATTAATCATGTCTTAAAATTTCAGGATATTACGTACTCCCTCAGAGAAATTTCGCCCTTGAAATTTACATAGTTTTTACTGGATACATTTGCCCACATACTTATTCAATCCTTGTCAATGAATCGGTGTCTTGTATTTATGCATGGGTAGCAAAATAATAATAATATAAACTCAAAAGAAAATAACTTTTACATAACTTTTGTTAACAAAGCAAGTTAACTAGACTCTTATCGCTCTTGGTACAAAAGGTTCATTAATTGATTTCAGTAACATGATCTTTTTTGGCGTCATGAACATCTGATTGCATCATCCAATATAATCGTCCCGAGGTGCTGGACTGTAAATGGATTATAATAAGTTTGACATATCATACCTTGGGTCCTATCCAAGATGCACACCCTAATGACTACAGTCGTAACTTACTAAACCCTCGTCATGCCTCCACATAAGTCATAACAGTTGCCAAACCTAGGGCTCTGATACCATATAGAATCCTATGAGCCTAACTCAACGTCACAAAACCGGCTTGTATGGTGCGGTTTGCCGCAGGGAAAAATTACCATTTTACCCTTCCCTTTTCATCAAAATTATCGAACTGTCCATAGGGAAAACTACCAAATTGACCAGGAAAATACACCGAAAAATCTTAAAACTGTTTTTAACTTTAAATTAGGAAAGGAATACACATTTTTATCCTATTAATCATGTCTTAAAATTTCAGGATATTACAGACAGGATTTACTGGTGTATTTTTCAGGAATTGTTGTGACTTTTCCATTATTTTTTGAAGCGGTTTTAGGATTTCTCAAACACTGGTTTGAAATTCAAAAGGTATCAACTTTAATATAGTGAAAATTGTTTTGGTTGGTCCTAGTCTCATCCAAAAGAAAAAAGTAGATAGAGGAGAGATGAGAGGAAGAGTTGAGAAGAAAAGATGACGGAAAAAATTGTCCCCTCTCTAATGGTTGATTTCAGTAGTATAACCCAATAATGACTATTACAAATATACCCCTTAGGACAAAAAATATTAGATCCATACAGACCATACCACTAAACACCTACACAACCTATAACATAGATTTACCAACACTCACCATCAAGCTGGAGTATATGATCCATTATGCTAGCCAAAGAACTCATGAAGACGAGACGGCCCAATGGCCTTTGCAAAAATGTCTGCCAACTGTCTGGACGTGTGCATGTAAGGAGCAGATAACAACCCAGAGGCTATCGAGACCGACATTGCTCACGATGTCACTGTGATGAGCCAGTTCATGCACTGACGCGGGACAACGACCCTAAAATGCGGAATATGAATTTTATGCAAATTTTGCCAAAATTAATGAAATTAAATCAAGTTTAATCGCAAAATTATCTTTGATACCTTAGGGTTTGCAGAATTCTGATGGGTAGATCATAAGAGATCCAGATAGGGTCCAGTCTGATGCGCAAGTACTTTAGAGTTGAGGCGAGATTGGCCTAGAGATAGTACTCTAGCTTTTCTAGGATTAGGCGCTCGTCTTCGGTCCGATATAGATTCGCAAACTCCAAATTGGGTTGTGAAAGGGATTTACGGTTTGTAAAGGCCTATGGCTTTTAGATAGGTTTATGATTTTGGAAAAGGTAATGGCTTTGTGTGGTTTAGGGTTTCAAAAGGGTTTTGGGTTTTGGGGATCACAAAGAAGAAATTAGGCTATGATTTAGAGAAGCACGCAGAGATTTAGAGATATCAAATATAAGCAAACCACGCAAATCAACAACAACAATAAGGAAAATATAGGGGAATCACTCTCTTGGTCTCACACCAAACCCATCTCAGGCACAGATTACTCAAGCATAAAAGCATTCAACAATCAATCAACTCCCCTAAAAGTCTTTACAAGCCTCTATATATAGGCTACCAATAATTAAGTTCGAAATAAAGAGTTCTAATACTAATAAAATACAAAAAGGGAGTTTTCGCATAAAATCCCATCTTACAGGTTCGCTCGCGCAAGATTTATCATCACTCAAGCGAGGCTCGCTTGAGCGAGTTTAAGTGCTCGCTCGAGCGAGTTTAAGTGCTCGCTCGCGCAAGGCTCGCTCGAGCGAGTTTAAGTACTCACTCGCGCGAGGGTTCTCTGCAGCGTCATTCTCTGCAGCGTGCAGTGTTGCTCTCCTCGCGGTTTGTGTCCATTCCTCCTTTGAGGCTACGGTACTCGGGCTTCCTCTACGCTTCTTCCGACGCCGATAGAACCGGTGCGGTCCGAATCCAATGTCCATATAAGTGGCGTCCCCATCAATTCCCCTGGACCAAAATGGTTTCATCACCGATGAAACACGCTCGTGGTAGATGTCTAACAAGTCGGGGTTCAAACGCCGAACGTCATTCTCGTGGACCCACGTGTTTTCGAACTCCGGTTTGCCGACCCATATGACCAAGTACTTCTGGAATCCCCCATCATGTGTAGAGACGGCATGATCGTTGATTATATCCTCTATCTCATCTGATCTTTGTCTGCTTGGGGAAGGAAGAGGTATAGGTTGCAAGGGTGGATTGGGGCTGAGGCTGGGGTTAGGAGGTGGCTGGAGTGGGTTTTCAGGAGGTGGGGTGAAACCCAAGTAAGGAACCAAATCCTCCACATTGAACGTTGAATTAACCCCCGTACCTAGAGGAAGCTCAAGTACGTATGCATTAAGACCACTTTTAGCCAAAATTCTAAAAGGTCCAGCACCTCGAGATTGGAGCTTCTTTGCGGATCCCGATGGGAACCGCTCAGGCCTAATCCGAACCATCACATAATCACTCACGTTAAATTCTTTAGAACGCCTGTGAGCATCTGCAGATAACTTATATTGATTGTTGCTTGAATTAATTTTCTGTTTAATTTCGGCATGCAAACTATGAATATGTTGTGCAAATGCATCGGCAGATTCTGACACTCTATGGGATGCAGACATGGGGATCAAATCTAATGAGGTCCTAGGCCTATGACCATGCACTACCTCAAAAGGACCCATACCTATAGACCTATTGAAAGATTTATTATATGCAAACTCAGCTGTGGGTAAGATGGTATCCCAGGTCCTAACATAATCACCGACAAGACTACGTGGGAGATTCCCAAGGCTCCTATTGGTTCTTTCGGTTTGGCCATCCGTTTGAGGGTGGTAAGCAGTTGAGAATTGGAGCAATGTGCCCATCATGTGCTAAAGGGTCTTCCAAAAATAACTCGTAAATTTAACATCCCTATCAGACACAATGGTTTTGGGCAACCCATGAAGACGTACTACCTCCGCGAAAAACAGTTTAGCAATGTGGGATGCGTTGGAGGTTTTGGAACAAGGAATGAAGTGGGCCATTTTGGAAAATCGGTCCACTACGACATAGATGGAGTCGTGCTTCCTAGGGGTCTTAGGAAGTCCAAGCACGAAATCCATAGAGAGGTCTTGCCACGGTGTGTGTGGCACGGGTAATGGGGTGTACAAGCCGGTATTTTGTTTGGTCTATTTCAACACTTGGCAAGTACGACAATGTTTGACAACCCAAGCAACATCTCTCATTAGGTTAGGCCAAAAGAACCTATCCTCTACGAGCGCAACAGTTTTATTACGCCCGAAATATCAGGCCATCCCTCCAGCATGTAACTCCCAAATGAGAAAGTCACGCAATGAAGTGCGAGGGATGCAAAGGCGATTGCCTTTAAACAAGTACCCATCCTGGATGGTGTACACGGAGTGTGTGCTGGTCGGGTTACTCAAGAGAGTAGTGTACTCAACCCCAAAATCTGGGCAATCGGGGTACTCATCCTTTAGTCGTTCGAACCTAACGACCTCGGTGCTCATGGAGTGCAAAGTCGCCACTCGACGACTAAGTGCATCAGCAGCCCTATTTTCAGCACCGGCCTTATGCTTTAACACGAATGTGAACCCTTGAAGGTACTCAACCTACTTCGCGTGCCTTGGATTCAACTTCTTCTGTGAAGCAAGAAAGCGTAAGGCTTCATGGTCAGAGAACAGCACAAATTCTTGCGGTTTAAGGTAATGTTTCCAATACCAAAGAGATGGGACGACCGCATAGAATTCTTTGTCATAGGTGGAGTATTTTTGCTTCGCCTCGTTAAGTTTTTCGCTAAAATAGGCCACGGGGTGACCCTCTTGGCTAAGCACTCCTCCTATGCCTACACCTGATCCGTCGCATACGACTTCAAAGACTTTAGAAAAATTCGACAATCGCATGACGAGTGCATTACTCATTTGTTGTTTGATCTCAGCGAAGGCTTTTGTCACCGTTTTGCCCCATTTAAAGTCCCCCTTTTTCATGCAATCTGTAATTGGGGCCATTATAGTGCTAAAACTTCTGATGAAGCGACGATAAAAAGTAGCCAAGCCATAGAAGTTGCAGACATTGTGTATGTTCTTAGGTTCGGGCCACTCCACAATGGCTCTAACCTTTTCAGGGTCCACAACCATTCCATTGGCCGAGATAATGAATCCCAAGAAGACAACGAAAGGTTGCATGAAAGTGCACTTCTTGAGATTGGCAAACAACTTCTTGCCCTTAAGGGTTTCACAAACTAGCCTAAGGTGGGTCAAGTGTTGATCCTTGTCGTGACTATAGATCAAGATGTCATCAAAATAAACAACAAGGAATTTGCCTAGAAACGGCCTCAACACTTGGGTCATGAGTCGCATGAAAGTACTCGGGGCATTAGAAAGCCCAAAAGGCATGACCATCCACTCATAAAGACCATCTTTAGTCTTAAAGGTGGTTTTCCACTCATCACCGGGGCGGATGCGGACTCGATGGTAGCCACTCTTAAGGTCTATCTTTGAAAAGATAGTGGCACCAACCATCATGTCAAGCATATCATCGAGCCTTGGTATAGGAAACCGATACTTAACGGTAATCTTATTAATTGCACGATTATCCACACACATGCGCCACGTACCATCTTTCTTAGGAGTGAGTAGGGCAGGTACGGCACACGGGCTCAGACTCTCTTGGATGAACCCCTTCTGAAGGAGCTCATTGACTTGCCGAGTCAACTCGGCGTGCTCAACCGGATTCAACCTATAATGGGGCAGGTTCGATAAGGTAGATCCGGGAACTAAGTCTATTGCGTGTTGGATATCACACAGAGGAGGGAGTTCGTTTGGTAAGTCTTCAGGGAAGACATCCGTAAACACTTTTAAAATCGGCTCAACCTCCTTGGGACACCCGCTCACTGACTCGGGAGCACTCTCTACGGTGACAACTACGTAGACCACACTCTCTTCTTTTGATGCTTTCTCGAACTCAGAAGGGCTCACAATGTTAATGGATTTAGAAGACTCGCCCTTCTTTTCGACGGTGTTGGTCGATGGTGTTTTGGGAGGCAAAGGGTGTAAAGTGATCTTTTTGCCCTTATGCATGAACGTGCATATGTTTGATCGACCAAAAAGAGTCACGTCCATGTCGTAGAGCCACGGCCTTCCCAAAATGATATGGCCCACATCCATCGGCACCACATCGCACCATAAGGTGTCCGAATAAGAGCCTAACTAAATCGGTACACGACACCTTTTCGACACGGGAATGGATGAAGAATTGACCCATGCGACTTTATAAGGTCTCGGGTGGGCTTCAGGTGTAAGCCCTAAGCAGCGTACTGCATGAGTTGATATTGCGTTAGTACAACTACCGCTATCCACGATGACCCTACAATTCTTTTCACCAAATCTGGCATAGGTGTGGAAGATGTTCTCCCTTCGCTAGTCATCCTTTTCATCCCGTTGAGGTTGTGCAAGGGCACACCTCACAACTAAAGCATGACCAATAGTATCACCCTCCTCATCACTGGGTGTGCTAACCGGTTCAAATACTTCTTCTTCAACCACTACCTCATCATCATCCTCCTCTCCCTCAATGAAGAGAGTTCTTTGGGGTTCTTTCGTAGGGCATTGGGCAGCAAAGTGTCCCATCCCATGACATTTATATCACTTTACTTGAGAATTAACCCTTGAGGATTCTCCGACTACACCTTTTCCTTTTCAAACCTATAATTGGTAGGGGCAGTTGTGTAGGTTTGGGAGGAGGATTGAATCGTCCCTCACCGGATCGTTGGTTACTATATTGTAGCTCGGTTCTTTTCACCACCATAGTTTTCAAATATCGTTCGAGATCTTGCACAACAGCATAACATCTTTCAAGAGTTTCTACGGGGTGAGAAATCAACTCTTTTTGCAACTCAAGTCGCAATCCGGTGCGAAATCTAGAGCGTGATTTCAGGGTCTTCCGATACTTTTGCCCTCATCATGAACTCTTCAAATTTGGCAATGTAA
The DNA here is from genome assembly GCA_021018995.1 of Chloranthus sessilifolius. Lineage (NCBI taxonomy): Eukaryota > Viridiplantae > Streptophyta > Magnoliopsida > Chloranthales > Chloranthaceae > Chloranthus > Chloranthus sessilifolius. The sequence goes on along the minus strand of CM037591.1, from coordinate 17,474,437 downwards.
TCGGTCACGGGCATACCACCTTGGCGTAAATTTTGCCACTGGTCGAGGAGGCGTTGGTGGTATGATAAAGGAACATACTTCTCAGTAAGTTGTTCCTTCATGTCGTCCCAACGGGTAATGGGAGGACAACCCGCGTTCACCCTAATGCGCTCAACATTGAACCAGAAAAGTCGAGCTTGACCAACCAACTTCATTTTAGCAAGTCTAACGCAACGGTCGTCATTCATGGCATACAAATCAAAGTGTTGGTCCATGTCAGAAAGTCAATCGAGGAAGACGGTAGGGTCCATTCTTCCATCGAAAGCCGGAATCTCAACTCGGACATTCTTAAGGAGTTGAACTTCAGGGTCATAGTCATCTCTACGATGATCCCTACGGTTCCGGTTGTGTTGGCGACCATTACGTTCAAGGTGAGGACACTCACGCTCTTGGTGTTGATTTTCCAACCCACCCATCGCTTCCAGTTGGTTGATTCGATCACATAATCTATCATTACCAATTCGTAGAGATGTTTGGGCTTGCTCAATGGTATTCAGACGTGCACTAATCGCTTTTAACTCTTCTACGCATCTGATTAAGGGAATTGAGAATCGCACTCGAGTCCATGGTGATCACAAGGTCTATTAGGGTTCTAATATGGAATGCAATATGGACTCACAAAAACAATGCAATAAAATAAATATGACAAGCAAAGATGCTCTAACCTAGAAAACCTAGGGCTCTGATACCAAAACTGACGCGGGACAACGACCCTAAAATGCGGAATATGAATTTTATGCAAATTTTGCCGAAATTAATGAAATTAAATCAAGTTTAATCGCAAAATTATCTTTGATACCTTAGGGTTTGCGTAATTCTGATGGGTAGATCACAAGAGATCCAGATAGGGTCCAGTCTGATGCGCAAGTACTTTAGAGTCGAGGCGAGATCGGCCTAAAGATAGTACTCTAGCTTTTCTAGGATTAGGCGCTCGTCTTCGGTCCGATGTAGATTCACGGACTCCAAATTTGGTTGTGAAAGGGATTTACGGTTTGTAAAGGCCTATGGCTTTTAGATCGGTTTATGATTTTAGAAAAGGTATTGGCTTTGTGTGGTTTAGGGTTTTGGGGATCACAAAGAAGGAATTAGGCTATGATTTAAAGAAGCACGCAGAGATTTAGAGATATCAAATATAAGCAAACCACACAAATCAACAACAACAATAAGGAAAATATAGGGGAATCACTCCCTTGGTCTCACACCAAACCCATCTCAGGCACAGATTACTCAAGCATAAAAGCATTCAATAATCAATCAACTCCCCTAAAAGTCTTTACAAGCCTCTATATATAGGCTACCAATAATTAAGTTCGAAATAAAGAGTTCTAATACTAATAAAACACAAAAAGGGAGTTTTCGCATAAAATCCCGTCTTATAGGCTTGCTCGCGCGGGATTTATCATTGCTCGAGCGAGTTTAAGTCTTCCTTCATGAGGCTCGCTCGGAGTTTAATCTTCGCTTCATGAGGAGTTCTCTGCAGCGTCGTTCTCCTCGCATGCAGCGTTGCTCTCCTCGCGGTTTGTGTCTGTTCCTCCTCTGAGGCTACGGTATTCGGGCTTCCTCTACGCTTTTTCCGACACCGATAAAACCGGTGCGGTCCGAATCCAATGTCCATGTAAGTGGCGTCCCTGTCATGCACTCACCTCTAGACCACACCTTGAGGTCATTCAACGTATTATTTGGTACCTTAAGTCATGCCATGGTCGGGGGATTTTCTATGCCAAGCATGGTCATCTTGATATGATGACATACTCTAATGCTAGTTAGGCATGTATACTACTGAGTACTGATAGGCATTCCACCACTGGCTTGTTCATCTCCCCCAAAAGAAACCGGATCACTTGGAAAAGAAAGAACAACCAGTTTTCTCTCGATAGAGTGCAGAAGTCGAATATCATGCTATCTCTCATGGGTGTTGCGAGCTCATGTGGCTAAGGACCTTCATGTCTGAGCTTGGCTTTCCTCTTATTGATCCTATGGCTCTTTGTTGAAATAACCAATGAGCCATACATGATTACATATTCCCTCTATTATTGTTCTTCATGAATGGACTACTGTTGTTCTTCATTAAAGGACCGAAGTTGACACACTTTGTTCTGGAAACAATGTCCTCTGGGTTGATTTTTTTGGATCAGTAATATATAGAAGTCAAACTATAAAATTATTCGAACCTCAGACCTCCGTCATGGCAATTCAAGGTTCGAATCTTCTTATAGATTTACTTATTTCTATATATTACCGATCCAAAAAAAAATCAACCCAGATGCTATTTTTTCCTCAACAAAGTGTATGTCAACTTCGATATTTTTGGTCCATTCATGAAGAACAGTAGAGGCAATATGTAATTATGTATGGCTCATTGGTTATTTCAACAAAGAGGCATAGGATCAATAAGAGGAACGCCAAGCTCAGACATGACGGTCCTTAGCCACATGAGCTCGTAACATCCATGAGAGATAGCATGATATTCGGCTTCTTCATTCCATTGAGAGCTGGTTGCTTCTTTCGCTTCCAAGTGATTTGGTTTCCTCCTGGGAGGGTGAACAAGCCAGTGGTGTAGCATCTATCAGTAGTATGCGAGCCTAATCGGCATTAGAGTATCTCATCCCCTCTAGATGACCATGTATGGAAAAATATGACGACCAGGGCATGACTTAAGGTACCAAAGAATACGATGAACGGCCTCAAGATGAGGTCTAAAGCTGAGTGCATGAACTGGGTCACCACACTCATAGCGTGAGCAATGTCAGTCTCGTGTTGGAAAGGTAAATTAGCTCTCCAACCAGTGTGGGCGCAATGTGAAGAGAGTGGTTTTGTTCCATGGGGGAAGGGGCAGGGTAGGCCTTTAACTTTTTGGTCTCACTTAGGAGGTCAAGAACATATTTTCTTTGGGATCTGAAGATCCCTTCGGAAAAATAAGCAACCTCAATACCTAAGAAGTAGCTAAGCCTAAGAGGTTGAGCTCCTTAATCTCAAAGGTTTGAATCGTAACCTTTTTCACGCCTAATGAATGATGCATCATCCCATGTACTGATGTTGTCATCCACATACACAAGTGGGATAGTGCGACTTTACTGTCACAAATGAAAAAATACAAGTATATTCCACATGAAAATGACAGAAACCCATATCAAGAATAGTATTGTTGAATCCCTCAAACCAAGCAGTCATAGATTGCTCAAGGTCGTAGATGGCTTTCTTTAGCTTACACACCAATCCTTGCCGTCACCAATCTGAGCCGTCCGCTCTAGGCTTTCATCTACTTTACCACTGATCCTTTTCATCTGATTTGTGCAATTTCCAATATGTCCCTTTGCCATCTGCGTTGTTCGATTGTGATGTTCAATCCTCTCTGTCAATCTTCTTTCAAGACTTTCGTTCATTTCCTTCACAATGGTCGGTCCTTTGCAAGAGCCGAACTAACAGCTACACTCATTTTCCTATTGAAGATTTGTAACAAGAGGAGATTCTATTGCCAGTTACGAGTTCAGGGTCGTCAGGGTCGAGGTGGAGTATAGATGTTAAGGCTTAAAAGGTGGGGACTACTAGAGCGAGAAGATACGGTGGCAGGTTTCGATATCGAGACCAAAAGAGATCCTATTTCCAGTTGCAGCAGAAGGCCTCTCATCCTTAGGAAGTGGAACACGTTCTTCTCCCTGAAAAACGAGATTCTTTCTGCTCCGGCATTCGCGATCATGCGCTTGCTGAGGCAAGGGTTTGGGTCGTCACAGTTAAAACTTCTCCCCCTTAAGAGGCCATTGAGGGGACTTATTGAACTTTAAGGATTCAATGAAGGTGATATCTATGGTAACGAAACACTTTCCAGTCACCGGATCATCACACTTATATCCTGTTTGGGGGGGAGGATACCCAATGAAGATACATCGAATAGCTTTGGGGGAGAGTTTATCTCGATAAGTGGATGTATGAGCAAAACATAAGCAACCAAAGATGTGAGGTGGGACCAAAAAAGGATGGTTATGGGAAAATAACATCTTGAATGGACGCGCACCCCCTAAGAAAGGAGTATAAGATAAGTGGCGGTGAGAACATATCACTTGACGGGTGTTTTGGAACATCCATGCCAATTAGAAGAGATCAAGCAACCTCGAGGAGATGTCTATTTTTTCTTTCAACCACTCCATTTTGTTGTGGAGTATAGGGACAAGAGATTTTGCCACTCAATTACATGATTGTGAAGATAGGAGTGAAGATGATGGGAGGAGTACTCACCAACATTATCAGATCTTAAGGGCTTCACACTTGCATTTGAGTTTCAACCATCTTGTGGTAAATAACAACAATAGAACAAACTTCATCTTTGGTTTTCATATAAAAAATAGTGGTGTGTCGAGTGTATTCATCAATGAAAGTAACAACATAACGTAACCATGCAAAGCAATCGTAGGAGATCGACCTCACACATCAAAATGAATAACACTAAAATGAACTGCACTTTTATCATTTCAAATAGGATAACTGTTTGACAATGTTTAGATAATTGACAAACTTCACATTGAAAATTTTGATATTCAAACTGACTAGTAAAGAGTTTTGGAAATAAAGATGTAAACGAGCTAAAGGTAAATGTCCCAAGCGGCAATGCCATATATGAGCTGTCTCCGGAGATGATGTAACAGCAGCAACAGATCTTGAGGCTTGTTGATCTTCCATCATGTAGAGTCCTCCCTCCTCACATCCACGACCAAATGTCTTCCCCGTAGTCAAGTCCTGAAGTAAGCAGTGAGAAGGGATAAAGGTTGCACTAGAATTCATGGATTTAGTGAGTTTCTAACTAACATAAGATTCATAGGCATTTAGCAATGAGGAGAGTTGACATAAGGGACAGACTACCAGCATGTACATCTTATCCCTTTACACGAACAAGGGAGCCATCAACGACACGAATATGACTAGGAAAAGTTACAGAAGAAACATACTCAAACAGTGAAGAGATACCAGACATATGGTCAATCACTCTTGAATCTATAATCCAGGGAGATTGAGATGCAAAAGCAAGTGCAGATCCAATGATACCTACTTCGGCAAGGTGCAATGAGGAGAAAGCCTGAGTGTTGGAGCCTCTCTATATAAGCTCTTGGTACTCTCTCTATGTCGAGGTAACTGAAGCAGAAGGCACAATAGGCTAAGGCATATGAGGAGTAGTTGTGAGTGGTCCATCAGTTGGAGCAACCGGAGTAGGAGATGGAACATCCTCCTCAACAATAAAAGCCTGATTGTTTTGAAAGGTGGGCTTGCCATGCAAGTCTCAACAAGTCTCACACAAATGTCTCTTTCGCCCACAATGATTGCATCTTCATATTTCTCTTTCTTCTCTGGACATACCACTATTGCCCACTTCTACCATCGGCCTTAACCCCATTGCGACAAAATTCTAAGAAGGATGGGAGTGCAGATCTCTCTGGAGCATCAACAGATACATGCATCAACTGGCGTCTGCTCTTCTCATGCTGCAGCAGAGAAAAATAGTACCAAGGGGAAGACACTCCTCTCGTCCAAGAATCTTTGCTCACACTTTTTTATACTCGGGATTAATCCCCTTCAACAAATCAAAAACCTTTTTTTTCTTTCCAAGGTGTTATTTGCCTTTGATACACACCCATTTCACCGCGGTTTCTTAACACAGCTCTCACACTTCATCTTGTTAATACTGAGATAACACATCGCACTTACTCTGAAGTTTGGTGCAGTACTTTTGATGGGGACATCCAAGCTAATGCGCCCATTGTTTACCGAAGGCGCAAGAAAAGGCCGAAATGAACCTAGTCATTATGAATGGATGCGTGAGTACACCGAGGCATGCATACAAGGACGTGTTGCCTGGGCAAATTCCAAGTCGCCGGAGCGACCCGAGATAGTGTTTTGGCGGAACAAGGATCTCGCCCAAGCGCTTTCCAAATTGCCCAAGCAACCCGAAGGACTTGTTTTGAGTAGCAAGCTTCTCCTAGGCAAATTTCAAATTGCCCGAGCAACTTTCGTGACAGAGTTAATCTTAGGTTGCGGTTTTCGTTATTTTTTTTTAGTTTTCTTGTGACAACCCGACGTTTCCCTTCATAGTATCTTGGAACCGTCACATCGTCGGATCACCTAATATGATCCTTTCATGCAAGGGTGTCATAATCTGTACAAAGTGTTGCAAACGCGGAAGCAATGTACTTACTCTAACAGACAATAATATGGAAAAATAAACTGACTTTTACTCATCTAAGCAGGAACTAGCAACACTATATACAAGGATAACTGATCTGATATATAGCTTTCCACCGATGACGGCCACCTGTCATCTAAACAATGGAAAGAAATCTATACATCCCATAACAAAATATCACAAAATATTATAGGTAATTAATAAAAGTTTATCAAAAAAACATCTATCTCTCCCTCTCAAACCACAAACCTATTTCGGAAAGAATTCTTTTGCAAATTCTTCCTCGTCTTCTTCCTCTTCTTCGTCTGGCTGGTATGTGGGGTCAGCTGCGTGTTCCGGGTCTAAATCTGCAGCTAAGACATTTAAGTCGTAAAATGAGCTATCATCAAAGCTCAGCAGAGACGTTTACATTGCTAACATATATTTTAGATTTCCACATTCACTTCTTGAGGCATATAATAAAGTCGAAGCATAATTTAACAAACATACAATCTAAACAAGTCATCATTATACGACTAAATGATCATGCTGACATACTGAAGAAACTTATGATGTAACAGGTACGAGAAAACAATGCTGAAACAAACTTTACGTACAAAAATAAAAGAATCAAGCTCCCGAGTTAGCGGGCTCACTTGAACCGAGATACATCAAGCTCCCGAGTTAGTGGGATCACTTGTCAAGCTCCCGAGTTAGCAGGATCACTTGGACCAAGAAAATCAAGCTCCCGTGTTAGCTGGATCACTTGACTTAAGACGAAGTAACAACATATTAAGGATACCACAGATAGCAGGATTTGAGGCATTGATATTAAAGAACTTGCATGCTCAAACTGAAATACATTTAGCATAAAGTACATTGAACCTATTTAATATAATAAACTGCCTCTGCATGTAAAACTATCATAAATTTTAAATGTATATACTACTGATATCACTTTCATGTGATTTCGACACTGCTATGATACTTACTATATATATATATATATATATATATATATATATATATATATATATATATATATATATATATATATATTCAACAATATTAACATTTATATAATTTATAATTATCATCAAACTGCTCTAGGTTCATGTATATAACAGACAAGTTTTCATGCATTTGATCAATAAAACGAGAATAGGAAACGAGAATAGGCATTATTATAATTTTCTACTAATCATGAGCACTAATTTGCAATGTTTGATGAGAATAAGGAAACTAAATAGATGGGAACAAAGTAAATTCCCTACCTTCACTGCTGTGTACGTCTACGTATAGCTGTGTGCTTAAGCGTCCACAAATACAGTCATTGTTATCACTTTTGCATGCGCACCAAGTTGCACCTATAGTATAAATAGTGTATATATATATATATATTTTTTAGTATATCATCAGGGGTAATGGGTCACCTAAGACCCTAATTATTCGTTTTATAATGCTAATGGGTCGTAGCATTAATGCACATACCCAAGTATAGGCCAAACAAGCCATCACAGCAGCACTCCAAAAACTAAAGCAGCCAGATATCTGCTTGCCTCGGCAAGCCACAAGGGTTGTCGCGGCAAGCAGCCCAGCTGAGGACTTTGCCGCGGCAACCTTGTGAGGTTGTCACGGCAAGCCTTGCTTGCCGTGGTGCCTCCTTTGCCTTTTGCTTATTTCCGTGCCATTGCTTATTTATATTTGGCAGACAATATATATATATCTGTGCCGTTGCTTCTATATATTTTTTTTCAAATAATATATTATCTATATTAGATATCTCTTATCTATAGAGGCATTTCAGCAGCAAATTTGGCATGGAATATCCTATGCCGTTCGGCATGGAAACTCCGAAGTATACCAATTGTTGAGTTTGGCATATATATATATATATATATATATATATATATATATATACATCTTATGTGCCCTTTTCAACATCAACATTGTCTGTGATGCCGATTCAAGCTTCTGAAATCAACACCACAGATCATTGTATCCACTAAATTTCATATAGTAAGGTGTTACTCCGTGTACCTTTTGGTGATCTTGCGGTCTCGACGGTGCGGTGTCGAACATATATCGACGCTGTGCTTACCTAGTTTGTAAATTACGAAGGTCTTTCTGAGCTGACCTCGACTCAATGATACGAAGAATTCTTTAAATTCAATTTAACGGACTCAAGATTTTGAATTGAAGGTGTGAGACCATGAAGTGAACCATGGTTTTAACAGAGGTCTTAAGGGCTGGGCTGGGATTTATGCAATTGGCTATGGTATCCCTGGCTATGGATGTCCTAGTTACTGGATCGGCTTGCAATGAAATGGAACGGGGAAGATAAAGGAAGGAGTTCTATTGCATTTTATAACAAGGTCGTTGTACTTTGCGTGCATGGGGCGGACAATGACTCACCATGTCGTGTACTCAAATTGAAACGCAAAGCAGCTTATAAGTGTAATCAGGCTGGGCTGTTATACAAAGCCAGTATTTGCATTTGCTCTGCATCCACCTAAACGACAAGGAAGGCAAAACTATTATATAAGTTTGCTACACCTTTTTAGTGTATAGGATATATGCCAAAAATAGGCTTACATAAAATACCAAGCTCATCTGAGGTTTTACTTATATAGGTAAATGAGTCAAAATTGGTTTAAGCTGCCTACCAAGCATACACTTGGTTGAGCTATATTCTATAGCTAGCTGAGGTAGTGAATCTAGACCTGGTTATACTTAACATAATTTGGCTGGGCTAGCTTAGTAGCCATATATTTCAGCTAGGTTAATCTATATTCATTCACTTTTTCAATGGTCTACTTATGTTCCAAGTGACGGGGCTACCAAAATTCTCAGATACTTTTATCAATTTGAGCCACCCGACTATATTTTATGTCCCATGGTAGGCGCACGCCTATCCGGACCCGTGTCTCCATCAAGTAGTGTGGATACAAAATAGTGCATTTGTTACATTCTCCCCTACTTGAGGGATTTTCGTCCTCGGAAATAAACACAGATGAGGAAGTAGGATCAAGTTATAGTGACTATATGTAAGAAGTAAAATAGATAATAAATAGTGCGATCAATAATCAACTATTCCGTTATTACTAAGCAGGAAACCAGATCATGCTACAAAGTATGAGAGAGTATATCAAACTAATGACAATTATACATCAAATAAATATTACCGAAGGGAGACATACATGTGAGTTAGATACGACGATAATAAATATAAGTAAAATCGATAGAAACGTGCTTTATATACTCACCAGGCTGTGTACTCAATGGTTGCAGACCAGCTGATGAAGGTCCGGCTTCTTGCTGCTGAAACTCTTGTTGAAATTCGGATAGTAGCAAAGCTGCGTTTCGAGTGTCCGTCGAGACAAAGTTTCGCGCCCGTCCAATATAAGGACTTGCAGCTGTCTAAAAAGTATGCTCCATCATGATATTTGTGGCCTCCTCGATACAATCTACTCGTTGATGGAGCATGTAGTGATTGCGATATAAATTATCGAACTAATGAAGAGTTTGCTCATGGTTTTCACGCATGAGTTGTACAAGATCTGAAATTGTATAGGCCTCATTGGAAGGGGGAACTGAATCAGCTTGGGGTTGAGAGGGGATGTCTTGTGTTGGGGCTGAGGGTGTAGCTTGTGATAGTGGTGGAGGAGGAGCACGTATCTGTTGTTCTTGGCCGTTTCGCACCACTTGGAGTGATCTTTGATACACATTTTTCATATAGCAGGGCTAAAGACTCGCATATTATCGGTGCGAACTTCTTCACCCTGAGGGATTTTGTAAGGGACTTGATTCACACTATCGTGGTGACCTTCTAAGAGGAGGGTGATCAATCGAGGGTATGGGCATGCTGGCATGGGGCTAGAAACGTTACTTTGCAAATTAATATTGGCATATTGTATGCCTTCCCATACCACTTTTGTGGCATTCACCCATCTGTTTTCATGAACAGCGAACAAAGCTTGTAAGAGAGCATCACGGCGCTCTCTTTCATGCTGCATTGGGTACAGATTACATCTGAAAATACAGTCAAGAAACCACATCTTCTGTGGTAACTGGCTATGGCGGACTGAAAGACCTTGAGCAGAAGACAGGCTGCCCATCAGTCATTTTTGTGGTTATGTGATGGAATTTCACATCCTTTAATCGGGGCATTCGCAGCCCGAGATTTACATCGAAAGTTGAACTACAATCCATAGCCTGAGCTGTCTTATAAGTTAAAATAGAATTTGCGATTATCAATTTCCGTTTCAAGTTGGCCAACTGCTGGTGAAACTTTAGATTTTGATAAAAAAGACAGACAAGGCGTGGGTAGAAATGGGTATGTAAAGGTTGATATAAGGCGTCTAAACGCGTCTATTCTATGTACTGAATTGACCATGCAGTCAAGTCGTTCGGTGTAAGCAGTGAATCATCAATAATCTACTCGGGTTCCATGGCTTTCATGTCCCACCATGGGACGAGCTGTTCACGATCCATGGGTGGATCGATTTGCTCATGGGAGGTTGAAGGGGCTTTGCCCTTTGCTTTAGCTGAAGCTTTTGGGGGTTTAGATGCTAATGTCTTCCTAGGAGGCATGATGCTAGCAATATGAAAGAACTACTTGAAAGAATTAAATCAAATAAAAAATGAGAGGATTTTACCTCCCAAAGACCAAATATGGAAGAAATAGCAGGAATAGATGATGATGGAGTCGACCAACGTGAAATCTCTAACATACAACAGTTATTTGGCGCGAATCCGGGTCGATTTTTGTTTCAAATAGTCGTTTGAGAGGACTAGGGAGAGAAAGCATACGAAACCCCACCAAAACAGAGCACTAGAATGAAGGGTGGGGGCTTGCGGACCTGCTAGAGCTCGAACTGGTTGCCACAGCAACCCACATCGCTTGCCGTGGCCAGCTTTTCCTTGCCACGGCACAAGTGTTTGGACCAAATGCCATATTATTGTCTGTTCGTATAAGGGGCGTTATACGATAGTTCTTTCATATTGCTAGCATCATGCCTCCTAGGAAGACATTAGCAAAGGGCAAAGCCCCTTCAACCTCCCATGAGCAAATCGATCCACCCATGGATCGTGAACAGCCCGTCCCATGGTGGGACGTGAAAGCCATGGAACCCGAGTGGATTATTGTTGATTCACTGCTTATACCGAACGACTTGACTGCATGGTCAATTTGGTACATCGAACAGGCACGTTTAGACGCCTTATATCAACCTTTACATACCCATTTCTACCCACGCCTTGTCCGTCTTTTTTATCAAAATCTAAAAGTTTCACCAATAGTTGGCCAACTTGAAACCGAAATTGATAATCGCAAATTCTATTTTAACTTACAAGACATAGCTCAGGCTATGGATTGTAGCTCAACTTTCGATGTAAGTCTCGGGCAGCGAATGCCCCGATCAAGGGATGTGAAATTTCATCACATCACCACAAAAATGACTGATGGGCAGACCTCTTTTGCTCAAGGTCTTTCAGTCTACCGCAGCCAGTTACCACAGAAGATGTGGTTTCTTGACTGTGTTTTCACATATAATCTGTACTTAATGCAGCATGAACGAGAGCGTCGTGATGCTCTCTTACAAGCTTTGTTCGCTGTTCATGAAAACAGATGGGTGAATGCCCCAAAAGTGGTATGGGACGGCATACAATATGTCAATATTCCTTTGCAAAGTAACGTCTCTAACCCCATACCCTCGAATGATCACCCGCCTCTTACAAGGTCACCACGATAGTGTGAATCAATTCCCTTATCAAATCCCTCAGGGTGGAGAAGTCCGCACCGATAATATGTGAGTCTTTACCCATACTATATGGAAAATGTGTATCAAAGATCACACCAAGCGATGCGAAACCACCAAGCACAACAGATACGTGCTCCTCCACCACCATCACAAGCTACACCCTCAGCCCCAACACAAGGCATCCCCTCTCAACCCCAAGCTGATTCAGTTCCCCCTTCCAATGAGGCCTATACCATTTCAGATCTTGCACAGCTCATGCGTGAAAACCATGAGCAGACTCTTCATCAGTTCGATAATTTATATCGCAATCACTACATGCTCCATCAACGAGTAGATCATATCGAGGAGGCCACAAATATCATGATAGAGCATACTTTTCAGACAGTTGCAAGTCCTTATATTGGACAGGCGCGAAACTTTGTCTCGATGTACACTTGAAACGCAGCTTTGCTAGTACCCGAATTTCAGCAGCAATAAGTCGGACCTTCATCAGCTGGTCCACAGCTATCGAGTACACAGCCTGGTGAGTATATAACTCACGTTTCTATCAATTTTATTTATCTTTATTATCGTCGTATCTAACTCACATGTATGTCTCCCTTCGGTAATATTTATTTGATGTATAATTGTCATTAGTTTGATGTACTCTCTTGTACTTTGTAGCATGATCTGGTTTCCTGCTTAGTAATAACGGAATAGTTGATTATTGATCACACCATCTATTATCTATTTTACTTCTTACATATAGTTACTATAACTTGATCCTCCTTTCTCATCTGTGTTTATTTTCGAGGACGAAAATCCCTCGAGTAAGGGAGAATGTAATAAATGCACTATTTTGTATCCACACTACTTGATAGAGACACGGGTCCTGATAGGTGTGTGCCTACCACGAGACATAAAATATAGTCGGGTGGCTCAAATTGATAAAAGTATCTGAGAATTTTGGTAGCCCCGTCACTTGGAACATAAGTAGACCATTGAAAAAGTGAATGAATATAGATTAACCTAGCTGAAATATATGGCTACTAAGCTAGCCCAGCCAAATTATGTTAAGTATAACCAGGTCTAGATTCACTACCTCAGCTAGCTATAGAATATAGCTCAACCAAGTGTATGCTTGGTAGGCAGCTTAAACCAATTTTGACTCATTTACCTATATAAGTAAAAACCTGTATGAGCTTGGTATTTTATGTAAGCCTATTTTTGGCATATATCCTATACACTAAAAAGGTGTAGCAAACTTATATAATAGTTTTGCCTTCCTTGTCGTTTAGGTGGATGCAGAGCAAATGCAAATACTGGCTTTGTATAACAGCCCAGCCTGATTACACTTATAAGCTGCTTTGCGTTTCAATTTGAGTACACGACATGGTGAGTCATTGTCCGCCCCATGCACGCAAAGTACAACGACCTTGTTATAAAATGCAATAGAACTCCTTCCTTTATCTTCCCCGTTCCATTTCATTGCAAGCCGATCCAGTAACTAGGACATCCACAGCCAGGGATACCATAGCCAATTGCATAAATCCCAGCCCAACCCTTAAGACCTTTGTTAGGTGTTAAACCATGGTTCACTTCATGGTCTCACACCTTCAATTCAAAATCTTGAGTCCGTTAAATTGAATTCAAAGAATTCTTCGTATCATTGAGTCGAGGTCAACTTAGAAAAACCTTCGTAGTTCACAAACTCGGCAAGCACAGCGTCGATATATGTTCGGCACCGCACCGTTGAGACCACAAGATCACCAAAAGGTACACGGTGTAACACCTTACTATATAAAATTTAGTGGATACAATGATCTGTGGTGTTGATTTCAGTAGCTTGAATTGGCATCACAGACAATGTTGATGTTGAAAAGGGCACATAAGATGTATATATATGCCAAACTCAACAATTGGTGCACTTCGGAGTTTCCATACCGAACCGCATAGGATATTCCATGCCAAATTTGATGCTGAAATGCCTCTATAGATAAGAGATATCTAATATAGGTAATATATTATCTGAAAATATATATATAAAAGCAACGGCACAGAGATAAGCAAAAGGCAAAGGAGGCAGCACGGCAAGAAAGGCTTGTTTTTATATTTGTCTACCAAACATCTCAGCTGGGCTGCTTGCCGCGGCAACCCTTGTGGCTTGCCGAGGCAAGCAGATATCTAGCTGCTTTAGTTTTTGGGGTGCTGCTGTGATAGCTTGTTTGGCCTATACTTGGGTATGTGCATTAATGCTATGACCCGTTAGCATTATAAAACAAATAATTAGGGTCTCAGGTGAACCCCTGATGATATACTAATATATATATATATACACTATTTATACTATTGGTGCACATGCCAAAGTGATAACAATGACTGTATTTGTGGACGCTTAAGCACACAGCTATACGTAGACGTACACAGCAGTGAAGGTAGGGAATTTACTTTGTTCCCATCTATTTAGTTTCCTTATTCTCATCAAACATTGCAAATTAGTGCGCATGATTAGTAGAAAATTATAATAATGCCTATTCTCGTTTTATTGATCAAATGCATGTAAACTTGTCTGTTATATTATGATAGTTTTACATAATATAACAGAGCAGTTTGATGATAATTATAAATGTTAATATTGTTGGATATATACATATATATATATAGTAAGTATCAAAGCAGTGTCGAAATCACATGAAAGTGATATCAGTAGTATATACATTTAAAATTTATGATAGTTTTACATGCAAAGGCAGTTTATTATATTAAATAGGTTCAGTGTACTCTATGCTAAATGTATTTCAATTTGAGCATGCAAGTTCTTTGATATCAATGCATCAGTCATATTGCATTCTTCAAATCCGGCTATCTGTGGTATCCTTAATATGTTGCTACTTCGCCTTTAGTCAAGTGATTCCGCTAACTCGGGAGCTTGATTTTCTTGGTCCAAGTGATCCCGCTAACTCGGGAGCTTGACAAGTGATCCCGCAAACTCGGGAGTTTGATTCTTTCATTTTTGTACGTAAAGTTTGCTTCATCATTGTTTTCTCGTACCTATTACATCATAAGTTTCTTCAGCATGATCATTTAGTCGTATAATGATGACTTGTTTAGATTGTATGTTTGTTAAATTATGTTTCGACTTTATTATAAGCCTCAAGAAGTGAATGTGGAAATCTAAAATATATGTTAGCAATGTAAACGTCTCTGCTGAGCTTTGATGATAGCTCATTCTACGACTTAAATGTCTTAGCTGCAGATTTAGACCTGGAACACGCAACTGACCCCACATACCAGCCAGACGAAGAAGAGGAAGAAAACGACGAAGAAGAATTCTTTCCGAAATAGGTTTGTGGTTTGAGAGGGAGAGATAGATGTTTTTTTGATAAACTTGTATTAATTACGTATAATATTTTGTTATGGGATGTATAGGTTTCTTTCCATTGTTTAGATGACGGGTGGCCGTCATCGGTGGAAAGTTATACATCAGATCAGTTATCCTTGTATATAGTGTTGCTAGTTCCTGCTTAGATAAGTAAAACTCAGTTTATTTTGCCATATTGTCTATTAAAGTAAGTACATTGCTTCCGCGTTTGCAACACTTTGTGCAAATTATGACACCCTTGCATGAAAGGATCATATTAGGTGATCCGACGATGCGACGGTTCCAAGATACTATGAAGGGAAACGTCGGGTTGTCACAAGAAAACTCAAAAAATAACGAAAACCGCAACCTAAGATTAACTCTGTCACGAAAGTTGCTCGGGCGATTTGAAATTTTCCTAAGAGAAGCTTGCTACTCAAAACAAGTCCTTTGGGTTGCTTGGGCGATTTGGGAATCGCTTGAGCGAGATCCTTGTTCCACCAAAACACTATCTCAGGTCGCTCCGGCGACTTGGAATTTTCCCAGGCAACACGTCCTTGTATGCATGCCTCGGTGTACTCACGCATCCATCCATAACGACTAGGTCCATTTCGGCCTTTTCTTGCGCCTTCGGTAAACAATGGGTGCATTAGCTTGGATGTCCCCATCAAAAGTATTGTACCAAACTTCAGAGTAAGTGGGATGTGTTATCTCAGTATCAAGAAGATGAAGTGTGAGAGCTGTGTTAAGAAACCGCGGTGAAATGGGTGTGTATCAAAGGCAAATAACACCTTGGAAAGAAAAAACAGGTTTTTGATTTGTTGAAGGGGATTAATCCCGAGTATAAAAAAGTGCGATCAAAGATTCTTGGACGAGAGGAGTGTCTTCCCCTTGGTACTATTTTTCTCTGCTGCAGCATGAGAAGAACAAACGCCAGTTGGTATCTATTGATGCTCCAGAGAGATCTGCACTCCCATCCTTCTTAGAGTTTTGTCGCAATGGGGTTAAGGCCGATGGTAGAGGTAGGCCATAGTGGTATGTCCAGAGCAGAAAGAGAAATATGACAATGCAATCATTGTGGGTGAAAGAGACATTTGTGTGAGACTTGCATGGCAAGCCCACCTTTCAAAACAATCAGGCTTTTATTGCTGAGGAGGATGTTCCATCTCCTACTCCGGTTGCTCCAACTGATGGACCACTCACAACTACTCCTCATATGCCTTCTGCTTCAGGTACCTCGACACAAAGAGAGTACCAAGAGCTTATATAGAGAGGCTCCAATACTCAGGCTTTCTCCTCGTCGCACCTAGCCAAAGTAGGTATCATTGGATCTGCTCTTGCTTCTGCATCTCAATCTCCCTGGATTAGAGATGCAAGAGCGACTAACCATATGTCTGGTATATCTTCACTATTTGAGTATGTTTCTTCTGTAACTTTTCCTAGTCATATTCGTGTCGTTGATGGCTCCCTTGTTCGTGTAAAGGGATAAGATGTACATGCTGGTAGTCTGTCCCTTATCTCAACTCTCCTCATTGCTAAAATGCCTATGAATCTTATGTTAGTTAGAAACTCACTAAATCCATGAATTCTAGTGCAACCTTTTTCCCTTCTCACTGCTTACTTCAGGACTTGACTACGAGGAAGACATTTGGTCGTGGATGTGAGGAGGGAGGACTCTACATGATGGAAGATCAACAAGCCTCAAGATCTGTTGCTGTTACGTCATCTCCAGAGACAACTCATATATGGCATTGCCGCTTGGGACATTTACCTTTATCTCATTTACATCTTTATTTTCAAAACTCATTACTAGTCAATTTGAATATCAAAATTTTCAATGTGAAGTTTGTCAATTATCTAAACATTGTCAAGCAGTTATCCTATTTGAAATGATAAAAGTGCAGTTCATTTTGATGTGTGAGGTCGATCTCCTATGATTGCTTTGCATGGTTACACTATTGACGCGGGACAACGACCCTAAAATGTGAAATATGATTTTTATGCAGATTTTGCCGAAATTAATGAAATAAAATCAAGTTCAATCGCAAAATTATCTTTGATACCTTTAGGGTTTTGCAGAATTTTTGATGGATAGATCACACGCTATCCAGGTTGGGTCCAGTCCGATGCGCAAGTACTTTTCGAGTTGAGGCGAGATCGGCCTAGAGATAGAACTCTAGCTTTTTCCAAGCTTAGGCACTCGTCTTCGGTCCGATGTAGATTCACGGATTCCAAATTGGGTTGTGAAAGGGATTTGCGGTTTGCAATAGGCTTATGGTTTGGAACGAGTGTTGGCTATGTTTGAATTAGGGATTCAAAAGGGTTTAGGGTTTTAAAAGGGTTTAGGGTTTTTGGGAAAGCAAGGAAACAATTAGGCTAAGGTTTTAGAAAGCAATCACAGATCGAGAAATAGCAAATAAAATAGAGAAGATAACAATGGGTTTGGGAATCACTCCCTTGGCCTCCCACCAAACCTATCTCAGGCAAAGATCACTCAAGAATAAAAGCATTCAAATAATCAATCAACTAACTAAAAGTCTTTTCAAGCCTCTATATATAGGCCACCAATAATTAAGTTCGAAATAAAAGAGTTTTAATACTAATAAAACACAAAAAAGGAAATTTTGCATAAATTTTTGTCTGAAATCGTGTCGTAGCTCGTTCAAGCGAGGATTATCATCGCTCACGCAAGTCTCGCCCGCGGGACCTTAAGTGATCGCTCGCGCGACTGAAGTCGTCGCCTATGGCTTGCGCGCGCGACTTTAAGTGCTCGCTCTCTCAACTGTTCAATCTTGCTGTTCGCCATCATTCTCCTCCACTCAAATTGTTTCATCACCGATGAAACATGCACGTGGTACTGATCAAGTGTATCGAAACTTGCACGGTGGAACTCCTTGCAACTAGCCCAAACAATCTCGACTCCTAGTGACGTATGATTTGCATCTCGGTTGATTGTAGCAGGACACACACGGTAAACCTCTCCTTGATGAACCTGATAACCCGGCTCGCCAACCCATTCTATCAAATATTTTTGAAGCTTCTCATCAACTCTCCCGGACCTGAAGGAATTCATCCCCGATGAAGTGTGATCGCGATATCGGTCGGGATGACGAGAACTCAAGTGGCAAGCTCTTTCATCATTGGCCCATGTACTCTCGGTAGGCGAAGTATCAGCAGATAATTTGTAGTGATTGTTTCTTGAATTAATCTTGTATTTAATTTCGGCATGCAATGTAGGATGAGACTCAAAACTTGACTCACAACAAGACTCGGAATGTGAAGCGGAATGCAACTCGAGACTATGATGTGAGTGTATCTATGGACTCGATACTCTCATGTGCATGCGACTCTACCATCGACAAGGATTCGTGCACAACGGGTTCTATGGGCACCAACAATTCGTGCATATGCGACTCAGTAGATTCTTGTGTGGGTGACTCATTTGACTCACGTGTGGGAGACTCAACATCACTACTCATAAGGGAAATAGAAGTCGTTTCAACACAAACTAGACGTTCGTCAGCTTCTTCCATCTCTTCACTTATCACAGTTCTAGGGTCATACACTTTCTCTTCTACTTTCATATTTTTCAGCTCCTTAGAACTTTCGCTTTCAGTCAATAAATTTGGAGGGAAAAATTTTGTGGGGCATTGGTATGCAAAGTGTTCGAACCCTTGACACTTAAGACAATCAGGGCACTTATTTATCTTGGTTCTCAATCTCTGTAGAAGGCGACGGTGTGTCAAAGGAACATACTTTTCAATAAGTGTCACCTTCATATCCTCCCATGTGGAGATGGGTTTAATCCGACGAAACTCAACACGAAGTTCTATATGAATCCAAAAAATCTCGGCATTACCCTTAAACTTTGTTGTCACTAGTTTAATTTTGTACTCGTTTGGTACACCATACCAATCAAAATACTCTTCTACACTAGACAACCACTCTATGAAGGTTTTAGGGTTCGTCGTACCCTCAAAATTTGGAACTTCATCCCGAATAGATTTTAGAAACCTCTTGGAAGGGTCGTACTCAAGTTCACGATGATGAGGGTATCCCCAAACTCTGGTTTCATCACGACTTGTGGGACTTTGCCAAGAATTTGGACGCGATCGCCTCATTGTGAACACGGATGCTAAATGACATGCAAACATGAATCACAATGGAAGAAGAATTTTATCGAACATTAGATGTGCACAAACAAAACTGAAATAAAATGTAATAAATTAAAATGTCACACAATATGCCCTAACCTAAAAAACCTAGGCTCTGATACGAAAACTGACGCGGGACAACGACCCTAAAATGCGGAATATGATTTTTATGCAGATTTTGTCGAAATTAATGAAATTAAATCAAGTTTAATCGTAAAATTATCTTTGATACTTTTAGGGTTTTGCAAAATTTTTTATGGGTAGATCACACGCTATCCGGGTAGGGTCCAGTCCGATGCGCAAGTACTTTTCGAGTTGAGGCGAGATCGGCCTAGAGATAGAACTCTAGCTTTTTCCAGGCTTAGGCGCTCGTCTTCGGTTCGATGTAGATTCACGGATTCCAAATTGGGTTGTGAAAGGGATTTGCGGTTTGCAAGAGGCTTATGGTTTTCAGATCGATTTTTTGTTTGGAATGGGTGTTGGCTATGTTTGAATTAAGGTTTCAAAAGGGTTTAGGGTTTTTGGGAAAGCAAGGAAACAATTAAGCTAAGGTTTTAGAAAGCAATCACAGATAGAGAAATAGCAAATAGAATAGAGAAGATAACAATGGCTTTGGGAATCACTCCCTTGGCCTCACACCAAACCTATCTCAGGCAAAGATCACTCAAGCATAAAAGCATTCAAATAATCAATCAACTAACTAAAAGTCTTTACAAGCCTCTATATATAGGCCACCAATAATTAAGTTCGAAATAAAAGAGTTTTAATACTAATAAAACGCAAAAAATGAAATTTCGCATAAATTTTAGTCTGAAGTCGTGTCGTAGCTCGCTCGAGCGAGGATTATCATCGCTCGCGCGACTGAAGTCGTCGCCTATGGCTCGCGCGCACGACTTTAAGTGCTCGCTCTCTCTATTGTTCGATCTTGTCGTTCCCCATCAGTTATGTTGTTACTTTCATTGATGAATGCACTCGACACACCACTATTTTTTATATGAAAACCAAAGATGAAGTTTGTTTTATTGCTGTTATTTACCACAAGATGGTTGAAACTCAAATGCAAGTGTGAAGACCTTAAGATCTGATAATGGTGGTGAGTACTCCTCCCATCATCGTCACTCCTATCTTCACAATCATGTAATTGAGTGGCAAAATCTCTTGTCCCTATACTCCACAACAAAATGGAGTGGTTGAAAGAAAAAATAGGCATCTCCTCGTGGTTGCTTGATCTCTTCTAATTGGCATGGATGTTCCAAAACACCCGTCAAGTGATATGTTCTCACCGCCACTTATCTTATCAACAGAATGCCTACTCCTTTTTTAGGGGGTGCGTGTCCATTCAAGATGTTATTTTCCATAACCATCCTTTTTTGGTCCCACCTCACATCTTTGGTTGCTTATCTTTTGCTCATACATCCACTTATCGAGATGAACTCTCCCCCAAAGCTATTCGATGTATCTTCATTGGGTATCCTCCTCCCCAAAAGGGATATAAGTGTGATGATCCGATGACTGGGAAGTGTTTCGTTACCATGGATATCACCTTCATTGAATCCCCAAAGTTCAATAAGTCCCCTCGATGGCCTCTTCAGGGGGAGAAGTATAACTGTGACGACCCAAACCCTCGCCTCAGCAAGCGCATGATCGCAAATGCCGGAGCAGAAAGAATCTCGTTTTTCAGGGAGAAGAACGGGTTCCACTTCCTAAGGATGAGAGGCCTTCTGTTGCAACCGGAAATAGGATCTCTTTTGGTCTCGAAATCGAAACCTGCCGTCGTATCTTCTCGCTCTAGTAGTCCCCACCTTTTAAGCCTTAACATCTATACTCCACCTCGACCCCGAACTCGTAACTGGCAATAGAATCTCCTCTTGTTACAAATCTTCAATAGGAAAATGAGCGTATCTAGTTGCATGGGTCGGTTCGTTGTCAATCCCAATTTCGCAACGGTGTCAAGTGCCTATACAGTTTGGTTTGTATAAAGACACCTTGTGGTGCGATGTTCTACCTATGGACGTGGCGCATGTCATCTTGGGGGAGGCCATGGTTTTATGATAGGAATGTCACACTTTATGGAAAATTGAATGTCTATTCCTTCTTGCATGAGGGAAAAATGATCAGTTTGAACCGTCAGCCTCCCAACACCCAATGCAAAAGCAAGCAATTCAAGTGACAATGTCCTAAAGAAAAGAGAGAACCAAAGTAAGACCATAAATATTGTCAACCCTTCAGATTTTGAAAGGAAAGCTAAAGACGAGAGTGTTATTTATGTTCTTGTTATTATGGAAACAACCACTGAGTCATAGGTTGATCAACAAAGAGAGATAGGGCCGATTTTGAGAGTTTGAAGATGTCTTCCCTGGAGACTTACCAGATGATTTACCGCCCTTAAGGGATATTCAGCATGCTATTGACTTAGTCCGTGATTCTACTTTACCTAGCTTGCCCCATTATCGGATGAATCCTACCGAGCATATGGAGTTAAAAAGGCAAGTGGATGAACTTCTACAAAAGGGATTCATTCGGGAAAGTATGAGTCCATGTGTCGTTCTTGCGCTACTTACCTTCAAGAAAGATGAGTCTTGGCATATGTGTGTTGATAGTGCGCGATTAATAAAATCACGGTCAAATATCGGTTCCCTATACCGAGACTTGATGACATGTTGATATGTTGGTTGGTGTCACGATTTTCTCAAAATTTGATCTTAAAAGTGGAGACTATCAAATCCAAATGCGTCCCGAGGACGAGTGGAAAATTACCTTAAAACCAAAGATAATCTATATGAGTGGCTTGTCATGCCTTTTAGGCTTTCTAATGCCCCGAGTACCTTTATGAGAATTATGACATAAGTGTTGAGCCCTTTTATAGGTAAGTTCTTAGTCGGATATTTTGATAACATTTTGATCTATAGTCACGACAAGGAATGACACTTGAGCCACTGAATGTAGGTTACCCTTAGAGAGGAGAAGTTATACATGAACGTAAAGTAGTGTACATTCATGACACCTAGAGTTGTCTTCTTAGGGTTTGTCGTATCATTTGAGGGAATGACTGTAGACTTTGACAAGGTAAAGACCATTGTAGAGTGGCCTGAGCCTAAGAACATTCACGAAGTTCGTAGCTTCCATGGGATAGCCACGTTCTGTAAGAAATTTATATGTGGTTTTAGTTCGATCACGGCTCCCATTACCGATCGTATGAAGAAAGGGAGTTTAAATGGACTAATGTCGTAGGTAAAGCATTTAAGGAGTTTAAGTCTAGAATGACAAAAGCTCCAATTATGTGCCTTCTAGACTTTTCTAATGTCTTCGAGAGTGCATGTGAAGCATTTGGTGATGGTATAGGTGGAGTCCTGGGCTAAGAGGGCCATCCCATAGCATATTTCGGTGAAAAGTTGAAAGGCCAGGCAAAAGTACGCAACTTATGACAAGGAATTCTACGCGGTAGTGCAATCCTTGAAGTATTAGAAACACTATTTGCTACCCTAAGAATATGTTTAATTCTCTGACCATGAAGCTTTCAAATTTTTGAGTTCTCAGAAAAAGTTAAACCCAAGACATGCTAAATGAGTTAAACAACTTCAGGGATTTACATTTGTATTAAAGCATAGGGCGGGAATTGAGAACAAAGCAGCTGATGAGTTTAGTTGTAGAGTGGCAATGTTACACTTTATGAGTGTTGAGGTGATTGGATTTGAGCGATTAGTAGATGAGTACCCTACATGTCCAGATTTTATAGTACACCTCGCTTTTGAGTGACAATGGAAGTAGGTCGAGTAAGTGCACCCTACAGAGAGGGTATTTGTTCAAGGGACATCGCTTGTGTATTCCCTGTACTTTAGTACGAGATTTTCTCGTTTGGGAATTACACGCAGGAGTCATCAGACATTTTGGTCATAATAAGAGTATTGTCATGGTTGAAGATAGGTTTCATTGGCCTAATCTCCCACGCCATGTCGCTAGGATGATTGGACAGTGTCACGTTTTCCAGTTAGCAAAGCAGAGGAAGCAGAACACGGGTTTGTATGCACCATTACCAGAGTAAAACATTGGCAAGCTCTATCGATGGATTTCGAGTTAGGACTTCCTAGGACCAGTAGGAAACACGAATTGGTTTTTGTTGTAGTCAACCGTTTTTTGATAATGGCCCAGTCTACTGTGTTCCAAAACCTCTTATGCAAGTCACATCAAAAAAATTCTTTGATGAAGTGGTTCATTTGCACAGGGTGCCCAAGACCGTAGTGTCTGATCGAGATGTTAAGTTTGTTAGCTATTTTTGGAAGACATTGTGGCATAGGATGGATTCTAAGTTACAGTTTTCTACCGCTTATCATCCTCAGATTGACGAGCAAACCGAGGTGGTTAATAGGAGTTTGGGAAATCTTCTGAGGTGTCTAGTAGGTGAACACATTAGGAATTGGGACTTGATTTACCTATAGCAGAGTTTGCATTCAACAATTCAGTCAATAGGACAACGGGTATGAGTCCATTTCAGGTTGTGTATGGTTACAAGCCTGGGACACCATTAGGTCTCATTCCCATGTTAGTAGATTACAGGTCAAAAAAAACCATGAATAATAAAAATACAAGTTTTCTGCAGATACACATCGAGGGCTTAAAGAATTTAATGAAGGTGATTTTGTAATGGTTCGAATTAAAACCTGAGTGGTTCTCGCAAGGAATTGCTAAGAAGTTGCAATCCCGTAGTGTTGGGCCTTACAAGATATTAAAGCGTGTTGGTCCAAATGCCTATGTGATAGATCTTCCACCAACTTTGGGCATCAGTACAACATTCAATGTGGAGGACCTTATTTCATGTTACGGCCCACACTTCAATCCACCTAGCCCTTTTGTCGAGCC
This sequence comes from Chloranthus sessilifolius, assembly GCA_021018995.1. NCBI lineage: Eukaryota > Viridiplantae > Streptophyta > Magnoliopsida > Chloranthales > Chloranthaceae > Chloranthus > Chloranthus sessilifolius. The sequence goes on along the minus strand of CM037591.1, from coordinate 17,450,137 downwards.
TTCCAGTTTTGAGCCTATTCAAACTTCTTTCACCAAACCACCATCTTCACTTTCTCATCTATCGAAAGAGATCATTGAAGATATTTTAGAAGATCAAATTGTCTCTACCAACCAAGGCGGTTATTAAAGGTATTAAATCAAGTGGAAGAACTAGCTAGAGTTTGAGAACATGTGAAGGAGTTTCAAAATGTCGATCCAGATCTTTTTAACATATCTCATCGGGGATGAGTTCTTCCAACTCGGGGGGGAATTGATGGGGACAGCCAAGCTAATGCACCCACTGTTACCGGAGGCGCAAGAAAAGGCCGAAAGGGGCCCAGTCATTATGGATGGATGCATGAGTACACCAGGTGTGCATACAAGGACGTGTCGCCTGGGCAAATTCCAAGGCGCTCGACAGACCCGAGATAGTGCTTTGGCGGAGCAAGGACCTCGCCCAGTGATGTCCAAATCGCCCAAGTGACCCGAAGGATTTGTTTTGAGCATCAAGCTTCTCCCAGGCGAATTTCAAATCGCCCAAGTGCCTGTGACTGAGTTAATCTTAGATTGCGATTTTCATTATTTTTCGAGTTTTCTAGGTTTAATTTCCTTCTTTAGATAGGACTCTTTAGCTTTAGAGTTTTACCGGTATAGATAGTCTTGTAACCCATGGATTTTTTTAATGATGAATTATTGAATGCTTTGAACTTTGTTCAACTTTGAGAGAGTGATTCTTTCTTTAGAGGAGCGATTCTTCTTCCCCTTGCAGGTTTGGTGGGAGGCCGATTAACTCTTTAAACAAACTCCTTTGTTCTCTTGATCAAGTAAGCTAAGTCTAAAATTTTGTATTCTTTTATTCTTGAATCTGCGTTACAATATTGCTCGTGCGATCTCTTTAACCTACCCAAAGATCGTATTAAGTCTTAATTGTGAAGGCCAATGTTGTCAAATGGCTTAAGTGATGCTAAGCGATTTGGCTCAATTTCGCTTAAGCCATGACATACTTTTTTTCTTTTTCTTTTCCAAAAAAAAAAAAAAATTAACAATAAGTATTCAAGTCTCTAGAAGGGAAAAATAGACATTCTTGCATTTGAAAAAGAAGTTTTACATACTAAATTACTAATATTCAAAATTTTAACTTTAATTTTGATAATGAGTACCAGCAATGTACTCTACACATTCATTTCTAACCCATTGTGGTACATCTCCTCCATCATCATCACTAGCATTGTCGTCGTCATCGGAATCATCTCCTTCTACATACTCTTCTTCTTCCTTTGTTTCATCTTCGTCTGATCTCGCTAGTATGGAATCTATATCATCTGATTGTCTATCATCTTCTTCTATTATTTCATCTTTTTCATCAATATGCATGCCTTGGCTGCTACTACCTCCACCAACAGCTCGCCTCCTCCTATCAGTGGGTGTCGGACCAAGAGCCGCTGATTCAACTTGGGCCCATGTCAAATCTACCCCATAAAAGACAGGCTCATCTGGAGAATCAACCATCCATGGATGGTCAGCAGGCACATCATCCACACATATGGGATCATAGAACCCCGGTTTCTCTCGCCTTGCAAGGAATCATTCACACAATTTTTTATTGTACTGCACGAACACTAAGTCATTGAGCTTCTTTTGCTCAAGTCGGTTCCTTTTCTTTGTGTGGATCTGTTAAACACGAGGAGTAGGACTATTAAAAACTTGCAATTTAATTAAGATATTCATGAATTGACTTTAATTGTTTAAGACTTCAATTACCATCTCAAAAGAACTCCAATTCCGCTCACATCCGGAAGCGGCACAAGTAAGGCCAAGTATTCCAATGGCCAGTTTTTTCAAAATGGGATCCTTTGTTATCGGGTCTACCCCATAAGCTACCCACCAGTCAGCTGTAAATTAAAGAGAATTATTAGAAGTTAGAACTACTAGAGTAGAAATAAAAATATATTAATTAGTTTGAACTTTAAAGACTTTTAAAGTTTATACTTGGAATTTTTGTAGTTCTATGTCGGATAACTATGTCCCTTCTAAAAAATCCTTCCGCCTTCTTGTAACGGTCTAACTGATGACTTATTCTATCTTGTTCACCTCTATCAGGGACCATCCTTTCTAAGCAGTCAAGAAAGCCAACCATGTGAGTGGCATCCGCATCATCTCGATCCGGGTGTGCAAAGTACACCGCCGGATTAAGAATGAAGGCGGCCGAATATAGTGGAGATGTCATTTGACTTCCCCACCTCTTGTTGATTATATCCAACACGGGTTGATATAATCTTGACTTGAATTAATTATTAGATTTTATTTTTTCTTGGGCACCCTCCATAAAACTATATATATATATATATATCCCATTGGTGGTTTCTCGTCATCATCCACCAATCGCAACACCTCTACGATTGGTTGGGAGTCACGTAGGGTTTGTGCAATACTAGTCCAAAATTGGTTTTGAAGCAATGTTTGTGCAACTTGTTTACCATCGGCTTTCTTTGACCAAGGTCCATTGTTCCAATTGGCCGATGTTACAAAACTTCTAAGCTCCTTTTTTTTCGCATACAAGCTTTATAAAGTTAAAAATGCGGTTGCAAATCGGGTCACGGCAGGACGTAATAAATTACCTCCTATTGCTTTACGCATTCTTTGAAATAGAAGCGCATGTTTGTACATAAAAACAACTATCCTCCCAGCTTTAGCAATTGTTTTAATATGTAGTTTGCCTATATCCTCTAGAATTAGGTCTAAACAATGGGCCGCACATGGCGTCCAATATAGTTGCGGTCGCTTTTCCATAAGGAGACGACCGGCGGCTACGTAGGATGTCGCATTGTCCGTTACAACTTGAACAACGTATTCGGGTCCTATTTCCTCGATGATCTTATCTAAAAGTGTAAATAAATATTCGGCCGTGTGAGAATGGGCCGATGCATCTACTGATTTTAGGAACATAGTTCCGGTAGGACAATTTACCAAGAAGTTGATCAATATCCGACCGGTTCTATCCGTCCATCCGTCGGCCATCAATATGCAACCGTATATTTTTCATGCATCCTTGTATTCAGCTAATATATTGTTGATCACTCTTACCTCTTCTTTGAGACATGTTTCCCGGATTTCATGGTAGGAAGGGGATTTAAGTTCGGGCCCAAATTGCCCAAGAGCTTCAATCATCACTTTGAAGCTCTTTAACTTAACGGTATTGAAAGCAATGCCGGCTTGGTAGAACCACTTAGCCACATATTGGATTGTGGTGGGTCTATCCTTACCCTTAAATCGGTTCTCTAGTGTTGTTTGGGCGGGTCCTTTACCCTCCCTTTGATTAACCACATCCTCCAGATGCGGTCGACACCACCCTTCTAGTGTACCACGACCACGTGATTTTTTCGATGGTGGTTGTGGAGGTCGTCTACTTTGGGCCGTTGATGGTGTAGATCTATCATCTTCATAATCATCATGATCACCTTCCATATAGCCTTTTAAAACAACATCTTCATCATGTTTTTTTTAGAACGCTTGCCCATATACTCCATTATTTCCTTTTGAATTTTCGGAGTAGTTTTTTTACAAGCCCTAGCATTTGCTCCGGCTCCATGAGCAAGATATTGTTTATGACGGCCTATGCCACCCGTGCTCTCATAATCACACAAGGTACAAACTATAGTTGCTTTCTCAGTTGGACTCTTATACCGTCCATATTTCCAACCCGGATCATTTGGTTTAGGCCTTAGATGATCCGGGGTTGAAGATGTAGACATAATTAATTGGTGAATGATGATAGAAAGTAGGAACTAGGAAAAGAAAATTAGAGATTTTAAATTTTTAAAACAAAAATAATAAAACTCAAACCTCCCAAAAGTCATGCTTGTTTGATCCGGGCCACTTGATTGACAGAAGATTAGAACTATAAGCTTTCTTCACTCTTGAATCTTGATCCTTAATCTTTCCCTTTGAAGCTTTAAATACACTAACACTAATATTACTAAGTTTATAACAATTTAATTCACTAAAAAAAAATTACAAAGCATAAAATAAAATAAAAAACTAGATAGGAAAGATGGGAGGAGATTGGGAGTAAAGAAATGAGATTAGAGAGGAAGTATAAGCTAAAATAGTTGTGTGAAGAATAGAGGACCCAACCCACCCTTTTATAGAGGCAATGGGACCTCAAAAAACAAAAAAAAAATTATTAAAGTGCTCCAACGGTCATATAGAGAGGAAGTATAAGCTAAAATAGTTGTGTGAAGAATAAAGGACCCAACCCACCCTTTTATAGAGGCAATGGGACCTCAAAAAACAAAAAAAAAATTATTAAAGTGCTCCAACGGTCATAAAAGGGTGGAGCATTATGCGATTGCATACTGAGTATGCGATCGCATAAGCCATAAAATATTGCAGTATGCGATCGCATAATGCGAAAATCGCATAAGCCATGATGGCTTATGCGATTTTGTAGGTTATGATCGCATAAGCGATCGCTTATGACAACAGTGATGAAGGCAATTCAATTTGAGCCAACTAATATCATTCCATGGTTTAGTATGGAATCGAAAGATTCTACTGTGGATTCGTTCAATGCCCTAAACTAGTGGAGGTCTAGCCGTTCGTTTGAACCCTAGTCTTTTAGATCCGAAAGGAATGTGCTACAGATTTAAAACACTAATTTGGTTCATTAAAAGATTGAAATATTTAAATTCCTTTAGTTTTCATTGTTAATCTGTTTAGAACTCGGGTACTGATTCTTATTCATGTTAGTTAAAATTAATCTCAGCTGCATCATCTTAGATTAGTGTCTTGTCCTACATCAACTCCCAAATTGATTTCTCCCTCTGATGGGTATTACTAATCTTGTCCATCAATTGAACATCATCGCAAGATTTTACTTCTGTGAGTATGCATCCCTTAGTTAAAGGAACTAGTCACATACATGAATGATTTACTCATTCTGGTTGCATAGTGTAGAAACCACGTCATCGTTGTAATATTGTCACATTGTCAGTCTTCATAATTCACATCGATAAGAGCTGCCTCGGCTATAGCACCCATAACATATCTAATCTTTCTCTTCGGCCCCATGTACATAATAGCTGACCAGATTCATTCCAAATAATTGGTACCATCAAGTAAAACGGTGGTGATTTTCAGTCCTTGAGAGCTCTCATTGCCCCCAATTGACACCTTAGTTTCAGCCATTCAGTCCCACAAACTAGCTACATAACTATGTCCAGAAAACAGCCCTCCCGTACAATAAGAACAAGGGTTCCAGCAGGTCCAGCCACCTACTCGATATTACACCGGCCTGAGGACCGTCTTTGGTACTGAACAGGGCGATCTTTTCTCTTCCGGCACCAACGCCAAAGGGCACAGCTGTACTGGGTACTAGGATCGAAGGGAAAATAGGGTAAAAACACAAAGCAAATCATCATAAGGCCTCCATGCCACTGCCCACAGTATCAGCACATAAAGTAGGTTACATAACCATGTATATCACCAAAAACGGAGGGTTCTACAACCCGTTTACACAGCACCAACAAACGATCAACAACGCAGGTCATATGACCAGATTCCATCACACATTCAACACATTAAATTATCTTGTCAGATGAAATATATGCAAAGTATGAATATAATCTTGCCTTCTGTTATTTACTTTGTGTAATCTACCTGGGGTTTCTATATCATTTTTAATCCTAAGTGGTGTTATTCATTTCCTAAATAGGGGTTCTCAACAGGTTTACCTGAGAGGCTGCAGTTAGCACTGTTGAGAACATTACCAGGACTTGAGAACTGTTCAATGTTGAGACCTGCTTATGCTGTAGAGTACGACTTCTTGCCTGCTCATCAATGTTCCAGGTCTCTTATGACGAAAAAATATGAAGGGCTTTTCTTCTCTGGTCAGATAAATGGAACAACAGGCTATGAAGAAGCTGCGGCGCAGGTATCTCAAATTATTGTTGTGTTCGCCTATCTTTTTCATTTTTTTATTTTATTTATATATTCATCAAACAAATGCCAACGTATACCACATAATTGCACCCTGAACTGTAGTCAGAGTAAAGCTTTTATTTAAGTTTGCTAGCTAGCTAGCCTTACTCTCAGTTTACATCTATTTCACAGGGTCTTATTTCTGGAATCAATGCTGCTAGACATTCATATGGGAAAGAACTCGTAATTCTTGAGAGGGAAAGCAGTTATATAGGGACTCTAATTGATGATCTTGTTACAAAAGACCTCCGGGAGCCTTACCGCATGTTAACAAGGTATAGTGAACCTTGGTGTTGCTTTTAGAATCAACAAAATGACTGGAAATGTTGCTGTATTGACCAGAAAATTATCATATATTAATCATATGTTATATCATTACCACATATTAATGATGGTGTGACGAGAGAAATGTCATGACCCAAAATCCACGCACCTGGATCTTGAGTCGCGACCCAGACATATCAAAAGAAAACACTACATTTGAATGAAATATCTAACCAGGGATCAAAACCAGATATCCAGATCACCAGATTTAGGATAAACAGACAAACTTTTTCTTTTCTTACATAAAATAGGTCAAACTACCTTAGTACATTAAACTAATCACTACGTATCAGACACAGAGATCTGCACCAGGTAATACTTTTGAAATTCTGCCAACTGATCTTTCTCCAATCCCTTTCCTTCACCCACAGGGTGGTTAAACCACCGTAAGAGCTAATCCGCATGCTCCGCAAGTAACCATTCTAATACAGATTGACTAAACCACTAACATGCCGATAGTTTCAAATTATCAAACTATCAGTCTAACGTCTCTATTTCTTGTTCAACTCAACAAATAATTCAGTTGCAATCATGGCTGTCAGTGGATGAAAACAAATCTCGTACACAGGTAAATGTAACATACAGATCCAACAGATATTGGACTGTGAGGGTACTTTATAGTTACTGGCACGACTACTCAGAGAAGAGATAATAATAGAATCATCACTACCAACAATATTTCGGATTCTGTGTAAATCAGACAGATATTCCCATACCATAAATCAGATGGATATGCCCAGACCATACAGATAAATCAAACAGATATTTCCAGACCATACAGATAAGGCAGATAGATATGCCTAGACCAAACAAATAACTTAGAAGCTTACACTTAAACTACCACGATAGACTTATCGCTGTTGGGGATTATTTTATAGCTAATAGCACGAATACCAAGTGTTTTCCTCAACTCAACTGTTAGTTGAGATCAGATAACAGATAACAGATAACAGAGCAGATATCAGATTTATGACCTGGTCAGGGTCTTAAAATTATCCCATTCGAACTCAGAGGTATCATCTCATTGCCTTTCAAAAATTATGGTATTCTAATCCAGTGGAGAAATATCATAAAACATCATAAAACATGCATTCAGAGTCCACAAATACTTTGGTCTCGGAAATGATATAAACCATACAAAAAACATCAAACTTTCATATATACTTGAACGGACGGAGATTACAGATCTAATTCACGCAAGTTACTCATTCAGGTCTAACATTATAGCTAATCAGATTTCTACTCAGTCAAGTAGTAGATTCCGACACTGTCAGTGTAAGGTCACTGATTTCGACAGATGCAGGTAACAAATGTCTACACGTTTAGGTAGCGGATGTTTATACATTCAGGTATAATCAGTGTCAAGTAACAGCTCTAGTTAACAAATTTCTACACAATCAGGTGTAACAAGTATAACAAATTCCGTTAATACAGTGTTACACAATCAGGTGTAACCGGTAAATCAAAGCCTATTATATAAGCAGATGTAACAGATTAGATAAGTAGATTCCAATTAGTTCACGCCTACGTGCCGACACATTCAAGTTGAAACAGTCAAGTGTAACAGATCCGATAAGCCTATGTCGACACATTCAGGTCGACACAGTCAGTTGTAACAGATCAGCTAAGTTTTCAGATTTCAGACTGTATATTTTTCCTAAAAATCATTTTTCATACAACTAGAAAATCAGACCACAGTCCACCTGACACATCCATCCAGCCATTAACACTTAAATCCAGCTTCATTACTTCAATTGTTGTATACACTGCATTAATGGCTTTTATTTTTGTTCTCAGATTTCATTACTACTATCGGTATCAAAATCTCAAATTTAGCAGTTTCACAGATTTAAAGGTTTCATAGATAAGCAAGTTGCTCCATGCAGACTTCCACTTGCTCAATAGCACATAGATGTAAAATCCAAAAGAAACAAGAAGTAATACAGGCAGAGTTCTAACAAATGCAGACTACTAACAGATAAATAACGAGAAATTACCGCCGAATTAGGGGTTCTACAAGATGTGTTAGAATAGGTACTTGCCTCAAAAGAAATCACGCAGCTATAGGGTCCGCCTTCTTGCAAACGCACTCTTCCTCTCTCTAGATCCCTTCTCACTCTAGGATTCTCTCTCTCTCTCTCTCTCTCTCTCTCTTCCCTTCTCTTCTTTTCTTTTCTTTTTTTTTTCTCTCTGGCTCTCTCTCATTTTTCCTTCTCTTTTACTCTCTATGGCTCTCTTTCTCACTTTCCCTTTTTTTTTCTTTTGTCTTATCTCTAAGACAACTCCCACGCACGCCCCCAACGTCCTAGCCAGTTCTAAACGCCTCCAGAACCTTCTCTTATTATATCATTATATTAGTATATTATAATATTATATTATTATACTAGATTCTATTATTATATTTATTATATTAGCTTCTATTAGATAGGTTATTATCCAATCTTTTGTCTGATATATCCTTAGCGACTCCCTCACGTGACATAGGACAATCGCTCGGGTCCCACTATTTGCACCAACCAAATTACTGGTGGGAACCCAGGTGTAAAATATTGTGACTGCCTTTTATCATATGATGGCGATCTAATTTCCTTCCAATCTGTCATACAACGGATCCCGAGACCATCGCCTTACCATCAGACAGTTAGTTTGTGGTTACCGATCACATGGTACAGAGCCCTATCAAATTGGTGGTAGTGTCACGTGGCACACATGCCCAAAACTGATTTCCATGGTCAGATATAACATGTGTACCCTGTAAAATTGTCATGCTTATCAGTGGATGTGAACCACCCATTTGGTGTACATTAATATCAGCCAGTAAATAAACAAATAAATAAATGATATCACGCAGAATCGAACTACAGGTCAGTTAACTATCTGACCTGGTTTCAAATCGGGTCCTTACAAGAAATTTTCTGGTTCAATATGGGTGCTAGTGCCACGTCATCATCTATGTCATGACATGGATAGGGCTTATCCTAAGATCAATGTTTCTCTTCCTCTCAAGTTGTGTGAGGTTGGTTGTCCTATTTAATATATATTGATGAACGAATGAGTTGTAAAGAGTAACATTAATCATAGTAACAAATTTCAGTCGATTTCGACGAAATTCCAGTTAATTTCGCCAAAACAGGGTCTCAACGAAACTTGCGTCGAAAATTCGGTGGTTTCGGCGAAATTAACAAATTTTCATTAATTCCGGTTTTATTTTTCTGCTTTTAACATAAAGTTAAAATTTTAAACAAAACTCATCTCGATTGCTGCCTTATCCATGTTCCTAATCCTAAGCCTATAACCTCTTACCTCCCTCCTCTATCCAGCCCGTCGGCGCCAGGTCCAGCTGTCCGGCGATTAATCTTGTCATCCTCCGGCATTCTTCTGACAACCGTCCGGCGAATCTCCGGTTGAGAGTGTTTTTTTTTTCCTTCTTCTTCCCCTTCTCCTTCACCTTCTAAACTTTTTCCTTCTAAATATGTTCTAGAGTAATGTTTTATATTAATTAATTTATTTTATCTTTTTGTAAATCTGGAAGAGGTTTTGAGAAATTATTGAATCTTAATATGAGTAATTTGGGGGTTTTGAAAGAGGATTTTCAGAAATATGGAAGATAGGTCTTGAAAAATTATTGGATCTTAATATGAGAAATTTGGGGGTTTTTGGAAGAGGGTTTTGAGAAATTTGGAAGAGAGTTCTTGACAAATCTGGGAGAGTACGTTTCAATGTTTTTTTTCTTATAATCCTCACTAAAATAATTACAATTAATTTGCCCAAATCTGAGAATTATTTCAATATCTGCTTGAAATAATTGCAATTATTTCTTCAAATTATTGTAAAAAAGATAATGACATATGTAAAAAAATAATGAAATAATAAAAGAGTAAGGTTGGGTTTTCAATAATGAAACATGTCCTCTTTTAGTGTTTCATTAGTTTTTAATTCCAATTAGGTGCTTGTATATAAATAAGTTAATATGTATATATTTTTTTAAAAAAATTGTTACTTTAAATATTTTAGTATATATTTTAATATGTTAAGAAATATATTTTTTAACCTCCGAAATTATCCCGAAATTTTTCCGAAATGAACCGATACAACCCCTCACCAAAATATTGCCGAAAACGAAATTTGACACTATGACCTTAATCCTTTAATCTTTATCTCAAAAAAAAAAAACTTAGTTCTTTTTCTTTCTTCTTCATCCTCTCTTCTGTATTCAACTTTAATATCATATTCATATATTATAAAGAAATTTGATGTGATATAACAGATGATGGATTATTTTGGCATACTTACTTTTCATATTCTTTTCTAGAGTTTCATATTTTTCTTAATTGATTTACAATTCAACCCCCTAAATGTTTTACAACCTGATTCTATCGTCAGAACATAGGAATGATGGCTGAAAATTGGAGACTGAATGATGTTGTGAATCTGATCATAATGGTTCATGAGCTTCATAATCAATCATGAATTGCTTAAGGGCATTGTTTGTCTCGTTCTCATTTTTTTTGGCTAACAGCAATTTAATTTTTTCTTCCCTTAAATCTTATTCGTCTCTTCTAGCCGCTCAGAACACCGGTTACTTCTTCGTGCTGACAATGCGGACAGTCGTCTCACACCTTTGGGGCGGGATATTGGTTTGATAGATGATAGACGGTGGATACTATACCAAGATAAGCAAGCCCGTATTTCAGAGGAAAAGAAGCGGCTAAAAGCTGTGCGGATTTCAGGTTACTAGCATATAAGTTCCCTTAATATAATGATATTCTTTTTCGTTATATTATTATATATAATCTTTTCCTTTGTAGTTAATTCTGATATTTCATATTTATCCTTATTGATGTCAATCTAAATTTCAGTTTAATTTCATCTAGTTCACTTGGCAACAATATATGTTACTTCAAAGTGCATCTTCGTTAAATATTATCTCAATATTGAGTTGAAATGAAGTTTCTCAGATGTGGTTAGTTTAATTTCAGGAGGAGATATCGCTGCTGATATTACTCTTTTATCCAGCCAGCCCGTCAAGGACTCTGCAACACTAGAGAGTCTTCTTAAAAAACCTCATATACAATATAAAGTTCTTGATAAGCATGGGTATGGGAACGAACTTCTGTCCAGGATTGAGAAAGAATGTGTGGAGATCGATATCAAGTATGAGGGTTTCATTTCACGCCAGCAGAGCCAACTCCGACAGGTCAGACGATAGTTGATGATAATTCATTCTTGTGATGGCACATACCTTTCACTATTTGGTTCATGGATCAAAATCTCGGTTTTCCGATACGTATCGTCCACCATCAATACTGAGTTAATACATATCGGGATCACCAATACATTCAATTTATCGGTGATACAATGAAAAACATGACATATTAGGTATGTAACGCAGATACATACCCAATGTATCATGTAACGCTGGCCAACACGTATCAGACGATACGTACCGGTATCGTTCGAGATTTTGTCCCATGATTTGGCTTGTCTGCTGTAATTACTAGGGCTATGTTTCGCATTGCGCTCTGCTAGCTCCCTGTCAGAGTAATGTTTACCTGCTTTAGCAAGTTCCCTTTCTCTTTGCTAAATCCATGCTACCTGCTTTAGCAAGTCCCCCTTCTCCTTCCTAACTCCCTGCAGAGCAGGATTTACCTGCTCCACTAGTTCTCCCCTGTTCTCTGCTCACTCCTTGCCAGAGCAGATTTCATTCGCTCTGGCAGGAGTTAGCATAGAGCAGGGAGGTAGCTGCTAAAGCAAGTATATCCAGCTCTGGCAGGGAGCTGACAAAGAGCTATGCCAAACACAGCCTAAGTGATTTAAAACTAGGGTGCTGCTATTGTCACACCAACTTTTTATATGCGCACACTAAACTAAGGTAGCCAAAGGTTTTTTTTAAGTTTGGTGTGCGCATAGAGAAACTTGGTGTGGGAATAGCAGCACTCTAAAATTATGGGCATTTATGCGAAAAACAGTCTTAGAAGACCAAACGATTCTGCTAATCTTTCGTGGTTCTCATCTTTTTGTAGCTTGTTTATCTACAACATAAGCCCCTTCCCGAGGACCTGGATTATTATGCAATGACCAATTTATGTCTGGAAGCGCGCGAAAAACTTTCCAAGGTGGTTATCGTCATGAATACATTTTCCGGTGATAGGCACTTTTTGTTTGTGGTATCCTCGTAAAATTTGGCAGTATAGAAAGGAGATAAAAATATTTATTCTAGTTGGGCATTATAATTGTAACCTTGTCAATTATAATTTCTCTAGATATGCTTTTAAAAGTTATTCTGGTCATGGCTCTTTCATGTACACTTTTAGAAACCTCTCAAAATATCATCTACCAGTTCAAAGAACATATCTTTAGTTTTCTAGGAAATAATTTTATGAATAGTTTGTTTGTTGCAGTTTAATCAAAACAAATATCCGTAAAAAAAATTTGCAGTTATTTAGATGCTGCATTTAAATTCTTCATGTTAAGTCATCATGGATGACCATCTACAGAGTCTTAGGCCAATGTACAAAACTATACTATCCAACTTAATTTTAGTAATTTACACATCTAGATTTCTCAAAATGGACATGTACCGTATGAGGAATACTCCTTAAGAGAAATGGTGACCCTTGACAAATTATCTTCTCCCATTTGGTTTCCCAGAAAGAATATTAAAGGAGGGAACGTACCCACAAAACCTCAAGGTAAATGAATTGAACTAAAACTCGATCCAATCTATAGCCTAACAGCTGTAGAACAGAGAGATATAGGACTGAGTTCATCTTAACTTACTAAATTTTCATGTGTTGGACAATTTTGGACAACCTAGTTTACACCACTAGACAATGAGTTGTTGGTCTGATCTCGGCCCCATATAAGCATCATGTCAGGAAAAAGCTCTTTACAAGAAGGCAAATCATTCAGTTGGAAACCTCTATGGGGGGACTTTTTTTTTATATCAGTAAAAAGCATTATATTGAAAGCCAGCAAGGTGTTGAAAGACAGATACATCGACACGATCAAAAGAGACAAAAAATACAATCAACAAGACACGTGGCTCAGCCACGGGGGCCAAAACTGCAAAAACCTATCCCGGGTCCCAAGGAGCAGACTCTCTAGACTCTCCCCCATCAGTATCACTTCTTCTGGAAACCCAAAACCACATAAAATCCCTGACAGACTTGATGACCATCCTCGCCGGCCTACGTTTATTTTGGAATGATCTCCCACTCCTCTCGAGCCATATACTCCAACAGACAGCAAAAAAAACCACCCTCCAGTATTCCCGAAGCGGCCCCTCAAGACTGACCAATGCCCATGCCAGGAACTGCGGGAATGTAGTTGGTGGGGTTTCGTGCATATGAGGGTTTCTTTCATTCTTGGAAGCTTTTCATATACATCATGTGAAAAATTTATTAATAAATAGAAGCAAAAAATATTACGAGCTAAAATTATCCTGTCCTATAGGAAGACATGCTACCATAATGATGAACCCCAAAAATTACAGCTAGTAACCCAGAGAAATCGGAATTATCTAAAAGGACCTCCCTTTAGTGTCTCGTTGAGAGACAGATTAGCTAGTTCATTTGCCTTTGGAATTACTCTATTGATATGAGTAATCCTAATCTCAGCCAATTGGCTTAATAGGCAATCCACTACCCAAAATTTTGGCATGTATTTCCACGGAGGCACGGAATCCTTTATCGATTAGAAAATTGTATTGAGAAAGTTTCCCTCTACGCAAAGCTTTGACACCGATACCATGTGGAGGTGGGAAAGCCCAGTCCGCAGGGCCTCGCAACCTCCGCATCAGGTGCACAGTATATTACCAACTTCATCACAAAAGGTTCCCTCTACACTTAGTGTCTCCCTTTTACTACTGCCTTCATCATGATATTTTCTAGGTACGCTATTTCCAATCAAAAAGTTCTTAATTTATTAAACAACAACATTATCAATCATACTTCTACGTTCTTTCCTATTAAAAACAAAATTACATTCTCCACATGCAGATGAATTTAGATTTGTGTGCAGGCCTCAGTTTTAGTAGATTCGTCATTTTTTAATTTATTAGAGACGGTAATGGGCCAGGCTCAATGCCTACATTTTTGTAAGTTTTCATTAAGCCCGGCCCGATCCTAGCCCCTTTATAAGAGGTCTCCCCAGCCCAAGCCCAGCCCATTGCCACCCCTATTAAGTGTCAGATCAGACCATACGGCAGGCTTGTAGAGGGAAAGTGAGAAGCAACAAGCCCAAAGCACATACTATATATTATTATATAAAACACTCCAATAAACTCCAAGAATACAAAAGATGATGAACACTAGATCGCGCACTAAGCCAAAGATCTTACTTGAAACCAATCTTTACCGAGTTGTCAAGCATAACAAGAACAGAACGTGGAAACTGATGCGAGAGAGTTCTTCTATGCATATCTGAGTCTCTCAACAAGGAGCCTTGTCCCACTCTTATAGGCTTGCAAATCTCAAGGGCCACTTCGATGTGGTGCTCACTCCTCTAATGCCCTTTTTTGACTTCAAATAAATTTACTGTATTGAGTTAATATATTTGATGTTTCTATATTTAAAACAAATTCATGGCGTTTTTTTGTTGCCATGTTCTGCTACTTCACCTTACACAAGTATACATAGCAACTGCATTCCGGGTTTTATGTATAAGCATCCAAATCTTGCTCCGATTTATTCTGATTGACCATGGGCTCACTCTTGCAGGTTCGCCCACAAACCATAGGACAAGCAAGCAGAGTGGGTGGCGTAAGCCCTGCTGACATAACTGCTCTCCTGATTTGCCTTGAAGCAAGCCGGAGGAGAGTGCAGGAAATCAAAAGGCATGAGATGCTGAGCTCCATCATGGCCGATGAGGTTGAGCACGTCTCTGAACTTGCTGCAGCCCCCCCAGCCAATTCCTAAGATGTCTCAATCATATTTCAGGCCTCTGACCACTGGTCTAGTAATGTTTCAACCTTGAAGAAATATAACTAAGTATATACTGCAACTATTCTTGAACTCCCATTTAGTGCTGTCAACCAGTCGGTTTTTTAATTGGGTCGGGCATGGTGAGTCGGGTTAAGTTGTGGTAATATGGCCTGACCCGACCCCCTCGGTAATATTTTTTTGTAAGTATATCTATCATCATGTTGGGTTGGGTGTGCTCGAGTGCACCAATCGAACTGGTTGGGTCGGGTACCAAAAGGATCAGGTCGAACTAGATTTTGGCCTGACCCAGCCAGTTGAGAGCCCTACCCTCGTTACTGGGAAGGAGACTGTAAGGAAAAATTCTACTAACATTCCCTACTTTTTATATTTTTTGACCTTGTTCATCATAATTTATCTGGCTGTCGTGCGGTAACCTTGTTGACGTAAAGGAATTTATCAACATCAGCGATTTGCTGAAGCTAGGAACCGGCTGCCGGTTTCTCAACCACTTACAAACAAAGAAGGGAAGATGAGATTGGACGAGCTGACTTAATTATGTTAGAAATTTTTATTTCCCTTTGTAAATGACTGGCCATCTGTTCATTTCAGAAGGCTCCATGGTTTCATTTGTAATGTATCTTGTAGGTTATGCCAAGCTGACTTCATTTTGTAAGAAAATGTTGTTTCACTTTGTAAATGACTGGCTATTCATTCATTTCAGATGGCTGTCTGGTTTCATTTTTAACTCCACTTTCAGGTTAGGGCTCTCCTCAGAGTTGCACTCTGTTTTGAAAAACAGAGTACATGCCTAGTTTCACGGTATTCTTGGTAGTACCATTGTGCCCATACAGTTTAAAAAGAAAGACTTGGTATTTTGGGGACCTGTGCCATGTGTAATACTATCTAAGCCATATGATTTGAAGGCCATGATGTAAAGATCTTTGGTTCCAAAGATTGGCATGAAACAGGATCTATATGATCTGATTCAATGCAGAGGATGGGCTTTGATTGTGTTCAATCAGATGATAGTAGATTGTATTTCAAGCCAATATTTGGCACAGAAGATCTTTACATCATGGCCTTCAAATCAAACAGCTTAGATGGTGTTACACACAGCACATGCCCCAAAAATACGAAGTCTTTCTTTACGATTCTCATATGTGCAACGATCCTTTTCATGGCTTCAAGTTTTTTCCAATCGACAGCTCGGTGTTCCCGTTGCAATGTCCGTGTCGGCACATGTTCGGGAATCATGCTGAAGATCCTCTGGTTTTCTCCCACTAGCATTTCATGCCTGGTAAGTTATATCCATGTTTATAAGAAAAAATGTCATTTGATAATGTCAACAAACCTTGAGTGAGAGATTGAATAGTAAGCTTTAAATCAATAGGTGAAACTACAGATAAAAGGTGAGATCACAGTATCCTTGGTACACACTAAAAATGTTCAGTCCCTTTACCTTTATTTGCACCGATTGAAGGGCATCTATGCTGAAAATCATTGACTGTTTTGAATCAAGCGATGGAGATCATTTTTCGTCCAATCTTTCACTCAATGGATCTTGAGATTATGGGTGCACTACAATCAGTCAGTTTTTCATTCACGCATCTCAAAAAAGTGATCAGAGAATCACGTGGCACACATCACACTGAAATGTGATTTTCATATCACTTTTTGGGATGCGTTACATGTGAAATCAAAAGATGATTGTTTGATGGTACGCCCATTATTTCAAGATCCATCATGTGAAAGTTTGGGACAAAAATGATCTCCATTGTTTGATTCAAACCAATCAATGATTTTCAGCATAGGTGCCCTCAAAAATTCACTGGGCGGAAATAAAGCACCCAAATTGTATTACTTTCATAAATATTAGTCAATATGTGGGTGTGATCATTCCAAGTGTATGTAGCACAAACTATTCCCATAATGTGTTACAAGCACTGCAAAGGAGTGGCCCCATACAAAACTATTACATAATTTTCAAGCACTTTGCAATGCAAGAAGACAAGCACAAAGCTCATTTTATTAACTTCTACAGTGACTAATGAAGTTACATGGCGAAAAAGAGGAAAGAATCAGGATAATGGCTCCTGACTGACATTTAAACAGCGGAATGGTGTTTAAATGATCTTATACCATTGAAGTTAAGACTTTTAATCTTAAACTATTGAAGTGTAATTTTCGTTATGCCATGTGGTGAACATTAGTGATCAATCTAAAATGTCCAGGTGGCAATCCATCACTGGAACATGTCTCATCCTATAAAGAGCATGCCTCTTAAGTGGATGTAAACCATCCGATTGATGGACTTTAATTTCAGTCATTAAAACTGAAAACAACTGTTTATAGTAAACTCCACAGATGGGATGGTTTAAATCTCCCTAAGCCACCGTTTTTGGGCCTATTGCAAGTCAAACTATGATCTGTCTCTCTGACAAAATGGGTCACCCACATCTTAAATTATTGATGTGTAAGATCGTTTAAACACGAAAAAACGGTCAAGAGAGTCAGGCCCAAAGAATAACCATCTAAGTGTTTGGAAACAAACTTTTTTTTTTTTATGCTTTTCTTTATAAACGATATCTGGCCTCTTAGAGCACCCAACTAAGTCCTTGGATAAATGCAAAGCCTGTGCATGATATGTACGAGTCATTAGGGATAAATCCTTGTCAGTGGCCAATTGGCACTCCGGACCTCCGCTTCTTGCGGTGTGGTCTAAATCTTATGTTGGTTGGAAGCCAGCATAATATCATATCAATGTATATTGTTTCAAGGTAGTCTTTTTAATTAATATTATATATATATATGGAAAAGGCGTCCGTCCTTTATTTGTGGACGCTGAAGCATCCTTCAAGATTGGGAAAAACCTTTAATTAGCAACAGGATACCCAATTGTTGACAAATAGAGCACGGGTGCATTGCTTAGATCATCTTATAAAAATAAAAAAATATTCAAAAACTCATCTCCACCATATATTTTTTGAGCCTTGAAATCAGTCAAGCTTTGACGGAAGCCTTAGAAAAAGTAATTTTTGAATTTTTTTTTTTAAAGTTGATCTAACCTATCCTCCCATTGTTCACGTGGCATCCAAAGAGTGTTTTGGTTATCACGGGGAGATCCACGACATCTTAGAAGATTACTAGGGGAGGGCCAAGCCCAAAAATCAGACCTTATGATCTTCAGCATAGCCATCACCCTCAGGCCGCCTACTAGAAAACCAGAAAGAAATGCCCATAGTAACTGAGTCCCAAAACCCTTGTCCCTTTGAAGTGGACCAACCTGCACAAGCAGCAGAAATGCTTATTTTCTCTCTTCCCCACAAGCCCTAATCCCTAGAGAATTTTGATTCTTCTTCTATGGTGTCATTAATCACCGTTGGATCTACGTGACGAATCTTCCTTCTTTAGTAGTTGGAAGAACGGATCATGAATCCCATTATTTCGTCATTCTTGAAGTCCAAGTGTATAGAATCAATTGGAACCAATTTATTGCTTCCTCGTGTGTAGGGATGGTAGATCCCAATAGACAGAGTCACAAAGGCCTTGAAGTGCCTCTCCTGGAGCATTCCTTTCGATCCAGAGCGACCAAAAATGGAGATACGGATCATGCTTAGAATGACATTTTTACGTTTATCTTTCCCACAGCTAAGGCTTTCACTAAGAATTATTCTTGCAGCATGGCAGGAGATAGTCATGAAAATCAAAGAGACAGCAATGCAGGAGATAGTGATGAATATCAAAGAGATTGTTATGTGTAGACAAATGCTACTAAGGCATTATGTGTAGACAAATGATACTTAGGCATTCAGGAAGTATTGATGATCCAACTACGATTACAAAGTGCCCATAGGTCAAGGGTATAATAGTAATTCACTAGTTGTTATTTAGCCATGACTACAAGGTATTTAGGTTGCTTATGGTATAGCTCTTTGCTATCCCCTTCTGTAGCAAAGTTCACTGCTTTAGCAAGTTTTTATCCTCTTTGGTAACATCCTGCTACATGCTTTAGTCTCTCCCTAATAATTCCTTGCATAGCAAGATTAGCATATTTTATTAGCTCTAGTAGAGAGTTAGTAGAGAGCCAGAGAGGTTGGTGTTAGAGCAGGTAAATCCTAATTTGCAGGGAGTTAGAAAAGAGAATGTGAACCAACTAAAGTAGGTAAACTCTGCTGTCGCAAGGGCTAGCAGAGAGCTATGTCATACGCAACTTTAATATCTTGGTTGTTCTTGTAACTCTTTTCTCAAACGCTTGAGAAAAGTAGAACCTGGGTGAATCCGTGAATATAGGCACCATTGTTGAATCTCGTAAAATGTTGAATTTTTTGTGTGATTGATTTGCTTTCTTATTGTCTTCTATCCTTTCTCTCATAACACATACTATATTTTTTTATTAAATCAATCTTTTCAACAAATTTGCTTCAACAAAAATTGTAGAATATCTTATTAGAGTCTGCTGGCCACATTTCAAATTATTTCACATATCATGGTACCTTTGACAAGTATTTCTAATTTTTTAATTTATTTATCACAGAAGCAAGCAGTTTCCTTGAGATAAAGTTATTTTAACATACTCGAAAGTGTGTAATCCATGAAATACTCGTGGCATGATGGAGGCAAGGTCATCCCTTCCGGATTAATCCAAGCATAAGCTTTGGATTCCCTAAGTTAAAAAAACAAAGAAAAAACAAGCATAATAATAAGTTAAATGAAGATGCTTTTCAACTCCCATCATCCACTTTGAAGCCAATTAATCTCACAAGAGCATCGGATCAATATGAGTTAACTTTTAACTACCAAGGGGTTGTCACAAGGGTTGGGTATGCATGGTGAGATACTCATGACATGGTGGGGGCGATGGCACCCGTAGGGATTAGTCCAAGCACGAGCTCGGGACGCACAATCGCGGAATTCAAAAATGTAAAAAAAAGAATTACGTTAGAGCATAAACCCCGCAGTTACAAGCCCATAGTTAAAGTTGCATTTGATGCACAAGCCGGGTAAATGCTGATTCGACTAGAATTCAATTAATGATGTTTCGGGTCCTAACCTAATTATACATTAATTATAGTTTGCACCCTTTTTCATGAAAAGGACAATTAGATGTTTGTTTGATAGCGCAGAAATTCAAACAGGAAATGAAATAAATTTTCTATTAATTTCTCATGAAATGAATCCATGTGGAATGAAATTTTTGTTGTGTGATTAAGCTACTTGAGAAATGACTTCCCTTGGAGATTGATCTCTTGTTTGATTAATGTGCCTGGAATGGAATCTGGAAAATGACTTTTTTGTCCAAATAGTAAAACAATTTATTTGAAAAAAATGGCTTCTTCGAACAAGAAGTGTTAATTAAATAAAAAACTCTCTTTCAGCGACTTTTCTATGTGGGGCTTACTGAATTTCCTTTCTATCACTTTATAATGCTATAAAACATAAACACGTGGAAACTAAATATTAGAAAATTTCAATTTATCAAACAGTGCCTAAAATACAAGTGCAATATCTAAATGTATCAATTAAATACCCAACCTGCAAGTAGAAATCGGTTGATGCGATGTACTCAGATTATGACCATTAAGATGACATAGCGTGAGCCAACGGCAATTCGGACTCAGACGAAGAGCGACATCTCCCATTTCCCTCTTCACCCTCTGTCTCCACTTTAGAAGATTGAGTGCCCATTACAATGGCTGCGCCAAAACGAACCCGTCGCGCACCATTGGGCGAACTCAAAGGAGATTCAACGGTGGCGGCAGCGTTTGTGACAATAGCTGTGGCCGGGGGGATACCACCATTGGTGACTATTTTGGCTCCTTCTTCATCGGGCTTTAGAAAGTATCTATACATTAATGTTGTGAACCAAAATAGCCATGGAATGCCTACCAGAACAAGCCCTGCGTAAGGATACCATACCGTAGTATTGGTTTCTGGGAGGTAAATGTATAATACCAATACAATTCCACCACAGATTATAAGCAAAAGGAATAAAATAGTTATGACACATATACAAATGTTGCCCGATCTTTCATCTGACGGACGCATCTGATCTGTGTAGAACAAAATGATCCAAAAAAAAATAATCGAATTTTTTTTAGAATTCTCTCTCTCTCTCTCTCTCTCTCCAAAATTATGGCTACCAAAGACAGAGTTTCACATAGTTGATAGATTCAGATTCAGAACCGATGTTTCATATGTTGGATGAATCGATGATAAATTTTTACTCTGCAATTAATTTCCTTCTGAATTTTTTAGAATTCTCTCTCCAAAATCGTGGCTATGAAGCAAAGAGTTTCGCATGGTAGACAGATTCAAAACAAGCCTCAAATTAAGGGACGATCGTTTTGTTTCACAGCATTCTCACAATTTTAAAATCTCGGGTATATTTCAAAATTATCGTCAGATATTGAAAATATCATGAATTCGTAACATATTTTGGAACAAATCGTCCAATATTCGAATTAAATTATTATTTTTTTATTTCTAAAAGTGTTATAAAGTAGAATATTAGAGGCCTAAAAGTTAAAACCTTCCGCTACGAGGATTGAGCTTGCGGCTGGCTGGGTTGTGAGCTTCGGTCAATTTTTCGATAAATTTTGGTTATATATATAAAAAAATTATTTTTTATTTTAAAAAATATTAAATATATTTTTAATCACCAAAACTTTTCCGAAATTTTTCAAAAAGGTATCGAAATTAATTTGAAATGTACAGAAAGGACCCCCCACCAAAAATTCCGAAAAACGAAATTTGTCACGATGGTTGTAAGAATAGTGACAATTTTCTCCGAAATTCTCTGAAATTTCTTCAAATTTTACCGAAATAGAAGTCAGGCGAAACTTTCGGCAAAATTTCGATGATTTCTCTGAAATTGCTGAAATTTCATTAATTTTGGTGAAATTAACAAAATTTCTCCCGAATTAAAAAAATTTCTCTAATTTTTGTCATTTTAAAATAATAAATAAATTTTTTATGATGTTTAAATATAATTTATATTTAATATTCTTTGAACTCCCCAAAACTTTCTCGAAACTTTTCAAGTTTTTCTCGAAATTTATCCGAAATGACCCCCTACCGAAATGTTGCCGAAAATAAAATTTGTCACTATGGTTGTGAGACAAAATATATTATAAAAAATCAATATATGTTATATTTAAGAGCGCATATACTACGGGAATATTATCAAGCACATTGTCATATATCAGTCAAAGTAACTATCATCATTTTTTATTTTTTTATTTTTTTTATACGGCCATTTAGTCCAAGACAACCTCGAGAACTGATATATACGCCTATCATTTAGTAACTATCATCATTTAATAAAACTCTAAGATCTGAAACTTAACAAAGTCAAACAAATAAGTTATATTTGTAAAAATATTTCCATATAATAAATATTAATTAACTATTTTAGTAAATATAATTTTTTTTAATATATACGCCTAGATCGGGGCTAGCTTGAGCTATTTGAGCTCTAATCCAAATCCGGCACGCCTAGGTCGAATCGGATTGTGGGCCACTGTTGACTTTACGTTGCCCTACCCAGAAGCTCGCTCACCCTAGGATTCAGTTGGGTTCGGATGGGCTGGGGGCCAGCCCAGACCATTGATAGCCCTAATTTGTAATGAGTGTGGACGCCTCAATCAAATTGATTTAGGCCTTATTTGATAATATGAAAATGTAATTTCATAGTGGAAATGAAATTTAGTTTCCAATTGTTGTTTGATAACTATTTAAGCATATGGAAATGAAATTAAGTCGGTCCCGCATAGAAATTGAGTTTTCATACACCAAATCATTTTAGGAGGAAAGCATTTCAACCTATTAAGTGGCTGAAATTGAGTTTCCTACTAACAAAATAATAATTTTTTGTCATTACAAATCTAAAGTTACTTGTAAAAAACCTAAAAGCATAAAAAAATTATTTTTTGACTATTAGAAGTAACTTCAATTTCTATGACCATCATACCAACACAATCACTATGACGACCACTTTATCTACATCATATTCTTTTCAGTTAATATTAGGCTTTGGTCAAAGTTTGAATTTAAATCAAACTTTAATTGGATATATAAGTTATATAAAGTTTTGACTTTTGATCAAACTTTGACTACTAAAACATGATAATAAGTTGTAAGTTAGTAATATATTATCAAATTTTTAGGAGTCAAAGGTTGACTTTAAGGTCAAACTTTGACTTTTAATTAAAATTTTCCTCTTTATTAAACATTAACTCTAATAATGTGATGGCAAAAAAAGGATATTGCCGTGTTGATATATAATTTGATACTAGATTCTCAATTGTATTAGTCAATACTTTGACCTTTAGTCAAACTTTAACTTTTGGTCAAACTTTAACTTTTATACAAAATTTATTTTTAGTCAAACTCAAAACCTGCTTATAGATAGAGTCTACAACTACATAAATTTATATCGTATCAATGTAATTTTTTCTTGGTCAAAGTCTGATTTTATATAAAGCGTTATAAATTTTTATTAGTGAAATATTAACTTGCAAAATATAACGAATATCTCAGGGTTTTCGTAGTATTCCATGGGAGAATCGCGCATAATTCAGGCAGGATTCAATCCGGGCGCTAGATTCGTTAGATTGCAGCGCAGGTCGATCCTAGAGATAGAACTCTAGGTTTTTTCAGATTATGGCGATTTCAATTCAATGATGGGATCATTGATTTTCTTTGTGTATTTGGAGTGGAAGGTTTAATAGCTCAGTTGGGATTTACGATTGTTGAATCGGATCGATTCACGGTGGAGAGAAAATTAAGATTTAGGATGTTAAAAGGAATGATGGCTAATTTAGGATTGTAAGGATCAACACACAAGCAGAGAAGATGAAATAGATAGATTGATTGGCAGGCTTCACACCCTTGGTTTCGCACCAAACTCTTCTCGGGAAGAAGAATCACTCTTCGTAGAGACTCATCTCAAGCACACACAAGCAAAAGCTCTTTTCATTCAATAATTAATAATCAATAATCAATCCTTAATAGAGTATTTACAATGCCT
Source organism: Chloranthus sessilifolius (assembly GCA_021018995.1). Classification (NCBI taxonomy): domain Eukaryota; kingdom Viridiplantae; phylum Streptophyta; class Magnoliopsida; order Chloranthales; family Chloranthaceae; genus Chloranthus; species Chloranthus sessilifolius. The sequence continues at coordinate 17,425,903 of CM037591.1, read as the reverse complement.
TTATATAAGCTAAGAAAACCCTAAACGATATAAAACTCGCAATTAAAAGAGGCCTAAAATAATAAAAAACTAAAAAGGTAAAAAAAACAAAAAAATGGAAATTTTTCATCACTGTAGCTCGCTCGAGCAAGCTTAAGTGGTCGCTCGAGCGAGGGCTCGCTCGACACTGTTCTCCTTGCGGTTTGTATTCATTTCTCCTCTGAGGTTATGGTACTCGGGCCTCCTCTACATTTCTAGAATTTTCTCTTTCGCCTAGTTTTGATTTTCATTCCGCTTCTTCCGACGTTTGTACAGGTGAAAAGGTCCATATCCGATGTCTACAATGTCGGCGTCCCCGTCAATTATTTTTTGATTTGATGAATGAAATTTTCTTTACATTATTTCATTTTTAGTCACTTTTTTTTTTCAATCATTAAAGGTAATGCTTTTTTCCTTTTTACCACAAGTTTATCAAGCTACGCTCTCTTTGTTCATCTAATTTGGAGGGTAAACCTTTTCTATTTTGTGCAGGAAGCAATAATATTGAAAGGCCACACAGTCTTACGCATTGACGGTACTAGAAAAGCTTGTGAGAGGGAGAAGATGGTAAATTTTAATTCTTTATTTGAGTAGGACAAGGCATTTGTTTGTACGTAAATTTTGTTATGGAAGCATTATGATGTTCATTTTCAGAATTTACAAGAGGGTAAAGGGTCTCCTATTTTCTCTTGACATCTGAAGTTGGTGGTCTTGGTCTTTACACTTACAAAAGCTGACCGTGTTATTGTGGTTGATCCAGCATGGAATCCAAGGTGACATTACGATTAAGAAAGGAAAACGGTTGGGGAGACAATTATCATATTTTTCCCAACATTGATCAAAATTTTCCTTAACGCTTTTCTTTCATTCAAATAATTACTTTTTGGAGTAAATTTTAAGGGGAGCTTTGTTAGTCTGTCCCAACTCTTCTAACCTGAGTCTCTTTTCTTTTTCACCATTTGTTGTACTCCATCAGCTCTGCCTAAGTGCACAAGGAAGTGTTTGAATGCGATTTTAATTTTTGGCTATCTAAATAGTCTTCTGGATTTATAGATATTTACTGTGATATTTCTGGATTTATATATATATATATATATATATATATATATATATATATATAGAGAGAGAGAGAGAGAGAGAGAGATTAATAACTGTTCGTCTCTTTCTTTCCTTATTTAGATGTGAACATTCAAAATTTCATGCTTTCTATTTAGACGGCTGATAGGCTGTTGGCAAATTTTACAGATCTTTTGGAATGTATCATGCAGTACTGACAATCAGTGTGTGGATCGTGCCTACCGAATTGGGCAAACAAAGGATGTTCTTGTCTATCGATTAATGACATGTGGCACCATTGAAGAAAAGATATATAAAATACAGGTTATCATTATTTTGCTTTTAAGTACTCTGGAAATGGTCTGGTGAACAAATTTTATCTCAATTTGATCTTGAATGTTTTTGTTTTCTTATTTGTGTGAATGTAAACATGGTAACCAAATTTAAATTGCACAACAATTTGGATAGTGGTGATTATAGGGTTTAAGACATCATATTTAACTTTAATTAGATTAAGATATGTTCTAGTATTTGGCTTATTTTTTAGCAAATTTATCCGAATTAAAGTTGCATTGCATAATTCACATGCGCCACAAATTCACAATCATAAAAATCTATACAATATCACCATCATATAAATTTGGAAAATTTGAAAACCAATTTGGCGGGTCACTGGATCTTCCTATTAATTGGAAAAAATATTAGTAGACCACCTATTTGTTTATTGTATTTACTTGGTCATGAATAGGCTTCCGCTGAAGCTTTCCATCGAATTTTGTTTACCTCAGAACTGGCGATCTTTCTCATATCATTTTGTGGCGTCCTAGATCTTCAAGGGATGGTTGTTTAAAACTGCAACAGAGCATAAAGAGCAAACTCGGTACTTCAGCCAGGAAGTATGTTTTAGTGCACTTTTCAATCAATTAACTTGCAGATTTTCTCATTCTCTACCATCATCTACCCATTTGGTTTTATACTGTTAATTTTATATGCATGGGATTTCCGTACCTGATATGTTCATTTTATTTCTCTTTTTCAGGATCTTCAGGAACTTTTCAGTTTCTCGGAACGAGGATTTGATGTTTCTTTCACCCAGCAGCAATTATATACCGAGCATGATTGGCAACACACAATGTAAAGACGCTTTACTACTGCGGAGTCTATCTTTTTGCAATTTACATCCACAAATATCTTAATAACAGTTAGCTGCACTCATTTACCTCCATTTCCTTGCAATATTGTGTAGGCATTGTGTGGACCCCAATTTCTTGTCATGATCTGAATTCTTGACAGGTTACCTACCGCAAGTTTCCAGTTCAAAATCCGTGGACATGTTATTGTAACAAGATGATCATGCAAAATTTGTAAGAGGTGTTTCATTGAGGATAATATTCTCATGCACATCATCATTCTAGTAGTAACTTTCTGTGTCGTCCCCAAATTCACACACTGGATCAATGTGCTCAGTTGTAGACATCATATTGCATCACATATCCATGATCATAATTATGTCAATTAATCCATAAAAATCCACATATAAATGCAACGGAAAAACAACTATTAAAAACGCACACAAACTTTCTTCCAACAATTTGACTAATCACAAGTACATATGTAATTAACTAACCATATACAAAGGTAACATTAAGATCATGAATTACCACCAATTTTACCACTTAATGACTGGAATTAAAATTAATATGAAGCCAGTTCCACCATTAATATAAACATGTCCACAAATAAAATAGAGAGTCTGAAACGAAAGGCTTAAAATCCTTTCTTGCTAGTATATAAAGAAAAACTTAATCAACTAAGCTTCAAATCCTTCTTCGATCAAATTTGGATTTCCATCAATCAATGAGGCATCTACATCATCCATCCATTTATTGATGTACTCCCTAAAATCCCAAACAATTGGTCAATTTACCAAGTAAACCGGTATGGACCAGACATGATGAGGCGAATAGAAAATGTCTATAACTCAAACCAACTCATAAAATCTATCAATAACGAAGATATAACATGTGACATAAATGATGGGTAAAGCAATATAATGAAACTAAATCATAACATCAAATCTAAATAAACATTGTGGCTTGAGTCTCTACCAAGGATCAAAATATCGAGTAAAATTTTGGTTTTGGGCATGATCGAAACTGCAAATTTGGACCAAAATTTCTGCCGAAAACCAATAATTTGGCCGAAATTTTGACCGAAATTTGAGTCCCATACAAAATATGACTGAAATTTTGGTCCAAATTATCGTTTCAGTGAGGACCGAAATCGATAATTTGGACCAAAATTTCGGTCGTTTCAGTTGAAATTTTGATCCTTGGTCTCTACCCTAGTTTCATGTGTGGTCATTTTAATTGTGCATTTAATGCTCATGAATCGGCATGCATAATAGACATGATTATCTCTTATTTAATCATTATCTAATCGTCTCTTATCCTTCGATTAATATCTACGTTAACCGTCGCATAACTTATCTTCAGTTAGGTAGTAAGCTTAAATGTAAAGACCTTCTCCTATCTCTTCAGTCATATCATTAATGCATGGATGCATAACTTTTCTTACTTGTCATTCTTATTCATGTTAAGCACATGAGAATTCTATCGTAATCATAGAAATGATTTGCTTTCATGTATCATGTCATATATCTTTTTACTTTTATGGATGACGTGAATGTACATGCATAGAAAGATTGAAAATTAATCAATCATGCAATAGCTCTTCCACTTGTTTAGGCTTAACATATCATAAACATGTAATCTCTATCGATTCCTACTTGGTTGATGTTGTGTAAATCAAACATCCTATGTTGCATGGATTCAAAGCAACAAAAAAACAAGGATAAGTATAAATAAATATTTAAGCATGATGATTAAACATAGACAATATTTGAATTGAAATAGAAATTCATTGCTCGCATTCTGGACAGATTCTAAAATTTTGGACAAATTCATGAATTTTGGAAATATTTTAAAATTCTGGACAAATTTTGAAATTTTGGACAGATTCTGAATTCTAAATAAATTCTGGATTCTAGACAGATTCTGGATCCTAGATAGATTCTAGAATTCTTGGTAGATTTTGGATTTTGGAATTTTGGTTTATGCAAAAAATTTCGTAATCAATCACGTAACCCCGTGTATCATCGAAAACCCGCGATTAAGCATTAAAATTTAACAGTTTAACATGAAGAATATTCATTAAATGAAATAACCCCCAGTTCCTACTTTGCTTTTGTGCTATCTACGTTTCCGATTAATCTCAATATGATTTCTTCATACCACTAGTTTTCACATAAAATTGGCATAATTCCCTTGATCCAATCCGAAGCTCTTATCCGAAATCCGATCACATCGTAGGCTCCTCTTGCATTCTTCCAAGCCTTCAAACCGAAAACTCTAGAGTTTCTCTTCTAGTTCTCCTTTTTCTCTTGAATTTTCTCTCTTGCTCTCTAAGGTTTTTAGGGTTATTAGCGTCTATTAAAATTCTGTAAATTAAACCTATTCTCTATTTTTAAAATACCTTAAAGTTGCCTATTTAAAGTCTAACCCTAAGTAGAACTTTCTATATGGGCCTTATTTAATTTATGAGTTATTAATATTGCTTATAGGCCATACAAAAGGGTCTTACTAATGGGCCTTTCCTAACATTAATAATTCTAATGGGTTTATTACTTTACTAATGGGTCTTAAAGGTCCATTAACTATTATTAGTGACACACCAAAATTACTAACATATTAATTAAAAGTTTTAAGGTCTATTAATTAGATTAATTAATTATCATATGCCATAATAAAATAAAATGGACATTATGTCTATGTGCAATAACTAATTAAGTGTATCAAATCAATCAAACAAAATCATACTCACAAGTTAAAGTAAATAATTAATATCTAAATAAGTGAAACATCTTGGTCCTTACACATTCGTTCATATAAAGGTTATTGCGAAGAAAATGAATCATGCTTCAAGGTGATAAAATCAGCATACATATGTTGAATGCCATGCCATGAATTTTGTCTCAATTGGAAAAGAACAATAAATAATAATATATCATAACATATTTTAATAGCATAGATGCTAACTGAATCGACATATATAAAAATTATATTGGATCACCTATTAATATGGCATATACCAATTCGACTTCTTTATTTTTGAAAAAAGTAAAGTAAAAAACTAAAAAGAAAAATTGTATCAGTTAGTATAGGCCGATACCGGGACAATATCCACCAATATCGAGACAGTATCGACTGATACTGAGCCATTTCTGCTTGATACCGATATCACGCCGATACCTGTTTCGGGATGGCGTTGGTATCAGTTCTCCACGAAACCGATACGTAAGTTTTGATACCATGATCCCAATAACAGTTCCATAAATTCCATAAGTCATGTTATGATCACCAAAATAACCACAATTTCGGTTGTTATTACTCATGAAGCTGTGCTTCCTGTCAAAACCATTAAATCTGTTCTTCAGTAGCAAGATGTTAATACTCATGAAGCTGGATTGTGATAAATTGCAAAACCAGAAAATTCCGAGAACATAGAATTCAAAACAGAAATGATGAAATTCGATGACATAATATATAACTTGAATTTCATGTATTTAAGTTTAGTAGAATCCTCAAAAACAATAACTTGAATTTTATGTATTCTGGGACATCATATAACTTGAATTTATTGTATTTGAGTGACTTTGGTCTATCATGGGGAATCAACAACTGACCGTCTGATATGTGCGCCATCATCTTAAGGTCTATCATGGGGAAGATTGAAACAAAAAATAATCTCCATCGTCTGATCCAAATCAGTCAATAGTTTTCGTCCGTGCAAAAAACGTGTGGTACTTACTCCGAAAACGGATGAGAAGAGCCGTACGCTTCGTGAAAATAGGAAAACAAAATGGAAATTCACTGATTTTGAGGTTTGGGGGAAGGGGTGTTCCAAGCTGATCAAGGGCTTTGGGGAACTCCCCTACTTTATGTGACTGTGGGCCTTCAAGTGCCCATTTATTGGGCTAAATTTGTGGAAAAATTTTAATAATTCATGGATTTAAAGTTTTTTAGGGGATGTATGTGGCCTATTGGGTGGTCACAGTCAATGTCCCTTTGTTTTTCTGGGTAAAATCCTTGCGGTGCTCACCAATTAGCAATGTTACCTTGCACTTCTACGTTTGGTATTTTTGTTGTGCCGACACTTGGTGGCACTTGGACACTCCTTAAACAACACGAAACTTCCAGAAATGTATGAAAATACAACATAAACCATGAAAATGCTCATCGCTTTGATAAAGAGAAAATTCACTTTGTGTTCAAAAAAATTAGGTGTAAACTTCCCAAGAGTAGTGAAAAGAAAACTAAAGATCTCGACCAGGTAAGGTGCATTAAAGATTGAGATCAAGGGGTCTTGGTAAGAGAAGAAGACCATGGAGCCCCATTTTAGGTAAAAACCCTAGAGAAAGAGGGTTCTATGCTACAGAAATGAAAGAGGAAGATGCTTGTTTGGCTTACAAATGCAAGAGAATAAGCCAAAAAGGGAGGGCTTTTGGCTGAAAATGTAAGAGCGAGAAAGATGTTTGCTACTTAACGTTCTCAAGCAATAGGGGGTTTGGGTTTTTTTTTATGCTAACGGAATGATACATTGTTGTGCACCGTTGGAAACATAGAAATATTTGTATACACATACTACCATGTATACAAATACTACTATGATTCCAACCATGGCATTCACACTTGCACATGAAATTCCTAAATGCATGGCCAATGCTTAAGTAACACAAATTACATTTGAAGGTTACAGTATCAATTTGTTAATCCATTCTTTCATTTTCCCTGTTTTACGTGACATTCACATTTGCACATGAAACCACTGTTCTAATTGTTGGGTTTATTTTTAATAATTTCAGTGGAGCTTCTGACTTCTCTCATTTTGTAATAGGGATGAATCGTTAAAGAACCATTTAAAATTCCTGCATAGTCAAGGTATAGCAGGAGTTAGCCACCACAGTTTGCTCTTCTCTAAGACCAAGCCGGTTCCACTTGTGCATGGAGATGAGGAAATTTTAAGGTGAGACCCTATTGCCTACCACTCACATGCATATGAGATAAGTAGAATTTTTTTTGTAATGTATTATTGGTGAGTAAAACTTGTAACATACATGCCATTTCCTTGAACATTATTGCAAGGATCAAAATTTCGGGTTTTGTTTCAGTTTCTGAGGGGACCGAAACTGAAAATTTGGACCGAAATTTCGGCCGAAAACCAATAATTTGGCCGAAATTTTGAATCCCATACAAACTATGACCGAAATTTTGATCCAAATTATCGTTTCAGTGAGGATCGAAACCGATATTTTGGACCGAAGTTTTGGTCATTTCGGCCGAAATTTTGATCCTTGCATTATTGTATCCATTTTGCATGCAATCCTTTGCTAAGCTCCATCCATGTATTACTTGAATCCCTTCTTTTATTTGTAAAATTCAAGTTTTCTCAATGGGGACATGATACTATTGTATGTAATTTGTAAATTGACTCAAACTTTATACTCATTTCATATTTTGTTTTTGTGGATTTGACTTCACAAAATGTTAAATAGAGTATCTTACTGTGACGTCCCCAAATTCACACACCGAATCAATGCGCTCGCTTGGAAACATCACACTATGAAAACTCATCCGAAGACAAAGTCGAAACTGGCGTGCAACACATGCGAGAAACATCACTTTGGCAAATGTTTACGAGTAACAACCGTATGCTACAACTGCGGGAAAGAAGGCATAGGGCAGCATATTGCAAGGAGCCGAAAAAGAATCAGAATGCACCAATGATGATAACGGCTCACGGACGAGTTTATAGCTTATTTGAGATGGATGTTAAAGCCTTCGATGATGTGATTCACGGTACGTTTTAGATAGTTTATCTTCCTTCTATTGCATATAGGAACTATTTGAATTGTTATATTTAATGTGCATATTTATTTACCTTAGCTTTATAAATCACACAAATATGAGACGTTAGTTAAGACACTTAAGAATTCACAAGAAATTTAAAGTTAAAACTTTTTTTTTAATTAAGATCGCTTAGCGGTGATGAATGTGTATGTTTGTTTTAGGCTCTTTGTTGATTGGCAGATGTTTCACTCACGTACTTATGAACTCAGGGCTTCACATTCATTTGTTTCTTTGAGTTTCACTCCATGATTAGAGAGGGAACCTAGCGTAATGAGCTTTGCCTTAGTTGTCGCGACACATTTGGGAAAAATTGTCATTACTGATCGGTACTACCAAGATTGCATTATTCGAATTAGAGAGAACGACTTGAAAGCCGATTTGATTGATTTGATGCATGTGATTAGTTGTTGGAGATGAAAATAATACTTATTGTATTTAATAATGCCATGATAATTAATTAATCTAATTAATGGATCTTAAAGCCTTTAAATATATGTTAGTAATAATTAGGGTGCATTTAGTAATGTTTAATGAACCTTTAAAATATGTTAGTAAATTAATTGAAGACCCAATAACTAATTAAAGACCCATTAACTAATTAAAGATTAATTAAGTAATTAAATGCTCATAAAATCACTTAAGACCCATGTAGGAAATTCTAACTAGAGTTACATCTTAAATAGGAAATCTTAAAGTATTATAAATATAGAGATTAAGTTTAATTTATAGAAGTTTTACATAACTCTTATAACCTAATAACCTTATAGAGAAAGAGAGAAAATTCTAGAGAAGAAGAAAGATAATTAGAAGAGAAACTTCCTAGTTTACTACCTATTAGAGAAGTGGAGTTTCAAATCGACTTATTACCGGGGACGACACCGTTTTCGAAAACACCCTACAAGATGGCACCACTTGAAATGTCTGAATTGAAGAAGCAACTGGAAGAGTACAAGGGATGGCTAACGTAGTAGCTGATGCACTGAGTAGGAATGTTCCAAAGAAATACTTAGAGCAAGGGCTTTGTTATCCTACATCGATATTAAGCTAGTACTATTTGATCGAATTAGAGGGAAACAGTTAGAAGATCCACTTTTGGTTCATTTGAAGGAGAGCAAGAATGCAGAAGTAACATTTAGAGATGATGGAATAATGTTATTCAAGGGAAGACGTTGTGTACTAGATGATGCGGAAATGAAACAACAACTTCTCTACGATGCTCACAGATCAAAATTCACGATACACCCTGAAAATATAATGATGTATCAAGATATAAAGAGGAATTATTGATGGCCAAATATGAAGAGGGAAATAACGGATTATGTGTCAAGATGCCTTGTCAGCAAGTGAAGGTTGAGCATAAGAAACCACCAGGATTATTGCAGCCGTTACCTATACCAGGATGGAAATGGGAGGTATGGATTTTATCACAGGATTGCAAAGGATGAAGAGAAGGAACGATTCGATTTGGGTTGTAGTAGACCGACTGACAAAATCAGCACACTTTATTCCAGTCAGGACTACTTTTTCGTCTACGCAATTGACATATCTCTACATAAGGGAAATTGTGCATTTACATGGTGTGTCGGAGAATATTATTTTCGATAGAGATTCCAGGTTTACCTCACGTATGTGGCCAAGTTTTCAGGATGGTATGGGATCAAGTTGGAGTATAGTTCGGCTTTTCACCCTCAGACAAATGGTCAAACTGAGAGGTTGAATTAAATTTTAGAGGCTATGTTAAGAGCATGCGCGCTAAATTTTAAGGAAAGTTGGGATGATCACTAAGCATTAGCAGAGTTTTCGTACAACAACAGTTATCAAGTAATGATTCAAATGTCACCATATGAAGCATTTTACGAAATGAGCTGCAGAACACCGTTATGTTGGGATGAGGTTGGAGCAAGAAACCTACTTGGACTACAGATTGTTGAAAACACGGCAACACAAGTGCAGCTAATCAGAGAACGTATAAAGACAACTCAAAACAAGCAAAGTTGGGGTCCCCCGACCCAATAAGGGCGTGATGAGATTTAGAAAGAGAGGAAAACTAGATCCGAAGTATGTTGGACTTTTGAAATATTGAAGAGGATTAGAGAGACGACTTATCGGATCCAGTTACCACCAAAGCTAGCCGGGATGCACAATGTTTTTCACATATCATTGTTCAAGAAGCATTTCAAGGACCTTCACATGTGATCGATTTAGAGCCATTGGAAATTGAGGACATGACTGTCATTGAGGAACCAATTTCGATTTTAGAAAGAAAGGAGAGGGCAATACGTAATAAAAAGATTCCATTGGTTTTGGTTAATTGGAAGCACCACTCATGAGAAGAATCTACTTGGGAGCGTGAGGATGATGTGAGGAAGGAATATCCACACCTTTTTACTTTAGGTACGATCTAATTTTGAGGATAACATTTTCAATAAGGTGGGAAGAATGTAACGATCGAGATTTTTTGCTTATTTAGTCCTTAATTATTTGCTAGACTTGTAATTATGATTAGTTTAATTGATTTAATTATGATCATGGATTTGTGATGTCTCCAAGTGAATGCATTGATTAGGTGTGTGATGCGGAAATTAACACATGCGATGCTATGGCTGAGATTAATTGAAAATTTAATGCAAATAATTTAAATACTAAATTCCTAAACAGTTTATCACAGAAAATACTAAGAAATTCAATTAAACAATTTAATTCCGGCCTAAAATAATGTTACTTTCACTTACGTTCCCTATCAAATCTAGAATTTTAGGGTTCTTAGTGAACGGCTAGATCTCTGACAATTTTAGGGCATCCAACGAGCTCGCAAGCGGGTTCTTTAAACACCATGCGAATAGAAAGACAAATAATGATTTAATGGTGAAGGGATACGTTAGGGTTTAAGTACTTATGCAAATCGTAGATGAAAAGAAGATAGAGAAGGAAGAAAAGTTATCCTCTGACGGGGACGCCGACGTCGTAGACATCGAATATGAACCTTTTCGCGTGTACCGACGTCGGAAGAAGCAGAATGGAAATCAAAACTATGTGAAAGGGAAAATTCTAGAAATATAGAGGAGGCCCGAGTACCATAGCCTCAGAGGAGAAACGGATACAAACCGCGAGGAGAACAGTGTCGAGCGAGCCCTCACTCAAGCGGTTAAAATCCTCGCTCGAGCGGGCCCTCGCTCGAGCGGTTAAAATCCTCGCTCGAGAGAGCTACAGTGACGGAAAATTTTTGTTTTTTTATCTTTTTAGTCTTTTATTATTTTAGGACTCTTTTAATTGCGAGTTTTATATCGTTTAGGGTTTTCTTAGCCTATATAAAGGCATTGTAAACACTATTTTAAGAATTGATTATTGATTATTGAATGAAAAGAGCTTTTGCTTGTGTGTGCTTGAAATGAGCCTCTACGAAGAGTGAATCTTCTTCCCGATAAGGGTTTAGTGCGAAGCTAAGGGTGTGAAGCCTGCAAATCTATCTTTTATCCATCTATCTAGTTTCATCTTCTCTGCTTGTGTGTTGATCCTTACAATCCTAAATCAGCCATCATCCCTTTTAACATCCTAAACCATAATTTTCCTACACCGTGAATCGATCCGATTCAACAACCGTAGATCCCAGCAGAGTTATTAAACCTTCCGTATTAAATAATTAGAAGAAATCAGTGATCCCATCATTGAATTGAGAGCGCCCTAATCTGGAAAAACTTAGAGTTCTATCTCTAGGATCGATCTGCGCTACAATCTAACGGATCTAGCGTCCGAACTGAACCCTGTCTGAATTATGCTTGATTCTCCCATAGAATACTACGAAAACCTGAGGTATTCGTTATATTCTGCAAGTTTTATTGTTTAATTTAATTCTAATTTAATTTCGGTAAAATTAATCATTGCATTAACGTAGTTTAGGGTACGGTCCTGCGTCAGTTTTGGTATCAGAGCCCTAGGTTCTAGGTTCGGGCATACTGTGTGACATTGCATTCATTGCACTTTATTTTCATCACATTATTTTAGTTTTGGCCAAAGTGTTCATCTTGCATTCCATTCTAGAGCCTGTCAAATAGTAAACTGTATCATCATGACATGAGTGGGATTGCTGAAGCTCTTAACGGCATGAGAGCTGATCTAAAATCGATCAATGATCGAATGACTGCCTTAGAGACAGCCCAAAGGACTCTCGAAACATCCAATGAGAGGTTGATAGACCGAGTTAATTGGTTAGACGAGGGTGATGAGTATTTTGAACCACCCCGTGAGTGTAATGGTCCACGTTTTGAACAAAATGGCTACCAACATAATCGGAACCGGAACCATAGGTTTGATCATCATGGAGATGACTACGACCCAGAAGGGAGACTCCTCAAAAATGTCCGAGTTGAGTTCCCGACTTTCGATGGAAGACTAGACCCTCAGGTTTTCCTTGATTGGTTATCCGATATGGACTAGTACTGCGAGTGGTTTGGCATGAGCGATGAAAGATGTGTGAGACTTGCTAAAATGAAGCTCATAGGCCAAGCCCGACTCTTTTGGGTCAACGTTGAACGCATCAAAACGAATACGGGTTGTACTCCCATTACCCGTTGGGAGGACATGAAGGAACGACTTACAGAGAAGTACATTCCTTCTTCATACTACCATCGTCTCCTTGACCAATGGCAAAATTTGCGCCAAGGTAGTATGCTCGTATCGGATTACATTGGCAAATTTAAAGAGTACATGATGAGAGCCAAGGTATCCGAAGACCCTCAAGTCACTCTATCCAGATTTCGTACCGGATTGAAACTTGACTTGCAAAAAGAGTTGGTCTTCCACCCTGTTGAGACTCTCGCCGAATGTTACACCGTCGTTCAAGACCTTGAACGATATTTGAAGATGACGGTGACTAGGCGATCTGATTTTCACCCCGATCAATTTCGTACCGGCGAAGTGAAATCTAGTGTTGGAAACCCTCCTACCAAACGCACGAACCCGCGTCTACCAATGTGAGGTTTGACGAAGGTAAGGGTGTAGCCGGAGAATCCTCGAAGAGTGGGTCTCATGTCAAATGCTATAAATGTCAAGGATTTGGTCACTTTGCTGCCCAATGCCCCACAAGGGGCCCACAAAGGAATCTCTTCATTGATGAAGGAGAAGAAAGTGACGGAATTTATGAGGAAGAGGTCTTTGAGCCGAATGCCACACCTAGTGACTAGGAAGGTGATGACATAGGTCGCGCTCTAGTTGTGAGGTGTGCCTTTGCATAGCTTCAACGGGATGAAAAGGAGGATTGGCGAAGGGAGAACATCTTCCACACCTTTGCCACATGTGGGACAAAGAGTTGTAGGGTTATCGTGGATAACGGAAGTTGCACCAATGTGGTGTCAGAACATACCGCCACTCGCTTAGGGCTTACACCTGAAGCCCACCTGAGACCTTACAAAGTCGCATAGGTTGACTCCTCATCCATTCCCGTATCTCAGAGGTGTCGTGTACCTATACAGTTGGGTTCATACTCTGAAACCTTATGGTGCGATGTGGTGCTGATGGATTCGAGCCACATTATATTTGGGAGGCCATGGCTCTATGATTTGAACGTGACCATTTTTGGGCGATCTAACGTTTGTACGTTCAATTACAAGGGCAAGAAAATCACTCTTAACCCTTTGGCTCCAAAAGCACCATCGGTCAACAGAGTTGAGAAGAAGGGAGGTCAATCCAAAGCCATCAATATTGTGACCCCTTCAGAGTTTGAGAGAGCATCGAAAGATGAGAGTGTTGTGTATGTCGTTGTTACTGTTGAGAGTACTTCTGAGTCAGTCTGTGAGTACCCTAAGGAGGTAGAGCCCATCCTGAGTGAATTTGCGGATGTCTTCCCCGAAGACTTACCTAATGAGCTCCCTCCCATGCGTGACATTCAACACGCAATTGACTTAGTTCCCGGATCGACATTACCGAGCCTTCCCCACTACAGGTTGAATCCGGTTGAGCACGCCGAGTTGACTCGGCAAGTCGGTGAGCTCCTTCAAAAGGGGTTCATACAAGAGTCTAAGAAAGATGGTACTAACGCATGTGTGTGGATAGCCGAGCAATCAATAAGATCACTGTTAAGTATCGGTTTCCCATACCGCGGCTTGATAACATGCTTGACATGATGGTTGGAGCCACTATCATTTCAAAGATAGACCTTAAAAGTGGCTACCATCAAGTTCGTATTCGCCTTGGCGATGAATGGAAAACCGCCTTCAAGACCAAAGACGGTCTTTATGAGTGGATGGTCATGCCTTTTGGGCTATCCAATGCCCCGAGCACATTTATGAGGCTCATGACCCAAGTGTTGAGGCCATTCCTTGGCAAGTTCCTTGTCGTATACTTTGATGACATTCTGATTTACAGTTCAGACAAGGAGCAACACATTATCCACCTGAGGTTGGTTTGCGAAACCTTAAGGGGAGAAAGGCTATACGCGAATCTCAAGAAGTGCACCTTCATGCAACACTCTGTTGTATTCTTGGGATTCATTGTCTCGGTAGACGGGATGGTTGCGGACCCTATGAAGGTTAAGGTCATTGTGGAGTGGCCCGAACCTCGGAATATTCATGAAGTCCGTAGCTTCCACGGTTTGGCCACGTTTTATCGTCGCTTCATCCGGAATTTTAGCACCATCATGGCTCCCATTACCGATTGCATGAGAAAAGGGGAATTCCTGTGGAGCAAAGCCGCGACGAGGGCCTTTGCCGAGATAAAAGAGAAAATTATTACTGCACCCGTCATGCACCTATCAGACTTTTCTAAAGTCTTTGAAGTAGCATGTGATGCATTGGGTGTAGGCATAGGAGGAGTGCTGAGCCAAGAGGGCCATCCTGTGGCCTATTTTAGTGAAACACTCAATGAGGCAAAGCAGACAATACTCCACCTATGACAAGGAGTTTTATGCGGTCGTCCAATCTCTGTGGTATTGGAAACATTACCTGAGACCGCAGGAATTTGTGTTGTTTTCTGACCACGAACCCTTACGTTTCCTTGCTTCCCAGAAAAAGTTGAACCCGAGGCACACGAAGTGGGTCGAATACCTTCAAGGGTTCACATTTGTCTTGAAGCATAAGGCTGGTGCTGAGAACAAGGCTGCTGATACACTTAGTCGTCGAGTGACGACTTTGCAGTTTATGAGCACCGAGGTCGTCGGATTTGAGCAGTTGAAGCAAGATTATCCTGATTGCCCAGATTTCGGGGCAGAATACACTGCTTTTCTTGAAAATCCGAACAACATTAACTCCGAGTATACCCTGTTGGATGGGTATTTGTTCAAAGGCAATCATTTGTACATCCCTCGTACTTCATTGCATTTCCTCATCTGGGAGTTACATGCCGAAGGGATTGCCGGACATTTTGGGCGCGATAAAACCAGTGCGCTTGTTGAGGATAGGTTCTATTGGCCTAGCCTTGTGTGAGATGTCTCAAGGATCATGAAACAGTGTCGTACATGCCAAGTAGCGAAGCATATCAAACAAAATACCATCTTGTACACCCCTGTACCCGTGCCACACACCCCGTGGCAAGACGTCTCTATGGATTTTGTGCTTGGGCTTCCAAAGACTCAACGGAAGCACGATTCCATTTTTGTGGTAGTGGACCGCTTTTCCAAGATGGCCCACTTCATACCCTGTTTTAAAACCTTCGATGCGGCTCACATAGCCAAATTATTTTTCGGGGAAGTTGCGCGTCTACACGGTTTACCCCAGACGATTGTGTCAGATCGAAATGTGAGATTTACTAGTTACTTCTGGAAAACTTTATGGCACAGGATGGATACCATGCTCCAATTTTCGTAGGCCTATCACCCTCAAACGGATGGCCAAACGGAGTCCACCAATAGGAGCTTAGGTAATCTTCTCCGTTGTCTTGTTGGTGATCACCCTAGGACTTGGGATTCTATTTTACCTTTAACCGGGTTTGCATATAACAATTCAGTCAATAGGTCCCTAGGTATAAGTCCTTTTGAGGTCGTCCTTGGTCATAGGCCTAGAACACCCATTGATTTAATTCCTATGTCTGCATCTCATCGAGTTTCCGAGTCAGCCGATTCATTTGCACAGCATATACATGAATTGCATGACGAAATTAGAAAAAGAATTAATGCTAGCAATGAACAATACAAAATATCTGCGGTTGCGCACAGGCACTTCAAGGAATTTCAGGTTGGAGATTGCGTCATGGTTCGGGTTAGGCCTGAGCGGTTCCCATTGAGAGCTGCAAAGAAACTTCAAACCCGTGGCGCTGGGCCTTTTAGAATTGTGGTAAGGAGCGGCCCTAATGCATATGTTCTCGAGCTTCCACCAGATATAGGGGTCAGCTCTACATTCAATGTGGAGGACCTAGTTCCTTCTTTAGCCCAAGCCCCACCCCCTCACAACCCCTTCCAAGTAGCCCCGAGCCTGAATACCAACCCCACCCTACAACCCCTACCTTTTCCTTCCCCGCGCAAGCAGCAAAGAGATGAGATCGAAGAGATATTAGATGATTTGGCAATATCCACCCATGGGGGCGGAATTCAAAAGTACTTGGTCAAGTGGTTGGGAAAGCCGGACTCCGAGAACTCATGGTTAGCTGAAGACGAAGTGCGACGTTTGGACCCCGACATGCTCGAGTGCTATCACGACGCCGCTTCATCGGTGATGAAGCCTTTTCGGCCCGGGAGAATTGACGGGGACGTCGACGTCGACGTCGTAGACATCAGATATGGACCTTTTCGCGTGTACCGACGTCGGAAGAAGCGGAATGGAAATCAAAACTAGGCGAAAGGGGAAATTCTGGAAATGTATAGGAGGCCCGAGTATCATAGCCTCAGAGGAGAAACGGATACAAACTGCGAGGAGAACAGTGTCGAGCGAGCTACAGTGATGGAAAATTTTCATTTTTTCATTTTTTTTAATCTTTTTAGTCTTTTATTATTTTAGGACTCTTTTAATTGCGAGTTTTATATCGTTTAGGGTTTTCTTAGCCTATATAAAGGCATTGTAAACATTATTAAGAATTGATTATTGATTATTGAATGAAAAGAGTTTTTGCTTGTGTGTACTTGAGATGAGCCTCTACGAAGAGTGAATCTTCTTCCCGAGAAGGGTTTGGTGCGAAGCCAAGGGTGTGAAGCCTGCAAATCTATCTTTTGTCCATCTTCTCTGCTTGTGTGTTGATCCTTACAATCCTAAATCAGCCATCATCCCTTTTAACATCCTAAATCATAATTTTCCTACACCGTGAATCGACCCGATTCAACAACCGTAGATCCCAACAAAGTTAGTAAACCTTCCACATCAAATAATCAGAAGAAATCAGTGATCCCATCATTGAATTGGGAGCACCCTAATCTAGAAAAACTAGAGTTCTATCTCTAGGATCGATCTGCGCTGCAATCTAACGGATCTAGCGCCCGGACTGAACCCTGCCTGAATTATGCATGATTCTCTCATGGAATACTATGAAAACCTGAGGTATTCGTTATATTTTGCAAGTTCTATTGTTTAATTTAATTCTAATTTAATTTCGGCAAAATTAATCATTGCATTCACGTAGTTTAGGGTACCGTCCTGCGTCATCCTCACCAAACCGCACGCAAGACGAAGAATCTATCATCAGTTTGAGAGAATCACACCCTCACAGAAAACTCAAGCAAAATTCTCAAAGTTGCAAAGCAAATTTCATTAACCAATAATTAATTCCAAGGTTGTTTTTGCAAGCCTTTAAATAGGCTAACCAAACCCTAACTTGAAATATAGAAAACCTAAAAACTTAAAACAGCAAGTTTTGTCGAAAATAAACAAAATCACGTCATTTGTCGCGCGATCAATCAATCGATCAATTCTGGAGATCGATCAATCGATTGTCTGGGCTCGATCGATTGACCTAAAATATTTCTCAGTTCCTCGAATATGTGCAGTTCTTCTTTCTGACCACTTCCACGTTTTTCTTTCGCCTTCAATACGTTACGGGCGCCTTGTGACGGGGGCACGCGGCGTGGCCATTCGAGTCAGTCATAAGGCCATTTTGCTTCTCTGTGTCAAGAGCATCGTTGGTGCTTCGAAGCTATGAGGGCGACACCAAGTGCGTTGGTCGTGGGCCACGAGGGCGTCACAACATGTTGGGATGAAGGGTTGAGACTTGGGCGCGGCACGGTCGCGACATGGTCGCATGGGGGAAGGATGCGAGGCGTTGTGGTGTGGAACCGTGTGCCACGGGCAAGAGCCGTGTGCCATGGTGGTATGCCAACGTGTTTGAGGTCCTCCCATTCCTTGGCCTCCGATGGTGTTTAACCCTTATATAGGGGGACATGAGTTGGGGTCCCCCGACCCAACACGTGCACTAGGCTCGTGGGCTTATGTGCGTGCATCCGGGCCATGCTTGGTGCGTGGTCGTCCTAGCTACGTCGTGTACTAGGGCCATCGTGATTCGGGTAGCTTCCAGCTACTCCCGCGGTATGGGTCTTAGCCTAAAGGGGGCTCGGTTTATTCTCGTCGTTGCCTATCGCATTATCAATCATCGTTGCCGGATCTAACCTGTTGCGTTGCTTCGCAGGGCGAAGTCCGAACGCAGAGGTCGAGGTGAAGCTTGAGTAGGACAATCATTCCACCCTTCGTAGCATCTGGGAATCCACATCGCGTGACTCAATTGGGGTTTAATAGGCTGACTTAGCGCATCGGGCGTTAGGTACCGCACAGGTTGACACTACTGGACGAGTCACCCCGTGACAGGCTGCTTGAATCGGATGTCCCCATCAGTGTGTGAATTTGGGGACGTCACACTTAACGACTTAAACCAATATAATTATGATTGAGCCTTTGCTTAGAACTTAGTCTTGGTGATCTTTTACCCAAAGTGTTGTTCCTTGTCCATTATAAAATATTTATTTTAATAGTGAACAAAATCCTTTAATGTACCTCTTAAACATGGCTGATTAATTTAAGGGTGATTTTATTAAACCTATGGAATCATGTGAAGACTCTTTCCTAAATTATTTAGAGGGCTTGATAACTAATTTAGAATTGCGTGAAACGCATTCTAATAAATCTTACCCTAAATTATTTAGAGACTGAGAATCAATACAATATATCATGAATTCATGCTGCTAATCTGTCAACACTTTTAGGATTATTTATTTTATAAAGCAAACTCTTTGGAACCTCCATATGTTTTATTTTTTTATCAATCTTTTGGTTAACTTGTTTGTGCATAGGGCTTAAATGCTAATGTTAAGATGGATGAGTGGAGTAACAAGGAAGGATAATATTAGGAACACACACATAAGAGGAAATTTGAGAGTGATACTTATAAAGGAGAAAATTACAGAATGCCGCTTGAGATGGTTTAGATATGTCCATATCCTGTAATAGGAATCTTCTCCTCAATGTGCCACTCCCTCATTGGAATCTCACTCCTTCCGCTTCCTATCATAAAATAACTTAATTTTGGCACTCTTGTTAGCAACCTACTACACACTCTTCGCACCACTTCTGGTAGCTAAAGGCCATTGGAGGTCAAGAAGAAGACCTTGTACGAGTGATTGAGACATTGTTAGCAGGAGTAGAAGATGAAGACCAGTCAAGACTTTTGGGGTAGTTGTGTGAGATGATATGAAGGATTGCGGAGTTACGGAGAGCTTACCGCTGTGTAGAAACTAGTGAGAAATAGGACTTGCAAAGCTGGCCCAATTCGATGGGATAAGGCTATGATGATGACGACAGTCATTTTATCCCTAATTATTTAGGGAACTTTAATGTAAAAGAATTAATGCTATGGCAGCTCTTACACAAAATTCACACATAAATATCTGCTAACCTAGAAATCCTTGTGCACATAAATTAGTGCATCCATAAATCTTCCTACAAAGAAATCCATGGGCATAGAAACCTGCTATCCAGAATTATGTGTGCACATAAAATTTTTGATGCCCTAAAATCTGCAAACTTTGAAATTCGTGAAAACATATTTTGTGATTTTCTTTTGAGCTCCATTTAGATCTAGATTTGATGCAGTAAAAGGGCAAGATAAATCATATGAAGAGTAAATAAAAGGAGAATATAAGTGCATCTTCAATTAACGATCTACTTGAAAATAGAGCACAAAACAACTTGATAAAGTTTCGAAAGTCCAAACCCTTTTCTCAACTTACAAAGTGGAGATAAAAATGATAGAATTTCATTAACCAAAAATTAAATCTTGTTTGTTTACAGTAGCATGTTTGTGTGTGTGTGTGTGTCTACACAACCTAAAAAAACTAAATACAAGTCATAGATAGGGAATATCATAAGGTATGAACTCTAAAAGCACTTTCTTGTTTTTTTTCAAATAAAATAAATTTTTTTTTTCCTTATTAATTCTACTGTGCACTAGACCCACCTGTTGCATACCAAAGGGACCTAATTGAACCTACATTCTGTGCACCAGAGATAGTAGTGCACCTTATACCTCTTTTCGTTCTGCGTACTGGAATGATCACATTCCAAGTAATCATCATCTTCATCATCATCATAGACATTGCCTTGGTACATAATGTACAATTGTGAGATCTTGAGAGAAGGGTGATGTCAAAAGCTCAAACCATATCATCACTATGTTCACTAAGAAGACACTAGCAGGCTATCATGTTGAACTTCCCAAAGATTTCGACACCGCACTAATGTGCTGTCGAGAGAGGAGGATGAAATTCAATAAGCATGAACACAAAGATTATCAAGATGCCAAAATGGTCTCATCTCCTGGTGTGTTGGATCATTGGAGATCGACTTCTGAGAACGAGTTGAAAGTGCTCCAATGCTGATCTATACCACCTCTACATATGAATCACTCACTAGCATAGGCAACAAAGTTCACTACTTTTTCAAAACGTCGCCCTATTCTATTAACACGTAGAAACCCTATCTCT
The DNA here is from genome assembly GCA_021018995.1 of Chloranthus sessilifolius. Taxonomy (NCBI): domain Eukaryota; kingdom Viridiplantae; phylum Streptophyta; class Magnoliopsida; order Chloranthales; family Chloranthaceae; genus Chloranthus; species Chloranthus sessilifolius. Next base: position 17,404,978 of record CM037591.1, on the reverse strand, counting down.
CTGACTCTCCCATCTCGCCTCTCGGTCTCCGATCACTAGTCTCCTCACTGTCGCGAGAGGAAGAAGTGTGAAAGGTGCACGTTGTTGTTGGTATTTTGTTTTTTATCTATTTATGATTTTTATAAATTTGAAGGTGAATCATAGTGCTTCACGGTAATTCATGTTGGTTCACTGTGATTCGAGTACGATTCACCATGAATAACAGTGAATAAATGTGATTTATTCTTTTTTGTTCCCACTACAAAATCATGAAAATTTGAGATGTAATTATTCTGATCCCTTGAAGTGGCTGCCAACTGATGTGGGAATAGGTTACTTACCTAGTCCACTGGACCAGTGTTCATTTGTCCATAATTGTTCTCATTTCTGTTTGATTCATTGCATCAATTCTTCTTCAAGTGTATTAGCTTTGGGTATATGTGAATGTGATATGTGCTATGTGAGATTGGAATATAATTCATGTGTAAATATTTAATAGTGTGTTTTGCTCAAGTTTTTTTTAATAGTGAGTTTTTTTAAGAACTTAAAACAAATGTCATGTGTGTGTATGAATATGGTTCGAATGCCTTACCCTAGATCACATGATACATGGTTTTTTTTTTAATGACGAGTTATCCGGTCCTCTTAGAGCACCCGACTAAGTCCACGAGCACGTGCAACACCCTCACCTTCCACGTACCAGTTAAGTAGGGATTGATCCCTGCGGGTGGCCAACATGGGGTGGGATTCGTACCATGGGAGCACGTACCACCCATGGTATGTGCTCACTGTGCATCCAAGGTTCATGTGGCGCTCCACGCGGCACCCAAAACACTTGGTTTCATGTTGCCGTGGGGTGCAATGTATACATTTAATGTTAGTAGTCGTTAAGTTAAAAAAAGCCTAAATGATCAATTTGCAAAAAAAAAATTTATGAAACAGAACATTTCTGTTAGGAATAGAATGTTGATTAGAAGTAGGTTTTGTTGCTTTCTTATAAGTTTTCATAGATGAACTCTAATTGAAGTGGGTCTTCTATTTTCTATTTCTCTGTCTAGTTCTTGTGCTGGGTCTCTTCTTCAAGCAAGCTGACATTTTAATTAGTTGCCTCCCACATAGACAGTTCACCTTGGTGCACTCTAATGCCACATGGCTAGCATAGATGGACTGAAGGTCATCCTTACTTCTTGGCCTGTGCACCTAATACTATTTCTCATTTGTATTTTCGCACTGACTTTTGTCTAGTCCCCTTGATGAACAATGAAGGTACCTTTATGTAATCATTGCCTGACTGAGAAACATTGCACGAAGAGGATGCGGGAAACGCCTCCTTACAACCTTTATTTAGTGGTAGTACGTATCATTATTCAAAAACTCGGCAAGTCAACCAGTTAACTCGGCCAGGTTACTCGACTCGCTGGGATTTCGAATCGAGTCCAAGTCGAGTCAAGATTTCGCTGGGATAATGCAATCAGGGTTCATAAACTACCCTTCTATAAAAATATTTTTATGAGATAAGGTTTTAGAAACCCTATCTTTTAAAAAAAGATTAAACTACCCATTTTATCAACATATCTTTCCATCTTTTTTCCTTGGAACATTTTTTTCTATTATTAGATTTATATTTTTCAAAATATATACTAAATTTCCAAGTCGTAGTGAGTTGAGTTTAGCTAAGTCTTCGCGTTAACTTGACTCAATTGACTTTCAAATCGAGTCGAGTTTTTGCGTTTTAAAATCATGGTACATATTTTCTCATGAGATCCTGTATTGCTGCTACTTTCATACTGGCTAGTGAGTCGTGGGTAGTATAAGGATGGATCAAAATTTCAGCCGAAACGCATTGGTTTCAGATCCCACCGAAACAAAATTTCCAAAATTTTGGGCAAATTATCTGCCCTGCAAATTATTGGCCGATAATTTTCAGGGTCGATATTTTGGGTTTAAAAAATAAATAAATCAATAATTGGGCACCGAAATTTTGGCCTGGCCCACAAAATTTTGGCCGATATTCTGAAATTTCGATCAAATTTCCAGTTTTGGTCATGCCCAAAACTTAAAATGAAACTGGTATTTTGATCCTCGAGTATAAGTATGCCACAAATTGATGCTTTGGAGCCCTCCTTTGATGCTGCAATTGTCATTTTTTTCAAGGGTTATTTTATTCAAACGATACCTTATTACGAGAAAAAGAGAGACAGTCATCTTTTGAAATATATTGTTTCTCAAATTATACTTGTTTTTGTAGGAAAAATAGAATTATGCCCACAGGAAACCGGTCGGCAAGCTCTCCGTCGCTTGAGCATAATGTTGATGGGTATGATTCAATTAATGTTCTAATATTTTGCTATATGTTAAACTTCTGAAATTTCTTTTCAAATTGTATCAATTTTCTTTTCTGTCTTTGCAGGGCGGAATTTGTTTTCACCCAAAAGATGAGAAATTTGGCAGGAAAGGTGCTGCTGCATGTCCTACATGTGAATCAGAAGAAACAGAAATTAAAGAGAGAATCGAACGGCTGCATCGAATATTGGAAGACAAGGTATAAAGGGTTTGGATAATCTAGTAAACTATGACGTAAACTTTTCTGATTTTTGTCACCCATTCATGTAGTAGCTGTTTATTTAATATATATATATATATATGATTGGATTTCAGGGTCTTGTTTCAAAGTTACCAGATAAGGGCGAGAGAATAAGAAGGCAGATAGATGAACTGAACTTAGAGCTTGGTAAAATTAGGAAGCCAGAGTTTAAGGAGATAGAAGTCATTGATTTGGATGATATCACAGAGGAGCTTCAAAGGAAGTTTCTGTTTGAAGTATTGACAGCGAAGCTAAGCTGGATGGAGTGCCTTATTGATCAAAGTCATTGAATTGCAGAAATCAAGTCTGACTGTGTTACATTGAGTTAACAATTGGTTAATCACAAATTGTTAATATATAACTTCAGAATCATATTTTCATGCACATGTGATGAAATGGGAATGAAATGAACTCTTTCTTGCTTGGGGATTTCTTTTGACAGAAACCAATGATTATAGAGCATAAATAAACCTATATATATATATATATATATATATATATATATATATATATATATATATATATATATATATATCTATTATCGCAATAAATATTTTATAGAATGTTTATAAACTTCTTTGACATTGTAAAATTACCAAGCTTTTGAAGATAATTTTACCTCATCAATCTGGTCAACTCCTCTCATCCACAGATTTTAAGGCCATGTCAAGGCTCACACAAGTATATTAAGTACTGTGTATTAAGATTTTTAAGTTTACATTCCAGTAATGAGTAAAATACTTATTTTAAGTACAGTTTTCTCTACAGATATTTTTAAACATTGCCTTTGAAGTCAAAGTTTTGGTTATGAGGATACCTTCATCTATGAAAAATAACTTGTATGCTCATGTTTTTATTTTTGAATTTGTGGGTAAGTTTTAGATAGAAGTTCTAAATAAGAAGTTCCATAAAATAAGTTAGTTTATAGGACTGGAAAAAGGGTTTTTTATGGGACATTGGTTGGTGCAAGGGTGAAAGTTTTTGGCTGTCAAGCGTGCAGCCATGGGTTCGAGTCACTTTTTGTGTAAAAAATTCAAAGGTTAGGTTTGTATTTCGTTCACTCCTCTAAGCACCTTGTATGTTCCGGAACAATATTGGGTAATAGCCTATTTTGTACCAATGAATGCTCGAAGTTTCAGCTGTTTATAGGGCGGTACCCGATGCAATAGGCGTCACGTACCTCCTTAGGTACCAATCAAGGTAACAACTAAAGATTTATATTTTACTATAAGGGATTTAGGAATCATACTTCAGTTAGTACACTCATTTATCATAGAGTTTATCATTTAGGGTTTACTATTTTAGTGAAAATGTGAACATTACTCGTTGGATATTGCTGGCTCTGAAATTGTAAGACGATTTTATGATTTGAAAGTTCCGAAGTTGATTGTTACTCATATGCCGGCTAAGATTTGCAAGCTCTGAAGTTGCAGATGGCCAGTGTGATAGCCCAGATTTCGGCACTCCGAAACCCGTGCCATCAGCACAATCCTCCAGACCGTGCTCCAAAGCTTAGCACGGAACATTGGTATAACAAGCACAATTTAATAAATAAAGTAATTAATCTCATTAAAGCGGAAAACGTTAATATGCTCAACTGGCATATTCAAAAGACAGTTCTACTTTCATGCCATTGCATGAACAGATAACAGACCCGAACCATCGGTGATAATCAGATCACCCCAGATGGTTCGCCAAAAGAATAATCTAGTTTAATTACATTGTTTCAAAAATAAAGGCTTGACATATCAAGCCGCACTAATCTGCTCACAAAACTGACTCTCTATCAAAGTGCTCAGCAGAGTCACCTAGAAGAAGTCCTCGGGAGGAGGCTCCAACTTGTCTCCAGGTACGTAATCCGAATCACCCGGATCTACGTCCCTCGAAGCCTCCGCTGCTGCTATCAATGGACCTGCGACGTATAGTCAAAAGGGTGAGCTACATCCTAGCTCAATAGGGAACAACACAATGAACATATAAGTCAAAACTTACATATATTCCATGATATTCAAAGCATGATGAATCTATGCATTTGCTAGAAAACTAATTAAAAGCAGATGATTTACACTCAATTTACTGGTAAGTTGCATGTATTACATTACTGTTGATTTAATCATGAATGACACTGAATAGGCCTAAAGCAAAACTTAAATCTTCAACTTAAGTAATCCCCGAGTAATATAGCATCGAGCCCCGATGAGATACCCTTCATCGTCATCTAATTAGACAGTTGTAAAAAAATGTATTCCCTCGGAATACGACCCAAGCCCCTTTCTCACTAGGCGGCGGGGTTAAATATCACATAACATCCCTTGGATGTACTTATGGTCACGGATAAACCTCCGTGCTGGTGTACGGATTCGCCGCCGTACCGGTCACGGATATCCTCCCGCGTCAGTCGTGGGTATCCCGCCACGTCGGTGGGGTATCCTCCAAACCTCAAATAACAAAAATAACATGTGCTTTACATATAGTTGTTCACCGTGTAAGTGTGCTATCTTATATCAGTTAGGCCTCAACAGTAATTATTCAATCACATGTATACATCCCTGGGATGTATACATACCCGCATCACACCTGATGTCTTTCTTCTTTACAAATAAGACCGGTGCTCCCCATGGAGACACGCTCGGTCTAAAAAATCCCTTGTCCATTAACTCTTGTAGCTGCTCTTTCAACTCCTTCAATTCAGCAGGAGCCATTCGGTATGGTGCTTTAGAAACAGGCTCCGTTCCTGGTGCTAAGTCGATGGCGAATTCTATTTCTCTCTCTGGAGGTAATCCGGGTAATTCCTCCGAAAATACATCGACAAAATCTCGCACAACTGTTATTTCAGAGATAACATTCTTCTCCTCTTTATGCTCCTTCAAAAATGCCAAGTATCCACTACACCCTTTTCTGATCAATCGCTCGGCCCTGACTGCCGAGATAAGTGATAGGTGTGTCGACCTCTCTCCTTGAAATCTAAACGATCTCCTCGCATTGGGTCTGAAAATGACGACCTTATTCTTGCAATCTACCGTCGCACAATGGGTCGATAGCCAATCCATGCCAAGGATCACGTCGAATCCTTGCATGTCTAACAGAATTAAGTTCGCCGGTAGCTCAAAGACATCTCCATCCATGACCCTCACGATCACAGAGTTTCAAACCTTCTCGGTATCAACCGCTTTCCCAGTAGGAACTGTCACGGTTAACACGAAGTCTAACTCTTATGGGTCGACTTTCATCCTCTTAGTGAAGCAAGGTGTAACAAATGAGTGAGTAGACCTCGGGTCTATTAACATTCGAGCCTCGTATGTGACATCGCTTCCCCTCTTGTATATTTGTAACGTACCTACTTATGCATACACATATATATATATATATATATTTTATTTATTATCATACCAACATTTATCACATGCAAGCGTTTTCTTATATTTTCTAAATTGATGCACCTTCTCTATCTAAAAATTTCAAGAATTGAAATTCTTTATTTAAAAGAAAGCTCACCTTGAATGACATCGTTCGTGTTCTGAGCCTCTTGAGCTGTGACTGCGTAGGCTCTCCCTTGGACGATCGGCTTCATCGCTTGTATAGGTCGTGGAATAGGTGTTGAAGCCATCTTCCCCTTGTTCATCTCAGGGCATTCCCTAATCAAGTGGCCCACCTTGTCACATCGAAAGCAACCCCGAGTGCCTACCCTACAGTCCGCTGTCTTGTGAGGCTTGCCACACTTGGTACAAGTCTCACGTGGCGTGGAAGAAGCTGCTCGAGAAGCCCCCTGTGTGACTGTGGCGCTAGTAGTAATAGCAGGGCTCTCGTAGCGTATTGGTCTCCCCAATGCGAGCAATGAAAATCTCTGCTGGTTGCTCTACTGCGTCGGTCTTCCATAGCCTCCTTGAAACGGTGGCTTCTGATTGTTCGGTATGAACCTCGGCTTTTTGTTCACCGGTTCATAATTCCCCGTTCTGCTCTGATCAGAGTTCCACCTTCCTTGTTGCTCTCTTTGGCGATATCTATTATTATTCTCCTCCTCCACTACAAGTGTTTTGCTCATGACCTCACCATAGGTCCTTAGTTGGAATGGTGCTACTCCTCCCCTCACGTCTGATCTCAACCCTTACTGAAATCGTTTTACTCTCATCATCTCTGTGATGACGTAGTCAGGCGCAAACCGAGCGAGTCGCATGATCTCCACTCCATAATCTTTCACTGTCATCTTCCCCTGAGTAAGCTGTAGAAATTGGATTTCCATTTGGTTCCTTACTACCTCAGGGAAGTACTGTTTATTGAATTTCTCAACGAATTCGTCCCAAGTCCATGGCATGTATGGGGTCTCCTGAGCCCTAGTCCTAGAAACGGACTTCCACCAAGGCCCAGCCTCCCCGTCCAACATATAAGCTGCCCAACGGACGCTCTCGTCCTCAGTACAAGTGAGCACACTGAACACCTTCTCCATCTCACTCAACCAATGCTCAGCCACTATGGGCTCTCCTTGTCCAGAAAAACTAGGAGGTCTCATCCTCTTAAACTCAGTAAACGCTGAAGATGCTGGCGGTGTTGGAGCTACTGGAGGTGTCGGTGGCTGATGCTGCTCATTTGCCGTATGAGCTGCTAGAGATGTTGCCTGTTGAGCCATAGCAGCAGCCATGGTCTCCATAGTGTGCATCATCCTCTGACGCTCTTCTCTATCCTCATTTCTTTCTCTAACTCTTTCTTGCTCTCTCTGATCTTGATCCTGACGATCTCGATCACCATTCTCTTCCTGATCTTGGCTTCCTTGGCCACCATTGCCAGAAGTCCCTTCATCTCCTATAGGTACTCTATTTGTAGAAGAGATGTACCCATCTCCACTACGTAGACTTCTATTTTGGCCGCCCCTGGGTCGGACCCTTCCTCTAGGTAACATAACGGTCTGCACGTGAAAATAAAGTTTTCATTAGCAGAATTCTCTATGCTCTGACAAAATAATTGTCAAAGTTTCTAAAAGAAATAGCTTTGATACCAACTGTGACTATCCGGATTTCAGCACTCCGAAACCCATGCCATCAATACGATCCTCTAGACCGTGCCCCAAAGCTTAGCACGGAACATTGGTATAACAAGCACAATTTAATAAATAAAGCAATTAATCTCATTAAAGCAGAAAACGTTAATATGCCCTACTGGCATATTCAAAACACAGTTCTACTTTCATGCCACTACATGAACAGAGAACCGACCCGAACCATCAGTGATAATCAGATCACCCCAGATGGTTTGCCAAAAGAATAATCTAGTTTAATTACATTGTTTCAAAAATAAAGGCTTGACATACCAAGCCGCACTAATATGCTCACAAAACTGACTCTCTATCAAAGTGCACAACAGAGTCACCTAGAAGAAGTCCTCGGGAGGAGGCTCCAACTCGTCTCCAGGTACGTAATCTGAATCACCCGGATCCACGTCCCCCGAAGCCTCCCCTGTTGCTATCAGTGGACCTGCGACGTATAGTCTAAAGGGTGAGCTACATCCTAGCTCAATAGGTAACAACACAATAAACATATAAATCAAAACTCACATATATTCCATGATATTCAAAGCATGATGAATCTATGCATTTGCTAGAAAACTAATTAAAAGCAGATGATTTACACTCAATTTACTGGTAAGTTGCATGTATTACATTACTGTTGATTTAATCATGAATGACACTGAATAGGCCTAAAGCAAAACTTAAATCTTCAACTTAAGTAATCCCCGAGTAATATAGCATCGAGCCCCGATGAGATACCCTTCATCGTCATCTAATTAGACAGTTGTAAAAAAATGTATTCCCTCGGAATACGACCCAAGCCCCTTTCTCACAAGGCGGCGGGGTTAAATATCACATAACATCCCTTGGATGTACTTATGGTCACGGATAAACCTCCGTGCTGGTGTACGGATTCGCCGCCGTACCGGTCACGGATATCCTCCCGCGTCAATCGTGGGTATCCCGCCACGTCGGTGGGGTATCCTCCAAACCTCAAATAACAAAAATAACATGTGCTTTACATATAGTTGTTCACCGTGTAAGTGTGCTATCTTATATCAGTTAGGCCTCAACAGTAATTATTCAATCACATGTATACATCCCTGGGATGTATACATACCCGCATTACACATGATGCCTTTATTACTTTCTCATCCCCTGGGGATGTCTCAATCTCATTCGATTACTAGTTCTTAATCACTTGCATCACACAAATTCCCTTATCACATTCGTGGTGTCACACACACACCCATTTTCATAAAGCTTTTCATGATTTAAAACAACTTCAATTTAATAATTATATCACTACATACATGCTCATGAAATTAAAGTACATGTTCAAAGTGTTCCCTACCTCAAGTCTTTGAAATTCCTAGCATCAAGGTCCCACGCGGCTCTTTGTGCTCATGTGGTATAACATAACACATGTAACTCATCACTAAAGATGTAACAAAGAAGGTCCAAGACCCTCCCTGAATCGCAAAGTCAAACTAAGAAGTTAGGCAAAACTGTCAAAGTCGATTAATCGATTAATCGAAATCAAAATCGATTAATCGATTAATTGAGATTCAAATTCGATTAATCGATCCCAAATCGATTAATCGAGTTCTCTAACATAAAGCAGTCGATTCTTAAATCGAGTAATCGAGATCTCAAAATCGATTAGTCGATCCCAAATCGATAAATCGAAATCCCAATTCGATTAGTCGATTTCCCCAGGTTTCATTTCTCTAGTGGCTGGAGCTTCCCAGTCGATTAGTCGATTTCCAAATCGACTAATCGAAATCGGGCCTTCATGACTTTTCAACTTCTCAGACCAAATCGATTAATCGAAATCCCAAATCGATTAATCGATTTGGCCAGACTCAGCCCCCTTTTCGAGTTGTTCTTCCAAATCCTTCTCAAACAATTTTCTTTCTTTTTCTAAGCCTTTATCCTATGATTTTAAATGTTCTTGACCACCATTAAACTTCTACAATCTATGCCTTTAATTCAACAAAATTTACCTCAATCAATTCTCAATTTGATTGGATCAAGAGGTTGGAAAGGCTAGGGTTCCAACTTTGTCTCTAGCGGATCCCTCACGTCGAATCCGACCTTAAATGCTCGAATCCCCTCTTGGCTTGTGTTCACTCCTTACACAACAATCCCTCTTTACTTCTCTCCCTCTCTCTCTCTTCTTAACTCTCTTCAACAACCAAATAAGAGTAATTTAGGGTTCTTTAACCCTTTTATACTCATTTTCCATGTGTTGAGCACATACACCCCAGATGGGTGTATGTGGTTCCAGATTTCACCTCTCACTCTACACGCTTGTATTAATTTCACATCACATCCGTTCATCACTCCTCGAGTCAACTAGTGGACTCCTACTTGGTCAAATCTACGACCCGTCGGGCACGGATCTCGAGGTCACCTTTTAACACAATTTTTCGAGTTATTACAGCCAAAGAAGGAGACAATTCACATCCCGTCTTTTTCAGCATTGGGGAAGGAGAAGGAGAAGAGTTGCATGTCGTCAGCATCTTTACTAAGGCAATCTGTCGGTACCTCTACGTCATCAGTAGCTTTACGTCAGCAAAGAATAGATGTTTCAGAGAAGAGGAGAAAAAGAGGTTAGCTTATATAGCCTAATGAGGGAATATTTTGGTACATTTAAATTTAACTTAATGTATAAAAAAGACATGTGCAAAATTATTGGGATCGTTGCTAGTAAATATTAAAGGGAAATTTACCTGACCGGCCCTGTCAGATGTACCTTTTACGTCAAAGGCCCTGTAGTTTCACCTTTACCCAAATCGACTCGCTGTGCGCCGAGCCGTCGCCCGCCTTTAGGAAATGGCGAAACTACCCCCAATGTAATAAATAGCCGCCCTTTTTTCAACTCTTTACTATTTATCTTTTTTTACTTTTTACTTTTTCCTTCAAAGTCGGTGGAGAGGCGGTGTCGATTCGTAGCCGCTAGCGTTCCATTCTTCAATCTTCAAGCTACCAAATCTGTAAGTTGGAATTAAAATTATCTTCCATTGCTGTAGAGTTTTTTCTTCTCCTTTCGTCGCTACACATTGTTATAATTTTTTAAGGTTACTCTATATGCAATCGATATCGATTGTATATAAAATTAATATCGATTGAATATAGAATCAATATCGATTGTATTTAGAGTCGATATCGATTACATATAGAGTCGATATCGACTCTAAAAACAATCGATATCGACTCTATATATAATCGATATTGATATTTACAGCTGATATATTACAGTTCATTTAACATATAAATAGTCCGTGTTAGTATGGGACTCAGTCCTTTCTTTTTTATTATAATTCATTTCAATAAGCTGTTAAGATGGTTGTACACAGACCTGTTGCCAAGTGTTCCTCTAGTGTCATTTCGAATCTCTAAGATAGCGCTAACCCAACTCGAAAGAAGTTGCTGAGAGCTTCAGTTTTCGATGGAATATTTCAAATGCCTAAGGGTGTGGGATTTCTTGGAGATGTGATCGATGCAATGTTGACTTTTTGGGATAAAAAAATCACTTCCGAATCGGAAAGACTGATGTCTATCTTCGAAAGTTGGACATTGCATTGATACTGGGCCTCGAGAACGGACATTGCATTGAGAACGGACATTGCATTGAGAACAAACCATTCGATACAAATATTTTCGTGAAACGCCTCCTTGAAAAATTATCCGTTCTCATATAGATGCTACATTTTGGAGAGTGGAAAGTGATGACGACTTTGTAAAGTTGTCTCTTCTATATGTGTTGTGTATATTTTTTTCCCCGGGTTCCACCATCAACTGGAGGAAGACCACATCGACCTCATCAATGATGTTGAGAACTTTAACCAAACTCCGTAGGGTCTCCAAGTGTATCATGACTTGATGGAGCATATAATAAAGGGCGCGGCGAATAGAAAGATTGCTGAGATGGATAAAGCCCTTAAGACGTACAACACATATGGATGCATATGTGTACTTCAATGGTGGGCTTACGAGATGCTGCCAGATATCTCGCCTTCCCAGACAGGCCTTAAGGACCCTTTCTCACAACTGGTGAAATGGTCGGACAAGGCACAAACAAGGATCAAAGGTTACACTCGCGGACAGATGTTGAATAGTAAGGTATGATGTCTATTAAATAATTCAAATTTATAAAGTTTAGAAGTAGAGAGATCCGATGCCGACAGAAAAAAAAATTCGATTTATCAATGAATCGCTATCGATTCATTATAGAATCGATAACGACTATTTGATAAGTCGATAACGATTCAATATAAAATCGATAATGACTATTTAATAAGTCGATAACGATTCAATATAAAATCGATAACGATTCAATGAATCGCTATCGATTCATTATAGAATCGATAGCAATTCATTTCAAAATTGATAACGACTATTTAATAAGTCGATAACGATTCAATATAAAATCGATAACGACTATTTAATAAGTCGATAATGATTTAGTATAGAATCGATAACGATTATTTATTTAATCGATAACGATTTTGTATTGAATTTATAACGACTATTTAATAATTCGATAACGATTCATTATAGAATCGATAACGACTTATTTCTTAGTCGATAATGATTCCATACAGAATCGATAACGACTTATTAAATAGTCGTTATCGATTCTGTACTGAATCGTTATCGACTTATTAAATAGTCGATACTTTGCATTTAGAATATATTATCAATTTAGTCTGTTATTTACCGTGTTTCCTTTTCTTTCTAAAGGTTCGTGCTCCCCTCGAGCCTATTGGCTTTGAATTAGAGATACCCGTCTTAAAAGAATATCTACGGGGTCGAAAGGTCGTTGGGGGAAAGAGGAAAGAGATTCAACAACCGGTCAAGAAAGCTGTGAAAGAGTTGCGACCGAAGAAGAAGAGAAATTACATTCCGATCGAGAGTATTGACGAGGAAGAATTTGACGTCCAATCGATGTCGAACGAAAAATCTTCATCGAAAGAGGGCCCCGTCCATGTGGATGTAGAGCGGCCGAGAACTAGGGGGGCCACGAAGGAGACCCCAGCTGCGAAAAGGAGCCCAACTGCACCGACCTCCTCCAATGAGCCGTTGTTGAGGAGGATCGACGGTTTGGTGCTGGACAACTTGATGCTCACTCAAATAGTGAGCCATTTGGAGGAAGAGAATGTGGTCCTCGCGACACGTTGTGCCTCTATAGAGAAACTATGCAACTCCTTGAATGAGCGGCTCAATTCAAGGGATGCGGAGTTGCAGAAGATGATTCACTACAACAAGTTGGTCAGGAAGGGCCAGGGAAATCTAAAAGAACTTCTTGAAACTTTATTAGAGGCGAGACCTAAGGTATGAGTTGATACGTAGTTTTTATATGTCTATATCGATTGTAAATATAATCGTTATCGATTGTGTGTAGAGTTGATATCGATTGTAATTATAATCGTTATCGATTGTTTATAGAGTCGATAACGATTTTAAATACAATCGATATCGACTCTCCCCACAATCGATATCGACTCTATTGGAAGTCGATAATGATTGTATAGTTAATCGATATCAACTTATATACAATCGATATCTATTGTATTTAAAATGGGAACCATAAATTATTTCTTATATTGCACTATTATTTCGATATTCAGGATGTCACTCTGTCGGAGCTGATATCGAAGGTATGTGACACAACCTTCAATAAGGAACCATCAGCTCCCATGCATGAGGATCCTCCCACGGATGAGGTGACGGCAACTGCTGACGAGCAGCCTGAATCTCAAGTCGATAAGGGTTCAGCTGGTGAAGAGCAAACCTCTACCCAATTTCCTCATCAACAAATTGACCCTCGCTTAAGGCCTAGGCAACTCGTGAAATCAACTACTGTCAAACCTAGGACACGGCGAAGGGGAGCGATGGTGAAAAAGCCTATAACGGAGAAGGCCATTGAAGGACCTCCGGTCGATGCTTACTGGTGAGCCCGTCCGGCTAATGCTACACGAGCACGGACTACGATCGATGATGCTACCGCTATACCGATGGGAGCAAAAATACATGCTAGACATATGGAAAAAGCCTAAGTCTGAGGGCGAGTAAGTCATTCTTCCCAGGAAGAAGCCTGAATATTTCACTTTTTTATTTATTACGAAAATTAGTTATGTGGCCTTTATTTATGCAAAAACTATGTTAGCATTGTCGATAATTATACGCTAGTGGTGCAATCATTCAAATGTTTGGAGGGCACACAGTACTTGGATAACTTTGTAAGTGACCCAAGTAAACAATATAAAGACGTCGGCGAATTGAACTAGAGTCGTGATCGACTCTACAACGAATCGATATCGATTATCTGCAGAGTCGATGACGATTGTATTTGTAGTCGGTATCGACTCTACAATGAATCGATATCGATTCATTATAGAGTTGATACCGATTAACTATATAGTCGATAACGACTGTATGCAGAATCTATATCGATCCATTATAGAGTCAATACCGATTAATTATATAGTCGGTAACGACTATATGTAGAATCGATATTGATTCATTATAGAGTCGATATCGATTATTTATATAGTCATCCACTTTATTCATTGAAGGACAGGAGAGGACTCTTTTGAATGTTGCTTATTTAACTGTAACTACATTGGTTTCAAATTATGGGCGCCTACCTGAGACACTTGAAAGTAATTGATGACAATATTCATTCTAAATGAAAGCACAAATGCTTCCTTATGTGCCCTACTGCTCTGACCTATATGGGCTTTGAAATGAACGATTTTAACAAGTTCCTTCTCACTAAAAAATTATACGAATAATCGTTTGAGGTTCAAGTCGAACGGTGGGCTGCCCATAAACTCGAGGAGAACCAAGGCAAGAAGCTGCTGCAACATTTCTTCTTTAATCAGTTTCAAAATCTGTGGGCTCACGAATGTAGCACAGTATGCTTCCAACATCTTTATAATTTTTCTTTATAATTTTTTCTATCATACCCTTTGAGATTATATTATTTTTTTATAGATATTTATCCCAATTCATTCACAATAAGCATTACACTGGGCGCTTGCAATCGTGAAGGTAGTCGAACGATCGATATTGGCCGTTGACCCTATTTTTAATAGGCCCTCCAAAGAAAGATATCTGAACCAATTGCAAATGCTAGTAAGATATTTTGCTTAGCATATCTTTCACCGTTATTAGTTTAGCATATCTGACATTCCTCTATTTCGAAACAGACCCAATACCTTCCCGCGGTTTTATATTCGTACAGTAACCCTACTGCACTGAACGTGAAGACTTATCTTTGGTCATCTAGTGACCGCCGGTACAAAGGCCTTCCCCGACAGACCAATTCGAGTGATTGTGGGGTGTTTGTGCTGAAGTATGTGGAGTACTTCATATCAGAATAGAAATTTAACTTTACGCAATCAGATATGGATAGGATCATGGCAGAAATTGGTCATACACTAGCTAAATACACCGGCGATGGAGGAGGGGAATTGGAGCAGGATGGCACAGAGGAGGAGGCGCAGAAGTACTAGTAGTTATATTTATATTTTTTAAATATAAATGAAACATTTTTAAATGTAAATGATACTTTTTTAATATAAATAAAATATTTTTGAGTAGCAGTGATTATATTGCAGAGGTAGCAGTCTTCATCGACTTTATATGGAGTCGTCATCGACTATATAAACAGTCGATAGCGACTTTATATAGAGTCAATATCGACTTTATATAGAGTTGCTATCAATTATATAAATAGTCAATAGCGACTCTACATTGAATCGATATCGACTATATAAATAGTTGATGGCGACTCTGTATAGAGTCGATGACAACTCTATGTAGAGTCGATAGAAACTTTATATGGAGTCGATGTCGACTTTACACAGAATCGTCATCGACTCTCTTTACAATTGTCAACGACTCTATATAGAGTCGCGAATGGCGCATCTGTACATTCTATGATCCATGTCTCTGGGCAAGTGCATATTCTAAAATTACAACTATTATAAAACAAAATATCATGATTCCCAGCTATTGACTAAATATACACAATGTCTCGTTTACATTTCATCTAACACTATTAAAAATATACACTATCAATCCATCGGTCCTACTGCGGTGCAACTCCTGCGATTGTGATCGTACTCACTGCACCTGTCACACTGTAGGGCCCTAACCTCATCATTAGACTGTATCCTTCTTTTTCTCGGACAGCCGGCTTGCTTTCGACAATTATAGGGTGGTCTCACTTTCATATTTTCAGGGAGTTGCTCTGCTTAAAACTCCCATTAGCTTTTATCGAGGGTGGGAAGCCATTGTTCGTCGTATATTTGTCTAAAGCAAGCAGTAAAAAATGACTTCTCACAGAACTTATGGTAATCGTAACTTCACCGATTGATGGCCTCCACGGCATGGGAACAAGGCAAGCCATGAATGTGCCAACGGCGGTAAGTACACGTCTTGTGTTACAAGTCGACGTGATGAATGAAATTTTTGGAGTTGACTTGGAATTGATCGCGCCCGTATGATTGAACTCTCTTTCTACCGGCCCATTGCAAAACCTTCTTCATGTGCTCGTCTGCTTTCGGGCAGAGGAGGGTGGTTCATTTCTCAAATATTTATTTGCGCTTTTGAAAATGATCAGCGACTTTCTCTCTAGTAGTTCTGATTAGGTCGATAATTGGTCTCTCTCGAGCTATCTTTAGTACGATGTTCAAGCTTTCGGTATCATTCGTAGTCAGAGAATCGTATTGCCTTCCTTCCATATATGCGTGTGCTCAATGCTTAGGGTCTATTTTTAAAATATACTCTATGGCCTGAGGCTCAGCAGGATATTTTTTCATTTTATTTATAAAATAATCAAATCTCTCTACTAAATATGCACGCGCAGCGCACCACCATAGACGCTTCACATTATTCTTGGGATACTTGTGCGCCAAATTTTGTGTTATATGTCGCATGCAGTAATTATGGTATGCGTTAGAAAAAATATGTTTCACCGCCTTTATTAAACTCTTCGACCTATTCGTGATAAAAATAAAATCTTCGATAAACCCACCGATCACGAATGCACCTACCCGTTCAAGAAACCATATCCACATATCATCTTCTTCTAACTCGACAATGGCAAATGCTAACGGTAATATATGACTATTACCGTCTTGCGCCGAGGCGATATGTGACAGCCCGGATTTCGACACTCCGAAACCCGTGCCATCAGCACGATCATCTTGATCGTGCCCTTTAGCTAAGCACGGAACATTGGTATATCAAGCATAAAAAGTATAATGAAAGAAATTTGCGAAATTTAAATCTATATTAATAACTTCCCAAAAGACAGTTCTACCCTCATGCCGCTGCATGAATGGAGAACCGATCCGAACCATCGATGATAGAAATCATCACGGATGGTTCGTCCCAAAAGAATGATCCAAAACCCTATATACATGGTTTTAAACAAGATCAAGGCTTGACATACCAAGCCGTACAAAATCTCTCCAAGATCTCTCAAAGTGGCACAACGGAGTCCTCTAGAAGAAGTCCTCTGGAGGTGGCTCCAACTCTTCGCCGGCCGCAAGGTCCGACTCACGGGATCGCCTCTCCAAGCCGCAATGCTAATAGTGGACCCTGACGTATAGTCTATAGGGTGAGCTACATCCTAGCTCAATAGGGAACAAACACTGTTGAACATATAAATTATAACTCACATATATTCTATGATATGCCATGCATGATGTATCTATGCAATTGTTAATGAAACAGTTTAAAAGTATTTCGTTTTACTGTGATTACTTATATTTTCATTTACTCATGAATAATGCTGAAAAGGCCTAAAGCAAAACTTAAACTTTCAACTTAAGTAATCCCCGAGCAATATAGCATCGAGCCCCGATGAGATACCCTTCATCGTCATCTATATAGACAGTTTTAATGTATTCCCTGGGAATACCATATAGTACCCAAGCCCCTTTCCCCTGGGGATTGGTGGCGGGGTTTCACTTGTCTCAATCAACACCCCTGGGGTGTGCTTACTATGTACGGATAAGCCTCCGACCGCCTACGGTGGCCACCACGACGCACGGATATCCCGCCGTGTCGCCGTGGGATATCCCGCCACGCTCGGTGGGGTAACCTATCAAACCTCAAAAAACAAAAATATCGGTGCCTTACATATAGTTATTCACCGTGTAAGTGTGCTATCTTATATCAGTTAGGCCCTATCAAACATGATTCAATCCTTGGATACATCCCTGGGATGTATCCATTTACTTGCATCACACCTGATGCTCTTATCTCTTTACTTCTTCATCCCCTGGGGATGGCTTATTAGAATTTCTCTTATGGATGTCACACGCACACACACTTTTCACAATTCTTAAACAATTAAACATTTGAATGGAAATCTATATCACTACATACATGCTCTTGTAAAATAAAGTACATGTTCAAGGTGTTCCCTACCTCAAGTCTTCATTTGATCATTGCATCAAGGTCCCACGTGGCTCCTTGTGCACTAGTCCACACGTACCACCTATGGTACCACATAACAGGTGAAACACATCACAAAGGATGCAATAAAGAAGGTATAAGATCCCCCAAGAATCTTAAAGTCAAACCCAAAAGTCAACATAGTTTATCTCAGTCGATTAATCGAATTCCAAAATCGATTAATCGAATCTGATTCGATTAATCGAAGCAATTTCGATTAATCGAAATTCTCCTTTTCGCAAAGTCCATTCTCAGTTCGAACAGTCGAGTTTTCATTCGATTAATCGAATCCAACTTTGATTAATCGAAATTCTTCTTTTCGCAAAGCAAATTCACTGTTCGAACAGTCGAGTTTTCATTCGATTAATCGAATCCAATTTCGATTAATCGAAATCCTTCTTTTCGCAAAGTAGACCCTCGGTAACAAATGAGTTTCACAAGTTGATTAATCGATTCCAAATCGACATCGAAAACTAAAATCGATTAATCGAAATCCCATTTCGATTAGTCGATTTTTCCTTAAGTCATTTCCTCCAACCCCTGGGGTCCACTGGAGGTTCTCAGTCGATTAATCGATCCCCAAATCGATCAATCGAAATCCAAAGTCGATTAATCGAAATCCAATTCGATTAGTCGAAATCGGGGTCCTCTGACCTTTTAACTTCCTGGCCAATTTCTATTAATCGAAACCCAATTTCGATTAATCGAAATTGTCAGATTCAACCTTCGAGTCAGTTTCTTCCCAATCTTTTCCATACCTTTTTCCTCTATTTTTCTAAGCCATTATCCTATGATTTAACCCACATTTAACTGCAACTTAACTCCTATAATCTATGCATCTTATTTACAAAAATCTTACCTTGAATAGATCTCAAGTTGATTTCAAATCTAGGGTTGGAAGGCTAGGGTTCCAGCTTTGGTTTCTAACGGATTCCTTGCGTTGAATCAGCCTCTTTAATGCTTGAATCCTTCTTCCAATCACTCACAATAACTCTTGCTTGATCACCCTCTTTACTCCTCTCTCTCTCTTCTTTACTCCTCTCTCAACAACTCAAAACTCTTGATCTTAGGGTTATTAACTCTTTTTATCCTCTTCCTCACTTGTGTGTTGAGCACATACACCGCGGTAGGTGTATGCGACTAGACCTTCACAACACACACCACATAGGCATTCTATTTATCACATCTCACCCGTTCATCACACTACATACTAACTGTTGGACTTCCATTTGGTCAAACCTATGACCGATCGGGCACGGATCCCGAGGTCATAGTTTAGTGTGATTTTTCGGGTTATTACATCCTCCCCACCTTGGGAATTTTCGTCCTCGAAAATAACCCAAGGTTTGTGTCTCTGTGTGTGTCTCTCTCTCCCCACACCCTCAGGTGAGGTGATCCAATTTCGTTAGACGTATTTAAGTATTTACACATTCTCACATATAAGCAAGGAAGTAAAATTTAAGAAGAATCAATTTCACAAAACAAAAAAAAAATTTGGATTTGTATTAACGAGTGAGTAATTTTACAATGCCAATAAGTTGGCGTACACAAAAATACATAGGTATCCAGTAAAAATGCAAAATACATATAACTCAAATCGCCCCCTACTTTGGTGACGGGTCTTTGGAGCAGTGCTGCCCATCCGAGGGCGAGCTATGGGTGCGGTGTGTCTCGCAGGAGCTCAGGGCTGGGTGGTGGCGACCGATGGCTGCGTCTCGGCTGGAGCAGACGTGGATGTAGAAGGGCGTGCTGGTGGGATGGAAGACGGGTCCTCGATGGAAGGCGGCGGTCTGCCGTCCACCTCCTCCTCCCGGGCGAGGTAGCGCGGTAGTCGGTCGGTAGATGTGGCGGAGGTGTGGAACATCAAGAAGTCCATCCACGGTTCATCCTCTCATTGTTGGCTTCCATGCGAGCCAACACGCCCTCGATGGTAGGACTGGACGGGCGCCACGGCCAGTAGGATGAGGTGGGTGTCGCGCGCGAGTGTGTGGTGTCGGTGGGAGGCTGTGGTGGGAGGGAACCCTCTCCACGGATGGCTCACTGGACAGGGTGTGCCCCACCCACGGTGGGTCATGCGCCGAGATGGTGGGGTGGTGGTGTGCACTGCGCCCCGCCGGGGCGGAGCGGGACCCGAGCTGGTAGGGTCCGCTTTAAAGGTTGTGACTACGGGCCCATGAAGACTTTGTGAACGCCTTCACGCTGATCCGTAGCCCTCACCTCAAGGCGAGATGGTGTAGGAGGGCTCGTCGAGTAGCACTCCAACATGCTCGAGATGAGTCGAGCATACGGGCATCTTCTCCTTGGGCGCATGTTGCCCTTCATTAATTTGCCCTTGATGTACCACATCCCTTCTAGGATGACCTTGGTAGCATCAAACCATCGCCATGAAGGCGCGAAAGTGCATGTTGCACTTTGTCGACGGCCTTCGTGTCGGGCGATCGGGTAAAGGTTGCATTTGATTATGGAGTCGAGCATCCACATGTAGGGTGGAAGATCAACCCTCTTGATGCAAGTGCCCGACCCCTTCTTGCCATTTGTCATGTGGGTCATGACTTCCTCAAATCGAGGGTCCTCCTCGAAGGGTGGAAATAGGGTAGTCTCGGGGGTGAACTCGAGGTAGCACTCGAGCACCTCGTGTATGTGACGCCGAGTGATCGTGTAGAGACGACCTCGATCTTGGTGATGATATACCGTCGGTAGGGCCATTGGTTAGCCCTTGGTAGAATAATCTCACCAATCTAGGGTAGTAGGAACCCCGGATTGGTTTGAGAAGATTGCGAGACCGCATTGTTTATGTAGTTTTGAGCCCATTGGGTCTCGCCTTTACATCGGGATCGGTGAAAAGGGTAGGGTCGATGGTATATTCGACCTCGAAGGTCTTGCAGCCCACCACTCGCTTGGTTGCTCACGTTGGTGGTGGTGGTGGCATGGGGTGGATTGGAAGACTCACAAGATAGACGCTCGTCAACCGGAGGTGGTCTCCGATTCGACGGTGATGGAGTCCTCACCGCGATGGGGTAGGTGGTGGTGGTGCGTTCACGCCTAACCTAGCTTGAGATTGCCTTCTTCAAGATAATCGGGTTTTGGGCGGCATTTTCACTAAACTAGGGTTTATCTAACTTGAATCGAAGAAAAAAAGGAAATCTAGGGTTTACCTTAGGTTTTGGAGATGAGTGCGGATGAGAATCGATCGAGAATGCAAACCCTAGGGTGCTCGGTTGGTTGGAGAAGAAGAAGAAGACGGTTACCAAAATCCCAAGCAATAAGATTTTCGAATGGGAATAAAATCTCAATCTCACATATATAGCCATGCTCGATTAATCAAATTCGTAATCGATTAATCGAGATTCAAAACTAGGTTAAACGCGAAAATCGATTAATCGATTTCAAAATCGATTAATCGAAAGTCAAATTCGATTCATCAAACCATTTCATTAATCAAATCGTCTGTTAAAATTTTAAAATTTTGAGCTCACTGGCGTGAGCCAGTCGATTAATCGAAATCCATTTCGATTAATCGAAATTCCAAAATCGATTAATCGAGGTTCACTTCGATTAATCGAAATCGTGTGGTAACTTCTCAATTTCTAATTCTTAATTAATCGACATCAAAACTTATTTCGATTAATCGAAACTTCAAAATCGATTAATCGAAACTATCTTCGATTAGTCGAAATTGTCTATGTGTATTCAATTTCTTCCAATCTCTTAAGTAAATCGATTAATCGAATCATAATTCGATTAATCGAAATGTCAAAATCGACTAGTTGATTCCAAATCGATTAATCGAAAAGTCCAATTCGATTAATCGAAATTGGTCTTCTATGTATATTCTAACTCTCTTTCACATTTCCAGTCACTGGCACATGCCAGTCGACTAGTCGAACAAAATCAATTAATCGAAATTCCAAATCGATTAATCGATTTGAAATTCGATTAATCGGTTTTGCCCTACTTCTACAAAATTTCAATCTCTTTCTTTCTTTTACTATTTTTGACAATTTATGACAGATTGGATCAAAATTTCCATTGAATTTCAAGTATAGTGGAGATTTCACAAACACGTTTGTGATTTACATTGAATTTTCACGTCGTTGGAAACAAGGCTAGATATTGTTCTTTCACATTGGCCTCTCGTTCCCAAGTAGCCTCTTCTTTTGGATGATTGTTCCACCGAACAAGCACTAAGGGAATTACTTTAGTGCGCAGTACTTGTTCTTTTCGATCCAAAATCTCCACTGGTTCCTCTATCATACTCATGTCCTCACACATCTCTATAGGTTGCTTCCCTAACACATGAGACGGATCATTCACGTACTTCCTGAGCATCGATATGTGGAAAACGTTATGCACTCGATCAAATAGCGGTGGTAATCCAATGCGATATGCAACTTCACCTATGCGTCCCAAAATTTCAAATGGTCCAACATAACGTGGACTTAACTTCCCTCTCTTGCCAAATCGCATTACACCTTTCATAGGTGACACTTTTACAAACACGTGCTCACCCACTTTGTAGTCAACACTAGTTCGCTTCATGTCGGCGTAACTTTTCTGTCGACTCTGTGCTGTCTTCAACCTTTCTCTGATAATTCGAACGACGGTAGCATTATCTTCAAGCAGCTTTGGTCCTAATACAAATTTCTCACCTATTTCCTCCCAATTGAGAGGTGACTTGCATCCGTCCATCTGAGCTTCATACGGTGCCATGCCAATGCTCGTTTGAACCGTTGTTGTATTGAACTCGAGCATCGGTAGATACTCATCCCAGTATCCTTGCATATCAAGCATGCATGCCCTGAGCATGTCTTCTATTACTTGATTCACTCGCTCTGTTTGTCCATCAGTTTGAGGATGGAAAGCCGAACTAAAGTCTAGTCGTGTTCCCATTCCTTCTTGAAATTTCTTCCAAAACTTGGACGTATATAGTGGATCACGATCTGAAACTATACTGCTTGGAATACCATGTAATCTTACAATCTCCTTCATGTATAAGTCGCATCTTCTGCGTATATGTAGTATTGTACGGCAAAAAGTGTGCTGATTTGGTCAATCGGTCTACGACGACCCAAATGGCATTGTGTCTCTTGGCAGTATGGGGCAATCCAACAATGAAATCCATTGAGATCGATTCCCACTTCCATTCTGGTATTGGTAACGGTTGCAATAGTCCAGCAGGATGTCTATGATCAACCTTCACTTGCTGACAAGTCAAACATCGTGACACATACTCGGCCACGTCTTGTTTCAGTCCTCTCCACCAGTAGTTCTTTTTCAAATCTTGGTACATTTTGGTGCTACCAGGGTGGATAGCATAATTTGACTTATGGGCCTCATCAAGAATCGTTCGTCTTAGATCGGCGTTGTCCGGAATGCATAGACGGCCCTTAAACAATAAAGAACCATCTTCTTTCAATGAGAAGTCCGACCTGATGCCTTCACTGACGTCTTGATGAATCTTTGTTAATGCCGGATCTTTCATCTGTAGATCGTGGATATGCTCAAATATCACAGGCTTTACTGATATGTTAGCCAAAAAGGATCCAGTGTCCTTTGACTCAATGTTCGCATCATAGATTGCCAGGTCTTCCAATAATTTCCATCGGTGCATACCCAAAATCAAAGAAGCTAACTGAGCTGAACCTTTTCGACTCAATGCATCGGCTACTACATTCGCCTTGCCTGGATGGTATTGTATGGAGCAATCGTAGTCCTTGAGGAATTCCATCCATCTGCGCTGTCTCATATTGAGCTCTTTCTGTGTAAACAGATATCGGAGGCTCTTATGATCGGTGAAAATTTCGAAGGTCTCACCATACAAGTAATGTCTCCAAATCTTTAGCGCAAAAATGACTGCTGCCAGTTCCAAGTCATGAGTCGGGTAATTCTTCTCGTGTTCTTTCAACTGTCTTGATCCGTAAGCTATCACCTTCTTGTGTTGGTTGAGCACACAACCAAGGCCATTGTATGACGCGTCGCTGTACACGGCGTATCCTCCACTGCCTGAAGGAATCGCTAACACTGGAGCCGAAGTGAGTCTCGTTTTGAGTTCTTGAAAACTCTTCTCGCATGCCTCACTCCACTCAAACCTTGAATCTTTTCGTGTCAGCCTTGTGAGAGGTCCCGATATCTTTGAAAACCCCTCAACGAAACGTCGATAATAGCCTGCTAAGCCCAGAAAACTTCGGACATCGGTCACTGTCTTTGGTTGCTCCCATTTAACTACTGCTTCTATCTTTGCTGGATCTACCGTGACACCGTGCTTCGAGACGACATGTCCCAAAAAGCTAACTTCTTCCAACCAAAACTCACACTTGCTGAGCTTGGCGTACAATTGGTGTTCACGTAGCGTCTGTAGAGCAATCCTCAAATGTTCTTCGTGTTCCGTCTTGGATTTGGAGTATATCAGTATATCATCAACAAATACTACGACGCAGGAGTCCAAGTGTGGTTTAAACACTCGGTTCATCAGATCCATAAACGACACCGGAGCATTTGTCAATCCAAACGGCATTACAAGGAATTCATAGTGTCCATACCGTGTCCGGAAAGCTGTCTTCTGAATGTCCTCTGCCTTGACTCGCAACTGATGATACCCAGATCTCAGGTCGATCTTGGAAAAATACCTTGCTCCTTGCAGTTGGTCGAATAGATCGTCTATTCTAGGCAAAGGGTAGCGGTTCTTCACAGTGAGTTTGTTCAATTGTCGATAGTCAATGCATAACCGCATTGACCCATCCTTCTTCTTGACAAACAAGACCGGTGCTCCCCATGGAGACACGCTCGGTCTAACAAACCCCTTGTCCATAAGCTCTTGTAGTTGTTCCTTCAACTCCTTTAACTCAGCGGGAGCCATTCTATAAGGTGCTTTTGAAATAGGCTCCGTTCCTGGTGCTAAGTCAATGGCGAATTCTACTTCTCTTTCTGGAGGTAATCCAGGCAATTCTTCTGGAAACACGTCAGCGAAGTCTCGCACAACTGCTATCTCAGAAATGACGTTCTTTTCTTCCTTGTCCTCCTTTAAGAAAGCTAAGTATCCACTGCAACCCTTTCTGATCATCTTTCGCCCCATCACGAGATCAATGGCATGTATGACGACCTCACTCCTTGAAACCGAAATGATCTTCTTGTGTTGGGTCCGAAAATGACTACCTTGTTCTTGCAATTGATTTGCACAATGTCGCCAACCACCCATGCCAAGGATCACATCAAACCCTTGCATGTCTAATAAAGATCAACTTTGCTTCTAGTTCATGCACCTCCAAGTCTCGAATCGCACGATGATGGATTTGCAAGCTAACTCCGTGTCTACTAACTCTCCAAATGAATAATAGACAGATAGGACGAAATCCAACGCCTCGAACAATCTTCATCTTCTTAGCGAAACGTGGAGTGCGAATGAGTGGGTAGACCCGGTCTATCAACACTCGAAAGGCCATATCCACCAAGCATCCTTTTTCATATATATTTAGAGTACCTATAGTATACATACACACATACAATAATTTACACATCAATTTACACCTCAATTTATATACCGCCAGATACAAAAGAAAAATAATCTATTCAACAGAATGTATGCTCCTTCTCTATCTAAAGTTTTAATGAAATGAAAATTTTCTTTAATTTTAAAAGGAATGTCACCTTGATGACGTCATGCACGTTCCTCGCTTCTGACGATCGCATAGGCTCTCCACGATCGGTTTCCTTGCTTGAATTGGTCGTGGTGTCAGAATCGAACCGCTCTTTCTCTTATCCGCCTCGGGCAATCCTTGATCAAGTGGCCCACCTTGCCACATCAAAACAGCCCTAGTTCCCAATCTACCCACCGTCCCTATGAGGCTTGCCACACTTTGCAAGTCTCCGAGGTGAAGAAACAGTACGAGAACCCTGTGTGATAGTGGCACCAGTAGACATGGCAGGGCTCTCATAGCGAATAGGTCTCCCCGACGCAAGTAATGGAAACCTCTGTTGGTGTTGTTGTTGCTGTTGTTGCTGTTGTTGCGCCGGTCTTCCAAAACCCCCTTGAAACTGTGGTCTCTGATTCTGGCCCATGAACCTCGGCTTTTTGTTCACCGGTTCATAGTGCGCCGTTCTTCCTTGTTCATTTCCTCCTCTCTGCTGTTCCCTCTGTCTATACCTATTATTGTTCTCCTCCTCTACAACCAACGCTTTGCTCATGACCTCTTCATAGGTCCTCAGTTGAAATGGAGCTACGCCTCCCCTAACCTCAGGCTTCAAACCTTGCTGAAACCTCTTGGATTTCATCACTTCAGTAGCGATGTAGTCCGGAGCAAAACGGGCAAGTCATAGAAACTCTACCCCATATTCTCTCACTGTCATTCTCCCTTGTACTAACTGCAAAAATTGTATCTCTAATTGGTTCCTCACCACTTCTGGAAAATATTGTTTGTTGAACTCCTCAACAAACTCCTCCCAAGTCCAAGGCAACTCTGGGTCTCTCGAGCCGAGTCCAGTATCACGGACTTCCACCAAGGCCCAGCCTCCCCATCCAACATGTAAGTTTGCCCATCTTACACTCTCATCTTCCGTGCAAGTTAGCACCCTAAAGACTTTCTCCATCTCCATCATGCCATTGAAAAAAATGAAGGAGGTCTCATCCTCCTAAACTCAGAAGATGAGGGCACAGCAACGCAGTCCATGGTGGTGTAGGTGGTCACGTTCTCTTGATGCATGAGCTGCAAAGGATGCGGCTTGTTGTGCCATGGCAGCCGCCATAGTCTCCATAGTGTGCATCATCCTTTGTCGCTCCTCTCTATCTTCCTGTCTTTCTCTCAACCTCTCTTGTTCTCTTAGATCTTGATCTTGATGATCTCGATCCTCTTCCTCCTGCTGTCTACTACTACTGCCCCCTGGGGCCTCAGCACCTCCTAAAGGCACTCTATTTGTAGGAGAGATGTAACCATCTCCACTACGTAGACTCCTCTGATGGCCTCCCCTTGGTCGGCCTCTCCCTCTAGATGACATTTGCGGCTGCAATTGAAACTAAAGTTTCGTTAGCAGAAGCCCCTATGATCTGACGAAAGAATCCTTGTCAGAATTGCTAAAAGAAAATGCTTTGATACCAACTGTGACAGCCCGGATTTCGGCACCCCGAAACCCGTGCCATCAGCACGATCATCTTGACCATGCCCTTTAGCTAAGCACGGAACATTGGTATATCAAGCATAAAAAGTATAATGAAAGAAATTTGCGAAATTTAAATCTATATTAATAACTTCCCAAAAGACAGTTCTACCCTCATGCCGCTGCATGAATGGAGAACCGATCCGAACCATCGATGATAGCAATCATCACGGATGGTTCGTCCCAAAAGAATGATCCAAAACCCTATATACATGGTTTTAAACAAGATCAAGGCTTGACATACCAAGCCGTACAAAATCTCTCCAAGATCTCTCAAAGTGGCACAACGGAGTCCTCTAGAAGAAGTCCTCTGGAGGTGGCTCCAACTCTTCACGCAAAGGTTCAACTCATGGGGATCGGCGTCTCCTGAAGCTGGCGGCTAATAGTGGACTGCGACGTATAGTCTATAGGGTGAGCTACATCCTAGCTCAATAGGAACAAACACGTTGAACATATAAATTATAACTCACATATATTCTATGATATGCCATGCATGATGTATCTATGCAATTGTTAATGAAACGTTTAAAAGTATTTCGTTTCGTGATTACTTATATTTTCATTTACTCATGAATAATCTCAAAAGGCCTAAAGCAAAACTTAAACTTTCAACTTAAGTAATCCCCGAGCAATATAGCATCGAGCCCGATGAGATACCCTTCATCGCCATCTATATAGACAGCTTTTAATGTATTCCCGAATACCATATAGTAAGCCCCTTTCCTGGGATTGGTGGCGGGTTTCACTTGTCTCAATCAACACCCCGGGGTGTGCACTATGTACGGATAAGCCTCCGTGACCGCCTACGGTTTCGCCGCCAGACATCGGTCACGGATATCCTGCCGTGCCGTGGATATCCCGCCACGTCGGTGGGGTAACCTATCAAACCTCAAATAACAAAAATATCGGTGCCTTACATATAGTTATTCACCGTGTAAGTGTGCTATCTTATATCAGTTAGGCCCTATCAAACATGATTCAATCCTTGGATACATCCCTGGGATGTATCCATTTACTTGCATCACACCTGATGCTCTTATCTCTTTACTTCTTCATCCCCTGGGGATGGCTTATTAGAATTTCTCTTATGGATGTCACACGCACACACACTTTTCACAATTCTTAAACAATTAAACATTTGAATGGAAATCTATATCACTACATACATGCTCTTGTAAAATAAAGTACATGTTCAAGGTGTTCCCTACCTCAAGTCTTCATTTGATCATTGCATCAAGGTCCCACGTGGCTCCTTGTGCACTAGTCCACACGTACCACCTATGGTACCACATAACAGGTGAAACACATCACAAAGGATGCAATAAAGAAGGTATAAGATCCCCCAAGAATCTTAAAGTCAAACCCAAAAGTCAACATAGTTTATCTCAGTCGATTAATCGAATTCCAAAATCGATTAATCGAAGGTCAATATCGATTAATCGAAGCAATTTTGATTAATCGAAATTCTCCTTTTCGCAAAGTCCATTCTCGCCAATAATGAAGCCATTCGATTAATCAATCCAACTTCGATTAATCGAAATTCTTCTTTCGAAAGCAAATTCAATCGCTCAATAATGAAGTTTTCATTCGATTAATCGAATCCAATTTCGATTAATCAAATCCTTCTTTTCGCAAAGTAGACCTCGTCAATACAATGAAGTTTCAAGTTGATTAATCGATTCCAAATCGACATCGAAAACTAAAATCGATTAATCGAAATCCCATTTCGATTAGTCGATTTTTCCTTAAGTCATTTCCTCCAACCCCTGGGGTCCACTGGAGGTTCTCAGTCGATTAATCGATCCCCAAATCGATCAATCGAAATCCAAAGTCGATTAATCGAAATCCAATTCGATTAGTCGAAATCGGGGTCCTCTGACCTTTTAACTTCCTGGCCAATTTCGATTAATCGAAACCCAATTTTGATTAATCGAATTGTATTCAACCTTCATGTTTCTTCCCAATCTTTTTCCATACCTTTTTCCTCTATTTTTCTAAGCCATTATCCTATGATTTAACCCACATTTAACTGCAACTTAACTCCTATAATCTATGCATCTTATTTACAAAAATCTTACCTTGAATAGATCTCAAGTTGATTTCAAATCTAGGGTTGGAAGGCTAGGGTTCCAGCTTTGGTTTCTAACGGATTCCTTGCGTTGAATCAGCCTCTTTAATGCTTGAATCCTTCTTCCAATCACTCACAATAACTCTTGCTTGATCACCCTCTTTACTCCTCTCTCTCTCTTCTTTACTCCTCTCTCAACAACTCAAAACTCTTGATCTTAGGGTTATTAACTCTTTTTATCCTCTTCCTCACTTGTGTGTTGAGCACATACACCGCGGTAGGTGTATGCGACTAGACCTTCACAACACACACCACATAGGCATTCTATTTATCACATCTCACCTGTTCATCACACTACATACTAACTGTTGGACTTCCATTTGGTCAAACCTATGACCGATCGGGCACGGATCCCGAGGTCATAGTTTAGTGTGATTTTTCGGGTTATTACACGATAAGTAAGATCCCTTCAAAATGTCCTCGTAGGTGTGTGCCATCTACAAGCAATATGCGACGAAGTGTATTGCGGTAGCTTTTGATGCACGGGCTAAAACTCTAAAAAAATCTTTGGAACTTACCGTCAAGCGTAAGTTAAAAGGATGTTTGTATATTATGATCTATCCTTTCCATCTCCTTCACGTAAGTCGGTAGATGCATAAATTGTCCTTCCTAACTGTCTCTAATATCATTAAGGGAAAGTTCTTTCTCCCTCCAAGCCTTTGCATATGAGATTTGTATATTATAAGCTTTTACAATATCAAATATTATCGACGCCGGTGTGTACCCGAATCCTTCCATAAGTTTCTCCCGTACATAGTTGGCTACGAAGAAGATTGTTGCATTACGGTGACCGTGCGGTTCGATCTTAGCGGCCCCGCATGTGTGAGTACTATTGAATGTCTTGATTTAGAAAGAGTCGAGTCTAGTCAATTTAGACGCATGTATTCTCCATGAATAATTGGGTTCGTAGCATCCGGCTGTCACTCAATAACTAGCAGTTTTTAAAGGCCGAATTTGGAAGTTTCTCACCACCGCATGTTCTTTCAATGCTTTTTGAAATATTTGTTTGTCTCTGAAGATCTCTCCAACTTTAAATGTCCAATTCCAATATTCAATTTCCACCTCTTCATAGGAGTCGCTCGATGTCTCTGGCACTTCGTAATCTCCGCCTACTAGGGGATTATCAATGTCTCTCACAAAAAATTTTGGATCCTCTTTTATAAACTCATCCAGTTCGCTTTTATAATCTTCTTCAAAGGTATCTTCATTAGTGGGTTGAGGATGACTACACCATTCACTATCGGTGTTCTCAGGTTGTTGACTAGATCCTTCACCGAAAAGGTTCTGGCGTGATTGACTAGATCCTTCACCGAAGGGATTCTGGCGTGATTGACTAGGCCCTTCACCGAAGGGGTGCTCATGTGTATAGACATGGGGTTGAGCTTCTCCGGTAATCCCAATCAATGCAATGGTAGAACACAATTCGTGAGTCAACCAAGTTATCCATCCACCGGGGAAGATATGACTGAAATCATCGGTATCCACCACTCTTTCTAAAGTATAGTCTAACCATTGACTACATTGTTGTGACTCATGCATATATTTTAGTGGGTCATCATACGATTCAACCAGAGCATCGTTTAAATTAAAAGTTATTTTCCTGGCAGTCATGTTCGTCGTAATATCGTTGTCATTGCCTAACGGGACGGTATCATATATAGTTTCATCCTCCTCAAACTTACATGGCTGAAATGAATGGTTACTGAGAAAATCAGTCCCGCCAAGATTTACTTGTTCAGCTTCGACTCGGAAGGATGATGATTCCTTAATGATGAATACCTTTATGACGTCCACCCCGAATCTATAAAACGTAAATAGGGTGGCCAAATCATCAGAGTCCAAAATGTCGGCAACGGTAAGGATATTCACTATCTTCATACTGAACTTTATGAAAACTATTTCATCTGCCCTCGTAAAACTAACAGCAGACATTCGCCTCATAAATTGTTCATACGAAATACCAGTCGAAATATTAATAACCCTCCGCCGGCCACCTTCATACAAGCCATCATCATTTACAATTAGGCCATCATAGTAACAGAGAAGAGGAATCCCCACCTCCGTCATCGCTTGTTTAAGAATGAGAAGGAAGGAGCCATAAGACTGATGACACAAAAGAGAGAAGACGATTGTTTAACACATATCGATTGTATAAACAGTCGATATTAACTTTTCAAAAAATTTACCAAGGAAATAAAGTCTTTCTTATACTGCACGATTAAGAGATCCTAACAAACTGAAAATGAGGACCATTAAGAGACCCTAATAAACTGAGGATGGAAGTAGGATACCTCGCGTCGCAACGGCAAACTGCAGGGTCTTCTTGTCACAATGGATAAATGCAGGGGCTTCTTCTCCCAAGCCTCTATTTTCTTCTTCGAAATAGCAGATCGGAGCATATCAGACTAAGAAAGAAGACGTCGTCAACTGACCCACCTCTAACTTATTAGCAGATTAAAATGAGAAAGAAGAGGATACTTTGAGGGTTAAAGAAAGTCATAGAAGGGGGTAATTTGGACTTTTTACTCTCCTTAGGGTCGGCTAGGCTTGGAGCTGGTTGGTTTGGGTGAAGGTGAAACTATAGGGCCTCTGACGTAAAAGGCGCATCTGACGGGGCCGATCAGGTAAATTTCCCAATATTAAAACAAAGTTTAGGGTTTAGACCCTCCTGAGTCATTACGGCAAGTTGGGACCCCGCTGGGTAAATTAGAAAGAGTTGAGACCCTTTTGGGTAACCCACCCTTTTATTTAAGCCTAAACTCGCCCAATCGTAGCCAGGCTAGGATGGATTTTGGCTGAGCCGAGCTCTACATTTGTCTCCATAAGTCACCCTAATTGCTGATGTAGCACCTTATGTAATTTTTTTTAACTTAGAAGCCTCTCTCCTCATAAAATTATAAAGTCACTATTGAAAAAAACCAAGGGTAAAAAGTTCATGAAAAGCCTACTTAAACTGAATTGCAGTTAAATAAATGTATATTTTATGCATGTAAAGTAAATTATTACAAGTAATATTTTTTCAAAATTTTATGGATTGTCTAGTAACTTTAGATGGAGAAACTTCATGTTGCAACGGAGGAATTAGTATGAATAAGCGGCCTAGCAGTCTAGCCTAAAACAAAAACCAGTTAAGTAGAGAGAGAAAATTGGCAAAAATCGAAACATCAAAAAAAAAATTGAAAAACCAAAAAATTCTCTTTAAAAAGAAAAAAAGAAATATATATATAGATAGATATAACCGAAAAACAAAATGTACCGAATCCACCGAAACTGGATCAGTTAGGTTTCGGTTTGTCCAAACTGACACCAAAACCCAAAAATGGGTTTCGATTTACTGAATTTCCACCCCTAGGTGTATTCCTACGAACCTTTTCCATTTGGGGTGTGCAAATTTTCGACAATTTGGAACTCTTTTATAGCCAATAAATCTCATACCCTATTTTTGATATTAGAAAATGACCTAAAATGACAAAAGTTACCTCAGGTTGTCTTTTTTCAAACTTAATTGGAATTTCAAATTTTAAAATTGTCAACAAAAAGATGATTTTTCTTGCAAAACTGCACGACACAAAGTTCCATCAAACAATGAAGGATAAGGACCCCTGGTGGACTTTTATCAAAAGAAGAGTTGGGTGCACATTTCACTCAATTAGGGTCTTCATATGTGTTTGTCTTTCATGAAAATGTATTTGTAGGGTGAGCTCATATATGTAGGGGAGGGCGACCCCTTTCTTTTGTTTCTTCAATTAAACCTATGGAGAACATTTAAGCTGCATTTGGCATAGTTCTTTGTTACCTCCCTAGCATAGTCGGATATACTTGCTTTAGCAAGCTTCCCATTCTCCTTGCTAACACCCAGCAAAGCATAATTTTCCTTCTCTAGCAATTACCCCCTTTTCGTTGTTAACTCCCTACCAGAGCAAATAAAATCTGCTTTGGCGACTAGTGAGCGGAGAGCAAGAGAGTACTGTTGGAGCAAGTAAATCCTGCTCTGCAGAGAGTTAGCAAGGAGAAGAAGGACTTGCTAAAGTAGATAACAAAAATTATCTATGAGAAGAGAACCTACTAAAGTAGGTAAACCTTTCTCTTACAGAAAGCCAACAGAGACCTATGCTAAATACAACCTAAACGTGTTTCAGGAAGTATGACACTCAAGTGATACCTACTACTTTGATAACATGATCATTATGATTTTGGATTCGGAAAGCATCCTAAAGTGTCAAATGACTTAGTTCCGGGGTCACTTTTTTTTGGTGTGGCATGTTCAACAGATCTTTCGTCTAGAAATTAGGACGAAAAACTATCTCTATCATATGATTCAAAGCATCAAAGCAATAAAATAACATCTAAGACTGATGATATGTTACATTTACGTAGCCGTTCATTTCAGATGATTTTGACTTCATTGAATAAGAAGATAGAGATCATTTTTCATGCCATTTTATATACCAAAGATCTTTAGGCCATAGCCACTACCCATCAGAGGGCACACATTCCAAAAGTGACTTGAGCAATAAGTTTGTTGGTGCCAGACTGCCAGGCTGCTTACTTCATACTAATTCCTTCATTGCAACATGAAGTTTCTCCATCTAAAGTTACTAGACAATACATAAAATTTTGAAAAAATATTACTTGTAATAATTTACTTTACATGCATAAAATATACATTTATTTAACTGCAATTCATAGTTTAAGTAGGCTTTTTATGAACTTTTTACCCTTGGTTTTTTTCAAGAATTAAATACCCACGGGTCCCAACTATCTCCCTGTTTACCCACCGGGGTCCTAACTTCATGAAATGACCCAGAAGGGTCTAAGACCCTCAAACGTTTTCGTTTACGGGTTTTAACTTCAAATGGAATGAACATGTGCATAATAAAAGGAAAAAATTGCCAATAGTTGAAAAAGAGGAAATGCCGAAAAATACCATTACTTAAAGATAGTAAAAATAACATAAATACCCTTCGTTTAAAAAGAAAGAAGATGAAGCGGACATTTATTTTTTTTCCTCTTATTTTCAAACCCACTGACCTGCTAAGCTAAGGCATTCGCAATTCCCACCTCTTCTCGTCGCCATTGAAGAGAAAAGTTTATCGTCGGCCATTGCAGAGGTAAACTCTCTGTCTCCCTTTCACTCTTCGTCTTCTCCATTTTGCAGGTGGAGTTTTTTTTTTTTCCTTTTCATTAAACTCTAATCTTTAGGGTTTGAAGTTATGATTTGTGTGAGTTGAAATTGAAGTAGAGTTTTATCCTAAATCGGTATAAATACAGACATTATTTTTATCATTTTTTTAAGTTTATCACTCTTCGTCTTCTCCATTTTGCAGGTGGAGTTTTTTTTTTTTTCTTTTCATTAAACTCTAATCTTTAGGGTTTGAAGTTATGATTTGTGTGAGTTGGAATTGAAGTAAAGTTTTATCCTAAATCGGTATAAATGCGGTCATTATTTTTATTATTTTTTTCAGTTTAAAATTCGTATTGGATAATCCACCCATTGCAAGCTCGATATTTTTCTCGCCATCGATTGTTATTAGAACTTTTGTTGGCTTTGGGTTCTTTTCCACAGTCTATGATTCTATGTTAAGGTTTATGAGCTGATTAAAATAAAAACTCACTACCTTTCTAGGGTTTTGTTTCTCTATTCATATGTTCTGCTATAATTATGTATAATAAATATCAGGAACTTATAAATGAGAAGAATATTATTTTAATTAGGTAAAATAGATGTTTATAAATGGGAAGAATGTTTTTTTGTGCTTCTATTAATTTTCTTTCTTCTTGATCATTAAAAAAATAGTTAAAAGATTTATTTATTATTTTATGACTGGGTCTCTTATGAGTCATTTACTGACTCTTATAAGTCCAAGGATGAATCATGTGAGTCTGATAGAATTCAAATCTGAAAGTCAATAAGATCAGTCATGTTATAGATTGATAATAGTGATATTGTAATATGCATTTTACATGATTGGGTCTAATATGGGTCATTTAATGACTCTTATAAGTCCAAGGAAGACTTATGTGAGTCATGTAGGCTCCAAAACTGATAGTCGCAATAAAGTCGTGTTATACCCACCAGAGCACTGACAAATGAGGATATTTCATTACTCAGTCTTGTATGAGTCATTTAATGATTCTTATAAGTCTAAGGATGACTCATGTGTGTCATGTAGGATTCAATTCTGATAGTCAATGAGATCAGTCATGTTATACACTGATAATAATGATGTACCAATGTAGATCTCACATGACTGGGTCACATAAGAGTCATTTACTGACTCTTATTGTGACAACCCGGATTTCGGCACCCCGAAACCTGTGCCATCGGCACAGCCCTCGAGACCGTGCCCCATGAACATGTGCGGAACACTTAGTACATCCCATTCACAATAGTACCCATATATAGGATTTAACGCAAAGTAAATCTCCAATCTACTATAAGCTAAACCAAAATAATAATCCAAAAGATAGTTCTCATTTCATGCCTCAGCATGAACAAAAGAACCAACCCGAACCATTAGTGCCTTATCTAAGGTCACTCCCAATGGTTCGACAAAATAATATTACACGTATCTTTACGTTTACAAAAAATATGGTCGGACATACCAAGCCGTAAATCTTTCTTTCTCAAAACACTATCAAAGTAAGCAGCGAATCTCCTAGAAGAATTTCTCTGGAGGAGGCTCAAATTCCTCCCTTGGAAAGTACTCTGGGTCCTCGGGCTCAACCACGTCAGTAGCCACGCCTAACTCGTCGGTGGCAACTCCTAAATCATCATCTGTGACATGTAGTCAAGGGTGAGCTACATCCTAGCTCAATAGGGTAAATATCACAACAAGTAATTCTTTCTTACTAACATATATTTCATGACAGGAATAAAACATTGGCTCACAATTATCTTTGCTTAAAACAAATAAATTTAAGATGCAATAAACACTTTGACTGTAATTATTACCTACTCTTTGAAATTCAAAATGATTACTATTTTCCTTTAGTTGCAACCAGGCTGAGATCATGACTTAAATCTTAACTTAAATAATCCTCGAGCAATATAGCATCGAGCCCCGATGGAATACCCTCCATCGTCGTCTAATCAGACTATTTATCATTTCATTATCCACGTCCCTATCTCGTAGGTGACGGCTATACTACTACTACACATCCCTGGGATGTCTGCTGGTATACGGATTAGTCGTCGTACCGGTCACGGATATCCTGCCGAGTCAATCACGGGTATACCGCTGCGTCGGTTGAGTATTCTCTGAACCTTAAATCAAATTGTACAATACATATAGTTGTTCACCGTGAATTTGTGCTAATAGATAATAACACCCAGCCCTTGCATTCTGAATTACTGTTTATCTCTTAGCGTGGATCTTTACATCCACCATACATCCCTGGGATGCCACGTTATCAGTTGCATCTCTGCGATGCCTATGCGTTCTTGCATCCCTGGGATGATTGAACTCTTACTTAACAAGTTTACTATTTTATTTTTATAGACACACACACACCATTGCCATTAACCACTACTCCTTTTATTAACTGAAACTCAAAACAATATTTTAAGAGACATGCATCATAAACTATCACTACATATGTGCTCGCAATACAGTGTACCAGTTGAGATATTCCCCTACCTTACATGCATCTCGAACCTTTGAATCCTCAAACCCGATTCTACTATGAGTAACTCAACGGTTCTGCTTAACCTAGGCATGATCATCATATGCAAAATATCATTACAATGTTTAAACAGTGGATCAAAAAGCCTAGGTTCAAGTACCATTCATTTTCAAACTAAACTAAGCTCTAAAGCTTAATTTACTCAAATCGATTGAACGATTTCCAAATCGTTCGAACGATTCACAAAATCGTTCGAATGATTTTTAAATCGTTCGAATGAATTTCATATCGTTCGAACGAATTTTATTTTGTTCGAACGAATTTTCATATCGTTCGAACTAATTTTATTTCCTTCGAACTAATTCTCCTTTTTCTTCTTTATCTTCTGAGAAAACCGTTCAATCGGTTTTCATTTCGATCAAACGGTTTTCCAAAATCGAACGAACGAAATTCAAATCGTTCGATCGATTTACTCAGAAACCCTTCTCTCTTTTCAAATCTTCTCCTCAGGCCAAATTCGTTCAAACGGTTTGGAATTTGTTTGATCGAATTTGCCTATTCTCAGCTTTGGATCAAGTTCATCCATTCTTGAACTCTTCCAACCCTTCTAAACTTTACCAATCTTATGTCTTTATACTATATTTATATATATATTAACATATTGCTAAATCAAAACTAATTGTAAAGGAAATCTTAAGAAAATTTAGCTCACCTTCAATGGTTGGATCCTTTGATCCCAAGCCTTAGTTTACTAGGGTTTCTCAAACCCACAACCAAAATCTCTCCTCGATCCTGAGCTCGATCCTCTAGACTTCGCGAGCTCAGATCAAAGAATCATATTCAATATACTTCATTTACTTTCCAACAACCCTCCTCTCATTTATTCTCTTTCTCTCTCTCTCTTCTTTACATAAAAAGGAAATAACTCCTCTCATTTATCCTTTATAACCTATACCCCTAAAATTTGATATAAAGCATATATAACTAACTCAGCGTATATACTCACACATCCCACTAATCACTCTTTTCCCACTTACCTTTGTCATCTCCCCATGTTCAACTAAGTCAACCAATTCAACGTTGGCTCGGTCAAACACTTAACCAATTGGTCCGCATCCCTAGGTGAACCATTTAAAATACAAAATTTCCGGGGCGTTACATTTATAAGTCAAAGGAAGACTCATGTGAGTCATGTAGGCTCCAAATCTGATAGTCAATAACATCAATCAAGTTATAGTCTGATAACAATGATGTACTAATAAATATTTTTGATGACTGAGTCTCTTATGAGTCATTTACTGACTCTTATAAGTCCAATGTTGACTCATGTGAGTCCGGTATGATCCAAATCTAATAGTCAATGAGATCAGTCATGTCATAATCTGATAACAGTGACATACTAATATGCATTTTAAATGATTGAGTCTCATAAGTGACTTATAAGTCTAAAGAAGGCTCATGATAGTCAATGAGATCATTCATGTTATACACTAATGACAGTGATGTACCAATCAGTATCTTCTTTAAGACATTAGAGTTTAAGAATTTATTTCTTTTCTTATTTGGCTTTTATATAAAACGCATCTTAGAAGTATGAAACAAAATATAAGGATCACCAATTGATTGTTCGTGGTTGTATTCTCCGTACCAATCCTAGTTGGATAATCCTTATATATGTAGGGTTTACATGTAGTTACCGGGTACTGACACAATTATACTAGTATATCAATATAATGAGCTATTTAATCTTTATAGAGTTGGATAATCCCTTATATATTAATATATATATATATATATATATATATATGTAGGCTTCGCATGCAGGTGCATTATGAGTACTGACACAATTATACTAGTATGTCACTATAATGAGCTATTTAATCTTTATAGAGTTAGATAATATCTTATATATTAATATATGTAGTTTCGCATGCAGGTGCATTATAAGTACTGACACAGTTATACTAGTATATCACTATAATGGGCTATTGAAAGTCCAAGGAAATAATATAATGTATAGTGGAGAAAAATGTAAACAGAAACCGATAACCCGGGATGCAACATATAACAAATTTATGGGAACGATGTATGACTTGTGTAATTCAATATCAGAGCAAATGGATCTAAGGTTTAGATATAGATACCGGAATATCGAAGAGAGTTTTATTTTTGACATAGACAATGAGAGTGACTTTCATGACATGATGACCCTATGCCCTATTGACTGTCCTCACATTGTCCTATATATTTCTGAAAAGACCGCGGAGTAAAAAAAGCTCCACGAGCATAAAAAAAAGGAAAGTCTGGAGACAAGAATGCTAGGGAGGTATGTTCTAGTAGATTAAAAGTGAATATAATTAAATTTATTTAGTAGTCAAACATTTCATGCTTTATGTTGTTTATTTGGTAGTGAGAAACCCGACGGCTCGCGGAGTAAAGGTGTTGGATGTAATGAACGACACAACCTCTACTTAGAGACAGTGAAGAAATGGGAGAAAGCAGAGACATTTAGGTAAGTCGATGAAGTTATATGTTTGATATTTTATTTAATATTAATTGATAAATTTTCAATAAGTTGACTGATATATACTAGTATGCTTTCAATCATAGAATTGCATATGATCACATGTTTCCTAATTCAAGAGCCCATCAAACTCACCGATCGTGCTATCAATCCGACCCATGACAGTGAGTATTTTATATAGTTTTTGATATGGTTTGCAATTATTTTCTTATACACATAGTATTCAATCTCTCGTAATGCTTATGGTTTAGTTTTTCGCCTCCTGTTGCCGAAAAAAAGCGTGAACAGAGTACTAATTTTAGGTGGGTTGGTCTCCCATTTCCTTCGAAAAATGACGAGTTTTATTAATGAGGACTCACATCCTTTGGTTGATACTTATGAGTAATTTTCCAATTTCGAGCATTCACATCTATTTTCACATTCCCTCCCCGATACTCTTGTAGAGGAGAAAATAATTGAAAAGGAGAAAGTATATGAAGACTCAAATTCGATGAAAAATTCTCCGCCAATTCAAAGGTGACTATGAATTGAATTTGTGCATAATCCTATGTAATATTATAGTTATATCTCGCGTATGAGTGACACCTTGTATATCTATTTTATTTGAAGGAACGAGAGTGCTCCGCTATCGAAGACATGGGTTTTCGGTTCAGTTAGTACCCAAAATTATAGTATTGAGGAACTATCAGGAGACGATGAGATTATTAAATATACAAGCTCAGATAGCGACTCAAGTTATTCAGTTAGAGTGAGATTCCAGGGATGAATTATTGGGAATAAATCAAAAGATGCAAACTTCGAAATTGAAGATGATAATTTAGAAGGAGAGAGTTCCGCAAGGAAGTCAAGATTTGATAAGATTGAAAATACATCTTTGACTGTCGGAAAAACTTTTTCTTTTTGAGAAGAATTTAACACTGCCTTGAAGAATAATGTTGTACCGAAAAACTTTCAATTAAAACCAATAAAGACAACTAAGAGAATTGTTGCTGCTAGATGTGCGGACAATATTTGTCCATGGCATATTCGCGTGAGTAGGGGTAACGTCGGTGGCAATTCTTTCATAATTAAAATAATGAATCCCGAATACAAGCACGGTCCACTTAGTGTAGCTATGCAAAAAAAGGGAGGTCATCGACAAGCCTCAAGTGATTGGGTAGCTTCTAAAATAATGAATATGTTGAAAGACGCTACTAATTATGCGTCTGTCAAAATTATTTCTGAAATCTAAATAAATTGGGGGGTTATAATAAATTATCGTAAAGCGAGGAAGGCGAAAGAGATAGCATTGGCTAACATTAGGGGCGGTTGGGAGTCCTCTTATGCTAATCTCCCTTCATATATTGCAGAATTGCGTAGATCCGATCCCGACGCCTTCACGAAACTATAATATTTATATGATGACTCATTCCTTAGATTTTTTTTGAGCATTCAGTCCCTTTATCGATGGATATAAAAGAACGTTGAGGCCTATAATTTCGATTGATGGAACACACTCAAAAGGTAAATTTTCCTGCCATATGCTAATTGCGACAACTGTCGATAGTAATAACGGCTTATTCCCCATTGCTTTTACTGTAGTTGATGGTGAAATAGAAGATGCATGGGAATGATTTCTTCGATCTCTTCAAGAAGCTATGAGTAATTTTCATAATTTCAGACCGTGCGGATGCAAGTAGATCAACGGTCATAAAAGTATTTCCCAATGTCACTCATAGCTTTTGCTTTTTTCACACTGTCAAGAACTTTAGGAAGAAGTTTAGGAATCCGGCTTTGTGGAGTCAACTCTAGCCTATTGTTCGGACATATACCATAAAAGAACATGATGACCTAATGACAAAACTTGAGGGTGTGAGCCCTGCTGGTGTAAAATATCTTCAATAGAGTGAACCATAGAGGTGGTGTAGAGCATTTTTCTCTGGTCGTAAATACAATCTTCTGACTATAAACATGTCTGAGTGCTTGAAAAAAATCCTAGTTCATGCTAGAGGTCTACCAATAGTAGCCCTTATTGAAGCAACGAGGAAGAAATTTACCCAACTTTTTCATAACAGAGCTATAAAAGGTCAGAAGATGTCGAAGGGTTTAACCCCATACGCATCTGATATCTTGGAAGAGGCTGACGAAGCAGCTAGATTTTGTTAAATTCTACCATCATCACCCAATGTTTTTAGGTATCAACGTCAATATTTAAATACAATGTACATTTGAATAAGAGGTCATGTTCTTGTCGTTGTTTGACGTTCTAGACCTCCCTTGTATCCAAGCCATAGCTGCCATTCGTTGGAGTAATGCAGATCCGTCAATAAATTGTGAGGAATGGTATACATCTGTACGATATTGTGAGACATATAGCAAGGTAATCGAATCGACGCCTCACTACAGGAACCCCCCAGGTCGACCACAGAAAGAAGGTTGAAATCCGTACTTGAAAAGAAATGGAGAATGTATTATACAACTTGTAAGCAGGAGGGACATAATTGATCAACTTATGAAGGACCATAGTCAAAAAAATATAAAATAAAATAATTAATTTTTCTAAGTGAGATACTTCTTGTAATAAGTAGAGTGTTCAATCTTAAAAATGGTGAGGAATGTATAAAATATTGTAATAAGTACATTGGAAGGCAATGCATAGCTTCTATGAGTCTTGTATCAGTCATTAGATGGTAGCTAATGTATCTTGTTATTTATATGGATAATCCACTGTTTTTCCTTTATCTTCGATGTCTAATAAACATGTCATTCATTGGAATGTTTACAACTTATATCAGTCCAACCAGCTTTGTAAGCGGTTCTCTTATGTCTCATTTAAATTACTTAATATGTCTCGCATCGGTCCGTTAATGTATATTTAATTCTTGAAGTTTACTCATGCAACGGATAAATGAAGTTTAAATTTTATTTTTAAGTCTGATATAAGTCCTTTATTGTCTGACAAAGGCACTTTATTCTCTCATACCAGTCCTTACAATGTCATTAGCTCTTCATGTTCTTACTCACTCATATGGCTTAAGGTGGATTTAGTTTCAGATATCCAGGTCTCTTTAAAAGTAGATTGAGAATGGCTGAAAAGTTGACAAGGGATACAATCGTTGGAATTGACGAGGACTAAGGGCAAAAAAATGCAGAAAAAAATTATGAATTTTGATAAGTGACAAACTTGTTATAATAAGTAGGATATTAAATGAGAAATGTGATGAAGAATGTTAAAAATATTGTAATAAGTATATCGTTAGACAATGTACAGCTTCTGACTATACGACCATCGTACTTTGTTATGTTATTGGATAATCCATTGTTATTCTTCTCTGATGTGTAATATAAGTGGATGTAATAACCCGAAAAAATTCACACTAAACTATGACCTCGGGATCCGTGCCCGATCGGTCATAAGTTTGACCAAATGGAAGTCCAACAGTTAGTATGTAGGGTGATGATCGGACGAGATGTGATGGTTTGAGTGATTATGTGGTGCGAGATGTAAATGAGAAGTCACTTACACCTACTGCGGTGTATGTGCTCAACACACAAAGAGGGAGATAGATAAAAAGGGTTTAATAGCCCTAAAAGCAAGGGTTTGATGTTGTTGAGAGAGGAGTAAAGAAGAGAGAGAGAGAGAGTGAAGAGAGTGATTAATGCAAGGAGTGAATGCTAGTTGAGGAAGGGAGACTCAAGCAAATAAACGCTGGATTCGACGCAAGGGATCCGTTAGAACCAAAGCTGGAACCCTAGCCTGCCAACCATCTGATTTGAAATCAACTTGAGATCTATTCAAGGTAAAATTTTTGTAAATAAAATGCATAGATTATAGGGGTTAAGTTGTGGTTGAAAGTGGGCTAAATTATAGGATAATGGTCTAGAAAAATAGAACAAAAAGTATGAAAGAAGATTGGGAAGAACAGCTCGAAAGTGGCTGAATCTGACAATTTCGATTAATCGAAATTGGGTTTCGATTAATCGAAATTGGCCAGGAAGTTGAAAGGTCAGAGGACCCCGATTTCGATTAATCGAATTTGATTTCGATTAATCGACTTTGGATTTCGATTAATCGATTTGGGGATCGATTAATCGACTGAGAACCTCCAGTGGACCCCAGGGGTTGGAGGAAATGACTTAAGGAAAAATCGACTAATCGAAATGGAATTTCGATTAATCGATTTTAGTTTTCGACTAATCGATTTGGGATCGATTAATCAACTTGTGAAACTCGACTGTTCGAACTGAGGGTCGACTTTGCGAAAAGAAGAATTTCGATTAATCGAAATTGGATTCGATTAATCGAATGAAAACTCGACTGTTCGAACTGAGAATCGACTTTGCGAAAAGGAGAATTTCGATTAATCGAAATTGCTTCGATTAATCGATATTGACCTTCGATTAATCGATTTTGGAAATCGATTAATCGAATCAGATTCGATTAATCGATTTTGGAATTCGATTAATCGACTGAGATAAATTATGTTGACTTTTGGGTTTGACTTTAAGATTCTTGGAGGGTCTTATACCTTCCTTATTGCATCCTTTGTGATGTGTTTCATCTGTTATGTGGTACCATAGGTGGTACGTGTGGACTAGTGCACAAGGAGCCACGTGGGACCTTGATGCATTGATCAAATGAAGACTTGAGGTAGGGAACACCTTGAACATGTACTTTATTTTACAAGAGCATGTATGTAGTGATATAGATTTCCATTCAAATGTTTAATTGCTTAAGAATTGTGAAAAGTGTGTGTGCGTATGACATCCATAAGAGAAATTCTAATAAGCCATCCCCAGGGGATGAAGAAGTAAAGAGATGAGAGCATCAGGTGTGATGCAAGTAAATGGATACATCCCAGGGATGTATCCAAGGATTGAATCATGTTTGATAGGGCCTAACTGATATAAGATAGCACATTTACACGGTGAATAACTATATGTAAGGCACCGATATTTTTATTATTTGAGGTTTGATAGGGTACCCCACCGACGTGGCGGGATATCCACGACTGACACGGCAGGATATCCGTGACCGATACGGCGGCGAAACCGTAGGCCAGTGCGGAGGCTTATCCGTACATAGTAAGCACACCCCAGGGGTGTTGATTGAGACAAGTGAAACCCCGCCACCAATCCCCAGGGGAAAGGGGCTTGGGTACTATTTGTATTCCCAGGGAATACGGTTAAAACTGTCTATATAGATGACGATGATGGGTATCTCATCGGGGCTCGATGCTATATTGCTCGGGGATTACTTAAGTTGAAAGTTTAAGTTTTGCTTTAGGCCTTTTCAGCATCATTCATGAGTAAATGAAAAACATATGTAATCAACAGTAAAACGAAATGCTTTTTTTACTGTTTCATCAATAACTGCATAGACACATCATGCATGGCATATCATGGAATATATGTGAGTCATAATTTATATGTTCAACTGTGTTTGTTCCCTATTGAGCTAGGATGTAGCTCACCCTATAGACTATACGTCGCAGGTCCACTACTA
The DNA here is from genome assembly GCA_021018995.1 of Chloranthus sessilifolius. Taxonomy (NCBI): domain Eukaryota; kingdom Viridiplantae; phylum Streptophyta; class Magnoliopsida; order Chloranthales; family Chloranthaceae; genus Chloranthus; species Chloranthus sessilifolius. The sequence continues at coordinate 17,360,024 of CM037591.1, read as the reverse complement.
GCAGCCGCCGAGGCTTCAGGAGACGCTGATCCAGGCGAGTCGGACCTTGCGGCCGGTGAAGAGTTGGAGCCACCTCCAGAGGACTTCTTCTAGAGGACTCCGTTGTGCCACTTTGAGGGATTTTGGAGAGAGTTTTTGTACGGCTTGGTATGTCAAGCCTTGATTCTGTTTAAACCATGTATGTATATATAGATGGGATTATTTTTGGGGCGAACCATCCGTGATGATTGCTATCATCGATGGTTCGGATCGGTTCTCCATTCATGTAGAGGCATGAGGGTAGAACTGTCTTTTGGAGAGTTAATTAATATAGATTCAAATTCCAAAATTTTGTTTATTTTACTTTTTGATGCTTGATATACCAGTGTGCCGTGCTTAGCTAAAGGGCACGGTCAAGATGATCGTGCTGATGGCACGGGTTTCGGGGTGCCGAAATCTGGGCTGTCACAGTGGATCTATGATATGTAATATATGTGAATCGAATAACTTTACTCATGTAGTTCAGAATATAGTTTCAAGCTTAAAATGAGTCTGATAGCAGTCATATACTGTCTCACATAACGACTTTACTGTCTGATATCAGTCCCTTAATGTCCTCATATCAGAACTTTATAGATTAAGATTACCCATGCAGGTCCGAACATAGTTCAATACTAACTATAAGTCTGATGTCAGATATGTACTGTCTCACATGAGTACCTTATTTCTGATTTCAGTCCTCTAATGTACCCACATTAGTACTTTATAGTATTTCGTGATTGCACAGAATATAGTTCAATGCTAATAATGAGTCTGATATCAGTCATGTACTCGATCAGAGGAGTACATTATTGTCATATATCAGTCCTCTAATGTGCTCACATCAGTACTTAGTTCAATCCTGCCAATGAGTCTGATATCAGTCATGTATTGTCTGACATCAGTATATTATTATCTGATATCAGTCCTCTAATGTGCTCACATCAGTACTTTATAGTATTTTTTATTTGCTTATAATATAGTTCAATACTGACAATGAGTCTGATATCAGTTATGTACTGTCTGACATTAGTACATTATTGTCTGATATCAGTCCTCTATTGTGCTCACAATAGTATTTAGTTCAATGCTGACAATGAGTCTGATATCAGATATATACTGTCTGACATTAGTATATTATTGTCTGATATCAGTCCTCTATTGTGCTTACATCAGTTCTTAGTTCAATACTGACAATGAGTCTAATATCAGTCATGTACTGTCTTATATAAGTACATTATTGTCTGATATAAGTCCTCTAATATACTTACATCAGTACTTTATAGTATTTTGTAATTACTCATAATGTAGTTCAATACTGACAATGAATCTGATATCATATATGTATTGTCTGACATCAGTACATTATTGTCTGATATTAGTCCTCTATTGTGCTCATATCAGTACTTTATCATATTTTATAATTGCTCATAATATAGTTTAATGCTGACAATGAGTCTGATATCAATCATGTACTGTATGATATCAGTATATTATTGTCTAATATCAGTCCTCTATTGTGCTCACATCAATACTTTATAGTATTTTATAATTACTCATAATATAGTTCAATGCTGACAATGAGTCTAATATCAGTCATGTACTGTCTCACATGAGTATATTATTGTCTGATATCAGTCCTCTAATGTGCTTACATCAGTACTTTATAATATTTTATAATTGCTCATAATGTAGTTCAATGCTGATAATGAGTCTGATATCAGTCATGTACTGTCTGACATTAATATATTATTATCTTATATCAGTCATCTATTATGCTCATATCAGTACTTTATAGTATTTTATAATTGCTCATATTATAGTTCAATGCTGACAATGAATTTGATATCAGTCATGTACTGTCTCACATGAGTACATTATTATTTGGTATTAGTCCTCTAATGTGCTCACATCAGTACTTAGTTTAATGCTGACAATAAGTCTGATATCAGTCTTGTACTGTCTCACATGAGTACAGTATTGTCTTATATCAGTCCTCTATTGTGCTCACATCAGTAATTTATAGTATTTTATAATTACTCGTAATATAGTTCAATACTGACAATGAGTCTGATATCAATCATAAAATTAGTATATTATTGTATGATATCAGTCATTTAATATTCTCACATAAGTCCTTTAATGTATTATAATGTCTTATATCGATCTTGTATTAATCATCTAACATCTGAAAATCTTCTTATTTCTATTTTTCAGTTGGAATTTAAAGCTAAAAAGAAAATGGCAAAGATATGGAGGAAAGGGAAATAGAAAGTCGATGAGGATGACAAGCAATCCATCAAAGGGGGGTAATGTCAATTCAGTAGTGCTAGGAAAGAGCTCCTCCTCTCGTCAAGTTGTTTTCGATATTCATGGTTGATTAGCGAATCCATCATACAATCCGGGCAACTTGTACACACTATTGTCTGAGGATTCGATTCGGAGAATGAGACTTTCACGATAGGAGAGTATGTTGCTCTGTTCTTCTGAAACGACATGAGAAAGATTTTAGGATTGAAAGTTGAGTCTCCTTCTGCATCGGTCAGTCCTTCAGTGCCGACAGCTCCTGAAGGTGCACCCACTTTTAGAGAATGCTTATTTGGCGGAGTAGCAGTCGAGCAGTTGGTCACGAGGGCTCTGATTGAGTCAGCCCTTGCTTCACCTTTCCTATCTGATGACGACTTCATCCAGCTCGAAAACTTGTATATATTAGCGAACTTCCTCCTCCCCGACATTCGCCACACGATCGATTGGGAGTACATCGATCTTGCGAATGTTCTTTGCACTTTAGATGGCCATAATTGGGGGGATGTGATTTACGCTTACTTGCTCGATTCCGTACATGCAGCCATGTGCTCTGTTGGCGGGGTGAGGTATTGTGTGCTAGGTTGTACAATTCTCTTACATGTATGGGCATTTGAGCACGTTCCACAAATTTCGTCAGAATTCGTAAAAAACATCAATAACGAGTGGTCATTGTTGTTAAAATATATGTCACTGAAGATTTCGCATTCGGACGCAAACTTCTATTGGCGGAAGTTTCAAATGTTTGAGGTACTATTCTACATTTCTTAATCAATTAATGGATACGAAATATATGATTTTATAATAGACATACTATGTATGTCTATTATGCCTTGTTTGACTGATATACACATGTATAATATCGTAGGTTGTGGCAGGAAATCTAGAGCCACCTAAAGGACCTATAGTTCCTACATCTAGCAGCCCAAAAGAGATAGAAAGAAAAAAAAAAAGCAAGTAGAAGAAAGAGATGACGTGCCTAGAGAGGAAGAAGGAAATGAGGAAGGTGAAAAAGAAGAAGAAGAAGATGACAATGATATTGATGAGTATACAGTGAGGCCAAGATTGGAAGCGGCCAGCACCGGTGTTGGAGAATCTGTTGTTATTATCGAGCTTGGCAGAAGAGATAGTTGCTTTTCGAAAGTAATGCGTGTCAGATATTCTGACGTATATGTCTGATATCAGTCAGTAATGTTATGCTACTGTCAACAAATTGATATATTGAAGTTGTGAATTTGTGGATGTCAGTGGTTTGTGAAGTTGTGAATTTGTGAATGTGTGAAATCGTGTGCTAAAGTTGTGAAGTGAAGTTGTGAATTTGTGATATTGTTATGAGTAGTCTTGCCAGAAATAGATATGTTTATTTCATTTATGTAGGTATTTGTGAATGGATATTATGTTTCACTGCCTACATATTGCAGGTACTTATGATATTGATGCTGTCTACATCAGTCAAGTTAAACACTGATAATGGTGACTTGGATAATGGTTTTTACATGACTAGGTCTCATAAGAGTCATTTACTGTCTCCTACATGTCCAAGCATGACTCATGTCAGTCCTGTATGCTCCAAATATGATAGATAATGAGATATGAATCATTTACTGACTCTTATAAGTCAAATTATAGTATGATAGACAATGTTAATAGTCATGTTGAACATTGCGAGCATTGAAGTACCAATAGGGATATTACATCACTTGGTCTGTTATGAGTCATTTACTGACTCATATAAGTCCAAGTAAGTCTCATGTTAGACCTGTATGCTTCAAATCTGATTGTCAATGACATCACTCAATGTTATAGTATAATAACGGTGATGTACCAGTAGAGATTTGCCATGACTGGGTCAGATATGAGTCATTTACTGACTCTTATAAGTTCAGATTAGACTGACGTGAGATATGTCGGATCCAAATATGATAGACGATGCTAATAGTTATGTTGAACACTGCGAGCATTAAAGTACCAATAGGGATATTACATGACTTGGTCGCATATGAGCCATTTACTGACTCATATAAGTCCAAATAAGTCTCATGTTAGACGTGTATACTTCAAATCTGATTGTCAATGACATCACCCAACATTATAGTATGATAACGGTGATCTATCAATGGGGATTTGTCATGACTGGATTAGATATGTGTAACATCCTGAAAAATTTCGACCTTTGAACAATATGCCTCGGTGTGCGTGCCCGACTGATCACGTACCTGGCATGGTGAAAATAATTAAGTTAGTTGGGCTAAGTCTTAAGTGGAAATATATATATATATATATAAAGATTGGTTTAGACTCGCGTGTGGACCTTTGGATGAATTGTATACACCTAGCTATGGCGTACTGGCTTAACACCTAAGTTTAGGTTGGTTATAAATGAAAATAAAGGCAGGAGAATTTATTTTTCTTATAATTTTGGTTCTAGAGAGAGAATAAAAGTTTAGTAATGGTTAAATAACTTATTTGACTAATTGGGCCAACTGTACGCTAGTTGGTAAACTATTGAGAGCTATAGGTCTTGATCGGGTGCATGTCTGTTAAGAAACATGTCACCGTTTAGATTTTTCAAATGAGATCATTTTAGGTCCGTTTGAGCTCGTATGAGATTTTTAGGACCAAGTTCATACACCGTGGTGGTGCGTATTGGCTTAACGCCGGGTCCGATTGATAAGTAGTTTGGGTGTACAGGCCCTGCGAACCAAGGCATCATTCATACAATAGATAATACCTTAACTAGGTACGCCCGTTTCACGCGAAAAACTAGGTCCTTAGATAAGACTAACACCCAAAATGAGTGTATGTGTTTTGCATGAGAGCCGGCCTTTTTAGGTTAAAAAAAAAAAAAAAAAAAAAAGGGGCTAGCTTCCTTTTGAAGCCTTAACCGGTTGCAAGAGTTTGATGGTTTGGGTTTTGAAGAGAGAAGGAAGAAGAAAGAGGAAGAATCGCCAGATTCGTATGCTCCAAGCCTTGTGATTGCGTGAAAAAGGTTTTGTGAGATCGTATAAGGGAAGGATCGTTGTCGGTTTCGACTTTTGGTTTTGCTTTTGTGGGTTTTGGAGCCGTTTGGGGGTTTTGAAACCCTCTTCTTGCGAAGAGATCATGAGTTTTGATCCACAAATCATAGCGTGAGTTATGTGAAGTGTGTGTGTAAGGATTGCCATCGATTTCGTGGGCTTGGGTGTGATCGTGAAGCTCGGAGATGATCGAGGTGGGTTTGGAAACCCTTTTTATCTAACGAAGAAGACAATCCGATCTACGAGTAAATCACCGATTTAAAGAGGTAAATAACGCAATTCTTTCATGTATTTAATTAAATATATGTTGGTTAGATGTGTGCAAAAGATTAGGATCAAAAGGATTGAATTTTGATGAAAAAAATGGGTTTCAAGGTTCAAACCCGAAGTGCTCGAAGCGCCAAAATCGATTAATCGATTTTGAAACTCGATTAATCGAGTTTTTGACAAGAGAGAAATTCGAGAGGAACTTCACGAAATCGATTAATCGAAGAGAATTTCGATTAATCGATTTTGAAATTCGATTGATCGATTTTGAAAATCGATTAATCGAGTTTGCCTGGGCTTCCTGACACTACTGTAGTATTTCGGCCATAACTTTTTGTGCCGAATTCAGATTGACGTGATTCTTATTGCGTTGGAAAGAAGACAGAAAGCCCTACAACTTTCATGAATTGACCAACTTGTGAATCAATCGTTTTTAAGATCAAAATTTAGTAATAAGTTAGGTAAATTTCTAATTTTGTCGAGAAACGAAACCGATTAATCGAGTAAAATCGATTAATCGATTTTTGAATTTCGATTAATCGAAATTGGGTCGATTAATCGACTGGTCTCAAATAGTGAAAAAGATTTTTGGCTCTTTGAAAATCGATCAATCGAGATAAAATCGATCAATCGACTTTGGAAAATCGATCAATCGACTTTGGAAAATCGATTAATCGATTTTGAAAATCGATTAGTCGATTTTGTCTGAGTTGCCAGTACTGCTTTGGTATTTTGACCATAACTTTCTACTCCGACCTCCGATTGATGCGATTCTTGAGGCGTTGGAAATATAATAAAGAGATCTACAACTTGTGTGTTTTGACCAACTTATAAATCTAAATTTTTAAAGGTTAAAATGTAGGAGGAAGGTTACATCAATTTCTATGTTGGCGCGAACTTGCCCATTCCGACTCGATTTTTTTTAAAACACTTAAATAGTCTAAGTTATTAGTGATTAGTGTTGATCCTTGATACATTATCATATATTTGTGATGTAGATTGAGGGAGGAAAGCCATCGATAGGACATTGCTTGGCTTTGCGCAGTTTCGAGGTTAAGGTGGGGAAAATTTCATACGCAATTGCATTTTGATTTAATTTCATAGATGCTTGATATGATCGAATGAAAGATGATAAGTTTTGTTTTGAAATGAATTAGTATTTGAAATCCTTGCAATGGAAACTTTAGATCTTTGAACTTAAATATTTGATTGAATATTTTGATTGTTTGAAATGCTCGAAAGCTTTGAATTATCGAATCTTTGACATAGTGGTATTTTAAAATTATTGACGATTTCGAATCAAGAAATGATCTTTGTTTTGAACCTTTTATATAGCCTTCGAAAATCATGTAAGGAATTTCAGTCTTGAACATCGTATGTGTGTTTTGCAAGTTTTGAATCGAACCCAGAAGTTAAATTTGAAGGAAGCAAATGTGAACTTGAATTGAATCTAAATCAAATTGTATATAAATTTAAATCCAAATCGAACTATAAGTTAAGAAAATTTTAAGTGGACCGCTATGGGCGGATTATAAGTGTGTTGTGGATCGCTAAGGGCGGATTATATAACATCGTAGACCGCTATGGGCGGATTATATATGCATGTGTGGACCGCTATGGGGCGAATTATATGGTAACTTGTGGGCCGCTAGGGCGGAATCGAACCGGCACGACGGCTAACCGTGAATCGAACCGGCATGGCAGTTAAACTCATGAATCGAACCGATACGGCTGGATATCTGTGAATTGAACCGGCACGGCGGCTAACTGTGAATCGAACCGGCATGGCGACTAAACCCATAAATTGAACCGGTACGGCGGGATATCCGTGAATCGAATCAACGCGGCTAGCAACCGTGAATCGAATCACGGCAGCGTGAATCGAACCAAGACTGGCGGGATATCCGTGAATCGAATCAATTGTAAACTATGTGACAATGTAAGCTATGCAAGTGAGTGTTCGTGAATCGAACCGGCACGGCGGGATATCCGTGAATTGAATTGTGTAAGGAAAGTAAGAAAGTGTGAAACATATAAGTAAGCTAAGTAAGAATGTATAAAACATATGTGTAAGCAAAGTAAGAATATGTAAGACATGTGAGTAAGTCAGGTAAGAATATGTAAGACATGTAAATGAATGTGATTCAAACTCAGTAAATCGAAAATAAGAAATATGCTTCTGATAAGAGATTAGTCAGTTTCAATTTTATTAAGAAAATGTCTTTGAAATCAGTTTCGGTTTTGATAAGAAAACATCTTCGAAATCAGTTTGTCTTTGAAATTAGTTTTAAATTTGGATAAGAAAATGCCTTTGAACTCAGTTTCAATTTTGATAAGAAATGCCTTTGAAATCAGTTTTAGCCTTGATAAGAAAATATTTTGATCTTGTCTTTGAATCTATGCATGTGATGAGATGTATATTGGTATTAGTTTTCTCCATTGAGCTTGGATGTTAGCTCACCCCGACTATACGTCACAGGTGTAGCTTTGAGGAGGGCCAGACTACATACTTGAAGAAAAAGGAGCTTCCACATAAGGATTTGTACTCTGTTTTGGGATCGTAGATTTAGTGCATCGTGGATCTTGGTAAGTTCGAGGTTGGTACTTCCATGCTATTATACATGCATGGTACACTACTGTTGGTGATGGTTAGTCATCACTGGCGTTTGTTTAGTTCAGTACATATTAGATATTAGAATTGGAGTTTTGTTCATGATACTTACATAATCTTGCTTTGATTTCCGTATGCATATGGATGTGCCAAGTGTTCTGTATCAGATTGTGATATACGATCTGACGGTCCGGATTTTCTCATTTGGTTTTGGTGCAAAGTATAAAAAAAAAATTAAAAAAAAAAATCTCCAAATTTTAGGTTGGGAAAATCTAGGCTGTTTCAATATGAGTCATTAGGTTAGACTGATGTGAGACATATCGGATTCAAATATAATAGACGATGCTATTAGTCATGTTGAACATTGTGAGCATTGAAGTACCAATAGGGATATTCCAGCACTTGGTCTGGTATGAATCATTTACTGACTCATATAAGTCCAAGTAAGTTTCATTTTAGATCTATAGGCTTTAAATTTGATAGTCAACTTTGAGGCACCAGCTTATGATTTTGCATGACTTGGTCACAAATGAGTCATTTCCTCACTCATATAAGTCCAAGAGAGACTCATGTGAGACATGTCCGCTCCCAATTTGATAGTCAATGGCATCAATAGTTATAGACTGATAGTAATAATGTACCAATAACCATTTTTCATGAGACTGGTATGAGTCATTTACTGACTCATATGAGTCCAAGTAAGTCTCATTTTAGACCTCTAGGCTTAAAATCTAATTGTCAATGACATCATTTAAGTTTTTGTATGATAACAGTGATGTACCAATGGGGATTTACCATGACTGGGTCAGACTTGGTATCATTTACTGACTCTTATAAGTCCAGGTTAGACTGTCGTGATCTAAATATGATAGACGATGATAATAGTCATATTGAACACTGTGAGCATTGAAGTACCAATAGGAATATTATAGCACTTGGTCTGGTATAAGTCATTTACTGACTCATATAAGTCCAAGTAAGTCTCATTTTAGACCTGTAGGCTTCAAATCTGATTATCAATGACATCATTCAAGTTTTAATATGATAACGGTGATATACCAATGGGGATTTGCTATGACTGAGTCAGACTTGGTGTCATTTACTGACTCTTATAAGTCTAGGTTAGAATGACATGAGACACATATAATTCAAATGTGATAACCCGATATTTCCCTTTATCGTATATAGGAAAGGTCGCGTCGTCGGATTACCTAACATGATCCTATCATACAAGGGTGACTTAAACTGTAAAAAGTATTGTAAATACGGAAGCAATGTACTCACTCTGACATGCAATAATATGGTAAAACAAATTGATATTTACTCATCTAAGTAGGAATCTTTCAAACTCTATAAACAAGGCTAACAGATACGATGTATAGCTTTCCACCGATGACGGCCACCCGTCATCTAAACAATGAAAAGGAAACCTATACATCTCAGAACAAAATATCATGCGCGGTTTATACAAGTTATCAAAAGATATCTCTCTCTCTCTCTCTCTTTCTCAAACCTATTTGGGAAAGAATTCTTCAACAAATTCTTCCTCTTCGTCTTCGTTGTCATCCTCCTCTTCCTCCTCGTTCGGCTGGTAAGTGTGGTTAGCTGCGTGCTCCGGATCGAGATCTACAACTAAGACATTGAAATCGTAGGATGAGTTATCATCAAAGCTCTGCAGAGACATTTACATTGCTAATTTATATATTAGATTTACTAATTCACTTCTTGAGGCATATAATATAATCGAAGCATTCAGCAACATATAAACAAGTCAAGTCATTATCATGCGAAAAATTAAACATGTTAACATGCTGAATAAAGATTAAAAACATCATGGTGCAATAGAGATGAATAGATACGAGAAATCATGCGGAACAAGGAATCATGCTGAAACAATCTTAGCTTAAACAAGCTTATCAGATGTAAGATACATGTACAGGAATAAAAGAATCAAGCTCCCGAGTTAGCGGGATCACTTGTCAAGCTCCCGCGTTAGCTGGATCACTTGGATCGAGACAAAACAAGCTATCGAGTTAGTGGGATCACCTATCAAACTCCCGAGTTAGCGGGATCACTTGGACCAAGACAATCAAGCTCCTGAGTTAGTGGGATCACTTGTCACAAGCACATAGTTAAGCTCCCGAGAAAGCGGGATCACCTAACTCAGAACTAAGCAATAACGTGTAGAGGATATCAAGGATTAGCAGGATTTGAATAATGTACTATGAGCCATGCATGAAATCAAAGAATGTGCATGCTAAATCTATAGCGGTCTAAAACTAGCATGTTCATATATGATTTAACACTGCCTTTCGACGTCACATAAGTATCATACAACACTGACATGAATATATATATATATATATATATAACTGATATGCAAAACTGGCATGCATGTAGATATCTAAAACTGTTATAGGTTCAGGTCTTTAGAACTGCTATGTATTCACAACAACTGACATGAGTTCATTATCAACAAAAATTGATTTAACATCATTATCAATTTCTAAATATCAGGTCTACATGCTACATCTTGCATGATCATCATGTCATCCCATAGTGAAATTTAACTCAACTCATGGTAGTACGATATAGCATCCTATATATCTAATCATACATGATTACTAGTGTGCAATCGAGAGGAGAATAAGGCAACCAAATATAGTTTAACAAAGTAAATTCCTTACCTGTACACGCACACTTACGTGAATCTTCTTTACTCATGCATTCTCAAGACCACCTCCATAGCATAAACTATCATGTGCACCAAGTTGCACCTATATTTTCATTTCATATGCAGGAATTTAGTGTAATACTTGGGGTACTAGGTAATCGTAGACCTGACATATATACGCTACAAAGTTAATAAGCCGGATAGGTAACTCACACATCCCAAATATAGACCAAGGCCCTTGAGGCAGGTGCAGCAGTCAACATAGGCTTGCCTCGGCAAGCCATAGGGGTTGCCTCGGCAAGCAACCCAGCTGAGCACCTTGCTGCGGCAAGCCTAATGCCCATCATGTCGTGGTGCCTTTTGGCTCCTGTCTTGCTTGTGAATTCACTTGGTTTTCTGGTAATTTGTCCGAGATATATATATCTCTATATAGCTTTTCTATATATCTATTACTTTCGACATTAAATTCGGCATTAAATTCAGAGTGCACAAGTTGATGATTTCCGCATGATATATCCTATGTGCTACTCCAACACCACATAGTCTCTTCCTCTGTGTTGCCGATTGATCTATTGTAATCAACACCACATACCGAGAAGTTTGATTAAAACTAATTCTTTGTGTGGTGACGTACCTTTGTGGTGAATTTGGTTATGACGACTCCAAACAAGTGTCGGTGCCAAACTTGCGGCGTTCGCGTAAGAATGAAACACTCCGAGACCAGTAATCGTCTGCCAAACGTTGCTTTGATTCCAAGGTTTGAGATCGATGAATCGGAAGTGAGTTTGAACTAGACTACAGATTTCTGTTGTGATGGTATTATGACTGTTTACTATTGTTTGTTTTTGTTTTCAGGGTCGGTTTGCGACGATTGCCTTCAAAGCTTGAAGCGGGAAGACGAAGGCTCCTTGGTGGGATTTTTATAGTGGTATATACAAACTTTGTGTGCATGAGAGTGCATGGTGACTCACGAAGTCGTGTGGTCAAACTAAAATGCAAGTAGCTTATAAGCTTATAAAGTTATGATTCCATGCAAGGCAAACACTTGGTGGTTGAGTGTATCTCATATAAGACAAACAAAGTTTTCTTTGTATATCAGCCTCATACACATTTATAGTTTATAAACCCTTTGGGCTGGGTTCTCATGTCATGTCCACATGGGCTTTTACTTGTATAGGCAGCTAAGCCAAAGAAGGCTTTACCTGTTATATTACTCTCATACACTTTTGACGTGTATAGGCTAGGGAAGGAAGGCTGGAATCCCATGTAGTATATGCACGGGTTGTTTCAGTGTACATGTCTATGCGTCCAACTAGGCCTAGCTTTGGGATTTGGGCTTGAGAGATTGGAAACCCAAGAGCACTTACACTCATACTCAAGCACGTATTTACCACTCCCTTTGAGTTTACTAATGTGAAGATACTACTTTTAAATGCCAAGTTCAAGGGTGTGTTGAATACACTAAGTTAAAGTGTATGAAGGACCGGTTTGACTAAAAAAATGTTTTACTCAGAAACGTAAATAGGCCATTTGTGTCACGTAAATAGATGGTATAAGCCTCTTCTTAAGGGGGAATTGGGTTGGTTTGAGCTTGAGTGGGACTAGGGCTGTCTTGGGTTGGTGTGGAGGGTATAGCTTGGGATGGTTGGGGTAGAGCACGTATTTGTTGTGCTAGGCAATTTTTCACCGCCTGTTGAAAACGTTGATACACATTTTTCCAAATAGCAGGAGTAAATACCCACATATTGTCGATGCAGATTTCTTCACCTAAAGGAATTTGATAAGGGACCCTATTCACGACATCTTGATGACCTTCTAAGAGACTGGTGATTAAACATGGGTATTGGCATGCAGGCATGGGACTAGGGACATTACTTTGCAAATGAATATTGACATATTTCATGCCTTCCCATATAACTTTTGGAGCGTTCACCCATCTATTTTCATGAACTGCAAATAAAGCTTATAAGAAAGCATCACGGTGCTCTCTTTCATGTTGCATCAGATAAAGATTGTATCTAAAGACACAATCAAGAAACCACTTGCTTTGTGGTAACTGACTGCGTTGGACTAAAAGACCTTGAGCAGAAGAGGTTTGTCCATCAGTCATTTTGGTCGTGATGTGATGGAATTTCACATCTTTTAAACGTGGGGTTCGCATTCCAAAACTTTCATCAAAAGTCGCACTACAGTCCATAGCCTAAGCTATGTCATGTAGGCTAAAATAGAACTTGCGACCATCGATTTCAGTTTCGAGTTGGCCGACAACTGGTAGAACCTTTAAATTCTGGTAAAAAAGACGAACGAGACGTGGGTAGAAATAGGTATGGATAGGCTGATATAAGGTGTTTAAGCGTGTCTGTTCAATGTACCGTACCGACCATGCAGTCAGGTCGTTTGGTACAAGCAGTGAATAGTCAATAAGTCATTCTGGTTCCATGGCATTCACGTCCCACCATGGAACGAGATGTTGATGGGGCTTTGCCCTTCGATTTCGCCTTCGCCTTTGGGTGTACAGGCGTATTTTTCGACACCATGATCTTTTTAGGAGGCATGGTAATGCAAGAAAGGAAAAAAGATACAAGACAAACTAAAAATAAGAATTTTACCTCAACAAGACTCCAAAAAGTGAAAGAATGGCTGAAATTGAAGATGGTGGAGGTTGATCAAGCGCGATTTGTTGACATGCAACGATCTTGGCATGAAATCGAGGAGATTTTGCATGTAAATATCATTTGTATGTAGTTCGGGAGGGAAAGGAATAGAGACCCCACCACAAAGGTTAACAGAATAGATATGGGTTTTTGTTTTCGGATCCACTTATCCCAGAAATGGTTTCCATGGCAACCCACTTTGCTTGCCGTGGCAAGCTACTTGCTGCGGCAAGCTACTTGCTGCGGCCAGCTATTCCTTGTCGCGGCAAGGTGGTCAGATCTGGACTGGCCCAAATTTTGAGGCCAAGCAGGCCTGGGTGCAATTGGTTGATATATTCCAACATAATAGGGTATCCTATAAAAATGTGTCCCAATAATTTTAATGCGTCCACATGTGGTAAGATATTTTATTTCGACGAAAGTTCTATACTTAACTTGTTGAACTCACTCATGCGTTAATTTGTAAGCCCAAGTGTGGGCATCATTTACTGGGTTGTGAGTCACAACTATGATACATATGTGTCACATGGCATTATACATCATAAAAAATTATATAATGATTCAAGTAAGAGGTATAAGTTCGTCTAATATATTTATTTTTATGCAACGTTACCATTAATGTATTTAACTATATCGATAATGAAGGTTTAGGCCTAAGGTTAGACCTAATTGACCTGTTGTTCGTTCGAGTAAATAGTAGAAGATCATATACGATGTAACAATAAATTTTCATGTAATTCTTGAAGTTTGTACCATTATTTTATAAAGGCAATACAGAGAAACATATGGATATCATATGAAGTAAACTATACATGGCATACCTTTAGGTAAATAAGTGAGGATATTGAGTGCAAATATTAGCTTCACATTTCCACATGGCCTCATGCAAACCATGATTCTTCCATTGGATCAATACGAATGGGATTCATTTCGTTCTCAAGATTTGGTCTCTATGGTTCAAAATCTAACCTGGTTCTTCGGTCACCGTGAAATCCTCCTGAATATCGAGCAGTTGATAATCCAACATGTGTGTTAGATCGCTGACATACTTCCTCGGTATAGATACATGAAATACATCGTGTACGCCGGATAAATGCGGAGGTAACGCAACTCGATATCCGACCTCACCCACTCTACCTAAAACTGGAAATGGTCCAACGTAACGAGGGCTCAACTTGCCTAGTTTCCCAAATCGCATCACGCTCTTTGTCGAAGATATTTTAATAAAGACTGATTGCCAATCTGAAAATCAACACAGGTTCGTTTGAGATAGGCAAACTCTTCTGCCGACTCTGAGCACTCTTCAGTCTATCCCGAATAACGTGAATAACTATATTTATGCTTTATATCAAGTCAGGGCCCAAAATAAGACGCTCTCTAGCTTCTTCTCAGTTAATCGGAGATTTACATCGGCGTCCATACAGTGCCTCAAATGGTGCCATGCCGATGCTCGATTGGAAGTTATTATTATATGCGAATTCGATCTGGGGTAAGTGCTTATCTCATGATCCTTGGAAATCTAGCATACAGGCCCTTAACATATCTTCTATCACCCGATTCACCTCTCCCTCTGTCTATCGGTCTGAGGATGAAACGCAATACTGAAGTCCAACTTGGAACCCATTCCTTCTTGGAAACTCCGCCAAAATCATGAGGTATATAGAGGATCACGATTTGACACGATACTGACAGGTATCTCATATAGTCAAACTATCTCTCTCAGATAGACTTTAGCCAATTTCAATGTTGTATAGAACGTGTTGTAGCGTAAGAAATGCGTTGATTTGGTGAGATGATCAACAATCACCCAGATCGCATTGTAACCCTTCTGCGTACGGGACAAATCAAGAATGAAATCCATAGAAATGTTCTTCCATTTCTACTCTGGAATGGGCAGTGACTGTAACAGACCAGCAGGGTGTTTGTGCTCAACCTTCACTTGCTGACAGGTCAAATATTTCACAACATGTTCCGCCATGCCTCGCTTTAAGCCGTTCCACCAAAACGTCTTTTTTAGATCCTGGTACATTTTCATGCTACCAGGATGGATGGCATATGCTAACTTGTGTGCCTCTTCAAGAATCTCTTGACGCAATGCACTATCATCAAGTACACACATTCGGCCTCAAAACAATAAGGACCCATCATCCTTAATTGAGAAGTCTAGCTATAGCCCACTTTGTACTCCCTGTCTGATGGAAATAAGCTCTGCATCATGCATCTGGAGCTCTCTGATCCTATCGAAGAGTGTAGATCAGATCATCACTGTAGCAAGCAAACCTCCAGTTGACGTTGCTCTAAGAGTGTCACTAGATGACACTATATCATTGAGTAATTTCCATCTTTGTAGCCGTGTTACAAGATGGGATAACTGCGTGGATGATTTTCGACTAAGCGCATCAGCTACTACATTGGCCTTGCTAGGATAGTACTGAATAGAACCGTCATAGTCCTTCAAGAACTCCATCTACCTTCTCTGCCTTAAATTCAACTCTTTCTAGGTAAAGAGATATTTGAGACTCTTATGATCGATAAAAATCTCGAAGGTTTCACCATACAGATAGTGCCTCCAGATTTTTAACTCAAAGATGACCGCTGTTAGTTCTAAGTCATGAATGGGGTAGTTCTTCTCGTGATCTTTCGACTGACGAGAACCATACACAATCACACATTCTCATTGATTCAATACACAACCTAACCCACTATATGAGGCATTGCTGAAGACAACAAAATCACCACTGCCTGATGGTAATGCTAAGACGGGTGCAAAGGTGAGTCTTCGTTTCAACTCCTGGAAACCTTATTCGCACGCCTCAGTCCACTCGAATTTGACATTCTTTCGAGTGAGCTGCGTGAGTGGTCCAACAAGTCATGAAAGCCCATCAACAAACCATCAGTAATACCCTGTTAGACCCAGAAAGCTTCGAATCTCTATTATTGTTTATGGCTGCTTCCATTGCACTACAGCCTCGATCTTTGCAGGATCAATAGTTTTTCCTTAAAACTATTGAGACCCACTAATAATTTTAAATAATTTTAGTCATCTAATCTGTCACATTAGTTGCATGTATATCCAAAGCAGTCAAACAAAATCTGAAAAAGTTTGTAGTAGTACGCACCTTTACAACAATATGGTACTAGACTACATTTACTTCTATAAATGACTTTCAAGAAATTATATACGCCTTCGGTGCTTCGCTTGTAACATCGCAAAATTATTAAACAATTACAAATAAAGCTAACCAAAATATGTAGATAACCCTAAATCAAGGAAGGCTTCCTTCTCCTTTACTGCTTATTGACATAGTCACCTCAAATTTTTTGGCGAGCTCTTCAATCTTCACCATTACTTTTAATTTTAAATCATCTCTTTCAATGTTCTCCAACTTCAACGCCGGAGCCAGGGTTCGAGAGCTTTCATCTAACCAGCTAAAGTACCCACATTGATAACATGTAAAGTACTTACGCCCGTGATTCTTGAGAGAGTTTAAAACTCGCAGCATTGATTGCTTCTGACAGTAGCAAAGAGGACGAGCATCGTCCAAGTGAACAGTTTTATTGTTACCAACGGTCCGATTTACGATTCTCGAATATTCATCCTCTCATCTAAAGAACGCACAATGATAACACTTATAATATTTACGGTCAGGATTACTGTCAGAGTTTTAAATCTGGAGCACTGCTGGTTTTTTATAGTAACATAGGGGTACACCCTTTTCATCAACGATCTTTTTTTACGGACAATCTTTCATCTAATGTCCACGCATTCCACAATCAAAACACACATCCATTTCAGCTTCTCTATATAAATATTTGAGATACAATTATAACCAAATTGACCATATAATAGAGAATAAATGCGATAATGGTAAATGACAGTACAAGTATAATTTAATTGAAGAATACTTTACAGAAAAGAATAAACTTATAATTGATACATAACAGTGCAAGTCAAATAAAGTCTTAAGAACTCATAGTTTAGTTTTAAAAATATACATTTCATTATTGATGAACATATTGATAAACTAGTGTGTGTTTGATGTGGTAAGAGAAAAGTAGCATACGATACAAAAGACTGGATCATTTTATATCAAAATTTGTCAAGTTTTAGCTTCTCCTCTAAGTAACTCTAGGATAATCCTATCTCTAAAGTAAGGCATATGACATTTATCAAAATCGAAACTAAGCCCACGGGATGCGTAGTCAATGTACTTTATCATAAAGACTCCGTAATCAAAGTAATTTGTTTGATGCAGGATAGCAATCGGTCTAGTAAATGGCCAATTTATGACGTCGATATTATCATCGCCTTGTTGAGCTAGAATCTTAAAAAGAATATTTTTTTGCATTTAAGAACACTCAGATTTTATTAATTTGGCATATAACAATAAAGATCTAGAGTTGAAACATATACATTCCAATATGTTTACAATGTCCTGATAATATACACTGTCACTTTATCTACTAGACGAGTAAAAATACTCAACTTTCCTCTCGTTTATGTATAATATAAACAAAGATCAATGATAGTCTTTATTGATGAAAGGTAAACCTGTTAAGTGGAGTCATATTTTAGTTAAGACAAGTGCCAGACTCTAGCAATAGTACAAGTACGAAAGAAGCCTCTAAAATTTATCTAATTACCTTCTTACATTCCCTTATTTTATATCCTAGTGCCTGGGGTGAAGTCTAAGCGATAAGGTTTTTATTCGTATCGGCTTTGTCTTTGGCCAACGATTCTTTCAGTTTCGTCTAAACAAAATATGAAATGAGTTTAGGAGATAATTACAAATTATAAGAAGTGAAAATAAAAATTAGACTCTTACGATAAAATATGTTGAGAAGAAATGACTTTTTATAAATTTCTTTTTATAATTGTTCTCTCATTTCTTCATCAAGATAAAGTACGCGTCAATTGCCTATAAAACAAAGTCACCTATCACCCTAATGGATACCAATAAAGATATATACTTTCTAAAAGAATAGGATCATCAGACTGACTGACATCAGACGACCTATGTATATCAAATAGACGACTCTATGAATATAAGCATGTGTGCCTTTTACAATGTTAGTCTTACCTCACTCTCAAGCCAATTAGTACCGTAAACTGAGAACAAGTTCTTCTCTATGATAGACAATCTATCAGTCACGTGAATCTCACGTCTGCAAAGCCACATAGGTTGTTAAGAGAAGAATTGAATTATATTAACTACAACTCAATAACTTTCAATGGGGCAAAACCCTACTCCACGGGGCCATCATTGAGAGCTTTATCTATATCATATTTATCATTCTGTGTTAGTGGTTTTATAGGCCAGTGGAAACCATTGTAGTCCTTCTGTGGATAGAGCACATATATAAATTAACAAACGTTCAATTAAATTTAACATATATGTTTGAACATTTATGTCAGCTAATTGACCATTCACCTTCAGCGCACCCTTTGAAGGTAGTCTTTTGGTTGTAGATTTAGTACCAGTCGTTCTTCTCTTCGACCTTTCCTGCATGTATACCCTACGATTAAATACGTTGAAAACTTATACTCTTAAAAGGATAAATTTTTTTAATTTCAGCATTTGCAGAGATCACCTTTCCATCTTCTTCGGAGTTGCCTTTGAGGGTTCGTTTATTACCCACTGTGGAGGTACGTGTGTTTGGGAGTGGACATTCGGAAGATTGACATTGTGGGGTTGATCGGCATGATGAAGTATTCGGTGGTAATACGGTTTGCGAAGATCCCTCGAAATTACTTATCGATGTCATTTGCGGAGTAACTCGGCCTCTTAAACTAGCCCACACTCGCTTATAAGTATCCATTACGCCCGCTGACTTGGTTTCACTAATGCCAAGTTGTTCATTTTTATTGTTATCGAGTGTTGATGTAACTCTGGTTTCCTCTATAGATTCTTCTCTCATCTCCTCGACAAATTCTCTATCACTGTCTTCTTTCATAGATGTTTGATCGACTAGCATCTCTAAAATTCGCATCATTTCATCGATAAGAATAACGAAAGGCATATGCTTTTTATTATCTATATTAGCAATTCCCCCCTCATCTTCTTTTGAGGACGCATGTATTGGATGATCATCCTTATTGCCTTCGAATGATACACGAGGCAATTCACTCATCTTCTGTAAATGTTTCTTCACAATTCCTCTTCCCATCATCTATTATCTTAGAAGTACGACTCGTTCTATCAATACGAGGGTCAATAGTGATTGACTCTAATTTCATGTGCATACATATATTTTGACTAGCCTTATTTCGGTTATAAATATCCCGAGGGACTTACACTTTTTTCTTGCCTTTCACGTCACTATCCCGAAGGACTTGCACTTTTTCCTTGTCCTTGACGTCACTATCCCGAGAGACTTGCACTTTTTCCTTGCCCTTCACGTCGCTATCCTGAGGGACCTACACTTGTTCTTTGCCTTTCACTTTCCTATCCCTCGATGGGTTAGTGGGAGGACTTATATTTTGGGCGTCATTCTTTTCAGTAAAACTACTCATTCCCACATCTTTATTGCGATTGGGAGAGGATTTAAAATCGTACTCTTTACGTTAACCCTGTTTTATAATAGTAATCTATCAATTAGATTTTAAAGACATTATAACAAATAACAATAATTTCTAGTAAGTAGCTTACCTTTAAAATTGTAATCTCCAACTCTAATAATTATAGGCCCTTCCTTAGATCACTGTTTAACTTCTTTTGTCTTCGAACTTGTTGAATAAGTTTGTTGTTAGACTTCTCCAACGCTGTGATCCGACTATCTTATTCTTTGGAAGATATTTCTAAGAGTTGAAGACAATTAAATTCGCAACTAATATAATCATTAATCCAATCCTAAATCACCTCTTCTAATAATTCACGATCAGTGAATTCAAATTTTGAAATTATCTGTGGATATGTTACCAGGAGGGTGAGACCAAGTTATCAGAAGAAGCGACTTCTTCATTTATTCAAAGCTATAAAATGGAATTGGTTTTGGCTGACACCAATAATACCTTAGAATTATTAAGCTCTATAATATAATACTTCTGATGATGACTTTTTACTAAGGTATACTTCGTATATCTTGGAAAATCATCAATAATTAAAATCGATGCTATGGTCGGGAACTACCCATATGCCCAAATCTAAAACAAATCACAAACTAAAGATTTGTTAGGGAATATGTCTATTATGCGGTAAACAGTGTGTAAATGAATAGCATTCACAAAGATAATGGCTAACCTGTAATGTAAAGGTACATCCATCAAGATTGGTATATACATCACTCCTCTTAAAATTTAAAGTGGCAGATCGAAGGGAGTTTAACAAACATGTATGCGTAATCCGTCCCCATGCAATTCTGTTGAAGTACTCAATATTATAGACTAATCTCACGTACGTTATTTCAATTGTCTTAAAGTTATTCTGTATCATGAATGTCGCAAGAATATGCAAAATGTGAGACGAGTAAAATCGACTCTCTCTTTCTCTATACTAGCAGCAGTCACTATATTTTCTATTTCACCGACACTAATACTACCTACTCAACCAAAATATTTCATACAAAAGAAATTAATGTCTTTATTTTCGACATTCGAACCTTCCCCCAGAGTTTCAGGGATAATTCCAACATGCTTAAGACTAAGTAAAGCAGACATTTCTAGCAAGGGAAATTGACAGTACGGCCGCCAATGGAGAACCTCTCAGACTCATAATCAAAATTTCTATTAAGATATATATTAACTTATTGATTGTAGGAATATCTATTAGATAAAGAAGAGGCTTCATTGCAGTTAAACTAAGAGCTTCAAGCTCCACAGGCGATAAAGCAGCTATCAGAGTAGAGACCCTAAGGGTAGAACATGAAATTTTATCCTCCTGTGTATAATTTATAATATTATATTATAATTCATTTATGAATACGTGCCAAAAAAATTTCAAAAAAATAAATGCATTTACAATTTACCATGAGCGAATTCAGCCACAAGACCGATCTTAGACAAATATGGCATATTTAAAGACTACGACAGTCTCATAACAGACCTAATATAATTCATATAAAAAATTAATAAATATACTTACAATAATAAACAGATTTTCCTAATATTAACTGTCATTTTTTTGAAAATTAATGACATTAACAATTTGTCATGAGTGATGTGAGAACATTAAGGGACTAATGTGAGAACATTAAGGGACTGATATCAGACAATAATGTATTGATGTGGGACAGTACATGACTGATATTAGACTCATTGTCAGCATTAAATAACATTCTAACCTGCATGGGTTATAAAATACTATCAAGAACTGATGTGAGAACATCAAAGGACTAATATCAGACAATAATTACATGATGCAAGGACAATAAGTGACTGATATCATACAATAATGTATTGATGTGAGATAGTGCAGGACTGATATCAAGCTCATTCTCAGAATTAAACTACACTGACCGACATGAGTTACAAAATACTATCAAGTACTGATTTGAGAACATCAAAGGACTAATATCAGACAATAATGTACTGATGTGAGGACATTAACGGACTGATATCAGGCAATAATATACTAATGTGGGACATTGCGGGGCTGATATCAAGCTCATTCTCATAATTAAACTACATTCTGACCTGCATGAGTTACAAAATGCTGTCAAGTACTGATGTCAAAATATCAAAAGACTGATATCATACAATAATATACTGATGTGAGATAATTACCCCGATCAATAATTATCTCTAAAAATAAGCATTTATGAGTTTAGGGCAGCATTACTATATTTCTATCTACCTCAAACAAGCATTTAATACAAAGGTTAAGCATTTAGGACAATATTATTATATTTCTATCTACATCAAATAAGCCATTCATTAAAACAAAGATTCAGCATTTAGGGCAAGATTACTACATTTATATATAGCTCAAACAAGCCATTTATTAAAAGAAAGGTTGAAAATTTATGGCAGCATTACTACCACAATGTTTTATGAGTTGCACTTATGAGTTTATCGGACGGCTGGAGACGTGCACACAAAAAATTTTAGACGTACGTGATCGGAAGAAGATGCAACGCCGACCAATGTTGAAGGTTTGCAGAGATGGCAGCAGCACACTTCTCCCAATTGCTTCGTCAGCATAGAAGAAGATGAAGGGAAGAGGGGGTTGGAGCTATATGGGATCCTAATGCTTTCAATGTTTATGAAAATCAGTGGAGAGAGAGGAGGGTTTACAGATCTCTGCTCATTCCTTTAAAGAAGATTCATATCTTCAAAATAAGAGCTACCCAGACATATCTGGTTCAAATAATGGAGCAGCAAGCAGTGTCGAGTTTTTTCATACTGCAAAATGAAGAAAATATGTTATCTTTACAAGAAGAAGATGACGAAAAGAGAAAACCCAAAATCATCAGCAGGAAGAAGATGAATAGCAGAGAAAATACCAACCTTCTAGTTATGGAAGGATGGGTGTTTTAGTAAATTCATGTTAGGGTATTTTGGTCCTCTATAGTTTAACTTAAACTAAAATAAATACATGTGCAGATTTTTCAGACCCTTATAGGTAAATAATAAAAGAAAGTTTAGGGTCAAGACCCTGCTGGGTCATTTCATGAAGTTGGAACACCGGTGGGTAGATTACAAAGAGTTGGGACCCAATTGGGTAATCCACCCTTTTTTCAATGGTGACTTTATAATTTTACGAGGAGGGAGACCCGTAAGTTAAAAAAATTTACATAAGGCGCTACATCAGCAATTATAGGGCGACTTATGGAGACAAATGTAGAGTTGGGCTCAGCCAAAATTCATCTTAGCCTGGCTAGGATTGGGCGAGTTTAGGCCTAAATAAAAGGGTGGGTTACCCAAAAGGGTCTCAACTCTTTCTAATTTACCCAGCGGGGTCCCAACTTGCCGTAATGACTCAGGAGGGTCTAGACCCTAAACTTTGTTTTAATATTTACCTGCAAGGGTCCCAATAATTTTGCACATGTCTTTTTGATACATTAAGTTAAATTTAAATGTACCAAAATACCCCCTTATTAGACTATATAAGCTAACCTCTTCTTCTCTTCTCTTCTCTGAAACATCTATTCTTTGTTGACGTAAAACTGCTAATGACGTAGAGTTATCGACGAACTGCCTTAGTGAAGTTGCCGACGACGTGCAACTCTTCTCCTTTTCCTTCCCCAATGATGAAGAGGACGGCATGCGGATTGCCTCCTTCTCTGGTCGTATGCAACTTCAGAGCTTGTGAATCTTAGCCGACGTATGGGTAACGACCAGCTTCGGAACTTTCAAATCATAAAATCGTCTTACAACTTCAGAGCTGCAATATCCGACTTCGCTAAAATACTAAACCCTAGACGATAAACTCTATGGTAAATGGGTGTACGAGTTTAAATATGATTCCTAATCTCTTATGGTAAAATATGAATCTTTATTGTATCATGAATTAGCATCAATCAAATGAATCTAACCATCCAAACATCCAAATGACTTTTTGTGTTTTTTATTCCTGTGGAAGCTTTAATTTCTAAGCCCAAATTCACGTTGAATTTTAAGTTTCTTGCTTCTATGATGGATCTACTTGTATGTTTTTCCTAAATTAATGTTTAATGAAATAATTGATTATGTTATTTAAGTTAAGGCTTCCCAAAAAAATGATTATGTTAAATTACTTGCTTCTAGGATGTATTTATGAATCACTTGTCTTTGTTTGAAACAATTTAGTGAGTTTATATGCTGCTTGTGGGCTTGTTGAGGATACACACAAGTTATTTGTTTTAATGTCTAAGAAGAACATTGTGACTTGGACCTATGTATTTTTTTTATTTGATCTAAATGGGAGGCCTAATGAGGTACCATCCCATTTTATGCAAACGAATTTAGAAGGTGCACACAAGTTATTTGTTTTCTGTCTCGTACGCCCCTATTTTCTTAAAAGTCAAACAAGCGTGTTGATCAAAATATTTTTTCATAATGCATCGGGATTGTGGGAATTAATCAACCCGTAAGAGTCTACCTAATTGGACTTATACCGTCGTTTGCATTAGTTAGTTTATGTGCAAAATACATTAAGGTTTATAATTTTTTTAGTTTATTTTTCATTATACATGCGTTGTTTATGCTTCGATTTATTCTCATGTAAGACTATTTAAATGTAATATATAAATGATCTCAATTGGTCTCTACTTATGTCACCTTTTGATGTCCGACATTTTTATTCAAGAAATTACAAATGGACTTCTATTTCATTTGTCGATTGGGTGGTTAAAGATTGTCTGCAAAAAAAAATCGCTAATGAAGAGTGAACACCCTTCTATAACTGTCAAAAACCATCGGGGCTTCGAATTTCAAACTCTTCCAAGATTCTCAGTCGTAAACATTATAGGTATTATTATTGTGGGTTCTTCAAACCGAATGATTAATGGCGTGAATTTGGATTTATTTACTTTATTTATAAGTGTTTTAAATAAATGTATCTTTTTTTTTATATGGAACAATCTTTCTCTGGTTTTTGTTCACTAAATGTATAACTGTTGTCAAATATTAGTTCTATTTGTATTCATCAATTGATATCTTAGTTCTCATATAAGACTGTGGGCATCACATATAAGACTCTAGATGTGCCACATTAGATGAAAATATTCATCAGCTGATAACAGAATCATCCCCGTAACAATTGTCTCCGAGATACTCAAAATTAAATGTTTTGTGAGATGTTACTCATGGATCTCATGAAGGCCGCATGTGACTCTTAAGAGGCTACAAAAATACTTTTAAGAGACATAATCATTAATCACCCCCTTACGTGTGCATCTAAACTATGAAAAAAGGGTCTCCGAGATTGTAGCTAAGTCTAAATGATGAGTGAGAAGATTGATGCACGTACCACACTCATGAAAGGTCGCGTGAGACTCTTAAAAGACCGAAACAGACAATTCGCTCCTTTAGGAGACCAAATTATTTTAATTTGCGAATTACCGAATCATGTATAGACTCTTGTCAAATTGTACAGTTACTTGTGAATTACCGAATTATTTTAAGTTTTTATAATATTATTTGCAGAAGTAAATATAGTCATATGGTGGCCTACTGTCACATAATAGTCATTTATTGACTCTTATAAGTCCAACGACGACTCATGTGAGTCTAGTAGGTTCTAAATTTTATAGTCATTAACATCAGTCATGTTAGATTCATTAGTCATGTACAAATGAGGATTATGCAACTGTGGGTCACATAAAAGTCATTTATTGACTCTTATAAGTCCGACGAAGACTTATGTGAGTCCAGCTGGCTCCAAATTTGATAGTCATTGACATTAGTCATGTTAGAGTCTAATAAGAGTCACTGACAAATAAGGATTATGCATAACTGGGTTACATAAGAGTCATTTATTGAATTTTATAAGTTCAATGATGACTCATATGAGTTCAGTAGGCTTCAAATTTGATAGTCACTGACATCACAATAATGTTAGAATCATCAGAGTCATGTACAAATGATGATTATGTAACTTTGAGTCACATAAGAGTCATTTATTGACTCTTATAAGTCTAACAATGACTCATGTGAGTCCAGTAGGCTCCAAATTTGATAGTCATTGACATCAGTCATGTTAGAGTCTGATAAGAGTCACTGAAAAATGAGGATTATGCATGGTTGGATCACATAAGAGTTATTTATTGACTCTTATAAGTCCAACGAAGACTCAAGTGAGTCAAGTAGGCCTTGATTTCGATAGTCACTGACATCACTGTCATGTTAGACTGATCAGAGTCATGTATAAATGAGAATTATGCAACTCTGGGTCACATAAGAGTAATTTATTGACTCTTATAAGTCTAATAAAGACTCATGTGAGCCCAATAGGCTCCAAATTTGATAATCACTGACATCACAGCTATGTTAGACTCGTCAGTCATGTATAAATGAGGATTATTCAACTCTGGGTCACACAAGAGTCATTTATTGACTCTTATAAGTCCGACGAAGACTCATGTGATTCCAGTAGGCTCCAAATTTGATAGTCACTGACATCAGTCATGTTAGAGTCTGATATGAGTTACTGACAAAAGAGGATTATGCAAGATTGGGTCACATAAGAGTTATTTATTAACTCTTATAAGTTTAACGAAATCCCATGTGAGTCCAGTCGGCCTTGATTTCGATACTCACTAACATCACAGTCATGTTAGACTCATCAGAGTCATGTACAAATAAAGATTATGCAACTTTGGGTCACATAAGAGCCATTACGTCCAACGAAGATTCGTGTGAGTCCAATAGGCTCAAAATTTGATAGTCACTAACATCACAGTCATATTAGACTCATCAATCATGTATAAATGAGGATTATACAACTATGGGTCACATAAGAGTCATTTATGAACTCTTATAAGTCCGACGAATACTTATGTGAGTCTAGTAGGCTCCAAATTTGATAGTCATTGACATAAATCTTGTTAGAATCGGATAAGAGTCACTAACAAATGAGGATTATGCATGACTGGGTCACATAAGAGTCAATAAATGACTCTTATACAAAGACTCATGTGAGTTTAGTAGGCTCCAAATTTGATAGTCACTAACATCACAGTCATGTACAAATGAAAATTATGCAACTATGGGTCACATAAGAGTCATTTATTGACTCTTATAAGTCCAACGATAACTCATATGAGTCCAGCAGGCTCCAAATTTGATAGTCACTGACATCAATCATGTTAGACTCATCAGTCATATACAAATGAGGATTATGCAACTTTGAGTCTCATAGGAGTCATTTATTGACTCTTATAAGTTCAACGGAGACTCATATGAGTCCAGTAGGTCTTGATTTCCATTGTCATTGACATCACAGTTATATTAAACTCATTAGAGTCATATACAAATGAGGATTATGCAACTCTGAGTCACATAAGAGTCATTTATTGACTCTTATAAGTCCAACGAAGACTCATGTGAGTCCAGTTGATTCCAAATTTGATAGTCACTGACATAAGTCCTGTTAGACTCATCGATCATGTACAAATAAGGATTATTCAACTCTGGGTCACATAAGACTCATTTATTGACTCTTATAAGTTTAATGAAGACTCATGTGAGTCCAGTAGGCTCCAAATTTGATAATCACTGATATTAGTCATGTTAGAGTATAATAAGAGTCACTGACAAATGAGGATTATGCATGATTGGGTCACATAAGAATCATTTATTGACTCTTATAAGTCCAATGAAGACTCATGCGAGTACAGTAGGTCTTGGTTTCGATAGTCACTGACATCGCAGTCATGTTAGACTCATCAGAGTCATGAGGATTATGCAACTGTGGGTCACATAAGTCGTTTATTAACTCTTTTAAGTCCAACGAAGACTCATGTGAGTCCAGTAGGCTCCAAATTTGATAGTCACTGACATTAGCCATGTTAGACTCATCAGTCATGTACAAATAAGGAATATGTAATTTTGGGTCACATAAATGAGTCTTATAAGTCCAACGAAGACTTATGTGAGTCTAGTAGGCCTTAGTTTCGATAGTCACTGACATCACAGTCATGTTAGACTCATCAGAGTCATGTACAAATGAGGATTATGCATCTCGGCTCACATGTAGTTTAAGTGTCACATATTGTACAACATGGGAATGGCTTCCGAAACAACAAATATATGACATTTATGAAGTTACGTGGAGGTCATCTGTCTCAATTGATTTTGTCTATTACATCCCAAAGTAGACTTCATCAGTCTCTAGTACATAATTACTTAAGGGACCTTAAACGTCTCTTATAATTTGTCACAAGACCTTCTAACATCCGTCGTTTAAATTAATTTTTATAACTCAGGTTTAGTAACCTCAGAGTATTATCTTGTTTGGTGACCTATAACACATAAAATATAATATAATATAAATCATAATGTTTGAGACCAACCATCTTGATATGAACCCGAACTAGACTCCCTTTGTCTGATCCCTCGTTACAATCATGCAATTTGAATTAGTGATTTGAAGTGTTATAGGAATGCTCAATTATTTTTTGTACCCTTAACGAAAAATAACTTATGTTAATATTTCACTGAAGTTTAGGCCCAACAACATCCTCGCTTTCTTCGTACCTACTTCATGTGTTTCATCTTTATACATCACAATATCATACCGACATTGCTTCCTAAAAGCTGTCATCACCTCCTTTCCCACCATAAACTCTATTTCTTTGGCGACCATAATACACTCCATATATTTTATTACAAGTAGTGCAATTAATTGGTGTGCACTCCTATTTAGGGAGGCCTTCTGTCATGTAAGTTGTTCACGGAAGCTTTTACAGCAATGCATCTGCTGCTCCATTCACGTAGAGAAGGTGGGGAAGATGAAAACCCTGAAAAGTGACAATCTAAAATATGTAAACCAGTAGTAACTTTCTTAAAGAGGTAAAGTCGTGCAATGATAATAAAGTTTTATGTGTTTCAATCCCTTACTAGAGCAGATAAATATGATTTTCATACTGATAAATCAACAGAAATCAATGACTCTAGCAGAACTAGTTTGTGCTTTACCATATCAACACGGGCTAATAAATAGTGGCTTTTGGTCGGACTATAAAAAGAACAAAGCAACTATAGAAATAATAAGATGAGTGATTAGTAAATGTGAAATCGATTGATATTTCAGGTAATAATCTCATATGAGTCTTCTATAAAAAAAAATAGAGGCTAAAGTCTCATATGAGTCTGATAAAAGTATGATATGAATCTTGTATTCTATAGGCTAAAGTTGTGTAAACCGATATAAGTCCTATATGACACTTATATAATTTTTGACAAATTTATCGTCTTGTTTTGGCCTACCTTAGAGTTAAACAACGGGCTGAAAAATAAAAAACTAACTAGAGATGTTTTAAAGAAATAAAAGGCTAACAAATGGACATTACAACCTTATAAAAGATTGATGAAGTCTTAAAGAAACAACAAGCTAATAAATAGACATTACGATCTTGTAAAAGATTGATCATGACTTAAAAGAACATGATCTATCTAATAATATCTTAATCTATAGTAAAAGCATGCAATACAAAGAAATTACCATGAAATAGTAGATTGATCGCGACTTGATAAAGATTTTTATAATTTTTTGCAAACAAATAAAAATAATAAGCTTGTACCCTAAAGATTAGAGTTTTACACATGCAATACTAGAAAATGATAATAAACAAAATTATCTAGATTTTTGTATTTTCGAAAGATTAAATATTACATTTTCATTCAAGCAAAAAATAAAATAAAATCTAAGCCCTACAAATTAGAGTTTTACATTTGTAAAAAATACATACAAGTGGTCACATGAGATTTAGGGTTTTAATTAGTCGAAAATAAACATATAGTAAAAGTCATGGGCTAGCAAATGAATATGACAGTCTTATAAAAGACTGATCATGACTTATAAATGACTGATCGTGACTTGATAATGATTTTTATAATTTTTTTTCACAAACAAACAAAAATCATAAACATGAACCCCAAAGAT
The DNA here is from genome assembly GCA_021018995.1 of Chloranthus sessilifolius. Taxonomy (NCBI): domain Eukaryota; kingdom Viridiplantae; phylum Streptophyta; class Magnoliopsida; order Chloranthales; family Chloranthaceae; genus Chloranthus; species Chloranthus sessilifolius. The sequence goes on along the minus strand of CM037591.1, from coordinate 17,329,956 downwards.
TAGAGTTTTACGCATGCAAAATTAGAAAATAATAAAAAAAATAATTTATTATCTAAAATTTAAAAATTTTGAAAGATTAAGTATCACATTTTCATTCACAAAAATAAAAATCAAAAGTCTAAATTCTAAAAGTTAGGTTTTTACAAATGCAAAAAATACATACAAGTCCAGTGACGAATCTCTATAGCTCTAGGGGTTTAAACCTTGACAACAAATCATTAGTATTTTTAAAGATTACATTTTTAGGCCTCAAGATGGAGATTTTCTTTGCAATACTTGGAATCAACGATAAAGACGACACGATAATTGATGACGGAGAAGATGAGAGAGTGGATCATCGTTGTGACTTTCTTTGCAATACCTAGAATCGGTGACACAGACGATGCAAGAATCAACGAGGAGAAGATGACAGAGTGGATCATCGTTTGACGTGCGACGAGAACCGGGGAGGAGGAGATGAGAGTAAGGATCGTCGTTTGATGGATAACGAGAACCAGCGCCGAAGACGATGGCCAGTGTAAAGGTTGATAGAGAAATGAAAGTTATATGGAGGCTAGATTTTAAATGATAGAAGTTCAATGTAATTGTAGAGGATATTTTGGTATTCCTCAGTTTTAAAATTATAATTGGGGCAAGATACTTTGGTACTTTCATCTTTTCTAAAAACAACAATTGCAACAACTTAATAACCACGTATGTATTTCATTTTAAGTAGGAACACGGAAACTGAAAAGTTTGAGGGTCTTAGACCCCGTTGGGTCATTACGAGAAGATGGGACCCCGCTGGGTAAATGGTGGAGTTTTGGAGACCCCGCTAGGTAAATTTCTCTAACTAAAAAGCCTGAGCCCAACCTGATTTTGTATCCGGACCGGGCTCAGGCCTCCTTTTTGCGATAAAAATAATAGGGCCACTCAAAGTTTGTCCCTAAACCAGCCCGACTGAGCCCAATTATTTTTAGAAAAGTTTGGCTGGCTTGATTCGGCGCTGCCCGAACTTGGGTCGGGTTAGGTTTGAGCTTAAATAAAAAGCCAGCCCCCAAAAAACCTGATCCAGGCCCAACCCAAATTTCTATCTGAGCCCATTCCAGGCATTTTGTGGGAAAAAAATACTCAGACCAAGAAAAGCCCAGCCCAATCCCGGCCCGTTGACTGCCCTTCAGGAACGTCTGGAAGCCGTCGCTTCCGTGCAAAATATCCACGTCGTGATCAAGAGAAACGCCCCCCTGATTTCTTTCGGGCTTCGGCAATTGGAAGTCGGCGATCCAATATTCGAACCCCTTTATAAGCGGGAAAAGCAAAAGCTTATTAAAACTTAAAAGCATCATAAGAGAGAGAAAGAAGCTACATCTTAAAAGCATGAGAAGAGAGAGAGAGAGAGAGAGAGAGAGAGAGAGAGAGAGAGAGAGCATATTAATCCCTCACTCTTCTGACATTTTTCATACTTAGCCCCAAACGTCGGAGAGAAAACCAATGAGTCTCAACGAGAGAAACGATCGTCTCCTCGAAGGTTTCCTTTCTTCTCATCATCCCACAGGTAATCAATCACCTCTTCAATCGAACCTCCCAAATTTTTTCTCTCAACTTTTTTTTTTTTTCTGATTTCATCTCCATCTTTTTTCATAGAAGAAAAGCCTATCAAGGTTAAGCTGCAAGGCCGCCGCCGCCTCTGCAAGTTATCATCTTCAGATGATCCGGCCGATGAATCCGAAGAATCTGGTCTCCTAGAAGTGATGGATACCCCGATAAAAAATGACAGTGGTGGCGATATCAGAGACATCCTTAACGATCTAACTGCGAAGCTCGACTACTTATCTATAGAGAAGACCAGAGTCTCCAAATTGAATCAGAATCAAACCATCTCAGATGATCTGGATTATAAAAGTGCTGCTTCTTCTTCACAGAATTCTGTTTCGGATAGTCGTTCTACTGATAAGGTGGCCTCGATCGATGTTCCGGAAGATTTGGATTCAGAAGATGAGACTTTGGATTCGGAAGATGTGAATGATATCACGTTAGATGGCGTGCCCTCATCGTTTAACTTGCCTGGGAAAATCGGGAAGATGCTTTATCCGCATCAGCGTGATGGGCTGACATGGCTGTGGGCCCTGCATTGTAGAGGCGCTGGAGGGATTTTAGGGGATGATATGGGATTAGGGAAAACATTGCAGGTAAAATATAAATATGTATTTTCTCGGCGACTCTTTTAGTATCTGGCACTTTTAATCTTGGTTGTTTTGAGAATGATTAATTTTGCACCATAGACTTACTTAAAATTTATTTTACTTCCCTTTACAATTGCTTTTGTTGGGTCACTAAACAACCCTCGTGGGCCCGAGGGGGGCCGCGCTCGAAATGTTCACCTAACACCTTAAAACATTGAGTTGTACCTCTTCCATCATCAATTGGTTTTGGTTGGTATGATATCTCAATAGGGTAGAAGATCTTTCAAGTGGTATCAGAGCTAGGTCAGGGTTTGAGTTCCGCTTGGGTGGTACTAGGCAGGGGGGGGGGGGGGGGGGGGGGGGGAATTGTTGGGTCCCTCTACAATCCTCGTGGGCCCGAGGGGGGCTGCACTCGAAACACTCACCCAACACCTTAAACCATTGAGTTGTACCTCTTCTATCATCAATTGGTTTTGGTAAGAATGGTAGCTCAATGGGGTATAAGATCCCACAACTTTCCTGTAAATTGATCATGGGTCAAAATATCAAAAATTCGATACGTATCGTCCTGACCTCCAGGACGATACGTATCGGGTATCGTCCGATACATTCAATGTATCGGCGATACATTGAATGTATCGGTTTGATACATTAAAAAAAAAAAAAAAATGAAAAAATACCAAAAATACCAAAAAAATCTGAAAAATTATATTTATTTATTTTGTATTTATTTCAATTATTTTTGCTTTTATTTTTGACTTATTTGATGCATTACTTAGATGAATATATAAGTCACATGCCTATTTTGCGACTTAACCCAAGTCACATGCCTATTTTGTGACTTATTTTTGACTTAAGATCACATTTTTGACTTAATGTAATAGATCTTCTAACATTATTTTTGACCAACTGATCACATGCCTATTTTATTAACAATATTTCATAATTTGATCGACGCAGCCACGCATAAACTAAATTACAATGTATATTGACAAAAATAAATTATATATTATCAAAATTAATAGCTATGTTGATAAAAATAAATTTAATTGTATATGAAAAACTTACATTAGAGCCACATTGAATTTCGTGGTGGTTCTTGGCCCTCATGATCATCATCGTCATCGGTGCGTGAGCTTTACGGCCTTTGCCTATAATGTTGGCCATATTGATACCTATGATCATATGTATGTAGCAACGAATATGGCTCAGTGTAGTACGTAAAGGCTGGTCCTCCAAAAATCTGACCAACGAAGTCATATGGCACCGCGTAGGTTTGTTGTGGCTGGTAGTATGGGTTACTAGTTCTTTGAATCTTGATTATTTTGCCCAGATCCCAAGAAGTCATATAACCCATATCCGTATCATCTTGTAGACCTTGTGGTGGTGGTGGTGTTTGATATGATTCCGACGCTCCTCTTCCTTCAATCCCTCCCATTCTAAATGTAGGAGTGTCGAACTGTGTTAACGGTGTTGAGTCATCGTCCCATGTCGCCATATCTCTATAAGGATCAGAGGTACCATCATCCTCCCCTCCACCACTAGTGCCAACATCCCCTCCACCATCATGCCCTCCACCATCATCCTCACCGCTCCCATCATCACTACCGGGCTGCGTTTCGTCATCAGATCCAACCACTGAATGACGATTCAATCTTCTTTTCCGCCTCGGTGGTTGGGAAGCCTGCTGCTCCGCTACTCTTTCAGCATTGTCCAACCATTCAGTGCTCTCAGTATCCAAGATTGGCACTTATCTTTCTTCGATCCATTGATTCAAAGGGTCATCCTCCTTGAATATATAATCCAACTGGATGGGATTAAAATATTCACTGTCTGCAAGGTAGAATATGATAGATGAATTAGTATAATATGTAAGTAAGACTTCATATAATTGAGGATCTAAGACTTCATGTAATTGCTTACCACGGTTGGTCCTCTGTATATTCCTGACCCTTAATCGCATGTTGTAGTGGCAGTAGACTAACTTTTTCAATCGGTCCATAGTTAGTCTATTCCTTGTCTTAGTATGAATGAGAGAGAAAGTGCTCAAATTCCACTCGCAGTTGGATGAGGAACACGTTTGCGACAATACCCTCATTGCTACCTGCCTCAATATAGGACCATCACCTCCATAATGCATCCACCAATCAGCGGGTTTGTCGTGTTTAATTTGGGATTGCGCCAACGAGGTCCCAAATGACCCATGTCTCTTGCGAAACATGTCAATCTATAAAGATGAAACATAGTAAGGCACATATCAATAAATAGATGATAATATCACATGACATTTGACTTATTAGTTATAAGGTATGATACTATGATTACTCACATCTCTTATGGCTTGACCTTGGTCCGCCAACTCAGGGAGCATTCTTTGGATTACATTGAGCAAACCGGTATACACTTCATCAGTGTCACTCAACTCGAAGCGTCGCGTATACTGGAAGGCTGGATTCAAGTAGTGTGCTACACATCAAATATGAGCAATTTCATCAGTATATGAAAATAATGAATAAATAAATAAAAATCACTACATAATTGTGCAACATGTTATACCTGCTGCATGCAAGTACTGGTGAAATTATGCATCCCACCTCTTGTCGATAATCGCCCAGTATCGTTTATATTTTGTAGGGCATTTGGTTTTTATAGCCAATTTTGCCTTATCCATTGACTCATAAACGTACCCCATCGTTGGTTTCTCATCACCATCAACCAATCTCAACACTTGTGACGGCGATCAAGTGGTCGACATCTGCCCAAAATTGCGTGCTGTAGATCAGGTCAGCAACTTCAGTGCAAGCTAGTCTCTTTGCTCGTGGGAGTCCTATTTCATGTTGATTCCATTCTTCCGATGACACCATGCTTTTCAGCTCACGCTTATATCTAGCCAAACTCTGTAGGGCTAAGAACTGTGTTGCAAAACGTGTAATCGCAGGTTGGAGCAACTCATTGTTCGTGAAGGCTCTCATTAAATTGACCAGCTTGTCACTGTTGTATAGGTAGGAAGTAATCGTTCTTCCCTTCTGAATAGTTGCCTGTGCCTTGCTTCTCTTTCTTAAATCCTCAAGAATGAGGTCCACGCAATGAGCGGCACACGGGGTCCAGTACAGGTGACGTCTCTTCGTCATTAGTTTTAATCCAGCGGCTTTGTAATTTGCCGCATTGTCTGTTTCCACCGGCACAACCTGTTGCTCTCCAACCTCTTGAACTACCATATCCATTAGTTGAAAGAGGTAGTCAGCAGTCTTTACGTGTCTAGAAGCATCAACTGATTTAAAAAATACTGTCCCGACATCGCTGTAAACCAAAAAGTTGATCAAACTCTTTTTTGTGGGACCAGTCCATCCATCACACATAATCGTGCAACCTCTCTCATCCCATACATCCTCAAAGCTTTGTACATAGGCAGTTATCTCATCGTACTCATCTGTTAGTAAGGACCCAGATATCTCTTATGGAGAAGACTTTTTAACTCCTGGACCAACTTCTGCACTTGTATCAATCATGCTTTTGAAGTACGGTGGCTCTGCTACTTGGCTTGGAATGTAGTTGTATATAAAAAACTTGGCAATGGATTTTTCAAGCTTCTTCCCCATTTTTGTAGGTGAGATTGCACTTAATTTGGTTTGTTTGGAGCTTTCAGTGCGATACATGAATGGATCCATTGGGGCTGTAGTACGGCTTCTAGTAGATGACCTATAATCCCTCCCGGATGCTGACCTACGCAACCCGACAGTCTGCTCAACATCCTCATCATCCTCAACAACATGTGACCTATGACTAGATCCACCACCGGTAGCAGGCATGGATGGGCCCCTCAACCTGGACCGAAACCGATAATCGGCTTCTTCCTGATCTCGCTGCTGTTGTGCTTCTCTGGCACTTTCTCTCATAGCTCTCGCTATTTGCTCATCCTCATCCTCATCCTCATCATTCTCAGGTGCAGTTGATGTAAACTCTGGATTTGGCCTCTTGATTCTCTCATACATTTCCCCATCACGATCGATTTCAGCTTTTTTCTTTCCCTTTGCCGCTTGTAAACTAGCTATGATATTTTCTTTTACTTCTCTAGGTACACTGGGACACCCTCTTGTCTCTCCTTTTATGTGAGCCGGATGCTCCTTTAACCGTGTGATACCTCCTCCCAGCAGTTTTTTTCCACAAAGCTTATATTGTATCTGGAGTCTATTACCATCTATTCTTTGTCAGTATTGCCCACATATTTGGATCATCGATCGTACCATATTTATTTATTTCATCTGCATGAATGAGCAAACGATTGCATTAAAGTAAACATCTAATTTACACTTGAAAATAAAATTTATTTTTTAATTATTGCTATTTTAAAAATATTAGATTATATTTTATTAAATTTATTTGATATTATTCTAATTTTTATAAAATTTAGATTACATTTGATATTATTCTAATTTTTATAAAATTTAGATTACATTTGAAATTTTATTTTATATTATTCTAATTTTTAAAAGATTAGATTATATTTTACCAAATTTATTTGATATTATTATAATTTTTGAATATTTATTTGATATTATTATAATTTATGAATGTTTATTTGATATTATTTTAATTTATGAATATTTATTTGATATTATTATAAATTTTAAATATTTATTTGATATTATTTTAATTTATGAATATTTATTTGATATTATTTTAATTTATGAATATTTATTTGATATTATTTTAATTTATGAATATTTATTTGATATTATTATAATTTATGAATATTTATTTGATATTATTTTAATTTATGAATATTTATTTGATATTATTATAATTTATGAATGTTTATTTGATATTATTTTAATTTATGAATATTTATTTGATATTATTATAATTTATGAATGTTTATTTGATAATATTATAATATTTGAATATTTATTTGAATATTTATTTGATATTATTATTATAATTTATGAATATTTATTTGATATTATTTTAATTTATGAATATTTATTTGATATTATTATAATTTTTGAATATTTATTTGATATTATTATAATTTTTAAAAATTTATTAGAAATTTATTCCATATTATTCTAATATTTTATGGGATATATCCCATAATATTAATTATTTTAATTATATGTGACGCTCACATATAATCAATATGGGTCACATATAATTAAATTTATTATTAAAATTAATATGGGTCACATATAATTTAATATGTGACCCATAAATTTAATTATGTGACCCATATTAATTTTAAGTTTAAATTATATGTGACCCATATTGACTCCATTAGTTTATTAATTATATGTGACCCATATTGATTACATGTGACCCATAATTATAATTATTTATATTATTTTTGACTCATAATTTTAATTAATTTAAATATTTTAAATATTTTAAATTATTTTTCCCCTCTTCTTAATTTAAATAATTTAAATATTTTAATTATTTTTTGACCCATATTTATGGATAGATCTACCATTAAATATGGTAGATATACCAAATTTATGCTATCATATTTAATGGTAGATCTACCCATAAATTTAAATAAGGTAGATCTACCATATTTAATGGTAGATCTACCCATAAATTTAAATAATTTAAATAATTATAATAATTAAAATTATGGGTAAATGATAAAATTTAAAGGTAGATTTACCCTTAAATAAGGTAGATCTACCCTTATACCCTTAAATAAGGTAGATCTATCTTATTTTAGTATTTAAAATGAAATAAAATGATGGTAAAATGATAAACACGTACCTTCTACGTTGATCTCGTGATTTTTTGTGCCATTTGGCGGCGATTTAGGGTGCAAATAACCCAAAAATGAGAGAGGAAGAAGAAGGAAGAAGAGAGGAAGAAGAAGGAAGGAGGAAAATGGGGAAAAAAAGGGAAAACCCGACCCTTTAGTCGGGTCAAAGGGTGGGGCCTACTGAATCGCCAAATTATCGGATGATAATTTCAAATTATCGTTCGTATCGGACGATAATTTCAGTTCATTTTTGTTTTTTATCCAAATTATTGAACGATAATTTGAAATTATCGTCCGATACGGACGATATTTTACCCGTATCCGACGATAATTTATCTATTTTATATAGGGTACGATACATACCCTATGTATCGTACCGCTGACCTCCAAAACCGATACGTATCGGTATCGGACGATATTTTGACCCATGAAATTGATATTCTGTTTTGGTGTATGTATGAATTGTGTGCTATTTTTTTTTGTGGCCGACTCCCTTCACTTTAGAAAACAACAATTAATTTCTGTGTTTGGTTCTTTCATGAAATACTAGATTTATTGAGATGTAAAGCTTGGTTTTCAAGGTGCGTCACCATGGGGAGGCTAACTTTATGAAGCAATAGCCATTTACATCGCTTAAATCGTAGCCAAACGAGATCACACAGCATGTGAGCCATAGGTCTATGTTCAACTTAGGGGCAAAGTGCAGCCACAACTTATTTCTTGCTTCTACATGTCCAATTTGGAACCAACAAATGGACAATATCCAAAAGTAGAATGCCTATCAATAGGATAACCTGCCCAATGGATTTTGTTATAGGCTGACGTACAAATCATTTTGTGAACTCCCATAAAATATTCCTATAATAGGAGAAACTTTGAGAATTAGATCAACTTTTCAATAAATCTCTTTTAGAGACGCAAATACTCAAGTACAGATGATGGTTTTGGGCAATTGATTAATCAACCAGCTTCTCCCTAAGCATTGGATTAATATTTTAGACTTTAGACTTCCTGATGCGGGACGAGACGCTAAAACCCTAATATGCGAATTTGGGATTAACCTTAGATTGAATTGAATAGCGGAAATATTCAAATCACCTAACACATAAAATTAATTTAATGAAATCAATAAAACAATTAGATTAATCCATTTTAGCGTTTGCATGCATGAAGATTTCCCGATCTAGAAAAAAGGATCCGATGAAGGATTCGAGTTTCGCTCTAGTTTAGGATACCAAGCGATAATTACAATATCGTCTCTTGACTCCTCGGGGATTTTGGGATGAAATAAAACTTGAATAAATAGTTCAAAAGGGAAAAATCAATGATATCAAGGAATAAAAGATTTGAGATTTTGATCTTTTTATCAATGGAATTAAGGAAGATATTACCTGACAATAATTCGAAAAAAGATAAAATAAAGGGATAGATTCCAAGGTTTCACACCAAGGATGTTCCGAAGCTTCATACCACGGCTATACGTCGACTTCGCATGAGAAACGATTGCTCACTCAAATTTTGAAGGATTCACTCCCTCGGTTGAAAACTTTTCACAAGTTCTCTAGGGTTTGCACAAAAGCAACTTTCCAATTTTCATTAATAAAAAAACTAAAATAAAAGTGTTTATAAGCCTTTAAATAGGCTAATCATAACCCTAATACAAAATTAGAAGACTCCTAATGAAAATAACACACTAAAAGACAAGTTTCTGTAAAGAAAATAAAAATTCCCGAAAATCCGTTAATCGGCCGACCCGTCTCAAGGACGTCCGTCCTGAGTCCACGGACGTCCGTCACCTGCAATATGCACTAAACCAGTGAGCATATATTTTCACGGACGTCTGTCATATACTCTTGACGTTACCTCTTTTCTGCTTTCTCTTTTGTTTCCTCCTTATGCTTTCATCTGCCTTGCTTTGTGGGGTGTCTCCATCACTTCCCTTGTTTAAAGCAAACTTCTTCAACCTCAAGGGAGTATGGAAAGAACCAAAATCCTTAATACTGAGCATTGTGCTCAAATGTCTCTAATCTCTATACTTCAACAACTAAACCATTATTATTCCCAGAGAGAACAATGTCATCAACATATACTAATACCTTTTTGTTTTGTGTTTTATGACTTCATCAATAGAGATTGATCAAATAGAAGCAATGTTCCACTACTCTTTTAAACCAAGCATTTGGAGAACTGTTTCCATATATTCATATGGTGCCTTCTTTAAGCAACAAACTTTACCTTTCTACCACCACAATGTAAACTTTCAAGATGGTGACATGTATACTCCTTCACGAAGATATCTAGGAAGGAAAATATTCTTTCATCCAATTGGAGGGGCCACTAAAAAATATCTCCTTGAAGAATTCATAGTGCAAATGATGCAAAATGTCTTAGGTTATTCAATATCATACTCAAGTAAAACTATTTTCCATGAGACAAATTTGGTACCTCTTAACTGAACCATTTGGTTAAAATTTTAGACTGTAACCAACCTATCCCACTATGCTTTTGCCATTTGTTAATATGACCTAATCATAGCTATTATTTGTTATCATTATTATTATTATTGTTGTTGTTGTTGCAAGAGTAAACATCACCTCCAGCATTGCCTTCTTCCATTCAAGATGGGACATGAACTATTGAAGACCTGATGTGGGTGGTTCTTAAGCAGAAGAGATGGCTAAAATGAAAGTCCTATAGAAGCAGCTATATGATTAATGCAGGGTTTGATAGGAAACAAAATTGTGGATTGGATGAAACCTAAAAACGTAGTGGGAGAAGAAGGCAACCTCGCTAAGATAGAAGTGCTCTCAATAATTGACAATTTAGTTAGCCGTTGTTGAGTTTGTACTTTGCAAATATGTTTTCAAATTCTTCCTTTTTCCTGTTTCATCCCAGTTGTAATCAGGAGACATCAGTTGGATGCGCCAACGCTTTTGGTACATGACCAATAGAAAAAACACTTTTGGTACAATGAGCATACTGTTGGATTTATGGATAAATCCAACACATACACCATAGTTAGGTCATGCACGCCTCAACTGAGCCAATACACTCTTCCCAAGGAGATTATGAAGCACATAAAGAAGTAGGAGACATTGTCAAATAAGGTCTTCAAACTCAATGTTGATTTTCTCTAAAAGCTTCATTTCTCATACATATGTAGCATCGAGAAATAGGGAGGAACGGCCTCCATGTTGAGATAATCAACATTTAGTTAACTTTTTTACTTTTTATTGTTTATTCTTCTCAAATATGTTTTAATTTGTTGTGTTTCCTCCCGTTCGTAATTATGATACAACAATAGGATGTACCAAAACTTTTGGAACAAGATCATGCATCATTGTTAGGGTATGCACTCCTCAATTAAGCCTTATACTCTTCATGAGGAGATTATGAATCACAAAGAGAGAACTTGGAGACATTGGCAATTCAAAGAAGGCGCATCCACGGCCATAAGTTCACATTTGATCTTAGGATCAAGACACTTATATCACTTTCGAGAGCTAGAATACCCATCAAAGACAGTTTCAAATTGTCTACAAAATAAGCACAACCAATCAGTCTCTGGGTTTTGGGATAATTGGAGATGCTTGTCTAAGAATTTGAACTGGAGTTGTATTATTCAACACATACGTTCCAAACATTTATTAAAAAATGAGAATTAAGCCCATGGTTTTAAAACACGAAAACTTGATTCGACTCGAAAGTCATTTGAGTAGAGTTAACTAGTAAACTCATTCCGACTCGGATTATTATATATATATATATATATAATTTGACCAAAAAAAATAAAAAAATAAAAAGGCTTTCCCATTATGTCACGGGGCACACATTTCTGATCAATTTAAATAGTCCATGTTGTATTCCATCAATGGAACATGTCACAGCCAAACAGTCCATTGGAACATCAAAATGATGTTTAAATGATCGTGCACCATTAATGGTTTATGATGTTGCTAATCCATACTGTCAAATTGATAAATAATACATTGGCAAAAATAACAATTTTTGAGAAATTTGAACTATCTGATCTGTGTACTCTAATCCAACTGTTCTTAATTTTTAATGGCTGATATTAATATCCACCAATCACATGGTTTATATCCACTTATAGGCATGATTCTTTGGCTTTGAGAAATGTACCAATGATGGATTGCAAGTTAGATCATTTAGATTGATTACATATGTGCACACATGACATAGTAGTAAACCACACTCTAACGATGTATGATCAAAAGTTTAATTCAATGGTGTACGATCGTTTAACACCATTTTAGCTTTTAAATGTTAGTCACAACCTAAACCTGCCTCTCCAGACCGTCATTTAACTCCAACGCGAGAGAGAGAGAGAGAGAGAGAGAGAGAGAGAGAGAGAGAGAGATTCTTGCGACGACGAAAGAGGAGTGGAGACAAGATCTTAGGGTTGCTGAGCGAGTCTTCTTTTTCTTTCTTCTTCGCAAGGGTTAGGGTTTAGGATTTTTGCGACAAAGGATTAGGGTTTTTTTTTTGGTCTGTTTTTCTTTGAGATTTTAGGGCACGAGAGGGGCTGAGGGCTGTGATTCTTCTTCTTCTTTGAGATTTTAGGGTGAGAGATGAGATTAGGGCTGAGGGGGGCTGCGATTCTTTCTTTCTTCTTTTTTTTCTTTTTCTTCTTTCTTCTTCTTTCTTCTTTCTTCTTTTTTGTCTTCAAGACTCTAGGGCACGAGAGAGTTCCTGTAGAGATGGGAGATGGGAGTTGGGAGTCGAGAGGCCTTTATATTTAAAGAGGGCAGAAATTACAAATCTGCCCTTTTAGTTTATTAAAAACCCTTGCCAGTCCTTGCTTTAGAGTCAATAAATTCTACTCACCGAGTCTGTAAACTTGGTTGAGTTACCGAGTTGGATCGGCGAGTTTCTCGAGTCCCAAGCTGATCGATCCATCAGACGAGTCGACTCAGAACTTGGTTGAGCCGAATTGACTCCCCCAAGTTCTGAGTCAACTCGTTGAGTTTTAAAACCATGATTAAGCCATGTTAGATCAAAGATTTCTGCATGGGGTTGAGATGCATATGTTCAGATGGACATGTGGAGTAATAAGAAAGGCTAAAATTAGGAACGAGTACATAAAAGGAAATTTGAGAGTGATACCTATATAGGAAAAAATGAAGAAATGTACTTGAGGTGGTTTAGACCCTAGTAGCAGGAATCTTCTACTTAGTGTGTCGCTCTCTCTTCGGAATCTTGCTCCCGCTCCCGCTTTCGACCATAAAATGGTGTAATTTTAGACTTTTGATGACGCCTCCATTTCGAACATATTACACGCTTCCTCGCCTCTTCTGGTAACTAAGGTTTGGGCATGCCCATTGGAGGCAAAAAATGGACTCTATATGAAGGGTTGAGACACTTCAAGCACAATGAAGTAGGAGAAGAGGAAGCCCAGTGAAGACGTAGAGGGTAACAATGGGAAGGGACATGAAACATCAATGCTGTTAAATGACACACGACACTATGCGATGGCTTATGCCCATGGCTTATGCGATTCCCATAATCGCATTAGCCATGAAATATTTTTTTTCAAAAAGCTCAAAAAACGATTTACACACACACACACATATATATATATATATATATATATATATATATATATATATGTATATATATATCGGTTAATACGTCTTCAATCTTAGCCTCTTAGTCTCCTAAATATGTATGGAGTTACGAGGATATGTATTTAATGACAAAAGGGGGAAAAAAACATAGGATGCTTCATTATATTTAACTTCAAAAAAGACAAATGTACAACTTACATTTAAAAATTTGAAATTAAAATACTCATTGGTATTGATATGGTGTACCGACCATGTATTCTACACACCAATCTATAACCCATTGTGGTACTACATCTCCTCCATTATCGCCAACACCATCATCACTAGCATTACTGTTATCATCTGAATCATCACTTTCTTCAATGTGTGCTTCCTCTGTTTTTTCTTCATCAGATCTCATCAATATGAAGTCTATACCCTATGGTTGTGTTGCTTCTTCTGTATTTCACCCTCTTTTTCTATATGGAGGCCTTGACTGGTAACTCCAAAACTAGGCGCCGCCGATCATCTCCTCCTTTGAGTTGAACTTTCCCCTGGTGTCGGTTCAAAAGGATTCTTCACCTTGAGCCCATGTTAGATCATCCCTAGCGAAAACAGGCTCATTTGGTTGCATCAACCATCCAAGGATGGTCAAGAGTCGGGTCATCAACAGAGATGGGATCATAGAAACCTGATCTTTCCCACATTGCTTGGAAACTTTATAACAATTTTTGGTTGAACTGGACGAACACCAAGTCATTGAGCTTCTTTTGCTCAAGTCGGTTCCTCATTTGTTTAATATTTTGTAGGTTCAAAATATATTAGGTATTTAAAAGTAGAAGATTCAATTATTTAAAAAGTATAGCACTTTATTTTATATATGTCTCATGTCTTATCATCTCAAATGAGCAGTTCCATGGTTCAAAATTTCGGCCATTAATTCAAATTATTGGCACCGAAACGAAAACTTGAAACGAAATTTTGGTCCAAATATATGTGGCGGTGAAATTTTCGGCCAAAATTTCGGTTCAAAGTTTCAGTTTCAGTCATGTCCGAAATCAAAAACGAAACCGCTATTTTGATCTTTGAGCAGTTCTGTTGACATCCTCATGCAGAACAAGTAAGGCCAAGAATTTTTATTGCCAATTTCTTTAAGAGTGGATCCTTCGTGTTCGGACCTACTCCTTGAGTCGGCCACTAGTCAGCTGCATATTCATATTTGAAAAATTATATAAAACTATCTGTAATTTATAGTTCAATAAATTGAGACATATATAATTTATCCTAATTACTTGAAATTTTTGTTTCTCTTTGTCAGATGACTATTTCTCTTCTGAAAATCCCCTTTGTCTTCTTGTATTGATCCAATTGATAGCTTATCCTATCCTGCTCAACTTTATCGGGCACCTTTCTTTCCAAAACGTCAAGAAACCTTATCATATTTCTGACATCCACCTCATCATGATCGGGACATGCAAAATATACGAGATTGCGGATGAAGGCAGCCGAGTACAATGGAGATGAAATTTCGCTGCCCCATCTTTTATTTATTGTATCTAGAGTAGCTTGATAAAGTCTTTGTTTACACATATTGTTAGATTTTACCGTTTCTTTTGCCTTCTCCATGAAATTATATATATGTTCCAGTGGTTGCTTCTCATCTTTTCCACCGATTGTAGAAGTTCAACTAATAGTTGTGAATTTCTTAATGTTTGTGTCACACCAGCCCAAAATTTAGTTGAAAGGATGGTTTGGGACCAAGGCCCATTGTTCCATTGGGATGATGTTGTAAAGCTTCTAAGTTCTTATATATATATATATACAAATTTTATAGCGTAAAAAAAGGCATTGCAAAGCGGTTTATGAATGGGTATAGCAAATTACTACCTATTATTTGCGCATTCTTTGTGTCAAAAGAGCATGCTTATACAGAATACTACTTTCCTATCCCTTGCAATTACCTTAATATGTTCCCTACCTATGTCCTCTAATATTAATCTATACCATGGGCTGCTCATGACTTTCAATATTAACAAGTAAAAAAACACACCGACTATCTCCTTTAGCACACCTCACTTAACTCATGGACTTTAAACGTATGAGGACATATATATCAACATTATCTCCAACATCTCCAACACACTGAAACCGGCCTAACCCTAAATGTGAATAGGTTATGAACTAGTTGTTTACAATGACAGACCCATTTTTGTCTGCAATCTTCACACTACACCAAGATAGATTGTAAGTACTTTGATTCAAGCATGAAACGATATGATACTGAGATATATCATTTGATATGGTTCGATACTATCCAAAAATGAGGATTGGTGGCTTTATCATACATTTTTTATATTTATATATATTCAATGATATATGTTGGAATCCTTTGCGGTAAAAATGAATTTTCTGTCACTGGATGACTTGATTTTTATTCATCCATTTTCTAGTTCTTTCTCGTTAGTGGAAGTGGGCAAATTTTCTTTTCTTGAATAATAAAAGTTCTTTTTGGCTGGTGTTACTACCACACCACTTTATGTTGTGGCCACCTCACTTAAATGAAGGGAAAATCAGTGACCGCTTTAAACCAGGCGATGGAAATCATTTTTTCGTTTCAATCTTCCACACAATAGATCTGGAGATCACGGGTCTACTATCAGACTGTCAGATGTTGATTCCACGTGGCACACATCCCAAAAGGTGAACATGAACCACGTTTGTTGGTTCGCTATGACCATGTTCACTTTTTGGGATGTGTGCCACATGGAATCAACATCTGACTGTCTGATGGCAGGCCTATGATCTCGAGATCTGTTGTATGGAAGATTGAGATGAAAAACGATCTCCATCTTATGATTCAAAACAAAACATATTTTCCTGTGTTTAAGTGAGGTGGCTGTAGCATAAAGTGGTCTGGTAGAAACACCAGCCTTCTTTTACTCAAATAATATATCAGTTTTTTTTTCCCGTTCCAGATATCTGCCTTTTTGGCTGGACTTTTTCATTCACGTTTGATTAAGAGGGCTTTGATTGTCGCGCCAAAAACGCTTCTTGCTCATTGGATCAAAGAGCTTTCAATTGTGGGGCTTGGAGAAATGATCAGAGAGTAAGACTCACCTTTTTCCTTTTTTCAATCTTTCAAATATTCTGTCATTTTGATCATTTTAGTTGGGTGAGTAACAACTTGTTTGCACTTCTATGCAGATATGTTGGAGCTTCTGTAAAACTGCGTCAATATGAGCTTCAATGCATACTTCAGGTTTAACAGTGTCTTCTTTGCAGGTTCCATTTGTTTTGTTTCTTTGGATGGGTAAAATATGATCTAACCTTAAGGTTCGACCCATTTGTCAACCAACAAATCATTATACATGTTCCAAAGTTTTTGGCGATATCTCACTGGATCCCATGGAATTATTGCTTGTGACAATTTCATTACATGCTTCTCTTGGGATTTCTCAGACCTCTATGCTCGTATTATTGTTATAAAATCTGGGCTGGTCACTGAACTGGTGAGGTTGGTTGGAACAACCTGAACTTGGTCAAACTGGATCAGTTCAACACAAGGGGGGAAAACCTAAAAAATGTAATTGTTTTTAGCCATCTTATATGCTGGTGCTGAGCAACTTTACTGTGCACTTACTTTGGTTGTCAAAGGTCAACTGACCTACTGACAATGATTACTGACTTACTGAAATGATTTAAATGCAGTGTTGGGTGGTGAGTCAAAGGTCAAACGTTCTTGCAAGGACAAAGAGATTACACCATGATGGTGCTTAACATCACCATATGAAAGCTCTCAATTTTAAGTAGTGTTCGCAAACATTTACAAAAATTCGAAATAATTATTTTTTGTTTGAGCTAGGTGCTTGTGTTTAACAAGTTTTTTGGTCTTTTTAAGTACAGGTTAATATATTAAAGTTATAAGTTAAAACTTAAAATACAACTAAGAGAAAATTTGGAGGGTGGTGGTTTCTGAAACAGATGGCTGGGTGAAAAAGTGTATTATTTGTTTTCCTGAAAAACACTATAAGGGAGTAAAAGAACTAGTTATTTTTATTTTCATCAAGTTGGATTCTCCTTTTATATTAAGCAAAAAAGAATTGGAATATATCTAACTTAGTGTCTGATAAATACTCATTAAAAACTTGATAAATACTCATTAAAAACTTATAACGTGACCAAACAATTAAAATTAATATTATTTTTATCGCCAAACCTTGTTTTTTTCCTCATGAACTGGTTATTTATTGCTGAATTGGTTGAACCAGTTGATTTTAAAGAAAACTGGATGGTTCACTGGTTTATTGCCAAAAAATTGTAAAAATGGTTTTAGTGCCAGAGAAAAGCATTGGAGATGTTGGTTCCAGGCATACTGGGTGTATGTGCTGGTTCACTCCGTTTTTTTAAACACTGATTTCTATGGTTAAGCCGTTAGGCGGGTTCTTCTAGTTATGGATTATTTTTCCTTTGCTTGCTAAGTATGTTCTCTTTACAAATTCTACGGGGTTCTTCTGTAGGACAAGGGTGTGCTTCTCACAACATATGATGTTGTACGGAACAACTCAAAATCCTTAAGAGGGAATTGGTACGATAATGAAGATGGAAGCGAGGATGACATCACATGGGATTATATTGTACTTGATGAGGTCAATTCATAAATTTCTAGCTGACTTTGTATATTCTTTTGTTATTGACTGTTATCTCACCCATCTACCTATATTCTTTCTTCCTCTTTTCAGTGTTTACACCGGTTTGTGATTGTTTATACACAATTTTCTTTATAGGTTTCATTTTTGTTATTGTCTATTATCTTATTCATCTGCCTATAATCTTTCTATATGTTTCCCAAAAATTTCGCAATTGAAAATTTTCACCATTGACCGCAAAGTTAACTGTGTAAAAACAGTATTTATTTATTTATTTATATTTTTGTTGGACAGTTGTTGGTCGACCTTGTGCATGTGCGTGTGGTACCCAACTGGTTTGAATGCACGGTCCAGCCGTGCATTCAAATGCATGTCCCTGTGCCTCATATATACATATATGTAGTTATATATGTATGTATTATTTTAGGGGGATATATGTCTAAGATGATTCATATTAATATCAATGATTTTAAAAATCTTATAAATTGCTTGCTAAATGCAATTTTTTTGTTTTTGAAACTGACTCTTTGCACATTGAATTCTCATGTTAGTCATTCCTCAAAATTAAAGCTGTTCTGAAGCAATGATTTCAAATATTTATACCAATTTAAACCTATAAAGCTTTATATTTACTTTCTTACTAATGTTTGTTTGCTTCTTTGTCTGGGATGATTCTAATAATCATAAAAAAAATAGGATGTTTCTAATAAATTTGGAAGTTTCAGTGGCATCTTTACAACGATTGTTTTTCATGACTGCCTATTAATGTTTCCGTATTTCAATATGATATGCATATTTGATCTTCTGAAGGTTCCACTGGGGTGCTCATGTGGGCTTTCATAGAACATGATCTCTTGATCCTCTCATTGGTTTACCAGTTGCCTCACTGGAATTATTTAAAAGTTGATTGATAATATTTATCTTTGTAGTGAACGTTTTCTTCATTATTTCAGGGTCATATCATAAAGAACCCGAATACACAGAGAGCCAAAAGCTTGCTAGAGATACCGAGTGCTCATCGTATTATTATTAGTGGGACCCCAATACAAAACAATCTGAAGGTGCTTCAGTTGCAACTATAATTATTCTGTCATCGTGCATATTTTTTTCTTCTCCCAACTATCTCTAGTTTTAGAATCTACCCTACCCTTGAATTTTGACTTTGTGAATTTCTGCTGAGTTTCAATCTTTTCTTATAGGAGCTTTGGGCCTTGTTCAACTTCTGTTGCCCAGAACTTTTGGGTGACAAGAAAGAGTAATGATCATTCCTCATGAATTAGTTGCTTTATGTAGAAATTGTAGTTTTCTTGGCACTGAGCATTGGATCTTTTTTAGGTTCAAGGCTAGGTACGAGCACGCAATTCTTCGTGGAAATGACAAAAATGCTTCTGAGAGGGAAAAAAATATTGGCTCTACAGTTGCCAAGGTATTAATTTATTATCAAGTATTTGCGATTTTACATTAGTTTGTGATATGATTTGAGAGCATGATCTTCAAACCTATAAGCATTAAGGGTTGGTTTCTTCCAAATTGTTGAGGTTTTTTATTATAGTTGTGCCTTTTGACATAACAATGAGGGTTAAGGAAACTGGTCACTTCACCTCAGGGCCATCTTTTCCTCATTTAAATTTGTTGATCAATTAATTCATCCTTTGCCCCCCCATTGTCTCCACACCGATTGATGGCAGTTGGAGTTAGTGCAGTAATTATTTTAATTAGGGTTAGGAGAAGTGAAGAGGAACGAGAAGGAAAAAAAAACAAGAGATTGTTTTGAGTTAGTTATTCAACCCCTTTTTCATTAATATATATATATATATATATATATATATAGTAAACATAAAGGTACTAGACACGCATCAACTAATTACATGATGCACATCAACACTTCCCCTCAAGTTGGAGCATAGATATCAATCATGGCCAACATGGATACAAATTCACAAAATAGACTTCCCAGGAGCTTTGTCCTTGGAGCAAACTTGAGGAATACGAAATTCACTTGACTCGACTTTCTCTCGAATAAAATGACAATCAACTTCTATATGTTTAGTTCATTCATGATACACTAGATTCTCGATTGTGTTTGGCTACTTCATTGTCTCTAGAAAGGTTCGTGAGGAGTTTCACATGGATTCCTAAATCAGCAAGGATAGACCTGATCCACGTTCCTTCTTGAGCCCCTGACATGGCTATATATTCAGATTGTGTACTAGAATTGGCCATAATATGTTGTTTTTTACTTCTCCATGTCACTAAATTGTCTGCAAAAAAAATCTCCTATCAAGGGACCTACCCTATCAGCATGCATCTATATATATATATATATATATATATATATAGATACACACACACACACACACACACACACACAACACACACACATATCCACATAAAAATGATCATGTCACTGTATTACAATCCTCTTTCAGAACTTGACTTTAAAGAGAATTCTGTATATGACATCTAGGTGGCTAGTTCGTGGAGCATCCATATATTGGCTGACAACACTTACAATATAAACAATGTCTAATTGTGTAACAGTGACATGAATAAGCTTTCCAACAAGTCTCTGATACATTCGAGTATCTTGGAGAGGCTCACCATCTTCAACATTAGTCCTATGGTTTTTCTTCATCGGAGTATCCGAACGTTTGCATCTCAACATTCCTGCCTGCTTATGCACATCAAGAGTGTACTTTCTTTGGGAGATGACTTTTGGAGCTTGATTAGGGTTTGAATGTTAAGGTTAGGGTTTGGTAGGAGAAGAGAGAGGAAGAAGGAGAGATTTAGCACCAAAATGACTTAGGTAGTTTTAGGGGAACCCTACTAGCCTTTATATTAAACATAAACACCCTGACAGTGCACACCCACTAATGACTACATACACACTGCAAGTTACATTAAATGCACTCTGCAACACACTCTGTAACACATCCCAATACTTCCGCTCAAGCTGGTGCATTGATATCCATCATGCCCAACTTGACAACCATATCTTGAAGTTGCGTAGGTCCAACAGCTTTAGTGAAGGTGTCGGCCAACTGATCAAAAGATTTAGCACCAAAAGTGACTTAGGTAGTTTGGGGAACCCTACTAGCCTTTATATCTAGCTTTTCGCTTCCTGACGAATATGCACCACTAATGACTACATACACACACTGAGTTGCATTAAATGCCTCACCTTGCCTCAACACATCAATACTTGGCTCAAGCTGGTGCATTGATATCCATCGTACCCCAACTTGACAACCATATCTGATGGAAGTTAGTAGGTCAGTCAGATGGGAGCTTTTGGATATAACTGAGATGGCATAAAGACGAGGATAGAGGATCGAGCTTAGTAAGGAGAGGCGCCATACCATGAGGTTTTAAAGGATTCCTGCGCCCATTGCCCTATATTCGAATTTTTGCTAGCAGTTTGGATCTGACATCGGGTTCTTACTCTTCAAACTACAAAGATTTCCCCAAGAAAAACTGATAACCAGGAGTGGTGGAAGCGATGCATATGAGCCCCTACATAATCAACATTATTGTAGCAGTTGAGAGAATAGTGTCCAACATCATTGTAGAACATCCCATTTCTAGGGGAAGCCTTGATGTATCTTATGATGCAATGTACAACTGCACGTGGAGCATGCATAAATTTGCCAACTAGGGACATATCAAATGTAAGGTTTGGATGGGTATTTGTGAGGTAAATGAGATGACCAACAAGTCTTGAGTACTCAGAAGGGTCAGAAAAGGCTTTGTCCTATCTGCATGCAATTGATGTTTGGGGTTCATAGGAGCCATGGCAGGCTTGCACACCCAAGCACATGCGATGTCTCGCTACTGATCAAAGGTGTTGGATAAAAGATAATGTATACCCACGATGTGGTAAGCGAGCAATTTCAATGCGAAAGAGCTTGAGGGTATTTACCTGAATCATTAACATCAAATGCTGCAGTTAGGCTCAACCTTGCCCTGAGCTTTAGTAAAAATCATCTCATTATTGGGGATAGCCATCTACCTGTATTACGTAATATATTCTGAGATATGCCCCTAAGCGTCGGTATGGATAAAACATTTATGTTTTGAAGGACATATGATGCGGGAACTTACTAAATGCAATGTTAGGGCTGAGATTAAGATTAAAATTAATTTAATCAATTAAAAATAATAATTTCTCATAACAAATTACCACGGAAAATTCTAAAAATTCAATTAGTCACAAAAAATCTTGAATTGAGAGATTTTCACCATGGTAGTTTAGGCGGTGTGGCGAGATCATGGCGAAGAGGCTCGCTATGCTGTGACGAGACTATTTATTAATTTAATTAATTTTTTTTTAATTATATTTTTTATGTAGGAAGAAAAAAAAATGAAGCATCATACTTTGATTCTAATATTTAGGATTTCATGTTCTAGGCATAAACGAATATCAAATATGGAACATCAACAAATTTGTGAAATGACAAGTATATATAAATAAATATGAAATATCAACAGATATAGAATATTAAAAAATATTTAAATATTAAGTACACATACTATAGTATCTCCGACGCTGAGGTTCCGTTGACCGGTAGCCTACTGAGGTGTTGCTGACGCTAGTGTTGGTGTTTGAGGTCAATGGTTGACCTGCCTGACGTTAGTAGGGAGATAATGATGTCAACTAATAAAAAGTTACGGAAGGCCTGCTCTAATACTAAGTTGGAGTTAGTGTAATTATTATTTAATTAGGATTAGGGTTAGAATAGGTGGAAGAAGAAGGAGAAGAAATGAAAGAATAAAACCCAACCTATTTATCATTAATATTTACCGTAAATACAAAGGTACTAGACAAACACCAACTAGTTACATGATGCACACCAACAAAGGGAACTAATTTATTTGAGAAGTAAGCTCCTTTGGGCATGGTTGTCAATCTCTTACGATATGACACGCGATAGGGTACCCGATATTATAGAAAACGATATATATCTATGATGTGTATCTTTTTTTAAACGTATCTTACGATACACAACGTGATACAAGTGGTTTTGATTATAATCAGTTTTTATAAATTTTTTTTATCCAAAGTCTAATCTCAAAAAAATAATTAAAAAAAAGAACGATAACAATAAAGAAAGAGGAGGAAGATGTCTACGAGAAGGAAGAGAAAGAAAAACAAAAAATGATAATTTAACTGCTGGAACCAACGCGATCATCCGAGAGGAAAACTTTGAAACCTTAAGGTATTGTGATTGTTTGTGAGATTTAATGTTTAATTAATTTAGTTTAATTTCGGCAAATGGCACTTCATTTTCATCCACGTAGTTTAGGGTCTTCGTCCCGCGCCATTGTTGTTGATGATAGGAAACATTGTTTTTTCTCCTCACATTGAGAAGTTTCTTCTATTTTGAATGAGATTTTTAGTCATCCAGTCATCTTTAAGTGCTAAACTGCTAATTATATGGATATTTTGTGTAAAACTCGTCTTTTGGTTACTTGTTTCTGGGCACATGAAGGTGTTCAATTTTCCTTGATCTTGAGTTTGGAACAAGATTTAAAGTTCCAACTAATGTTGGCATTTGTTGGCTGTGGCTGTAATGTGCTACTGGTACTAGCCTGCCCCTGCATGACCGGTATATTGTAATTACCAGCCGGTAATTAGTTGGTACCAGGTGGTATGAACCTGTGTGGCCCGTAGATTACTTATATAAGCTGATGCCATGTCATTACTGGGCCTTGGTTTGGAACGGAAGAAATGTTGCCATCTAAAGACACAAGCCTTGTATTTCTATGTAGATATTTGATGAGCAAGTTCAAGCAAATGAATTCTTCTGAATTGGACAAGAAACCGAATCTTAAAGGAGAATGTTGGCTCAAGTTCTTACATGCCATATGAGTTCTTGGATGGTTTTGGTTTATTATTCTCTATTTTCTGACCTTCAATTTTAGCTTTGTGACAAGCCTTTGCACACTTTTGGAGCTTCACAACTTGAAGCCGATGAAACAATCAGGAGATCAAAAGTTCTATTGTCTAGATTAATTGATGATGATTTTCTTTTAATATGTAATTTCCTTTTGTCATCCAAATAAAGCTGGGAATTTGGGTGTTGAAAATCAATATCTTGATGCCACGTTGCAGCTTAACTCACCCAGCTACATACATACGATCACGCGCGTGTGTGCGTGGGTGTGCATCATGAACTTCTATATAGACTCTTGCCAACGTCACAATTGAAGTGCTTACCACATTCAATTTACTGTTTTATCTTATCTACAACTATTGGGCTCGGTTTGTTTTTGTCGCTTTATTTATTATTACTATTATTATTATTATTTTTGCATTTTTACTAGAATCTTATTTTTGAAGAATGTTGATCAATTTGATGTAATTATTTTTCTTTTTCAGGAGTTAAGAGGGCGCATTAAACCTTATTTTCTGCGTCGCTTAAAAAGTGAAGTTTTTCTTGAAAGTGAGGGAACAAAAGATGCAAAGCTTTCTAAAAAGAATGAGATTATTGTATGGCTAAAATTGTCTCATTGCCAGGTATGTTCTTATTTCTTTAATGTTTCATTTTTTCTATCCCTGTTTTTTTAGGGTAACTTAATTTGATTTTACATAAATAGATACTCTTTTGGGTGTAGAGACAACTATATGAAGCTTTTTTAAAGAGTGAGCTAGTCCATTCAAGTATTAGCGGATCTCCATTAGCTGCATTGACGGTAATAGTTTTTTGTTTTGTTTTGGTGCAGTATTCTGTTCCCATTGTAACTAGCTGATTGCTCGAATTATGTTCAAACTATTGTTGAATTGTGGATTTGGCCATTGCTTAATATAATTGACCTGCTTCTTAAATTTTGTTCTTTTTACTTTTTTTTTTTTTTTGCTTAATCGACATAATTATAATTTGTTCTTCTTTCACATTCTTGTAAACTTGCAATTATTCTCCCTAGGATATACTGGGTATAAATTATAATCTGCTTGGATATCGGAAGAAATCGCTATGGTTCGTGGCAGTTTTTTTCCTTAACTCTATATGTAGTGATACAGAAAATTACTTCACTCCTTGGGTCACTTGTCATCACTGGGTGTTATTTACATCTTATCATTACAAATTTCTTTTGTTGTTATTTTTCTACAGGTTTTACAATTTATTTTAATAGTAAATGTTGTGATGAATTATTGAATTAGTTCGAGGAAATTAGGCGAACGTTTTATGTTTGTCTTATGATAGTTGAGAAAATGGTTTAAAAACTTGATGAGTCGACTCAAAACTCGAGTGAGTCGATTCAACTCGTCCCAGTTTCGAGTCGACTCGTCTATAGACTCGATTTGGACTTCAACTCGGTTGACTCGTTGAGTCGACTCGAAAACTCGGCCGAGTTTGTTGACTTGGCGAGTCGATTTTAGTGACCTTAAATGAGGAGAGGAAGAAAGAAGAAAGAAGACAGAAGAAAGGAGAAAGAAGAAGAAGAAGAAGAAGAAGAAGAAGAAGAAGAAGGAAAGGAAGAAAGGAAGAAAGGAAAAGAAAGAAAGAAAGAAAGAAAGAATGAAAGAAGGAAAGAAGGAAAGAAAGAAAGCAAAGCAAAGAAGCAAAGAAAGAAAGAGGCAAAGAAAGAAAGAAAGAAAGCAAAGAAAGAAAGAAGCCAAGAAAGAAAGAAATTAAAGAAAGAAAGAAAGAAAGAAAGCAAAGAAAGAAAGAAGCCAAGAAAGAAAGAAAGAAGAATATATATATATATTAAATAACCCGAGTCGGACCAATTTTCCGCGTTGACTTTACTCAGATGATTTTCGAGTCGAGTCGAGTTTTAAAACCATGGATTCCTTTTTGTTAGGTCCAGGTTTTTTGATTCTTTGAACAAAATCATATTTCGTTAGGCTGCATTTGGGTTAGCTCTTATAAGAGCAGCAGCAGCTCTCTGCCTGCTCTCCATCAGAGCTGATAAAATCTGCTGTGGTAGAGAGCAGTTTTATCACTTAAAACAGCTCTCGGCCGGAGCAAAAGAGCGAGAAGCTGTGTTACCAAATGTGAAAGCAGTTCCCCGTCGGAGCCAAAGAGTGAAACAACTGCTCTTTGCCCCGAAAGAGCTAACCCAAACGCAATCTTAGTGTCATATTTAGCATAACTTAAAATTGTGAAAACTTGACTCAACTCAGAAGTCAGCTGGGT
Source organism: Chloranthus sessilifolius (assembly GCA_021018995.1). NCBI lineage: Eukaryota > Viridiplantae > Streptophyta > Magnoliopsida > Chloranthales > Chloranthaceae > Chloranthus > Chloranthus sessilifolius. The sequence continues at coordinate 17,303,700 of CM037591.1, read as the reverse complement.
TGGGTTCTTGAAAGATTTGATCTAGTCTTAAAAATCAAGACCTAATATACATAGTTTTTTTGTTTTAAAAATTATAAAATATTATATAAAACTAAGAAAATTAATAAATGGATAACAATTAATTATCATCATCCTCATCATCTCCGTGTCCCCTCTATTGGGTGTAGGCTTTGCGAGTTTGATTTCTGTACTCAATTCTATTAAGGGCTAAACTCTGTTACTCCACAATCCTTGTGCTTCTCAATACTTTTCTCCTAAGTTCTCATGGTTTTACCCTTCTCCTGCATCCTCTTATTTCTATCATTATAATCTTTCGTACAAAGGCTGTTTTAGTCTCCATTGTACATGGCCAAAGCATCTCAAGCGACATTCTTAATATGTAAAGATTGCCTTCCTCAATAATGAATTGATTGAGGAAGTCAGGATGCAGCCCCTTCCATGCAATTCACAAGTTGCTTCAATAAAGTTATGGTCTCACTTAAATGATGAGATTGAACCTCAACACCATCACTTACAACATATGATAAGCATGAGAAAACTTTGGGTTTGGTTTACCATCAAAGTTCCAACAAGTCTCCTTGGTATGACATGACCTACCACAATGAGTACACTTCAGCTTATCTCTATTGCCAATAGAACAGTTGCATTGTCAAACTTGAATTTATCTCCACCGTCAACATAATAGCTGCCTTTGCCACAACTGTGACATCCCCAAATCTTTACACCAGATCAATGCTCTAACTTGGAGACATCACACTACACAATCATTCCTCTGAGATCCATTGTATAATATAAGTAATGATCCACTTTATGCAACGACATAGATTCAATTCTTTGGTTTTTAAACTATGTCTAATTTAACGATTAACCTAATTTAGCTAACCATTTTTTTCTTCTTTTGCGTGTGGGTCGCACTAATGCATGCATCTAAACTAATGTTCTTAAAATCGTCGGGCGGTTGGGGGGATGTTTGGGCGGAAATCGCCGGGCGGGGCCCGGGTGGGCGCCCTAAAATCTGGGCGGTCGCTATATATATATATATATTTTATTTAATCATAAATGTATATATTTTAATATATACATTCAATTTTATATCTATGAAAAACACAATATTAGATTAGACTATTAGAGGCATAGAGCAGCAAAATAAATTATTATTTTTCAAAATAAAAAACATTCATGATTCAAGTTCAAACACACCATCACTTAGAAAAAAAAGGTTTAACCGCACAATTCCACAATCACTTAGCCCAAAATGAAATATCACTTATACAAACAGTAGTGTTCATTCCAAAATTTCATCATCTAAATCATCTACCGGTTCATTTTGAAGATCTTCGTCGTCGGAAGGAGTAAACTCGATATTATCATCCCCTTCGTTTGTTGGCTCTCCATCAATATCTTCTTCATCTATTTCCCTCCATATTTGTGCTGCAGATCTGGTGCTCCTCCTTGGTTGTGCTTCTACATTTGCACTCGAAGCCTCGCCAACAAGACCCCACGTCAATGACTTATCGGGAAATACTTGTTCTTCATTGGGGTCAATTAACCATTCAAGAACCCCTTCATTGTCTTCAGAAGCCAAAGTATCTCCTTTCTCCTTTCCTTTAGAGTTGCGATCTAGAAGCTTCGTATTAAATTGCACATACACCAAATCATTCAACTTTGATGTCCCAATCCTATTTTTTTTTGTGTGAATCTGCACAAATAAAACAATAAATATAATTATGAATAATTGAAAATATAATTATATATACATAATTATAACATAAATAAATAATTAAAGTTTATTACCGTATCAAAAGTACTCCAATTTCTCTCACATCTAGAAGAGCTACATGTCAAATTTAAAATTTATATGACCATCTTCTGCAAGTTAAGAGTATTCACACCATACATTTCCCACCAAGTAGTTGTTAATCAAAATTTGAAAATAAATTAATTAACTAGAAACATTAGCTACTTATATATATTACTCAATTGAAGATTTGAAACTTATAAAATAAATTAAATATACCTGGGTTAGGCCTCTTATGAATCAATTGAAGTTTCTTCTTTTCCACATTCCTTTGCCTAATTGCCATGAGATCTCCAAAAGATTTTTCAGCATCCATAAAGCAACCCATCTCGTCCATAATCTGGTCACCAACTTCGGGATCAATAAGTTTTGATATGCAATCATTCCCTCCTTTCATAAACCATTTAGCTTGTCGAATTTCCTTTTTTTCTCTGTAATAGTAGAAAGGATTCAAGTGGTGTCCCGCCCATAGTGACAAATTTCGTTTTCGGTAATTTTTCGGTGGGGGGTCCTTTCGGTACATTTCAGATTAATTTCGATACATTTCGGAAAAATTTCGGGGATTAATAATATATTTAATATTTAAAAAAAAATTAGCAATTGATCCAAGTGGCCAAGCACTGCCAGTGAGCTCAAGCATAGAACTATAGAAGACAATTTGACAAAGGGTACAGTTATACTCACCCAAAGGTTGCTTTTTCACCCCACTTCTTCCACCAGGCATGCATTTACCGCCTTTGATCAGATGGTGGAGGTCATTTTTCGTTCACATCTTTTGCACAATGGATATATGGATCGTGAGCGTACTATCAGACAGTCGATTTTTTATTACACATGGTACACATCTAAAAAAATGACGCTAAAATCATGCTTGAGCGTGATGGGGGTCATATGATTTTAGGGTCACTTTTGAGATCTGTGTCACATGTTGTAACGTCTCGGAAATTCCGAGCTTAAATAGTGGACCTCGGGAAGCGGACCGACTAGTCACATCTTTGACCGGGTCAACGTTGACTTGGTTGACTTAGTAGATCATATGTGAGATGAGGTGTATGATAGAAACCACTAGGTTGGACTATGTATCCAAAGATTATACACACACACACGTTAGTTAACTACATGAGCTTAACACCTAATATAAAATTTAGATTATAAAGAAAAGGGGGAAGAGAATTTAATTCTCTTTGATAAGGTTGTTGAGAAGAGTAAAGAGAGAGAGTGAATGAAAGAGAATAAATGAAAGTGAGATTTGGTTGTGAAATCTAGAATTGGTGCATTCAATACGAGTGATTGGGATCGGAAAGCTAATTGATCGAGCTCGGTATCGAGGTGAGATTAGAGAATTTTGGGGGGGTTTATGAAACCCTAGTGAGCTAAGCTTGGAGCAAGGAAATCCAACCATTTGATATGGTAAGATCCATTAATTTTAAGCCAAGTTTAGTTATTAGATAAGGAATCTAAATTATTTTGTTTGGGAAATCAATGATGGTGTGGATGATGTGGAGATGGGTTCAAGATGATGGAACACGATCAGATCTGGAAATGGGCAAAATCGATCGAACGAAATTAGAATTCGTTCAATCGATTTTGACCAATGAAGAGATAGGTGAAATAGGGGATCTTAAGAAATCGTTCGATCGATTTGTGAACCTGTGTGAGCGATTTAAAATCGTTCAATCGGTTTACTAGGGGACAAAAATAAGATAAAATAGATTTATGAGGAAATCGATTGAACAAAATAAAATCGTTTGATCGATTTTGGATTTCGTTCGATCGATTTTGGATTTTGTTCGATCGATTTAAAATCGTTTGATCGATTTGGACAAATTCAGGCTTTTGTGGGGTTTTTCATTCGAGGTGTTCATGTGTTGGGGTTAGGCTTCTAACCCCAATGTTTTTACACAAAAAGTGATATGCTAATTGTGTTTGGCCAGGCCTAGTTAAAGCCGAACCTAGAGATGGTTGAGCACTAGCTAGGATTGGAGAATCCTTGGAATTGCGTTGCGTGTGAGGTAGGGGAATGCCTGAACTTGTACCCTTTATTACGAGAACATGTACGTAGTGATAGTGTATGAATGTATGTTTCTTAAAAGCTGAATCGAGATTAAAGCATGTTTTTCCTTAAACGCTAAGTAGCATGTTTTTCTTTAAAGCTGTGAGGACCAAGGCTAGACTGACCCGACCCGTCTCTTAGCCCAAACAAGGCCCAGACCAGACCCAACCCAACCTAAAAATCCCTATAACCCCTTCTTTCTATTTCTGCTTAGCACCCAACTCTTCTCCCATCTACCCCCAGCAGTTGAACCAGACGTTGAAGAGTGAAATCCGCTACGGAGACATGGGGCGATATGGAGCCGCTCTCCGGCACCGTCCCGACGGTAGGCGCCCTGGCACACGACACCATCCCCTTCACGTCACCTCCCTCCCCCTTTCTGGCTATAAATAGGAGCCGACCCTCTTCTTCTTCAACCCACTATTCAACCCTCTGGTAAGCTTTCTTCTTCTTCTTCTTCTTCTTCTCTCCCTCTGCTATTCCTCATCTTCTGTTTTTTTTTTTCTTTTATTTTGTGGTTGGCTCATCGACACCCACATGGCCGATCATCAACGGGCGCACTCTCGCGACCCATTTCATCTCCGATGGCCACCAACCCGTGACCTTGAAGCCCTTTTTCTTTATTTTTCTGTTTTTATATACATATATCTATATATATATATAGACATAGATATATATATATATATATATATATATATATATATATATATATATATATATATATATATATATATATATATATATATATATATGCCAGATCTATCATAAAAAAAAAACGTATTCTTTTATCTATTTTGTCATTATAAATCTAATGGTTTTTGACCCATAGGCTGATGGGGTTATTTTCAGATTCCTAACCCACTTTATAAAATATTTTTGAGGTCAGTCAATTATTATAGAATATGTCTTTAAATATTTACAAAAATATGTCTCTATCATGGATTATCAAAAGGATTTCGATGTGTTTACCTTTCGTAATATTCCGGTGTTATGGCCTTACCCGATCGTCATACCCTATCGGTGTGTAGTGACCCATTCGATCTCGGAACTCTACCGATCCCAATCGATCTTCTATCGGCTAACCCTTCCGTGAACCGACTCAACCCCTAACTCATAATCCCCATGTAGCCATCCAACGCTTTCATCTAGTCATCGCGTAGTGCTAACACTCCATCGTTCTCATGCAGGCAACACGTCGAGCGACCCGAACTCCAACCACCCCCACCGCAATCACCAAGGAGGCGCGCATCAAGGCAAGTGACCTACCCTTATCACTCGATTTCGATTAAGTAAATTAGTACTAAGTAAATAGTATATATATATACGCGATTATGCTCAACCCTATTATTATGAACTGAAACCCTTAGGTAGTGTGATACGTCTGTGAAACATTATTTGGTGATGATATTATAAGTATGCTAGAATAACCATGTAAGGACTGGTTCATTTACCTCTACATAATTGTGATTGTAAATTCAAATTCCGACATGGAGTAAATCGTAGTTGATTTATGATAGCATGTCTTCTAATTGAGCACATGAGTAAGCATAGATATCGCATGAATTATCATAAATTGGTCGAAAGAGAAAATGATTGTGAAAACAGAGTGATCATAGCTTATACTTCATTTCGAAAAACATTATGAAATACGTCTTGATGATGGAAGGCATTAATCATTGAACACATGATTTTCCATTGCATACATTGTGCATCGATATAAATACATGATATTTCTTGTGTGGATCCTCCCATCGGGCAGGCATGGGTTGGGACGAATGTCCGTGTTATTACTTCCGATTACGAAGTACGTATTGCCTACCTACCTGTCATGGTAAGGCGTGAAAGTTAGACATGTAATGTAATGTGGTAAGGACCACCTGGACGGAGGTGAGGTCCAAAGGGGTCACATGTGGCTGTACCATGGATCCGGTACTATAGTAGTAGAACCTACACTTTAAACGTGTAGCCGTTGATGTTAAGTTATTTTCTTTTGTTTTCCTTTCAAAGAAAAACGTCATGTTTTTGACACATACACCTCATTCGCACTTGATGATAGTGCACATGCAATGTATTGGGAACGATTGGCGAAACTGTTTATATATATACAACTCCTGCCGAAATCGATAGAATGTTCATCTATGAATTGTCTTTCATCTTGTTATTAAGACGTAGTTTACTAGATATTATTAGGGGGCCACTTGTTGAGTTTATCTCACTCCCGTTGTTAACATTGCAGCGGCGGATCAAGTTAATCATTAGACTTCTCAAGAGGAGATGTTAGAGGATCTCCTGAATTGAGCCAAGGAGTTAGTCAGGTCTTGCGTTGGTTGTAAGGGTTTTTGGAATTGTAATTGTATTCACGATAAACAATGAATTGTAACAATGATGTACCCTTATATTTTTGTGATCATGAATGGAATATTGGATGATGTGTTTTGGTTAACCTTTAGTTCTGTTTTGATTATTGAATTTGCTCACGCTCCGAAGTTCACGGTGTATAGAATTTTGGGGAGTGACAAACGCTAAGTTGAAAATGTAAAATGCTAAGAGTAGTGTTTGGAAGAAATGGTGTATGGGCATACACAGATAAATGAGGAAAATTAACAAGTAAAAAGGTTAAACCATCCCAGGGATGCATGTGTTATGGGCATCTAAATGATGCATCAGAAGGTGTGACATCCCAGGGATGTATGGTGGATGTAAAGATCCACGAAACGGAAGGTCCATGAAAGGGATAGAACATGCTTAGAAATTATTATGTATGTAGCACAATTTACACGGTGAATAACTATATGTAGTGCACAATTGATTTAAGGTTTGGCGGTGGTATGCCCGAATGACTCCGGCCGGGATATCCGTGGCCGTCTGCAATGGCCAATCCAGACACCGAGGCATCGAGGATGTATAGTAATGTGTGTTATATGAGAAAGGGACGCGGGTCAGGATACTTCAAAAATAGTCTGATTAGACGACGATGGAGGGTATTCCATCGGGGCTCGATGCTATATTGCTCGCGGATTATTTAAGTTAATCATTTAAGTCATGAGACTAGCCTGGTTACAATCATAAGAATTAACGAACATCAAATGTCATAAGTAGAGTAACAAATGCAGTCTGTTTATTTTCTTGCATCTCAAACTGTTTTAAATAAATTTATATCGATGAATTCATTCTTTATTCCTGTCATGATATATATATATATATATATATATATATATGTGAGTAAGAAAGATGCACTTGTTCAGATATTGTCCCTATTGAGCTAGGATGTAGCTCACCCAGTGCGAGTTAGGGCTTACGGCGAGGTTGATCTCGAGGACTTAAAGTATATTCCAGGAGAGGAGTCTGAGCCCCCTCCTGAGAGGCTCTTTTAGAAGACCCTCTGCGTACTTTGATATTTTGAGAGAGATATTTACGGCTTGGTACGTCCAACCATGTTTTGTAAGGATAAGGTTATATGTAATATTCTTTTGTCGAACCATCTAGAGTGACCGTAGTTACGACACTGATGGTTCGGGTTGGTTCTTTTGCCCATGTAGAAGCATGAGATTAGAACGATCTTTTGAGTACTTATTTTTGGTGTTAAATAGTAGAACTGAAGATTTGTTCTGCTTTACTTTTGTCTGTGTTTTTACTATGGTTGTGGGATTGTACCAAGTGTTTTGCCTATGTATCTGGGGCACGACCTCGAGGGTCGTGCTGATGGCACGGGTTTCGGGGTGCCGAAATCCGGGCTGTCACACATGTAATAAAAAATCGATCGTCTGATGGTACCCCCATGACCCATAGATTCATTGTGAGAAGATGGGGACGAAAAACTACCTCAAACATCTGATTCAAGGGCAGTCAATAATTGCCCTCTGAATAAGGTGGGGTGAGAAAGCAGCTGGTGAAGTGCATGGATCAAAATGCCGGTTTTCCGGTACTTATCGTCCGGGCCGAAAACCGGTACGTATCGGACGATACGTACCGGAACAGTAACATACCGGACGATACATTCAATGTATCGTCCGGTATTAGCCATATAAATGGGCGATACGGTACATTTAATGTACCGTATCGTTCACCTCCGATACCGGTACGTATCGTCCGATACGTATCGGTATCGGACGATATTTTGATCCATGGTGAAGTGAATGGTACCCATTCACCTAATGAAAGCAACTCTCTTTTTAGTCCCACATTGGTGAAGGGGAAATCTCCCCCACTCTAGCTAGCTATATTAGGATTCTCTTTCAAACGCATATGCAGTCGTGTGGTGCCTGGTGAGTGAGATTTCCTCCGCCGCTTACCACTAAATTACTAATTTATTTAAAAAACAAAAAGAAATTTCGTCGAAAAATACCGAAATTGTTGAAATTACCGAAAAGTCCTGAATTTCTTCGAAATTTTCGTTTGACCCTTAATTCGGCTATTTTTGCGAAATTTCGCCGAATTTCGGCGAAATTTGTCACTATGGTCCCGCCGCAACCAATGGATGTTCAAGGTATTTTTTAAATCTCTCTTCAATAATTTTTATCACCGTTCCAATTTGAGCCTCATTGTTTTGGAAAGAGTTCTTAATTTCATTTTTTGCATCTTCTATGGAAGCATAAATGAACCCCATTGAAGGGACATCCGAATCGACCATTCGTAACACTTTTTCGAGCTGTTGAAAGATTTTCAACGAGTACATCACGTCATTCCAAGAAGTAATGCTCAATATAATACTCTCTGCTTATTTTCTTGCCTGTTCCGTGTTCCATCTGCATTTCTTCTAGTCATTAGAGGAGAATATCTCCCTCAACTTTAAAAAGCTCTGTAAACTGAGGTATGCAGTGGCAAAGCGTGCGGCCCTAGCTCTAACAAGATCTCTTTTTTTCATCTTCTTTCGCATCATACTTAATACGCTCACGTGGGTGTATATAAATGTGGACACAGTCTTTGCCTTTTGAACGACCCTCTTTACCTTCGATAGCTTCCCAATATCCCCAAGCATTAGATCTATTGAATGCACAACACAAGGAGTCCAATAAATCTTTGGGTAATGTACTTCCAATACCTTTGCTATAGCTAAGTTATTTGCAGCGTTATCAGTAACTACCTGTATAACATTCTTCTCTCCCACTTGTTGGATGCACTTCTCAACCAATTCATAAATGAATTGTGCATCATGAACATCCGCTGACACTTCAACGGACCTTAGAAAAGTCGTTCCATAACGACTATGCGCTAAGAGATTCATTATACTTCTCCCCTTCCTGTCTGTCCATGTATTAGTCATTATAGAACAGCCAAGCTGTGTTTTTTTATCAGTAATAAAAGATTATATAAAAAACCAACAAGGCGCTGAAGCCGTATACAATCATGACATAGGATCAAAAAACAGCAGTCTAGTACCAAAGAACAAGACTACACAAAACCCAAAAATCCCCTTGGGTCGAGTTGGTCCCCTATCCCCATTCCCGCCACCCGAATCCCATAAAGTGATGAGCTCCGAGACCGCCCTGAGAACAGTGCGAACAGGTTGGGACTTGTCTTCGAAAATTCTGTGGTTCCTTTCACACCATAGGCACCACCATATCGCAAACATCGCTGCTCTCCAGGCTTTCCTGTCCCCCTCATTAACCATCGCCGCCTCCCAAGTGATCAAGAACCAGTGAGGAAATTGAGGCATCGTCCAAGACATGCTGAAGCCTTTGAGGATGCCCCCCTACACCTCCTGGGCCACACGGCAGTGAAGAAGGAGGTGTGCCGCGGACTCTTCTCCATCCGAGCACATAACACACCTCGTGGGGACGTCCTTCCCTCTGCGGATCAGCAGGTCCCTGGTAAGGATTTTGTCCTTGCACACAGTCCAGGCGAAGAACCTGATCTTGAGCGGAATAGGTTCCTTCCACAACCATCTACCATCAAACCTGATCAGCGGACGACGCGAATACCAATGGTATAATGCTTTGACGCTGAACTTCCCCTCTCGATTCAAGTTCCACACCCGCTGAACAACCCTTAAATTGTTCCTCTGCGCCGCATTTAGCTTACTTAACAAGTCCACATAATTCCCCACCTCGCAGTCCCTGAGGCGCCTTCTGGTAACTAACTCCCAAATGTTCCTACTATTGACGACAGATACGAACTCGTTGGTCCTACCACCCGGGTTGGGAGAGAGGGCGAAGATGTCCGAGAACATAACTCTTAGCGGGCCCACATCCAACCACGGATCTTCCCAAAAGCGAATACGCGACCCACATCCCCAGCTGTATCCCACTCCTTTAGCCAGAATCTCCCAAGTACGGGAAATGTCTCTCCACCACGGGGAGACATGTCTCTGGGTGGACAGACCTATCCCTCAATTTCCCCCGGATAATTCATATTTGTCTCGCAAAACCAGCCACCACAGGCAGCCCCTCTCCTCCTCCCTTCCCGCTCTCCAAATCCACTTTCCGAGCAGCGCCAAATTAGTTCGCTTGAGACTCCGAATCCCTAGCCCCCCATAAATCATAGGCAACTAGCAAGTGTCCCAGTTAACAAGATGGTACCGCCTATTCTGACCTGCCCCCTCTCACAAAAACGACCTTTGAATTTGTTCCAATCAATCAATAATTTTAACGGGGCACCTAAACATCGAGAAGAAGAAAATGGGGATCAACGAGAGCGCTGCTTTGACCAATACCAGCCTTCCCCCGCTACTCAGCAGCCTGCCTTTCCAAGTCGACAACCGATGCTCAAATTTCTGCACCACCGGTAACCAGTCCCGACTCGTGAGCCTTCCGATTCCAAGAGGCATACCCAGGTACTTGATTGGCAGCTCCTCCACTTGACACCCAACCGAGCCAGCCATGGACACCAGCAATTCGTCGTCCACCCTTATCCCTGATACCGTAGACTTAAGGAGATTAACCCGTTGGCTCGACACTGCCTCATAAACCGAGAGAACATCAGCCATAGCGTAGATTTCCGACATCCCAACCTTCCTAAATAAAATTGTATCATCCACATACTGAAGATGTGTAATACATCGCCCCTGATGCCCAACTCTGATGCCGGTAATATACCCAAAGCCCTTGCTTGATCGAACAGCCCAGATAGCGCCTCTCCCACCATATTAAAAAGGAAAGGGGATAGGGGATCACCCTGCCTGAGGCCCCTGGAGCTTTTAAAATACCCCGCCGCAGTCCCATTAATCAGCACCGAAAACCATGGAGAAGAGTAGCACCCTCGCATCCACTTCCTCCAGGTGGCTCCGAACCCCAACCTTCCCATCTTATACTCTAAGTTCCCCCAGTTGACCCGATCATAAGCCTTTGCCATGTCCACCTTCTATACGACGGCCAGTGTGCGAAGAGCATGAGCCGAGTGAATAGTCTCGTTGGCCACCGCCACGAGATCCAAGAGATGTCTACCACGAACGAAGGCCCCTTGGTTACCAGATATAATAGTGTCCATCACCCACTTTAGCCTGTTTGCCAACACCTTTGCAATAATCTTGTAGACGC